>FR997838.1:10489247-15489247 GCA_905475405.1 Schrankia costaestrigalis
AGGCTATGGACTATATAATTTCTACATTATCTGGTGTTTACGACATAAACAGGAGTCGCCGGTACTTGATTATTATAGTATAATTTTTTTAAATGCGTAACATACTGCAAGTACCACGCCAATGGACGCAGCACCTGCAGCACCTAAATAAGCAGGTGGTTGCGACATCATTATCATTTTCAGATGAACTGGTAGACTTGGGACTGTGCGTTTAAAGGAGTCTCGTTGCTTTACACGTTCGTAATAGTTTTCTAAAAGGGGACGTTTTCCTTCTGACCAGAACTTCCCTTCAAATCCAAGTTCCCAGAGTCGTTGAAGTAGAATAGCCAAACAAATATCAGCTATACTGAAGGTTTCACAACATAGCCAGTTACCTGAAAATAAATGAAAAGTTGTTTTTAACAATGAGCAATTCTGCAACAAATAATTTGAAATCAACTAGAAATGTAAAGTATTCAAAAGAACAAGTTTAGTTAATCCTATTATCATTCAATCAAGATTTCAATTATTAAATCATACTATGGCGACTACCTACTCATAATAATTGCGGCGCGTCAAGAGGACATAAATAAGTTTAACGGGCACAAAGAAGTTAAAAATCACATAAACAATTTATTTGATAAGTATGTAGAAAAGAGTAAAATCGGAATTAAGAAACAAATTGCCTAGCTTAACAGCTAAATTAAACAGCAAGATGTTTTAATGATCTGCATAAACGGAGGAAAAAGTACCTATTGCTTCTCATGTATAAACATAGGTAATAATAATAACCATGTTGCTTAATTTCAAACCATAATGATGTTAGGTATATACGATTACGCTAGGTGGAGAACCTAGGTCAAGCACGAGTCCGGACCCCCTTTTACCAATAGGCTATTGGAAAATTTACCAATCTTCTCGAAAATTACAATAGCTTACTCCTTATATCAAACAAAGTTGGTTACACTCTAATCAACTAGACAATAAGGTATAAATTTTCACTTCATCCACCTGTTGATTAGATTGTGATTGATTGTAATTAATGCATTACCATCATTTTATCAAGAAGCTTAACCGTACAAATTTCGAGTTAAGGTTCAATTTAGGATACTTGTTTATTTATTATCTTGCGATTGAGGGTAACTTTATAATTACTTTGAAATAATTACGCTCCTTGCCGAAACCGTTGCTGTAATAAGTTGTTTCTGTTATATAATTGGTAAATTGGTTTAACTTTAGTGTAAAATTAATTGTTGTTCTCTGTGAACAGAAGCAAATACCTAACAAAGAAAATAATCACTAATCACGAGCCTAAATGAAAGATAAAAAATATCACAAATATTTATTGTTTGTTGCATTTTTAACCCCCGATGCAAAAACGACCGGGTGTTATAATCAAGTTGTATATTTAATTTTGTATTTGGAATTGTTTGCAGTTCGTGGGTGATGTGACTTACAACTAAATTGCGATTTTTTTAAAATTTAATAAGGATAGGAAAACATTTAAACAGTGGGCAGATGTTATTATTTAACCCCAAAAACGTACCTATTCGACAAAAGCGAGCTGTATCAATAATAAGTACTTTACTCTCGAACCTATCAAATTATAAGAAAAAAAAATGTACCTACCTATAAGTAAAGAAAATAGGGGGATAGTTTAAAACTGGAATTACTCTAATGAACTAGAACACGACTAGCTATAACATTATCACTGATTGAAATATAAACAATCTTTATTATCCAGTTATTCTTGTTTACAAATAATCTCGTTATGTGACCTCACATATTTTTCTAACGAGTTATAAGGGTTATCAGAAAAGGTGATAAAATAAGAGAAATATGTAGGTAGGTACAGTCACGAGCAATAATATGTAGGTACACATTTTCAAATTTTCTAAACTATCTGCACGTTTATCTAGACATTACAATATCAAAATGAATTCGTAATTTAGAAGAGGTTCCGTACAGTTTTGAATTAATCTTCGAATTTTCAATTTTGGATTGGCAGAACTTTAGATAACTGGTTTACAAAATGCGAAAATGTGTACATATTATTGCTCGTGACTGTACCTACATACATTTCTATCAATCATAACACCCTGGGTTTGAACCCTTGACCTAACCACCCGATTTGCTAAACCGTAGTCTTAAAATACCTAATACTAGACTATTTCAGGTTGTTATGGAGGAGTTCTTTTCTGTAAATCAGTTCGTACATAGGTACGGTCGGGGTATTTGCCGCTCGACCACCCTTAGGCGAGAATCGCTTGGCACGCGGCGCATGCGATACGTGGGCGTGCCACGTATCGCATGCGCCGCGTGCCAAGCGATTCTCGCCTAAGGGTGGTCGAGCGGCAAATACCCCGACTGTACCTACATGGTTGTACAAAATAAATTATTTTCTTTTATTTTAATAATAGTAATCATAAGAAAATTGTAGGTATATAAAATGCAACTTGAGATAAATCAGCTAAGCTATTTTTATCTAATCTGCATTTTTATATGGCTGACATAATGTTGCCTTTACCACGTCAGGTGTTTGTAATAGTCTCTCATCATATCCGTTAGTATATGACACATACTTAGATAAAAGTAAAGTAAATAACATTTTTACGATTATGGCCCGTGATATATACATTTTGTTTGCATTATTCTATTACTCATATAAAAAATGTCTGGGTAATTTTCATATTCAAACACCTAAAGCGTTAGTGTTGAAATGATTGCGCAGGCATCCCTGGCGTATACATAAATATGACAACTGACTATTGGGATTAAAATTATTACAAAAGCCTATTAGAAAAAAGAACTGCGTTAACTAAGTTCCATTTTACGGCTGTGAGATCTGGCCGACAGCTAAATCCATGGACAGATACTACATACACGGGCAATTCTAAACTTATTATGAGCTGATACATTAAACATTTAAGAAAGAAATTAAAAAAGCCTAATCACCAAAAAGAAATTCACACCACTAGCCAGTGATGATAGGTTGGTCCTTCCTTCTTTCCATCTCATCGCCACAAAAAGTGAAAAAGATGAAACTGAAATCCAGGTCATATTGATCATATTGTTTAAAAGGAAATGAAATAGCTACCGTTGTTAGCGATAGTTTTGTTATAAGTTCAATTGTTCTTTTCTTTTGTTTCATGCTATGATGACGTAAATGAGGTTGCTAAAAAAGGAGCAATTACAACAAAAACTAAAAGCCTAAAGTTAAACCAGAATTAAAATATAAGAACATAAAAACATAATACCTTCTGGTTGGGCCTTTAATTGTTCTTCAACTTGAGTCAAAACTTGATCAATGATGTTTAAAACTTTCGAATATTCTTCTTCACTACTAATTATTTCATGTTTACGGTCTTGAATTTCAGCTTTGTACAATAATATACTTTTAGCTTTAGGATATTCTTCCGCCAGCTTCCTTAAATTTGAAGAATTGGTTAAATCTCCATCTAGGGCAAAAAGGTATACACATTTGAAATAATTAATAATTCGTGACATTTTTGAAAAATTAAACGAAGTAGGTATACCTAATGGTACCTACTCTGATAGCATTTTTGTCGTCATACGTATCCTGGTATACCTACTTAAATATTTATATGATAATATGATCAATGAAAATGAAACTTTCGTAGCGAAGTATTTATTTAGTTACTTATATTATTAGCACCATTTTCCCCCTTACTCATAAACGCGTCTTAAATTTAATCACTGTTCAGCGAGATTTTTATTAGTAAAACCAAACTTATACCAAACAAAACCGAAAGAATTTAAGCTAATCATTGACTAAAATTTAAGAGGCGTTTCTAAGTAAGGTGGTTTGTGTTTGCATAATTCGTGTTTTAGCTTAGTTATTATTTTATGTAGGTACGTTACTAATTAACGTATTTAGTGTTCATGACGCGTATATGTGTTTTTATGCGTCACACTAAACGTAATATGCGCGTTTCATATATTCTAGCTTGCCATTCCATTACACAGTGCCCGCAATGTGCGGCTATTATTTAAAAAGAACGTCATGCTTATTTCCTTTGTAACTAGTATGTCGCAACTAATGGTGTACACACACTGACACAGATCATAGGAAATGTACAGTAGTACTTGGTTTTTAATGACACTTATGTTGTAGATGAAAATGTTTCTATTTGTAGGCTATTATTATTCTATTTCTGAAGTATGTTATATTCAATTGAGTTCACCGTGTATCTAAACAGTTTGACCTTGAGTACAGATTATTTTGCAATTTAAGCAATAAGTATTACTTGGCTTATGTAAGTGTATTATGGCACCTTTTTAGTAGATACTTAAGACTGCCTATGTGAAGAACCAATAATCCCTTGTCGTTGTCATAAGTCTGATTGTCCTTTGTGTCCATTATACGAATATTTGCAAATACACGACCCAAAAGGTAAAAGTACTTATCTATTTCTTAAAACAACTTACTTTTAAGGATTTCTCGAACTGGATAAATGAAAGGTAGCTTTGGTGTTCCACACAAATGCGGCTGATGAAATGAGCCAACAGTTATTAAGCCAGCTGGTAATGCTTCTATCATTTCTCGAAATTTATTTATATTATAAAGCACTTTACTATCTGTTGAAACATTAAGTAGAGGCGGTGACTCTGAAAAATAAAGAATATTATTTTTATTTATCAAACTTCAAACTTCAAAATACTTTATTTCATAAAATTTATTACAAATTGTTTGAAATCGTCGTTTACTTAAAATTGAAGCTACATTTAAAATTATAGATCGACACAGACAAACGCTACAGCACTAAGAAAAGCCGCGTTGTATTGTCAAATGTAAATTAAAGGAGAAAAATAAAACCAATCTACTACTCGAATCTACTTGTCTGTCTGTGTTGATCTATAAATTCCAGTTTCCAAATGGTAGGGCCAATGAGAAGAAACCTGGCAAAGAAACTCATGGCAACTCTTTTAAAATTCAGTTGTGTTTACAATTTTTTTTTTACATTAATCATATACCCTATCAAAATATTTGACAGTACCAGACAGGATAATACACCATTTATACATCATAAAAAATAATAATCAAAGAAAAGAAAAGTAGAAGACAAGCATGAGAACAAGGAAGACAGAAAAAAAAAAGATAGAAAGGATACAATAATACAATTAGAACTTAGAGATAAAACAATACAGTAGCACGCATATATAAAAAAAGTGCATAAACTTGCATTATTTGAAACAGCCTATGGAACAGAAGCAGTTAATCCCAAGCCTTTTTGTCTTTCGTGTAGTCTAGGATAGTATAATATCCCTTTACGATAAGTTTTTGTTTGACTACATTCTTAAATTTATTAAAACTTAGATCTTGAATATCTTTCGGAATTTTATTATAAAATCGCACACATTGACCCTGAAATGAACTATGTATTTTTTGGAGCCTAGAATACGGATGAATAAGTCTATCTTTATTTCTAGTATTTATACTATGGACATCACTTCTTTTGACAAATTGGTCTTTATTTTTATGAACATAAATTATGTTTTCATAAATGTATTGACTTGCTACAGTTAATATATTGATTTCTTTAAATTTTTCTTGAAGTGATTGTCTCCTTCCTAAATTATAAATTGCACGAATAGCTCTCTTTTGCAGCACAAAGATAGAATGAATATCGGCAGCATGTCCCCATAGTAAAATACCGTATGACATTATGCTGTGAAAATAACTAAAATATACTAATCTGGCAGTTTCTATGTCTGCATATATTTCATCTGTATATATTTCATATTACTCTCCAACAAGAAATTTTGTACTTTCTACTTCAAGAACTAATAAAGTATAAATTCAATTTAAAAATTATTGTAAATTCACGTTTAAGTCGTAATATGAAACAAAAAAATACCAATGTGCGAGAGAATACTATGCCAACTTTAAAAAACAAATTTAACTACCACAAATGTTTGTCAGAAATTTGAGCGAGCACTATTATGAATACGTATCAGGAAGTACTGGCACAAGTGCATTTTGGTAAAAACAATAAACATAATAAATTTTCGAAAATTAATAGTTTCTAGGCACGGACCACTCAACGAACCTCGATACTTTCACCCCATTACAACAACGAATTTGACAGACAATAATTTTCGCCAAAATTTTTAAGCAATAAACACATATTGTCAGAAAATATTATCTTAAATATTTTTAAATTTTATGAACATGAAGGGACATAAAATTAAACCTTGAGGTACACCTAAAATAAAAGTCAAACCTGTGCTTATGTGCTTTATATGGATATTTCTTAAGATTATATGCAAGGTAGTCATGACAACAAGTCATCAGTCAAACCTTCAAGAGATTACAGAAAACATCTATAGCATTAACAAATTTCAAGCATTCATTATTGCTTCCGAAGCAAAATATAATTGGAAAATCGCAGATATAATATTATAATAATAAATAGGTCATATTCAAGAAATTCATTTCACATAATCCTGAGTTGCTGTATGAAACTGTCTACATTATGTATAATAGTATTACTGTATAAAGATATGTTTCAGTGATTCTTAGTAAAGCTGCATTACTTAGGAGGCTAGAGGCTATTCAAATTAGCTTGGCTAAGTTGGTCGTAAATGTTAAATTAATTAAAAAACATATACTATTTATGATTTTGACAAAGAGCAATACTATAACAATTTATTGACATTATCAGTGTAAAGATTTTTAATTTTAAATAATTAAGTTATATAAATTAATATGCTTACAATGTGTAGAATCATTGTACCAGCAAAGTGACATTGATAAAGGGAATTGATTACACACCTGGACAGTATTCTAACTTTCCATCAGTTAATAGTCATGTTGTCACATCATAACAAAAAACCTTCACATATAATTCTTCCTGAACCTCCAAAAGTAATGTATTTTAGTGAATGAACAATTAATTAACAAGTACACTATCCCACCACCAGACAATAATAAAACAATGCAAATGGACCATAATGTTTATTTTTACATTCTCATTATTTATTGGCAACCAGTTAATTAAAACTGATATTTATTGATTAATAAACAGAATAGGTTGGTGTTAATCCCCATATCCAGATGTGTAACTTTAACTGCCTGCAATAAATATCTCTAATATTCAGTTATTACTGTATAATAATTAACAAAACAAACCTGGATCTAGATGAAATTCTAAATAATCCAGTATTCTGGTAGAATCAGGTATCATTTCTTCATTTATTTTTAATACTGGAATCTCACCGCGAGGATTAATATTTAAGAACCAGGATGAATATTGTTCTCCTTTTGTAATGTCAACAAGTAATGGTTCAAAATCGATGTTTTTTTCATATAGTGCCATTAATACCTGTAATAATGTTTTTTAAATTATATATAAGACACAGTATTTTTTCTAAAAATAAAGATAATACATAATAACTTTTTGAAATAAGTACTGACTTACCTTTTGTGAATAAAAGCTGTAGTAATTACAGTACAAATATATATTTGATTTATTAACTGTAGATACATTATTATTAAATTTTACTATAGGTAATTTTTCCAAATACTTTTGCACATAATGCATTTTAAATGGAAATGTTATTCAAACCGGGTAAAGTGAGCTATTAATAAATAATTAAATTTCTATAACTATTGAAACTCCATGAAAACAACACAAAATCGCCAAACTTCTACGCGGTTTTTCATCAAAAGTAATGCCAACATAATAATACAAAAATCAGCTGACTGACAGGACCGAACAGTCAGTATAAAGACCGCTCTACACTCGCGGCGCGAAAGGATGCGAAAGCCGCGAAACGCGTGTGTAATACTAATATGCCATATTTGTGGAAATTTTGTTCATGATAAATAATGGGCCAAACTAAACCAGCTAGAAATTCATCACCATGGAAGGAAAACATATAATTAATATAAACCTTATGGCTAGTCGTGTTGAACGAATGAAAAAAAATGAGAGATGATGCTCTACGAAGCCAAAATTGACTGATTGTCTCTTTACAAAAGTCGATGTTCAATCCGGGTAGGTACTGTACTTTATTTTTAAGAGGACTCAAGACGTCAAGATCAACTCATCTGTCACCGGAGCCTAAAAGATTGTTGTTTCACCAAACGTTGCGTGAGAAAGAGAAAAACTCATAGAAAAGCAGTCAGAAACATGCACACGCACACGCGCTCGATTGTATTTATTACAAATCAAAATGTCATTCAAAATATAAATATTGTTCTTGATTGTTAGGGTTGACACTAATACTAGCTGTAGGTATCCAGACTAAATATTCCCTACGTCATAATAATAGACCAACTTCAAGACTAGCCATGCACTCTGCGGGTACGTTGACAATGTCTGTTAAAATATACAATAAACTACCAGAAACACTAAAAGATGAAACTAATTATATAACATTTATAAACAAACTAAAACACATATTATATAAAAAAGCTTACTACACTATAGATGAATATTTAACTGATAAAAATATAGGATAAAATTAGCATAGGTATAAATATAATATTAGCTAATTTTAATTACAGTTTTAAAATATTCCACTATAAATATTAGAATTAAAACATTATTAAAAGTTAAATTGGTATGTGTAAAATAAAATTATATTATAAATTTTATTTAATATTCTATTTTGCTAATATAGAATAATTATAAGTAATTTAAAGTAATAGTCTTCCTCTCTCCTGCGTATGCTGTGCCCGACAGGGTCCATAATGATGCTTTATATACTGTGTATATTATGTAAGAACTGTAACTACATTATGGTGCATTAAACGTATTGAGTATTGAGTATAGCTAGTTACCTAAAAAGTAATAAATCAGGAGTAAATAAAGATAACTAAAATGGGTTTAAAAAAAATATTTTATTGTAAGTTTTGTTGCGGAAGACACACCAAGCGAGACATCAATTTATCTTGTAAGTGGTGTAGGTATGACACCGTAAAACATTATAATTTTTTTTTAAGTTAAGCTGTTTATTCTTGAGGCAGTTTTTTAGACCGTGCATCGTTAAGAGGGGTTCCATACAGTACCTACACAATAATATCTTACTTCACATACAGTACATGAAGTTAATTTTAGCTGGATTTAAAAAAAGGAAGAAAAATCATAAAATAAATAATAATCATAAAATCTGGAAATGATAGTTGACAAGAAATGATACTTGATCAGTCATTCAGATACCGGGGCGGGGGTGGGTGAATCCGCCGTTTTGATTCTTTCGATTTATTTTACAAAAAATTTTTAAACTGCTCGGAATTGCGTGCAAAAGCATAATTTAAATGTTATTAAAGTAAACATTTAAAATCTGCAAAAGGCACTTAAATCCAACAAGCGAATCACAAGATATCGATTTTCAAAGTTATTACATGCAAATGGCGATGACGTCTATACCATGGTAATGACTTTTTGAAATTGGTAATGACGATATGTTAATGGTAATGACGAAAAAGAATAAACACAATTATTTTTGTTGTAAACTATTATAATCATAGAAAAAATATAACAAATCAACGATTGCAACATCAGTTATAAACTACCTATTTGAAAAAAATTTAACATAGGTACATAATTCTTTAGTAAAACCTTCTTTGGAACATGATTTATTTATTGAAATTATTAGTTATTCTTTGAACTAGTTGAATGAGATCAAATAAAAATCTTATTTTGGATCAAATACTTCCCGCTATTCTTCACATCTTTAATTATTCTCTTCGTCTGGGCCCATCTTCGTGCCGTAATGCCTACGCTCGACCTCTCCCTAAGATTTCAAATCCTACACCTATCTCTTAATTTCGTCCTATTAGCATTATTCCTTTCTTGTCCAAAGTACTTGAAGCTGAGGTATACATACAATTATCCGGATTCGTAAATAAAAACAATTTATTGTCTCCGCTCCAGTCCGGGTTTAGACCTGGTCTTAGTACAACCTTAGCCCTGCTCAAGGTGACGGGCGGGCAAGGTGACATTCTCATCTCTATTCTTTCCCGTCATAAGGCTTCACTTGTGCCATTGGATTGGTTTTCTTCCTATCTTCGAGGTCGTCAGCAGTCTATTCGCATTGATGAAAGTACCTCTTCTTGGTGCACTTTAAATGCTGGCGTACTTCAAGGCGGTATTTTATCTCTTTTATTGTTTTCATTATTTATTATTCTCCTAACTAAAGAACTCTCTTGCGACTATCATTTGTACGCCGACGACTTGCAGCTTTACACCTAAGCAAGTGTGGATCATCTTGATATGGCTATTGACGCGCTTAACAAAGACTTTATGGTACTCCAAGATTGGTCTTTAAAATTTGGGCTGTCTGTTAACACTGATAAATGCAAGGCTATTTATACATCTTATAGCAATGTGGTAAAAGACTTAGGGATATATATAGATAGTACGCTAAGTTGGCAATCTCAAGTTAAGGTTGTAAGTCAGAAGGTTACCGGCACCCTACGTTCCTTGAATCGCCTTAGGAAATTTCTACCACACAAAACCAAAGCAATGCTTGCGCAGACCTTAATTTTCCCTCTCATCGACTATAGTGATATGTTCTACCTTGACCTGAATAAAGATCTGCTCAATAAACTGAATCGACTTCTAAATACATAACTGCATTCGATTCGTTTACAATCTTCGTAAGTATGACCATGTCTCCTCCTGCCGTTCAGGCTTAAATTGTTGTTCACTCTTCTTTCATGATACGATCCATTCTTCTATGGAATGCCCTCTCTCTTGAGCTACATTCAAAGTTAAAGTTCGTCAACTGTGTACTGATTATTAGCCGAATAATTTCCTTCTCTCTTCACTATTTATATATTTGGTCTTATATAATATCTCTTCTTTTATGTATAGTGTGTATTTTTATTATTTAAATTGTTATAACTAATTGTCGTTATTGCACCTAGCAACTTACTTTTCCCTGCATCACCCAAAGCTTAACTGGAAAAGAATGCCTTAAGGCATTAAGCTTACTATTGTACAACAATTTAAATGTGTGCATAAATTATAAATAAAAATCACCCAGGATGATTTTTATAATAGTGATCAAATTTAATACTTAGCTTAGAACTACAGTTACCCTATGGTTTACATTTTTCTTAAACATTTTTTTATTTACCAAGATCTTAATATTAGATGGTACAGCAACTCAAATATTTTCTACATTGGTGGTAGATATCGCAATAGTATTCGTAATATTCGCCAATACTTCATTGTCGACTATCGGGAGCGGGAGACAAACTCAAAGTTTGTGGTATTGGCATGAAACCAAGGTGTTTCTGATGAGCGCATATGATGCCGTAAGTAGCTTGCGCTACAAAATGTTAAATTTGATGTTCCTTCCTTCCATAACACTTGATGAACCTCAGACTACCTCGGAACGGCTGCAAGTTCTTTGGGATTTTTGTCTCCATCTCAGTTAATACACTCTTTCCTTTGGGTACATCAATCATAGTTACATGAACACTACCTTCGTTATTTTTCCTCTATAGTTGCATCGGTATCGTAAGAATTACTGAAACACACAAAAGTAAAGTGAATTGATAAGAATACACAACATTCTAACCAGAATAACAAGGCATAAAAACACAATAGTCATTACCGTTTACATATGATCATTACCATTCACACATATTTAATGGTAATGACGATGATGGTTATGACGTTTACGTCTTTTTGTGTAATTATTAACTACACACATCAAAAAAGTCTAAGCAACATGCATGATATTACAAATTTACCATTTATATTAATTGATTTCTAAGTATTTACTCACTCAAAGTGTATAGGTAAGTAAACTTTTTTGTTATTGATGACATACTGGCTGGTTGTAAAAAAAAAATTTCGATTATGTTTTGTTTTTTTTCATAAAATTCAAATGACTGCGAATTTGTTTGAATTTGAGTGCATGTTAATTGCTACGTTTTAGTCTTGATTTTATAATTTTACCAACCATTTAAATACAGTTGGCGACAAAATTGAATTGTTAGATATTCTTTACGTCATGGAGCGACGTCATTTGACGGCAGATGAAATGCAAAGAGCTGTAGGGATGTTGCAAGCGGGAAGTAATCAATCTCAGGTATCTCGACATTTTGGTATTCATAGAAGTGTTATTTGTCGTCTTTGGCAGCGCTACAATAATACAGGGGAACCCGCTGAACAGCATCCAGGCCGTAAAAGGAGTACAACCACTCGGCAAGACCGGTACATACAACTGACTGCAAGACGCCAGCCGATGTTAACCGCTCGAGAGATAAGTTTGAGGCTACAAAATTCAAGTGGTGTTGATGTAAGTCCCCAAACTGTGCGAAATCGACTGCATGAGTACGGCCTACGAGCTCGACGCCCTATCAGGTGCCCACCGATACGTCACGGGAATCGCGCTCGTCGAAATGAATGGTGTAGAGAACGCATAACATGGACCCAGGAACAATGGGATAAAATTATGTTTTCCGATGAGTCGCGATTCGGGTTTAGGCCTGATACAAGAAGGGTGCGAGTGTACCGTCGACCCGGAAATACTGAAAGACTCAGGTGCGTTCAGGAAGTTCATCCATACAGCGGCTCAACAGTTATGGTATGGGCGGGTATTATGAAGAACAGGCGAACTGAGCTCGTTTTTGTAAATGGAAACATGAACGCTGTAAATTACGTTGAAGATATTCTCAGACCTTATGTCCATCCATTTGCACAAACCTTTGGCTCCGATTTTACGTTAATGCATGACAATGCGCGTTCACATACAGCTCGGCGAACCAGTGAATACTTGGCAACGGAGAACATCCAGGTATTGCCCTGGCCTGCACAATCGCCAGACCTCAACCCCATCGAGCACGCATGGGACATGCTCCAGAGACGTGTTTTGAAGGACTTGGACGGAGTGACAACAACCCAACAGCTGAAGGATTTGCTACAATTCCATTGGGAGCGAATACCGCAAGATGACATAAACAGTCTCATTAATTCAATGAATAATCGTTGCCGACAAGTTCTGAATAGCAGAGGAGGCCATACTTTGTATTAAATTGTCCTATTCTTTCACAATAAATTCATTTTCTTAAGAAATTTCAATTTGTAAAAAAAAAGTTTAGTTTCTTATGTACCTGTATATTCTAATATTGTTAATTTCTGTTATTAAAAGAACTTATAAAGAAAACAGCTGTTATTTTTACATCATAGAACCCTAAAAATATTATTTTAAAAATAAAATACAACGTTATAATTAAAATAAATGGTAAAATAAATTAATATAAATGGTAAATTTGTAATATCATGCATGTTGCTTAGACTTTTTTGATGTGTGTATATAAAATACTACAAATAAAAACAATGGGCATTTTTAAGACACTGTTCATGTAACTAAAAAGCTGGGATAATTTAAAAATATCAATTGACAATGCTTACCTGATTAACTTGGTAATTGGTAATGACGTGAATCCGTGACAAAGCCCCCGCAAGGTCACTATAATCATAAATTTTCATATACCCGCGTGGAATATTTGATGGTGCCTTCCACTCCGATGTTGAAGGGCGTCTAAGGAAAGGTAGGGAGGCCACGTAATAGCAGTAGCTACTTCAAACATTCGAGAATTTAAGTTTTGACGGTACTGGGATGGTGTTGACGAATTTCCGTGACAAAGATTGTTATTTTTTTTAATATATGCTACGTATTATCAAACCGCTTTATAATTCCGTAGGTTATTCTTTATAATATGTATTTTCGAATAATGTAAAGAAACACGGAAAATACATGTACATTTTTGACCAAATAAATAACAAAGTACACGAACCGATTTTAAGCTGCCAATGGTAATGACGTTTGGTGCGTGTTAATTCAAATAAAATAAAAACAAATGGTTATATAATATTTTAAATACTGGCACCTTACGTAAATACATGCTAGAAAAGACATGTAATGAAAAAAAAGTCGCAGCAACTGACATTCATTTTTTTATTAGCGGATGTTTGCTAAATGTGAATTTCCGCGGATACACCCGGGTGAGTCACGTAAATATTAAAAAAAAATACAAAATGAATTACAAAAAAAATACAGTTTGTGCAATGTGTCAGCCATAGCTATGCTCTATTGACTATTGTAATAATAGGTGAATTTTGACAGTTGATTTTAGTCAAGAAAGTCACTGATGTAGGTATTTTATCTAACTGGTTATGCATCTGATAATAATTGGATCTCTTTGATAAAAGAAATTACGAAACTTCTTACTGGCAAGCGATACGTAATTGTCATAAATGACATAAATTAAAGTTTGAAGTTTAAAAAAAAATATTCGGTAACATTCGACGACGGTCGGCTCGCTATCGTACCTCCCCTCCGCCGACCCGAGGGGTGCAGAAAGTGGAGGCGAGATGCAAGATGTCGATGGCGGAAACGAGCACGGTAAAATTTCCTAAAATAAATGGTTTTGGGAAAAAGGTAATTGCGTACAAACTTTAGAATGTACCTAGTCAATATAAAATTATTTGAATTTTCGAATAAATAATCTATTCCTAGTCCCAAAATATATTTACCTTTATAAACGTTTAATCCTATTTTATTACGCTAAAAGTTGTCATAAAATGTGCATAGAATTATGAACTTTGAAGCCTCATAACTTGTAAATGAATATTTTTTTTTTACTGTTTTATTAATCAATAAGACTAGATAATAACGAGACCAAA
Source organism: Schrankia costaestrigalis (assembly GCA_905475405.1). Lineage (NCBI taxonomy): Eukaryota > Metazoa > Arthropoda > Insecta > Lepidoptera > Erebidae > Schrankia > Schrankia costaestrigalis. Next base: position 10,503,902 of record FR997838.1, read on the forward strand.
ACGATATCATCTATAGTTTTGAGTATTTATTATCTAATGAAGGAGGAATTAACTTTCTTTGTTTGTATGGAATTGCGATTGAATTGTTTCCCCATAATGTTCTCTTTTTCTTTCCAAAGAGCGCAACATCAGAAAGTGAAAATGTTTTATAGTTTATGGCAGTCATAGATTCAAGACTGTAAAGCTGAGTACAGGTAGATTTTTTAAAGTTTTGTGTTTTTAGTGTAATCTATGACAGTATGTTACTTTTATCTATGGCTGATGGCTGAGCAGTTTGATTTAATGTTGATGTGCTGTATTGAAAGCTTTATTGGAATTTATGATTATTGTGATTATAATTTACTTTTGATCAATTTAATTATAAGAAATTAAGTGTTCTAATAACCATTAACACATAGGTTATTTAATTATTATGAGTGAGCTGCAACTTTGTAAGATATTTACTCATTGATTGAACTGAAAATGGAGGTCTCAAACAACACCGACGCCGTCAACCTTGGCGTTGGTGAAGTAGAGGCAGAAATTGGCGAGGAGCTCAAACAGTTAGAGGAAGGGAAAGATTTTGATACACGGAGTGAGGTATCCAGTTCATCGTCAAGTGATTCTAGCACACCAAGCATCAGTTCAGTTAGCACTAAATCTAAAGAGAGACGCGGAAATCGTAAACGGACTAAGTCGGCAAGCCACTCTCCCGTACAAACAAAACGACGATGTGTTTCAAATAGTATCAAAAGAAAGACTTATGACTACATGACAAAACTGAATTACTTGTTCAGAGACACACGCTTCTTTTTAATTAAATCAAATAATGCAGAAAACATTACATTATCAAAAGCAAAAGGTGTATGGTCTACCCTTCCACAAAATGAAGCAAATTTAAATCAAGCATACAGAGAGTCTAGAAATGTGTTACTAATCTTTTCTGTCAAAGAAAGTGGTAAGTTTGCTGGTTTTGCTAGATTATGCAGTGAGTCCCGTAGAGATGTACCACCTATATCATGGGTTCTACCACCTGGTCTTTCAGCAAAAGTTTTAGATGGAGTTTTTAAAGTGGATTGGATATGTCGTAAGGAATTGCCTTTTAGTAGCACTTTACATCTTTACAACCCTTGGAATGAAGGAAAGCCTGTAAAAATTGGTCGAGATGGTCAAGAAATTGAACCCAAAGTTGCTGAAGAATTGTGCAGGCTATTTCCAGAAGATGAGGGTATTGAAATGACTCCTATTTTAAGAAAATCTAAAGAGGCAGCCAAGAAAGGTTATTTGAAAAGTGGAGGAAATTATAGAACATATAGAACCCCTCTATCTACAAGAGGATCAAATTTCAGGAGTCGTTTAAATACATCGTCCCGAAACAGACGAAAGACATTTGTATCACCTAGAAGTAGAATTTCCTCTGCATCTTACAAAAGACGTTCACCATCACCTTTTATGAGGGACCGTCTGCCAGTGTGGTTTGGACGCAATCGTGACGGATACAGTAGCAGTAGCTCTGCAGCTGCTGAAGCATATGTAGCAGAATATATGAGGTCAATGCATCATCAATTACCTCCACTGCCATATGTCCCTCCACCAGGATTTAGTGGTGCGTTGTCAGGATATGATGGCATACCGCCACCACCACCTCCGCCTCCACCGCGTTATTATGATTTAGCAGATTATCCACGATCAGTGTTAGTTTATGACAAAAGATCATATGAAAGATCAGTGGATGAATTTCTGTGGCGTACATCAGATCGCTCTCGTGGTCGTAGTCGTGAACGTGAATCGCATCGATCATACCGTGATCGACGTTAAAACTGTGTAAACCCGAAATGTATTAATTTATCTGGTAATTACTAATAAAAAATTGTGTTTGAACTTTGAACTTTATTGAATAAAATAATCTTAGTGTTGTGGTGAACTATATAATTGTTATATGAACTTTGACATAGCTGAATTTGGACATTCAAAAGAGTAGGTTAACCCAATGGGACTTATGGCTCTAGGTACTTTCAGTGAAGTTTTACTATACAAATAAATATTAATTATCTTTTTACAGGGCTTAACAAAGACAATTTGATGCAAGTGTAATATTCTAAAAATTGACTGAATTTTATTGCTTTGAGTATTTTAGAAACAGTGTAACATTTACCAAATAATTTTAACTTTCATCATAAGAGGTATTTGGTTGATGATACATATTTATGAGAGGAAGTCTACAAAATTTATTGACTGTACAACAAGAGTGTTGTGATAATCTGTGATATATTTCCACCTATTTTACTTGTTAAATATACTTTATGGCTGTTTTGGCTAATACATTTAGTAACCAAAGAACAGATCCTAAAATGGCATTTTTAATAATAATGAAAGTATTTTATTATCATTTGTTGTCACATAATTATTATAATCACTTTTTTTTTCATTATGGTGCATGTTTTTTATGACAATATTATACATTTGCTGTGAGTACTGACATTATAATTCTACTTTTATAACTTTCATTAATATCATACAATTAAAATCATACTGCACATTCCCTTTACCTGCAAAGTTTGCTAAGACCCAAAAATAACATTTTATTATACTGTACAATGCCAAATTAATAACACTGACAATCTATCTAATATTTATCTTTACACTAGCTTACAAACTATTGCCTCGTTTTTTTACTTTGTTAGTTAATAAAGTTATTTAAGTATTACCTGTCACCATCATCAGACATAGGCATCCTCCAAATATTTCAAACCTTGTGCGGTCCTGTGCTTTGCTCATCCATCCTGTTGGTTGCCCGCCGTCCTAACTAGGTTGTCGCTCTAATCTGTGAGGAGTCTACCAACTTTGCGTTTTCCGTTATGAGGTCGCCATTCCAGTAAACTTTTTTGCTTCAATGGCTGCCAGTTCTTCGCATTATGTGCTCTGCCTACTCCCAATTTAATTGGGCAATCCTGGACGCTATGTCGTAACATATGTATCCATCATGGTGACTCTCATCCTGGTGATCATAAAAGCTCGTTTATGCAGACACGGGACGTCGAGATGCACGTGGGCGTGGCTTGTTGTAACAATCGGTATATAAACGGTCAAATCACTTGACGAGTGATTTGACCGTTTATACCGAGAGGCTGCGCGTAAAGCATCCTGCGTCGTGTCACGCGCAGCTTTGTGTATGGCGTCGCTTAGTACGAAACTCGCTTGTTTATCCGCCTCCACGCGCCTGTAGCGTCATTTTCCGGCAGCTACAATTCAAACAAATGCTTGAAAAAACACTTCCCGAACGCTGCCCAACCGTGTTGGGTTTGACGTGTGACCTACTCCAAGTTGTACTTACCCAGCTGGACTATTAGTCTCAGGTAAATAAATTCGTCGACAACTTCGAGTATAGAGCTTCCAACCGTGATAGGAGTAGGTGCAACATGGACATTTGCCGTAAACTTAGTTTTCTCCATGTTCATTTTAAGACCTACTTGTTTAGAGTCACTACTGAGGCCATCGAGCATTGTATTAGGTCCTCCATTGTCTCAGCCATGGCCACGATCGTCAGCAAATTGAATGTGCATGATATACGCTCTATTTATGTTGATGCCATGTCCAAGTATAAAAGCCTGAAAGCGTCTTCCAATGTAGCGGTAAACAGTTTCAGAGGTATAGCACCACATTGTTTTACTCTTCGCTGCAACTGTATAAGGCCTGATTATCGATCCTGAAGATGTACCGACATAGTAGAGTTTTGTATAGGCACTGCAGTTATTGGATATATCGTTGGTCAACGTGGCACTGTTGGAGAGTCTGCAATTTGTCCCAATCGAAGGCTTTCTGTAGTCCACAAACGCCGAGTATAGAGGCTGCTTACACTCATTTGATTTTAGTATGACTTGCCGCAGTTTATACATGTGGTCTATGTTACTAGTCTTTAGGAATTCGGCTTTTTCGGGAGGCTAGAAGTCGTCCAGTCTGCGTTCGAGACCATTCGTGATGACTGTCGAGATCAATTTGTAAACGTTGCTCAGAAGAGTGATGGGTATGTATTTTCAATGAGCATTCTATCGCTCGTTTTGAAGAATAGTCCCACCACATCTCTGTGCCATCCCCTTGGCGTTTTAACCTCGAGTATAACAAAATTGAATAGGTTCTTAATAGCCTTGACAAAGGGTTCTCCGCCAGCCTTCAGTAGCTCGTTTGTGATTCCGTCATAACCCGGTGTTCTGAAGTTGGTGTATGGAACGTAAAGTAAAACATGTTACACCGTAAAATTTATTTGTAGTGTCATTATTCGCAGATATGTTAGTGCAAAGAAAGCACGATTGACAGAAATCTCTGTTTATTGATAGCACGTTTCGCGGAATAATTGGTTGATAGAATCGTTATTTGTCGAATCTTGATAAATTCTAATACGATGGAAATAAGCCAGAACATGAAAAGCAAAACATAAGTCAGATATCTTAAATAATTGTAATTGGTCTAAACGGTTTTTCAATTAGATAAATATTGCATTTAAAACAAAAACGGCCGTTTTTTTTCGAATGCGAAATAACTAGTTGAAAAACATTTAAAGTGTTGAGAGTGTGTTATACAAATACTTCATTGCCTTTTCTCAAGACTTAGTAAACAACATTATGCATTATTGATCCCATTTGCGAATTGTTTTTTTTTTCAATTGTCGGCGCTAGTGAGCTCTATAAACGCTTTTAAGAGTTCGCGCTGACCAATGAAAATAATAACAATTAAGCGTGTTATGGCAAACTTTTCGCCAAAGTTCGGCAAAAAGTAGGAATTGTCTTCATCGATCCTGGCACGCAAGATATATTTATAAGTTACTAGCGGCCTGTCCCGGCTTCGCACGGGCATTATTTTCCCGCTTTTCTGTTGAAGTTTTTCCTGAATTTTCTTTGCTATAAACCTCACGGAGTCCGAGACCTTTCCAACGAATGCAAAACCGTGGAAATCAGTTTGTGCGTTCTGGAGTTATAGCGTCAGGAAGGAAAACCCGACTTATTTTTATATAGTAGACTAGCGGCCTGCCCGGCTTCGCACGGGCATTATTTTCCCGTTTTTCTGTTCATTTTTTTCCTGAATTTTCTTTGCTATAAACCTCACGGAGCGCGAGACCTTACCAACGAATGCAAAATCGTGAAAATCGGTTCGTGCGTTCTGGAGTTATAGCGTCAGGAAGGAAAACCCGACTTATTTTTATATAGTAGACTAGCAAACCCAGCGAACTCCGTTTCGCCACCAGATGTCTTCGTTTTATGTAATGTGAAAAACGATTTTCTCGCTGTACTGTTGAAATTTTCCTAAATTTTCTTTGCTATAAACTTCACGGAGCCCGAGACCTTTCCAACGAATGCAAAACCGTGGAAATCGGTTCGTGCATTCTGGAGTTATAGCGTCAGGAAGAAAAACCCGACTTATTTTTATCTATTAGATAAACTTACTAAGAACTACGAAAACAAAAAAAGAACGCTTTACATAGAACCAATTCGTCGGGCAAGTACGATAAGAATAGTAAGTTTCCCTCCATCACTAGGAGGCCAATCTAAGGCTGTCCCTGCACTGGGATAATTGTTGGAAAGATATAAATCGCCGTTCCATCGTGGTGTAATTGTGTGGTTACATACTATACTTGTTTTAATCTTACATTTCAAATTTCAATGGCCTGAAAATAGTTTCTTAATATACAATTTACTTTTACCCATTTCTAATTGTCTGCCTGTAATTTAAATTAAACTATAAAATCAATTCCCTAATTAAGTAAACTTCAAATTACAAATCTAAAATAAAAGAAGTGTTATTTCTTTTTATAAATACGTAAGCACACAGTTACACTTCAAGCTATTAAGTTTATCACAAAGTAAGATTTACGAAGGTCTATGTTGATTACTGAGGCATATATAATTCAATCATCGTAATGAATTGCTACAATTATTTTTAATTTTCCCTTCAGCGCTTATTGACCAACAAGCCTAATGAGCACCACAATCAAAATGTTCAATAATAATATGCAAAATGTTCAGTACGCAAAATGAGCAAAACGCATACTTATCATATTATTATGCAAAATGTGCAGAACGCAAAATGTTCAATTAATAATTAGGACATGTTCACAACATTTTCGAATTGTTATTTTTGAACATTTATGTTGCACCTACTCCTATCACGGTTGGAAGCTCTCGACTCGAAGTTGCCGACGAAATATTTACTTGCGACCAGTAAGTACAACTTGGAGTAGAAGGTCACACGTCGAACCCAACACGGTTGGGCAGCCTAGCCCGATACACCATTGGATAGATCTCGGGCTGAATACGAGCCCAAAAATAAGAAACTATAAAAAGATATTTGTCATCACCAAGATGTGTATGGAAGCACGCATTTTGAGGTACACTCATCATTATGATATACACAAATTATTAGTCTAAGTTAAAAAAATTCACATAGACTTTTGCAGGTATTACTCGCACGTTCGATCAATTTTCGGCAGTACATAGGCTAAGACCCGCGCCCGCCGACATGCCTAGTTAATATCTTTGTCCTGCGTCAGATTCAAGGCCGCTTCTTCACGTACAGTACCTCTTACATTACATTATAAATACATGCAAGAAATCATACGGCAGTTTATTCAAATACTTCGAAGACGTCAATAACAGAGGGTTTTTTATTTTAAGTTTTATGTCATACAAAGGTAAGTTTTATTATTTTGTACAGTCACCATCAGGTATTTCGTAGCAGGCAAGGTGACATACTTCTGAACATATTAGAAGTACCTATACGAATAATGAATAGTTTGTTTTGTGTTATTTTTACCAAGTAATAAGTTTTATCAGCTAGATGCTTTCAAGGCTTGATCCACCGGTCTGCCCGCATCAGCAGTAGCACCTCCAAGCTGTAGTGTGAAAATGTTACAAGTCTAGGCTTGTAAGTATAGGCTGGCCTATGGCCGGTTAAAAGTTTACAGGTTCTAGCTGAAAGTAAGTCTACATGCTGGTCAAAATTGAAGTTATTATCGATCAGGACAGGAAGCACATCTAAATACCGAAAATTAAAACACCTAGGTACATAAGAAATATCTAAATTCAAAGTACCTAATGTTTAAAATACTTACCCCCTTACTTATTAACGCCTCTTAAATTTAATCACTGTTAAGCGAGATTTTTATTAGGAAAACCAACCTTATACCAAACAAAAACGTAAGAATTTAAGTTAATCAATTGACTGAAATTTAAGAGGCGTTTATAAGTAAGGGGGCTAATTTCTAAAAATGGTCACTTGCTATGTATTAGCTTAAAATAATTGATCCCGACGACTCACTCGGACAGGTTAAGTTAGAAGGCTAAAAAGAACCACCCAGAAATAGGAGCCTCAGGATAGCAGATGGTTAAGTACACGTGACCACGAACAGTTTTTTTTATGTAATAAAGAGGCAAACGAGCCAGCAGGTCACCTGATGGTAAGTGATCACCGCCGCCCATGGACACCCGCAACACCAGAGGAATCACAGATGCGTTGCCGACCTTTTAAAAGGGCTTGTTTCTTGAAGCTCCCCAAGTCGTAACGGTCCAGAAACATCGTCGCAGCGAGCTTGTTCCACAAAACAGTTGTTCGCGTCAGGAAGTTTCGCGAAAATCGCACAGTGGATGACCGCCAACCATCAAGGTGATGACGATGGTAAGACAGGTCGATTGCGAGTGGTTATGTGGAGAAATTCAGCTGCGGGCAATGTCCAGAACAACTTTGAGCTGAGGTGTTTTGAATTACTACATATTTGTATTTAATTTTAGGTATTTTACAGGATGGTCTGCCTATACTGGGTCAGAGCTTCATGTAAGGATTTGGAGGTTCTTGAGGTATAAATAAAACTCTCGATTGCTTGAAGTAGAATGCGTGTGGTTTAATAAAAATCGTCGCCTTATATACAAAAGTGTGTAAACATGTAAAACCAATCAAATATAAGAAAAATAAATATTTACAAAATATAAAAAAATGTATAACCAATCACAACTCAGATTGTAATCACGCCATGCGATGGAAGCGACGCGTAGCGGCGATGGCGCGAAATGTCGAGGCGCGCCGCCGAGCTCCGTCCTACCGGTCAGTCTGGCCTCCGTGCGTAAGTTATAAATACGACCCGTCGCTCGTACTCGTTCTTTCGGAGAAACTCGCGTCTGTCAAATCCGCTCACCTAGAGTCCATTCCCGACCGACTAGAGACTGTAGAGGACACCGAGGCGGCGATCAGCGCCCTAACAGAGCACGTTCAATCGTTAATTAACGATTGTTCTCGGACAGTGCCTGTGCCGGAAGACCGGCGCTGGCAACTGCCCGCAGACGTGCGTGATCTGTTGAGGCGCAAGAACGCTGCCACACGTGCCTATGACAGAGCCCCCAGTGAGGAAAATAGGGTTACCCTTAGATACCTGCAGCGGCAGGTCAAAGTACGCATAAATGAGTTTCGTCAGTCACGATGGGATGCGAAATTGAGCGAGATCGAGCCTTCTCATCTCGCTTTCTGGCAACTATCCCGATCGTTAACGAAGGACGTCTACTCTTCTATGCCTCCTTTGGTCAAGCCTGATAGGACACTAGCGTTTGAGGATGATGACAAGGCCGAATGCCTGGCCGACAGCCTCGAGGCCCAATGCGTGAGCAGTCCTCTTCAGGGAAACACTCATGGGAAATTTCAAATAGATGTCGAAAGCGAAGTGGAACGGCGAGCTTCTCTCCCGGCCCCTCCGCTCGAGGCAGATAGCGACGTTATACCGTTAGTTACACCAGACGAGGTGCAAACCGTCATAAAATCTCTCGCCCCTAAAAAGGCACCCGGCTCGGACGGAATAACGAATAGGGTCATCAAGCTATTCCCCGAACGTCTTTTGGTCCTTATGACATGCATATTTAATGCCGCACTAACAAACTGTGTCTTCCCACAGCAGTGGAAAGACGCCGTGGTTATCGGAATACCGAAACCCGGCAAAAAGAAGTCCGAGCCGGCTAGTTATAGACCGATTAGTCTGCTTAAAGGATTAGGGAAAATTTACGAGCGGCTTTTGTATAGGAGGCTGTTAGCACACGTGGAGGCCAACAATCTTATTCCAAACGAGCAGTTTGGCTTTCGGGCCAAGCACTCGTCCACCCACCAAGTTCACCGTGTCGTTGAACATGTCAGCGCTCGGCTCATGAAAGGTCAAATGACCGGAGCTCTCTTCTTCGATGTGGCAAAGGCATTCGACAAGGTGTGGCACGCTGGCTTAACATACAAGCTTTTCATGATGGGAGTGCCACACAGACTCGTGCTCATCTTACGAGACTTTCTGTCGAATCGTTCCTTTCGCTACAAAGTTGAAGGGACTCTGTCCTCAGCTCACCCCATCCGGGCCGGAGTCCCTCAGGGCTCCGTCCTCGCCCCCCTTCTGTACTCTCTGTACACACGAGATATCCCTCGGCCTGCGGGTGTGCAAACAGCCCTTTTTGCAGACGATACAGCGATTTACGCCTCTGGCACCTCCCCTCCCTCGATAGTTAGGCGACTCCAATCTGCGTCCAACGCCCTCAGCGATTGGTTCCAGAAATGGAGGATAGCGGTCAACCCCAAAAAGAGTCAAGCGGTGATGTTTCACAAGAAACGGAACCACTCGCCTCTCTCGGCAGCGACACAAAAAGTCAAGATGTTTGGCTCCCCGATCCCTTGGGCTAAGGAAGCCAAATATCTTGGAGTTTTGCTCGACGATAAGCTCTCTTTCCGTCCCCACATAAACATGGTTCGCAAGCGGGCCACGTTTGTGTTGGGACGGCTGCACATGCTCCTCCGGAAGGAGTCTAAGATGTCGATCCGAAACAAAGTTAGGTTATACACTACTTGTATCAGACCAATAATGACGTATGCGTGCGTAGTTTTTGCCCACCTTAGGCCACACAGGATCCATAGGTTACAAACAGTTCAAAATAGGTTCATGCGCAAAGCGACGGGAGCACCGTGGTTCATGCGTAACGAGGATCTTCACATAGACCTCGAGTTGCCTACTATCCAGCAACACATGAAACTCTGTTCCCGCCGCTACTTTGATTCGGCTGCCACTCACCCCAACCAACTAGTGGTCGGGGCGTCCGGGTACATCCCCTCCAAGATTAGTAAAATTCGTAGACCTAGGCATGCTCTCGAAGAGCCGGACGATAGGATCAAGATCGCTCAACTTAGAGCTTACACGGCTCGCGAAGCCACAACAAAACGTCCGCGGTTCCGTCCTCGCCGTCGAGGCCGGAATACGCGCCGCGTTCGCTCCTAGAGGGCGTGCCTTCCGCACGTCCTGTTAGTCAGTGACGGTCCAGGCCGAGGTTCGTACCCCAAAGGGGGTGCCCCTGTGGCACGTCACTTAAATGGTCGTCAGAGACCGACTACTCGCCCACACAAAAAAAAAAAAAAAAAAAAAAGTACTCGTTCTTTCACTCGGGTTAATTTAACTGCCTATTAATTGAGTTTCGTATCGATTTACTTGCTGAATTCTCTGAAATGAGGCAGTTAAATTAACCCGTTGCACATCGCTGGCCAAAATGAACTAAATTGTGTGATAACTTTTTAATTACTTACTGTACACTAATGAAACTTCACACAGACCTGTAACTAATTATAAACTATAAAATGACGTTTTAAACAAGTCTCCAGAGTACATATCTTAGGAGTAAGGGCCCAAAAAGGGGTATTTATATAATTTAAAATAACTTGCAAACGGTGCATTATTATTACTTTTTTATTCGTGAACTAATTCAGACTAATTAAGACGAAGCTCTGTATAAAAAATTTGGAAATTACGCTGTACCGTTTCGGAGATCCAGCAAACACGCAAACGTTACGCCAGCAGCATCTTGAATATCTCCGAAACCATGAAACGTAAAAATTCAAATTATATCGAAACATTTACTTCGTCCAGCGATCTAAAAATGTACCTAAAGATTTTTTCAATAATCCCATTATTTCAAAAAAGATTCTGCTGCGGTAACGTTACCGCAGCAGAATCTGTTTTTGTCAAATATCTTTAAAATTAGGACTGAACTAATTCCAAAAACTACACAGACATTTACAGGAGCTAGAAATCTAAAAATCTGATAAAAAAAAATTACAAATTTCGACAAGATTCTGCTGGGGTAATGCACTCAGTATGGCCAGTTGGTAGGCCAGTTTGTGTGTAAGACAAGAACACTATTCCGTGAAGTGTCATAGCTTCTGAAGTTCTAGGTATTTCATTTTTAGAGGATTTTCTACTTATTACGTGTAGGTAGGTACTTACGTAGGCAGTTTATTTTTCTTACATTTTAGGAACCTCAGGGTTTCCTAAAACGCCTGCGGTTACATAATAGTTTATAAGTAGGTAAGTAATGTATTATAGAAGTAACTGACATTTATTTCATTGTATAGGACGTAGGTAGGTATATGAGAATGGCGTATTAAATATTAGGCCCCCGGGCGTAATTACTTTACTAACCAAAAACTAGAAAAAACCATTCGTTTAGGTGATAATAATATGGCCATTTGAATTATCACTTTATTTAACCGATTTAACCTATTCGTCATAAAACCTATTGGAAGGGGTGGAGTTACAGATTTTATTTAGTTACTAGCTGCTGTGCCCGCGACTTCGTTCGCGTGGCGGATGTTACTTACTTCGCAATTCGATTTAATACTGAAAAATGGTTTTTGAAACCTTATAACAAACATATATACCTACACACGAATTGTAAAATTAACGAACGAACCAAAACCTTTACAAAGACAGATCTATGAAGACTGTGTCTAAACTTATACTGAAAGACATGAGCGAACGTCATTCTTTCAAGGACAATCTTAATACCGATACTGAAAATGAGGTCACAGGCACAATGCCATCTGTTGTCAAATTGGTAAGTATTTCATCATAACAGCCCATTAATGTCCCACTGCAAGGACGCGCCTCCTCCCGTGACGGAGGGATACTTGGCCTACTAATACCACGTTGGCCAGTCGGATTGGTACATGGTTTAATTTCAAGTTTTCCTTCATTTTTATTTCGTAAAGATAATATTCACCGATAGTCCCTTAGTCGGTTTTACGCCACCCATGGGATGAGATGGGGAGGTGACATATTGTATTCTTGCTCCGTCACCACACGGATAATCGCTAATTAATTATGAATGAATACATTTGCACGCCACGTTATGGTGCGGCAGAATTACCTGCCTCGGTGGCGCGGCGGTCGCATTACATGGCTGGCGTGCATGAGGTCGCGGGTTCGATTCCCATGGAGGACAATTGTGATACACAAACTATTGTCCTTAGTCTGGATGTTCTTTGTGTCCGTTAAATTGATATTTTTAAAGGCTAGTGTGAAGACTTATAATTGATATTACACATACGATTCATGGTTAATTTTATTAACATTTAAAAGGAATAACTTATTAATAGCACTTTATAATAAAATAGTTATATATTATTTAAAAACTCATTTATTTTATGACTAGCTGCTGTGCCCGCGACTTCGTTCGCGTGGCGGATTTTACTTACTTCGCAATTCGATTTAATACTAAAAATTGTTTTTTAAACCTTATAACAAACAGATATACCTACACACGAATTGTAAAATTAACGAACGAACCAAAACCTTTTCAAAAACAGATCTTTACAAAGACAGATCTATGAAGACTGTGTCTAAACTTATACTGAAAGACATGAGGGAACGTCATTCTTTCAAGTAAAATCTTAATACCGCGATACTGAAAATGACGTCACAGGCACAATGCCATCTGTTGTCAAATTTGTAAGTTAAAATAAATGACATCGCTTTTTCATCATAACAGCCCATTAATGTCCCACTGCAAGGACGCGCCTCCTCCCGTGACGGAGGGATACTTGGCCTACTAATACCACGTTGGCCAGTCGGATTGGTATAGGGTTTAATTTCAAGTTTTCCTTCATTTTTATTTCGTAAAGATAGTATTCACCGATAGTCCCTTAGTCGGTTTTACGCCACCCATGGGATGAGATTGGGAGGTGACATATTGTATTCTTGCTCCGTCACCACACGGATAATCGCTAATTAATTATGAATGAATACATTTGCACGCCACGTTATGGTGCGGCAGAATTACCTGCCTCGGTGGCGCGGCGGTCGCATTACATGGCTGGCGTGCATGAGGTCGCGGGTTCGATTCCCATGGAGGACAATTGTGATACACAAACTATTGTCCTTAGTCTGGATGTTCTTTGTGTCCATTAAATTGATATTTTTAAAGGCTAGTGTGAAGACTTATAATTGATATTACACATACGATTCATGGTTAATTTTATTAACATTTAAAAGGAATAACTTATTAATAGCACTTAATAATAAAATAGTTATATATTATTTAAAAACTCATTTATTTTATGATTACTACTGGTAACGCCATCTCGTGAACAAAAGAAACTAAATTTAAATTCATTCAACATTGAACCAAATCCATTTTTCATGACCCCTGATTTGTATCGGACTGTTCTAATAAAGAGATCTAGCGATATCTCGAGTATTACTTATCCGATTCCGATTGTTTTATTATAGTATAGATAGATACCTACTTTAAACTTAATACCTATAAACTACGTATCTATGTATTTTAATATCTAAATCGCGCTTATTCCGAGAAGAGTCAATAAGAACCACGTCCGTTCGCATTAAGAGTCAATGTGAATGAAATTATATAGATGCACCGGTTGGCCGTTTCGGACGTTAAACAAAAATCAACCGTACAGCCGTACTCATACTGGCGCGGCGACATTTGAAAATTTTCTTTCATCTAAATCTTGTGTGTTTATAAACCGATTTCTATAATTCTTTTTTATGAATAAGGTATTAAAGTGTACTTTTGAAATATGGGAGTTTGAAAAAGATATGTCTTTGCAAATTACAATATATTTATGTATTTAATACACTTTGAAGAAAACCCTAACGATTAAACAGGTTATTGTGGCTAATATAAAAAAGATAGATATATACTATTCAGGACTTCTTTGTACATCTTTTGAAGACCATTATTTTTGTAATACATATTTTTGGCGTATGATCAACATATGCGATGATAAGAGCTCGAACGCGCGTTTTTTCAACCGACTTGCTTCAAATTTTTCGTCACTGCTCAGCTCCTATGTGTCTTAGCGTTATGTTATACAGCCTATAACCTGCCCAGGAGTATGGACTACAATCGTATTAAGTTTGGTTAAAATGCCTTCAGTAGTTTTTGACCCATGCGTGCACATACAGACAGACGGACAGACAGACAGACAGACAGACAGACAGACAGACAAAAAATTTCTTGATTGCATTTTTGGCATTAGTATCGATCACCATTCATCCTCCAATATTAATTTTTAACATATATTCAATGTACAGAATTGATCTCTCTACAGTTTTATTATAAGTATAGATTACTACTGGTAACGCCATCTCTTGAACAAAAGAAACGAAATTTAAATTCATTCAACATTGAACCAAATCCATTTTTCATTACCCCTGATTTGTATTGGACTGTTCTAATAAAGAGATCTAGCGATATCTCGAGTATTACTTATCCGATTCCGATTGTTTTATTATAGTACTAGCTGCTGTGCCCGCGACTTCGTTCGCGTGGCGGATGTTACTTACTTCGCAATTCGCTTTAATACTGAAAAATCGTTTTTTAAACCTTATAACAAACAGATATACCTACACACGAATTGTAAAATTAACGAACGAATCAAAACCTTTTCAAAAACAGATCTTTACAAAGACAGATCTATGAAGACTGTGTCTAAACTTATACTGAAAGACATGAGCGAACGTCATTCTTTCAAGTAAAATCTTAATACCGCGATACTGAAAATGACGTCACAGGCACAATGCCATCTGTTGTCAAATTTGTAAGTTAAAATAAATGACATCGCTTTTTTCATCATAACAGCCCATTAATGTCCCACTGCAAGGACGCGCCTCCTCCCGTGACGGAGGGATACTTGGCCTACTAATACCACGTTGGCCAGTCGGATTGGTATAGGGTTTAATTTCAAGTTTTCCTTCATTTTTATTTCGTAAAGATAATATTCACCGATAGTCCCTTAGTCGGTTTTACGCCACCCATGGGATGAGATGGGGAGGTGACATATTGTATTCTTGCTCCGTCACCACACGGATAATCGCTAATTAATTATGAATGAATACATTTGCACGCCACGTTATGGTGCGGCAGAATTACCTGCCTCGGTGGCGCGGCGGTCGCATTACATGGCTGGCGTGCATGAGGTCGGGGGTTCGATTCCCATGGAGGACAATTGTGATACACAAACTATTGTCCTTAGTCTGGATGTTCTTTGTGTCCGTTAAATTGATATTTTTAAAGGCTAGTGTGAAGACTTATAATTGATATTACACATACGATTCATGGTTAATTTTATTAACATTTAAAAGAAATAACTTATTAATAGCACTTAATAATAAAATAGTTATATATTATTTAAAACCTCTTTTATTTTATGATTACTACTGGTAACGCCATCTCGTGAACAAAAGAAACGAAATTTAAATTCATTCAACATTGAACCAAATCCATTTTTCATGACCCCTGATTTGTATTGGACTGTTCTAATAAAGAGATCTAGCGATATCTCGAGTATTACTTATCCGATTCCGATTGTTTTATTGTAGTATATAGATAAATACCTACTTTAAACTTAATACCTAAAAACTACGTAGGTATCTATGTATTTTAATATCTAAAGCGCGCTTATTCCGAGAAGAGTCAATAAGAACCACGTCCGTTCGCATTAAGAGTCAATGTGAATGAAATTATATAGATGCATCGGTTGGCCGTTTCGGACGTTAAACAAAAATCAACCGTACAGCCGTACTCATACTGGCGCGGCGACATTTGGAAATTTTCTTTCATCTAAATCTTTGTGTGTTTATAAACCGATTTCTATAAATTTTTTTTATGAATAAGGTTTTAAAGTGTACTTTTGAAATATGGGAGTTTGAAAAAGATATGTCTATGCAAATTACAATATATTTATGTATTTAATACACTTTGAAGAAAACCCTAACGATTAAACAGGTTATTGTGGCTAATATATAAAAGATAGATATATACTATTCAAGACTTTTTTGTACATCTTTTGAAGACCATTATTTTTGTAATACATATTTTTGGCGTATGATCAACGTACGCGATGATAAGAGCTCGAACGCGCTTTTTTTCAACCGACTTGTTTCAAATTTATCGTCACTGCTCAGCTCCTATGTGTCTTAGCGTTATGTTATACAGCCTATAACCTGCCCGGGAGTATGGACTACAATTGTACCAAGTTTGGTTAAAATGCCTTCAGTAGTTTTTGACCCATGCGTGCACATACAGACAGACAGACAGACAGACAGACAGACAGACAGACAAAAAATTTATTGATTGCGTTTTTGGCATTAGTATCGATCACCATTCATCCTCCAATATTAATTTTTAACATATATTCAATGTACAGAATTGATCTCTCTACAGTTTTATTATAAGTATAGATAGATAGATAGATTACCTACTTTAAACTTAATACCTAAAAACTACGTATCTATTTATTTTAATATCTAAAGCGCACTTATTCCGAGAAGAGTCAATAAGAACCACGTCCGTTCGCATTAAGAGTCAATGTGAATGAAATTATATAGATGCAATGCACCGGTTGGCCGTTTCGGACGTTAAACAAAAATCAACCGTACAGCCGTACTCATAATGGCGCGGCGACATTTGGAAATTTTCTTTCATCTATATCTTGTGTGTTTATAAACCGATTTCTATAAAAAAAAAATTATGAATAAGGTATTAAAGTGTACTTTTGAAATATGGGAGTTTGAAAATGATATGTCTATGCAAATTACAATATATTTATGTATTTAATACACTGTGAAGAAAACCCTAACGATTAAACACGTTATTGGTGGCTAATATATAAAAGATAGATAATATATACTATTCAGGACTTTTTTGTACATCTTTTGAAGACCATTATTTTTGTAATACATATTTTTGGCGTATGATCAACGTATGCGATGATAAGAGCTCGAACGCGCGTTTTTTCAACCGACTCACTTCAAATTTTTCGTCACTGCTCAGCTCCTATGTGTCTTAGCGTTATGTTATACAGCCTATAACCTGCCCAGGAGTATGGACTACAATCGTACCAAGTTTGGTTAAAATGCCTTCTGTAGTTTTTGACCCATGCGTGCACATACAGACAGACAGACAGACAGACAGACAAAAAATTTATTGATTGCATTTTTGGCATTAGTATCGATCACCATTCATCCTCCAATATTAATTTTTAACATATATTCAATGTACAGAATTGATCTCTCTACAGTTTTATTATAAGTATAGATATAGATTAGAGGTTTTATAATATGATTGGTTTTAGGTGAAATATAAGGTTTTAGGTAAGTAAATATGGACTTTATACTTTGACGATATGTGAAGGTACGTTAATGTCACATATGAGAACTAAATGCAGGATCATGTACTGTATGTTTGAGGGTCGTGAAAAGGTTTAGTTTCATAGTCACACCGTTAGCTTTGTCTATCAAGGCATCGATTTAAACGTACCGTACTCCTTAATTTAGTAAATTATAACCGTCGCTTTTATAAATAGTTGTAGCCATCCATTCACATATTTTATTCGCTTCAGCGAAACCCTGTAGGTACCTATAGGCAATGCAATGTGGCGTCTAAAGATTATATTTATTTGTAGGTATTTACAAACTTAGAGAGAACGAGGCCATCCGAACGCTTGCCTTTTTAGGTATCAAGGCAACCCTTCGCAAACCGTCCAAGACGCTCAACGTTGGGGTTCGGGTCCAGTCTAGAAATAAAAAAAAACCTTATTTTTCGATGTATATTTGAGACCTATTTACCGCACGCCATGAATCTTTTCAGACCCAAACGCTAAAAAACATTACCTTACAATTTCCTCTAAGTATTCCAACTGTAATGCGAATAGCAATCTGCATTAAATAGTTCCTGTAAAAGTAATAATCGAACACAGAAACTTCAAAAAGTTTTGATGCTTCTTTCATTAGCCCTCAAATCAATTATTGATCACCTAATTCTACTGATAACAGGGATCTCTGGATGTTCGAGTGGTATTTATTATGTAACAGGAGGATAATGGGACCCGAGAGGCGTGGATATTGTATGTAAGCATTGGGCGCAGGCGCGATTACAACCGCTTTGCGCGGGGAAAAGGGCTGAAGGCGCGGCAGTCGGCGCTCGGCGTCTGGAGGTGCATCGCACTTCGCGCCGCGCCCCATACAGCCGAAACGTGGCTCGGGGCGTGGCGCTTACGTAAACACGCGTGGCACACATCTCGTGGTGCAGGCGGCGCGGTGCCGCGCCACTGTCCGTCCTAGAACGACCCCATGCTGGCCCGCGCCGCCTCCTAAGTTTATGTGGATAGTTGCACGCGCCCTGTCGTGCGGCCGCCGCTGCCACTGTCACCGCCGCCGTTTAACGCGCTTATAGGTATGTATCTACTTCTACTACAGTAGTCTTACGATATTGTTTTATTATCTAACCGTTTGCAGATAATCTGTTGTGTGTTATATTTATATACCTAATTCAGAAATTGTACTTAGGTATACAAATACTTAGTTCGTAATGGTTTGTTTAACTATCTAGGTGCTTATAGACAGATTTGTTCATAATCCGATTTTATGAAGGGCGTGAAAATGAAAGTGACGTACTCACGGCGCGCGGTGATGGCATTGGTTTACTGATTTGCTCTCAAGAGTTGAATGTAATTCAGTGAAGATAATATTGTTCTTATTTTATATGCGTATGTGACTGAGCTCAACATTTATTATTTAGGTTTATTAGATATCGTACGCGTATGAAGGTATAAGTTGTTACATCCCTCCTTAAAAAATGAAATGAAATCATGTTAGAGATGTTACTAAAACCCCGAAGAGCATTAGTTTGGTATTAAGCAGTTATTTAGTCAGGGAAACATTTTATTCAAAATTAAATAGAGTCGTGAAACTTTATTTTAACTTATTAACTATCAAACATAACTAAGTATCTAGATGGTACCTAGTACCTACACCAAAATTAAGTACCTATGTCTATCGTTCAAGATATGTTTATAAATTTCATTTCAAGTTTTCTTTCACGTAGGTACAGACATAATGTTAGGTCATTCAGAATTTCACTGTCTGATTTGATGATACGATAGTAGCGTTTCATTGTGTATTTATAATATTATCAGACAGAATACATCCACTGCTGAACATACCTACCTATGTCTCCTTTAAAAGTTTCCAACATGCGTACTTACTCCTTTTAAGGGGCGGTTCCTTAATATTAAACTTTGGTTTATTATATCAAAGGATTACCACAATTAAAAACGAAACTTCAATAGAGATTGGAGGTTCCTAGATTCACGACTACGATTTGATCTATCCTAGTAACAATGTATTGTATTTTGTCTATCGGCAATAAAATGTTTTTGTACTCCATACCATAACTACAAGAATAAATAGTTTTTCCAAAGTATTGTCAATTCCAATCAGTCTAAACACTTCAACAACGGCAAGAAGTGTTTGACAACTTTTGCTTACTTGAAGTCCTCAAAGTCCTGGAAGCAATTATACTTCCTTCTGTCAATAACCGAACTTATAATAAGAATAAATTAAATTTAATTTAATCAATTTGGCATACCAACAAAAGCTCTAGATGCTTTTACTTTTATTTTTCTCTCAGTATCTATACTTACTTATTTCTGTCTAGTTTTGGCTATATTTCTATACATAAGTATTCGTATGAGATATTGCACCTCCGATACTACTTAGTGGCCAATTTTACTTCTGTAACTAAAATCGTTGTTGGTTGCTTCAGCGGCGTACATTCACTTAAACACTCATCTTTTTCGCTTGGTACAATTAAGTTAAAACTACAACCCACCATACTGTGTCGAGGCTGCGGAGTAAGGTTAATCCTCAAGGGTCAATGCTTGAGGCGTATTTGTGAAATAATGTGTTGACTGGATATGCTGATGATGTACTTTTACCAACCTATTCAATTTAATACCCGAATAGCCTCTAGAAGTTAGCTAGTCAATGTTTAATTAACTGAGTTTCTTTTCTTATCAAACTAAGGTGAACGTAATCAATTACTTTTAAAAGATAATCTTTAAATGCCGTTGAAAATACCTAATGTTCGATAGTATATTAGCAAACAATAGAGATTCAGTTGCTTAATTAGGGCAGGATTGTAGAAACCAAATTTCTTCTGACTAAACTGTATCGTTTTCAGGCCTATTACCACACATTACTTAAGAGTAACTTCGTATTAATTAAGTTTCCCCCGGGACTTCACCTCACGTCACGTTCGGATGCTTTTGCCATCACACACATAACTTACAGCACAGTTAAGGTAAAGTGCGTGGGGTGCCATAAAAACATACATAACTAGTTGCTGTAGTAGGAGAGAATTAATTAAGACCCTTGTATGTCATATTTAAATCACTTGAGTTGTGACATACTTGAGTAAAACGAATAAAAACAAGTGTTTTTAAATGTAAATTCAAATTCGTTTTTAAAAGCTTTTATTTAACTTGTTCTGTATATTTGTTCAGGTGTAATCTTGCAACTTGCAACTTTGAAACATAGGTACCTATATCAGAGTAAGAATACAATATGTCACCACCCCATCTCATCCTATGGGTGTCGTAGAAACCGACTAAGGGACTATCTTTAATTATTACCTTTACATAGAAAGAAGGAAAACTTCAATTTAAACCCTATACCAATCCGTCTGGCCAGCGTGGTATTAGTAGGCCAAGTATCCCTCCGTCACGGGAGGAGGCCCGTCCCTGCAGTGGGACATTAATTGGCTGTTATGATATCTTCAACCGAATGAGTTGAAATTTTGCGTACACTAAGCGTGTTTGGATGACAATACACAATGTTTTGTTTGTCTGTTTTGCGTCAGTCTAAGTCTTACATGGCTGTACATCCAGGAAGGTGGAATGAGTATTCCTCATGCACTTCTGCAATATGGGTATCAAATGAAAGGGCTTTTTGAGTGTATTTATTAGTGTTGTTTATATTACCCACAAAAATAGTTATCATCTTAATAATATAGTTAACCGAGCAAAAATTATACATAAACGTAAATATTAAAAAGGATTACACCAAAAATTGCTTGTTTTGGAACGTTCTTAGGTTTATTTTAATGGTTAATACCAATGATCAAGTAACGTACTTAAAAATACGTACGTAAAAATCATCGTAGAACGAAACGTAACAGCCCATAGCAGTCCTCTGTAGTACAGTTTTTTTTATAAATTATTAAATTCTTTATTTGCATATTTTTTTTTACATTTTATAAATATATGCTCTGACCCAAGAGGTAGGCTTACATGCCTGACGTGTCAAGGGTCAGTTTCAATTAGTTTGATACTTACAGACGACATTGTTATTGTTTCAGATTTTATTAGATAAATGCATGATTTTTCTGTACTTATAAAGTTTATCAAAAATGTATCTTTAGATAGTGTGCATAATACACACTAAAGCAGCTTTTGCTGGATACTGCTGTAATTGCCTACTGAGCAGAGGCACAGACACTGTTGGCTGCTGTGCAATGTCATTGTGATGTGTAAAGTGCGGTTCATATCTAGGGCCCTGCTTTAAGGTGAGCTTGAGCCACCTGCTTCTATTTAAGATAAAGCTCTCACTGCTTTAAGAGATGACTTTGTCAATAATGATTGTGAACAGAAATAAATATTTCCTGTATAAATATTTTAGATCTACAAGCAATAGCCAGCAAAAGCTGCGCTATTTCGAAAGGTCTTGGTTGCCTTAGAATACACTCAGTATTCTATATTCATTAGACAATCAATTTGTGAGATTTTAGGTTATCACAAGAGTCATGTTTTGATTGTCGTATTTCAGAGTATTCCCATTAGATAAAGTTTTGATATGTGCAGAATGTCTATCTAGAGATTATAATGAATAAACTGATATGCATTTCATTGCTATACGCCGCAATTTGTCATGGGTCAAATCGTCGAACAAAAAAAAACCATCTCCTTTCCTTAGCAAAATGTGAGGTTATAATTTTAAATTCGATAACATTTTTGTTGAAAACAATAAGGGTAGGCAGCCTTATCATATTTAATAAAAATATACGGCAACTGCCAACAGCTAACAATGCTGTCAGCCCTCCGGTGGACCGCAGAATGCAGTTACAGATGCGGTTGTCCCGCAATCGTAACTATACTGTGCGTTTAAAAAAACGGCGTGGTTTGCGGTTGGATCGAATTATTTCCACTTAACTTTCTATCCTAGTATTCTGCGTATTTTGTATTCCCGTTTGCACAGTTTTATATGTATTGCAAGCATCGGTAAACATGCAAACAGTCAATGGCGGGGTACCTCAAACTAGCACTATCCGCGTAGTTTGTATAGGAACGATGCGGTTGACCGTTAATCGGATGGCTGGCTGGAGCTAGCCTAACTCAATTGTAGCTTGAACCTGATGACATAATAACACGCATTAATGTATTCAAGCTGGTCGGTACCATAAGAATCAAGAGTAATCTAACAAAGAACAACTGCCGCGTTTAATACAATACTGGTATAATAAAGTTACAATGCATTTCCAACCAAAAAGATGGGTTTTTTTATTGATTTAAGGTGGCAGTCAAGCAAGCGGTGAAACTGAAGGTAAGTCGTAACCGCCCCTCATGGACATCAGCAAAGCACAGCTAAGCTGTTGCCTACCTTGAAGAAGTTGTTAAGTTTATTGCCCAGCAGTGATTTTATTAGCTACTGTATCTACCCATCCACATGTACCTATAGCAACATTTTGACTTTTATGTCTGGAAGTGACTCAAACGGGCCCAGCGCAGCGGTGGCATTCTGTGGGTGGTTGATTTAGACAGCCTCTCGCTAAAGAGATCTACCACGTTTGTGACGTGTTGATGTTTGGCGTATGTGTAAATGTTTGAAAGCTATCGTTATGAGTTATCGATCAGTGTGCATGTGTTGGTTTGTCTGTGTCAGCGTTACTGTTTTATACAGGGTGTCCCAAAACTCGACGTTAATCCAAAACCGGGTGATAAGGCAAGTCACGCTGGTTATCAGAAAAATATAAAAAGACTGTCACAGGGTGTGAATTTTTTCGTTTTTTTTCAAATGCCTATAACTTTACAACCATACAACTTAGACTTTTTTTTATATTTTTCTGATAACCAGCGTGACTTGCCTTATCACCCGGTTTTGGATTAACGTCGAGTTTTGGGACACCCATATATGTAGAAAGATTCAGCGATTTTATTCGATGTTTCGGTTTATTTTGAGGCTTCCGGAAAAAAAAGATTTTAATTTCATAATTAATTAGCTATGGCATAATTAATTAACTACCTATGTACAATTAAGATAGATAATATAATATCTAAGTATATGTCATTCATATTTCTGTGTGATAAATATCTAGTCACTATAATTGCTTCAGGAATTGCTAAACCCCTTTATTTATTATTTTCATGTCCTCTTAAGCTGACCACTATTATAATTTCCTAACAAGTAAAAAAGTTAAACAATTTTCAAATTGTAAAAGTGGCCTTTGTTGTAATCTAAAAGTGTGAATCTTTAAAAACAGTGACTACTATTTTGTTGTCTCAAGGTTCAGCTTTGGATTAAACTTGTTCCACTTAATCTCCTATATAAAGGCTGGAACGCGTTTAGCCTTCACAAAGTGAAGCAATTTAAGCCGCTTGCTCTTTTAAGAAGTTTTTCATCAGTTTTGTTGACATTTCTGTGCATTTCACCTGCTTAACCGGCGTTTTAATCGTTTCATTATTTTTAATTTTCTATTAAATGTAGGCTTACATTTAATGGAAACGCTAAGCGCGACAAATTGATTTACTACGTACAAGTAATTGAATTCTTAAACTGGAATTATTTATTTTCATTTGTTATCCTTTTTGTAAATTCGGGCCGTAACATAATTACCAACCGCCACTGTCCTCGTCTTTTATAGTCTTAGACAAGACGAATTATCTATACATGGTATGTAGATAGGTACAAATAGGTAAGTAGGACACGAACTTAGTTACACGTGCACCAAAAACGATTTCAGCCCACCAAGGAATTATGTCCTGACTCTTTACAGTCACACTTCTCTGACACATTAACACGACTCTTAGGGCCAGATTCAGAGACCGCACTTTGTCTTTACTTTAGCAAAGTCTAGTTATTATCTCTGAATTTGAACAACATTAGAGTAATTTTTCGCATGAAAAAGTTTACTTTCATTATTTATTACTACAAAGTAAACTTTTCATGCGAAAAGATTACTTTAATGTTGTTAAAATTCAGAGATAATAACTAGACTTTGCTAAAGTAAAGTCAAAGTGCGGTCTCTGAATCTGGCCCTTAATGTTAGTCCAAAAACTTAAAACGATCAAAAGCGAATTAAATGTTTAAACTCTATCGCACCCCTACATAGCAACTTGACAGCTTCTCATCTCATCCGTGATCGGGAAAACGGTAGTTTTGCAACATAAGTATTTTCAAGACAAAGGTGTTAGGTACCTACATTTTGGAATGAGGCCGTTATTACTTTAATCGGAAATCTTAAGTGCTATGTCAATCACTTGGGTTACCTGTAGGATCTACTCATTTCTGATTTGATCTTGACGGGAAACACTAAGCTTTTTCTATTGCCCTTTCCACAGTTTTATGTAAGTTTTTTGTCAAGGCCCATATTCAGTAACTAAGGCTATTACCTACGTTCTTCACTGGAAAACACACAATGTTACAGACTATCGCCCGAAGAGACTGACTGCAGTAATGAGAGCAAGAAGATATATTATATCTTGTATCTCCCCGTAGGTACAGATTGGAATAGAAAACTTTCCTCTTTAGCGAAGACTTACGTACCTAGGTAAAAAATTTGGAAAGTAAAACTCGACGTCAACTTTGAGCGTAGACCTCTCCCATCCGAGTGGGTGACATGAGAGTTTGCCATTTATTACATGTTCATTTTATTAGTCACTTTTAGTCTCTCAACGAGTGGGGTTGAGAGACTAAAAGCCATGTGAGTCAACTATGACTAAGATAACTAATGTCGTAACCCCAACAGCAGACCCAGATCTCTCGGGATCATCTTGAAGTCCTATTACTTGATAGCTTATTTTACATAACTTGTTTGAAATTAGTAACTTTGAGATGTCTGGTTGCTAAGTCATCATATTCTAGAGAATGCAGGATCATCCCATCACTTGACCATTAAGAGTATCTAACAGTAGGTACATTTGTTAAGAGTATGACACCGAAATCTTATTATACATAGGTACAATTAACTTAACAAGTGAACTGAGGGATCAAATTGATCAAGAAATCTAATTTTGATGCCACTTAATTATTTTCAATTTTAGTACGCGATTTTCAATATCGGTGGCTATTCTTGCCTTTGAACTAAATTATCTCAACAAGTAATGGAGTTATTTTCAGAGCTCCTTTAAGTAAATATTATTTTAAGTACTTAGTTTAGAATGTTCCTACAACAGAATTTTATTGTTACATACCTAACTTTCAATAAATATGCACGTTTTTAAATTAAAAAAACAACTCTTCTTTATTTTCGCAACAGCGATCTCGTGCACGACCGCCCCACTACCAAGGCAATTGAACATAGTAGACCTCATAATCATAATTTTATAGAAAATGTATTAGTATTAGAGCTTTGATTATTTCCTACCACAATACTCTTATCCTGTACCAACCTCCGATATAGAGATATATAAGTTATATTTTTACAGCATCAAGTGTCGAGATGCAGACGCGTACAGCGCTGATGGCGCTAGCGGCGCTTGGAGCCCTGGCGGCGGCGGCGGCGACGGCGACGGCGGCAGAACGTGGCAGTGGCATCAAGATCGGAGGTGGCGCCGCCGGCGGAGGGGCTCGGGACGCAGGTCGTGGTGGTGGGGTACGCATCGGCGGCGACGGGCTGCGACGCCCGCGTACTTCACCCGCACCTCCTCCGCCGCGACAGCCCTCCTCAATCACAGCCGCGCTAGTCGTGCCACATAAAGCCTTTGGCACGCGTGATTACATTAAGGCCGAAAAAGCAGCACTATCGAAATTGCCGCGCAAACTCAAACTCTTCTCTCATGTGCGTCTAAATATTTCGCTTTCTACGCAAGGCTTGACGCCTAGTCCAATGTGTAAGTGATAATAATTACATAGGTAATATACGTTAGATTTTAACATAAAATACTTCGAATTAGTCTGAATTTAGTTATAGTTACCTAAATGATTAACTTCTTATCTTAACGCTTTCAGCCATCCTGGATTCGCTATGTAAAGACTTTCTGGCAGTCAATGTGTCTGCTATTATTTATCTTATGAATCATGAACAATATGGGCGATCTACTGCCTCTGCACAGTATTTTCTACAACTCGCCGGCTATCTCGGCATACCGGTAAAACATTTTCAAAATATCTTTGTATTCATATTTTTGGGAAAAAAAAAACAGGTCTTTTTACAACAACAAAATTAATTCATAGGTTATTGCATGGAACGCGGACAACAGTGGCCTCGAAAAGCGTGCATCACATGCATCTTTGCGGCTTCAGTTGGCACCGTCAATAGAACATCAAACGGCTGCCATGTTATCGATATTAGAACGATATAAATGGCATCAATTCAGTGTCGTCACTTCAGCTATAGCTGGACATGACGATTTTATACAGGCCGTTCGAGAAAGGGTTATAGCTCTCCAAGTATGTATTCTGTTTTTGCATTTTATTTATTTAATTAATAGTATTTAATAAACATTAACTTGGTCACTGTAAGAAATAACCCTCACAAATAATAATAAAAAATATCGAAGTCAATGTCGAAGTCGAAATGTGTAATGAACAAAATACCGATAAGGTAATTTTAGGGAACTAGGAAGTACCAATAAGGTAATATTAGGGAACTTTTAAGTAATTAAATTCATACCTAATCCTATACATCTATCATACATCACAAACAATATAGCTCCCACATCAACACAAACGTAATAAGAATATAGTAATTGTAGGTAACTTGTAAAAATAAAATCGCCAAAGAACTAGTCAAGATCTAATTCCAATTTTAAGTTTTAGGTACTTTGAAAATGTGTAAACTGCTGGCACTTCGCATAATCCTTACCTATTGAGCTTTCGCATGCTCTAAATTAACAAACCTACCCAAGAGTTAAGTATGTGCCTAGGTAGGTAACGTTGCAACCGCTTATCTATCTCGCAAATCTTCTTAACTCCCGCACTAAAAATAAAAACCTGTAAACTTGATACTAAATAACTCTTTGTAGATATTTCAATTTATGTCCAATTATTTAATAGAAAGCATCGTGATCATTTTAGAGTGCTGATACGTTCAAATGAGTAGATAACCGTTAAGAGTCAAATTAATTTTGAATGGTATCTCAGACATTACTTACGAATAAGAAAGAAAGAATAATAAAACAAAAAAGAAACCTAATGCATTTAACAATAATGTAAAATGCAGAAAGAGCATTAAGTATATATCAAGGAATTGGACTTTCCTTGTTGTTATTCTTTAAAGAACAGTTTATAGTGTGCTAATTACTTATAACTTTCATAATTTTATAACTTTAATAATTATCTACTCATTTTTTACGTATTGTAATTAGGTAGGACTAAATATTTAATTTTGATACCAATTAGGTACCTGCCGTAGAATGGGGTTACTTTAATAAGTAGGGGATTACTACATTGATCACTTATTTTTCTCAGAATGTGCTAAGAGAAGGATGACCGATTTAGTATTAGCCCTTATCAGGATTGTCACATTCAAGGGGACAATCCTGATAAGGGCTAATACTAAATCGGCTTCATTTGCACCATAATAACAAATCTATAATAAAGAAAATTGAGCGATCAATGTAACCCCACGACATCAAAGTAATCCCAGTTTATCAGTATCTATGCTGGGTTAAAGCAATAACAAGTTTCATGATTTAATGTTGACAATATATTATGTATAATTGATCCTGTATTAAAATTAACCTTTCTAATTTATAATCTGCCCGGCATATTTACCTTAGTAGGTTACCTACTTATAACTAAATATACTTAAGTACTACTTATTTGCAACGTAATACGAGTTCCTAAAATAACAATTGTAATTTAACAGGATCGATTCAAATTCACAATTTTGAATGCCATCGTTGTAAAAAGATCAACCGATTTGACCGAATTGGTGACAAGCGAGGCACGTGTGATGTTGCTTTACGCGACGCGAGAAGAGGCAGCTGAAATTTTATCAGCAGCCGGTGACTTACATCTTACTGGCGAAAATTACGTCTGGATAGTCACACAAAGTGTTCTTGGCTCAATGCAACAACCTAATAAATTTCCAGTCGGAATGCTTGGTACGTACGAATAATTAGCAATAAAAAATAATGACACAACATTTCTTTCGGAGGATACGATTACAGGGAAATAGCCTGAAACATAATGTTAGAGGTGAAAAATGATATTCTATGGAAGGAGATCATTGATCTGAGAAATCAGGAACATGCAATGGTTCATACGAATCATTATTATTAATAACGTAAAAAATAGTAGTAGGTACATGACAATAGTTAGGTACCTATACTGCCGTCAATAGCATAGTTACAGTAAGTCGGGTTTTTGTCAAAATTGAGTTAGGTATACAGCCGTGATCACGATAACGAGATCTACAACTGTATCTAACTCATTTATTTGTATCGTGTTTTGATCCAAAGTTAACAATTAGAAATTTGCAGTAAGTCGACCAATTTTTTTACATCACAAAGCATGATTACAGTCTGTACACTTACGGCAAAAGTTTCATTTAGATTCTCACTGCATAAGAGCAGTATGACATATATACTGCTAATATGTTTGGTCATTAACAGTTTAAAAATAGAATATAGGCCAATCATAAAAGCTTTAAGAAGATATACTGTTTTGATCTTAAGCAGCTTCCCAATATTTACTAAGTGTGTATCTAGTCTTACAAACAGTATGCAGCGATACTGCATGTATGCTTAGTAATTGATCCTTAGCGTTGGTTCCTTAATACTTACCACAAGGACAGTATGATACTATATTGATTTTATGTTAAGTAACGTAATCAAATCTAACGTAATGGTTACTTTTATTATACAGACAGTATGTAGCCATCCTGTGTTCATGTTTAGACAGCAGGATGTAGCGATAGCGGACAGGTGCACAAATCACGTGAACAGTAAATTAGCTATACTGTATTCATACTAAGCAGAACATATGTATAATATGATCTTACTACTAATTATAAGAAGTGTTTGTCTAGGTCTTGTATGTCTACATAGCTGCGATATTATACCACGTCATGAATATACTGCAGTAAAGTTGCTTTAATGTGAACGTAATATGTTATTGTAACTAAAAGTCGTACAATTTCTCTTTTATTACAAGCAGTAAAGAATAATAAATTATATAATAATCTGTTCCCCGAATACCTACATAATGTAATATTACATACCCTACTACGAGGGCGCGAGGAGGGCGCGGGGTTTTGAGAAAAAGGTGGTTAAAGTTTTGGATCGAAATTTTTACACAAATCTTTCGTTTGCAATCGGGTCACAATGGTCACAAACTTCAAATACAATTTGTGCTACATAATAATAATTATATGTAATAATTATGTTATACATCGCCAAAGTCTGTTTATACATAGCCAAAATTTGTAAGCCTTTCTGCTGTCTGTATAGACAGCAGAAAGGCTTACAAATTAGATAAGAAAAACTTAAAAGAACATAAATACACTTCTTATCAAAAAAATCGAAACAGTCTGCAAGTTTGTGTTTTGTATGGATAATGAGAAAAATGTGTATATTTAGGAATACGTGTTATATGTCATAATAGGTAATTTAATAAGGTTTTCAAATAATAATGTTAACGTTCTAAATTTAAATTTAATTTTCGTAGATTTCGTGTTTTGTTTAACAAGTCGTTTTTACACTGTACGTAGTTTGATGGAAATTGATAAAATTACGCAAGCGTTATTTAAGCGTTTATTTAATAACCCGTAACCCGCTTCCAGAGTTCCTCGCGCCTCTTATTAACGCATCCATGCGATGTTCACCCGCAAAAACCGCCAAGTGGTGGCATTGCTGAATTCTGGACTTAGTCAGCGTGTAACAGCTGAAAGATTGCATCTAGTGATCTGGCAGAAAACAGGTGATTTCTGACCGAAAAGATCGATTTATTGTTACAACTTTGTTACAAAATCTACGCATTAATGTCTTTCAACCGCAGCAGCAGCTTCATGATGAACCTATGGTAGCTATAAGTGACTCTATAATTAGAAAAAGGTTGAATGAACGTTAACTGTTACCATACAAGCCAGCAAATATGGAGAAATTATCTGCAGATCATCGAAAAGCGTGTCTTTACTTTTCACGCAATTACCTAAAATGGTCATACATCTAGTGGAACAAATTTCTCCTTTCTAATGAGTGTTAAATTATACTGTATGGTAAGGATGGAAGGACTAAGGTCTACAGAAGAGATGGATAATACTTTGCACCATGCTGGATTAAAAAAAAAGGTCATCCATGGTGGTGGTTCGTGGACTATTTGGGGAAAAATTAGCGGCAACGACAAAACAGAGTTTGTCTTTGTTTTTGGGTCACGTC
Source organism: Schrankia costaestrigalis (assembly GCA_905475405.1). Lineage (NCBI taxonomy): Eukaryota > Metazoa > Arthropoda > Insecta > Lepidoptera > Erebidae > Schrankia > Schrankia costaestrigalis. Next base: position 10,534,613 of record FR997838.1, read on the forward strand.
TCCCCTTATTTAACAGTCATAGGGACATTGAACAGTGTCTTGAAGCTCATGTGATACCCTATGCACATTTTATTGACCGCGGTTTTACATTTACGCACAAGGATGCTAGGGCAAACACAGCGAGCGTCGTATGAGATTATGATACCGTAGTAGATATCTCTATTATTGATTGGCCAGCAAAAAGCCCGGACATGAATCCGATTTACCATCTATGCAATAAGTAAAAAAGACGAATTAGTGCAGTGATCATGTCTTAAAAACACTTAGCCAGCTGTAAAATATAATCCAAGAGGAATAGAACAGAACGCCACTATATTTTATGGTGACTCTCATCCGATCGATGAAGAACCGTACAGAAGCAGTAATGAGACCTTAGGGAGGGACATATGAGCCATTAAATAAACGCTTCCTAGCTTTTATTTCATGTATGTGCATAATTTTATCAATTTCCGTCAAACTACGTACAGGGTAAAAACGACTTGTTAAACAAAACACAAAATCTACGAAAATTAAATTTGAATTTAGAACGTTAACTTTATTATTTGAAAACCTCATTAAATTCCCTATTAAATGACATAACACGTATTCCTAAATATACACATTTTTCTCATAATTCATACAAAACACAAACTTGCAGACAGTTTCGATTTTTTTGATGAGAAGTATATAATGACACCGTTTAAGTGTGTGTAGATCTTCAAAAGGTGGTAATGCTACCTCGCATGGACAGCTACAAAGTAGCAATATTCTGTCCTCGAATTATTGCGTTACGTTATAAAACGTTTGCTCCTTTATGTAAATCTAATAAAGAAAATAATCCTTACGCTGTCTGATGGCATGAAGCGATTTCAGGCCGAAATGTTTATGACATTGTTTCAACATTCAGAGCTTTTTTTATACACCATCGGAATAAAAGTCACTTGGTGATTTGGCCAGATAAGATGTTCGTCACAAAACAAGAACTAGAAACTCTTTTCGTTTGTCAATATTGTAAACAGTGATTTAAGCTCAAGTTTCAAGTTGTACTTGGAGAGTATAATATGCTACATTCTTTATTTTAAATACAATGTTAAAACCATTAACTAGTTGTTTTATTATCACTGTAACCTAATAATATAAAAATTTTGAATCATTATAAGTTTGTATGGTTACTTAGCTTAAATACAGTAAATGCTCACTTACTGTGTTTAAGCTAAGTAACCCTACAAACTAATAATGAGGCAAAGGTTTGTACTGTACTTATGCTAAGTGTTCCCTATCAAAGAGCCTTTAGGAAATACTTAGCATAACAACAATAATGTGTTTATTTTTTCTTACAATTACTCAGTTTTAGTTTTTTATTAAGTTATAGATAGGTGCTGAAGTCTTCTATCATTTAAGGTATCAACCATTGTGATCCGATTTCAAACAAAGGATTTATTTAAAAAATTCAACCCAAAACTTTAACCGCGTTTTTCTCAAAACTATATAAAGCGTACTTACTGCAACTATGCTATTGACGGCAGTATAGTTTGTCAATATTTAGGTAAGTATACCACAGGCTTAGCTCAGAATCGGGATTTGGGTTATAGGGAATGGTTGAGCGTTGGAATTAATGCTCAAAAAAGAGGCCAGAAAATAATAATGTTTATAGAAGCCATAACCAGCTATAAATCAAAACAACAGTGGTGAATTGCTAAAACTTTGTTATTCCAAATTTTTATGAATAATCAATGTGCGCAATATAAACCTACGTTTTAATATTAGGTATGTAGATATGTATATGAAAATATGAACAACATCAATCTCATCTCGCTGCTCATAATATAAGCATTGGAGAAGCTTGAAAGGGAATTGAATTAGGTTCATAAAATATTACATTGTTATTACTGCACAATACGTAACATTTTATTGTATAATTTTTATTGCTGGCTCAAATTCTTTTCGCCTTGCCGTTTACAAAAACATTTTATTTACACTACTTACAAGCTTTATTATTCGAGTTTACTGGCACAAAGCTCGAATGTTGTTTACGAAAATTTGTAAATGTTTAGTTACAATAATAAAAAATGAATATGCAATCGATGTTTACCTATAGTAATTTCCAAAAGGATACGTATATCTAGAACGTATTTGACAGCGACGTTGGAAGTCGAGGTTTCAATCCCTTACAAGTTAAACATTTTTATGTAAACTTCGACTAGGTCCTTTCTATGCTCCATAGTTACATAAAAATGTTTAACTTGTATACTTATATCAACTGAAAAATAATACAATAAAAGTTACGTTCTGCATCTTTTAGGTGCTAAGTAAATGCTGTTTGGGATTGGGAGAAACTTTTCTAATTATTTTGCCCTGAGCTCGCTGGATACTACTTAGTCATGTTTTTGTTTAAATTACTGAAAGTATTTCAAGTGGAACTATTGTCTTTGGCAATTAAAAGAGATAACTAACTATTATCCTTGCATTTTTAAGATCCGTTGTTTTCTTACAGGAGTACATTTTGATACTTCAAGTTCGTCGTTAATAGCTGAAATAGCTACAGCTGTAAAAGTGTTCGCATACGGAGTCGAGTCATATATATCAGAGCCAGAAAACATTCGATACCCTTTGGGTACCAGATTATCATGCAGCGGTGGAGGGGCTGGTGAAGCTCGTTGGTCGACTGGTGAAAGATTCTACAGACATCTGCGTAATGTTAGTGTTGATGGTGAAGCAGGTCGACCAAGTATCGAATTCACACCAGACGGAGAACTAAAAGCTGCAGAGCTAAAAATTATGAATTTACGACCTGCCATTGGAGAGCAAGTGAGTTAATTTTAGTAGATACTTACCTACTTTTATGATGTTAATTAATTAATAACAGGTTGTATAACGGGTTGGTCACAAGACAATTCTAAAAATATTGATCAAAACTTACTTAATCTACTTATCATTTTCTTAGGTGGTGTGGGAAGAAATTGGTACCTGGAATTCTTATCCTCGAGAGAGACTAATAATTAAGGATATAGTATGGCCAGGTGGGCTTCATACGCCACCTCAGGGTGTCCCTGAAAAATTTCATATGCGTATTACATTCCTTGAAGAACCCCCATATATAAACTTAGCTCCACCTGATCCAGTGAGTGGCAGATGTTCACTAGATCGAGGAGTTATATGTCGTGTGGCTCCAGAAGCTGAAGTATCTGGGTAAGTTCATTAAATAGCTAAGTATATTAATAAAATTATAAAATTTAAAAAAAAGAAGATCAAACCTTATAAGTTAATTTCGTCCTTTCAGCTTAGAAACTGGGGCAGCGCACGGTAACAGTTCATTGTATCAATGCTGTAGTGGTTTCTGCATAGACTTACTTCAACAGCTAGCAGAACAACTAGGGTTTACGTACGAATTAGTTCGGGTTGAAGATGGTCGTTGGGGTACCCTACACCATGGCAAGTGGAACGGCCTAATATCTGACTTAGTCAACAAAAGAACTGATATGGTATATAGCTTTTTAATTTTTATATATACTTACATTTTACCCTTAACTATAAATTAAAGTAGATTGTTCATAAATGTTAAATACCTAACGTAGGTACTAAAAGTAGATAGATTAAAGTAAATAGATAAGTAGTCTAACGAATTCTGTCTGTCTACAAAACTTTCAACTTTATGCACATTACCTGCATTCGCTTTTGCTTTTAAGCGCATCTACTTAATCATTTACAGTGATATATTTATGTAAGTACTTACCTGCCAACTTCAAATATGTAGATTTTATTTGAAGTTGAATAGGAAAAGTAATATTTCTAGGTAACTATATTATTTATTCCAGGTTTTAACGTCGCTAATCATTAATTCAGACAGAGAAGCTGTAGTGGATTTCAGTGTTCCGTTTATGGAAACTGGTGTTGCCATAGTAGTGGCAAAAAGAACTGGTATTATTTCCCCTACAGCTTTCTTAGAGCCTTTTGATACTGCATCATGGATGCTAGTGGGAGCTGTTGCGATACAAGCGGCAACTTTCTCAATATTCTTCTTCGAGTGGTTATCACCCAGTGGTTTCGATTGTTCTACTGGAAATAATTCAAAACGGGTTCCGCAGAACCGTTTTTCTCTATGTAGAACTTATTGGATTGTTTGGGCAGTACTATTTCAAGTAAGTATAATAAAGTTTATCGTTTTGCTATAATTTCGACAAGCATAAAAATAAATATTTACGTATGTTCTAAACTTTTAGGCATCAGTGCATGTAGACTCACCTAGAGGGTTTACAGCGCGGTTTATGACCAACATGTGGGCTATGTTTGCGGTAGTATTTCTTGCTATATACACTGCTAACTTAGCGGCCTTTATGATAACCCGAGAAGAATATCACGAACTGAGTGGCCTAGATGACCCACGAATAGCTAGACCTTTAACACAGCGGCCACCGCTCAAGTTTGGCACGGTGCCGTGGTCCCATACGGATGCAGCACTATCCAAATATTTTTCGGAACCCCATGCTTACATGGCTCGGTAAGTGCTTGAAGTTGTTTCTACGCTAACCTTCTTCATGTCTTGTCATTTAAGTGCACTGCATACCTACCTACTTTAACATTTCTCGGTTGTTTGAATAGTTTACCCATACATTTAATTAGACATTTGTAAAGCAGCACAGACAGATGCTTTCTTAGACATATTATATACTTAACAAATAAATACCATGTACACAGAGTTTACTTGCTTAAATTCAATTTGTGTCATGCATGTCTTATCAGGAAATAATCAATTTCATTACAATGTTATTTTATCTCGATCTTTTTATTATGGAAACGTTTAAAAATCAATATGATCATATAAGAGATTGACAAATAATGATACGTGCCTACTCCCACCATGCAATAATTTAAATGCGAATAACCACGAAACTAGTTACAACATACAATAATTATTTAAATTATAACTCTTACTTAATCATCGAAATAACAAACAAGTTTTGAATGCATCGCCACCGGTGAATAGAGTGCTAGAAATCACATCCGGGGCCTAAGTACCGGAGGCATTGACCCTTAAGGCTTACGCAGAACGGGACGGCATGGCAAGGGATTTTATTTTTTACTAATGGAAATTCAACCACACTGTTACAGAAATACGACATAAATTGCTATGCTTTAAAATGATGCCGTGGCATTGAAAGGGATTCTATCGCACGGCATTTTTTATTTTATTAAAATCACTTGCCATGCCGTCCCGGTCTGCGTAGGCCTTTAATGATCTAATTTTATTATTAATTTTTAATGATTCATTAAGACGACGCTTTGAAAATTTTCGAGTTGAATTCGGCCGTGGCCAGAGGGGCGCGCCCCTCGGCGCGCGAATGAGACGGATATACTCGCTCACGCGCCGCCGCGCCGTGTGCGCCGTCGTCGTCCCGCCGGCCCTCAAGGACACGTTATCGCTCTGTGCCATAGTACAAATATATACAGTATTTCAATTTCATAGAAACGGACGAAACGTGAGTTTATACCTACAAGCTCAAGCTCACGATCGCGGAGGGAACAGTCGCTACTGTGCCGCAGTAACGAGCGGACTGTGTGTTATAATTTGAAACTAAATTCAAACAGTCAATTTCAAACAAACATGGCTGATATAAATACCTACCTTACTAAATGACTTAGGTATTTATTTAATACTATAATATAGTATTTTGTGTATATTACGAAAACGGTTTGTTGTACTTAGGCCAATAATAATGAAAATTTAGCCCCCCTTTATGAAATCCCCCATGCGTGTCTTTCACTTTGATCTAGGTAAATTTAAGCAATGACATCGATGTCATTTTTTGATTGGATTGGTCACCCATCCATAAAGTGACCTCGATGCCTTTATTTTGACATTAAATAGATCTAATAGACCTGTTTAAAGTTTGGTTTTGGTTATCGATAAATTCAATTTCAAACAAACATGGCCAATATAATAAATAAGTACAGTACCCGGCCGTAAATATTACACATCGTCTTTTTCTCTGACGCTCTACGAAGCCGAAATTGACCGATTGTATTTTTCTACAGGTTACGAAACGGCCCGGTACTGTACCTACTTTACTGAATGACTTGTTAAGTACCTTCTTAATATTATAATTTAGTATTTTATTTATATCACAAACATGGTGGATATAAATACAAACATATACATGTTTCTTTAAATTAAATGTATCAATCATAAAACAACACGTTTTTTACAGAACACTTCCTATTTATTTAAATATAAAATAGAAAAATGAAAAGTATTAATTTACAATTACAAAACTAAATGGAAACACAAAGTAGATCGCATGTATACTATTGTTTACGTACTGCGCACCCGTAGGCATTTATAGTAAATATCGGCCCAGTTAGACTACTGGTTATACTGTGACGTCAGTCCGCGGTACGTAACAGAAAATTCTGTTACAGAAAAACCTACTATCTACCGGTCTATTATGTCTATACAAGTAGCCCCCATTTTTTTAAAATTTACTCCCGCACAAGGTATTATGAAGGCACAAAGCACATCCAGATTCAGGACAATAATTTGGGGATCACAAAAATAGTTTGACCGCCTCGGGGTAGCGGTCGCAGTTCACGAGGTCGCGGGTTTGAATCTCACGCAAAATAATAGAACTTTAAAAAAAATACAATAGCCTCACTATGTGTTGTCCTGTGTCGCGGGGTATTTACAAACATTTACTTAGCTGACACAAAGAACATTCAGACTCAGGACAATAATTAGTGGATCGCACAAATAAAATTGTCTTACGTGAGATTTGAACTCTAGGTGATTTTCCACCAGAAGGGCGAGACGAGGCAAAAATTGAAATCTTTATGTAAAAATGAACCGTATTGCTTAGGAAATAGAGTATATATTAACTTTGTAACAAAAACACTCGCTTCTCGCGATAGGCCTATTGTTGTTTGTTGCTACGTTTTGTTTGTGTAAAAATGAACCGTATTATTTCTCGTATAGAGTTCAAAATACATTAACATGAAACACGCATGTCGCGATATCAATTTTTGGTTCTGGGCTGAGTCTGGACTTTCTTTGTGTACGTTTCTTTCATGTCTGTAAACGTTCCCGCGGTGGAGTGCATGAGAGTTCAAATCTCACTTATGACATTTTTTTTGTGTAATCCACAAATAACTGTTCTGAGTCTGGATGTTCTTTGTGCCTGCTAAATTGATGTTATGTTCGTTTATTTCATGTCTGTAAAAGTTCCCGCGAAAGTAAAAAGTATTATTTAGATCTTATTAGTAAGTACCTAAGGTAGGTACAGTCACGAGCAATAATATGTACACATTTTCACATTTTGTAAAACATTTATCTAAAGTTCTGCTAATCCAAAATTGAATATTCGAAGATTAGTTCAAAACTGTACGAAACCTCTTCGAAATTATGAAATAATTTTATTATTCTAATGTCTAGATAAACGTGCAGATGGTTTAGAAAATTTGACAATGTGTACATATTATTGCTCGTGACTGTACTTATTTTTTTGAGTTTCACACAACTCCTAGGTATTGTCGCGGAGACTTTTACAAAAAACATCCGAACTTAGGACAGTAATTTGTGGATCGCTCAAACAACTTTGTTGGATTCGAGCCCGCAACCTCGTGCACGCAAGCCACTACCGCGACCGCGTCACACTGCCCGCGCCACTGAGGCCGTTTCAATTACGTGATCTTGACGAAAACGGTAATAAAACTTATTACACTTGAGCATATAGTCTAAAATCGCTTATAAACAAACGCTTGCATTATCAAAAGGGTCAACAGTAACTAGGTAGTTGAGTTAGGCGATCTTTACTTAAGTTTTGTAAATGACATAACTACGAAAATATTTTACCAAACAATGTTATAAAATAATACTATTATTTATTTATAAAAGAGAACAAAGTATTAATAAAAACTTAGGTATAAATATTTTTAATCTAACCTATAATATTATATACCTACGATTAAAAAATACGCGATAATATTTAGTACGAACGTTGAGTCGACATGCACAGGTCCGACGTCGAAGAGGGCCATCGCCCGACTGATTCGTCGACCGTATTCATTCTGTATCGATCGTTAACTAATCGGTATAAGGTCTAAAATTACGATGCGCCCGCAACGATCCAGAGCGCTTTGATATTGCTAAAATCTTATTTTCTTAATTAAGGTTGTAAGGTTGTAGTTATGTAAATGATATTCTACAGTAAGACTAATATTGATGTTACGAATGTATTTGAGTAATTCCTAAGCATAATGATAGTGTACTTTCCGTGTTATATGTAAAAAGCTGTTTTTTTAGAGGTGTTTTCAAAATTAAATATGATCGAGCCAAAATCAAGCTATCGCGTTTTCGTAACTACAAAAGGCTAGTTAAAGGTATCAATTTACCTATATCAAAATTCTAGATTAATAGGTCTTTTCATATTCCTGTAGTAGTTGATGAAAGATAGTGCATTTTGTCAATGAGTCCTCTTAAGGTCTTGCCTCAAAAGAGTATTTTATTCTCAGATATAATCGGAGTACTGTGAGCGCAGGTGTCACAAGCGTACTTACAGGTGAATTGGACGCCTTTATTTACGACGGCACAGTACTTGACTATTTAGTATCACAAGTAAGTTTTGCTTATAATTTAATTACTTATAGACAATTTCATAAATCAAATAAAATATAGCTTTTAACTAGGTATAAATGGCAAAGATGACTGAATTCGACACTTTTCATGTGCGGTTTTAAAAAAAATTGTTTGTCTACTAGTTACTACATAACTCGGCCTAAAATGTCCTTAATTTTTTTCAGGATGAAGATTGTAGACTATTAACTGTTGGGTCGTGGTACGCAATGTCCGGTTATGGACTTGCATTCACTCGTAATTCTAAATATGTCAGTATGTTCAATAAAAGATTACTCGATTTAAGAGCAAATGGGGATCTTGAAAGATTAAGAAGGTAAGCAGTAATTTGTGTTTAGCTATTTATGGTATTATGGCATTATCTACCATGAATTTTAACCCCGCACCGTCTAGACTCTAGCTAGAGATTAGATACCTATAAAATAAATAAAAGAGTTGGATCGTCCTACCCTTTTACCGTCCGGACCTTAGTAGTAGAGGAACTTCTTAAAGTTCCTCTCTTTAATTATTAATTAACTTTTCGTAATATTAAATTCAACAAGTACCTTTGTCTTCGGGTTGAAAAAGGGTAAAATAAGAAATTTTGTAGGATCCAAAGGATATCTGAAATTCCAGCAATTATTGTTTCTAATTCAAAACGAATTGGATTCCAAGTTGTTAAACATATTCGGTAGGTACGTACGTATATATGATTGGAAACAAGAGAAAGAACGGTCTCAGTAGCACAGCACTAGTGGTGGCGGATGCGGTTGCCAAGCACCAGTCGCTGAACACCATAATTCATTGCTTGCGAAACATAAACAATTTTTAAATGTATGTTGTGCTAGGGATCCCAGTGTAGAAGTCCATTGGGATCTCTAGTGCCAAATATCCAGAAAAGAAATGAAACTCTCGTGTATCCGTACGTCAATAACTTTATTAGGAATTTCTGGGTTTCTCATATCTTACGTGTATTACGCAACTTAATCTATGTAACAGTACCTTATAGTGGTAATTTTCTTTTAGATACTGGATGACTGGTACATGTAAGCCTAATAAACAAGAACACAAGTCATCCGACCCCCTGGCTTTGGAACAATTCTTGTCAGCATTCCTTTTATTGATGGCTGGCATACTGCTCGCGGCATTACTGCTGCTGATGGAGCATGTCTACTTTCGATATCTCCGGTCTCACCTCGCTGCTTCCAGTGCAGGGTCATGTTGTGCCCTAGTATCTTTATCTATGGGTAAGTACCCTAAGTATTATTAACAACGGAAAAATATTTTATATCTGCATATCTTGTTACACGAGTGATGCAGCGATCAAATAAAACGTGTTAACCCTCAGTCTATACTTAAATCTTAATATCCTACTACCGAACATCATTGCCAAGTGATACTGTGGCTCGTTTACGCTCCTAGCCCAAAAATATAGGTATAATTTTGAGACGTGGAATAATTTTGTCTGCAGTACACACGTTTAGTATATCGCTAATTAACTTTTATAACATCAAAATTAATTGACCGATTTGAAGTAAAATCTTTTTGTTACAGGACAATCATTAACATTCCACGGAGCCGTAGTTGAGGCAGCGGCACGTGGTTACGGAGGCCGGAGTCATTGTCGTTCTGCAGTTTGTGCCGCTCAGGTAAAGTATTAAAATGACATTTCTTTTTAAGCTTTCATGACACAAATCAAACAATTTGTCTACATTGTGATAACTACCGGATAAAGAACCCGATTACAAATGGCGGTTTATTAAGAAGCCCTTCTTAATAAACCGCCATTTACGAAATACATAAATTGACTTGATTTGCATTGGTCAGTCTTAACTCTTTCTTTACTTTAATGTAAAATTATCTGTGTTCAGGTGTGGAGAGCGCGGCATGAACGCGACGTGGCAGTGGCGCGCGCCCGACAGTTGGCGGCGGCGCTGGCTGCGCACGGGCTGTCAGCGCCGCCGCGCCGCCTCGCGTCTGCGGGCGCGCTGCTGGCGGGCGGCAAGGCGCATGACGCCACGCACGTGCGCACGCTGCGCCCGCCCGCCGACCTACTGCCCGACCTCGACCGTCCGCTATCTTGCGGGGATTTACGCGCAAGGTATGCTTACTAGACACATACCCACATATAGATACAGCAAATCTAAGTAAGGTAGTACAAATGATGCAGCACCAATAGCTCGTTTAGTGTCAATCATTGGCAGCGATAAACCTACCCATCGTGCCACAAGATTAAAATTGAATAGTACGTACCTGCACGTAGGTACTTTCAATTTTAATCTATAAAATATTTATTTATATTTTTATTTCATTTTATAAGCTTACCCTGTTACTACTTACTATTAAAGTTGGTACTATGAACTCATCCTATTGCCATGCTTTTGATGTTTAAAATATCAAATATTATCATAAAATATATTCATATTTTTTCAGAGAAAGGACACGAGTAGAAATGGAAACAGTGCTGTGAGGCGTGTTTTACGCCACCCTATTTCAATTCCTGAAGGCTGTTCTTACACCAAGTTATACAAGACGAAGTTAGTTATACCTAATGTTAAAAATACGGACAGATAAAAAAAACGTTGTAATTATTAAATAAACTATTCCAATTATTAAATCAGAGAGCTGGACGTAGATAGCGAAGCGTTGTTGTGGGACGCGCGCGCAGTGCAGGCTGGGCGCCGGGCGCGCGCCCTCGTGTTGTCTACTACAATAAAATATATTTTTTGGACAATAATAAGTTTTTATTTGTAACCTCTACTACATCACACCTACCACTACTACCTACCACTACTACATCACACTTAGATACATTATAAGATGATCTTTCTTTCAAAGACATATTTTGGTCAGAGTTTGAGGTAGTTTAGGAATAACTTGCATTAAAAAAAATCTTTAAGTCTTTCAACATTAGTCCCGTTTAAACGACAAAAATTTTGTTCAAAAGTATCCTTCTTGCTGTCTACTCGGACTTCCGTCCCTATTTAAGTTCCACCACCACCTTAAGTCATTTTTTAGCGCCTTCTGCACATTAAGACGTCCTGTGTTTAACCAACGTTAAGATATAGCTCAGCTCTTTGTTGGTTAATTCAGTACTAATCGTAGACTCTTTGTCATCTAAACAAATTAGTATTTACCAAACCGGAATACGAGTAGGTACTAACAAGTAAAGCAATTGTGAAAATCTGTCAAACTCAGGCAGAGACGGTTCTGTTTGTCAAGGAGCGGCGGAAACGGAGAGGTAAAGGAGACGACCACCACACTCAACCCGTCGATCTGGGCGTCTTAGGAAAGTGCCAAGTGATGATCTCCAGGCACCTCGGGGTGCCCGCAAAATATTATGCAGTTGGGAGAGGACAGTCTAGTGTCACACCGTGTGACACTATAGACTGTGACTCACACGTACGCCTCTGTTCAATCTCGGTTGCAAGCACCTGCCGGCATGACTCGAGTAATTCAAGTCTTCACGCCGTCTTGACCATTTATGGGTGAGAGAGGAACACTGTGGGCTTTAGTCGGTACATTCACCCTCCTAATATTTTTTCCAGAATCCGACAAGGCTGGGCCAATACGGCCACTAAAAAATTTACCTACACGTAAAAAAAAAGAACGTTGCTGACCACAAGATATAATTCGCCACAAGTACCTAGGTAATTGACAGGGATCACCACAATTTATGAAGGATCGCGATAGGTGGAGATTATTGAAGGATGCCTATGTCCAGCAGAGAACGTCAATTGGCTGATGGATGGATGGATGGGTCACCATTAATCAATGGTCGAAGATTGACTCCACGGAAACTAAAGCTTTCTTCAATTGCAATGTTTAAATTTCAATGGTCTCTGTAATGAGTACCTACTTACCAACTGGTGACAGATGATAATTAATCTACCATGTGGTAGGAGCTATAACAAGTGACAACGCCACATTACTGATGTGGTATTATGTTTTTATACAGCTACATTTTCCGTACCTACGCCTTACAAAGAGGGTTTATTTATTAGCTAAACATGTTTCAAATGTCGTCTGGAGTCAGGATGCAAATAAGTAAGTAAAATATTCATACTGTAATTATTAAATAGGCTCTCCTTATTATATTTCTAGCTGATGCCCGCGACTTCGTTCACGGGAAAAATGTACAAAGGAAAGGTTCAACATTTTGTATTCTGCGGAATCCTATAAGAGTGTGGAACTTAAAACAGAAACACGCTTGTACGATATGACCGTACACAGATAACAAGGCTCATAGAAATCTCTATTCCTAGAAAGCACGTTTTGCTGAAAACTTTGTTCATAGAAAACATTGGTCGTAGATATCTCGGTACATAGGAATTACTGTTAACAGATATCACGTTCCTTATACAGCACCTTTTGCAGTAAACTTTGTTCGTCAAAACAAGTGTTTTTAGATACCTCGGCTCACAGAAAGGACCTCTGGGAAAGAAACAATTTATTTATTTATAAAGACAACTCCTGCACTAGAGATCAAGTCCTGCGTCGCTAGGCCTATACATTCATCAGACACAAAGAACATCCAGACTCAGGACAATAATTTGTGGATCACACAAAGAATTATAGTTTCTAAATCAGTGATCGCAAACGCAACAGTCTGGGAGTGGCTGCCAAGCAAAATGCATATGAAAAAAAAAACAATTAATTTGTCTTCTGCGGAATCCTAAAAAAGAAGCCTTATTTGTCATAACATTAGCCCCGTGAAAAAATTTACTTGACAAAGTTAAAATTTTCTTAATGATTGTAAAAGAGAAAATAATGATTTGAAGAAGAGTTGTCAAAAAGTTTTATCTTAAAAAAGCAAAATACCTACCTAATCATCATCCTAAAAAAATTCATCATATCAGCCTATAGACGTCCACTGCTGGACATAGGCCTCCTACAAAAGTTTCCACCCTGCGCGGTCCTGTGCCTCCTTCATCCATCGGCTTCCCGCCGTCCTAATCAGGTCGTCGGTCCATCGTGTGACTGAGGGGTCTCCCCACCCTGCGCTTTCCGGTGCGCGGTCGCCATTCTTGAACTTTTCTGCCCCAACGGCCATCAGTTTTCCGCGCTATGAGCCCTGCCCACCGCCACTTTAACCGGGAAATCCTAAGCGCTATGTTGGTCACTTTGGTTCTCCTGCGGATCTCCTCGTTTCTGATTCGATCACGCAGGGAAACTCCCAACATAGCTCTCTCCATTGCCCTCTGAGTGACGGTAAGCCTTCTGAGAAGGCCCATAGTCAGCGACCACGTTTCAGCTACATATGTCATCACTGGAAACACACATTGGTCGAAGACCTTTGTCTTCAGACACTGCGGTAATGTGGACGAGAAAATACATTTTAGCTTCCCGAACGCTGCCCATCCGAGTTGGATTCGACGAGTGACCTCCTTCTCAAAGCTGGACTAACTGTCCCAGGTAAATGTACTCGTCGACAACTTCGAGTGTAGAGCCTCCAACCATGATTGGAGTGGGTGCAACATGGACATTTGCCATGATCTTGGTCTTGTCCATTTTTAAGACCCACTTATTGAGAGACACTACTGAGGCCACCGAGCATTGTGTTCAGGTCTTCCATGGTCTCAGCCATGACCACGATGTCGTCGGCAAATCGGAGATGCGTGATAAACTCGCCATTAATATTGATGCCAAGTCCGTCCCAGTTCAAGAGCCTAAAAGCATCTTCCAGCGCAGCGGAAAACAGTTTCGGGGATATGAAATCCCCCTGTCTCACTCCTCGCTGCAGCTAGGATAGGTTTCGAACATCGATCTTGAAGACGGACCGACATTGTGGCGTTTCTGTATAAACACTGCAACACTTCGATGTACCGATGGTCAATTTGGCACCGTTGGAGAGACCGTAACACTGCCCAAGTCTCGATCGAATCGAAGGCTTTCTCATAGTCCACAAACGCCAAGCATAAAGGCCGGTTATACTCATTGCACTTTTGTATAACTTGCCGCAGCGTATGAATGTGGTCTATGGTACTAAAGCCTTTTCGGAAACCGGCTTGTTCGGGAGGCTGGAAGTCGTCCAGTCTGCGTTCGAGACGATTCGTAATGACTCTCGAAAACAATTTATAGACGTGACTCAGAAGAGTGATGGGTCTGTAATTCTGAAGGAGCGTTCTATCGCCCTTCTTGAAGAACAGTATCACCACCCCTCTGTGCCATGCCTGTGGCGGTTTTCCCTCGAGTAAGTAAGACGGAATTAAATAGCTTTCGAAGAGCCTTAAGAACGGGTTCTCCTCCGGCCTTCAGCAACTCGTTTGTGATTCCGTCATCCCCCGGCGCCTTGTTGTTCTTCAGTTGTTTGAGAGCGTTACTAATCGCACACAGACTAACGTCCGGGATTTCGTCGGTATGGTGTCGTGTTAATCTAGCCCTAGGATCGGTGGCTAGATCCCTAATAGGTGGTCGTGTTGAGGTGTATAACTGCCCGTAATATTTCTCTATCTCCTCTTGAAGCTCAGGCTTTGACGACACTATTCTGCCATCTCCAGTCTTGAGCCTAGATAGTTGGCTTTGACCTAGAGACAGATCTCTTGCGAACATCTTCGAGCCCTTGCTACGCTCAATGGCTTCTTTAATACAAACTGTATTAAAGTGCCGAAGGTCGCGAGTTAGTGACTTAGAGATCTGTCTATTGAGCCTCCTATACTGTTCAGTATCGTCTGGAGACTGCAGTGCCATCATACGCCTTTGCTCCATAAGCGAGAGAGTGTGGTCGGAGATCATTTTGATCTTCTCTGGTGCTGGGTTTTAAAAGCACCGGAACCGACTTTACGGACAGTTTCCACAAACCGTTCGTGATATTCGTCTATATCCACGTACTCGCTGAGGCTCTTAAAGTTTTCGGGGATTTGGACTGGTGTGGGTCGGAGCGTAGACTTTATCAGCCGAGTTCTTTCCAGCCTGGGATTGATATTTAATGTGCCTCTTACTATCCGGTGATCACTACCAGTTTTCACCGAATTGATCACTGAAACATAATTAAATATATGGCGCTTTGTCGACATGATGAAGTATATCTCATTTTTGGTGACACCATCAGGACTAATCCAGGTCCACTTGCCGCAGTTACGCTTCTTGAAGAAGGAGTTCATCATAAAGAGTCCCTCCTTCTCGGGTTCGTGGCGACTCCGTGGATTTCTTTGACCATATCCAAAGAGCCCCACTCTCCACTCATTTCCACTTCTAGAGCCCAACTTCGCGTTGAAGTCCCCCATGACAACAGTGTATTGGGTCTTAGAGTTATGTATGGCTCCGAAAATATCCTCATACATCTCTTCTACCTCATTGTCGGAGTTAGCAGACGTGGGAGCGTAAACCTGTATTACCTTCAACGAATACCGTTTGGTAATTCTGACGACAAGGTACGCTACCCTAAACAGCGAGATTTAGGTTGCATAAACCTCGATGTTTCAATTGTCTGACATGGTAGAATATAGAATAATGATGCAATGATGGGGTTCAGTAGACCAATGTACATAAACACACGCACACACACACACACATACAATGACAGAAAACACACCCACACTCACAACACACATACATTATAATACACAGTAGATTAAATATTAACCTCTCGTATGTGAGCTGTCAATAACATGAAAATGGGGTCGTCTGTGGTACCGGCTCCCGGTATTTCCACAGATATGGGTTTGTTGGAGACAAATTTTACTAAAATTTGAATTTCTCTGATTTCAACTAGATTATTTGTAATTTATTATTACTATATTATTACCACATAATTGCTTTACATATTATTATTGTTTTCTTATAGCAAGATTGAGTTTTAAGTGAAAGAATATATAATTAAAATAAGTGGTCCAAATGTATCACTTATTTTATTAGTTTAAATAATATAAATTAAACAAGAATCATTTATTTAACATAAATTTAAAGTTTATTAAACATACAATCAATACAATAATTAAAATTATCTCTTACCATACTTTTTTTTTACAGAAAATATGTTTAAAAATTGCGTACAAAATTAATTCTCTTAGAGAGGCAATAAAAAGTACTTCCCATAAAACTTATTTTTAAAAAAGACTTAAGGTACTTTTATAGCAATATTGATATTTTCAGTAACTTTAGATTATTAGTAATATGAAATAATTATCACAAGTACATATTACTTAATCAATATTGAACAGGAGCATAACAAAAATAGAACATATTCAAAGTCCAAATTTAAGTACCTCAGCAAATCTTAAAAATCTGATGAAAGGATAATTACTATTGATAACATTATTACATTTCTAAGAACTGCATAAACAAGGCAATGCTTACAATACAAACACTTATGAACACTTTATAGAAAAAAATTGGGGCCGGACCCGTGCTCCACCTAGGATCTCCACCTGGGTGAAGCACGGGACCTTACAAGGTCCCGTGCTCCAACTGATGACTTTATTGTACAGTGAATGAGTAAATTGTTTTACATATTACAAAGATCTAAAACAATTCTGTAAGAGGAGTGAATTTATATGTAGAATAATAAGTATAATGTTATTTTTATTTTAATAAAACTGTTTTTAGCTTATGTGATGCACAGAGTAGTTTGAGTATTTATACCTTATACAATCCTTTTTAGTGCATAAAATAACGAAAACTAAATTTTTCGTACCAGTTTCGGTTCAGTTTGGTTTAATAAAAAGGTGTTACAATCTTGGCATCAAAACCAAAATTTACACACGCATTGTACGACTATGTACCAACCTACCTCTAGTGCCGTAATGATCGTATTGCAGAAGGATGGCAATATATTTTGTCAAAAAAGAAATATTTTTCAAAATGCGAAGATGAGGGAATTTATGCAATATTTTGAAAAAAATTATATGAGTAAAAAGGTAGTCCCTTTCTTCTCCGAATATCGATCGTCCGAAAATCATAATCCCAAACAAGTTTACTATAATCATCACTTTCCATAATGTTCGCGTATACGAAATCGTATTTTACCTAATCGTCTTTACCTATAATACTTGTGTGTCATAAAATGGGGTTCTATAATTATTACATATCCTATTTTATCTTGCTATAAAGTCACATGTCCTAAAAAAAATATTAGGGCAAAAGTCAGAAACAGTTGGTTAGGTTAGGTTAGTATGGTGACCACAACGCCAGAAACTTTTTTTATGTAAAAAAAATATAGTATTTATGCTTTTTAAATATTATAAATTGTGATGGTTATAGCAAAAAAAATTAGGTTATGTTATGTTTAGGGATTTAGGTTTTCGGACAAGTGTTATTATAAGACATGAATTTAGGGCTAGCTACCATTCGCACACATGATGATTCGGACACAAAATGTTATGACACCTTAGATTATGGATAAAAAAATTATGAGACAAAATAGAGAACCAAGTAAAAATGTAGATGAGTGGTGTGTATTCAACTAGAGGCACCTTACCAATGAGTTAAAACTTCAAGCATAATAAAGAGTTCAAAAAACCTTTTGTTACTTTGAATAAACTGTTAACAGTAATATCGCAAAATACAGATTCTTTAGGCTCATCGGTAACGAAACGACGCAAAGAATACTGCGAAAAAGACTTTTTTATTTTAAATGCGCAAAAGCAATTGATTCACAATGAAATTTCGTTCCCCCTTTTTTTTAGAAAAAATGTGTTAAATTAAATCCTATTGATTACCTATATTGTGTATTTTTCTTAATTACTTGACTGTACTTATCATCAGTTGGAGCACGGGACCTAGTAAGGTGCCGTGCTTCACCCAGGTGGAGAACCTAGGTGGAGCACGGGTCCGGACTCAAAAAATTAAGTATTTTGCTTACAAAAAAAGCTTCTATGAGCATAATTTATGACCCTAAGAGGCTAGAGTAGTATGGATGCGACCTTTTTTACAACAAAATACTTTCTTTTGTGTTTTCATAGGTTGAGGGTTTTAGTTCCAATAAAATAATATCAATGTTAAAAATTTAATAGCTGTGCCCGCGACTTCGTCCACAAAGAGCTCCTTTCATATTCGACCCCAGCTTGGCCCTTACTGTTCATCACGAAGTAACTTTTATTCTCTTCTCTATAAAGGTGTGTCTTTCGTGTGTATATCGCTCAATGGAAGTATTTACTTTATATTTAAAAAAAATGTACTGTGTGCTTAATTAAATTCAATGTTTACATTATAATGTTTTTTTAAACTTTAACAAAATAAATAAATATTTGACTAAAATTAACACAGTGCCATATACTAAGCCGAGTATGTACTAAGTATGGGTAGTAGCCAACTATTATTACGTGTCAAATAAATTATACGATATTACGACCACTAACACTACCACCACCCCTAGCAGTACCACCCCTAGCAGTACCACCCCTACCAGCACTATCAAGCCCACCGCGTACACGTAGTCTTTCAACACCACGACTTTTACCACGTCCCCCTGCTCTTGGCCCACGGACTCTTGCTCTTCTAGTTCTTAAAATACAAAAAAAAAGCAAATTAGGTGCGAACAAAACAGATTTGAAAAAGAAAATCAAAATTAATAATAATCAGCAATCGCGAACCATTATATCACGTGCATTCCGTCGCTTCGTATCCATATTATTCCGTCACGAGAAACTTAGCTGTCAAACCGCGTCTGTGGTGTAACCGATTCCCGGTATGAGAGTACCCACTCGTTGATTTTATTGGTTTTTGTCTATATTATGTCTAATACATGTCTGTTATATGTAATATATTGTAACATTATTAAGTTTTTAGCTTATTTTCGAAGGGACGATTATATTTTATTCTTGATTTAATATCCAAAAGACAAAAACAAAAACATGTTCAAAGTTCGTTAGGGAGCGTAGTCAAATTAAAAGGCTTGTTGTACAAAAAATCTATGTGAAAACTATATTTTTAGTCATATATATTAAATATTACATACCTTTCCATGATAAATACTGCTCCAAACACACAAAAACACTTTTTTACTTACGTAAAAAACGTTTTAAAACAGCGGATAATCAAAAGACGCTTCGTTACCGAGGTCGAGTTTGGATTGAAGTTTACACAATAGTTTTGTATTATGGCGCTCAAAGTATTAGCTTTATTCACTGGCATTATTTCTATCCTATTCTATCATATTTATTTTGTAATAAGTAGAAAAGAATAAGCAATAGAAAACTGTAAATTAGAACGGGACAGTAGTACGTGCTTGATGTAACCATTTCCCGGTATTAACACAGATGCGGACATAATTATATTACCGGCTCCCGGTATGCTACACAGACGAGAGGTTAAGTATAAGTTTATGTGTCCAAAAGGAAGCTACACTTTGTTTCTGTTTATTTTTTTTAAATTTGCATAACTATTATAGTTACTATTAATTATATGTATATTGTTATAGTAATGAGATAGCAGACTTGTTGTGCTATTTGGCATTTGTTCGCGTAGTATAGGTTCCAGATGAAAACCAGCGTCTAACAGAAGTGTTGGACATTATGCTGATCTGGATACCCTTTTTAGGGTCACCCGTGGGACGCATTAACAATAATTTATTTAACAGTTGGTTCATGTATATCATTTGTGTACTACCTCTCTTATATTTCTGTACCTACTGTTAGTATATATCTTTCTCTATATGTATCATTTCTTGTTATGTGTTTCTGTGTGATCTTAAATAAATAATTCATTCATTCATTCATTCATACCCTCGGAGACACACTCTCGATCTTCACCACGTTGTTCACGAGAGACTTGTGGACGAAAAACCCGACACCTCCCTGGAACTATTGGTCGCCCTCCTGGAAATAGAGCAGGTTACCAGACTTAAGGGTTATCGAGTCCTCCCCCTGTCTTCGGACTTCTGATAAGCCGACTATGTCCCATCGTATCCTGCTCAATTCTTCCTCCAGTTCTACGACCTTTCGTCGGTCCGCAGTGTGCGCGCGTTGTATGTTGCCAGGGCCAAAGGTCGGTTGTGTTGGTAGCCTGACCTCCCCCGGAGATTCTTCGCACCCCCTACTCCGCCATGCCATTACCATGGCCAATACCTTGACCAGGAATAGTGGAAGGACCGGGGACTGGGGGCCGTTTATTTTGGTGTGTTTTCATATTTGAAGGGTTGTTGGCCTACTTTACCACGCTGGCCAGACGGGTTGGTAAAGGATTTGTTTCAAGTTTTCCATCTCTAGCAGCTGTATTTTCTGCATTTATTTCCGTTAGTCGCCTTCTACGACACTTACGGGAAGAAAAGGGGTGGAGACAACCTGTATTCTTAATCCGTCACCACGCGGAGAATAAAATTAAGCCTAAGTTATTCGCTATAACCTCCCGTAAAAGCCCATTGAATAAAATTATGGTTATTATTTATTCTGTGGAACCCTGAATATATATTATTTCAAAATCTTAAGGATCTCATCCCATGGGTATCGTAAAAACCGACTAAGGTACTATCATCTTACGAAATAAAAAGAAGGAAAACTTGAAATTAAACCGCATACCAATCCGTCTGGCCAGCGTGGTATTAGTACTTAGGCTAAATATCCCTCCTCCGTCACGGGAGGAGGCCCGTCCCTGCAGTGGGAGATTGATGGGCTGATAAGATGATCCATAGATAGGCCACGGGACACGGGGACCACGTATGTATCTGATGAAAAATTTTTTTTTGAGTATAAGGTAGAGGTATGGGGAGAAAATTGATGTGACCATGAGTGTGAAATAAACATTATTTCCTGTATTCCATGGTCAACATGTAGTAGAAAATTATTGTGATACTGTCAATGTCAATTTTGACATTAATGCCGGCAGATTTTTGTTATGACATTTTTGACAAGATTAAATCAAATGGATAAATTTGCTGAGTAGTTGTTAGTGTGTGCCCTCTTACTTCTTAGAAGTTTTTGATTTCAAGACCTTACATATCTAAGAAAACCATGTCTAAAGATATAATTGTACTCACACCTGCCGGAAGGAGACAAAAAGTTAAATGCACGCCTGATACTAATTTTCTCCAGGTAGTATCCGATTGCTTAGTATCAATGCATAATATTGTATAGATTATTGTTCTTATTAGAATATTCCAGCTTTGTATGTACTGTACGTTTAACAAAGTATAAAAGTTAATAAGTATTTGTAAATAATATATTTGTGTAATACCTTATTCCAGATTTTAGAGGATGTTTGTCAAAAACAAGGTTTGCAGCCATCTGACTATGATCTTAAACATCATAATCATGTTCTGGATTTAACTACGACTATTAGATTTTCTAATCTACCCAACAAAGCTATGCTTGAGATGATAGAAACTGATAATAAAAGAAAGGAATCTAATGTCACTATAGGCTTGCAACTGGAAGATGGTAATGTTAAATATAAAAAGGTCCATCTTTATCTGACATACTTAAAGGTAAGTACATAGTATAATATACTAACTTTTAAATCCAGGTGAAAGGAGAACAGCTGATTTTGCAACTACAACCACATTGTATGAGTTAGTAGAAAGTCTGGCTCCATCTGAAATAGCTGCCATTCAACAACCTACAATAATGTATATGAGACAAGAAGTTATTGGTGAAACTGCTCTCAAAGGAAAGACATTGCGCCAGTTAGGATTGATAAAAGGCCGAGCTATTTTAAGATTACTAAACAAACAGGAAGAACCAAGGTACTTGTTTTATTGTTTATTTTACAATAAAAATTCAATGTGATAAAAATTTAATTTAATATGTTATGTTTAATACATTTTTTGTTGTGTAGATCAACAAAATCCATTTTTTTTACAAAAAATTAGGTAAAATGTCTATAATTGCAACTACAAATTACAGTGCATTATAGGGTCAAGATAGTACATTCCAATTGAGGGAATAACAAAGCTGTTAGTCAGTAGAGAAAAAAGGTTTGATTCCCATCAATACAATAGGTGTACCATTTATAATATTTATTTTGTATTATTTTTTTTTTAACCTATATTCTAGCCAAGCAAATGTGTCATCAGTCTATAGAAAATCTGTGATTCAGCCAAGGGTAGAAGATGTTGTTGCTGCTACTTCCACAAAGAAAGATGATATACAACATTCATCAGCTTTAATGAACAGTAATGTCAACAATGCCAAATTTAATACAAAGCTTGATCTTATTTCAAAATTCAAAGAAGACATGCATCATAATCAAATAAAAGAAGAGGAAGTAATTGTAAATAAAGAAAAATCTGATGAGAGTTTAGGAGGACAGACATTAAAGGAAAATGTAAAAGAAGAATGCAAAATGGATATTGATGTAGATAGGAATGTTCCTTCAACTTCCAAGAATAGGCATGAAAATTTAGAAAGAAGACTTCAAATTGAAGAAGAAGTTACATTTGTAAGATTGCATTAAATTATAGTTAGATTATATATCAACATACTTTTTGAAATACATTAACACCTATGTTATTCTTTTTGTCATTTCAGTTAGGAAGTCAAAAAGCTATAGCTTTTATGCCACCAGAGAATATAGAAGAAGAACTTACAGATCTTCCAGATGATTTTTATGAGTTATCAGTAGAAGAAGTTCGTAAATTGTATAAAGACTTACAACAAAGTCGTATTCATTTAGAAAACATACCTTTACTCTCAGCAGAAAAAGCAAAGGACAATAATAAAATGGTAAGCTGTATCCAATTTTTTTAAATACCTAGTACTAAAGAATTTCTTAATAAATATAATTTTAACTTTAGAAATTTTGTGTACTTCTAAAGTGTATAGGGAATTTTGGCGATATTACCATAGCCATTGTTGCACATCGAATTTTGATTATTCCCATCATCTTACCTTATTGGTTGTCAATTATTAATTACTAAATTGAATTCAAACTGTAAAATACATATGTATCAAATTTAATATTTGGTCTAACATAGGTGCAACCCCAACTAAGTGATATGGAAGTGTAGTAATATATTAATGAAAGGAGAATGACCAATAGTGGTCCAAATGTCCACCACTAACGAGACCTATGTTGACTTATAGTCCACTTAATAGAGAGTAGTTTTCAGTATCACACCAAAAAAAAATATGCTGTCAGTAAAAAGTTACGACTAAGTACATGAAAAGTATCAATATTTTAATGTTGTTTTACTTGACTATTTATTTAAATCCATTGTAATTGTGCACAAGTAGCTACTCTGTATGCGCCGATAATGATGATTCATCGATAACACCACGCAAGCAGGAGATATAAGCAAACAGCGTGGTGATGACCAGCTATCGGCGTAAGAGGCAAATAAAAATCGGCCAGTGACGATTTGTCGCTGGGTCGTCGAAGTCGTCAACGGACGGTTCAAACGCGATTATCGACTCTTTAGACAAGAGTTTTTTATTCGCGCCATGAGCCACATGATGGACGATATCCGTGTGGCCGCTGAACTTATAAATGCATTTCATGTGTTGCTTGAAGACAGCATGCGAATTATTAGACAGAGAGTGCACAAACCAAATCGTTGCTACGCGCAAGAATTCAATCCAGACACGCGCGTGCAAGATTGCATTTCACATCATTGCACACGGTCGAGAAACAATTTCTAACTATTTATTGTTCATGTTTATCTGGCATGTGAACTGTGGGGTGCTGTGCCCATGTAATGGTAATTGTTTGGTACTTTGGGTGGGCAAGACACCCAAAATGCGTAGATTAGTTCAAAATATCCAACGGACAGAATGATATTCACTATATTTTTTGCATAAAAAGGTAAAAGTATGACTTTTCATTCAGTCATAACTTTTAACAGACAGCATATTTTTGGATGCGGTCTAGTTATAATGACTCAGTATTTAGTAGACTATTATGTTACATAGGTCTCGTTAGTGGTGGATATTTGGACCAAGCTCCATACATTTTTGGTCATTCTCCTTTGTGTTCTTATATTTTAGGCAACAGAAGAAAGACAGGCACAATATAAAAATGCTGTTGTACGGATACAATTCCCGGATGGTGTAATACTTCAAGGAATTTTTGTACCATCAAATACAATTGCTGATGTAACAAATTTTATTAAAGAATATTTACGAAATCCTAATAGAAAGTTTCTTACATGTAAGTTAATCTAAAGTATTATATTCCCATATAGTTATTGTTTGGTGACTGGCACATAGTGTTAAATGTAATATAACGAGAAGGAAGCATGCTACCAACCTTTTGGCATTCCATATTTGTTATAAAAGGCAAGGGAAGGTCTCAAATATTACGTATGAAAACAACAATAAGAAATCTTGCAATCAAATCCTAATAGAAGGGTAAATTACCCTCCATTACCAGAGTAGGCCCTTCCCTGTAATTGAATACTCATGGTACCTATGTTATGAAAGAAAATGAATAAATAACTAAATGTTTTGAATTCCAGTTTCAACTCCGCTAAAGGAACCTTTAGATCCCAAAATGACGTTATTGGATGCAAGATTTGTTCCATGTGTCCATATGCATTTCAAATGGCTAGATGAAGATATTAAGAATCAAAGATGTTTAAAAGAAGAAGTCTATAGTAAGATAACACCCGCTGATGCTGCAAGCATATTGGCTTCAAAATACAGGTAGAGTATCTGTGTGAAGTACTATTGCAATATATGATTTTGATAGCTTAAAACCTTTAATACTGTAGTGGCATTTAGTAGATAAATTACACACATACGTAAAGTATATTTTTCTTGTATGTTAGATATAGTTATATTCATTACGTTTTTTTAGTTTTCTCACATTAACATTTATGTGAAATTACAGAGCACCCAGTAGGCGAAAACAGGAAAATTCAGATCGTAATGCACACATGTCTATGGCATCAACTTCTAAAGGTACTAGCAAAGTACCAAAATGGTTTAAAAATTGAAGCTTCACAGGTACAGCACATAGTGTTATTGATAGAAGCATAAATTATTCCACCTTACATTATGACTGCATGGTTTTAAAAACTGTTTAAAGTAAATGTTTGTAATGTATACTTTATAAAATTTTGTAATCAGTAAGAAATTAAACACAATGAATATTAAAAAAAAAACAATTTTATTTTAACTTTGCTACTCGCAGGTACATATGCACATTAAAAAAGGACTTTACTTATATATTAGCAACACCTAACATAAACCAGTGTCTCTCCAGAACGTCTTAGCCTGGCGTTAACAAATTTCACTAAGGCTGCATTGCTTCACGCTGTGTAAGGCTTTACGCAAGTAAAGCCCGAGTTATACTGAAGTGGCGTGGCGCGGACGTATGGCGGTGGCGTTTAGTCAAGAAAACCTAATATAAATCTTAACTGCATTAATATAGAGTCGTATTTGACTAATTTAGTTCATCTCTTCAACGAAGAATAACTAATTATCTACGTAACAGTCAATCATGGAACAAAACACTCGCCACCGCCATATGCCATACGCTTCTTCAGTTTAAACCACGCCTAAGGCAGTATCCACGAGCGACAGAATCGCGACGGTTCCGAACAAACGTCGCCGTGCGGAGACACCTTAATAGGTGCAACCCTAATGGGGTTCGTCGTATAAAGAAATACGTGGCTTAGGTACATGATAAATATTATTTTTAAAAACTCCTTCAGTACGATTTAAGTAGACTTCAAAATGATTACAAAAATAACCTGCCAATATGTTTATAAAATTAGCAATACATTTTCAAACATCACATGTGGACTTTTTTTATATTCTTTAAGCATTTCTATTCCTTTCAACATTTAAATAAAGTCCTCCATAATTGAGTAGATGTCGTACAAAAATATAATCTAGATAAATAAAAAATTACAACTGAATAAATGATGGCAGAGTACCTAATTTACATCTTACAGGTTTTATCATTTGACAACTTTCATTAGTATCTACATCTTTCTTTTCTTGATAATATCTACAATCAGATTTATTTTCTATTTTACTTGCATCAACGCTTTTTTCGTACATCTTATCTGCATCAATTTTGCTGTTATGTACACTCTTATTTTTTATCCTGCCTGGCCTTCTTTTCAAAACCATATTAGATTTTGTGATTAGAGTCCCTTGACTCTTTCTTTTTTTATTACGTTGGATATGAACATGTCTCATTAAACATTTGCTTCCTTTTTCACAATAGCCTGCTATAAAATCTGGACAAACTTTAACTTTATCATTTATTTTTACATGTAAGTATGGACATTCTGATTTAGTGCATGTTCCTTGTAAATAGAAGTAACATGTAGGCATCTTCTTTGTAGTCAGATCATGTGACAGTGGACATTCTTTATCATGACAAAGACCTTTAATGAACTTTCTACAGATTGATACATGCTTCTTATCATGAAGGAATTCACACTTCCCATGTGACTTTCTCAAACATTTTCCATATTTCCGGAACATGGGACATGGTATGTTAATTTTCTTCAAGTTACCTCTTGCTCTCTTAGATTTTAATTGATTTAAATGTAATTTTATTGAGGTATCATTCAATGTTTTTATTTTGCTTTTGTCGTTTCTAACAACTGTATTAATTAGTTTAAACCTATTTTTGGTTCCTGTTGTACTTCTTACTGGCGTACACTGTTTCTTATTTATCAAAAACATATTATCTGTTTTAACTAAAGGTGGTGTAGAAGTTATACTTGTGGTGGCTTTAACATTTTCGAGATTTCTTTTTACATCCTTTAATGATATTGATTTGTACTTGTTTACATGAAAAGTGTTGCTTTTCACCGCTACTTTACTTTCTAATACTTTACTTGCATTTTGCCTGACTATAGTATAACGAGATTGAGTAGTTGGTACTGGTGTATTCATTTGTTCATGAGAGTTTAACAAATTAGGATTATGAATTACTGTGTTCTGAACATAATTTTGATAAGGTATTGCATTTGATTTGTACTCATTATTATCAAAAGTAACCTTGTTATTCATAAAATTGGGATTAACATATATTTTGGAGGAGTTATGTACATTTTGTTGCACATTAGACAAAATATGAGAAAATTTTGGATTCACATGCATAACAGGATTGCTCCGATAAGTGTTAGCATTTCTATTAAAATTAGGATTTACATACACTTTGTTAATAGTATTGTCATTGGTATGCTGCATTATTTCAAAATTAAAGTACACTTTATCACGATAATGAGTATTTGAAAAGTTTATTTCCAATTTTACACTTTACGTAATCTACCAATATAGTTTTTAATGATTTTTCAATATCTTCAAACAATATGTCATTCAAAGAGTCAAGAATGCTGTTTAGTTCATTCACTTTATTTCCTTTGACCCATAAAACACTCATGTGAAATGATGGCTCCTGAAAAATACCAAAAAAATATCCTATACAAAAAACCCTCACATTGGGAATTGTCAATTTTTAAAAGGACCTAATTGAATTATGGACACAAGGTCTCAAAATTATGTCAATGTTGTTCAATCTTTACTGGATGAATAGAAACAAATACCAAAAAAAAATAAACTGAACTACTGACTGTTAAACAAATGTCAAGCTACTCATGATCATGGTAATTTTAAAGATGGGTGTCAGCTTAGTGGCATTTCATCTAAGCCTCCATGGTTAAGAGGGCATGGTAAAAAAATAATTCCATTTGCTCTTCTTCTGAAATCAATTGGCTGGGCCAAGCCAAAGGTTATAATAGAGGAGAGCACTACAATTTTCTAAGAATTTTGTTCTAAAACAGTAATTTAAATTATTTTTATAATTTCCTAACATACTTACATCATAAAATACTGGACACTGAAAATCCTCTAAAACTTGGTCCACCTTTTTAGATATAGCCAGCAAAAATTTATGTGTAAATGTATTTACTTCCAATGAAATGAATGTCCTTGACTTTTCTTCGTTGCAGTAAATTTTTACTCCACTAAATCCAAGATCAAAACTGAAAAGAAATTAGAATGAAATTTAATAATCTTCAAATAGAAAACAAATAAAAGATTTTTTGATTGTTTTACTTTTATTTAAATACAAGAGCAATTTTACATAGCTCATTTTCAACATAGTTCTTAATAATAAACAATTGAAATATTATGTTTACAAATAAATCTAATAGGGATATCCTCTATATGATGTTAATTTAGGTGGTTTGTCATTTGTTTGTAATTATTTAATCAGAAAATAATTTAAACATTCAATGAGATGGTTTATAGTTTGTTTACCTTTCAATGTTTTTCAAAATCTTTTGTAGAGAAGAACTAAAAGACGATATCACATGAAACTTGAGTACTACTGTCTTAGACAAACTTATATGTAAATCATCACACCTTTGACATTCTGTTACATGTGATAACACTTTTTCTTTGAGCTTGTCTATTACTTCATATAATACATCTACCTCTGTATCTAAAACAAATAACATTTTATAAGTATTTAAGTTGTTAACCCTAATTAATTAACTCCAATAAAAGGTTAAGTAAATAATACATACAGTCAACATAGATAAATGTTGCCCAGTTGCCCCTTACGTGGGGAAATGATCGCACTCTACCACCGTGAAGCTCAGGGACGTCTTTATAGTCATTTACAGGTACAACTGATACTTTACTCAAATTTGGCGGAGGTAGCTTTTGCCTATAGGAAAATTATAAGTCTTAATTAGTTAACGATATGCTACATATTATCTTAAAATACATAATAAAAAATAGACTCTTGGCCTGGACCTTTGACAATCGTTATCAATTTCAGAATCGCTTTCTTCAGAATCAGAGCCGTATTCACCAATGTAAGACAAAACTGACATTTGGATAAAGGAAAAAATATTTTATTTAAACCAGCATTATTTTTCATTCTATTATTAAAAATGATAAAATAATGCAATTTATTCCAGCAGGTAATGACAAAAATCTACTCATATGTCAATTTGACATTGACAATTAATTGAGTCCACAGAACACACTCAAATTCAAAAACTTGATAAGAACACACTCAAATTCACTCAATAGATTGAGTTAAATTTTGATAGTGGTCACTGTATTCTGGGGCCAACTTCCGTTACCCAGGCTCTATGGCCATTTTCTAGCTAATAGTTATTTACTCTGTGGGACTGGCAGCGTTGTAATGTAATCTGTGGTATTACACTATGCGTTTGAATAGGATCGCACTTGCTGCCAACTTCATGTGGCAACTGTCATTTTAGTACGACGGACAAAAAAATTCGTAAAATAATTTAAATAAAAATATTAAACATTGAAAATTACGAAAGAAACAGATTGTTTTATTCAACAAAAAAATGTTTCTTCGTTTTTTACCGATTTATTTCTTTGTTACATTGAAACAATAACATAAAAAACCTTACGAAAAAAATCGGTTTTATTGAAAATTTACCGTTTGTTTCACATGGAATCCGATTCGGATGAAGAACGTAGCTATGATGCCATAAGTAGTGTGGAAGAATTAGTTTCCAATTAAAATTTAATTTAATTATGTAAAAATTTATATATATTTATAATTTTATAACATTGAAGTCAAAAATTTTGTGTTTATTTTTTTCCTACCGTACATAACATTCATGAAGTTCATTAGCAATGCGGAACAAGATGGCGCTTTGACAGTCCTATTCTTATTTATAACGCATTATACAACACAAAATCCATAACGCTCTTTTTGTTTTTGATAAGATTTTACTTGATTTTAGTTCATACAAGTGGTTTGATAATAACGACGTAACGTATGTTTAGCATAACATGAGCTATATTAAAAGAAATTAACGCGCTTTGTATACCTTCTTGAGTTCTTTAATAAATCCTCAGTGTTATAACCTTCAATATTAATTTGTTGTGGTTAGATATAACCTAAGAGATACTTCGATGTTTACCAATATAAACTAGCATCAAGAGATGTCTACCTACAACCAAAATTGTGTTGAACCTGCTAATGAAGATAGTATTCAGTGTATTTTTTTTTCAAATATAAATGGCTCTGCAAATTTGAAATGGGAAGACCTTTGTAAACAGATCAATGATACTATTAAAACACTATCTAAAGATTACATTTGGCATAAAGATGAATTTGAAGTATTCGTTCCTTTAGAATCCTTAAAAACTGGAGAGTCAGGTTTGTTTATTCTTTGTCCCTAGAAAACTTTCTCAGTATCATCATAGGTACCAATTCTTTGTAGCTAACATACCTATATTATTTCAAATTACAGGTTCTGGTTATCTTGAAAGTTCTACATGCTTTGGTGATAATATTGAAGACGAGTGGTTCATAGTGTATCTGTGTCTGGAAATATCCAGAATTTATAAAGATGTAATAATTAAGTTAACTGACAATGATGGTGATTTTTTGCTTATTGAGGCAGCTAACTATTTAGAAAAGTGGGCAAATCCAGACAGCACAGATAATCGAGTAAATATAGATTTTTAAATACCTATTAACCTTGTAAACATTTGGGGACAAGTATAGCAAAATACGTTTATTTATATATTCTGGTGTTTATTTCCTTTTCCCCATCCAAAATATTTTTAAAATAAACTTTCTGGTGGTTGATGAATGAGGGAGACACAAAGTCATGAGTGTGTGTTTTCACTAAATACTTACATGGAAGTTTTTGCTATGTGTGGATTTTGTTTGCAAAGATAATTTAATATTCCTTTTATGCTTTTTCAGGTTTTTATATGCAATAATAATTTACATATCATCACGCCTGACATGGTTCCTTTGGAAACCAGTGTAGAATTAAATACTGCATTGAACCTATTAATTAAATCTCCAGAACTAACTAAAGCTCCTGATGTAATTCAGCAAGCCATATTAAATCGGATTGGTAACTATCCTGAAAAGATATTGGACAATATTCATAGAACTGCAGTATGTTTACCAGTAGATCTGGCTACTTTATTGACTTTAAAACCTGGTTTAATTGCCCATATAGTGGATACATACTGTAACCATGATGTTATTGATGCTAAATGTTGTAAGAACATTGATTTTAGTAATTCAGTTACAATAGAAGTAAAGTTTACAAAACTTTTATATGCAACACTTATACATTCTAAGCTAATCAAACATGTTGGGCATAGCATATCTAAAAATGATAAGAAATCTATTCTGGGTATCAAATTAATGTGTGGCTATGAAATGATAAGGCACAAAGGTTCATCAGGTATACATTCTTCCAAAGATTACAATAGATATATTAGCAGCTTAAAGACACATGGCTTTTTTAAAAATAATATTGAAGGTTCTAAAGAATATAATCAACTGTTGGAAAAAGCGAATGAATATTATTCAAATGTAGAATGCCCTATATATTCAAAATTATGCCATAATATCCAAGAGATAACATCTTCTAGTGATTTCGTTAAAACGAAAGAATCAATAAAAGATCATCAATTAGATTCTGAATATCAAGGTGATAATGAAGAATGGTTAAATATAAAACCTGAACAATTAAACGACATGCTCTTGACCAGATATGGTAAAACATCATCATTAAATAACCAAGATGTCATATCACCACATACAGTTACTAAAGAATTATCTAGTTTTCTGAAGCAAACATCTGATTTTGAAGGAATAGAACCAAATCAGCCAGAAGAAATTGAAGATGAAAATGTGAACTTTGAAGCAGATCAATTTGTTGCGTGTTTAGAAAAGATGTTAAAAATAATAGGTTCTGATAGCCTAGAAGACATTGAGAATAGTGATGACAGTGATGAAAGTAATTATGATACGGAAAATGAAATGGAGAATGAATGTGAAAGGGAATTGGAAAATAAACTTCAAAATATGAAATCTGATAATTTATCAGATAGTGAAAGTATATTAGCAAATATTATTCAAAGTATGAAAGAAGAAAAGGCGTCCACAGGACCTTCAAGTAATTTGCTTATGAGTATGGGTATCCATAAATCTCATTTACTGGATTCTGATGATGATGTAGATTGAATTCACGCAGTCCAGAAACTATGAAACTGCTCATTACTGTTATAGTACTTAGTTAAATACTTACTCATTACTATAATCCATACATACATGGTAATAAATGAATTATCAGTTTATAATACACTGTTTTTAATAATTGGAACACCAATTCCTAAAAAGACATTTAAAATACGAATTTACGCACTCAAACTCTTGTTTGAGTGGGTAAATTCGTATTTTATGTATTTTAAATGTAGAGGTAGGGCAATTAACCTTTTTACCGCCTTTTGATTTTCAAAATATTTCACTCTAAATAAATTTGTGTTAGATATACAAAAATAATATTTATCTCTATTTAAAGAGAATGCGATCTACTTATTGATTTTATTGGAACATGCTGGTGTATTTAAAGTATAAAAGGTAAAGCTCAAGCAAATAAACACTGTGGGGAAATCTTTTTGTTTCAATTTTTACGTAGTTCATACGATCAAATGATGACAACACTTTCGACATTTATTAATGGCCTACGCAGACCGGGACGGCATGGCAAGGGATTTTATTTTTTACTAACGGAAATTAAACCGTACTGTTACAGAAATACGACATAAATTGCTATGCTTTAAAATGAAAAATGCCGTGCGATAAAATCCCTTTCAATGCCACGGCATCATTTTAAAGCATAGCAATTTATGTCGTATTTCTGTAACAGTACGGTTGAATTTCCATTAGTAAAAATTAAAATCCCTTGCCATGCCGTCCCGGTCTGCGTAGGCCATTAATAAATGTCGAAAGTGTTGTCATCATTTGATCGTATGAACTACGTAAAAATTGAAACAAAAAGATTTCCCCACAGTGTTTATTTGCTTGAGCTTTACCTTTTATACTTTAAATACACCAGCTTGTTCCAATAAAATCAATAGGTAGATCGCATTCTCTTTAAATATGTTAAGCTATAAATGTGCATAAGCTCCACCTGCTGCTACTATAGTTTCTCCAGTTATATAACTAGCATCATCAGAGGCAAGGAATGCAATTACACTCGCAATTTCAGAAGCATTACCAAGTCTTTTCATTGGCACTTTAGATAAAGATGTTTTTATATCTTCTTCTGTGCTTGTAAACTAGAAGAAAAAGAGTCAAGTTTGAGTTAGAGACATTAATTTTTTGTTACTTGTATCATTGTATAGAGAATAATAAAGTAATTTTGAATTAATAGTTTATAATTCGAAAATGAAATTGAATAATGTGATAGACACGGTGGTCGAGGTAAGCGGTTGACGTGCACGAGGACGTGGGTTCGATTCCCACGCTAGACAGTTCTTTGTGTGATCCACAAATTATTGTCCTGAGTCTAGTTCTTTGTGTCCGTTAACTTGATGTTTGTAAAAGTTCCCCGCGACACAGGGCATGATCCCTAGTGCGGGAGTTGTCTTTAAAAAAAAAAGATGAAAAGAAAAAAGTTTAAAATCATAAAGACAGGAGGCGATATTTATTATACTTAAGTAAAGTTTATAATCTGAAAGATATGAGAGGCTTAGGAAAAATTATATAGTGAAAAATAAACACGCAACGCAATGGCTTTTTATTCGTATTTCTTTATGTTTACGTTGTTTTGCTCGATACGCCATGCCAGCTCTTACTTGTACTTATAAATAAATATTCACACTTAATCAAAGAGGCCCAGAGATTCTATTTACTTACAGCAGAAACGAATTTAGTGGCAATGATTCCTGGAGCGACACAATTGACTCTTATGTTATCATGTACCTACTACTTCGTTTGCTATCGCTTTACATAATCCTAGAAGACTTGTTTTGCTCACACTGTAAGGTCCAATAGGCTGCAAAGTAAAAAATTCTGATAGATATTTACAACTTAGGTTTATATATGTATAGACGGGGTCCATATTGGCTCACCTAAAGTTCTTCTTCCGAAAATGTTCTTCCTAACGATTTGTAATCCGAATGATCACTCTTCCTAAAATTTTAAATCCTAAAGTTTTCATTCATACTACTTATTTGTATTGCTACCGGCGATGTTCATAACACTCATGTTTCCGAAAATCGTTATTAATAATATCGTTATGTAAATATATTTAAACTCCTAATGTTTTTTGTCATAACGCTTTTATCCCTAAACATTTTCACCATAATATTTTCTCTCATACTCAGAAAGAAATATTTACCAAGTGAAAGTAATAAAAAGGTTTGTTTTTATACTATTTCTTGTGATTTTACTTAACAACTTTTTACATTTTTACATTAAACCATTTTTTTTTAATTATTGTTTATTAAAATTATTAGAATATTTTTGTCTTAAATGAATAAAATCCATAAAACATGACTCGTTCACGGTTATGCTTATGGCCTGAGAGTTTACCATAACCGTAACTAAACCAATAAGGACCAATTCGGTTCTGGCACTTCGCCGGCCGCTGCCGCGGCACGCTCGCTGCGCTCGCTCGGCTCGTGCGTTGGGGTCACAGTTCTACCATAACCTAAACCGATAATTATGAATAGGACCCATTTCGTTTCTGGATCTTGACTGAATGATTGGAGCGGGACTCTGGTTTTGCTCTGGTCTTTGGTATATTATGTTATACCTACATGTTGTCAACAAAGTTACGCAAAATTAATGTATAATAATATTAATTATTATGAATAAAAAGAAATCTAAACAAAAAAGATATGACTTTAAATTATAGTATAAAAGATGGTTATGTTGAGAAAATATAGGAAAACAAATAATAGTATAATAGATGTTTATTGCTACTGAAATTATGAAGATGAATGCTTCGGATTATTAACATTAGGGACAAAAAAATTAGGAATTGCGATTTTTAGGATGAAAAATGTTAGGAAGAACATTTTCGGACTTCCAATTATAGGAGTTGAAATTTTAGGTGAACTTTGGCGCACCCGTATAGACGACCTCGGTCGGTGGCGCGACGGTAGCGCAAGCGGCTGCCGTGCAAGAGGTTGTGGGTTCGATCCCCACGCAAATAATTTGCGACACAAATTATTGTCCTGGTCTGGGTGTTCTTTGTGTCCGTTAATTGATGTTTGTAAAAGGTCCCCGCGACACAGGGCATGATACCTAGTACAGGAGTTGTCTTTAAAAAAATATATTATATATGTAAAATCTAAAGTTATACCAAACGGTGTACCTACGATGTCTATTCAACTTGTACCTACAGCCAACATAAATACCTATGTATTTATGGGAAGTGGGCCTAAAACGGGTACCCCGCCTAAAGCGGGTACGCTTTTTAATTTGCGCGTCATAAGTAAAGTTTCAAATGTGTGAGTGCAGTGATGTGTCTCGAGCATCAACCAATCACATGCAATCGGCTCGCTACAATGGTACAAGCGCTTTCAAGGCAAGATAAATGTTTTTTTTGCTATTTCCACTAAAAAATATGGGTTTGGAATAGTTGTGTTCACTTAAAAATTGTGTATGATATATGTTTTCAAAAGTTTTATGTTATGCTTTTGCCAGTGTTGTGCTATTCTATCTTCGAAAATTTGTGGCTGCATTTGTTTTAAATCGGGTACCTGCTTGCTTTGTCTTTGGTAGAGGTTCCTATTACTTTGACAGCTGTCAGAAATAACTTTAATTTTATAGTTAATGATAATATTAATAGTAGTAATGTAAAATTAGTTAATTAACAAAATTTCATTGTAATGTCCATTGATCTCGATAATTTCTCTATACCCGTTTTGCCCAAACGCCGTACCCGTTTTATGGTAGCCATACACGATCCTTCCTATCGTCCAATCGGCATGACACTGCAGGCTTGATCCAATCTGCAGTTCGTCCACATTGGGCATACACGATCCTTCTTATCGTCCAATCGGCATGAACTACCGATTGGATCAGTCATACTTTAAACTACATTTTACCTCATGGTGGCCATACACGATCCTTCCTATCGTCCAATCGGCATGATACTGCAGGCTTGATCCAATCTCAATCAAAAGAAACGAAATTCGATCCTGCCATCCATTCTAACTGTCCTTCCGATCCACTCGCACACACGGTCAATTCTAACTGATCCAATCGGTAGCGTCAAGCCGATTGGACGATAGGAAGGATCGTGTATGGCTACCATTAGGCACCCCAAGGGCAAAACGGGTAGTTTAAAGGTTTTTTTTGTTTTATGTTTTTGTTGAAATTACGAAGACAATATTTATGTTTGTTCTTATTTTAGGTTCTTTATTAATTAAATATTTGAAAAGTAAAAATAGAAGTTAAAAAAAAATTCTAAGACTTTTTTATTGTACTAGTCTCTTAGCGTACCCGTTTTAGGCCCACCTCCCCTACATACATAAACTCACGCCTTATCCCGTCCGGGTAGGCAGAGACGACAGAACGAATAAAAACACATCAAGTAGGTACCTATATTTAACACATCCTGCTTCTAAAAAAATTGAATTGAACTTCACCATAGTCATTCTGGCGGAGTTCAATTAGAATTGCAATAACAAAGTCTGGTAGCTCAGACCAAATAAAAAATACGCCTTGCACTTCTAATGACATTACGCAAATATTGTCTCACTTCATCCACAGTCCTACCTACATCTATTGGTTGATATCCAGCGATAGATGAAAGAAATACAATATTTCCTCCTCCTCTTTTAATAAACTCAGGGTATGCTTCTTTTGCTAACAGCCAAGAACTTTTCACGTTTACTTCAAATATTTTATCCCATTTTTCTTCATCTGTCTGAAATTTTAATGTATGGTTAAGCGAATGGACGTAGGTAGGTTAATTTTGATTAATATGACTTAGATTATTTTCGTAACCTTCATTATAGGCACTAAAGATGCGTTAACGCCGGCATTGGAAATGAGTATATCAAAACCACCAAAGATTCTTCTTGCCTAGAATTTAAAAAAAATCTTATTAAAAGGGGTCCGAGTCGTGGAAATTTATCTAGGGGTGCCCGCGTCTACGTCATGGTAGGTACAGTCAGAGGCAAAAATATGTAAATACCACAAAGTCTCATAAGACGCGGCTCCCGTACACTGCACGAGTTAGCAACATCGCTGGTAGTGTACATGTTTATGCTTCTTTTGCTGAATACATATTATTTTACCTATTGAATACATATTTATTAACAATACAATGTGTATTTAATATGAACACTTATTTGAATAGGTACATGTTTATGTTCTTGTTAATGGTGACGTCTTATGAGACTTTGTGGTATTTACATATTTTTGCGTCTGACTGTACCTTCCTTAGCCGAATCACAAAAACACAATGTCGGTGGACCGGAAACCGGAAAAACCTGAACTCAAATCCAGAATCTTTTCCTCGTTATATATCCAACTAGATAGATACAATGTTAGCAAAATTACAAGTGCAAAGACCAAAATATTTTGTATGAATGTTTTAATACCTACTTGAAGTAAAAGTTAGAAAAAAAAACACAAATAGGTAGTAGTAACTACGAGTACTTACAAGATCAAACATTTGTTTTCGCTGTTCTGCATTTCCTACGTGGCATACAACTCCTTCCACAGTAATTCCATCATTACGTAAACTTTGTACTTCTTTATCAACATTTTCTTGGCTTCTACTGCTTATAATAACTGATGCTCCTTTCATTCCAAGTCTTTGGGCTACAGCATATCCAATTCTACAAGGTCACAAATTAGGTATAGGTTCGTTAAACATTTAATACTTAGATACGAACAGGTTTAAATAAATGTAGGTACCTAATAACATCAAACTGATTGATATTTTTGGTTTTAGACCTTTCAGCAAATACCTACACGTAACCTAAAATAAGATAAGCACTTCTGGTGAAAAAACGAACTTCATGATCGCATAAATAGAGCTGAGAGACCCTTCTGTCTGTCAGACAGAAGTATGTTAGTCGCAGCCTGGTTTCCCATCACCATTTACTTTGGAAGTATTTGTCGGATATTCATAAATTGTACCAACTAAATAAAGATCAATTACCTATCTACTATAAAAAAAAAAATTGAAACTTCTTACCCTACAGTAGAACCAGTTACTATAGCCACCTTTCCTTTAAACCTACACGCACTAACTCCACGACCACATGACCTAGATGAATGCATCTTCTTTATGAAAGTATTTGTTTAATTTTCAGTCTTTACCTCAAAATTCTTGTGGCGTTCTCAATTTTGACGAAGACTTTTATGCACTTTAGGAATTTTAGATAAATATATTTCCTAATTCTTACTAAATACTAGATGTTTTGATATAGTATCTAGTATGGTAGGGGTGGCAATATTGAACCAGTTGTACACAATGAACCCCTATTATAATTAATTTACCACTAGACAACGACGACGTAGCCAAGTTGTTCAATTCGCAAGGTAGAATGCCCCCTTCACACCAATATGTATGTTATGCTTAGTCGTTGGCACTTGGGCAAGAAGGACTGAGTGGTAAATCCACTCACACGGGACATACATGTGTTTTTAAGGTGAAAATAAGTAAAAATACGTGAGGATCTTTTTAGTTTCTTTGTTTTCGTACTGCAGTCAAATGTATGCGGGTTAGTTTAATTGCAATAGTTCATTACGCTATGTAGGGGCTGTTTCATCTGTTCAATGGTTCTACACGTATCTAAATAGCCTCAAATAAAATTTACCCGGGTGATACAGAGTGAACTCAAGCTTGTGTACAACTTTGATGACCTTAATTATTGGTTAGGTAGTAAAGTTGTGCTTTATAAAAAAATAAGTAACGTGTGCTCATTAGGGGTCCTTCTAAATTTACATCACATTTAGTATTTTAACTACCACTAAAGGCCCATCGTAAAAGTTATATAATTAGGTACCTACAGTATATTTCTTAATTTATTTGTGAATGTAAGTTTTTGCAAGCTTAAAATAAATTAAATAAATAATTATACAAACTACCTCAATCGAATCTCAATATTTAGGCTATAGGTACATCACTGTAATTTAGCCCAGTTTATTGATTATCCCCTCTAGTTCATTGTGTAGTGTGGGGTGTACACAGTGAACCATTTCTGATGGTAAAAATAAATATGTATAAATAAATAATAACTCAAAATATATAAGGTACAAAGAATTAAAGTTTATTATATTTATATTCCATAGCTTTTGATATTTTATGAGGCGTGGTCCGGAATTAGTCGCTAAAGAAGTAAAATAATAACTGACCAAACTTTTAGTGGTTCATTGTTGCCACCCATACTCTACTTATATTATTCAGGAAGAATATAATATAAAGGAATACTTTAAATCTTGTTAAATCATACTGGGGGATTATGAATTAGATAACATTTAATATGACTATAAATCATTATTTATACCTAGGTAGATAGATACATTAACTAAGTATGCAATTTCATGGCAAGGCATAATCCAAAACATGTTTCAGTTGATTAGACTGTTGATAAAACTTACGAGTCCACAGTGCGGTAGTTCCACACATTCAAGAAAGTAACATTATTCAAAGTTCATAAGAATCGATTAGTGCCAAGTCGTGACGGACTTCATCCAGTGACGAAGGGAAAGTTTTTAGTAAGTAAGTAAATACACGTTAACGCTTAGGTACCTACATATTTAATAATGCTTACAGCATTATTTTGTTTTAGTATTTGTTATTATA
The DNA here is from genome assembly GCA_905475405.1 of Schrankia costaestrigalis. Classification (NCBI taxonomy): domain Eukaryota; kingdom Metazoa; phylum Arthropoda; class Insecta; order Lepidoptera; family Erebidae; genus Schrankia; species Schrankia costaestrigalis. The sequence continues at coordinate 10,574,617 of FR997838.1, forward strand.
GCGGCAACAGAAATACATCATCTGTGAAAATTTAAACTGTGTAATTTTCATGGTTCATAAGATACAGCCTGGTGACAGACAGACGGAAGGACGGACAGCGGAGCCTTACTTTTTAGGGTTCCGTACCCAAAGGGTACAAAAGAAACCCATATAAAAAAAAATTAGTTACCTATGTTACTGGTTTCATAAATTTGAAGCCTCAAAACTGATACTGAAACGGAATTTCAGAAAACACCTGTTAAGGTATTCACAAATACTGTACATATCGGGTGAATTACTGAACCTGGAATAACGTTACCACGAAAACATGTAATCACGTATACCTTATGTGTATCTTCGAAATAGCTTTATCACGAATTTTCATTTTGACATCGTTTTAGACATGTTTTCGTGGTTGTGTTATTCTAGGTTCAGTTATCCGGAAATCAGTATAACAGTCGAACAAATTATATATTTTTACAAAGTTTTTAGATGGTGAAGTTTCTTTAAAATACATATTTAGTAATTAATATTTGTATAGAATAAGGTGTTGGCTGGTAACACAGTTTTAAGGCGATGACACTAAAGGCTCGTAATATAAAACATATAAATTCGGATGTAGGTAGGTAGTACTATCTCGACCTTTCCTTATTCAAAAGACTATAAAATCGCGTATGGAACTGCTTTGAATCCATTAATACAAACAACTCTGCTATTCGTATATAAATATCTTTCATCGATAAACTGAACCTCATGGACTTATGACCGGATAAGAGAGGCAGGAAGCCGACGAGGAAATAACACAAAAAGACAATAAATAAGGAAGCTATGTACCTACAACAGTATCTTATGTTAATAATAGGACTGGTTAAAAAAGTAAAAACATTTATTTTTCAAAAAATGATGTACAAAGACTGATGTTTAACATTACCTTCAACATATTATAAATTGATAGAATCAGATACATTTACCCATAACCATATAATAAATCAAGTAAAGGTTGAAACCTTTTAATATACAAAGTTGTTCTTAAATATCTTATTTACTATTGCAAGTTCCAATTAACACTGAATTATTACATATTTATATACATATAATTTGAATATCACAATTTTTTTCTGTGAGTAATTATAAACTCTATTCACTAACACCAATTGTTATGCTTATAATAACTTATAAGGCCTACGCAGACCTGGACGGCATGGCAAGGGATTTTAATTTTTACTAATGGAAATTCAACCGTAATGTTACAGAATTACGACATAAATTGCTATGCTTTAAAATGATGCCGTGGCATTGAAAGGGATTTTATCGCACGGCATTAAAAGACGCGCCACAGGCTCCCGTGGCGGGTTGCCACGGCACACCGGCGGTAGGCAACGGCATGCCGTTGCCTACCGCGACTGAGTGTCACGGACTCCGGCGCTCGTAGTGATTGACGACCTCGGTGGCGCGACGGTAGTGCAAGCGGCTGCCGTGCAAGAGGTTGTGGGTTCGATCCCCACGCAGGACAATAATTTGTGAGATCCACAAATTATTGTCCTGGTCTGGGTGTTCTTTGTGTCCGTTAATTGATGTTTGTAAAAGTTCCCCGCGACACAGGGCATGATCCCTAGTGCGGGAGTTGTCTTTAAAAAAAAAAAAAAAAAAACTGAAAAGTGATATACTGCGGGGTGCGGTGGCGGGGGTAGCTGTGTGCGCTGACTCACGGCAAAATCCCTTGCCATGCCGTCCCGCGGCGCGCCGTGGCATGCCGCGGCATCTAAGCGGCCAGTGTGCGCTGACTTACGGCAAAATCCCTTGCCATGCCGTCCTGGTGTGCGTAGGCCTATATCCGCTTATCGTTATGCAACAGTTATGTACATTTACTAATAAATAATTTATTTATCTGTAGTGAAAAACAAAATGTAGGTACACAACATGAAAAAGGAGTACCTATTTACAATTTTTGTGTGATTTTCTGCATTTAAGTACTTACGAATATACCTAACAAATTTCACCATAAATATTTATATAAGTAATATATATACATTACATGTAAAAAAACTTAGTAAGTACTTACAATATTTTTTAATTGATTAAAAAAAACAAGAAAATATAAAAGAGTCTGTATAACAATTATAAGGACTAATTTAAAATAATAAAACTGCCATAATGCATTTTTCAAGCGGGAATGACTTGTTTCGAGTAATTTTAGAACAGTCACCTTGATAAAGACCGTCGACCTATTTAGGACGGCGCGCGGCGGCACACTGATGGAATGTAAGAGGCACATGATTGCGTAACGTAGAAATATTTGGACGAAGCCTACCTATGTCCAGCAGAAGACATCCATTAGCTGTCAATGATGATGAAACTTGATAAATAAAACAAATCCAATCATCTATTATGTCCATTACAAGTGTGCATATGCTCCTCCCGCTGCCACTATAGTTTCTCCAGTTATATAACTAGCGTCATCCGAAGCAAGGAAAGCAACAGTACTTGCTATTTCTGATGTCTTGCCGAGTCTTTTCATTGGCACTATTGTTAATGCTTGTTCTTTAGCTGCATCCGAGTTTGTAATCTAGAAAAAAAAAATTGTTATAAAACAAAAAAGAAACAGTTCTGAAAAGAATTGCATTTACAAAGTAAGGGTGTGACGTAGTGGGTAGTTTAGGGAGATAAATGCAAACAACTCAGTACGACAATGTAGTATTATTCAGTTAAAAGTTTAGTACATACAATGTTATTAGTTTGTCACTATATATTTAGAAATCACTACGTTAACACAAATATAGTTTAAGCAAGCCGGTCTAATCAGAAGGATTTTGAGAGGATTCGATTACAAAGCACGAGGTTCGAAGGCTGCCCTATAGAAAGGCAAACACTTAGCTTCAGTCAGCAAGCCGGAACAAAAGGGAAGCGGCCGCGCCCCGCGTCTTCTTATATAATGGCCGCTGTGTAGGCCCCTCCACGACGCGCTCGCGCCATTGACGTGTAGCGAAGTGGAGCGCGCGAAGATGGACGCGTGAGGCACGTCACATACCCCCCCCGCTAGACCAGAATTTTTCCTAGGGAAAATTCGGCTGCTAGCAGGGGGCGACAGGCTGTTCAGGCACCAACACCCTGCAGGAGCGGTAGATGAGATCAGCTCCGCGGGAGGTACCTGAAACAGCCAAAAGAAAAGGCATTACAAACTATTTTTAAAAAAAAATTAGGGTTAGTAGTTAGTATTATCTCGTGACGAGCCAGCGCTGTACGGATATTGTAATAAAAAAAAAAAAAAAAATGATAAATGATAGTTTTCAAGTATACTATGAAGATCAGATTCATTGAAATACGGAACCCATATTGCAAACAAAAGAACAGCTGTAGGCTGTCGCCGTGTTATAGAAAAAAAATATAGTCAATTAAATCACAAGGAACAGGTTAACAACCTTCGAACAAAAGATCGTTCGAGCGAGGCCGCATTCCAATGGTTCAACTTATACCTAATATTTAATTAAAATGTTATATTTTAGAACGTAAACAATCTTAATATAATTCAATAAAACATATTAACTTAGTGAGCAGCTTCACCGTTAATTACTTAATGAAACAAGGAGCTTCAGGCATCGAACCTGTGATCAAGTTCGAATGACCTCTCTTTTTACCACTGTACCAAGGGGTAAAAAAAAATATATTTTCTTTTAATCAGCTCGATGAACACCGAGTAACAAAAACAACAAGTTAAAATACAACACGCCACAGCGCAGTCTCGGGCTCGAATCCGAAACCCTGCGTAATTTGTAGATAAAAATACAAAGTCTCGGGTTCGAATCCGAAACCCTTGTAATTTGTAGATAAAATACAAATCGATAATATTATTACACCGAGGTGTGAAGGATAAAAGTCGATAAGCGACATGCACGAGAGTGCGAGTAATACGACGATGCCTAAACAAAATAATAACAACTATATGTAGGTAAAATCTATTTATGTTTATTTCAGATATCATTCTTTATAATTTATATTTTTAATATCTTTGATATGCCATTCACCCAGCGGTTTACCTGACATATCTGATAGTTTATAGACCAAAGGCGACTTTTTAGATGTGATTTTACACTTTATAAACTTAGGGGCCAACTTCTTACAAAAATATTTATCCTTATCGCTAAGATAAAAAGTACGTCTCCATACAACATCGCCCACCTGGAATTCCACCGGCTTACGACGGAGATTATAAGATTGACAATTACGCTGGTGAGCCGACAGCAAGGCTGCCTGTACCTTCTCAAAGATTGAAGATAAGTAGCCGAGTGATTCAGCGTAAGAGTCTCGCGGCTCATGGACCATATTGGGGTCAGAGTCAATATGGCGTGAGCCGCAATTTACAAGCTCCCGACCGTAAACAAGAAACGACGGCGAGAAACCTGTCACTTCGTTCACCGCAGAATTAATTGCAAATTGAATCTTTGGTATAAGTGTGTCCCAGACACGGTGATCATTATCTATGAAGGTTGAAACGGCCGTGATTATAGTTTTATTATAACGTTCCACAGAATTTATATGAGGAGTATATAAAGGCGTGTAGTGCAAGTTTGGAATTTTATATTTAGTTAATAAGTTTTTAAAAGTTGAACTAATGAATTGCTTGCCGTTATCGAGTATGACCGTAGAAGGAATACCATGAACTAAGAAAACGTTTTCCTCCAGTATTCTGGTAATAACCTCGGCTGTTGCACGTTTAATGGGAAAAAGTAAACAATATTTCGAGAAACAACAAGAAACGACAAAAATGAAAGTATTTTGCTTCCTCGTTGGAGGCAATGGACCGACTAAATCGATGCTAATTACCTGGAAGGGTTTGGAAACCGACTTAGGACCGCCCATGTGACCCAAGGTTAAATATGTCTGGTGTTTATGGGCAATGCAAGCTTCGCAAGAATTTACCGCCTTGACCACGTCACTATACATACCTGGCCAATAATAATTAAGATCTAGACGTTTATAAGTTTTAAAAATGCCAAGATGACCAGCCGTGGGCAACGAATGATTCTGAGATATAACCAACGCTCTCTCCTCGGACGGTACGATCTCCTTCCATTGAAATTCTCTAGTGAGAGGATTGAGACTTCTCTTAAAACGATAAAGTTTGTTATCAATTACCTGATAATCAACAAAGGAAGTAGGAGTTTTTAAACAACCGTTATAAATTTTTAAATACCACGGATCGTTAGTAGAAACGTTATTAGATTTATTTTGCGTTTCTATACACATAATATTTTTAGAACGAGACAACAAATCCGGCACAACATTGTCAGAACCACGACGGTGCCTTATTTCGAAATTATAAGCAGAAAGACGAACACCCCACCTAGCCAACCGGCCGGTTGGGTTATTAAGCTTTAGGAACCATTGGAGCGCTGCGTGGTCACTATATACTATGAGGGGTTTACCGTTATCTACATAGCAACGCCAATGCTCAATGGCTGAAAGCACTGCGAGCGCCTCGCGCTCGGTAGCACTATAATTTCTCTCTTGGTCCGATAGCGACTTGCTATAGTAAGCAATGACCCTTTCCTCCCCATTCAAGATCTGGCAAAGTACCGCGCCTATGCCATAGTCACTGGCATCGGCGTGTATCTCAAATGGTTGAGTATAATCTGGACAAGATAAGACAGAAGGGGAAATCAAATGATTTTTCAAATTAACGAAGGTCTGATCGGCCTCTGGTGACCAAGAAAAAGGGGGAGACTTCTTTCCACTAGAAGTTAATTTATTAAGAGGAGTAGCCAAGGTACTAAAGTTAGGAATGAACCTCCTATACCACGACGCCGCTCCCAAGAAACGACGCACCTCCTTTCTATTAGCGGGCACAGGATAATTTGCAATAGAATCAACCTTCTCGGGATCGGGATGAAGGCCCTTAGAATCGACAACATAACCTAAATATTTAATTTTTTCTCTAAAAAATTTACATTTTTCAAAATTTATTGTTAAATTAGCGTCCTTTAATTTTTTTAATATTAAGGACAATAATTTAATATGCATTTTATAATTTTGCGTAATGCAGACGATGTCGTCTACAAAACAGAATACCCTATTTTCGAACTCAGGACCGCAGAATAGGCTGTCCGCTAAGCGCTGCTGAGTAGCGGGTGCATTGGTAAGACCAAAAGGCATACATTTAAATTGATACGTTCCGCGAGAGGGAATATAAAAGGCCGTCTTACAACGATCCTCCTCTTTTATTAAAGTTTGCCAAAAACACTTAGAAATATCGATGCTAGATAAGTATTTCGCGTCTGACAAATTATCTAATATTTCGGCTATATAGGGCAAGCTATAGGCATCCTTTTTTGTGACAGAATTCAATTTACGACTATCAAGACAAAAGCGCATGTCACCCGTTTTTTTTTTAATCAATATTACAGGGTTCGACCAAGGGCTTTCGGACTTCTCAATCACATCGTCCTTAAGCATTCCGTCGACCTGCTGTATTAAAATACGCTGCTTTTCGGGAGACATGCGATAGTAACGCTGGCGAATAGGGGGACTGTCCCCAGTATCAATCGAATGAGTAATAAGGGAAGTGCGACCCAGACCTCGTCTTTCATAAGAAATATCCTTAAACTGGGAGATTATTTTATTAGCGTTCTCTCTTTGGTCACTTGAAAGATTATCAAGGGAAATTAACTGAGTCGTGTCATCGGAATGTAGTTCCGTGACGTCCACAATTTTTCTATCAACCAACACAGACTCCAATTCGACAGGAAACAAATCAAAACTCCTCCAAAAGTCTATACCAAGTATCAAGGAAATCTTTATGCCTGGCACTATGTGAGTGACAATATAATTAATTTTATTACCAAATTTAAAAGGAAGTACCACACTGCCAAGAGAAGAATATCTATCACCCCCAGCGGTGGTAAATTCTAATGATTTTGTTGAATCAATATTTAACTTGTTTAAAAAATAATTATGACAGTTGTTACCAAGAATTGTAAAACACGAACCAGTATCAAGAAGACCCACTGTACTTCTACCGTTCACTGTCACAGAAATATATGGCGTAATAGTTTGTTTTGAATTATCGATTGAGGAAAGTTTGTTACTGTTGCAGAAGTATAATGAATTGGAATGCAACAAGTCTTGCCATTTATTATTATTATACAATTTACTCTTTATTTTATTATTAAAGATTTTATTTTTCTTTCCCCAACCGTTACTAATTAGTTTTTTGAATTATTAATAATTGGACCGTTGCACTTCGGACAGTCCATTGCGCGGTAGCCCTTTAGGCCACATTTAAAACAAATCAAGTAACGCGGCTGCCGGCAAGTTTTCAAGGAATGCGAATCAGAACGACACCGAGGACAATGCTGCTTGGGAGTATTAGATACCGCACTAACTTGGGGTTCCGCAGATAAGTCAAAAGAAGTTGAAGGCTCATTTTTAAAATTTTTATGAAAGTTTTTAAACCTATTAGGTTGGTAAGAACCAGTATACTTTTTATTACTATTATTATTATTATAAGCGAATTCAGGAGCTAAGGTGTTAGAAGTAACCGTAGGAGGCTCAGAGAAATCCCTACTACGACTATTATATTTTTCAAAATTACGACAGACACTAACCAACGAAGGAATATCAGTAATAGTTGTAGTCAAGAGACAGTTGGTATAACAAGGCCTAATATTGTTTAATAAAATTTCCAGTTTCTCACCATCTGGAACTGGATTGTCAAGGCGAGAAAACAACCCCTGCATTTTCGCTACATACAGGGTTATGTTCTCACCTTGACCTTGAGAGCGCAGTCTTATTTCAGACATTAATTTGAAATCATAGTTATGTGGGCTAAAATCCTGCTTCAATGACCCACACAACTCACTCCATGAATTTACATTGTTCCTAACGGAACGATACCAATGAAGGGCATCGTCCGAAAATATCTCATACGCGAAGGATAAGATCTTCGAGTCAGGAATGCCCCTAGACGAAATAAATTCATTCATTCTCTCTATGAAACCGCGCACACACGTTTTACCCGAGTACTTAAACTTGCCTAACTCCGAAAAAAGTTTACGGTCATAATTTAATGACTCGGAGGTAGGTGCAACACCGCCTGGTTGCTGTACTGCTGTCTTTGCGACGCTCGTGCCACTAATAGAGGAAGGTGACAAGGCTTTAAATAAGTTAAAGATGGAGTTGAACTCCTGCCAAATGGATTCATAACTTTCCCTGTCACTAAATTCAACACGCTGTAACCTATGATACACGTGGTGCAAGATGGATTCCGTCCTAGCGAACATCCTACTATTAAAGTCTACTTGCAATAGTTTTAAATTATTATTAGCTCGCGACAAGGACAATTCACTTTGCGATATATCCGCGGCGGGCTCGTAACACGACTCCGAAATGTCCTCCGACGGATAAAGAGGAAATAATTTTACTAATTGCTTCCGCAACTCGTCTACCGTATCTGACTTATCGCCCTTTCGTACAAGGACCTCATATTGTAGTTCAGTCTTGTTTAAATGGTGGTAGTTAATCGCGTACGACATTTTATTTAAGAAAAGAAAAAATAATACACGGCAAAACTGCAGAAGCAATCAATGTAAACAACGAACAATAGAATTAAATGTGAATTATGTGTTCCGTTCAGTAGGTATCGTCTACGAAGTCAATTAAATATCTTGTTATGATATTTTTTAAAAGGACAACGCGGTCACGCCACGTGCGCTGACCGGTTGTTTATTTAACGTACAAGGTAGTTAAATTAAATAAAAAAGTAGATAATTCGCTTGCAGAAACGAAAGGAAAGTTTAAACTCTTTTTAACACAAAAGAAAGAACAAGAACAGTACCAACCTTGAACGGAACACTTTTTTTTCACGACACACAGAAAAGAAAAAAAAAAAAAAAATGGGCGTGCTCACCAAACCTCGTGCTTTTGCCTTAATACGTTGGACGCCACTGTGACGTAGTGGGTAGTTTAGGGAGATAAATGCAAACAACTCAGTACGACAATGTAGTATTATTCAGTTAAAAGTTTAGTACATACAATGTTATTAGTTTGTCACTATATATTTAGAAATCACTACGTTAACACAAATATAGTTTAAGCAAGCCGGTCTAATCAGAAGGATTTTGAGAGGATTCGATTACAAAGCACGAGGTTCGAAGGCCTTCCTGCCCTATAGAAAGGCAAACACTTAGCTTCAGTCAGCAAGCCGGAACAAAAGGGAAGCGGCCGCGCCCCGCGTCTTCTTATATAATGGCCGCTGTGTAGGCCCCTCCACGACGCGCTCGCGCCATTGACGTGTAGCGAAGTGGAGCGCGCGAAGATGGACGCGTGAGGCACGTCACAAGGGTTAGATTAAGAGCGTTTATGAGGCTCACTGTTAAGAATAAGAATGCAAACAGACTAAACGCCTAACAAATTATTAACAATGTTTTTGTTTTGTTGCTATGGATATTATATCAACTCTCTCTGTTCCGTGTGTTCGTGTAGTGAAGATGTCGCTCTGAATTATAAATTAGAATAAAAAAATTATATCCCTGTTAATTCAAGTCTCGCGTTTTATTTCATCACTCAATAGCATAATTCGCAAATAGGATCAATAATTTAAAATGTAGTCTACAAAGTCGTTAGAAAAGCCAATAAAGTATTTATATCACTTACTGAGCCCCATAAACGCTCTTAATATAAATACAAAATAATAAAGCATCTTAATTTTAAAGTTATTATTAGTTGCGCTTTTGTACTTTGGGTAAAATGTCGGTAACTTTACAAGGTCGCTTTCTGTGTTCAGCTATTTATAAAAAATTCGCTTTCAGTGTATGTTCGACATTATTAATGACTAGCTGCTGTGCCCGCGACTTCGTTCGCGTGGCGGATGTTACTTACTTCGCAATTCGATTTAATACTGAAAAATCGTTTTTAAAACCTTATAACGAACAGATATACCTACATTACAAACGAATTGTAAAATTAACGAACGAACCAAAACCTTTTCAAAGTAAATAAATAGTAAATAAAATATCTATGAAGACTGCGTCTAAACTTATACTGAAAGACATGAGCGAACGTCATTCTTTCAAGGAAAATCTTAACACCGCGATACTGAAAATGACGTCACAGGCACAATGCCATCTGTTGTCAAATTTGTAAGTTAAAATAAATGACATCGCTTATTTCATCATAACTGCAAGGACGCGCCTCCTCCCGTGACGGAGGAATACTTGGCCTACTAATACCACGCTGGCCAGTCGGATTGGTTGATAATATACGGATAGATTGGAAGATAATATTCACCGATAGTCCCTTAGTCGGTTTTACGCCACCCATGGGATGAGATGGGGAGGTGACATATTGTATTCTTACTCCGTCACCACACGGATAATCGCTAATTAATTATGAATGAATACCTACATTTGCACGCCACGTTATGGTGCGGCAGAATTACCTGCCTCGGTGGCGCGGCGGTCGCATTACATGGCTGGCGTGCATGAGGTCGCGGGTTCGATTCCCATGGAGGACAATTGTGATACACAAACTATTGTCCTTAGTCTGGATGTTCTTTGTGTCCGTTAAATTGATATTTTTAAAGGCTAGTGTGGGATTTGTCTTTTGTAAAAAAAATGCTGAAATAAATTATTGTACCTCACACCTTTTTACCATCTAGCAAAAAATATTTGACTAAACTTAGACTCGACTATATTATTATTATTATCTATAGATAAACTGCGTGCAGTATTTTTGAATTACTTAATAAAATAAACACAAACACTTTGAATAATAATTTAATGTTTTGTGATTGTATTTCTATATTTTATTGTCAGTTTTGTATTTTTTTATTGTTGACAAATAGCAATAATGTGTAAAATGATTTTATAAAGAAAAAACGTGTTACTTATTATGTTGTCTGTTATATTATACCCATATATTATTAATTATTAAATAGTTATATAAGTGTGTTATAATTGCAGTTATAATAAGATTGTGAGAAAAGGAATGTTATTTTAATTCAATTTAATATTTATGATTAAGTATAGGTATAGTTTAACTTTAAAAAATGAAGTTTGTACGCCAATATTAGCAATACAGGAAAAGACTATTTATTTTTGTCAGATGTTTTGTATCTGTGATTAACTAATAAAGGTTATTTGTATTTGTATTTATTTACATTAATAAAAACAGGTGGAGTCTGTTGCATACTTTTACGCTGACCAGTAACTACTACAGTTTAAACTAAATTAATACTTACCAAAAGAATAATTTTACTTTAGATTAATAGCTTACTAATACAATTTATATTTAATTAAATTGTTTCAATTACGAAAAACACAAAAATATAACAATCAAGTAAACTTATAACTGATTTAATTTAATAAGACTTATAATTGATATTACACATACGATTCATGGTTAATTTTATTAACATTTAAAAGGAATAACTTATTAATAGCACTTAATAATAAAATAGTTATAGATTATTTAAAAACTCATTTATTTTACGATTACTACTGGTAACGCCATCTCGTGAACAAAAGAAACGAAATTTAAATTCATTCAACATTGAACAAAATCCATTTTTCATGACCCCTGATTTGTATTGGACTGTTCTAATAAAGAGATCTAGCGATATCTCGAGTAATACTTATCCGATTTTGATGAAACATACCTCAGTTTAAGCCTAATAAGAAAGGCTACAATACAATGTATTGGTCTTAAGATTATATTTTAATTCGTTTTAAAGATGTGCGGTAACAAACAGACAGACAGACAGATAGACATTAATTCTAAAAATTGTAAGTGTGTAGTGTTGTTGCTTTTTGACTTTTTTCTAGATTTTATAGATAATTTTTATCTGAATTTTCGAAAAGAACAGACATTTCGACCTCTACAGTTTTATTATAGTATAGAAGAAGATAGATAGATTACCTACTTTAAACTTAATACCTAAAAACTACGTATCTATGTATTTTAATATCTAAAGCGCGCTTATTCCAAAAAGAGTCAATAAGAACCACGTCCGTTCGCATTAAGAGTCAATGTGAATGAAATTATATAGGCACCGGTTGGCCGTTTAGGACGTTAAACAAAAATCAACCGTACAGCCGTACTCATACCGGCGCGGCGACATTTGGAAATTTTCTTTCATCTATATCTTGTGTGTTTATCAACCGATTTCTATAATTTTTTTTTATGAATAAGATATTAAAGTGTACTTTTGAAATATGGGAGTTTGAAAAAGATATGTCTATGCATATTACAATATATTTATGTATTTAATACACTTTGAAGAAAACCCTAACAATTAAACACGTTATTGTGGCTAATATATAAAAGATAGATATATACTATTCAGGACTTTTTTGTACATCTTTTGAAGACCATTATTTTTGTAATACATATTTTTGGCGTATGATCAACGTATGCGATGATAAGAGCTAGAACGCGCTTTTTGTCAACTGACTTGCTTCAAATTTTTCGTCACTGCTCAGCTCCTATGTGTCTTAGCGTTATGTTATACAGCCTATAACCTGCCCGGGAGTATGGACTACAATCGTACCAAGTTTGGTTAAAATGCCTTCAGTAGTTTTTGACCCATGCGTGCACATACAGACAGACAGACAGACAGACAGACAGACAGACAGACAAAAAATTTATTGATTGCATTTTTGGCATTAGTATCGATCACCATTCATCCTCCAATATTAATTTTGAACATATATTCAATGTACAGAATTGATCTCTCTACAGTTTTATTATAAGTATATAGATAAGAATATTTTCTGTTCTCGTCACGACATTTATTAGAAAAACTTTTAGAATTGGGCTGTTTTGTAGTATATTATGATGTGTTAAACCACTTTGGTAGTTGACTTTAGGTACTTATAAAATAAAAATTGTGAAATAATTATTGTATTACTACTTACAGCTGACGCAAATTTAGTGGCAATGATTCCAGGTGCGACACAATTGACTCTTATGTTATCATGTACTACTTCGTTTGCTATCGCTTTACACAATCCTAGAAGAGCTGTTTTGCTCACACTGTAAGGTCCAAGGGGCTGCAAAATGTATAATATAAAATTAGCTCCTGAATTATGTTATAGGTTTCCGTGAAGGAATAGTCCATTTGTAAAATTAACAAGATAGGTGTTTGTGTGTTTTTTATGTACTGTTTTTTCATGTTTACCCAGAAAAGGTATTTAGTTACATATGTTTATTCCCACACTAAAAAAAACTGCTTAGTATCCGACTGAATAACGTTGTGTTCGTGAGAAATTAATTTTCATAATTATATATTATTTATATTATATTAAGTTTTATTAATTATTCAACCATTCAAGGTTTTATTTCGTTCATACTTCGTGAATAATATAGATATTATGAAGACACTAATAACATTAGAATGTTATCAGATTAATATTGAAGAATTTCTTGTACTTATCTAACTTATCTTACCTCCATTGCTTGATATCCAGCGATAGAAGAAATAAATACAATATTTCCTCCTCCTCTTTTAATAAACTCAGGGTATGCTTCTTTCGCTAGAAGCCAGGAACATTTCACATTTATTTCAAATATTTTGTCCCATGTTTTCTCATCAGTCTGAAACAAGTAAGTTTTGTAATTTACTGACGCTACTATGATTTATTATTCCAAAGACGGAGCTTGACAAAAGTACCTTTATAATAGGTCTTTACCTATGAAATTGCCCTTTTTCAGTACTGAACATTTCAAATCAAAATGTTTTTTTTTAGCTAATAATTCTAATTTCAAATTAATTTTTTTTATTTATTTTATAAGGAACATTTAACAGTTATACGTTAACATAATAACAAAATACAGACCTTATAGATAAAGTAAACGTATAACCCACACCAATGTTCGCAGATTAATAAACCGATTTTATATGTGAAGCGAGAGAGAAGTAGGAAAATATACTATAGTGTGCAAGTTTTATAAATGGATGTACATAAATGTTTTGTATTATTAATTTTTTTAAGATTTCGTTCCTAAGTTCTGTATAACTAATTTCTTAAATTTAGACTGAGAGTTACTAAAAATATCAATGCTAAAGAGGTGTGTGTTGTATGTTTCAATCATACGACGTAGAGGGGCGCGCACACCTGCGTTGGTTCTACATTTGGCAGTGTAGAATAAACGAGGCACACGCACCTCCCGCCGCATAACAGTTCTAGGTACTAAATAACATATTCTGTTGCTTAAATCTATACAGTCAAATCTACCGTTGCATATACCATGCAGCACCATGGAGTTTTTTTACTTTTTTTTTTTTTTTTTACTTTCTTTTTTTTTTTTTGTATGCGTCTATCCTCCAAGCTTAGCAAATTATATTTTTGTAGCAAATTCGGATACTGTAATTTTGAACGATGGAATCTATAGTGAAGAGAACGTAAAAACTTCTTCTGTACTCTTTCAACCATTTTAATATATTTGTTGTAAAGTGGACACCAAATAGGCACTGCGTATTCCAACTGAGATCTAATGAGGGACTTAAATAAAAATATGAGAGTAGAAGAGCGTCTGAAGTCGTGGGAACATCTCATGACGAAACCATACATCTGGAAGGCCTTAGTAATAATGTTATTAATGTGTATATCGAGGTGTAATTTTGAATCCAAGGTGACACCGAGATCACGCACAGATTCAACTCTAGACAAAACAGCATCCTGCAAGTTATAGTTAAAAGAGATAGTTCTAATATTTTTTGTAAATGTAATTATGTTGCATTTAGAGATATTAAGTTGTACTTTATTTTGAGAACAGTAACTGGAAAGTCTGTTAAGATCTTCCTGTAAGAGCAAACAATCAGTTAAGGTACTACACGCCTTATAAATTTTTATATCATCAGCATACATAAGGAAATGAGAACTTTTAAAGCACTTCTTAATGTCATTGACAAACAAATTGAACAAAAGAGGGCCCAGTATCGAACCTTGGGCCACACCAGACGTTATAGTGATCGACTCGGAATGATAACCATTTATGACTACTTTTTGAGTCCTGTGAAACACGTATGACATGAACCAACGAAGCAAATTGCCACGAATGCCGTTGAAAGCGATTTTATCCAAAAGTAGTTTATGGTCCACCTTGTCAAAAGCTTTCCGAAAGTCCGTATACACAGCATCAACTTGAACACGATTATCCATATTTTCAAATACGTGACTAGTAAATAGTGTTAGGTTTGTGATAGTCGAACGACTCTTGATGAAACCGTGCTGTTCAGGTATAATTATATGATGGAAATAGGAATACAACTCATTATGAACAAGACGCTCAAAAAGCTTAGACAAGGCGGACAAAATAGAGATGGGGCGATAATTTTCAACGTCACCTCGGTCACCACTCTTGAAGACGGGAGTTATATAAGCGGTTTTCCAAATGGCTGGAAAAAACCCCTCCGCTAAACAACGATTATAAATTATGTAAAGTGGGTAAACTATGTGTTCGGCTGATTTTTTTATAAAAATCGGAGGCAGTCCGTCAGGACCAGGCCCCTTGTTTACGTCAATTTGTTTAATAGCATTATGGATAGAATCAGTAGTAAAAGACATGTTAGAAATACAAGATGAACCATCCCCAAAGGATGAAGGTGGCTCCCACAGTTCAGGGTTCAGGGAAGAGGGCTCATAAACCGATGTGAAGAAGTCAGAAAACATGTTGCATACTTCAGTAGGTATACTAGAGTTTTTATCACGAAAATGCATATCAGATGGAATTTTGTTATTTTCTTTTCTTCTGGAAATGTACGTCCAAAATGCCTTTATGTTAAATGGAATAGAATCTTCAACTGAGTTAATATAAGCAAGGTAACATTTGTTACATTCGATTTTAAAATGTTTACGTAAAGTCGAGAAATTTTCATAATCAGATAAATTAGAATAATTCTTCCAGCGTTTCCAAGAATTTTCTTTATTTTTGAAAATGCGGATTAAAGCCGGAGTGAACCAAATCGGGAATCGGGTATCTTTAGGCTTAGTGAGTGGAATATGTTGTTTTATTACACCATAAATTACTTATTTAATCAGCAGAATGACCATGAAGTAATTGGTCCCAGTTCAATTCACTTAATACAGAATTAATTACGTTGTAATTTGCCTTAAAATAATTATGCTTACAAGTAATGACACGTTCCATGGGTAAAAATGCAGTTTCTAGTGGAGCTAACATGTAAAACGGTGGGTGATGCGGGTCTTGGGAGAGTAGTTCTATACAAACTTTGGGCTCACAAACAACGTTAGACATAAACAAATCTAATATACGTCCTAGATTATTTCTGTGTTTATTGTATTGAGAGGAGTTTGTAATAGCCAAAAAATCACACAAAAGGCGACCGGTAGAATTAGGCTGACCGCACATTGGAGACTAGACTGTTTCAAGACTGACTTGCCTCATATAGACAAGTCTGTCTTAAAACTAAAACGAAACAGTTTTGACTACGATACGTAGCACACATAAAACAAAACTGTTTTGTCTCATAATCAGTGATGGGATTAAATTTATACTCGGCATACATGACCACGTGTTCAGTGATGGGCTTATACTCGGATAAAAACTCATTTTTGAGTAAATACTCATAAACACTCGTTCTACCCGAGTATTTATCCAAATCTTGGGATAAAAACTCTGATGCATTTTACTATCAAAATATTTAGTTTTTTTTTTATTTTATACCTGTTTTTGACTATCTTTGCAATACTTTGTATCAACCTGGAAATTTACCTTCGAAAGTTACTATATTTTTAACCGACTTCAAAAAAAAGAAGGAAGTTTCTTAATTCGATTGCGGTATCTCCCACTGTATTTAATTTTGTATATTATAATCTAAACTTTCCATAAGACCTCATCGAAATAATTTGGTATATAAACTTTTTATTGTAAATAGTTTTTCTTCTAAAATAAAGGATTCAAATATGAGGCTGTCAAAAAATGGTAATTAAAAAAATACAGAATGATTTTCCTGAAAATATATATTGTTGTTAAAAAGAATATAAGTTATGTGTTAAAATAAGAGTATCATTTATTTATACACTGTCACGAATAGAGGCTATAGTGCAACCTGTGGACCTTAACAGCATGGCAGAAGCTCAGGACACTGACGCTGAACTGAAGCAATTACTTAACGAAAATACTTCTTCTCTAAGACCTGCCAAAACACACGGATAAAAACACTAGGAGCCCTGAAATCTGTAACGGAATGCCTGGACAGACTCGGAGACCTAATACGCTTTTGGACGGAGGTAGGCTGGCTGGAATGACTAAGTGCGGAAACCAACCCCCTATAACTATAAATTATGAACTAAATAACGGAAGATAAAGCTGCGAAAATGACCTTCATATTGTATAATTGGAATCTCTTCAATAAAATTACTATATCTAGTACTTCTTCAGAAGACTGCTTCATCCAAGACCTTAATACTGATGCCCACACAAATGAAAGTTTTGAATATAATGTGACAAGAAACATGAGGAATTTGATTTCATGTAACAGCTACATCTACACTTCTACACTATTATATAAAAAGGAAACCTTTGTTTTTTTGTTTGTATTGAATAGACTTCAAAACTACTCAACCGATTTTAACAATTCTTTCACCAGTATATAGATACATTCTTTGCGAGTAATATAGGATATATATAACATTACGTTAAATTTAAGCGGAGCATATACGAAAAATGTTGCAAAAACGGGGGTAAATTACTACTTTCGTAAGCTTACATTGCGTGCGCTGTGTATATGGTTACTTATAGTTACACAAAATTATGTACTTGCTACGGCATAATTGAAAAATTGTTCTTAAAAAGTAATCAAAATAGTCCATTTATTTGTTTAATGTCAGCCCTAAGAAACCATTCCACGCGGACGAAGTCGCGGATAGCAGCTATTTTGGTTACTAACACTTTTACATTCATAAAGTAGTTTTTTTAATCCTACACATAGGTACTAATAACTAATACACGAACTCAGAAAAGGAGACAAAACATGTATAAATTATTTAAAAAACCAACTACTTTGATACAAAAATGCAGTAAACTATTTATTCGACTTGAATACTTAAGGACCCTGATAATATAAAAATAGTTAAAATTAGTTTATAATTTTAAAAAAAACATTTGATACACGAATGCAGCTGAGTGTTTATCCGAATTTTTTGAGTATTTATCCATGAAATCGGTCAGTTTTGGATATTTACTGAGTTTTTATCATTCGAGTATTTATCCGATTGCCCATTACTAAGTACAATTAATACTTTAAACTATAAAACACCTGAAGATAGACAGTAGAAGGAAATTTAAAGAAACAATTATCAACAAATAAAGCCGCAAACACTTATTATTGTAGTACAACTAATATTTTAAACCATAAAACACCTGCAGCCAGACAATAAAAAGAAATTTAAAAAAAACAATTAGCAACAATTAAGCCACAGACACTTATTATTGTAGTACAACTAATATTGTAAACCATAAAACACCTGCAGATAGACAATAAAAAAAAACTAAAAAACAATTAGCAACAAATAAAGCCGCAAACATTTATTAATGTAGTACAACTAATATTTTAAACCATAAAACACCTGCAGATAAACAATAACATGAAAATTTGTTAAAAAAACAATTAAAAAATCCAAAACATTAGATACATGAATGCAGCCGAGTATTTATCCGAACTTTTTGAGTATTTATCCAAGAATTCGGATATTTACGAGTATTTACTCACTTTTGGATATTTACTGAGTTTTTATCATTTGAGTATTTATCCAACTGCCCATCACTGCACGTGTTTACTTTCTGAAAGCTCGGACGAGAGTGGGGTGCGTGCGGGGTGTGACGGTAGACAGTTTTGTCTTTAATGTGCGCGCCCGCATTGATACAAAAGGGAAGCCGACAATCGTTAGTCAGACTAGTCGCCGTGCGGTATTAGTCTATCTAAGGCTGAGCGCAGACTTGGAACACGACAGTCTTAAGACAGACTATTGCTTTACGTCGTATAGACAATATTGTCTCAGATAGACAGTTTTGTTTTATGTGTGCTACGTATCGTAGTCAAAACTGTTTCGTTTTAGTTTTAAGACAGACTTGTCTATATGAGGCAAGTCAGTCTTGAAACAGTCTAGTCTCCAATGTGCGCTCAGCCTAAGACAATATTGTCTCTACGACGTTTTGTTCCAAGTGTGCGCATATTCATACATATTGTAAAGCAATAGTCTGTCTTAAGACTGTCGTGTTCCAAGTCTGCGCTCAGCCTTAGTGGGTTGGGATATGGTGATAGTATTATTTTGATCAATCCAGTTGACACAGGATAAATTGTAATCTCCCGCAATACAAAATGTTTCAGTACAAATATCATTTACCAAATCTTGTAAAATATCGAAGTGAGAAGTATACAATTCATCTGGAGAACATGGAGGTATATAAACCGCGCTGATGACGTGACGTTTAGTAGAATTTACTGCAGGAAGTTGAATCATTACGTGTTCTAACTGTGGGTGAGTAGAATGCAGTGTTATACGTGCCGGTCTTAGAGTGCGTAGGATAGCAATCAGCACACCTCCACCATCCCTCTTTCCAGAAGCAACATGGTCACGGTCGCTTCTGAAAACCAAGTATCGGTCATCGATAAACTCCGAGTCAGCAATGTGCGGCGTGAGCCAGGTTTTCGTCAGTATGATCACGTCATAAGAAGAAGATAATATGTTCATGTATAGTGTATGTAATTTTGTACGTAAGCCACGACAATTCTGGTAGTAAAAAGACAAGTTTTTCAGGTCCATTTGTTTACTTTAAAATGCAAGAAAAATAAATCATATAAAGTGTGATTGTAGCAATCATAAAGCTTGGAGGCGAACAAAAGTTTAATAATAATATGCATCGTTAACATAACATGTGAAACAAATATGCAACGTGTTATAAATAATACTGTATAATAGCTATTTTTATTTACATCCTTACAAGACAAGTTACTATATCTATATAAAGTGAGGCGAAAAAAAAAACAAAAAACCTAGAATTGTATAAAAATGAATAACATAGCACCAATACAAAGTGTATGCGCCCATAGTATAGCAAACAAAGTAATAACAGCCAAATACTACCACTTTTTCTTGTATCATCTAGACAACTTGGGTTACACAAACTGCGGTTATATACTACAAATAGATTAGTATCACAATCACAACCAGATTCAACATACAGTAACAACAAAATAAATATATGCATACAATATGAACTGATAGGAATTCCGCCAGGACAAAGTATAAAAATGTAGAATGGTTGAAATAATTTTATAAATATGTTACTTAGATGATAATCACGCAACAAAGTTATACCTAAATTCACAACTAAGCAGTCAATAGAATGTTTATTAAAGCACATAATTAGGAACAGCAGATATATGACTATATTGTGATTAGATAAATTATTGCAAGATAATTTGTCCATTTTGCGGCGGTAGAAGTTTAAAAGTATAAAATATAATAATCCTAATAAAAGCTTCAAAAACAACCCAATTACTATATTATGAGTACAAATGAAACTACTTGGGAATTCACAGCGATGAGGCGGTAATAAGTTGAGTACATTGAACACTTTTACAAATTCAAAAACAAATCGTAGAACATTATTACGGCAAAAAGTTATAATTAACTTTAAAAATAGATAAATATTTATGGAATTTGAAACAATGCAACCATTTAATATAATTAAGAAAATGTTATCTATAATTATGAGACATTTAGGCTGAGCGCAGACTTGGAACACGACAGTCTTAAGACAGACTATTGCTTTACAATATGTATGAATATGCGCACACTTGGAACAAAACGTCGTAGAGACAATATTGTCTTTGATAGACTAATACCGCACGGCGACTAGTCTGACTAACGATTGTCGGCTTCCCTTTTGTATCAATGCAGGCGCGCACATTAAAGACAAAACTGTCTACCGTCACACCCCGCACGCACCCCACTCTCGTCCGAGCGTTCAGAAAGTAAACAACACGTGGTCATGTATGCCGAGTATAATCCCATCACTGATTATGAGACAAAACAGTTTTGTTTTATGTGTGCTACGTATCGTAGTCAAAACTGTTTCGTTTTAGTTTTAAGACAGACTTGTAGTGGCGAAGTGTCCATATAACTCGATTCCTACCGGCTTACCTTTGCAAAAACCGCTTAGCATTGTCTATTAATCAATTATAAATCAATGACGCAACATCCACTCAATACAAAATAATATAAAACAAAAAAGTATTCTCTTACGTAAATCGCAATAATAATTATAGTAATAATAATTTTCAATATAATTATTTACGTACTCATAACGCCATCTAGTAATTAAAGGTTGTCAACTAACCACTTGTTATGGTTCAGTCAGAGAGTACTTAAAGCGCGCATGCGCGGAGCGCAGTAAGCCGGTCGCGAAATTAGGAATCCAGTACAACAGACTGTACGGAAATCGTACGGTCACGTGACACTTTGTCTTCGTCGATCTAAGGTACCATATAAGCCGATGGCCACCGGCTTATGACAAGGATAAAAGATACAACTACAACATTGCGAGAGCGAGAAAGCACTATTGCAACCAGTGGACCGACCAATTGTAACGAAGTTTCATTTCATTTCACGTTAAGTACTTAATTTGCCATTGACATTCCTTTGTTTTTATCAATTATTTAAATCTGATAGAAATCAGCCTTTCTTCTGAATTTTTAGTTTTTAATTATATTTATTTGTTTTTATATTTTTATACGTCTTGCGTCTTGACTTTGGCAGAATCATCGGTAAACGATAGGACCATTTGAAGAAAAAACAGATATTTGTATTTATTTTCTGCAAATAGGTTATAAAATACGCTTTCTTGTTTAAAGTAGTAAAATTTGTATGTTTAATTATTTATGATTGTGTATTATGTGTTGTGCATTGGTTGACTTTATTTTTGTCGTAGTGCGTTGGGAATTGGGATCCTATGGAATATTTTTGTAAGTACTTGTTTGTATTGTTTTATCAGCAAATTTAATAGTTTGTTGTTATAAGGGACAGGTTAATAGTGTTAGATTATATTGTCTATCCTATTATGTGATGTGTGATAAAACATCATTCTCGAAATTGAATTATAAATATAAGAAACGCCGGCGCTGTGGATTTACGAAACATTTTAATACAATTATCTCATTTCGATACGTATAAGTAAGTGGCTTACAGACAGTATTCTCAGATTCTAAAAGTAAGTAAGTAGGTATGTAGAATCATTTAGGATATAGCAATATAAACAATTAATCTAATTGATCAAAGAAGTCTTCCAAACAGAGAAACATTTTCGTATTTTAAGTTTATGAGTTCGGGACAACTAGGTAAAATCGAAACATTTTCTCACGAATACCTATGAACTACAGAATAATAGTAATATAAAGTAGAACAAAAGTCCACGGAATCTTCGGCTTCCCTTTTATAAAAATCCACCCTTCGCCACTGCAGACTTGTCTATATGAGGCAAGTCAGTCTTGAAACAGTCTAGTCTCCAATGTGCGGTCAGCCTTATGCAAACACAATTGATTAAAAATTAATACCAATGTCTCATTCATTATTACTATTATTAGCCACACAATAATAGAAATGTAGGTAACAAGCAGAAAAAAATAAAAACATACCTCAAGAACAGAGCAAAATGCACAGAGTAATACACGGCCGAGACACCGCAAACTAAACACTACGATCACTTGAGTGGACAACAATATACAAACTATCATGATATTTATTGTACACATTTTAAAAACATGGTATTCTTCTTGCAAAAGTAGTCAGTAGTAGTAGTGTTACGTTTTCATCGCAATTCAATCGTTTTCGTTGTTAAGGAAACGTTAAAAAATCGAGTATTTTTGGAATATGAGTATTGTCGTGGCAGCAACGCGGCACAAGCGGCACGCAACATCAACAACGTTTAGGGAGCTAACACTACAAACAAACGCACCGCTTGTTATTGGTTTGCTCGCTTCCGTTTTGGAAATGTTGACCTGAAAAAGAACCTCGTAGTCGTCCGAAGACTTTGGTCGACAATGACGAATTAAAAGGCGATTGTGGAAGCCGATGATACACAATCTACGGCTGAATTAGCAGCAGTTTTCACCGTAACATCAAAACAATATTGGTCCATTTGCGTCAAATTGGCAAGGTAAAAAAGCTTGACAAATGGGTGCCCCACGAACTAAATGATTGCCAGCGCGAGGTACGCGTCGAGACCTGCCTTGCACTGCTCAACAGACACACAAATGAAGGAATTTTGAACCGCATTATTACTAGCGACGAAAAATGGATTTTGTTTGATAATCGTAAGCGCTTATCAAGTTGGTTGGATCCTGGTTCAGGACCTAAACAATGCCCTAAACGAAAACTTACCCTTAGAAAAGTGATGTTCACTGTTTGGTGGTCTAGCGCCGGTGTGATTCATCACAGCTTCTTACAAAACGGGGTGAGCATTACTGCGGATGTGTACTGTGAAGAACTGAACACAATAATGGAGAAGCTGACACATCTCCATCCAGCATTGGTCAATCGCTCGTCTTCGCTGCTACTGCACGACAAGGCGCGACTTTATACTGCACAGCAGACGATCTCCAAGTTGCAAGAACTAGGGTTGGAAGCTCTCCGTCATCCTCCAGACCTTGAGCCTTCAGACTACTACTTTTTCCAAAATTTGGATAACATTTTGGCTGGGAAAAATTCAATATCCAAGAGGCAGTACAAAATGCCTTTGAAGAATTTGTTGCCTCCCGTCCAGCTGATTTTTTTAAGAAGGGCATTAGTAAACTGCCGCTGCGTTGGCAAAGATGCATTGATTGCATGGGTGCCTACTTCGATTAATACAAATAAAAAATACTTAAAAAAAAATCTATTAATTTTGTTCATACAAAATGGCAATTTCATAGGTAAAGACCTAATAGATTTCAACACGTAAACGAATCGACTACGGGTTTAAAATTAAATTTTAAAATTAATTTTCGAATTGCTTCATCCGTGGTCACGAGTGGAATCGACCTGTTTACGTAGTAGATAATTGGATAACAACAACAATTATGATGGAAAAGCGCGAAACTTTAAAAAGGGTAAAACAATATCTTTATCCCGTCTTGAATAGTTATGGCAGCAGTCCCCAAAAGAATCGAAACCACACAAATACCTATGTCATCATATAAATAACGTAAATTAGCTTAGGTATGTGATAATATCTAATAAAGGCGTCGTATAAAGCAAAAGACAATGTGTGTGTTTACCGCTGCACTGGAAGATGCTTTTAGGCTTTTGGACTGGGACGGACTCGGCATCAACATAAATGGCGAGTATATCACGCACCTTCGATTTGCTGACGATATCGTGGTCATGGCTGAGACCATGGACGACCTCAACACAATGCTCGATGGCCTCAGTAGAGTCTCTCAACAAGTGGGTCTTAAAATGAACATGGACAAGATCATGGCAAATGTCCATGTTGCACCCACTCCAATCATGGTTGGAGGCTCTACACTCGAAGTTGTCGACGAGTATATTTACCTGGGACAGATAGTCCAGCTAGGTAAGTCCAACTTTGAGAAGGACGTCACTCGTCGAATCCAACTCGGTTGGGCAGCGTTCGGGAAGCTAAAACGTATCTTCTCGTCCACATTACCGCAGTGTCTGAAGACAAAGGTCTTCGACCAGTGCGTGTTGCCAGTGATGACGTATGGCACAGAGACGTGGTCGCTAACTATGAGCCTTCTCAGAAGGCTTATGGTCACTCAGAGGGCAATGGAGAGAGCTATGTTGGGAGTTTCCCTCCGTGATCGAATCAGAAATGAGGAGATCCGCAGGAGAACCAAAGTAACCGACATAGCGCTCAGAATTGCCCGGTTAAAGTGGCGGTGGGCAGGGCACATGGCGCGGAGAACCGACAGCCGTTGGGGCAGAAAGGTTCTGGAATGGCGACCGCGTACCAGAAAGCGCAGGGTGGGGAGACCCCTCACACGGTGGACTGACGACCTAGTTAGGACGGAGGGTAGCCGATGGATGAGGGAGGCACAGGACCGCGCAAGGTGGCAATATTTGGAGGAGGCCTATGTCCAGCAGTGGACGTCGATTGGCTGATATGATTATGATGATGATGATGATAAAGCAATGGTTAAATTTGGTAGCCGAGACGGGTACTCGGGTGGCCTAGTTGGTCATGGCGCTGGACACTTAGTCCAGAGACGCGAGTTCGAGCCCCGTTTTTCTTCTTTTCGGCTTTTTCTAGTTATACCTAAGCTTTATAGGTAAAGTTATATATAATAGGTATGTGATATGTGATGAAATGTTCGCGCAAGTTACCTCAAGTATAGGCGACACAGCTGGATTAACTGCTGCATTGGAAATAAGTATATCAAGTCCTCCAAATTTGTCTCTCGCCTGAAATGAGAATTAAATTATTTGTGTTAATATATACTGCAAATCTATTAGGTTCTAAGTCGTTAAGTGACGCCCTAGAAAGACTTAATTGGTGACATCCTTCAGATAAGTGCGTAGAATTATGGACCGAGGGAATGTACGAAGATATGTAATTGAAGCAACGCTGCTTTGTAAGGATCGTAGTACTTAGCGCTCATTAGTCTCTGCCTACCCCATGGGAAATAAGTTTATATATGTATGTAACAATACATAATTCTCATAATTCTACTGTAATTATAGTGTGACCACAGGAGCTGTGCACCCCCTGAGGTATGCGCGGCGAGGTGGGGGACGAAGAAAAAATAGGTGTCCGTTATGGTAGCGTACACGTGATAGTTTTGATAGAAAGGAAACTTTTCTTTTGAAAAAATCTTTATGTAAAAATAATGCGTGAAATTCGTAGGTAAATGCTTTATGCGAATTCACAGTGGAATATGTCAAAAATCCATGTTAATTTATGTTCATAGTACTGGTACAGATAATATGATCACAAGTGATTTGTAAATCTCGAGAACTACAAAACATAGGTACAGTAATTCTGTTAATACAGTACAAATGTAACCCTGAAATAACGCCTGTGTAACACTTTATTTCAATACAAAATTCAATATTATCGGAGATATTAACGGTTCTTAGGGGCCGGGCTGGAGTTATTTCATAACGCTATAATATTAAAGCTACAACAACTATTTTTTTTAATGTAGGTACAGTCTGTCTATAAAGTCCTAACAAAAAATTAGGGCGCCACTGTGCTACACGTAGCAACCCTATTTAGTCTGACAAAATAGTTTTCAAGACAATTATGTTCAAATAACACTACACTATTAGAGCACTTATAATACTAGGGTGTTTCTTGTAAAAGTTATGTAAATTGAACATTTGATTATACCTACAATAAATTTAGGCATAACTAGAAACAAAATAGGTACAGGTAAAAGAAGAAAAATGTTGATTGACGACCTCGGTGGCGCGCCGGTAGAGCCAGCGGCTGCCGCGCATGAGGTTGTGGGTTCGATCCCCACGCAGGACAATAATTTGTGAGATCCACAAATTATTGTCCTGAGTCTGGGTGTTCTATGTGTCCGTTAATTGATGTTTGTAAAAGTCCCCGCGACACACAGGGCATCCCTAGTGCGGGAGTTGTCTTTTTTAAAATGAATAAAAAATTAATAAAGAAAAATGTTATATACCTCTTTTTTTACTATAGAACATAATTGTATTTTGAGGGGGAGAGCAGAAATATAGAAACATACATTTCTTTCTTTGGCCGGCCTTGCCTGTGTTTACCAGGAGTTTCAAGCTTTTCATTATTTTTAAATCTGTTATTTTTAAATTTAATAATTCTAATGGAATGGAAAGAATAACTACAATACCTAACTAAAATTTATTCAATGTTAAATATTAACCAACAAGATATCATTTAACATGGATTCACTAAGAGCTAAATGATATAAAATTTAAAAAATATTGCAATTAATTATTTTATGTAGACAGACCAGTCGATGCGAAAGTGACATAGTTTAGTTATCAATATCAACCGTAATATAGACATAAAGCAATTAATACAAATTCAAATTGGCTGAATTATACTAATGCAACTGATAATGTATCAACAGAAATGGTCGTACTACGATTTTTCTTACTTACAATGAATATCTAACCTAAAAATGTGCTATGTACACAATGCCTGTTTTTGGTCTCTAGATCTCAAATGGAGTGAATTTATTACATACATACATACATAAACTCACGCCTTATCCCGGCCGGTGAATTTATTACTTGAGACAGATTACGAAAAACAGTAACACGATTACATACCCATCAAAGTTGCAGTTCGCCCATAAACATCACCCAAATCGCATAAAAGTTGACCAGAATCGTGCTCCGCTAAACATCGCCTTATAACTTTAAAAATCACTTCCCGCGTGCCACTTTGATTTACTCTACTCATTGTTTACATTGTTCTTCGTAAGTCAGTATTGGTTTATTGTAGATTAATGAACTAATAAAAATCACAAATTTGACGACTTTATAGACATATCTGTAATATATTACACTTACTTAGTTGATCACAATGTAACCCAAATATACTCATATTTTATTAAAAATATGCAGGTGATAAATAAGAACTCACCCTTTACTCATAAACGCCCCTTAAATTTAATCACTGTTTAGCGAGATTATTATTAGTAAAATCAAACTTATACTAAACAAAACCGTAAGAATTTAAGGTAATCAATTAACTTAAATTTAAAAGGCGTTTATGAGTAAGGGGGTAATCTGTATAAAGTAATTCCTAGGAATACTGTAGTGTTAACGATTTCTAATTCCTCATCATTAATCTTAACAATTGGATTTTTTTTTATTTTTATTTATGCAGAGTTTTTTGGCATAGTAACCAACTCGATATAGCTCTTGTGTATGCTACCATAACGGACACCTACCTGCTGTCACGAGTTTTGAAGGCAGTGTCATAACAATTCGAACATTATATTTTTCTTTAAGAATTTCATGTTCTTAGAGTATTTGATACATTCCGCTAGATGTCATTTTTCTCAAATTTACATTATAAAAACACAAATAATGTTCCTATTTACGCTTAAAACTATACAACAAGGTAAATACTTTCTTGGAGTTTAAAAAAAAACTGTCTTTTAATAGAAAACTGCTACAGCCGCTCGTGCAGCGACCAGTACCAGCCATATAACTTAAGTATGTTGCGTCAGATGTCGCTAGTAGCTACATCATACTGTTTACTCTATACTAGTATTTATCATGTACTCTATATGGCCACCCCCCTCTCGCCGCGCGCATACCTCAGGAGGTGCACAGCTCCTGTGGTCACACTATAAAACAATTATTTATTATCACAGGCTGGGTAGTTCGTGCAGTATTGTATATTACATGGAAAGTCAGAATGGTACAGTCAGACCCAACCTATGACGTGACTTTGACGGAGGGAAACTACATAAAATAAACACAAAACAGTGAAAATTATATCTCTATTATAAATTTTTGTTAATGTTTCAATGGCAGGAAGAGAGCCCTGTGTATGCCTACTTTGGAATATAAAGTTACTAGAATTTTAGTGGAAGTGTAACAATTAAAAAATAATGTCACTCACAAGATCAAACAACTGCTTTCTTTGTTCGGCGCTACCGACATGGCAAGCAATACCCTCAACAGTAATGCCATCATTGCGTAAACTTTGCACTGCTTTGTCAACATTTGCTTGTTTTCTGCTGCTTATAACAACTGAAGCCCCTTCATTTCCGAGTCTTTGGGCAATAGCATATCCAATTCTACAAATGCAAAACTTGCTTTAGGAGATTACTACAAAAAACATATAAGGCATCATATCCTAAATATTAGACATATTGAAGAGATTGTGCTGATATGAAGGAAATATAATTGGAGTGTAAAAGGCAGCAAGGACATACTCCAGATAGAAATAGATAACACACTATGGTGTGAAAGAAACCGATGTATGAGGGAGGCACATGCCAAATATGTCAATATTTACAATCTTATTATGTTAATCATTTAAATAATGTAAGTAAATAATTTAGATTGTAACTCCAATCATTTAATGATTAACAGTCAGTAAATTTGTGGATTAGAACAAATAAGACAAAAGGGTAAACCTTAATCTACAATATAACCATAAATATATATTTAACTTTATACATTGACCTTTGTACGCTGATCAAACTTCAAACATTGGCTTAGGATTTCTTGATAAGAACTTTTATACTAGCCTTAATAAGTAAAAGTTAAATAATGCTTACCCTTCAGTAGAAGCTGTAACTATAGCCACTTTTCCTTTCAACCTAGAAGCATCGTGTACCTCACGAGCACTTACTTTAGAAGGAATCATCTTGTGTGAAGCTGAAGTATTAAATTTTGCAATATTTTTTAAACTATTAAGCATTTCTAATATTTATTCAGCAAAAGTTCCTTTTAAGCTATGATCACAAACTAAAAAAGGATTTTGTTTTAAAAACAGGACAAGTCGTATAATACAGAAAGTAAAGTTAAACTTTTTTATTTTTAACTTCAAAACTTTAGTAAATAAAAGTGCCGCTATCAGTGGCAGCTGGTAGAGATGAAACGAATATATTCATATTAGGTAGTAGTGATGTGTAAGTAATGCGCTTGATATCACAAAGTAATATTCCTCGGACGGGTAATATCACATTACACATTACGCGACACACTAATGCATTACGCATCACATCACATCACATCACGTAATACATTACTCGATCGCTATACGCTCATGGCTCTGGCACATCTTAAGTCCGCGTAATGTAATGCTAGCTTGCAGTCTTCAAATGATTATTGTCCGAAATTGAAAATCTTAGAATTTTTCTCTCTCATTTACTTTGTATTATGTGTATAAAAATGTTCTAACGTATGGATTTTTACAGACTAAAATAATACTTTATTTATAAATATTTTTTATAAATTGTAATACTTATGCCCTAAAATAATAGAAATGAAATTCTTGTAATTAATGAAAAAAATATAAAAAAGTATTAAAAAATAATAAAAAAAGAATATAAAAAATACATTAAAAAAAACCACCAATAACTTGTAATTGTATAAAATGATAAATGTAACTTATTACAAAATTAAATATGTATCACAATCAATATTATATGAATAAAATGGCGAATCGAACTCCTGTGATACATATCACATTTGTAATATCACAAAGTAATATTACGTTCCGCGTAATGTAATGTGATGTGATATGGCATTTCAAAGTAATGTTTCGCGCATCTCTATTAGGTAGGGATATTATAATATACGACCTATTCATATTCATATTATTATGAATACACTAACATAACATAGCAGTTACTCGATATATTAGTTTATATTAGTCAGAGTGAACATACGGCTACTTTATATGAATACACGAATATGAACGGAACGAGCCGACATAGTCGCCGGTCGCGGTCGCCGTCACTTGTCTCGCTCACTCTCTGTAGTCGTCGATATGCGGAAGCAAGATCAGTGTTGCATGTCCCTAGGAGCTATCCAATTTGATATACATGACGGGCTTTGTATGAAAGTTGCGTATTTGATTAAATAATGAAAGAGCAATGGTATTAGAATAGTGAAATTCGTTAATATGAATATTCGTAATAGCATGTATTATGCTATTATGCTAATAAGGTGTTAATATGAATATTCGTAATAGCATGTATTATGCTAATAAGGTTGTATTTGTTAGAATAGAGTGTAGTGTGAGCTGGTCACATACATCATCCGATAACAAGGAATAGATTACGGTACTATAACTATCATAAGATACTAAGATAAGACATTAAGATAGTAATATAGCTATAAGACACGTAGATATTAAGTATATAAATGGTGGTAAGATGTAATTAAAGGGCATTCAACATGTCATCATAGTATCATTTACTACCCCACTTCTACAACATCTGACGAGTTCCGGTGCCCACTCCACATGGCGACCCTGCCGTAAGAAGTCTAGAAAAGCAGAATGAGATTCGGAACAGGTTATGGATACGCGGAAAACTAAAATAGAGGTACAAATATTAAATTTATTTTAAAATGGGTGGTTCTACTTCGAAGGAGGAAGTAATCATAGCTCAGACAGCTTCTGGTGGATCCAACAACGCAACAGTAACACAACAACAACTGTCAGCCATAAGTACAGTCGTTTGGTTCATGGCAGCGTGTTTTTTGGTTATTATTGTGAGCGCAGTGGGTTATCTCTACCGAAGGTGCCACATGAACTGGATACAAGGAGAAATAAATAAGAGGGATGTCCAGCGAGTGATGCAGGCATAACAAGAAGGAAGGAAACGTGAGTGAAAATCAGTGTTATTTTATGTTTGTGTACGGAATGTGTTTAAAGACTATAAGTTTATCATAACCGGTTATTATTAAATTATGGAAGTAGAATTAACTAAAATTTTTGTACAATTAAAAAATTTAAGAGAAAATATTGTTAAACTAGGACCCAGTAGAAGGGTAGGAAGTAATTTTGAAGGAAAAATTAACGAAATACAAACTTTATACGATAAATTTAAAACAATTATTTCGGGAAGTTGCAAATTTTCAACAGAAATTGTAGAATTAATTAATAAAATAGAGAAACTTTATTTAGAGACTATAAAATTCGAAAATAAGATTACACCGTCAGAAATGGGTACCGAGAGTTTTTCTCTGAGGACGGCCGTGGGGCTATTGCCTAAAGTAACGGGAGAAGAACATGTCACTCAAGACCTTATAGACTCTATTGAGTTATACAGTTCAATGATTAAAGAGGAAGAAAAAAAATTATTAATAAAATTTGTATTAAAAACACGGTTAAACCAAGGGGCTAAAAT
Organism: Schrankia costaestrigalis; assembly: GCA_905475405.1. Taxonomy (NCBI): domain Eukaryota; kingdom Metazoa; phylum Arthropoda; class Insecta; order Lepidoptera; family Erebidae; genus Schrankia; species Schrankia costaestrigalis. The sequence goes on from FR997838.1 coordinate 10,606,427, forward strand.
ACGGTTATCAGGAGAGTACGATTCGGTTGAACAATTAGTAAATGACATGAAAAAACATCTATTGACAATAAAATCAGACGTAGCTATTCAAAATAAATTCTCTAGGGCTACTCAAAGTAATAAATCGATAACAGAATTCGGGATAGAAATAGAAAAGTATATGATAGACTTAACCATTGCGCAGGCAGGAAACGATAAGGAAGCATACAAAGTGTTACGGCCATTAAACGAAAAATACGCAGTAAAAAGATTCGCTGACGGGCTTCGAAATCAACGTATAAGCACTATCATTTCAGCACAGAATATAACAACATTAAAAGATGCAATTAGGATAGCAGAAGACGAAAGTTGTAATTCCTTAGAACAGGTATTAACTTTTCAACGACAGTTCAGGACAAATGGATTCTACAGGAATAATAGAGGTAGTGGAAATAATAATAATTTCTAACAAAATTATCGCGCAAAACAAAACACAGCTGATAGGTACGTGTTTAATAATACAAAGAGATGGCATGGTAATGGAATTCGCGGACGTAGCGGTTATCGTGAACAACCGAGTCAGCAAGGTCGGCGAGCTGTAGCATGTTTAGAAGTAGAACATACGTCAGGCGATAATGAACTTGACACATTGGAACAACAAATAGAGCCGAGTCAGTTTTTTCGTGAATAAAGATAAACATATATTAACGTATAATAGTATAAACTGGGTTTATTTTTTTCTTAATGGCCTACACTCGGAATGGCTAATTGATACGGGTGCGTCAATATCAGCCATAAAAAATGAAATTTTAGAATGTTACCCGGGATGTTACAATATTATTAAGGATAAGGTAGTAGTTAACGGTGTAGGTGGTAAAATACAAGCGATAGGTTACGTGTACTTAAATTTAAATTTCGAACAGTGTTCGTTTATGCATAAGTTTTATGTATTTAATGAATTACCATGTAAATCGGTCGGCATAATAGGTCAAGATTTTTTACAAAAATATAAAGGCGTTATAGATTTCTCAGAAAATAAACTAACTCTTAAGGAATACCGAGGGCAAGTTATTTCGATGCCACTTAGATATTATGATTATGTATTAAGTATTCCGCCGCGTTGCGAGGTAATTAAATATTTTCCAGTTAGCATAACCGAAGATTGTGTGGTATCAAAACAAGAGTTACAGGAAGGGGTTTTTTTGGCCAGCGTAATAGCTAAACCGAAAAATGGAATGATACCTATTAGGATATTGAATACAAAAGACGAGGAAATTGAATGTATTTTAAAAAATATAGATATTCAACCCTTAAGGAATTATAGCTATTGTTATTTTCCGGAGTCAAGTAAGAGTGTTGAACGTATTAAGGAAATATTTTCAATTTTAAAATTAGACTATTTAAACAATGAGGAACGATTAATGATTGAACAGATCTGTGCGAAATATCCAGATATATTTCATTTACCGGGAGATAAGTTGACTGTAACTAATATATATGAGCAATCTATAAAATTAAAAGACAATGTATCACCGGGATATAAAAAACAGTACAGGATACCAATTGCTCAAAAGAAAGAGGTCGATAGGCAAGTACAAGAAATGTTAAAAAATTGAATTATTGAAGAGACGGTTAGTGAGTGGTCTAGTCCTGTGTTAATTGTCCCTAAAAAAGCAGACCGGGACGGGGATAAAAAATGGCGGCTTGTAATAGATTATAGGCAATTAAACGAAAAAATTCAAGACGATAAGTTTCCTTTACCAAATATTAATGAAATTTTAGATTCATTATCAGGAGCTATGTATTTTAGTCACTGTGATTTGTCGCAATCATATTATCAATGTCAATTAGACGAAAAAAGTAAACAGTATACAGCATTTACGACAGACAAAGGACAATATCAAATGAACAGATTACCAATGGGTTTAAAAATTAGTCCGAGTTCATTTAGTAGAATGATGACTGTGGCGATGTCCGGATTAAATTATAATAAATGTTTAATATACCAGGACGATTTGGTTATCTTTGGGCAAAATTTAGAAATACATAACCGAAATTTAATGTCAATTTTTACACGATTAAGAAAAACTAATCTGAAACTAAATCCATCTAAATGCGAGTTTTTAAGGAAGCAAATACTTTATTTAGGACACGTTATATCAAATGACGGTATCTCTCCAGATCCGGGAAAAATTGAAGTAGTAAGAAATTACCCACGTCCCGCTAATAGTGATAAAATAAAACGGTTTATAGCTTTTGCGAATTATTACAGAAAATTCATCCCTAAGTTCGCTAAAATAGTTGCACCAATGAATAAAATGTGTAAGAAAAATGCTGTATTTAATTGGTCAGAAGAATGCGAGGAAGCATTTTTAATACTTAAGGAGGCATTAATATCACCACCAATTTTAGATTTTCCCGATTTTTCCGAAAAAAACACGTTTGTACTGCAAACAGACAGTTCAGGTTTTGCGATAGGAAGTGTCTTGAGTAATGGAAACGGCAAACCCATCGCGTACGCGAGTAGAATTTTAGGGAAAAGCGAGTTAAATTATCCTATTATAGAAAAAGAATTATTGGCTATAGTTTGGTCAATTAAACATTTTAGGACATATCTATATGGTAGGAAATTTATCGTAAAAACAGATCATAAGCCATTAATATATTTATTTAATATGACGGACCCATCAAGTCGGTTAATGAAGTTTCGTCTGTATTTAGAGGAATACGATTTTGAGGTCGAATATGTGAAAGGGAAGGACAATGTGCTAGCGGACGCATTATCTAGAATAAAAATCTCCATTAAAGATTTAAAAGATATGGGAAATAATAGTATATCAGTAATGACGAGAATGCAGAATAGGCGGTTGCAGGAATTGGGTAAAGAACAGGATATTCGGAAGGATAATATAATAGATTCTAGGATAGGGCATCCCAGAATAGTAGAAGTACTGAAGAAACAAGGGAATGATGTGGAATTGCGCAGAATAAATGCAAATAAATGGGGAAAATTGATACGTGACAAAAATTGTAAAATAATTATGTCTAAGTCACGAAATAAATTGATGTACGTGCCAGAACACTTAAGTGTTTATATTAACTATGAATCTTTATCAGCTTCTTCCCTAGACGAGTTGCTGAAAGACATAGTAAAGTTTTGTTTTGAACAAAACTTGGAACATATTATTATGTTAAAAAATAATGATAACGAGTATTTGATAAAAGGAATGGCACGGTATTTAAAGGAAAACAATAGTTCATTACAAAAGAACTTTAAAGTATGTATAGTGAAAGATGTACGTAGGATAGAGGACAGGGAAGAAAAGAAGGTAGTCATGAACGATTTTCATATATTACCAACTAGTGGTCATGCAGGGATACGAAGGATGATTAATAATATAAAGAAATCTTTTTACTGGCCAGGTATCGAAAAAGATGTAGTAGAATACGTCCAAAAATGTGATAAGTGTCAGAAACAAAAATTTCAGAAAAATATTAGGGAACCAATGACAATTACGACGACTGCGTCAACAGCTTTTGAGAAAATTTACTTGGATATAGTAGGACCATTCGATAAGGATACGAATGGAAATATATATATTTTAACATTACAGTGTGAGTTAACAAAATTTGTGGAAGCTTATCCTTTAAAAAACAAATCAACCAATGAGGTAGCAAAAGCGTTAGGGGAAAATTTCATTTTGAGGTATGGGATACCGCAAAACATTGCTACAGATAGGGGAAGTGAGTTTATTTCCAAAGTCATGGTAGAATTATTCAAAATTTTAGGCATAAATAAAATATTAGCAACGTCGTATCATCATGAAAGTATTGGTTCGCTAGAAAATGCTCATAAAACTTTGGGTGCGTATTTAAGAATTCAGACAAATAACAACTCGTCATCATGGAGTTCTTGGATCCCTTATTGGTGTTTTTCATACAACACAACAGTAAATACTGTAACTAAATATACTCCATATGAGTTAGTGTTCGGAAAATTATGCAACTTACCAAGTAATTTAAATAATGGGAGTGTTGAACCTATATATAATTTCGATGATTATCCTTTAGAGTTTAAGTTTCGTTTACAGAAAGCTCAAGCGGATGCTAGAGAAAACTTGATAACTAGTAAATTGGCCAGGAAAATTGTGTATGATAAAAATAGTAACCCTGTAACATATAAGGAAGGTGATTTAATATTGTTGAAAAATGAGAATGCAAGTAAGTTAGATAATGTGTACAATGGACCATTTTATGTAATAAAAGATGAGTCACCAAATGTAAAAATAAAGTATAAAAATAAAATAGAAACTGTACATAAAAATAGAACCAAATTGTATTATGATAGTTAAAATTAATTATAATAGTTATAATCAAAACAATACAATTAACTTAGATTTAATTTTATTTTTTTTTCTCTGGAAGGGTGATGTAGTGTGAGCTGGTCACATACATCATCCGATAACAAGGAATAGATTACGGTTGTACTATAACTATCATAAGATACTAAGATAAGACATTAAGATAGTAATATAGCTATAAGACACGTAGATATTAAGTATATAAATGGTGGTAAGATGTAATTAAAGGGCATTCAACATGTCATCATAGTATCATTTACTACCCCACTTCTACAACATCTGACGAGTTCCGGTGCCCACTCCACAAGAGAATATTGATCTAACGTCTTAGGTGTCTTGTAATATTTGTTTTATTAGTGTGACCTTGTAACTTGCTGTATTGGATGCGTTGCGCGGTGCATAAGTAGGGGGTAATAATAATTATATTATTGAACATGTACTTTTGCAAATATATAATACTTATAGTAAATAGATTAATGAAGAAAACTTAAATATTATTTGTTAACTAACTTTTATCTGTAGAACTTTGTGGGAAACATTTTGAAGTGGTTTTTTTTGCGTAATTTCTTTATTAAGTACATCTGAGATGAAAAAAAACAAGGCTGATTGAAACAAGCCCAGTATATAATTGGATACATGATAATACACAATAACATTTTTTAATTTAGATAACAAATTGGAAGCTATATGTAGTTCATTTATTTTTTATTTTTTTTATTCTAAATGCTGTTTCAGGGTAATTTTGAGTTTAAGATTCATTTTCCGGCTGAAAATATAATTTTAAGGAAAATAAACCATCAAATTTGAGGAAAGGAGACTTCTTTAAGTTATAATGTTAAATAAATTTCAAAATTTATTAAATATACATTATTCTAAAATCTTGAATTATTTATGAAGTAAGTAGCCTTCCAAGCGATGGTTAGTAATAAATAATCCTCACACGACGACCTCATAAAGGTCTCTGGGTCTGACTGGATGCGGAAAGCGCAGGACCGAGTTCTGTGGCGCGTGTTGGGAGAGGTCTATGTCCAGCAGTGAACTGCAATAGGCTAGTTGATTGATTGAATCCTCACACATTCACACACCGCCACCTAGTCCCAAACTAAGCAAAGCTTGTACTATGGGTACTTGACAACGGATAAACATACTTAAAACATTTTTTTTTGTAAATGCATACATTTATACTTAAAAACACACTCAGACCAATGCAAACAAACATGTTCATCCACACAAAGATTTATATTGAGCGGGAATTGAACCCGAGACCTCTGCGTAGAAGCCATGTAATATACCGACTGCGCCACAGTGGTCGTCAAAGGTCGTTAGTGTTAAGTACTTACTAAAAAAATAAAGTTAGTAATGTCATAGTACAAATATCAGTATTTCGACTTCATAGAATTGGACGAAACGCGAGTTATACCTACACCTTCACGATAGCGGTGGCTTTGGGAAGTGCTACAGTCGCTACTGTGCCCCAGTAACGAGCGGGAAAGTAGGTAAATGTAATTAAAAAGCTGGAGGTGGGCAGCTTTATCGCATGTTTACGTACCGCGCAGCCGTAGGCATTTATAATAAATATTCGGCCTAGATAGACTACTGGTTGTACTGTGGTTATGTGAATACGAACGGAACGCGCTGCGCAGTCATTGTCACTCGTCGCCGTCGCGGTGTCGTCTTGCTTACTCACTGTAATCGCCGGTATGCGGGAGCGAGACACATTCAGTGGTAAAGTCAGCTGCAAAGCAATTTCACCCCTTTGGCGCGCTTTTATATTTAAAAAGGGGTTAAATTTCTTTGTAGCCTAGCTGACCGTACATGTTGCCACGTGCTATTTTTATTTATGTTTGCATAGGTAGTACACGATGCATGAAGCGATGCGCAGTTTAAATCATTGAACGGATCAGTGATTTATAAATCTTTTGCTCCTAAAGATTTATATCCATCTTTTAAATCTTCAACTCCTTTAAATCTTTGTAATTATAGTGACAGCCGAACAAAGATGCATTATGAATGTTTAAGTCTATTGACTCTTAACACGATTTAGATAAGAAACATTTTAACTAGTTTGTTAATAATTCACTGTATATAAACAACAACATATATAAGCTTGATGATTTGTTTACCTTTGCAGGAATACGTAGAATTATTATTCTTTCTTGAGTTTAATTCTACTTACCTACATATTTATATAGGTACATTGGATTTTAGCTAGGTATCGTTATTGTATGCGTCATTCTCCACGTGTTCAATGCAATTAAGGATAACAAAAGCTAAACCGACCTGTTCGGTACTTCAAAGTCTTTTGTTACCTAATAACATAACATAATAATTCTGCAATAGTCGACTCAATCTACATCTCTTTAAACAATCACGAACCATAACGTCAATGATTTAAAGATGTAATTAAAAAAGTTAGGGAGTGAATAAATCATTTGTGCTGTGGATATACATCTTTTTATGATTCACTCCTGAGTTACACATCGCTTTGTGTATATGTATAGCAGATCCTTCATATTAGTTTATATTAGTCAGAGTGAACATACGGCTACTTTATATGAATACACGAATATGAACGGAACGAGCCGACATAGTCGCTCGTCGCCGGTCGCGGTCACCGTCACTTGTCTCGCTCACTCTCTGTAGTCGTCGATATGCGGAAGCAAGATCAGTGATACATGTCCCTATGAGCTATCCAATTTGATATACATGGCGAGCTTTGTATGAAAGTTGCGTAGTTAATTAAAGAATAAAAGAGCAATGGTATTAGAATAGTGAATATTAGCAAATATGATGCTTTTACTGCTAGTGTAACATTTGTTTGTTTTATTAGTGGGACTTTGTAACTCTCTGTAATTGCATGTGTAAAAGGACTAATATGTAGTAATTATATTATTGAATATAGACTTTTTAGTAAAAATAAATAATAGTACAGAAGTGGATGAATGAATAGGACTAAAATATTAAATAATTTTTATCTCTAGAACTTTGTGTGTTGGTGATGATTTTTTGTGTACTTTCATATTAATTAAAGGCAACTTTTAAGTGTAAATATAACTTTGTGTGTATATAGTTTTGTGTCTAGTGATGGTTTTCGGTGCGTGTACCTACTAAATTAACAGACATTTTGAAAAATTAAGTGTACAATGAAGCGTGCAAGAACCAGTGAGGTATGGACACATTTTTTTGTAGAATCAGAGGAGAACAAGGTTGCTGTTTGCAAAATTTCTTAGCAAAAATGCTCGTTTAAAACTACTGTGTCTAATTTGCAAGTTAATAACATGTAATTCCTATTGGATATTTGCTCGTTATGTGCTTTAATACGTTGACAGTCTTGCCTGTTAGGCCTGTATTATAAATAAATCGTAACACCAACCGCTTTTAACTGAATAATTTTATTAAAGTGTTCTATCCAATATTACAAACTTTTTTGAGTGGTTTTATAGTATTATTGATAATACAGGTCTTGCCTCTCACTTGTTAAAGTTCATTTTATTTTACTGCAAAATGTAAAAAAGAGAGGTTCAAGTATGAAGGAAAATTTGATCACTGATTTTCTTAGCATCATATATTATATATACGGCACTAGTACTAGACATATTCAGTAATACATTATCCTGTGCTAATCTTTCATAATATGCCAACTATTAAATAAAACTAACAATTATTTACAACAAAAAACCAAAACATAACATTTTTATAACATTCAAGGAGTAGGTATCTACTTTTGCTGAAAAAAATAATATTATTTTATGATTATTATTAAATAAGTACTTAAAATATAACGATAGCAATAAACTGGACACCCATTTTAAAGCATTATTTATTCTATAACATCATCTAACATTCCAATTAATTTACTAAAATCTAATAATATATTTATGCTATTATGTAAAAAAAGCCACGCGGTACTACATACAGCACAGCATAATATTGAAATATTCCCTATTATTTGACTAATATCTAGTAATAAGTATGGTATTATAATATGACCTAACTAATATATTCGACATTAGGATTACTTGAAAACGATCCTAATATAACACCGCTAGCAGCTGGTAAGAATTTTTGACAGCTATCAGTGTTACACACACAAGGAGGTAAGTAATTTATGGAGTAGGTACAATAAATTGTAACACTCTTATTGTGCTTTTTACCCCTTGGAGAAACCAAGGGGAAAAAATCAGTATCTCAATATAATTTTTATTTACGCTCCACCCAACATGAAATGCAATGATGACTGGAATTAATTTAATTTATTTGCATAATTCGGCTTCCCGCGCCGTCCTAACTAGGCCGTCGGTCCTTGTAGGTTGTGAGGGGTCTCTTTTGTGGATGAGGGAGGCACACAAGATCGCGCGTTGCTTGCGTCGACTCTTACAGTCTCAGATGATGACAGAAAAATGCTATTGCTCGTTAAGTAAATGCGCGACAGCATCGCTACAAAAATTCGCCGTGGGCGAGGGGTCTTTAGCATTATTTTCCTGTTAATAATGAGATTTAAATGAATTAGACATGTCATTATCCAGATGTCATTATTTTGTTTACACAAAAACTTAGTTTGAATCCAAAAAATATAATAATAGTAAAAAAATACAATAAATTGTAATGTAATTTAGCTATTTAAAAAAAAATAGGTTTAACCTTTAAAAGTATGGAACGGAACGTTACTGTCATTATCTGTCTGTAATATAAATAAAGCAATAACCTGAAAACAAGACAATGTAAGCAATTATAGGCTCAAGTAAATAACACAGATATTTAGTAAAACATTTCATTTAAAAAATATAATATAGTTAAAATGACGTTTAGTTTCCGAAGATTTTATTATAAGTATACAAAGTGTTTGATAAGAACTGTTTTACTTACATTTTTCATACACATTTTAATTGCACTAATGTTTTTCCCTACTGTGAATGATAATTTACTAAAGAAAAACAATTATGCTTCATATTCACGTCAAGTTGATGAAGTATCTGCCAGAAAAAATAATTTTGGGTTTAATGATGATGAAGATTTACAATCAACAAATAGTAAAAACCTGAGGAAACCTGGTACATATCTAAGGGTCGAAGAACTGGATTTCAAACCTCCTTGCGAGATATCAAGTAGAGAGGCTATATCTGCTATTCATCGAGCTAAAACACAAAATTGCAAGCAACAAATTGTGAATAAAACTTGTTTAATACAAAATAGTAATTTTTATCCTGATGTATTACCATACTATTGTCATCATGGCCAAACTAAGTATGGGAAACATTTAGGCTGTTATGCTGATGAGAAGAAAATGAGATTGCTGACTGGTTTCTATGGAAATAATGCCACTACTAATTCACCAAAGGCATGCCTAGATATTTGTATTCAAGCTGGTTTTGTTTATGCTGGAGTTCAATATGGGTAAGTATTTAATTAATCCTTAATAACAACATTAATCAAAGCAAGAAACCTACAACAATATCCTAGTTCTTTTCTTTGCAATTTTACCAATTTTTAATGTTATTAATTCATGCTTTTCCATATAAATATACTCATCATAAGCAAATAATATCATACTGCTCAACAATAACCTTATTCAAATATTGCTACGTAATTACTTGATTTTGCCAAGAGATATTTGGATCTATCAGAGTCACTCAATCACTCCACCCTAATGGCTGTTTGTTGTTAAATTAAGAAACAACAACATAATTATTGTTTAGTGTACTGCTCCTTTAACATCACTTGGCATATTAAATTTATACTAATGTTATTTTGTCTTTGAATTGTTTTTAATTATACAAGTTTTTAAACATGTTGTTATATTACTGTAATATGTATAGATAAAAAAGGTGCTTTTAAAAATATTATCTGAACTGATTCCCCCACTATAACCCTGGAAAATAAGAGGCTTCTAGTCTTTTTATTTTTACGGCAACCACTTTTTAGAGGCCTTCCTTAGGCCTTTGGCCCAAGATTTGTCGGCAAAAATATGCTCTTACGGTTTACTGACTAGAGCCCACAGAGTTCCTACTCTCATCCATGAATAGCCCGAACGGCGTTAAGGCTGGCGTCTTGGCGAGTGCTCGTCAGCGACTAAGAGCCACAAGAACATGACCATACCCTTCCTCTTTTGAGAGGCGTACTCGCAACACTACGCCGCTCTCTCTGTCCTGAATAAACTTTTACGACAAGCTATCCTGGTGACTGGAGGTTGTCTAAACTTTTTTCGATCAGCCAGTTGAGATGGAGGTTCGACTCCACACCCTTTTCGCCGCTTCCTTGGCGCAGACAAACGTCTCTGCGAATAAAGCGGCGGCTTCCCTAACACTCTCAATTCGAACGATCGAACTTACCAACTCTAGAAGCTAGAGACTACCCGCCCTGACTACGCCGGGTAATTCACGACTCATCATTCATTTCATAAAATCACTCATCATACTAATATCGATCAAACAGAAATTCAAAAATTAAATATAATTAAAGATTTGGGCGTTCTGTTCGATAGTAAAATGACCTTTGTGCCTCATCTTGAGTGTATTACTAAAAGAGCATCAAGGGCCTCGTGGTAAGAATCTGCAAAGACTTTCATCAGCGTAACCTCAAGTTTTCCCTCTATAATTCTCTGGTCAGAAGTACTTTAGAGTACTGCAGTCCTGTTTGGAGGCCACATTACGCGGTACAATGTCTACGCTTGGAGCGGGTCCAAAAAAGATTTTTGTGGCATGTTTCCTTTTCTGAGTACAGAACGAAAAAGAAGAGGTCGTATTTCATTTCATTTCATTTTTAAAAGACAACTCCCGCACTAGGGATCATACCCTGTGTCGCGGGGACTTTTACAAACATCAATTAACGGACACATAGAACACCCAGACTCAGGACAATAATTTGTGGATCTCACAAATTCTTGTCCTGCGTGGGGATCTCACAAATTCTTGTCCTGCGTGGGGATCGAACCCACAACCTCATGCGCGGCAGCCGCTGGCTCTACCGGCGCGCCACCGAGGTCGTCATTTGGAAAGGCTTAAGTGTTACAAAATTGATTCCCTTGAAAATCGTAGATGTACATTGGACGCCGTAATGCTTTTCAACATTTTCGCTTTACCGCGCCTGCACGACTACCTCGATACCGGATAACGCCAATGTCTTTGCCACTTAGATCTACTGTACTGGGTTCTAACTCGCCTGTACCTAGACTTAGTAGGACTTTAAATAGTCTCAGTGATCTCGTTGATATACACCATGATACACTGTTGTCTTTCCGCCAAAGTATACGTGACCATTTAAGAAGCCAGTTGTAGTTTTTAACAAGGCATAAATGAGATAATTTTAAGCAATATCTTTGTATTAATTTGGTTTATGCATGTTACTTAGTTTTGGTTTATATAAGGAGAAATGTAATTAATTCACAGTTCTTTATCTTAGTCAATATTATTATAAGTATAGTTGTATACCTAGTTGTAAACACTTAATGCATGCGGTGTTCGCCTATAAGTAGTTATTACACTTGCAATGTTAAACGTACTGTCTATTTAAACAGACTTGCTCTAAAACGTAAACATATATGGCGTCGTGTCAACCACAGACTAAAGACTTTAGTCTTTAATCTTTGAAAAATGTATAGGAATCAAGGACAAAATTCTATAATCTACAATGTCAAATCGTAAAAATAATTTTATCTGTGAAATTTTATGTTGGAAAAAAAAACATTTATTGAAAATTTACGAAAGATAGTGGATAAATCAAAGTGATTTACGTGTTTTCTATTGCATAAACGTTTAATGCTACTTTCCAGAAATTTTCATCCATATCAAAGTGTGCGATTGATGTAAAAACTAGTGAATTTACAATATGTGGTGTTTGTTTACTAAATAAATCAAGTAAGGATGAATACGGTATAGTTAATTTAGGAAGAAATGTTTTAGTGTAAATAGCTGTTGGTGAACCTAATAATAAATAAATAAATTTCCTCCAATTGGCGGGGCATTGTTGATACTCGCAATTGGAAGGGACCCGATCTATGTGTACCAAAGCGGGGATCGGGCAAGAAGGCTCGACGATTCGAATGCGATCGTGCGCTATCCTCTGATACACCTGACGGCCATGACTTGTTAAGGAGATCCCAAAAGAGTGAGGATCTTGACCGTCAAGTCATTGGCCTTAATTGGCGCCCCATAAAGAGTCATTGAGCACACGATCCCGCAATAGTGCCTCCGGCAGGATGCGTTGATGCCGATACAAACCCTTCCCACCACGATGTGAGGCATCTACACACCATCAGTGTTTTCGCAAATATTGGTATTTTGCTTGTATAAAAAGATAGAAAAATTTTTCGTCGCAAGGACTTTTAGAGCGGCTTCACACAAGAGTTTGTATGGCCGCGTCAACGCGGCGCAAGTGCCACGTTGTTGCGGACAAACTCTTGTGTGAGGCCGCGTGCCACGTTGTTGCGGACAAACTCTTGTCTGAGGCCGCTCTTACAGACATGAAATTAACGTACACGAAGAACATGTAGGGCTTCTAGGGTCAAGTCAATATTTTACTGACGTCACAAATAATTATTTTGCGTGGAATTCGAACCTAAGATTTCGCGCATTATTACATCTGCATGGTCATTATGTAGGTATATGCTAATAGTAGGTAATATGGTTGTTTTTTTTCAGCTCAGAATGTTTTTGTGGTGAAAGTATACCAAAGACATCTGTACCCATTTCTAGTAAAATGTGTGACATGAAGTGTCCTGGAGATCCATCACAAACTTGTGGTGGATATTTCACTATGAATATTTATGAAACTGGATTAGCAAGTAAGTACCACTAGTAGTACTTACTTTTAAGCGCCCGCACGAAATGTACCTACAGGAATTAAGCCCTGTGTCGCGACTACTATTACAAACATAAAATTAGCGGACACAAGATCCAACTTCAAACAATATTTGCGGTTGTCACAAATAGTTGTATAGCATTGGTATCGAAATCTCTACCTTGTGCACGGTAGCTGCGTTATTAATTGCTGCTCCTTCAAGAAACTTTAAGACCATTATCGAAAAACACTTTTTACAATTTACCATTATTTAACAAATTTTCAGTTTTAATATTTCGTTTATAATACATGTCGATTTATTGCAATATCTGTAAATTATAGTTGATGTACTGCTCAGACAGTATTACTTGGCCGGCATGAAGTTATTCTTCACCATGATCGCACATGTACAGAAATTAGGAAAACATCCGCTTTCAGCCATTTAGTTTCAATATAGACATTTGCGCAGCCATTTGCAACAGTTAAGCCCACTAACTTAGATTGCATGCTGTACTTCTTCTTCTTAGTGTATCGAAGGCAAAACGATACTATGTCTAAATTGATGTAGCCCAAAACTCTGCGACACTGACTGCGTTATCGTTTGTAATCATTAGCTCTTCCTGAGTGCAGGTGTTAGGGCATCCAGGATATGATGAAAGGTGGGCCACCGTTTGGAGAGCGTCAGGCAACTCAGTCCGCCATTATTCGCGAGGCACCACCGAAGCATGTTCTCCTTGCTTCGTCCTACCTGGGTTCGCAATCTGTTTATGGACTTCCAGGTAGCCCATGGTAACTCATGTCCGGGCGGCAGACTCAGAGTGGCACACTTTCGCGCTAAATGTTGCAACTCGCATATCCCAGGATTATTCAAATAATAATCAAATATTAACTAAGTAACTATTGTTTCAGAGTTTACAACAAGATTACCAAATACGACGAACAACAACAATGAATCAGTGAATGTAGTTTTTCTTTTAACACTGACGGGTAGAGCATTAAGACAAGTCCATCGACTTATAAACGCCTTGTATAGAAGCAATCATTATTTTTATATACACATAGACCAGGTAAATAGTCAATCATATTATGTATTTATAATTTGTTTATAAACCTATACTAGACTAGCTTTTAACCGCAACTTTGTCAATTTTGTGACAAAGTTGCGGTTAAAAGCTAGTAGTTCATCTAATTTAATAAACTTTTTAGTTTATTAAATTAGATGAACTTTTGTAGCACATTTTTATTGTAGGTAAATATCGGTACTAAATCGGAAAAGCTTCCTTAGTTCATCATGAACCAACATACCATGAGAGCCAAAAAGTATTGTGATTTTAATTTTATTGTTGTACAAAATTTGCAGTTTATATGGTTCTATAAACTTATGTTTTCATATTTTTGTGTTTCTTGTTACAGCGTCAAGATTATTTATATAGAAAACTATTAGTGTTAGAGAAACAATTTCCTAATATTAAATTAGCGAAAAAAAGATTCGCTACGATATGGGGTGGTGCATCTTTGCTCAGAATGCTAATTACGTCTATGAAAGACTTTATTGCACTTGGTTGGAAATGGGATTTTGTTATTAATTTAAGTGAAAGTGATTTTCCTATTAAGTCATTGGAAGATCTAGAAAAATTTCTCTCTATGAATAAAGGTCTGAATTTCGTTAAATCACATGGACGTGAAGTACAGAGATTTATAAAAAAACAAGGCTTAGATAAAACATTCATAGAATGCGACACGCACATGTGGCGTGTCGGCGAGAGAAAGGTACCGCGAGGAATTGTTATAGACGGTGGCAGTGATTGGATTGCATTGTCGCCAGACTTTGTTTCGTATGTTATTGGTAAAGAAGATAATTTATTAACAGGTTTGGAAATCATATTTGAACATACGCTTTTACCTGCTGAATCTTTTTTTCACACAGTATTAAGGAATTCGCGTTTTTGCGATACATACGTTGATAATAATTTACATGTTACTAATTGGAAAAGAAAGTTGGGATGCAAATGTCAATACAAACACGTAGTCGATTGGTGTGGATGTTCTCCAAATGATTTCAAAACTGAAGACTGGCCCCGAATACTCAACACACAAGATCGTCAACTATTTTTTGCGAGAAAATTTGAACCTATTATAAATCAAGAAGTTGTTAACAGAGTTGAACAGTATATAGGATATAAGGATCATTATTTATTAAACAATGTAGAGGCATACTGGCAAAGTTTATACAATATAGAGGATCTAACAGCAGTCACAGATGATATTATGTTGACACACGCAGCTAGTATTATCCGACATAATGCGAAAATTCTTGTACAAGAAGGGTGTCAGATTGAACCGGATGTTGTTATTGAAATCAATTCTTATAATTATGCAGATGTATATAAAGGTAATCTTATATTACATAAAGCTATAATTAACGACCATGTAGAAATACTGATTGAAACTTGGTACAAACCTAAAAAACACATAGATTTAAATTTAGAACATCCATATGCTAATAATATAAAAATGTTTAAAGTGAGTTCTGATTACGATCAAAAGGAAACAACATTTAGGAACTGGGCGAATATTTTAGGACCTTTATCTGAACCAGTTTTAGTTTATCAGTTTTCTTCTCTAGTTGAAAAGAAACATGACAATTTAACAGTGATATGGTTAGATCCTGCTGGAACAGTGGGAGACGTCGTTGATATATATGTAGATGAAAATAATCTCACTAATTTTGTAAAACCAAATTTAAAAGCACCTCTTTTACCGGGAATTTGGAAAGTTGGCTTGTTCGAACAAAATAGTTTAATAGTATCAACAATATTTTTAATATCACCTCTAGAATATTTTTCAGGTAAAGAATTATCACATCAACAAACTAACATAATTCATAGTGGATCTCAAAATTCATATAAAAACTTTTCACATATAAAACCAAAGAATTTTTTACCTAATCTGGATAAAAGTTTATTGCTACAAAAGATATCTCAATCAAATACACAAAGAATTAATAAAGACTTACAAGAATGGATAGATAGTCTCAGTATAGACTTTTATAATGTTTTAGGTTCGTGTATTGTTCCCAATGATAATATCAAAGACAAGTTTACATGCGGGCACCATACATTCGAAAATTGTATTTCTACTCAGTGGAGTTCCTTATCGCCTGATCCAAAAGGTTCTATAGGTAAATTAAATAAAGTAACAGGTCGGTTAGAGCGAGTTTGACAATTATTTATTTTATAGCGGAAATGTTGTGTTTAGTTTTAATATATACATTTGTTTTACATCACTATTATGTCCTGAATAATCGTTTTTATATTATCCCATTTTTAAAGTGTTTTAGCGCTTTATTTATTTACGCGCAGGTATTGTTTTACAAGTTTTTGACGTGCGGAAACAATTATTTTACATATCCATCCGTGTGTTAACTGGATTTTTATACTTTTTCTGTGTAGGACTTAATTTATTATCAATATCAACTGAGTCAACTAATAGTCAACCTTGTTCGTTAGAATCATCAAATAGGTATGCTGAATTTCATCTAAAAGCCATCGCTAAAACTAGTCTAGAGGAAATATAAGTTTAAAAGTAAGAAACAAAACGGTACTCTTCAACCCGCTTTTCGCCCCGTGGAAAGGCGTAGGGTGTGGGGACCAGCACTGCCGCTTCCGAGATTATTGTTAATACTCATATTGGTCACACGATTAGCTAGGGAAACATTCATCCGCCTTCTACAGGGCCCCGCATGTACTGTACCTATGTGTGTAGTTTGAACACATTGAGAGAATGGATGATAGGAGATTAACTAAGGAAACGCGAATAAATAGAAAGACTTACAGGGCAAGTCCACTTGAAACCGACGTTCGTTCATGTATGTATGAATTAAGACGAAGCAAAACAGGTTTGTAAGGATCGAAGTACAGTGCACTCAGTAGTATGTGCCTACCACTATGGGGGAATAAGGCATGAGCTTATAATATGTTTGTATTTAAGTGAACTTCATATCAAACAAAAGGACAATTTTCGTAAATTTTCTTTTTCAAAGCATGTAGCATCTATTGTCATGATGTTACTATGGCATTAATTTTCAAACTAATTCAGCAACGTACATTAACCCTAAAAATACAAATTTGGTATTCTAGCTATGTCACAAAATTAGCAAAACACGGTGAGTTTGTAAGCATAGGTACTATAGTTAAAAATGTAATCTTATGATGAGGTATAAATGTGTTGCAATAAAAGCTAATAAAAGAAATAAATTTTAAATGTGAGAAAATGAGAAATATTCGATTTTCGTAGTTAGCTCGCCAATTTTTTGTTAAATCTACATGATATTTTGTGTTTGTTAATTTTTTTGCTTAACAAAGACTCAGCGAGAGACAAGCCCTCTCTCAGCCACCCAGTGCAAGATTTATTTATTAAAAGAGGATAGTCGCCAAAGAGGCAGATTTAAGATCTATGTATAAGTAGATGTATAAGCCCCGATGCTTTTAAACGAGTTATATAGAAGGCTTAAGGCCTACGCACACCGGGACGGCATGGCAAGGAATTTTTGCCGTGAGTCAGCGCACACTGGCCGCTTAGATGCCGCGGCATGATGGCGCGTCTTTTAATGCCGTGCGATAAAATCCCTTTCAATGCCACGGCATCATTTTAAAGCATAGCAATTTATGTCGTATTTCTGTAACATTACGGTTGAATTTCCATTAGCAAAAATTAAAATCCCTTGCCATGCCGTCCCGGTCTGCGTAGGCCTTTAAGTACCCAGTAACGAAAATGCAATGGAGGCTAATGGACTAGTATTCAGTTAGGGTGGAATAGATGTACATTTTCTTATCAGTTGAGCTAAAGTCCAACAAATCTAATAGGTACGGTATGACAGTTTTGACAAATTGAATAATAAGGCTGGGATAAAAAAATCGGTTACTATAATATCCGAAATTTAAGAGATCGATTACTATAATATCCGATTTTTAAGACACTTTAATAATATAATTAATCTCATTATTAGTAAAAGGTATTGATCCTTACTTGATTAACTTTGTAAAAAACACCACATACTTATTGCAAATTATATAGTTTTTACATGGGATCCCTTTTTTTCTCATAACAGTTTTTGTCCTAATTTAATTTGTCATAACAAGTTAGACATAATTGTCCTTGTCATAATAACAGTGTGCCATAATTGGTTTTTAGCATACTATGTTTGTTGGCATAATCTCGTTTTACCATAATTTCATTTGTACTAATATAGTTAGCCATAATCGTCCTCAGTCATAATATTTTGCCATAATAAAAAAAAATGTTTTAAAAACCCCGAGTTAGAGCAGTCCGACTAGGATAGGTTAGGTTAGGTTTATTCTTTAAGCCACCCAGAGGTAGGAGACCCGCGAAGCTAGGCTGGTAGTCCTTTTCTTCTCCGAATGTCGATCGTCCGAAAATCATAATCCCTAACAAGTATACTATAATCATCACTTTCCATAATGTTTGCGTATACGAAATCGTATATTACCTACCTAATCCTATTTTTTCTTGCTATAAAGTCACATGTCCTTAAATAAAATATTAGGGCAAAAGTCAGAAACAGTTGGTTAGGTTAGGTTAGTATGGTGACCACAACGCGCACGAGCCGAGCGAGCAAAGCGAGCGTGCCGCGGCAGCGGCCGGCGAGTGCCAGAAACATTTTTTTTATGTAAAACTAGAATATAGTATTTATATTTTTTAAATATTTATAAATTTATTAATTAATTATTTTTTAATTTTTTTATTTATTTTTCATATATTTTTCCCCAGCTAGGTGGACCACGACCTCATAAAGGTCTTTGGGTCGGACTGGATGCGGAAGGCGCAGGACCGAGTTCTGTGGCGCGTATTGGGAGAGGCCTATGTCCAGCAGTGGACTGCAATAGGCTAGTTGATTGATTGATTGAAATATTTATAGCAAAAAAAATTAGGTCATGTTTAGGGATTTAGGTTTTCGGACAAGTGATATTATAAGACATGAATTTAGGGCTAGCTACTATTCGGGCTCCGTCGAGCTCATTTGGCGTTATGTCTAGTGATGTACGCTTGGGAATATTGCCACTGCCGGCAAATTTCCACTGCCAATGTGCCCGGGAAACTTCCGGGCGCATTGGCAATATTGCCGAAAATGCCCACTAAACAGATTGTTACTTTTAAAGTGCAAAATATGATTAATTGTTATCTCTTGTACCTGTTTACGCTTGCTATAGCTACCCCCCGACCCCCGCGCTCTCCCACCGCTCACGCGCCGCACGCGCCCTGATGTGCGCAGTATTTACGTATTTGTTGCCGAGAATACACAATAATATCTTGTTAAAGCACTGGGCGCATCGTTATATTTCATTGTAATGCGAGAGAAATCAAAAGAACACGAATATTTTATAGAAGACAAGGATAATACGTGTCGTACAATTTTTAAATGTACATTCTTTGGTGACAGTTTTACTTTAAATATTATTGTATAACTAGCTGTTGCTGAAGGTCCACAAAAGCACACATTCACCATTTTTTGTTTTGCGGAACCATTTAAAAACCCTTTGACGTGACTAAACAACTATCTAACTACAACGACAGTCAGGAGCCACGTTTTACGTGCCCTCCGAAGTACGGATATGTTTAAATAAAATACCTCTGAGTGGTCAGTCACCCGTCCATGCAATGACCTCGGTGAAATTTCTCGCTTTTAAATCTGTGACCGCAACGGGCTCTGAGTGCCTGCCAGAGAAAATGCATTTTAAACAAAACCATTTATTTTTCTGCGGAAACCTGAAAAAGAAGCCTTGAGGTCATAGCACACTTTAACGACTCTGCTCCAACATCGCTCCCACCCAACACCGTCCCTATACTAAAATGACTGCTCATAGGCTACGCGGCGATAGCTAGCAGGCACCCAGCAGTCCACGTAGTAACTGTTAGTAGACGGCCAGCTGTCCATAGATAGTTCATAGATACTGACCGACCGACAGGTAGCAGTGACCGCGCAGACACCGCACCGACATCAGCTCACCTGTAACGAGCGGTAAGCTAGGCCTTAACTACCGAGCAGCATGGCAGCGGTAGACTCGCTGACAGCGAGCTGTCTGCTAATTTAGGATGCCAATGTAAAATATATTTAAAGAGCAATATTTAAAGCCCTTACTTGAATCATATTCTTTTTGCCGGGTGGGAGCAAAGTCGATTAGGTGTGCTATGACCTTAACCCCTAGTGCTTTGTTAAAACATCAGCTATATGCCTAAAAAAGCCCTGTATTAAAACCTAAAATGTTACAATTTCTTTTTTTTTGCAGAACCCTAACAATGACTTTTTAGAATACTTAGTTGTCAACATTACTTTTTTAATATAAACAGCGAAAGCCAAACCCCTACCAACGACGAAGGTTTTGTAAAAAAAAACTGCGTTTTAACCTTCCGTAAAAGCGCATTCAATAAAATCATATAGGTATCATTGACATTTTTATGGTTTTTAATCATTTCTGCGGAACTCTAAATGTTTATACAAAATCGAAAGTAGCCTAGTTTACGCGCCGTAAAATTTACAATCCAATAGAAAAATTCCCATCGAAATCGGTCCAGCGGCTTCGGAGATTAGCCGGAACAAACAGACAGACAGACGGACAAAAAAAATAAATTGTAATTTACGGCATTGGGAACGTGTACACATTGATATGCAATTAGTAAAAGCCGTTGATATCATGTTACAAACAGACACTCCAATTTTATTTTATTTATTTATATGAATAGATGTATTATAAGAAAAGTACTTCTCAAATTACTTATGTTAATTTAATTCTATGCCTATAATCCAAGTTATAGTTCAATCAGAAGATTATGGTCTTGATTGTAGTATTCGTATCATAATAATTACAGATTTTCATTGTTTACAAAAGTAAATTAGTTGCATATTATGTTATAAATATAATTCTTATAAAAAAACAGCTAAATAATTTAAAACTGTTTTCATTTAAACACTATCTATCTGAAGAAATTATAAGAAATTATAAAACTCTTTACCCATCGGGAACATTACCGGCAACAAACTGGAAATATTGCTGGGAATATTGCCAATGAACTGGGAATTTTGGTTAATTTTATGTTTTATTGTCATTCTTTTATGAAAAGTCTATAGACATGAATAAATTAAAGCGAATTTAATACTAATGTCATAAAATTTCTGAAAAGTTAACCTAAATTCCCAGTAAATTCCCACTTTGGGAACATTGCCGGCAGCGCTGCCGGCAATATTTCCAGTCCTTGGCAGTGTGCCCGGGCACGGTACATCACTAGTTATGTCTAATGAAATTATGGCAAGTATCAGTACGGCATAATGAAATTATGGCATTAAAAATTATGGTAAAAGACTATTAGGATTAAAAAATTATATATTAAAAAGTTATGCCAAATGATTATTATGCGAAACGTATGTTAGGACAAGTAACATTATGCAATCTTAAATTATGACATAAAATCTTAGGAATAAAAATAGAGAACCTTTTTACATTAGTTTGATATGGATGAAAATTTCTGGAAAATAGCATTAAGCGTTTATGCAATAGAAAACACGTAAATTACTTTGATTTAACTACTATCTTTCTTAAATTTTAAATAAATGTAATTTTTCCAACGTCAAATTTCACAGATATAAATTAATTTCACCATTAGACATAATTTGTAGATTCTAGAATTTTGTCCTTGATTCCTATACATATCTCAAAGGTCAAATACTGAAGTCTTTAGTCTGTGGTTGACACGACCCCATAGTTGTTTACCTTTATATTTAGGTCGTAATAAATAAACAGTAGTAGGTATTAGATCTAGTACTTTTAGAGAAAAAAAAAATTCTAAACATTACTTTTATTTTAATTATAATTAATTAAATAAAAGTAATGTTTAGGATTTTTTTTTATTCACTACTAAGACCTTAATAAGTTGCCTCCCGTTACCTTTGACCACGTCGAGTAATAGTTATAAGTAATAGTTAGTTACGTGTCTAACGATAATAACGATTTTTCGTATATGTAAACGATTTTTTTGCATACAAGTGTATCCGAAAAGTCGCAACACTACGAGCAGTGACCTAACTACGTGACTTTGCAATGAGGTCAAGAATAGAACTATTAGATATTATTTACATTGTAAATATGTGTTATTTTGCTTTGTTTGAAATTTTTAAATTAAATTTATATATTAAGAATTGTACATTTTTAGATACAATAATAAAAACTTACTAAATTCATGGTTTTACGAAAAAGGTTTTCGAAACTGAATAATGTACGCATGAACAAAGTTGTTTCAGTTTGAAAAATATGAAACGTCATACTGTATCTTTTAAATTTGTTGAACTTTAATAAGCTTTATAACTATGTGTATTTGTCACTACAATACAAGCTTTTGTTGAGAAATATTAATAATTGGGATAGGTATAGGTACATTATCTAAATCGTACCTAATAATTCAACAGATGTGTTGATGAGTGTAAATAATAACTGAATATTGTTTTTTATACAGATGTAGGTAGAACGAAAAGTTGATAAACAGTGTCACAAAAACAGACTGCAAACCTATCTTGTAGGAACGTTGTTGAAACGATTAACAAATAAATGTATTGGTGTAGTAAGGTGGTAAGTTGCTGTCCCATTATCATCTGCTAGGTATGACACCTTTGTAAAAAAACTCTATATTTTAACTAAGTTACATAATTAGAATAAAAAAGTAAACAAACGTTAGCTTACTTGGCGAAATCGTCATAAAACAAAAAACTTTACTGAAAACACCTACCAAATAATTTTTGGTTCCTTCATTATACCTACCTACATTTTTACTATTATATTGACTGTATTAAATTATTTATAGCTAATTTACATTAATTTATTAATAAGACTATTAGCAATTTGTTTATACATACTTACTTATATGGATAAGACTAACAATATTATTTAAACGCATAAAGATAAGTGTAAGCAAGTAATAATTTTTATAACTTCTGTAAGAAAATAATGTCATCAATGGCTTGTATTTTACCAACAAGAAAACATATCATATCTTTAGGATACACCGTGGATCTTTTCTTTTTTTTACTTAATTTATGTAGATATTTCTAATTTTTCTTACTTTTTGTACCGTAATGACGAACATGCTTTATCGCATGTCCAGGTAAGCCCAGAGGAACGCTACGTAGGATAATTCCACGCACTAACTACGCTTCTATTGCCGACCTCGTTTCGTATCTTATTTTGCAAGGAAACGCCTCATAAGAAGTTTGGTGTAATTTTGTTAAGCCACAGCACCCGTGTTTTTATTGGTAAACACATTTTGTAAAAGACATTTGATTTGCTCTCCAAATCATATTAGTTCAGACTCGAAAAGTGACCTCATTTCAAACTAAATTAAACCTATGTAACAATTATTTTTATCAAAACCGAGGGCGAAGATGTAACTATTTTTAGCTGATTGTAATAAAACGATTATGTACCTAAGAATTATTATAAAGTTATAAATATTGTGATAAGTAGTTGATACTGTGTTAATAAAATCTATACATACATTGAACTTGTATTCATTATGTTGTCCTGGATGGTGACGTTACTTGTTATACCTACAATATAAACTGCCTCGGTGGCAAAGCGGTCGTTTGTTCTGCTGCCGTGTACGGGATCGAATCCCACGCAAATTGTTGTTTGTTGTCTTGGACATGTATGTACTTTGTGTCCATTAATTTGATATCTGTGAAAAGGGCTCGCGACTCTGGGCTTATTCCCTAGTGAGGGTGTTGTCTTTTTTTTGGTGCTGTACATGCGCAAACGTTCTGAAAACTAACTTCAGGCCGCGGCCGGCCAAGTAATATTGCGCAATTTTTACTATAAGGTCAGGTGGGGTAAGTGAAACGGCGGGGTAACTGAAACACCGAAGCCCAACAAGAAACTATAGCGTTTTTTGGCTAAGCATAGCAGTCGATAAAACAGGAGTGACCAAGTAGTTGTAATGCTGTAATACCGATGTCCCTGCGATCTTTCTAAAAGTTTATATCCATAAAACAAATTTGACACTTGTCAAATGACAAAACGCGAGTTCGACGCTGTTGAAGTTTTAGCTCGTATCATGGTGTTTCCTTGTTGTTTTTATGAAGATTTTTTACTGTAAGTACTATTTAATATATAGACTTCATGTTGCAATAGTTGTTTATGTCTTAAAACAACAGAAAATTGATTTAAATAGTGATTAAATTTTTTAATTTAAATCATACCGAGTGGGGTAAGTGAAACAGTGATTCTGGGGTAACTGAAACATATGGCCCACATCCCCCATGTCAGGGATCAGCAACATTCTTTAAAAAAACTTTTTCTATATCAGAGTTATCTGATATTATCTTATGTATACCTACTTAATTATACAGACATGAATGCAGTCTAGAGATATTGATCGAATTAATGTGTATTTAAGTCGAAAACTGCTAGCTGTTAATTTATTATAACTTTTGTTTTTAGGTCATGTACTATATGCCTCGAAATTACACTCGAAAAACTGACACAGGTGCTTACTCAATTGATGCGGTCAAGAACGGAACAGTGTCAGCTTATACAGCTTCGAAACATTATAGTATCCCACGGTCAACCATAGTTAATCGCATTCAGGAACATAGGAGTTTGAAAAACCTTGGGAAGGAGTACAATTTTATCACATGAAGTTAAGGAGTTGTTGGCTAATAATCTTTATATTATGGAAAAGTGTGGATTTGGATTAACAAGAAAGGCAATCTTTCAAGTAGTTGGTGAATATGTCAACAAAAGCCGAAGATTTTTCTGAAATAAAAAAAAGGCAGTCTGTTGAATATCCCAGTAAAAATGCGTGTAGACCTGATATTATACTCGTATATCCATACTTCGACTTACTGAAGAATACTATCAATGAATTAGATTTGTATGATAAACCTAGCCTAAATTTGTTTAAATAAACAAATTAGATAAATCAAGTTTTAAGAGTGACATTCATTTGAAGACGATAAATAATTTAAAAAAACTGTCCAAAAATTTACTATTTTTTTTCATAATGAATAAATAATATGAAAAATAGTAGAACATGCTTGATTTTATTTTTAGTTTATTACCCCTGACTACCAATACTATGTTTCACTTACCCCAGTTTCCATTTTTTCGTTGTACATATATTGAAAATTAAACCGTATTATGATTCAGTAATACTTAAATTAGAATGAATGCATTTGAAATGTCATTTTAGTTATTAAAATAGGTCAATAACTTTAATATTTACAGACATTCTAATGACAGTTTCACTTAACCCGTTATAAGGGTAAGTGAAACAAAAACACTGTCTACTTTTATTTGCTAATTACGTAGTTGGTTGCATGACTAGAGGGCCTGATGTTATGTAACAATAAAGCTGATTAAATCAAGAGTACGAAGCACCTATCCCTATCCGAAATGAGAATCATCCTAATGAGCTATGGGTCAACATGTATAAAAAAAATAAAGTATGTTTCACTTACCCCACCTGACCTTACCTGAAAATAGACTCAATTTTAAGAATTAGTCTCCAATTGTTTCAAAACTTTAGCGTGAATAGTTTATGAGTTACGAAAGGTAAACAGGATGTCAATGAGTATGGCTCATTTAATACAAGTTAGGGCTTAACGATGTAGAACCACTCTTACTTTTTCTAAACATACAATTTAAATGGTCATATCTCGTAACGAAACGTAAACGAATGGGATTTTTTTTATGATTTTTGGTGATCTTGTGTTAAAGATGTATGCGCCTTACTCATGTACACCCTGTATATAACATTAATGAGGACTGTAATAAAATTGTAAATACATACTGGATTTTTTTTTTATTTTGATAAGATTGATAAATATAAATAAGTTACAAAAATATAATATTGACTAAAGACATGTTTACAATTTCATTTGAATAATTTGTCTAGTTGCAATTTTGACTAACTCATTGAAGTCTTCATGTAAGCGCGATCTCCAAAACCTACATCTACCCCATACTATCGCTGGATAGTTAGGAGATGAAATACCTTGAAATATTCGTGCTATACTTCTTCCTGAAAAATTACAATCTTTATACGATGATATTAAAGCGCGAACATCTGATGTCACTTGTTCAACATCAACTGGTCTCTCTTCTAATTTTATATCTTCTGGTAAATTTTCCCTTTCGAAATAGTTCCCAATAGTATGTTTCAAATTATCTGAAGACTTTAAAAGTAATTCTTTTGAGTGACAAATGTTTTCTAAAGAAGTGTTGCCTAATTGACGGAAAACCATGTTACATTCTTCCAACTGATACAATCGCGCTTTTTCTTGGGAAATTACAATATTATGTAAGTCATCTAAAATGGTATCTAGCTCTAGAGGATCTAAATTTCCTCTAGCTCGAATTCTAAAACCTAAAGTGTTAAATTCTACTTTTAGAAAGGATCTTTGTGATACTCCTGTTACAGTAGTCCATTCTAAATTTTTTAATTGATATTTTGTAATACCACTTTCTAACCCAATAGCAGCAGCAACTTCAATTACATTAAATTCAATGGTACTTTGTGTCATAGCATCAGGATCTTTTTTATTAGCTAACAGAAGTGCCATTGCCAGTGCTCGACAGGATTTTGCAGCTTCATGAATCTTAGTTGGTCCTCCATAAGACGAAACTCTACAATTCATGTAGGCATTGTTCAATAATTTAATATACTGCTTTTGATGTAGTTCTACATAGCACAGTAAAGTAGCTATGTTTTCTGAAGGTAAATCTAGTTCTTCCACTGTTGCATCAATGGGTATTCCAACTTCATGACCTTTACAGGAATTTTCAGATGCATCATTTGTTTTACCACATTCACAAGGAACAAATACCTTGGCAAGTAATTTTCTTATTGTTGGTCTGTCTATGGAGTTAGCATAAATGTGCTTCAGAAGCTCATTTTTATCATTTTGATTATTACTTAACAATAAATGGCAATACGCCGGTTTACCGTCGCGTCCCGCTCTGCCCACTTCTTGAACATATGACTCAAAACTACTAGGCATGTTATAATGTATAATACATCTGATATCTGATTTGTTTATACCCATCCCAAAAGCAACAGTTGCAACTATTATCCTTAATGTACCATCCATAAAATGTTTTTGAATCTTCTTTCTTTGTGCAGCTGACATGCCAGCATGATAAGTTTCTGCAATGTATGACATCCTTTTCCTTTTGTTACTCTTACTTTCCATACTAATTTTACCAACCTCTTGTAAACAAGATCTAAGAACAGCTGAAACACGTTCACATTCATCTCTTCTTATACAATATACTATTATAGAATTAAATGACAATATTTCTTCAGAAAGTAGATATGAAACCAGAGCTCTATCTTTGTCTTTTTCTTTTGATACTGAGAGAATCAGATTATCAGGCAGTGCTGGATTTCTAATAACGCCTTCTAGTCCATCAGGTACATTTAAATGAGTAATGACACTTTTAATGGTTGCCTGACTTGCTGTAGCAGTAAGTCCAAGTATACATTTTACATTCAATTTTTCCCTCAACACACGGCATATCATTAAATAACTAGGCCTAAAATTATGACTCCATTGTGAGACACAGTGAGCTTCATCAATACATGCAAAAGCAATAGGAGGAAGAGACTTAAACAGTCCAGAGAGGCCATTTGAAGAATCTCCTGCTACTAATGCTTCTGGTGAAATAAGGAGTATATTTAAGAGACCTTCTTTTAGGCATTCTAAGATTTTTCGCCGCTGTGTTTGTGATTGATTATTGTGATAACATCCTGCTTTTAAGAATTCTGGTACATTTAAAACCTGATCTTCCATCAATGATACAAGTGGAGAGATTACTAAAGTTATGCACTTGTATTGTTGGCTGTAAATGTATGCAGGTAGTTGATAACAAAGTGATTTTCCACCTCCTGTTGATAACAAGAGAAGTGTTGACTTACCAGATAATATACGTCTTATGGCCGTTTCTTGACCAGGTCTAAAACTTTCATGTCCAAACATATTAAGAACATTTGTTAAATCCTTTGATACATCCTGCATATCTTGGTAAATCGGTTGAATGCTTCCTTCTTTGCTTTCATCTGTTGACTGAGCTAGTAATTTCATAAATGTATCTGGTACTTGGCTAGGTTCATAGATAGAGTCTTGCAGTTGCTCAGCTATAGACTGATTACTGCTAACTGGATCTGAAGCATATTTCTGCATATCTTCCAAAGTAGGTATTTCATTCTCTTTGTAACTTTGTAGAGGCAAGAGGGTCTCACCTTTATGAGCTCTACAATATCTAGCCATGTGACCAGTATCTCCACATTTGAAACAGGAAATCTTTCCATTTTCAGGAAACTCCATACCACCATGAAGACTTTTTTTATTCTTCCATTGTTGCTTTTTATATTTCGAAAAATTGATACCTTTTCTACCTCTTACAAATACCTTCTTCTCTATATTGATTTTAACAAAGTTGTCATTTAAAGTTCCATGTTTAATTTTATTTTCAAGACTCTGACTTTCTCCACAAGTTTCTATTTTATCAGAGTTGTCTTTAGTAATAACAGTTTTCAATGCATTTTTAATGTTACAATGACGAGGTGTAATATCTTTTTCTAGTCCAAAGGGCACAAACTCTCTTATATCAGGCGGTTCTTGCTCTTCTTGATCTGGTTTTTTTATTTGATTTTTATTTTGTTTTCGAGTATTTCGTGATTTTTTAGGCGGAGTAGTATTTATTTTACTAATTTCAGTCAATGTCTCTTTGTGTTCACCCTGAGTATGTGGCAAGGCTTTGCCATTATCTAATTTTCGTTTTTTGAGTGCAGGTTTAAATTTACCAATTACAGTATCTTCATCTTCAGAGGCACTGTTTTCTACAATATCATTTTGCTTTTCAGGAACACTAACCTGAATGTTACTTAATGCAAATTTCTCAGATGATTTTGTTAAGGTTGTATCTGTCACAATACCAGAGGCTCTATCAAGCCATGCATTATCTAAGCGCCTTGTTATTTTATCAGTTGAACATTCAGATGGATTAAATTGGGAATGGGATATAGAAATACTTTTACGGAAGGTTGGTTCAGAAAATGAAAAGTTTGCATTACCAAACTGTTTTTCACAATTTTCATCACTTTCTAGACTCCTGAAGTGATTACTAAAGGCTTCAGGATTACTAGAGACATCAAATTGATTTTGATCAAAACAGATTTGACTTTTACTAGGAATTGAAGTGTCCTGAATAAAATCTTCACTTACTGTATTATCTCTTGTATCTTTTTCTATGCTAATAGAAGTATTTCGAAGTGATGTTGTTGGTTGGGACTTTGTTATGGTAAATTTACGAGGATTCCTCAAAGAAAAGTTTCGATTTTGAAATAACTTCTTAGAAAGGTTTTCTGTGAAAGGTGTCAGTATCTCAACATTCTTTTTTACTAAGTCTGTGTTCGAAAGTAATTGCTGCAGTTCTGGACCACTGGGTAATTCGGGAAACTCAGGTTGTAATGCGATAGGACTATTGATGTTATCACTTAGAACTAATTCTGGCGAGCAGACTGATTCATTTTCAAATTCACAAATAGATAATGAATTCTCTAGAGCACTACTTTTCAAGTGAAAATATTTCTTGTAAGCATATTTTATATTGGAAGGAGCTTCTTTAATATCAAATTTCGATGGTGTCCGACCATGGTTAGTTTTGAAATCTTTTTCCCATGTCTTAACGATCAATTTGCATTTCATGTAGGCTTTATCTTTCTTTATAGTTTCAATTACATCCATAATTTAAATATATTTAGAATTATCTGTGTTAAAACTTTATTTTATAACTAGTCTTTAAAAATAGTTTGTTTTTTTCACGAAGTCTTGTCTTCCCGCGCGTTTCACTTTTCATCTCGCTCGCGTATTTTTGTTTGGATGGATGAACTTTTTGACACAGACTGTCATTCAACAAGTGTTTTGACATTTACAGGTGCTGCCATTATCGGTTCTTAGTAAACGAATGGAGCCATAATTTAACTTTATGTTAAATCATAATATATAGTTATACTGGAATTCGTTAAAGTGAAATTGTGGACTAATACTAATAGTCAAAGTAATACGTGATACTTAATCTTAGCATATTAATTATGTTACGATAAAATGTTTAACATAGGGGACGATGGGACATTATTTTATTTATTTATTTTATTTTGTACACGTAGTAATAATGTGTTACATGTAGTAAATAGTCATTTTATAAGTTGGCGTTATAAATTACTCAGTAAGGTTAAAAATGAATATTACACACGCAATGGTGCCTTCACCAGGAAATCATGCCATTGATGGCCTTGGGTTCAGGGTGTCCTGTATGGGGGATAAGATTGCTGGACTTTATTTGTCTGGCTGAGAATACTAGCCTTGAGAATTATACGGTCTTCTTTTGCCAGGAACCCTTTGTAGATTCTAACCGATCCAGGGGAGCTGCTCACTAACCATAACAGAAGTAGACCAAGACGGCAGCTTGACGTGTTTCCGCGCCTCAATAGAGTGGGGCTTAACCGCACCGACCCCGTTGACCTTTAAAAGAAGAATCGGGAAGAACGTCATCTGGTTTTAGGGAGTTGGAGTTATGCCTATATTCCTGACAGCCTTCAGCGTCAAGAAGTTCGTAAGGAATATTCACAATTAAAAAAAAAACTGTACCCCCTTTTTTATCCTGCCCATTAGAAGAATGACTATCACGAAAATGTGAAGCAAAACATCTAGGTACATTGTTTGTTTCCGATAAAAAGCAACGTGATCGATAAACGCTGAGGAGTGCGGTACAGAATCTTATGGTGGGCATACACGATCCTTCCTATCGTCCAATCTGCATGACACTGCAGGCTTGATCCAAACTGCAGTTCGTCCACATTGGGCGTACACGATCCTGCAGGCACGATCCAATCTCAATCAAAAGAAACGAAATTCGATCATGCCATCAATTCTAAATGTCATGCCGATCCACTCATACACACGGTCAATTCTAACTGATCCAATCGGTAGCGTCTCATGCCGATTGGACGATAGGAAGGATCGTGTATGCCTACCATTAGTCCATTACCCTAGAAAAAAAAGGCTTATGGTGTAAAAAAAGCTTTCAATTCATTATATTTATTTAATAGATTTTTTATACAGTTCACATACATTTATTCATTATCACAACTTATTTTAACCACTAATATTCAAATAACAAATAAAATAATAAACAAAGAATAAACACTGATAATTTAATAAATAACGTAATACTGTTTTATGCACAAGTTAGCAAAAACTTATTTTTCAATAAAAAAAATATTCTTATTAACTGACGAATTCCAACAATTAAGTCCAACTTCGACACTATTTTGGTATGTAACTACAACCATATTAAGTTATCTGCATCATGTTTAATAATAAAAAAATACGAGTTAATGAATTGCTTATACATTAGTTTAAGCCACACATCAGTGAGTCAGAACATTGATGGTAGTCAAGACAAGTCCTTAATGTGGAAGACGACGTTTATCTTTTCATAACAAAAACCTCATTCATTCTGACTGTTGGCGATGTGTTAGTAAATAATTCTATAATCATTCTCTTCTTCTCAGATTTTTTATTTTATTAAAATGTAAGTAAATTAAGTTAAAAGGGTGTTTAGCGTTTAACTAAAATTAAAAACCTTTTCAATCAATTCCCTCGTTCTTTTTATAGTCCATCGATCAAGACTTTTGGACGTTTTAGAACTTTTGAGCAAATTTTGTAGTCTTGTTTTCTTTTCTTATTTCGATTTCGTAACAAAAATAGTGTTCCAAAATATAATATATCAGAACAGACTTAAACAGGCTAACTTTGTGTCGGAATAAAATCTAGCCGTTGTAATCGAATACCAACAACAAGTTATTTTCTGCTTGGAAAACATGGATCCAATGATAACCTTGCCACTTGTCTAATATTGCAGTTATTTACAGTAAGTCTAATATGGTAATCATATTTAGGTACAAACCATATTTTTTATGGATCTAACAAAATAATGATTATTACATTAAGATTTTCATTTTGATTAGGTAGGTATATTGCTCAATTATAAGTACTTAAATATTAAAAATAATAATTCTTCTAGACTAGGTTTATCTCTCATATTTTAAAGTATAACTTATTTAACAACTGCAACGAGTTCAATGAAACAGATGCGAGTGTCAGCGTACTAAATTGTTGGAACCTTACATACTATAACTATAAATAAATTACAATTGGCATCTAATGTTATCAAATTGCAAAGACAGTAGCAAAGATATCGTCCCTTAAATATATTTAAACGTACTTAAGTACTAACAACGATCACTTCACACGTGACTTTAACGACGAAAGGTTCAACAACGTTAGACGGAGAGCGACACAAAACTGTTGTATTGTGCGATATTACGTTTCAAAATGTCAGCGCACAAGCCCAGGACTCTCTCAAACCTGTAAAAGAAAATTGTGATTAGAGTTTGGCTTTGACTATAACAGAATAATTATTGCCCTGAGTAGAAATCATAACTGCGACCTCGTACATGCCAGTCCCATTCACGACCCCTGCGCCACCGGTCATTTAAAGCAACAGTTACATACTATTCTTCTTAGCGTATCGATGGCAAAACGATACTGGACTAAATTGATGTAGCCGAAAACTCTGCGACATTAACTGAGTTATCGCTGGCAATCATTAGCTCTTCCTGAGTGCAGGTGTAAGGGCATCCAGGACATGATGAGAGGTGGGCCATAGTTTGTGGAACGCCGCACAGGCAACCCAGTCCGCCACTGTCCGTGAGGCCCCACCGGAGCATGTTGTCCTTGCTTCGTCCTACCTGGGTTCGCAATCTGTTTAAGGACTTCCAGGTAGCCCATGGCAACCCATGTCCGGGCGGAAGCCTCTCAGAGAGTGGCACAAACGGTTCAGGTAGTGACACTCTTTCGCACCAAAGGTTGCATCTCGCATGTGCTAGGTCTGTACTTAAAGGGTGGACGCACTTTATGAAGCTCTTTCGGCTACGCAGCCTTTGCTGCACTAGAGCATAGCCGTGCATAGGGTGCCGGTGGTCGCCATCCATTTTGCTCCTTTCAAGCGAGGCCGCCACATCCCTACTGACATCGGGGGGCGCGATGCCAGCCAATGGGTACAGCAGTCTGACCGGTGTCGGTTTGAGGCAACCTGTAATAATCCGGCCCGTTTCGTTCAAAGCTGTATCCACCAGCTTAGCATGAGCTGATCGGTTCCAGACTGGGCACGCGTATTCCCCAACCGAGAAAGCAAGCGCCAGCCCAGAAGTCCGCATTACCTGAGGCGAGGCTCCCCATTTTGTGGATATGAAAAACGATTTAGCTACTATTATTTTACATTCTTTTTTGACGGTTTTATATTATGTTTACGCCAAGAAAAAAGTGAACACTGACTAAAATATTACTCTAAAGTAGACGTAACCTGTTCACCTAACCCCCAGTAATTAAATAATTACGCGCATATCTAAAAAAACTAGACCTATATAAAATATAAGCACATTACCTGGCCCGATCAAGTTTAACACACTTAAGTGGTCCTTCAGCCCGTACTGTAGCCGCGCGCGGTCTATCCAGTAGTAGCGCTATCTCTCCAAAGTAGTCCGAAGGTCCTAGGCGACCAACCTCAACAGCTGAGCCTTCTCCTTGACCATTCCTTTGCTGTAATACTACTGCTGTGCCTACAAACATCATATAAGGTATTACGCCAAATGTCCTTCTGTCACTGGAGAACCGTTACCTAAATTGGGACTGACATAGTTGTGTCTTAAAAGTCCTTAAATTAAATAAATATTAAACAATGGGACATTAATGATCTATCAATAACATTTATCATATTTATAATCTTTTACTTTGATAAACTTACTTTAAGTAATTGAAATAAAATCATAATAGTTCCGCACATACCTACTAGAGATTTCTAGACGTTTACACACATACAATAAACGGACACAAAGTCGCAATCTAGGCTCAAGACAATAATCTAGGGATCACACAAACAATGAAATTGTCACTTACCTTCAACTATTATATAAAAATCGTTCCCGGGTTCACCTTGGCGTACAATAGTCTCTCCGTCAGTGAACGATACAGGTTCTAAAGCATCTGCGACCGTCAGCCGTTCCCATTTCTCCAAGCTTTCTGAAATATGCATGCAAATATTTTATTACTTTTGCAAGAAAACATGGGATTCATTACTGTTGCAGTGTGTTTCAGAAACTTAAACTCTACAGGATAAGGAAAACATGGCTAAGTATTAGCCATGTTTTCCTTATCCTGTAGAGTATTATTGATTTAGATTGTGTACAGGCAGAGGCAAAAATATATACACACCAAAAAGTCTCATAATGGCCTACGCAGACCCGGACGGCATGGCAAGGGATTTTAATTTTTACTAATGGACATTCAACCGTACTGTTACAGAAATACGACATAAATTGCTATGCTTAGTAAAAATTAAAATCCCTTGCCATGCCGTCCGGGTCTGCGTAGGCCATAAGGCGTCACCGTTAACAAGAACATAAATATGTTTTCATCTCACTCATTGAAGTAAAATGAAAATATGTATTTATATTATGCAAAAAAATATAATATTTACCTAATATAGAAACACGCGACAAAAATTCATCATACATGCGTCGTTTTCTTATTGTGGAACCCATTAGTATACGTCGGTAAGAATCTCTGTCCAGGCCCCATAACTTGAGAGGAACGCGCGCACGCACAGTCGCCGCTCGAGGTGTACCGTATATTAGCGCCAGCTCACCGAAACTACCGCCCTCTCCTATCGTTGTGACGGGCTCGCCATTCACCAATACCTTGAAATGGTTTATAATAAGTAAACTGTACGGCTAGTCTGTACTGTATGCTAGTCCCGGATTATATTAAAGATAAAGATCATTTTATTCACAATTCAATTATTATTCGTATAAATAAATGAGAAACATAACATTGGACTATTTTGATGCGAGATTGAACTACAATTTTAAATAATAATTTAACACAAACGCGTAAAGATCAGTCATGACGGAAAATGTTTCTAGCTTATCATTGACAATTACTTATCATTAATTTCAAGAAATAATTATTATTCATAGTTTAAATATCTAACGAAATTCTACTTACTTCTACTTCTCCAGAATCGACAATATAGAAATTATCGCCTTCATCACCTTGTCTGATAACAGTTTCACCAGGTAAACATTGCACGGGGAACATCGCATCAAACATATCAGCACGCTCTGATTCATCTAAATGAGTAAACAGAACGTTCGACGCTATAGCACGCGATAAAGCACCCATTGTTTTGTAATCCTTTGGCACAACCTGTAACAACAATCAATATATTAAATTGATAATTTATTCATATTTATCATAGAGGTTAAATTTAACTAAATTAAAACAAATTCTGACATTCTTCTATTCAATTCCCGTACTGAAGATCGAGCCCTGTGTCGTGGGGACTTTTACAAACCAGAAATTAATGGACGCAAAAAACATCCACGCTAACATAATAATTTGTGGATCCTACAAATAATTATCTCGCGTGGCAAACCAGCCGTATACACAACGGCTTTGCCATAATGAGACATTCATTGCTCACACAAAAATTCTCGAATTAGGATTACGAGTGCGAACAAAGTATTTCTCTATTCTTCAAAAGAATTTATATTATTAGGAGAATTAGAAGAATAGCTGGCCACTTTTTAGTAACATTACCGCTCGACGAGAAAAAATAACATTACTCTATGGTTTGATGGATATTGTGTTTTGGCGGGAGAGAAAAGGGGTTGCTATTGTTGCTATTGGCGGGAATGAATGGTTGTCATTTTAAGTTCAAAGTATTAAATTGTTATTTAATTATTTTAATGAGATTATAATTTGTAAAGGTTTATAGTTGTTCTTTTTAACAAATTCTCCTTGTTCCTAAAATCAGAAGTGGGATAAGAAATTCACGTGTCTAATCCGCTTTTGGCTATTCAATTGTAGTAAGTGCTGTATAAGTATTGGTGAGTACGTTCCAATTTGTTTGTAAAACAGTATTTGCAATAAAGTGATTATTTTTATTGCGGCTGTATGGGTACTTACTTGCCCGGCGAAATATTTTCTTGCTTTAGGCTATGATTACATGATATGACTTTGTAATTACTCAGTGTACATGTGAATGTTACTTGTTTTGCTTTCACATTAGTATACCAAGTTCAATTCTTGTTTATTTTTATAACCTGTACACTGATAAATTTTATTAAAAATTGAAACTTAGTTTAAAATGCTTAAAAATAGTCGTAAAATCAGAAGAGCCGCTTATAAATCGTAACTCGCGTTCTAGAATCATGCTCAACTCTGAGAATAATGGTGATGCTAATAGTGATTTAAGTTCTAGGCACCGAAAGTCACTATTCTCGGAGCGCACATAGACACGATTTCCTTAATGTGTTATCTACCCAAATGCATAAAATTGTAGATCGTTTAACTGCAATGGAAGGTCAACGTTCGTCTCTGCAACTGCGGCCACACGTCGTGACACACACCGTGTGCCGGCGCGTCTACGGAGGCGCCCCAGCCGCCGCTCGTCGTGTGCCGGTGCGTCTGCACTGACGCTACACTGGCTACTTGTGTCGGTGTGTCTGCAGATGCGCCACAGCGGCCACACAGCAGCCCACACGTCGTGTCTGCATGACGCCACAGCGGCTATATGCCGTGTGTCGGTGCGTCTGCAGATGCGCCACAGCAGCCACACAGCGGCTGCACTTCGTGCCACACGTCGTGTGTCGTCGTGTCTGCATGACGCCACAGCGGCTATATGCCGTGTGTCGGTGCGTCTGCAGATGCGCCATCGTGCCACACGTCGTGTGTCGTCGTGTCTGCATGACGCCACAGCGGCCACATGCCGTGTGTCGGTGCGACTGCAGATGCGCCACAGCAGCCACACAGCGGCTGCACTTCGTGCCACACGTCGTGTGTCGTCGTGTCTGCATGACGCCACAGCGGCCACATGCCGTGTGCCGGTGCGTCTGCAGACGCCGGTGCGTCTGTACTAGAACGCACTAGTAGTCGAGGTCAGGTACAGCCGAGCAATTAAGGTAAGCCCGATCCAAACTAGTTGTTGTTGTGAATCGATGTGTCATTGGTTACGACCGGTGTCCCGATTCAACCTAGTTGTTGTTGTTGTGAATCGATGTGTCATTGGTTACGACCGGTGTCCCGATTCAACACCTAGTTGTTGTTGTGAATCGATGTGTCATTGGTTACGACCGGTGTCCCGATTCAACATAGTTATTTGTGTGTATTGTTTTTCTGGTGTGATAAGCTAACGCCGTGCCTATGTCATACAAACGAGGACGCCGCATGGTACGCTAACGTGGTGCCTCTGCCATGTGTGAATATTGATTTGCTTGTGTGATAAGCTAACGTCGTGCCTATGTCACACAAGCTATTCTAAAATGGTACTCGTGGTGGTGGTCTCACTACTATTCATGTGTGTAATATTAAAAAAATATAAAAAACAAAATTAAAATATTTTTTTGTATTCTCAGGCCCAGATTGCAATGACAAAAATGAGGAGTCCACGCTTGAGCGAGCTGTCACGAATAATAGGGAGCACGAGGACGTCCTCCTGTCAGGAGAGACCGTATTAGGAGAATTAGAAGAATAGCTGGCCACTTTTTAGTAACATTACCGCTCGACGAGAAAAAATAACATTACTCTATGGTTTGATGGATATTGTGTTTTGGCGGGAGAGAAAAGGGTTGCTATTGTTGCTATTGGCGGGAATGAATGGTTGTCATTTTAAGTTCAAAGTATTATATTGTTATTTAATTATTTTAATGAGATTATAATTTGTAAAGGTTTATAGTTGTTCTTTTTAACAAATTCTCCTTGTTCCTAAAAATATATTATATTTTTTTACTTACTGCTATAGGGCCTTATCTATAAAATATTTAAGGAGAGAATTTTGCTAGGCGATATCACAAATAAAGGAGAACCATCCAAATGTTTAGGGGATACGCAGTTGTTTCCCTTAAAGAGCTAGTGAACTCTTCTGAAGATCTATAAAAACATATATGTGGCAGGAGGCTTTGAATGAATGAGGAAGAAACAAAGATAAGAATACATTACGAGCCCCATGCCCAATGTTAGTCTTTTACCTGATTTGATAATGACATATGACTTTCTTTTGCATCATCATATCAGTCAAAAGATGTTCACAGCTGGACATAAGCCTCGTCTAGTTTCCGCTGTAGGCAATTGTTCGCCTTCCTCATTCATTGATCTTCCCCAACATTGATCAGGTTGTCGATTCAGTGTGATTGATCTCTGTAAATATTGTATATAATAAAAAATAGTATGATAACACCAAATGAGTGATTTCCATACAGTACCTTCTTTACATAGCTAGTCGCATCTTCTTCAGTGACTGGTTCTGCACTAATGCCCCCACGTCTTCGCGGTGGTTGGCCACCTGGTACAGGTAGTGGTGATAATTCTCCATCTCCTTCACCCTCAGAAGCTGCAGCTGCAGCGGCCGCCGCTTTTACTTGTTCCTGAAACATTATTGCAATATTTTAGAGTGTATAATCACTTATTGAGGGATCTTTCAACTGTTTACTTTTTAACACTTTAAAACTGCTACTATCTAACACATCTTATATTTTATCACTTATATGCCTTTCTTCCTAACACATTTTTATTTAAACCTAATACCATCATATTAGCCAACTGACAAATACTGCTGGACATAGGCATATACCAAACACTTCCTTTTTTCCCCTTATGCGGTCCTTTTTCTTACTCATCTATTAGTTTTCTACAGCCCTGATTATGTTGTTGGGCCACCATTTTTCTTCCGGTATGGAATTGTCATTCTAGAACCTTTCTGCTAAAACAGCTGGTAGTTTTACATGTAAAATAATTCCTAGTAACTTTAAAATTATTAAAACTTTGGTTTTAGCTTGTTTTTTCAAATATTGTATGTTTTTGTAGACAATGGACACCTGAGTCAACAAAGTTAACCATCAGAGATTGGGACAGCAAAAAGTTTAAATAAATTCAAATTGAAAATAAAAAACAAAATATAATTTTTGAAAAGAAACTAACATCATATTTTACTTCTCTAAAACAGTTTCATGCAATATTTTTTAATTTTAGTGCTGTTACTTAATAGAGATAATTCTCTGGTTGTTACATTTGAATCTTAGGGAGGCTCTCTACTCAATTACAGATTTGTTTTGAAAATGCAAAAAGTAAAATTTCTTCTCAAAATTTACTCAACATTATAGTCTTTATCAGACAGGAAAGGTACGGTGACATTTGATCTTTTCCATGTTACTTAGTTTACTTTTGTAGAATTTAAAAATAAAAGCTATCAATTTATGAATCCGAGATGATAAAAAATTAAAAATATTATTTAGACGTTTATATACAGGGTGTTTTTTGAGTCAACGGCAATAATTTAGGAGGTGACTCTGTACGTGATTCTGATCCGAATTATGTAATAAAATTAGGTACTTAATTTTTGACGAAAAAATCCCAAAAATCAACTAAGTGTGGACACGTTCCCGCTGCGCTAAAACATTGTTCAAGACTCGGTGCATTGACCCGCGCCGCGCGTGTCGTAGGTATGTATCTAACTCAGCTGGCGAACCAATCGCTCGCTGCGTCCGCGCGGTGTCCATGATTAGTGAAATTCATAGCTAAGCTTTACACTCTTACACTCTTCTAATGCAGGCACTGGTCCCATCAATGTTAGTGCTGTATATTGTCCACCAAAGCACAAACCGAAACAACACATGTTCGACCGCTACTTTCAGAGTTTGGGAAACAGATATATAAGTGGTGGGGACTGGAACTGTAAGCACACCCATTGGGGATCAAGATTGACGAACAGTAAAGGACGTGAATTAAAAAAATGCGTCGATAAACACAACCTAACAACACTAGGAACAGGAAAACCAACTTACTGGCCAACTGACGTCAACAGAATGCCTGATCTAGTCGACTTCTTTGTTGTGAAGGGACTGTCCGACGTGTATTTCGACGTGGCATCATCGCTCGATGGTGACTCTGACCACACCCCTGTCATAGCTACATTTAGCGTTTCGGCCATACACAAAGCACAGAGACCAGCGCTATACAACCATAAAACAGACTGGGGCGCATTTGCTGAATACTTGGAGGATGAGGTTAACTTAAAAGTTAGGCTTAAAACAGAAGAAGATATAGATGAGGCAACATTCTACATCACAAACCTCATACAAGTTGCTGCGTGGTGTGCTACTCCGACGCTGAACTCTCCCAATCAAGTGGATAACATACCACTAGAAATACGCAATAAACTGGAAGAGAAACGGAGACAAAGGAGGCGATTACACTCCAGCAGATCAAATGTCGACAGGTCGGAATTTAACAGAATATCCAGGGAGCTAAAAGAGCTAATCAAAGAAAATCAGAACTCGACCTTTCAAGAAAAACTCCGCACGCTCTCAGCTCACAAGAAGGATAATTATTCCCTCTGGAAAATAACTAAGAGCTTTAAAAGACCACACAACCATACGCCACCTATAAGGATATCCTCTAACGATCCATGGGCCAGAAGCGAAAATGAAAAAGCGGAACTTTTCGCTAAACACCTAAGCGAAGTTTTCACACCAAACCAATCATCCATGACAGAGTTTGAGGAAGACGTGGATATTATGATCAATAGTGACCAGCAATTATCATTACCACTAAAACTTGTTACTCCGCGGGAACTAACTCGAACAATTGGCTACCTGGAAAACAAAAAAGCTCCTGGCTTCGACCTAATAACGGCAGAAATTCTTAAGAAACTGCCTAGAAAAGCGATAGTGTTTCTAACAATGCTGTTCAATGGTATCTTTAGAATACAGTACTACCCAAAGCTGTGGAAGATATCGCAAATAATTATGATTGCAAAACCCGGCAAACCACCAACGGAACCCAGCTCATACAGGCCTATAAGTCTTCTCCCCTTAATATCCAAACTTTTCGAAAAAACATTTCTGATGAGACTAAAACCAGTTCTCGATCAAAATAAAGTTATACCAGACCACCAATTTGGGTTTCGGGAGAAACATGCTACTGTAGAACAAGTACATCGAGTGGTTCACAAAATAAGACAATCGTTAGAGAAGAAGGAGTATTGCTCTGCAGTATTTATAGATATACAACAGGCATTCGATAAAGTTTGGCACAAGGGGTTGTTGTACAAACTGAAAACCCTCCTACCGAACTCATTCTATATGATCCTAAAATCTTACCTAGATCAAAGAAGATTCCAAGTAAAGTATGGGGAAGAGCTTTCAAGGCTGTATTACGTCACTGCTTCAGTTCCACAGGGATCAGTGCTTGGTCCAGTTCTTTACTCAATATATACAGCGGATCTACCTGAAACGGAAAATGTTGTAACAGCAACATACGCGGATGACACCGCATGCCTTGCAAGCGATGTGAACCCACTCAGTGCATCACTGAAATTACAAGAACAGCTGAACAAAATTAACGAGTGGCTGCAGAAGTGGAGAATTAAGCCCAGCATATCTAAATCCATCCACGTCACCTTTACACTACGAAAGGGCGATTGCCCGCCTGTGCGTATGGATGACAAACCGTTACCGAGTAGTAACAGCGTTAAATATCTTGGCCTCCACCTGGATAGAAGACTTACCTGGGCTAACCATATAAAAGCTAAGAAAACAGAAGCAACCTTGAAATTCAAAGAACTATCTTGGCTCCTGGGGCGGCAGTCCAGATAGACACTCAGTAACAAATTGCTTGTTTACAAGGCCATCATACAACCGATCTGGACATATGGAATAGAACTCTGGGGCTGTGCTTGCAACTCCAACATTGAAATCCTCCAGAGATTTCAAAACGTTGCACTGAGAACAATTGCAAGTGCACACTGGTTTGTCAGAAACAGGGAAATACATGAATATCTGGAGATTCCGACCGTAAAGGAGGTAGTTCGCAGGAACAGCATGAGATACAGGGAAAGGTTGAATAAACACACAAATGAACTGGCTAAGGATCTGCTGACTCCACGAGATGATGTTACTCGCCTGAAAAGGTGGCAAATACTGGAACTAGACAAGAGACACTAAGCTTATACAAAACTAGCTTCCACCATTATTTACGGTGCCATTCGATGGAATGGCGCTCTATCAAGTTTAACGCATAAAATATCTGATTATGGCTGATAGCCGATTGCAGATCAAGTAGAACAAAAAAAAAAAAAAAAAAAAAAAAAAAGCTTTACACGTCGTTTACTATGTAGTAATTTAATGTTTATTTATTTTATATTTTTTTTCCTTCATTAAATAACGTTATTTATCACGCCCTAAAGTATTGCCTATGTCTCACTTTACACCCTGTATAATTAAATTATATGAAATATTTGTTTTATATTCCATCTTCAACCCTATGTAAAATATAAACATAAATTTTAAAATCGTATGCGCGACTCGGAACGAATGTCAATAGAGATTGACACAATAAAATTGTTAAAATCGAATGGTTTTTTATAAAATTGATTAAATCGATTAATTTTTTTTTTATAATCATACAAATTAATATAATAATTTCAGTTGTCTTATAACTCAATATTGGTTTTTACGAGGATAGGCCGCAAGTTT
The DNA here is from genome assembly GCA_905475405.1 of Schrankia costaestrigalis. NCBI lineage: Eukaryota > Metazoa > Arthropoda > Insecta > Lepidoptera > Erebidae > Schrankia > Schrankia costaestrigalis. The sequence goes on from FR997838.1 coordinate 10,649,260, forward strand.
TTTTTTGGCGGGATTCGTGCGTCATAGCGGTAAAATCTTGATGATGTCATTATTAAAAGAGGCCTGTGACTACGTAACTGCCGATGATTGGAAAAAACAAAAATCTAATACTTCATGACTGTGAGAGGAAGAGACATCAAATTAGACAATTCAGTAGATTTTCACTTATTATGTCATGTAAGTGACGAATCAAGTAATTCATCAAGCTGTTCATCAGATGAATCACGCATTGATTCGGCATAATTAATAAATATTTAAAAAAAGATTAGTTTCTTATTTTGTACCTATAATCGATTTATTCTTGTTTGTAAATTATATCGGTTAGATATAGAATCGGTATTTTTAAAAACGATATTAGTGTTACTACATCTCTAGTAATGACAAATACTAAACGTCACCGTACCCATAAGATCTGAAAAATAGTATAGTGGTATTTATAGATGGAACTTTCATTATGCAAAAAACGCTGAGTTTCAGTCTTGGACGGATAATACAGCGTCCACTAGCACTAAAGTACTTATTGGAAAACATGGCCGATGAATTATGTGTACTTTTTAATTAACCCTACCTATCCCAATCTTAACTTCAAAACTATGTATATAAAATCGATTAAATGTTTGTTATTTGACTTGATAAATCTCCCAATCGATTTCAGACACCCAACTAGTAACTAATTTTAAGGAGTTCTCACTTCATTTTTAATATGTGTATTTTATTTCAGTTTAGTTTAGAGCACTGTTAAAATATTAATGAAAACAGAAAACAACAAAATTTTGATGTTACAATAAATTAACATTTATCACATTAATATAGGTAAAGGCACGGGTGTGGGATACTCCCAAGTATTTCTTCATAACCAGAGTGTAAATGGTATCTAAGTACATAATTTATAGATAAAATGTATATTGGAATTTTAAAAAATAATAATGTACTAAGCATAAAACCTAAAGCTCTGATAAATAAAAATATAAATGACAAAACTGCAGGCAGACCTTAATAATAACCTTATAAAAATATCAAGGTTCTTAAAGTGTAAAGGAACTGCAGGCTACTAATGTTGACCTTAGTAGGCAATTTAATATATCAATGCTGGACTTAGAAAAGTGCCATAGCAAATTAATAAGTAACCAGATTCAATATGATTTACAGGTTAGTGAACTAAACACAAAACTAAACAGTTCACAAGCAGAGCTACATAGGATTACATTAGAAAATCAACAAATAACTAATGATTATATTTCCAAATATGATGAAATAGCAAGAATTGGCAAAGAAAATTTAGAGAAAGTCAATTCTCTTATTAGTAATAATCACAGTATGCAATGTACCAGCAATGGTGGTTCTGAACACTCACCTAATATACAAACAGGGTGTTCTAAAACTACTAAAATGTTAACAAAGTCTTCAAAATTATGTAAAAGTAAAAATACATTTATTGTCTCGGACAAACTGGGTGTTGGTTTGGGTAGTTTAATTAAGACTTACATAGATTGCCCTGTTGTTAATGTTTGTTCACCTGGAGCTAGTTTAAGTATTATAATGAATAATCTGAAAAAGTTACAACTTAACGAAGAGTCTACAGTTGTCATATTACTTGGAAATGGCCTTTCTATTACCAAGAAGGATGTAATTATATTAGTAGAACTGGTATTACAAATCCAGGCATCAGTAGGTTGCAAATTTATTATGTGTGCATTCCCATATTCTTATACACTTACTCAAGAACAAAATAGGCATATAGGTAAATTAAATTTACTACTATATAATAGTACACGTCACTACTGTGACATTTTATTTTTTGACTCTAATATTTTTATTAGGAACAGTTTTTACTTAACAAAAGATACCATGTATCTTTCTTTTTATTATAGAAAACAACTTGCTAATTTATTAGCATTTAATATAGGTATAGGTACAAGTACTAATAGAGTACTCATTAGTTTGGTAGGAGATAGTAGGTCCACTACTAATACATTTATTGAACCATCTAATAGTTTAAACTATTAGATAAGACAAAGGGTAGCCTTAATCTTTGTTTAGTTCATCAAAACATACAAGGTCTATCTGGCAAAGAACTAGAAATAGAACTGTTTTTAAACAAACATAATGTACAAATCTTTTGTGTTACCGAGCATTGGTTACAGTCACATGAATTATTATTTAATAATGCACACTTTACATTGGCAAGTGCGTTTGTAAGAAAGAAGGCTATACGCGGTGGCTCTCTAATATTTATAAGTAATAAAGTTGAATTTAAAGAAAGAAAAGACATAGCAAATCTTTCTATCGAGCGCACAGTCGAAATCTCTTGTGTGGAGCTTGAGCAACATGTCGTAGCTTGTGTGTACCGACCACCGCAGAGTGATTATAGTCTATTCGAGGGTGTTATGGAGAAATTGTTAGAAAGACTATGCTCAGGAAATAAATTTATTATAGTATGCGGGGACTTTAATGTAAATCTACTTGAAAAATCTTCAACTATTATCCGGCCGTTCAGAGAATGCGTTCCTGACACTTATCAGTTAGTCACGACTAGTGATGGACACAACATTATACCGAGTTCGTTACCGTTACTCCAAAATGAACCGCCGCGTTATTTTTATGATTAGATTTAGACCGTTTTAAATTGGCGGAATCATTTAAAATTTATATTTTAGTTCTTTACGTGGAAACAATAAAAGGGAATATTAATATAATAAAATTGTTTTATTTATTATTTTTTACAAAGTTACAATCTGTATTTCTATGGAATAAAGTACATTGAACTAAATGTGCGTACAGAATATTAATCAGACTCCGATTCGCTTGAGGAGGTGGTGTCTTCATCATCATCTTCGCCTACATGTATAATTATATTATTATCAATTACAGAATCAATCCTGATATCTCGGTCAAAATGTTCCATAATCAGGTTTTTAGTCTTTTCGACAACCTTTGCCCAGTCATCTCTTGTGACTTTCCCGCAGGCTTCTTTTAACAGGGTCATCATCTTTTTCGTGCTGAATGGCGGGGAAGTATTGTGGCGGGCGGCGTAACCTTTTATTTGAGCCCAGATTAGCTCAATCGCGTTATATTGGCAATGATACGGTGGAATTCTTAGAACGCGATGACCGTACTCCAAAGCCATTTCATCGATTTCGTATCGCACATTTGCCGCTTTATTTTCTTTCACTAACTTAATTAGCTCTGCTTTTAGCATCTGCATATTTGCGTCAATGCCTTTTGCTTGTAACCAAGCAACCATTTCTTCTTTTTTATTAGCTTGGGTAGGTGGTTTCTGTATTTGAAACGAGTGATAGGAGGCATTATCCATCAATATTACAGAAGGCTCTGGTAGGCTGGGCAAAAGCACGTTCTGGAACCACTCTTTAAATGTACTGGCATTCATTTCCTCGTGGTAGTCATTTGTGGTTTTTGATTGAAATGCCAGTAAAGCGTTCTCCACAAAGCCGTATTTTGCAGTACCTGCGTGGCATATTATCAGACGAGCCCCCTTACCCATTGGTACTTTCGACGTCGACGCTTGTGTATCATCCGTCCAAGAACGGGAAACCGTGTGATTGGCGTTTAGCCATGTCTCGTCAATGAACACGACATTATCCCAGTTATCAATTTTTTTTGCTTCTCTCAAGAAACTTATCCGTTTCAAAATGATGTCGTATCGTTCTAATAAAATTTTTCTTTTGTCTGTTTTTTTATACGAAAAACCAATATCTTTTAAGATTTTCGTTAAAGCAGTTTTACCCCCGCTAAACAGTCCAGCTTCTCTTAACGACGCCAAAAGCTTCATCCTGTTGAGATATTCATTTCTGGAATAGTAACCATATATATGATTTCTGATTGCATCGGCGTCAAAGGTATCAATATCTGTCACGGGTTTAGTTCTACGTTTCTTCTTCGGAGTACGTAAAATATTATCTTCCATGCCAGTAGAGCCGAACTTTTCTTTATTAATATTTGTAATCGTTCGTTTGCTAACTCCAAGCGCCTGAGAGACGCGTTCTTGTACTTTTTCGACAGGAACCAGGGGTCCGCCATTTTGCCGCTCCCGCTCAAAGTAATCTTGCAGCTTGATAATTAACTCACGGGCTCCAGTTTTCAATGTTTGTCCACGTTTAGGCATTATTATGCACCAAAAGTAAAAAGAACGCAATATAAGACACAATCAAAGTCAAATAACAACAGATCGCAAACACTTGAAGAACGTGGTCTATGCGCACGAAACGACAACAGACGACTGTTTCAGCGTCACAAAATGGCGGCCCATAACGCCATTTGGGGTTACCATTTTCAACCTAAATATAAAAATGCTACTTTGTATTTAATGTACTTTTATTTTTATATTTAATAAAAGTTATTCTAAAGTCCATTATTTTCAAATTCTTGAAAAGAAAAACAAAACGTATTATTTTATAAAGTATAACTGTATCGATAAGAACAGATTACGATACTATTATTCACTGTTATTGTTGGCACAGCACTACAAATATAAAGCGCTGACATAACCTTGTAATAGCGCAGTGTAGATTTAGAAAAATATTGTTTACCAAGTTATTTGACACTCAGTTTGACACAACATTATAACATTCATTAATTATTGATATAATAATGTTGTTTTAATGCTCATCAATAGTTAAAACGATAAACAACCAGCAAAAATATTTTTATCGTAACTGCAACGCCATTACAAAGTTACTGCGTCAGTTCAATCGCGACGTGTCAGGAACGCATTCTCTGAACGGCCGAAGTTTAGTGCTAGATTAATTTGTTTGTTTCAGTCTTATAATTTACAGTTTTTATTTAAAGAAGCCACTAGGATTACATCTCATTCTGCTACATGCTTAGATAATGTATTTTGCAACTGTGAATATGTTAATAAGGATATCTTAAGTGATTTAACATCTGACCACTGTGGGCAAAGGGTAGTATTTCCATCTATTACTACTCCCACAGAGAACAAAATCACATGCAGGCCAATTACCATAAACCGCCTGAATCAATTTAGTGATAATGTTGCAATCAAAGTGACTAGAATTAATCTTAATCAGTATAGCCCAGATGATATTTATAAAGATTTATTAGACATTATCAAGCTTGAATATGATAATATTTTTAAAACTAAGACTTTTGTTAGTAACTCTAAAACTAAATTCTGTGATTGGGCAACAACAGGTATATATAAAAGTAGAGCTCGCTTGTATGAATTGTATGGTATGAAACAATATAATACTCAACCAGATTTCATTCAATATGTCAGGAACTACTCGAAAACTTTTAAGAGGGCTTGTGCCATAGCAAAGTCTTCTTATTTGAGTAATAAGATAAAGGAATCAAACAACAAAATTAAAAGTACATGGGACATTATTAATGCAGAGACCGGCCGGATGAAAATTCGTGATACTAATTATGTACTAAAAACTCAAGATAAGGTTCTCACCAATAATGCTGACATTGCACATGCTTTTAATAATTTCTTTATCAATGTTCCTATTCATACAACAACCTCCTTAAATTCCTCTCCAAACCAAGCAGAATTTTTACTAAAAGATAAAGTAATTGAATGTAAGAACCGCTTCAGTTTTAGGTCTATTAACCATAATGATATCATAAAAGCTTTCAAAAGTCTCAATTCCAAGAAATCTGCTGATTTATGGGGTATGTCTGTCAAGCTTCTTCAGGGTATTATATTTAATATATCTCCACATTTATCTATTATATTTAATAAGTGTATTGCCATAGGTGTATTTCCTTATCTAATGAAACACAGTAAGATTATTCCTTTGTTCAAGAATGGATCAAAAAGCGACCCTGGTAACTTTAGACCAATTTCAATACTACCTGTGATTAGTAAAATCTATGAGAAAATTATCTTATGCCAATTGGAGAGTCACTTTCATTTAAATAATATTTTTCATAGGCAGCAATACGGTTTTAGGAAGGGTAGCTCAACGATTGATGCGGGTGTTTCTCTTCTGAAATATATCTATGATGCTTGGGAAAATTCTATGGATGCAATAGGCGTCTTCTGTGATCTTTCTAAAGCTTTTGACTGCGTTGATCATGGGACACTTCTGTGCAAGCTTAGACATTATGGAATTAGGGATGCTTCTCTTGATTTATTATCTTCGTATTTAAGCAATAGGGTTCAGTATGTCGAAGTAAATGGTAGTAGGTCCTCTGGTCTTCCGCCAAGTATGGGCGTGCCTCAAGGATCCATTCTAGGTCCGTTTCTATTTTTAGTTTATGTCAATGACTTGCCGTTTCTTGCTCAGGGTTTGTGCGACATTGTTTTATTTGCAGATGATACTTCACTCGTTTTCAAAGTAAACCGTAAGCAAACTAATTTAGATGAAGTTAACGAATCTCTCGCACAAGTCCTGAACTGGTTTACTGCTAACAATTTGCTTTTAAATGCTGCCAAAACAAAATGCTTAAAATTCTCTATGCCCAATGTTAAAAGCCTTAGTAATAATCTGATTTTAAACGGTGAGGTCCTTCGTTTTGTAGACACTACTGTATTTTTAGGAATAACGTTGGATAGTAAGCTGCAATGGGGTGCTCATATATTAGCTCTAGCAGGAAAACTAAGTTCAGCTGCTTATGCAGTTAAAAAAGTGAGGCAGCTAACGAATATAGAGACAGCAAGATTGGTATACTTTAGTTACTTTCACAGCTTAATGTCCTATGGTGTTCTTTTGTGGGGTAGGGCTGCAGACATCGAATCTATTTTTATTCTTCAGAAGCGTGCAGTTCGAGCTATTTACAATCTTGAATCGAATGTTTCATTGAGAGATCGTTTTAAGGAAATAGGTATTTTAACAGTTGCTTCACAATATATATATGCTAATATAATATATATTAAGCAAAATATTGAACAGTATGATAGAAATGGCGACATTCATAGCATTGGTACGAGGAATAGGCATAAGTTGATAGGTCCACAACATCGCCTACATAAGGTACATAACACTTTTGCGGGACTCGGTATACGTTTATTCAATAAACTGCCTAAGCATGTAATGGATCTACCTTTACTAAACTTTAAAGCATTTGTAAAAAATCAGCTATTATCGAAAGGCTATTATACAATAAACGATTATATTAATGACAAAAACTCATGGGCTTAGATTTCAATTATCGTGATTTCATGTTGCTTGTTCCATGGTGTAGATTGTGGCTTAACCTAGGTAGTTGTGCGGATGTTATGTTACTACCTTATTACTTTCTTTTACAGTTTTATTTGTTATTGTAACGATAGAAATACTTCACTTGCATTTGTAAATGTATTTAATTATATTATCTAAATGGTATTCTATTCCATTCTCAACTACTTAAAGATTAACAAAATCAACTTGACGACACAAATGCTTGTGTGTTAATTTCTGTCGGATATCGCAGTGACGAGATGACTGATGAATGTGCCATGCAATTAAAGCTTTTTTAAATCAATTTATTAACAATGAAATTTTTTTTATCAATTAAACTTTAAATTGCTATGCATGTAAGATTTGCTTGCACACATCATTCTTCACGCTGCTGTTGGTAATTGTAACAAAGTCAAATTATTATTTTGAAAAGAGTGGCCTGAGTTTCTTGGCCACATTCTTCTCAGAGCTCTACTATAGTCGTCTGCGAAAGTGGTAGTAGTTTGGCAGACAATTTTCTCTATACTATTCTACTACATGTATAACGATTTGCATGTGTTACTTTGTAACCTAAGTGAATAAAGCTATTTGACTTTGACTTTGACTTTGTAATCTTTTTTTTACTTGACAAAATATTGTTTTCCTAGTTAGATATTTTTAATTTATTAACAAAACTTACATAAGTAGTAGCAGTATATACTTCAAATTGCAAGAGAGGACACCAGGAATCCATAACATGTAATTGTATTTATTCAAGAAAATAAGTGCAGGTATGTAACTTACCCGTTCTAGTTTTTGAAAATATTGTCTCAAAAAAGACACTGGATTTTCAGGTTTGTTGACACATAATTGCACGATACAATCTTTCAACAGAATTGAAATATTATGACTTTGAATGTAGTTTTCACATTCATGTAAACATTGTTCTTCTTCCATTTTCACGGGTAACAGTATTAAAGAAAATTATAGAAGTGTTTGCTGGACCATTGAGACCCTAAATACTTTATTGTTTGAAATAATCTGTAAATTAAAAATATTGTTTCAATCTATATATCAAAACCAAGAGCAAAACTAGAGGAATATATTCTCGCGATTATCTTCTGACATTTCTTTTTATCCCATAATGGGATGTGTCAAGCTACTGTCAAAGTGTGTTTCTAATGGATAGGAGGAAGGTGATAAAAACTTAGATATCATAAAGTTGTAGATAAAAGGACTTATGTTATGAGTTAACATCGGGGCGCCTTATGACTAAAACATAAAACTGATTACTTTAAAAAACCGTGACCCAAAAATAAACCCCACAGCAAACGAAAACTGTATAGATTGTGAAGTTTAAAAATATGTTTAAACAAATTGCAATGAAAATAATGAGATTTAAATAATGAAATAGCATTTTCATTTATTATCATCATACATAATTATGCTGGACATAGGATTCCTCCAAATATTGCTACCTTGTGTGCGGTCCTGCCCCTCCCTCATCCATATTTTATTTATTAATAAATAATATTAATAATTAATTGTGAGCATTGTGAGTTATTTTATTTTAATAATCAACAAGTCAGTGAGTGTCAGGTGATAGGTGCTGCTTGCTTGCTTTTTCTTGAAAGAAATTCCTTGAATTTGTACTTTATCTATTCCTGATATCTTTGTCTATTCCTGGAACTTTTGTCTGTCTGTTTAATTTTGTTTTGTCTGTGGTGTGATTTTGTGAACATCGGTCGAAGATGGAGGCCGCTGATTCGGAAGCGGGCGCTAAAAATCATCTGAATAATGTTTTATCTGACGAAGAATTTGCCATTTTACCAAATCCTGTCGCAGAAAAGATCAATACGTATATTGATAAAAAATTCGAAGAGTATCTAACTGCTAAAGCGTTACACGAAACTAATAAGTCGCAGATTGGTAAGTAACGAAACCGGTGTTTTCTGTTTGACGCTTACACATAATTACTTGCTGAATCTTATTTAAAATGTATATAATTTCTCTTACATACAATAAAACACTTTGGTATTAGGTAATGTATTAATATTTTGTACGCAATTGAAATTCATAAAATAGAGTTTGCAAGTTTAGTACAAACATTGTTTATTGTTTCCAAAGTACCCCTTATACTTAACCTACAAATAAATTTAGTGAAATAAAATAGCTACTACGGAATTAGTCTTATTTGAATTCGAAAGCATGTGAACTGGTTACAGAACGTATTTGCAACCTATTTAGTGATAATTAATGCATGTTTTATAGAAATTCGTATTTATGAGAATTAACAATATTAAATACTATACTTAATAATAAACAATTTATTACATGTATAGTCTTCCAGTCTTAAATGCTCATTATTCGATGTGATTTAATTATTGTTTAGTACTTGATTATTTCATTAGTTAATAATCCATGTTCAAGTAATAGTTATTTAATTCTTATTGACTTTTATTTAGGAAAATGGCATCAGCTTACAAACTGTGCTTGAGAACAATATGGGTTAAAATCTGCTTACTGTTCTGGAACATATTTTTTAAATAAGTTAACATTAACCTCCTAACTTCATGTAACACAATGGTTGTATACTATTTCAACTTGAATTACTGTACTATATTACTGAAATTAGTGTCTTTATACTTTTATTAGATAGAGACCTCTGCTTCTTGGTAAGCATGTTCATGAATGGTGACTACTATGCCCATTATGATAATTGCAAGCATGGCAGTCATAGTATATGCTTTTTCAAGCTGCTAGTTAAAAAGTATATCCTTCTTTTTTTCAAATGTTAACAAACTGGGTTAAAACTGCTGCTTAATTTGTTTTTATATAATTGAAACTAAAAACCTAATCTACTTTATCAAATATTTGTCATTATAGATTTATTTTGTAGTATTATTGATGTTTCATAGTGTAGGTAATGTAGGACACATAAATAGTAGACTAAAGGACCATAGAATGTAATTCTTATTTTTTTGTAGTTACCAAGTTGAAGATGAACAGATCTATAATATTATATAAAACAATGTTCCATTATACTTTAAATTAAAAAATATAAACATAAGTGATTAAAGAATCTTATGAAACAGAATTCAGTATGGAATCAAATAAGAACTTCTAAAATGTACTTACTAATTTTGTACTGATCTACACGACAGAGAATCTCTCTTACTAGGTATTAAAAACCATATTTCTGAGTATGGTCTGATCTTTTCTCTTTGATTTACATTTATTCATAATTGTGACAGTAAATACCTAGAATAGTTGTAAAATGGCTCTGTAATTAACTTTAATACTATTTATACTACTGTTGAGATACTCTATTGTAACTGTCTTGTAAGTATATCTAATTGATTACATCATAATTTAAGTAAATCATTAATTTGATAAGCTTTCTCTAAATGTAGGCAAAGCATTACAATTAGTTTATTGATTTTTCAACTAATTCCATTATAGTATACATTATAATTATGTGATAATTCAATACAATTAAGCATTTAAATACATTAGACACATAATTTAATGCTGTATTTATGTTTATAATTTACATCAAAACTCCTTGTTTTAGGGTATTTTTATTTTTAGCAGTTCAGAAGTGACTTTAGTTTTGTCTTTTAATAATTTTGAAATAGAAACCATCTTCTGAAATAGAAACAGTCAAGAAAGGAGTTGAATACACATCTTGTGATAAAATTTAACATGTATTTATTACCTATACTACAATTTAGTATTACTGTCTACTTGTTTTGTACCTTTAGTTACAAGTTAATCAATTCAAAAAGAAAATGATTAACTAACAAGAAGTTAAAACAGAGAAATTAAGATTAACTATTGTAATAAACTTTATTTCTCTTTTGATAAATATATTTTTAAAATATGTTAAAAAAATATCTGCAATGGTTACATAGTAATCAAAAACTTTACCATCTTGCTGAAAGTAAATAATAATAGCATGTAAGTTAAGGTTCCAAGAAATAATATAAATAGTTATTTGTAGTAGGAAAGTTATAATTGGGGTTTTATATTGCAGAATTATACTTGGTAAAAATCTCATCATCATTTTTACTCTCATTTTCTTCTCATTCAATGCTTTCTCTCTCTCTCTTCAACTCTTTTAGGTATTGATTACTGTGGCATAACATAGTTTTGATGACTTCACTTTTCCCATACAATAAAAATTGTTTTCCCTGACCACAGCAGTAATGCACTATAGCCAAGCAAATGAAATTAAGTATAGTCAAAAACTAAATGGCCTTATCACCTCTAGAGTTAATGTTAGTTGCATGTCATAAAACTATTAGGTTCAATATCGCACAACAAAACATCAGCTAAATCATGACGCTACTTTGACATATCAGTTCTCTTGCATTAGCAAATAGTCGTTAGGTATTTATAAAAACAAATAGTAAAGTCAACGTTATTGACTGTTACTAGAGCATATTTTCGGTAAAACGTTTTATTCTAATGAATTTCTCTCTTTTTTACTTCTATGTCCATCCCTATCATTTCTTGCATGACGTCATTGGCGCATATTTCAATTTAAAGTTTTCGTAATTTTATAATATAAAACAAATTAGGGTAAACCACCTAATCGTTAGAATTCTTACAATTTTTGGCACTTAAGAGTTAAAAGTGAGTAAAAAGAAAGAAAACACTATAGATTATTCAAGTTCAGTATGATTATTCAAGTTCAAATATTATTTATTTAATATTTTTATTATATTTTATTTATTTCATGTGTCAACATAGCAACAATAAATTAATCAGAATCTTTTTATTGGCATTAGTGCCAATAATATTTATTTAATACTATTCAGAATCTTTTTATTGGCATTAGTGCCAATAATATTTATTTAATTAACATAATAATGATTAAGTATAAGCAAAGATTTTATCATTTTATGATATTTTATATTTTAGTCTGACACGAAGTCCACTCTTAAGGTGCCAACAATTGGGTGGCTTACCAGCCAATATTTAAATTCTACATTTTCAGTTTTTCTGAAATATGACAAGCTTGTAATGTCACAAGTAACAAGTGACTTTAGTTTTAAATTATTTAATGGTTTTTCATAGTTTTTCACATACAAACTCTACGGTTTAATATAGTGACATTTGTATTGTGTTAGTAGATATTATTATTTATTACGTTGAAGTGAAAGTTTAAAATAGATTGCACTTTTAATCTAAGCATAGTTTTGATTACGGTCAACCAATGACGTCAAGCTCACGCATAAATATTAAATAACGATCTTAATGAATTTGAATTATGATAGAATTTTTTGTCAAAACTGATAAAGCCATTTCGTTTTCGGGTATACAATGCAGCAAATTTGCATTTTGAATGGCTATTAACTATAGTTTGGATTTGGTTGTATGTCAACTCATCCGTACAACAAAGTTCAATCTGCAGATAGCTAGTTTTCATTAGAACTTGGCTACGGTGATTGCATTGTCAGTGGCGTTTATGAGGTCTTTTTCTGTGCAGCTTTCTGGGCATCTTTGACAGTTCAGTAGGTCTTATCTTATCTTATTTCTTATTTAAAAAAGACAACTCCCGCACTAGGGATCATGCCCTGTGTCGCGGGGACTTTTACAAACATCAATTAACGGACACATAACACCCAGACTCAGGACAATAATTTGTGGATCTCACAAATTATTGTCCTGCGTGGGGATCGAACCCACAACCTCATGCGCGGCAGCCGCTGGCTTTACCGGCGCGCCACCGAGGTCGTCAAAGGTGTGCCATTGTTTGGTGGTCTTCACCGCATTCACAGCAGCTATCTGAGGAATTTGTCATACCCCATCTTACCAGGTTTTGTTTGTAACGGCCTACCTGGGTCCTTAGGCAGTTAAGGGATTTCCAAACGGACCAGTTGATGGTGAGATGGAAACCGGGTGGCAGGCGCTCCTTGCATTCCACATAGTTGGGTGGTGGCTAGAAAAACATGCGCCACCACCCAACCTGTGTTTTGGGAGTAAGCTCCTTACGCCTTGACTGATTAGCCACCTGAGTCCTTGTCTTGTGAACCAAATTAGTTCATTAGCTTTCTATGGAGCCATTAGCCATCATAATTTCTACCTAACCAACAATGTCATCTAATGCACATTAATGATTATAAGATTTTCATTGTGTTGTTAATGACTACCTCACAATTTATGTTTTTATTTCTAAAAACACCCTCAATTTTTAAAAGCTATTTAGGATATTTTAAGTTTAAATTAATTAAGGTTATTGTATTGTAGGTGATAAAGTTGAGACATTAGAATCCCAAATACTGGAAGTGACTGCTAAGTACGAAGATGCATTACAAAAGTTAACTTCATCTTCTGAACTAGTCACTGAATTAAACCAGCAAGTTGAAACATTAAATGCAGATTTGGAAAAAACCCGCGATAAAATAACTCGCTTAGAAAATGAAATCATTTCTATTAAAAGTGCAAAAGATGCTGCTGTTGATGAAAGAAATGACTTGACACGAATATTACAAAGACGTGATACTGAAATTGAAAGATTAACAGCTAATGAGACCGCTCTATCTCAACAATTGCGTGCCGCGATTGATACGAAATGCGAAGCCTTAGCTTTGAATGATGAAATACAAAGTAAAGAACTTTCATTACAATATCGTGAAAAACGAATAGAACAGGAGAGAACCTTACTTAATTCACAAATTGCTAGCTTAACAGAAGAAGTTAATCGTCTTACTTCAGAACTACAAACAGTCAGGTTGAATAATACCAGTCGATTAGTGAGCTTGGAAACTCAACTAGCCGAGAAAATTGAAGAACTTAGTGCTGCAAATGAGACCATAAATCAGCTAAATGACACAAAGAAAAATCTTAATAATCGTGCTGAAAATCTTACGCAACGCCTCATGGAACAAAGAGATGTAGAAAATAAGATGACTGAGAATTATAAAAAAGAGTTGGATGCCAAAACTAAACTGGCTGATTTATTCAAAACAATGCATGATGACGCTGAATCTAAAACTTTGGAGTTAACTGAAGGTATTTCGGAATTACAAAAATTATTGAATGAAGCCACTGAAAAGTATGGAGATTTAGAAACAAAGTATAAACAAGCTGAATTAGACCATGAGGAAATTATGGAAAAAAAGAATGAAGTGATTTCATCATTGAAAAGTGAACTTGAACATGCAAATGACTTATTGAAAGCTGCAAATGCTCAAAACCTTGACATGGCTTTGAGTGACTTAGCTCCATCAGCAGCCACAGCTAGTAAACTTATAAAATCAGGAATGTCTCTTACCCAAATTTATTCTCAGCTTGTCAAGGTTACAGAGGAGTTAGCTCAAGAAAAAGATGAAAATAGACGACTGAACATAACCATTAATACCATTGTACAAGAGCTGGAGGAAAAAGCACCTATGTTGCAAAAACAAAAACTTGAATTTGACGAAGCTTTAGAGAGCAATGCAGCATTATCCCAGCAAATAGACTCACTAGTAATTGAATGTAACAGGCTCCGTGATGATTACAGTGAAACATCTAAAATAGCTAGTCACTACAGTCGTGACAACGCGAAATTGAAAGGTGAATTGGCAGATTTAGGCAGACAAGTATGTTTCCTGTTAAAAGAAATTGAGCATAGTCGTGGAGGGCCCTTACCTAATGGTGATCATGATTCTTCACAGACCACTTCTTCCGACTTGAGCTCTTCCCGTATAATTTCAAAAACATTGGTAACATTTGGTGACATTCAAGAATTACAATCAAATAATCAAAAACTACTAAGAATGATACGAGAATTGACTGAAAAACAGGAAGAATTTGAAAAACATAAGGATCAATTCGAAAGTGGTGAAATGCAAACCAAAATTGAGTCATTAAAGAATAGAGTTATAGAATTAACAGAAGCGCAAGATCGTCAAACTAAAATGGTCAATGGTTTAATTAGACAAAGAGATATGTTTAAGAAGTTATACCATGATCACATGAAAGGTAAACGGCATGAGTTATCCTCTGCGGAGGTTGCAGAGTTAGAGAAGAGTGGAATATTCTCTATGGAAGCCCAGTCGCCGGAATCTGTTAGTAAACCACCTACGCCTGAAATATCTTCATTTGAAATAAAATATAGAGAAACAGAAAAACATTTAGAATTACTAAAAGAAGAATTTAAAACTTACAAAGAAGAAAAAATTACTAATGAAAGGATGTTGTTTGAACAAATAGATAATATGAGACAAGAGATAGCTAAGCTTACTGCAGCAAATAGCAAATGTGCATCTACTTCGGAATACAATAACGAAAGACTTAAAATACTACAAACCAATATCACAACTTATAAGAAACAAATAACGTCTTTAGAGGAAAAGAACAAAGCCTACAATGCAACAATTGCTAAACATGAAGTGTCTTTGCAACATCTCCGCGATGAAACATTAAATGCTCAAAGCAAGCTTGCCGCGGCTGAAATACAATCAGACAATTTAAAATTAGAACTAAAACTACTGAGAGATGCAGAATCTCGACTACAAACTGAGAAAGAAATACTAAATAGAGAAAGACAAGGCCAATCCTTATTGCTTAAAAATCTTGAATTAATTAAAGCTAGTCTGGAACGGGTTGAAGCAGAAAACAGAGTGAAATTAGAATCAAGACTAGATGAGGCCACTAGAGAATGTTCAGCCTTAAGGCGCAGACTGCAAGAAGAACAAGACCGTTTTAGGGAGTTAGCAGCTCACCTCGAACGACAAACAAATACTGCAAAAGAAAGAATGCAGGAAGAGAAAAACGCAGCAGATGCTTTACGAAAAGAGATAACAGATATGAGACTTGACTTAGCAGAAAAAGGAAAGTCGCATGACGAACTCGCTAAAAAACTCAAAACAGCACTTTCTCCTAGCACAGATGGAGCCTTTGATACCGTTAAAAGAATAAGAGATCTTGAAAATAAACTATCTGATAAGCAAGAAGAAGTTAAATCTTTACAAGAGCAACTTGATGTAGCAAAGGAACACATTAAACAATACTGTGATATATCAGAAAATGCCGAAAAAGAATTAAAATCTCTTAGTAGTGAATATGAATCATATAAAGAAGAAACTCAAGCTAAACTGGCATCATACACTAGCAAATTGCAGCATTTGGAAGATAAATGTTCTGAACTGGAAGCAGAATTATCATTACATGCTAATGGCGAACATTCTAACAGTAACACAGCATTGAGAAATGAATTAAATACTCTAAAAGAGGAATTAAGTACTGCTTTAACTAACATGGAGGGCTATAGAACAGAATTGGAAAGTGCACGTTCAGAAATGACTAAATTATCGGAAGCTGCTCAAAACGCTGAAGAGAAATACACTCATGAAATGATTTTGCATTCTACGGATATACAGACTTTATCACAAGTCAAGGAAGACCTGCAGAAATCTCAGAACCAAATTAATGAATTGGTAGCGCTAAGAAATAGCGCTTTGGAAAATCTAGAAACCGAAAAAGCATCGTGGGTCGAAAGACAAAATATACTAAACAATGAAAACAAGCAGCTTACAGAACGATTAAAGGATCTTAATGATCAAAATTCTCTGTTACATGATCAAATACAAGCTTTAGGCACACAGCTCTCTGTTACTCACGCATCTAGATCAAGGTCTGAGAGCATGAACGAATCTGCTAATGATTCTAGCATGAATATATCATTTAGTGAAAATGATGGAAAGTCATCAGAACAATTATTCCAAATAGTGAGATTCTTAAGGAAAGAAAAAGATATTGCCATGGCTAAATTTGATATACTTCAGGCTGAAACTATGCGTCTCAAGTCACAGCTAGAGATTGCTGAAAAACAACTTGACGATACAAAGCTATCTTTAGCAGCAGAAAGAGAGAATACAGAAGTTAGTATGGTAACAGTTAATAGACAGTCTGACATATTAAGAAAAGTGGAAACATTAAATGCTCTTACAGATAGTAACAGAATTCTAAGAGAAGAGCGTGACAGCTTGTCAACTCGTGTTGAAGAACTTGCAGCAACTGCCAAAGCTACTGAGGCATTGTTAACACCATTGCAAGAAAAGATTTCTGATTTGTCCTCTAAAAACGAAACCTTACAATCTGAAAATAGTGCCCTCAAAGCTGATTGTGCTAGATGGAGAACAAGAGTAAATGCCTTGGTTGAGCGTGCTAATAAAACTAGTCCAGAGGACTGGAAGCGATTGCAGAATGAAAGAGAAACCCTCGCTAAAATGTTAACTACCGAAAAAGAAAATGTTAGAAAGCTAAATGAAGAGCTTAGTGCTCTTAAAGTAGAAAAAAGTAAATTAGAAGAACAATTCACATTAGTATCTCGTCAACAAAACGTTTTAGCTGAAGAGAACAAGAAATTGAATGAAGAATTGCAGACTCTTAAGGATGATATGGCACGTGTTACAGAAGAAGTGACTAAACTTAAATCAGAACAGTCTTCAATTGTTGCTTCAAATTCGAAATTAACTGAAGAACTCACTACTAAAGACGCCTCGCTAACTGATATTAGAAATAAAGAAATGCAAATTAGAAAAATAGCCAAGAAATACAAATCACAATATGAAGAGTTAATAAAAACTACGGAGGAAGAAAAGAAAAAGACTGAAGGTGATGTTGCGGCTGCTGATGCGGCAGTTACTGAGAGTAACAAGAAGTTTGAAGAACAAATAGCTGAACTTCAATCCAAACTTGATACTGAAAAAGTAGCTATGGAAAAAGTTAAACAAGAACTTGAAACACTTAGAACAGCAAACACAGAGAAAGAAGAGAAATCGAAACAGGTGTTAAAACAAGCTAAAAATAAGATAGTTCAGCTGACAGAATTAAAGAATACCTTAAATAGAGAATTAGAAGAAACTCGCAATAAAATAACTACACTAGAGCAAAGCACTCGCGATGAACAAGACGTGAGAGTGGCTCTTATGAAGTCCCAATATGAAGGTCGTCTGTCACGATTAGAAAAAGAACGAAGTGAAGCACAAGATAAGGTGAGAGAAGTAGAGGCCCTGCAACAAAAAGTAACCATGCTTCAACGTCAGTTGGCCAACCAAGCATCAGCATCGAAACAGCAAACGACAACAGAAAAAACAACTATCGATCCTCCAACGGCGAATATAAAACCTATGGCAGGTAAGACAAGTTGTTTTCTTTAGAATAATTTAATATAAATATTTTTTCATAGGTGGAAACAGAGCTTGAAAGACTAATATTTGAGACAATAATTATGCAATATTGGTA
Organism: Schrankia costaestrigalis; assembly: GCA_905475405.1. Classification (NCBI taxonomy): domain Eukaryota; kingdom Metazoa; phylum Arthropoda; class Insecta; order Lepidoptera; family Erebidae; genus Schrankia; species Schrankia costaestrigalis. The sequence goes on from FR997838.1 coordinate 10,667,625, forward strand.
AACACCAGATTATATTCGTAAAGTCAGCATGCTTTTGACGTTTTTAAGACATAATTATCTTGTTCATTAGCCCCCTTACTCATAAACGCCTCTTAAATTTAATCACTGTTTAGCGAGATTTTTATTACGAAAACCAACCTTATACTAAACAACGTATGAGTTTAAGCTAATTAATCAATTGACTAAAATTTAAGAGGCGTTTATGAGTAAGGGGGTAGATGTATTCATTCTGCTTAATCGAATAGGTAAACCACTTTGTTGTTATTTCCTTAAATTAGTAAATGAGTAACTGTATGTGTATCGTAAGGAGTAGCGCAGCAGAGCGTGACTGCCAGTCGTCGCGGAGGAGAGACCCCGCTAGCGTCCATCCGTCCCATGGCGCAGGTGGGCCCCACCGCGCCGCACGACGCTCACACCACAGAGTACATGCCGGCGTCTTCCTCTAGACCTCTGCCGCGCGCCGCACTGGCAGCGTCTACGGCGCCGCCTGAGTCCACACAGGTAAGACATAGTGCCATTATGTGCACTTATGTCCATCAAATCGTTTTAAATAACGTCGTCATACACGCCCGTAGCTTGCGAATGTTGCTCGGATAAATTAATTATGTTAATAAGTATCTTTTATGTCTGTTTTGTAAATACAATATTTTTATAAATTGTAGCCGCCGTGTTATTCTGAAGTGTAAGCTATATTATTGTATAGTTTCAATAAAATCTTTTCTGTAGTTTTTACATGAAAAAGTATTAACATCCATCCATACTTACAAATTTTTACGTTTATAATATTAGTAGGATTTTTTAAAATGTATCGTTAATTTACAGGACATGGATACCAGTGAGGCAGGCATGGGAAGTTCTGCATCAAGTGACAGCACAGCACAACCATCTTCACATTCTCAACCACCACAGCAGGTTAGTTTTATAATTATATATTCCTATTTATTATATAAGTAGGATTATTGTTAAATGGGAACACTACACTTTGTTATTGATTTTTATAATTTCTTTTGGTATTAAAAAAAATTGTTTAATTTATAACAAACATGCTTAAAGCATATAAAATTGCCGACAGTAAAATAGTTCTCCATTTGTTAATGGTATCAAAAAAAGTGTAAAAAAAAATCATAACAGCCCATTAATGTCCCACTTCAGGGACGGGCCTCCTCCCGTGACTGAGGGATACTTGGCCTACTAATACCACGCTGGGCAAACAGATTGGTATAGGGTTTAATTTAAAAAAACAACAGCTCGTAGCTGGGAAATCTAAATAACTCAATATTTCAATATTGAGTTATTTAATCGCCCATTATACCGACGATTTGTTATCTGAATCGATCAATTTCCGAATCGATTTGAGACACCCAATCCTAAACTGCAACTGTCAAATTCATCTTTTGAAGTGGTTTGAGCATTATACAAGTGGGTGGTAACTACCCATGAAGTACAATAAGACCTAATCTTAGCATTCCATGGATTCTCCGTGCGGGTACCGGGTCCATCGCGTGATAGAGGACGGAACACTAGCGTAACAGCGCAGCGTCTGGGACTTACGACCCAGATGTAGGTTTAAGGAGGCCTCCTTACAACGCGTTAGCGGTCACCTTCACTGTCTGCTATGTTCCGTCCCCTACCTATCCAAATTTGGTAGGAACCTAACAACGCCGTTTTGGACATTCGTGATAGTAGAGAGCTTACTGAAGTTCTCGGCAGTCCTAGTTCTTTTAATAGATTGTATAGGGATTTAGCTGGTGTACCCCTCGCACCTATTTCCACGGCATACAGAGTAACCCTATAGCCATTTCTGGTTATCTCATTTTTCAAGTCAAAGTATTTATTTGTCATATGCGCCGATTACACTACCCTACATGTAGGGCCCTACATGAGCTAGTGCACTACATAAGCTAGTGCACTACATCGTGTAGGGCACTACATGATGCAGGGCGGTCGGGACTCGCCAATCTCCGATATGTAGTGTCCATCCAGATCTAAACAGAACTAACTCAAAAATTGACGTTTTTGACTTTTACACAGTTTTTTTTTTTTTTTTAAAAGACAACTCCCGCACTAGGGATCATGCCCTGTGTCGCGGGGACCTTTTACAAACATCAATTAACGGACACAAAGAACACCCAGACCAGGACAATAATTTGTGGATCTCACAAATTATTGTCCTGCGTGGGGATCGAACCCACAACCTCTTGCACGGCAGCCGCTTGCGCTACCGTCGCGCCACCAAGGTCGTCGAATTCCTTGATTCGTTACGCATCGACCACGAAAACAGATTTAAATAAATATACGAGTCTACACTACACGACGCTAGATGTAGACCAACAATACAAGTTTATCTCAAAATGTTTCATTTTTAACGATTAGTTTCAGACACTTGAAACTAATCGTTAAAATAGAGACAACTCAAAATAAAATTACGAAAAATGTTAGATATAGTCAGTAAAATCAAAATAACTCCGAGGAGCGGAGTCCGTTTATCCAACAATAAAGACTCCTTACGACATCTAACGTCGTGTAGTGTTGATATATTTAAATCTGTTTTCGTGGTCGATGCGTAACGAATCAAGGAATTCGACTGTGTGTAATAGTCAAAAACGTCAATTTTTGAGTTAGCTCTGTTTAGATCTGGATGGACACTTCATATCGGAGATTGGCGACTCCCGACCGCCCTACACGATGTAGTGCACTACCTCATGTAGTGCACTACCTCATGTAGTGCCCTAGCTCATGTAGTGCACTACCTCATGTAGTGCACTAGCTCATGTAGTGCCCTACATGTAGGGTAGTGTAATCGGCGCTGTAGTGCACTACCTCATGTAGTGCACTACCTCATGTAGTGCCCTACCTCATGTAGTGCACTAGGTCATGTAGGGCCCTACATATAAGGTAGTGTAATCGGCGCTTTAATTGCGTGGTCTTTAGGGATGTTAGTTTCCCACGGTACCGTGAGCTCAATAAGTACTACACGCTTTTTCAATTTTGAGTAGAGGAATATGTCTGGTCTCAACGGCGACACGCAGAAATCCTCCGGGATTTTGTAGTGTGTTTCATACGTGTCAACCAGTAGGGTCCAATCGTCTGCCGGACTCAGGACCGAAAAAGGCTTGTAGGTGGTCTTTTTAGTAGTGCCTTCCTTAACAAATTGGATGTTTAGTCTTTCATTCGTAGTCAGTCCTTTTCTAGCTCTGGCAATCGACAGACTCACTGCGTCGCGTATAATCCCTAGTACTTTGTCGTGACGTTGCGAGTAATGACCCCTATCCAAAAGCACTTTGCAGCCTACCAATAAGTGTCTTGCCGTACCAATTTCTTTGCCACATTCCGTGCATTTTTTGTCCGTGGCTTTTCCCCATCTTACAAGATTGCTTTGAAGATTGATTGCAATGCAAGATTGATTCAATTGGAAGGCGTTGAGGTAGAATTTAAGTAATGCTGGTGACCAGTCGTAAAGCAAAGTGCGCCACTTCAAGGCTAAAGGTATACAGTAGTCCCCTAGAGTAACCCATTCATTTTGCATTTCTAGGTTCATTGCGTGCACTTTGTAGCTGTCATTTTCATCTTGGTTTAAGAAAGATTTTATAATTTCTTTGTCCGATTGACTTTCCGTGTTTCCTAGATCTACTATACTAGTTTGTGCGCCTATCATGAACTTTTTGTGGTATTGTAACCGTGACTCGAGCGCAGATGATTTTTTATCAGTTGGGATGGATTTTACAATTTCGTCTTTAGATGTTGATAAGACTTGCATTTTAGTAACTCTTAGATGTTTGTAGAGTTCCGATGGTTTTTTTAGTTTTATCCCAAAGTTATTTGTGTCTCGATACAGAGCGGAAGAGTCTGCAGTTTGAGCTAACCCTAGCCACGATTTCAATGTTTTCGTCACTTTAGCATCTAGTTGTTTCAAGAGGTTCTGGTTTAAATCTTTATTTGTTTGTTAAAATAATTATTTGTTCTAATAATTAGCGTAAGCAATACAAAACTTCATGAGCGTGAGAGCTGCCAAAAGAGTTCTTATTTTGGACAGAGTATAATTAATTCCAATCATGCAACATGTTTCACAAAACAACAATTGTTAAAAAGCTTTTTTTATGTTTTAGCATTTCGTTGTGAGCATGTTTAGAGTTACACATATTTAAAATATCGCTTTATAATTATGGCAATAATTACAGTATAAAAAAATAGTTTAAGTTAACTTTTATTTATTGTCAAACCTATCAAAATTAATAGACATTATATTAAGATTCCAACATATGTATATGTTATAGGCTGTCGCAATGGTAATGCCGCGCATAGAACAACCAAGTCCCGCCGCTTCTGGTATTGTAACTGGCGTGTCCGCAGCCAGCTCGGCGGCATCGCCGAGTGTATCTACTCCTGCAGCTTCAGCACCGCCATTAACAGGTTAAAAAATCATAATAATCACTCTGAATAAATAAGTATCATCATCATGGTTCGTTTCAGAAATACTGACACACATATGTTTGTTGTCACCCAGTTGTTATATTTTTTTCCATAAATTCCTACTACTTTAATCAATTAAGCCTAGTGCGGATTTCTGAAAAATTTATATTATAACAATACCCTCTGGTGGGAATTTCTGGAATAAACCCATTATGTCAGCATGCGCCTCCACTGCTGGACATAAGCCTTCTATGAACATATCTACTTCCTCATCTATCGGCTTGTCGCCTTACTAACCAGGTCGCGGTATGTTGAAAGTTAATGAATAAAACAAAATACTATGTAGGTACAACAAGCGGCACGGGAGCGGCAGTAGGTTCCGCAGCTTCAGGTAGCGTGAGCACTTCCCACGGTCCCCCCGGGGTCAGCACGTCTCAGACAGCAGCGGGAGTGAGTACTTCGCACGGTCCGCCCGGCGTCAGCACGTCCAACGCGCCCGTCGGAGTGAGCACCTCGCACGCGCCGCCAGAGTCACGGCCACCCAAGCGACGACTGCAGCAGAGACCACTCGCCGCTAAGAGAACTAGGGTACAAGTACGTTTCGTATTTTAGTGCATGTTCATTTTTTTGTTTGATAGTGTTTTCGTATTTTAGCATGATTATATCTTCAAATTAAGGTGTCAAATCTATGTTCAAGATCCAAAGCTCATTTAAATAGTAAAACAAGGATTATTTTTATTGTGGGCAACCATTTGCAGGGCATCCACCTGCTTTTAGATCATGCTGAGATTTGTGTGTTAAGATAAATGTATGGTTTACCACAGACAAATCACGGTTTCGGCGAAAAGAAGGCGCCGAAACCGCGTATACAGGCTCCTAAAACGCAGGGCAAAAGACCAGGCACATTTGTCTTAAAAGAGGCGTGCGAGAATCACTTACTAACAAATAGGTAAATATAAATATGTTTATAAACTTAAGATTAAACTAAATTTGTTAATTTACAGGGATTCGAACGATCGGTGGAAGTAGAATATCAAGTGCCGACATCATCACGCTGTGATCAAGACGACGAAGGGGTCATTGTTGTCGACTCTGAGGAAGATGACGAGAGATGCACGGGTACTATGTACAGAGTAAGTGTCTTTTTGTTTTAATTGCTTTAATGTGACAGACGAGCAAGCGACCCACCTAATGGCAAGTGTAACCGCCGGTCATGGACTCTAGCAGTGCAAGGCCTTGGCCAGGAAGTGACCTGGCTGTGCCCTGTACCTTCTATCTCACTAGCTTCCTCTAGAGAGGAGAATGTAAAGGGGATAGTTAGACCTACCATAAATTACTATACATTGAGATACAACTCTCGCAATGGCCGGCCTGAAGCTAGCTTTCATAGACGTCCTCTCACATAAAGTCACTAAGAAAAAACTCGCTCTCTGCCTTTTAGTACCAAAAAATTACATCTGCGCTGCCATTCGCATTATCGTTAAGCCGGCCAACTTACATTGCGCCTATTGTACCAAAAAATATATTATGTTGCTGAACTCTGATCATTTTACTTTATTGCGGTATAGTGGAGATTAAAATTAACAAAAAATACTTCAGTCATTGACTGAATCACTAAAGAGTTTTATTTAGATATCTTTTATTTATATTTGAAAATGTATGTTTTAGGAAGGTGAAGAGGATGAGGAAGATATAGATGAGGAACAGGAAGTAGAAGGTGGCGAAGAAGAAGAGGAGGACGTAGAGGGAGATGACGTTGAAAATGCAGCACGTCAGGTATTACATACTTTTTCATTTAGTACTATTTTCGTATGACATTCAAATGCAATAAGATCTAAATTCGTTCAATTTAATCAATTGTTTCCCCAGAAACGAAACTTTTTATGTATCAGTATTGAGTTATGTTGTTTCAGTATTCATTTATTTATTCAAAGTAGTACAATAATATTGTATCTTTTTGACGTCATCTAACACTAAGTACTTAATCTAAGTTTATTAACATTTCAAAGTTTTGAAAACTTTACCACCGCCTCCAAAGCGCTAGTAGAGAAGAAGCGGCGCAACAAACTCTACTGCTGCATTTTCTTCGTCTATCCAGTAATAAAGACGTCGCTCAGCCAAATGACCCCTTAAATAAAAACTCAGAAGTGTATTAAAATGTAAATTTATTAATGTCAGGGTCGACCAGTCACCCCAAGTAGCACCCGTTCACGAGTATAACGCAAAGGTCAGCCATCAACCCCCTCGCCATATTGTAGGGAAGGGATTGACCCGGCCTCCACGCCACCACAAGCAATGACATTATAGTGAGCATGACGAGTCCTGACAATAAGAGCAGCAAAAAAGAAACTAAAATTAGGGGAGATACAAATGGCAGAGGGACGCCCTTACTTCACATCGACCAAAGTAATTTTTCTGCGAGTCCTAATTCATAGACGTATTTTAAATCCAGGCATTCCGGTCACTAACATAATTCTCAAGAGTGTAATATCCTTTGGCTACTAAACAACTTTTAATTTTTTCTTTAAATGAAGTAATCGGTAATTCTAATATCTCTACAGGTACTTTGTTATAAAGGCGTATACTAAGTGCCATAAACGATTGATGTACTTTGTGTAAACGGTAATGAGGGACACACAGTTTATGTTTATTTCTAGTATTTACCGTATGAATTTCGCTTCTTTTGGTATATAAATGTATATTCTGTCTTACATGCAGTATACTGTTATAAATAAATTGGGAAGCGACGGTTAAGATACCTATTTCCTTAAATAATTCTCTAAGCGATTCTCGTGCTCCGTTAATTTTAAAACGCGATAGAGTTTACAAGTATGAAAGTTTTAAACAAATTGTCTGGGTCATGATTAAGTTGGTATAAAAATATCTCTCTCTATTGGGTTTTCATAGCGAAATTTCGTAAGAACTGTGTTAACTGTTGTGATAGTTGACAGTAGTTGTCGTTTTTTTACGAGAACGATATGGTGTCAATTTACTTTGGCACTGTTGTCCTATATGGCAGACTGCTATTCTGCCACGACAAAAGTTAGTCAATACTTTCTTATGCCAATACAATGGTATGGTATGGCGGGCAGTTTTCCGCAACTCCACGTCAAGGCGCAATTATTAATAATTACTGACCCGGTAGTTTATTCGATCCACCCCTGCTCGTCGAAAAACGCTAACAGGCCCTTCAAGTTACTGGTGGTTTATCGGAGCGTACCTGGGTGTGAGTAGTAGTAGCGTATATGAGTATGCCATACAATTAAAACTGGAACGGTATTACGCCGCATGTCGCTGCCTTCCTATAACATTGGTTCCTTCAAGTAAGTATAGTATGATATATATATTGTATGGAGATAAGGAATTGTGTGTAATTGAGAATAAAATTCAGGCAGATTTTACAAATATAGTTAGGTGGGCCCACGATAACGGCTTAGTCTTAAACATTAACAAAACCAAATGTATGTATATACGTTCGCCATATTTGAAGTCTGTTGAAAGGCCTCCGCATATTGTGGGGCATAGCTATGAATGTCTTCATAGGGCGGATGTTGCTTTGTCCCACTGTGCATGTACGGCTATCGAGGTGGTGGGGGAGTACAAGTACTTGGGATTAGTAGTGGACAATAATTTCTCGTGGAAATCGCATATTACACAACTATGTGATAAGCTACGCTCAGTGCTCGTGAAATTCCACCACCTTAATTCAATACTAAGTAGGGCTACTATGTATATTGTGTACTTCGCGCTCGCAGACTCACTACTCTCTTATGGACTGGTTTGCTATGGGCGTACCTTTAAAACGTATCTTGAAAAAATAAAATCACTACAAATAAGGTTCATGAAATTACTGGTTGACAAAAAGACAAAAGATCGATGTAAATGCAATGATTATGAAGAGTTGTTTTTGGAATGTAACATTTTACCAGTTCATGAGAGAGTAATGTTGTTGGTAGCGCTGGGACAACATGGTTGTGATGACTTCAAAGTGTTAGCAATGAATCCTAAACCTCGTATGGTGAAAGACTACCGGAGACTAGAGGTACCGGCATACACCAATTATTTTGGGCAAAGATGTAGCAAATGTTTATTACCATCCATAGTTAATCAACTGCCATTAGACATTAATGATAGCCTTTCTAGGACATCATATAGACAAAAAACAACAAAATTTCTATTAAACAAATTTGGGGAAAAAATTGGGGCAATAAAATGAAGTTCATGTAAGTAAAATAAAAAACAAAACCTTTTAAAATTTCAGTTTCTTTGTATCAGATGCTATCTTTATGTGTGTAAAATTTTTCTTATATATGCATGCTTACAAAATGAAATATAATAAAATAATAAAATTGTGTGAAAATGTACAAGAATATGTTAGATAGATAAGTAAAATATATAATGTTTAAAGTGGGAGATACGTCTACCAACAAACTGCTGTGCAGTTTGGTAGAAGTAATTTAATGTAAATACCTGTAAAAAACCACGAATAAATACATTTTCATTTTTTTCATGAAGAAACAGATGGTACGATGCTGACGACGACAAGAAAACTTTGTCTTCACTGTTCTTACACTGTTATCGTTAACACTATTAAGGGTGTTACAGCCACTTTGCCATGACCTTAAAAATAAATGAACTTTCATAAAATCCTCTATTCCAAACTATTTGTATTTGTCTACTATACTAATCTTCGGCCGTTCAGAGAATGCGTTCCTGACACGTCGCGATTGAACTGACGCAGTAACTTTGTAATGGCGTTGCAGTTACGATAAAAATATTTTTGCTGGTTGTTTATCGTTTTAACTATTGATGAGCATTAAAACAACATTATTATATCAATAATTAATGAATGTTATAATGTTGTGTCAAACTGAGTGTCAAATAACTTGGTAAACAATATTTTTCTAAATCTACACTGCGCTATTACAAGGTTATGTCAGCGCTTTATATTTGTAGTGCTGTGCCAACAATAACAGTGAATAATAGTATCGTAATCTGTTCTTATCGATACAGTTATACTTTATAAAATAATACGTTTTGTTTTTCTTTTCAAGAATTTGAAAATAATGGACTTTAGAATAACTTTTATCACTAGTCGTGACTAACTGATAAGTGTCAGGAACGCATTCTCTGAACGGCCGGACAATACGAATTTTAATTCGATTCCAGATTTGACAATTTCAGTGTAGCAACGTTATGACAAGTATTAAATAGTGACGTTGCGAAATTATTCGATATGGAAATGAAATATTTCCGGATCGATTCTTCTCGTTTAAAATTAGTGGTATTTTTAGTTTTGACGATTAATTAACGATCTGAGACTTTTCTTTTATAGGTAATTGTGTGTGAAATGAATAAAAACTGTGATCATGGTGTCTTAGCCCAGCATACTCACAATAAAATCTTGATATTTCATGAATGCCAAAAAATGGTTCTGAAATAGTTATAAATAGTGCGAAAAGGAAAAAAATAGTGCTCTTATACTTACGAAATTACAGCCATTTTATGAGTCACATAAATATTGTTGAAATAATAATTTATTATGCCTATAACCACAGAATATAAAAATTAAATATGAAATAAATAGTATTAAATATTATTTCCGATTCACGAGCATTCACGAAGGACTAATTTTGTATCCTAGGTAACCGATATTGTATTGTCATCCCCACTAGTGACAGCCGACCATTGACTTTTTTATTGACTGCAATATTTAATAATAATGTACTACTCAATCGGTAAAGCAGACTGTGATACTCTGCTTTATCAAATCAGTATACATATACGTAGTACATACTGCATAAGCACACGAAAATAGGCCTTAAGGTGACGAACCAATAATTACCTTAACTGTACATAAAAAAAATATTGTAAATATTTTTATAAATTGTCGCCGTCATCGCTTTCGCTATCGCTGTCACTTTCTGTAACATTTATTATAAATGTGTCTGTGATATTGTCAATTAAAGTATCTAGCCTACACATTTTTTGCTCTTCTTTGACAATATGGGATACGCATTTAGACCATTCGGTAGCCGTAATTTTTTGAATGCCTTCCTGAAATAAAGTTCTCACGTCTGTCAATTTGAAGTTTTTATTATTTTGAGCTACATGCCCCTTTACCTGCGCCCATATCAATTCGATAGGGTTTAGCTCGCAATGGTAAGGGGGAAGTCTTAAAACAGTGATCCCATGTTGTGCTGCAATTTCATCTACAGCGTACTTATTAAAAGACTCGTTATGTGGAATCAGTTCTAAAAGCGTAGCTTTAACCATATCTGGTTCGTAATAAATATTTTTATTTAAAAGCCAATCTTGAATTTCAGCTTTTTTCCAGCTCATTTTTGGTGCCGTTTCCAATTTTCGGGAGTGGTAAGGTGCATTATCCATCACCACAATTGAGTTTGGTCTTAATTTTGGTAAGACTCCAGCGAACCACTCCTCAAAACAAACTGCATTCATCTCATCATGGTAATCTTCACAATTTTTCTTTGCTTCAAAAATCATGAGCCCCTCTTCTAGGAAGCCTTCTTCACTACCTATATGGCTAATTATGAGACGTTTGCCTTTTCCAGATGGATTTTTTAATCCAGTGGTCAGTCCCTCCAAAAACGCTTGTCGAGATGATGTGACTTTCATGTCCACCCAAGTTTTTTTTACAGTATGACCTTAAAGTAAATATAGTACATTAACATTCAATATTACTATTAAAATGTAAAATGTATATAAATTCATTTTGTGTATAAATGTTAGCCGTACCTGCGTTAACCCAAGTTTCATCTTGATAATATATATGTCTCCCTTCTCGTCGAAACTGACATATAGATCGCAAGTAACGCTGTCGCCAAGTTATTATATCATTTCGATCAATAAGTGTGCTCTTGCGTGACCGTGAAACAAATTTAAAATTAAGATGTTTCAAAATTTTTCTGAGGGTGTCTTTGGAAATATTGGGTATTTCTGGATCATCGTTCATCACTTGTAAAATCTAAAATAGTAAATTTTATAATAGCTTGGAATCATTACTTAGGTATATATATAAAAGATGTACTTAGGTTTAAAATAATACAGTGTGACTGATTGACTAACCTTTGAAATGGTTGGAGGTTCATTTCGGTAAAAGAACTGATGAACAATTCTTCGTATTGCAGAGAATGTAAATTCATCAATTTTATCTTTAAAACTTCGCTTTGGTCCAGATTTTTTAGGAGGAGTTGGCGGCGCACCTTTATTTACTTCCTTCAAAACGTTACAAACAGAGCGTGAGGTTATTCCCAATATGTCAGCAACTTTGCTCATACATTCATTTTCTTCCACAACTTGAAAGGCCTCCAATTGCGAAGAAATTTCATTTTTCACGTATTTGTAGGCGTTGCGGATCATTACTTTTTCAGTAACAGTGAAAGCTTTTCGTGGACGTTTTTTTCTTGGGGACAAGAAAACATCCACGTCTTTTTGTGATGTACTTGGCTGAGGATCCATTTTGATGGAAAACCAAAACAAATAGTTGACAAAAAAACTAATATCGATTCGCAATGAAATAAGATAGGTATTCGTGCAGTCAGGCTGGGAGAATGAAGCCGAATGACACTATAAACAAAATGACGATAGCTGCACGAGCGCACACAGGCTGCCAATACTAAAATCTATCTAGGCTCAATAAGTTTTGTTTTTAATATAAAAACATAAATTTTAACTTTTTATAAAATAGAGCAGCGATTACTAATTAATAAATTATTATTATGAATAATTATGTATTTATTTAAATAAAAATCAATAATTTAGTCTTTAATTGGCAAACTGCTGGCACACACACTTATTGTTTATCGATTTTTGTGTTCATCACTACACTATTATATGTGGTATCATTATTTCACAAAATGACAGTAGCTAATGTCAAATCAGGAATCGAATTAAAATTCCTACTATAGATATTCATAATAAAACTATATTGTAATGTATTAAAGGAATCCCCGGCGCAGTCTCCTGAAGCGGGTGAAGAAGCGGAGGAGAGTGAAGAGAGTGAGCTCCGACCTAGCGCGTCCGCCGGCGCTGAAGCAGATAGCGAACCTGCTCCTGCACATCAACAGATAGAAGCTATTAGCAGTGGCACTGAACGTAAGTTTATAATCATATTGTACATTATAATGTGAAGTAGCTTTTTTAGAAATAATAAAATTGTAGATACTGAAGATCAAAAGTAGCTTTTTTAAAATAGTATTTTTGTAGATTCTCAAGATCGAGAATTTATTTTTTTCTTTTCCATTTAATGCTGTAGATTGTAAAAATCAAAATTTGTCTTTTCACGCCAAGAAAGTTAACACAATAAATTCCAATATACAATTACAAAACAACAAACAATAACTTTCGCCCGATTCTAATATTTACTTTTCACAAAAATGAAATACTTTGTGTAAAGATTAAGTAAGCAAGTTCGCTTTCAAAATTCAGAAACTAACATAACATTACAAAAACACAGGTCGCGGGTTCGAATCCCACGCAAGATAATTATTTGTGAGATCTACTAACCTTTACCAGGGTCAAGATAAAGGTTTGTGTCTGTAAATTAAATGTCTTTAAAAATATCCCGGACACCGGAACTTATCCCTTATGCGGGAGTTAAAAAAGAAAAACCTCAAAATTAATAATACATTTCTTTTATCTTTTCAGCCAGCGGAGCATTATCCCTCGGTGGGAATGGAGGTGACGACGGCGATGACAGTATAGTTCCATCTACGCCTACGCTTTACGTTCCAAGACGAAACGACGGGTAAGTTTTATGCACTCCAATAAACAACTAATATTCATGCATCTATACTTGATTATCTTTGTAAACAAACACCACATTTTGCAAGTTCACTAGTTTTTACATCAATTGCACACTTTGATGTGAATGAAAATTTCTGTAAAGTAGCATTAGACATGTTTGCTATAGAAAATACATAAATTACTTTGATTTAACCACTATATTTCTTAAGTTTTAAATAAATGTAATTTTTTCCAATGTCAAATCTCACAGATAGAAATAAACTTCACCATTTTGACATTCATAGATTCTAGAATTTGTCCTTGATACCCATACATTTCTCATAAGGTCAAAGACTAAACTTCGTTTTTAGTCGCAGTTCTTCAAAGAAGTCTTTAGTCTGTGGTTGAAACGACGCCATATTTGTTTACCTTTTAAGTCTTAAAAATACGGTATACATAATAATTATTGTATGAAGTTTTTTTGATTAAATTGTAACATAAGTTATGGTTGGTAAATAAAAATGGGTTTTAACAATTTAAAACCCATTTTTATTTTCCACCTACTTTGTTTGATTGAATCAAACTATGTAAAATATATTTACTTATAAAATAAGTACATTAACTTCAATACTCTTATTTCTCAAGATTTATCTTAGGCCCATCTTTATTGAACAACCTTGTCTATGGGTTTGGGCTTTACCATCAGCTCTTAAATAAAGCATTAAGCAAGTCTACTCCTATGACTGTTTCATGACGAACTATGTTTAATGTGATTACTTCAAATGTTTCAAGGAATATTAAAACGAATTCTTTGACCATCACGGATTAGATTTTACATACATTAGGTTTCCGAATCCTTTGAATATTCATGTAAAAGAGACAATATTTTGGGTAAATAACTGATGGTTTGTTAAAAGTCTAAAGTGTAATGTTGTTGTAGATTCGGCGAGGCTGTGGTGTCCCCGCAGGGCGGCGCGGGCGGTGCAGGAGCGAGTGCAGGTGGCGCGCGCTTCACGTTCGCGGAGGCGGGCGCGTCGCTGGCGCAGCACCACGACACGCACGCAGACCTCACGGCCGCGCTGCCACCCACCGTGCCTATAGGTAACTCTACCACTTATTACACTATGCGCCAACTAACTCAGCCGCCCTGAAGTTGTTGCAAATGGAGGCGTAGATGTCACTTTTGGAAATAAAAGGGAAGGGGTGTTATTTTTTGTCCCTGCACATGTGCGAACTTCACTGATAGCTAACTTCAGGTCGGCCGTGTTAGTTAGCACGTACTGTACTATATATTATTATTGTTAGTAGTCATTTATACTCTCAGACCAACTGAATCTTAACCCGCCATAAGCTCACTTTCGTATTCGTATGCCATTGAAATATATTGTTTCATTAAAAAAATATTATAATAAGATTAAAGTTTTGTATTAACATATTGTTATCATTGTACAGGTACTGAGGGTGGTGAAACACGTGACTGGGAGGAATCACGAGCTGAGGAGGAAGCGACAGCCGTTAGCTCCCAGGGCAGTGAACCGTCATCCCCACATCAAGTTAGTATAATATTTACATTAGACCCATTTCTTACTGCAAGATGTTGTCTAAAACATCATAGTTTATAATTAATAGTGCTATAACAAAAAGCAGGAATACATATTAGCTTACAGGATGTATGCAATTATTGTGTAAAATAATATTATTGATATTCGTTTCTAATTTAGATTTTATATTCATTTAGCTCAATATTTTTTTATTTTATAAGAATAGTAAGATGAAATTTTGACCGATTTTGTTTCTGCCGAATTATACTGAACTAGCTGACCCTTGCCCACTTCGTTGGACGGCGAAAAAAACGCGTCCGCTTTTTAAACATATTTAATTATTGCTTCACTCCTATTAGTCATAGCGTGATACTGTATAGCCTATGACACTCCCCGATAAATGGACTATTCAACACAGAGAGAATATTTAAAATCGTATTAAAGTAGCTCCAGAGGGGTCCATATCGGCTTACATAAAATTCGAAGTCATATTTTTGGTCTTACTAACTCTTTGTGTTCATAATAATCACTCTTCATAATTTTGTTGTTCATAATTTTTTTATTCATAAATTTTTATTACTACCAACGGAGCTCATAACCGTTAGTGATCATAATTTTTTTTATTCATACTGTTTGTACCAAGAAACGTTTATAATCATAATTTTCCTTTTCATCTCTTTTATGAAGAATGATCATTATGACTTTAAATTGTATGAGAAACATTTTCGGAGTTTCGATGATATGAGCTCAGACCAAATAAAAAATAAAGACGTAGCGCTGTCAACAAAAAAAATAAGCAGGTTTTGTAAACATGTGTGCATTTAAGGAGTGCTGCCATGCAGTGAAAACTAATTCCCCTTATATTTGTCTAAGTACTGGCAGGCTGATTGAGTTCATGAATAGGTTTTATTTTAAAATTGTACATAGGTATTTTCTTTTTAAGTGGTGGTATAATAGCATGATTATTCCGACAAGATTGGGTAAAAATAAAACAATTATTATTCCAAAACCATTTAATAAATGAATAATCACAGCAAATCGTATGTTAGAGACTGGAGTGTTTTCAGACAGGGTAGCCCTTATTAAACCTCTACATAAGAAAGGCCCAAAACATGACATTAATAATTAAAGTCCCATAGCCCTATTTCCAAGTTTTCAAAAATATTTGAAAAAGTTATACATAATATTTTAAGTGGATTTCTTAAACGTTATTCTGTTTTAAATTCTTCTCAATTTGGATTACTAAAAAAATAAAAGTACCGCACTAGCAATTTTCAAAACTATTTCAGGGAATCTGGAAAAAGGAAAAGATATATATCCTACTTTTGTTTTTATTCTGTTACTAAATGAAATAACCAATAATAGACATATTGGAAATATCCTTTGGATATCCATGTTTAAGCACACGACGAAGTCGGATTTGTGTATAATTTAAGTCACCATTATCGAAATGTGTCGAACATAGTACGCTGCGCGCCTTAGGATTCCATGACTTCTCTGCTACAATCTTATTTCGACTAGGAAACTTTAAAAATGTACATGTTTTCTTTAAACAACTCCCGAATTTAGATCAATTCTTGATATGGTACCGATTTTGGTAACAATCCTAATCCGAGAATAAGCAAAGCGAACCTTTTTCCTATATTTAGTTTTATTCTAAAACAAGAGACTATGACATGAGGCTTGTCAAAAAAAGGTGATGGAAAAATACGGCATTGGAATATCTTGTAAATATTTTATTATGATAAAAGAGAATATAAGTGAAAATGCATTGCCATATTTTTCTTTTATTTTTTATTTATATACCTAATGTTACTTTTTCTATTACTTACAAGTACTTACCCCATAAACGGGGAAAATTCTGACGCTTACTAGTGGCAACACTTGTTGAGGTTTTGTGTTCCAGGCCGTCATCATAAGTCAATAATATTAATAATTAAAATTACGAGTTTTTTATATTTACGTACGTATGAGATGTGATTCCATCTGGCTTTTTAATTTTTGTAGATTAGTTTTTGCACCCTTTTACTTCACAATTAGACATTTTCCAGAATAAATCATGAAAAATGTTTATATGTCAGCCTCTATTGACAAACTAGCGCCAACTGACTAGGTGTGGACGTTATTTCACGTCACTAGTTACAATAACTAGTTACGCGGCAAGTAACCGAATAACTAGTTTCGAGTCAAAGCAAAAGTAGTGATTTTTGTAACACGTTACTTTATTGGTACTATGTCTGCGTAGTAACTGTCAGCGATAGCGAGCGCGAGTCGCTAGTTTGTTTTGACAACGTAACGTAATAAAGCGCGCGAAGCGACGCACGGTCAGTTTCTGTCTTCGGTTCGTCGCTCGCTTCGCGCATGCGCCTGCCGGCCGAGCGAGCGAGAAGGCAGGGAACAGCGTACATAGTTACGTTTAATTTTGATACGTATGATGTAGGTAAGTAATAGGTAATAAAATTCAATCATATTTTTTTGTTAATGATTTCAACAGGTCGCATTTCCTGGAAAAACGCATCGTGCATTTTAGGTACGTTTAATTTTCATACATCTAAAACTCCAGTATTTGTGGAAAATTTCAACTTGCGGAGATTTAGTTTAAAAAAAAATGTAAAATATAAAAATTCGCGACAAAAATACGTTTTGTTTTATAAATACTTGTTAGACTTAAGTAACCCCCCCCCCCTCCTCACCCCCCTAAAATGCGCATAAAATCGTGGTTACCGTTATTGTTAAAACAGTTACAAGTTATAATCACGATATCATAAATCATACTCAGAATAACTGATTCACTCGTACGACAACGAACTCTTCTATATGAAAAAAAACTAGTTACAAAAATCACTAGTTTTGAAACAGGTGACGCTGACAAAAAAACTGGTTTCGTTACGTTTCATGAAAATAACGTAACGACCCATACCTACAACTGACCGATAAGGCGTAGTTTGGGTAGTAAATGTGTGCGTGTGACTTTTATGTATAGAGCGAGGCGTAGTTTTGAATACTTCAATCGAGTGTTCGCAGCGCTACGTCTTTATTTTTTATTTGGTCTGAGGATATGAGTTGAAATGTTATGTAAGAAGAACCGCTCCCACTCCAGAGTTTACCCCCTACAACGTCACAAACACAAACTTTACCTCTTTATAATATTAGTATAGATGTTACAGCCAAAGTAATA
This sequence comes from Schrankia costaestrigalis, assembly GCA_905475405.1. Classification (NCBI taxonomy): domain Eukaryota; kingdom Metazoa; phylum Arthropoda; class Insecta; order Lepidoptera; family Erebidae; genus Schrankia; species Schrankia costaestrigalis. The sequence goes on from FR997838.1 coordinate 10,685,502, forward strand.
AATATGAATATTATACATAATAACTAGCCATTATGTATAAGGGCTACTCAATTTTGATAAAGTGATTAACTCATTAAATTTTACCTTTTAACTGGCAAAAGTCAGAAACAGTTGGTTAGGTTAGGTTAGTACGGTGACCAAAGGAGCAAGAAGCATTTTTTTTATGTAAAACTAGATTACAGTACATATTACTATATTCTAGGACTCGCCGGCCGCTGCCGCGGCACGCTTGCTTCGCTCGCTCGGCTCGTGCGTCCTTTGGTCACCGTACCAACCTAACCTAACCAACTGTTTCTGACTTTTGCCTTAATATTGTATTTTTCCCAGTTAAAAGGTAAAATTTCAATGAGTTTTGACTAACATCGATGGTCAAAATCACTTTTGACTGAAAAAACCAGTTAAAAGTGGTTATGAGTTTTGACTATAACGTATATATTGGCTAGTTAATGTGATTAATTCTGCGACATTTATCACTTTATCAAAATTGAGTAGCCCTTATACATAATGGCTAGTTATTATGTATAATATTCATATTTATTACTTTGGCTGTAACATAGATAAAACTACCCCATCTCCTCCTTAAAACTTTAGCTATCCCTATTTAAAAACATATAATAATATACTGTGAACAAATCATGGTTTTTATTTATTTTTGCGAAGCTTAACCTTTTCTAAAAACTGAGTAGACTATGTTACGCACTTTAAAATAAGCAATCTATACCGTATTTATCCTTACTTGATTTATTTAGTAAACAAACACCACATATTGCAAATTCACTAGTTTTTACATCAATCGCACACTTTGATATGGATGAAAATTTCTGGAAAGTAGCATTAAACGTTTATGCAATAGAAAACACGTAAATCACTTTGATTTATCCACTATCTTTCGTAAATTTTAAATAAATGTATTTTTTTCTAACAAAATTTCACAGATAAAATTATTTTTACGATTTGACATTTGTAGATTATAGAATTTTGTCCTTGATTTCTATACATTTTTCAAAGATTAAAGACTAAAGTCTTTAGTCTGTGGTTGACACGACGCCATATATATGTTTACGTTTTAGAGCAAGTCTGTTTAAATAGACAGTACCTAAAAATCTACCAGACTACTCAGAACTAACAGACTTTTTTTAATATGATTTTGCACAAAAAATGTGGATTTGATGTTACAGACAATTCAATTTGAATAATATGTATGTGAGATAAATAATAATATAATAAATAAAGACAAGTAAAAATCATTTGAAGATAAAATATTTAAAAATGATTATCAAAACGTTTTTGACGTAAGTTTGCCAACACTGGCATTGCACACGAGCCTGTCTGTCATAAACAGACTCCGACGTCCGCTCCTCATTGTTCAAGTTTTGCCTGATCTTATTGTGCGATAATGAACAAAGTATATGGAATACGAGAATCGCAACGTTCGATGTTTTGATTTAAAATCACACGTCTGATGAGGGTGTACATATTAGGCCGCTGGCATTGCCTCGAATTTAGCGGGCGGAGGACCCAGTTTTCGAAAACAGCGGCGCGGGAGCTGGGCGTTGGGAACAGCGAGCGCTTGCCACCGCTGCCGCCCCTCTGCTGCCCGCTAAATTCGAGGCATCGTTCTTACACATAATACTCATATATTAAAATTATTGCAGAACTTATAAAATATCTTTTGTTTAACTTCCACAATGAATATTCTAGTTAAAAAAATTGAATGCAAACCATTTTAAGAAATTTCATACCATAGTGCTTCATATCTTGCAGAAATGTAATGCCATTATGCAGTGCTGTAAAATAACCTGGGCGTTTTCGCAGTAGATAATTAATATCTTTAACATAATTATAGGAAATTAAATAACGTAGTACTTTAAACGACGTAGCAAAGCTTTTGTACATCATTTTAAAAATTAAACGGGTCGATTACTTAGTAAAAAATGGTTAAATACCTTTTTTTATTTCCCGTAGATAAAAAACTCGAAATTTTGTCGTATTGACTCTACCATGATCACGATTGAGGGTCAACCTAGCATTTTTTAGATTTTTATCGCGTAATTGACCCGATCACTTTTTATATAATTAAAGCAGTTTTTTCCCCAGTTCACTAACTTAAACTCACCAAAGACCAGCTTGTCAATTCTCGTTCTTTAAAATTCGGTTAAGTTAACTTTACTTGTCAAATTGTCACACTCTAAATAAAACCTTAACACGACCACAAAAGATTACAATTGCAATAGCAAAAACATGACAACTAAAAGTTAACTTAACCGAATTTTTGGGTACGAGAATTGACATGCAGGTTATAAAATGTAAAATGTATTTTAGAGACTCTACGTTTTCCGCTTGTTATCTTGATAAACCTTAAACTTAGATAACTTTCTTTAAACTACTTTGGTGTAATATGTCACAATAAGTTGTCTACTGCTAATCATGCGAAGGCCAGTAATTATCAGAGGTCAGAACTTCCTAGGTTCAAATGTTTTTTCCATAAATAGTATATAACTGTTCTGAGGCTGTGTTGTAACGCAAAAGTTTGTTTGGTATCTTATTTTATCAAGCTCTTAAGAACTAGAACGGGATTTATTCTGTATTGGATATAAATAAGACCTATCTCGCAAGTTATTCGGATTGGTTTGTGGTTCATTACTTGTTTCATTATTCTTGCCATGCAGTTATGAGAACGTCAAACCTACCGGTACGGTTGACCATGGTACATGGACCATGGACCACGATACCTGATATTTTTGGGACAGCGTTAGTTTGGTCTAAAAACATAATTAATATTTATTTATTCATGATACTGTGGCAATTTCGTGTATATGTAAATTAAAGTTGCCAGCGGTATCATATACAATATATCAACTTGTACTTCAATATAAAAGTATAACATTCAAAACGTGGGTTGTAGGTATTAATTAAACTATTTTGTGTAACTTCGGTTTCCGTAAGCTTTCAGCGTTAAAGTATCTTTAACTATATCTGGTTATTGGTAAAGTAATAACTTCTGCAGGTAGTGTACATGGACACAAACTGTCGTCTCACTAACTGCAAATTGCAGTATCTCAAAAACTAATAGAGACTAATACTAAAACGCCTTAAATTAATTATATTGATATGGTCCTATGGGTGTATCAGATTCGTTCACGAAGGTGGTACCAATACTGACTTAAATAGTTAATATGTAAATAAAAATTAACTTTAAAACTTCCGTGTTTCATTATAACTTATTATTAATAACTATCGGGTAGTAACACGATTAAATTGTTGCAAATATTGAATTATTTACCTTTAAGATTCTTGACGTTTTGGCTAGGTTGCACCAGCCATGGTCACGAAATGATGGTAATTAATTAAATATTTACCACCATTTAATTGTGTTAATACCCGTGTAGTTATTAATAAGAATGTAAATAAATGTTTATTTTTATATTAGAAATGAGTGTACGATAATGTTGTACCTAAAACATTGAATTAAATTATTGCTCTACTTAAATAGGTATGTCGTCGTTCGTGGACTACCACAATGACGACAAGAAATGTGTGACTGCTATGATCTATGATATTGGACTTTTAAAACCCAGTAGTAGTCTAAATGCCCAACGTCCGAGACCTATCATTCTCCTGTGTTTAATATAAAGAGTATAAACATATTATTATACGATCAAGCGTCCCACTTTCAACCGTTATCTTTGTTTCACTGGTATGTATTTAAAATAATTAACATCATTTAGAAATACAGGTAAACGCTACATTCGTTATCGTGTTTGCATAACTTTGAATATTGTGAAATTATAAATAAACATCTGCGTTTTCATTTGAGTAAAACATTACAAAATGTAATGTTCTAATGTATTTTATATTCTGTCATAAGTTAACAAATCATAAATGTATCAGTTTTTTATTTATATTGTATTTTTCTCTTAATATTTTTAACTTTATGTAAGCAACTTAAAAGGTGACCTATAACAGTTAAGCTCTAAAATACATCTGTACTAAATTGTTTTGCAATCAGTTCAGTAGTAAAGCGTGAAACCTATCCATCAAGAAGTTTTATCAACTTTTACTAATATCATGCGCCGCCTAATCCCAAACTAAGCAGACCATGGACTATGGATTTCTACATCGGATAAACATACTTATAAACTATTTTCGTAAATACCTACATATTTAACTAGAAAATATCGAACCCAAAGTAAATATTCATGCCCACAAATATTAGCAATGGGAGGGAACGGAACCTTCTACGCCACATAGCTTGTAATCATAATAAAGACAATGAGTGCCTAGGATACGCATCAGTAGGTTTGCGACTCCACGATGGTAGCGACCCCGATCATTAGGCTTATTCCCATTTATATTTATGATTTGCCGATAGCTCAATTCTACTGGCAGAAGAGATGAGGCTTCAAACTTCAAGTAGGACAAGAGCTTGTGCGATCACCAAATTGTTGTTTTCTTTATGAGTTGTTGTTCATACATATCAATGTTTCATACGACACGGGAATTATTCATAGTGTTAAGCATGTAGATGCTTAACAACAGCATTACTTAACAAATTCACTGCTCTGCTTTTTATTGCGATGGTTTTAAGCAGCATGTAAAGGCCTACGCAGACCGGGCCATTGATGCCATGATGCCGTGGCATTGAAAGGGATTTTATCGCACGGCATTTTCCATTTTAAAGCATAGCATTTATGTCGTATTTCTGTAACAGTACGGTTGAATTTCCATTAGTAAAAATTAAAATCCCTTGCCATGCCGTCCCGGTCTGCGTAGGCCTTAAATGTCCGAATTCGATGCTCTTAAGAAGGCTTTTTAACTTGGCCAGGAAAGAAACTTCTTCAACACGAAACTTTCAACCGGGACCACCCTGTCACGGTGTAGAGAGGACTCTTTCCCGGTCAAGGTTAAAAGCGGTCATAATTAACACGAAGTACATATTACCTATCCTAACATAATTGTCGTTTGTCTGTCACTAAGCAGATAGCAGAAGAAGGCCGTGAGGCGGAGGCTAGTGCTCCCCCGGCCGTAGTGCGACGCGCTCACCCGCCAGCACATCATTCGCCACATTCACCGCACTCACAAAATCAACGTTGGATGAGAGCCGCCGGTAACTATGCTAAACATTATTTTATACTAACTATTCATTACAGCAAAAGTCTAACTACATAGAGAGACCCTATACATAGAGAGAAACTTGGGCTCAACCTAGACTTACATTAACTATAGATATCGCATTATGATCTGAGTCTTAAAGCATTTCTCTATACCTATCTCGCTTGCACCTACGGGTATTCTGTTCATATATAATATCTTCTATCTCTGTTTGGAGTACTCAGATGCTAACATGGTACATAATATAGATCAAGAATCCTTTATAACAACTATTCTTTTAAGAAACCAAAAGTGCCTATGAATGATTATCCATCGACTGTGTCTGCGTTAGTTTTATTTTATAGGAAACAAGAACAACTTATTAGGAGAATTTTTAATATTATTTAAACTACACACATCAAAAAAGTCTAAGCAACATGCATGATATTACAAATTTACCATTTATATTAATTTATTTTACCATTTATTTTAATTATAACGTTGTATTTTATTTTTAAAATAATATTTTTAGGGTTCTATGATGTAAAAATAACAGCTGTTTTCTTTATAAGTTCTTTTAATAACAGAAATTAACAATATTAGAATATACAGGTACATAAGAAACTAAACTTTTTTTTTACAAATTGAAATTTCTTAAGAAAATGAATTTATTGTGAAAGAATAGGACAATTTAATACAAAGTATGGCCTCCTCTGCTATTCAGAACTTGTCGGCAACGATTATTCATTGAATTAATGAGACTGTTTATGTCATCTTGCGGTATTCGCTCCCAATGGAATTGTAGCAAATCCTTCAGCTGTTGGGTTGTTGTCACTCCGTCCAAGTCCTTCAAAACACGTCTCTGGAGCATGTCCCATGCGTGCTCGATGGGGTTGAGGTCTGGCGATTGTGCAGGCCAGGGCAATACCTGGATGTTCTCCGTTGCCAAGTATTCACTGGTTCGCCGAGCTGTATGTGAACGCGCATTGTCATGCATTAACGTAAAATCGGAGCCAAAGGTTTGTGCAAATGGATGGACATAAGGTCTGAGAATATCCTCAACGTAATTTTCAGCGTTCATGTTTCCATTTACAAAAACGAGCTCAGTTCGCCTGTTCTTCATAATACCCGCCCATACCATAACTGTTGAGCCGCTGTATGGATGAACTTCCTGAACGCACCTGAGTCTTTCAGTATTTCCGGGTCGACGGTACACTCGCACCCTTCTTGTATCAGGCCTAAACCCGAATCGCGACTCATCGGAAAACATAATTTTATCCCATTGTTCCTGGGTCCATGTTATGCGTTCTCTACACCATTCATTTCGACGAGCGCGATTCCCGTGACGTATCGGTGGGCACCTGATAGGGCGTCGAGCTCGTAGGCCGTACTCATGCAGTCGATTTCGCACAGTTTGGGGACTTACATCAATACCACTTGAATTTTGTAGCCTCAAACTTATCTCTCGAGCGGTTAACATCGGCTGGCGTCTTGCAGTCAGTTGTATGTACCGGTCTTGCCGAGTGGTTGTACTCCTTTTACGGCCTGGATGCTGTTCAGCGGGTTCCCCTGTATTATTGTAGCGCTGCCAAAGACGACAAATAACACTTCTATGAATACCAAAATGTCGAGATACCTGAGATTGATTACTTCCCGCTTGCAACATCCCTACAGCTCTTTGCATTTCATCTGCCGTCAAATGACGTCGCTCCATGACGTAAAGAATATCTAACAATTCAATTTTGTCGCCAACTGTATTTAAATGGTTGGTAAAATTATAAAATCAAGACTAAAACGTAGCAATTAACATGCACTCAAATTCAAACAAATTCGCAGTCATTTGAATTATATGAAAAAAAACAAAACATAATCGAAATTTTTTTACCTATACACTTGAAGTTTACTTACCTATACACTTTGAGTGAGTAAATACTTAGAAATTAATTAATATAAATGGTAAATTTGTAATATCATGCATGTTGCTTAGACTTTTTTGATGTGTGTACTTTATACCTTTGTATTTATAGTTGATTAATTTATTTAGTTCCAAATTCACCAAGTTATTAGTATATGTACATCTTTGCTGAACCACGATGAATTTACATTTTTTTTTATTTAGTTTCCATCTGTGTAAATAAGTGGTATTATTATGTTGTGTGTTGCAGACAGCGAGAGTGGACCACGAGGTCGTGGTATGAGACGAGGACGACCTTCTAGAAGATCCCATAACTACATGAGGTTCTAACATAAATAGTTTGTAAGACAAAATCCTGCTACATAGTTCCATTTTTTAAAAGATATATTGGTATTAAGAATTATAAGAAAACTGTGGCTTTGTTATTTTGGCACGGTTATTCTTTAATGTGATGAATGTTTTGCAGATTCTTAGTTTATATAGGCTACAATTTTTTACCTTTTTTTTAGTAATGTTAGTGGCAAATATAAGCCTGATGAAAGCTGTAACCACTAGTAGATTTCTGTAAGTCATAAGCACAATATCCGTACAGTGCGAAAGGAACGAAGTCAAGAGCAACTGTCCAGCTAAGAATCACAACTACCGTTCCTTCACTAATAAAATAGAATACTTTTACAGTAAATAAGATCAAGTTTGTTATTCAACAATCTGTAAGGATAGAACTAATTTCTGATATTTGGTTTTTTGTAGCTAATGTTATAATAAGTCAACAGCATTTTATATAAGAATGATCATAGTTAAATATAGTTCGTTGTTTCTATATATTCGCAAGGACTCATTAATTAGGGCCTAGTCTCTACTACTATTCAAATCAATCCAAAGGTTATAAAATCAATCGCAGAAGGAACTTGGTTTGTGGTATGGACAAATCGAGAAATTTATAAGAATGAAGATGCAATTATTACGTGTTACAATATATAAACAGACGGGTACAATTTGAATGTCGAGAACTGTAATCAAATTTAGCATTAATCGAATTATAATCTACATTCAAATTTGTACCATAACAGACACACATTAGTTTATATTTCAACGAGAAAAATCGTCGCAACTAACATAGATGTTATAACGAACTGTCCATATCATTCCATGTTCTGTGTAACTATATAACTAATTATTACGCGTTCATATTAATCACTAGCTGATGCATGCATAGCGTTATTTGGTCTTCCTCTTATAACATATTTTTGGATTGATAGTAACTCCAAATAGTAATAGCTAGTTGCGTAACAAACATACAAGAAAAAAACTTACATTATATAATATTAGTTAGATATGTTTATATATCTAGAAATATTATAGAAAGTACGATAGATCTGATTTTAGAAAATGTCTGGTTTTTATACTGTAAATTTGCTTTTAAAGCAGACGTAAGTAATGAAAATAAAAGCAATAATATTTTTAGTGTAAATCAAACTTAGCACGTTCGACTGAGTCGTTAATTGTTAGAATACCGGTTATTCGCCTGATTAGAGAGCCGTTATAATTGTTTTAAACGTTTTAGTCTCACGCGAGTTTTTGTTTATTATCATTAAAGCAATACTGTTTCTTACAAAACATACAGTACCTACAATTTTTTCTAGTAGTCGTTAAATATTAATTAAATAAGAATTTGGACTCCGTTATGAAATGAGCTGTTACCTCGTGATCTTAAATTTATTTGAGAACATGCTCAAGATATTGTTCCATTCGTAATTTCAAAATTGCACGCGAATATTAGAATTTTCTTATTATCTATGATCATTGTCACTGTTGTACATTGACAATTATTTGTTGTACAATGACAAACAAAATAACACCAATTATTGTAACTTTGTACAAACAAAAACAAAAATTATTCAGAGATAAAAAAAAATTATTGACAATGGCTTTCCTAGGTTACATAAAAAATTATTACTTGTGAAAAATAATTAAGTTCTGCATACATTCCGGGCTAGAATAACTTTAATGCGGTATTACATTTTTTTTTCATTATTTATCATTAGAACGTAATGTAAATTGACAATTGTTTTTATTAGGTACTTACTTAATATTTCCAACATTTGAGTGTGACATGATTCTTTAGACATGTAACAGTATTGGTGATAACAATAAATAATATACTGTCATTAAAATAAATACTAAATAAGTAACTGCAAATAAATTTATGTTTATATCATTTTAATGCATATTTCAAGTTAATTAGAATGAATTAAAATACAGTACATGTGAGACTAAGTAATAATTATTTGGACAATTGGTAGTATAATTTATTTCATTCAACACAATTTTGCTGTGTCATTTCATAACATACCTATTATGTTATCATTGTATATATTATATGTTAAAAATAATATTCTGTTTGAAAATTAATTTGTTAAGTACCTATCTATATTTAGTTTATTAATTGATATAAACATAAATTAATTTTGTAATTCAATGATTAATAGTTTTTTCTTTCGATATTCCTTTATGTTTTGGAGTATAGTTGTTTAAGTTCATGTGAATTCTGTCATGTATTAGTAGTCTTATCAAGTTAAGGGGATTGTATACTGTATCACAATCTTTTTTATACCTGTTTGGAAATGTTTTGCTACGTTTGCAAATGTGAAAGCAAAAATGTCATAAGTTTATCAAATCAAGATTGTGACACAGATATTAGACCAAATTGTTTAAATTACTATCTCCTCTCTATTGTCATTATTATTCGATTTTGTAAAATTTATTCAACTGAAATAAATAGGATATTGAAGATTACATTGCCATTTTTTTTTCTAATGTACCTATACCACTTGAAGCACGAAAATCCAGTACTTACCTCTATAGTCAGAAAAATTCTGCCACCATCTATAAAGTATAATAGATTAATGTAATCTATGTTGTAAAAAATAATGAGTCAATTTTATAATATTTAAGTTCTAGTCCTGATGGCTAGAAACCTACAAAATTACTGGCACTACATGTCTTGTATCAGCGTATGTTTTTTTATGTATGCTTGCCTAGTGTAAAGTTTGGATTGTTTTTCCATATCCAGAATAAGGTAAACAGTTAAGTGAACGTTGTGTGACGACATCTGTTTATACAGGTTTCAGGATATACTGTCATATTACGCATACATAAAATACCAGAATCTAGATCTAAGGCTGGCACTTATTATACCAGTAGTAATAGAAGAAAAAGATACCATAGTTACAGTTACGTCGTTACAGTGTGAATAGAATGGACTTAGCAATCCTTTAACATAACATATACCAGTCGTTAAAAATCCTGATGACTGACATGCCTGCTGTGAGATAGATTAACTTAGGCCTACGATAAATACCTCAGGTCAGAGAGATTAGTGTGGGGTTTTAATACTTTCTTGTTTCAGACTTACCTAGTCCGTTTCGAAAAAAAAACCCTTTTATTTGATAAGCAATTTTGATTTAGGTACTTACTGAGAAAGAAAAATCACCAGACTGTTGATAACGAAATGTTTGACCTATGCATAGTTTCTCCGTTAGACGGCTTTTACACCCTCGAGAGATAGGGTGGTTATATAGGGTCCATATTGGCTCACCTAAAGTTCTTCTTCCGAAAATGTTTTTCCTAACGATTTGTAATCCGAATGATCACTCTTCCTAAAATTTTAAATCCTAAAGTTTTCATTCATACTATTTGTATTGCTACCGGCGATGTTCATAACACTCATGTTTCCGAAAATCGTTATTAATAATATCGTTACGTAAATATATTTAAACTCCTAATGTTTTTTGTCATAACGCTTTTATCCCTAAACATTTTCACCATAATATTTACTCTCATACTCAGAAAGAAATATTTACCAAGTGAAAGTAATAAAAAGGTTTGTTTTTATACTATTTCTTGTGATTTTACTTAACAACTTTTTACATTTTTACATTAAACTATTTTTTTTAAATTATTGTTTATTAAAATTATTAGAACATCTTTGTCTTAAATGAATGAAATCCATAAAACATGACTCGTTCACGGTTATGCTTATGGCCTAAGAGTTTACCGTAACCGTAACTAAACCAATAAGTAAAGGACCAATTCGGTTCTGGCACTTTGCCGGCCGCTGCCGCGGCACGCTCGCTGCGCTCGCTCGGCTCGTGCGTTGGGGTCACAGTTCTACCATAACCTAAACCAATAATTATGAATAAGACCCATTTCGTTTCTGGATCTTGACTGAATGATTGGAGCGGGACTCTGGTTTTGCTCTGGTCTTTGGTATATTATGTTATACCTACATGTTGTCAACAAAGTTACGCAAAATTAATGTATAATAATATTAATTATTATGAATAAAAAGAAATCTAAACAAAAAAGATATGACTTTAAATTATAGTATAAAAGATGGTTATGTTGAGAAAATATAGGAAAACAAATAATAGTATAAAAGATGTTTATTGCTACTGAAATTATGAAGATGAATGCTATTATTAACATTAGAGACAAAAAAAATAGGAATTGCGATTGTTAGGATGAAAAATGTTAGGAAGAACATTTTCGGACTTCCAATTATAGGAGTTGAAATTTTAGGTGAACTTTGGCGCACCCGGTTATATAATATGATGCGTTCTATCGTCTCCACGCAGCTGTTGTAACTTGTAACCATATTGAAATTAATTTATTATATTTTATGTCCAATTTGCGTATATATAACAGGTAAGTATAAATTTAAGCACATGGTACTTACTTACGTACTTTATGAAAAGAACAGATATGTACCTAGTAGTAAGTACCCAAACTGCTTCGGCGGCTGACGTCCAGGAGGGCGCGAGTTCGAATCGCTAGACAATTATTCGTGTGCGATCGACCAACTATTGTCCAAAGATTGAATGTTCTTTGTGTCCATTAAATTGATGTTTGCTAACTCCCAAATGATCCCTAGTGCAAGTTTACTTTTTGAAAAAACAACAACAAAGACTAATAATAAAGACTGTTACCAATAAAATAACATGTCTGCTCTGTGTTCTACTTTAAAAAACAGGAAGGGCGTTTCTACTTTAACTCATTGTGCGCATGTCATCTGCGCTTAGAAAATCCATCATTGCCTCTGTCGTCAACTCTATACCCATCAATGTTATATATTTTCGTTAATTCGACTATCTGCAATTTCAATAATGAATAATGCTACCCTGAATGAATCGCCAGTACTAACACTGAATTACCAACTAATAAGGGCTTCATGCTATTTGCAACTAGCTGTACTTACATAATCTGCCTATTTAATTCGTTAAGTGGTAGTTAATAATAATATGTATGAGGTACACAAATGATTATTACATTAAGGTACATAGATAGTAATTAATTGCTCTGACCTTACCTGACTGCTGTTAAATAAGTAGGTAAAGAAACTAACTAAATTCTAAGTAAGAAGTAGAGAAGGTTTATGCATAGTTATAAATACTTATCTTTCTTGTGATGAATATAGTCTAGCACTTCTTTCACACATCTGTCTCCTCTCCATGCATTTCATCTCTTTTAGGTGTGCTTTGTATGGCGTAAGAGTTTGCAACAATAGGTACAAGCACTAATACTTATAATAGAACACAACACCATTAGGTATGTTGTCTATACTGCACCTAAGAATGCCCCTTTCCCAAATTATCCACAGAATTATAGAACTGGAAGGATTCTATATTGCTGCAAGACAATGCACTTGTAATGGGGCCTTGCAAACCATGTGGTATTAAAAGTAATATACCAAAAAAAAATTAGTGAAACAGGTTTGCGTTTGGTAGACTTCTCGCTTCCATAGCAGATAATTATTATAGTGTGATGATAGCCACAGTTTCTATTTGATAATATTTTAAAAGGCTTATATCTCATAATACACAGATAAGATACAAAACAAATAATTAAAAGGAATTGAAAGTTCAGCCATCTAGATCAAAAGAAGTTAAAGTTAAACACATTTTAATTAGTTTAAGTCTGCATTTCGCCCTAATTTCTTAGAAAGCATAATGACAAACAATAATTTTACGCCTAAAACTTGTTTATCAACACTGATTAGAGATAACATTTTCCTAAGTACAAATCAACTGTACACAATGGATTATTAAAAACATATTCAAGCAAGTGTTTCCTTTTATAAGTTTCATGCTAACCTTGAGTTTTTTAGAAACCTTGTTTTTACATTGAGTTAGATGAATGTAATTATATGTTAAAGATGTAATACTTTGAATAAAGACAAGCACTTATTTATAATACCAGTTTACAAAACTAAAAATAATAGACAAAAACAGTTTTTGAATTTATATGTTTATTGTTTTGATACAGGAATAATTACATGCCTAACCCAAACAAAGAATTAGAAAGATTGTAATCTTTCTTTGTAAATAAGTGACAAAATTATTTCAACACAACGTGATAGTTCCAATTATTATAGTAATTGCGTCTAAACATAATAGAATGATCATTATAAGCTAAGCCTTAAAATTAAGTTCTACCATATGGTCAGATATTTCAACACATTATCATATTTTAATTAGAATAAAGTAATTATTTAGTAATAAAATTAAAATCCGTAAACATTTTCGTCGGAAAATGCTATATACAAGAAGAAATCTTCGTCATGGTGTTCTTGATACAGGGATCCCATTGTGGCGGATGTAGGAGGAATCACATTGTTGACGAAGAAGAACAGGGCGTCTTCTGGTCGTAGATGAATCCGTTTCCTAATCAGGAAGTAGAATTGTCCCACTGTTAAATCAGATGGCACCAAATACTTTTTTTTGTCGAGATCTCCAAGTCTAGCCTTCGGGGCTTTTTCAACAATAACAGGTACGCGATCCGGATACTTCCTGCGAATTTTCTCGCCTTCTGTCTTTCTCTTTTCAAAAGAATGTTCTTCTTTGTATTGGAATTTCATTTTGAGGTAATGCGCACTCTACAATTTTCAAAACTATCACGAGTAATGTCGGCTCTGATAACTACTGCGACTTGTTTTTTGTTTTTGCGTTATATGACTACAAAAGCAATGACGCAATCAGCTGATATGACAAGCGTCGCGTCCTAACAAAGCATTTGGAAATTTTCTTCTATGGCAACATTATTTGTTTGTATGCAGTCAAGCATGTTGTTTTGTAACGAATGAGAGCTTGACTTTAATGGTTAAAACGCCTACAGCTGCAGATAAATTATGGCAAAAATTCTAATGAATTGAAAAAAAAACCAAATTAATATAAATCACCAATAATATGTCTGTTCGTTTAGTAATAAAATATTGAGTTTCAATTTGTAATATAAAACATCATTGGTTTTGTTAAAATTGAAATCGAGTTACGAAAGTTATTGTTCATATCATAATTATTTTAATTTTATTATTTTAAATGAGGTATTAAAAATTTCAAACGTTATAATATGTAGGTATACATGGTATTGATATAGATACTTTCCTGATGCCTACCTTACGATATAAAAGTAAATAAATAAATAAGTACACACAGCAACAAATCAAGTTAAACATTTTCATTTGAAACTGTATCTTATTTCAAGGTATTAAGGTACACGAGTGTCTAGGTTGATTAGTTGCTGTGTGTACAAGAGATTTTTTGGTTTTCCTAATGTTTACTTTAAATATGTATTGAAATAAATTAAATTTATTTAAAATACGAGTAATAGGAAAATTATGAAAGTTAAAAGGTCTGGGTAGAGTTATTAACAAGTAGGTTACATATTTTTCTGCGATAGTTGTTGGTTCGATTTTCATTATAACGAACACAGTATCGCGATAATTCAGTAGTACGAAGTTATAAATAAACAATTGCTGGCCAAGGTTGTCACTAAATACCTATGTTGTGTAAGACTATTGTGTTGAAGGTGTAATTTTAATTAATTTTATTTTATGGTGGTGGTATTGTGTATCCCATGTACAATATTTTAGTTTTAGTACTCGTATAGTACTGTATGTAATACTATACTCGTAGTAATTTAGTTAACAAGAACTCTGTGCCGATAAACTGCTGCGCAGTTTGGCATTTTTAGAAATTAAGAAACAGTGTAGTAAAACTGAATAAACAATAAAATACAAAAATTACTTATATTAGGTATATCGATGCTTTATTAGTGCGATGTAACCTTAGTGCGAAAAATTCAGTTGCGAAAAACCTTACAGCGATTGCTTGATAGTTTAATGGTTCCAAAATCCAAACGCGTCATTGTCATAAATTAATAAACATATTTTGCATAATAGATACATGACAAGAAAATACACTTCCCTTAATTTAAAAAAAATGTTTAACATAAAGCGATCCTTAGCCCTTATTAACTATACCTACTCGTTTGCTGCTTGTATAAGAATATGTATGTAGTTTTATTATTATTTTCCCTTATTTTGCCTCATTTAGATATTTTGTACTACGCGCCTTGGTCATTGCACTTATTGCCAATATCCAAATTATAAGTACACTCTGTCTATAAAGTCCTGAAAATAAATGAGGCCGCCACTGTGCTACACGTAGCAACCCTATTTAGTCTGAGAAAATAGTTTTCATACTAGTAATTTATTGAAATAAAATAAGTAATTTTGAAACACATTATATCTAATACTCAAGTAAGAAATTCACACAACTCATAATGAGATAATTCATTTCATTGGTTGAAACCCTAAGTGATTGAGAAATTTGAATAATTATTATAACATGACCTTTATAAAAGTAAAGTAGTGTTAGCCCTTTTAACATTTTAGATGACGATGTTTTATTTCTGTTTTATATGCACTAGTCAAGTCATTTTAAATTTTGACAGTTATTTTGAGCCATAGAATGTAACATAATTTAGTGTAAGAATTATGAGCCATAACGTAATTTTTGACTTCTGCAAAACAATTATGTTCTATGGTTTTAACTTTAGTGCTGCTACTATATGGCTGCTGCCACATGTATACCAAACTTAAAAAACTAAACTATAAATAATAATCGATTATCGATTAATCACTTGTTATCTAAATCGATAAATCTCTTAATCGATTTCATACACCAACCCTAAACTACATGGGTCAAAATTCACCTATTAGAATGGTATGGGTATTAGAATAAATTAACGGATTGAATCAGAGTAATAAAAACGCATGTACACAGTTAACAAGGAGATTTATTCATCGCTTTCATCATAGGATTTTTTAAATATTCGATGTTGAGATAACTTTCGTTGCCACCTTCATCGTCATCACTAAAGCTTTCTTTGCTGCTGCTATTATCGTCAGTATTTCCCCACAGGTGACGTCCTCTCTTGTAGTATTCTGATTCGAGCTTCTCGACGCGATGTCAACTGTTTTTCCAAGTTTCAGCTGTGATGCTGCTGAAGGCCCTTTTTAGAAATTGCCAACATTTTGTAACCTGCGGGAACATAAATAGTTACTTGTTAGTGATGATTTTATAAAATATTCTGTTATTTTATATATCAATTCATCATCATCATAACTGGATACTTGGCCTACTGGTACCACGCTGGCCAGACGTATTGGTATAGGGTTTTATTTCAAGTTTTCTTTTGTTTTTATTTCATAAAGATAATATTCACGGACAGTCCCTTAGTCGGTTTTTACGACACCCATGGGATGAGATGGGGTGGTGATATATTGTATTCTTCCTTCGTCACTACACGGAAACTACTGATTTACTAACTATACTAATATTATTATTAAAAAAGATTTGATTATTGGTTTATTTGCAGGGGCGTATAGGGGGCAAAGAGGAGTAGAAAGGGAAAATAGGCTAGAAACTATTATTTTACCTGTTTTATACAGTTAATAATGAGAAAAATTACTATACAAAAGAATATGCTTTATTATACAGGTTACCTTGTATGAAGAATGATAAATAATGTCTTTCCTTAGTTCTTCAGGCAAATCTCGATTTTTATATTACTAAGGCATTTCTTGTAGGCCTATTGCATTTAAAATTTTGCGTAGAACTTCAAGACTACCATTAAAATCCATCACAGTTCTAGCTATCACCTGCAACTATCTGAGGGTTGGTTGGAGCCTGAAATATTACAAAAGTTATGTTGACATACACTTGATTATACTTTTACAATAAATTTAGACATACCTAGACACAAAATACAGGCAAAGAATGGGATGGAAAGAATAACTGCAATACCTAACTAAAATTTATTCAGTGTTAAATATTAACTGACAAGATATCATTTAACATGGAGTTACTAAAAACTAAATAATAAAAAAAATAATAAAATATTGCAATTAATTATTCATTGTCGACAGACGTTGATGCGAAAGTGACATACTTAGTTTAGTTATCAACCGTAATATAGACATAAAGCAATTCATTCAAATTCAAAATTGGGATAAATCTTTATTTATTTATTTATTTGGGATCTCCAACAAATAATACACAATACAAGTTGTTTTATACAAAATACATACAATAGTCTTAGTGTTTCCTCAATTAAAGGAGATCACAACATGCATAATAATTTATACAAATCGCAAAAACAGAGAGAAGAAGAAAAAAAATATTCACTGACTTTATACAATTAAATCCGAAATCCTTCCTCTCACTCAATTGATATAAAATTAAAATCAAAATCTACCTAATAAAATTAAGACTAAAATCAAAATTAAAATCAATAATTAAAATCAAAATTAAAATCGAAAATAAATTTAAAATCAAAAATTAAAATCAAAATCGTAATTAAAATTAACATTAAAATCAAATTTAAATGAAATTCATACAATTAATTAATTATCATAGTAAAAATATCATAAACTAAATAAAAATTAAAACTAAATAAAAATATAAATAAAATTAATAAATAAAATTAAATAACAAAACAAAACAATTAACCAAAAATAACAATGATAATATTTTATAGATTATATACAATTTAAATTGAATGTAAGCGTTTTGTTTTTGTTTAGTGCTGAGGTACGTCACATCTATATTGGTGGGTTTGCTGTTACCAGGTTTCTAAATTTGTTCAGACTATTGGCAAAGATGTCTATTTCAGGTGTCGCAATCGATACAGTGTTATACTGAATGCTCATCCTAACTATCGGTGAATGTTTCCCCAGATTCGTACGGCACCGAGGAGCTTTAAGTAATGCACGAGGATGACGTGGTGTTCTGTAAGGGACGTTAAGACATATCTTGCTGAGAAGCTCTGGGCAGTCAATATGATTATTTAACAACTTATAAAGGAATACAAGGTCGGATACTGTACGACGGGATTGGAGAGAATACATTTTGAAGTGGTTCAGCCTGTCCTTATATGATGTTACTGAGTAATTCAATTTCAATCGGAAAGCAAGATGTTGAACTAGTCTTTTTTGTACACTCTCAATCCTAGAAGCATGAATTTGATACGTGGGACTCCAAACTGTGCTACAGTATTCCAATCGGCTTCGTACGTAACTGTTATAGAGAAGTAGCACAGTGGATGCGTTTTTAAATTCCTTGGAACATCGCAGGACAAACCCGAGAGCCCGAAATGCAGCAGCAATAGTTTTGTCAATGTGTTCAACAAACCGGAGCTGGTTGTCCAAGTGTATTCCCAAGTCCCTCACAACACTTACTTCGGATAATGTGGTTCCCTGTATGTCATAGGAGGATTGTATTTTGTTACGTTTTCGGGTGAACTTGATGTGATAGCATTTAGAGCAGTTTATATGCATGTCATTCTCTGTGCACCATTGGTTTAGACGGTCGATATCTGATTGTAGTAGTTGTGTGTCAGATTCCTGTCGGATAACACGTACCAATTTCAGATCGTCTGCAAAAAGGTATGGAGTTGAGTGCTTAAATATGGTTGGTAGATCGTTGATAAATATATTGAACAAAAGTGGCCCCAAATGTGACCCCTGCGGTACACCAGATGTCGCAAGATACGTATCCGACTCCACTCCGTCGACCACCACAGAAGACTGTCTAGAAGCAAGATATGATCCAAACCAATCTAAAGCAATCTTGACTGAATTATACTAATGCAACTGATAATGTATCAACAGAATAGGTCGTACTACAATATTTCTTACTTTCAATGACAATCTTACCTAAAAATATGCTATGTACGCAATGCCTGTTTTTGGTCTCTAAATCTCAAATGGAGTGAAATTATTACTTGAGACTGATTACAAAACACAGTTACAAGATTACACACCCATCAAAGTTGCAGTTCGCCCATAAACATCAGCCAAATCACATATAATTTGACCAGCTTCGTGCTCCGTCAAACATCACCTTATTACTGTAAAAATCACTACCCGCGTGCCACTTTGATTTACTTTACTCATTGTTTATGTTGTTCTTCGTAAGTAAGTATTAGTTTATTGTAGATTAATAACATAATAAAAATCCCAAAATGAAAACCGTTCCGCAACTTCTACTCGATGACAGCTCATGTACAAGTCTATTTTGAATTTCAGTGTTGCCAGACACATGAACAATTTAGTTCCTCAAACTTTAATTTCTTGACTTTATAGACAATCTATATAATAAATCTGTTCCTAATAAATATTTTCTAAAATATTTTTTTAATGTAGAAATAAAAGACAAGACATGGTTTAATTTACTATGTATGTTTACGATGTACCTATCCTATGTCATGAGATCCCAGATGGGACTCGGTCACGGGGGTCAGCTTTCCTATATATAGATTTAGGGTAGCAATTTTCAATGAGGTTGTGATCATAAATGATCTCCTCAAGAGGATATTTAATCGTAGTCAGTTTCCACGCATGGAACGGTGGAATTTGTTATACTGCATTTTGTCTATTCCCAGTAACGCTAACGCGTTACATTCACCTTTGCATTTGAATTACAGCAACGACCAAAGGTATTTTATAGTTGCGTTACAATAGCTAGTCGATGCTGAATGTCACCTTTCCTGTTCCTTAAACAGCAAAAAAGCTTGTCCTAAGTAAACACAACCTCTTCTTTAACATATCATCAATCCGTGGGTTCTCTATTTTGTCTCATAATTTTTTTATCCATAATCTAAGGTGTCATAACGTTTTGTGTCCGAACTCCGAAGGGTAGCTAGCCCTAAATTCATGTCTTATAATATCACTTGTCCGAAAACCTAAATCCCTAAACATAACATTGACCTAATTTTTATCACGGATTGGGACTACTCAATCCGTGATATATCCACAAACACAGAAAGAACGAATACCAAAGTAATAACACTAGCATTACTAAAAGTCTACAAAACCAGGGCCTTCTTTACTTTTGTAAGCGAGTGCATGCATGACGCGTAATTTGAACTTTCCTTCTATTTAACCCTATGTTTCTGGCTGGTTTGAAAGGGTTTCATACTTATCTTCGAAAAACATTTTTGCGAAAGCCATTTTTACTACGCCAAATCATCGAAGAGCTATTTAACCGACAGGTTAATTGACCGATGGGCCATTTCATCGAATACCTACATGTACGAACTCCCATATCACCGATAGTACATTTCATGGAATAATACGTCAAAGGTCAATCAAAAACAATTTTTTATGTTGATCATAACGATTGATTCGGCGATCATTGTTCCGATAGAACTTTCAGTAATGGACTTATTCCAAAGAGTCTCTATCAACATCTAAGGAGACTCGCGCTTGACCGTTGGATCATAGGTCTGATGCAGAAGGCAGAATTGCTGGAGGCCTAACCACCAGTAGCTTGGTCCTTGTACCCGATGCTGGTGGGTCTACCTTCTTTTTATATTTTTAAATGTTTTTATTTTTATATCTATATTTAAAAATGTAATAAAGAGGTAATAATAAAAAAAAATTGGTTTAGAGAGAAAAGTTACCGGCCTTAGCAACAATAGTTACATAAAAAAGAAAAATATAAAAAGGTTTTACCATGTCTATAAAAAAACCTCGAGTCTTAGCCTAACCCTATTTCAATAAAAAGGAAAAAATGTTGCTGCACTAGCGCCATTATCCGTTTTCGTTCGTTTGCTTTCTTACTTTGCTTTTTGCTTGCCTTTTGAAGGTTTGGCGTGGGTTGTGTATTTCTGTGTTTTGAGAATATTTTATATTTTCAAGTAATATGCGAAAACGAAAATCTTTGAAAAAGAATGATGATGACTCTGATGGGTCTGAACCAGGCGGCGAACCAGAAGAATTTCAAGATTCAGGTGAAGACTGGACGCCGGATGCCGATTCTGTAAGTGTGAATTTGGGGTTTGAAAAATATTGTTCGTAAAGTTAAATAATCTGGTTTCGATAGAATTAAAATTCTCATTTGAATGTACTTAAAAAAAATATTATGGGACGTTTGTCTTTTTATTTTGTGGTTTCTGTACCGTTGTTGGTATTGCATTAAATCTGGGTGAGGTTATTAATTTACTTCAAAGTTTACTAATATTCTCGAGATTAGGAAGTTTCATATGAAATAGTTATAATGTATTGACTGTGATTATGTAAAAACAGCGTCGTTCTACCTACTGTATCGTATAAAATAACTGTCTTAGCTCAATTTTGCAGAATGAACAACCAGGACGGGGTACTCGAAAACGAACATCTAAGGCATCTGTGAATAATATTAAAAAGAAACGTAAAAACTCATCCTCTGAAGAAAGTGAGGGTGAGGGTGAAGAGGACGAAGAAGCTGAAGATGAGGAGGGAGAACTTGATGAGGAAGAAGGTTCTGATGACGAGAAAAATGGGTCTGACGGAAATAAGTCTGACTCAAGTCAATCTAAAGATGTACCAAAGCATTTCCATGTAAGTTTAATGGTTAATCAGCACAATTTAGTGTAGTTAAAACATGTACATATACATTTGTTCACAAGTGTTAGAAAGGATAAGCATAAGTTTAAAAATAGTGTATCATGTTGCTAGGTATATCTCTAATACTATCAATGTTCTAAAACACAACTTTGAAGAGATCTGCTAAACTTATCTTTTTATTATTATTATGCAACAGTGAAGTGTAAAATTTATCTAATACTAGCGTCCTGCCCCGGCTCCGCATGAGCACCTACTACAGAATGTCCTTGTACAATGTTTAAGTAGAGTTTCATTAGACAATTACATTAGAAATCTCTAAATTTATATGGGTTTCTCGACTATATGATGCATGCGTTATGCATATAAACCTTCTTCTTTAATCACTTTATCTATTAAAAATATGCATTCAAATCTGTTGTGTAGTTTTAAAGATTTAAGCATACATAGGGACAGAGGAAGCGACTTTGTTTAATACTATGTAGTGATATTAATTATAATTATGGTTGTATTAATTTATAAACATCATGATTAAGTTGTCAAACAATGTCTTATAATTTCATTTTGAATAACATGTTATGTTTATTATAAGCATTACTTCTGTAGTGATATCCTTTAGTTAACTATTAATGTTTTACAAATTGGAATGAGATAGTTACACTAATAATATGACATAAATCAACAAAATTAAGTTTATGGATTATGATGTTAAAGTCTTATTTATTTTATTTGCAGTCTGGAAACTTTGTCTTATTAAAATCTGATGTTAAATGGGATGGTGATACAGTTATTTCAAAATTGGATGAATTGAATTTATGGAAAATAGATGGAAAGGCATTATTGCAGAAATTTATCCCTATGGAATCAAGTGGAAAGATGTTGCACAAATGTACATGTGTGGTAAGTAATTTAAAACATTTATAATTTTTATTGAAAATAAATATATGAGCTTGCGAAACATATCTACAGCACTCATGATTAATCAATTTTTATAAAAGGAATAATCTTCTATGAAATATTCCTTATATTGTACCATTCATGTTTCTAAAAAAGCTAGTTTATGTATTTTATCATTCACTCATTTTTATTTTTAACTTGTTGTCATATATACAACACACAATAACAATATACAATTTCCTGTTCCTAGTATATGTACAATGATCCCCAAAACAACATTTAAAAATTTGCTATAAATTGGAATGTCAATTTTCATCTCATTTTTTATTGCTGAGACTGTAAATATTTTTGTATTCCCCTTGAAAAGTGTTCTGTGGTGGATGTTAGATCCCTAAGGACCATGTACTAAGATTGATCAAATAAACTCTTTAAGAATTGTTAAATGATAGCTAGGGATAGAAGGAAAAAAGGCTAACTTGTTGGAACAAGGCCTTCCTTAAACCTATCTAGGATTTAAAGTCCTGAACAACACAATGATTGTCAAATTGATGTAAAATAGCATACCATCGCGTTAATTATTAGAATTTTCGACATCATCCTTCTATGTTTTACATCCATATCTCTATTTAAAAATGACTTATACCTAAGTTACCTACAATAAACTTGAAGAGCTGTTACCTATGTAATATTGTTTAGTATTCCTGTATGTTAAAAACATTTACTAATTGCAATTATTATGTTTTAATTTCAGTACTCTGGATGGAATGTGGACAACAGAGAGAATTATTATCCTATCACTGAAATACTTGACAGGAACCCCCGTACGGACTCCAAGGAAATATGTGTAGCGTTAGATCTAAACGATCTTATCAAAGTAAGGGACAAGTAAACCATGGTGTTTTTTACTTAATTCAATTAGATAAGTGAAAGTAAATTTATTAATACCTGTTTCCTTAATTCCTGATTACTTCGTGTAATTTAATTTCATTCCAGATTACATTGTGTAATTTTTTATAAGCTGGGGATTAAATATTCAATTCTACAATAGTTTTATTGCTTGTTTCATTTATAGCAGCTATTCAAACTGATCTTTGTGCATACATACTTAAAAAAGAATGTTACGTTATTGTGGCAGAATTGTCTTTTTGATCGAGTGAAGCAAGCGGACCGAGAGCATTCTACTACTTTTTGGCATGTGTATTCATATGGGTATATATTGCCCCGTAAAAGTTTAAGGCAAATTTTGTCCAAGGTATTTTGTGACATTGGCTATAGATACAGCTTAGCCCGATACACCGCATTCGCACTTCGAAACTTGTCTGGAGTCAGGTAGATTTAAAAAAAAAAAGATCCGTCGCGTCGATTTGACTCTCTGCAAGTATTAAGTTGAGCCTTAGGGTTCTTTCAATTCAGCCGTTTCGTGCCGTACGGCTGCCGTGCGTTTTTCATACGGCAAACTCGTCTGTGGCAAATAAGGCGGGCGGCGATGAATCGTAATATGGCCAATGACTTTTAGAAAGATAAATAACTATACAATAATATTATTCATGGACATTTCTATTTAAAATATGTTTTTCCGATACAGACTGTATAAAGGTATCCAGTCCGAACATTACCTGTTGCAAAATATTATAATAAAGATTTTCCAAAAACTTTTTGATTACAAATTACACCGATAATAATTATCGGTGTAATTTGTAATCAAAAATTTTGAAATTCGTTTTTAGGAATGAATTATTTATTCCTAAAAACTAATTTCAAAATTGCAGAGTTGTTTCAATGTATTGTAAGTACTTTTTTTTTTAAAAGCAACGCTTTTTGGTAGATTGATAGTGATAGAAAAGATTTTAAGCAATAAAATACGTTATTTTTATGTGTTTAGGCATTAATATTGCGTAAATTCAGAGCCAGTATTCTTAAGACGGATACGGGACAGGCTACGGTGTTTGTACGGATCCTGTCCAAAACGGTTGAGAGGTTAATGAAGAAAGGTATCAGTTTACGGGGAAGGCCCCGAAAAAAATTGGACCTCGAGGTTCTTGGCGAAGCTATGCACATACCACCTTGTGCGTTACGTTCGAGGTCGCGACAAACTTTTTATACACAGAGCATATTATTTCTTCTGCGGAGTAAAGTACAACGTCGTGTACGCAAGCCCTATGTCAAAATGTATAATAACAAAATAAATAAAAGTAAATATTTCTACATTGAAAGCAAGGTTTTTAGTCACACATATTTTAGATCTTTTGCGACAATGGAATAAGTGTTACACTGAGCATAATATATAAGACGAAAAACATACCTACCCTACTGATCTATTCACAGACGATCAGCAGAACAGTACGCGCCAACTAACTTAGCCCGACCTAAAATTTGATATCATAGAATCATTGAGGTAATAACGTAGTACATTATTACCTCGTTAAATTAAGTTGGCAAATGTACAAGAACTAATAAAAAAACTCGTTCCCCGCCGTTTAGTTTCAAAACAAACATCTAAGCAGTCATTGCAACAATTACAAGCCTTTTTTTTTGGTTTCGCTGGGGTAAAATGCCTACGCATCCCTTTCCGTTGGGGGACGGGAGGCGTATGTGGGGCTCCCAGGGGGTTAGGCAACCCCCCAGTGTACCCACTAAAAGTCCCCAGCGGCACTCCTTCATCGCCTACTTGGAGGGGGCCTGGGAAACCGGCAGAGCCTTTGCGTCCAGTCCCCCTCCGGCGAAATTAGGTCGGCCTAAGGTTAGCTATTAGAGAAGTTCTCGCATGACAGGAACAAATAAAACACCTCGTCCCAACACCATTTTTGTTCGAAAACTAACATCTGTGCAGCCTTCTGCAACAAGTCCAGGCCAGCCAAGTTAGTCCATCATAACAGCCCTTTAATGGCCTACTGCAGGGACGGGCCTCCGCCAGTGACGGAGGGATACTTGGCCTACAGATATCACGCTGGCCAAACGGATTGGTATAGGATTTAATTTCAAGTTTTCCTTCTTTTTATTACGTAAAGATAATATTCACGGATAGTCCCTTAGTCGGTCGGTCGGCCAAGTTAGTTACTGAATAAGTATAATAATCATGTATGTTGTTCTACGTTGAACAACCCGGCTGAATGTCATAGACTAGAAGGATTGATTGGAAATAAAACTATGGGTGGGTGGGTTTCTTTGTTTTCCAGTATATTCTTATCCATGGTTTCTGTGTCTGTCAAAATTAGTGTATAATCTATGTCTGTTTGTCAGTGTCTATCAAAGAGTATATTTATTATACGGGAAAAGAGAGTCCTCTCGTGTGAAATTTGTGCAACACATTTTGAAGCGCAGTCTGTATTTTTGAACGAGAACTATAATTTATACGTATATGTATAACTAGGTATAGATGAACATGTATAGCTATCTAGCGATATAGGTATAGTATACCTTTATACTAATCATTCTTGGTGTTATTGTAAATTATTACCAAACTTTAGTTTTTACAAGAGTAAAAACTAAATATGTTTGGTAATAATTTACAATGACACCAAGAATGAATTAGTATATACAAGAGTAAAAACTAAATGGGTTTGGTAATAATTTACCCGGATATAGAAAAATAAAAAACATGAAATAATCAAAAAAGCTTTATTTTCTATTTTTATGTTTGTCATAGTATGCTAGAGCTGCCAACTTTACTTCATCAACTCCCTCGTACTTCAACTTTCCGGCCAAAATTCGATTGATTGATCTACACCAGCTATATATTAAAACATTTATTGTTGAATTTGTGAACATTTCATAGATCTTTTCTTTATATTCAGGACATTTAAATGGATTTAAAACTAACATCTGGACAAATGAAATAATGTTAAATTTTATTTTATTTTTAGGCACATTTTGTTTCAGAAAAGAGATGGCTAAGCTCTGAATTTCTTTGAAAAACAATTCTATTTCTTTACTAGGATAACAAAGCCATCTCTTTTGTTTGTACTCCTTGGCACGGATAAAAATATTGTTAACATTTTTGTCGTCTAATAATGAACTCCTACAAGTTTCACAACCTTTAACAACATTTTTCAAACATTTTTTTAAGACCCATCCACAAACATAGTTGCTTTGACCAGCATCAGTTTCATGTTGCTGATCAAAGCAAATTTCATTATTATAGTGTATATTCGTTTCTTCAGAAACAGGAGGAGCCTCAATGTTTTCTTTTAAAAAGAAATCTAAACTTAAAAGGCATTTATTTAAATCTTCTTCACAATTTGCTCCCTTGGAATGAGGCGCGGTGAAGTTATTTAATAGCAAGGCTTTAAACACCCCTTCGAAAGCCACAGTATTAGGTGCAATATTTCTCGCACCATAACTCCTAATGTTTCCGAAGAAATTTTCTAATGGGTCTTGATTAAAGTTTCTAGTTATCATTGCATCAAGTCCATATTTACGAGACAATACCTGCCAAAGAGTTTCCATGCCTTCTATTGTTTTTATTAAATTTGTCACAGATGGTACAACTGTCTCAACCAATCGGATTCTGTTACCAACTTTAACATGTTTTATATATTTTAAACTTTTTAAAATAATCTTACTATTCTGCCAAAGTTCGTGGTGAGGTGAATTATTCTTGACAGGCCCTTTATAAACTTTGCCATTAGGGATGGAAAAACTGCTAACATTTAACGAATCAAACAAATTATCAAGTAACAAAGTCAAATCCACCAACTGCCGGCATTCCATCGGTAGGTCGCCTCTTGCAGTCAAATGTTCGGTCACAACAGCAACACTGTGACTAAATAGCTGTGTTGCTGACTTGACCCGCATTTTATTAACTTTATCTTTATTTACGTGTTCTTCTGTTATTTTATTAAGGAGTCTGAGCTCCCCATACGATTTGTCGGCATTATAAACCATTTGATAATAATCCCACTTAATTGTTTTTTTCTGATTACAGCTAACGTATGTCAGGTCTTTTGTCATTAAATTATTTCTTAAGCCTTTAAGAAGATGAGGGGTGTCATACAGAGGGACTATGCTGGTGCCTTTTATTCTTATAACCTCATGACGCCACTCTCTTCCATTTCGTAAATACATGGCTTTACTTTCTTGAACCAGTTCATTTATGGCACTCACATTAACTGGGCTTTGATCACAAACTGTGTTTACCACAATAAGACCTGCTTCTATACATTTTATGACAACATTTTTTATCATATTTTTTAATTGTACTTTAGTTAAGCTATTGGTAAAATAATAACATATTGGCTGCTTAAAATTGTTTTTCACTCCCTTCACCATGAAAACGAGTACATGGTCAGAAAACATTGCCTTTGGATTTGAAGTAAAGCCTTCTAATTGATCTTTATGTACTGAATAAAAAATCTGAGGTGTAATTGACATTTCGTCAAATATAAGGCTACATAAGCGGTCCGGGGCTTCTTTATTCAATAAATCCTGTTTTATTTTTTCAAATATAACATGATTTAAGCCAGGCGATAATTTTATTTGACTTAGTAAACGTTTCATTGCTTTACTTGAAGGAAGTGTAAAAAGTTTGTATAGTAGTCTATAGCATTTAGGACTTTTTTTGTACAGTGACAAACTTAAAATTTTCTCTTCAATAGAAAAACGCCTTCCTTTTGATTTTTAGTTGTTTGTCGTTGCATGTTCGTAAATAATTGAGCAGGTTTAGTCATACGTTTTGTAACTTCTTTAAACGCTATATTTTCGGCAAATTTATGTCCATTAGCCAATCGTTCTTTGAACAGTTGGCCCCTTTTGTGCAAACGACTTGCTTCAGCTTGTAAGCACCTGATCTTCTGCTGGAGCGGTCTTGTAAAGTTATGAACACCAAAGGGCTTGAAAAGAACACCTGAAAAACCAAATAATAATAATTAAAAAAAAACTCTTAAATCTGTTTGTAATATATCCTGCTAGAGAGATTTATTCTAAGATTTATTTAAATAACACTACTCCTACGTCTTTTGTTTCAGAGCATAATTATATTGAGATAGGATAGTATTAGCATTGCACATAATCCAAGCATTTATAATGGACCTTCAGGTGACAGGCTTTTGCATACTATTAGTTCTCGTTCGATCGTTCTAGCCCTTATCATCCCCCTGTTGGGCAAAGACCTTGACCAATGAAGGCCAGTGTTTTTGTGCCCTATCTACCTCATCTCGCCACCTCCTACGTGGTCTGCCGCGACGCCGATTTGATGAATCTGGGCACTACTCGGTGGTCATTCTGGTCTATAGGTCAGGCATGCGGCAGCCCAGTCCCACTTCAGTTTGGCCGCATTGTATGCAACATGCGTGATCTGTGTCTTGGAGTGTGTTTGTTGGTATTGTGTTTCGGACTTTGTCCGTTAACCTGACACTATTTCTGATATTATTTCTGATTGACTAAATCTTTATAATCACATTATGAGTAGGTAAAGATAACGTGAATATAACAATTACCTTTAACAGGCCTTTTTGTTCTAGTTTTACTTAGTGCGCTATAATTATGTTCCACCAATACATTAGGTACAGCAGTGTTACTTTCATCTGAAAAAAAAATTCTTTACTTAATCTGTAAGTAAAGAATCATCATAACAGCCTATTAATGTCCCACTGCAGGGACGGGCCTCCTCCCGTGACGGAGGGTTACTTGGCCTACTAATACCACGGTGGCCAGACGGATTGGTATAGGGTTTAATTTCAAGTTTTCCTTCTTTTTATTTCGTAAAGATAGTAGTTACGGTTATTCCCTTAGTCGGTTTTTACTACACCCATGGGATAAGATGGGGTGGTGACATATTGTATTCTTACTCCGTCACCACACGGATATAAGTAAAAAATAAATTTACCCATTTCAAAGGTGTAGTAAGTTTAAACTTATGTAGTAAAATACAAATAGAATATACAATAGAATACAAAATTAACTAACTTTTTACAAACTTTTATCATTTAAAGAAAGAAAGAAGATAATAATACATACAATATTAATAATATAACATTTAATATCTATCTATATATATATACTTATAATAATGCTGAATATTTGTTTATTTGGGACTGGAACCATCAGCCGTATTTAAATAATTGTTTTTGTGTTTCATAGCCTACTTCTTCTAGAAGATTATAGGTTTTTCTCAAATAAATATTACATATATAGAGCAAGAAATATGGGGGATAAGTTTGTAATAACTTTTTATTGCGTATTTCGATTTGTTTTAAATTTACGCAGAAAAACAATAAGAATATAATTATGAACATGCAGCGCAATCTTTTGGCGGGTGGGTGGAAACACCGGGACTAAAAAATAAAGTAAGAAATGTTAAATGGTACCTGAAGTAAAAGCAGTAGGTGTTTGTAGAATATCAGCACCAATGGTGGGAGCAGGTTCTATAACCTCAGCGGGAGCAGGTATATTACTGCTACCTAAAACATAATTATAAAATTATTATTTGTTATGTACAGCTAGGTTCAAACTTGTTATAGGATCAGAGGCATCAGTAATAGAAAATTAAGCCGGATAAGCATAGCTTATCCATACATTTCACAGGATAGAACTGCATACATTATTAGGTGTGGTGCTTACTGCATGTTAATTAGTGTGCCACAACATACCACAACTGAATACCTACGTCAATCCAGCGTTACTCTTTTCAAAAATTGTGTTACTATGTAAATAGTACAATTTTTGATTTAAGGTCATTGCAGAGGTATTAGTAAGAAATATTTGTTACCTGAAGTAGAAGCAGCAGGCATTTGTAGAATAACAGCAGCAATGGTGGAAGCAGGTTCTGAGATAACCTCAGCGGGAGCAGGTATATTACCTAAAATT
The DNA here is from genome assembly GCA_905475405.1 of Schrankia costaestrigalis. Taxonomy (NCBI): domain Eukaryota; kingdom Metazoa; phylum Arthropoda; class Insecta; order Lepidoptera; family Erebidae; genus Schrankia; species Schrankia costaestrigalis. Next base: position 10,715,936 of record FR997838.1, read on the forward strand.
AAATATTTTATTTACTCATCATTACTATGATTTTAGTAATGATAATAAATGAAGTCTAAATTATAAACTATAGATGTAAATTGTAATAATTTTAAGAGAATCAATGATCTCACAGTTAAACTGAGCAAGCAGTTTTGTCTTCAAATTCATCATTTTCAATTATTCATCCATCCAAAATATAATTACAAAATTAAAATTCTCATAAATTACATAGAAGTTGGTCTACACTTGATCAGATACATCAGTAAAAGAAAATAATTAAGTACAGGTCAGTGCTATACACTTTACACTTACCAGGCAAATTCAAAGTTGGAACAGCCAGGGCATTTAGGCGTTTAAAACGGTTCCTGTGTTCATCAGAAAAGTGTAGATCACAAACTCTCTTTTTCTTAAACATTTCATAGTCTAATGAGGTTTCCAGCTTCTCTCCAAGTAGAGTAACCCAAGCTTAAAATCGTTCAGGAAATTTACTAGGATTTGGCATTACATGCAACACAACACCTGAAACAAGTACAAAGAATAATGTTGCTTAACTGTCAGTTAAGAGATCTAAATTACATTTTACTGATACAAATTTTATATAAAAATGTGAATATTATGGTTATGATTCGATTAAGATTCAAGAGTTTGTAGGCTAGAATATGTTTAAAGTCTGCATTACATTTTTTTAAGGGTGGTATTTAAAAGCACATCAAAAAGAGGACATCTTGTATACAAAAATAATCTGAATTCACATCAAAAATACTATTTGAGCAGCAAAATTCACAACTTACAATATATTTTATTAACATATTTACTTATACTATATTAACATCAAATAGTTGTTCTGCTATTTATCTTAAAGTAAAGCTTTATTATTAATGCATAGCTAATAATTACTTACGCACATCAAACCAATGAATAGTTAAAATAACAGCTTCTATTTTCATAATAACATTCAACAGTTTATCTAAAAGAATTTGAATATAGCATTATGGAGCATTTATGATCACAGTTCTAATTTAACATAACCTACAGAAGTTGGAATCCTGGTGTTTTTTTATATACCTATATCCAAAAGTATCTTGTTTCTGGTAGCAACTTGATTTTTAGTAGTGTTGCATATAAATGGATAAATAACTTGATTAAGAAATGTATAAAAACTAATATGTACTAGAAAAAAACAAGTTAATAAATATTATAGTTATGTAGAGGAGTTATTAAAAAAAATTAAGAAATGAAGATAAATATATTATATTAAGAATAACTTTTGAGGTGCTTATTTATATATATTCTACTTGTATAGTTATTTTGCTGTCAGAATGAGATAATTTGCTGCGCACTTAGTTTTTTTGATGCAACATAAATTTATTTGTCTCGCATTAGAGAAACAAAGTAATGTGGTTTTGATGTAAATTTTATTATGTTAATTAATACTGTAATACTAGTTTTTGTAAACGTTTAGTTTATTTGTTGTGAAGTTATTTATTTAATGTAAAAAAGAATATCATTGATGAAAATAAATTGAAGTGAGATTATTTATTTGATGTGCAATTAATAATTTCCCTTTTATTGACAATTACATTAAGTGACTTCTATTAAGTATGTATAAACATCAGCGTCCTTGAATATGATATAGATTAAATATAACTTTTAAACTGTTGAAACAAATAGTACGTAGTATGAAATAATATTAGTAGTTGCAAGTTTTGTGACAGACCAGAAGTCAAAAAATATGTTTCAAAGAAGACTAATTTGTAGCTTACCAGTGTTGGTGTTTTTACAACCAAATGCACAGCGGTGTGGCATTGTGTTAAAACGATGAAAACAAAAGTGTCTTTTCTCACGTATTATGTTTGTTTGCTAACGCACTAAGGGCAGCAAGAACTTTGGCACTGATTTCCAGTAGGCTCTGTATCAAGACGGAGGAGTGATCTCTACTCAACGTCTGATAAAGAAAACACAATGAAAACGACAAATTACACACGAGCTACGGAGAAACAAAAACAAGCGCAAACGCAAGTTTAGGCGGCCATATTGGGCTGGACTGGGTTTGACGTTGCTCAGTTTGTTTACGTTTCACAGATAAAAAATCTGATGTAATTTTTATATTATCTGTCGCATGTTTCGGGTTCAATAATACAGAGGCGCTGCTTTCTACCGAAAGGTGCTAAATGTTCTATGTGTCCCCCCCCTGGTGTCTATCTACTGTCACAGTGTGACAGACAGACAGCACAGCAGTTATCAGTCTATTTTGGTTTGGGAAAATAAAAACAAATCAATCATTTTTAGCATCGTACTTCGTTGGAAAGAATGAAGCTTTTTGAGTAAGAATTCTATTGACTGCAATAATTAAGCAAAGAATAACAATGAATCAAGATGAAGGGCCTGTCAGAACTGGTAAGTATTATTGTTCGATAAAGTTCTGATTTAACATATATTATTATTTTCGATCACTAGGTCAATAACTTGTCTTCCTTGATATTTTAACAAGGGTTCAAGAAAATTTGTGTAATTTCTCTAAACTATTTGTAACTATTGTTCCGTAACTTTTTAATGATGTAATAAAATTGCACTTTCTGTCGTTCTCGTTTTTATATTTCAAATAGTTTCATCTTACTTTTAATCAACTTATGTAATCTGTATTAAGATCATTTTCTGTAAATAGAACTATACTTTTTAATGAATAAATATGTTCCTGTAAAATATATTTCTACTTTTATAGAAGCAGACTGTGCTGTTTGTCTGCAAAAGTGTAATCATCCTACCAAATTACCCTGTGGACACGTCTTCTGTTTCTTATGTGTAAAGGTAAAATAATGATTTATGTATTGATGTTTGAATAGTTTTGTGGAATATATCTACAAATATAATTTTTATCTACAGGGTATAGCATTCCAAACTAAGAAATGTGCTATGTGTCGAGCAATAATTCCAAGCAATTACTTGGATAATCCCATTTTATTGGAAAAATTATCTACAGATGAAGTTGTTACAACTGAAACTGAGAATGCAAATCAGTGGTTTTATGAAGGAAGAAATGGTAAGTTACTATCTTTGTAATCTTTTCAATTCACTTAGAATAAAAGACAATTTAAAAGGGCTTGTCTAATAAATATCCATTCATATTATAATCTTTCAGGTTGGTGGAAATATGATGAACGCAGTAATATTGAATTAGAAACAGCATTTAATGCAGGTGATCCTATTTGTACACTGCTACTTGCAGGAACCCTTTACAATATAGATTTTCAAAGTATGACACAGGTGAGAAGGAGTGACCAAACTCGGCGTAGACGTGTTCTACGAGACTCACCAACACTGCCATCCAAAGGTAAAATAGGTCTTGTAGTATATTAAATATTAGGATTTCATATATCGACGGCAAAGTGCCAATAGCTCCTAACTGACTCGGGCCAAATTTTACAGGAAACGAAAAAAAAGTAATTAATTATCAATTTTAGAACAATTAAAATATTTGAATCTAATTTAGAATAATAATAATGTATGCTTAATATATTATGCTGAATTAGTATATTTTGTGACAGTTTAGTTTTTTTTTTGGTTTGTTAATAATATGTTAATTTAGTTGTAAGCTATTTCCACAGTCATGTAATTTAAAAGCTGTTAGAATAAAAATAAATGTACGGGATTTCACTAAAACATGCAAATAAGGCTGTTCAATTCAAATAAAAAAAAAGTGAATTTCTCAGAAAATGTCAGTTAGGAGTTATTGGCACTTCACCGTCCACCACTATATGTGAATCTTTTAAATGCAATAAATGATCCATCCATCCATCATAAATCTAAATTATTGGAGACATTATAATTGTGTTATTGTATTCTAGGGGTGGCTGGTATAAAGACTGATATTCCTAATACAAACGAAATAAAAAGTGATGACGAATCTGATGATGTTGCAATAATTGAAGTTGTTCATGAAGTTATAGAAGTAAGTGATAGTGAAGATAATGTAACTGTTGAAGCAGAGCCTGAACAGAGTGAAGATGTGAGCCAAATTATTGATAGATTCAGGTATTTATGGTAAACTTGTAGAGTTTTAGCAGAAATAGTGTTTGCCATCAAGAACTGTTTGAAGCTTTCATGTATGATGCTGTTGTTAATTAATGTAATTAATAATGAATTTTACTTTTTTTCAGTGATTTTACTATAGAGGAACCAAACATTATTCAAGATCATGAAGATACATAATAAATTTTGGCCTTATTTTATAATGTTAATCTTATTGAGATACATTTTTAAACACATGTATTTTAAAGTATTATATTTTTTTGTTACATAACTGAAATCATTTTTATTTTTAATTGTGTTACCATTGTGTTACCCATTAATTGTTCTTAATTGCTTATGCAAATATTTGTAAATAATATTGCTATAATTTATCATCATCATATTGTAGGCCTCCATGCGCATTTTTGTATACCTTGCCATAACTTTGAATCTTACGTAAATTATAGCTGCACCTCAGGCTAAGTTATAACAGCACAAAATAGATTCAACTTGTATATTTAAATGGTACATGCATTTTTTGTTTAGACAATCTATCATTGTACCAACTATATTCAATAAATTAAACGACAACTTGTATGGGATTATAGGATTCAAGATTAGCAGGTAATTTTCAGCACTCATACCTTCATACTCAATTATTACATGGTAATAATTACATGGTAATAAAACAAAGAATAGCTTAGTATTATTTTATATTCACTAACAGTATTAACAATGACTAAATAGAATTAAACTAAAAATTACCATGGTCTCACTTTACTTTGGCTTGCATGAGTTAAGATCCAAGTGTTTAAAGGTTTTGCCTTCATAGCCATTTGCTTATGACGAGGAGACTTCGGACAAATAACGTACAATCTTTCATCTCTGACTACAAAGTAACAGGATTTACAGCGTCTTCGTACTTTACCCTTCACTTTGAATGTACACACTGGATTAATCAACGGCACTGAAGCTTGTAACAATTGCGTGTTGGGAACATTATTTATTGTGTTTAGCATAGGTAATTGCACATTTCTCATTGATAAACTAGCAATTGATGTTATTGATTTCACTGCGGTAAAAAGTCTTTGCATTGTGTCTGAAATGCAAGTAGTTTGGATTAAATGATGTTAATTATTTCTTACACTTATCGTTTTTAAATTCAATTCATTTACCGTGTTTTACAGAAAAATTACGAGCAAATGCAAAATAAAAATTCTAAGATAACCTGAAAATTATTTCAAGTTGCTGTCAGTACTCAGTTGTCAAAAGTTAGCAACTTGTCAATGTCATGATTATTAGGCATGGATTTTTTTGGAACAGATTGATGGCTATGGATATGTTTTTATCATTATATTACGATTAAGTACCATACTATAAAGTACTAGAGTTATCCTGTTATTTGTTCCAATAAAAGTTACTTTTTTACAACATTATCTTTTATTTCTCCAAGTTAAAATATTTATTTGTGGTATGGTGTACAATGAAACAGTCTTTATATTGAAAAGAAACAGCTCTTTTGCCCTAAAGTGAATACTTTAGTTTTAAATTAAAAATAATCCTATAAGTACGCTACAAATCAAGCAAGATCGAATCGAAAATTAAACCATTATATCTCTTTTTTATAATTCTATTAAGTCTGCGGCAAATTTATTACTTTTGATTATAGTAACTGGGTAAATAAACAAAATTTAATTATTTTGCCTATTTTTTTTCGATTTCTTAAAAATATGTTTTAATGCCTTTTTTATTTGAAATTAAGGTTTATCGGCACGTCAATTTAAGTTATTTTGAATAGGCGCAGCTTTAAAACATGTTTTTTATGGAAATTATTACATTTTTTATAAAGGTAAAATCTGGAAATGACCGTAATAGGATGGAATTGACATTTTGAATACTGGAAATGACGCGGTAAGACCGGTAATGATATTTCGCCAAGACACCAAGTATAAAATTGATAGGTTAAGGTTAGTTCATAATAAAATATAACTTGAATCAAAATATGCTTTATTTCTGTTATGATAAGTAATTTTAATCAAGTGGCTGGAAGTCGTTGAGTCTTCTGGCGAGGCTGTTTGTAAGTACTCTCGAGAATAACTGTGGCTCAGAAGTGATATGGGCCTATAGTTCTTCAGTAAGGATTTATCTTTTTTACTATTATTACCTTTTTTTAAGAACAGGACCACCACACACTGCCGCTCCACGCCTGAGGCCCTGGTGGATGACGGACTTAAAAAGCCTTGTGAGCTCTTTTAGGACAGGTGTTCCTCCAGCTTTTAGTAGCTCTGTAGTGATTCCGTCATCACCTGGACACGTATTGTTCTTAAGTTGCTCGAGAGCAGCTCTGACCTCGCCCCGTTTGACACCGGCGATGTCCTCCGTATAATGACGCGTAAGTGGGGCTCTGTGGTCATCTTCGCTAGGTCCCTAGGGTTTAGTCATCCGTGATGGGAACGGGTCCATATTGGCTCACCTAAAGTTCTTCTTCCGAAAATGTTCTTTCTAACGATTTGTAATCCGAATGATCACTCTTCCTAAAATTTTAAATCCTAAAGTTTTCATTCATACTATTTGTATTGCTACCGGCGATGTTCATAACACTCATGTTTCCGAAAATCGTTATTAATAATATCGTTATGTAAATATATTTAAACTCCTAATGTTTTTTGTCATAACGCTTTTATCCCTAAACATTTTCACCATAATATTTTCTCTCATACTCAGAAAGAAATATTTACCAAGTGAAAGTAATAAAAAGGTTTGTTTTAAACAATTTCTTGTGATTTTACTTAACAACTTTTTACATTTTTACATTAAACCATTTTTTTTAAATTATTAGAATATTTTTGTCTTAAATGAATGAAATCCATAAAACATGACTCGTTCACGGTTATGCTTATGGCCTGAGAGTTTACCATAACCGTAACTAAACCAATAAGTAAAGGACCAATTCGGTTCTGGCACTTCGCCGGCCTCTGCCGCGGCACGCTCGCTGCGCTCGCTCGGCTCGTGCGTTGGGGTCACAGTTCTACCATAACCTAAACCAATAATTATGAATAGGACCCATTTCGTTTCTGGATCTTGACTGAATGATTGGAGCGGGACTCTGGTTTTGCTCTGGTCTTTGGTAAATCATGTTATACCTACATGTTGTCAACAAAGTTACGCAAAATTGATATATAATAATATTAATTATTATGAATAAAAAGAAATCTAAACAAAAAAGATATGACTTTAAATTATAGTATAAAAGATGGTTATGTTGAGAAAATATAGGAAAACAAATAATAGTATAATAGATGTTTATTGCTACTGAAATTATGAAGATGAATGCTTCGGATTATTAACATTAGGGACAAAAAAATTAGGAATTGCGATTGTTAGGAAGAACATTTTCGGACTTCCAATTATAGGAGTTGAAATTTTAGGTGAACTTTGGCGCACCCGATGGGAACAGGTCCTGGTAGAAGCTCTCTATTTCCTCGAGTATCTCGAACTTGGAGGTCATAGTTCTACCGTCTGCAGTATTTAGTTTCATTAGATGGGTTCTACCAAGCTGGCGCGCGAATAATTTGGTGCCTCTATTCTGTTCGATCGCAGCCACAACGGTTGGAACATCGGAGGTCACGTCGCACCATCTTCCGGATCTTACGGTTAAGGTTTCTCCCATCCGACGGTGACATCTCGCGTCTTTGCCTCATAAGTTCGAGAGTCTCGGGGGAGAGCTTAGGCCTGACATTGCCTTTTCCGGGAAACACCCTTCGAGACCCATCCTGTAGCGTTTTGACCACTGCGTCGGTTTTCTGGTCAACGTTGCCACCGGTTTCCAACAGGTCGAAACGGTTTTGAAGCTCCAGTTGGAACTTGTTGAATCCCAGAGCTATTTGGGGCACGGTAGGTCTGAGAGTAGACTTCACCATGCCTCACGGCTCTGAAATTTATATTTGGAGTGCTTCGAACAAGCCGGTGATCACTCCCAGTATTAAACCTATTAATCACAGAGACATCTCTAAATAGGTAATTTCTATCGGTCATGATGAAGTCTATCTCGTTGTCTTTCTTTCTTTCTTTCTTTCAAGATCCCCTGCGACTCCAGGAAGTTGACCAGCATCTGCACCCTGTGGTTTCGCCGCCCCACACCGTAGGATCCGACTTTCGTTTCGCCGTATTTTTGTACTCCCACTTTGGCATTGAAGTCCCCCCTGACAACATTGTAGTGAGCCTTGGTAGTACCATGTAGTGCCTTAGCAATGTCTTCGTACATGGCTTCGGCTATGTCATCGCTGTATGTCGAGGTCGGTGCGTACAGTTGTACCACCTTCGGGGAATAGATGTCAGTGATTTTGATTATGAGGTACGCTACCCGTGTCGGCACACTGCTGACTTCCACAACGTTGTCGGTCAAGACTTTGTTGACCAGGAAACCAACACCGCCTTGAGAGGGCCGATCGCCTTCCCGAATGCAGAACAGTTGACCTGACGCGAGGGATATCGTGTCCTCGCCCTGTCTTCGGACTTCAGATAACAGTCAGGTGCCAGTTTATACGTAGTACGTTCACCTCGAGTTTGCTGAGATGTTGGTCCAGTCGTAGAGAGCATCCGTTATAGATTGCCAGGGTCATTATATTATGGTAGCTTTTTGCCGTAGCCCGAAAATTCTTCGCACTCCCCGTCCCACTGTTACTGCGACCGCTACCGTAGCAACGGACAGCAGGACTGCCGGGAACTGGGGACCGTTTATTTGGGCGTGGTAACATTTAGGACGGGGTTGCGTTACTGGACCACGCTGGCAAGACGGGTTGGTACAGGGTTTGCTTTCAAGTTTTCCTTCTCTGGCAGTCGTGTTATCTGTTTATAATTTTCGACTTTTACGACATCCATTAGGACGTAGGGGGTAGCGACACATTGTATTCTCCAGCCGTCGCTACAGTTTTTAATATTATTTCGTTTTTAGACAATCAGTCACTGAAACATAATTTACATTTAATATTTTTCTTTTGTAAATGTACTTATAATATATAGAAAATCACCCAGCCCATGACCCATGTATGCTTTTTTTAATATTGTATATGAAAAACCAAACACTTAAAGAATTACTTAATATTATGTGGATAAAATTAACAATTAAATTAATTAACTTCGCGTGTCCTCCTTGGGTAGGAGGACACGCGAAGTATTATTATTTTCCAAATGCAATTTAGACAGCATTAAGGCTGAATTCGAAGCGACGGATTGGAATGATCTTTTGTCATCAACTGATGTTGATATATGCACTGACGTTTTCTATAATAAATTGTTTGACATAATAAATAGGCATACACCGATGAAGAAGTTAAAAAATCAAACCTACCCAAGCTGGTATAATAAAAGTTTAATCAAATGTAACCAGGAAAAAAGAAAATATCACAAGCTGTATAAGAAGTATAATAATCCTCGCGACTACGATACTTTCTCATTGCTTCGCTCAAGATGTCATAAACTAGCTAAGGAGTGTTACAATCAATATTTAGCCTCTACGGAAGATTCTATAGCTAAAAACATTAAATCATTTTGGAGATTTATAAGTAATAGAAGGGGCAACAAAACCTCGATACCATGAGTGATGTCACTGGGTGTTTCTTCTTCTTCGTCGGATGGTCAGGGTATCTGCGAACTTTTTTCTGCTTATTTTGGATCTGTCTTTGAGACACCCGAGTGTAATAACTCAGCATTCTCCTCTGGAAATTGTTCAGATCTTAATATAGCCGAGTCCTCTGCACATGCTGTTCTGTCTTCTATCTCATTCACATATAAAGATGTCTTACACAAAATACAACAATTGGATAAGGCCAAGGGTGCAGGACCTGATCAGCTTCCTCCCTTTTTTATCAAATCATGCGCCAAACAGCTATCTATACCTCTTTGTATTATATACAATAAATCACTTTTTAATGGCATTTTTCCACAACGCTGGAAAATAGCATACATAACTCCCATATTAAAAAACGGTGATAAGTCACGATGCGAAAATTACAGACCAATAAGTATATTGTCTTGCTTTGCTAAACTATTTGAGTCTCTTGTGTATAATTTTCTGTATAATCATGTTAAGCCCATTATTTCTGATAAACAGCACGGTTTTGTCAAGAAAAAATCCACAGTCACCAATCTATTGGAATATAAACATTATCTTTGCCAGGGTTTTGCGGTGGGTGGTCAAATAGACGCCGTTTATACAGATTTTTCCAAAGCATTTGACAAGGTAAACCATGTTTTGCTTTGCAGGAAAATTAACTTCTATGGTATTCGGGGCAATTTGCTTCGCTGGATATCTTCTTACTTGAGTAACCGAAGTCAATTAGTAGCGTTAAATGGTTATCTTTCTTTGCCTATGGCAGTGTCTTCCGGGGTGCCACAAGGGTCTCATTTGGGTCCCTTATTCTTTGTCATATTTATAAATGACCTGATAGAGTCTCTGTCTTGCCAATGCCTTTTGTACGCCGACGACTTAAAAGTGTTTACTCAGATCAAATCACATAATGATAATATACTATTGCAGAAAGACTTACATACTGTTTCAGAGTGGTGTAATAGAAATAAAATGTACCTGAACGTTGAGAAATGCTTCATTATTTCGTTCACAAATAAACGTAAGAGAATTGAATATAATTATACAATCGATGGACAGATTCTTAAGAGATCTACAGTTGTCAAAGACTTAGGCATATTGTTCGATGATAGGCTCTCATTTAGACCTCATTACGAGTACATCATCACAAAAGCTAACAAACTGCTTGGTTTTGTGTTGCGGTCAACTAAGGATTTTAAAAAACCATGTAGCGTACTTTATCCTTATTTTGCTCTAGTACGAAGCATTTTGGAATATGGTTCACCAATTTGGTCTCCATATTATAAAGTGCACATTGGTGATATAGAACGGGTTCAAAGGAAGTGCCTCAGAACTTTATATTACCGACAGCAATCGGTTCGCTCATGCCCCAGCTATGACCAGAGATTATTAGAATTTCGAGTCCAGTCACTAGAAACAAGGCGTAAATATTTTGACTTTATTTATTTGTATAAGATAATCCATTCTATTATTGATTCACCTGTATTGCTTTCTAACATTGCTTTAGATATCAAGTATAGTGAACGTAGATCTAACCGTGTTAACTTATTTGCTTTACAAATTTATAAAAACAACATCTCATATTTCAATCCACTTGTTAGAATGGCCCGTCAATACAATGAATTGGCGATAGGTCATTTGGATTTAGACGTTTTTCATCCAAGTTTCAAGACATATATAAAGACTGTAACGGATATCCTCCATCCTAAGCCACAATCATCTCAACTCACAATAGTTGAGCTGCCTGAAGTTTGATTGCATAGGTATAATGTTGTGTAGTAGGTATAAGTAACTGTATCGTGTTTTTGTTTACTTTTCATTTGCTTTTTTTTTTCTATTATTAATGAGTGTACACATAATAATATAAGTATCTAAATTATGTATTCATCACGTGATAAAATATGGTTTTGCTGTATCCACATGTGGTTGAGTTGCAATTTAGAATTAAGTTATTTGTAATATTTATTTAATACTATCAAAAATTGTAACTTGTTTTTGTGGATTAAATGAATAAATAAATAAATAAATAAATAAAATTAAACGATAATGTAACAATTTAACACAATTAAGTCATTTCCAGTCATCATGCATCATTTCCATCACTAACATTTTACTGGAAATGATCTTACTAGGAGTGACATTTCGGGTTTAAAAGTCGAAACATGTTCAAACAATTTCGAACCAGCGCCATAATAATATCCTTAAAAGTTGCGCACAAACAGTCATCATATATTTTAAAAATATAAGACAAATTGTTTACTTTCATTTTAATCCGCCCCCTTATGGAAATGATCCGCACGCGTGACAATCTTCAAAAGTGATATTGAAATATATTTTTTTGGGAGTTTCCCTTGTAGTTAGGACTCTTTCACTCACGCGACGGCTTGTTGAGGAACAGAGGACGGTGAGGGGATGAAATGGCACGCGCATTATGCTACAGAGTGAGAAAAATATTCTGTTTGACGTAGTTAAACGGTAATGACGAAAATATCATGACAATTTTTTAAAAATGTATTTAGAATTTATAAGCAAGTTCCCAGAAAAATAATTTATTGCAGGATGACCTGTATACCATAGTTATTATATAAGTATTTTCAAAATCGCATTGTGATCAGAGTTTTTGCTGTAATTTTTATATTTATCAGCAAGGGTATAGATTTTCCTCGAGATGGAAATGACGTTAGGTGCGTGTTTTGTCAATTTTCTATTTAATAGTAAAGTTTTTGGGTAAAATACCGTTGGCACCTTTAAATATAATATAATAGGAAATATCACCACTTGAAATTAATTACATATAACCATAAACAACAGTACAATCACGAAAAACCTTTTATTTATGCATTTTGTTTATTTACCCAACTATTGAGTAAAGTATATAACATTAAGATTAAAACATATTATGAGGTTATTAAGAGTAAAAAAAAATTTAAGTGTTCATGGGAAATATTGGGTTTTTCTTTGAAAAATAGCTCTACATCGAATTCTAAAATATGTTGAGGTTAAAACCGGGTAGGGTACTGAGAAAAGACGGTTTCGCTCGTTTTTTCCGTAGGTATTCAAGATGACACACTAAATTTGCACTTTCCGACCCGTAGCGGTTAGCAATTATAACTTTTAACATAGATCTAAATAGTAGGTACTTACCTACTTACCACATATAGCGGTGTGATATTACCTAAATAGAAAACTAGCAACATGCCTCGGCTTCGCACGGGTACCTACAATATTAAGCATGACCTTCCTTTTGAATCACTCTGGTATCTGTTACTAACAAAACCGTAGTAAATCCGTTACGTAGTTTTAAAGATTTAAGCACATTTAAAGGGACGGACAGACCGCGACTTTGTTTTGTACTATGTACAGTGATACATATTATATGTGATGTTATGAATTCACCCCCTTACTTTTATACGCCTCTTAAATTTAATCACTGTTTAGCGAGATTTTTATTAGCAAAACCTACCTTATGCCAAACAAAACCGTAAGAATTTAAGCTAATCAATTGACTAAAATTTAACAGGCGTTTATGAGTACCTAAGGGGGATAGTTTTAATATTATTTAAAACACTAAAAATAAAGAAATTAACACTTAAAATGCCTCGAAGGCATTGTGATAGCGGTATGCGGACACCGTGCACGAGTTCGCGGGTACTGAGCCTATTATTTGTGTTGTATACAATTAGATTAAGAGCTTTAAGAAAGCCAAATACCTAGGTACCTACGTATATGTGATTTACTATGCTTTTGAATTATCTTAAGTAAGTTTATTTTTTACAACATTTGTCTTAAATAAGAAGATTATTAATGATATTTAAAAAAAAAAACATACTTAATGTTTTTTTTTTTAAATATCATTAATAAGAATATTATGATTTGACTCACTTGTTTCATTCACTGTACTTTTCTTTAACGTTCGACATAGTGGCACTAGATGAAAGAGATTTTCAACTACTCGACTAGGCGGGAATTAAAGCGAGAATTTTCAAAGTAGACGTAGTGGGGACTCGACATTCTGCGACTCGCGCTCGTGGGAATAAACCGTTTATTCTACTTAGCGTAGGTACTCGTAGGTTTAAACGAAATATGTTTATAGGAACAGGGACAATAAGCAGCTGTATGGAATTAAACTGTACTCATTACTGTATACCTAACTATCTTATGTGATCCAATGTACTTAGGTACGACGGTGTTTCTTACCATTCGATTCTTTTTTAGTAATCAGCGAACTTTTTAATATAATGTCATACCTAGTCAGCGAATAAATCCTAAAACTCATTTATTTCGTTTAGTCTATAATCTATTTTAATCTTTGGCTTTTATTGATAAATGAACATTACGTCACAACAATTTTGTGAGTGGTTTAATCCAAATTATTATGTAGGTATGTGTGGACTGAGGGCCCATTTTTTTTTCTGCGGCTTTTTGTAGATTAATCAACAAAAGTGCATAGTTAAAGTTGTTAAAGAGTTTGTTAAACGAATATCAGAGTTTGTTAAGACTGCATTCAAAAGATATATCGCTTTAAGTGGGTCCCTCAGTTCAAACACAAAATCTCCCATAATTAGATAGGTAATGAATTAAACAACAATTTTTTGGTAAAAATCCTTAGTTAAACATGTATAAAAGTATAAAAAGCATTGAAAAGCCTAATATGAGTAGCTAATAAAAAATAACAAACGTTTTAAAAGGTCCCTGAGGGCCCACTTGAATTTATCTCATAATTAATAAATTATAGCATGAACATTTAATATTCCTAAGCCAACCATTTGTTAAAAGGGCAAGGATAAATTTAAAATTAAAGAAAGATCACAAACAGTGATAATTATTGTTATTTTTAAGTTTTTAAGTGGTCCCTCAGTCCACACACTATGCAAATGCTAATTGTTAAATATATAATTAAATACAACAATTACGAAAATGGGGAGCCTTTCAGTGCATAGTTAATTTTGTATTTTATCGATCTGTATTTATCTTATCACTGGTTTTATAAATTCTTTTACGAAAAATTTACAAAATATGTTTTTCGTACAAGTAGAGTGCCCATGCAGTCAAGAGATAATCAAGAACCATTACATACATTAATGATGTTACATTACGTTTTAAAGTTTCTGCATAGTCATAAAGTGTGAGATAAAAGTAAATAGTTGTAATTGTGTTGGGCCGTATGCGGACCGAATTGAGTGCTATTTGATGCAAACGTAAACAAACAATAAAAAAATACATGTTCCTGTTAAATTAATGATTTAAAAAAATATATATTACGAAGTACCTAATCTTTAAATTTTCCAAAATATTGTCATAGAATTCTTATGGTCCCGTATTGCAGTTAATAATAAATTGATAAAAATGTTAAAAAACATAATAATTTAGTCTACATAACTTTTGAAATATTTTTTTTATTTTACTTACACTCTGACCTCTTATAATAGCAGTAGATATTGACAGTTTTATTCTAAATTATTTAATTACATAGTAACTCTCAAATCCATAAAAAGAAGAACCATATAAAAGAACGAAGAACTCTCAAATCTGTGGTAAACTGTCAGCTTGTTGATTATCGTGAAAAAATTCAATGTTACGATGATAACTGTAGTAGAATTTCGGAAAGCAGTAAGGAGAAAATGTTTTTACATGTAATTTCATATGGTCTCATTAATGACAAATCACAGTCGTTCTGTCTGTGATTTTAGAACAATAAGTCATAATTAAATTAGTTTTATTTTCAACTTGCTGTAGCCCGCAACATCATCACGATAAAAAAAATTATGTAGTACTAACTCTAGCCTATTCTTTTTCCTGGAGATCCTAAATATTTTTCTAAATCTAAAGTATCCTAGTTTCCGCGCCTAAAATTTTCAATTTTTTTTTGTATTAAATTACAAATATTTTTTTGCCTATAAAACTTAGGTATAACTAGAAAAATCCGAAAAGAAGAAAGACAGTGGAAAAAATTGGTACTCGCACGTGCACGGTTTATTTACTTATTGAAAGAAAGACAGAAAATCTATTTATTTGTCAGACACATAAAATAGAACAAAGTTTGTAAATCCGAAAAAGAAAGACAATGGAAAAAATTGTTACTCGAGGCGGGACTCGAACCCGCTTGTCTGGACTAAACGCGTCCAGCGCCATGCCAATTAGGCCACCCGAGTATCCGTCTCGACCCCCAAATTTAACCATTGCTTTATACGACGCCGGGCCACAACTTACAAACTGTACAACGCCATCTAGGCACGATGGCGTTGTACAGTTGAGTTCGAGTTTGGTGGTCGAGATGCTCGGGTGGCCTAGTTGGTCATGGCGCTGGACGCGTATAGTTCAGAGACGCGGGTTCGAGTCCCGCCTCGAGTAAAAATTTTTTCCATTGTCTTTCTTTTTCGGATTTACAAACTTTGTTCTATTTTATGTGTCTGACAAATAAATAGATTTTCTGTCTTTCTTTCAATAAGTAAATAAACCGTGCAAATGCGAGTCTGACTCGTGCACCGAGGGTTCCGTACAAACCAATATTTATATATTTATTTTCGCGCCAGAATGCGATGACTTCACTACTCATCTTTTAAAAATTTTACTACGTGACTTAGCTGTCAAAAATTATTTTTCCAATATAAAATAAATAACCCTTAAATATTTACTTTATTTTGTTTTTAGTATTAGTTGTTATAACGGCAACTAAAATACATAATCTGTGAAAGTTTCAACTTTCTAACTGCCATGGTTCATGAGATACAGCCTCGTGACATACAGATGGATGGACGGACAGCGGAGCTTTAGTAATTGGGGTTCCGTTTTTACCCTTTGAGTACGGAACCTTAAAAACTGTGGATTTCGTGTTACAAACAGACACTCCAATTTTATTTATATGTATAGACATACAGATATGTATTACGATTGTAGCTAATTAATAATATAACCTGTCACTTGTCTAAAACTTAAAATTTTATTACATTTTAATTTTACTGTATTGCAAATTTTATTGTTTTTATTTTTCCATTTAAAAAATGATTGCAATTTAGATTTAATTGATTAATATTAATATTGTGTAATGTTTTGCTTGCCGTGGCAACTTGTAATGGAATCAGCACTGTTGCTTGAGCTACTTAAATATTGTATTATTTCTGATTGACTTTGTGTATGTTTCGTGGGTTATCCTAATTATAAATAAATAAATATCTAAATTAATAATAAATGACATTAAAAACAAATATACAGTCGTTTTCTTAAAACGTGGACACCCCATACCAGACTTAGTAAGAAAATTAATAAAACAGTTAAAATGACAAAAAATATAAATAAACCAGACACAAGATAAATACAGATCGATAAAATACAAAATTAACTATGCACTGAAAGGCTCCCCATTTTCGTAATTGTTGTATTTAATTATATATTTAACAATTAGCATTTGCATAGTGTGTGGACTGAGGGACCACTTAAAAACTTAAAAATAACAATAATTATCACTGTTTGTGATCTTTCTTTAATTTTAAATTTATCCTTGCCCTTTTAACAAATGGTTGGCTTAGGAATATTTAATGTTCATGCTATAATTTATTAATTATGAGATAAATTCAAGTGGGCCCTCAGGGACCTTTTAAAACGTTTGTTATTTTTTATAAGCTACTCATATTAGGCTTTTCAATGCTTTTTATACTTTTATACATGTTTAACTAAGGATTTTTAACAAAAAATTGTTGTTTAATTCATTACCTATCTAATTATGGGAGATTTTGTGTTTGAACTGAGGGACCCACTTAAAGCGATATATCTTTTGAATAAAGTCTTAACAAACTCTGATATTCGTTTAACAAACTCTTTAACAACTTTAACTATGCACTTTTGTTGATTAATCTGCAAAAAATCGCAAAAAAAAAATGGGCCCTCAGTCCACACATACATAAATTATTGTGTTAACATTTACCTATATTATATATTATACATATTACCTATATTATATAAAAAAAACAGTGTACCTATCTAGTACGAATCACATAAATAATAATTATTAGCTTTATTATTTAAAATAACGACAATAGTGATATTATGAGGAATGGCTTCATCTCTACTATTGTTAAACCTACTTTAAAGTGTAACAAGCGACTCGTGAACTTCCAAAATATTAGGTAACATAGATCTAAATAGTACTTACTTAGCACATATAGCGGTGTGATATTACCTACATAGAAAACTAGCAACCTGCCTCGGCTTCGCACGGGTACAATATTAAGCATGACCTTTCTTTTGAATCACTCTGGTATCTGTTACTAATAAAACCGTAGTAAATCCGTTACGTAGTTTTAAAGATTTAAGCACATTTAAAGGGACGGACAGACCGCGACTTTGTTTTGTACTATGTACAGTGATAAATATGAGATGTTATGAATACAGTATAAATATTATTACTCCAGTAAAATAAGCATTCAACCTCGGAATGGAAGCGAATAAGCTGTAAATTTGCATAAACCTTTGTTTTGGTGTACTAATGACTGGTAGAAAAGTCTCATATGATCACGTGTCTGCGTCATAAGTTATTCAAGGTCAAAGGTCACGAAAATCAGTTTTTTCCCATTATCTCGTTTTCTATGGGAAATACGCATTTAACGTCATTATAAATATTGTAGATCATAAAATTGTCTACAAAAAATATCTGAACACTTTTCTCCTAAAAAGCATCGCTTTCGAGATATCGTGACTTTAGAGCGCAGGAAAGTCGTATTTTCGACTATATGCACACACTAGCTTTTTCCCGTGATTTCGCTCGCCTTTATAAATATTATGAAAAATAAGGCTTATTTCAATATATAGTAGCATATGCATGCTTGGTCACAGCCTAATCGGTTTGAAATTGACAAGGTTACATACAAACTTCCATCCCCTATCTTATCCCTTTAGGGGTAGAATTTATCAAAATCCTTTCTTAGCGGGTGCCTACGTTATATCATCTACCTGCATGCCAAAATTCAGCTAGATCTGTCCAGTGGTTTGGGCTGCTAAATCCGGTTCCGGTTGCTAAACAGTAAACACATACGTCAACGTCCTCTGCAGAATAAATTTAATATTTGTGCTAAAAGTGTCCTCTGAGTGTACTTGCATTGTAAAAAACTTTAAACAACGAAGAGTGATCATCATGATAAATTAAAACAAGTGAATAATATCGTTTTGCTAGTGAAAAGTTCTCACAAAACTTGTAAACACAATCAAAAGTGCTTCTCATTCTGTGCATAGACTATAGACTTTGCCTTTCTGTACCAACATCACAATAAAAATAGTGTTGCCAGTATAGGGATTTTTTTTTTTTTTTTTTTTTTTACCCTTAATTGTAAATAGGGTTGCCAGTCTCAGGAAAAATACTACCCTGAATTATTATTAGTACAGTTAATATTTATCTATAATAATGGCCACTCAAGACGATATATGCGCTGGATGCCTTAAAAAAATTGCCAATAAACATTTTATAATTTGCTATGTATGTAAGTCGAAATACGACCTTCCCTGTGTCAACATACAATCTAAACGCTTCTCACTCATGCAAGACAGCGAAAGGGCTGTCTGGAAATGCCCGGAATGCCTATGTAAGCAAAGCAAAACTGACAATACTAATACTCCAGTGCGGTCTTCTGTCCATTCTCCAGGTCCGATGTTTTCACGGAATTCACCTGACAATATAACATTGCGTAAAAAGAACTGTAATATACCCGGACTTGACTCGGACGGTGATCAGAATGTTACAGTGAGCTCTTTGAGAGATGTAATACGGCAGGAGCTGAGGACCACTATGCAGGCTACTATACTATTAAGGAGATGGTATCCGATCAATTGAATTCTATTAATTGTAATATTACAGAGTTTCGAGACGCATTGTCATTCTTCAACTCTCAATTTGAGACCCTAACCAAGCGCCTTGATGACAAGGATAAGACAATAAATAAGCTGGTGGTGGAAAACAATAACTTACGTGATAATGTCATAGACCTCACTGCTCGCTTGAACATGGTTGAGCAGAGTATGCGTGAATCTAACATTGAGATCAGTGGCATACCAGAGCACAGGTCAGAAAATCTAATTAACACAGTTAAGCAACTGGTGGAGATAACGGGTAGCGAAATCCTTGATACGGATATAATGCAAATCACAAGAGTAGCCAAACTAAATAAGAATAGTGACCGCCCTCGTGCAATAATTGCCAAATTTCGAAGCCCACGACAACGAGACAACGTTTTAGCAGCGGTAGTCAACTACAATAGAAAACATCCCCAAGATAAATTGAATTCACACCATCTGGGCATTGGTGGCGGTCGCGTTCCAGTGTTTGTGAGCGAACATCTAAGCCCTGTTAACAAACAATTACATGCGGCAACAAGAAAACTAGCCTAAGATTTTTCTTACAAATTCGTATGGGTGCGGAATGGCCGGATTCTGGTACGTAGAGATGTTAATGACCAGGCAATATTTATCCGCAACCAGGAGAGTCTCAAGTTGCTACAGAAAGCCCCTCTATAACCATAATAATATTGTCTTAAATGTTCTGTTAACTTATGTATTACAATGCTTGATATATACTACCAAAACGTACGCGGTCTTAGAACAAAGACCGATGACGTTTATCAGAATGTTTTATTAAACGACTACGATGTTATCTCTTTAACTGAGACTTGGCTAAAATCTAGTGTAGCTAATGGCGAGTTCATGGATCAAAGATACGTGACACATCGTAGAGATCGAATTTGTAACAGAGACTCCAAAAAGGATGGCGGTGGTGTTTTGATATCAGTTAAGAAGCACATTAGGTCGTTTAGGGTTCAAAAATGGGAGAGTGACTTGGAGGACTTGTGGGTAGTGTTAGAGTTGAATATCAATAATTCTGTAAGAAAAGTTGCTTTGTGTGTAGTTTACTTACCACCTCCCCTTAAGTTGGATACTTTATTATACTTTGTAAACCATGTTAATAATGTAGTTTTAAGGAACGTTGATGAAATTGCTATTGTTGGTGACTTTAATATGGGATTTATTCAGTGGACATGTATGGATAAGCTGAATTATCTCACTCCTAGTAACTATTCCTGCCCGCTGGGCTTGCCCCTAATAGATTTTATTTCTCTCAATAATCTACACCAGTACAATCATATATCGAATGTAGATGGCCGCATATTGGATCTCGTCTTGAGCAATGTTTCAGGCATTACAGTAACTCACCCTCCAGACACTTTAAGCAAACTCGACTCATATCATCCATGCTTGCAGATATCTATAGACTTCTCTAACAAACTTAACTTAAAACCAAAATACCGAACTGACCATAATTATTTTAAAGCCGACTACGAAAATATCCTTTCTGCCTTAAAAGCTTCAGACCTAACTTACAGACTTAGTCAATGTACCGACGTCAATGGAAGTGTTGAAATACTGTACAATATCCTGAATGACTTAATAGCAGAACACGTTCCAAAATATAAACCTAGCAAATCCAGGTACCCACCCTGGTTCTCTAAAGCTCTTATAAACTTAATATCTGAAAAAGATAAATATAGACGTACATACCGGAAGTACAATAATCCCAGAGACAAAATCAGCTTTGAGATACTACGTAATCGTTGTCAGAAACTAATGCGTTCGAAAGAAAGAATACAAACATAACATGGAACTTGATATCCAGAAAAACCCTAAAGCATTTTGGCGTTTCATTAAAAATAGGAAAAGAAGTGGTAATTCAATACCCTCTCAGATGCAAATGAATAATACAATAGTAAGTGGAGGATCTAATATTGCTAACCTATTTGCCAAGCAATTCTCTTCCATATTTAGTTGCAAAGGTAATATAATTGACGCTTCTTGCCCTATTATAAATCATAACTACTACCTCGATCAAATACAATTCACAGAAAAAGAGGTTTTGCATAAGCTTAAGCAAATTGTTGTTTCTAAGGGTCCGGGACCTGATTCTATACATCCTATTTTCATAAAACGTTGCAAAGACCATCTCGCTCTGCCCCTATGCATTATTTATAATCGATCTCTTCAACAGGGTACTTTTCCCGATGTATGGAAAAATGCAAGAATCATCCCTATTTTTAAAAAGGGTGACCTATCTGATGTAACAAATTACCGGCCTATTTCGATACTGTCATGTTTCTCAAAAATATTTGAATCGCTCGTTTGCCCTATACTTACTCAGCATCTGGATCCCTTACTTTCACCAAACCAGCATGGCTTTAAGTCTGGTCGCAACGTAGACACAAATTTGGTGGAGTTTGTATCTGATGTGGCGCTGGCTCTAGACAAACGACAAGAGATTGACGCAATATACACTGACTTCTCAAATGCGTTTGATAAAGTGGACCATCAACTGTTACTATTTAAGCTTGAATTCAATGGCGTACATGGCTCCCTATTAAAGTGGTTTTCTTCCTACCTATCTCGAAGATCACAAATTGTTGCTCTTTGTGGATATGAATCGTGCGTATACTATGCTGACTCCGGTGTTCCCCAAGGGTCCCATCTCGGGCCGGTTCTTTTTAATTTATTTGTCAATGACCTTTCTACACAAATTAATGATTGCAAGGCTCTGTTTTTCGCAGATGATCTTAAAATCTATAGAACTGTATCCTCTTGCGACGATCAAATCCTTTTGCAGAATGACCTTGATCGCATTGAGTACTGGTGTTCTGCAAATGGCATGTCTCTCAATGTCAAAAAATGTTTTCACATAAAATTCACTCGCAAAATTCACACCCTTTGTACTTCTTACAGCATAAATAAGACCACCTTGGAACAAGTAAATGAAGTCCGAGATCTAGGTATAATCATGGACAGTAAATTTAATTTTAAATCTCACATCGACAATATTGTCACAAAATCTGCTCAAATGTTTGGGTTTATAATGCGTAGTACTAAGGGATTTCAGCTACCACGAACTAAAATCATACTTTACAATAGCCTAGTCCGTAGCCAATTAGAATATGCAAGTATAGTATGGAGTCCTCAATATGCAGTACATTCTCAGCGTATTGAGAGCATTCAGCGAGCATTCACTAGGAGCCTCGCATACACCTCCAATGGTATATCACATAGGTGTCCATATGAACAACGTCTACGATATTTCAATATGTATTCATTGCGTGAACGACGTATTGTGCTGGACCTATCATTCCTTCACAAACTTGCAAATGGACAGCTTGATAGCGCTGAGCTGGTGTCACGCATCAATCTCCAAGTTCCAAGCAAACTACCCCGGTACCCTATCACAAATACTTACCACTTGAGAACTTGCAAGTTAAACATTGGATATAGCTCTCCCCTTCATCGTCTTTGCAGTGAGTTAAATGAAAGAACAAAGTCCTCACCTGATATTGATATCTACCATGATTCGAAAAACAAATTCAAATTTAAATTATACAACAGCTTTGGAGTCTCCAACAATGGCAGTGTCTTGCTTTAATTTTAATAAGTCTATAAGTAATTTTGATAGCTTCATCTGTTTTATTCATGTTTGTTGACGTTTTTTTTTTATGAACCATGTTGGTTAATCCATAATTGGCAATTGTATCAGCCAAACTACTTGTATTTATTATTTGTAATAATGTTATATACTTTTGCTGTGGTAAACCTTAATAAATAAATAAATAAATAAATAATGACGTTAAATGCGTATTTCCCATAGAAAACGAGATAATGGGAAAAAACTGATTTTCGTGACCTTTGACCTTGAATAACTTACGACGCAGACACGTGATCATATGAGACTTTTCTACCAGTCATTAGTACACCAAAACAAAGGTTTATGCAAATTTACAGCTTATTCGCTTCCATTCCGAGGTTTGCCCCTAATTGAGCCTTATTTGACTGTACTATATAGGTATTCACTAAAATAAAGAAATTAACACTAAAAATGCCTTGAAGGCATGTGATTGCGGTATGCGGACACCCGAGTTCGCGCATTTGTGTTGTATACGATTAGATTACTTTATCATTTTTGTCTAAAACCTGTAATTTTTAGAAAGTAGTCGGTGTTTCTCTGTTTATCGATGAAAATCTGTTAACGATGTTGTTCATAAACAATCAAACGACTACGAGTACGAGACCGTTACAGTACCTTCATAATCTTCAGTCTTTAATCTTCGAAAGTATGACCATGTTTCACATTATCGTCAGGAACTGAAGTGGCTAACTATACGTCAAAGACGCAATCTTCGTACGCTCACGACGCTTTTCTCTCTGCTTACTTCCCCTAATGCTCCTTCTTATCTCTCTCCCCATTTCCAATACCTCTGTTCTGGCCATAACAGGAACCTTCGGTCCACAAATAATCTCCTTCTTCTTTGTCCTTCTCATACTTCTGCTATGGTTCACTCTTCTTTCATGGTACAGTCCATTCTTCTGTGGAACGCCCTTCCTCTTGAAATCAGGACGGCCACGAACCGTGCTGCGTTTTTTACTTTGCACTGATTTATTAGCGGAATAATCTTCTTCTATCTTCATTATCTATATATTTGATCTTGTATATATTATATATATGTATCCTTTTATATTTTATAGTATGTATGTTTATTTTTGAAAATAAATTATTAAGTTAACCTTACTGCACCTACTACCTTACTATCTCTGCATCACCCAAAGGTTGGCTGGAAGAAAATGCCTTAAGGCATTAAGCCCGCCATTGTACAACAATGTAAATTGTGCATAAAGTTAAATAAATAAATAAATAAATAATCATAACTGCTACACATATATTCTGGGTTCGATTCCATCTCAATATTACTTTGTGTGTATTATGAACATAAATGTCTTTGGGTGTTTATTTCTATAACATGTATGTTTTTACAAAAAAGAATTATATTATAGTTAAGTCTGTTTGTCTGTTATCTAGTCTGATTAAAATCAACGGTGTTCTTCTCAACCAGAAAGTACCCGGAGGGCGAGAAATATGCAAACAGTTGTAGCAGTAAACTGTTTGATTTCACGAAAGCTGGGGTCGTTTCACTACATATTTCCACGTAACCCTGATATAATATGTGAGGGGGGATATGATATGGTATGGGAGGGGGATCGTGTTCTTTCCCTCCCCTTGCTTCCGTGATGGACAGAACCGTCTGAGCCATTAAAACAGCGGCATCCCTTGCTCTTTCATTCATAACCATCGTTTAGACTAGCATCGGGTGCGAAATGGTATCCCAGACTGCACCGGTTAACACACAACAGTTATTAGGCAAAAAACTTCTCCACCAGTGTATAATAAACAATTGCGTCAAATAAGACGTACTACCTAGCGCCTTATCATGCTTCTCCAGGCCAGGCACTCATTGAAAGCAGGCATTACCTACCACCACAGTAAACACACCTAAGCGTGATATGTCATCTAGATATTCTTCTGATACTTAAGCCCGATTTACACATCGACAAGTACCTACAGTACCGAGTTAAGTAGTAAGTTGTTGATTAAGTTGATTTGAATAGATCTCCATCCTATTTTTGGCGAGTTAAGTAGGAAGTAGCCCGCTCTCTCGCGTCTTGCCAACCTAACTCGCCAACAAATAGGACGAAAAAATAGGAAATCGGGCTTTAACGTTGTAAGTAGTTGTTTTATCTCTAAAATACGTTTGTTAGTAAACACAGTACTTAAAACTCAGTCTCAGTTAAACGTTTTAAATTAATTTGATAGGTTTGTAAACAGATAACATAAATAACAACGTCAATATAAGCATATTTATACAATTTTTAATTACAACTTGTTTATTTCTACAAGATAAACAGCCTAATGAGATAATGTTGATACCTTTTGCCTTACATTTACATTACGATACTAAATACATACTTATTACCATTGATTCATTTCTAACTTAACAATAACAACTGGAGTAGGTATAATACGCATGAGTTATATGTAAATAGGTTTATATACTCGTATGTAATCTATAATCTGCACCGTGAAGAGTTTGTTAATAAACTTCATAACTCTATGGAATATAACGTCATTTTATCTTTCAGTTTATATTAAAACGTGTGTTTTATACTCTTTGGTTTTAGTTTAATAGTTGGAAGGAAGACGGAATCTTATTCTTTTATATTCGTTTAGTTTTCAAAATTCCTAAGTAATTCGTTATTATTCTACATTTAAAGTAACCGTTATCAGTGAGTTTATCATGTGTTGAACTTGAGTACATAAAGATCTGTTGACCTCTTTACCCTGTCCGTTCACTCTTTAATCATTGTTTCAGAAGTTTTAATATTAAAAACAGTACCGGCTTGTTAATTAAAATGGATAAAATGGATAACAACTCGGCCAAAGCAAATGTTCATAAAGTGACCAAGACAATTGTGACCTCCCCAGCAGTTTATAAGCCTGTTGGGCCTTACAGGTAAGCTTTACTCCACATTATTTACTTACACAACGTTAGTTTTTAATTGCCAGAAATTCTATTACATTATATAACTTGTGATACAGGAAAATAACTCTTTCAATTCATGATATCAGTCATTATTATTGGTGTATGTAGGTACGAGTTTCCTCAGTCCTGGTGGACTTGCCTTATTAAAACCACGTTGAAGTGTATTGGTATTGGATTGCTAGCTGCTATCTATTTTTTGTTTATTTTCGAGAGATAGAGATGTTTTCAGTTTCAGTAGTACCTACGTTTTTTGTTAGCAATTACAACACTATCAACTATTCTTTCTTTTTCGGATGGAGAGAGTAGTAGTACTTGTATTCTTACTTAGTTTGCTGATAAGGGACTTAATATATCCCTTATCAACTTTACTTTAGTATTCGGTTATGAGTTTCCGATTATAAAATGAAAAGAATATGAAATTAAATGATACGGTGCTTGATGTTACTCAGTTTTTAATTTTTTTGTAATAAAAGTACCTAATAAAGAAATATGCAAGGAATTTATTACCAGCGCTTTAACATCACATTGCACTGTAGCGACGGAACTCCTCTCATGATATGGAAACTTCGCTACAAGTAATGCCACGCTGGCGTTGCTGGCCAAGCGCGATTCGGGTATACAGTTTTAGAAAGTTTTTCATTTGTAGATAAACTTTTGCTATCGATAACTTACAAACGAATGAAATACTACAAACAAAATGTAACACCTTATTGCACCTACCATCTTATTATCTCTGCATCGCCCTAAGGTTGGCTGGAAGAAAATGCCCTAGGGCATTAAGCCCGCCATTTTGTCCACCTTTGTAATTTGTGCATAAAGTAAAATCAATCACGAATCACGATTTGTTAATAAAGGTTAATTCTTCACCACATCTACGTCAGATATAATTAAAGGGTGGGGTGATGGGGTGACAACATGTATTTTTACTCCGTTACTACACGGACAGGTACATAACAAGCTGTTTATCATATGCTCTATGAATATAACCACGGTAATAAACAAGGATAATATGTACCTATATCGTTTCATGTTCATAGCAACGTTTAATAATAAATACAATAGGTACAGTCAGAGGCAAAAATATGTAAATACCACAAAGTCTCATAAGACGTCACCATTAACAAGAACATAAACATGTATTCAAATAAGTGTTCATATTATGTACACATTGTATTGTTAATAAATATGTACTCAATAGGTAAAAAAATATGTTACCTGTTGCTATTATAAAAAATATTAAAACACACAAAATATTAAATTATTGTTCAATGTGTTTGTGTTTATTTTATTAAGTAATTAAAAAATACTGCATACAGTTTATCTATAGGTAATAATATAGTCCAGTCTAAGTTTAATCAAATATAAAAAAGGCATTTAATTGACGGCTATAATATACGAAAAAAATCTCGTATTAAATAATACAGCTCGTATTAAATAATAATAGTAGAAAACAAAATAAGAAAAAATAAAAAAACACAAAAAGTAATCCCTTCCTCAGGATCGAACCAGAGCTGTTTTCTCTTCAGCCAAGCTCTATACAAGCAAAGCTATCGTGTTGACGACAGTTTTGATCAAATTGTCAATCTAGTATTGCGCTTTGAAATTGGCCTTGACTTTTGTATACTGTCATAATCACTCACTACAACTACATTAATACTCGACCGCAGATGAGCGACGCAGCGGGCGACGACGTTGCCGTTCAGTCATGCGCGGCTCCCGTACACTGCACGAGTTGGCAACATCGCACAGTGTTTTTTACACCCTAAAAATCGGACATGCCCTTTTTATTCCAATAATAGATGCTGTAACATGTTTGGAATGCAAGAGTAGAACACCCAAAGTTCAATTTTATTTAGAACAAAAGTTATAGTCGAATTTATTATTTTTCTATGGAAACCAGAAAAACCACAAAAATATTAATATAAAAAAAACTATTGAATAATTCTAATATATTTATGTTTAGTATTATAAAACACCATTTTGTCTTTATTTTAAGATAATACTTGTAATTTTAACTGCATTCAACTGGGAGTTATTAAATTTATAGCTTCATTTCGTAATTTATTTTTAAATTTTATATCTTATCGAATACGGATTTTATTTCTTAATGTAATTATTAATTATATCTTTATCCATTTAAATTCAAAATATCGAATCCATATCTAGTAGGATCTCGAAGCTATCGGATTTTGAAAATGACGACCTAGGGTTGACAAAAATCCAAAATGACAAAATATTTTCCAAAAAAATACAAATTGTGAAGAGGTGATCGTAATGCGTAATAATAACGTTTTGCACTTTTAATATAAGTTAAATAAAATAGAAGTAATAAATTTTTTTTTTTAAGTTTTTTATAACCTATTCTTGTAATAGGTACGTGCAATATGGGTTTAATACTAACCTAAAATGTCAATGATTAAATTTAGCTTTTTCTTTGCATCATCAAAGTTTGACTAGTAGAAAATTACTTTTATGACTTTAGAATTAAGTTCACCAAATGCAATTCATTTACATTCAGTTTTAATACTATGCATAAGAAAGACTTAGAAATTCAACAAATGCCATGGTATTTGTTGAATTTCTTAACGTTCTTCTAATTTTACAATATTTGTAAGTATTTAAGTATAGGTTCCTTATCATAATAAATTGCAATATAAATAATAACCACGTAAAACTTTTACAAACTGTTCACAATAAAAGTGATTTTAATCCGATGAAGGAGATTATTTGGTTAAAAAAAAAAACGTTTAATAAAAAGTAAAACTGCCTTCAAAACCCATAAAATAAACTTTAAATAGGAATAATAAGGTATAGGTTTAAAAACGGTGCTAGTTTTTCTTCAATTAAACTATAATATTTTATTTTATGGGTTTTTTCAAGACGGTTTTACTTCTTTTGTTAAAAATCTGATTATTTCTTAATTTTTAGTGCCGTAAATAAATTAATCTTCGATTTACAGTTGACAGTTGATATTGACACAGCTAAAATGAAACAAAATGCAGATGTAACAATAATAAAGCACCCTTGCTGTACTATTGTCACATCTGCTAATACCCATTTACAGTGTACAGGCGTAATGTTATTTTACGGAAGGGTGTAAATGTAAACAAACGTATGATTGAAGCAATCGCGGGTAATACCGAACACATAACAAAAATTATATAAACTTCCGAATTGAGAACCTCCTCATTTTTTGAAGTCGTTAAATAATAAATAGGTAGATCCATATATAGCAGAAAACGTAACAATCAATAAATTAACCCCTATGCAATCCGATTTTTTAAAAATATTCCTACACTGTTTATTTTCAATTACCTACATCTCAGAGAGGCAACCCTAAAACCATAGAAATTCTATGAGAACTTTAGAAGCATGTTTCTCCGAGATCCTACTGGATATCGACACGGTTATTTTTTTGGGGTTTTATTGTATCTTAGTTAATGTAATGAGCTAGAAATAAAATCCGTATTCGTTAAGGTTTATCATACAAAAAATAAATTCTTAAATTTAAAAAAAACCTATTTCTGGGCTCCCTTGCGGAGTTAAAGTCTTGTAAATATAATCAAAAAATGCTTAAAATACGTCGTTAATTTAATATTGTAACAGAAATAAGAAAAAGTTTTCCTGAGACAAGATATTTCTAGATTTATCAAAATACCTAAAAAAAACAAAATGGCTCTAACTTTGGTTCTAAGTTTATTTGAACTCTGGGTGTTCTACTCTCGCATTCCAAACATGTTACAGCATCTATTATTGGAATAAAAAGGGCATGTCCGATTTTTAGGGTGTAAAAAACACTGTGCATCGCTGGAAGTGTACATGTTCATGCTTCTTTTGATGAATACATATTTATTAACAATACAATGTGTACATAATATGAACACTTATTTGAATACATGTTTATGTTCTTGTTAATGGTGACGTCTTATGAGACTTTGTGGTATTTACATATTTTTGCGTCTGACTGTACCTATATAAATGCATTGAAGTCCTTTCAATCAGAATGCCGTACACGATTCGATAAACGATATCTATTTAAAATCATAACTCGAAATAGACACCTCTTTTCGTATTGATCGATCTAATCTCGTCTTGATAATCTTGATTTGTTTGATAGTCCTATCACCAAACTCTCTTTTCGATCGAAGTTTCATCGTGTATTCAGTTCAATTTGTGAGGGTCCTGGCAGCTGGTTTTTAGGGGTTCCTCGTGGATTTCCTTGGCCCGGGAAGGGCGGAGGGGTCTGTCAGATTTCTACTGCCTTATACTCACTGCTGGTGTACATTTAGTCAAGTAGGCCAGGTGGCACTAGAAACCATGATTCTTCTTCAGGTCCCTGCGCTTTTCTATTTATTGTCCCTTCCACTTCGCTCAGGTACGGTTCACCCGTGTTGTTTGAGTGCTTTATTGATTGGTGATAGATTGATTAAGCGTCACTATTACAACGAGAAAATATTGCCTTTTCGCAAGTATGTATTATAATTGAAAAAGCATTTTGTATATACATAACTTTACGTTACAAATAATGATCAGCTAATGTTTTGCTTTAATTTTATTGAGTATGTAGGTACAGTAAATAAAAATCCGTTCTGATTCTCCGAGCATATTTTATTTTTATACAAAAAAATGGTCAAAATTATATTGTGTAAAATGTTACGATTTGATTTAAAAAAGATTTATTTTAATTAATATTGGTCCCGTGGTACAGTGATTTAAAATTTAACAAGCAAATGTTATTATACAATTTGTAAGTATTAAACGTATTGATATATTTATTTAATGAAACAGTGTAGAATGTCATTAGATTTTTTTTTAATTGCTACTATCTACGTAGAGCCTAGGTATATTATCTATTATTATAGATAAATATTATTTGTATGCTATTTGCTTGTTTTTGTTGAATTTATAACTTAGATAATTAGGCATTTTAAAAGTTAAAGTAGCGACGCATTTCTATTTTCAAGGAATAACACTGACTTTTGCCTTGCATTGCAATAAAATAACCTATTCCAAAAGCTTTTTAAAGTGCCTAGTGAAAATTTGCTCTACCTACATACTCGAGATTAGGTAGGTTACGTGTTATAATTGTGCATTACGTTCTTAGGATTTGATAAATCTTCATACGTTGCATGTATAAGTCAGTAGTTTTAAAAATCTATTAACCCTTTCACAGTGCCGCCAGCAGACACAATAGTAAAACTATGCACGTGTAGCATATGGTACACTGCACTGGGAACGTGTTAAAACTACTCTATGTATTTAAAAAGACCTACAATAAACAACTGGTGTTTGTCGATGGGCATGTCAGCTGCAATAAAATCGCTTCTGATTTTGGGATGTTATTTAAAACTGCCTTTAGAGTTTATGGTTAATTATTCATTAATCTTCAATATATCAAATTTATAGTAGTAGGTATATTCTATCATAAAGTAATAATAAAAAGATTGAATGACCTATTGTTTGGAGTTATGCAATTACGCCATGTGTAAAGATAATAGGAACTCTTTATATTTACATGCTTATCTACTTATTTAGTTTGTTTGGAGCTATCTCAAATACATTCTTATCATATGTAAAGTAATTATGCCATCATAATGTAGTTATACCTACATTTTATTCTTGATGCCTTATAAACCAAATTTCTTTTTAAATTGCAGTCAAGCCATATTAGCTGATAGACATACTCTCTACGTATCAGGAGTCTTGGGTTTGAATCTTGATGCGGAATTTGTCCCCGGTGGAGTCGAAGCACAAACAAGGAAAGCTCTAGAAAACTTGAAACATGTCCTAGAAGCCGGAGGCGCGTCGCTAGAGTCTGTCATTAAGACCACCATCCTGCTCGTCAACCTTGAAGATTTTACAGCGGTTAATGCCATTTATGGAGAATGTTAGTAATCTATTCTGAAGTTATTCAATTATATAATCGAGTTCTTATCAACAATGATCCCATTAACTATGATGATGTTATAATTATCTTTTTCTAATTATAATGATAGAATTGATGATGCATTATCAGTCTTATTATAATTGTTATTAGTTCTTATTATCGGTATATGCAACATTCTAGTTTGTTCTAAGAAGAGATATAAATTTTCTTCTTTCGTTTATATCTGTGTGTTTTACACATAAGACAACAGCTAATTAACTATTCTATGGCCGCGACCACTTACTACTTGCGGTTGTTTTTATTTATAAGACTTATTATAGACCCTCACATATTTTCCAGTTACCTTACATTTTAAATAATTTCATTTATGTTTTACAGACTTTCCGAAAGATGCTCCCGCTCGTGCCACCTATCAAGTAGCTAGACTACCTAAAGATGCTGCAATAGAAATTGAAGCAGTTGCTTTAAGCGGAGAATTGACCGTAGAAGCAGCCGGGCCCTGCCCTTGTCGTCCTTGAATGCTTTTTTGTTTACTTTTTTTTATAGAAAGTCGTTCCATTTTATTTAAGTATATTCAAACAGTATTTCTTCCTTAAAGTTTGTCATCACATTGAAGCAAATTGAATCTCTAAAGCCCATACAAAACAGGAACGACCTTATGAAAATTGTAACATAATGTGTACCTATTTTTTATATATTTTTTGTATTGTCAGTAAGTAAAGTTTCTGTGTTTACTTATGAATATTGTTTTATTTTAAAACATAAATGTGCGACGTCAGTTTTGTCATAATTGCTACACTTTAAAAAAATATTGAGAAGGCAGGTATACAAACCTCTCGGGTCCTCTCTGTATAACAATGCATAGGTTAACAAGAGTTGTGTGAGTAAAGTACAAGTTATTCATATGCAAGTAAGCTCCACGCTTGTCATTACTAAATGTAGAAGAACTCTGGAATAGAGCGGAGACCGACATATTCTTTGGTACCTATTGCCTCTTGCTACAGAGATGTTAGGTACCATTGCTTAAAGGCCTAATTAGCCTTATAATGTTAGCAATCACATTATTCCGTAATTTGAGAATCCGTACTATTGTTTATTGTCCTATAGTGAACCTTATACAGTGGTCTCTTTTTTATCAAAAGTAATTTGCAATGATAACCAAAGCATCAAAAAAATTTTAGCATGTTAGGTACTTAAAATGCTAACATTTCATAAAGTACTTACTTTGCATCTAAGTAAAACAAAATATTAGAAGTCCAACTGATGATGATGCTCTCACATAGAGCGTTGTGACGCCTCTCTAATAAAACATCGCGACGCACATCTTTCGTAGCGCGTGGCGACGCACGGCCTTCTTAAATTATCTAGTCGCACGTTTCTTTAACAGCGCTTCGTAGCGCATTGCGTGCACTTGAACCTCTGGTCCACTATGTTCAACTGTTTGTTCAACGAATTGAACAAATTCAACTAATTAAGTGTCATTTGTACAACTATTTATTCAATTGAACAAAATCCACTATTATAGTGTCATTATTTCAACTATTTATTCAATTGAACAAAGTCCACTATTATAGTGTACCTACTTTGTTCAATCAAATACCTACTTGCCTTGTTTTATGTCGGACATGTCGATGAAGTCATACACGGTACTATTAGAAATAATAAAATCCCAAATTCCTGAATGGGAACCGATAAAGTATAGGTACGAAATATTTCCTAATATTCATGTTAAGGGATGTTTATACCACTTTTCTAATAGTGTATGGAGAAAGGCGAAAAAAATTGGAATTAGCAAAGAAAACTACACAAAAAAATTGTATCACTGACGTCTAAGTTACCGTTACTACCGAGTACTATGATAAAAGAAGGCTGGATGTAGGTTTATGCAAAATATAAAATTGAATTATTAAACGCTTACGTGGACAAAGAAACTGATTCAAAATTAAAACAATTTATTCAATACTTCGAAAACTATTGGCTCAGAAACGATAATTTTATTAACACGTGGTCAGTTTTTGGAGAGAGATACAAAACAAACAATAATATGGAAGGATGGCATTTGAGAAATTAAATAATGCTTGTAGTAGACGTACTCGTAATATCAATATAGTTATCAGTCATTTTACAATTGTACACATGACACTTAATTAGTTGAATTTGTTTTGTTTTGTTAAATTAAACATAAACTTGAAGTTTCAGTTGAACAAATGATACATTATTTCTGCCTAATGTACAACTAATACATTAGCCATACATTTACAAATTTACGATTGTACAAATGACACATAATTAGTTGAATTTGTTCAATTCGTTGAACAAACAGTTGAACAGAGTGGACCAGGTCGCACTTGAATGGGCTGCAATATAGGTAACCTCTGTACAAACAGAGTTCCACACCACAACGTTGCGTACTCGACTTGGCTATGTTCCTGGTCAATATAAACAACCGTTTGTACCAAGCTTCTATTTATCTAGTTAGTTGGCAGCAAGCGAAATTTTGTACAGATCACGTCGTTTTAGTAACAATGGTACCTATAGTTTTAATCTTAAATAATATATGCTTCGTTGGCAAATCTGTTCTAATCCAACCAAAAGACAATTATTTGTGTGATCTATAAATTAATGTCTTGAAACTGGAAGTATTCTGTACATTAATTTCACGCCTGTAAAGGTCCCGATTATAAAGGGCTCGATCCTTAGTTCTAATCTAAATCCCTAAACCTAAAAAGACAACATATTACATCACTTAATAAACATGGTGTATAATTTCAGTCAAGCTGTGTTAGTCGGTTCAACTCTATATGTATCTGGAGTGCTTGGTATGGACGCTGATGCGCAGTTAGTATGTGGTGGTGCTGAACTGCAAACTAAACAGGCACTCAATAACTTGAAACTACTGCTTGAATTGGGCGGAGCGTCGATGGAATCTGTTGTCAAAACTACCATCCTGTTGGAGAGAATGGAAGACTTTCAGGTTGTAAATCAGGTGTACGCTGAGTGTAAGTTATTTATTCGATTCTAATTTTACATTAGTATACAAAGATAAATAAATAATCCTCACTCATTCACACATCGCCACCTAGTCCCAAACTAAGCAAAGCTTGTACTATGGGTACTAGACAACGGATAAACATACTTAAATATATTTTTTTTGTAAACACATACATATGGTACATAGAAAAAACTCAGACCAATGCAAACAATCATGTTCATGCACACAAAGATTTGGATTGAGCGGGAATCGAACCCGAGACCTCTGCGTAGCAGCCATGTAATATACCGACTGCGCCACAGAGGTCGACAAATAAGAATAATAAGGTCAATGTCTAGCTGTAGACGTTCATTGGTTGACGATGATGATAAAGACGATGGACCTCGACAGGAATTACTTGTACGTACTATAAATAATGTAATCTTTTTTGTCGTTATCACATAATTTGATTATAAAATCTACGTCACATTCACAAATGATTGAAAATCTCTGAATCATCTGAAAGATATTCGCATTGAGCAGGAATTGAGTCCGAGACCTCAGTGTAGGGCCATGAAGAATAACTACTACGTCACAGATTCATTGCTGTAAATAATAAATTTCTTTTCCTTTCATAGATTACTTAGTTTTATTCATTAATTTATACTTCATAATAATTAAAATTACTTACATTCTCATAAATTTATTTTCAGTTTTTCCTGTATACCCTCCCGCTCGCGCTACGTACCAGGTTGCTAAATTACCCAAGGATGCTGCAGTGGAGATCGAAGCCATAGCACTGTGCGGTGAGCTGGTTGTTGCAGAGGCTGGACCCTGCCCTTGTGCACGTCTTTAATGTTATCAAATTTTGTAACTGTTCTAATAAAATGTATCTATTATTTTGTATGAAACCCTGCCCTTGTGCACGTCTTTAATGTAATAACATTTTGTAACTATTCTAATAAAATGTGTTTATTATTTTATATTAAATTTGCTTTCATTTAATAAACTATTTTTTTTTGTTTAATTTAGCGCATTAATTTTAACACAATGTAGGGAGTGCGTTACCCTAGCAAGAAAGTATCTCGTAGAGTGACGAGAGTGAAGAGTACGTATCGTTCTTGCTAGGTCTACTGAAGATGTGCACGAAATTTGACATTTGTGCGTCCTGGCGTTTTCGAGAAAAATGGAAAAAACGATTCCTGCTAGGGTAACGTTACTCTAGCAAGAAAGTATCTCGTGGAGTGATTTGAGTGGTACCTATCTTTCTTGCTAGGTCTAAGTACTGAAGATGTGCACGAAATATGACCTTTGTGCGCCATCAGGTTATTGAGATATTGCATTTCCTGCTGGGGTAACGTTTTGATATATCGTGTTTCTCGATAACCATTATGTGTGCGCCAATATAAAAAATATGCCCATGTACCTCTTAATTTGTGCGTACTTATGGCAGAAAAATAAATGAGTAAATATTAACAGTTTTTGAATAATTACACTTTGAAAAAAAACGAAAAACGCTCATAACTCGTAAATGAGTAAACGTATAAGTTCACTGACAACTGTTATTGGTACTTCTTAATGTCTATAAAAACCATACAAAGTCTGCAAAAACGCATGGTTCAGCAATTTCACGCACAATCAAAAAACTGTGTCATAACTTTGACGTAAATGTGCAGAAAAACGGCTCAACCCAAGAAGTTCGGTATAAACCAATGCTTAGAGCATATACAGTGAACTATCTAAGTGAAAATTTTCAGCTTGGCAAATTTTATATATAAGTAGATACAACCAAATATCTAAACACGTAAATAATGCTCGCCTATCCGACTAAATAGGGTTGTATACAAAAAAGCGGCCGATAAATACATATTGATGACCTTCTCAGCTTTACTCGCGGACCGCTTGAAACTTGTACACTGAAGTAGAAAATAACATTTAAATAAACATTAATTAATATGTTGCCAGGTAGGTTAGGTAATTTGTTTTTATGACTGCATATTACTATTATATTATAAAAGTTTCCTAAGTTCTATTCCAAGGTATGAAGGGGAGAGTTAAGCAAAGTTATCTTTTATTCAAATACCTACTTATTATTAAAAAAACATTTTACACAAATATGCATTATACAGTAGGTATGTAAAGTGAGTCATAGGCAATATTCTAGGGTGTGATAGATAACGTTATTTAATGAAGGAAAAAAATACAAAATAAATAAACATTAAATTACTACATAGTGTGAAAATAAAAATAATAATAAATTATAGTTTCAATTTATTATTATTGTATTGTATTTATTTATTAATGGCCTCATGAACATAGTTACATATTTTGCCAGTGTCAAGTGAGAGATATTACATTCAGTATAAGTAAAAGTAAGTATAAAAGTAACATAAAAAATAACATTAAAAAGTCGATGCTTCACTTTTCATTGTCTTTCTTGAGAACTTGACGGGAACGCGTAAAATGGAGACAGGAACAGCAGGACCACAATGCCACCAGCTATTCACCAATCACTTGCATATTTATTCATATTAATTTACTGACGACGAACTTGCAAAACAAAACTGCATCTCTTCTGCATCACAAAATCTTCGAAAAATCAATTTGTAAAAAATATATAAATGACAGCTCAACCTCTCGTCATGGCGTCCAGTCAAATTCAATCAATTTATTATTATTTTTAAACTGCTTCTAAATCAAAATAATGTTATTAAAACGTCAAGTGACAAATGACAGCAAGGAATTTACGACACGATTCTAACAATAGTAAACGACGTGTAAAGCTTAGCCATGAATTTCACTATCCATGGACACCGCGCGGACGCAGCGAGCGATCGGTTCGCCAGCTGATTTAGATATGTCGCAGGGAAATGAGGAAACCAGGGATTTCACGAAATCCCTAGGGATATCACGAAATCCCGGTAAATGTCGAACACTCTTGATTAGTACGTCTTCTTACTGAAAATTAGTGATATGACAAAATACGTCGACGACGTCAGTGATATGTCATTTCACTAAACAAAATCTAGTGAAATAAAGAATACTTACTTATTACTACTATAGATGAATAAAGTCCCCAATAAAACAAAGTTACAAATCAACTAGTGTACTTTTATTTAGACAGTAAAGTTTCAATCAACTAAACATAACATTCTGACTATGATATTATTATACATTTTCCTATTACTCACTATTATGTAAGTACAGATCCGAAGAAACAAGTAAAAGTAATTAAAAAAAATTAAATAAATAAATAAATAAATATTCCTCACACTTTCACACAACGCCATTTAGTCCCAAACTAAGCAGGGCTTGTACTATGGGTACTAGACAATTTTATTTTTAAAAGTGTTGCCCCCTATCTCATTGATGTCCTAAAACACTCATGCATAAATTGTGACTAGTTTTAATGGATGACTAAAAACTAATCATACTCGTCCAAAGACAAAGGCAAATTTTAAAAAGTTTATCAAAATAAATAAAAATTATTAAAAGTTCATCAAAGAACGTGTAAAATAATAATATATTATAAATATGCAATAAGAGTGCCGAACTAGGGTACCTAGTACCCTCGGCACTCGGATTAACGAATAAACCTGTGGAATAAACCAAATCGCGCACCGCTTAACCCGTCCTCCGGTCTTCGCAGTGCCTTATGGTTTGTCGCCAAAAGATATTAAAATACTGGCCTCACCATAAATCAATAACTCATCGGCGTAAAGATTAAAAGTTCGACAATGATTACTTAAGAGATTAACATGCAGAGTAAATCCTTGAGCAACCCTAATATAGAGCTCTGACCAGCTCTATGATGACTCGTCACTACGTACTATTGTAGCCCATATATTGAAACAACCAATGCATTAGGAGGTTTAGACGACCTCTGTGGCGTAGTCATTATACTTATTACATGGCTGCTAAGCAGAGGTCTCGGGTTCGATTCCAGCTCGATGCAATTTTTTGTGCGCGTGAACATGATTGTTTGCATTAGTAGTAGTAGTATCCGTTGTTCTGTTACACATAACACAAGCAAGTTAAGCCTAGCTTACTTTTGAAACAGATGGCGCTGTGTAGAGATGTCCGTGTATGTCCAGCTAAAGAATAAAATTAAACAATTATGTACCTAAGTAAAACCGCGCTCAAAAAAGTAACTCACTAATTTATTCTATCCAAGAGTAGGTGTAAGTAAGTGTATTATAATTTTTAAAGCCCCGACAGCTAAAAAGTGCTATCTTCCAGACAGATCTTCACTTGCATGTCTAGTTTAATGTAGGTTGCGCGTTATAACCTATTCTTTTCATTACCAACCTTTCTAGGTCACTTATATAAATAGTATCTTATTATTTAAATAAAAACTACTAACGTAAGTAAAGCAATTATAAGTACAATATTAAGCTGTAAAGGTTAAGTAAACCAACTTAATTAATTACAGTTTTTTTTTATATTATGTGAAACCTGTTTATTATGGTAACTTTATCGTGTAATAAATGACTGTTTACTGCCAATATAGTACCCGCACTTTAATGTTAGTGTGGATATAAACTTTGTATTTGTAATGTATATTCACTATTTTGTTGTAATTAAACTTGTAAGGAACAGGACCCTACAATAATTGGTGATGAAAAACATCCCACAATTTAACGTACCTTCTATTTATTTATATCTAATGCTTATTATAATCAAACGAGGTACTACTATTGTAAGATCTTGATTTGACTCTACCTTTTTACAAAAATTTTCCAACAACTGTGTAAGCCAGGATGTACGGCGTAACCTTGCAAAACCTTCCGAGCTCTTATAAAAAAAGTAATGAGCAGATAGGTTTCCTAGATTTGTTGATCATTGACAAAAAGTTAAATCGGCTAGTTTAAATTGTAATTGTTTGCCTTTAATATAGCCATGACCCGTAATAAAATTGGGCGACACTGTTATCGACCGCCATGCATTTCTTATCCTACCTACTAAAAAGTTAAAAAAAATGCAGATATAGGTGGCGCCCTTTATAGTACATGAAACCCAACAAAGCTGACAATCGTCTAACTAAAAGGTAATTTCATTATTTACAAAAAA
Organism: Schrankia costaestrigalis; assembly: GCA_905475405.1. Classification (NCBI taxonomy): domain Eukaryota; kingdom Metazoa; phylum Arthropoda; class Insecta; order Lepidoptera; family Erebidae; genus Schrankia; species Schrankia costaestrigalis. The sequence goes on from FR997838.1 coordinate 10,755,844, forward strand.
AAGTACAATTTCTTGCGAAATCGATCTTCGTAGCACGTATGCTACGTGCGTAGACGATATATTGTCGCGTAGCATGAGCACGTAGCGATTGTTGTTAGCAGCATTTCACTCAAACTTTTCTCTCTTGCTTTAGACAAAATTTCATTTATAACATCTCCTGCAACCCTATATTTTTTTCGATACCTACTGGTGGTAGGTTCCGGCTTAGTTAGGATTACCTACTCATATATTGGTAGTTCCCAACGGCTAGGTACCGTTGTCTTTATTTTGCTCACAAGGCACTTTTGCCGGATAGAGCCGTCTGAATGATGTACGGTATATTGGCCTTTATCAATAACATAGAAAACTTTCATAATATTTTAGTTAAAAATCCTCTTAAAAGAACGAAAAAACCCTATGAACAAATAATGTTAATAAAGCTATATTTGTCGCCCATGTTATCAAGAACGCATTTTTAGCTACTTCATATTATTTAAATTTAGTTACGAGGCTTTTGACCCTTTTGTTTCTTACTAAATATAAAAAACAGGCGTATAAGCTGGTAGGGAAAATAACCTTTCTGCTTTATTATACCTACATGTTTTTTTAGCTTTAGGTACTTTTGTAACAGATACCTAAACCAAACGTAAAGTAAAAATACAAATTACTATATCATTATTAGCTTTAACTCCATTCGTTCAAATAGGTTTTATGACGAAAGAGGTTAAAACAATTGAAAATTGAAAGCGACCTGTTATTTTTCCAAGATTGTTTTTTTTTTACTTAGTTAAGTAATGCCCTATTAGCGGGGTTATTAGGACAATGACTGTTTCGTTAAATGGCTACTCATAACGAACGACGACATCGCAAAATGTCCACTGCTCTACTCTTAGAATACCAAAGTCGTTAAATACCTTGGTCGCAAAATGACTACATTTCAAAAATACTTTTTTACTAGCAGGTAGTTAAAAAGTCTTGGTCGCATAATGACTACATCGAGAAAATTCCCAATTTTCTAAAAAATGCCTTTTCGTAGCTGTATGTTCATCCTCCTTGATGACTGGACTGGCCACTTATAATATGAAATGATGATTAGATAAAATTATTACGATGACGTGTTTACTTCTTCATTGTCATTCAAACTTCAAACATGTCTGACACAAATTTAATATTTCATAGAAATAATAAAAATGGACTTGCTCTATCTTGCAATGGCTATAGATATAATTGGGTAAAAGAAAACGTTTCCGGCAACTCGTTTTGGCGATGCTCAAGTCGAAATGAGTGCAGTGCGTCGATCACATTAAATTGTGATAAAACTAAAATAGTCCGAGTAAGCGCACATGTATGCAGCCGTGACCCCGGAAAGATTAAAAAAAGCATAATTGTCAATGCCGCAAAGAAAAAGGTATGTGAGAGTATGGCATCAGTGCAAAAACTTTTCGAAAAAACTGTACTAGAATACATCGATGAAGATGAGGATGAAAGTGATCCCATTCCAATGTTATCTTTTAAATCAGTTCGTGATACGTTACACAGGACGCGAAAAAAGTATTTAAATGTTAATAATACACAATACTTAAGATCTGCTGATGTAGAAATTCCAAAAATAATAAAAGAAAAATTTTTGGTTGCCGAATTCGAATTAGATCCTAAGCGGAAGATATTTTTGTTTGCAAATGATATATTTTTACATCATGCGAAGTCTAAAAATAGCCAGAGAGTATTCTTTGGTGATGGCACATTCAAGCCAGTTCCAGCTCCTTTTTATCAGCTCTTTACAATACACATGGATGTGGCAAGCGATGAGCACCATACAAATGTTCTCCCCTGCATACACGCTTTGTTGCCAAATAAGACTCAGAACACATATACCGCCTTATTTACACTAATTCGTGATGTGCTGGGGATTAACATTAATAGATATAAATGTGACTTCGAAATGGCGCAAATTAATGCCTACAGGGATGTATTCCCTGCCGGGAGGGTCACGGGATGTTTTTTCCATTTCTGTCAGGCGCTCTGGAAAAAAGCTGATCTATTAGGCCTGGTCAGTACCAAGAAAGGAAAAAAGATTGTGAGACTTGTGTGTATTTTACCACTACTACCATCGTCCCATATAATTCATGGGTGGAATCGCATAGTAGATTATGCAGGCACTTGTACCGGTATGAGTGCATTTATTGATTATTTCGAGAAACAGTGGATTAAGAATACATCACTCATATCATGTTGCTTTGAGAGGCACCGAACCAATAATGCCCTAGAAGCCTGGCATCGTCGAATTGGGGTGCGTATACAGCGACATTCCACATTAATAAATTTTCTGTACAAACTCAAAAAGGAGTCAAGATTCCAAGCCATGAAACTGAGAGGTTTATTATCCAAAGAAGAAAACAGAAAAAAGAAATACATACTTTTTGACAGACAATACCGCCGAGAATTGAATAATCTTCTGAAAAAAACCATAACAACGCTTGATTTTATAATTAGTATTGATCAGCTAAAACTAAAATTAAATTTGAACTAGATGCCTACTACATACAGACTTTATTACTAGATTACATTTTTTTTTTAAGAAGAAGATTTTTTGTTAGGTATACCTGTAAAAGCAAGAAGACTACAGATTGTTTTAATTATTATTTTTAATAAGGAAAAATATAATTTAAGTTTAGAATTAAATAACCCATGTGTTTTAATATATCTACTTATACCACAAACTTACTACGAATACTTATTTCTATATTAGCCTTTTATGTTTTAATACGTGCGTGGCGTACCTACGTACGCGACCAAGAGTAGGAGGAAATTGGACCCCAAATTTAACATCAGGCGTAGTGAGTTTACTGTGTCGAGTGATTATAAAAAAATAGTAGTCATTTTGCGATTAAGGTGTTCCGAGTTGCAGGTAATGAGCGATCAAGGAATTATACAAATTTAGTCATTTTGCTGGTGTAGACGTTTTGCGTTTTAGGGAATATGCGGTCTAGACTATAAGCGATCTGAAAATTTTGCGATGTCGTCGTTCGTTATGTGTAGCCATTTAACGAAACAGTCATTGTCCTAATAACCCTATTAGCGCATTAATTTTAGCCCTACCTTGGAGTGCGTTACCCTAGCAAGAAAGTATCTCGTAGAGTGATGAGAGTGGTACGTATCGTTCTTGCTAGGTCTAAGTACTGAAGATGAGCACGAAATATGACCTTTGTGCGCCATCAGGTTATTGAGATATTGCATTTCCTGCTGGGGTAACGTTTTGATATATCGTGTTTCTCGATAACCATTATGTGTGCGCCAATATAAAAAATATGCCCATGTACCTCTTAATTTGTGCGTACTTATGGCAGAAAAATAAATGAGTAGATATTAACAGTTTTTGAGTAATTACACTTTGAAAAAAAAAAAACGAAAAACGCTTATAACTCGTAAATGAGTAAACGTATAAGTTCACTGACAACTGTTATTGGTACTTCTTAATGTTTATAAAAACCATACAAAGTCTGCAAAAACGCATGGTTCAGCAATTTCACGCACAATCAAAAAACTGTGTCATAACTTTGACGTAAATGTGCAGAAAAACGGCTCAACCCAAGAAGTTCGGTATAAACCAATGCTTAGAGCATATACAGTGAACTATCTAAGTGAAAATTTTCAGCTTGGCCAATTTTATATATAAGTAGATACAACCAAATATCTAAACACGTAAATAACGCTCGCCTATCCGACTAAATAGGGTTGTATACAAAAAAGCGGCCGATAAATACATATTGATGACCTTCTCAGCTTTACTCGCGGACCGCTTGAAACTTGTACACTGAAGTAGAAAATAACATTTAAATAAACATTAATTAATATGTTGCCAGGTAGGTTAGGTAATTTGTTTTTATGACTGCATATTACTATTATATTATAAAAGTTTCCTAAGTTCTATTCCAAGGTATGAAGGGGAGAGTTAAGCAAAGTTATCTTCTATTCAAATACCTACTTATTATTAAAAAAACATTTTACACAAATATGCATTATACAGTAGGTATGTAAAGTGAGTCATAGGCAATATTCTAGGGTGTGATAGATAACGTTATTTAATGAAGGAAAAAAATACAAAATAAATAAACATTAAATTACTACATAGTGTGAAAATAAAAATAATAATAAATTATAGTTTCAATTTATTATTATTTTTAAACTGCTTCTAAATCAAAATAATGTTATTAAAACGTCAAGTGACAAATGACAGCAAGGAATTTACGACAAGATTCTAACAATAGTAAACGACGTGTAAAGCTTAGCCATGAATTTCACTATCCATGGACACCGCGCGGACGCAGCGAGCGATCGGTTCGCTAGCTGATTTAGATATGTCGCAGGGAAATGAGGAAACCAGGGATTTCACGAAATCCCTAGGGATATCACGAAATCCCGGTAAATGTCGAACACTCTTGATTAGTACGTCTTCTTACTGAAAATTAGTGATATGACAAAATACGTCGACGACGTCAGTGATATGTCATTTCACTAAACAAAATCTAGTGAAATAAAGAATACTTACTTATTACTACTATAGATGAATAAGGTCCCCAATAAAACAAAGTTACAAATCAACTAGTGTACTTTTATTTAGACAGTAAAGTTTCAATCAACTAAACATAACATTCTGACTATGATATTATTATACATTTTCCTATTACTCACTATTATGTAAGTACAGATCCGAAGAAACAAGTAAAAGTAATTAAAAAAACTTAAATAAATAAATAAATAAATAAATAAATATTCCTCACACTTTCACACAACGCCATTTAGTCCCAAACTAAGCAGGGCTTGTACTATGGGTACTAGACAACTAATAGATTTCTAACAATAAAAAAATCTTGTTATTTATTTAAACATGGTAGGAATTTATGGCACCTTGAATTACACAAAACATTTAGTTTCTTGCAAATACATCTTTTGGTTTTGCACTGGATCTTTGATTTTTCACAGTGACAATTTAAAACGACTGTATCCGATTTTCTTATATTATTATATAAGACATGTGTACTGTTGATTCGGCGATTATTGTTCCGATAGTACTTTCGGTGAATGGACTTATTCCAAAGAGTCTCTATCAACATCTTCGGAGACTCTCGCTTGACAGTTGGATCATAGATCTGATGCAGAAGGCAGTACTGCTTGACACGGTATGTATTGTGAGGAGGTTCCTATCTTTGGAGCCCTAACCACCAGTCTCTGTACCCGATGCTGGTGGGTCAACCCTTTTTTATATTTTTAAATGTTTTTATTTTTATATTTAAAAATGTAAATTAAGGTCAAAAATGTAAATAAAGAGAATAATTTACAAGTTGTTAAAATTGGTCGGTGATAGTCGGTTTTGGTTTTTAAAGGTTTATTTTTCGTTATCTATTATTGTTATTTTATGTTAGTAAAAATACAATTAAACTATTTGTGTTCTAGTTTTCAGTTAGATAATTTGATTTGTGATTTCTTGCCATAATTTAACCTAGAGTGAATATTATAATAATTTTCAAATCAACTTCTTTTATTTAACATTCCTGTGTTTTTACGATTATATTTTAGTTAGCCCCCAAATTGTTTAAATAATAATAAAATTAGCATATGTACTTGAAAGTGCTAAGAAACGTTTTGAACTTGACTGTACCATGACAACTAACGTTTAATACGTTCATGTTAAGAAGGTCATCAATATGTATGTATCGGGGGATCCCTTTTTTTCTCATAACAGTTTTTGTCATAATTTAAATTGTCATAACAAGTTAGGCATAATTGTCCTTGTCATAATAATAGTTTGCCATAATTGGCTTATAGCATACTATGTTTGTTGGCATAATCTCGTTTTACCATAATTTCATTTGTACTAATATAGTTAGCCATAATCGTCCTCAGTCATAATATTTATTTGCCATAATAAAAATAAATTGTTAAAACCTTGAGTTAGAGCAGTCCGACTAGGATAGATTAGGTTAGGTTTATTCTTTAAGCCACCCAGAGGTAGGAGACCCGCGAAGCGGGGCTGGTAGTCCCTTTCTTCTCCGAATATCGATCGTCCGAAAATCATAATCCCTAACAAGTATACCTACTATAATCAACACTTTCCATAATGTTCACGTATACGAAATCGTATATTACCTAATCGTCTTTACCTATAATACTTGTGTATCATAAAATGGGGTACTATAATTATTACATATCCTATTTTTTCTTGCTATAAAGTCACATGTCATTAAATGAAGTATTAGGGCAAAAGTCAGAAACAGTTGGTTAGGTTAGGTTAGTATGGTGACCACAACGCGACCAGAAACATTTTTTATATGTAAAACTAGAATATAGTAATTATATTTTTTAAATATAGATTGTGATGGTTATAGCAAAAAAAATAGGTCATGTTATGTTTAGGGATTTAGGTTTTCGGACAAGTGATTATTATAAGACATGAATTAAGGGCTACCATTCGGACACATGATGATTCGGACACAAAATGTTATGACTAAGGTGTCATAAGATTATGGATAAAAAAATTATGAGACAAAATAGAGAACCAGCGGGGCTCCGTCGAGCTTATTTGGCGTTATGTCTAATGAAATTATGGCAAGTATCAGTAAGGCATAATGAAATTATGGCATTAAAAATTATGGCAAAATGAAATTATGGCATTAAAAATTATGGCTAAAGACTATTAGGATTAAAAAATTATGATTAAAAAGTTATGCCAAATGATTATTATGCGAAACGTATGTTAGGACAAGTAACATTATGAAATCTTAAATTATGACATAAAATCTTAGGAATAAAAATAGAGAACCATGTATCGGCCGCTTTTTTGTATACAACCCTATTTAGTCGGATAGGCGAGCGTTATTTACGTGTTTAGATATTTGGTTGTATCTACTTATATATAAAATTTGCCAAGCTGAAAATTTTCACTTAGATAGTTCACTGTATATGCTCTAAGCATTGGTTTATACCGAACTTCTTGGGTTGAGCCGTTTTTCTGCACATTTACGTCAAAGTTATGACACAGTTTTTTGATTGTGCGTGAAATTGCTGAACCATGCGTTTTTGCAGACTTTGTATGGTTTTTATAAACATTAAGAAGTACCAATAACAGTTGTCAGTGAACTTATACGTTTACTCATTTACGAGTTATAAGCGTTTTTCGTTTTTTTTTTTCAAAGTGTAATTACTCAAAAACTGTTAATATCTACTCATTTATTTTTCTGCCATAAGTACGCACAAATTAAGAGGTACATGGGCATATTTTTTATATTGGCGCACACATAATGGTTATCGAGAAACACGATATATCAAAACGTTACCCCAGCAGGAAATGCAATATCTCAATAACCTGATGGCGCACAAAGGTCATATTTCGTGCTCATCTTCAGTACTTAGACCTAGCAAGAACGATACGTACCACTCTCATCACTCTACGAGATACTTTCTTGCTAGGGTAACGCACTCCAAGGTAGGGCTAAAATTAATGCGCTAATAGGGCATTACTTAACTAAGTAAAAAAAAAACAATCTTGGAAAAATAACAGGTCGCTTTCAATTTTCAATTGTTTTAACCTCTTTCGTCATAAAACCTATTTGAACGAATGGAGTTAAAGCTAATAATGATATAGTAATTTGTATTTTTACTTTACGTTTGGTTTAGGTATCTGTTACAAAAGTACCTAAAGCTAAAAAAACATGTAGGTATAATAAAGCAGAAAGGTTATTTTCCCTACCAGCTTATACGCCTGTTTTTTATATTTAGTAAGAAACAAAAGGGTCAAAAGCCTCGTAACTAAATTTAAATAATATGAAGTAGCTAAAAATGCGTTCTTGATAACATGGGCGACAAATATAGCTTTATTAACATTATTTGTTCATAGGGTTTTTTCGTTCTTTTAAGAGGATTTTTAACTAAAATATTATGAAAGTTTTCTATGTTATTGATAAAGGCCAATATACCGTACATCATTCAGACGGCTCTATCCGGCAAAAGTGCCTTGTGAGCAAAATAAAGACAACGGTACCTAGCCGTTGGGAACTACCAATATATGAGTAGGTAATCCTAACTAAGCCGGAACCTACCACCAGTAGGTATCGAAAAAAATATAGGGTTGCAGGAGATGTTATAAATGAAATTTTGTCTAAAGCAAGAGAGAAAAGTTTGAGTGAAATGCTGCTAACAACAATCGCTACGTGCTCATGCTACGCGACAATATATCGTCTACGCACGTAGCATACGTGCTACGAAGATCGATTTCGCAAGAAATTGTACTTTTTTTTGTAAATAATGAAATTACCTTTTAGTTAGACGATTGTCAGCTTTGTTGGGTTTCATGTACTATAAAGGGCGCCACCTATATCTGCATTTTTTTTAACTTTTTAGTAGGTAGGATAAGAAATGCATGGCGGTCGATAACAGTGTCGCCCAATTTTATTACGGGTCATGGCTATATTAAAGGCAAACAATTACAATTTAAACTAGCCGATTCAACTTTTTGTCAATGATCAACAAATCTAGGAAACCTATCTGCTCATTACTTTTTTTATAAGAGCTCGGAAGGTTTTGCAAGGTTACGCCGTACATCCTGGCTTACACAGTTGTTGGAAAATTTTTGTAAAAAGGTAGAGTCAAATCAAGATCTTACAATAGTAGTACCTCGTTTGATTATAATAAGCATTAGATATAAATAAATAGAAGGTACGTTAAATTGTGGGATGTTTTTCATCACCAATTATTGTAGGGTCCTGTTCCTTACAAGTTTAATTACAACAAAATAGTGAATATACATTACAAATACAAAGTTTATATCCACACTAACATTAAAGTGCGGGTACTATATTGGCAGTAAACAGTCATTTATTACACGATAAAGTTACCATAATAAACAGGTTTCACATAATATAAAAAAAAACTGTAATTAATTAAGTTGGTTTACTTAACCTTTACAGCTTAATATTGTACTTATAATTGCTTTACTTACGTTAGTAGTTTTTATTTAAATAATAAGATACTATTTATATAAGTGACCTAGAAAGGTTGGTAATGAAAAGAATAGGTTATAACGCGCAACCTACATTAAACTAGACATGCAAGTGAAGATCTGTCTGGAAGATAGCACTTTTTAGCTGTCGGGGCTTTAAAAATTATAATACACTTACTTACACCTACTCTTGGATAGAATAAATTAGTGAGTTACTTTTTTGAGCGCGGTTTTACTTAGGTACATAATTGTTTAATTTTATTCTTTAGCTGGACATACACGGACATCTCTACACAGCGCCATCTGTTTCAAAAGTAAGCTAGGCTTAACTTGCTTGTGTTATGTGTAACAGAACAACGGATACTACTACTACTAATGCAAACAATCATGTTCACGCGCACAAAAAATTGCATCGAGCTGGAATCGAACCCGAGACCTCTGCTTAGCAGCCATGTAATAAGTATAATGACTACGCCACAGAGGTCGTCTAAACCTCCTAATGCATTGGTTGTTTCAATATATGGGCTACAATAGTACGTAGTGACGAGTCATCATAGAGCTGGTCAGAGCTCTATATTAGGGTTGCTCAAGGATTTACTCTGCATGTTAATCTCTTAAGTAATCATTGTCGAACTTTTAATCTTTACGCCGATGAGTTATTGATTTATGGTGAGGCCAGTATTTTAATATCTTTTGGCGACAAACCATAAGGCACTGCGAAGACCGGAGGACGGGTTAAGCGGTGCGCGATTTGGTTTATTCCACAGGTTTATTCGTTAATCCGAGTGCCGAGGGTACTAGGTACCCTAGTTCGGCACTCTTATTGCATATTTATAATATATTATTATTTTACACGTTCTTTGATGAACTTTTAATAATTTTTATTTATTTTGATAAACTTTTTAAAATTTGCCTTTGTCTTTGGACGAGTATGATTAGTTTTTAGTCATCCATTAAAACTAGTCACAATTTATGCATGAGTGTTTTAGGACATCAATGAGATAGGTGGCAACACTTTTAAAAATAAAAAGTGTTACTTAAACTTCCCTTGCATTCCCAATTTTGTTTAACACGATATTGTAAGAATGTCAAACTAATGAAATGTTTTTAATTAGTTCAGCTAGTAGGCATGTACCTTGTACATTGTAATTAAAACAAAGGGGGACCTTGACTTTACAAATTAATAAACTACTTTATTCAGAAATGCTATGTCATGTTTATCGCTATTTTTATATTTAAGTAGGTTTTTGTATGTTAATTTTGCATTTCGTAGGTACCTTCTTTGTTTCAAATTAAATAAAAAATAATGTCATAGGGTGCCATCACCCCATGGATATCAAAAAAGAGAATTTCCTGGAAGATCTCATGAAAAGAAAAAGAAAATCTATAAAAACAAAAGAATGGAAGGTCCTTTCGTTGTATATCCTCCCGACAGGATTTTTTTTAAATATTTAGATCACTTAACAAATTATTATCAAATTTGAACACACAATCTCGTAAACAGCGGTCAAATACATTACCCTGACTCCACCAATCTACTTAGAAATAAACTATTTACACGGAAATTATGAAAAAGTAATTTGTATGATAATTACGACGTAAAATCTTAATAGCGAGGTGCACAAAACCAGTAGCGCCGTCCGTGAGTAAAATGGACACATTGTAATTTATACGGGGCTATGTTCGGTAAAGCTATGGGCCGACTATTTGCGTGTATTTAAGAACAAAGAGCTTTTACCGTTAACCAGCCACTAACCTTTGTACAAGTTAACTCCCCTTACATATTTATAGCAGCCTAATCTTACGCAAAAGAATTTATATTATGTTCGGTATGTGCCTTCGTGAAATGTTGTGTTTTTCAATATTCATAAGTATATTAGACTTCCTGTGTAAGATCTATGTTAAACAAATATTACCTTCAAGAACACTATGCTATAGTAATTGCGTCATTCTGTATTTTTATTAGTTTTTAAAAAGTAAAGTTAACGATTTATAGCAAAGTTCTTATACCAATCCTTTGTGACACCATGCTATATAGAATCATCACATCGACTTCCAAACGTAAATACTAATAACTATTCTGTTACATAGCAGAAGTAGAATAAACTCCTAATTTTTTTTTGTAGTTTTAAAGCTCTTTCGAAATTATTGAAACACAACAAATTATTGCACACAACATAATTACAACAAATAATTGAATGTAGTGCGACATTTTATAGTCAAAAACCCTTGGAGTACAAATGCTTAAACCCTTAGCAAAATGTAATGGTTATTAAAAAAAACCTTATTTGTAAAGACTCGTCAATATGACAATATCGAACCTGATAGAAAGTGCGAATACCTACAGCACAGAAATGAAGACAACGGATGCTATAATCTTTCGCACGTTTTATTGCTGCGACTGCCACGAGTCTTTGCGTTGGGTGTACCATCTGTTGTCTTCATTTTTCATTTAAAAAATATTTTACTCCGTCCCTGATCACCGGTTTGGCCAAGTGCTACTTCACACTACCTTTGAAGGAACCAATGTCATACGATATGAAGGAAATACATTAGTCGAGAGTTTGTTCAACAACTTTGGTTCGGCATAGCAAGGAATTCCCGAACCTTTTGGTGCGAGTCGATATTGACACTCACAGACAGAGTAGGTATGATATCGCAAACCGACACGAGTTTTCCTATTATGAAAAGGGGAGGGAGGAACAAGATCGTATAACTCTTCAGAGCACTCTCCGCGGTACATTGCGATTGTAAAACAAAGTTTTTGTTAACATAAAATTCTCTTTCAAAATTATTCTGTGTAATTGAAAGTGTAAGCAGAAAGCGTTTGAGTTTCTTCTACCTAGTTAGCATAGCGCGTTGACGCGTGTCACTACATACAAAAATGTGTCCTGCTTTTGTATAATGCGACACTAACAGTAACTAGTTTCTGTAGAAAAAGCAGCTTAATGCACCACTTGTTGAATACATCTTCAAGAAATGTATGTATGAAATGTAATAAGAATTCCTTCACAAATTAATTATAAATTCCAAACTAACTGTTACTGCTGCTGAAAATAAAACAATTTATAATAGTGTAGGCATGTTAGTAGCGATAACATAACTGTAAATAGACTAAGGAGCCGCAATTATTTTTAATAAGATCTAACTAAGATCTTCGTAATCATGTGTCTTTTTAAACTGTTGATATTATTTGTCTATCTTTAGCACTTGTAGAGGCAGGATTTTACGGCACCCGTTGAATTAGAAGGGTGGTGACACCAAGTTTTTATGCCGACACCTCTAGGAATTACAAACCAAGTTCAAAAAAACTTTTACCAAACGAATGTTAAAAATAGTCGTGATTATTGCAAGTTTGCAGCGAACCAAGTTAGTTAGAAACTATAAAATTAAATGTTTCCGGCGACTAACATTTTAACAAATTTAGTTTAGTTTAACCTTATTCAACCTTATCGTTTTGTTTAGAACATTCACTAGGTTCAGCCTAACATCTATTAAAAGTTATCTAGAAATTAAAGTGAATTTTAATGTGTATTTTACTGTGATTATTTTAAAAAATGACCTCAATACCTACTTTGCTTACTTACGTCCGTGTTCAAACAATTATAAGTATAAATCATAGTTTATATAGCTCAGATTAAGTTTTAACCTGAAATAATATTTTGTAGACTTAAAATTTTAAAAAATAATCAACGTCAACTCTGCGTGTTTCTGTGTTCAAGTGATAAAACATGCTCCTAGTGCTTTAGCTTACCACTTTCTAAAAGATAAGGCGTTTCTTAATCTGAAACTCCTTTCAAAGTATTTATTTTAGGGTAATTATAAACCTTTATTTTTGATACCTAAATTATTGCGAAATTAAATATACAATCAATAACACCCCATATCTTTATTTATTGAAATATTTATTTCGTTATTTTAATTTCATTTCGCTGATGTTTTATTTTAAGGGAAGTATTGAAATATTGTGGCACAAGATGTAGCTGGGATGTCTATAGCCATATCAATGTGTACTCGGATCCAGTTATGTTGCATCTTGCTTGACGCTCTACCTACCACTTTCGGAAACAGGCGTCCGATGATTATAAATTAACAAAAAATCTTAATTAACAATTATTGCCTCGTCTTCATACAACTCTAATAGGCATGAACGAAAAATACACAAATATAAAAATACTAGTTATCTAAAAGTAACCCATAACTTACGTTATGCATAATAATAGCACTGCTCTACAATTTATACAAATATATTCAAATCGTTTTATTAACATAGACTGTAACCAAAAAGTGGGACAATTATCCACAAAATAAATGATCGTATAAAGTAGCACATTTTTTTTCAGACAGAAAAATAACCCCTTGAAATATCTAACGTACACTTATTTATTCGAAGGTAAGTTCACCGAAACTGTATCCGCTAACGACCGATTAGAGATATAATCGCCCTCTTGAAAGTCGGTGAACTACGATCTAATTTGTGAAAATACCCTACTTACATATTAGCTAATGTTAAATTACTTTGTATTTCCTTGTAGTTGTGAACTAAAATGCATTATGTTAGCACTTCGACAACTTCCGCGGCGTAGTACTTAGTTGTAGTTTAAAGCTGCTACGCAGAGGGGATTCGATTCTCGCTCAACGTAATTATTTGTGAGCGTTAACGTCACTGATTACATAGGACTAGGTACTGGGTGTTTTCTGTTTAAAATACTTAATATATTTATAAAACCCAAAGTACCTATTGTAAGTCAAAGAAATAAGAATATTATTATTTCATTAAGTATATCTTTAATTTGTCCCGGGTCTACAGACACGGGACTGAACTGAATATCGAGAACCACAAGAAACCAAGAGAAGCTTCGCATATAATATGATTTCATCCACCCATATCAGCGGACGTCCACTGCTGCACATAGGAAGAGTCCTAATATGATTTCTAGAGAAAAACCCAATACGAAAGCTCTTAGCCTGTATCTAGTTATAAAATCAATCATAGAATAGTATAGTGTATATTGCATAGAAGTCTGAAAGATACAAAAGAAGAAAAATGTTACTTACCGCCCATTCTCTTCGTCACCCGAGTTAAAATCGAGTGGAAATTCACAAGAAGTAAGTATAAGTAAGCAAGAAAAGGAAAACTCGAAAAACTCCTTATGTATACATACTCCTTACACCTGAACAGAGTATATGAGAGCAAGTTTGCCTTTGATGATCTACCTGTTCTTTACATTATTTATCTCCGAAGATAGCGTAAGACTTGGTAGTGTATCCCATAGTGCCTAGATTTGACTAAGTGGACATTGAGATTGAATGAGATTGGGCAGTGATAAGTTATGTGTTCTTTTCCTGGCGTGGCACAGAAATTTAGCCTATTAATAAGAAAATTAAAGTTATTTACATTATGAAAGGGCATTAAGTTGCAAAGATCTTATATCTATCTTTAAGTTGAGTCGGTCTATAGCTAATGGTGTAACTTTATAAAGGTTAGTGCTACGCTTGAGTAAATAAAATCTTTCCTAGATCAAAAAGATTATAAATTAATTAGACGGAAGAAAAGTCTTTCACTAAACCATTTGTGAGTCAAAGAATGTACTTACTACGTTCGTTTAATAGGAAAAACGCGATGGGGGTGCGAGGTCAGTTTAGCGGGCTGCCTCCTTCCATAATAGGTAGCTACGATACGATCTCGGGTAGTCGCGGAAGGGGCAGTCGACCGGAGTTGCTGAGGGCGGCTGGTCTAGCGTCCAACGCGCCCTTACTCTTCGTTGCGTACTATAATTGTTTGTTTTACTTAATTTCCATACTTGTTGACCTTACAAATGGCCAATGCCTAATCGTCTTTCACCTCGAACATGGGCTGTACCAGCAGTGCTCAAAACATGGCGTATACAAATACGGCAGGTATGATACTGTGACATTTCGGTAATTTAACTAACCCTTTATCTACACACCTTTATAATTTATTAACTTAAAAGGTTTTCTTCGAAATAAAGTGTGTTTATAAGGTAGTGCCTATTTATGGTCTCAAGGAAACAAACAAACTGTTGATAAGGTTGGTAATAGCTTATTTCGACTTTAATAATAGTAGCTATGTTTATAGGTAAAAAGTTTATTGTTGCACAAAATAAAATAGTTGTATGCATAGAAATTCTAAAGTACTTAAAATTATTTTTAGCTTGTCGATTTAAGTGCGAACAAAATGTGCGTGTCTGTAGTAAATTAGAAATAATTGAGTTAATAGTAGAGAGCTCAAAACAAAAGTAGTACCTAGGCTAGTTAGAAAATTGCTCAGTTACACACTAGCAATTAAATAATTATTTTGTACGATTAGAAAATCTAAAGTTTGCTTAATTGAAAGTAAATAAAAACTTACTTTTGTAAAAATAGGAGTCTCTAGGTAGGTAACCTAAACCTAAGTTTGTTGTTTTTGTGATTTGAAAAAAGTTTTCAAATAACTACTATCATGAGCTTTTCAAAATAAATTTTAAAATTTTTTCTTTAACTAAAATATTCGTTTAAAACATTCTAGAAACAGCAGTATTTTTTTTGTATTTCAACCGATTATTTTGACAGGTTCGTATATACATTTTTTTCGAATATAAAAACTCGGATTTGTAGTGAATAGTTTAGTACCTATTTGATAAAAAGTTAAAATAATAATTATTTAGGTACTTAAACATCAATTTTTAATTTTTATCATAGATTTTATCTGTGTGACAAAAAGAGCAGCACAAATAGGTACTTAAATTCTCCAATGAACAGATTTTTTACAATAATTAATTTATTGAGTTTATTTCAACTGAAAGATAATGAAATGCAACTGTCTTAAATTAAACTAGTTTGGTAATATTTTTTTACTACTATCCTTTTAAGAAAGAATTTTGATTGTAATTTTCTTTCAATACTTACCTATATTATAACATTTAATTTGGGTAAATGATTAGGACTATTTTGAAGTCTATTTCTAAAAATCCATTAGGTACCTTTATTTCTACTAATAAGTATATACCGTTGGATCTAGGATCTAGGGTATATTTTCGCATTCTATCTATTTCTTTAAGTAATAATACGGGAACACTAACCATTCTTTTTAGTGTCTCGTCCCAAATCCTTTTCTATGCACACACGGTGTTGTTACCATTGCTGATTAGTGTACTGGTAGGCTTTGTAGTCTCATAAGAAGAAATGATAATGAATATTTAATTAACTCCTGTGTTTTTAACTTGATATTCTATTCCAGAGAAAAGCATACAGTTTGAAGAGGAAACAAGTGATGAACACTCCCAAGATGTAGAAGAAATTATATATAGAGCAGCAAATGAAACAAACGTGCTTCCTATGTGTGATAGTTTACCGGAACCAGTACATTTAAGTAGCAATAAATCAACAAGTAGCTTAAAAGAAGAAATAGGTAAGACGAAAATAGTTTTTAAGTGTATGTTACATAACTACACTTAAGTGGCTCGTTATAATAACTTAAGTTTACACTCGTAGTTGGCAGAGGCATATTTTTCTATTTTCTGTAGCTACTATAAATAAAACTAATTGTTGAAGTAAAAATAAGGCTTGTATGTTGATAATAATTATTTTAATGAAATTAATAATATAATGTGGTTGTATATACATGAGGAGGATTTACTCCTCACTAATTCAAACTACGCGATCTTATCCGAAACAAAGCAGAATTTGTACTAGGTAGGTATATACAGGGTGTCCCATAAAGCGACGTCCAACGGGAAACCAGAGATGGTCCATGTGAAAAGTATTAAAAAAAAATTAAAAAAAAAATCCGACTTATGTACTTAAAAAGTTATAGGTATTTAAAAAAAATCAAGAAAATCGTCACCCTGTACAACACTTTTGCCTACAGTGTCTACAAATATTATTATTTTTTAAATTTTTTTTTTGTTTTGTAATCCTGAATAACGTGTTTTTTAATTGTATTTCAAAATTTTAACTTAATTGTCTTATTTCTTAGTAAAAAATCACATTGAACTCAAACAATGAAATGAAAATTGCTACATCACGTAACTTTGACCGACGGCCATGTAAAAAAAAATTACTAAACACTATGTGGCAAATACCTTTAAAAAATAACGCATTTATTCACAATTCCAAAATGGTATCATACATAATCATAACTTAAAAAACATCGTAGAAATAAAAGTCAATGCGAACAATAAAAGTTATTTATTAATATGGAACTCAACATTTTTAACACAAAAGGTAGATTTTTTTACAACATATGCTCAAAATGTTGGCCTCCTACCGCAATACACGCCCTCATCCTTCTTAATAAAGAACGCTTAATATTGCGAGCATAATTTAAGGAGCATAAGTCCTCATTAGCCTCCGTAATTCTAAGGCGGAGCTCTTCGATATTTACTATAGGTTTCGCGTATACTTTTTCTTTGATAGCTCCCCAGTAAAAAAAATCTAATGGATTAAGGTCCGGCGACCGGGCTGGCCACGCTATTGGTCCGGAACGTCCTATCCATCTGTGTGGATATTCGCTGTCCGAAAATTCTCTCACTGAGACACGAAAATGGGCCGGACAGCCGTCTTGCTGAAACCACATATTTCTATAAATATTCAATGGCACGTCTTCCAGCAAATTGGGCAATTCATTTTGCAGAAAATTCAAGTAAACATCGCCGGTCAGGTTTTCTGGCAACTCGTAAGGTCCAATTATTTTTCCATTTAAAATACCGGTCCATAAGTTCACTTTGAACCGATATTGTGATCTGTCTTCTCTTAGAAGGTGTGGATTATCGATATGCCACTCATGAAAATTATGCATATTTATGTACCCATCCTTTTTAAAAGTGGATTCATCCGACCACAGAATTGTCTCTAAAAAATTAGGGTCTTCTCTGTGCTTTTGCAACATTATTTGGCAAAATCTTACTCTACCCGGATAGTCTCGAGGCAACAGAGTTTGCACGCGCTGCACGTGGAATGGGTGATATCCCTCATGTTGAATAATCCGGTGTGCTGTACTTTTTGGTATTCCTGTGATTTGTTCTATCCGTCGCACGGTGGTACTCGGATCTTCGGCTATCGCTTCTAAAATATCTTGGCGGGAGTCGTCGATAGGTCTGCCTTCACTAACCATTCCACTAGGAAAGCGACCTTGAGCAAGCGTCAGATGGCGTGTGGTCGGATGAATCCACTTTTAAAAAGGATGGGTACATAAATATGCATAATTTTCATGAGTGGCATATCGATAATCCACACCTTCTAAGAGAAGACAGATCACAATATCGGTTCAAAGTGAACTTATGGACCGGTATTTTAAATGGAAAAATAATTGGACCTTACGAGTTGCCAGAAAACCTGACCGGCGATGTTTACTTGAATTTTCTGCAAAATGAATTGCCCAATTTGCTGGAAGACGTGCCATTGAATATTTATAGAAATATGTGGTTTCAGCAAGACGGCTGTCCGGCCCATTTTCGTGTCTCAGTGAGAGAATTTTTGGACAGCGAATATCCACACAGATGGATAGGACGTTCCGGACCAATAGCGTGGCCAGCCCGGTCGCCGGACCTTAATCCATTAGATTTTTTTTACTGGGGAGCTATCAAAGAAAAAGTATACGCGAAACCGATAGTAAATATCGAAGAGCTCCGCCTTAGAATTACGGAGGCTAATGAGGACTTATGCTCCAGAAATTATGCTCGCAATATTAAGCGTTCTTTATTAAGAAGGATGAGGGCGTGTATTGCGGTAGGAGGCCAACATTTTGAGCATATGTTGTAAAAAAATCTACCTTTTGTGTTAAAAATGTTGAGTTCCATATTAATAAATAACTTTTATTGTTCGCATTGACTTTTATTTCTACGATGTTTTTTAAGTTATGATTATGTATGATACCATTTTGGAATTGTGAATAAATGCGTTATTCTTTAAAGGTATTTGCCACATAGTGTTTAGTAATTTTTTTTTACATGGCCGTCGGTCAAAGTTACGTGATGTTGTAGCAATTTTCATTTCATTGTTTGAGTTCAATGTGATTTTTTACTAAGAAATAAGACAATTAAGTTAAAATTTTGAAATACAATTAAAAAACACGTTATTCAGGATTACAAAACAAAAAAAAAATTTAAAAAATAATAATATTTGTAGACACTGTAGTCAAAAGTGTTGTACAGGGTGACGATTTTCTTGATTTTTTTTAAATACCTATAACTTTTTAAGTACATAAGTCGGTTTTTTTTTTAATACTTTTCACATGGACCATCTCTGGTTTCCCGTTGGACGTCGCTTTATGGGACACCCTGTATATCTAGGCGCTACGCAAGTTTTGTAATGACCCGCGCCGCAATCGAACCCGAGACCTTTGCGTAGTAGGTAGTCATGGACGAGAACCTCTACGTCTCTAAGGTTCGCACTATAAGTAACTTAGAATCAGAGAGATCTGTTTCTATTGTCCACAAACTGGTTTATGTTATATTTTATTTGGTAGTGGTGCATTGATTTACAAAAAACCAAAGATACACACTCCACTTCCCAAAAACGTCCGCAACAAATGGGCGCATTGTGCACTTTTTTTAAATTAGTATCGCGTTGTTCTACCGGCAAACGTCAATCATTAAATTTTATTGCTTTATGTGCATTACTTTTTAAATACAACTTTATGTCATGCGTGTAAGATTGAATTTGAAAAAAGAAATATGTTTACGATATTACTATACGTATTTATTGCGTATGTTTAATTTGGTGACACTTTTGGCTGTTAGTTTTGTTTGAAAATGTGCATCTAGGGTTTTTTATAAATCAATGTAGTGGTGTATTCATTTACTTACATTCATGACATTACGCTCAAGATAATAGCTATTCATATTAAACTTTTTATACGTCGCTCGATACCAAAAATTCATTAGTTGGGGTTGTTCTTCCGTCATTCTTCCTTGAAGTGGTTTCCTGTGTCGTGTCATTGGTGCTTGTTATGTAATTTCAATTTACTAAAATGTACTTTTTCTTGATACTCCACAGTTACCCCAAAAGTAACACAATACCTACCTATAAAAACTAGCCCCTTACTCATAAACGCCTCTTAAATTTTAGTCAATTGATTAATTAGCTTAAACTCTTACGTTGTTTGGTATAAGGTTGGTTTTCGTAATAAAAATCTCGCTAAACAGTGATTATATTTAAGAGGCGTTTATGAGTAAGGGGGATTAAGTAATAAGTTTATCCATTGGTTTACCATCAGTTTAATATTACTATGATAAACTCTACCGTCTCGTAAATATGAAATTATCTACACACTAACTAAAGCGACCGATAAAAACAGTGTTTTGAAAATTCAATTTCAGTATGAGACAGGTACCTAAACAAAGTAAAGGCAAGCTCGTCAAAGGTAGCCACAATTATTATCTAAGCACCAAAGTGACTGGTAAAAACTGTGTTTTGAATATTTAACTTCAGGAAGCGACAGGTAAACAAAGCACAAGGGAGTTTGGCGAAGTCGACGACAAAGGTCGCAACCTAAAACACCACCTAACCAGTATAATAAGGTACCTAAAATAGTTTCTAGTGCGAAGTTAACACGTATCAGGGTAACGTAACAGCGGACATTGCAAGTCTCACAAGCGGAGATTAGGAGAGTTGCAATGTCCGCTGATAGCTTAACCTTGGTGACATTTCATGTTGTTAGAACCTTGGAAGAGAAGTGACAAGTAGTTAACGGAACTGGTCTAATGAGATGCACTCGATTGCTATGCGAATGATTCTATTATAGGATTTGTTATTCGATTCGAGTTATTGATTTAAATCAACGGTGTCGAAACAAACTACTTATTGTTAGTTGGGCAGGGGTTTTATTATAGGGGTCTTCTAAGGCCCACAACAGATGTAACACGTTCCTATTAGATATGTTTTCTTTCTGATATGATTTACAATACTATGTAGAGTCAGTATTAATTGTAAAGCAATAACTACATAAATTCCTTTTAAATTAAGAACCTTCAAATGTCATTTTCACTAATTTCGTTAAAAACTATTTTTATGTAAGGATGTTTTTGTAGATATGGAACTCAACTAAGAATGCATTTGCAATAGATTTTTAATTGCAGTAGAACCTCGAAAACTCAAACCTCGGTAACTCAAAAACCTCTATAACTAAAAAAAATAATATGTTCCCTTCCCTTCAGAGCCCTCTATAACTCAAAATTCGCAACCTCGATAAGTCAAATAAGTAATCTCTGTATTGGCCCTCAGTAACTAAAAGAAATGTTTCCACAACCTCTATAACATAAAATTGTTTATCAATGAGTCATTTTGAATGAGTATGCAAAACAAAAGTTTTCGGTATTTATGACTTGCACGTGTTCACTACATAATTAAATTGATAACGTAAACAATACATATGTCACCTATTGTTTGCTTCTTCGAAATTCTTTAAAGCTTTGCGGCGGCGGAGGTTAGCTTTAAGACAAAGGCTTACTTAAATCATTTAGTTTTTGATCATTGTGCAAAACAAACGTTTTCGGTATTTATGGCTTGCACGTGTTCACTACATAATTAAATTGATAACGTAAACAATACATATGTCACCAATTGTTTGCTTTTTCGAAATTGTTTAAAGCTTTGCGGTGGCGGAAAATAAGAACAAGGGGTCATACATACACATGTACATACCTACCTCTATTCATATTACCTAAACCCTTGGTAACTAAAAACCTCGATAACTCAAAATATTTTGTGTTTCCCTTGGACTTTTACTTATCGAGGTTCTACTGTATTTTATGGAAAAGTGGTATGTTGCGAGTAACCAGTTATGGTTAACTTTTAAGCATCGCATCGTTTTAGACATAGGATTATACACTAATACTAACAGTTTTAGCTTTTCATACAATTTGGTGGAAATGGATTCGAATATTTTGACTTTCACCATTTTACTAGTCTCTAAACGTAACTCGTAACTTGAAAGTTAGCTTTCTGATAAAATTCTAAGATGCTTATCAAACATGCACTGTAGTTCGGACTTTAAACCACGTTTTGGTCTTGGTGTTGTTAGGGTTACCTAAGTCTTGAAATTTATTGCAAACTATCTGACCCGTACCTATATGTACCTACCTACTAAGATCCTTTGTAAGTATTTTTGAACTTTTGAATGAGTTTGGAGATCTAAGTAGGTACCTTTAATAGACTGTTTTTAAATTTAGTCATTTTCCATACTCGTGCGTACAACGATGTCCTAGTCCTATGAACGAATTACGTTTGAAAATTCTCGTCCTATAAACGAATTTCGTTCGAACGAAATCTTGTATTTCTTGATAGATGATTTCCTTTAAAACGGTCTGGCTTAAGCTATTTCCGAACCGTAAAGTCAAACAACAGTATAAGTTTTGTGGAAATACATTTAATTTAACACACCATTTAAATGGCTCTTTAGATTAGGTAGCAAAGAAATTTGCGGAGGCACACGCACGTAGGTATTTAAGAAAGCGATTGTACATATTAAGAAATACAAAAAATCTTGGTTTCGTCTCATGAATCTCCCTCAGTTCCATTTTACGACTCTTACGACACAATACAGTAAAAGTACAAAAAAGTTATCATTATTAATTACTTTTTAGGGATTTTTAAACATGAGAATTTTGTAACTTTTAAACTATCGCGTTTCATTATTATAAATATAAGATAATATATTATTATCATCTACCCTCGCATCTTGAGATGTTAATATAAAGTCCCCCTACACACAACACTGAGTTTCATAAGCTACGGGTAATCTCCACCGATCGCCACCATTACTCAAGACTTGTGCGCGAGGCCATTGAAATCAAAAAGTTCCCTAAAAACTTTAACCGGGATGACGGTTTCAAGTTGTCAGCAACGTGGAATCCAGTGATATCAAAAACAATACCTCCCTTTTTTGAACGGTCGGTTAACGTACAGAACAGCGATACGGTCAGTGTTGTGTGTAGGGGGACTTTATATTAACATCTCAAGATGCGAGGGTAGATGATAATAATATATTATCTATCACGAAGACGAAGCTGTGACGTCGCATCACCAGTCAGCTTGCGACCACGGCCAGTGCAACCTGTGCCGAAACGTCAAGTAAAATAAAGGTAAATTAAATGCGCGTTAATATCCCGTTTATATAATATTTATGAGAATATTGTTTCATGACTTGAAAAGTTTTATTTATTGCTCATGAAGCATGGTCAACAATAAATAGGTCCATATTTTTTTTATTAACTTAAAAATTTGCTCTAGCACTAGGGATCGAGCTCTATCTCGTGGAGACTTTTACAGACACAAAATTAACATACAAAAAAATCCAGAACCAGGACAATTCATTTGTGAATCGTACAAACAACTTGAACCCGCGACATTTTGCATGCCAGCAGCTACCGGGACCGCCGTGTCACCGAGGCAATTATTTCTATAGTAACTGCCCATAGAAATTATTTATAAAAATATGTACCTACCTCTTTTTTAAATACTGCAACAACGTTATAATTAAGGTAAATTATACCAATTTACCCATACGCCATAATTTGATTCATGTAAGGTTCGAAGACCTCTGTCAATTACATATGTTCTGAAGGTACAAAAGCCCTTCACTTTACCTATTATTCATGTTAAGTTATTGTAACCTTGGGTTCGGAAATAGAAGCTTCGTGAGCGTTAGATTGTTTTTATAGTAATTATACTCTGCAATAAGTATAAAAATACTTTGTAAGTGTTAAGTACCTACATGTTAGGTATATACACCGACATACCAAGCCGATTGTTTGTAGGTTTTAATTGCATTATGATCATTGCAATAAAATATTTTTAGATTTTATGAAAGGGTGCAGCACTTTTATGACTGTTATTCTAGGGCATGGTCGCGGGCGGTTCATACGTAATTTTAGTACCTACCACCTGCCAATTATTTCTGGTAAGCTTAGAGCCGTGGTTATTCAGAGTTGTTAAGTTGTAATGTACTAATGTTTAATTTTAATGATTGTAATTGTTAAACTTCATAATAATACACTATCTCAGAAAAGCTCGTTTTGTCCTACTATCGAGCAAAATAAAATTCATATTAGGTAGGTACCTATCGGCAAAAATAGAACACTTGCAGAAATTTTTAAAGTTAGTAGGTAAGGGTCAACAAATTAGTAGTAAAATATCACTTAGTTAGACATACGGTCAGTTTTGCGACGAGATCTTGGCGTTCCCGTGCACTCCACCAACAGGTGGATATGAAGCTCCGAATCTTATAAAGTGACGCAACGGGCGGGCTTTCACGAAAGGGTTCCGGCAAGAACACCCACCGCTTCAAATAGGTATGCCGCTGTGATACTAAATGTAGAAGACATCCGGGCTTTACAAATATAATAAGCTCGCTCGGAATATCAACAGGCACTCTGCCTCTGCATTCCGCTCGTCAACCACACAAGTTTTAAGTCCCGTCATTATAATAATATACCTAGAACCTCCTATCATTATAAAGAAAGGTAATATGATAAATTCATTGTTATATTTTTTTTCAGATAAATCCGAAGATCTAAATGAAATAAGTGAAAATGTAACCACACATGTTTCGGAAGAAACGACACACGAAGTTACACCGACAAAAGAAGATAAAATAGCAGAAATAATTGAAGAGAAAATACCAGAAATAATAGAAGAAAAGATACCGGAAATAATAGAAGAGAAAATAACACATGTAATAGAAGAGAAAATTTCTAGACTGGAAGAATTAGTTGAAAAGGTAGTAGAGATACATATAAAAGAACACGTTGACGATAGTAGGGAGTCTGTTAAAGAAGAACTAGCTAAAGAAACCACTGATACTGACAAAAATAGTACAAAAGAAGATAAGGACGAAGAAGAAAATAACAATGGGACTGAAGGTTTATCGGACGAAGAAAAGTAAGTTGTGTATTAAGTAGTTACAGTACCCGGCCGTTTATATTACACATCGACCTGTGGAAAGAGATAATCGGTCTATTTCGGTTTCGTAAAGCGTCATCTCTGTCGCATACGCATGCCAGTCCCAACTCCATACAAACGGAGAAAGTTAATTGTCCCCTTATGGCTAACGCAGACCTGGACGGCATGGCAAAGGATTGAAAAATCCCTTTCAATGCCGCGGCATCATTTTAAAGCATAGCAATTTATGTCGTATTTCTGTAACAGTACGGTTGAATTTCCATTAGTAAAAATTAAAATCCTTTGCCATGCCGTCCAGGTCCAGGTCTGCGTTAGCCATTATTTGATAATTTACTATCAAATAGTATTTATTTATAAGTATGTTAATATTATTTGTAGGTCGTACCCTTTCCGCAAAGTTATTTTGGGCAATTTTATTGTGCATATTTCCGACAACAATCTTTTAGGCTCCGCCCACTAGCAAGTTCGTGTCTGTGGAATGCGTACCCTTATGAATTGCTAATAGATACCAGACTGTGACTTGTATTTCGTGGGACGACATATATGATGCTCTACGAAGCCGAAGTTGGCCGATTGTCACTTTACAAAAGTCGATGTGCAATGTTAACGGCCGGGTACTGTACAGTCAAGTACAAAAGTTGATTAACACGTATTAAAGTAGTTAAATGAATTAAAGTGCTTCTTATTTGTCCACAGAGAAGACGTTAATGACGAAACATTGAGTCCAAGTCAATCTGAGAGCAGTCGCGCCACTCGATGGGAAGCACTTGCTGACATCGCTGCTGAACTACCACCATCCCACACAGTTGATCCCATCACGGGACAGATTTATTCTCTATCCAAATAAGTCTTTTATATTTACATACTTCATCATATAAAATTATTGTCTATTCTTGGAAAATGCTGTTTTTAAATAATTACCCACCTATTTACAAGATGAAAGATTGGAAGATGAAGCATGGGCTAATAGGTCTATAGTACCTACTCCAAACGAACCGACAAAACAGTATTAAGCTACATCACATTGACAAGTGAGCTCGATAATGCCCCTGAGGCACGTCACGTCATGTCTTTGGTTGAGGGCCATCCGCCCTACGACAGCCCCTGTGAAGTAGTAAAGGTCCCATGGAAGTAGGTATTATTTAACTGGCAATAGGGACATTATGAACCCTTATGTGGTGGATCAATGAATTAATTAAGGTTGCAGGAGACTGATGAATGAGAGACATGATTGTGCGCCTTTTGGCTCATAATAAAACGAATAATAACAATAACATAATGCTAAACTTTTCATGAAAAAGTTTAAACTTATTTATTAACTTAATCAATTCATGAATCATCAGGAATTCTTCATTTTAATCATTGCTAATCCATTATCTTCAGATGTTCCTCCAAAGACTATAACACACAGAGTTGATGATCTTAAGCTATCATAGATTGTTTTAATCCAATTATCTATAGTTTTCATTTGACCCTCTTCAGTATCTTTATCAATATCGAGTTTTAAATGAGCCATAGCAAAATTAAAATCAGAGACAGAGTCTGTGAAAGATGATATAACTTCATCAACTCCATCAACAGTTATTAATTTAATTCTTTTTGGTTTACCACTTTTTAATTTGACAGACATACTTTCCTTCGCTTGTGTTAGGTATGTGTGATAGTCACCAGTAATATCATCACACCCTACAATCAATGAAGACTTCTTTTGTTCTAACATATGATTAAATATGGACAAGGTAACCTGTGGAGATGTTGTCATTTTTGCAAAATTTTCTTTATATTGTTGTCTATTTGTATGTACAGCATCACCATATTCTAAACTTTTACTTAATTTTAGTTGCACTAACTTTAAAGCTGCTAAAGAATCTTCTGCAGAACAGTGACCACTGCTACCCATTTGAATCTTCTCATTTAAAAATTCTCTAGCTAATGCTTGCAATTTTGGTTTGCGGGTTCTCTGGCCAGTAAAATTATATACTAAACTAGTATCAATAATATAGGGATGCATCATTTTTAATGAGTGCAGGTCTGTATTCAATGACTGGCCTACAAGTATAGCATCTGATGGTAAGAGTTCTCTTAAATCTTTTTGTACATCTTCAAGTCTCTTAGTAACATTTTCTAACAATGATTTTGTAATACCAGAAAATCTAGTTAAATAATCTGTTATTTTATTGTATGGCTTTACTAATGATTCATATATTACTTCATGTTTCTCATTAACAACAGAAATCCTTGTTAATTCAGAGCCAACATTTGTCATACACATTTCACAATCCACACCAAATAGAGGTGATTTAGCAGTAACAGGTGCATATTCATCTTTAGTAAATACATAATCAGAGTAAGCTTGACTTAATTTTCCTTTTAATGGTACTGGATAATTTTCCTCTATCAATTGCCAAGCTGATAATATAAGTTGAGTTCTTGGAAACTTATCTTCAGAAATTGAATTTATTTCATTACAATCATCTCCAATACAAAACATGGCTCTCATCATTACAAGTAAATCTTTCCTTGCTTCCAGAGCTAAATTCATACTGCCATATTTCTTGATAAGACTTTCTTTTTCTGCTTCAGAAAGAGGAACAAGAGCTAACTCTTGAACTAAAGACCCACCATAAACAGATGGAGTTATAATCTCTGCCAAATCATTGAAGGTGCTCTTGCTAAATTCAAGTTGGTCTGAGTATTTTTCCCAATGTTTGATAGAAATACCCTCTAGAATAAAGCATGATGTCTGATGAATACCTACACATTTATCTAGGACATACCATCGAGGGGATTCTGTTAAATTAAGGTTACCCAGAAGTGAATGCAGTAGTAAATATTGGATATCAGTCAATGTTAACGGAACCCTCTCATTTGTAGTAACAGATATAGATGCAAGTTCACCATTGGCTTTGAAGCGAAACTGTGGTTCGGGCTTTTTCCTTTTTCTTTCCTTTTTTTCAAACTTATCCTTGGCTTCCATGGGAGTATCTGTAATAGGTTAAAGGAATTGGAATTATATAAATGTATATATTAACAGTATCAGATAGGATTTAACATTATTAATTGATGATGTATTCTTCCATTCCTTTTATTTTAAATACTGCTAAGTTACCAATGGCTACAGTATCTAACTTGTGGCAAAATAAAGAAGTAACAAAAAGTAATATACTGCTAATTGCTGCAGACAGCTAGCCTCGTTTCCACAAGTTATACTCACTTCAGTATCTATTAAATAAAACTGACAGCTATCGTCTACTTACTTACTTTTATCTAATTGCCGTTTCTTTGCAGAGGTTATAGTCTTTTTACCATTCCTCATCGTAAGTGTAACATATAATAATTGTCAGTAATATATCCAGATCCACCAAACTTGTTGTGCAAAAGCAAACATGTGTGAATTCAATTTCCGTCAATGTCAGTACAGATTGACACTATGATGACAGTGACAAGTCAAAATAAAGCACAAATTCTTTTTACTTTTTTCCCAGAAGATCAAGGATACCTATGCAAAATGTTAAAGTAGTAAAAAATGGAAATCGTAATATGAGATACGAATAATTGTTTAGGCGATGACCTCGCGGGTGAAAAAGACCACTATACCCCTTCCAGCGTAAGTTTAGCTTTTTGACAGTTCACGTCCATGAAGTTTCGTAATACTTCCGCTTATTTTTCGAATAAATTATATTGTATTTCATGGACGTACCCATGTTTTTTTCAGTTACCAT
This sequence comes from Schrankia costaestrigalis, assembly GCA_905475405.1. Taxonomy (NCBI): domain Eukaryota; kingdom Metazoa; phylum Arthropoda; class Insecta; order Lepidoptera; family Erebidae; genus Schrankia; species Schrankia costaestrigalis. Next base: position 10,784,443 of record FR997838.1, read on the forward strand.
GGTTACTTAATGATGGACACTCATAACGATTACCACCATTATGAAACAAATTATAAATAATCGGTAGAAATAAATGCTATGAATAAACCTGAACTCTTCATAATACGTGTATAAAATGTAATATGATATTTTAGATTAGCTATAACCCGCGAAGGTGTCACGATAAATTATGTATTTTAAATAATACCTAAGCTAACTATAATTTTATCATTTTAAGCTATAGGCTAATTCTCTTAACATAGAAGAAATAATCACTAATAAAATGATAATGTAAGTTGATGTAAGGATCCAAATGTGTAAAACAAAGTAATTTGAAAAATCGCGAAATCGCTTACAATCGAATGGCATTACATTCGAGATACTACTGAACGTCACTAACATCAATCTGTCAAATGTCGTTAAATATAGTGGAAAGGGTATACCTGGTTTTATTGCACTTGAACAGCTACCTACTGACTATTATTAATAAACATTGAATTTTAATAGGACACTTACTCTCTCGCCACGGTACTATGAAAAATTTATTCGATTAGATTAAAAGGTATTCTCCAAGTAAATCAGAGACAGTCCTATCAAAATCGGCCTAGCCCTTTCGATTAGATTACAAATATAAACAGACGGACAATTTTTTTTATTAATTTCTGGCATTGATAGCTTCTAGACATTGTCGGCCCTTGCGCGAGTGCCTATTTCGGCCAGCACGATATCGCCATTTCTGCCCATCAAGCAATGCTGAGGACATTTGCCTTAATCTTGGCCTTGTCCATGTTCATTTTAAGACCGACTTGTCGAGAGAGACTACTTAGCCCACCGAGTATTGTGGTAATGTTATCCATGGTTTCGGCTGTAAAACCACGATGTTATCGGCAAATCAAAGATTCGTAATATTAGCTATTAATATCAATGCAAAGTCCATCCAAGTTCAAAAACCTACTTCTGTATTGCAGCGATAAACAGTTTTGGTGATATAACATTCCCTGCCATCATCATCCTAAACGTACAAAGATTCATCATCATAGCAGCCCCTTAATGTCCCACTGCAGGGACGGGCCTCCTTCCATGACGGAGGGATACTTATTTATTTATTTAAATTAAATTTCACGGCATGACAGAGCCGAGGCGCCAATGCGCCGTGAAACAATGGTTTATTGTACGCGCAGGTACAAACGTGGCCTACTAATACCACGCTGGCCAGACGGATTGGTATAGGGTTTAATTTAAAGTTTTCCTTCTTTTTATTTCGTAAAGATAATATTCACGGATAGTCCCTTAGTCGGTTTTTACGACACCTATAGGATGAGATGGACTGGTGACATATTGTATTCTTATTCCGTCACCACACGGAGTACAAAGATTACTGGTAATAAAATTACTTTATAGAGTTAATGACTTGTCGGATTACATGATGATGCGCCGGATTACTCTATGTTAATTGTATGCCTACTCAAAATTTACAGATAAAAGTATGTATAACTTTCATTATAATAGGTTGTATATTTAGATAGTATGTAAGTATAACTAGGTGCCATAGATGAGATAGTAACCGGAGTCCTCTGATCACCTTGGTTTATTATCTACTGGCACTTGAACTATTAATAGGCTTATTATTTTATAATGAAGACAGACTTCGTCTACATTATAATTAAGATAGACGAAGTTGTAAATAAATTATCGCATATAGGCCGACCGCTTAACTCAGGCCCCGCCTGCGGTAATAGGGGTGCGCGGGGGGCGAGGACAAAGGAGAGAGCTATCTCTTGATTTTTTGGCAAAACGGCGCCATCTAGATACTGTGACCCGAACTACATCACATCACAACACAGCTCTAATTTTTAGCTAGCTTATTTTTATGAAATAAAAAGAAGGAAATGTTGAAATTATATCCTAAACCAATCGAAATACCTGGAGAGGTTTTCTTATTTTTCTGGTCGGGCTTTAAATTGTGTAATAATTTAGATTGCATATTTTCTCTAAGAAAGTACGAGTTTAAATGGCAAGATGTCGCCACCATCTTTGAAGTTTGTAAATTGTATAGAAGACGGACTAGCTTACTGCACTAGTGTCATACTGACATACTGACTAGGTGTCCGTTATGGTAGTGTGTAAAAATAAAAAAAGCTCTTATTATTGTTCTTATTATCTGTAAATATTTTCTAAGATTGATTCTTACAAATTAATATGTTTAAATCATACCTGTTTTAATGTGTATATGAGTCATATAATTTCAAAATCCCCTAAAGTGCTTTTTCTTAAATGTCGACAATTCATGAAAAACGTCTTAAACTTACTAACTTAATTAATTCTGTACGATTTTTAACATTATATTATTATTGTAATCTAGCAATCCCAACAAACATCTTTCTTTAATAAAAACAATTTGAAAAACGAGGTTATTTGCAAAAATAGATTCGTTTTAGGGGACTTAGAAGTTAACTTTAGGTTTTAGTGAAATTTGAAAGTAACCGATATCGTTTAGAGGGTTTTGAAGCAATCACTATTTTGAACTAGGAAGATGTTATGCAATAAAATTGTAAATAAGACACAAAATAATTTCTTTTCATCAGGTTCGATATAGTCATATTGCCGTGTTTAGTATAAAAAAATGGCTTTTAATTTTTATGTAATAATGAAATAATAATTATGTAATATTATTGTTATTTTTGGAGTCGGTGTCAGCCAACGAAGTACGATAAGTTTTACCTAAGCAAATGGAATGGCGGCCACGAATTACAGATTATATTATTATATGACTTTGACATTATGACATAAAGTTGTTGATTGTTTATGGATTGGTTTAAAAATTAAACAAATATTAAATAACTATTTTTATCATATTTAAATAAATATATTTTAAAATACCTGTGTCACGTTCAAACGTTTTAATATACCTACCTATTTAGTAACTGATTAAAGCTTTCCATAACTTTGGGCGTTTATATAGGTTTAACCAACACCGTCAATTGAAAAAAATCGTAATTCGCAAATAGGATCAATAATGCAAAATGTTGTCTACAAAGTCGTTAGAAAAGGCAATAAAGTTCTGTAACAATTTGTTCTGTAACACATTCTGATCACTTTAAATGGTTTTTAATTTTAAGTAATTGTCTTTGATTCGTAGTACTTTCTCATCTTAGTCTTTAGTCTGTGTATAACACGACATAAAATAGAATATAATTATCGTGGCTGACACCGACTTCAAAAATAACAATAATATTACATTATTTGTAATAATTTGATTATATTTTAAAGAATCTACAAATAAATATATTTGTAGACTCTTCAAGAAATATCCTTAACAATACTTTTTACAATAATTAAAAGAACCTATTCTTTAGATTATAATTAAGTAAAAAGAATGTCTGATTTAATGTTGTAAAACCAAAATACAACTAATTAATTTTTAATTTATAGTGCAATTTTTGTCTTTGAAATCGGTTTTTTTTGTAAAAACTTATTTTATTTGGCATAGGAACCAACTCGATATAGCTCTTGTGTACGCTACCATAACGGACACCGCTACCCCTCCCCCTCGTCCCTTTCATACCGCAGGCGGGGACTGAGATAAACGGTCGGCCTATAGGTAGGTAGTAGGTACCTACGTAATACGCACGCAATGACAGTAATTCGAATTATTACTTTAGGTACCTATTTGATAATGCATGAGCACCGAGTTGGAAGTTGGTAAAATTTTATCAAATTAAATTATTAAAAAAACAAATTTCTTTAAAAAAAACCATTAAATACCTACTTACCTAAATTGTTATATATAAAAAAGGAAAAAATAAAATACCATTATTATTGAGTTATTGTTTACTTACATCTTTGAGTAATATTATTGCACTTAACGACTTTCCAGCCAAAAGAAGTTTCATTTACAAGCACTAGAAAATCATGTACCTATTGAACAGTAAGTTTCACAAAAGTAATAACAATAAATTAATATCTACCGACAATATTTAAAACTCCAGGATACCAGTCACCTGTAATCGAAGATTTTTTTTTACAATCACATAACGTAGGTATATGAGCATAGAACCAGGATGTCGTTTTCCCGATGTCTAGATAAAACGTGATAGCTAAACTATAGCGGAACCGCTAATAAACATACTATTTGGTTACGTTTACATGCAACTTGGAACAGACAATCAAATGGCGGGAAATACATTGTTCAGACAGTTCATTCACAAAGCACTGTTACACAGTAGATTCGTGACAGAAACAGTACAATGCAGAAGTTACAAAATAACACTATTTGGTAAATTGATTATTATACCACATTGTTTTAGCCAGTAGTTATGTAGTTAATAGATCATAATGAATTTAAAAAATACATACTGTACCTTGCGTTTTAAGGCGCTGACTCCACGAGCGATAGAATCGCGACGAGTCTGAACAAAAATCGCCGCGATAACATCGCCGTGTGGAGACACCTTCATACAGAGTATATAGAAATACATGGCACGACGATTATATCGCCGCGATTTTATCGCTCGTGGAGTCAGCGCCTAAGTGTATGAATCTATACATTAATTAGGCCCAATAACAAAAAAGAATCAAAATATATTTTTATTATGAAAAAGTTTATTGTGATTTTTATAGTGATCAGGCAGAAAACAATTTTATGAGTATCAAGTTGAAGAAAAATAGGTTTAGATCTTACAAGAGGGGTTATCCCTAAATAAATAACAAGTAATATGAGCTTGTATTAAACCCTTAAACCTTTAAGTTTTTAATATCTATGTAATCCTGTAGTATTATGAAGAGTGTAAGTAGAAGGCCAATTCTCGTAATTAAATTCATTCAAATTTCATTTAGGTTCGTCTATTAAACATTAGCCAATGTCCAGTAAAATAAATAGAGTAAAAATTTTATACAAACAAACAAATATACACGAGTACTCTTATTCTTTGATTGTATAATCAAAGGTCTTAAAATAAAAGTAAAAACCTTGATTTCCAAGTTTCAAGTTTTCAAAATCATTCAGAACACCTTAAATACTCCCTCTTAACGTGGAATTATCTTTAAAATTAATGATGTATGCTTTAGATGTCGACGAGGCAATGCATTTTGAAAAAATAAAATTACGTTAATTGCTCTTCATTATAGTTACTGTAGTAGAGGACATTTACTAACATTAGCATACTATATTTATCTATATTAACGACTTTCTGAACAAAAATATTTCATAATCTGTACTTTTTAAAATAGGTATATTGTCTGCTTTCTAGACACTTTAATTTTAAGCAGCCAACGTTTTTTCTATAAATCCTTTCATATCTTTAAGTTCCGCTTCTGAAGAACTATGTGAGAGTCCTTGGTATGTTGTGAACTCTACATTTTTCATAAATGTTTTCAAAAATGAGGCTGTCATTTGGCCCCATTTGAATGGCACAACTGGGTCACAATCGCCATGTGCTTGGAATATCTGAAACAAAATATTTTTTAATGAATTAAGGTAATAAAATTAATAGGTGTAGTAAAACGTTTATGAGTAAGGGGGTTAATGCCTTATACTAAGAGACTCCAACACATTACGATAGTGCTAATAGGTATATCCATTAATTCGGTATTCATGAAAGTTATCTGCGTAATAAATTTGGTCAGCTTGATTTTTGGAACTAAATGGCGGGGACCGGGACGTGTGAATGTTGTTTTAGTTCCTGTACATGCGCAAACGTTTTAAAGCTTCAAGCTGGCCTAGTAAGATTCCGCTTGTTGTACATACTAAAAGACCGAAGGAAATACTACGCAGATATCATCCCTGCTAAAAAAGTTAAAAAAAAGCTAGTGGTCTGTCGAGTATGGTAGCAGGTATTTAATGAGCTAGTATGAGGAAGTACAGTAGAACCCGGTTAATACGATCACGCTTAATACGATTTCACGCATAATACGCCTTTTTACGCCGGTCCCTGCAATTTGAGACATATTTTCATACATTTCTTAACGCTTAATAAGATTCGTCATCCCGTTTAATACGCCCGCGCTCAGGCCCTACAACCGCACTCGAGGCCATACGTGGGGCCCTTTTAAAGTTGTTTTAAGAAAGCCGGTTCTTGAAATAACGTGGTTGACGTCGTGCTGAAAGAAGAACTCGGGTGCTTCTTCCTGAGATACTAGGATTCAGGAAAACCCTCCAGTATCTCGGGATACTGCAGGGTGGCTAAATATTCAGGCTGGATATTCTTCCATTGATGACAATGTAGCACGAACGAAATTCAATCAACATCTTGTTGAGGATGTGAATAACACACAAAACGAGGCCCCTATGCCTAACTGATAATGATGAGGACGGAGATGAGTCAGGCATTATCGGCTATTAATGATTTAATGAATGAATAAGTTGCTTCTTTGGATGAAAGTGATAACGCGGTGCAAAAGTTGAAAATCCTGTAATTGCTAATGCATCAAAATCTTTCTGTGAAACCAAAATAAGTAATTATTTTTAAGAATGTATTGAATGTAGGTAGGTACATAATCTGAAATAATAAGAACAAAAAACATAATAAATGTAGCACGTTTTTTTTTCCTATCCCGCTTAATACGCTTTCTCGCTTAAGACGCGTTTTTGTTCCCTGGAAAATCGTCTTAAGCGGGTTATACTGTAGTTATTTATTTTAATTCTTACACTTCAATTCAATATTGTTCCTACGATTTTTGTAATATATTTAACAATTGAAATCTTAATTAAAAGACCTATTTAATTAACCTTGGTCTTCATGTTAAACAGTATAATATCGAAAGTGATATACATTATAATGAATACAAAGTCTTATGTCAAGTTAATAATTTATTTATGTAAGTATGTGATAACGGACATTGAATTAATTACCTACTTATAAATATTATTTAACGGTAAATCGACGACCTAGTTAGTGGACGACGGAAAACCGATGGATGCGGGAATATTTGAAGGAGGCCTATGTCCAGGAGTGGATATGAGCAGACATAAGTATTTAATAAGCATAGATGAACCTAAATGAATACGGGTTACCATTAATATAAACTATAATTATATAAACAGATAGATTAAGTTCAATATAGCTACTTCGCCCTTGATCTTCTCAATTTAGCCTACTCCGCTCATGAAATAATTCACAATAGGTCTAGCCATTACCACGATCTCTTGTTAGCTTTAGGCATAACGGGAAATTGTCAGACTGCGTTTTAGGTAGGTACCCAGCGACTATAGGTTTTCTCTACATTGTATTAGCTGCAAATCTGTAGCAAACAAATATTAACATCGGTATTTTTTTAATTTTATTTGGAAACATCAAACCCTGCACTATGGAATGAGCTCTGTGTAGCGAAACTTTTACAAATTACGGACGCAAAGAACATCCTGACTCAAGGCAATGCTTTGTAGGTAACACTAATAATTACGAGTATCTTTCAAATGAGATTCGAGCCATCAAACTCAAACACAGCAACCGCACACACAACCGCATTGTCAGCGAAGAAGTAAAATTGAAAAGAGGCGAGACTGAGGTCTCTTTAATATTTTGCATCTATCTATTATTGTGTTTTCTAGAGGCATAGATAAAAATTAATTAATAATTGTTTATTTAATAAAATAGTACACCCTTATGCTGAACCGGCGAACTACTTAGGAGTAGGATAGCCGATGGATGAGGGAGGAAGAGGACCACAAAATCGGAAATATTTAGGGAGGTCTATTACATCCAGCAGTAGATGTCCATTGGGTCATATGATGATAAAAATAATAGAAATCTTCCATTGCCTGACTGGATGGCGTAGCATTTGCGCATGCGACTCCCTTGCACAAAGATGGGAATTGTAACCCCAAGAAACCCCCTAAATTAGTGTGATCCAAAAATTAGTGTCAAAGTTATGTTTACAAAAGTCTTCCCGACAGAGAGCTTGAAGCCTTTTGACGAAATTGTTTTTTAAAACTATGATTATTTTAAAAATTCGAAACAATATTGTTTATCGACATGTACAATTGAATGCTTACCGCTAAATCCAATGGTGCTTTCACTCCATCAGGAAAATGAGCATGTCTCGGTAGCCAACAAGACAATGAAACAATCCCAGCCAATCTTTCCGGGAATGTCAAACCAGCATGAAGTGCCAAGGCACCTCCTTGAGAAAACCCTCCCAACAATATCCTGGTTGAAGGAATGCCAGCCTGAGAAAAAATAAACAATTATAATATTTTTACAATTACAATACACCACTTGTAAGAAGCATTTATAGATAGAACAACAGAGGGATAGTTGGATAAATTTTTATAGTAGTGTTTAAGACAAATAAAATTTTACTCATATTAATTAAAAAAAAATCAATTCTTTCATTTTATGTTTGTTAGTTATCTACCTCACACATAGTTTATTACATTATGACTTAAAAATAAAATGAATGATCAATGAAAGATTAATTTTTCAACTGCATGTCAATAATTTAATTTTAATAAAACATAGTTATAGATCTGGATTTCTTGATAGAAAGACAATGTAGAAATGACAAACATGTACTACTTTTAACATTATTTTAATTTATTATATTGATTACAATCATTTCTTAATTAAATCAATATTATTTACTCACAAATCAATAAGTCGTTTTTTTATTAATTAAACCAAAAGTGAATAATATTAAATACTTATTTTATCTTAAATTCTATTTATTGAGGTAATTTGTTTATGTATCTTATTAGATAGAGACAATATTATTTCAAAAAATTAACTAACCTGCTCAAAAAATAGATTATTGTAAAACACATTATCAGGAACTAAATACACAACCAAAATGACCTACCTCAAATATCACTTAGTAACAATATTATCATACCTTGATTTCATCTCTGATAAGCTGATGAATATGACCAGTAGCTCTTACTATGCCCTCTTCATCTTCAGGGGCAGTAGCATCCAAGGTTCTTAAATCAAACCACGATGGCATTCGAAATCCAGCATTTAGAGTAACTGGTATTGTTGATGCGGTAGGGCAGATTACCTTTACGTGAGGTCCACGTATAGCAGCTATAGTACTCGCCCAACCGTGACTGTAACATTTATAAATGCAGAAGTAAAGCATACTCTAATCAAAATACAAACTTAAATACTGTTTGAAACTTACCCTGTGTCACCGAGACCATGTAGAAATATTAGCTAAAAAATAACAAATAAGTTTAATAACATTTTTTTTTAAATATTACCAAGCCTAAAAATATACACTTACTGATGCTGTTTGTTTTGCTGTAGCAGCAATAATAACAGGATTAGGCTCCATTATTTAAACAATTACGTGAAAATCAATAATCTCTGTCCGCAAAACAGTAGTGGCAGAAACTAGACATTAAAATTCTCTCAACTCAATTTTTGATTGAAAGATACTTTGATGGCAGAATCACTGAGTTGCTAGTAAAATAAATAAACAGACTTTTCAAAGTAACACGAGCTGGAACGTGCCTAAACTTTTATTTTCCTTTTAATACAATTTAGAGTACAATATAGATTACATTAGTATTGTAATTAAATGTTATGAACTTTTGCTGTGTGATCAACATTCCACAGTACAACTTGAAATTCGTGGCACGAATAATATAAAAGTTAATATTTTGTTTTTGGTACGTTCACTCTAGTCTACCATAGATTAAGTACCTACACAACAATCCTTTTCAGTTCAGATTCATGCAAGTGAGTGAGTTGTTATGTAAACCTCTCTGACCTCTCATTCTAACATACAAATAATACCAGGCCCACTAGCGCTCGTTATTCTCATTTTAATAGATTGGATACGCATTCTTGACTTTTATTTTCATTCCTTGTTATTTCTTGGACAGTCGGTGGACTTATTTTTATATTTTGTTGAATTTTGTTAAAATGGATTCAACTTTACGTGAGCAGGTCATGATAAATCAATTTGTGTTAGCGGCAGGATGTGCTCAAGAACAAGCAAAACAGTTATTACAGGCTGCTCATTGGCAATTCGAGGTAAATTTATAATTTATGTAAACAAACAGTATGTAATCATGAAATGGCTGCTACATAATTTGATTTACAATAGGTTTAGACAGTTGTCATACACTCGTTATCAATAAATAATAACAATAATTGAAACCAATCGTTCAAGTTGTTTACTTGTTTGGTCGTATTGGTATACATAGTAGAGTACCGTGCAATGACTAATGAGTTATAATTTATTTTGATAATTTGTAAACACTGTTATTGGTTAAATAATACGCAATATGCGACGGCGCAAGTATTTTATCCTTCCTGTACTAAAGTGCAGAGGAAAATTGATGGAATTTCATCGTCTTTAATCTTTCATATGTCTATTATTACACTGACCGTATGCTGTAATACGCTATATTTATCTCAATAGCTATCACAGCAGATTTGCGTCTTCTACATACAACATTGACATCTCTTTAAAAATATTGTGATTACCAATGTTTATTTGATTAGATTTGTTGTATTCTTATAATAATAACGAACAGATTACGTCATTCAAAGGGACGTAATGTATTCACGACAACAAGTTGTATAGTTTGTTTACACTTCATATAAACAACAATGTAATTAATTCTATATTGGTATAAATACTGCAAGATTTAGCAAAACAAATAAAAACAATAAATTTAAAGTCTCAGTTAAATAAAAAATATTTTTCTTTTTTTTTTTAAATTTCAAATGTATTATTATTTCATAATTTATTAATAACATTTTAATAGAAATACTATTTAAGACATAATTACAAGTAAGCACCTTAACCCTTTTACAGTGCCGCCAGCAGACACAATAGTAAAACAATGGATGTGTACCATATATGGTACAGTGCATTGGGAACATGTTAATATAATATTATTAATTACACTTCTCAATATTTAGGCTATAATAACTTTGCCTTGCTTTGTGATATCTCAGGGAGAGGTTGCTGCGAGTCAAATGCTTCTCTAGTCTTGGAGGATTTTAAGTGCAAAATTAAAGTAGGATCATAACCTACCTATAAGTAAATGATTTTTTGTAGTTCATAGATGTATGATAACATTTTTAGGTCAAAACGAAAATAAAAACACATTATCTCAATAAGTCCTATCCTACTAATATTATAAATGCGAAAGTGTGTGAGGATGGATGTTTATTACTATTTCACGCAAAAAAGGATTTTGATGAAATTTGGAATATAGGTAGTTTAGGGTGTAGAATAACATTTAAGCTACCTATACAATGCAGGTGAAGCTGCGAGCATCAGCTAGTAATAGATATTTTGTGACATAAGGCCTTTTAGAATTTCGCTTTTATGTTTTAGAGGCAGCTAGAAATAAAGATAAACTTGTTCATCCGTATTCTAGGCTCCAAAAAATACACAATTCATTTCTGGGTCAATGTGTGCGATTCTATAATAAAATCCCGAATCATATCCAAGATCTAAGTCTTAATAAATTTAAGAATGTAGTAAAACAAAAACTTATCCTAAAGGGATATTATACTATTGTAGATTACACGAATGATAAAAAGGCTTGGGATTAACTGCTTCTATTCTCAGGCTGTTTCAAATAATGCTAGTTTATGCACTTTTTATAATTATATGTGCTACTGTATTATTTTATTTCTAAGTTCTAATTGTATTATTGTATACTTTCTATCTTTTTTTTTCTTTTTCTTTTCTTCTTCTGTCTTGCTTGTTCTCATGCTTGTCTTCTACTTTTCTTTTCTTTGATTATTATTTTTTATAATGTTTAAATGGTGTATTATCTTGTCTGGTACTGTCAAATATTTTAATTGTGTATATGATTTATGTTAAAAGAAATGTTGTAAACAACCGAATTTTAAAAGAGTTGCCATGAGTTTCTTTGCCAGGTTTCTTCTCATTGGCCCAACCATTTGGAAACTGGAATTTATGGATCAACACAGACAGACAAGTAGATTTGAGTAGTAGATTGGTTTTATTTTTCTTCTCTAATTTACATTGGACAATACAACGCGGTTTTTTTAGTGCTGTGGCGTTTGTCTGTGTCGATCTATAATTTTAACTATAGCTTCAATTTCAAGTAAATTCTAAAAGACGATTTCAAACAATTTGTGATAAATTTTATGAAATAAAGCATTTTGAAGTTTGAAGCTACTGAGTATTTGTATTAAAAGTACAGTCAGTCCCATAAGTCGCTGAATTTCCAAAACATCTGAATATTAAAAATGTTATAAGTCAATGACATAACATAAGAACAAAATGAATTTAACATACAAAACATCAATACACCGCTGAACACCAATATTACAAAAGTACCTGAACATTGTTAACATAAAAATAATCTTCCCATTGTTGTTCAAGTTTGTATTAAAACCTATTTTAGGTCAATAACCATCAAACTTTAAAAATAGACTTCTTAAAAATATTCGTGTATTTATCTTGGATGTTGTTCATAAAAATGTGTAAACAACCGCATAAAAATTGCAAAATAAATAAAAACAATAATTTTGTAATACTAGAGTTCAGCTTCTTTTAGAATACTAGTAGAATAGTATACTTCTTTTAGAATAGTAGCATTTATGGAGGTTTTGAATGTTAAGTTAATTTTCTTCTCTTGTTGCGTCACTGATTTGTGATATTTTCAGTGATTAGATATTTCGGAACTTAAATGCGCTCAGCTATCTTTGAGGCCGACTGTACAATAAATATGTGAGAAAACACTAATTGAAAATTCCTGTGTGTGTGTGTAAGTGCCTATTATTAAAATTGTTTTTTTTTTACAGACGGCATTATCAATATTTTTTCAAGAAGTTGCTTTACCTGCAGGAGCCAATGGAATTGCAGCACCTCATTATCGTCAGGTTTATACATTTTTCTTTTTTTCTCATTTAATTTAACTATTTAAATAATAATATTAATAATAACTTGGATTAACTTTTTGTATTCAAACAACCATCAGTTGCATGTGCTGTTGCTTACAGCATTAAAAACAATAAACAGTGTTATTGTTATTCAATAAACAAATAAAACGGAGTCCTACTCTATCTGTTAAGTCATTAATCACTTTTTAAACTATATTTCAGCAATTAATGACACCTTGCAATACTCCAGCGACACCACCAAATTTTCCCGATGCGTTAGCTGCATTTTCAAGGTTATCAACGACGGGGAGTCCGAACAATGGGGGAGGCGGGTGTACGAGCGCGGGGGCGCCACCCGTGTCCCCGCTAGCGACGCACCCGCCTCCCCCTCCACCGCCACCTCATGTACAGATGAACATGTTTCCTGCTTCACCAAATCCTCAAACTTATTCATCAATTTCCTGCTCAACTGCTGTAAGTAAATCATATTTAGTTTTATTAAAGTAATGTTGTTTATCTATCCATCGTTAATCTTACCTACTTGTTAGTCACCTACTTTGTTTACACTGACCGACATACAAATATTTTATCAGTAATTTGTTTTATTTTCAGATGTGCAGCGAAAACATGCCAAGATAAATTTGACAACTGTTAATTTAGGAGCATCTATAATTTATTTTTCTAATGGTGCGCAATGTGAGCTGTGGAATTGTGTATGAAAATGTATATTACTTTAGGAAACACCCTATAGCAGCGTTGGTTTGCTGGACAATATTTGGGGTGCTGTACTTGTAGTCAATCATGTTAAATTTATTATAAAATATCTTATCTACATGTTTATATGTATACAGTGGTTTCAAATAATGCACAATAAATACTTTGAATTGTGTTAGTTTTTTGGTATTCTAAATTTATAATATGATTGTAAAAAAATATTGTAACAAAATTGTAATCGAATCTTACATAGTAATGATTTTTTTGTAACATACAGAGTGGGTATTATGCTCTTGCTTGTAAAGGTGATTATACTAATGTGATGGAAAGTAATAATTATAGTAATATGAATCTACAATAGATATTGACGAATACTGCGTACCATGAACTCTTTGACATACTTTAAAATTAGCAAATTGTTAGGAAATATGTATTTCATTAGCTAATAATAATCTTAATTTTTTTGCTGGCCAAATATATTGATCATTGTCATTACGTTCTGTCCATAGATAATGTAAAAAATCTTAATGTGTATCTTGAATACCTTAGTATTTTATAGTCAATCCAGTTTTCAATAATAAGATCCGTTTTTAAATTTTAATTATATAATGTTAAGTGTAATACTAATTGTAAAGACTTAATCGCATAATTCATGTATGACAAAAAAATATGGGATTCGGGAAAAGGTAGTGCATTTTGTGTCATAAATCAAAGTAAGAAAATTACGCCTTTTTTATCAATAAATACTGAACGAATGTTAAACATTGACAATAGTACCTAAATGTATCAGACAAATTGCTCTATTATAATATGTATTACTTCTAGAATGTGTTAATTATTGCGATTTCATATAAATAAAATCTTAAAAAACAATAATATTTAGCAATGAATTATTATTTGTTTTGATCAATTTGCATTTAATTATGACAATTTATATAATCTGCAAAGGCAGAAAACAAGATACATATTAGGTTTAAGTGAATTTACCAAATAAAATGCACTACTTTTTCTGGTCACTGATTTATGAGTTAAGCAAAATAATAATGAATACTGTCACTGTGGCATCAATATTTAGCTTCCATACATTTTATTTGTGGAAATATTATTTCAACTGGACAAAACAAAAGCTGAAAGTAAAAACAATTTTTGTTACCACCATATTGACTGTTTATTTATGACTGTGCAAATTCATAATTTAAGGATGGCTTTGACAGATTTGAATATAAATGATTTACTTTTAATTTAAATATAATATTGTTGCAAGTACTGTGTTGTGATTATAGTAAGACTGCTTCCAATTGAGTAGACTTATGTTTTAATGAAATCCATGACCATCAATAGTAGACAAAATCTAAGTATGACCTCTAACTTAATTTAAAAAAGCTCAAAACTCTTAGAGTCTTTACTATTTTTAAGTTAAATTTCGTACCCATCCAGTGAACTTTGATTTTGCACAGCCGATTTTCAAAAATATCTGTACATACCTATATCATAAAAGTTTATGTTTATTTTACAACTGTAACGAACTTCATCGGAATTTATAATAGACATTAGAATAGACATGAATAATATAATATGTTAGAAATAACTATATTTTCGTGTTAAATAAATTAATACAAAATTGTTTATTTAAATAAACATATTTGTATCATCCTACAATGTATCAAGTACAGAATTGTACTATGTTGGAAATAATTCTTTATTAGCCATAGCATTTTGCACCTGTATGTTCTCTCAATGTTGATATTACATTTTTATTTTATAATGGTAAATCATAATGTCTTACATTTATAAGACACTAATTTGCTTTTTCGGCTGTCACGAATAAAAATGATTGTATTATAGAATGTGTTTAATATTATGTTTCCATAAGGTTATTAAGTTATATAAAAGAGTGATCAAAAATTAACATTACGTTTAGTTAGTTGAGAATTGTTCTTTAGTCCTTTAAGTGTAATTTTGTCAGTTTAGTAATACAGAAAAAAAATCATTGACATTTAATTACTTCAAGTAAAAGCAAACATTGTTTGTGATCCAATTTTAATGAAGTTTAAATAAATGTTCACAAATTTGTACATTAATTTGACGCTTTATTTACTACAAATAGGTTGCCTGTCTATTTCAGCAAAGCAAGGGAGAGTTTCAATATGATTGCACACAATTACCCATACCACACTAGTTAACATCATTATCAATAGACAGGCAGCCTAAAATAATCTTTTTTTATATTTTTTAACACTAAAAAATTAGGGTACTTTGCTATTTTTGCGTTTGGCGTGAAAGAAATGTTTGTACAGTCGCTATCAGATATTTTGTAGCAGACAAGATGACCATATTCTTCTGAATAATTCATGCCTCTACAAATATTTAAGCTGGCATGGTGCTCGCCATTCTTGGATTCTATTGGATGCTTAACATCAGGCACCATAGAGTCATTCTGGTAGGTCAATTAAAAAAAAAATACCAATAAAATACGCTAAAAGTAACCATTAATATTTGAAGTTTAAACAAATACTGTTTACTTATTTGAACAATAAAGAAGAATGGGCGAAACGTCCCCACCCTTGTAACACTTTCATCTATACATCAAATGAAAGCCCTTGAAAAGTTAAGCATTTTATTGGACAGCAAGTCTGTCAGTCATGGGAGAACAGAGTTATTGAGGAGAAGAGAATAAAAATAATAAACGATAATATTACATACTTTAAGCTAATGTTTACTATATAAGCAAGATAGAGTCAAAGGCTTTCTTACTAGCAGAGGGACCATACATCTAGAACATCCTAAATCACCCAGTAAACTATGAATTTCGCTCTTTAAATAAAAAACATACAGCTTTTATAAATATAAAAACTCGTACGTCATATCAGCCAATTGATGTACACTACTGAACATAGGCCTGCTCCAAACATGGCGAGTTTGGCACCCTCATCCATCGGTTTCCCGCCGTCCTAACTAGGTCGTGGTGGGCGGTCTCTCCACCTTGTCGCCATTCCAGAACCTTTCAACTCCAATGACTCTCGGTTCTCCGTGCTACGTCCCCTGCCCACCGCCACTTTAACCGGGCAATTCTTAACGCTGTGTTCGTATGCATAGTTGGATATATTAGAAAGATAAGTTGGGTATAAAGACCTGACGCGGCAACTACTTCCAATGTAATGCTTCGCTGGGGCCCTCAAAGCGGTTCTGTAATATGAGTTGGAAGTTCTCGGGGATGTAGACTGGTGTAAGTCGGAGCGTAGACTTCATCAGCCGACTTCTTTTCAGCTTAGGATTAATTTTTAATTAGCCTCTCACCATCCGGTGATCGCTTCCGGTTTTCACCGAATTGATCACTGAGACATCATTAAATATAAGGCGTTTTGTCGACATGATGAAGTCAATCTCATTTTTAGTGACACCATCAGGACTAATCCAAGTCCACTTGCAGCAGTAACGCTTCTTGAAGAAAAGGAGTTCATCATAAAAAGACCCTCCTTCTCCATGAAGTCCGCAAGCGTTTGGCCTTGTGGATTTCTTTGTCCATATCCAAAGAACCTCACTCTCCACTTATTTCTACTTCTAGAGCCCAACTTCGCAGAGGCTTCTAGGTCACTCTCGATCTTTACCACGTTGTTCACGAGAGACTTGTGGATGTAAAAACCCGACACCTCCCTAGTATTGTTGGTCGCCCTCCCGGAAATAGAGCAGGTTACCAGACTTAATTTATCATGGTTATCGAGTCCTCCCATGTCTTCGGACTTCAGATAAGCCGACAATGTCCCACCGTAACCTTCTCAATTCTTCATCCAGTTCTACGACCTTCTCGTCGGTCTGCAGTGTGCGCGCGTTGTATGTTGCCAGGGCCAAAGCTAGGTTGTGTTGGTAGCCTGACCTCCCCCGGAGATTCTTCGCACCCCCTACTCCGCCGTTACCATGGCCGCTACCCTTAACCAGGATTAGCGGAGCGACCGGAGACTGGGGGCCATTTATATTGGTGTGTTGTCATTTTCATTTTGGACGGTTATTTGGCCTTCTTTACCACGCTGGCCAGACGGGTTGGTAAAGGGATTATTTCGATTTTTCTTTCGCTAGCAGTGATAACATCTGCGTAAGGATTCCCTTAGTCGGCTTTTACGACACCCGCGGGACGAAAGGGGATGGTGACATCATGTATTCTTAGTCCGTCACCATACGGACATATAAACTTCTCGCCCCTAAAAAGCATCCGGCTCAAAAAGAATAACAAATATAGTCATCAATTTATTCCACGATCGTCTCTTGATCCTTAACATGCATCTTCAATGTCACTATATCAAATTGTGTCTTCCCACAACAGTGGAAAATCGCCGTGGTTATCGGAATACCGAAACCCGACAAAAGAAGTCCGAACCAGCTGGTTATCGACCTATTAGTCTTAATCGAGCCGTTGCCGAGCCTGAGGAACATAAATTCTGTCGTTTACTATTTCTGCAATGGTTGCTGGATAAAGAACATTTCTTAAATGGTTCTCTGAATGTTTAGTTTAGCAAGGCTAGCTATCCGAAAGTCAGGAAAATGGTGTGGATGATTTTCTGGTTGATGTAGGATGATCTAGATGTATGGTCCGTCTACTAGTAAGATAGCCTTTGACTTAATCGTGCTTTTAAAGTAAATATTAACATAAAGTATGTAATATTATCGTTTATTATTTTTATTCTCTTATCCTCAATAACTCTGTTCTCCCATGACTGACAGATTAGTTTCATACAATAAAATGCTTCACTTTTCAAGTACTTTCATTTGATGTATAGGTGTAAGTGTTACAAGAGTGGGGACGGCTTCCATACAAAAATACCCATTCTTCTTTCCAGGCTTTAATAATCACTATAAATTACATATAAATTTTTACCTATAAAGCAAGACAATGGAAAAAAAAAACAATTTTTCCATTATCTTTCTTCCTTTCAGCAATCAACATTTTGACAGCTGATCATCCGCATTTGTCGTTATCTGTCCGCTACTACTCGCTTTGCACATAGCCAGTAGCGCCTTTTGACTTTATAAATTGTTCAAAAGTATTTGGTCACCTTGTCTACTACTTAATATCTGATGTTGACTGTACAATTTAGATACATACTACTTAGGGCTTGGGCTTCATTGCTTATGTCGGATAAACCGGTCTTCTGACTAGAACATCTATGGTAGCCATTCTTTGGTGTTGGTAGTAGTCTCTTATGCCCGATTTACACATCGACAAGTACAGTAGCGAGTTAAGTAGTATTTTAAGATTAAGTTGATTTAAATAGAGTTCCATCCTATATTTTGGCGAGTTAAGTACGAAGTAGCCCCCTCTCTCGCGTCTCGCCAACTTAACTTGCCAAAAAATAGGATGGAGATCTATTTAAATCAACTTAATCTTAAAATACTACTTAACTCGCTACTGTACTTGTCGATGTGTAAATCGGGCATTAGTATGATAGATAGCTAGCAGCGTTTACGCATACAGTGTAGATCGCGGATTCGATCTCCGCACAAATCAAATTTGTGTGTTATTTTTTTTTAATAAAACAAATAATTACTAATAAAATAATATAATAATCGGACATATTATTAATTTTAACTGTACTCATAATTTGTTTTGATAAAAATGGACTAAAGTTTTACGATAAAACTGAATATGGGGGTCCATAATCTAGTTCGGATACAGGCTCCAGTAATGTTTTCTCCATTGCATTTTCAAGGGATTTAGCTATCTCTTTTTCTAACGTTTCGGGGTTCATTTCATCAGCAATGTCTTCATTAAGTGACTGTGTCGTAATAGTAGAGTGCTTACTACTTTCTGATATTACCTGAAACAAACGTAATTATTAGGTATTCTTACTACACTGTTTTTTTTTGCACCTATAGTAGGCGCCTATCTATTAATAAAATCGCAGCGTGTTTTTTATTCTAATATTTGCTCGTGAATCCACCCGCGTTGATGTCGTTGTCGGGATAAAAGTAGTCTGTATGTTAATCCAGGATGCCAACTACGAAACGTCATTCAAATTGGTCCAGCCATTATGCGTGATTGAGTACCTAACAAACGTACATAAAAACTTTTGGGTTTATAAAATTGGTAAAGATTGTACCATTGCACCTAATCTTGTATTAACTAAACCTTTGCCAATTATTAAACCAAAGAATCAAGGGGCCTGAAACAGAAACACGCTTGTAAAGTATAGTAAAATATGCGAAGTTTAATCAAAGAATCTACGATTCGATAGTACCTTACCTATAATAGTGACTTCTATTATTCTTATGTACCATAAGTAAATGAAACCGATAAGCTATTAATATTCGGTTAAAATACTTACCTTGAAAAACCAAGGTTTTTCGTAAACCCATACCATGAATGTTGACATTATTATAACAGCGATAGTCAAAAGTAAATACTTTGTAGAATATGCATATGCATCCAAGAATATGTTATACCAACAAGAAACCAACATTTTATACAACATAACAAAAATGTTTTATGAGCTTTATGATTTTCACATTTTATTATATTACTCGCACAAATTGAAGTATAGTTAGAGATAATTACTTTTTCTTATTTAGCCTCTGAACATAAAGTTTTAGTAACTTTTCCAAATTCAGTATCCTGAAATGATTCTCTTCAATAACGTTACGGTGACAACTTATACTACTCTGTGGATTACAGCAGATAACTAACATAGACCTTTCAAACAAGTCTGCTCTGGATTAACCTACTTTGTGGTACAAAAAGTATCCGTCTCTTCTACCTTCTTTCATTGTCTTATACAGAGTGTTCCAAAACTCGACGTTAATTCGAAACCGGATGATAAGGCAAGTCATGCTGGTTATAAAAAAATATTTAAAAAAATCTAAGTCGAAAAAAAAACAAAAACAATTTATCAAGTATGATACCATTTTCAAATTCTTACTAAATGCGCCAACTTTTGCCGGAACTTGCCAAACTCGCGTAGTACATTTTTTTTTCTCTACAGTCAGTTCAAACTGGACATTTTTTTCATAATAAATTTTATTCTATGAAAAAAGTCCTATTGATGTGAAAACTAGACCAGGTGGTATTAAATTATTTATTAGAATTTAAAGAGGCACTATTCAGGGTAACACAGCAAAAAAAAAAGTTGGAAAAAGTTAAGATTTGTGACAACAGGAGGGAAAAGAGTCACAAAGTGGGAATTTTTGCGTTTTTTTTCAAATGCCTATAACTTTACAACCATGCGACTTAGATTTTTTAAAATATTTTTCTGATAACCAGCATGACTTGCCTTATCACCCGGCTTCGAATTAACGTCGGGTTTTGGGACACCCTGTATAAGCAGTCAGTAGGTGTGGGTAAGGTTGAGCCGTTTTTAGGACTTGAATGGTCAAACCGACACATTTTTAAACATCTATTTCAGCTAAAAAAAAAAGGTAAGTAAAGGACATAAAATGTCGCCCAGCTGCACCTGAATTTAGTCAAATTATCTGTCGGTGTTATAACAGGTTTCACATGTTTGGATTCACATTCGTTCGGCAAGCCTCTTAACCGGTAGCGCTGAACGACGACTGAATTTATTTAATTAATTTATTACTTTATTACAACCAAACCAAACTCAATTCAAAATGCGTGAGTGCATCTCAGTACACGTTGGCCAAGCTGGAGTCCAGATCGGTAATGCCTGCTGGGAGCTTTACTGCCTTGAGCATGGCATCCAACCCGATGGCCAGATGCCCACAGACAAGACCGTGGGTGGTGGCGATGACTCCTTCAATACCTTCTTCAGTGAAACCGGTGCAGGCAAATACGTCCCCAGAGCTGTGTTTGTTGACTTAGAACCTACAGTAGTAGATGAGGTCAGAACCGGCACATACAGACAGTTGTTTCATCCAGAACAACTTATCACTGGTAAGGAAGATGCGGCCAACAACTATGCCCGCGGACACTACACAATCGGCAAGGAAATTGTTGACTTAGTACTTGACCGCATCCGTAAGCTAGCTGACCAATGTACCGGCCTCCAAGGTTTCCTCATCTTCCACTCATTTGGTGGTGGTACCGGCTCAGGTTTCACCTCCCTCCTCATGGAGCGACTCTCCGTGGACTACGGCAAGAAGTCCAAGCTGGAGTTCGCTATCTACCCTGCGCCCCAACCCAAGTAACACACAAGCAAGATAATAGTACACGTTTAGACAACTTAACAGTTCAAAGATGAATATCGTTGGTATAAGAGCCTTAGAAATTACTAAATGCTGAATAAATTTGAGTTTGAGCTCTTATTATACTTAATGCTTAATAAGTTCTGTGTCGTTGTACTTTATTTCTTTAAACTTAATAAGCAATAATTTTTAGACTTTTACACAAACTTTATAAAGCGTTCCGCTTTCTAGGTATCTTAAAGCTGAAAAAAAGACTCTATGGAAGCATTCATCTGAATAATCATAATCGGTATTCCTATTATTCAATAATTACTAAGCTAGTAGCGTTTGAATGAGCTAATTGCTGAATAACGTATAACTATCTGAATAAAGCTACAAAATAATGCTTTTATACAGCTTAGTACTGAATAAATGTAAAGTGAGCTAATTATTTTATGGTTTAACTGAATATGATATCATGTTTTACCAGTTATTCAACTGCTGAGTAAAGAAGATTATTTAGGCATTTATTAAGTTTTCACCTGCATAACAGTATGTTTTAAATTAACTTATTCAAATTAAAGACCACAGGTACATTCTCTCAGCGCAAATAGCTTAATATAAGCTTTGTTTAACACTATTGGGACTATTATTCATATTAAAGGCCACATGTGCGTTTTATCTGAGCAAATATCTTAATATCAGCTTTGTTGAAATCTATTTGAATGCTGTTTTTGGATGTTGTTTGCATTAAAATGGAGCAAAAACCGTGGAAATAGCTTAAAAGAACTGGTAATATTAAAAGAAAGCTAAGTTAGCGTATTGAAATAACTTTATTCAAGTAAAAACTTATTAAGTAGATACTTGTGCACTTTTATTCAGCAATAAAAGAAGAACAAGCGATCGCCATTAATTTTTTGTGCGAATAATTATAAACACAAGAAAATTCACAAAGATTATCTGAACGCTTAATCTAACAATTATTTATATTCAATTGTTATTATCAAAGTTGCATTGGAATAGCCAGAATTAGAAATTTCGCCATAAGGTTTTTAGTCAGACCGTGCATGCATATATAAAAATAATATTTACAATTGCTTATCTTGATTATACACGCAGCGCATCAAAAATAATCGTAGAAATCATAAACTATTTACGACAAAATAAATTCCGCACTAAGAATTAACATGTAGAAAACTTATAACTAAAGTAAAAAACTTATATTTTGTTATAATGAAGATTCTCAATTATTTGACTGACATTAAAACTGATTGCCATTTGCATCTAATTATTTTCACGATTTGTAAGAAAGAAATATGTATTATTGTAAACAAGAGAGTATAAAGCTGAGTAAATTCTGAATCCAATGACCAATTCGAAGTATAACTGAATATATTATGTGTACAGGCTTAATAAAAACAATATCAGCTGTTATTCAGAAGTTACTAAGATCATTGTCTCATTACTAAGCTTCTTCTCAGATGTTACTCAGATGTTACTAAGTTTTATGCATTTCATTTGGGGCCTATTTTGTTTGAATAACATCTGAATAGATGGTACTCAGACGTTAGTCAGCTTAGTATTCAGCTTATATTCTTAATGATTGCTCATACTCAACTTTTATTCAGCATGTTTGTGTTACTTGGGAAGTATCGACCGCCGTCGTGGAGCCCTACAACTCCATCCTGACCACCCACACCACCCTGGAGCACTCTGACTGCGCATTCATGGTCGACAACGAAGCTATCTACGACATCTGCCGCCGCAACCTTGACATCGAGCGCCCCACATACACCAACTTGAATCGTCTCATCGGTCAGATCGTATCGTCCATCACCGCCTCCCTGCGTTTCGACGGCGCACTCAACGTCGATCTAACAGAGTTCCAGACCAACTTGGTACCATACCCACGTATCCACTTTCCTCTGATGACATACGCACCCGTCATCTCCGCCGAGAAGGCATACCACGAGCAGCTCTCTGTCGCCGAGATCACCAACGCGTGCTTCGAGCCTGCCAACCAGATGGTTAAGTGCGACCCTCGTCACGGCAAGTACATGGCCTGCTGCATGTTGTACCGTGGTGATGTCGTGCCCAAGGACGTCAACGCGGCTATCGCCACCATCAAGACGAAGAGGACCACCCAGTTCGTAGACTGGTGCCCTACCGGTTTCAAGGTCGGCATCAACTACCAGCCCCCGACCGTGGTGCCCGGTGGTGACCTGGCGAAGGTACAACGTGCCGTGTGCATGTTGTCCAACACCACCGCCATCGCCGAGGCCTGGGCTCGTCTGGACCACAAGTTCGACCTCATGTAGGTACGCCAAGCGCGCCTTCGTGCACTGGTACGTCGGCGAGGGTATGGAGGAGGGAGAGTTCTCCGAGGCTCGCGAGGACTTGGCCGCGCTCGAGAAGGACTACGAAGAGGTCGGCATGGACTCTGCCGAGGGAATACGCTGAGGGGGCGCTGAGGAATACTAGCTGTTCAACAAGAGGCACTCGCACCGATACATTCCGGTGACATGAAATACAAAAAGAAATTATGATGTCAATTATTAACACCTTCCTACTCTGCCTACTTCACTAATCAATCATTTAGGCAGGTACTTATCAAATTGTCTAAGTTATAAATACTGTATAAACGGGAAATTAACGCGGCATGCAAATAATCTTTAATTTTGCTTGACGTTTTGGCACAGGTTGCACTAGCCGTGGTCGCGGAATCTGACTGGTGATTTGATGTCACAGCTTCGTGTTTGTGATAGATAATAGGTAGGTACATTATATCTACTCTCAGATCTTGAGATATTATTAATTTGTCCCTAAACATTACAATGGCTGTATCACTGTTCTGGATGTTACTCGACCGTTAAGAAAAGGGAAGTTCTGTTTTTTTGAAATTGTCATTCCGGTTAATGTACCTAGAGGACTTTATGATTTCTATGCCCTCGCGCACAAGTCTAGTATAATAGTAGTGTTAGGTAAAAGTGGATACCTACCTACCTATTATCAGTGGCTTATAAAATTCTATCCAGTAATTAGCGCCCGCATTCACCAAGATTTGTTGAGATGTATCGAAATAAAAAAACTATTGGAACTCTATGAACATCTAAGGCCTCGTTTACGGAGACGCGGGGCGTCGGGCGTGGCGTTGAGCAGGGCGGCCCGCACTGAATTCAAATATATAGGTATGGCGTTGTATGAGTGCGTTTACGGAGAAGCTATTTTTGACACATTTGTTTGAAATAGAGCGTCACACGCTGCGGCGCACGCAGCGTCAATTCTCGATGAAGCTATATTTATATAAAACTATAGTCGATTTGATCGAGACGAGCGTGCGCCGCGCCGCCCGCCCGCGTGCTTCGCTACACACTTGACGTGTCGCCGCGGGCACCGCCACGCTTCTTCACGAAGAACGTCATATATTGCTATAAGTTTGTGTTTACGATGATGCGTGCCGCTTCACGCGCCGCCCCAGCATTAACAGAAAAAACGTCTGACGCCCCGCTTCTCCGTAAACAAGGCCTACGGCCCGTTCACGACTTCGGTCTAAGCGGCGCGCGGCGCGGCGGGCGGGGCGGCGTCGGTGAGCGGTGCGTTTTGCACGCCACGAACTTTAGTAGCGGTTAGTTGCAGCGGCAGCGGTGGACGTATTTAGATAGTCGAAACATTCTTAAAATCATGGCGTTATCAAAATTGTCCCTTCTGTGTTTGGAAAGCAGTGCATTTTTAAAACATGATATACTTAATATGAGAGAAGGAGTGCATGATTTAAATAAAAATCGGTATTTATATGGCGAATTTCATGACCTGTACGAAGATTACAGAAAATATCCAGATAAGTTTTATGAGTAGGTACACAAGAATGAGCGTGAAAACTTTTGATTATATTCTGCAGCACATAGAAGTATATTTAAAACAGCACATTAGATCCAAAAGGATAGTCACCAATCCAGAAAAATTGTTTCTCACTTTGAGGTAAGTGTAAATAAAATACAGGTAATTATCATTATAATATTATTTATTTATTTTTCTTATAAGTAATAATAATAAGTAGTAATAATTGTAATAATAAGTAGGTATTTTCGATAATCCAATAATCACAGATTGTGTTTTATTTTGTACTTCGTACCTTATGTACAGTCACGAGCAATAATATGTAGGTACACATTTTCGCATTTTGTAAACCAGTTATCTAAAGTTCTGACGTCTGTGAAGTTAGCACCCCATGTTTTAAAATTATATGTTTTTATTAGAGTTCCTATTGCACCCCAAAGAGTTCTAGAGTTCTTGATAAAATTTAGAAATAGTTCTAGCGGATTAACATAAAAAACCTAATTTCAAAGTTTTGGGGTGCTAAGTTCACAAAATTGAATCAGATTTTTTGCGATAACTTTTTAATGGCTGCAGCAAACGAGTTACATGTTAAAGACTTTTTAAAGAACTCTTGAGGGGCTACCAGGAACTCCAGTCAGAATAAAAAACTAAAAAAAAAAAAAAAAACATATTTTCAAACGGCTTCAGAGTCTTTATCTTTGGCCGCAGCTCAACCATCACTACAGACGATCGATAAAACTCCTCAAGGTGCCATCAGAACTCCGGTAAAACCATTAAAATTATGCAAAAAAAAAACCCCTAAGGAACTCAGTACATTTTACAAAATTTGTGTTTTCGAAAGGCTACAGTGTCTTTATCTTTGGCCGCAGCTCAACTGTCACTACACATGATCGATAGAACTCCTCGGGGTGCCATCAGAACTCCGGTAAAACCATTAAAATTATGCAAAAAAAAAATACCCTTAAGGAACTCAGTACATTTCACAAAATTTGCGTTTTCAAAAGGCTACAGTGTCTTTATCTTTGGCCGCAGCTCAACTGTCACTACAGATGATCGATAGAACTCCTCGGGGTGCCATCAGAACTCCGGTAAAACCATTAAAATTATGCAAAAAAAAAAACCCCTAAGGAACTCAGTACATTTTACAAAATTTGTGTTTTCGAAAGGCTACAGTGTCTTTATCTTTGGCCGCAGCTCAACTGTCACTACAGATGATCGATAGAACTCCTCGGGGTGCCATCAGAACTCCGGTAAAACCATTAAAATTATGCAAAAAAAAAAACCCTTAAGGAACTCAGTACATTTCACAAAATTTGCGTTTTCAAAAGGCTACAGTGTCTTTATCTTTGGCCGCAGCTCAACTATCACTACAGATGATCGATAGAACTCCTCGGGGTGCCATCAGAACTCCGGTAAAACCATTAAAATTATGCAAAAAAAAATACCCTTAAGGAACTCAGTACATTTCACAAAATTTGTGTTTTCGAAAGGCTACAGTGTCTTTATCTTTGGCCGCAGCTCAACTGTCACTACAGATGATCGATAGAACTCCTCGGGGTGCCATCAGAACTCCGGTAAAACCATTAAAATTATGCAAAAAAAAAATACCCTTAAGGAACTCAGTACATTTCACAAAATTTGCGTTTTCAAAAGGCTACAGTGTCTTTATCTTTGGCCGCAGCTCAACTGTCACTACAGATGATCGATAGAATTCCTCGGGGTGCCATCAGAACTCCGGTAAAACCATTAAAATTATGCAAAAAAAAAAATACCCTTAAGGAACTCAGTACATTTCACAAAATTTGCGTTTTCGAAAGGCTACAGTGTCTTTATCTTTGGCCGCAGCTCAACTATCACTACAGATGATCGATAGAACCCCTCGGGGTGCCATCAGAACTCCGGTAAAACCATTAAAATTATGCAAAAAAAAATACCCTTAAGGAACTCAGTACATTTCACAAAATTTGTGTTTTCGAAAGGCTACAGTGTCTTTATCTTTGGCCGCAGCTCAACTATCACAACAGATGATCGATAGAACTCCTCGGGGTGCCATCAGAACTCCGGTAAAACCATTAAAATTATGCAAAAAAAAATACCCTTAAGGAACTCAGTACATTTCACAAAATTTGTGTTTTCGAAAGGCTACAGTGTCTTTATCTTTGGCCGCAGCTCAACTATCACAACAGATGATCGATAGAACTCTTTGGGGTGCCATCAGAACTCCGGTAAAACCATTAAAATTATGCAAAAAAAAATACCCTTAAGGAACTCAGTACATTTCACAAAATTTGCGTTTTCAAAAGGCTACAGTGTCTTTATCTTTGGCCGCAGCCCAACTATCACTACAGATGATCGATAGAACTCCTCGGGGTGCCATCAGAACGCAAATTTTGTGAAATGTACTGAGTTCCTTAAGGGTATTTTTTTTTGCATAATTTTAATGGTTTTACCGGAGTTCTGATGGCACCGCGAGGAGTTCTATCGATCATCTGTAGTGATATTTGAGCTACGGCCAAAGATAAAGACACTGTAGCCTTTCGAAAACGCAAATTTTGTAAAATGTACTGAGTTCCTTAAGGGTATTTTTTGTTTGCATAATTTTAATGGTTTTACCGGAGTTCTGATGGCACCCCGAGGAGTTCTATCGATCATCTGTAGTGATAGTTGAGCTGCGGCCAAAGATAAAGACACTGTAGCCTTTCGAAAACGCAAATTTTGTGAAATGTACTGAGTTCCTTAAGGGTATTTTTTTTTTGCATATTTTAATGGTTTTACCGGAGTTCTGATGGCACCCCAAGGAGTTCTATCGATCATCTGTTGTGATAGTTGAGCTGCGGCCAAAGATAAAGATACTGTAGCCTTTTGAAAACGCAAATTTTGTGAAATGTACTGAGTTTCTTAAGGGTATTTTTTTTTTGCATCATTTTAATGGTTTTACCGGAGTTCTGATGGCACCTTGAGGAGTTTTATCGATCATCTGTTGTGATAGTTGAGCTGCGGCCAAAGATAAAGACACTGTAGCCTTTCGAAAACACAAATTTTGTGAAATGTACTGAGTTCCTTAAGGGTATTTTTTTTGCATAATTTTAATGGTTTTACCGGAGTTCTGATGGCACCCCGAGGAGTTCTATCGATCATCTGTAGTGATAGTTGAGCTGCGGCCAAAGATAAAGACACTGTAGCCTTTCAAAAACGCAAATTTTGTAAAATGTACTGAGTTCCTTTAGGGTATTTTTTTTTTTGCATAATTTTAATGGTTTTACCGGAGTTCTGATGGCACCCCGAGGAGTTCTATCGATCATCTGTAGTGATAGTTGAGCTGCGGCCAAAGATAAAGTTACTGTAGCCTTTCGAAAACACAAATTTTGTGAAATGTACTGAGTTCCTTAAGGGTATTTTTTTTTTGCATAATTTTAATGGTTTTACCGGAGTTCTGATGGCACCCCGAGGAGTTCTATCGATCATCTGTAGTGATAGTCGAGCTGCGGCCAAAGATAAAGACACTGTAGCCTTTTGAAAACGCAAATTTTGTGAAATGTACTGAGTTCCTTAAGGGTATTATTTTTTTGCATAATTTTAATGGTTTTACCGGAGTTCTGATGGCACCCCGAGGAGTTCTATCGATCATCTGTAGTGATAGTTGAGCTGCGGCCAAAGATAAAGACACTGTAGCCTTTTGAAAACGCAAATTTTGTGAAATGTACTGAGTTCCTTAAGGGTATTATGTTTTTGCATAATTTTAATGGTTTTACCGGAGTTCTGATGGCACCCCGAGGAGTTCTATCGATCATCTGTAGTGATGGTTGAGCTGCGGCCAAAGATAAAGACTCTGTAGCCGTTTGAAAATATGTTTTTTTTTTTTTTTAGTTTTTTATTCTGACTGGAGTTCCTGGTAGCCCCTCAAGAGTTCTATAAAAAGTCTTTAACATGTAACTCGTTTGCTGCAGCCATTAAAAAGTTATCGCAAAAAATCTGATTCAATTTTGTGAACTTAGCACCCCAAAACTTTGAAATTAGGTTTTTTATGTTAATCCGCTAGAACTATTTCTAAATTTTATCAAGAACTCTAGAACTCTTTGTGGTGCAATAGGAACTCTAATAAAAATATATAATTTTAAAACATTGGGTGCTAACTTCACAGACGTAAAGTTCTGCCAATCCAAAATTGAAAATTCGAAGATTAATTCAAAACTGTACGGAACCTCTTCTAAATTACGAATTCATTTTGATATTGTAATGTCTAGATAAACGTGCAGATAGTTTAGAAAATTTGAAAATGTGTACATATTATTGCTCGTGACTGTACCTATCAATTTTTTAGATTAATCAGTCTTCATAATAATCATCACAGTTAGGTTAGTTAGTCATTATTTATAATAAAAATAGTAGAATAATATTTAGTGAAAAGAAATCAGCATTCGTATTTTGCTATCTAGATATTATTATTATTACTAGATACGAATATAATCATTGCCGTCGTTAGTAGCGGGAGGCGGTTGTGTATAGTAACCGCTTGACATATTATAGGTATCTCCATACATGTTCGAAACCAATTCATCCATCAGAACTTGATTTATTTTATTTCGCACTCTCATTTTCTGAATAGAACTCAGTTTATGCATTTCAGGTAAAATGCTCATAAGATAATGATAATCCTCCGTTTTTTCTACATCTTGTGTATTTTGATTCTTTTTGATTTCTTGTTCCAAAATTTTCAGTTTTTTTTTTCGATTTCTAAATATTCTGCCCTAATATCAATTACTTTTCGTTTGCGAGAAAAATTTGGTATTTCCGAATGCGAAGTACTTGGTTGGGGTGACATTGATACCTCACGTGGCTGGAAAGTTTCCAAAGGTGACGGCGGCGAAAGTGTGGATTGAAATTCAGATTGAGAAGAAGTATCTAAATCTTGGTACAAATTTTCAGTAAGATTGGACTCGTTTTCGGCTGGCATAAATTCTTCTTTTAAAAACGTCATTAAACCGAAATATTTCCACTGCGACATAGAATTCTCGTCATCGGGGCCAGGGTCCCCGGAACGTGGAGTCGGAATCTTTTTCAATTCCTTTCTGTAGGCATCCTTAAGATTTTTCCATTTTTTCTTTAATTGTGCAACTGAAATAAAAGTTTTAATATAGATTTTTTTTTTCAGATACCTTGCACATGGGGCATCTTTTAAGTTACTGTCGCATTCATATCACCTTGGTCGAAGTACAGTTGGAAAAATCATCTATCAAACACTAAATGCCATATGGGTAGCTTTACATAAAGTTCATATGCCGCAACCGACGCGAGAGGATTTAAAAAAAAAATCTCATGATTTTTTCATGAAATGGCAATTCCCCAATTGTATAGGGTCGATAGACGGAAAGCATTTTCGGATAATGAAACCCCCGCATAGTGGCAGTGAATATTACAACTACAAAAAGTATTTTTCATTAGTACTCCAAGCTATTTCAGACGCCGACTATAAATTCACAGCTATTGAAGTTGGTGGAAAGGGACGTCAAAGCGACGGAGGTACTTTTCATTTTTCTATACTGAACAAGTTGCTAACTAACGATAAATTTAATGTACCTCCACCTCAGGGTCTGCCTGGTTCGGATGTAATATTACCGCATGTATTGGTGGGAGACGAAGCTTATCCACTGAAGACTTATTTAATGCGTCCTTATCCATCTGGGAATTT
The DNA here is from genome assembly GCA_905475405.1 of Schrankia costaestrigalis. Classification (NCBI taxonomy): domain Eukaryota; kingdom Metazoa; phylum Arthropoda; class Insecta; order Lepidoptera; family Erebidae; genus Schrankia; species Schrankia costaestrigalis. The sequence goes on from FR997838.1 coordinate 10,815,586, forward strand.
GGACAGAGAGAAAAAAATATTTAACAAAAGATTATCAAGAGCCAGAGTAACTATTGAGTGTGCTTTTGGTATCTTGACAAACAAATGGCGTATTTTTATGAAATCTATTGAGACAAATACAAAACACGCAAAATTGATAATAAAAGTCGCATGTCTGTTACATAATATTGTAAGGGAAAAAGAAGGCAATAATGATAAAGACAACAGAACGTATATGAGTAATTCATCCAGCGGCAATATTACAATAACAAGATCGAGGCGGAATAATCGAGCTTCATTACGTGCAACCGCTATTCGCGATCAGTACAGAAATTATTTTGTAAATAATCCAATAGGCATATAGGTTACAAATCAATCTATAAATTGTCCACTACCTACATTATATTAGCTATATCTATTGTCTTTGTAAGTACCTACGTACTGAGATAAACTTAAAACACATGTCAACCACCTACATACCTACATTACGTAAACATACCAGTATTTTCTTCATACGAGATACATACCTACTGATTATGTTTCAAAGTGTTTGCTTAGTAGGTAGGTACTTACAGCGTGAAAAAACATGTCAACTACCAACTACTTACCTGTACACACATATCCACATACAAAACTACTGATATGTTTAGATAATTAGGTAAGTATCTACCAGACAGTTAAAGAAAGTAGGTAATTAAACTTTTACAAAGCTACTGGTAGTTACGTAAAATAAATAAACATATCAGTATCTTTGTAAACTTATTAGTTTCGTTTGGTAGTTACCTAGGTTTGTGTTATCAATTTATATTAAACTTACCATCATATTCTGGAAAACACTGTTTAATTTCTTCCCACAGCCTTTTAATAATGTTTTTAAATTTATGTTGGGGATGTTTTGACATCCATATAGGCGGTCGATTTAAAATTTCCGTTATAAAAGCCTCAGTATCCATTACCGCCAAAAAATCGTCTAATTTATTTTGTATTTATTTACGCCGCTAGTTCGTTACTCCTCTACCGCTGTCCACGCCGCTCTGATTCGTGGCGTCGCACTCATTCGTATGTACTTTTGTTCCCTCCGCTCCGCATGCCGCGCGCCGCTGCAGCGATTCGCTCAGATAAAACCGCGCGCGATTTCGCTACGAGCGGTGGCTCGTGGCGTGCTTCAAACATTCTAATACTTTTAATCATAACGCTCGCCGCTAGTCATGCGCAAATCATGTCCTGGAGAAGATTGAACATGACATAGTTCTTTAGAAAGTCGGACCTAGTTCCAGGAAACATGTTCACGGAACTGTTTAGTTCCGTGGAATCAGTCACAATTTGCTAGTATATATTTCTGTTCATGTGCAGAAGAAACAGACATCTCTGATTGTTATCGTTCCATCGGAATGGTTCAATGTCCATATTGAACCATTCCGACTCGAGGGAACGGTAGTACGGTAGCTACTCTTAACTTACATGCACAACTTATTAGGATTAAGCACTGCGACTTTGTTTAGGAAAAGAAATGTTTTATAATATCAAAAAACAGGTTAGTTTGTAGTAAAAGTAGATATTATATCTACCTTTTTAATCAAAAAGTAAGTTACTTTTTATTAAAAAAGTAGATTTAGTACCTACTTTTTCACTCACCATGTTCGATTCGTATAAATCGTTCTTTAACTAAAGCTTCGTTCCTCTACAAAGAGTGAACTATCTGAACATGTTAATTTTGACAATTTGGATTGAACGATATAGCTCCAGTTGAGGACATAGCTCCAGGAACTATTTCGGTCCGGAACTACGCATGACTACTCGCCGCCCCGCGCTTAGCTGCCGCTCACAGCGGCAAGGTCGTGAACGGGCCGTTAGAATCACCAATTCGACGTTTTAGTCGAATTCAAAGCATAAAAGTTGCTCCTCGCTCGATTCATGAATACTTAAGTACCTACCCTCTTTTTCACAGAACAATAATACTACTGGCCTAGACTATAATTGAAAAGTTTTCGGAAGTAAGTAGTAGGTAATAAAGATTTAGTTATTTTTTAGTCTGATTACAGACTAAGATATAACTAAATCTTTCACAAGATAAAAATCACAGATGGATGACTATAGGTGGAAATATACTCTGTATCCCATGGGGATTGTAGGTGGATTGTAGTGGGGAACCATACTTATTATTGGTCACTAGCACTAGTGAACCGTCATTACCTCAACGCGTCCCTGATGACTCTCCTAGACCAAAGAAAACTTTTTTGAATTTACAAACTTGGGCTAATAGCGCAGGAACTGAGTGTACTTTGATAGTCGACACGTAACATAAACAGTACAGAATCCTTGAAGATATCTTCTCATCTTGCTGCAACCAGCTAAATTCTTCAAGAACCTACTCAAGGGCCTACGGAGAACTTCAGTAAGTTCTCTGCTAGCGCGTATATTTAAGCGGCATTCTTAGGATCTTACCCAATTTGGAAGGCGAAGGCAGGAATTTCATGTACAGTGAAAGTGATCACTAACGCGTTGTAAATCTACATCTGGGCCATAAATCCTAGACACTGTCAGTCTTGAATGTTACTTTGTTTGTTTTTTTTCTACAAAATGCTTAGAATCACGTTTCCTTAGTGCCTTTTGGATGAGATGGAGAGGTGAGAAAAGATGTTCTTACTCCTTTGCCACATGAAGAAAAGGTAGCTAATGTTAAATTAAGTTTCATACGGGTGGAAGAAAGTAGTGTGTCCATGCACATGTATTATAATTAAACAATGAAATTAGACACAGACAGATAGGAATATTTTTTATATTCTTATTATTACATTATCAATCCTAAAATTATTTGTAATTCATTTAGCTTATAAAATCAAATGACACCAAGTAAAAAATAAGCTAAGAAACATAAGCATCAGGTTCATAATAAATTGAAAATAAATGTACAATGTAGACAATGTTAACATTAGATTTGAACAAAATGTAAAAATAAATAGACTTACAAAATTGTGATGAGAAGTTTACAAATGCTATTTATTCTTCCTTTTGTAAATTAGTTTAATCAAACCCACTTTCCCAAAATTTGACTCATGTTTGTCGGGATAAAGAAGTTGTTGCAAAAAGTAGTGTTATACACAGTGAGTTCCAAAGAAAATAAAACATCTTGCAAAAATGGAGAAGTAGGACAGATTTTTCTCCACTCAATGCAGGACATATATATGCAATTAGGCTACTCCTAAATAGATTGAAATATTGCTTATGTAAACCTTTACCTATAATTTTACTAATTTGTTATTTAAAAATACCTAATTGATTATTTTGACACCTTAAATGTACATCATTTCCGCCATAGAAGACATTTTCTTTGGTATATGTACCAAGGTTTCAAAGTAGCTTGCTAGTTCATCAATTGTCACATCACAGGGAGGATTAAGAGCTTGTTGTGAACAGGTCCCAGATTGGCTGCTTTGCGGTTTGGCTTCCCGAGATTCTTGAGAACCACCTAACTCGTTCTTTTCCCACTTGCAATCATTATAAGCTTCTGCAACTGATAACTTTTGTTCCTTTGGCATAGATGCTAAAGTTAACTGCTTACAGTTGTGTACAAGAGTGCATAAATTTAACGGATCACATTTCACTATATCAGATAAATCTTTATTTGTAGATTCTTGACATTCTTCAGCTTCTACAATGGTACTATTATTACCACAGTTTTTTAAAATCTTTAGGATTGGTTCTTTTAGAATTTTACTATGTTTTCGTTTTGAGATTCCAGAATGTTTAGTTTTTTTCTGGATACTACAAGTACATTTTGATTCCTTTGGAAGAATAGGAGTCTTAAAGAACTTTTCTTTCTGTAATAAATTTATAAAAGGATTTTCACTATGTCTAGATTTATTTAATTTCACTGGTTCTATTTCAAGTCGACCCATTTCCACTCCCAACAATATTTCTTCTTTTTCCATTGTTTTATGTTCTGTAAAATAAAGAGCGTATTAAAAAAAATACTCATAGCTGATGAAATCATAACAATTTGGTGGAAATCATTAATAATCTTTAAAATTGCTATCATACGTATCTGATCATCAGAGATCAACAAAGCTTATATTTACCTCTTGTTTATGGATAACTTCACAATTATAAAATTCTTTAAAACATATATTATATTTTTCTTCGAATTACTTCTGTAATTCATTATGATTACACAGAAATAGCAACAAATATTGACAATGCTTTGTTTGTAATTTACGTACCATATAAGGGCTCGTTGGTATTATTTATGTGTTGATTTAATATAATTTATCACACTTAAACAAGACTTATTTTATATTTTGTAACTATTTTGAATGTATAATTAGCCTTATAAATAGATTTCAATGCAAATAGTAGTAACTTGAAGGTAGTTTATATCCGAAGCTATTTTTATTTTGTTTACGTCATGTTTGGTCATGTTCATTCACTCACATGTTGAATAAAAAAATATTCCACAGAGTATAAAATAATATTTCATTTATGCCATAGAATAGAGAGTTAACAAACTATTTCGTTTATGTTTTCTGTGTAAAACAAATTGTATAGTAATTGAAGATTTACGGAATTGAGATGATTTATACTTCTATTACACATTACATTCATAGATAGTTTTACATAATAAATTTTAATGTAAAATGCACGGTAAATAATGGATCATGATTCATGGATACGTTGGCTTACTCAGTTTTGTTTGAGGCCCTTTTTAAAAGGAGGGGTTTAAAATTAAGGAGCTATAAGTATTGATTTGTGTCCTCTGCTACCTTTCAATATACAAATAAAACAAAAAATAAAATAGGCAAACATTTTTTGACTTATTTTCTTTCCCCTGCTCTGCTTTGCTCTTTACGCTCAATTCAGTGTGTTCATAACTTAATTTTATTTTGAAATCGTTGATAGGACACTGACAGGAGTGACAGTTCTATCATATGTCATTTCAGCTTTCAGCACAGTTCTATTCTGTTCTGTGCACGAAGATATAATGTTGTTTGAATTGATTTGAAAATTTAATCAATTTGGAAGGTGCTTATAGTGACAATTTTTCCGCAAACTAACCTGTTTTTTTAATAAAGTTACCGGCTCCTGAACAATAAGACATAATGAGCAATCATTGTACTCCAGAGTGGAACTAAATTCGATAAAATGGCTTGCAATAGAAAATACATGTTTTGGATTGGACTGCTAAGTTTGATTAGCTTTTCTCAAGGACAACTGAAAAGTTCGTCATCTTACACGCTTAACAAGGATAGCATTCTTACTGAATATGATAATACATTTGATACAAACAACAACATTGGACCATCAAGGTCTAAACGTGCTAATATAGACAGTGCTTACAATATTTCTAGTGAAACATCTGTAAACAATCAAAGTATTAATTCTACTCTTAGTTCTTCAACTGAGTCTACTATCATAAGCTCTGAAAAAAATGAATCATTATTGTCTTCTGTTCTTGTTAACATTTCCTCATCTGCAACACCTAATGCTTCAGTGAGTCCTTCAGACGCTGCTCCATTGCCAGAGAAAAGCTCGGCTGAAGATGAACACAATAGTTCTATGGCTATATTTTTTGTGCTATGTGTACTTGCTTTAGGTATTTTGTTGATCCATCTAATGTTGCAAACTGGATTTTCTTATCTCCCTGAGAGTGTTGTCATCGTTTTTCTAGGTGCATTAATTGGTATGTTAATTAATTTGATGTCTATTCGAAATATAGCCAATTGGAGAAAAGAGGAAGCTTTTTCACCTACTGCTTTTTTCTTAGTACTATTACCCCCTATAATATTTGAATCAGGCTATAATTTACATAAGGGTAACTTCTTTCAGAACATTGGATCAATTTTATTGTTTGCCATAGTAGGTACAGCTATATCAGCATTTGTGATTGGTGCTGGAATATATTTGTTAGGATTAGCTCAAGTTGTGTATAAATTGAGCTTTGTAGAATCATTTGCTTTTGGTTCTTTAATATCCGCTGTGGATCCTGTAGCCACTGTGGCCATATTTCATGCATTGGATGTTGATCCAGTATTGAACATGTTGGTGTTTGGTGAGAGTATATTGAATGATGCTGTAGCAATTGTTTTGACAACAGCTGTTCTAGATTCTAATGACCCTCTTATGTCAACTGGTGAAGCAATATTGTCTGCAATAAATAGGTTTTGGTTAATGTTCTTTGCGTCAGCTGGTATTGGTGTCTTATTTGCTCTCGTTAGTGCTCTTCTATTGAAACATGTTGATCTACGTAAGAATCCTTCCCTTGAATTTGGTATGATGTTAGTATTTACTTATGCCCCATATGTGCTGGCTGAAGGAATTCATTTATCAGGTAATTATTATTTATTTACTTAAAAATTTGTCTATTTGATTGTTATAACTATGAAATTAAGAGATAGATTATTTAATCTTATTCTTATATGCTTTTCGCGCTTTCATAATTAATAGTATTAATTATTGTCTCTTATATAATTCAATTAATATGTTTTGTTTTAGGAATAATGGCAATATTGTTCTGTGGTATAGTGATGTCACATTACACTCACTTCAACTTATCAACAGTGACACAGGTTACAATGCAACAGACAATGAGGACACTGGCCTTCATAGCAGAAACATGTGTTTTTGCATATCTAGGACTTGCCATATTCAGGTAAGAAATAATGCTAAATGAATAAAAGTGTTTGCAATGTTTGTTATAATGGCCAGCAGGGATGAGGGACTATTAAACAATTGGGTACTGAACTGTTTTCCAGTGGACTTTTAATGGGGTTTAAAGGAGGGCAGAGTTTTAAAGCACTCTTGTCTGGGCTGGTCAGGAAATGTATAAGGAAATTCATAATTTATACAATAAAATATTTATCTATTAATTTTGTTAGGAAGGTTTTATTTTAATTGCTTCAAATACTTTTTACAAACTTAAATATGTTTTGTTATCTGGCATTATTTATGTACACAATTAATTTGCATGTCATAGTTGTTAAAGTTATTTTGCTATTTATGATGCATGAAGTATATATATGCATATCAGCAATTATCATTTAATAGTTACTTTATGAACTGTATTTAAAGCCAGACAATCATACAATAATCTATAGGTAGACCACAATCCACCTTTTTTTAGTCAACAATTTGATTTATTTGTTATGTAAAACATCACTTTGTATTCTTTTAAACACATTTAAAGAAATGTATAGACTGAAGTATTACAGTTTTCGTAACAGCGTAAGGATTGCTCTATGCAATCCGCATAGGCTCCATTTTCTACGCCGTGTTTTCGAATTCCCAGCTAGTTACTTTTTGTGAGAGTTATCAACAAAATTTTTGTAAACATTGAAAAGTCCTTGCAATATAGCTAAAATTCTTAGTGCGATGGATCTTTTTAACAAGTGTACAAGACATTTGCCCTTATTACTAGACCTGAACATGAGACATATAAATACAGATTGTCCAAAAATCTCATCTCAAGATTTGCCTTAAAAACCTGCTAAAGAAGGTAAAGCCTATACCAATCGTCCTGGCGAGCATAATAATACTTAATAGTTTTCCAAAGTATGGCTACCAATCCCTCCTCTTTAGAAAAGGTAGTATGACAAGGATTAATAATAATAATAAAGTAGTATTCATTCTCTCGTTTCTGTATAAACATTATTTTGTGGAACGTTCTAGAATAAGCCTTATGTAATAGTATATGCACTAACGGGCAGCAAGCATTTTATTGATCAACTACAACTATTGCTTTTTTCAATTATAATCGCTAAAAGTAAAGCATTGAGTTACAAATGGCCTTGATACAAATCAAGCCTTTCTTATCAAGGTAATATGAGTCATTGAGTTTTATTGAATGTGCTTTCAACTAGAGCAAATACAGTTATATTGTTCAAGGATTTGTCAAAACCTGTTATGTGTTGTAATAATGAATTGTAGTTGCGTTGATTGACACAATTGGAATGTTAACGGTGTGTGCAATCTTGTTAATTTTCGCGACATGTTCGTATGGTTAGCATGATAATAATACCAAAAAACTGGATAGGTGTACAGTGTACTAATAATAGTATGACCAGTTTTTCTCATCTGAGAGCAGGTCCTTCAAGTGGGACGTAGAAAACAATTTAGAAAAACTTGACCCCCTTCTACGTATGTCTATGGTTAATGCCATAAGTATATCTGTCTTTTTTTTAATCCAGCATTAGATCGTGCATATAGTGATACAAGAACGCGTGACAGCCTCCTCTAGTAACAGAAGGGCATTTGTCTTGATAATGCACCTTATTTACCAGACAGAATAGCACCGCTATCCCATTGATCAAAACACCGCTATTCCATTGATCAACAGAATAGCACCGCTATCCCATTGATCAAAACAGTCTTAAATACCTTGTCGGTACTTTTGGTTCTTTCGCGGACCCTTCGCTTCTAATGGAATGGAATAGGAAAATCAAAATCATAACAGCCTATTAATGTCCCACTGCAGGGACGGGCCTCCTCCTGTGACGGAGTGTTACTTGGCCTACTAATATCACGCTGGCCAGACGGTTTGGTATAGGGTTTAATTTCAAGTTTTCCTTCTTTTTATTACGTAAAGATAATATTCACGGATAGTCCTATAATCGGCTTTTACGACACCCATGGGATGAGATAGGGTGGTGACATATTGTGTTCTTACTCCGTCACCACTCGGATAGAAATCAAAATAATCCTATTTAATTCTCCTACGTCACGTACGTGAGCTAAAGATACAGCACCCAACAAACATTTTAGTCTGTTAATTGGAACGTATACGGCTCAAAGTACTTTAAACATCGTATTGAAGTAATTTCAGCGTATAATACAACTTAATGACCCCTTATCTGAATAGAACTCAGAGTTGTATGAAGTCGTTGTATATACGTGCATTGACGTTTATACAACTATTTGAAATTACCATTATACAACTTTCACTGGTATAGCCAATGAAGTCGTACTAGGAACGTCTTTACGACTTTTACGCAAACGTTATTTGTAAAGAAGCCGTGAGAACTACTCTTACGTGACAATAGCAAAAGAGTTACCAATTGCACTCTTACACGACTCTCAGTCAAATTCTTATACTATTATGCAACAATTATACAACTAAATGTTTTATAAGTGCAGTGTAAGTGACATTGTAACTAAGAAATGTTTTTCTATGTTTGTTGAAACGAATACTTGTACAGGGCAAGTTAATATTAACCAAACTAGAGTTGGTTCCGTACAAAAATTAATTTTAAATGCAATGAAATTTAGATTAGCGCAGAGTATGTATCATATTGCGCAAAGTGTGGAAAGTGGTCCTAGTGCTTTTGCATTAGTAGAGGAAAAGGAAGACGAAGAAAATGAAAAATAATAAGTGGTTTTTGACTGACAAGCATGAGGGTTTCGAAATAACATTTATATAAAATACTTAACGACAGTTATATAAATTTGTTAGGGAATATTATAGAAAATGTCACCGAATGTTTTTGAAAAGCCTAGTCATCATTATTTTTAAAATATATTTATGATAAATTTTATCAGTATGAGAAGATTAGAAGCTACATTTAATATTACTGACCTAAAGTATAAGCTAGTGTCCATAGAACATGGCTCAAATATTTATTTTACTCCACTCATTCATACTCTAGTGTGAAAGGTGTAAATAAAAATAAATGAATCAAATTGGTTTTATTTATTATTAACATTCCAATAAAATAAAATAATTTTTTTTAGCAATCACAAGCATTAAACAGATTTCATGCCTTAACATTGAAAATATACAAAAAAAAATATCATCTTATTATATCCGACTACTTATGGACTCTAATTTATTCAAAGAACCCTAATTTTGTTAATATGGCTGATACTAAACTGATAAAAAATAAATGCACAAAATGAAAAGTCGTTTTGATGTTGTCTTACTGTTGTAATCAGAACCATATGTTGTGTAAAGGTAAATATTTGTACGTTCGCTACAAATGTATGGATAATTTATGTTTATTTATAAGAATTTGTAGGGCGCGTTTGTTTTATTGCCAAAACTAACGCATATTATACGAAAACATTAATTTCCCATCAGATATATGCACTACAACCACTTTAACACGAGCTAAAGATGTTACACATATTTAGTTTCTAATTAAAAATGGCTACTTCCTTTATAAACTTCAAAGACTCGATCGATGACACTAGAAAAAGTTACCTCGTTATAGTTTAAGCCAGTTTTGACACTTCAATTCACTTTGCAACAAAAATGTTACATAAAAATCGTAATTAACACTGTCATGTCGCAAAATGCCGTGAAACAGCGATAAAAATAGATTTTGCAACATCTACACGACGACTACAGAACTAAAATTTCATTTATACAACGTTTACGCGACTATATTACAACTCTGATTCGTATAAAATGGGCCTATTATCGGTCGCCTCAACGTTACTACAACGTTCTTGCAACCAGCTTTTAGAACCAAAAGTTCAAATGGAGACGTTGTAGTGACTTCAAAAATGTTTGTTGGGCAGTCACCGACCTTATTCAGATCTTAATAACTCTAAAATGTTTCTTGTTACAGCTTCAGACATCGCGTTGAACCAGCTTTAGTCGTGTGGAGTATAGTGATGTGTCTACTAGGCAGAGCAGCTAATATATTTCCCTTAGCACTACTCTGCAATAAATTCCGTGAGCACAAGATAACTAAGAAAATGATGTTTATTATGTGGTTTAGTGGTAAGTAGGTACTAAGATTACTTACGTATTACGTTTACAATATTTACTTGCATTTGTTTTACAATATTATTATCATCGTGTGGCTTAGTAAACAGTCTGGCGTTGAGAGTTGATCAAGCCAACCATATGAATATAAAGTGGTTTAACTTATAAATTCCAACCATATAAACAATGACCGGAATCAGCTGTTGACGTGTCCGGAGGATAGGATCGCTAAGCGGTCACCCATAGAATAATATATAGAGTGACCTTGCCGTAATTACTTAACATAAAATGTTATCGTTTATCGACCAGCGGCAATTGCAACGGATCGTGATAGCGTTATATTATATTTATACTAGGCGAACATGTATTAAAAAACCTAGATTAATATAGTCCCTAATGCACACGTAGTAATGATCTTTTCTTATTACTAGGTCTATAACTACCCAAATAGACGCTTCTCTTATAATGATAGAGGGAAAGGAGACGTTCCATTTGGGGCCCAGAGCGAACAGAATGTTTTGAATAATTAAAATTAAACAAATAATTTTGAAAATCAATTAGTGTTTTTCATTTCTCCGTAGAAGTTGGGGGAAAGATTTTAGTTTTAAATGGTTGTGAGCAGTATTTTAATTCAATCATTGGTTGAATTAATGGCGGATATTTTTCATGTTGCCACCCTTGAAAATAAAATAATATGATGTGGGTAAAAATGAATGTCTGGGATAATATATATTTTATTCATATAAAAGTATTATAATCACAAACAATATATTTGAATCATTAATATATTATATTTTAATCGTTAAAAATAGAACTTGTACGCATTACCTACTATTGTAACACAATTACGTTGTCTTCCTTTTAATGAGAAATCGAATGTAATATTTTTTTTAAATCATTGCAACACACATCTCTCATCTGTCAAGTGTCACCCCATTTGTGTCAATGTACTTTGTGATTCGTGTTGCTACTACGTATTGTGAATGTTTTGATGTGATTTATTGCAGATTATTACTGTATATTAATAAGCTTTTGATTATGGATTATATGTAGGTTTTATTTTAGACATTTAAATATTAATAATTAGGTAACATGTTATGTGAAAATTGTATTTTGAGCTATTTGAAGTATGATATAATTTCACTTTAAATACCACATATCTCACATCCTCGAAGTTTTATGGTAAAAATAATTATACAGGCCTATAGAGTAGTCATTTATCTTCAAAACACACAAGGTTTCATGTATGTTCTTAGGTGGGCCCAAGATGTATGGGCAAATGGAACGTCTCCTTTGATTATCTAATTCATACCATTTTGGTTCGTTCTGCCGGTAAAGTGTTTGTTCCAATTTCCCCTATTTTGTAGAGCCCCAAGGTTCTTAGGCAGGAGTTTTACAAAATCTTAGATAAACATGAGTTATACCCCTTCCAGCGTAAGTTTAGCTTTTTGACAGTTCACGTCCATTAAGTTTCGTAATACTTCCGCTTATTTTTCGAACAAATTATATTGTATTTCATGGACGTACCCATGATTTTTCCAGTTACCATGGTTACTTAGTGATGGACACTCATAACGATTACCACCTTTATGAAACAAATTACAAATAATCGGTAGAAATAAATGCTATGAATAAACCTGAACTCTTCATAATACGTTTATAAAATGTAATATGATATTTTAGATTAGCTATAACCCCCGAATGTGTCACGATAAATTATGTATTTTAAATAATACCTAAGCTAACTATAATTTTATCATTTTAAGCTATAGGCTAATTCTCTTAACATAGAAGAAAGAAACAATAATAAAATGATAATGTAAATTGGTAACGAATAAGGATCCAAATGTGTAAAATAAAGTAATTTGCAAAATCGCGAAATCACTTACAATCGAATGGGATTACATTCGAGATACTGCTGAACGTCACTAACGTCAATCTGTCAAATGTTGTTAAATATAGTGGAAGGGGTATAGTCGAATTCCCTAACAATATTTAAATGCCTGGCACCTAGTTTTATAGCTTGGACTCCGAGCTTGCTGATTCCTGAAGTTCTCTGTGTTAATACTGGCTAATCAGAAACTGTTTTTTCATTAATACGAACCAACGTTAGTTTTTATTGATAATAATACACTTCTCTGGTCATAAATTAATGAATCTGTAAAAAAGTAGTTTATAATTGTTAGTAACGGTAGGAAGGATGGCTTGCATTATCTACAAGGTCATGTTAAAGTTTAACGCGTTTTATGCAGTGTTTATCAGAAAATCGTAGTAAGTAATTACATGTCATGACATGTGTATGTCACGTTTAGTAATACAAGCCAAACTTTTTGTTTAAGTAAAATAATTATGTCTAGTGCAGCGCTATGTTGGGCGTTTTATGTATTCATAATTAGGCCTTAGGGGTTTTTGTTTATGTCAAAGTGCGAGCTAGGTATCCATCAAGGTTTCTACGGTGATAAGCATAATACAAACACAAACGGACAAACACATTTGTCCATTTCAGATGCATAAGAACTCTGTACTTTAAGGCCACTGTGGCCCTGTAATTTGACTAGCTACTGTACCATTCCATCCAAATATTTGCACACTATTGTTTGGAGGTCGTTAGAGCGAGCATAAAGTTGGTACTTTCTGAGGACCTAGGGGACTTTCTGAGGAGGCCTTGAGTAGGTAATCCTTTCATTAGGTTATCTTTGTTTGCTACCTATAATAGAGTAGACTCGACTAGCATACCTAATAGTATTCAGTCAGTTAAAATATTTTTGTTTTATTTTTACCAGATAATAGATATTTACGGTTAAAACCGATTTAATCTTATCTTTTTAATACATTTAATTATATCTCTCATAGTTTTGATGTTATAATTTTTGATTATCTAGTAGTCACACGTTAGTTACATAGGAATGCTTTTAATATGAGTAAGGTATTGATGCTCTAAGTCCCTAATTTATTTTAAATTAACTGTAGGTACACAACATTTAAAAAAAATAGACGTACAATAAATTTTAACAGGGTTTCATTTAATCGGTTTTATTTGTTTAATAAATAAATTAAAGGGATATTTACATGACCTAATTTTCTTCTTATCAGTGTAGGTACCATACAGTCTTGTGTATCTCAAAGTTGAGAAACAGTTTTACGATTGCAGAGAACTTATCTACTTTTGCGTAAAACGAGTTTTCCAATTCTTTCAGTCGTGAAGTATTTATTACGAAAGATTTAAGCAGGCATAATCTTGTATGAATATTTGTACAGCCTGTTGCCTCCTCTTCTCATTTCGAAGGTGTCGTAAAGGTCGACTAAGGGACATTAATCAGCTATTATTTACGAAAACCGTCGAAAACACAAAGACACAAGACTCTACTTATATCAATTTCTCTGACTGTCTAAACTGAAATACAAACCTTTTTTTCAACCGACTTCAAAAAGGAGGTTCTCTATTCGGTTGTATTTTTTTTTTCTGACTATCGTCTTACATGTACCTGGACCCATGTATACCTACACATTTGTGAATGAACATAATTATGCCACTGAGGTGATATTGTGTCTGCAAACGTAGGTACAACTGTTGACTCCACTTTTATTATAAAGGGGAGAAAGAAACTCCGTTGGATGGCAAAATTTGGTAAATACCACTAGCCAATAAATTTGTAATATTTATTTTAACTTATAGGAACGTACGTAGTTTAAATAATTGATTAATTTGGTAATTTTTTGACTTTTCCAGGTCTTCGAGGTGCCATATCATACGCTTTGTCTCTTCATCTCGGCTTTTCAGATGAAACACGCCACGTTATAATAACTACGACGCTTATTATAGTATTATTTACGACTTTATTCTTTGGTGGTTCTACGATGCCATTACTGAAGTTTTTGAGGGTAAGCATCTAGATGAAATTTACTCCTTTTTATAAGTCTAAATCTCTCTACGTTTGTGTATTCCTCTCGCCCTGGGTTAGTCGAAAAGGACTTTGGTGAGAATGCTTGAGTTGTCTTTTATAAAATTGTTGAGTGGCGTGGAAGTGAATCCAGGACTATGCACAACATACCCCATCCATAAACAACTGTGCTATATAATTATTTAACGAGTGTTAAAAATGTCTATAATATACAGTTGTGGTCATATAATTAAGAACGATTTGGAGTTCTAGGAGTTTTTCATGTAAATCGTGTCATACGCAGAGATGTGTACCTTCTGAAAAGCAACTAGTTATGTTATAAAATAGCCATATTAATAGAGCAACGTGTCTTAGTAATAAAGAATAAATACGCATTTTTTTTTATTGACAATTTATTTTATTGTACCAAAGTAACACATTTAAATATTACTGAAGCTGGACAAATAATTAAGAACGATTTAATACACTACTCGGAAATTATTTTGTATGACACTTACATTTAAAAAAATATAATAATAATGTAGCGCGGAAGTTTTAAAAAGCATTTGAATACATTTGTAACTAAAATTAATAGTTGATAGCATATTCACGGCTTTTAATTACTGCTTTACACCGGCGAGGCATAGATTCTATTAATTTTTGACATTTCGCAAGAAAAATACAATTCCATATCTCTAAAAACCTTTTTTTTTACTTCGAACCACAAATTCTCTATTGGGTTTAGATCTGGGGTATTAGCTGGCCAGTCTAGGACAGAAACTGATTGTGCTGTTAGAAAATCCTTTACGGTGCGTGCCGTGTGCTTTGGATCATTGTCATGTTGGAATGTCCAGATAACTGGGAGAACGTCTCCAGCATAAGGTAACATTGTTTCTTCCAGTATATTTCTGTATTGGAACTGGTCCATGTTACCTTCTATCAACTTTACAGGTCCAACACCATGTCCAGAAAAGCACCCCTAAATTTTCACATTTCCCCCACCATGCTTTAAAGTAACTTTTTTTATACTTAGGGTCGAATGCTGTATTCGGGGGACGTCTTACGTATCGTTCACTAACAGAACATACTCTGTATGAACGTACTCTACAGTGGTGTTATTGAAAAAATTTACAATACCGAGAGAAATAAAAAAAATGCAGGCAACGAGTTTCGCGTCTTAGTTGTTAATAATCTTCCCTTTATATCAGCGTTCTTAATTATATGACCACCACTGTATTTGCAGGCTAACAAGAAGGTGAAACGATCTAGATCTCAACGTAAACAGAAAGAAGTAAGTTTGTCTAAAACGAAGGAGTGGGGCCAGGCTATAGACTCGGAGCATTTGTCAGAAATTACTGAAGAAGAATTGGAGGTGAGCTGAAATCACGTATAATTGAGATTTAAACTACTTTCTATTTTTTCTTTCTAGTTTTTTCCCGTCCCTGCAGTGGGACATTAATGGGCTGTTATGATGATAATGATGAATCTAGTTTCTATTTATATTTGCAATAATTATTGATCCATTCACCAACAAAAGGTGTTTTCTTTGTATATTATTTAAGTAAGCGGTATTGCTACATAGTAGAACACGGGTAGCTTAGCTTGCAAAATGTGCTGTGTAAAATGCAATTTATTATCATACTTATTCATTATATTTTTATAAGATGATTTTGCAGTTTATAAATTGTAACTTTAAGTAGGTAAACGGAAATGTGACTGCTAGTATTAAAAGAATATTATTTTATTTAATTTCAGGTAAATTATTCTCACGCTACAAGGTTAAAAGGCTTCGTGCGACTGGATATGAAATACTTGACGCCATTTTTCACAAGAAGATTTACACATCAGGTATTATAATAGATAATTAATTATAATATACCTAATTTTATAAGATACTAGCTGACCCGTGCCCACTTCGTTGAATGGCGAAAAAAAGGCGTCCCTTTTTTAAATATATTTCATTACTGCTCCACTTCTATTAGTCATAGCGTGATACTATATAGCCTATGACACTCCTCGATTAATGGACTATTTAACACAGAAATAATTTTTAAAATCGGTTCAGTAGATCCAGAGAATACTCCCCACAACGTCACAAACACACAAACTTTACCTCTTTATAATATTAGTAAGATATAAATCTAATCTAGTTTTATCTGTCAATTAATTACATTGACCGTCGACACGTAAGAAAAACACTGCAATCGTCTAGTCCAGTACTTTGTAAAGAGATTCGATATCTATCATTCTAAATGACATATTATTATGTTGTGTAAGTAGGTGCGAGGGGTATTCTAGCTCCCCACCAAATTTATCTACAAACTACTAAAACAATTAGGGTTACCGAGATCGTTAATAAATTCTACTAGAACATGTATGTCCAAAGCTACATTGTAAGGATCTTACCAAACTTGGCTAGGTAAAGCACGGCGTATAAGGAACTGTAACGGGGATCGTCCCGGGCGGATTTAAACGTCAATGTGATGCATTTTCAATAAATATAATTTAGGATATTCATATTATACATACTTACTATTGTTAAAATTTGTTACAGGAACTCAAGGATTGTAAGAGCCAAATGACAGATCTTACAAATCAGTGGTATCAAGCTATCAGAATATCGAACGACAGAGAAACTGATGAAGAAGAAATCCTTCAACAGAGCTCCCATTCAAGTTCCCACACTAGTCTTCAAAGAGGTGTATAAGAGCCGGTTCTCAAACACGTAAATAGATTTAATTACGTATTGTCTATGTTTGTTTGAATAGTATTATTGTTCTATCATATCAATTGAGTTTGGCGTGGTTTTGTTTGTCTATAGTTTGCACAAAGGTTATGGAGTCATAGACTAATAATCACATCATCCGATCCAGGTTTAGTCAGTATTGTTAACAATCTGTTAGAAAAAAAATTGAAATATGTAATCGTCATTTTATTTTGCGTCGTCTTGCTTCTATGTAAAGCCATGTGGTATTGCAAATATGGCTCAGATACCTGTTTACTGTCTTAAAGTTGGTAAGCAATGATTGGACCTGACGAAATATTTTCGGTTTTAAGTCTGAGGGCACGAAACTTGCGACAAACTCGAAACAAACGACGCGACGCGAATTTCGCGTGTGTCGCTGTCGCCATTGCTCGGCCGTTGCCAAGTTTCGTGCCTCCAGTCTACGGCGCGGGGCAAATACAAGAGGGGTCGGGCTAGAGCAAGGCGTGGCGCTCACCACTACTATACATTTTGTATAAAATTAAAGAAGTGGCGTCGTGCAAGCGCCTCACTACCATGCGGCGCGGCGCTTCCTTATTAGTCCTACGCATAAGAAACGAAAAAAAACTAAGGAGACAGGGCGATGCTGATCGGATGTTGTTCTGATAGTAGATATAGATAATATAATAAGAAACATGCCTATTCACGAGTATTTATGTTATAGTGACAATGGTACAAGTTATACCTACAGCTTTTAGCTAAAATATACATAATTATTGAAAACCTTATACAAAATATTAGTTAAATATTATTTTA
Organism: Schrankia costaestrigalis; assembly: GCA_905475405.1. Lineage (NCBI taxonomy): Eukaryota > Metazoa > Arthropoda > Insecta > Lepidoptera > Erebidae > Schrankia > Schrankia costaestrigalis. The sequence goes on from FR997838.1 coordinate 10,833,665, forward strand.
TAGGTTGTAAAGTGATAATGATTTATTTATGATTCCTATTACATATTACATTTTAGTCAGAAAATGTGATATTATAGTATTTGATTATAGTGATGTAAATAGTTTATACGTATTACTATCATAACACACCAAAAATGTGCGATTAAACTACGAATATGAATACAGGTTAATTTAACTATTATAGTATTTGGTTGTGTAATATTATTGTACACATTAGATGTGTTTAGGCTTCTTATATTAATGTATATATGTACTTAAGTGTTGTTAAATAGCTTTAATTTAAAACTGTTTAATTTTTTTTAGAACTTTTTGTTTTTTTTAATCATGATTATTGAAATAACAGTACTTTCCGAAGTGAAATACTTATGTAAGTCATGTTTGTAATAACATATACTATGAAATTTAAGTCCCATCTTTTAAAAGCATATAACACACTTAAACAAATTAAGTTATCCATGGCTAGGCCTAGGTACTGTCTATCACTGGAGGAGACCTAAAGTGGGGCACTTAATGACTAGTAAGATAAAAGATTACTTTAAAAAGTTATATATTATATCTATCAAATCATGTGTGTAAGAGTATAAATTTATGTATATTTTTATTTTTGAGTAATCAAAAGGCTTGCATTCTATGCAGGAAAATTATTAGTGATCAGCATTATAATTATATTGTGTAAAGTATCTGTTTTACTACATTTATGTCTATGTTGCTATACACCACATTTAAATTAATGTTTTTTGTTTGTGATTAGTTACACCAGTTTATTAGCAAAATAGTATTAGAAAGTACAAATTGTGTACATAGGATTATTTATTACAAAAAACTTAATATTTATGAAATAAATTATAATGAATAATGGATAAAAAATTAATTATCTTTATGTTCTCTAGAATATTATCATTTTAGACTCAGTGACACAACATACAAGAATAAAACAGATGTTTTTAGATTCAGTAAAGCTTATACTATAGTATTTATTAGAATAATACATACAATGACGTAATAGTATTGTTAAAATAAAAACGTAGGTAACCTATAAACATCAATGGAGTATTGTTCTTTTTCAGCTATTATGTATTATTGTTTTTTAATAATATAAAGACTTGGCCAAGCCTTATATTGAAAATATTTATTTGTGATACTTATGCAGATTTTTTATAATAAATTAATACTGTATGTGTAATAAAATAGTAAATATTTATATGATGCAAAGGTTCTTTGTTTTTTTAATTATAAAACTCATTTATTCATAAGCATAAAGAAGATATATTCGTAAATATTAGTTAGATTAGAGTTATAGTAAATGTAATTTATTCCTCTTCATTTTCCAAGTTGATGTGACTGCCAAATTTGCCATATAGCTGTGCTTTTAGTTCACTCATTTGAGTTTTAAGCTCCACACATTTGCTTTCAAGTTCATCTATTTCACCTTGTTTCTTTGATTTAGCACCTTCTAAAGATTTCTGAAACAAAAACAAACAATTTTAAACCTTTGAGTTGATTGGTGCATTCATATACTGAGAAAAAAAATTGGTATAATATGATAGATGGTATGAATTTATAAAATTCAACATTGTCTTATACTAGAAGGTCCAAATTAAGACCAACACAACACAAAAACTTTGTCCAGCAGTAGACATATTACCAAGACAGTGAGATTCAAAGGATACATACAGTAGAGTAATTACTGGAAACAATATTTAACCTAAAGTCCTAATGTATTTTTTAGTTTATCTTTATTCAGAAATACATTAATTTTGGAATATTGATGAGTCTCAATGACTCATCAATATTCCATTCAAAATTCTTTAAGAAGAAAATATATATTTTGCTAAAAGTGCTGACTGTCTGTCTCGTATACTGTTTTTAGTATACAGAAAGAAGACAGAAAGAATAAGAGATTTTTTATACATATACGAACCCATGTTCACAGATCACAATGTAAACTTCAGCACTGCATTTTGACAGGTTTGTAAGATGAAATAGATTTATAGCAGTGGGTATCAAGCAGTTAGTTATAAATTAAAGAAATAAATAATAAATAAATATTCCTCACACAACGCCATCTATTCCCAAACTAAGCAAAGCTTGTACCATGGGTACTAGGCAACGGATAAACATACTTAAATACTAAAAGAAAGAATCATCTTTTTTCTTACCAGGGTATTTTCCAAATCTTGGCAAATAAAAACTTCACCAATTAGGTAAGGGATTTTGTCGGTATCATCTGCCAGGCTTAATTCTTCCACAGCCTCTTCTAAATTCTTCATATCATTTTGTTTAACTTTTAGTTCTTCTTTAAAATCATCTACTTTTGCATTTAGTCTAGCGAATTTATTTATTTTCTGCTGGTCTTCGAAGGAAATGTGAACATCTGAGTCCTAAAAAGGAGTTTAATGAAAAGACAACATAACCTTATCTTTTTAATACAGAAAACAATTTGAAATCTTATCTTACCGGTTGGAAAGTGCCTTTGCCAGAACTCGCCATGTTCTTTAATTATTAATTTGATATAAATTTAATTAGTACAAATAAGATCAGATAGAATATTCGATTTTTTAAACAAAACACCTTGCTATTTGACTGACAAGTGACACTGACACTTCGTTCGATTATGTCACTGACGTTACTGTCATTGGAAACCTTAACATTTGGCAGAATCGTCATGATAATTTTCTAGTTTAAAAAACGACTCCAACCACACTTGGTTTTAATACGCGTAATACGCATTTCGGTATCATGGGAGGTATTCAGAAATTCCGTATGTTTTAAGATCAAAACTAATATTTTAACAAATTTTGATAAAATTTTTAGGGCACAGAGGGAGTCAAAAGAAATCCGTTCAAACAGATATTAATGTAGAGTCTGGCTAACATGGCTTTTACTTTTTATATTATGGCAATTCTGTATGAATGTCAAAGTTATAGGATAGGTTAGTAGTAGGTTCCGTGGTTATGTTATTAGACAATATTATTTTGATACTTTGAACACCTACCTATCTAGTCGCCATCCTTACAAATAAGTTACTTACCTATGCTTCTTCGAATTGAATAAAACTTATTATATTCATTCGTACATAGGTACATCGCATAAGTACAAATGTAAATATTATAAGATTCTATAACTAGGTATTACAATAGTAGAATGCTCTTTATTCGAGTAAAATTGTTTGTTTTGAATAGGTTAAGAATCCTAGTTTTCGCGATGTTACAATCGGTTTTTTTTTACAGTTTGCCATATTATGCTCTTGCACTATTTCACTGACAGTGATCTCTAAATACGTCTGATCTCACACTACTGTATAGGTACGTAACCATATCCTTCCGAGGGTGTCGTAAAAAATATAAACAACAGCGATAGAAGGAATTTTTGTTTGTAGAGAATGGATAATGTTTATCATAAAAGTTACAGAATAATCGCAACGGACAGATTTTCTGATATCAAATATACATTGTATATTATTTTAAAATGTATAAATATTCAAGGATGGTATTATTTTCAATATACAAGTAGCCCTTCTATTATAATATATGTAGGTATGCCTCAGTCGCATTTATCGGTATTGGGCCAGAACAGGATGGTGAGAATATTATATTGTTTAATTTATGTAGATCACATTTTATATCAATATGTTATAGTCAAAGATCGATGCAGTATCCCGGATTGACTACTTAGCTTATTTTACGTTTGACCAAGACTTTTGGCTAACCCGACTTGAAATCCTTTGTTTTTTATGAAACTAAGATTACGACATATTTGTGATGAGACTGCATATTGTTTCTTCTTGTGTCTTTTCGCAAAATTCCTGTATGCATGCATAATATGTTGTTGTGCACAATAAAGAATTTATAAATAATGAAATACCTATTTAGTGTTTTTTCTTCAAAGTTAGCGTGCTTACTATGCCGTCTTATAATAAACATATTATGCACGTAAGTATATTATCATAACGTAATAAATTTATAATTGAAAAAGTTATTTAAAAAAACATAACGTTGATACAGATTCTATAACACAATGTCTTTTAATGATTGACATAAATTTTGTATTTCTTTAGTTAAAAACCATATTTTATGTTAACCATTAGAGTTGGTTAAAATACGTGAATAAAAAGCTAGGATATTTTGAATAAATGCTATAGTGTAATTATCTGATCTTTAAATAAGTAGGTAGGTACGTAAAATATCGAGTTGTTCTGCATCTGATATCGACAAGACTCTACGATTCAGGTGAGCGACTTGTACGTGTCATCACCATCTCGTATAAAAGATACTTATGTTTGCAATACTCCATACCACTTTATTTCTCTGGTACATTTATCGATTGTCAAAGGTCAGCAATAGTGTCGCTGTCGTCGTGTTAGATTTACTGGAGTTTTATGGTTTATGAAACAGGGATTTTTGTTTATGAAATAGGGTATAAGGCTTGGTTATGCTCTGGCATTGGTGAAGTCTAAGAGCGGCGGTTACCACTTATCATCAGGTGTACTAAACACTTCCTGGTCTGCCCCCTAAAAAATATAGAAAAAATATTGAGCACAAGGGACATCTTTCAATTATTTATACCTACAGCCAATTTTGATAAGTATTCGGTTTTGACTGTGTATGATGCGAGCGAAACTGCAGTCTGTACTAGTTTTGTAATAAAAATCTTAAACACACATAAAATAAGCATAAAATGGTAAAGTAGGTTTTAGTTGGCGCAACGGAGCCTATACAGGAAACGAACAGCTTGACGGTTGCGTAATGCAGATGAAGCGTTATGTGAGTTCGACAAATGGATGTGAAATTAACACTTGTATGATTACAGTGGCGTGAGGTAAAGGTTTGAGACATATTTAACTTTTACGTTTTCATTTATTTTTGGATAAAATTTATTAGTTATTGTGATTTTCTCTGTCTAAGGCCTAAGTTAATGTTTTTGGGAAAGTCTGGGTTGTCTGTTTTTAAGGTACGAGTAATCTGTTGTTAATCTAAAAGAAAATAAGCAAAAGTTGTGAAAATTATTACTTGTCAGCATTTTGAACTCTAGTTTTGCTGTATAAATTTCATGACACCATAATTATGCCTTTTTTCTTTGATTGGTAAGAGCCATTACTTACCTACATAAACAGAATCCCTAAATAAAAGAAAATAAGTAAAAATAAAAACGAGCAAAATATCTATTAAACAGTTTTAGTGAATACCGTCCGCTTATTTGCAATTGGTATACTGCTACTCAACTTTTTGGCAATATTAATGTGTATTTAAAAAGAAAAATTACCTCTGCACTGCTTTTTACTGATCACCACGTGAGCAAGTGGCTTCGGCTAGTCGTTGTTTGTTCTTACACGCTCGAGTTAATAACGGCAAGAAGGTTTTGCTTAAACTTTTATGCCCAAGAAATGTTTTGTACCTTTTAAGAATGAATAATAAAAATAAATAACATACTGTAACAATGATTTAGGTATATGTACCGTTTATGTTTTATCTATACCTACATATAAATATAATTGAAGTGTCTGTTTGTTACCTCTAACCTACAGTTTTTAACTAACGACATAAATATAAAAACACGTCACTAAAACCAAACTAAAATATTAACATCACCGAATCACAACAAAAATGATCATAACAGCACATTAATGTCCCACTACAGGGACGGGCCTCCTCCAGTGACGGAGGGATACTTGGCCTTCTAATACCACGCTGGCCTAACGCATTGGTATAGGGTTTAATTTTAAGTTTTCCTAAGACCTAATCTTAGCATTCCATGGATTCTCCGTGCGGGTGCCGGGTCCATCGCGTGATAGAGGACGGAACACTGGCGTAACAGCGTCTGGGACTTACGACCCACATGTAGGTTTAAGGAGGCCCCCTTACAACGCGTTAGCGGTCACCTTCACTGTCTGCTATGTTCTGTCCCCTACCTATCCAAATTTGGTAGGAACCTAACAATGCCGTTTTGGACATTCGTGATAGTAGAGAGCTTACTGAAGTTCTCGACAGTCCTAGTTCTTTTAATAGATTGTATAGGGATTTAGCTGGTGTACCCCTCGCACCTATTTCCACGGCATACAGAGTAACCCTATAGCCATTTCGGTTATCTCATTTGTCAAGTCAAAGTATTTATTTGTCTTAATTGCGTGGTCTTTAGGGATGTTAGTTTCCCACGGTACCGTGAGCTCAATAAGTACTACACGCTTTTTCAATTTTGAGTGGAGGAATATGTCTGGTCTCAACGGCGACACGTAGATATCCTCCGGGATTTTGTAGTGTGTTTCATACGTGTCAGTAGAGTCCAATCGTCTGCCGGACTCAGGACCGAAAAAGGCTTGTAGGTGGTCTTTTTAGTAGTGCCTTCCTTAACAAATTGGATGTTTAGTCTTTCATTCGTAGTCAGTCCTTTTCTAGCTCTGGCAATCGACAGACTCACTGCCTCGCATATAATTCCTAGTACTTTGTCGTGACGTTGCGAGTAATGACCCCTATCCAAAAGCACTTTGCAGCCTACCAATAAGTGTCTTGCCGTACCAATTTCTTTGCCGTAAAGATAATATTCAAAAATATTCATCAATATCCATAAATATTCATTACGTAAAGATAATATTCAAGGATAATCCCTTAGTTGGTTTTTACGACACCCATGGGATGAGATGGGGGAGACACTGTATTCTTACTCCGTCACCACACGAAGTACAACAAGAATATTCACTACAAATTATTGTTATTTCAGACGGTACAACATCGACACACCTGCACATCTCGAACACAACCTCTAAAAGGTTTAATTTTATATAATTTTTAATGAGTAAGAGAATAAAATCTATTGAAAAAATTGAAATTACTATTTTCTACAAAAGTCATTTACTTAGTAAAAATATAATAATCTTGTTATCATAATACTATACTTTTATATAAAATATTTTAAATTCGTAAGTACTTTTATACATGCAAAACACCCAGATCAATGCAAACATTCATATCTATGCATACAAATATTTCAAGAGTAGGAATAGAACCTGAGACCGCGTAGATGCCATGAATGGATACCTAACCACTACGTCGTCGCATAGAACCTCAGTTATTATTAACTGTAACGTTTATTGATTATGCATTTCAACTTTTCATCACTTTTTTTTAGGATAGCTATTTTGAGCTCATGTCTGTGTTCGGATAGTATTTTATTTTAGGTTCAGTAGTTTACTTACAAACGCTAAATGCGTGGCTGTACGCTGGTGTACGAGATCGAACAGGATATTTTTTGTGAGTTCCACAAATTATGATTATACTGAATCTGGCTAAATGAGAGGCTGGGGAGTGAAGGGAGAAAGGGAGAAATTTATGTTGGTAAGTCCCTAGTATAATAAGTACGGCATAATTAAGCAGCAATAATTTTCTTGCGTGGGGTTCGAATTCACATGTATACGGTAGCTGATTATGTCGACCACTGTGTCACCGAGGTGTACTTAGGTAGGTACAATATTTAAATTTTATAAGCAAAATTACCAAAATTATAATAAAACGAATTGGAAATACAATAGGTACAAAAATGGATTCAGGGGTACATCTATCAATGTTACCACATTTTCGAGTGTCTAACTTTTATGATGATAAAAGTAACTATATTCGCCGACTAAACCGCGTGCAAAACCTAGTATAATCTAGGTTGCCTACCGTTTAACGTAAATCGAGCAATTGTAAGAATGAATAATAAACATATTTATCTCCCCCAACGGCATTATAAAAGTGAAACGCAATGAAGTATTTTCATTGTTGTCTTAGCGATCAGCTCCACAATTCTAGTGTCGAACAAGTGAATGCGTTTGTGGTAACGTCGTACGGCCCCACCACCTCTTTACATCGTGGCTGCGCGTACGCCACCGCTGCGGGCTTCACCGTTCACTCACGCGCACTTCCACTTCGAACGTCAAACATAACACGCGCGACAATCGCTAAGTTCTTATTTTTTTTTGGTGAAGATTAAAATACGTTATGGAGAAGGAGCATCAACCAGACTCCATGGCGACCATTACTATGAAGCCGGAATACCCCCCATCTGAAGTGTACAGCACGTCGGAACCACCACCGGTATGATAATATCCGTTATTTTTTATTTAAATAAGTAAATGTTCAACACGTATCTATAGGTTTTGCTGGCCGGTCACCAACGTGACTGGCACTCTAAAGTTTTTATTTTACATATCCATAAAGCTTTTATGAATAGTTGGAAATACCTGACTTTATTATTAGAACGTTTATTTTGTATTGTAAGTAAGTGGAACACGTATTGAATTTTTGAAAAACATGGCTCAAGTGTAGTTAAATGGTCTAGACTTTAATAGTTTTCTTTGTTTATGTTAAGGTATTCATTATGTTTAAAGTATCCATTAAGTGTTGGATTTAAGTGCGGGAAAGCGCCTTTCTCTCAGCCTTCGTGGCGGTGAGAATGCTGTCACTAAGTTAAGCCGCGCTGGCGGGTAGCGGCTTGTTTGTAAACACACTTTACTAACGTCTCAATTTACGGCGATCTGATAAAATGCACCCCGATATCCAGTACATATGTTTGTCGCCTTTATGTCAGATGTGTATCATGTTCATTACTTTTGTGTAACCTTGATCACTGTTATTGTAATGTAGGTAGTTTATCGTTTAATTTTTTTAGTAGGTATAGAACTACACTAAAAACTTTATAAACGGCAAGGTTGTGGTTTTCACAAATATGTATAGGTAGATAAAATAGTCGTGTGATTGGCAAAAAAGGTTGTAGTTGTTGTAGGACTGTTTATGGAAAGTAAAGGGCATTCATGCTATAGAAATCCTTTGTAACAATATATAGTTCCAATATTTTTTGTTCGTCCTTTCTGTATCCTGATGATCTGTGCAGTGTTTTGGTAACCGTTCACATTTGCCGGTTGACAACCCTTTGCCGAAATTTATCGAATAAGTTATGGTCATACTTTGAACTACATAATGTAAGAATATAAGTTAATGGATCAGGTTTTTTTCTAATTTACTCCGATCGTAATTATTTAAACTTTTCTTCATATTTGCTTGTTTTTATAATATTAATATTTTTTCTGTTAGGAAATAATATTGCTATTTTAAAACACGCTATTGCTGTTGATTCTCTCCTCAAGTGTTCATAGATTAACATCATAAGAGTATGTTCAACTAAATGTACTGTGTATTAAGCCATGTTAAAATCTTGACTTCGTCTAGCAATAAGAAAACATGGTGTTCTCGCTGGGTGTAATAAAAGCCTGCTAATGTAAACATAATATATCTGCCAGTTAGGTAGGTAAATAGTTCGTCCCTGAATAAGAGCATATCCTTGCAGCGAGAGAGTAATGGGATGTTACGATGATGATATGATCTGATACGATATCATCATCCTACGTCTGATAACTAACTAGAGTGAATAAGAATACAAATTGTTTTCAATCATACTTATTTATCTACCTTAAGTCCTTTTTCTAAGAACTGAGTTATGTATAAAATGTGAGAAAATTCATTGTTCTATTGTCTCTAGCCATCCATTAACTTAGCCTTCGCTATTTATGATAATTATCACGCAACTTCGTCATATTCTATGTAGTATCTACCTATGTCCTTTAATAAGCAATGTCCTAATACGTCATAAGCTTGTTGTGCCCTCGTAAGCCTCCTTCCCTCCACTTATCCCTGTTTTGTAACAATCCACTCAAGTGACAGTTCTATTTATCTAAGAAGTTGTATAATGCCTAAAAGTGGACAATGAAAATACAAGTTTTAATTAATAGATGTTATTTAAAAGATACGATATATCAAACTTAAAAAAAATATCGTTAAAAATAGAAACGATAGTATTAAATAAATTATTTTTTTTATTACAAAACAGGTTGTATAGGTAAATAGATAACAAATGAGATCGATAATAATAGTTCTAGTAGCTTATCTCTCATACTCTATGATTTATCTTAGCTAAAAGACCTGTATTGCTGGATATTTAATTCAAATGTTCAATCATCATTATTATGCCCATTGGAAGGGACGTGGCTAGGCGGATTGGTACAGAATTAAGTCAACCTTTACTTCTTTTGTTTTCGAAAACATTTTCAACTTATCCTTAGTCGGCTTTTACGATACTATAAGGTCACATCGAGTTTTCTTTCCGCTACCACACCGTGATGAATACCTAGTTAATGCAAATTATTTTAAAAGGGTTCTATTTCTATTGCTCTAGTATTGAAGCTAGGAAATTACTTAGGCGCTGACTCCACGAGCGATAAAATCGCGGCGATGTAATCGTCGTGCCATGTATTTCTATATAAGTACTCTGTATGAAGGTGTCTCCACACGGCGATGTTATCGCGGCGATTTTTGTTCAGACTCGTCGCGATTCTATCGCTCGTGGAGTCAGCGCCTTAGGCTAGTGAATTAAATCGAATAATTATTCAAATAGAGAATTAGAAAATGTATCTGATAATACTAGGCACGTGTTACAAAAAACATGAAGTGAGTTCTTATAATTCAAACCTGTAGGTTACTAGGTATTAGGACCGGTGTTTTTGCGCTCTCGATACTGGTCAACTTGCACGTCCGAGATGAGAGTAAAAGGGATGCCGGTTTGTTTGTATCTTAGAAATAAGATAGATGTTTCTGTTTTAAAAATAAGTTTTTGCATCTAAGGATTATATTATTATTCTCTTCTACTAATTGAACTTATAGATAGGTGTTTAAATAAAAAAGGCTTAACCGCCGACAAAGACCTACAGTTACCGGCGTAAAAGGCCAGCTAAACTTTTACCAGTTCGCTACAGATAAAAGACAACAGAGGCGAGAAAGTTCCTTGTTGATTTTGACTCATATATATACCTGTCCGGGCTGAGTAATCGTGGAAAAGTTTCTCACTAAAAATAAATATGAAAAAGCATATTTAAACTTATTTACTTCTTAACAAAGCAATGACTAATGTAAAAAAATGCCCCTTGAATGCAAAAGTATGTAAATAGTTATTTACTTAGATGATTTTCCTGTATCATCGTTGTACAGAAGTATTATTCAATGTTTACATTTAGTTTATCACGTAGATGTATCTGTTTTTGTAACAAGTTTAAAGTGTATAAATTATCTTAAAGTGATGTGATTCAACGACAAATCCATGTTTGTTTAAAGCGCCCTTTAATTTAATATTTAATAAGTACATTTGTACCTACTTAAAGTAAAGTGGTTTATAGCTAGGCAATAGCAAAGTTTAAATAAGTGTTGTCATTTTGATCACGTTATTACTATAACCTAAAAAACACAATAAGAAGTGTTATTTAGTTAAAGTTAGCCTCCATCATTCTACTGCTGGCCGAAGGCCAATCGTAATACATACTTCCATATTTGTCTCGACCCAGCCAGGGACGAGTATTTCCATGTACTGTTTAGTTTGTCTCGCCATTCACCTCTTACGTGACCTGCCGTGGCGCCTATTTGATGATTCTGGGCATCACCCTGTGATTTAGCCTACAACTCGTCAGGGATAAGTGTTAGTGGGTATAAAGAATAGAGGAACGTCTTCTTACCAATAATTTTATGACCCAACTACAGATCGATGATGTTAAGTATTGTCAGCCGAGGTTCATGTTAAAATATAACACATCTTAGATACCGCATGAGTAACTCAGTGCCAGTAAAACATACTCGGAGTGCGCACAATACCATCTTAGGACATCCACGGCTCCCTTCCATTACCTATACAATTATTATGTAATCAAATATGCGCAATGAATCGAAATTACCTCCTAGATGTATGTTTATTAGGTAGGCAATAAGTAATCACTTACATAAAATTAGAAGATGTAATATCATTTGTAAGTAATTGGTATAAATTAATGAGGGAAATCATAGAAAAAGGTACTTTACCTAAATCATCGTCTGATATTGGAAAGAAAATAATTTTATATTTTGTCATCGTCTGCCGAGCCTCACAGATTCTCGTTTACGTATTTAAAACAGGCTGTGATGAAGCCAATTAATGTATTCTAAAATAAATATGTAAATATTAACATACTTATTCAAAAGCAGATTATGTTTACGACATCAACGCGTTTTTGACTTAATAGAAAAGTATCAACGCGTGTGTTGCCTTGATGAGTAATTCAAATTATGTATAACCTTTTTTTTTATTTGAGACCGGCTTGGATACTTCTCTTCTAGCGTAATGGTAATTCTATTTCATATTTCTTTTTATGAAGCCATTCCTATTTCTATAATATTTTGACGTCTACAAAAACGTCTTTTGACTCGGTAGGTAATTGTTTTGTTTTGACTATGAGTTTTTTGCACTATTTATTTAACTCCTAAAATGTTTTCTCTACAATGATCATTACAATTAATTTCAAATCTGTACTAATTATAATCTATACTAATAAGGATAGACTAATCTGATAAGAGTCGTATCAGTAAGTATTGTTTTACACCACTAGAGTGGACTTGTTTTTGCAGATGGACTTAAGGTAATACCAAATTAGGTTTCTGTTTTAAATGTGTAAAAAATTCTTATAAAAAGTGGTTCTATGTTAAAAACAAGTAAGTTAGAAATCCATAGACTTTAATCATATTTTGATGTACCTAATGTCATTATGCTACAAGAGAGGTATACAGAATTGAAATATTTGTGTGGCCTTTTAAGCCATCTCTCGATTATATTAAAGGATGATTTATATAAATAATGAGCTTTTAATCATGATATTATTTTATTGACGAGTCCCATAGAAGTAATTACATGCGTAATAAATATAAAAATAGATACAAAACAAGTGGGCATAAATATGAAGAGTATAAAATGTAATCAGCTTATAGCAAATATTATAAACTATTTGTATTCAATCAGGTAGTAATTATTATTATATCGTATGAATTAATTAAAAAGATATTTACAGTATGTGTAATTTAAATAATCTTACACAATCCAACCTATTTTTATTGTCTTCCAAGAATTTAAATAAAATAAAATTATTGTTTGAAAATGATCTAATGCAATGTTTCTGGTTATATAATCGGTAAATGTTTACTTTATTTAAGAGCAAACATATTTAGGAAATGATTTAAATAACAGTTTCATAATTATTGTAGGCAAGGCGTAAATCGATCAAACTGTCTTCCTCGAAACGATGGATCCTTTAGTGCAATTAGAGACTAAGTTACGTATCTAAAAATATTATAATGGAGGCAAAATAAACATTTCATTTAATAAGAGTCCCGTTTCCTCCGTACAGCCTTGAAGTATCTAGTGTAAAAACGATCTAAGGATAACCTATTTCTAAGAAACACTCTTTAAAATGTATGTAACTTAAAAGTAACTTCGTGGAAATCCTCTAAAGTGTAACATTTTAAAACTAATGAAATTACCTTTTCTTAGTCTTTTATCTCTGTTATTGGGTGTTCTTGGCCAGTAGTTATGATTAAATTACGTATATTTTTTTACCTATAAAGCTTAGGTACCTATAACTAGAAAAAGTCAAAAAAGAAGAAAGACAATGGAAAGCCTAGAGGTCATGGCGCTGGACGCGTACAGTCCAGAGTCGCGGGTTCGATTCCCGCCTTGGGGTCAATTTTTCCATTGTCTTTCTTCTTTTTCGAATTAGTTATGATTATTTTAATAACCTAGTAAAGAGAACATTGGCTAACATATTCGATCTCTTTGTAGGTACATTTAAATAAACATCTTACTCCCGATTTTTATATACTAGACCTCTTGTGGTAAAATTAAATGTCAATCCTTTATTCGCGCGTTTCAAAACATTCATATTGCCGTGGTTGATATTTATAATAACGAAACAAAAAAAGACTATGTAGTCATCTACATATCTATAATTCATCACCACGAACATTGTTTGTCATTGTACTGAGCAGGAACTGTCAAGATTTTAATTTATATACGTCATTACGTACGGTCAGCAATAAATGAATAACAGAACCAATTATAACTTAAATAAGGGGCATTGATATATCAATAATGCGCGTGTGAAGAGAATGTTGCAAAAGTCGAGTAAAAACATTTAGTTAAGTACATTTCATTTAATGAAGTCATTATAGAGAACAAGTAACTTTGCCAAAAAAATATTTTTAAAAAACTTTTAAGGGCGTGAAGATATGAATAAAGAAATATTTTTTACCTAGAATATTCATATTTCGTTAGTAAAATTAACTTTTATGCTATTTATTTATGTCAGACTTTAAAACAACTTATTTTGGTGTCAGTACATTTAAACAGTGAGAAACCTACACAGTAAAAAATATAAACAAGTATAATCTGAGTGAAATCGTTATTGGTTTGTCGACCAAGTGGACACAATAGAACTTACGTCACACCCGAGCCGGACCACTCGCAAACTAGAATATTTACATCAACTATTTATACAGACACGAACAAGAACTGAATGACAAATGTAAACAAATAAATGTAAACATATTTATAAACATTTGTTTTATATTATAAGCTTTATGTGTAAGCCTTTTTAGGTATCATTAGATCTATTACAATGGGTCGCATATATTTAATCTAAAATTGAAAACCGCAACATCGTGAATTGCATAGCAGTCGTTACTACTCCGTTGGCCAACTTTAAAGTTAATGTTTCTTTAAAAATATTGTTAAACTATGGAGGTACCTATGTCGAAAACGTTTAAATATGAGGTGATGTATAATGGAAGCATGTAAAGCAGAGGTTATATTATGTACGGCTATATTTCACGTTCTTTTGTAACGACAACTCTTTTTTCAAAGCAAGTGTATACTAGTCATTCTTACTATAACGTGAAAGTCTAGCAAAACTTAGGTACATGTGTAGATATAAGGGACCACATGTCAATAAGCAAGCGGTTTGAGATAAATGTTTGGATATGACGTTGAATAGGTCTTATTCACTTTTAACTACAAAATAGGAAAACTCGTATTACAACCTCCCCTTCTTTGGGATTGCACAAAATCTTTGCTTTAAGATGTGCAATCCTATTGGTGAACATTTCTCCATTTCTCCGCTCCGCTGCTACTCTCCGCTCCGGTGGACAAGCAGCCTCAAGCCGGGCTTGACCACGTCAACAAAAGACTTAAAAATAAATTTAATTCCGTAGTTTAAGATAAATGTTTATGTTCTTGTCTGATGACGATGATGGCAACTTACATAAAGAAGAATATATTACTTATTACACGGAAATCTCAATTTTAACAGTGAACACAAAGTTATTGCGTAAATTTACCTTCTATGGTTCGTAAATTATGATCTTATAGCTGTACTTACATAATAAAAGGGCTCATAAGTATTCATATAAAATTAATGTGAATAGGTATATTTTTGTTCCATCTGACGAGTAATGTAGAAAATTAATGATTGTCTATGGACAAAAGGCATATTGAAATATTATTATTTTGAAAACACTTATTCGAGTAACAGACTCGATGTTCTAGACCTGTGTTATGTCTGTAATGCGTATAGGTCAGCTATAAAACGGGTGAATGGTATACTTAGTATTTTTTTATTTTTGAAGACTATAAAGTGGCTTACAATACGTCAACGACGCTACCTTCGGACGATGACGACTCTCTTTTCCTTGCTTACTTCTCCTAATGCACCTTCTTATCTTTTACCTCATTTTCAATATCTTTGCTCTATGCATAATAGAAACCTTCGATCATCCAACAATCTTCTCCTTCTTTGTCCTTCTCATACGTCTGCTCCAGTACATTCTTCATTCATGGTCCAATCTATTATTCTATGGAACGCCCTTCCTCTCGAAATCAGGATGTCTACTAACCAGGCCACTTTCAAGGCCAAAGTCCGTCAACTCTGTACCAATTATTAGCGGAATAGTATCTTCTTCTCATAATCATTTATACATTTATGCTTAATTTATATTGTATTTATTATTATTCTTATATATATATATTTCCATATTTATGTATCGTTTTTATACATATATATATATATATATATATATATATATAAATATATATTACTTTATCTATAGTGTGTACAATTATTATTTTATAAATATATACATTAATGTCACTTCACTGCACCTACCAATGCATCTTCTCTGCACCACCCAAAGGTTGGCTGGAAGAAAATGCCTAAAGGCATTAAGCCCGCCATTGTACAAATTTACCATGTGCAAAAAGTTAAATAAATAAAAAATAAAAAAAAATAAATAAAGTCAATGCCCTTAAGAAAGCAAACCACAATTTAGGAAGTTACAAAAAGCACTCTACCGTTGCAAAGTTTTGAAATAAACCATTTAACAATCTACCTGGACAGCTATATAAATCAGCCAAGCTTTATTCCATCCCCGTGTATGGAAAGAATTGATAATTGACGCGAGCAAAGTAAACTCCAGTATTCAATTCTTTGATTAAAATATAAAAGAGTGATGGTGTTCACGCGTGAGTCAGGGCATCGACTCGTCGTTTGTGGACACTACACCGCACATATTAAGTATGTGATTGAGTTCGATATGTATCTAACTGTGTATATGATGACTAGAAAGCTTATGTCGATTAACGTAATAACCGCTTGAGTGCCACCCGCTCGTAAATAAAAACCCGTTGAGTGCCAATCAAAAACGTTATCGCATGACGATCGGCGCCCCGTCTGATAAAAGTTTAATTTATGAGCTTTATTGTAAGAAGTTTAATTTCAAGTGCTGTTTTTGTTTAAGCTTATGAATAGGGCTATTCTATTGTGTCAAAATTGTATACATCTGTTGAGTCAATGTTTGTACAGCTAAATGTAAACATAAGTCATCGGAAAAAAATACTTTGCATGAGTATATTTTAAACTTGTAAAAACTTACCAACTGTTTCTACAAGACACCTAATACAATATACACGCACACAAATTCCCCACAAAGTCACTAACACACTTTAAAACGCAAACTAAACTAAATTAAAAACAATTTATCACAAAATCTTGGGAGTGATTTCACGCGAAAGCCACTTGAACATAGACTGACATTTGTGAATTTATTTCTAATACTTTTTGTTCTTATGTTGGCACGGGGTCATTTTAATTGTATAGGGTAATATGTCTAGTTTAAAATAGAAGGGACAAAAAATTAGCAAAAGCACTAGTTGGAAAGAAACAAAGCTTATAAAACCCGACTTAAAAAGAACACGTCTAATGGGGACGATCGTCCCTTTAGGCACGCTACGGGTAAAATACAAAAAGGGACGATCGTCGCTTTTGGCACGCAAGCGGATAACTCAGGTTTCACAAATGAGGTTTTGTGCTAACACTGGTCAGAAGGTTTTGTGCAGTGGATATCTTCTATATCGACCATATTAGTTCTTTTTACCATTTCGATATGAATTACTAGCCGTCAAGAGTTGTTGGTAGTGGAGAAGAGCCTTAAAGCTTAGAGGCATCGGAAAAATATTGGTGACCCTGCTACTCAATTGTACTTAAAGGTGGCAGTCATGGCGGTTTTAGTAATTCTTTCCTAACTACACAGAATACGTGGTTAATGTCGCTTTTATTACCTATAAGCATAGTGTAGGATGAAAGACTTGATAGAGAATGCATTTAATGGAGAAACCCTTTGGCATGCTAATTACTGCTACCAGCTTAGCTGTTTTCCCGCCTCATGTATCGTATGTAATACATTCGCATTGTTCTCTGATGCTGACTAGCGAGAGCCATAAGTTAAACAAAAAAGGTAGATAATATTTAGATAAATATGAACAGATTTCTGAGAATGACGTCGACATTATTTCGCACTCGACTATGATGCATTTCTCAAATGCAACACTTTCACTTGAGTCCTCCCCCCTACCACCGACCCTGCGGACCTGCGCCAGCGACCGCCCCCTACCAAGCTACACACCGGCTTACGTAACTTGTGTACAGTTACATCGGCTACATTGGTTTGTTAGTGAACCATTGCTTCTATGGATACACTAATTGTAGTTATGATGTCAATAGATGCTTTATTGGATCATTATGTTTATAAAAAGAACTTTCCCCGTGTGGTAACGATGTAAGAATATATGGTGTCACCGTCTCAACTCATCGCACGGGTCGTAAAAGATGACTAAAGATGGACATGATTAGAACATCCAATTGCATCGATCAGCTACCCCACCTTGGCTATCGCAAAAGTTCCCTAGACAAATAGGTTTTATTAGACCAATCTTTTTAAAAAGAAAAATTCTCTTGGCTCTTGGACAATGCGGCGACAAAGTCAGTTGTTACAATTTTATAAATAGACTAATATTATTTCGTTGTCTTTTAGGGCTATTTTAAGAAAAGATAGGAGAGATAGGTCATGAATGGTCATGTATTCCTAGGCCGTCACCACAAAGAAAAAGGCCATTAAATATGTATGTTATTTACGTCGTAAACATACATTACATTTTAAAAGTGAAGGCAGAAAAAAGATAGATGCAGTAGTCAATATCATGTATGTACTTTTTAGTAATAGATCCCTAGCGCAAGAGGCTACTCCACCTTCAGACAGTAGTGCGTGTTCGAAAATTGTGGATTCGAATACTAACTAGGAGAATTCTTTATGCGATTTACAAAGTATTGGAATGAGCCTGGACATTATTTGTTACCAGCAAATAAATGTACGTAAAAGACCTTGCAGCACGAGGCAGAAACCCTAGTGCGGCAGTAGAAGTAAAATAAGTTTTAAATTAAAACGGAAATGTAAATAGAATATAATAGAATAAGGACGAGGCCCAATCTGTTTGCCAGGATCGTGACATGTGGCGTTCTGTCGTCACTGGCCTACCCCGGACGGGATAAGGCGTGAGTTTATGTATGTACCTATGTAGGAAATATAAATTAAAAATATTTAACTTCTTATGTTTTAATACAAATCAGTCACGGGAAATGATATTCTTGCTCGCTCTGTTACCAATCGTTCTGCTCTATTTTATGCTTGAGATCTACGTGTGCGATTTCTAGAGCAGTTTGTATGTAGTTTGACTTCTTTATCCATATCTATGTTGTGGTAAAGATGACTAACTTTTATCTAAAGTAAGTTCAAACAGCTCTTAAGGTTGACTTTAAGTAATTCTCGTCCTTAATGCATTCTCAACTGTTTAGAATTTTAAGGAAACTGTAGCTACAAGGAAAAATATAGATTGATGTGAGTTGAAGGTCAAAGAAAAAAAGTAACAAGATTCGTGCTAGCTCTGTTATTGTTTTTTTAAATAGGAACCTTTTTTGCTTCATCTGTAAGGTAAACTGTTTTAATTTTACTCAAAAGAAGAAACATTGTTTTATACCCTTTTATAAAGTTACAAAAAATACAGTTCAATTGATTGTTTCAATTCATTAAAAAATTTAAACAAAAATTCATACTATGGTTGTCGTAAACGCCAAGCAAAGAAAAGTTACTTAATTATATTTAAAAAAATCCTCTTTTCCTCTAACTCTATTCCAATTTCTGCCGCCAGCGAAGTATCTATTATTAGGCGAAGTTTCTCTTTAACATTCGAGGCTTCCCGTCTCTGCATTGGAACATTACTGAGCAAAACAGCTCAGCTGACGTGTCTAATTTTATTTCTTCTAGCATCAAACCTCTTTTCCACAAAGTCACCTACGCGTCTAATATTTAGTAATGAACCATATCTGTGTATGTAGTGTATAGTTACTATAAACATATGTGAACTGTGTGATATTATGAGTTATGATTATAAAAATGTTTTTGGTTTAGTAGTTCACGGTAGCTAATCGTAATATTAGCTGTAAACGTAAACATAGAACAATCATATCTCAAATTAAGTTTTAATATTAAATTCAGCTTAAAAAGATTATTATCGCTTTGATTTGACAAATGAGATAACCCGAAATTGCTATGCTGTCGATTAAGGTGCGGAGGACTTAAGGGGGTATTTAGTCTGAACGGCCCAAAGAAAATGGCCCGCGGGCCATTTGACCGTTAACAAAAAACATCTACGTTCCAATGGACCGATGATGAAAAAACTTAAAAATGTATCCAAAGGGACAGTCGCACACAGCATTCATTAACATCAATAATGTTAATTTATTTGATTAAAATATGACTGATTTGTAGGTATTGTAAGATTTTTTATAGTATAAAAGTTCATAACTTCTATTTTTACTTTTTATTTAAAATAAGGCTATTTTTTACATGTTGTTATTGTTTGATTATTAATTATTATACTTTTTTTTTTCAAAATAAGACTGAATTATTTATTAGCCATAAATCTTTTGTAAACATTCTACATATAGTACCTGTAGATGATTGTTTGAACCCGAATGTACATGACATATTTTATGACACTGAATTTATTTACAAAATTTTATCACCGGTCCATTGGAACGTAGACGATTTTTGATTACGGTCGAAAGGCCCGTGGGCCATTCACTTTGGGCCGTTCAGACTAAATACCCCTTAAGGGACCCTTCTACAGGTTCAAATTCAAATTTTCAATTTTTTTTTCAAATTTAAAGTACCTACTTTATTTCATAAAATTTATTACAAATTGTTTGAAATCGTCGTTTACTTAAAATTGAAGCTACAATTAAAATTATAGATCGACACGGACAAACGCTACAGCACTAAAAAAGCCGCGTTGTATTGTCTAATGTAAATTAAAGGAGAAAAATAAAACCAATCTACAACTCGAATCTACTTGTCTGTCTGTGTTGATCCATAAATTCCAGTTTCCAAATGGTAGGGCCAATGAGAGTCCATGGCTTATTACAGGGATGAAGGCTGTGTGGTTTTTGTCGCTTCGAGTCCTACATGCTCTAAGGCACTGACAGCACTCAGTGTCGAAAAGTCTGTTCGGAATTACCAATAAAACAATATATTCGTTTACCTCTGTCTACAAAGAAAAGTTTGTTCATTCTATTTCCCTTTTTTTCTTATGGTTTACCACGACACGGTTTACCTCTGTCACCAAACGAACAAATTCACTGACTAATTCGAATTTGTCAGTGAATTTGCTCGTCTTACAATTATAATGTAATTTGAAGACTTTCGTGTTGAAATACCACTTTCTCTCATTGTCAAAGTTGTAATAGATAGCGACGTAATCAGATAACTAATTGGCACAATAATAATTGTCATTTGTTTTATATTATTAGATATCATTGTTTAGACATAACAATTCATATTCTAATAATTAAATACCTGTTCTTATTCAAAACCGTCCAATGTTTTCATTTAAACTATGTAATGATGTCATTAAAAATTCTTTAAACAAATTCAATTATCTATTGTTTTCTAAGGGTATTTTAGTAAACAGAGCAAATTGATCATAATATATTAGTAATACCTCATTGAGGTAATAATGTTATATGAAGACAATCTCGAGTATGTATCTTACTTTACATACGAGTACTTACCTGGGGTTGACGTTCGCGTTATGGTTGTCAACTTTGGCTTATGCCCAAAATAATAAAACAGCTTTTATATAGACTGCCTCGATCTGCCACGCATTATGGTGACCAGTATGTGGTCAAGATTCGTGGTGGCAGTCGTGGATTTAAATCCCATCCAAGACGATTTATTTGTGTGATACACAAAATTATGTCTTGAGTTTGGATGTTCTTTGTGTTCATTAATTTCGTGTTTGTAAAAGTCTCTAAGGCCAACTAAACACGAGGCCTTAGGGACTTTATAGCCGTTCTTCTTAATACCAACACGTCTGGTCAGGTCTGGTAGAATACCGTCGGGTTCGATTCCCGCTGTAAATCTATATGTAATGAACATGAATGTTTCCATTGGTCGGGCTGTTTTCTATGTATAATACCTATGCATGTACTTACACTACTAGAGGTGGCTAGATGGCGTTGTGTGAATGTGTGAGGAGTACTTATTATACAGATATTAATTAAACGTGTATGCTTCTAAAGCAGGCATTTGCTTTGTGAATGCTTAATTGACTAATATTATAATTACGTACATTATTGAACCGCGATAACCAGTAGGTATTGATCATGATTTCATATATGATTAATCTTCCTAATATGTCATAGAATGTGACAATCTATGTATCAATTAGGTATAATTTGTAAATCCACTAAATATGGTTTAGTGTGACTGTTCTTTGTGTCTGTTAACTTAATGTTTGTGAAAGTTCTCTCGACACAGAGTAGGTATAATCACAAATAATATTTTCTATAAGTAGTTTTAATTTTTGTTTTAATAAGTATATTCTTTGTTCACAGGCATACAGACAAAGGGTGTCGTCATCAGTACAAATAGCGAGAATAGCCGCGTTGACAGTTGTGGCTGCATCATTCATCCTGGGATCCTTCATCCTAGCCTCAAGTTGGATATCTGCGCGCTCCTCATGTCACCAACTTGAACAGTTGGATGCTATGCTCGACAAGGAGCTGGCACTTGAAGGAAGATCATATGGAAATGATGGATTGATTGTAAGTACCTAGAATACTTTGTATTTAAATTCTTTTGTTGATAAAGTTTAAGCAAAATATGTATTTCAAAAGTGTTTGTGATCAGATTACACAGGATGGTTCTGACTGGGTCAGGAAGGTCACTATCGTAGCAGTAAAACAATAACGTAACAACGTTTCAAAATACTATAAAGCTCAGTTAGTAGGTAGTTATGCTGCATCATCAAAAAATAAAATTTTAGGCATAGGTTTTACTAAAAAATTGCGGCCATTATTGTCGTGTGTCAAGATTGCACATATCGATCACGCCTTATAACAAGGACAACATTTTAATATGAGTTGCAAAATAAATAAAAAATATACAATCATGATGGTTTAAGTCTTGAGTAAATCCGTGTTCTAGTTTTTGCGCCTTTGTCCTGTTTTTGCTTTCAGTCTTATCTTCGCAATTTAATTGCGCATTGTGTTTTAATTTATAAAATTATTTTTATATTTTTGATACCACTTGAAATGATACAATATTCACTTTTCGTAAATAATTAATTAAAAATAAATGTTGATCCTTTTTAACTCGTATTTTTTTATTATTCAGTGTACTGAGTAAATGTAAAAAAATCAAAACTTCATAACTTGACCACTGGGCAGAGGTTTTTACCAGGGAAAAACCTCTGCCTAGCATTGTATTCGTATTAAAAAGTCAAAACTGTCCTAGAAGACCGTTACGAAAGATCGGTACAGATTCAATAGGCCAATGATTGGTTGTAATGTGCCTAAAATACAGATCATAAGTTTATGGGTTGGGATAAGATGGGAAGGTCGTGGAGACAACCTGTATTCTAACTCTATTACCACACAGACAGTAGAGAGAGTACTATTCAATGTCTATACCTAATTATAGTAATGATTCAATTGACGTATGTAACTACGGAGAGTAATTTTGCCAAAAAATAGCCAAAGTTTTTGCTTGTAGTAGGCACAGTACAATTTGACACTTATTGTAATTTTCCAGAGAGGAAAACATTAGTAACACAATGTAACTATGTGAATAAATACAATGTCCATCATTCATGACGTGTAGGTACTTAGTATATTTAATGTTGGCACGGGTTATGTAATCTTAGCAAAGTTATTATGTCTTGGTACTGTATACAATGATGCTTGAGTGTGATAATTGCGGCGAGGGAAATAATAGACAATGTGAAGATCATCAATGTATTAGTTATCAGTTTTTAATTGTATATTATCATTTAGGTTTTAGCTCTAACTTTTTATAAGTCCAAATAATATCAAATTGCATAGAGTTATGCCTTTCTAATTTTACGTAGGTGCTGTTATTTTCGGGTCAATGAGTAATGCTCCTCATAACTCCGACGAGTAGGTGGAAGTGCAACACTGTAGGTTAAAGTAGGTACAGCGGCTTGTATTGAGAGACCAAAACACTTACCAACACCTATGCCAAATTGATGGGCAGATAGCCTCTAATTGCTAAAAAAAAGTACTACTATCTTACTAAATCCTAATACAGTCTTCCATTAATGGAGAGAAACTTTAAATACCTAACATAGGATTATAGTTTCTTTCCTTATTTTTTTTTTAAATTTATATTTAATTAAAACGAAAAAAAAGGAAATTCTTACGTTACGTAATTCCAAAAAAAAATACAAACAATTGCATTAATTGAAACAAACGAATTTAGTATGACCTTCTTCGATTGACCTCCTTTTACTTGTTTTGTCGTTATACATATTTTGTATATTTTTGATCAAGCTTGGCCTACCAACATTGACAAGAATCACTACTGGTTACTAAATAACCGGTATGACGAATTATTTTTATGTTTACGTCGGACTACATACACACTGAGGCTGTAAACAAATATTAACATTGTAAAGTCAATACAGTTATAACTCAAAACATAAATCATACTATATATACTGCTATGTATATTATTAGCACAGATTTATGTGATAATGTCAGGTTTAGCCGTGAGCCGATGGGTTTGGAATATAACTTGGTTCCCCTTTTATGCCCGTAGGGGCCGAATGTACCGAGATTCTAAGAAACCATTTCTCATCTTTTGGGCTTGGTGGTAGATCACAAAAGTGAAAACCTTTGCAAAGGGTTTTTTCTTGCTTATCGTGTTCAGCCGGTGTACATACATACAGCATAAATGTGGTTGGACCGGCAAAGATAGAGCGACAAAATGAAGAGATTTCGTGTGTTGTCGTCATTCCTGGAATTTATTTGTGCTTTCTATTAAGTTTAATACAGTAGATAATGACTACCACGTAGATAATAAATAATAGGTCTATAAGAGAAACTGTTGGTAAAGGCCTGACCCCAACTGTCGAACTTACCGACGTGGTAGGCATTAAGGTTTAAATTACACACAATATAATTGTTTATGCCATTCACAAATTAATTGTTCTGACCCTAAATGTTCTTTGTGCCCTATAATTTGATGTTTGTAACAGTTCCCGCGAAAAAGAGCATGATCTTCAGTGGAGAAATTGATTTAACTAAAAAGATACATTGGTACATTATGGTATTACGAAAGTAAATTGTACTACTTACATGTTTAAATTGATTGTAGGTAAGCACATCATAATCTTATAGTTTTTTATCTACATTAGAATGACACGTAGGCACTTAAAACATCCTTTACAATAACAGAAACAGAACATTAATAATTACTCGTTCTAATACGTAATTATTTTCTCATCATTAATTTAGATTTAATTAGAAATATTAAATTTCGTTCATTTTGTTTAATGTTAACAAAGTTGATTGCGTTAATGAGCAACATGATGTTTTGTTCAAGCACATATGTTCATACGAATTGTGGAATTTTGCGGTCGCTGTAGCACTCGTATATCACCTAGGTATATGTAAGTTTATACATTTAGAGTTTATACGTCAGGCTTTAGGTTTACTTAGCAGATTAGCAACTTTCTGTTGCTGACGTTTATTTGTGGATTTTGATTTTCTGAGAATTAGATATCGGAGTTGAATTGAAACTATTATCCGTAATAAAAGGTTTGTTAACAATAACTTTTTGATCCTAGAGATTACTATTGCTGTTGTTGGCTGAAAAAATATAACAAATTTCTAACTTGAAAGTAGTTAAAACAGAAATTTACTGAGTAGTAAATACCCAGTAATTCGTTTATCACATAGATACACATAGGTACGCTTATAGAAAAACTAAACAGCATGTCAATTCTCGTACCCCAAAATCGTTAAAATTTTGGTTGAGTTAACTTTAGTTGTCAAATTGTCTTACAATAGGTAAGACAATTAACCTAACCGAATTTTTAACGATTTTAAGGCACGAGAATTGACATGCTGAACGATAATGTTTATTCTAAAGTCTTATGGCAGATTAGGAAAGATATACTCTGTCATTCAGTAAACTTAGAATAGTTTTTTCTAGTTTTTATTTTATCTCTTACTAAAAAAGTACAACAGTGCAGGTATTATGTATTCGTAAATATGGATGACTTAATAGATCAATTAATTACAAATAGATGATTAATCGAAGGAAACAAAAAAGTTCCTGCAGTGTAGTTCGTCTGCTCGGTATAGAGTTTGTGGAGCGTTGAGGACGTTGCGAGTTGCGTTCCGACCGGATCACCTTGAATTTCTACTTAGAAGATGAAGTTGATTTGTACCTTTAAATCTAACGATTCTGTGACGTATGCTTGCGAAAGTATTGTAGCAACAGACACACATTTAGGACGGTCTCTATTTCTATGTGTTAATGCATATAAATTACAAAAAACCTATTTTGTACAGTGCATAGTTTAAGAAAATACATTAAAATATGTATGGTGAAATACAATTAGTAAAATAAACGGCACGGCAACAACCGGAGCCTGCATATCAGAGAATGGTACTTAAAAAAACTGCGTATACCTATGCAGCAATTTGTTGTTTCATAAGTAAAATACATGATTTGCTGTTACTAAGGTTTTAAAATGGCAGTAGGCAGTCATTAAAGCTGACTATGATCGGACTATTATGACTTGTAACACCAAGATAAGGAAAATTTAAATATTATATAGAGCATGGTTTTAAAACCTCTTTAGGTTGTATTTCATGTGCTTAAAATGCTCACCTGTAGAGAGTGAAGATACAATCCCGATTGCTTAAGATGGTTCGCAAAGTCACTCATCAGTTCGTCGGCAGTCAAGATGTTCGGAGACTAAATACCTACGCGCTTCGTGCAATCCTAAACGAAGGTACTGTCAGACGCTTTACTTTGATGTTTTTTCGTTGAAGGCTAAACATGCCAAGATTTTCGGCTGGACCACAGTCTGCATAAAGCAGTAAAAATCATGTGACCTTATTTATATCTATAAAAAATATGACTTGTACTTACGGACTGTAACCGCTGCTTAAAGCTGTTAAAACTTTTTTTTACCAGTCTCTTTGGTGACAGAAGTTACATTCCTGTAGTTGTAACTTTTATTGGTAATAGCAATTTCTTTCGAATTTTCTCAATTATAGGTAGTTTTGAAAATCGTCATAGGTATTATCTTTACAACGTGCATAAAAATTATGGTTAAATCATTTTTGTAAAGTTAACGATTTTAAATTGCAGGATGTGATTAGATTAATTACCTTACAGTAGGTAAATGCAGATTTTATTACTGGTTACGTAAGTAAGTACTGAGAATAAAGTAATATACACTATACATTTCTGTTATTGTTTTTTTAATTTGTGGGACAGTGTTTGTTGTTATTTATCTTGTAAAGCTTTTATCCAAAGCAGATTTATAATCTGTATTTTTCAATCTAGACGATTGAAAAATACAGATTTATAACGAAGTACTGTCAAAGTATTCTTTATTTAAACTTATTTGCATTAATTGTGTCCCGCGTTTCCAAAAGGCAGAGTTTTCCATTTCATACTTATTCATTGAGGTTTCTAAATTAGGTTGAACACTCGGTCACGATTGATGCTCTCCATGAGATCACAATCTTTGCATGATGTGTTTATCTTTAAAAACTGAGGATGCGTAAAGGCTAGGATCAAAAACAGGATATAAAGTTAACATCAACTATGTTCCATCAGAACATTCCATCAAAAACCCAAAATGGTCTCACAGAGAACATACGTAATAGACGAAGAACATAATAAAGGAGAACAGAAACTCTCTTAAAGCGAATAATAAACAGCTATTAGGGATGATTGTTACGAGATATTGTACCCTAGAGGGCGTTTAACCTAAGTAGATTATGTAGTATAACATAGGCAAAAGGTCGGCGGTGTTTCATCTAAAGGATTTATGAGTTATAATACACGTATAGTTAGTGATTATAAAGGCTAGACAGAATTTAATGTAGGTTCGTTATCCTTGTGATGTTGGATTTCTTCATCAGATTTTTAGTCCTCCAGGACTTGGACTTGTACAAAGCTGGAGGGTAGCTTGGTACGTTAGTCAAGTTAGCTGCCATCTCTGGATGAGGATATACTTACGATGTTTCTACAATGGGTAGAAAATTATGTGGGGAAGTCTTTTCAAAGGCAGTCCTAGAGCAGCTGGTTTCTTAATTTGAGGACATAAACTGGTCTCCTTTATAACTGAAACGGGCTCTTTTTAGCGCTGTCCATTGCTAGCATTGGTCCGCTACTGCAGTGCAACTGTCAATGAAGAGTAAATCAGATACTGCACATACATGTAGCAATGACAAAGGTATTGACTTATAGCGAAAGTTGTTGGTTTGTTAGGTCGTTGAACTCTTCACACGGATGTAACACTGGCTCGTACATGTTCATATTTTTATTATTACCACGCACTGTCCTTTTATGACTAAATGTTTAAAGAATTCATGACAATTTCCCCAGTCCCTCAAATTGTTTGCACTTACATCGTAAGATGTTTTTGGGTATCAGCCGGCGTACATCTAATCCACGTGAAGCCATTTCATGACTCCATTCAAGATATTACGAGTGACAATAGTCGCAGTTATATAAAAGGTTCATTTATAAGAGCCCAGTAACCTAGGCACGAACCTCTTCTGATGAAGAGTAACTTACTCTGACTACGTTGCCCAGACGGATTGGTTTATAGGGTTTTATAGGTCAAGATTTGAATCATTTTGTTTTAATACATACATACTAAAGACTTGTAAACTTTCCCTTAGTGTGCTTTTACAATACAATTTACTAGATCCTAATGAAATAAAGTTAAAATACAATAAAGCCCTTTAATCTTAGTTAACCCACTAAGTATTAATAACACAAAAAGTAATATGTTTTAGAACAAATGATAATAGACGGTATACCAGTGTATAACAAATGAATAGTAAATGAAATGTACATTAGTCACCTGTACGAGGCTGTTAGATCTCTTTGTTAGTTTTACTTGCTAACATTTACTTAAAGCAAAATGAATGAGTTATGTGTGGGCGAGAGTAATGACCGTTTCTCTTTATTCTTTTTTGGTTAGTCGAAGAAAATAGTAATACATGACACCTTGTAGGGAATGAGGTCGAGTTACTAAAGATGTGTTGTTGCAAGCGCTCTTTTATGCTGTATCGATGACCTCTGTTACGATTAGGTCTTGGGTTCAATTCTCGCTTAATGCGTGGATGTTTGCATTGTTCTGGGTGTTTTCTGTGTACGAAACCTATGTATTTAATATGTACTTACTTCTTTACGTTTACAATTTTCTGCAACAAAAACGGCTCCATTTTTTTATGTGCTTATGAAGAACCTCGTATTAAATGTCATTAAGCGGTCACTTAACTGATCAATGACCTCACTAACCTAACCTAACCTAACCTAACCTAACCTACCTTTTCGCTTATACTCATATATCAAAGAAGATTGCAAATGCCTGTGAGAGACTGTCTCATGGCTGTCACTAGAATCAGCTGTCACAAAAATAACTAACAAATATTTTGAAAATAATTATGGAACGATACTTTAATTGCTTAGCTGTCTAGATTTCACCTTCTTTTCTAACGTTTAGAAACGCGTAGTATCGTTTAGAAACTTACTGCGTAGGTTCTATTATTCGTGATTGTGGCAGTACAAATCAATAATGTCCATTACAACATGGCGTTCATAGTTGAAGCTTTCTTTTTTATATTCATTATGAGCTCATAAACGTAGTGACATTCAAGAGACATTCATATTTGAATAGTTAGTATTGTTGAATAGAATATACATACTCGTATATAATATTGTATATTCACCACCTCATCTCATTATCTGCGTTATAAAACATAAACACCGATTAAAGTTTTCACAAAAATAATTCTAAGAAGGAAAACCGCTTGTTAGATGGCAGATGGCCGAACGCAATATAGAAGGCTTACGGACTAATAATAATATTAAGTACAACAATATTGATTGTACTAAATTGCCAATTACAAACCCTCACTTATAGTTAAAGAAAGATATAACTATTAAAAAAAAACCCTGTTTCTGAAGTCTGACGCTATCTAAACGCTATTAATTGCATCTGTTTCTTGTAAATCTGAAAACGCTTAAAAGTGTCTCGACATTCATTTGACATCACCTCTTTCTAAGCATACCGCGTAATCACAACTAAAGTTCAAGCGAAGAGGTGACATTTACTTCGTCGTGACGTAATCAGTTAGTGTAATGAGTTACGATTAAAATGGCCGTTATAAGCATTTTAAATTTTCATTGCATTGAAGATTTTAATAATTATCTAAATAGGTCTCTTCTAGCAAAAGGCTGTCTGGGTCGTAACAACGCTGTGCCCGTTAAATTGACCTCCAAGCAGTAGTGTGAAAATGTTACTGTACTTTGGTGGAAGGTTACGATAAATAATAATAATAATAATAAAAACTTTATTTTCAGAGAACATTTATATAGCTATATATTTATCATTTAGATAGCTAGGTAAATAACAGGGCACAAAACAGTTTTTGTCCCAGGCTATGCTCTACCTTACCGTCAGTTGAGCCATTTGCTTGTCTGCCATCTTAATGCATTAAACTGAAATACTTTGTGTCACAAATTCCAACATGCTTACGATTTGTTTTAAAACTATTTATTCTTTGATACTGTCATCTTGCTTATTTAGTATACATAGCAGTGCAATAGACGGCATTGCTTTATAAAGATAAAATAACGTCATAAAAGTGGTTTCCCCGACAATCTTCCGTTGTATATATAGAATTAGAACTGCTTATTTACATCAACAATCATATTGTAATGTATAAACTTATTAACATCCATGACATGTGTTCACCGGCCCGATTGTGTTTTGTTTATTTATTGATGATGCTACCTGCTCAATGTCAATACAATCTTGTGACAAATTAGTCTTTGTTCAAGATATTTGGATTTTTTTTTATAGAACAAAACTTTTCTTAATATTGTATAATGGTGTGATTAACTTAAGAAAAAATAAACTTTATTTTGCCGTTAATAGCTAAGAAATTGCTTCACTCTGTTATCATAATTTGCCGGTTTGAAAACACGTATGCGCTGGATGTAGAGAGGCTGATCTTGGAACATGATATGCAAGTGGAAACTGTTGGTAGGCTTTAAGTCAAGTATACCGTGACCGTTAGTGGACCTATCAAGCTCAAAAGATGCAATATCATAGTCTCTAGACACATTGTCGCCTTTGACGATACCCACGACTAAAGGAATCGGTATATTTTCCACAATAAAACCATTAAGGCTTATCTATAACGTAATAGCAAAGCAGTTTATTTTTGTCTCAGTCAGTTCGTCGATCTTATTATGTAAAGAAGATGAATTTGTTACGATTTCTTTGATACGGAAGTTTACTATTTAATCCATTCCGGATGCTAGTCCACGTAATACAAATTAGAGTTTCATATTACTTTAAAACATTGAGTACTAGTATTATAAACGTTGTCATATAATTTAGTACAATATTTGAACGTAAAAATTATCTGAATACTTACAATGATTTAAAAACTATAACGTCACTTTTAAGTGTTCAAAATAAATAGGAAAACATTTCCGGTGTTTAGCTTTTTTGTTACTATTATGAACTATTAATCTTTTTGACATCTGTACCTATCTGTATCGCTAACATACGGTTTTAGCAGGGGCCCAATGAAATATTTAGTTCAAGTCAAAAAAGGAGAGAGTATTGTAATGAATGCTCCCATTTCTCATCCGGAATTTTGTTTATTTATAAATTTACACTTGAATGAATAATTTACTAGTTAGCCATATATTTATTAAAGTAATTACAACAATTTATGAGCTAAATACGAGATAGTTTCTACCCACAGAGTTGTCGGGCTGTCAACTGGGAATTGTCTTTAACCGAAAACACGCCTACTCAAAAGTCAGACCCATTAATTCAGTCAGACCTATTATTGCTATATTTAAGACTCGGTTTACTAATTCAGACACTCCTAGTAAATTATCGAACTAATACGAATGAGAGAAACATTGATGGTCTACGTCTCTACCCTTACATTTTAATCAGTTGCCACATAGGCTAATTTTTTATTTCATAAAACTCTTGTGTTCCTGTAGGATATGCATGGAATTATCACCATCAGACATTGATATAGGTTACAGATAGCTGAATCTCTGTCTCCCACTCTCTAAGCCATGACCGGTTCACTGCTGGACATAGACATTCCCAAGTTCGTGCCATTTCTGCCGTGGCCCTGCCCGCCTCATCCAGCCATTACCGGTCTCCCTTCTCAAGTTACCGGATCAACAGGCTGTGGGCTGTTGTACACTAAGTTTTACAATTCAATAGACAATAGTTAACAATAAATTTAACAGCTGAATGGCTCCATCACGGTCTAGACAATTCAAAAACTTATACAATGACGTTACGTTTGACCATAGACATCACATAATGACATGACATTTCATTGCTTACAAATCTTATGTCACCAAACTGTGGCAGAACTAACGACCGGCATATTGGTTATGTGTTATTTTACATAACGCACGGCTATTTATGCGTGTCTAGCGTTCAGAAACAGTCATTAAGAGGACTCAAGACGTCAAGACCAACTCATCTGTCACCGGAGCCTAAAAGATTGTTGTTTCACCAAACGTTGCGTGAGAAAGAGAAAAACTCATAGAAAAGCAGTCAGAAACATGCACACGCACACGCGCTCGATTGTATTTATCACAAATCAAAATGTCGTTCAAAATATAAATATTGTTCTTCTTGATTGTTAGGGTTGACACTAATAAGTACTATAGGCCGACCGTTTAACTCAGACCCCGCCTGCGGTAATAGAGGTGCGCGGGGGGCGAGGACAAAGGAGAGAGCTATCTCTTGATTTTTTGCCAAAACGGCGCCATCTCAGATACTGTGACCCGAACTACATTACATCACAACACACCTCTAATTTTTAGCTAGCTTATTTTTATGAAATAAAAAGAAGGAAAAATTAAAATTATACCCTAAAGCCATCGAAATACCTGAAGAGGTTGTTTTATTTTTCTGGTCAGGCTTTAAATTGTGTAATAATTTAGATTGCATAATTTTTTCTAAGAAAGTACTAGTTTTAGAGCCAAGATGACGCCACCATCTTTGACAGTTGTAAATTGTATAGAAGACGGACTAGCATACTGCACTAATGTCATACTGACATACTGACTAAGTGTCCGTTATGGTAGCGTGTAAAAATAAAAAAAGCTCTTATTATTGTTCTTATTATCTGTAAATATTTTCTAAGATTGATTCTTACAAATTAATATGTTTAAATCATACCTGTTTTAATGTAAACTGTGATTATTGTAATGTGATTATACTGTGATTTAATATATATAATTAATGATTGTACAATTGTTATTATTTGTAAATATTTTCTAAGACTTTAGTTATAATTATATTTATAGTTTAAATCAGCCATTCTTATAATAACAAATATATTTATTAAAGACAAAGATTTATTGCAAAACTGTGTATATCAGGTGTTAGTGTATGAATACATTATTCTCAACAGTCTATCCACAGCGGATATGCAAATTATAGCAATATAATATCTTAAAACTACACAAATTAAACAAAAACTTATTTATGTAACTAAATGAAATGTTATTTTTTTCAAAACATTCTTATTCAAAATATTTGTAGATTCTTTAAAAACTAATCAAATTATTACAAATTATGTAATACACACATCAAAAAAGTCTAAGCAACATGCATGATATTACAAATTTACCATTTATATTAATTAATTTCTAAGTATTTACTCACTCAAAGTGTATAGGTAAGTAAACTTTTTTGTTATTGATGACATACTGGCTGGTTGTAAAAAAAAAATTTCGATTATGTTTTGTTTTTTTTCATAAAATTCAAATGACTGCGAATTTGTTTGAATTTGAGTGCATGTTAATTGCTACGTTTTAGTCTTGATTTTATAATTTTACCAACCATTTAAATACAGTTGGCGACAAAATTGAATTGTTAGATATTCTTTACGTCATGGAGCGACGTCATTTGACGGCAGATGAAATGCAAAGAGCTGTAGGGATGTTGCAAGCGGGAAGTAATCAATCTCAGGTATCTCGACATTTTGGTATTCATAGAAGTGTTATTTGTCGTCTTTGGCAGCGCTACAATAATACAGGGGAACCCGCTGAACAGCATCCAGGCCGTAAAAGGAGTACAACCACTCGGCAAGACCGGTACATACAACTGACTGCAAGACGCCAGACGATGTTAACCGCTCGAGAGATAAGTTTGAGGCTACAAAATTCAAGTGGTGTTGATGTAAGTCCCCAAACTGTGCGAAATCGACTGCATGAGTACGGCCTACGAGCTCGACGCCCTATCAGGTGCCCACCGATACGTCACGGGAATCGCGCTCGTCGAAATGAATGGTGTAGAGAACGCATAACATGGACCCAGGAACAATGGGATAAAATTATGTTTTCCGATGAGTCGCGATTCGGGTTTAGGCCTGATACAAGAAGGGTGCGAGTGTACCGTCGACCCGGAAATACTGAAAGACTCAGGTGCGTTCAGGAAGTTCATCCATACAGCGGCTCAACAGTTATGGTATGGGCGGGTATTATGAAGAACAGGCGAACTGAGCTCGTTTTTGTAAATGGAAACATGAACGCTGAAAATTACGTTGAGGATATTCTCAGACCTTATGTCCATCCATTTGCACAAACCTTTGGCTCCGATTTTACGTTAATGCATGACAATGCGCGTTCACATACAGCTCGGCGAACCAGTGAATACTTGGCAACGGAGAACATCCAGGTATTGCCCTGGCCTGCACAATCGCCAGACCTCAACCCCATCGAGCACGCATGGGACATGCTCCAGAGACGTGTTTTGAAGGACTTGGACGGAGTGACAACAACCCAACAGCTGAAGGATTTGCTACAATTCCATTGGGAGCGAATACCGCAAGATGACATAAACAGTCTCATTAATTCAATGAATAATCGTTGCCGACAAGTTCTGAATAGCAGAGGAGGCCATACTTTGTATTAAATTGTCCTATTCTTTCACAATAAATTCATTTTCTTAAGAAATTTCAATTTGTAAAAAAAAAGTTTAGTTTCTTATGTACCTGTATATTCTAATATTGTTAATTTCTGTTATTAAAAGAACTTATAAAGAAAACAGCTGTTATTTTTACATCATAGAACCCTAAAAATATTATTTTAAAAATAAAATACAACGTTATAATTAAAATAAATGGTAAAATAAATTAATATAAATGGTAAATTTGTAATATCATGCATGTTGCTTAGACTTTTTTGATGTGTGTATTATTGTTATTTTTGGAGTCGGTGTCAGCCAACGAAATACGATAATACATAAGCTAATGGAATGGCGGCCATGAATTACAGATTATATTATTATATGACTTCGACATTAACCCCCTTACTTATAAAAATCTCTAAAATTTAATCACTGTTTAGCGAGTTTTTTGTTAGCAAAACCAACCTTAAGCCAAACAAAACCGTAAAAATTTAAGCTAATCAATTGACTAAAATTTAAGTTGCGTTTATGAGTCCGGGGTTTGACATAAAGTTGTTGATTGTTTATGGATTGGTTTAAAAATTAAACAAATATTAAATAACTATTTTTATCATATTTAAATAAATATATTTTAAAATACCTGTGTCACTTTCAAACGTTTTAATATACCTATTTAGTAACTGATTAAAGCTTTCCATAACTTATGGGCGTTTACGGGGCTAAACAGCACCGTCAATTGAAAAAAATCGTAATTCGTGAATAGGATCAATAATGCAAAATGTTGTCTACAAAGTCGTTAGAAAAGGCAATAGAGTTTTGTCTAACACATTCTGATCACTTTAAATAGTTTTTAATTTGATAAATATTTTATTTAAAACAAACATGGCCGTTTCATTTTCGCATGAGAATTTTAAGTAATTGTCTTTGATTCGTAGTACTTATTTCTCATCTTAGTCTTTAGTCAGTGTATAACACG
Source organism: Schrankia costaestrigalis (assembly GCA_905475405.1). Classification (NCBI taxonomy): domain Eukaryota; kingdom Metazoa; phylum Arthropoda; class Insecta; order Lepidoptera; family Erebidae; genus Schrankia; species Schrankia costaestrigalis. Next base: position 10,869,429 of record FR997838.1, read on the forward strand.
ACATCATATTTCTTTAAATTTATAGTCAGGAATAAAATATAGAATATAACTATCGTGGCTGTCACATTACTCCAAAAATAACAATAATATTACATTATTTGTAATAATTTGATTATATTTTAAAGAATCTTCAAATAAATATATTTGTAGACTCTTCAATAAATATCCTTAACAATACTTTTTACAATAATTAAAAGAACCTATTCTTTAGATTATAGTTAAGTAAAAAGAATGTCTGATTTAATGTTGTAAAACCAAAATACAACTAATTATTTTTTACTTTTTAGTGCAATTTTTGTCTTTGAAGTCGGTTTTTTTTTATTGTAAAAACTTATTTTATTTGGCATAGTAAACAACTCGATATAGCTCTTGTGTACGCTACCATAACGGACACCGCTACCCCGCTCCCTCGTCCCTTTCATACCGCAGGCGGGGACTGAGATAAACGGTCGGCCTATAGCTGTAGGTAGTTACCTAATAAGTAATAAATCAGGAGTAAATAAAGATAACTAAAATGGGTTTTTAAAAAATATTTTATTGTAAGTTTTGTTGCGGAAGACACACCAAGCGAGACATCAATTTATCTTGTAAGTGGTGTAGGTATGACACCGTAAAACATTATAATTTTTAATTTTTTTTTTAAGTTAAGCTGTTTATTCTTAAGGCAGTTTTTTAGACCGTGCATCGTTAATAGGGGTTCCATACAGTACACAATAATATCTTACTGGACATACAGTACATGAAGTTAATTTTAGCTGGATTTAAAAAAAGGAAGAAAAATCATATAATTTTGTAATTAAAAAACCGACTTCAACAGGAGTCGGTTAAAAACCATGCTGATAACAATTTCTAAGATTAGTATTAAATAAATTTCTGCAGTTGTCTTCATCATAAGATCATGTTTGTGTAAAGTTTTCATTAATACGAATAAAATAAGCCCTAACACAAGGTAGCTGCTATATGCCGTTGAGGTGTTCCCTCGACTCTTGGTGGTCTCCAGGATCTGACCAGTTCTAACTCTTGATTATTTGGTAGTGACGTCAGAGATGAACATGTATGACAAGATTTAACACAATGCGTCCCTACAATTTTCAAGAGATGCCCTCGATTTCTCTGGGATCCCCTCATTCAGATCCAGATCTAGTGACAATGGGACCAAATGGGAAGCATACCCATACGAACAAAACAAAATTTTTTCAAATCGGTCTAGCCGTTTTCGAGAAATCAGGTAACAAACACAAAAAAAAAATAATAAAAAAAATACAACCGAATTGAGAACCTCCTCCTTTTTTTGAAGTCGGTTAAAAATAAATAATAATCATAAAATCTGGAAATGATAGTTGACAAGAAATGATACGTGATCAGTCATTCAGATACCGGGGCGGGGGTGATTCACGTAAATATTAAAAAAAAAAACAAAATGAATTACAAAAAAAAATACAGTTTGTGCAATGTGACAGCCTTAGCTATGCTCTATTGACTATTGTAATAATAGGTGAATTTTGACAGTTGATTTTAGTCAAGAATGTCACTTATGTAGGTATTTTATCTAACTGGTTATGCATCTGATAATAATTGGATCTCTTTGATATAAGAAATTACGAAACTTCTTACTGGCAAGCGATACGTAATTATCATAAATGACATAAATTAAAGTTTATTGAAGTTTAAAAAAAAATATTCGGTAACATTCGACGACGGTCGGCTCGCTGTCGTACCTCCCCTCCGCCGACCCGAGGGGTGCAGAAAGTGGAGGCGAGTTGCAAGATGTCGATGGCGGAAACGAGCACGGTAAAATTTCCTAAAATGGTTTTGGGAAAAAGGTAATTGCGTACAAACTTTAGAATGTATCTAGTCAATATAAAATTATTTGAATTTTCGAATAAATAATCTATTCCTAATCCCAAAATATATTTACCTTTATAAACGTTTAATCCTATTTTATTACGCTAAAAGTTGTCATAAAATGTGCATAGAATTATGAACTTTGAATCCTCATAACTTGTAAATGAATATTTTTTTACTGTTTTATTAATCAATAAGACTAGATAATAACGAGACAAAACGATATCATCTATAGTTTTGAGTATTTATTATCTAATGAAGGAGGAATTAACTTTCTTTGTTTGTATGGAATTGCGATTGAATTGTTTCCCCTTAAGATGTTCCGCAAAGCTTCAGATAAGTAAAGTACAGTCATGATGAGAAAAACTACTAGATAATTACTTATTCCACTCAGTTGAATCTTGTAATTTTTAACAATGACTGGTAATTATGGGTTTACTTTATTTTTTTACTGGCTATAAGTATGTGGTGTTTCAATTAGAATTGTTTTTTTTGTATGATTTGTTATTTTGTCAAGATGGTAGATACATTTTTTGCATATAATGTATTAAGTATTCTATTGTGTATGCGCAACTGCACTGTAAAGTGTAAGTAATCTGTTATGTGCTCAAGCATAAAGTGACCTAGTATTTTCTGATGGTATCGTAAAGGATTTGCTTAGTTGTACAAGAAGAAAGCCATTATTCAACCTATTCATTGAGCTAAGGAAGCCTTCGACCGGCAAAGGGTTACGTGTCAGTAATATTCGGTATGACTTCTAGTTTGCAATAACAATAACGGTCTGAATATTATTATCCATTTCTATTTAATAAAACAACTAGTAGTAGTAATAATAAAAGTAGTAAAATTATATATAATAAGTAATAATAATGTAACATTTAATAAACTTGAATTGAATGTTTTTGGCAATACATCGACTTGAAATGTAAACATTCAAAAGGCGTGAAGTCCTTGAGTCATTCGCCGTGACCGATTGTATTGAAAATTAACACGTACTTGGCCTAGTGTTTACAATGAGAACTTTTCGACGAATAGATACTTATAAGACGATCTAGTTATTTCATTTGAATACCAACTTGAAAATTGAAGGTATTATGCATGCTTTGGCACCATGAATGAGTCTGAGTGGTGTAAGGATCGCGAAATAATACCTACATACTTTTCTCGGCAAACCTCTGAAAAAAATAATACGATAATAAGATCCCCACCAAAATATTCAGAAGAAAGTAGAAGAGTTATTGTCGTTAGAAATGGAAATAAAGGAAACCATTACATTGTCTTGAATATGCATTGTACTAGCTGTTACCGGTGGCTGTACCCGCGCGTATGGGTACTAATATAAGTTTCAAGGGGTACTACATAATTTTCGGGATAAAAATAAATGTCAGTAAACAAAAGTTTATCTAAATTAGTCAAGCCGTTTGAGCTTATAATAAAAAATCTTTCGCCTTTATAAATTTACTAGTACCACAGACTGTTAAATTACGTGGACAGATCTATCAATCTTTGCACATCATACCGATTCCCATTAAACACATTCATACATACACTAAACAGGGACCAAAGTTAAATAATACAATAGCTATGTTATTGTTACGTACATAACTGTTTTAGGAGATAGTTATTAGTTAACAATTAAACGCATTGGTATATCAGTCACGTTCCATGACAAATAAAAAGAAATCTTAAAAAGGCCGCTACAGTTTTAGTGTTTGTACAATTTTAAATTATTTTTCTTACTAGATATTTAATGTCACATTGCATAAACAGGCCTCTTCTATGTTACTCCTACTGTAATGTAAGGAAATTAGATTTAAGAATGGAGTTATCGTCAGTAGGTGACTTTATACTAATATGGTAACCTAGGCATTTTATTTTTGTGTGGACTAAGTGATTGGTCGCCGATGACCTACGCGACAAACAGGGGAGACAGACTTCAGTCAGGGGAATCACTGTAGAAGGTAAATTATTTAGGAGCATATTTCACTCTTGAAGCGAGGCCGGATCCTCAAATGATTTTATGTTGATTCGCGATCCTACCGGCTCTTCTAGAATATGTACTACGCAGTAATGTATTGAGTAGATTGTGACAGGCACACGCAAACACCACTCAATATCGTGACAGATAAATAAAACCATTAACATTAAATACCATTGTAACACAGGTGCCGTTTCTTAATACGGTAGTTATTATAAAAAGACAATAATTACTAATCTGTGAAGTATGTTCATGAAACAATAGCATTACATATAACTGTATATGTATTTGCTAAACACCAAGCTAACTCAGCGTTCACACAATTGCTTATCTACAACAATTTAGGACCAACAAAAATATTGCTACTTGACGATTGTTGTGCGCTTGTGTGTGTAACGGAAGCAGGCGATTTTCCGCACACGCGCATCACAATAATGTTCCCTAGCATCCGTCCAGTCACGAGTCACCCACTGCTATGTCATCGTCTAATTAATAACATATCATTTAGTTAATTAACATTTGAGATTATCGACTGTTTGTAGGTATCGTCGAGCTTGTCACGTTATCTTGACGCTCCTAACAGTTGCAATTATTGATTAATACACGATATCGCTAGCTAAGTCTGCCAAGTCATTACACACATAGGTGACCTTTTAGTGGAGGTTCTTCTCAGCGTCTCCGTGGTTCGGGACGTAAAGAAAACGGTCCTAGCTGTCGTTGTTGTGTCACAGTGCTTAAACCACTTCAGAGGCTTGGAGAACAACACTAGCGTTGCCCACTAACCAATGGATATAGAAGATTGCATTATTATTAGCAAAAATAACATAAAATCAGGTGTTAAATTTCTTTCTTAGAGCGCCAGTGTTAGTAGTTCGAGTTTATTTCACTTTGACGCTACATTCCCGTGTATTGCGTTCAGCATTTTGTTTCATGGGAAAATCTTTGTCAGCTAAAACAAATCGCTTGTCGTCGTAAACGATCGCAATGAATGCAGGAGTCATGTTATCTCAAGGTTTCTGTAGTATTAGACAATGCAAATCTCTCTGTGCATGGATATAATCTTTGGTATTGGTCTGGCTAATTTTTTATCTATACTAAGGTAAATGTGTTTGTGACGTTGTAGGGGGTAATCTCTGGATCTACTAAACCGATCTGTGTTGAATAGTCAATTTATCGGGGAGTGTCATAGGCTATATTTAGTATCACGCAATGACTAATAGGAGTAAAGCAGTAATGAAATATGTTTAAAAAAATGACGCGTTTTATTCACCGCCTAACAAAGTGGGCACGGGTCAGCTAGTGTTTAATATGTACGTATTTTAAAAAAAAATGTTTATCAGGCATGGGTAGACATAGCTCCTCTAAATATTCGGGTCTTTTATTTTTATAATAACAAGGAAATTAGATCATATCGAAGCTGATGGAAAGCGCAAATACGGTCTAAGTATATATAGTCAAAAAACCACTCCACCTTTCAAAAAATATATTTGAATCAAATTAAAGCGTGTGAAACCACAAGTACGTTAAATAAACTAACAAAAGACTTAGATATATTGTTCCTTTCTCGTATTTTAACTGTGTAGTTAGCAAAACTGCTTCGTTTCACAATAACTTAAGTACGCTACTACTCATGACAGGGTTGTAAAAGCAATTACTTCACTAAATATCTTCACTGCTACGCTATGAGAAAACACAACATAATATTTCTTACATATAAATCTTTCTGATATTTATTGTAGGTAAATGAAAAGTGTATGTAGTTATTGACAATAATATTGTAATTGAATTTCTGTTTCGTATTTTTTGAAATAACTTTGGAAAGTTTTGTTAGTGTAATGCCTAAGTGGTCAGGACTAAAATTGTTTAGCTTTTCCCTTTATTATTTTATTGAATACATACTTTAAAACAACGTAACTGTAAATGATAATAACTTTACTTTTTCTTTTAAACTCTTATACACATAAAACAAAGTATTGTTATTTACACCCTTTATTATTTTTCACTGAGGTACCAGTTATTCTTATCTTATTTTCCTTACTAAAAGTAATGTCATTAGGAACCTACTATAACCACATCTCTTCATAGTCCTACAGCAAATTTATTTTGTCAAACTGAGTACATATAGTAGTTTCTATTTGACAAATACAAATGTTTTATTTTAATGGCGGATCTATTTAATATGTTACGATATCAAAGTTATTATTATAATGGTACTATTAGATATGTTTTTGCAACGTTCATTCGACCTTTAAAAGCACAAATTACATTGTTTGATGTGAACAACGAAATAATGAACTGCACTCGAGTTATTTGATACTTGGTCATTGTTAAATTTACTTGCTAGTTGTGGTCTGATGTTTGAAAATTACTTTAATTACGTTAGCATAGAGTTTCTTTTAGATAAAAGTAGTGGTCTAATTATTTGAAATATGAGAATTCTTAATGTACCATAGTCTTATGAGAGAAGTCAGTGTTTGTTTTGTATACCTCGCTGTAATATTATAAAATTTAGATAGTCATAGAAGTTGATCTCCATATAAAGTAAAGTTTGAGCAACGTAGTCATAGAGACCGTTCGCAGAGTCAATGATAGATAGTACCTATGTGATCTAATGCGATTGATTTGAACTAATGCGAGCTTAATTTTTACTTCTAATTCATAGTTTTATTTCAGAGAACTTAGTATTGTCTGTAAAGCATCTCAAACAAAAGGAAATATTTATCTTGAAGAAAAATAGTTTTAAGTATTCAATTTGACCAAGACAAGACTGAGTTCTGATATAGAGACAGAACTGATAACCTCTTTCCCTTTTGGAGGTGGTTAGTAAGGAAAATTTAAGCTAAACTTCTAATAACAGATAACGGAACAGGTCAATGGAAACCAATTTGGTGTGATATTGTGCAAGTAGTAATGCTTGTAAGACTACCTAAATTTTCACTCAATGAACAAGAAGTAGCTTCAATTTGATTAAACACGTAAATGACTCGAGGTGTAGTGCTTTACGAAAGTAGGTATTTATTACTAATACAGAATATAAAAGTAGGTTTACATAAATTTTCCGTGTTTAGAAGACAAGAATACACAGGGTTTCCAACCAAATCTTTCCATCTAAGGGAAGTTTTGTTGTCCCTTTTCGATATGATCGTAAAATTTGACTTTGGGAAATTTTTTGAAGAAATTTGGATATTTTGTTAACTTATTTTTGTAAAAGTTACTAAGTTAATACACAGCAATGCTTTTATGACACCTACTGTGTAAGACGGGGTAATAACATTATGTGTTTTCACCACGGGCGATCTAGTAACATCCGGATAAAATTAGTGACATTTTTGTCTACTCCTAATCCGTAACTATACGGAAACAATTAATATAATCCAAGAAATAGGTATTGATAGAATTATACGCTCATGATTGGCTTTCCTGTTTACGTAACTAGAAATGTTAGAAAATGATAGCGTATCTGTACCGAAAAATCGTTTCTAAGCTGTTCTTAAGCTCTCTTTTGGAGATGTTTAGACTCACATTAATATCCGTAAATGATCGCAGATAGTAATATTCTTACTGTTTTAATAGGATTCATTTCATCGTCATCATGGCTTTTTGTTTAAGTGGCATAGTCAGAATTATAATGTCAACACCCCATTTCATTCCATAGGTATCTTAAAAACTGATTGGGGACAATAGGGATCGCAGATTTTCTCTAATTCAATTTAGTAGTGCAAGTTTCTTTTCGGTACTAAAAAAGACAGCCACTGGAGCCCTTAATAGGCACTAATGATGAATTTTATGGTAACCACGCAACAATCAACTGAACGAGCACAATAACCATTAAATGTTTTAAAATGTTTCGTAAAGCTAGTGGTAAAAGTGTGGTGGGTGTTGTGCACAATGCGACAATAGTTCTCTACGTAATCGTCGTTTTCTATCAGTTGCGGTCTCGAACACTTCGCGCTCCGTTGATCCCTGCCACTTGACAACACACGGTACATCGTCTATACTGTAACTAACTTATCTATTTCTATCTGACAAGTTTTCATATTGTGGTCTTACTTACTTAGATATAAAATTGTTAGTAAAAAATACATACAACCAGCTAGGTGAACCGACAACCTCAAAAAGTTCTCTAGGTCGGATTGGATGTGGAAGGCGCCGGACCGTGTTCTGTGGCGCGTGTTGTAAGAGGTCTATGTCCAGCACTGGACTGTGATAGACTAGTTGATTGATTGAAATATATAAACTAGCAACTTATTCCAAGGCAGGTAGGTAAATACTGCTAAACGCCATGTACCACGAGTCTATTTCAAGTGGTAATACGTCTGGCCGAGTCATGTCGTATTAATAAGCCAAGTTTTACTGGGCCAGATCCTACAGTAGTGGTTGAATGGGATATTATGCTCTTTAAAATATAAAAAAAGGTGTGACAGATTACTGAAAACTTAATGGAAAAACAAAGACAAAGATCTGTATTAGAGAGTAAACAATGCTTTTCTAAGAAAATTGATATATAGATAGGTACTTATGACTGAAATTGGTTTAAGTACATAAAAGTGATTTATATAAGAACGATTTTATGTAAGACTTTTACGTTTGTTTGTTATGTCTGAATGTTTTGTCTATGGGTTAATTTAATATTTATAAAAGTCTAGGCTTAGTGTTTGATCCCTAGGGCGGAAGTCATCCTTTGGGATAAACAAAAACACACAAACATATCTTCCGTTAGTTTTTAGAATAAGTCCGGTCTGAATAATGTAAATGTAAAAATGACGTGACGGTAATTAACAAATGATTGATTTCCACACAATGTAGTTGTACAACTCTAAATCTTGTTCCGTAGTTTCATTTACAAGATAGCATGCAAGGAACAAACGGTAGTAGCGTTTTGCTATTTTTTATTATTAAATACATGAAAGTCAATTCGCCTTTTATGAATAAAAAAGAATAATTACATTTTAAATAATTCAATTTCACATTAAAACTCGTATGACTATTAATGATTGTATTTTACGTTATTTTTATAAACTGCGTGGGCGTACACATCTCGTGGCGTACATAATTTCGTTGATAATTATAACTGTTTTAAAACGCAATTGCATAATTTTGTTGCATTTAAACGCAGATAAATTAAATTTGCGAAAAATGTCTTTATATTCAAGACTATTCAGGCCCTTATTAGGCTATAAAATTGTAATAGAAACATTCAAATATTACTTGTTTTCTATATGATGTTACTAGCTTTTCTTGCTAAAGATTTTATAGCCTAGTAATAAGAAAATTCTACAGTTTAAGTAAAAGGATAAATGGCACAATTTAATATTAATTTGAGCCCTATTCAGTATATTGTTTGACTTGCGATATTTCCAAGTTATATTATTAAATTGAATCGTCTTTATAATCTATCACGTTCCATCTAGAGCAACCTTCGTCATAATGTTTCTTTTTATTAGCGACGCCATGTTTTAAGTTTCTAAAGCCGCGGTGTCCTCATCAAAAGAACCTTCAACCTTATTAGAAGGCAAAAGGGCCATAATAGTTACATTACAGTGTTTAAATACTAGTATTATAAACATCCTCCCATAATCAAAAATAGACAAATAATATTGTGATTGTAGGCTTGCAACCTTGCACTTTGCTCCGTGAATGTTTTTCAAGCGGTTTGCATGACTGTCACACCGGCTAGAAGCAGTGATTAGCCAATGAGAAAACAGCAATTGACATGAACAATGACAACTCATAATATCGTGTGGGTAAATAGGTACCTTAATATAGTATACGTATAAACGTTACGTAAGAGGTACGTGCTAAAGGCATCCGCCATTTTGCGATGTACATTTATGTTTTTGCGCTAAAAGTGAGCGGCTTGTTTACTACGGCCATGGTTTGCGTTACCTAGTAATTTATTCCAGAGATTACTATGTATTTTGTAAAGATTTGCCAAATACTTTAAATGCGTTTGATAAAAACATATTTACGTAATTCAAATAGGTTGACTTACTCGCTTTTGTTGTTATTGTATTCTTAGTTGAGAATAATGATCAAGAAACCACTGAAGGGAAATGTTGAGGATTATTATTAATGATTATTCATTCAACCTTCTTTTGATTAACTGCATCGTGGGTAAACTGATACGAATTTCTATGTAACAAATTTGATAGAAATTCTTATCATAAATAAATCAGTGCATAAACTTTCAATAGCAACGTGTACTTATACCCGTATCATGATGATCAGACTGATTGTTTTAAGGCTCTATTATTAAAATTTCTCTTTCTTTCAGTAATATAATTTGCAATTTTATTGATACTGCTAGTAATATGCTATACTTTAAAGTTGTGGCGATGTTATCTACTCGTATGTTAAGTTCCTAAGGGTAATCTGTATTACTATTTTGGAATATAGATGATGAGATTAATCGATTGTTGATTGTTTTAATTTACGAAGTTATCACATTTCAATGATTCTCTTTGTTTCGTGTGAAGACTGATATATTTGGTTTTATAACAGCACAAAATCAATTAAATACGTTACAAAAATAAAAAATAAACCTAGTTTTAAACAGATACTCAACAGACTTTATTATAAATATTATCTTTTTTTCTAGGATGAACCTCTACCGATCCATAACGCACATGCACTCCACGGTGCACCACCCACCACAACAGGAGCTGTAGAACTAACATCGGTGCAGTCCAGTCAACCAGCGCTGCCAACTGAAGGCCAGATCAAAGAGGATGCTCTCAACCATGCAGAGTCCAAAATTGATGAAGACAAATTACAGGTAAATTTATATAATTTCTAATAAAATATCTACGTAACAACCAAAAATTCGAATGGCTTTTTAAATATCGAAATCGGTTAAGCCGTTTAGGAGGTTAATTAAGTTGACTATTAGAGCATCCCACGAACGGATAATCCCTTATATATAAGGACAATATAAAGACAGATCCTCCTTCGAAGACGTGTAGAGAAGTGTATTATAATGTCAATAAACTCTTGTCATGTCGACTCTATGTACAACATATTTATGCTATGCAGATAAATGCCTTCGTGTAATAAGAACTCTTTGTCATAAATGAATGTGGTGATTAATTATCATAAACAACTGTGGTTTGACACCAATGCCTTTTGTTTTAAGAAAAAACAAAGATCCTCAATTTCATTTCCTTTCATCGCTATGGTAAAAGTGTTGCCAAATAGGTAACCGATTGGTTAAGGCCAATGAACGGTTTCACTCGCCTTGTTTCACGCGTGAAAGGTCTAAGAAAATTGAAATTGTATTATGCATAGGTCGCCTAGTTTATTATATTTAAATTAGAATTATGCATTTTAAATTGAAGAGTAAAGGTTTCAATAATATTAGCTTAGCTAATGCTTTCATCTCTGTCCGCTTGAATGATCGTAACGCAACCAAAACATAGTCTTTATCACAAGCTCTGAACTAGATCTGGACCAAAATTTATTAAAACCAGTTCAGTAAATTCATGTTAATGTACACACAGCAACTAATCAAGCTAGACACTCATGTACCTTAATACCTTGAAATAAGACACAATTTCAAATGAAAATGTTTAACTTGATGTGTTGCTGTGTGTACATTAAGATTTGTGTTGATCGTGCATCGACCCATTGCATACAGCCATGCATTATACCATGGCTGTTCTTTCCTAACCTAACCACTCGTCTTCAAAAATTGAAAAAAATCATAATGAGTAGCGTAGTGACCTTTACAAACATCAATTTAACGGACGCAAAGACCCTCGAGAATCATGAAAATCATTGGAAATCTAACCTGCGGCCTCTTACACGACGCCGCATGTTTCCTCTAACGTGCCTCCATTCATTGAAATCTAATTTAACCATTCAGTTTATATTATCTTTAACTTTTTTTGTTTTGATTGTTGTGAGATTCCAACACTCATTCCTCAGCCAGTCATTATCATCGATCAGTTTAATCAATGAAGTTTAAAACCTCTTTGTTTCATTCGAACATTGAAATCATACCGATATTGTTTATGGTTTATGTATTCGTACCACTGTGATGACTGTTTATTTTTCGAGATACGCGAGTTTGGCAGTGTGCATTTGTGTTGGTGCAAAGTATGACGTCATCAGCTTTCACTTGGTGGTGAGTGGGGCATTGCGCACCACCGTTGCACCACGTGAAAGCGAGCTCTTCATATTATTTGTATTGCACAGATTTGTATGTGAACACTAATTTTGTACATATAGGTATATACCACAGATATGGTATATACCTACATACATGAATGCAATGACAAAATGTTTAAATAAACAATTTCATTTCGTGTGAAATGTGACGAATAAGTTTTTAGTTTTGTGTGAAATTGTATTTTATAATATCATGTTACTGTTCTTTGTAAAAATGAAAGGCTTTCAGAATTAAAACATTAACAAATTTTTAACACGGTTCCAAACCTAAAAAGAGATTGTACTTTGGGTACTTGACTACGAATATTACGAGTACATCGATAACACCCAAATCCTACAATGCAAACATTCATGTTCATGCACATAATGATTGAAGATACTTGTCATCAGTATTACATTACGGAATGTTATGAATGAAAACACATAGCTTATAAAATTAACTATAAATTATATTCTATACACAATAGTAATAGATTAATTCATTGCAATAAAAAGATTAGCATAGATCGATACAATAATGAACTATCTATCCGAATGTAAGTAATATTTACAAACGGAGGGCGGTCGAACAATGGTGCGCGGGCGCATTGTCTCACGCAGGATGTCCGACGCCATTGTACCGGGTAAACAGTACAGAACGAGATATATAACGTTCTTGTTTTACACGTTGCTTTTACACCATACTGTTAATTACTGTTACACTTGACAATTATTATATATTAATTTTTGATTATAACTGATTTACCTAAATACTTCCGTGCCAATTTCGATGGTGACTCTTGCATACGGCCAAATATGGCTGCAGTATCCAATTTTATTTGGATACTATATAATAAATACCCAGTAGTATACTATTTGAATAAATACCCAGTACAGAAATAGGCTGGCTACCAAGTTTGAACCACACTGGCGTCTGGCAGGGTGGTTTAAATATGAGATTTCTTCAGAAATGTCATCAAAAATGCTTCAATTTGGTTTTCATCTCAAAAAATATGATTGTACTCGTACTGTGAAACGTCTACGTAAATGAAGTTTTTAATCAGTACCTACTATCTAGTTGAAGTCGGTTTTTTTAATTAGAAAATTATAGAGATTTAACGTAGTTAGAGCGTAATAGTGAATGTAGAAACTTAACTCTAAGCTGGTCTTGTTTCATAAAATGTCATTGCTTTCGCTTCCCGTTTGTATGTATTGAAAGTTACCTTTATAAGAACTGAGATCAAAGGTACATAGGGTCACGATTGTTTTTACCTCTAATTAACTTCCTATGAGTGTAATACATATTACGTTGTAGTGTTTTCACTTCATCTACGCCTTTTAATATTACATCACAATCGTTTTGCTTTTAAATGGTAGTTATAACGTAAGTGGAGAAAAAATAACTATTACTGTTATGCTTATACTAGAGGGAACGAAGTTATCATTAGTGTGTCATCACACTTTTAAACTATTTTTCGAGTTGTTCACGTTCCCAGTGCATAGAGTTGTTCACGTACCATAGATGGTACACGTGCATTGTTTTACTATTTTGTCTGTTGGCACTGTGAAAGGGTTAATAGACATTTATTCATCTGGTCATCTATGTAGATCTGTATCAATCTGTGGTATCAATGCTGTAGCTGGCTAGTCTACAATTCCACATACAAGCAGTAGGAATGCCAATTAATTAAGGTGGAATGGTATTGTAGCTAGTGAATTACTGTGTTTCGTAGGTGGACCGCTTGGGCGTTTGCCGCTTTATCCTGACCTAATGTCAAAAATGTCTTTATAAACCAACTACAAGTTCTTTATTTATAATTCCAGAAAATCGACGATGTAAGGAATGACTCCCCGAACTCAGCTAGCGATGACAGCTCAGAGTCTGACAGTTCAGCGGAGGAGGACGACGACATTGACGCGATCAGGCCCATGTTCAAACTGCCGGTACAGTTTGACCTCGACGAGTTGGCTGGCGCTTTCCTGGCGAACAATAATAAGTAAGTTTTATTTTTAAATTAAGTAATTTAAACTCTTTGGCAATAAATATTCGGTCAAGGTTGTGTGGTTCTGTTTGTGAGCTAAAGTATTTATAAAAATATTTTTAAACTTCTTTTTGTTATAATTGTAATAATTATCATGTCTGTAGACAATCTAGTATTAAGAGCTATTATTGTTTAAGCCCTCGGCTCTATTATGTCTTTTATATTTTCCCTTAAATTGTATTTTGAATATGTCAGCACACCGGCATTTAGTATGTAATAATAATTATATTAATGTTTACAATTTTTATTTATTAATATAGGAAATTAAATTTATTCATTAAGCGGAAAAGGAACCCTAGACCTCCTGTGAGGTCGTCTATATGATGAATTATTATTATTATCAAACCTATTAATGTCTGTCTCTGGAAGGACTTCCTTTATTGCTGGTGTGAAAGCTGTACCTCCTTGAAAGCAACCTTCTTGTAAAACTCTTAACATATGGGTTAAAAAAAGCTTTGTGTAAAATATATGGCTTATTTTTACAACATACAAGTAAATAAAATTAATCAGCTTGAACAAAAACGTTATTGTCAAAAGACTTAAAGAAAAAATATGACATAAATTACGTAATTATATAGTCGTAATGTTAGGCGTTCTAAAAAACTTTCTCTTAGAAATAAGTGTGAACTTGTGCATTTATATTAATGTGCAATGTCGCCTTTCTAATCCGGACTGACGACAAATTTAGCACTACTTTAAATATTGCTAATAAATATAAATTAATTGTAAATCTTTAATAAAAAGCCTAAATAATTTAAACTTGGAAAACTTAGTACGGACATTCGAACAATCATTATGTTAGCTGATGTTGCATGTTTTAAATAATAATTTCCTTACGGCTAACGAAACGACTCCATTCGACGCGCTTTAGATACTCTTTACAAGCAAAATAAGTACAGCTCATTTGAGCTAATTTTTATTTAATAATAATTACAAGCTACATACACACCTCAACAAAGTCTAGGGATATTTGGTATTTACTCAATTAACTCCAAAATTATTGAAGATAACATACAACATGTTTATATTTTTATAAAGGTAATTTATTAGGCTACAATTCAGAATTAAATAAAAGTATTATTTTTGCGTAAATAATTTTTTATTCAAATAAATAAAAAAATTGGAAAATTAGTAAAACTAACAAAGAATTTCTTTCTTAAGCAAAAGTGAAAATAATCGAAAATTAAACTGTTTTTAACTGTTATGTGAGTAATCAGTAGTCAGTACATTCAAAAAACCGTAAATAACGGTCCTGCAACGGTTTTTCATGCTTGGATTAAGTTATCCAGGTCTTGATGCGGTATAATGTTACAGGTCCGTCTAGGATACAAAAAAAGTTGCTCTTCCATCGCAAGTTTATGCAGGAAAATTCATCAAAGCCCTTCTTTTGAACATGTCCTACGCGTATTTTATGGTTTTGAGGTTAGGCGATTAAGTGGTTCAGCATAAAATTGATACGTCGTGCTCCTGCAACCAGGTCGTCATCACTCTCGCTTTATGCGGACGGGTGTTATCGTCCATGAGCTTAAACATTTGGCCCAATTGTAGTCTACGGGGGTAGATTATTAGTTCTAAAACCTCGTTAAGTTATTTTTCAGCCGTCATGGTGTTTCTGATCAAAACGCGCTCTGTTCTTCGACCGACACAAATTCCCGTCCAAATCATAATTGTTCTATCGTGGTATGAATAGTTTTTCTGAGGATGTTGTAGACGGCTATCACAACCAGGAACTCGCCAAGCACGTTCTCTACGGGAATCCGAGTGGAAACCGAACCGGGACTCATGTGTAAACACCAATACAGATAACAGGTCATCTTTGCAGAGCAAATGTTCACGACCTCACTCTAGTCATCGTGCGCGATTTGCTCAACGTATTGCTGGAGTTCAAAGCGGTATGCGAGCATAAAGGTGGGCTTCATGCCGACTTCTTCTGACAGTTTGGTCACCCGCAAGAGGCTCCACCAAGAGCTGGAGCCTCTAAGCCAGCTGCATGGTAGTAACATTTGGCTGCCTTTTCGCGGGAACTTGCAAAAATCGATCATGTCGTTGAGTGGTGATAGACTTTTTGCTGTGATATCTTTCAGCCACTTCACCAGTAGCACGATAACGTGACCATAACCTTGATTTCATATTTTGTACTGTTCCAATCTCTTCAGCAATACTATGCTCAGTACCCGCAGCTGGGAGCATGCCTACTGCCCTTAACATTTCCTCTATGTTGAAATGGCGCCGCTGCTTAATGCACACAATATTAATCATTCGAAACAAACGTATATTGTTATAAAACTTAAATTTTACACAAAAAAGCAGTCAAAACTTACTGTTGGTAAAGGAAATTTTCGAACTTGACTATGTTCTAGCCGCGTAAATCTTTTATTTTTAATTTTATTTTTCAAATTCAAATTTAGAATGGTTGAAAAAGGTTAATAAAGTAAGTTTTCATCAAAAGAATTAAAAACAACCCAATTTTTTTAGAGTTTCACAACTTAATACAAAATATCGTGAAAATATCCCTAGACTTTGTTGAGGTGTGTATATTTCTGCTCACTTGCCTTTAACGGCTCAAGAAAAGAGCTGTTACACTGTGTGTGTGTATGTTCGTTGTAATTTATTTTTTAACTTTTTAAAATAAAGAACTATGTATAAAATATTTATACATAGTTAAATATTTCATGTAAGGACTGTAATCTGTTTGTGTACCTATCATAAATAAATAAATAAATATATATGTATAATTAAATTTAATAATGTTGTATGTGTAATTCTTTATTTAACTTTCAGGGGACGTATGAACTGCATGGTTGAGAGACGTCGTGATGATCCCATGGAAAGAAGGTTCCCATTCAACATTCTCGGAGCATTCGCACCTCGTTCTTCACAGGCTGAGCGTATCGCTATAATCTGTCATGGAGGAGATGAACCCAGGTAATTATATTCATTTTATATCTTTGATTAGTTTTTGCTTATCATGTCTGTTGCTGGACATAAGTTTCCTTTTTCAACTTGCTATTTATGGGCATGTCGGACTCGGACCAACTAAAACCACACCGTGATCATCCAAGCTGCCATATGTCGGTTTCCTAAAATACTTTACATTTTAGCGGTTCTGTGGCAAGCCATCATCATCTATTGATATCTGTACTCCTGTATCGGATAGACGATCCATTGCGTAAGAATCTGCTCACTGTGCGACTTCCGCTACACTGTTGCTATTCTAGGGCCTCTCTACTCATATCGCTACAATCTGCAATCGTTTGATGATCACACAAATAAACTAATTATTTCTCGTAGGGATTCACCACGTACACGCCACATTTGTATACTTTTTATACCATCTGAATACACAGTCAGAAATTAGGTATGTGTTTTATCAAAATTGGTTCAAATCATATGCAGCCAATTGACGTCTAATGCTAGACACGGGTCTCCTCCAAATATTTCCACCTTGTGCGGTCCTGTGCATTCATCATCCATCAAACATATATACAGCATGACATAATAAAAAGTCATCTCGTGACCATGGGTTGTGCAACCCGGTCAAAACGTCCAGATACTCAAAGGTATTATTATTATTAAATATTTTTCAAATAATAATATAGAGTTAATAGCCGTGTAATTAATAATAATATATATTATAAAAGATTATTATATCATTATATATGAAAAAGAAAAAAACTGGTTGAATTTTATTATTATGCTCTCGATTACATATAAAACATATAACAATACGGCCATGTTCTTTTGTTGGATATTTTACGGAGCTCATATTGAAATGCGGCGAAGTGGACGAATTATTCCCGTTCCTCTGAAGCTCGAAAACTTGGAGTTTCATTCTTTATATACCTTTTTAAATATGTTTTTTGTAAGCACGTATGTTATTGACTGTTAACCGTGAGGTATTCATGTTTTTCGATAATTGGACATTTCAATATGTTAAAAAATTAATCAAAGACTACAAAATCCAGATATTTTTATTCCTAAAGTACTATTAATAAATGAATGAATGGTATTATGAAATGTAAATTTAATAAAAAAGAAAATTTGACTCTAAATAAGACGAGTTAGTATTGGGATTTTAGTCATATTTTTCTTTGTTTAATAGAGATTCTGACTAGTTGACCAGGTATAAAAAGAATTAGTCACATTCTCTGTTTGTAGTCTTTAGATCTGTGGTCGTAGATGTACCTACAAAGAAAATACAAAGAAAAACTTTAATTATTTCCCAAGATAATAAAAATTAAACTAAGCTTATTTAACATAAGGTTCCTTTGAATCTATTAGCAATTGTAATTAAGTTCAAAGGGATTTTAGTTAAAGTGAATGAACGTATTAGATGTATCTAAAACACCGCCCACGTTGTTATTACTTAGCTAATTGCATAGTGTAGGTGTCAGATAGGAATTACAAACGTTGTATTAACTCCTTTGTGTTTAATCATAATATAGATATTATTTACTGTGGCAATACTATGAATAATGAATATAGATAGACATGATCGTTTAGTTATGTAATAAAATAAAGGTATAGACGTTAATTTATATAATAATGTAGGTATAGTACGGAAGGTGGTGCTTTAGTTGAGTGAGTCGGTTTATACCGGCTGAGAATCTTAACAATAACAGTTTTTCTATAACAGATAACAGCTCCAAACGCCAGCTGATCCGATAGCGGTGGACCTAGAGGAAACATGGCTGATATGAATTATGAACCAAGCGAAACTGTACTTAATGATAGTTTTAATGACATTAAGTATTAAATAAATTAATCGTCAGCAGTATGAACGAGAGGGTGGTTTCAACCTCAGTGCATAACCCTAGTATAAAATTTGTAAATATTTTTCCAATGACGTTATCATTCTGTCTACTTTCGCTCGCACCGCTAGTTTATATGTATAGTATTCAGTATTCATTTATTTATTCAAAATAGTACAATAATATTGTATCTTTTTGACGTCATCTAACACTACTTAATCTAAGTTTATTAACATTTCAAAGTTTTGAAAACTTTACCACCGCCTCCAAAGCGCTAGTAGAAAAGAAGCGGCGCAACAAACTCTACTGCTGAATTTTCTTGACGTCATTTTTTACATAGGAAATAACTGTAATTAGGCGCTGCAACCATTGCATACCATACATAACCATAACCAAGGATTATTCAATTATAAAGGTAGCGTCGTGATGTAGGTAGTACATAGAAGTGGGAGCACCAAATCACATCCATATAAACACAAGTGAAGCTACACTCTTAGCAAACATTGAAATACCTAGATTCAGGACGACCAAACTTTGATCACAGAAATATCTGCGCCCACTTTTTAATGTGTGTTAATCCAAAATACTAAAATTTATATTTTTTGTTACAGGCCAATGAACTTCCCAGAGCCCCAGTCGCAAGTATTCGCGTTCCCGTTGACTGGTCCAGTAAGGTTGCCCTTGAGGCCACAGCCTGACCGTGTCATGCCACCACCTCCCCCCGCCCCCGCGTCCCGCATGCCACCACCACCCTTCGCGCCTCTCTCTCACCGCCCCATGCCGTTCCCGCTAAGTGTAAGTACTTTTTCTTATTCAATACGTCGCTATTTGATAAATTGATCGAAATATATTTATGTGAGTCTAATAGTCATAAGTAAGAATGGAAGGTGATTTTTTACTGAATAAGTATATCATATTGATGTTATGGATATTCGTAAGCATAACTCATAAAGTTGAATAAGAATTATATACATATATATATTAACTCAAGATGAAAATAATTTCGCGAGTAACTTTAAACGATACGTTACTGCATGTATTTTTCCATTGCAAAGTCGGTATACGATGGTACTCATTTTTAAATGAAATATCTCAAGCAATATAAATTCAGGTTTTTGAAATTATTAAACAATATCATTTATAATTGAGGCACAGGACTGCACAAGGTTGTAATACTCGGAGGAGGCCTATGTCCAGCAATGGACGTTAATTGATATGATGATGATGATGAAACGTATACGATATTAATATTATTGGAATTCCCAGATACGATATTAGTTCAAATAAAGAGTTTAAAATACTCTATTAAATTATATAATAGTCAGTATGCTGATTCAATAGTCAACTAAGAGCTAAATCAGTCAAGACCTTGCCTTTTCTTATCTTTTTGTACACAACAAAAACAAAACAGTTTAAAAAATGTGTCAGTTTTGTGCCATGAATTAAAAAAAAATTAGCATTAAAAAGACTCCTTTCTCTTAATACACACTTCCATAATAATATGGAGTTATTAAGAGTAGGTGAAATAAGACTGTTTCTGGCTTTACAATGTTGTGCAAACGTTCCGTGGTCTTTAGTAGTACAAAATATTAGGTATACATTGGGTTGACAAGTGGTGTTCTGTCGTCTCTGCCTACCCCGGCCGGGATAAGGCGTGAGTTTATGTATGTATGTATGTACATTGGGTACTTACGTACTCTCACAGCAGAAACATCTCAACCGCGAGCAAATATGTGTACAGTCAGCATAAAATACTTATACTTCTCGAAACGCTTTTTATATTTTATTTTATACTTTCCTTTTCATAATGAAAATTGATTGTGAATTGACGCTGGCTTCGGTTCTATAGGCTCGGGAACTAGATATCATCTTCTGAAGGCACTTACATTAGTAAATACGATTGCCTCGTGTAATTCTCCTGTTTAGACGGTAATTATTTTAGTCTGATATCGTCCTAAACCAGGGTCGCTTCATTAGCGAAGACGCATACAGAAGTCTCCATAATTTCTTGAGGAGTCTCCTTATATGTTAGGTACTTTTACTGTTACTGGTCAATAAACATATTTCTTTCTTTATTTCTTTTCTTTTTCTAATTTGCCTACCGTACATAACTTAAAGTAATTATGTATTGTGTAGATAGGTATGTATAATACTTAGTAGACGTAAACTAGGAAGTTAAAATCACCTTGTGTCTACAAGTGTAGCATCTTAATGTAGAAGATTACAACTTTGTAATTGACCATTACTGCCTATCCTTCCGTATTATAAAGAACAAGACCATTATAAGTAATTAAATTGATAGCAAGGGAACACATCTTAATGTATGTAATAAAAGTAATGGATGGTGTGATAAAACAATTGAAACGATGTAAAGTTAACTTGGCGGCCATTTTAGTAAGGAACACATTAAACAGGCTACGCTCGTATGTTAGATGTAGGTACTTATAATATTATTTACATAGGTATGTTATGAGTAGATTTTAACAGCTCTACGATGTCCTACTGCAAGGACGAGTCTCCGATACTGATGGACTCCTTTTATCTTAGTACTTCTACATCTTAACCTACCATTGTAGTTTCAATATGTTTTTGATGATGACTTTTTTTTGTAAGCATGGTTAGCAACGCAAGTAGCGTTGCTAACCCTTCTTTGACTGCCACATAGGCACCGTCATTGTGCGCTATTTTAGCAGTTTAGTAATGCAATTGTAGAATTCTTCTTGCGCTTCTTAACCACTTTAGTGCTGAGTTAAGCTATGTATAGACTTTATACCTATGTTCTGAAATTTTTTAGAAGCCTGGTGTAGAGTCGCCTATTAAAAGCTGTCTCTTTCTTATTATGAAAAAGAGAATAATAGAATAGAATTGAATACTTTTGTCCTAAGACTAATCGATATAAAAGAACTCTCTATATATAGAGTTCTCCGATAGAACTCGACATGACTAGCGGATAATCCTTTGCAATCGCGATTTCACTTGACCTAAATACCGATTCATATAGTTGCAGGTAGATGCCTACTATACAAATTGGAATTTTTATATGGATTTTACGTAGAAAGTATTATCCTAGAATATTTCGATCCAATTATGTCTCATTGAAAGAAGAATACTACTGAAACCATGCTGGCCAGACTGATTGTTTAGGGATTCATGCCTAGTTTACCTTCTTTTGTTGAGAACTGGGTTTCACAACACCTATGAGTTGAGTTGTTGAGGTGACATCAATAACAATATTGCCAAATTCTAACGAACAAGCGGCACACCTGATGGTTTGCGGTTATGAACTATGGAGGACCCTGTAATTTTACTAGCTGCTTTCCACCTACACAATATTGTTTGCACACTACGAGGTAAGCTTAAGAGGGCACAAGCACGGTATATAGAACCGATTCTTTCGGCCTCTAAAATATAAAGAATTACATTTAAAACAAAAGCGTAAAGATTAAAATTTCTACATCCATTAATTTCAAGATTTTTAAACGACGATAACGCAATTATTGTGTAATATATTAAGGTAAATAAAATAGTTACAAGTAGTTGTTGGTTGTATAACAGGTACGGAACTAAAAGTTAATGTGTGCTCGACACGCACTTAGCAGTTTTTTTTCATTAGTAAAAAAGCTGTTCCAGTTTGGTATGCCTTTTACTAATAGTTTGCTATCACGAAAATTTGTATCTTGTGAGTTTCAAAATGGTACGTCTTAAGTTTGTTACTTAATAAATTTTGAACTTAACGAGAGAAAGATATATTTTTTTATATAGAACAAGGCAATATGATTGTGTCGATGGAAAGTTCGAATAGAAATGAAGGTAACATATGCGTGGTATGAAATGGCTTGACTCCGTGAGTTTAATTATGCCGTTCAGGTGACTGAAAAAAATAATAGTTTAATAGAAATACTAAATAGAACTGATCATTCGTAACTTACCCCCGGTTTTTGAATGACTGGTCAAGTCAAAATCAACTAATCAAGTGTCAAAAGTATCATTTTCAGGAACTAAAATGACAGTTTTGACACTTGATTAGTTGATTTTGACTTGACCAGTCATTCAGAAACCGGGGGTTAGTATTATAAAAAAAACGAATGCCATGTCAGCTAATAATTTAACCCACCCAATTTCAAAGCATAATAACATTAAGATTACTGTCGTGTACTTACACAACGTCACCTACTATGAAACTTTGTAGAGCTTGTACCTGAGCATTAGTAAACACTATTTTTAATGTAAAAACTTACATATACATATAAAATTATGGAACTAAAATGAGCCAGTGAGGGCCAGTTCCATCTACTTAAGGATATTGAAATGAATGAATAAAATATTAGCCTGCCCTGAAAACATTAAATGCTTTCCTAAATTTTACCTCAAATACTTTTCATTTCGTAAAACATTTACGAGTACATATAATGTATGTACTTTATGGCATATGTATCAAAAGAAAGTCCTTTATTTTAGGTGTTTTTATTATTTAGACAACTGCTGCTCATGGGACCTTGACGTGAGCCCTGTTATGCAGAACCCGCCCTGTGTATTTCACAGCCTCATTTTTGCAGTCATATAAAGCCTCTTTTTCTTAGCCATGAGCGGGCCTGCTGTATACAGGCCTACTCCTTCCGTTACCCTACCCATCTCTTTAAGCCAAGAAAAAAAATTCGAGGCAAAAAATAAAGATACACAATCGTTTAATCGACCTTGTATCAAACAGCGAGACATTCATTAAATTAATGAATAGTTTCCTTACAGTCAAGTAATGTCGGTCAAAGTAATACTACGGACAAAACTAATCCTGTTGGTTTTATTTGACGTAGTTATCGCTAATGGTCGTATTGTTATAGGCTTTATAACTTCAGGTTAGAAATAGGACCAATAATTAAATATGTTGTAGAGACGTGGAATGTTTTTTAATGTCTCAAATTGAGATGTGTGAAACCACGGGTGCGATACCTGTGTAATATTATAGAGTTGTGCCATGCGTCGGTCAGATGTAAAGGATCGTATTTAGAAAATAATATTACAAATATTGTGGCTGGCATGGTGCTCGCCATTCTTGGACTCTATTCTATGCTTAACATCAGGCACCATAGAGTCATTCTGGTAGGCCATTTTAAAAAAAAAGGGACTTGTCCTTAGGTATAAAGATTTGGGGACGCTATGCCGCCAAGACTTTTGTGTAGCAGATATTAACAACTACTTTTCAGAGAGCAGATGACATACTTACTTTTGTAGAGTCATTTATTTCTAGCAATTTAGCGTAAATAGATTTTATTGTAGTTTCTAAAGTTAGACAGTTATTTTCAATTGGTACATTAGTGAGAATGGCTTCTGGTCATTAACATCAATGTGCAATAAACAATGATATTTATGTGTCCGCTTCTAAGTGCTTCAACAATAAACGTGTATTCATGACGTATGACGTCTGTCCTGCGTTATGACCATCGCAATAACTTGATTACTACGTTGTTAATAGGTTTAACGTCTCCTATTGGATATTCATAAGATTTAACTGGCATTGTCTGATGGAGAAATTAGAACTAAACTGATAAATGTCAACCATATGAATTGGTTTAAGGTTGGGACTAAATTCCTTTTAGGGATTGCGTAGTTTTTTGCTCAAAAACTGCCTTGGTAGCAAAACGGTTGTCATATCCAAAGTCGCGGATTCTAATCTCAAACAAGATAAATATTTGTGTGATCAACATAATTCATCATAATAGTCCCACTGCAGGGACGGACCTTTTTCCGTGACAGAGGTATACTTGACCTACTAATACCACGCTGGCCAAACGGATTGGTATAGGGTTTAATTTCAAGTTTTTCTTCTTTCTATGTAAAGGTAACATTCACAGATAGTCCCTTAGTCGGTTTCTACGACACCCATGGGATGAGATGGAGTGGTGGATCAACATAATTATTATTGTCTTATTAACTACCACAAATTATTATATTACTACTAGTTACTCTCCCTATGAAATAGGGATGCGCCGATCCGATCCGATCTTGTTGAAAATCGGATCGAAGCCATACGATCTCTCGATTTTTGGATCGGATCGAGTCCATACGATTTTTTGTAAGATCGATACAAAGCTACAATGATCGATTCGTTTGGATCGTATGGATTCAAATTCAGTTTATCTACCTACATTAACTGCTTACGATGTTGTTAGGAACGAAATGATCTTTTGTTTAGGTTACGTTATGTTCCAAACTTGGCGGCGTCTTTTGCGGGTAGGTATACGAGCATCTTATTACATTTTATTTATAATATTTGTGTGGGTAAGTTCGTAAACAAACGAGTAAAGTTTATGGTCGGTTGATTAGTTTTATTGAGTATCTTCATTGTGCGGACATTTTGTTTTATAAAACTGAATTATGGTGCCATCAGAGCGGCTCTTTTCGTCGGCAAACTTAACTTTAAGCGAATGTCGAAACAGACTCGATCCATGTCGTCTCTCTAAATTATTGTTTCTCAAAAGTTTAGAGTTCGAAGATTGGTACCTATAGAACTATTTCTAAAGATGCCAACTCGAACTTTTAACTTATATATAACTGGTTGTTTTTTCCTCACCTTTCATAATTGTATTTACTTAATAAATGCTTACCTATCTAAAAATAATTGTGTCTTACTTATTTGCATCCGATCCGGATCGATTTTCTTGACATCGATCGGATCGATGGCATGCGATCCAATTCGTGGATCGGATCAACGCATTACGATCCGATCCGATCCTTAAAATCGGATCGATGAACTGGATCGCGCATCCCTACTATGAAATTGGTCTGTTATCCTTGATGATTATGATCAGTATTAGAGTTGTATCTGGAGCGGATGGTTAGACTTACCTTTTTATTCGGTATTCCTAACCAAGATCAATTTATCTAGACTAGTAGATGTGAAAAAGGTAGTCAGCAATAGCTGGTTAAGTTACACGAAGGACCGGATAAAGTGGCTCGCTCGTACTAGAAGTATGCATCCCCAATGCATACTTCTAGTAGTACAACGCTTATCATAGATAGTAGATGTAATATATCTACACACAGTAACATAAAATCATCATGACGTATTTATATGTCGTGTAGTTAAGATATGACCATCACAGTAATTTTATTACCCCGTAGTTAACATGATTGACGCCTCGGATTAGCGTAACGTTATTTCCTTAAAACAATTTACACACAATTTTATATAATTACTCTTAAATAGTGTTAGATGATTATTTTAAATTGCTCTTATCTGATTTATGTTTTAAGCTTTAGCTAAGAAAATGTTGGGACAAAATTCATTAATCATTTTTGTACAACGTAACGTAGACGCCCCTTAATATGCAGCTATGTAGAGTTAACGCGAAATTCGTTTTTTTTGTAATCTATTAGCCTTTTTAACAGTCTACTTAATTTGGTAGCGTGTCCATCATCCTCAGAGTGACATCACCAGTCTATTTATGAGATAATGCTCTAGATACTGGCTTACAAGACTATTATAACAGCCCATTAATGTCCCACTGCAGGGACGGGCCTCCTCTCGTGACGGCCTACTAATATCACGCTGACCGTCTGGTCTGGTATAGGGTTTAATTTCAAGTTTTTATTTTTTTTATTTCGTAAAGATAATATTTACGGCTAGTCCTTTAGTCGGTTTTTACGACACACGTGAGATGGGGTGGTGACATATTGTATTCTTACTCCGTCACCACGCGGATTGAGCGACTATAGCCCTAGGAAAATAAAGGGAGGAGTGACTTTAGCCTAGGAATATAAATCTTAAATACTACTATGTAAGGGCACTAAGCTAAGTTTATGTAATACGAATTATTGAACTAATTGGGTATTTATCACGAGTTCATTAATTGGTAGATGTTTACAACAATATAGGTACAGGTAAATTATTGTAGGTTAAATTATTTAATAACCTGGTCAAAAACAACGTCTTGTAATTGTTATAATACACTAATTAAAAATTATTTATGCTTGAAAAAGCTGATAACTTTTTATTTGGGAGTTAAATTTTTATTATCGCTTGGCAGGTAGTGAGTTCAAACTTTTAACTGCTCTACGGGCGTATGTAGTGCTAAAACTTTACTTCGTGCTTTTAATCCACCTTTATAATAAAACAAAATATATTTATGACCTTGTAATTAAATTAATATATCGTCTGTGGTTTCAAAAACTCAAAGTACTTAAATAAAAAAAAGACGAATTAGAATTGTCTACGTCTTTAATTTAGCTCATTTACAAGAATAAAAAAAAGAGCAAAATAATCAGATTTCATCACAGGATAATATTCTGAGGAGTTATTAAAAACGTGGAGCCTTAATTTAATTTTGTACTAATAAGATAACTTGATGATGAGGTAGCCTATTTGGGACGATGAGGTAATGTAATGAGGCCGAAGCGCAATTTACTAATCTAGGGATCACCGCAATACTAATTTGTTATGACGTCATTACGTAACATGTCTGTGTACTCTTTCTTGATGGTGGTTAGTTCACACTTGAAAGTAAACTCTCTTGCAATGCAAGTAAACATCTCGCAAATTACCCTTAATATGCTGTCTAATTTTACTTAATAGTGTTTTCGTTTACCGGGGCATGAGTAGGACTAGTGAAACCATTTGTATTTTGACAATGACGTTGAAGTACATTGTAGATCCGCGCCTTCTTATAATATGGAAAGAATTTTCTTTACAATCGCTCCCCTGGTCATACAAGTTGGCATAAAAAGTGTCCAGATTTATTTTGCTTTTAAATATGCACTACATTAAAGCAACTCTCTTTCTCTCTCTTGACCTATATTGTTTTCATGTTTAATACATGAAAACGTTGAAAATGTTTAATATCTGAACGTAATGTTGCAATTTCAGTTAATTATTTAAGGATTTAGTTTGAAATCCCTAGGTATTAAATTCTCCATATTGGGCATAATATTGCATTATCCGAAACAATTATTGTATTCAGAATAATATAAATACTTATGTGAATAATTTTAATCTCTAGTAGGCAATTTGCTGGCTTTAATTTAAAATAATCTATATTTAATTTATTACTTACAATAAGTTGTTGTAACAAACCTACCATAATATTGTAACAATAATAATATGAAATTATGGTTTCTATCAATATGCCAAACTTAATTTTAGTTCTTCACAGCATAAACTAAAGAACTAAAGTTGCCAAACTTGTCAAAATTCTGCGAAACGTACAAAATTGGAACGCGAGCTAAAATTCCCTGATATACGAATATGACCAAAACGCTGAGGCTTCGAGGAATAAGTAACATTATTCTGAGTTACAATAAAGTCCCTATTTGGAATTAGAAAATTCTTTGCGGCAAATGTATGCTGTTTACCACATTATGATCCCACGCCTTCATATGAACGCAAACATCGCACATTTTGTGAAAGTTATGCATTGCTAAGAATAGAACCGTGTTTACACCAAAAATGATTTCACTAAGATAAATCACAGACACTTTTTCTTTGTAGTAATAATGCCCCGGTCTCTACACTTATAATGTTTGCCTCATGTGAGAAGGGTAAGTGCAAAAAAGCTTTTTTTCTTCTTTATGTAATTTGGAGAAAGTAAAAATAAACATACATTTTAGTCTCGTTAGGAAAAGATACTTCTAATTGGAAAAGAAAAACAATGAAAAATATCTGTTACATAGCTTCCTTATTTATTGGCATTTGCTAATTAAGGTCGTTAAAATATATTTATGTTAGGATTTTTCGTTTAACTGTATTGTAGAGGGATATCTTAGTATAAATTTTCTATAAAATTGACTTGTTAGAGTAGAATGAAAACATCAGTCCAAGGACAACGTTTGATTAAAGCATGAGTTAGTATACGATTTTGGCAACATTTCTGTAGCTATATCCATTTAAATCATCATCATCGTCATCATATTAGCCAAAAGACCATAAAACATAGGTCTCCTTTAACTATTTGTACCACGCGCTTCCCCGTGCCTCCTTCATCTATCGACCACCCGCAACCTTGATAAGTTCGTCGATCCACCGCCTTAGGGGTCTGCTTGTATGTAATAAATTAAATTCCTTTATTAAAACTCTGTTAGCAGAGAGGAAGACAAGAGTTAACAAAGAATATTGTGAATTCTGAGAAATATGAAAGCGATGTAATGTTAAATCCCTGTGCGCGCCAATAAGGGCTATAATTGTACAACAAAATGCAAATCTGCAATAAGAGATAAGTAAAGAACACTGTTCGACGCAATAAAATATTTTAACGCAAAAAATTCTCATCGTATTTCCACGAATTAAATGCATTGCAAAAGCAGCCTTATTTTAAGGAATTTCACTCTGGGATCCTCACAAAAAACTTTTTGAGTGTTTGTATTTATGTGTTAAAAGATTTTCAATTAATTAATTAAGTTAGTGGTGCCAGTGTGTAATAAATTTCGAATACATTTGTAATGTCACTACCTCGTTGCATCCAATGGGCGCCTTAAAAATTACTTAAGAAAAATGTATAGTTATCTATGATCTCTTGGAAAAAAAAGAAGCTTAGGACAAAAACCCTATACCAATTCCTCTGGCAGCAGCGGTATCAGTAAGCCAATTTACTTTCTATCACTAATGAAGAACTGTCCTTGAAGAGGGATATTAATAGGCTATTATGAAGAATTAAGCGGGTACGTAAATATGTAAGTTTTGGCGCGAAAGTAAACAGCTGGTACAACAGATGTTCTCGTTTCATTCTCAAGCTTAGGATCGAAGTTAAATGGATAGGAGATACTTATGAATTCTTTACAAAGAGTTTTCTCGATGTTTCGTAGTAGCTCAGGTACGTCTCTCAACTGAGCTTAGGGAATTGCCTGTTAAGATTAATTTTAAATCAGCTTTACTCGTAACCAATTACCGTCTTAAATCCAAAAGATATTTTGTTCAATGTTACAAGTATTTTGTTTATTTTTTAGTTAAAGCTGTTGTTTTTATTTGCCCTGAATAGCTGAATTAAGTTTGTAAAGATAATATCCCTAAGTAATCGTTAAAAAGCTTGTACTAATTTGTGATTACAAGGAAGCAACGATTTGTTTTTGTTTCGTTGTTTCTATAACAACGGAAATTTAAAGAGAATGTCTTGTTAGGTTAAAGAAAAATATTTTGATTTCTTGACTTGTTAATTTTGTTTGTTTTCATTAACTGTTAGCTACTAATTAACTTGTCTTCGGAGAGTTGTTTTATTTATTACTTGTTAACGTTTTAGGGAATGTTTGTTTACACTTTGGTTAAAGATAGCTCTGGCATTAGTAATCATGCTTTGTGTTGATGGTAATTGGACAAATAACATTTAGACACGCAGAAAATTATAATTACATGTAGGATAAGCAGACACAACCACAACACTATTTACATTTGAGACAACCGTTATTAATTTGAAATAAAGATAAAATTTCGCACCTTGAATGTAATTCCCCAATTCTGATTCCGCCAACTCTAAATACAAATTATGTTACCCTTAGACATAAAAAAAATTAGCGTCTTCGACCCAAATAAACGAAAGACAAAAGGCTGTTTTAAGGCTTGAAATCAGGCATTTAATTAATGCACACAAAGATTTGGATTGTTAACGAACCCAAGACCTCAACAATTAAATACTTTAACCACTACGCAGCGGTTGCCATTTCAACTTTCACATTTATTATACGAGCGCTTTCACAGAATATTTACAACTTCTTCTATCTATATACTTACATGTTTATTTGTTTACTTCGCATATTATGTTAATCATAATATATGCAACGTTTCCTTCGTTGAATAAAATGAGAAGAATAATGTTTAAGGTAATATTATAAGGGACAGCTGTGCCCTCTAGACGGACGGACTCTTGCTAAAGATTATCGTCTGGCCGATTGTAAAACTTTCTTTCGAGATAAATCTTCGTGTTGTTTTATCAATGCTTTGATATAGAATATTAGTTTTTGCGCAAGTAGGTTTTAAGGTGATTTTCCATGACTGTTGTTTAGATATTAACCACTATTTAGGGCAAATTTTCGTAATATGGTCGCGCATAGCTAAACTTAATTTTCTAATTAGAAAACATGCTTAAAAACTAGAACGTTAATAATGTAATATCCATTTGTTTTTTGTTTTATTGGATGATATATGATAAAAATGGAATTATAAAATAAATTGGGGTAGCATTATTTGGCGCGTGACATATTCTTGAATGCCCGCTTTCAGCGTTGTAAAGGAAAGCTAGGTAAAAATAAACGGTCTGAAACTTTAAATAAGAATTGCGCCTTCTTTGTCCACGCAAAACGAAAAGATAAACTTAAGTGTCAAATAGCGTACAAATTAAAATTCTAGTTTACAAATATATCTTCTGCTATAGAATCGAGCCCTATGTTAAGGGGACTTGAACTTTACCTACACAAAAGAAATCGAAGTTCAATTACATGGTATTTTAATAGAAATAATACAATAACATTATAATTTTTTTTTTTTATCGCTGGCAGAATCTCGGTCGCAACGTAGCCACAGATAATTTTAACAATCATCCAAGTGTAACTAACGATAGTTTTAGTAATTTCGCGGTAATACTTTTTGTATCATGTTGTTAGATCGAAGCAACTACATTATTGTTAAAAATAATAAGTCTTGAAACATAAAAATAAGCTTAGTAATATAAAAGAAAATATGAAGTTATATTTTATAAGCTGTGCACTACAACGGGTTTGTAGAGTTTTAAGGGACCCTTTTTACGAGAAACATTTTTGAATAAGTATTTTATGAAAACATTTTCTGATGCCTCGTGTTTCTTTTCATTCTTTAAATGTTTTAATATTTTCTCTCGGACTTTACGTCACGTTCTATGCTTTAACCGATTTTAAAAGATTCTTTAAGATCTCAGTAATATCTAAACCTTGTTAAAAACAAAGGACTGTTTTGTTTGCAACGACATTCTTTGAAGTTGTTCTCACATAAATTTACTAATACATAATTGGTTGAGTATGTAATTTAATTGTTATCTCTATAAATAGGAAATTGTGTGTTAATTATCCAAGTAAACAAAATTGTATGTTGTACTGTGTATTACGCTCTGCTTTTTAAATCGGTTTTCTAATTAAAGCTTAGTAGTCTACTGTATGTGATGAAAGATGTTTATTTTACCTATGAATGGACTTTTATGAAATGCAGAAAAACTTGACAGAAAAGCCTATACACACTCAACTGACCTACACAGTATTCCTAGGCCAAGGTTGCACGCATACACTGATGAATTAACTTAAAATAATGAAACACAATATACACATTTATACAAGTGTATACGGGCCCTATAGAAGTCTAAGCATGTCCCACCCACCTTCAACCCCTATACAATACTAGATATCGTCAACAAAGACGCACCGACAATATCTGCTTATCAGATAATGTTTAACTGAAATGTAGGTGAGTACCAATAAGATTTATGTATCTACCTCTTTGTATATACCTACACGTGTTTATTTGTTGTATGCTATACAAACTTTGTGTGTATACCTACCTCTTTTGTTATGGGCATAGAATATAAATGCATTACAACATTATGGTAAAATTTTACACGGAAATAATAATATTCCTTACACAACTCTGTCTAGTCCCAAATTAAGCAAAGGTTGTACTTTTCGTTAGATATTTTAGTGTTTTGTTCAAAACCCTTCAAGTGTCACGTGCTCAATGCCTTTTGACCGTAATGTTCCAAACCATGGTACAGCTTTTATAAGAATTCAGTAATTTCTAATCAACGGATAAACGTACTTACATACATTTTTATCTAAATACATACTAGAAAACATCCCGATCAATTCAAACACTGAAGTTTATACACACAAAGATTTCCATTGAGCGGGAATCGATCTAATCGACTATAATCACTACGCTACAAAGGTCGTCGATGCTTTAAGATACGCCCTAAGGCAAATATAATGCAGAGTGAAAACTTTTTTGTGATAGGTTTTCTTATATGGTATGCCTGTTGCGTAGTCTTGCGTGTTATGACGTAATATTCGTATATTTTCTGTACTATCTACATAGAAACTTTGATAGATTTTTTGTTTCTGAAATCTTTGGCGTATACTTTAAAGTGATGTTTCTGTTTATCATTATTAGGTAGCCGACTTAAGCACCGATTACTCTAGACTACATGTAGTCTCCTACATCATGTAGGAGACTACATGATGTAGGACGGTCGGGACTCGCCAATCTCCGATATGTAGTGTCTTCCTAACAGCCTTAATGTGATTACACTAGACTACATAGTAGTCTCCTACATGATGTAGGAAGACTACATGTAGTCTAGTGTAATCTGCGTTTTTTAATCTATACGATGTTTGGGTTTTAAATAAAAGAGACTTGAAAAAAAAATGTTATTATTAGGAGTTACTTTATTTTCTTCTTTATAAGATAAAGTAGGAAAAGTAGAGCGAAAAATGGAAATATTTTTCGGAGGACTGTTTCGTCTATTGACTGATATGATAATGATGATGATA
Source organism: Schrankia costaestrigalis (assembly GCA_905475405.1). Lineage (NCBI taxonomy): Eukaryota > Metazoa > Arthropoda > Insecta > Lepidoptera > Erebidae > Schrankia > Schrankia costaestrigalis. Next base: position 10,902,677 of record FR997838.1, read on the forward strand.
TTTTCTATTTTTTGAGTATAGTATTGTATTTATCATATGCCATAATTACCAACAAAACTATATTCATAAACCGTTATAAACATACGTGAATAAAATCGTAATGAGTATTGTTACTCGCGCAGCCATGTATGGTAAAACATTCAAATAATTCATATTGAGTCAATCTTTCCTTGGTGTTGTTCCCTTGAATCGTACTCTGTGACGAAGAGTTAATTTATGATTACATTGAATATACTCGTAACATGTATATGTTAATCTGAACTAGGAAGCATTATAAACAAAGAAGCATTCTTACATTTGATTATATTTATTTGACTATAGTAAAAGTATTAAAAATACGTCAATATTGATTTTTTTTTCTTTCAGTTAGCTTATTTTTTTTTAAATTAAATACTCGACTGCAGTAATAAAATGAATTTAAAACTTTCACTAGAGAGTACTACTATCTAAGTATGAAAATTAAAATATTCAGCCTGTTTATTAAATCGATTACATCGATCGAATAAGATGAAAGGTTCTAAGCTTTTGAATCTTAAAATGCGTACAAAATTTAAGTTCCCGGCATTTTTAAGAGAACTGCAGTGCCATTTTATTGCTGTGATACGATAATATAAACATCGCTCAATATTTTTTAGCCCTAAAGGAAGAAATTAACGATAGGTTTTTATTTTAAGAAATAAAATACATATGTTATGAAACGGAATGTTAGCAATGTTTAAAGTAATGCGCAGTTTCACTTTGTTCATAAACAATAACCAAGAACTGTTACATTTTTATAAGGAACGATAAAAAAATGAAAAAACCCAACGTAATAAGTATTTATATGGAATTAATTAATTAATATGTAATTACAAATTAATTCTTATGGCAATACCGATTAAAGATTAAAGTTAGATAAACACTATGGAATAATTTTGCTCAAATGTAACTGTTTTATTGTATAATGTGGAGTCAGAAATTTTGCAAAAATGAACCTCGATCGGTCAGTGACCTCGACTGCATCGAGATCAAACGAAATTACGATATCAGGTTTATTCCGGTTCTATTTTGTTTAGGTACTTGTCCTGTCCTTTCAATTTTATCAGTTCAAGAACAAAAGTAAAAAGTTTGAAACGATAAATTTACTTCACCGTTGCGTGTGACCATTTACGTAACTGCGGAAATTGACTTTATTAACTGTGGAACATTTATATTAAACAAAATTGTTGAAAATGAAAATGGTAAATAATATCTTGTGGGATATTACTTATATCAAACATAGAATTTAAACACTGCGTTAGGTAAAACAGGGTTAGGTAATAATATTCGAAGTAAAGCCTGAAACTGCCTTTTGGTTAAATTCCTAGATTCTCCCGCCAATTAGTGGTTGTATTTCAAGGGATCGATTTACCTCAAGCTTGTACAAAGCGGTGAAAAGATTTGCATACTGAGACCTAGAGCTCGGGTGGCCTAATTAGTTTAACAGGTAATTGAACAAAGCCTATTTTTTTTAATGACTTTCCCGCATTAGAGATTGATCCCTGTGTCTCGGGGACTTTTATAGTTATGAAATTAATGGACACATATTTTATAAATAAAATTATTACACAAATAAAATTATTTTGCATATAAGTCGAACCCACATGTATGACCGCTTTGCCAGTGAAGCAGGTTTTAGATTCCCCAACGCTGAAGGAGTTTGATCCTTGCCGTGGGACAGTCCGATGAATGTTTTAGTTCACTGTGGTAAAAAGATTTGTATAGCAACTACAAACAATCGTACATTTTTATAAGATTATATAAAAGTTATAATAAAAATATTGTACCCTAGAGAACTTATGTGTCAGAGGTACGCGTTGGCGTTGAAACGAATTTCTGTATTCCCAACGCTGTTTTCATATTATTATAATCGTTTTTCCTGTTTGTTCTCAAGTGATATTTCTTTTTATGGAATTCTGTCTTGTAAGGGGCTTTAAATGGCTGGCAACACGAAATAGGCAATTAGGAGAATAAAATACAAAAAAAAGAAAGTTGCCAAATTTTCCTGGAAAAAGTTTGGTAGTCTGTGTCTATGTATGTAACTACATATTTAACGCTCAAACGGGTGAATCAATACGGACAAAGTTTGCTGTGAATGTAACTGGCACTAGCTTAAATTTATATACACAGAAGCTTATTTTCATCTCGGATTAAGAAGATCAATCTCTTGAAATGATAAAAAAATACAAACCTGTCATTGATATCGCGATTACCGACATGCATACGGGCGAAACCGTCGACTACAATTAGTTGTGAAAGAAAAGAAAGTGTTTAAAACTTTAATACAAACAAACCGTGACTTTCAAAACCACTAAAACATGATTTAAGAAAACTTGTTTTCATTAATTAATGATATCAACGAAGATATTATATTATATGTAAAGATGGGTTTCCGTTGTGAATTGTATTTAAAATCTATGTTAAATAGTCTATGAACATCAGCTTACTGATGGGTTATTTTATAATTAAGATAAACAGGCCTTGGGGTATAAATATCGCGCAGGGTAACATTGGTTTCATATTTAGAACAAATTATTTTTGCGAGGCACATAGTATTTTTATGAGCCTAGATTTAACATGGACTAAGTGTACTTAGCTCTTATCTTATAGTATCGTATTAACCTCTTTAACTAGTAATTTTGTTGACAAGTCTGCATTTTCTTAAAAGTTGAAAAATGTTTTCAGAGCTTTAAACGTTTTTCTAATTAAGTACAAGATGTTTAACTTGAAACGTAACTTTATTTACTTACCGAAAGTTTAAGAAATTGAGCCATTAATATTTAGCGAATTCAAGTTTATCCAATTAAAACAAAACTTAAGTAAAATATAATGCCAATTTTTTTTTTAATGCTAGCTAAATGTGTTAATTAAATATGATCTTCTCTCATCTTCCTAAACGCCATTGAATCTACAGCTGTTATTCTATTCACATGTCTATTTTGAGGATAAATACATATAAAATGTATTCAGTAAGGGGTAAACAAATGTAAACGTGTGCGATCACAAGAAACAATAACGCGTACGAAACGCTCCGAGGCAGAGACAAGGGTGATAGCTTAACGTAGAGTTTGAATTTTATGTTCTTTATATTTGAAAGTGAAGTTGTAATAAGGTTCAATATTTGACACGTCTTGTGAATTCTATATTGGTGTTCGGTTTTTAAGCTATATGTTAAAGATCTTTTAAATCATTGGTAAACGATAAGGCTATTTTAAGAAAAAAACGGAACAGAAAAGATCATTTTGAGACAATGAGATAAAGGTACGATAATGTTAGATCAAAGATTTTGATGATATGTGTGGATGGCGTTGTGATTATGATAATACACAATTACTGTGTAGAGCTCTTAGGTTTGATTTCACCTTATGGTAAATCTCAGCGTGCCTTACCGAATTGTTTCATTGATCTGTATGTACAAAAAAAAATATCTTTTGCCTACTCATAAATACTCATAGTACAAGTTCTGCTTAGTTTGGGAGGAAATGACCTTTCTTTGCATATGTAAGGAATTATATGATAGTATAGTCAAAACTGTTGTTTTAAAAACGCAAAACAACATTTTCAGTAGTTTTTGCCTAATCCCATGGAAATAATTCGTGACTCTATGTATCTAAAGTATTATTTAACATCTAACAAGACATACGTATGTCCTATATAGCAACCTATTTACTAAAGTTATAACATGAGTACGAAATTGAACATAAAATTGCTACAGAGGGTAAAGTAATAGTCTTTTCACATTTCCAGTAACAAGACTACTTGGGGTTTAATTGCTCAATATAACAGCTGGCTTGTATTACTGAGAAATATATCGAGTCAAGTACAAAGCAAGCTACGTACAAAGGCTGTACGCTATATAGAAATTATTGAAGAAATGTAATTGATTTGTGAAACGTATATTATTTACAATAGAAATGCTATTTTTTGTTTTTGAAAAATAGAACTTACGTAAAAGCGATCATGCCCTGTGTCGCGGAGATTTTACAAACATTTAACGGTCACAAAAAACCTGATTTTCTTGGGATAATATTTTGGGGATCGTCCAAGCATTAACAGTTAGTATTTGTTAAAGTCAAATGCGAAATATTTTTGTATTTTTTAAATAAAAAACTGTAAAAAAAAAATTATTTTAGGATTTTTCACTTCCAAACACAGCATGCTTTTAGCTTTAGCTAGAATTTATAAATCAATAAAGCGAATTTTTCATTTATTATTTTCCAATAAATATTTTTATGAAAGTTTTTCTGAGCGACTTCTTTTGTGAACAATTTAATGTTCTTGCCCTTTATTGCGTAACAACCTACACAAGTAATAAAGGAGAATAAAATAACTCTTCATAGAGTGGGACGTAAAGAATTTTCTTGACAAGACTTCATAAGCTTTATAAAATCAATAGTCTTTGTTATAGTCCTTACAATAGTTTATTATTGTCCCACTGCAGAAAAACAAAAGAAGAAAACTTGACAAACTAAAATCTGTAAATTTAACTTTTGTTTTCGTAGACGATTTTTACGATCACAATACCATCTAGTCTCAAACTAAGCAGACCTTGTACTATGGCTTCTCTAGACAACAACGGATAAACAAAGACCTGTCATATTATGTATTATATCATTATAATTAGTTATTTATTTTAATACTTCCCGTATAAAACAATTTGCGTCAATAATTATAGCCTCATCCTAGTTGCTGGTAAATGATGGTTTTCATATTGATTTATGTGATGAATAATAAAAACATTATTTTATATTTATTGTAGTCATAAGTACATCAAATTAGTTAGGCCTTGAATAGGTCGACGCGGCTATGCAAGCTTATATTTTGTACCTATGAACTTATTTATTCATAGGTTTTATTTATGGCTATTGGCTATGTTTATCTATTAGCTGCATCGTCTGCCATACACCATGAATTTCAAGCAGTACATATTTTTTATGGAATACATAAATTATTGTCCTGGGCCTGGATTTTACTTGTGTACGTTTAATTTATGTTTGCATACGTCGTGAAATGCAAGATCCCTAGCAAAATTATTTTGCTAAAATACAAAAAATTTACCCGTTTTTTGTCCCATGGAATTGCCACTAAGGAATATCCAAAAACCAAGCTAACATTCATAGAGATAGATATATCAAGAGCCTATCCCAATTCATCTGAACAGCGCGTTACTATAAGTCAACTTACCATCTACCACCCTGTACTAGTGATACATCAAAGAGTTAATAACAGAGTTTTAAATGAGATTTGTTCCATTCGATTTCATAAGTCAAATATTTATATAGCGGTGTCCTTACACCGCTATATAAATTCAGTGATTCTGCAAGCCCCTTGGCTTGCAGAATCACTGAATTTTGTTCCACCGCGGCTCCAGGCTTGTGAGCTTTGTAAAGATAAATAACAGATTTGTGTGTTACTGAAAAACCGTAAGTAATCAGATCAAGTGGAATACTCGATATTATTGTGTATCTCTCTGGTTTATTTGGTTTACGAATGTACATAGGGTTATTTATATTCTTGATTGGTAGTAGTGTATCAAAATAGATATTAATTTTAAGTAAACGCTTAACATAAGCATTTATTTAATTATTTTATTAATACATAGAGACTTACTGAAAATTATGCCTTTGCTTTTTCATGCCATCGCTTCTGACTGAGAACGAAACGATAAATATCTCTTCCACTGCCTTAATTACGTCGTCGGTCTATTTGACGTTTGCTAGTACGCAGTTGCCATTACATACCCTATTTTAATAAACTATCGGTTCTGCTTATCGTGTCAGTAGACCACTTCTCGAATTGGAAAAGGTACAAGATACAAAAAAGTGAATAATCCATGTACTTACTAGAAAAGAAATAAAAATAGCCAAACTAAAATAACAGTTAGTTGAAGAACAAACTGTTATTTTAGCATTATTCCTTAAACTAGAGCATGATTTCAATAAGACTGTTCGTGTTACCACCCCCGGGGCGATGAAAACAAATTTGTTTTTAGATGGCGCTCGGGAGCTGTGATGGCTATTTTAATTTCAAATGAGCACAAATGGAGGATAGCTGAATAAAAATAAGGCTAATTGTAAATAAATGTAATGAGGTGTTTACATTACAATTAAGGTTTACGTTTAATTGAAGTAATGTTTAATTAATCTGTTAGGATTTCTGTTTACAAAAGATTATATTATCTTTTCGCTATTAAATCTTTTCACAGACAAAATATATTTAGAAGTAGATATTTTACATGACTGATGTTTGAATTACTTGCATATCGCACTGAAAATAGTAAATAAGTGGTTGTACTTGTTTAGAAGTAGTGGGTCCAGATAGCGTTGTGTCAATGTGTAAGGAAATATTTTTATTATGCCAAAAAGCATTCACAGACGGTCTCTTCTTATCAACAAAGCAGTTTGTGTTGGTGCCACCACCGCTTTGCCGTCTATCCCACCTTTACCATTACTGTGAAATGGCATGTGTGTATTTAGGTGGAAGGGCTATAACAGTTACAGGTCTATGGAACTTTAGAGTAGAGCTAGAGACGCAGAGTAAAGATAGCAGTGCGCCTGTCACCATTTAAATCCCAACCAAATCGCCTGGCATTATGATATATCGTTTAATTAAACATCAGACTTTAAAATGCTGTAAGATTCAAAGTGCCTCAAGAACATTTTCTGCATGAGAAAAATTGCGAATTAAAAAATTCATAGCTCATTAACGCCCCGCAACCTCCCAGCCAGGTCGGCCATTTCATCATCCACACATTCGCAACTAATCAACAATAATATTTTCAATGTGCCTCAAGGATGTACTCAAAAATGCCTGTCAGCTCTTGGGGTATTTTGTTCATCTCAAATAAAAAAAAATGGCGGTACCTATCATAAGGCTACATAAGAACACAATGTTTAGGTGTCAGTCGGCCATCAGACAAGAGTATTCATCTTTGAAAGTTAACAGTACATGACAGTGACGGTTTCAATATTTGACAGCGTAACATTATTGTCGAACAGTAATGAGTGTTCGACTTTCTTAGAAACTCTTAGAGTAACTGACACCGTACTTTAACCAGGTACTGTTATAATCATCAAAAAAGTTTTAGCTTTACTTTGAATAATTTTGTTTTGTGATAATAATAGCGTTAATATTATGAAATGTTTGTCTTTAAATTACTTACAGTCTATTATGATAGCGCACAGAAAAATCGGATGCTTAGCCTGTTGAATCTTCTTCTCGTGTTTTAATAGAGATAATGGCTGCAAACCTCCCTTAGTCGTGTTTCTCAAAAACTATGGGGTGAGATGAGTTGGTGTTCCAATGAGGCTGTATATCGATTTATTTTATCTATCTAGGCTTAATTACCTAATACAATAATATGCACTACGCATAATTATTAGAAAAATAATTATGCACACTATAAATACATTTGCATTTAAAAACAGTTATTAATAGAGAACAGAAATAGTATTAAACATAAATAGTTATAAATTCGAAAGCTGTAGAGAACAAAGGTGTGTGTTCTACGTTTAAAATTATTTGGGCAGTACACACACAAATGTGTTGACATTAGAACCAGACCATGTTTAATGGCGCTTAATGAAGAAAGTAGTTATAAAACTTTTCGTTTCACTTTGAAAGTAAAATGCAACTTTTCTCTACATTTCGTATTGATCGTCTAACATATTTGAAGGTACACTTTCTTATGGAATGTCTACTGCGCACTTTTATCTTTCGAGGGCTCTCTACCCCTTTGTTCCCCTTTTATAGGTACCAAAGCTCTTAAACGAATTTGTACGATCTCTTCAGTATTTCAAATAAAGATAAACAAATCGTTTAAAACATAAAACTTTTAACATTACATACGCAACTCACTGAACAAACAGTATTTCAGTTTAAGCAAATATTGTAACTCATTCTAATAATGTTATCTTATCTCATAATGAAATATTAAAGTATTTTTATTGGGGAGTTTGAGTGAAAGCATCTGACAGTAATTGTTAGGGAGTTGAAGGGCGGAGGGTAGACAGCTCGGTTGTCGGCGGTTGTTCAAAACGACTCGGGTGAAGTAGAATGCACGGCGGTCGACACTTGACAGCTTGTCAACTAGCTGCCAAAACGATGAGTAACAACATTTTGTACAGACTAACTCTTGTTTCAAAATCAGTTTATTATTATTACTTGCAAATTATATAAATATTAGAGATGATTTAGTGAATTAAGAACTCTTTTAGGATACTTAATTTTATACGAAACTAAGGTCAAAAAGTATCCATTAGTGATCAAGTCATTAGATTTGGACCGATCTTTGTCTAAAAAACAACCTTGTAGTACTTACTTATGATAGACTATGAAGTACAAAGTAATTGCGTTATAAAATTAACTATCATCAATTTTAAGCATGTCCTTAAGTTTAATAGATTATAATACAGAGGAAAAAAAGTAAAATTGATCGATTCTCTAACCGCTACTTAATGATGAGTCTACGCTCATAAGATTGTTTTTATTGAAGAGCCTGTTTACTTTATTAAAGTTACATTCATACTTATTTTAAATTTAGAACGAACACTGTGTGATACTTTTTTGTTTCTCTTCATGACTGTCAAGTTTCTTTTTTAAATACGGTTATTCCAAATTTAAAAGAGTAAAAAATAGTTATGTTTGGCACTTAGCCTTCTTGCTCTATTAGTTCGCTTGTTGAATGCAGATGGCAGATAAATGTAAAAATAATATTTGCGGTATGAGAATTACTGTTCGTTTTTTTGTTCTAGTAATAAATTAACAGAATAATATTTTTTTAAACAACAGCAGTAAATACTTTTCCTTTCTTTCCATGGTACGTAAGTTGTAGCATCTACAAAATAATATCAATAAATAATTGACTTATGCAAATAAGCTTAAGGGCTAGTCGAACTGGTTAATAATATTGAAAAGATAAAAATAGTTTCATTATTCGAGATGAAGCCGCTTTTTATACATTTCATAGTGTTTTTTTGGAAGTAATTGAACTTGAAAGCCTTATAGAGACAAGTATTTTTGTACATTTATTGAAGACTAATTTAAAATACTTAGATCAAAATATAAGTTTGGCTATAGTCGCGGTTTCGTAAGCAGTCATAAAACCGAACAAAGTAAAAAGAATATATCAATTAGGAACCGTTATTCATTCCTTTACTGATTCCTTTTTTACGAGAATAGATTTGAAAGAAACAGCAATGATTGTTTACTTATAAGATCTGTACTATAATTTCCCAGAGACTTGTTTATAATTTCCCGCGCGTTTAAGGACCAGTTTAGGCAAATAATTTCAACTTTATGAAAATTAATAACATCAATCAGTTAGGTTTATTCAAATTTTTAAAGTAAATCTACGAAACAAGTACAAAGAAAGACTGTATGAAGAAAGCAAATTAATTCGATATTACTCACTTAATCATTCGAATTATAAATTAACCATTAAATATCGACTATAAGTCAATCACTATGTTCCTATATCAGTTATTTTAAGCATATCTTACGGTGTCAGTCTTTGTTTAGAATGCCTGAGTGGCTCAGTTGACACCGATTGTTCGAACTGGATTCTAACCTCGCATACATTATATTTCATTGCCCCCATTACTAAATGATAGGGTCTAATTACTGTAATAGGTACTGCACTAGACTGTTCATATTTACACGCGATGCCTTTTGATTATACACTTAATGTATCCATTGTAGTTACATTATCGAATTCTGTATCGTTCAATTACATATTGTAATGGTTTGTAATTCTTGACATAATAATAAAATTAATATTTATGACCTTAGAATATTTAAATGCTGTCTTGTAATAATTTATATCATGAATGTAGTGCTTAATTATCTGGCAGGTTTATGCCATTTCAATAACTGAGAAACTTGGAATTTAATGAATGGAAAAAAGATCTGTTATCTTACGTGCATTGTTTTGATTTATAAAAGATAATGGTTGTAAGTTTATTGTGATAATATGACTTTTTAAATATATACTAATTCACAGTAAAATTCACTTAAGAATTATAGATATTATGCACGTTATGCGTAAACAATATACTCGTATAATCAAAACATACTAACTTTAAGCTCATTATAAATCCCACGGCATTGTTGTATACACAGAAATCAAAACTATTTTATGCATTTTTGTCGCGTATTTTAATAGTATTTATGATTTACAATTCTTATTAAGTACACTTGTAATTAACATTAAATCTAATACTCTGTCAATCGTTGCCTTCTAACCGTTCCGGTAACGGCATAACTTGAGCGTTCGATCACAGCCACATCATATAAATAATGTAATATTAAAGTCTATGAGTTTGATACGTGCATGTAGGAGATGTGCTCGCGCCGTGCGTCCTACTGTAGCATCAGTGCAGCCTTGACATTTGGTGGAGGCGTGCATCTAGGCACAGGTATGCGCGCGAGGACACTAGCCCCAGCGACGAAAACGATTATAGTTAGGCACTGGCAGGTACGGGTATCGCGCAGGCACCCTCACGTTCTCAAGGTTGTACCCTCGTCGTTGTCTCACTAACGCGGGGCTCACTTCGCTATTAACTTCTCTCTTTCCGGGTCGCACAATACTCAGCACATTTGATTCTAATATCACATTATCAGAGATCACCGCGTCGTCTGGTCTAGGCTTCGTAATGAGTTTCGCTCTGTTCTTCTGTGATGCTATGTAGTCTTCGTTGAGAATATAATCCTGTAGTTTTGGCACTAGGTTGTAACTGGAGGAGTCGATTTCTCTTTCGTAGCCAAGGCGGTCCCGGGGCGCGGAGAACGCCTGAGCCGGCACGGCGAGCACGAAGACAAGCGCGAGGAACGCGTGCATGATGCGATGTGTGTTGAGTGTATGAGCGGCGCACGACCAACACATTTTTATATATACCTACCAACGATCGATATTCGTGCCCAATTTGTGAGGTACTTATTTATTTTTTGTTATGGGTGTACGCGACGCGGTCTTGAACTTGGTTGTTAATAGCGGCGTTGCAGGCCAATGGCAGGTCGATGGTGATGGGGCCGAACTCCCGCGCTCGCTGGAGCTCACTGCGGCTGGCTGCCTGCCGCGATGCAATTATTCGTATAATTTGATGCACCGGTGGCTACGAACGCTCATGAACCTTGTTCCACTTACATTAACCAACATTAAAAGATGTTCGCATCGGCACAAGGCGAACGGTACTTGCTCGAAGAGTACTTAGATAATAATCGTTAATAAGTCTACAGTCGTTACTATAATTTAAATAATTGATTATGGCAATGATTTGTTTTTTTTAAGACTAATAGGTTTTTTAACACTTATATACATCGACGATTCAAGAAAAAAGTTAATATGAAGAAGGAAAATAAAGAAATTACTTGGAGGATTATTAACTAAGGATTACTGAAATATTTCGTATCTAATGATATGCGATAATCTTCGGAACTACTGGTCAGAATAGAATAATTATTTTTGTATTGGAGAGTCTGTGGTTCACTTATCTTTCAAGGGCGTGACAATGACCAATGATTACCGAGTCTCTACATTTGTAGGGCAAAAGAAAGAAAACACATTTTTAGAGCTCTAATTAACCAGGTGCAAATCTAATAGCAATAACACTTATTAATTTACTTAATGAGCTGTATGATTTATCTCCGATAAACAAAGCAATCTAAAGCAAAAAGTTACCATCTCTACCGTACATAATATATTACTTTACAGATGCTTCTTTATTATTATCGTAATCTTTGAGCAATTTATGTTATGATTTTCATAATACATAATGTACATGTACAATATTATATTGAGCTTATTAAATGCGGTTCATAACAACATAAACGTTGTATAACATATTCCGTCGTTGTTATTTTGTTATGAATAAACTTGTGCGTTATTCTATGAGCAACTTGACGCCATTATGACATTAGTTTATCTTCAACTTTAGCGTATTTGATCTTGTTTTGTCTGTTTAGTAAATAAACTTTGTAGTAAAGGAAAGCTAGGTTTAAAGATAAGTGCGGCTTAGGTTTAATTGACGTGATGTTTGATGTTAATGGCCCATGATATATCTACATTAGAATTTTAATCAACTTAAGCTGCTTAATTGATTGATAAGTGTTCAATAATGCATATTGCTTCCGCTAGAATTTCATTATAATAGCTCATTAAGATATTATAGGAAGGGTTGGCCTGTCAATTCCCTGCTTTCTAGACAGATAGGAGTATAATGTTACTTATCTTCCTTGTGTGATACCTTGTATTTTTGGCCATACAGAAGTTTTTTGCTGTTGTTTCGCTTATTTAAATGAAGTAAAATATTTTATATTTGTAACAAAGGCAAACGATCTCATGGTAAATGCTCAGTAATTAAGTGAAGAACACAACAAAGATTTAGGCTAAGTTTTAAAAAGTAATGTATGCTAGTATTTATGCTGGGATAGAAGTAATGCTTATAATTTTGTCGAAAGAGAAGTCCATTTGTGTGCTATAACTGTGCTAAATTATGTAAACTCGTAAAGTAAATAGTTAAGACATTATAATATATTTATACAACTTTAAATATTTAAATAAGAATTAAAACAGAACAAAAACTTAAGTACTTTTTTATCAACATTGAACGTGTGTATTGATTATACTTTGTAATATTTCCAATGTCCTTCTATCATAAGAATATTTATTAATTTTTTATTTCTTTATCATTAGTTAGCTGTGAAGTTTAACATATCGCTAAATATACAAAGATATCGTAGTAGAAAGCATCCGGAATCGGATTATTTAAGGTCGTATCCGAAATTTGAGTGTAGAACTTCAGAGTATACAGAATTCAGGAAGCATAGAGCCAGCAGTCGACCTTCTACACAGAGTTTTGCTCCGCTGATTACATAATAATGAACAAAGATAAATACAAATGATAATATAATGTAAACACCTAGTAAACATAATTAAATTTCCAGATTTTGAGAGAATCATTTATATCGTAACATTCTGTTTGAACGAAAGTGGTCTGTCCAGTTTAGAATGTAACACTTTTATGATTATTTCATTCAAATGCATCTAACTTATTCAAAATAGAAGATATTTGGAAACATCGGATGCAAATACTTTCTGTCAATACTTTCGATATCCGTAGTTTCATATTTTACTAATAATTATCTCTTCGGTGAAATACTGGTCTCTTTTTAGTTTGGGTTTCTTTTTATTCTAAGTTATTTAAGTATTTATAATATAAATACATTATATTATATAAATATAAATACATATATAAAACAATGATATTATTATAGTTATATTAATACCTCTAATAAGGAATTCCATGTACTTTATCTATTGAATATGATTCTGTAATAGCCTTTAAAAGACTTATTCATTAAGAGCTGAATTGAATAAGGAAAGTATTCAATAAGTTTTCAATAAGTTTAATAAGGCAATCTTTGAAATCAAGCTTATTATTAGATATAAAAAAAACTGTCTGGATTGTATATATTCATAAAGCTAAACCAATTGTAGAGATACTTTAAAGGCATTATATGCTTAATTCTTCACGACGAAAATCATATATAAATAGTATTGCAGGGAAAGGTAATTCGATATTCAAGTACTATTCCACGTTTGGCTCTACTCCAATCATAGCAAGCAATAAACCTCCCATTACATCGACGGAACTCCTCCATTAATAGAGGGAAACGTGGCCTAGTAATACTACCTTAACTGTACGGATTACTATGTTCTTTAGTATATATTATTTCTGTTGTAAGGGTTTACTTAAACGGAAACCTTCAGGTTGTTATATACTCACAGTTTATATTCTTTGTATTGTATTCTTATCTTTGATAGTCACTACGATTATTTCTAATAGTACACTAATCGATATATCATATTTACTAGTAGGCGTTTTTATGTTGGTAAACAGAACTTACATCATAATGATTAATTTAACACAACATTAAATCGAGTTGTTATTTATGGAGCGAGTCGAAATAACTTGTTTTATAAAGCGTAAAAATGTGATCTATTTATATTAAGCGTTAATGAACGTATGGACAGGTTTCGGATGTTTTTGGTACGGAAATATTTTTTTTATTAAAACGGAAGTATAATATGAATAGTTGGACTCGATTGTGTATCGAAATGAGTGGTGCTGCCAAGGCGATAAGCTAGGGACAAACCTCGATTTTTTTGTCGACAATTACAAAGACATCAACGTTATTACATTGTCTGTGTGGTGACAGATTAAGAACTTGTTTTTTAAGAGATTGGTTGAGATTTTTTTAAGCGGTTCGGATTACAAAGTACTTAAGGATCTAATGCAAATATTATGTATCATAAGAAGGCCCAATTAAAGCGAACGATTCTGAGACTTTCCATATAAGTTGAGTATGAAGCCACTAGTCCTCTAGGTAGTTCGTGCGTAAAGCGATAACTCGAAATTATATTTTAGCTATTTGTTGATCCACCCCACGGTGGAAAATACACACATCAAAAAAGTCTAAGCAACATGCATGATATTACAAATTTACCATTTATATTAATTTATTTTACCATTTATTTTAATTATAACGTTGTATTTTATTTTTAAAATAATATTTTTAGGGTTCTATGATGTAAAAATAACAGCTGTTTTCTTTATAAGTTCTTTTAATAACAGAAATTAACAATATTAGAATATACAGGTACATAAGAAACTAAACTTTTTTTTTACAAATTGAAATTTCTTAAGAAAATGAATTTATTGTGAAAGAATAGGACAATTTAATACAAAGTATGGCCTCCTCTGCTATTCAGAACTTGTCGGCAACGATTATTCATTGAATTAATGAGACTGTTTATGTCATCTTGCGGTATTCGCTCCCAATGGAATTGTAGCAAATCCTTCAGCTGTTGGGTTGTTGTCACTCCGTCCAAGTCCTTCAAAACACGTCTCTGGAGCATGTCCCATGCGTGCTCGATGGGGTTGAGGTCTGGCGATTGTGCAGGCCAGGGCAATACCTGGATGTTCTCCGTTGCCAAGTATTCACTGGTTCGCCGAGCTGTATGTGAACGCGCATTGTCATGCATTAACGTAAAATCGGAGCCAAAGGTTTGTGCAAATGGATGGACATAAGGTCTGAGAATATCCTCAACGTAATTTTCAGCGTTCATGTTTCCATTTACAAAAACGAGCTCAGTTCGCCTGTTCTTCATAATACCCGCCCATACCATAACTGTTGAGCCGCTGTATGGATGAACTTCCTGAACGCACCTGAGTCTTTCAGTATTTCCGGGTCGACGGTACACTCGCACCCTTCTTGTATCAGGCCTAAACCCGAATCGCGACTCATCGGAAAACATAATTTTATCCCATTGTTCCTGGGTCCATGTTATGCGTTCTCTACACCATTCATTTCGACGAGCGCGATTCCCGTGACGTATCGGTGGGCACCTGATAGGGCGTCGAGCTCGTAGGCCGTACTCATGCAGTCGATTTCGCACAGTTTGGGGACTTACATCAACACCACTTGAATTTTGTAGCCTCAAACTTATCTCTCGAGCGGTTAACATCGGCTGGCGTCTTGCAGTCAGTTGTATGTACCGGTCTTGCCGAGTGGTTGTACTCCTTTTACGGCCTGGATGCTGTTCAGCGGGTTCCCCTGTATTATTGTAGCGCTGCCAAAGACGACAAATAACACTTCTATGAATACCAAAATGTCGAGATACCTGAGATTGATTACTTCCCGCTTGCAACATCCCTACAGCTCTTTGCATTTCATCTGCCGTCAAATGACGTCGCTCCATGACGTAAAGAATATCTAACAATTCAATTTTGTCGCCAACTGTATTTAAATGGTTGGTAAAATTATAAAATCAAGACTAAAACGTAGCAATTAACATGCACTCAAATTCAAACAAATTCGCAGTCATTTGAATTTTATGAAAAAAAACAAAACATAATCGAATTTTTTTTTTACAACCAGCCAGTATGTCATCAATAACAAAAAAGTTTACTTACCTATACACTTTGAGTGAGTAAATACTTAGAAATTAATTAATATAAATGGTAAATTTGTAATATCATGCATGTTGCTTAGACTTTTTTGATGTGTGTAGTTCAAATTTCTTTTTTTCACTGTTCGACGCGTTGTAATGGGACCTTTTTGATAGCTGGCAGTTTATTGTCTGTCCTTTGTCACTGATGAGCAAACATCCAAGGATGAATGGACAATACTTTGCTTGTCTTTGCTTCCGTGTTTTTGTGTCGTTCCGCATCGAGCGCGGCATCGTCGTTGTTAGAATATTAATACAGTGTTATCCTAATTCATTGAGATTCTTTGTTATCTTTGATTATGTTTTTACGATAATGTTAATTTTAGTTTTGTAAGTTAGCATTTACTATATACGGAACAAGTTCAAAGTTTATTCTTATTTGAAATATTACTTTTTGTATCTACAAAAAAAAATTGCTAAAATACGACAAGGAACTCATGCCAGGATTTTATATGTATAATAAATTAAAGCAAACGAGTGTAAAGATTTGACAGTGAGTTATTATCTCAACTTGAATATACGATAATTGAGATTTTTTAATCAAGGCGATAAAAAGGAATCTGAAGAAAAAAGAAAATAATATTTTGCATGTCTCGGTCTCGAAAATACTCCTTCTTCTCTACACTCAGCGGTACTGTCGAGCTCCTTTAATTACATATTACCTAATTATGCTAAATTACTACATAACTATACGATTTATGAGAAAAAATATTATTTGTAAGTAATTGAAAAGACGATTCATCATAAAATATTGTTAACTTGTTGACTTTGTTTGTAAGACGGGGACGGGGCTCTTCCAGCGTTAAAGAATCTCATCGAAGGACGCTTAATAAACCTTAACTATTTATAAGCAATGATATGAATAAGCAATAATGCTTTTGTCTCTTCAGTTTTTGTAGCAATATGTGATGGAAAATCTAAATGATACATCCTATACTTAAGACATTGCGTCTCTGCTCTAAGACTATCATGTTTAGCTTTGTTGTTAGCATTCCTATCTACGTAGTATAAAGACAGCACATATAATTAGATGATGCTAAGTTCTGACACATCAATGTTTGCTATACAGAGTTCGTCGGCATTTTGCACAACGTGGTTGATCGTGAGGTTCGTACGCGCGTCCTCGGGTGTCAGGTCATTGCTTCCTGATCGTCCGCGCCACTGTTTATCTCACAAGTTTATATGATGAACTTGATGCCTTTGCGCAATCATACTTGCGTGCATTATTCATAGTTGATACCATAGACTACATTACGTACTAATAATGGGATGATAAATAGTTCTCTCAGATGTAAACTAAACTGGGATTCAAACAGACAGATCATTTTATTTATTTATTTAATATTTTAAAAAGATAATTTTACCCGAATAATTTTCAAATTCAAATTAATAGGCATCCAGGCCCTTAAAATTTATTTATAGATCGATATAATTGATCTAAACGAGCTTCGAGCTCGATAGAGAATCACATCGCGGCAGTTTACTAAATATTTTAAACTCCTATAAATTTCAATACAATTGAACCCGATACCTCTGAGCAATAGTCGGGTTTTTCGTTTTCTAGACTATAAAGCTCAAATCTATATATCACAAGATAAAATGACGTCCTAGCTGCGTTAGCGCAAATGCTCAAATGAATAATTCATAGTGAACACGATCCAGCCTGTATTATCCTTTGTACTAGAGTAATTTCATATAACAATGCTAATGCATTTATCACATTACTGCATATTGTTACATTTAGTTGGTCTCTATACAATAGATTGCCCTCCACTGTTTATTATACAACTATTATACTTAAAGGTTATATAACCTTCACCTTGATAGAGTTCAATAGCTATCTACTTGCAGTTATTTTGTACATACCAACATTTTTCTTTCAATATTTATAAAGTTCTGTGTCTGCAGTAAATATACAGAAATCTATATACCCAGAACAAATATGGAAGATAAATATTGTGTGGTATTTTTGCAATCGACGGTTTAACTGAGATCAGTCAAAACACGACCCTGGAAATTTTTAAGGAACCTTCATTTTCATTACGCTATAAACTTTGGCATCAACCCTTTCTTTCTTTCGCAAAGATAAAGTCTATTAAGTAGCAACCCATCACTCGTATTTTACAATATCCTTGGTTTAAGATGGCTTAATTACATTACTTACTTTATTATTCAATGTTATTACTTAAGTATTGAATTTGTAAAGCTTTCAAATGTATTTATAGTTATGTATCTTTGCTACAGATGCCATGGGAATCCTCTGAGGAGCAGTCGGCCGCACCCCGTGAAATGCGCATCCACGTACAGAGAGTGATCGCCATTCCCGCACACAACATGCCTGCTGAGAACATGAGCCCCTTCCAACCTCCTCCACCACCACCACAACAGAACCATGATCAGACCGAGGTAAATATGTTATACAGACTTTTAAAAAAAATTTAGAACAGCGTCAATCTATACTGCATAGCCAGTATAAGGTGAAGTAATTAAGGCATATGGGTGGTCGTTGAATGCGGGTTTATTTATTAAATAAAATATAACCTACTATATAAGAACGACTCACTAAGAATATTTTCACAGTTTGATGTAAACGATATGTGGTTTATAATGGCATTCTGATCTTCTGAAAAGGCAGTCATCCTGTTTCCTGTTTTTCATGTTGCTTTCTGTTTGTTTTAAAGCAGTTGCTTTAAAAACATAACTAAGGAGGTTTAGCAAACACGAAATACACTTCATTTTTCTAAGTGTTCTCCTCCCGCTCCCGAATTTCCAACACGCCTCTCACACATCTGACTAAAACATTTATTTAAATACCTTAGTCTGTTCATCGCGCCTTGCATTTAATACACATTCACATTTATAAACATACGTTCAAAACCCTTTCATAAAGGTTGAATTTGACAATTGAACTACATTTAATTGTAATGTTGACCTTAAATCTCGTTTAGGAAGTAAATATAAACAGATAAGCATAAATTAACATCTTTATTAGTTACCTTCTCATAATTAAAGCAGTTATCTCTTACGGTATAACCACCATAAGTATTAAAAATAATTTTAAAGGAGTACAAGGACACAGCCTGTTTCAGTTTTGTATTACGTTTTTACTTGACAACGTTTCGTTGGGAGTTTAATGTAACTTTATACTGTGTTCTAATGAAGGCCGTGACTTCATATTGTTTGTTTTAAAGATTTTAAAATAGGTGTTGATGATGCATGCTTACGTTAATGTATTTTATGATTTAAAAGTTGTCTGGATTGTTTAATTAAACGAGACCTTCTTGAAAATGTTAGTTTTTCTTCGTAACTCTGCAAGGATCGATATCATTTTGTAGGAATACAGGCCTTTTAATAACACGCTGGTTATGCAGATGGGTATAAGACCTCATTTAAGGTTGACAATTGACATTATATTTGCGAAACTTCCGTAGTTGACACTTATGGTAGGGGAAGGTGTGTTGGTACTTCTAAGTTTAGGAAGACAATTTGTAGAACTCACCAACAATTGCCCATAGTGTGGTTCGAAACCATTACGTGCGTCGTACCGTCTGTGCTAATAAAAATCAGTCAATACTAAACCACTTCTAGATACATTGGGTTATAATAAGTACTCTTCAAATAGTTAATAAAACCATGTGCCAGTTTTTACGCGGTAATCTTAAGCGTCTCTTAGTGTTACTTAAGTATATACTTTACACTCAAATCTGATATTATCACGTACAAAATGTAAGTTTTCTCGTGACTCTAATATATGTTTAAACTATTTAGTTTTATTAGCAATTGCCAATAATGATGCGTTTATTATGTAATACTGTATATTACATTTCCGTATTACAATTCGTAACAGAACTTGTCAATTATTTGGTAACGGAATATTTTTTGTAATGAAAGCATTTCGACGAGCGGAGTACTTGTTCAACCTGTTGTATTATGTGGTGAATAAGACTACGTGTCCCCTCTTGAGTCCATACTTATTATTATCTCTACACTTTGATGTATAACGCTTATATGAAATTCTAAAAGAAATGTTGAATATATTTTTGTAGGTGTCTATTATTGTCTTCGAAATAGGAGGATTGTTAGGAATAATGTTACTTACCGCCTCATTTAACTCCGAAGGTGTCGCATTGTAACAAAAAACCTATAACCCCCCAACTCATCCGTTAAACAGGCGTGGTATTAGCTAGCCAAATACTTTTATTGGTACATTGAATGTAGAAAGACCAATGCAAATGTAAAAAGTACAAGTTACGAGTATATATAAAAACCAAATCGAAACTTTTGCGTAGGTAGGCTGCTTTAAGTATCGGTACGCTACAGGAATCATCATTAAATATACTTATCATTACCATCATAGTCGAATATATCAATGCATTGTATAGACGTTAACAAAAACCTTACATTGAGATCACTGAAGCGTTTTCTATCAAAAGGTTAAAGAACTTGTAAGATATTTACCCGCGCGGTAGATGTGCCTTACGATTGTTCTACGTCCTACATTGTTGTCAAATATTACCTACTTCCTTTGTACTACAAAAGAGTACGCGATATGATTGATGTTTCTTTTTAAATGACGAATAATGCAAATTATATATTTCTTCTCTTTTCTGTCGCTTGCGATCTTATTTTAAAAAGATTTCGTTTGTATGGATTTTGCTATGGTACCAACCCTAACTTTTGTATCTTATTTTATGATAACGTTATAGACCTCTAAGATTTCTTCTATTACGGTTAGATGTAACTTTTACTGGTGGTAGATATCTTCAGCAATAGGTCGTCTAAGTCATTGAAAAGACAAGTTGGTACAGGGTTTGTTGTGAATTCACCTTCTTTTGTTATACTGTGTGTATCACAAGAAAAGATGAACTCAGACCATAGACACTATACCAACCCTTCTGGACTCTGTGGTGTCCCTGGGCCAAATTCCCCTCTGTATAAAACATAAATAAGTATTAAAGAGAACTCTCTATTGAAACACTGCTGCATGTTAATTACCAATTACTTTTAAAGAAATTTTTAAATTATATTAATAAGTAATTCTTATTACAGCAATCGACCGTGCTCCACCAGTTCGTTCCCCAGTCTGCCCCTACACAGGAAATCGAACAGCCTGAGGTTAGTCGATATTTTAATCAATCAAATTATTGTGCTATGATTAGAATATGGTTTTTTTGTTTCAAAATCCTTGAAATACTTGGTTTGGTGACATATTTGTCTATGAAAATTATAAAATGTCTATGGGCATATAGGTGTCCTACAGTAACTGGTCTGTAATTGTTTGATTAGAATAGGGTTTGTTAGGTGTTTTAGTTCTCATGTTATGGACTTAAATAGGTATTAGTGAAAGAATGAAGGCGATGTACGATAGTCATAAAACTAAATCGTTGTTACTTTTGATAGAAATGCTATTTTACACTACAATAACGTGATGCCAAATAAAAAAAGGGACACAATACATGACTGAATAAAATAGAAGAATTTTCCGCGATTTAATTGCCTGGATAAGAATCCGGACACATCGTTCAGCTATGGTAGTCCTTTTCTTTGGCTATGATGTTAAACTGGTACTATTTCCTTTCATCAAGATTTGCGACAACTAGGATAAGACATCTTATAGTTACGTGATATATCCTTACTACAAAAACAATAATTATAGTAATTATAAATTTGTAATTATTGTTGACATTGACCTAACGGATAATTACTCGTTTGTAGTGAATGCTGGAATCAAATACTCATAGTGTAAACTTTATAAATGTGATGTTTGTTGTAGACAGTACGTAATGCATACTAAATAACATCGTCAAATAGACTACCGTTAGTTTAATATTATCTATATCATTATGATGAACTGCTTTATTTGTTTTACACATTTGCACATGCTAATTTAGTATATCTATGTTATTTTGCACGAGTTTTCATGTTTTGACTGTTTAAACTGGACTTTTTATCGTCCCTAGCTTGTTATGGCTGGTTAAAGAAGGAAGGATTGCAACTTTTTTAGTCATTTTAATATGAATAGTAGGACTTACGCTAGAAGTATTATTGGTATTACTTATTACTAGAATAAGTGAAATTAATATTAGTTTTCATTTAAGGAACATTTTTTTTTAAGGTTCAGAAGATGTCAATGGAAGGAGCACCAATTCAGATGAATATGCCGTGGGGACTGAGCCCTGAAGAGATCCACGCCATCCACCGCACCGCAGAGGACGTTGCTGCCAACCAGCGCCGCGAGCAACAGATCGACAATGACATGCAAGAGGTAACTTAACATTATGTCCCTCTTGCTTCGGACTTTTTATATGTCGGTCGGCTAAAGGGGGATGTCATGGGCCGTGCGGCTAGTTGCTTGACTAATCCCCTCACCGAACCGCCTTGCAAACTCTCCCTTGCGGCCTAGCCGAATTGCCATTTAGATGGAAAATTTCGGCGGCAAAAATCGTGCGACTTTAGTTACCCGTGTAAACCCCCCTTTACTGAGGGGTCTTTTACCCAGCCTGTGTTAACTGAAGACGTCCACTGCTGGGCATACTCCCCGGCTGCCTTAGAATGATTTGACTACGGGTAGCCATATCATTTTCATCTTTCGCCGATGACTAACACTTTCTTTTTCTTCTATTTTCTTTTCATATGTTTTTTACACACTCACACAATATCATATTTATGTACCCTATCTAAGATGAGCTTATTCTACAGGAACTAGAGAACAGATATGAGACTACTTGGTAACTTCTAAATAAAAATCCCAGACAAATAATCGTGTTCATTGTTTGGTGGCACACAAAGATTTCCATTTAGCGGGAAGCGAACCCGAGGTCTATGTACATCTACTACGTTAAAATAATTTTATTCCTATTCTTGTCTTAGAAATACATACCTACATGAACTCCGTCCCTCACCATTTTATATACCTGTATGTTCCAAAAATACAAGATAAATAACCCTCCAAAATCACACAGTAGGATGAACAAAGTAAATTCGTTGCTATTCTCAGCCGTTAAAAAGAAAAATGTAATTTGTTAGATGATCAATCACCGACTTGGAAATACATTTTAGGGTTCAAATGTTATTTTTACACTGAGCGAATAAATTCATGGTTGACACATTGCATAGACAAAACAAAATGTAGAGGGGCAACTCGACCTATCATATACTCGTAGTGTGAATGTTTTAGAAATTTTTTTTAGCTAAAAGGTAGATAGTAGTTTTTTAACTTGCCTTAGTTAGTAATAAACAAATAAATTACCTCAAAATAATGTGAACTTTATCCATAGTTATAAGGTTTTTTGGGACTTCTTGCAATTATATTACAACTTTTAATATGTCGACATTTGTGATATACCCAATATGACAACAGTTTGCTACAGTTTCTATTCTGAAAGCGTTGCTATATGGAGAAAGAGACCATAACGTAGGAAAACCCATAGGGCAAACCTAGTTTATTAAACAAGATAGAACTTCTATTATGAGAAGCTTTGATGAAACACAAAATAATTACCGTGTTGTGTAATAACTAACAAGATTATACATCGAGGGATTACTTATACCTACTAGTTTATCAAACTCTATTTATTAAATCAGTACGGTTTACTACAACACATAAAGCTATAAATTTTCATTTGATATTGTGCCTTATTACAAGGTATTAAGGTGATAAGTATAGGTTGATGTACACCAATATTCGACGTGATATTACATTAAGAAAATCCTGGCTGTCTCATGGGATAACGGCCAATATACTCGTTTAATGTACTTTGTATTCAGTTGACACTTTGTTTTTGTTTAAGATGAAAACTGTTGTTATATTTATAGAAGTTTGATAAATAAATATATTATATAAAAACTGCAGCTTTTCTTGCGTGATTAATAGTGACAACACCATCTTTAATTATTTATTTTATATTAAATACAAGTCTCGTACTAGCGATCTAGCTATATGCCTTGCTTTTACTAATATGATTACTAAAGACACATGTGAATCACTCAAATCCGCCTTATTGACGATTAAACTAACTTAACTAAACTTTGTAACCAAATTAAACCTCTATAAATACGGCTAATTAGAAATGGTATCCACAAAAAAATTAAGTTCAGTCCCTATTGTTCCAGGTGAAGACTATAGTGAACACCCTGGCGGCGGCAGCGGAAGCCGAGGCAGAGGCCGAAGCCCGTGGTCAAGTAGACGAACAGCAGCAGACCGAGGAAGGACGCTCCGAGATCCCTCAGATACCTCGTGTACCACGCACTCTCATGCTGCCTCAGGATATGCCTGTCGATGAGAGGCCACATTGTAAGTATTGACACTTTATTAAGGCACTAACTAATGTTGACTGTGTGGACTTCATCATCTTCTTACTCATCCTCTATGAGAGAATTTTAACAAACAAAAGTATAAGGTACAAAGATATTATGACAACCGAAAAATATTAATGAATGGGTAGTCATACACTACAAAAGCTAATGAACAGCCAAACCATAAACATACATTATCATTACAACTACCTGTTTGTTATAATAATAAAGTTCATACCAGTAAACCAGGCTCGTGGTGGTCTAACTTTCATTCAATTACTGTTTCTCATATTTAAAGGATCCATTAGATGATTGTCCATGTTATATGTAACATTTCGATTTTGATAACTAGATTTGATTACCTGAAGTACATACTCACTGCAAAACCGCTAAATAGAACTAGATTTAAAACTTCACCTGTACCTGTTACCGTACGTCCAAAATATTAATGGTTTGAAATGCATAGTCTCGTAATGTTGATCTATTAAACACTATAAGCGACCAAGTACTTATATATTTTCGCTTACTAGCTTCAATGTTTAGTTCAATGTAAGTCCTACTCCTAAGGCTGCAAAGTGTTTTTAAAAAAATATTCGCAATTAGTAGATTGCATAGCATATCAACACATAGATTGTAGAGCAATGCATATCTACTATATAATAATTTTAAATCAAGATGAATTAAATTTTATTTTAGTGAAATTTGCTGCAGTTGCTGTTTAAGTTATATAAAGTAAAAAAAAATGCACGTAAAAAGGATCAAATTAAGAACTTCATGTTCCAAAATTAAGCACAGTTTTTAAAGCACTACGTAAAAGTTAGTAAATATGGCCTATTTGTCTCATAAGTTGTGAACTGCAGTATTCAAAGCTTGTTAAAATTTCAAGAACGCTCCCTGCATTTTTCATGAGGTTATTATAATATGGAGACAAATTAGAACTGCTTTCAGCTAAAAAGCTCACAAACTAAAAATGTTTAGTAAGTAGGTAGGTATTAAGTAGTCTGTCCAGCATGATAAAAATTTAAAATGCGAATATTTATAAGAATCTTGGATACTAGATTCAGATTTTAATCAGTGGGGGTGGCGACAATCTTTTCTTGACATTTTCAATTACTTATTTGAATAAATGAATGAATGAAGGATACTAGTAGCATTAGAACATTTAAAGGCCAAACTGAATTTTCTGCTAAAAATGACATTTGTGACGTTTTAAGGACTAACCACACACGTGAGGGTCGGGGCCGGGGCGTGCCCGGGGTGTGGCCGTGCCGCGACTTTTACACTAAGCTCCGTTGTCGGCACGGAGACGGACATGTGTGATCGAGTCCATATTACAATGTATGCAACGATATTTTTTTTTACTCGTGAACGCGGCACGCGGCCCCGTCACGGCACGGCCACGGCCCGGCCTCGGCCCTGACGTGTGTGGTTAGTCCTTTAGACTCTCCACAGAATTTGTTAATTAACAATGTTACACTAATTAATTTACAATACAATATTAAACCGTTATATTATGGGGCGCCACGTATAATTTTCCTGTTTGGAATTCGAGTCAACAATTGTATATTTATAGTAGGTGCCTGTACTCGTAGTATAATAGGTGACTATTCTATACTTTTTGAAAGAAATACTTTACTCATAAAATAATGAAGTTGTAATGTAATGTATGTCTCTGCTAGATGCAAATGGATAGACATTATATTACCATGTTGATCAAAGAGAGTAGTATACTCCTTAGAGTGCTTTTCAGACCCAAAACGACTTGATGGGATGGTGACGATAATGTAGCTTTACCATGTAGGTGGATTATCTATGAAATCCGTCATTATTCGACAAGTGATATATGTTCGCGTACAAGGAGGTAATTAATTAGTTAACTAACATAGTTTCCTTATACGTAGGTACGTAATGAATGAGTAGACAGCTTGTCTACCGCAAAATAACACAATACATTTGTCACAATTCCAACAAAATTGTGACGTAAATCAACTTGAATAACACACCCATCTATGTCAGAATATAAATGCCTATTAGCAAGCTAGAACTACAATATGTAAATTATCAATAAACTAACTTTACAGCTATAAAATTTTCAGCTACACTTATCATGGTATAAATAAAAAGAAAGAATAATAGATAGAAAGAATACACGGTGTTTGCTGTATACCCAATCTGACCAATCATCACCTTAATGTACCACTGCAGAGACGGACCTCCACCCGTGACGGAGGGATACTTGGCCTACTAATACCACGCTGGCCAGACGGGTCGGTATAGGGTTTAATTTCAAGTTTTTCTCCTTTTTACTTCGTAAAGATAATATTTACGAATAATCCGTTAGTCGGTTTTTACGACACCCATGGGATGAGATGGGGTGGTGACATATTGTATTCTTACTCCGTCACCACACGGAGAACGGATCAATCATCAAGGGTGTCGTAAATACCGGTTATCTTTACGAAATCAAAAGAAGGAACACTTGTCATAAAACCCTCTACTAATACTACATAACTGGCCAGTGTGGAATTAGGAGCTCATTTTTTTCTTTTCTTCCCCTGGAGGTAACATGTCCCTACAGCCCAGTTACAGTTTTTCACTACACCCACCTTTCTCATCAAAGGTTTTATTTGATAAAAGGTTCCTACCTTTTACCAGGTTACTTGATAACCTTTAGAACTTTTATTAAGTTTCACTGAAGTACGCCCTGTACAATATTGTGTATGCACTAGAGCATAATTAATTGTTCGAGAAGTAAATTGATATGGCTTTTAAAAGTTATACGAGTACTACGATATAAATGTACCTTGTTTATTAGTTTTCAATGTAGTCAATAAAGAATGTTTCAATATTATTCGTTTTACCTTTTTTACGTAGGATACCTATTCAAATCTGTCTATCCGACAACCTATCATCGTGGAAACTATTGAGAAATGAGCAGTTTAGTCAAAAGATAATGCTGACGTTTAGATGACCAACAGCTGACAAGTAATTTTTTTTTTTTTTTTTTAAAGACAACTCTCGCACTAGGTATCATGCCCTGTGTCGCGGGGACTTTTACAAACATCAATTAACGGACACATAGAACACCCAGACTCAGGACAATAATTTGTGGATCTCAAAAATTATTGTCTTGCGTGGGGATCGAACCCACAACCTCATGCGCGGCAGCCGCTGGCTCTACCGGCGCGCCACCGAGGTCGTCAATTTAATATATTTTAACTTTAATATATTTTTTCTGTTCACAGATTTACAGCCACGTTCAGTCCGTAGCGTTGACGCTATGTTGAAGAGCGAGAAACGCGTTAAGCGTTGCGCTTGCAGTTGCGACTAAACTTATAAAAGTGCCGGCGATGAACACGCGCCGAAACTTCAAGGGAATGGCGACTTCTACACCAATCCCTATACAATAATCAATCTCAATATTCAAATAACATATCTTCAGATAAAATAAACGGCACGTCTCTAACATTTCTGTAAATAAAGTTGTTAATCCATGAGCTTCCGATGGGATATTGCTTTCATTAATTTGAGATTGTATTTATGAAAAAAGATAATATTTTATTTGTTATATAATTATAAATTTTATAAATCAGAAATCTGCTTAGACGTATCCATGGTTAAGTGTTACGTTTTAAGAATGCAATTGTAAAGGTTTTAAAATAAAATAGTTGTAGTTGAGTATGTTTAAGTGCGTGCATTATACTGTAGTTCAAACCCCATTAAACATCTCAATCGTTAATATCAACATCATGCTCCATTTTATTTTTAGCGTATTTTTATTTATTTCATATAACGCTGGTTTGTTATAATAGATACCTAAAACTTAATTGCATTTTGTTGGGTTTAATCATTGGATATTTATCAATAATTTCCTTTTAATAACTAGTGGTGATAATATTACATTATTTACGAACCTGTATTCTATTATTGTGATCCTAAATTAAATTTTTTATTAGTTATATTTGTTATTATTTCTATAAAGCCTTGCCTATATTTTTATAACTTTAACTTTCAAATTGTGACAAAGCTCCTTAAATAAATATTTAAAAAAGAAGTAGATAATTTAAAAAGAAAATGTCCGAAATGAGCTAGCTAATATACTGTTGGTTTGGCAAGAGTGACGTTAAGACGATGGATGAGCTTAAGGACCGCACAAAGTGAAAATACTTGGGGAGGCCCATATCCAGCTGCATAAGTTCTTTAGGTGAATCATATATAATAACTCATTCGCGTAAGTATACTAGATCTCATACCGCAAGTGCTATAAAAGTGGACGAAGGTATAGTTTGCAGTTCCTTCCCAACACTTTAACAGCAGTATGTAATGACCAGGACGGTGTGCGTCATGAAGATGATGAAACAGACAGCAACACAAGGTACCTACTTCTAGTTACATACAGTAAATGACATGTACAAATAGTAAACAGTATGTTATCGTACAGCGTGCGTCACAGATACATACGATTGATTTGTCACTCGAGCACCTGTCCGTTATCCACTTAAGTTCGTAACTTGCGCCGACAGAGGGCGAGCGCTCGCTTATCTGATTAAGTTTGTACAGTCACGAGCAATAATATGTACACATTTTCGCATTTTGTAAACCAGTTATCTAAAGTTCTGCCAATCCAAAATTGAAAATTCGAAGATTAATTCAAAACTGTACGGAACCTCTTCTAAATTACGAATTCATTTTGATATTGTAATGTCTAGATAAACGTGCAGATAGTTTAGAAAATTTGAAAATGTACTGGTGCACTATATTTTATGTTTGTCTATTTGAATTGGGTTCTGAATTCTGAATTGTTTTTACAAAAATAATGCATGTTGCTGTCTTTTGCATTTACTTTTACTAACAATAACAGCCTCTGTGGCGCACACGGTCGCCGAAGCGGCTGTTGTGTTGTGCACGAGATCGCTGCTACGATTCCCTCGGAGGACAATTCTTTGTGTGATCTACAAATTAATGTTCTGAATTAGGATGTTTTTGTGTCCGTTAAATTGATGTTTGTAAAGGCCCCGCGGCATAGGGCATGATCCCTAGTGCTGGAGAAGTACTTTAAAAAAAATAACAGGTTGCCTGTACCACCAATAGAAATATTAGTAAACCAATGAGTAAGTGTCATAATATAATTATGATACATGGGAGTTGGGACACAGTAGGTAAGGGTAAACAAAATAAAGTTTAAAATGATATAAATCAAAAGTAACAGTAAGAATACCTGATAGAATATTAAAAGTTATTATAAAATAAATTTAAATATCTTTGAAGTTCGCTGCAGGGCCCAGGCATCGTCGATACAAAATGTTCACTCAAGCTTAATATATCCAGGTACCGGGAACGTCACTTTATATTACCGATGCGTTCCAGATCGTAATATTCGCATCTAACATGAAATATCTGAAGCAGAAATGTTACATGAGTGTAGTAATATGAACGGTTATTAAACTGTGATTGAAAATAATATTTATAGATAGTTACCTTCTTTTATTTTTATTTGAATACAACTCTCAAACTACGGATGGAGCAGTGTTTTTACAGATACAGATTTCGACATAAAATCGTAAGCCTGTATAAATCAAGACAATTATTTGCGGATTGTACTATTGAAATTAGAAGAAGGTTGAATGAATGTAAACTGTTACCATACAAGCCAGCAAATATGGAGATATTATCTGCAGATCATCGAAAAGCGTGTCTTAACTTTTCACGTAATTACCTAAAATGGTTATACATCTAGTGGAACAAATTTCTCATTTCTAATGAGTGTTTAATTATACTGTATGGTAAGGATGGAAGGACTAAGGTCTACAGAAGAGATGGAGAACACTTTGCACCATGCTGGATTAAAAGAAAAGGTCATCCATGGTGGTGGTTCGTAGACTATTTGGGGAGAAATTAGTGGCAATGACAAGACAGAGTTTGTCTTTGTTTTTGGGTCACATCTGCCCTTATTTAACAGTCATAGGGACATTGAACAGTGTCTTGAACCTCATGTGATGCCCTGGCATTTACGCACAAGGATGCTAGGGCAAACACAGCGAGCGTCGTATGAGATTATGATACCGTAGTAGATATCTCTATTATTGATTGGCCAGCAAGAAGCCCGGACATGAACCCGATTTAACATCTATGCAATAAGTAAAAAAGACGAATTAGTGCAAGAGATCATGCCTTAAAAACACTTAGCCAGCTGTAAAATACAATCCAAGAGGAATAGAACAGAACGCCACTATATTTGATGGTGACTCTCATCCGATCGATGAAGAAAAGTACAGAAGCAGTATGTATGTATAGTATGAGACCTTGGGGAGGGTATATGAGTCATTAAATAAACGCTTCCAAGCTTTTTTTTCATTTACGTGTGAAATTTTATCAATTTCCGTCACACTACGTGCAGGGTAAAAACGTCTTGTTAAACAAAACACAATATCTACGAAAATAAAATTTAAATTTAGAACATTAACATTATTATTTGAAAACCTCATTAAATTCCTTATTAAATGACATACAGCACATATTCCTAAATATACACATTTTTCTCATAATCCATACAAAACACAAACTTGCTGACTGTTTCGATTTTTTTGATGAGAAGTGTATAACCATTTTAAAAATCTTACAGACAGTAAACCTTAATAATGCTTACTGAATTTATATCTGATATATGATCTGTGAACGTTTGATAGCCAGCGGGTATCCAAGGTTTGCGTAATCGGCTTCCTTGTACTATGTTAGGGAGGGTCGGAAACCCATGTTTACTATTTTATTTGGGATCTACAGAGCATTGACATGAGTCTTGATTATAGTTGCAAAACTTCTGATTAATACGGAATAATACCGGAAAAAATCAGGGAAAATTTCATAAAATCGGATTTATTCAAAATTTATTTAATAAATATTTTTATGTTTTATTTGCTGAAAAATTGTATTTTGCATCGATCGTCGATCACCGCCGCGCCGGCGCCGCTACAACTTTGTGCGCCGGCCGCAGCGTCACGTGCGCTAGCCCGTCTGCACGACTCATGTCACGACGTGAGTGGTTCACGTTGTGACATGACTCTCGAGTTGTTCGGCAGCGGTGCGGTAAGAGAGAGAGGACATGCTTTGCGGAGGACCTTTCCCCTTGCGAGTGAGTAAAAGATTCGATCGAATTTTCCGTCAAATATATCGCCCGAATATTAAACTAATCTAAAATAATAATATAAAACAATCGGTACCAGACAAAATGCATAAATAGTTTATTTACGATTATTTATACTTACCTATAAATTATAATTATACACATAATAAATAAAAACATAATAATATAAATTTTATAGCACATAAATAATATAATAAATATATCACGTGACAGTGCGATCAGTTGAAAAAATCCCAAAGTTCCGGTATATTTCGGTATTATTCCGAGTTAATCAACTTGAATTATTCGGATTTTTTCCCGCTAGCATCTATAGTCTTGATGCCCTCTGTGTCAAAATTTTGATAAGTTTCTATACATTGGCTCTAGCGAAAAGGCCTTAAATAACTGGTACTTACACATCGTGTTCGGGGATCAGTGTACATCTATTGCACATGACATGTGACGCGAAAGGAAGTAAACGGATTAAAGGTGTTTAGTCATTGCCATCAGTTGTCCACACAACTGGACTATATTCGACCTTTCCATTAGCTTCGACACTAAGTACTTAATTGCACTGTGACCTAGGAATATAAAAAATAAAAAAGTGTTGCTCTGGACGTTACTTTTTCATTATTATAGTTTATTTTAAATAGTTATTTATATTTACTGAAGCTAATCGACTTTCTGCAACATTTTACATAGTCAATTTAAATAAAATGTTATCGTCAAAAATAATTTTAGTAGGCGTTAATAAGTTCACGATCGAGTCACCTTCTAAAAACGGTCGGTGAACTCGACAGATAAAATAGACTACAGATAATCGAATGCCTAGTGATATATACTCGTAGCTTAAAGGAGCACGTATGTTTGTGTTGATTAAACTGTTCTCGACTAAAAACCCTGTAGGTACTGTTACATCGACTTTAAAATAGTATGTAGACGATTTACAGTTTTGTGACTGTTTACGATCGACTTCTTTACTTTGGCGGTCATTGCATGCGGTTGCTATGTTGTGTTAAGTTGCGGTTGCAAATTCTTGGATATTTGGTTGTACGACTGACAAAGACAACGGTCTTTGTGCCAATTTAATAATGATGATTTGACACTAGTGACTTGAACTCTATATCTAAGTTATTTTTAAAAAAATGACTTACTATCTTTATTAGATACTTCCCTATAAGATTTTTTAAGGCGTTCGATAAATCGATGTTAAATAAACTAGTTTTGATAATATAAACAAAATATATAAGTATGCAACGTTATTTTAACAAATGTGTAACAGAGAGGTCAAATTCTATCCTAGAAATCACCTGGGCTGTCCGAAACATAGATAACATAAATAGACAAACTCAATAAAAATACAGAATCCTGTTAACGTAGTTTTAGTGAAAATATCTTTCATGAACAAACCATTTTTGCCACTCCGGATTTATCAAAGTTAACTTTGATAAATCCGGTATAGATTATAAAAAGACATGGAATTATTCATCATTTAGACGTTCTTTGTTTACACTCTAACGCGCTGTCTGATTCTTTCTTAACTGTTGTTATGCATCAGATGACAGCCAGCTTTGTAAATCTCAACCAAAAGACATTCACTGCTAAACAAAAAAATAAAACAAAAGACAAACCAAACCTCTGACAAAAGTCTCCACCTTCTTCTGTCCTGTCTGCCTTCAGCATTCATTGTATAGCCAGCTTTACCAGGTCAATATATCCATCGATTTCTCAGTCTATTTTGTTGTATAATATGACCATGATAGAATAACCAAACATAAAGCAAGCTCGTATGTTTCCTCAAAGTTATTACGCCATTGATTTAGTTAGCTTTATTAGATCGGGCTTGTTGCGACGATGTTGCAACCAATATGAATAACATAGTCAAAGCTTAACTGAATCAAGGTGTACATTTTGAGGAGCGGGTACATTGGAGAATACATTTAATTGACCACTTAGACCAAAGGATGATCTGGTAAAAATTTCGGGAGGCTTTGTAGAATTAAATGGAAGGATAGCTGATGAGGCATAGGATCACTAGCGATGGAAAAAGCGGTTGAAGCCTATTTCCAGTAAATGACGTCCTTTGGATAGTACCTAAAATAAATCATGTGAATCAAAATCAGCGCAGGACTTTAGCTTAGTAAAGTGTCAGTTAACATTATAGGTACTTCAAACAGAAACCGCATCTAAATAAACCACAAGCAATTTAAAAAGTGAACCCTCAAAAGGACACTAATCCTTATGTTAGCACCCTAAAAGGTGTAACATTTTAATAGGTCACTCGAGATCTTCACAAGAGATGTCAAGGGCTTAATCTATTTTTTATATATTATGTTTACTTTAAAAACTATATTGGAAGCAAAGAGGTAACAACATAAAGATAAGCAATTTGAATTTAGTGTCAAGTTTTGTAACTTTGCAATCTATACTAATTGTTAAGTACTAGAGTATAAGGGGAACAAGGGATAAGGGGTGTCACCTTGTATTCTTATTACTTCACCACATTAGGTAGATAACAAGTACGGTATGTAAAACGAAGGTCGTAATTTTCACGAAGCTTATGTTCGATCTTCAAACAAAGATTATTACCGTTTTACCCTCACTCACTTTTACGGCCAGCGTTTAAGTTCGCCTGCCTAATTGCTGCATATGAGAAAACATAAAAGAAAAGGTTTCAGGCTTTGAGGTTCTATTCTAAAAGAGATGAGGCCTTGATTCTTTACAGTTTTATTTATCTATTTTTACCTATCTAATATTGCTTGCTTTAGCAATATTAAATAGAACAACATTTGTTCAAAATAAGTATTTGGTGATAAATGTTAGTGCGCTGTACACGGCGTTACTTCCCCATCTAATCCCATAATTGTCGTTAAAGAGGACTAACGTAAAACTCTACACCAGTTCGTCTTTTTCCTTCGATATAAGTTGATAGTAGAAGCAGCCTCCTTTCGTTACTGAAGCAGATCAGTCTCTTTATTGTGACATTGCCTAATGGACCGTTAAGAAGGCTCCTTCTGTCAAAACCAACTCAGCTGTCACCGGAGCCTAAAAGATTGTTGTTTCACCAAACGTTGCGTGAGAAAGAGAACAACTCATAGAAAAGCAGTCAGAAACGTGCACACGCACACGCGCTCGATTGTATTATTACAAATCAAAATGTCATTCAAAATATAAATATTGTTCTTCTTGATTGTTAGGGTTGACACTAATACTAGCTGTAGGTAGTTACCTAAAAAGTAATAAATCAGGAGTAAATAAAGATAACTAAAATGGGTTTTAAAAAAGTATTTTATTGTAAGTTTTGTTGCGGAAGACACAACAAACGAGACATCAATTTATCTTGTAAGTGGTGTAGGTATGACACCGTAAAACATTATATATGTCGCAGCGTGGATAATTAAATACTCTTTTGATTGTTAATAACTTAGCTTTATGATTCGATTATAAAGATTATCACTCCTTGTTATTTAAGACAGCAAACGAGAGCTCTCTTTGCGCATGACCAAGAGAGACGTCAGATTTGGAAAACGCTAATCCTAATCCTAAAATATATCCGTTTGGATCGTGCTACATTCTTAATAATATTGTAATTGTGGTATAGTGTTAAATCATTATACGATAATCAAGCTGTCTATTTCTTGTTGATTTCACGAATATGTTTGACGAAGATCACCACCCTGAACTGAACAATCCTGCCGGCTATCGCCACCCTGAACTAAACAATCTTGCCGGCTCCCCGACATCAGAAGTGGGATACGAAGACACCTCACCATGTGTTTGAAATCGTGATAATACCTTTGCAAAATGGCAACTACCGCTTGAGAGACAAAATAGGAATTTTATGACGATTATTCGTACTATGAAGACGCCATTTTTGCCGTCGGAGAAATTCTGTTAAATTAGATGGATTTCTACTTCGGCTTTGTTTAACATCGAAGAATGTGATCATGGCGGCTTTATGTCTTGGCTAAAGTGTTTTTGATTTCAGCAATACAGTAATGTCTCTGTGTTTGACACGACAAGGAGAATGAATATTGATACTAGAGAATATGGAGTGCTAATAATTAAAATTAGTTAACATTCTCCAATTGATGGTGATAAATGGGATTGGAAACACCTCAATGTGGTGCACGAAAACACAACAATATTTGCTATGAAGCGTGGTAATAATCATGGAAAATTAAAGCTTTTTGATGGAAAGTTTGTGCATAAAAATGGGAATGTTATGTTATGAAAAAAGGGTATCCTTGGCAACGGAGCGGGTCTAAGACTTTCAATTTGGTGAAATCATTCCATGTATTAATTTTAGAGTGAAGTGCTCACTCTTTAATGGTAATAGTAGTACAATAATGGAGTACTGTTCAATAAGAATAGTTTCATAGGGTTTAACCCTGTGATGAGGGTTTTATTTGTTGCTAGTTTTGATTTTGTTTATTAATTTGTTTTATCTTGTTATTATTTGTGACTAAATAGGATATCATGATATTGTTTTCAGCTTAACATTGAGATCAATGAAAATTAGTTCGTAATGATGACGATTATGGTATTTTACAACACTGTTGAGTTAAAATAAGGTAAGGTTGAAAAACAGACAATAATTGATGTCCAATATGTCAGTAAGTTCTATATTGTTACTATGTGCCATACTATTACAAGTCTGTTTTGTTGGCGTGTATGCTAAACTACGCTGTTACATTAAATTAGTACCATGAATATACAAAGGTCCGTTTAAAGTCAAGTTAGTTCAAGATTAATAGGAGTTATTTAATCACGCGTGTCGAACAGCATATCCTTTGCAGTATTTTATTGAGTAAACTCGTGATGGAGTATTAAGCTGTCCGCTATCTGATAAGGACGGTAACCCACACTCAAGGTTGTTCCGAGTCCTGTGTTGTTGGATCAGGCACCGTGAGGGTGGCCTGGGTCCTGTGTTGTTGGATCGGGCACCGTGAGGGTGTGGGCAGAGTGCTTGTCGGCTGTGATGCTTGTTTTGCAAGTAATAGTAACTAAATAAGAATATAGTTTTTGTGGTTCGACTGTCGTTGAAAATAACTCCTTGAGGTAGCTCACACGAGGACGTGTGAATGTCAGGACGGTCGCGTGAAGGCGGGTCAGTATTATAGCCTTTAGGAAGCGCCAAGTAAATACTGCCAAAGCACAAAAAGAAAACAAAGTCGAAGTTACATCTTGTTTAGAAGGTACGAGTTCTGTGTTTGTGTTACTTTGTGAAAATAACAAATAGCTACTTTATACCTAGTTTGCCTATTCGTATTCTTCGTTAAATGCGAAAGTGTATTATGAAATATTGTTACATTACCACAAAGAGAAGTACCGTATAAGCTAGACTGTCATACCTCTAGTAATTATGAGAATGAGTATTTATTGCATCGAAAGTGTATCACATCATATTTGAAAAGAAATTGATTATTATTGACTACCAAGTTTAATTGCTAATTTGTTACGTTAACGTTTTACTATTTGTGATTTGACATAGGTAAAGTTTATTATCTATTGTAATGAAATAATCCAAAGTATGTTGTGATATCCTCCAGATTTATGTGGTGTGTATTGATGATGAGATTAAGGTACATTAATAATTATACCCAATTAGTAGCGAAGCGATTTGACGTTGTTAGTAAAATTATGCCTTTTGTGCATTATGTTTTAAATAGTTTGTTTATTTGCAGTTAGAACAAAGCTGTTGTTTACGTGTAGTGAAAGATACAGAGTAAGATTGATATTCTGCGAACTAAGTATTGTTGCCTATGTAAAATGCTAAACAAATACAAGCCCGTAGATTCCGAGTGGAGATTCTCAAGAGAAGTAATGGTGATATACAAGTTAAGGTTATTTAAGTAACTTTATAGAAATAACTTTAGTGAGAATTCTATCACTCATAGATAGTCGACTGTACTAGCAGCTAATACATTCTCATAGTCTCTTGTAAGGAGTCCGTGGATGTACGTTGAATGTATTGGCTCTAGCGGAGGTCGGGGTTAGTAAGGACCCTATGGTGTATTATAGGAGGGAGATGCACACGTGTGATTTACGTGGATTCATAAATGCAAGTATAAGTGAGTTGGTGATGATTCGTTGGCTGGGAAAGCCATTGTTACAGAGTGTAATTTAGAACTTTACATTGCTGATCTTAAAGTTGATTTATGGTGCTGTAGACTATGGTTATTATTATTGGTACATAGCTTTTTGTATTGTAAAGTTCTAAAAGCTTAAGACTAAATAACAAATCCATTAAATGAGATTAATGGGTGTAAGTTAAATGTTCCGCTGGTTAACCTTTAACCACCGAGGTGGTCTGTTTGTCGCATTAACGCCGATGTGCCGTCTCAGAGACGTCTAAAATTAAAGTCACAAAATAAAATAAAAAAAATATTTGGGTTCGATAAATTGTGACGTCTGTGAGACGTATAGGACGGTGATTAAAGGTTAAGCGAAGCCGGGTTAAGCGAAGCCCCTGGTTAGGGGAAGCCCCTGGTTAAGGGAAGCCGCTGGTTAAGCGAAGCCGCTGGTTAAGCGAAGCCACTGGTTAAGTGATGCCGCTGGTTAAGCGAAGCCACTGGTTAAGTGATGCCGCTGGTTAAGCGAAGACACTATTTAAGTGATGCCGCTGGTTAAGCGAAGACACTATTTAAGTGATGCCGCTTATAGCGAGTTGCTATGTAAGTCAAATGAAACGATTGTTCCGAGATTAAATATTGACTGGTTTTATTATCATAATAACTACTTTAATACTAACTAGCTTAAATACTAGTCCATATGAGTTTAAGTAAAAGAAATAGAGCTTACATTACTGTGGCAATATTATCTGCCTAATTGACAGTAAAACACTAGAGTTAAAACAGTCAGAAGGTTTGTTATGTTATACTTGATTCTATACAAAATTACTTTGGCACGTTCGTGCGTACTGGCTTTGGCTGTCGCCACACCGCTGGTTAAGCGATGCCGCTGTTTAAGTGATGCTGCTGGTTAAGCAATGTTTATAACTGACCTTATTGGTCAGATATGGCCGAGACAAAGGAAATGTACCTGCCTTTATCTCTTTTCAGAACCACAACACGAGGACGTGTTAGGCGCAGGACGGCCGTGTCGCAGCGTGGATAATTAAATACTCTTTTGATTGTTAATAACTTAGCTTTATGATTCGATTATAAAGATTATCACTCCTTGTTATTTAAGACAGCAAACGAGAGCTCTCTTTGCGCATGACCAAGAGAGCCGTCAGATTTGGAAAACGCTAATCCTAATCCTAAAATATATCCGTTTGGATCGTGCTACATTCTTAATAATATTGTAATTGTGGTATAGTGTTAAATCATTATACGATAATCAAGCTGTCTATTTCTTGTTGATTTCACGAATATGTTTGACGAAGATCACCACCCTGAACTGAACAATCCTGCCGGCTATCGCCACCCTGAACTAAACAATCTTGCCGGCTCCCCGACATATATATATATATTTTTTAAAGTTAAGCTGTTTATTCTTGAGGCAGTTTTTTAGACCGTGCATCGTTAATAGGGGTTCCATACAGTACACAATAATATCTTACTTCACATACAGTACATGAAGTTAATTTTAGCTGGATTTAAAAAAAGGAAGGAACTTCATAAAATAAATAATAATCATAAAATCTGGAAATGATAGTTGACAAGAAATGATACTTGATCAGTCATTCAGATACCGGGGCGGGGGTGAGTCACGTAAATAGGTTTATTTTATTTAAATTAAAAAATTAAAATAATGATTTAAAGCTTGGCTTCTACCTGTTTTTGTAATACCTACTCTGTCTCTGCATCATCCTAAGGTTGACTGGTAGAAAATGCCTTTGGCATTAAGTCCGCCTTTGTGCATGATTTTGTACATAAGTTTTAAATAAAATAAAATAAATATTAAAAAAAAAATACAAAATGAATTACAAAAAAAATACAGTTTGTGCAATGTGACAGCCTTAGCTATGCTCTATTGACTATTGTAATAACATTGAGGTAATATGTACTACGTACTAGAGAAATGTACGTAAAAAGTATAAATAATAAAAAATGTATGTATAAATGTATGTATGTAAGAAATGTATGTACGTAGGTTCAAATGTCGACTGAGACAACTGAGGTGCATGCACCTCAGTTAATGGAGCAAAAATTTTGTTCGGGATGTCATCTCTAGTACGTAGTACATATTACCTCAATGTGCCCCTCGACAAGACACTGGCAAAATATGTGACGTTTCACATGAGGCCATTCACGAAGAAGTCAAGTCAAGTCTACCTCAATGTGTAATAATAGGTGAATTTTGACTGTTGATTTTAGTCAAGAATGTCACTGATGTAGGTATTTTATCTAACTGGTTATGCATCTGATAATAATTGGATCTCTTTGATAAAAGAAATTACGAAACTTCTTACTGGCAAGCGACGTAATTGTCATAAATGACATAAATTAAAGTTTATTGAAGTTTAAAAAAAAATATTCGGTAACATTCGACGACGGTCGGCTCGCTGTCGTACCTCCCCTCCTCCGACCCGAGGGGTGCAGAAAGTGGAGGCGAGATGCAAGATGTCGATGGCGGAAACGAGCACGGTAAAATTTCCTAAAATGGTTTTGGGAAAAAGGTAATTGCGTACAAACTTTAGAATGTATCTAGTCAATATAAAATTATTTGAATTTTCGAATAAATAATCTATTCCTATTCCCAAAATATATTTACCTTTATAAACGTGTAATCCTATTTTATTACGCTACAAGTTGTCATAAAATGTGCATAGAATTATGAACTTTGAAGCCTCATAACTTGTAAATG
Source organism: Schrankia costaestrigalis (assembly GCA_905475405.1). Classification (NCBI taxonomy): domain Eukaryota; kingdom Metazoa; phylum Arthropoda; class Insecta; order Lepidoptera; family Erebidae; genus Schrankia; species Schrankia costaestrigalis. Next base: position 10,942,933 of record FR997838.1, read on the forward strand.
AATATTTTTTTTACTGTTTTATTAATCAATAAGACTAGTTAATAACGAGACAAAACGATATCATCTATAGTTTTGAGTATTTATTATATAATGAAGGAGGAATTAACTTTCTTTGTTTGTATGGAATTGCGATTGAATTGTTTCCCCTTAAAATGAATATTATAAAGTAGCTAATAAGCAAACGAAGCTCCGTCCCCTTATGTTTACATCCTTACCATAATGATTATGTGTGTATTAGCACGTACGTGTCGAGTTTCAAGGTCTCGCCCTTGAATCTCTGTTGTTCTTAGACTCAGTTTACACACGCTGTATTCGTTGCCGTTAAATTTAACCCCGGTCTTAGGGATTCACATTGTACATTAAATTGAACAATACGTTAAGGATAAAGTATCAAATAAAACCAAGCAAAACATTAATGCATTTTCCTTACCTTTATTGTTACATACAAATACCTAATTAAACTATTTACAAAATAATTTATTTACCTAATACAAGTTACAATTTTTTTAAACTTATTACATATCGATCAGTCATTTTTTTATTTGTTAATTAACTAACACTTTGTTGTTACTGCTTCTGCTAAGCTATGGTCGGGCAGTTGACTCCTTGACAATTGTGATTTATTATTACTTGTTAAAATAATTAAAACTACGTACAAACTAAGTATAAGGAGATTTAAAAGAAAACCTGTTATATAACCAACCAGGTCATTAGAGAACGATTTCAAACCCCACAGTTCAATTATATCTTTAGAAAACAAATAAATATTAATAATTAAACAAAGAAGAAATGTTACGACTGCTAAACTACTAGCGAATTGTCTTATTTTGTCAGCAAATACTCTGTAAATGATAGTTATGTAAAGGCATGTACCTGCGAATATAAGAGGCCATCGGAATATACAACAAATAAGTAAATAAACTAACCAATTATCCATTACTTTGGTTGCAATCAAAGTAGTCCACACGGCACTTATTGGCACTGGTATCAACCAAGAACACATTACCACCCTGTAAAAGTTCTTTTCTCTTATTTTTACTAAAACTATAATTAAACTGTTATACATGTGTCTTATGAAAAAGAATACTAATATTGCTATAACATAGTCTATGTAAAATTGACAACAACTTAAGGAGTAAGTGGTAAAATCTGATGATGATATCTTTCCATAATGTTCTAAAAATGTAAATACAAATATAACTCTTTTTAAAAATCTTGCTAAAGTCAATTGCATTAACATTTGATTTCTGTAATTTCTTCTCCATCGTGGCATCTTGGAAGCAGCCCACACTGATATAATTAACTCTAAAGTCGTCATTAAAATTTCGACTATCACAAATTTTTCAAACAGTATATATTCACTTTCAGCGGCTGAATATGTTGTATCACTTTCATTGTTCGGAAACACTACAGAGTTATTTAAAGTCGTTATTAAGTCACTTTCATTTAATTTTGTTTCAGGAAGATCCATTATATCTTTTGTCCCTGGAATTTCTTCTGTATTAACAACAGCTACTTCGCCGTCACTTGCCATTTTGAAGACATATATTTTACACTTATTTACGACTAATACAGTTATAGACGCAGCACGTGTTTTAATGTCGGCAGATAGACTGGTATGAAACTAATATTGTAATAACAAACGGGAAACAAATACTAACACAGTCATTATTCAAAGGTAAATGATACATGCTAGTTATTGGAATTTGCGGTTTGTAAACGTCATAGATTGGAAGCAAAAACCCGTGTGCGAAGCGATCGTCTTGTGCTATTGATAAGCTTATTAAAGGAAGAGGACAAAATGTTTGTTCGTCATGTGCCAGGCAGAACTGCGGACAACTCTTAGTGCTAACATAAACTACAGAAGTTTATTTATCTAGTCAACAAAGCCGGGAAGTTTTCTGTGAGGAATTTAATATCCTGCGAGTTACCTTGGATACTGTTACAACTGGTGACATTATTACATGCTTATTTCATATTACCCTCACCGAAGCATCCATCATACTGTAGTAAAGTTGATATCGCCGACTTAGTTTTACAGTTAGTGTTTGTACCTTCTATAAATATAATATATTAGTTATCTACTATGTCTACTGTCTGAGCTATGCGCTTCATCCTTTTTTAACTGAATATTAATAATTGATTTTTTTATTGTGTTCACTTTATTAGTTGGTATATGCTTAAATAATAATTAATTGTTTACTGTTAGATATCATCTGTTACATCTACTCCAGAAGTGTGCCTTCCGAAACACGGAACGACGGCGACGTTCAGATGAAATCCCACTTGGCGGTCACCCATCCATCTATATAATGACCTCGCTGACATTATTTAACTAGCGTTATCGTTTCAAAATCAGTGATTGCAACTTGATAGAGCCTCCATTGCAAGTAGTGTTAAATGTTTTTTGTACACTTCAAAACACGTTTATCCTTATTGAATTAAAACTAGGTCATAAAACAAATCATTTTAATGAACAACATTAAAATAGGTAACAATCAATTATCACGGCAATTAAATTCTCCAACTAAGTCTATAATATTCTCTCAATTCAATGGACTTCATTTTACTATTATAACTTGAACTAACAATGCTTCGACTTGGAAATTATAGGTGAGGAGCGATGAATAAGAGTACATCTATAAGTTGTACCTATCTTTCAATTTAGTTCCTTGTTATTTTACGATAATAATTTTATCTGTTAGATTTATGAGATTGATTTATCTGGAACTTTCGATTGTAATAGAGAAAAGTTACCAGAAGTTCGAGCAATTAATAAAGTTGAGTAATTTTCTTTGTTAAAATGTTCAATTACCGATATCTTTTTAGAAGCTTACTAAACAGGCGGGTTTTCACCAACGACAAAAAGTAACTAGGGTTACTAATACTATTTCGCTGATCGTGACAGTGTCGCTAACAATAAATCAACAAAAAACTCTTTACTTCTCCTGCGCCTTCTTCACCTCAGCTTAATAGTTTTTGGTTCCATGCTCTTTCGTCGGCTGTCATATCATCACTTATTTACTTTTCTTTATTTTCTCTCCTTTACAGTCTATACACCGTTTTAATGTCCTTTCTCATCCTTCCTATCCATCGATATTCATATTCGTTCTCCCAGCAACAAAAAAACATTGATATGTAGAATATCAAATAACATATTTGAATAAGCACATACGGTTGTGTATCGCAATATACAAATAAAGCATTGACACAGGTAAGTAGCACAGGACTGCCACCATTTGAGCTTGACCCATATTTTAAACCTATTGATCGTCGAGCTTTCGCAAAGGTCGTCACACACTGAACAATTTCTCAACATGTTTGTATAGATCACTTAGAGGTGTTTCAGAGAAAAAGTTTAAGTTCTATAAAACTTACACAGTACAGTTGGCAAATAAAATTAACTGTAAATAATTATTTAAGAAATAATTAAATCAACTACAAATTCATCGTTTGTCGATATTCCATAATAATGTCTGCCGTAGCCCAACCGGCAGGTAGACGGCCTCTTAAAAATCAAACCTTAAAAAAGACTTCTGCAGAGAAATACGCGGAGTCTTAACCTTCTTTGGTGTGTCGAAATGCAGTATACGCTACCTTCGGAATTAATTCTTTGTGATTTTGTGATATTGTAGCGTTGTCAGTTGTTTTTAGTTCTTCATCACACGAAACGATCGATAGACACTATTACATCAGTTATTTAAAAATGGAAGGAATTGTTGAAAATCGCATAATGCTTAGCAGCAAATAAATTGTTTGTTTGTTGATTTCACTAAATCGCTTTACGAGGCACCAACAGGACGAGAATCGGTAAGGATATTTATATTGTATTCTTAGTCCATCACCATACGACCCATACAATTTTTATATCTGCAGTATATAAAAATAGTCTGTTAATGGATTATTTTCCATATCACTAGGCTTTTGTTTCTTGTGTAGGAGCTGCCTGTCAATGTGTGGGAGATCGCCTTTCTAAAAATATTGTTTAATGTCAATACTTCTATTTTTGTTGCTGGCTGTCCGTCAGGCTTGTAAAGAGTTTTCATCGGAAAATATAACGTAATACAACACTTTAAGGTTTAAATTGGGTGGGAGCTTTTACGTAGTCAAAGATAAAATAAAAGTAAAACACCATTGCAGAAAAGAATAACTATTTAGTTTAATTTTTAAATTAAATCTATCAGTTTGTTAAATGGAATACGGTAATCGTTGTTCATTAATTTATTAATTTATATCTAAATAAACTAAACTAAACATCGACTCAAGAGCTCTCTTGTGTTGGAGGCCAGAATACATTTTGGGTCGTTAAGCCAACGGAGTAAGTAATTAAACTAAAAAACGTGTAGATATCCATGGCTTTGTTATTGTCCTTCAGTCCATGTACAAACAATATACATCTACTTTACGCAGTAATACTTAGGGCTTGCGGATATCGCTAGGGTCGGCAGCAAATGCTAGAATGAATTCAGTATATTTATCGTTAAACATAAACCTCATTTAATGGTTTTTCATTCATTTTCGTTCATGCATTCAAATCTGTCAAGTGACGTTTACTACTAGACATAAGCCTTATTTAATTATTTTTACTTTACGCGATCCTATGTCTTCTTCTTTTATATAATAATAAATGAGCCTTGATATTTAACTAGCAGACCCGTGTCCACTTCGTTGGGCAGCGAAAAAAACGCGTTCCTTTTTTTAAACATATTTCATTACTGTTCCACTCCTTTTAGTCATAGCGTGATACTATATAGCCTATGACACTCCCCAATAAATGAACTATTCAACACATAATAAGAATTTTAAAAATCGGTTTAGTAGATCCAGAGATTACCCCCTACAACGTCACAAACACACAAACAAACAATAACATAAACTTTACGTCATTATAATATTATAGTAGAGACTATCAGCATTAAATAATATAAGCAGCAACCCTGTAGCATTTGTCACTGTTTAGAACTCTGTCAGACCTTCACGTAGCGGGTCGGCTATGCACGTAATTTGCATTCAAATATGAATCTTAACTGTTTTGTAGATGTCTGAATTTCCTTTGTCATAGCGTAAATTGCGCTACGTTGGGTTGACGTCCGGTTAGTGGAAATTGTACATCAGAGCTTCTTGGTCTTAAATATATAATTTTAATATCTAACCCACTTGTTACGAGAAGTGTAATACCTATAGAAATGTTATAATTTTTCTCATGAACTGTTTATTGTAAATCATATGTCGCACATCCAGATCTAAACAGAGCTAACTCAAAAATTGTCGTTTTTGACTTATACACACAGTCGAATTCCTTGATTCGTTTCGCACCGACCAAGAAAACAGATTTAAAAATATTTACACTACACGACGCTAGATGCCATAAGGAGTCTTTTTTGTTGAATGAACGGACTTCACTCTTTCCCGTCGAAACAGGAACATCGCCAGTTACCACCAGTATTGCAAGCGCTCGCACGCATCTTTGACTAACAATGTGGAGTTATTTTGAGTTGTACTGACTGTAGCTGAAATTTTACAAAATTTTATTTGGAGTTGTCGCTATTTTAACGGTTAGATTCAAGAGTTTATATATAACATTTTGAGTTAAACCAGTATTGCTGGCAAGATGAGTAAAATTTATTATCTTATTTAGAGTTGTTACTCTATTGTAGGAACATTATTGAAATTCGAGTTGAACCTCTTTTAATGAGTCATTTTTCAAACTGTTATATTTCTTTGGAATGTAAATGAAATTTAATCCTTCTACCACAAACATTATGACTATTTTCAGTTTAATATAGATTTGTATTCATTCTAAAGATTAAACAGTTTATTCGTATTTCACGGACATATTTTTGAGTTAAACCTCTTTAGACGAATAACGTTTAGTTACATAGTTTACATTTCAGACAAACAGTGAATCGAGGACGGTTTTTAGTAAATCTAATAGAACAAAAGAACAAATAAAATGTCGATCTTCTTAAATTAATTAATTGTACCCACTCCACTTGAAACTTTGGAGGATGACCTTAACTTTTTATTATGTGACGAGGTATCAGGAACAACTTATACCGCCTTTCCCGTTGTAGACGAATCTATACCCAGCACTTCACAATAATGGAAGCCGACCTATTACATTTGCCCAATTCAAAGCGAGAGCAGGCATGACTCTAAATAAAAAAATATTTATACACATTATGTTTAAGCAATAGAGATCTAATTCAAAATTTGCGATTTTTAGCTTCTATACATGACTAAAATTCAGAAATCCTGTAGTATACTTCTTCTAGCTGGACCTATAAAGCATAGACAAAGACAGAAAACTCCTGCGGTGAGCAGTATTGCAGAAAACCGTTTTTTGTGTGTGAAAAAGTGTTTTTTTGAGTTGTCTCTGTTTAGATCTGGATGTGCGATGTCATGTAAAAAATAACAAAAAAAAAAACTGTGACTTTTGGAAAAGCCTGAAAATGGTGTCCTTTTAAAAGGACGCTCGTAAAATGTACTACTGTCACTTCGCTGATACTAAAATATTAAGTTTCAGAATAAAATTGGGAAAACTCATTGTATTCCTCTGGTTTTAATAAAAAAGTAAATAGCTGGTATTTTACCATATATATCATATCTAATTCATGATATATAATAGAAAAATACCACTTTTGCCCCGAATCAATGTTCTCAGAACATTTTTGTTATACGACGACTTTATAACACTGGTCGTTCGACGATTTATACGTGATTATATCTCTTTTGTTGTTGAGAGAATCGTCTTATTTTGCTTACAGGTTGAACTTTACAAGGATTTGTAATATTATCATGCCACTTGTTCAACAAAACCACTTCAGCACTTGTAGATCTGTATTGAAACATTCCTCGCTCTGATTTAGGCATATCCTTATTAGAAGGTAAAATACCCATACACGATTCTCTCTTATGGTACCAGTAGCTTTCATACCTGTTCCTCCCAGTCTTATCAATAAGATGAACAGACGTAAAAAAAATGTCAAAGAATAAGCGAAACGGCGCTGTCTCATCTATTGAACGCAGAAAATGGGAGAATGACACTAGCGCCTAAGACCAGCTTTTTGTAACTTTCAGGAATGTCTGCTCCTTGACCTTGATAAGAATCAAACCATACGACATATCCTTAGCGAGTAACTCAGAATTTGTAGCCCCATCGAAGCGGTTTGCCTCGTATAAATAGTTTCTTCGAAAGATTCTAGATTTAGAAGTGGTCTTTTTGCCACTTGTGCTGAATGCTCATCATCGCTATTGGTAGAAGTCGATGCATCATAGCTATAATGAGCTATTGCAGAAACTGGTAACTGAGATCCAGAAAAATTACACATAGAAACTTGATTCTCGTCACCTGAATCTTCGTCAGTTACCTCGGCATTACAGTTAGCAGAAGGTTTAATTGTAATATATGACGGTATTTTGTCATCATCATCAACCAGTTCTTGCTTCTCCACAATCTCATGTAAACATTATACTCTGATATGTGATCTAAAGGCAAAAAAAGGAAACATTTCTAACGAAACTATCAAAGCGTCATAGTAGGTCATATTACGACTGTCCGTTTAAAAGGACGCCATAATGAACTTGAAATATGGCAACTACAATTGTATTGTACATAGTAATAAATACATTAGATATATAGGGAAGGGTTATGTTGTTACAGTATTACACGTATTTTTTCGATATTTAGTTACAATTGTATATTCTAACCTTTCACCAGATATATAGTTTTTTTTTTTAACTTTTTCTGCTAAAACCACAATATAATACACTTAAAACAGCAAAGTAATTGATTAAATGACAGATAAACTCCTAAACTCGTAATATTTATCAAAAACTATTTGTTGTAGTAACCTCATATTTTCAATTATTTATTTTTAAGTAGTGGTCTTTTAAAAGGACGCTCGTAACAAGTGAGTATCTAAGGATTGACTTGGTGGCATAGCGGTTGCAATATCGGCTGCGGTACACGAGGTGAAATGGGTTCGATTTCCACGCAGTACAATTCTGAGAACTATCTACAAATTATAGTCACAAGCATACATGGTATTTTATTTTCGTTAAATTTATGTTTGATAAGTTCCGTGACACCGGTCATGATCCCTAGTTAGGAATATGTCTTTCTAAAAGGAAAAAGGAAACAAGTATAAATCTTTATATTCGTAAGTAGCAAAATTTCAGTACAAGGTAGGTTGTAGAACGAAGCCAACTGTACGCTAAAAGTTATTTATTTTATTTTGGTCCTTTGCTCTTTGAGCTCACTGAGTAACTTGTAACAGTTTCAAAAGACTGCAGCGACTACAGGAAATACACTTTTGTTGGGTTGGCCCTATGTGCCTTTTAGACTTATTTTACCTACTTTCTTACTGAGTTTTATAGGTATTATTGAGAAAACTATATTAATGTTATATCTACATCTATTGTAGAAAAAATGAATGGTATATAAATAGAAAGCACCATACTCTTATCTCTTCTGTAAGGTTTGTAAAAGTCAAATTTCTTAAACGTTTCCTTTTGCATTATGCTTGGCGGTAACAAACCCTAACATTTCCAGTATTCTTCTCCTCTAATGCATAAAGCTCAGCTTAGAGATACATACCTAATCTGTCACTTGATTAGTATTGCTAATCAATAAACAAATGTATTTATTTAAAGGTTTAATAGTTAATTGTTTCATTCATTTAAGCAGTCTGTTCAGCTGTAGTACGTAACTAAACTCTCTACAATATCAGATAGACACAGTCCATATTTTCCTATCAATACACATTATCACGTGTGATGTTTGATGAGTGATAACATTCAATAAGTATTTTATCGTCGACATGTAATCAAGCTGTGGGGTACTCACGGGTGGGGCTGAATATTGCTTTTCTTGGAACATGTTTGGCGTGCGTTCGATACGCTCTATCGTAAATGGTCGTAACCCATATAATGCCGATATTGGTTGGCCTTTTTTATAGATTGGTTGTATATCTTGCATATGTGTAAAGTTTATGTAGGTATGCAGGAAGAAATTGATTCATTCGCAGAGAATAACTTCGACCAAAAATATGTTTTTGTGCAAAATACATATGTCTTTAAGTGAGTTTGTAAAGTGGTCGGTGTGTTACAGTGATACAGTTGCTAAGCCACGTTAGTTGCACATGGACAGCTTTATAAGCTAACGGGGTAACCGCGAGTCGGCCCCCCACTAGAGGGACATGATTAAAATCATAACATTCTTTCCATTTTTCTTAAATAATATCTGCGAACTTTTCAAAACTTAGTCATTATTTTATAGTATACACTCATGAAATGAGATGGGGTGGTATACACCAATGGATTCCTTCCACACATACATTTATTACATCTTCATCATCCTAACAGCCAATTGATGTCCACTGCTGGACATAGGCCTCCTCCAAATATTTTCACAAATACATTCATAACTATTCTAATAAATTCAGAGATGGTACGCTAACGAGCTGTATATGTAATCGAATAACACAGGTGATGTACAGGATGAAACGATTACGTGATTAATTGGAGCTTCGATTTACTCGCTGCCGTAGTTTGATAGGGCGTCAACGAAATTGAGGACACGGTCAAATTAAAAATGGCCAGTTGCCTGACACACTGTTATTAATACGGTTTATTTTAGCACATTGATGTTACACCTTGTAATCGTAGTTTAAAAAAAACTTTTAACTTGAAACGGTAAACTAATATTTTTTCGTTAAAAAAAAGTAATTTGGTTCGGAAAATAGAGGTTACCAGGAAAGTTTCTAGGGACTTTTGTCAATTGGCGCCATTTTCCCAATATGGCGTCATTAGCGAAACTCATTTCTAACAAAATCAATTAAACCTACGCAAAGAATATTTAGGCATAGAATTAAAATTAGTGAATGGTAGAAATTAATGTCCTGTGTGGATTTGAAACCGCTATCTTGTCTACAACAGCCGTTTACCGAGACCATACTTGTAATCGAGGTAGTTTATATTAATATTATGTAGTATAGAAAACCGACTAAGGGACTATCCCTCAATATTATCTTTACGAAATAAAAAAGAAGGAAAACTTGAAGTTAAATCCTATACCAATCCGTCTGACCAGCGTGGTATTAGTAGGCCAAGTATCCCTCCGTCACGGGAGGAGGTCCGTCCTTGCAGTGGGACATTAATGGGCTGTTATGAAAAATAGATAAAATGGCTTGACTATATTTAAGTAAACTATTATTAATATATTTTAACACAAGTACCTTTATATATTTAAATGTTAAGTGTCCTATAAACCCATATCAGATTTACACCATTTACATAAAAAAATGTCACCGAAGACATGGAATATAATATTGACATGAACCCTTGCGACGACTTATCGAGGTGACAAATTGCTATCACTCGACACCTTCTCTAGTGAGTAGCGTCCGGCGAACGACATTGTTGACTATCACTGGATTGGTGGGAAATAGAAATAAAACGAACTGTTGATTCTTCCTGAATATAACTGGACTATTTATTCTTCCTTGTTCCTTATTACACTTGTTGTTCCCTTGACTGTTGCTTGCCGACTGAGGTACCGTGAACAAACGGCTACCCCTTTTATACAAATTTCTTACATTATTTTGGCGCTGTCTCATTAGTCGGCCAATTAAGGTAACTACTTTTTAACCAATAGGAATTCAGCAAGCAATCCGTTTACTGTAGCTTAGGTAGCGCGCAGTATTACCGGAACGTGGGACCTTATTTTTTGCTTGTTGAAATCCTACTGCAAGTTTATACATTTTTATTTAAAAACCTATTATTTTTCTTTATTAATATAAAAACATGATATAATTTGAATATTTAACAACTTTATAACTTAATCTAACATTTTAAAATATTCTAAAAGTGCCGTCGGGCGTAAACTGTGAGAAATCTTTATTTAAATGCTAATAAACCACTAAAAACTTATGTTAAAGTAGTATTTACACAGTATTATTGCTATATAATTGTAATTAATTATTTAATTACTATAAAAACTATAAAATAACTATAAAAACACTACTTTAAAGACTATTTAACAAAAATCCACTAATTAAAAAACTGTCCCGCTCAATTGCTATATAAAGACATTATTTACAAAAAACTAATTAAAACAGATATATTCACTTATTATTTTAAAACTGTCTTGTACACAAATTCACTGTAAAAGTCTATCTCGCACATTTCTCCCGCCGTGCAGACTATGTTGCATCTTCTCTCGGTGCGAGCTCGACGTCTGTAGTCACGGGCATGATCACCAGCTTCCTCACAGGTCTCCGCAGCACTCCTCCTTTGGTCTGGATGTCCACTGTTCGCACGATGTCATCTGGGCCTGGATATGTCGCTATCACTCGACCTCTGATCCAGACATTGCGGGGTAGGTTGGCATCGACTACTTGCACGAGGTCGTTGATCTTCACAGCTGGTCCTTTTCCATGAGGCTCCCGCCGGTATTGAAGCTCCGGGAGATACTCCTTTACCCAGCGGTTCCAAAAGATGTCCGCTAGGCGTTGCGCAGATCGCCAGCTACCTCGGGAAATAGTGTCCTTTTCATCGAATGTTCCCGGTTGTGGTACTCTTCCATTTCCTCCCAATAAGAAGTGATTAGGAGTTAAGGCTTCAGGGTCTTCCGCACTGACAGAGACATGTGTTAGTGGTCGGCTGTTCACTGTGTACTCCACTTCTGCTAACAGCGTTGAGAGTACTTCTTCTGTCGGATATCGTTCGTGTAGAGTCGCTGATAATGCTGTCTTAACTGAGCGAACCATACGTTCCCATGCACCTCCCATAAATGGTGCTCCAGGTGGAATGTAGCGCCAAGAGATTGTTCTCTTAACTGCTTCTTCTGTTGTCGCCTCGTCGATGGCTTGTCGAAGTTCTTTGTCCGCTGCCTTCAGGTTGGTGCCGTTGTCAGACCAGATTTCAGTTGGGCACCCGCGTCGTGCTATCATTCTTCTTAGTGCCATCACTGCAGAGTCCGCGGTGAGTGAACCGGCGATCTCGAGGTGTATGGCTCGAGTGGTGAGACATGTGAATATTGCAACATATCTCTTCTGTCGAGCGCGTCCCACTGTCACAGTCAAAGGTCCGAAGTAGTCGACCCCTGTATAGGTGAAGGGTCGTCTATGGTGAGCTAGACGGCATGCAGGTAAGTCCCCTGTCCTGGGAAGCGGCGGTGTCTGTGTCTTCATTCGGCAGAAAAGACATGCACGAAGTAATGTACGCGTGATGGGTCGTAGGCGTAATACCCAATACTGTTGTCTGCACTCGTTGACTGTAGCCTCGACACCAGCGTGATGTAGTTCGCGATGTATTGCTTGAATCCACATTTTCACCACTTTATGTTCACCGTCAAGTATCATAGGGCTTTTAATGCTATTTGTCACTTCTTGTACTGCTTGGATTCTACTTCTAAGTCTGATGACTCCGTTGATGTGCTCGATGCTCAGCTGACGTAGTCGACTCTCTTTGTTAATTGGCTTCTGTCTTTTCAGTAATTCTATTTCTTCTGTAAAGGAGTCTTCTTGAGTCGATTGCATCAGAAGCCTTTCTGCCTGTTTGAGCTGCTCCGCGGATACTGGGATGAACTTCTTCCCCTGTGACGGTGAGGTTTTCTTGACAGCTGATTGTGTCTTCTTCTCTGTTGGTTTAGCCACTCTGTTCCAGCTAGGATCCTTTTCTGTATTCTTCTTGGTTTTTCTATAGTTGACACTTTGCTTTAGTGTTCTGCACAACTCTATAAACTGTAGAACCCTTGCTGTCGTATGTCGTAGTCTTGTCCAGTTGGAAAATCGTGATGCGTCTGGTAATCCTTCTGACAGATTTGGTCCCGATCTGTTTGTCACGTTATTTATTCTTTCTTCACCAGAAGGTTCTTCTGTTACTATTGTTGATGTTTCTGTAGGCCAGAGCTCTTCTACTTGACATAAGAAGTCAGGTCCTCTATACCAACGGTGATCCTTGTTGAAGTTCAATGGGACATCTCGTGTTGCGTCATCTGCTATGTTCATTTTTGTGGGAATCCATCTCCACTCGTTCACTTTTGTGCTGTCTTCTATGGCTGCTAGACGATGCGCTACATATGGTTTATATGAGCGTGAACCAGTACGTATCCATGTGAGAACTGTCTTACTGTCAGTCCAAAACACTTTGCTGTCAGGTTTCCTTTCGTGTTCTTCAACTATTGTTTCTGCAAGTCTGGTCCCCATAACTGCGGCTTGAAGCTCCAGTCTTGGTATGGAGGTCAACTTCAATGGTGCAACTTTCGCTTTCGCCATAATGAGTGATAAATTGATCTCGCCGCTTGGTGTCACTGTTCTCCAATACAACACTGCAGAATAGGCTGATTCGCTTGCGTCGGTGAAAATATGTAGTTGTATATTGTCGGCATTGCTGTAGTTGATATATCTTCGTGGGATCGTCGTGTTGCGGAGATTTTCCAGATGATTCATCCAGATCTTCCACTGTTCTGCCAGGTCTTCGTCGATCATGTCGTCCCATGGAGTGCCTCTGCGCCATACTTCTTGTAAAAGTTGTTTCGCCTTTATGGTGACTGGTGATGCCAAGCCAAGTGGGTCAAATAATGACATCACGATGCGCAGCGCTTCCCTCTTCGTTGGTGTCTTTCCTTCTTTAAGTGTCTGCGGGATACGAGCCAAATTCAGGTTGAAGGTAAGCTCGTCACTGTTGATACTCCAGACAACACCAAGGACTCGTTCTGTCTTCTCTTCTGGCTTGTATAGATCCACGTAGTCATTTTGAACATTTTCCCCAAGAGCTTCTAATAGTAGCGGAGAGTTGAATTTCCATTGCTTCAATTCAAATTTGGCCTTAGCGTGCACTTCACGCACACTCTTCGTGATGCGTATGGCGTCTTCAATGTTTTCAAAGCTGTCTAAGTAGTCGTCAACATAGTGTTTCTGTATGATCGCTGCCACGGCTTCAGGATGAGTATCTTCATGCTGCTTGGCGTTCAGGTTCTTGACGTATATTGCTGTAGACGGGGAACTCGATGCACCAAATATCAACGAGGTCATTCTGTATTCTTCTGGAGGTTGGTCATCTCGTCGGTTTCCTCGCCAGAGATATCGAAGGGAGTCTCGGTCTTCTTCTCGTAATTTGACTTGCATAAACATTTCCTTTATGTCTGCAGTCACTGCTATCTCATGTTGCCGGAAGCGCATGATCACTCCGGGTAATGATTGAAGAAGATCGGGTCCTTTCAGCAACATGTCGTTGAGTGCGATTCCTCTTGTCTTGGCTGCAGCGTCATGGACTACTCTGATTTTGTCAGGCTTCATTGGGTTGATTACAGCGAAGTGTGGTAGATACCAAATCCTTTCTGGTGTCTTCTGTTTAGGTGCAGGTTCGCTGTATCCCTTTGTTATAAGAGCTTCCATCTGTTCTGTATATTTTTTCTTCAATTCAGAGTCACGATCTATCTTCTTTTCTATGTTCAGGAGTCTGTTCAGCGTATTCCCGTAGTTATCTGGGAAGCTAATGTCTTCTTTGCGCCAGAGAAGTCCTGTCTCATATCTTCCTTCTTCTGTCTTCTTAGTTGTCTTTTCCAATATGCGTAGTGCTTGTTCTTCTGGATCTGACTTCGGTCTTCTGTTATTCAAGCATAGCGAATCCATTTCGAAGTACTGCTTCACGAGGGTTTCTAAGTCATCTGTGGTTTCTTCTGTGACGTGTGACACATAGTCGACGGTGTGTCCGATGGTCCTTGTTTGACTGCCATGTAGTACCCAACCGAGAGGCGTAAGGGAAGCCACTGGTTGGTTCTTGTCTCCTTTTCTTACTTCAGTTGTCAGCAGAAGATGCCAGTTGTCTTGTCCTATCAGCACTTGTGGTTTCACGCTGGCGTATGTGAGATGATGCTGAATATCTTCTAAGTGTTTGCAGCCTTCAATCACTTCTTTTGGCACTTGTTGCGATGAGACTTGCAAGTTCTTCACTGTGCGCGCTTGTATCCGTTTCTCTTGATTGTTCACTCCTTTAATTTCAATGGTGACTCTTCTTGA
Organism: Schrankia costaestrigalis; assembly: GCA_905475405.1. Taxonomy (NCBI): domain Eukaryota; kingdom Metazoa; phylum Arthropoda; class Insecta; order Lepidoptera; family Erebidae; genus Schrankia; species Schrankia costaestrigalis. The sequence goes on from FR997838.1 coordinate 10,957,959, forward strand.
TGTTAACTCTGACGTCTTCATGGCGTTGATGCTTTCTATCTTCAGTGGATCGATAGGTCCTGTGGCTCCGACACGCTTGGCCATGTCGTTGTCTATAAGTGTGACTGTTGACCCATCATCCAGTAGTGCGAAAGTGTTGGCTTTTCCTGCTGGCCCCTTTATTTGAATTGGAATGATCTTCAAATATGACTGTTTCTTCTTCAGGGTCCAGGCAGAGTTAATTGCTTCTGTTGCCATCGTTTCTTCTTTCGCCTGTGTCTTCTCTGTTGCCTTATTGTGGTGCAGCATTCTGTTGTGGAAGTATTTGCAGTTGTCCATGCCGCATGTCCTCGCTTTACATGTGTGTGTCTTGTTTCTATAGCGGAGACACCGGAAGCAGAGACGTTTTGACTTGGCCATGTCCCATCTTGCATTCACTTCCATGTTCTTGAATTGTTCACAGGCTGTTGTGGTATGTCCTGTCTCTTCACATACAGGACACTTGGCGACGTAAGTTTTCTCTGTTACGTTGTGTATCTTCTGTGGTCTTCTTTGTGCTGTACTCGTATGTGACGCCATTTGTTCTGGTAGAGCATAAGGTCCGCATAATTCAGCTTCTCTTCTGAGGAATTTTTCGAGCTTCAGTAGGTCAGCATCTTCTCTGGGTTGTACTGCAGCGAAGTCGTAGTATCTGTAGCGCAGGGTTGGTGTGAGCTTGTCTACCAGCGCCTTTGAAATTTCTGGATTGTACATATAGTTGATGCAGCTTAGTGTCTTCAGAGTTGCGACGACATTGGAGATCTTCGTTGAGAATATACAGATGTCCCGTGGAGATTCTGTGAGGCGAGGTAGTCCACGAAGCGTTTCCATTTCCATCATAGCAATGGATTCTGGTCTTCCAAATCTTGATTCCAACGTCTTCATGATTTCTGCGGGCTGTGCACTTGTGATGAGTAGACCTTCGACTGCCTCCTTTGCTTTTCCTTTGAGATTTCTTCTAAGTCTGTTGATGTTTTCTACTGAAGAGAACGTTTTTTCTGTTTCGAAGTATGCGGCACGGAAAGGCAGCCACTCTTGATGAGATCCATTGAAGATAGGCAGCTCTATAAACTTCGGTCGCTGAGCGGCTTTGATGGCTTGTGTGATAGCTGCGGCCAGTTCTGTAATGTCATTTTTCACTCCCGCCGGTGATGAATGAAGGCGCTGTGGCTGTTGATGAAGCTCTTCTGTTGTATTGGCAGCTGGTTGTTCTGTACGTCGTAGCGGCGCGGTGACTACCTCTGTTGTAGGTCCATCGGCTTGCTCTTCCAACCAGTTGACAACACGTTCATTGACTTCTGTCTTCGATACTATTGAAACTTCATCATTTTCTTCGTCTTCATCTTCGACTTCCAGCGAGGCGAGGCGCGCAGCTGCTAACTCGACTTGTAACTTCAATAATTCTTCTTTAGCCTTCGCTAACTTGTAGGCCTTAGACTTGCTATGTGTTGACCCCCCCCTTCCCCCCTTCTTGCTGTGGGGACGGGAGAGCGTCGGTCCGGGTGGCACTGGTGGGGTTTTCTTCTTTATTGTCGAAGTTTCTGTTTCTTGATATTTGACGGCGGCGTTTCCCCCCTTGCCCCCCTGTGTTGGCGGCTTCATGGGTAGCGTAGGTGCGGCGGTCTGGCCCTCGGACGGCGTGATGACGGTGGAGACGACGGGTGAAGGCTCTGTCGTCGCGGAGGTGGCTGTAGTTTCGGTACACTCCGTGGCGGTGGTTCCCGTCTCTTCACTCGTACCAGTTGCCGAGGTTGTGCCAGTTGCCGACGTCGTGGCTGTGGCTTCGGAGGACGTCGGCGTCGGTTCCGTCGGTCGCTTGCGCCCTTTACCCTCTGAACGGGTGACCGGCATCGTAGGTCAAGCTTCTATATATATCAGGAACAATTCTTCAATATTCAGGAACAATTCTTCAATATTCAGGAACAATCTTCACTATTTCCCACGTAGTATCCGGCTCGAAGGACCATAAATGTTGACTATCACTGGATTGGTGGGAAATAGAAATAAAACGAACTGTTGATTCTTCCTGAATATAACTGGACTATTTATTCTTCCTTGTTCCTTATTACACTTGTTGTTCCCTTGACTGTTGCTTGCCGACTGAGGTACCGTGAACAAACGGCTACCCCTTTTATACAAATTTCTTACATTATTTTGGCGCTGTCTCATTAGTCGGCCAATTAAGGTAACTACTTTTTAACCAATAGGAATTCAGCAAGCAATCCGTTTACTGTAGCTTAGGTAGCGCGCAGTATTACCGGAACGTGGGACCTTATTTTTTGCTTGTTGAAATCCTACTGCAAGTTTATACATTTTTATTTAAAAACCTATTATTTTTCTTTATTAATATAAAAACATGATATAATTTGAATATTTAACAACTTTATAACTTAATCTAACATTTTAAAATATTCTAAAAGTGCCGTCGGGCGTAAACTGTGAGAAATCTTTATTTAAATGCTAATAAACCACTAAAAACTTATGTTAAAGTAGTATTTACACAGTATTATTGCTATATAATTGTAATTAATTATTTAATTACTATAAAAACTATAAAATAACTATAAAAACACTACTTTAAAGACTATTTAACAAAAATCCACTAATTAAAAAACTGTCCCGCTCAATTGCTATATAAAGACATTATTTACAAAAAACTAATTAAAACAGATATATTCACTTATTATTTTAAAACTGTCTTGTACACAAATTCACTGTAAAAGTCTATCTCGCACAGACATTATTCATATTAAGCACAGGAAAAAATATAATATTACTCTAACTTAGTTATTAAGTTAAATATTGTTGTTATTTTTGTTTTTTTGTTGTTGACGTATCTTTCACAGACAAAATTATGTAAACAAAGAACATCGATACTTATGACATTAACTTGTAGATTATCCGTGCAAGACAGCAGCGGCGTATACGGAAGTTAAGTTAAGCTAGCTTTGTAATAATTTATCTTAATGTTAAATTTACCACTTTACCAGAGAATTGACTATAATCACTTAAATAAACCGCAAATTAACTTTTTGCTACTTTTTCGATTTTTTATCACGTATTCGTGTTTTTTGGCATTAAAACTTAAATGATTAGAACCTTATTAAACGTGAATAATGAGTATTTTTAAATGAAACACTTAAAAATATAGAACCGAATTGAGAATCAATGAAACGAAAAACATCGAAAACAAATTTGAAGCTCGATTCTTGAAACTGCATTCAAATGGTGTTTAGGAAGGTCGCCTTAATTAGGAAATGAAGCTGAGCTTGTGTTGAAGGTACTAAGGAATCGATAAACATATTTATAGGTAAGTACTGTGTTTTATTGGTTATTACCTATGTTTTCCGTGTGGCGTAGTGGTAACAGAACATGACAGCGACGCAGAAGGTATCTCGTTTTTGAATCCCGCACGATGAAAATCGAGTGCATTAATAAATGCTTGCATTAGTTTGAGTGTTTTATATGTTTAAAGGGCCTTTGTGTTCATTAAATTCATGTCTATGACAACGGTTACGCACAACGTCCGATTCAAAAACATGAATCATCATAACAGCCCATTTATGTCCCACTGCAGGGACGGGCCTCCTCCTGTGACGAAGGGGTACTTGATCTATTAATACCACGCTGGCCAGACGGATTGGTATAGGGTTTAATTTCAAGTTTTCCTTCTTTTTATTTCGTAAAGATATTTTACGGAAAAATGAATATACGTTCCGAAATAGTCGTAGAGCAATTTCTAGGATGATCTACGAACTAGATCCGTCATCCCAATGACGGATGACGGATCAGATTGGACATAGTGCGTTATTGAGAAAAAAATAACCCTAAGAAAAACGGATTTTTCTCCATCATCCGTGAAATTATTCCTGAACTATGGACGCTTACGACAACTGACTTTGGCAAATTTAAGCAACGCACGTGTTCTTCATACCATCATGTTTCCCTACGTAATGTAGAAAATATTTTTGATAATCGTGAACGATGAGCTTAAAAATATATAATAATCACTGCAATGCTTACATGAAATTTAGGGCAATACTCAATTTCGATTCAAAATATCTTCTTAAATATCCATATTTTGACCCGAACACGCAATGCATTAGCCGAATTCTGTGAAAGCTTTTTAAATTCATAGTTTTACGGATTAGTTTTAAATGTAGGTCGTAAGCGCTCTGACATTGCGCTACAAAGGGAGTTGTATTCTTTTTATGAATGAAAGCTCTATGCAAACAAAAGTATCAATTGAACTGTTACAGCTTGAATGTTTCTTTTTAATTTCTTATTTGTTTACACAAAGTCATTTAGTCCCAAACTAAGCAATACTTGTACTAGACAACGGATAAACAACGTAATTGTAACTGGTACTTTTAAGCATTACGAAAAAACATTAATATACAGACGAATTCCCGATCGTGGACTTGTATGTACAAAAAATAAAGTGAAATAATATTAAAAATAAGTACCCAATATAATTTATTTTATCGGCGAGATGACGCAGCAGTCACAACTTTGGTAATCACCGTTCGAACGGCCACTCATTTAAGAATAAATTACCACAAGGGAACTTTTGCGGAAAGTAATTAAGTTACCTTAGTGAAGTTGTCCGCACTTATAACATGTACGTGCTTGAAGCTAGAGTAACTCTGTGGGCTAACAAGTACGTCATGAGTGCTTCGAACAGCGTCGAACACTACAAGTCGAACTTGCTAACTGCATGTGGGAGACATACTGCCCGAGTGCTGATAGCATAACATCTTAATTGGATACGCCTTTATTGGAATTACTTCATTGTAATAGTATTCATTAAATTTGGTTCTTAAGCTTTTTATTATGGTCTAAAATGTTTTGATGGTCTTTGTGTCTGTTACATTGATGGTTGTAAAAGTAAACGATGATTTTAAATTGTACTTTATTGTTACTTTATTACGATTCATTTATTGAAAAAAAATCATAATTTGACTATATTATTTACCTTTTTGGGAATAAGTTTAGTCGATTTTGAAATATTAAAAACATAGTCGGGATGATAGCAGAAATTTTCCCTTCTCACATAAATTGCTAGTGGCTTAGCTGTTGCCGTATATGAATTGCGTGTATGACACGGGCTTAAATTCCATACACGACAGTTGTTAGTGCGTTCCACAAATGACTATCTTATGATCATTTAGTGTTAAATTGATATTTGTAAAAGTCCCAGCATTGTACAATGAAGGAAAACATAATAGTATAATAAATAGGTACACAAAGGTCCCTGCAGTGAGACTTTAATAGACTGCATAATACTAAAATAATTAATCATTAACACGCAAACTAAAACCTCTCCCGTTCTCCCATAGCCCGAGAACTAGGGTAACGAGTTAGTAAACTAAACAACAACATAATCTACATAATTTTCGCGTTGTAAGTACCAAGATATCTTATCAAACAATTGTGAAACAGCTGTGATAGTAATTGTCTTTTCCATCAGTTGCGAGTTCTCTCGAGCGATCGCGAAGGGATTTGCTCGGCAGAGGTCGCACTTTTGTTCCTACACCCAGGGACTACACAAATACGGGCACAACAAAATACATATAATCTAGAATTTGTATAAAGTATCAAGGATGAAATTGTATTTTCCTTTACCCTTATGCGTAATATGGCGGTCGAGATATCTTCTTTTTTTATTTTAGGAATCAACGAACTTTCTTATATGCGATAGAAAAAAGTACTACAGATTACATTTTGATTTGCAATTTTTTTACTATCTTATCTTTAGATAGGCATGACGGCCTTTTTACTGACCGGGAGAATCAGTAAAGAGTTCTTAACGATTTGACGACCTCCGTAGCGTAGTGCTACGCAGCGGCTTCGCTTTCGATTCCCGTTCAGTGTTTGTGTATATGAACAGGAATTGTTTGCATCTGGTGGTTTTATACATAATTATTGGTAATAAAAATGCCATATAATAAATGTGTAATTACAAAAAAAAGTAAATAAGTATGTTATTCCAGCATCTGGTAGGTACCCATAGAACAAGGTCTGCTTAGTTTTAACTAGATGGTATTGTGTAAATGTTTGAGAATATTAATGTATTTCAGTAACAATTTAATCCCGAATTTTTTAATCCTTTAAAACATTTCTGTCAACTCTATTTTGATTACTAATCTATTCCACAGGCGGTTCGCAAACAGTATCCATTCTTGTCAACGTATTCGTGCAATTACATTGACGTGATTGGAATTGCATTTTGATCCTTGTCATGACAATACTATATCACGAGAATGAAAACAAACAAAGAAAAGCCGAACGGACGCTCCTTACGCCGACCCCTTTTGATTATTGACCTAGTTTTTCTTTTTATTGTTTTAAAGCTCGTAATAGAGCACACTTTATAAAATTTCCAAGTAAGTTAGTCTATTATATTAAAAAGCTCTGGAAAATCACTTCGTTATAATTAATTGTTTTATGCTAAAGCTTTGCTGATATTATCTATGTCAAAAAGTGAGAAAACTTATTATAGACCTACATTAATTGTAACAAATCCATCTAGTCAACACAGTATTAGTAGACTAAAAGTCTATCCATAACAAAGGTGGGTTGGTCTAAGGCTTTTTTTCCTTCTTTTATTTTCATTGGTTCCCATAGCAATGACGTGCTCATTGTTATGGGAACTTCAGAGATAAAGAAAAACACTTCGTTATAATACTAGGCAGGCCAGACGGACTCGGCTTATGACAGGGTTTTCTTCTTTTGATTATGAAAAGATAGCATCTACGAACTATCCCTTATGATTTTTCAAACACCAGTGAAATAATCTTACGATGGGGCCGTGATGCTCTGTATTCTAACTCCTTAACCAAACGGAGAATGTAATAAACGACTTATATTTATTACAAATTGAGTGTAAAGTAACAATGTTTAAGTTAAAATCTGCAGACTTACAATTTCCAATTAAGTAAAAGGCCTGAGGATAATAAATCTAGAATACAATAGATTTGTAAACAGTAGATAGTTTGTAATTAAAAGAGGTTTGAGATCACCTGTCGCGTACATGATCAACAGGAAGGGGACCCGGGCGAGGCTCGGAGAAGTACTGAACACGCAGAGGACGCCAGTCGCCGCCCAGCCGCCCTTCGCGACACTCGCCGGCCTAGAGCGCGAATGTACGCCCTGCGCCTGACAACCCGCGATACTTAAGCCTAGTCACGTACATACTAAATCTGCTTTAGCATATTTTAACACGAACCAAAATATCCATCTAAAATTTAAAAAAGGAACAAATCTTTTGAAACGTTTAAAAATAAGTTCGAATATTGGTAAAAGAGTATCGTTTTGAAGTTTTCCCGAGTGCCAACGGATGGCGTAGGACTCTTCGTGCCCTTATTATGTATTTCGCCTGAGGATAGGTAAGTTTCTTAAGTAATGTTAAGTATATTCGACAAACAAGTTTCTTTTTAAGTAAAATAAATACAAATGTTTTATTTTGATACACTGTTATCACAGACTGTAATAATGTTTTGTTTTGACGAAAATTTATTATTAGATCAAAATATGCTGTAAGCAACTATTTCAATCATGAAACAGCAATTTGGATGGAATATGTAATTTGATTCTTTATTAAAAAACGTGGCAGAAATTTATTGTACTATCTAATTACTAAAATTATTTTAAATCTTACTAATTTAACAAAATTATGTACCTACATATTTTACATTATATCGCGACTGGAAAACGAAAATGTCTAAACGACCATTTTCATGAAATTGAGTTATATACATATTTGTAATCAGCGAATTTTTCTTCGTCGATCTGTCTAGGTTAGACAACGATCCGAGCACTTTTTTGGTGCTTTAGCAAACCGAAAAATCGGTATTTTACTGCTATCGACGTGTCTAAAGCGACACAATTATTACGTTTTTACTAATCATGACTGTTTACACATTTTTGATTTCACTTGTTTACGCATTTGTCAACAGTAAGCAATTTCACTATAATTTATTTTGTTAAATATAAAATGATTAGCATTATAGGCTTTCTGTAGTTACTATAATTTACGGTTTGTTAGCAAATTCGCTGTGAAATAAAAATAATTAACATGGCTTATTAGAAAAACCAGCTAACGGAATATGAAATGATAATGGCGGTTAGACAAAATGTCTAACCTCTAGCTTCTATAAAATATTGTTTTTTGGCACTTTAGTAACATATCTGTCCAAGCATTTACACTTTATCATTTTTTATCTTTACATTTTCATTAATGTTAGCAATTTTACGATACTTTTTCATATAAATAAAGAGTTTATATATAAATAAAGATTTTATATAAATATAGAGTTCAATATTGGCTTTCATGTACCAAAAATGTATAAAATATGAGAACACCACAGGTGATTCCATGGCTGAAGAGATGAAACTGCATCTACAAGACGAAGAGGAGACATACGAAAGATTTAAGATATTTTTAGACAGATTTAATTAAAAGACAAATCAATTTTATGTGTTACTTTTGACTTGGAGAAAGTACTCAACACCCCCACGGGGAGAGAACATGTTACTATATTATAGTAGAAAGCCGACTGTGTTTAACTTAACTTGCTATGAGTCAGTAACCAGAAAAGGCTATTGTTATTGTAAAATCAGAATAGCTATATTAAAAAATCAATGCCAGACAAAGCGCAACTGAAGTACTCTATGGCTGTTGGTGCTGAAACTGAATTTGCTGTTGGTGCTGAAACAGAATTTGGTGTTGCTGCTGAAACTGAATTTGTAACGATCACACTCAGAAGCGAAAAACTTGTACAAGTCCTGTTTAGTAATATCAAAACCGAAATACAACGATTTGCTTAAGTTATGCACACACAAGACAATACCAGTTATGTATCATAAAGAATATAAGAATTTGCGGTATCACAATAGTGTTATTGAGGCTTTGCCAGAAAGTGATATTAAAGATTCTGATTCAGATTGGTTTACTTAAAGAACTTCTTGTTAAATTTTATACTGTTTTGAGATGTTTTCTGTAATTTTAAATAAAAGTTACTTAATTATGTTTTTAAATTTTAATTACAAGTGCAAAGTGATGAGACTGGCTAGATACGTTGCTAAATTGATTAGTTTGGTCTTAAATTAAGTAACTACTTGTATTAAAAATGGACATTTCGACGTTGGTTAATTAATGTCATTTATAAGGACGAGCTCAAGCCTATACCACCGCTGTTTTAAATTTTATTTTGTAATTATTTACTTCAAATAAATAATTTGAATTTTTATTATCCATTAATTTAAATGTTCTAAATACCCTTTTATAGGAACTTAGAGATAATTTTTGAGTTATTTGCATTTTTATTTTATTTTAGCATTTTAGACTAGTTGTTTTAGATTTTATACTAACATATTAGTAATTTGAGGATTATTTTCATATTAAGAACATTTACTGTTAGCCATCTAAAATGATTCTGAAGTCGAATATAAAGTTACGTTATCCTTTTACTTTTATTATTTTAGGCAAAATATTAGCAATTAGCGTTTATTTATATTTGAAATATATTATATTCGAGCACTTCAGAGATTTTTACCTGACTAACATTTGAACAAATTCTGTCTAAAGCGACACTATCTTCTAAAGAAGTAGACCGAAAATAAAATTTAATTACTTGGTAAATAGAAAACAAATAAATGAATCTACACTGTAAATTTTTTGAATGTGTGTCATTTATTATTAAAGTTACGAATTTAATTCGAAAAAAAAAAACTTAAATCTTTTCTCCTGAAAAGTAGGCAAAGTGGAGATTAGACATTTTCGTTTTCCAGTCGCGATATGTTAAAAAAATGCGTCGTATATAATTACCATTATAAATAACTACAATTTAAAGAATATCCGTTATAAATAACTACAATTTAATATATAAACAGAATTTTTTTTAAAGAAAATAACAATAACAAAAGTTTTAATTTCAATTAATCTTTGAATTTTAGTGTCACATTAAATTATTTAACATACATACGTAAATTCACGCTTTATTCCAATAGGGGCAGGCAGACACTACTTAACTCCATGTACTACGATCTTTACAAACATGGTTTGCTTCGTTTAAATTCATACCTTCATTGATGTCCGTCGGCTACGAGTGCTACGCACTTAAAATTGCTGATTCCATATCAATTTGTATATTCAACCAGTTCTAAAATTTCCCATTGCTTGGGTGGGATTCCTTTAGTAACGAAGGGTAAATAATAATAACACGCTGGCCCGCCGCATTGCCAAAGGGTTTGTTTCGAGTTTTCCAATTTGTAGTATTTGAACATCCATTGATAAAGCTATTGTCTTAACAATACGTTTTAAATTGAGATCCATGTCTTCAAAATTACTTATCTCTCTAAATATGTATTATAAATACTTATTTGATTAAAAGGTGCTATTAAAAATGCTAAATCTGAATTGAACACGAGAAGGGTAAAGTTGTATATAAAATAGGATAAATTGGGGTTTGGTCGTGGGGTGAAGAAAGAATACGAAATATGACCATCACTCACCTCAAAGGGTTACTATACACCCTTTGAGGGTATAACAGAGATTACAGGAGACCTGCAGAGTATTTTTTTAGGGGCTGCTAAAAAAGTAATTTTCAAAACTTTATTAAAAGTGATATAACGACTGGGTATCGGACGACTGTGAGCTAGCCACACGGTACACAGACAACTTGATCAAGGCGAAGGGAGACGTAGGACCGCTCTAAGTATGAATATTTAAGAGCGGACCATGTCCAGTAGTGGACATCCATTAACTGTTATAAAAAGATAATGCAAAAAAAGTGAATAAATATTTGTGTAATTTTTTAAAGTGAAAAAATTATTTAATTTTCTTTATGCAATGGCTCAATCGAAAGTAAGGTCTTCAGCATAGTCTAATAATATCATACTGTCCAGATAAGTTGGCATTGGGTTTGTTTCGAAATCGAACCTACTTTTGTAATTAAATCATTCTTCGCGAAACTCCTTTATTCTAATTTTACGATAATCGAAAACTAGACGGGAATGCTTGATGACATTTGTCGCATCAGTACTATTTTGAAAATAAAAAAACTAGCATTAAAATTTCCGGACCGTTACGACTTGGGGAGCTTGAAGAAACGAGCGTACTCCCTTTTAAAAGGTCGGCAACGCATCTGTGATTCATCTGGTTTTGCGGGTGTCTATAGGCGACGGTGATCACTTACCATCAGGTGACCTGCTGGCTCGTTTGCCTCCCATTATATATAAAAAAAATATATACAACTATCACGGGTGGCACAGTCGTCTTACATGCGGCTGCCGTATATGCGGTAGCGCAAAATGCAAAGCAACATGAGACTAAACTGTAAAGTTTGAGAGACAAAGTGCTTTAGTGCTTTTTCAAAATTGTAGGAATTGCCCTTGCGCTTCGTTTTACACAATCCAGCCTTGACTGTGTCCCATAATTTAGGTTTTTTTCGATCAAGTAATATCTACTTAATTTTAATTTACATACATAATAATAATATTATGCAAGTATTCATACGATATTTTCAAATAGCAGTTATTTATTATACATTATCTATATATAGATCATATCAGTGCATTCTGAACGTGCTTCGTTTTGCGGATTTTGTGTATCGAGAATTCCTTTGGTGTATTGGTAGTCGAGCGAATACGTGAGCTATTTAATTGAAGCTTCATGTTTGCTACGTTCACTCAATATATTCGTAATTAACCGTCAGCGAAATGTCTGTAACAAGGCCCTGTCGAAAGTCAATCGACTTTATTAATATGCAGTTATTTGGTATCAAGTAAATTTCGATACTTAATTAAAAATAAATATTTTACATGCTTTTTACACAAATATGCAATAAGTAATTAAATATTTGTAATGGATATTCATGGGATACAATCAGGTTAGATGATATTTGTTAATAATAATATAATTGATATAACACGGACATTGTATAGGGAAACGTCAGGCTAAATCGTTATAAGTAGCATATTATTATCAATGTTACGCTGACAAAGCTTCTCAAGCGGTTTGGTATACTTAGCGCTGATTTTGGATAATCTTTCCAAACATCTTTAACATTCCCGCGTTGTTGCCGTTTCTGACACACCCATGAATTGAACCTTAAGCCTAGAAATAAAAAGTTAAAATTCATCTTCGCGTTACAACCGCTTTGAAACGGATTTCATACAAGGCTATAGTTGCCAGTAGTAACTGTTTGGGTAGTAACTTGAACCTAGCATACAATGAAATTTCTCAGAATCAATTATAGGGATCGCCAAACAGTTAATTAAAGGTGGAAACAAAATAAATAGAATCGAAAACTGAGTTCGGAATGTAGAGTCATTTGTATTTTAAATCTCATTTTACACTCTTTTTTTATATAGGACTGAGCAATATAATCATCTCGAGACTGATGGATATCGCAAATACTGACCAGATATTATGGAAACGGATGGAAGACATAACTGAAGATAATCAAACATAACTTTAATTATTTTCATCATTATTCACTTTTTATTTATTATTTACAAAGATACCGTTTTATCAGGCAAATGTATAATCCACCTTTGACCGAAATACTAATAGTCCAACGTTCATGTTTATTACAAAGAGAACTGACGAGAGTTTAATACAAAGCCGGACTAGTGGACAGCTTTTGATTACGTGTCCTTCAATCTTTGTCCATATATGTCGAAATGGTAAAACAAAGCCTAGTCCAGAGCGATCTTCATTCGCATATCCACAATGTTCAAACTGTCACAGGTTTCATAATCAAAACACACGCGTGGGAAATACATTGTTATTTTTCCTTCTGTTTACAACGATTAATCAAATGCTTTTGGTGAATATTTTTTTTGTGTCAGAATATTTTTTGCGAGATTTACAATGAAATGAAAATGTACAGATTGTTGTGCATCGATTGGTTATCGAATATAGACTTGATAAGTAAAGTACTAACAAGAACAAAAAATATTTATACCCATAGCATTTACTTCTTTTCGTTCTCTTTTGTTAAAAAGATTACTCGTGCATTAAGGATTAAGTTCTGTGTCGCGGTGACTTTATCGACATGAAATTAGGATACAAAGAACGCAAAGATAATCATTTGCGGATTACACTAACATTTCTCTTGCGTGGGATTCGCCACGACCTCTTGTAAAGCACCAATCGCATACACGACTAGTTTGTTACCAAGACAGTTAATTAAGGGTATAATTAGGCAGTTAATTAGATGTAGTCATCTGAAGAATGTTCACTACTGGCTGTAAGCTTTCCCTTATGATGTATTTTCTAACAACATTAACCTTCTACTTATATAGGCCTTCTTTTTCTAGTTGCGACTTACTTACGTTACCCAATTCAGGAGGATTCGACGAGTAACCTCTTTCTTAAAGATGGGTTTAGTTTCTTCGAGTATTTAAGAGAGAAGTAAGTGCAATATGGATATTTGCCAGATCTTGTTCTTTGTTCACCCACTTGTTGAGAGATCCGAGTAAATCAATATCCAATACATATTTTTTACGAGGGAAACAATTGGTATTATCTTCGGTAAACGCTCAGATCTGCTAAGCTTATCGTAGATTATCGAGTCTTGTTTGAAGCTTATTTTTTTTAAATATTTTATAAAAATTAAGCTTAATTTTATTATAATACACTAAACGCGCTCTGTTAAGTATGGGCTTACAAAGCTGAATGTTGAAAGAATTTTTCTTATTTCATTTGCGATTCGTACCTACTAGCGATCTTGTGCATCCCTTACGCAATCTACTTGCTTCAGAGGCAGTTTATAATACCATTCTGTTTGTTTGTCTTTCTTTCACGGCAAATCGGAACGACGAATTGACGTGATTTTTTAAGTGGAGATAAAAAGAATGGAGAGTAACATAGGGTTCTTTTTGCCCCTTTCTAACCTCCCACTTCCCAAAAAGGGGGAAGACGTGAGCGGAGCCGCGGGCAAAAGCTAGTACATACATTAATTTACGGCTTCTTTTCATTAAGATATGCAGAGACTTTGGAACTCCATTACATTTCGATTCTTACAAACCTGGTTAGGATTCTTTGCATTGTATGTAGACGTTCATACATGTCTTCATACATGCCCGTAGATTCCGTTCCGAGTGCTACGCTCTTGCCTAACTATTAAAATTTTAAATTGTATTATTCAAATAGGTATTGTTTCTTATAAGTACATAAAAGAATTTGCGACATTCAACCAAGTGCTTACTTTTATATAGTACGTATCTTATAGATTATCCGCTACGTTCCTTGTTCTGTATCGGTGCTCGGGCGCTGTCAAGAGAACCCTTTCTGCCCCAGTAACCTTAACTACTGGGAGCTATATCTGCTATCGTAAATTGTATAGGAGATAAGTATATTGTGTTACACCAAGACTTTGTCTAGAATAATGTTATATCATTTATACTTGTGTATATAAGGCGATGAGTCCGTCTTTTCGAAAATAATTTAATATAATAAAAAACATTCTTACAACGCCACATAAATCCAAACTTAGCAAACGTTGTAATATGGATACTAAAAAAGTGGTAAACATAGTTAAATACGTTTTTATTCATACTTATTGTACGTAGTGCTCAAATTAAATCAGCCATATTCATGCATACAAATGTTTACGTGGATTGAAGCGCAACCCTTGTGTAGCAACCATGTCATACTTGCGTAGCTGCGTAGTGATCGTTTCATGACACTAGCAGTTTCTTTGAGGATAAATATGATTTTACAACACTAGTGCAAATAAGATAGTTATGAAAAGATCAAATACATCGGAATACACTTATGTATCTGTCACAGCCAAAGTAATAAATATGAATATTATACATAATAACTAGCCGTTATGTATAATGGCTACTCAATTTAGATAAAGTAATAAATGTAGCAGAATTAATCACATTAACCAGCCATTATAAATAATATCTTCAAAGACTCAGATAATGTAATAAAATAAGTAGGTAAAGATTACTAGATTATATTTATATGATACGGAGCGGTTGATTTATCTGTGGTTACTATTTATATAAGGATATATTATTATTTACTATAATTATACGAAATCGTATATTATACGTCTTTACCTATAATACTTGTGTGTCATAAAATAGGGTACTATAATTGTTTAAATATCCTATTTTTTCTTGCTATAGTAAGAAGCAATATGTCCTAAAATAAAATATTAAGGCAAAAGTCAGAAACAATTGGTTAGGTTAGGTTAATATGGGGACTAAAGGACGCACGAGCCGAGCGAGCGAAGCGAGTGTGCCGCGGCAGCGGCCGGCGAGTGCTAGAATATAGTAATACTCATAATAATTAAGGTTACAATTAGTTGGTTATACCGTATTTATTACTTTGACTAACTTTGATCAGCTATTATAAATAATATCTAGATGATGTGATTAATTTATCACATTGTCTAGTCAATTTGGATATTATTTATAATGACCAGTCCTTATGTATAGTATCTATTTAATTACTTTGGCTGTAACATATCTACAGGGTCTTTCATTAAGCGTGTCCTATCTTTAAATTCGAATAAAACAAAGTGTATGTGAGATATCATCGAGATTATTTATTTATTTGAAGGGCCTAGTGATGCCATTAAGCGTGGAGTATCACATCGCTTAAATTTCCTCCAGGGCTTTTGTAGGTCAAGCGCATACGAAATATCTAATTTTCCAGGAATTTTGCGTATAAATCAGGCTGCATTTGACTGATGGCATTGATTATGATGACTTAGAGGGCCGCAGTGCTTTGTTGCTTATTCAAAGATACCTGCGACTTATGAAAACCCCACAAAAAGGAGTCTAGCGGAGTTAAATCGCATGATATCGGTGGCCGATTAAATTATCATTTACCGTAAACCGTTACTATGGTCGTTTACCTTCAATTCCTCGGTCAGTTAGATTTTATACGGGTGCAGGCCTAAGTCACGAAGCAAAATTCGCCAAGTTGTGGTTTGTGAAAGGCCGAGTTTTGGTGAGCAACGCGAAATCGACTGCCTCGGATTCTCCTTCACACTATCACGAACAGCGGCGATGCTTTCGGCAGATCTTGAGTTTCATTGACGTACGGGTGTTGGTCGATTATTTACTGAACCAGTGGACTCCAATTCTCCCACTACACGACGAAAACTTATTTCGAATGGCGACCGTAAAATGGGCGATGTGTTTTCCGAACAGAACACTTATTTTGATTGAATAATTTTATCATTTGTATGTGTTATTGAATGCTATAACTATCCATAATAATTTGGCAAAACAAATTTAATAAATGGGAACCATTTTGACAGATGTAGCTTTAACAAGAGGGCCGCTATACACAGTCAAAGTTCGGACACGCTTATTGAAAGACCCTATATATATTTGTTTTTTTTTCAAATTAGCCTGACAGATTCACTTTATTTAATAAAAAATTTCTACAAAGTAATAGTAGAGTCCAGAAATAAAGCATATTATTCCAGTCGCTATAGATGCAAGTTCTGACTATTGTAACTTTAGGGGCCTTGGTCATGCCTTTTTTAAACGACCTTAGAACGTAAGTAAAACAAAACAAGTGTTATGTTCGTGAAAAAGTAATTCATAACCTTTATTTTTATTATAAACTAGCTGCGGTCCTGGGCTGCCCTCATCCATCGGTCATCATTTCTTTTTTTCAATTCGATAACGCAGGGAAACTCCCAACGAAGCTCTCTCCTTTTGTTTGTAGCGCGATGTTATATAGCCTAAAGCCTTCCTCGATAAATGGTCTAACCAACACTAAAACAAAATTCAAATCGAAGAAGTAGTTCCTGAAATTCAAACAAACTCTTCAGCTTAGGATAGATATTATATGCAAACGGGAGATTAACGCGGCATGTTATTTAGCTTTACTTTGCTTGAAGTTTTGGCACAGGTTACACCAGCCGTAGTGTCAACCTGACTCTGAGCCTTTTCTATAATGTACAAAGATTCATAATTTTAATTAAAATTGGTTTGTTGGGTACTTACCTCGGTACCCGGTCTACCATACTGTCATCTGTGGTCCAATGAACAATTTTGATTACGAAAACATGCCAAAAAAGTTTGTTATTTACATAATTTATTTGAACCGTTTGGTACATCAATTAATGTTCCGAGACGAGGGTGTACAAAGTTGTACAAAACTTGGAAGTATGTACGAATGAAATTGACTTTTGATATTTTGATTTTGTGTTGAAGTTATTGGGTTTTCTGTATAAAATACATAGTACAAACGAAATGATGTTGTAAGGATAGCTAAACTGAGATGTGACCTCTCTAGTCAGCCCTTTTAATGTTGATGATATGTAATAATGATTATAAACGTTATTGAGCTCAGTAGAATTAATTGTACGAACTAAGATTTTACTGATTCTTTACCTCCTTGTAGTAAACTGATGTTATAAGCTGAAATTGTAAAACGTCGGATTTCCGATATATACCTTACGAAACCAAGTACCAAAAAATATTGCTGCTCAACTTATTAGGTATTATAAGCTGCGTGTAAATTCTATAATAATAGTACTTTCCCGGTAGTTTCTAAAGAAAGCCTTTATCGTTGGATATAATGCGTTGTTAAAATGAGTCGATAACCGCGAAGGTTTAGCGTTCGTATTTCACAACTCTCGCGGGACTCTAAACACCGGATATTTTCATTTTTCCGAAATAAATTTACGGTTTCCTTATAGGGTTTTAACGAATTTAGATTTGGCTTCCTGTGTTATTGCAGAATTATGAATAAAACAGCCATTATGTTATAAAATTAAATGTTTTTTATATTTCTGGTTTTGTAATTATAAATAATGGAGTTAAAAAAGGGGTCTTTACAGCTTCGGAGAAAGTATGTCTATCTCTTGTCTTTTCGAGGATTTATCTGAGATCTAAACCCTTTCACAGTGCCGCCAGCAGACACAATAGTAAAATAATGCACGTGTACCACATATGGTACACTGCACTGGGAACGTGTTAAGAACATAATACTTTGCTTCGTCTAAATTCATACTGAAAAGAACAGTGTGTTTTGGTCGGCTTGAATCCGAAATGCTCATGATACTAAAAGTCAACAGTGTCATAAACTTCTTTCAGCATTTATTAAAGAATGTTTACAATCAACATACAACAACTAATTTTGCATAATGGTGACTATTACCAATATTTTGTTAGTTTTGTTTACGTGATCTTTGGCGAGTGAAGTAGAATCTGGTTGGTTTTAGAAACTCCAAAACCATGCTGGTCATATCGCGGCAAACTGAAGCTGATTCAATTCTAGAATACTTTGAATATTAATAATATTAAAATTAGCCAATGAAACGTCTTTGAAAAACAGTATATACTTACGAAATTCATTATTTCATGGACTTAAAATACTTTAAACAGGTTTTTTTTGTAGGTAAATGGTACATTGTAATCTGTCAATTAATGTGTTAAACGTCAAACTCCATCTTGCGGATTTATTCTTCATTGATAGGTTGTCATGATGATGTGAATTTTGTTTTGTTAAAACTCCAGCAGAAAGGCGCTGCTTATTAAATCAGGTCATGTTTTAAAATGTTAAACAAGAATATTTAAATGAAGACTGATAACATAATCTTACTTGTAGCTATTTAATCAGATGAGGTTGCGTATATCTCAGACATAATCCATTTAATAATCCCTTACTCCCGATCTTATGATGTTTAAGGAATATGTATAGATAACAAAATTAAATTAGGCAAAGGTTTCGTGAATACAATATAGCGGCGAATTAAAATATTTCTTGTTTTGGCTTCGTTGTTTTATGGTAACAAAGAAAAGCGAACAAACCTTCCGTGTGGTGAAGGAGTAAGAATACAATATGTTACCACCCCATCTCATCCCTTGGGTGTAGTAAAAACTCCCTGCAGTGGGACATGAATGGGCTGTTATGATGAAATAAAGCGGAGTATATTTTTAGGGACATAAATGTACTTACACTATTATAAATTTGCCTAATGGTAAATTATGCTTAGCTTACAGACATTTATAGAATGTCAAAATCAACGGTAGGTGTTCAGCTTTAAGGACTATTAAGAAGAACAAACCGGAATTTTGCGTAAGAAGGCAAGTTAATGTAACTGCCTAAACAGCTAAATAAAAGCCCAAATAGGTTGAAGAAGCTCAATAGCGATCCCAATTCTTCGTTTTTTGACCTATGAGAAGGATAAGGTCATGTTTTCTTACGGTTTACACTAAACACTGAGTAAGTGCAACTTATTTGATATGGTAATTACCAAAAAAATGAAAATCAAAGTATTCAAAATATTTGGAGATGGTCTATTCTTGGCAGTGAACGTTCGTTGGCTAATATGATGATGATCATTAATTAAAGTAAAAAAACATATTTTTGTTATATTTTACAACACTTACTTATTATTAAGTTTTCCTTATAATGGAATCCAGCTTATTGTAATACATTCACGCTTAAAATATTTACTTAAACGATTTATTACACACAATAAACTCTAAAATATAAACCTCATATATTTAGTTAGGTACTTTATATAAAAGCCAACTAGTTTATTTACGTGGGCTGTTTGGGGTAACTCCTACGATTGTTTTGACTCGATCTAAAGCCTCTAGTTATCTTTCTACGAGTTTCCGATTTCCACCCGAACGCTATCTACAAACATATATAACTATAGGTATATATAAGTACATACAAAGCTTTATGTGAAGTATTGATTTTACAGACCTTAACATTACCGTGAATAACTACTTTATTTTGGAATTAAATTGGCTGACGTCAGCGTTAATGTGCGTCTTTAGAGATTGACCCCCTACAGTGACGATAGAAAAGTTAATAAAATAAATTTTATAAAAGGGTTCTTCTTTCTTATCCACTCTATGGAAAGTTAACTAAAGCTAAAGCTTCTTCTATAAGTCTATCAGCGTTATTTTTACAAGCAGTTGATTTAAAATATCTAGTTACCTCAGTCTATTCAGTAGTATTACTACAGTGACTGAGGTAAGGCAGCTTAAAATATTCTAGCTTCATGTAAACAGAGTAGGCATGTTGCAAACCAGATCACAAATCCTGAGGAGCTTAGTAGCAAACAAGCTTGTACGCTACCTTGAATACATAACTCAATGTTACCCAAGCATTCATGTCATTATTCTTTTACGAAATAAATAACGTAACTAATGAATTTCACAGGTAATATAAAACACCTGTTTCAGTGAACGTAATTAAGCGAAAATTTTAATTTAATTACATTGTCAAGTAACAATAATTAACACGCGAATTGTGTTGTTAATTGACGACATTATATGTCTGTATTGTTTCGTTAATTAATAAGACTGTGAATTTGTCGGTGGAACAGGCACGGACCAATTATAAATGTTAAAAGTTATTCCTACTGCTTATTTTCAATAATAAAAGAAATTATTTCTATATAATAGGTCTTTACCTATGAAATTGTCGTTTTATATCTCCGCAGTCTTAAGACTCTATATTCCTTTCAAACATGTTTAAATATTTTTTGTTATTTAGGAAATATAGGACGTTACCAACATCTAACTAAAGGTAATAAATAAAAATAATTATTATTTGTATTATAAATAAGCCTGTGAACATGGGTCCAATTTCAAAAAGCGGATTTTCTTAATTGTTTAATTGTAACTTCTTCCCTGATACCTTTTTTCTTTGTTTTTTAGCAAAAAAGTTAGCTTAAATGTGCGCCATCACTTTTACCAAAATTAATTCTATTATTTTTAATAATTATTGAAAAATCTAAGAAAACGTTAGTATGAAAAATTTAAAATCTTCATACAAAACGGCAATTTCATAAGCAAAGACCTAATATTTTGTCTTATGCTAGCAATAAAATTATTTCGTACATATTGTAAACATGTATGTAGATTATTATTTAGACGCTCCTTTGTGAATCTTGGAGTCTGTACTAGGTTATAGACCTCTTTTCAGGTCTCCTCACGTAACAGATAGCTTACAGAGGTACAGTGGATGCTTAGTAGAATAATGCTATGAAATTAAATGTATCTTGGCGGCAACGAAGAATGTCCACGTAGTTATATTAGCTGAAACATGGATTAAATCTGAAACCCAGGCTAAAAGTTTACAATTACCGGGCTATGAACACTATTACAATTTCAGAAGACATAGCAGAGGCGGAGGTGTTTCTATTTTCGTTCTCAAGAACCTCAAACATAATTTTATAAGTAGCAAGTGCGAAAATGATAATCATTTTATATGGATTCACCTTAATAAATTTTCCCTGGATATTGGCGCTGTTTATAAGCCAGAAAGAACAAACAACTCAATGTTTTTGGAAACTCTTTCTAACGAACTGGAACAACGTAAAAGAACTATTCTCTTTGGCGATTTTAACTACAATCTTCTTGCCAAAGACGCTCACACAGCTGCCTATAAGGAAACCGTGGAAGAAAATGGATACAGACTATTAAATAAAATAAATATAAAACACTGCACAAGAGAGACGACTACTTCAAAAACGATTTTGGATCACGTTTTGACTAGCCTAAAAGACCACAGCTTCCACCTTGCTGTTGTGGAATCTACGTTGTCTGACCATAAACAGCTATTTTTAGAGGTAAAAAAATACAAACCACAAACAGTAAAGAAGATATCTTATAAATCTATTGACTACAAAAAGCTACATAAAACATTAGAGGAACTAGACTATAAAAATATAATGGACTACAGGCAATTTCATGAAGCAATACAATCCGCGATTACCAAGAGTGAAATCACTAAAACGAAACTATTGAACCCACCTAAGTTGGATTGGATTAACAATAATATACTTACCAGAATTAAAAGAAGAAACGAATTATGGAAAGAACATAAGAACAATCCTGATGATAAAAATTTGGAAGATAACTTTAAGAACGAAAGGCAGTATGTTTTTGAGCTAATACAGGGTACTAAATCTAAATATTATTTTAAATTATTTGAGCAGTGCAAAAATAAACCGTTAAAAATGTGGCAATTAATAAACAGCTTAACTAATAATAAAATTAGGGAAACTAATTACCCAACTAAATTAATCTTTTCAGGTAGAATTGATACTGACTTAAAAGATATATGTGAAACCTTTAATAATTATTTTGTAAATGTAGGACTGCAATTGGCGAACCAGATACCAATTAGTTATCATCAAACACACACCAACACTGAACCAACATATACCACGAACAATAAGTTAACCCAAATAACCCCTACTACTACAGATGAGGTAGGTAAAATAATTGATAGCTTGAAATCAAACGCGAGTACGGGAATAGATGCTATTACTGTTAAGGTTCTAAAAACATTTAAAAATTTAATCTTACCTGCCCTAACAAAGAGCTTAAATGAGTGCTTTTTAGAAGGAAATTTTCCGAGTGTTCTAAAGATAGCAAAAGTCACCCCAATACATAAGTCTGGACCGAAAGAAGACCCGGAAAACTATAGACCTATATCAGTGCTGCCTGTAGTGTCAAAGGTTTTCGAAAAACTATTACATACAAGACTGTACCAGTACCTAGAATCTTTTGATTTCTTGTCTGACAGGCAGTATGGATTTAGACCAAAGTCTAATACTCTTTCGGCAGCGATCGACTTAGTTACTAAAATGAAGATAAAGATAGACCAAAAACAAATAGCTTTGGGCGTGTTCATAGACCTAAAAAAAGCATTTGATACTGTTAGTCACAATCTTATGTTATATAAACTAAAGTCAATTGGCATAACTGAAAAGGCTTATGATATTTTCGAATCTTATTTGAGTGACCGATCACAAGTGGTAAAGCTTGGAGACTATACATCTCACCCTAAATTAATCAAATGTGGTATTCCCCAGGGATCTGTCCTGGGTCCTCTGCTGTTTCTTATCTATATTAACAGCATTCATGAAATAGGGCTAAAGGGGCATATTTCTCTCTATGCAGATGATACATGCCTTTTTTATTTTGGCCACTCCATAGATTTGATTATGAGTGAGGCTCAGGATGATCTTAATATTTTAGAACAATGGTTTTCGAGTAATCTTTTGACTGTAAACGCTTCAAAAACAAACTACATTATATTCCACGCAAAAAATAAAAAAATACGTGATCACCAACTCTTAAAGATAAATGGTGCTGCACTAACCAGGGTCGACAAGGAAAAGTATCTAGGTCTTGTCTTGGATAGCAGGTTGCAATGGAAACCTCATATTGAGAATTTATGTTCAAAAATAAATTGTATAACAGGCAGTCTGCGAAATATTGTGAGATGTCTCCCTTTAAATGCTCGCTACAATATACAGGGTGTCCCATAAATCGACGTCCAACGGGAAACCAGAGATGGTCCATGTGAAAAGTATTAAAAAAAAAATAAAAAAAAAAATCCGACTTATGTACTTAAAAAGTTATACTTATATAAAAAAAATCAAGAAAATCGTCACCCTGTACAACACTTTTGACTACAGTGTCTACAAATATTATTATTTATTAAATTTTTTAAGTTATGATTATGTATGATACCATTTTGGAATTGTGAATAAATGCGTTATTTTTTAAAGGTATTTGCCACATAGTGTTTAGTAATTTTTTTTTACATGGCCGTCGGTCAAAGTTACGTGATGTAGCAATTTTCATTTCATTGTTTGAGTTCAATGTGATTTTTTACTAAGAAATAAGACAATTAAGTTAAAATTTTTAAATACAATTAAGAAACACGTTATTCAGGATTACAAAACAAAAAATAAATTAAAAAAATAATAATATTTGTAGACACTGTAGTCAAAAGTGTTGTACAGGGTGACGATTTTCTTGTTTTTTTTTAAATACCTATAACTTTTTAAGTACTAAAGAGAGATCCGAGTCGGATTTTTTTTAAATTTTTTTTTTAATACTTTTCACATGGACCATCTCTGGTTTTCCGTTGGACGTCGATTTATGGGACACTCTGTATACAATTCAATGGTAAAGCCTCATATTGATTACTTAATTGAGGTATGGGGATTAGCTGCTAAAACACACATTAATAAACTGCAAAGAGCTCAAAACAAGCTTGTCAAAGTTCTTTTTCACTACAATTTTTTAACACCCACACTCAAAATATATAGCGAGACAAAGTTACTTACAATTTCCCAAATTTATCACTATAACGTTATTGTTTTAATAAGAAAAAATTCTAAACAATGATATACTCACAGAAGTAAAATTTACAATACACATACCTACACGCAGTTCAAGACGTATTAATTATATAAAACTATACAAACCTAGAACAGACTACGGTAAAAAAAGTATCATGTATCAAGGCGCTAAGATCTATAACTCATTACCTAAACATATCAAAGATGCAAAGTCTATGACAATTTTTAAAAATCTATTAAAACAACACATTCTCATCACCAACACCGACACCACATTATAATAAAATAGTTACATTTAAAATTAAAAAGCATACAAGTTATTATGGCGGCGACAGAACGCCTACGGGACTACCTAGACATCCGCAAGGACGTGGTGAACCAACCACGATACTCGGCGGCCCTCGAAGAAAACATTTTAGAGTATTTCGAACGACATCCTCGACGAAGTACTAGAGCGGCTGCACTTCGAAGTCAGCCATTCATATGTTTAAAACGAAATTAAAATAAAATTAAAAGTGGTACCTAAAGTGACGGTCAGTGACCCTAATCAGGATTCGTGAAAATATTAAAAAAGTGCACTTGTGTTTATGTGTTTAAAACAAATTGGGAAGCAGTTTTAACAATTATTTCAGTACCAATAGGTAAACAACTAATAATAATTCAGGTATTTTGCGATTGTACGTTTTCCACTTATTGATGAGTTATTATGTTTGTTCACAATACCTATGTAAAGAGATACGTCACATATTGTTGTTTAATAAATCCTCTCTATAGTTATGTAGTAAATACGGTCCAAAACACATTGTCAATTCATAAGAAAATTACGCTTAAACTAAAATGAAATGACGAAGTAATCAGACTTACACTGTTGTTTAAATGTTTAGAAACTATTATTTACTGTGCTGTGTCACATGAAATTAAAATAAACTAACATAAAATTTAACATTTGGTTTAATTTAATTCGTCGCGTACCTATGCACCTGCCGAGCACAAGGTCGCGGGTTCGAATCCTGCGAAAGTTGTATACTTTGTCTTAGTTTATTGATACTTGTAAACATCCCCGCGACCTAGGGTACTGTCTTTAATACATTATTTTATAGCAATAGTGTATGAGGTGTCCGTATAAAATTAAATTAAATGAACATGAACTAGATATTAAGGAACAGCTGATCGACCCGCGCGCTTGCGACGTATTTCACGTAAGTATCTACGCGCGGTCTGTGTTTCGCAGGTCAGTGCCCGCGCCGAGCTTTTGTACCTACGTTAGTGTAAAGCGTGTTGCATTTTTAAAGTAATAAAGTATTATTTTTAACATTTTCGAAGTTTTTAAGTGTAATTTAAAACTTTTTTTTGCATAAATGACTTATATACAGTCTACTGATTGCTTGGTTCAAATCTTTAATGGTGACTAAAATACACGGTGTATCGTCGCACGAATACTTAAGTGTCCAACCTCCATTTGCAACATTTTACACCAGAGACGTTTTATTGATTAGTTTAAGCAAATAATATGATTTTATAAAAGTTTTATATTAAAAAAATATTTAATGTGTTTATGAAATGATATATTACAAATAATCATTAAAAAGTCAAACAGTTTTGTTTATTTTCACAATTTTTTATGGAGGTTGAGCAAATAAACACATAAATAATTATGCACTTGGAGATAGACCACTACCGGGGTGGAGGTTGAGCATTTTGCATTCGAATATATTTAGTACTTAAGTGCCCAATAACCAAATACAGTGTGTTTGGGTATCGTGGTAAAAAAAATAACTAGTTATCTGGCTATTTATTATTATAAAAAACACAGAATTAAAAAAAACAATGTTTGATATATTATTATATAAAATACAAAATACAATTTTTTTTTGTTTTTGTACCGATACAAGACCGTTTACTTCGTCTGGTATTGTCTATGTTGTCTGATCCTGTCAAAACCTTTTTAATTAGAAATTCCATAAAGGCTTTGTCGTCAGCTTTCATATATTTGTAGGTACTTCTAATAGATTTTACTTTCTTTTCGGTTAGTGTCTGATTTGAATTAGTCCTTATTCGTCGTATTCTTGCTTGGTCGGATTCTTGATTCATCGTACGTAATGTCAACATAAAATGAAACTATGGTATTACCGTGACTCCACTTCTTCATTTCAATATGTACAATAAAAACGACATTAATTGAAAATAAAACGGTGATAAGATCACGTATAAAAAATAATTAATATACTGAGACTATCTAAAAAAATTTTATTTTTTTTTTTACAAAATTAATTCTTTTTTGACGATTCTTTATGTTTCCATAAGGAATTCTTTGGTTTATGGGCTATTCATCCCTCAACGGCGTAATTAGTTCTGAATTTCTCATCCAAAATAGGGAAGAAAATGCAAAGCAACGGACATATTATTAAAAATAGATGTACAATGTGAGCAATGGATCTGTGGTGAGTAAAAAATAGTATTAATCTACTTATCTAGCATCTAACATCATTGCGAACGCAAAGCGTAGGTATACGTAAACACAAAACTACCCATTTAATGCTAAGAAATTTACCTATTTAACAATTAGCAAACATGCAAGGTATATTTTGACAGTCACCGCACAAAACCAATATTTTTTATTATTATATTAGTTATATTTTACTACCTTAAGAAATGTTCGAAACAATCTGTTCATTTATAGATACGCCACAATTTCATTTAAAGATTTAATTAAATCTGAAATCATAAGAATTAAATTTAAACATCCTGTACTATAAGTTATCGATACGCAGTGATAATCTACAAAGAAATGTTAACAAAAATACAAGTAACCGATTCTTTTATATAGTTGTGACTATATTTTCCGATTTATATTTCGTCACGGACATTTGGGGTACTGTTTTCTATTATAGAATACTTTTTTTCTATATTTCGCGTTATTTTTTACTCAAATGCGTGCGAGCACCAGCTTCGTCACAAAAGAAGTTAATGATGGCGGCGTGTTGCGTCATCAAAATGCGATGTCGTGATTGGTTACCTGCGTGGAGATTGAATACTTAAGCACGCAATCGAAGCTCGGATGCACGTTTGGTGTTTCTCTACGGACTTTGAGCAATTAAGCATGAAGTTTTAATTCTCTTGTGTTAGTTTACAAAAACTTAAATTCCTTATAAATAATGCATTTTAAGTCCAAACAGCAAGTATTATATACCAATCGAACCGCAATTTGATCCTTAATAAAATTGCATTAAAAAGTGAAATTCGTCAAAATGGTCTGTTGAGCAAATAAGTATTCAGGCGACGGTATATATATCGACGGTGGAAAGGCAAAACGAATGAAACGCCACTTTGGTCGAAAATGAGTTTTATATGCAGTTCGATAGAGTTTTGGATTCTCTATCGATCTGTCTAGGTTAGAAGTCATTCTGACGCATTTTTTGGCGTTTCATTTAAGGTATAAAAGGGGGTATTTCAAAAATACCCTCCCCTTAAACGACCGTTTTTCGATACCTTTTTTTAACAATGTCAATAAATTGATATGAAAATATTGAAGGTGCCTTTTAAATTACTGACCAAACTTATTTTTTTACGAAGATGCCACATCATGCAATTCGCTCTTCCAAATAATTTTTTAATTTGGTCTTTCAATACTTTTTCCCCGCTAAGTTATATTTTGACATGTCGTAACACGTTTTCTTCCTCGAGAGTAAAGTAACAGCTACGGCGTTTCAGTTGTTATTCCTATCGTACTTTTTAATTAAGATACTAAATTAAAAGTTTATAATAAATTAAATTGTCTATTCCTTTACCACGAGATCAACTTAAGCCCCTATCCGAGAAATGCACATCATGTAAACTACATAACCGCGTATGGTCATTAATTCATTTTAACGACCTAAAAATATAAGAGACATCACTCATAAAACATTCTTCCATTTTATTTTTGTTTCATCAAAGGGAAATGAAGCATTTTTCCTTCTACGCCTTTTTTTTTCATTTGGCATTTAAACTAATTTCGCCCTCCTGTTTTTGTGGAGGTTTTGTGAATGAATTAATTTGTCCTACCAACTTTTTTTTATTGATGGTTTATGAAGTGTTTTTCCCAACTCACTCAAAATGTCAGAAACATGATACGCCACTTTTTTCTTGCCTTATTGACTTTAATTAATTTATATTGAATACAAAACAAAGAGCACATAAAACTTGATTTACTTATAAAATTTCAAAAAAATTGGTTAATAAACAAAGAAGTTATGATCATTTTTGTTAAAATTTAAACTTTAAACAGCTCTCCTGAACAATTAGCCAAATGGCGTATCATTCGTTTTGCCTTTCCACCGTCGATATATATATACGTATTTAAAAAACCTATTAAAGCAACACATTTTCAACACCAACACCGATACCACATTATAACAAAATACATCTAATAATAATAAAAAAAAAATGATAATAATAATAAAAAAAAAGACAAAATCTAAATCAATTTAATATTTATGTTCCCATAAAACAAATGTACTATAATAATATACTACATACTATAAAATATATATACTAATCCAAGAGAAACATATACTTACTAGAATTTTGACTAATTTATAGTACAAAAGATATTAATTGTTTATCATGTACGATATTGGCTAAAATTTAAATCAAATTATTTACATTCTCTTATGGAAATATTTAATTATAATGAATAATTGGCAATGACTTAAAAAAAGATATTTTTCAAAAATTCATATATTTAAGAACAAATAATAAGACTGGCTAAAAAAAACTAAAAAAAAAAAAAAAAAACTGATAAATAGTATCTTAAAATAATACTATCATTTAATAAATTAATATATTTTGATGTTATATATATTTTATTTTAAAATAAATATTTACAATAATCAAACACTTAAATACTAATTAAATAAATATACTTAAATAATAAACAATAACTCATCCATAGATGACATTATTTATACAGAATCTTTATACGTATAAAAAATGTTAGGTACATTTTTATACGTATAAAGATTTTGTAGTATACCTATTATACATACTTATTAATTAATAATGATTGTTTCAGTTCTTACGATTAATATTGTTTATAATATTAATCGATAATATAATGATTGTCAAATTGATAACAAGCCCATTAAAATAATAAAAATTAAAAAATATGAAAATAGATATAACTGCATTATTGAGAGGCATGTAAGCCTTGCCTTGTATTGCCTCCACTACATACCGGCTTTGCTAATAAATAGTTAGTAGTTACCCACATTGTTTGAAGAAAAAAAAAAACTTAAGATTACCTGTCAACGCATTTTGTTATTTTTTATTAGTATTTTATTTCTCCTTGTAAGTGATTTGTAATCTTTGAGAAATAAAGTTATTTTTAAACCGTAAATTGTTCGATATCCTAATGTTTTGAAGTATGATGGCATAAGAATACACAAAACCAGAAGTTTGGTATCGTAATGACAACTAAATCAAACTTACCTTTTCAAAAAGGAACCAAGCAGAGTATTCTTTGTATACAACTCATTTTGTAAAAAAAATACCTTTTTTAAATAAAATCCACCCGCTCGCACTTTGAAAAAAATTGTCTCGGGCACATAGAAAATCTTGCTTTGAATTCCAAATATTATTTTAGCGCATGAAGCCGCACGCATGGTGTTAAGTTGTTAACTTTAAAGGTTTCGTCAAAAAAAAATTTAACTTTAAACTTTATACGTTAGGAACAAAAAACAAGAAACTTTTTAACGAGATGATATTGAGTATCTTTACCTGGCGTGTCAATGGTGATTAAAGACTTATGGAAAAGTATTTATTTTCTTATATTCACCAACAGCTGTTACAATAATAAAATAAATAATAGTGAATTTTCGTCCCTTACGTCCCTAAGAGTCGTAGTAAGTTACTTGAAGGGAGTTGGATGAGAACCGTTGACCGATGACAATACATTCAAGGATTTTAGCCATCTTCTTTTTTAAAATAATTTAAAAAGTGTTTTTAATTAATAAAACAAGAAAATCTGTTACGCTTAAGTGAGCTTTTGCGATTTATAATACCCATTTTATGAGCGATAGACGCTATCGTATTTTGATCGTTGCATAAATAATAACGAATGTATGTATGTTATGTAATACAAATAAGTACATGTCGACGAAGTAAGAATACATAATGGCACTCCATTGCATCGACTGAGTGCAAGAAACTGCTACTAACTAGGGCACTTAAGAAGAAACTGCAGAATTTATATCTTTGAATAAAAGAAATAAAACTTAAAACAAAGCTCTTTTCATAACTGTCAGTCTAAGGCCACCGTGGCATAACCGGCATTTTAGAAGAATGTCAAAAAATGTCATGTTTAATTTTTTTTAGATACAGTTGTTAGATGTCGAATATGCCAAGACGGTGACAAAATTTTATTTTTGAATAAGGTGTAAAAGTAGTATTTGATTAACAAATACCCTATGTCCACTAAGATCCATTGAAAAGATCCATTGATGGATCTTTTTACACTTAAATGACACACTTATGTCCAATTTAATCCATAATATATAAAAAATAAAAAATAAAATAGATCTTTTAGCACTAACGAGTTAAATGAAATCCATTATAAAGCTGCCTTCTTTGGTTACTCAGAAATAATTATGGTCAGAATTTCATGCCTAGAAAATTACAATCGTAATTGGGAATGCTGTTGAGAATAGAGTTTCTCTGACGTTAAATTATATCGTGTACCTATATCTATACCTTGAATAAGGTTGGAAAGGCAATTATATATACACCAATTACCATTATATTCCTGCCCATAGACAACGATTAAAATTGGATTTGGATTTCTATACATTTGAGATACATATTATAACTGTCTTGATTAACCTATAGCGATTATTACAGAAACATTTAATCAATTTGTACGTTACCTGATGTTATTCAGCTATTTAATCTTGTCAGTAATAATAGCTAGGACATGCTTCTTAAGTGACAGAAGGACTAAGGCCTAATTAATACCAGTTTTTCAACTTTTTATTCCGTACTTTAATATAGTCGACTTTTACAGAACTCTTAGGTCAAGATGTGGTGGTGATAGCGAGTACTCTATATATCTTATTTCACTTATATCACAAAGAGAGGGGAGGACAAGACAGAGGCAAGAGAGGACCGCACAAGGTGGCAATACTTGGAGGAGGCCTATGCCCAACAGTGGACGTCGATTGGCTGATATGATGATAAAATACATCACAATGACATGGTGGTTATGGTATTATTATCATTAAACTAACTTACTTTGGAAACAGTTTTAGCCAGAGATGTACGCCATCTACCTTAAATTCGGTTAAGTTAACTTCTAGTTGTCAAATTGTCTTGTTTTTGCTATTGCAAGCAATAGTATAGGTCAGCACATAAGGAAATAAATAATTGACAACTTTTATATTTTTTATACTTTTTATAGTCAGTTACACTAACTGCATCAAATAACATTAAACAATGATAAGCTAGAGACTAAAATAGTTAACAATCATTACCATAATATTTAATTCTAATCTTCTTCAACTCCAGACATTTCACTCTCGTTCTCATCCCCACTTTCATCAGATGAATCATTTGTGTTAACAATATTTTTTTTTTTTTTTTTAACGCCACGAATGACGCCGCCTGGGCAGAACTCGCCCAGACTACCTCCGGTCTATACTTGGGAGGGGGTGGAAAACTCTCATGAGTACACCGAGGGAGGCCCTATGTCCCTGCGGGTTATGCCGAGACTCATACCGGCTAAAAACCACCAGACCTACTGCTCTGTTGCCCTATGGGCTGCTAAGCGAATCGGAACGTCCCCCCCAGACTGGGGTCCGGGGAAGCGTTTCTTAGATAAGCGTCGCCCCATTGAAGGGACGCCCACTTGATTTTCCCTAAGAGAATCCTACTTAGAGAGTCATGATTGAGCGCGCACTGCGTTCAGGTCATGTATAAACTAACAGAGATCTTAGGGGGGACCTACGGGATCTGAGCTTTGACAAGCCTTTCCAGATCGGAGGACAGTGTGTCCGGTGAGTCCAGTAGGACATTACGAGGCCTTCGTATGACGTGAGGAGTGGTGGGGTTAGGGAGAGCGGGGGTGTAGGCCACCGCCTCCCTAATGAGGTGATTTGTGTGCTCCTCTGCAGATTTGAAGAATCTATCAGAGGCCTGTTTTATGAATGTCTGTATAGTGGGCATTCCGATGTCCCGGTGCAGGTCCGCGTTGCGAACATACCACGGTGCGTCGGCCGCCCGGCGTATGAATATGTTTTGTACTGTCTGGAGCTTCTCCATAAGGATTGGGCTCGCGTGTGCGAATACAGGTGATGCGTATGTGAGTACTGGGCGTATGCAAACCTTGAAGATAGTTCGCTTGTTTCGTAGTGACATTCTACTGTGCCTGCCAACCATGTGGTGTAGCCGGCCGAGATATGAGCGTGCGTTCCTGGTCACTCGCCGTATGTGCGGCCTGAACGAGAGGGTTTCGTCCAGTGTGACTCCAAGATACTTGACTTCGCGCCGCCAGGGTATACGTGAACCTAGCAGTCGCGGGGGGTCGTCGGGCCTACGTAATAGTGAATTCCGCCGTTTCACATCGAAGCGAACCGCAGCGCTCTTGTCTGCATTCACATCTATGCGCCACTTGCGAAACCACGCGCCCAATCTGTTGATAGATGGTTGAAGCTTACGCACCGCCGCTGCAATAGTAACACTATTACAGTACAAGGCGGTGTCGTCTGCGAATAACGACATCTGTACCCCGCTTCTGAGCGAAGGTACTGGTATATCATTTGTGTATGATATGTATAAGAGGGGGGACAGGGGGGAGCCCTGAGGTACGCCGGCCGTGATAGACCGAGATGTCGATAGGGTACCTTCGTGCCTGAAACGAAAGGTCCTACCGCTAAGGAAGGAGGTAATTAATCGAACCATCCGATCGGGCAGGCCTAACAAGTATAACTTGTATACCAGCCCGTCGTGCCAGACCTTGTCAAAGGCCTTGGCGACATCAAAAAAGACTGCCACTGTCTTCCTCCTTTTGGGGTAGAATCCGTCTAGTGTGTATTCCACTATACGGTGTACCTGTTGAGTACATGAGTGGGCGGGTCGGAAGCCGAATTGATGGGGGATAGCTATGCCGCTGTCGAACAGATGATCTCTCAAACGAGATGTTAACAATAATTCGTTCTGATATTATATCTAAAGCCTCATCCGTGCCTTGAAATTTGTTTTCCTCTATAATGGCGTGCAGGCAACCATTTTTCCATTGCTCTACACTTATGCTGTTAAATTTCTCCTCTGCTAACGTCATTGTAGAACTGTTGTAATATTTCACCATTCGATTTTTTATTTTTTACGATTTTATTTTACCGTACGATGCCAAAGTTTACCTCGGGCATATATCATCTTCGGAAAATTTTTATTTAACAATGTTAAAATAATAAAATATTGATCAAAAATTACACAAAATAAATACTTAAATAATAAAAATGTGACAGACCTTATTTGCTGACCGTATAATGGAATTCAAATTTCAAATTTTGAATCCGTGTACATATACGAACACTACTACAAATGCAAAAATCTCTCTAAGATAATTTACCTATAATTTTTTATGGTCGTGTTAATGTTTTATTTAGAGTGTGACAATTTGACAACTAAAAGTTTACTTAACCGAATTTAAGGTAGATGGATGATGGGTAGATATACTTTTCCAAGTTTTTAGAATTTTTAGGAAATTTAATGGTAACCTTTTTTTAAACGCATTTAAACCACATCTTTAATGGAGCGTGTCCTGATTGAGCAAAACACATATCCCGGCTTTAGACTGTATTTATTCTGAATTTTACTCAAGCGTGTAGTCAGGGTAAACGGTAGCTAACGTAAAAAAGAAAAGAAATTTCCTCGTTTCAGTGCTGTCATTTTAGAATGACAAGGGAGAGAAGAAGAGTGAAGCCCCCAATAATTTATTCAAGCAAGGCAATTTACCAGTAAAATGATGCAAGATAGGGCAAGTTTTAGACTAGCCTGTTTGATTATTATTACGTCATTTGTCAAAGAGGTGGTTAAGAATGATACTATTCTATCTCATCCTGATAATGTCGTAGAAAGTGTATAAGGGATTACGACTTTACAGGCAGTATTTCTAGCGATGAAGGAAAGCTTGATTAGGCCCGATTACACCTATTCTTACGGGTGGTATTAATAGGCCACTTTCCTTTCACATATAGATGAAGCTTCTCATTGACTTAGAATATTCACGAGAGTCATAAAAATAGTCAAAACATGACAATCGATGTTCATAAATAAAAGTAATGTGCATCATAAAATCACGCGAAAATTCACCTTTTAAAACATTCTTTTTTAAATTCGCTTAAAATTTGGACAGCTTGAAATTAATTTATGTTAAGTAAATTATCTCCGAGCAGCCTTCTGTAAATTTAATCAAACGCAATTTTATACTAAAGTGGACTTTCAAAGGGTATAGGTACCTACCTACGAGTGTATATAGTAATAGTAAAGTAGTGTATATTACTATGTGTAATCTGAAACGTATTTCATTTAAAATATAAGCTCATTAATGACCCATTGCAGGGATGGGGCGAATAAATGCAGCGTGTTCTGTCATGTTTTTTTTAGTTTTACAAAGATAATGTTACAATCAGCACTACGGCTTAGGTGGTTTCATACTGATGAGAAGCTATTTGGTCAATCTTGCGTAAAATAAGTTAAGGTATAAGTATAATAAGAAAACACGTTCACCACATCATCTCATACCATGGATGTCGTTAGAGCCGATTATGATAATGTTCACAGATATTATTTCTAAAACTTTTTTAGATGGCAGACAAAGGCTTTGGAATACAACTACCCAGCGTTTTCTTAACCGAGGAGGTCGTAAAGAGTTTATCAACATTTATCCATTACCCCATCGATAGAGCTAAATCAAACTACATAACAAAACTTTATAAATGCCTAGTGATTTATATCACTTTACTTTAATATCAAACGACTTTTTTAATAAATTAAATATGCACTCCCTCTCGCTTTAATGTTTATCAATGTATACAGAACGTGTATCGTAATAAAATTTACTCTCAATATACTTACTGTACTCGTAAAATATTTTATTCGTGTGTCGAGTTCAAAGCGTTACATTGTGAAAAAGCCTCTGTCAAATTCACAGTCCGAAGGATGACATAAAAATCAATGAATTGTTTATGGTTCGTGAGTAAAAGCTTTCTCGACGTAAGATTGATGTAAATAGCTCTTAAAACAATTTGTTACGTGTTTAGTAATGTCTTGCAAAAAGGTTTAATAGTAATAATAATGTATGTGTTTTCATTTTACTTAATAATAATTTTGCAATTAGTAGTCTCGTTCATTGACTCCATAACCTCGACGGTGCTATCCATAGTCAAAGTCAAATATTTTATTAGACATTTACAGTTAAAAAGGTAATAGTTATGAATGTCAAAAGTATTCTTTCTTTATCATCACAAGGCAAACTATTATGAAATAAAATAAAAAATATTTTTTTAATTTTTATGCTTTAAAGTTTTTGTTTGTTATTTCATCAATACGTAATGTTAAAATCATCCACGTAAATAAAATAGTATAATAATTGACACAACACTCTGGTTTTTATATTCAAATTCTTAATATAAAATAGTTATTTTTATCCAAAATTAAATATGAAAACTATTTGCGTTAAGGTCAGGACTAAATAAAATCCTCGGTGTTATATTTTATTAAAAATACATGTTAATAAAATTAAGCGTAGGCGCGCCGTCAGCTACCCTTAGGGGACAACAGAGCCAACGGGGGAATCCGCTTTAATTTGTTCATTAACCCTTATAAAGCAGTCGACCTATTTACAAAAGTCACACTTTTTACTATAGCAATTTTACACCAAAAATAATTACTGTTTGTTTTTAAGATTGATGTTTTATCTTCTGCTTGTTGGCAGTACTTAAATAACCGAATGCCTTAATAGAACAGCGGTGGTGTACGCGGTTTAAGCCCACGTACAATAATTATTTGTGCCATTTTAATATCTAACGTGTCTGTTAAATGTATGTTTTCTATGACGACCTGTCTGGCGTAGTGGTTGCATAACATGACTGCTACGCAGAGGTCTCGGGTTCGATTCCCGCTCAATTCAAATCTTTGTGTGCATGAACATGATTGTGCATTGGTCTGGGTGTTTTATATGTACATATAATATGTATGTATGTATTTACAGAAAAAAAAATATTTAAGTATGTTTATCCGTTGTCTAGTACCCATAGTACAAGCATTGCTTAGTTTGGGACTATATGGCGTTGTGTGAATGTGTGAGGAATATTTATATTTAGCGTCGTAGCACATTTAACGTAACGTAAACGGAACGTCACCGTATCAACCCGAGCCGTTCAGTATTCTTTGTATGAAACTCCTTACTGCAACGTGCGTTACTAATCGGATACGTAACGTAATCGGATTATTGACGTTTGACAACGAGGAAAAAGGCGAGGCGATGCCGATCCGTTTAGGTTACGTTACATGTGCTATGACCCTTATGAGGAATATTAATGTTTGTAAAAACCCTTGGCACGGGATATGCCACATCCTTACCGCGTTGTTTGTATAGAAGCTGACACTTCAGTCCTTCAGTTTTGAAAGATGTGGAGCTTAATAAATTGCAACATCGCCCAATTTTCGTCGCCTTTAGTCCAAATTTATTTAATCGAAAATATTTCTTTAATATCTTAGCCTTTAAATTTATTATTTAATCATATTTTCAACAAAAAATTAAGTAAATAAAAACTTTAAAACTCATTTCGACAACTTCAAAATAGTATTCGAAAACTTCTTTCGAATTGACTAACTTGGACTACTGTACATTGAAGAGAAGTGAAGACGCCGAGCGAAAACGAACAAATTTTAATATTAACCAATAGCATGGTATCAAATTTTCAAGGTCTTTCGGACATGGAATCCTATTAGGTTAATTTATGTCGAATATATTTCAGACCGAGATCGATATTCAAAGTTTTTTTATTTGTGTTATCCGTCAATAATTGTAAGGGACTGGATGTCATGTATAAAAGTTCCAGTGAAACAGGCCTTGCTCCTTAGTGAGGAATTTAAAATTCTTTTATAATAAAGAAAGAAAGAATACTTACACAAAACATAATCATTTTAGCAATCTTTATACCGATCGCTTTA
This sequence comes from Schrankia costaestrigalis, assembly GCA_905475405.1. Lineage (NCBI taxonomy): Eukaryota > Metazoa > Arthropoda > Insecta > Lepidoptera > Erebidae > Schrankia > Schrankia costaestrigalis. Next base: position 10,995,302 of record FR997838.1, read on the forward strand.
ATATTAATAGGTACTTCAGATAAGTACTCATTTCATTTGATGTGAAAGGATTTATTTCGTCCTTATTACCATCCGATATTTCTGGTTAAAAATGTTTCATGATTGCTCCATCTATCTAAAGGAATAATGGATTTCCCGCTAAAGACGCAGTCTGTTTAATTTGACCCATTTATTACATAAATGCGAGAGTTAAATTTTCGTTCAAAATATTTTTGATTAAATTGTAAGGAATTTTATATTTAAATGTGTCAATGAATACTTAATAATCGATAAATAATTGGTTTAAGTTGGTACCTATAGCAGTTTATTTTTGATAAAGTTATTAGTACCTACTTATAGTCGATTTACGAAAATTTTGTTATTTCACTAAATCGGGATTTATAATAGTGAAACGCGATAGTTTAAAAGTTATAATTCACTAAATCGTTTATCGACTCCCTAATTAACGAGACCGTAACAAAAACATTAGCAAAAAATCTGTCTCGGCAGACGGAAATTTTTAGAATTATAAAAAAAAATTGTCCCTGATCATACACAATTTAATATAAGTGGATAATTTTCTTACAGAACTTCCGTATTTATAAGAAAACTTCTATAAAACTAACTTTTTTTTTGTGGCCACTGATGTCCATTACTACGTACTTCATGCATGCAATGATGGGCCGGATAAACATAACCAAAAAATTTTTAAGAAACTTCTTTTTTCTACGAAAAACCATATTTATAATACCTAAAATAGGTTCTTATTCCATTTAACCCGTCTTTTACTTACATCACTTTCGAGTATCAGTTACGTGATACCTTAAAACAAAGCTTCGAGTAACAAAGCTCCCATCTGAGCTTACACATATTGCAAGCGCTCTCAGGTCGAGGGTCAATTCCAATATTGTAACTACTGAAGACATAGGATTACAACGGAGCGTCAGGATTAATGCTTAATGGGTTTACTACGATGGAATGGTTGTTTGTTTACGTTAATATATATTTTGTTTGTTTAGTTTTCAAACTATTGTTATTTTAACTGACTTTAAGAAGAGAAAGAGGTTTTTTCTATTTGTTTTTTTTATGTTTATGATTTCACAATTCAAACCAATATAAATTTTTACTAATTGCTTTTTATCATTCTCTACTGACTGATCCGCGTTTCGTAGTAACCGAAATTATTCTGAACAGAGTTTATTGAGAACACTGGAGACAATTCTGGTTAGTTGATTTAATAAAAAAACGTAACTTAGCCACGTAGGGACAAAAAAGACACTTAGCCTACTCATACAACGTTGTAATCTGTCTCTAATAAAATCGATCCTCTTTCCGTATGACCAGAATCACTACGAACAGAGTTCCCACCGAACTCTGAACAAAGTTTCAAATAATTCTAGTTATTTCATTAAAAATAAAAAAAATACAAAAACTGTACATTTCACTGCCTACTCATACAACATTGTAAACATGAGTAGAAGGTCAGTATAATAAATATAAAAATCCATGTTATGGAATATTTTTACTCCCTGTCCATAATTCTATTAAAAATAGCTAATAGGACGTGGGTTGTAGGTAATAACAAGAGATGAGGATATACTTATAAAATTGTTCATAGCATTTTCATCCTTAGTAACTTGATTTATATTTTATAACAGACTTAGGTATAACTGCGTAGTACGAAACGTTTCTTGAGTTTTATTTCATTTCTATTTTCGGAATCAGGGACGATTTTTCCTTTTGTTTAATTAAATTTTATGTTACAAAATGTAGATTCGTTTTTGTTTCTAGCTTTGAACACACAAACAGATTGCTGAAGAATTTATGAAAATTAATATGATAACATGTTTTGTAGAAACAGTTCGATAAACAATGTTTACCTTACTAGTGAATTTAATAGGGTCTATTTTCTTTTACGACGCTTTTTTTTTCTAAATGTTTTGACGTTGCTGCGAGTTGTCTTCGGCATGTGGACACAAATCGACTTTATAGTCGAAACAAACAAACAAACAGTGTTCTTCCGAAGAACAACGAAGGCAATGTCCTCGGATAACTCGAGAGACGTTGTACGGACATTGATTGCATCCATGTCCGATAGCACTATAGTTTTAAAAAACTAACTTTTTTGTCTATTAAATTAACCACGATTCGTTAATTTTAACAAATCTCTTATTGTAAGACATAATTAACTGGACTTTTGAACAATATAATACCTAATGATGATGTTTAAGTTATTATGAGTAAGTATTCCAATTGAAATACGTCTGCGCGAAATTTCTACAGTATTCAATTAATTAACCAGCAAAAAGCTAACATATTTTCCTTCAACAAATATACAATTACAAATTAATAAAAAAAAGTTACGAGATTTAACGAATTTCTAATCTCATGATACCTTTCTATAAACCGTAGGTAACATAAAATTCCTTTTGTGAAAAAAAAAAAACTGTTGTGAACATAAAAACTTTACTGCGTAGATTTATTACGGGCGAATATAAACGCTATTACAAACCACCGTGTACAATTTTTAATGTCGACTGTTTCATGCGGTGGTAATTTTAACTAGAAAATTGAAATATTTTTATAATATAACTTTTTTCTACTTGTAAATAATAATAATAAATCTGTCGTACTTATTACTTTATACGATACTTCTCTTCAGTAGTTGATGACAACCAAAACCAATATTAAGAGAAAAGATAAAGGTTCATAATGATCGTCAAAAGATGGAGCTTATTGATTGAAATTCAAGGTAGCAATATACTTTAAGCTTCTGCAAACTGCGAGAAATTGGAAACAGTGACAGTGAAAGCTATTTTATAGGCATCATCTAAGGAAAAAGGAACTATTCCTCTGGTTCGGCCGAGATTGCTTAAGGTAAAGGCACCTAATTTTGAGGTGTTTTTAACAAAACACGAAAGAGCATTAAAAATTAAGTAATTATCGTACCTTTGTATACAATTTTATATTTTTATCAGAAGCGTTAACTATCTAATTTTTGAAAAATATATGCAGTTTGTCAGTAAAAGGTTATTAAATATGATACAATAATTAAAAAAATATGAAAAAGAACGATGCGCCTAATTCCGATGTAAAAATCGTAATTCCGATGCATTTGGATCCTAATTCCGAGTATAAAAATAGAAAGGGAACTACCTATGTAGGGAGAATCATACATGATGTTTAAAAATCAAAGGTGTTTATTTTTTATGTTAAATCAGATTTTTTTTAAAATCTTATGCCTCTAATATTAAAAATCAATATAAAAATAAAGACATAAAACATCAAAGAAAATTACATAAACACACACGCTATAAATGTAGTCTTCAAACAAGCAGACTGACAGACAAAAAATAGTTTTAATTGCTGTAGTTTCATAATTAGGTAAAAGAAAGTATTAATACAAACGCACACTCCAATTATTGTAATTGTACTATAGATAATTAGTATTCTTTCAGTTACTAAGCGCGTACTAAGCACATAAAAAAAGAACACTCTGTATTTAAAAAGGGTCAATACTCTCTATGACTGGGTTTAAACATCGGAATTAGGTACTCATGTAAGCTTATTCCGATGTAAATACATCGCAATTAGGTGCTCATATAACCCTATTCCGACGTAAATACATCGGAATAGCGTTTTAGGATGCTAAATCAAAGTTTCTATTTCCGAGTAATAAAAAGTAAAAGAATTTTTAATAATATTCAAATTAAATAGTGGATAGTTGCAATATGAAAGGGAAAAAATATAAAGCACATACACATATAATAACAGAACAGATTAAAAAACCGAATGTTCTTACTAATTTTTTCCGTACAACGTATTAAGAAAGTACCTATACAAGTCATTTTTGACCTGCTATAATTAGTGAATCTGACGCCACGGTGTACCTCGGAATTACATTATTAAATGTATGAGTTATTCATTAAGTCAGAACTAACACATTAAACTTTGTAATCATAAAACACACACCGAAAATTTAAAAAAAGTAAATGTCTTAAAATTTGTTTTTTCGTGGTATACATCGGCTGTTAGGAACACACTAAAATATTTGGCATCTAATGCCGTGGTATTTTAAACACTTATTTTCTTGCTAATTTGCAAATAAAATACTCAAACCTAAAGTGTTTTCGATAAAAAATATTGTCCTTTCAATCATTTAACCTTAACAAAAACTCCCATTGTATAAAATTATCACGTGAAACACTATTTGGCAAATCGTAATACTCACGTAAGGCCCCAAATGTATGACGTGTGCTTTCGAGACCGCTTCCCGCGACAAAATGACTGATTATTCTACAGTGTGAACACACTAAACTTTCTTTTGTTGATATAAATATAAACAGATAAATTATTAATTTATTATTTTATCATGCAGACCAAAATAACTAGTAAATTAATAAAAAAAACCGTTTTTCTAAATACCTCGGAATTTGCTGCCATTTTTAGAACCCCTCGTAGATATAAGCCTTTACCTTATAGATATTTTTTTTAATTTTCAGACTTTGAAAATAAGCAGCAGCAAAGGAGACGGTTTTTTTTGTTCGGCGAATAGGACCAGTCACAAATTGTGCGAGTTTAGGAATGAAATGCATAGAGTTTATTCCTTATAATCTCTAGATAGACAGTCTGCATTTATCAAAACTCCCTCAAGAGGGAATACTCTGAAATTGGACAATCAAAACATGATTCTAGTGACTACCTAAAATCTCACAACAATGATTGACTAATGAATATACACTAATAACGCAACCAAGACCTCTCAAAATAACGCAGTTTTTGCTGGCTATTACTTGAAGATCTAAAATAATAAGGTAGTTAAAGAAAAACAATACACTATATATATATATATATGACACAAGAAATATTTATTACTGTTCACAATTATAATTAACACAATCATCTCTTAAAGCAGTATTTCATCTTAAATAGACGCAGGTGGCTCAAGCTCACATAAAAAACAGAGCCCAAGATAAAAACCACACTTTACACAAATCACAATGCACAGCAGCTAACAGTGACGGTGCCTGTGCTCAATAAGCAATAACAACAGTATCCAGCAAGAGCAGCTTTAGTGTGTATTATGCACTCTATCTAAAGATGTCATTTTTATAAAATATAAAAGTACAAATAAATCATGCATTTATCTAATAAAATCTGAAACAATAACAACGTTGTCATGACAGTGTTGAACTGATTGAAACTGTACTACAGAGTATCAGTCTGCTATTGGCTGTTATTTACGTTTCGTTCTACGATTATTTTTAAAGTACGTTACTTGATAATTTGTATTAACCATTAAAATAAACCTAAGAACGTTCCAAAACAAGCATTTTTAGGTGTAATCCTTTTTTATTATTATTTCATTATTCCCTCATCGTTTAAGTATAATTTGTGCTCGGTTAACTATATTAAGATGATAACTATTTTTGTGAGTAATATGAATAATAAACATTACTGTTTAGGGTGGTGCGAAAAAAAACCGACTCCTTTAGTTTTAAACACTAAACAACATATTAAACGAGTATGTATAGTGTAAGTTTGTTACATCTTCACGCTGAAATAGACCAATACCTGGCTAGACCAATATACATGAAACTTAGTGTGGACATAGCTGACAGCATGGATTAACTCATAAACTACTTTTACTCCGCTGAAAATACGCCGTTTTCATGATCAAGGAATTTAAGTGCTATAATAGCGTGGTCCGTTCTAAAGTTTGTTTGACGTAAAACGAAAAGTATTACAGTAAACGTTAAGGAAAATTATGTTTTCTTGCAAACTTAGTTAGGCGTAGGTACTTCTTAAAGGTAAAATATTCGGCAACTTTAACATCTGGCACATTCGACATTTTTTTTATTAAGTATGGAAATTCTTTCTGTCCACGAATTCAGACCTAATTTTATTTAATTTGCTGCTGTCGCTTTTCACTTTCATTTAGTTAAGGGGTCTTTTTGATTAAAATACCTTGATTGCATATGTTATAAAGGTCAAGATTTAAATACTTTACCATAATACATAGGTCCAGCGTACTGGGGAACTCAATGGTTATAATAGTTAAACCTTTATACATTATATGAATACTCCGTATCCTGACAAATAGTGCGATCTTATAAGACTTGTTTCTTTGATATCAGTTAAAAAAATAATTATATGTAACTATTTAGTTTTTTCACCGAGAATTATTACAAAAGTGTTGACAAACTAGTACTGCGCAGATATTACTTTCCAAAAGATAGAAAACTAGACACCAACTTATCTGGCCAGCGTAGTATTTGTTGGCTTAACTTTAATCCGTAGCTACTGCATATTATTGGACTCTAATTATGATTATTTTATGGTACTTAAAGATGTAAATTAACTTAAATAATATTTAGTTACATATCTAAAACTATTTTCCTTCTTTACAGAAAAAAATGCTGCGGAAAAGAACATCATAAAAAAGCTTTCAGAACAGTGTTTTAATAAAATGGACGTATTACAAGTGAACTAAATACAGTTAGTGGACAAATGTGTATACTATACTGAGTGTAGTGAGTTGTGATCATGAGTTTTCTGACGTCATTGAGTCAGTATGTGGCGGGAGTGGCGGATAGTGTCGCTGGGCTCGCGTTGTCGCCGCGTCGCGCTCCGCCCTCAAGGCATCGCTCCGCTGAGGAGTCGCAGGCTCAGCCGCCACAACCTTCTACAGCCACCATGAGAGGTAAGACAGCCCTTGTTATTCTTAACCCATGAAATACAAAGAAATGGCAAAAAGTTTCAACTCGCTTACTGTCTACTACGACGACAGCCACAACCGTTCTTGCTGGAAACTTTTAAAGGTTGTGAATACACCACAAATTAATACTCTAATCTATTATCTTTTTATGGGCAATAAAATGCCTTTTATTTAAATACCTGTAAGTGATAGTTGTGCCGTATTGACGTCGCTTCGACAATTAAAACAGTTTTATTAGCTTCACCTTTATCATCATGATCTAAAACTCTGGTAACCTACATTAGAACCTACCTCAATAATAAATCGCAATTTACGTTTCGTTTGTAGGTTACCACCAACTATTAAGTTTCACAAAGTCAATGGTGATAACACATTTAGTAAATGATTAAAAAAATAGGTTTTCTTGTCTATCGCCATAATTTTTCTGATGATCATTGGTGATCACACGGGTTGTAGGTTTATAATCGGACACGTTATTAGATTTTTTGACGTTAAGATTGGGGTAACACTGGGGACTGGCTTAGCAACCCAACGCCAACGGTTTGATTGCGAAGAGCCTCTACCAATACTTTTTCGTGCTTATGCACGTGTGAGGCAACAGGATTGTAGACGGATTTAAAAAAAAATAACATTATTAGATCCACCGTAACCACCGGTAGTTTTATCTAACGTGCTGGAATTTAGTGGTATTCATACTCTTCTTTTTTTAGGATTTTTTATACTTTTGTGTAAAAATAAAATAAAAACTATAGTCATGTCTTACGCTTTTAGCTTCCATTGTATTTTACAAGTTCTTAGGTATAGTTTTCAAGTAGTAGATAGTAGGTTTGTAAATTAAACAAAATGCTTATTTGTGGCAGGAAAAATCAATCGAATGTCGTGGAAATGACCAGTTGGTATTTAATAAAAAATATTGTAAGAACTACAAAATGTTGACAGGAAAAAAAGACATTTAAATTTTCTATCTAATTAAATAAAATCTTTTAAATAGTTTTAATCAATATTGTAGTCTTTTTATTAATGAACAGCGAGGTGACGCAACTAAGACAACAAAAGATTATTACGCCTGTTTCTAGTCAATGAATCTGAAGGCCTATAATTGGACAGTAAATTCTCTAGTAATTGTAACATTACTGAGTGAGCTTAAACAACAACCTAAAATCTAAACTCATTAAACCAGCCAGTACGGTGTAAGTAAGTACTCTTGTATTGAAAGAAAACTTTCCCTATTATTGTCACCGGTCAGGCGGGTCAGTTTGTTTCGAGGTTTCTTTCACTTACAATGATAGTAATTGCTTATCGAATCTATCCAATTCAATTGTTGCCTGCTGTTTAAGCCTGCGAATTAGTCATTTCTAATTTTGAGCTTTTCTACTCCTTCAATACGGTTTTTATTATATTTCGTAAGAAAAAAGCACCACTTCATCGTAGAGGTGCTGACATTTTGTGTACTTTAAATCTTTACATACGAATATAAGATTATACATGAAATTATAATCCCACAATAAAAACGGGATTACATAAATTGTAAAAGAAAAATAATTTTCAACTAACGAATCGACTTGTGGACTTTTAAAGTTTCATTTTGCCAGGCTTACTAAATCGAGTTGCTAAGTAAAAATCCTTGGGGAGCTACAAACTTTGAAAGACTTTCTTACACAAAAAAAGAAATAATATTTTTAGACTTCAACCTTGTAGGTTCTCGTACAGCCAGCATTAAAAGTAGTGAAACCTTTGAGTTTGTAACCATGCTAATGAATAGAAAGCTTAATTAATAAAGATTGCTTAATGTTGATTAAAAAAATGTACTTAATGTTATCTTAATCTAATCAAAGATTCGCTTTAGATTGTGTAAAATTATTTGTACCATCCACAAATTACTGACTGTTCTCAGGTTCTTTAAATTGATAACTAAGCAAACGTCCGCGATACCGGGATTCATCTCTAATGTGCGAGTTGTATTGATTTATTAAAAACTTTAATATCAGAACCTTTATTTAAAAATAGTAATTTAAAAGATCCGTGTGGTAACGGAGTAAGAATATAATATGTCACCACCCCATCTCATCCCATAGGTGTCGTAAAAACTGACTAAGGGACTGACCGTAAATATTATCTTTACGAAGTAAAAAGAAGGAAAACTTGAAATTAAACCCTGTACCAATTCGTCTGGCCAGCGTGGTATTAGTAGGCCAAGTCATCCCTCCGTCACGGGAGGAGGCCCGTCCTTGCAGTGGGACGATATTGGGCTGATGATAAAATATATCATTGTAAATGAAATTCTAAATAACGGAAGGCAGCCTTCCTTAAAACTTATTTCTTTAGAGTGTTTGTCTCTGTTTTGTAGTAGGTAATACAATTGTTTGTATACGATATTATATTGTTACTCCCACGCACCAGCTGCAGCAGTCAAGCAGAATATTTATATAAAAATATAGACCAGATATCCGCTTTTGCACGTTCGAAAGCTTGTGAAAATGTTTAAAAATTCTATTGAATAAATAAATGTTATGGCACATATTATTGAAAATTAAAATTAAAACATAAATAAGATTATGATATTTTGAGTCAAAATTATTTGTCAAATATTAGTAACCGTAAATATTAGTATCGGTATGTGTAGGTATTTTTATTGTATCTACATTTGTTGATGTAGCATAGCAAGTTTGGATTGTACGTAGTTCGTGGCTTTCCCTAGCCGCGGCTTATTTCCATGGGGATAAGCCGTGAGTACATCTACGAGTGTGTATAATTAAAAAGTTATATTTTACGTTGACTCTCCATTTTACCTAACAATACCTTTTTTAATTAAGTATTTTTTTAATAAGGATTGTTTAGCTTATGGCAGACATTTTTATTACTAAGTAAATTATAAGGTAAATTTATTGATAGATCCATTTTGTTAAAGGTTTTCCACGAGTGGTACCAACAGAAGGAGCATCAGCATTGAGTGCTCGTCGAAGAACTCTAGATTGCCTGGCACCTGCCCCGCCCCCACGTCGCGGTGGATCACTTCGTGTCCCCCGCAATCAACAGCCTCCAGAGAAACCGACAATGGCATTCTGTAAGAGGCGCTTGTCGTGGCCCGAAGTTGATAATTCCGTCAATTCCGGGTAAGAAACTTTGCTATTTGTAGTTGACAAGTTTTAGGGATTACGTAATTTCATTTTGATATTCTCAGAATATTGCTTGTGTATTATGTTTGTTTAAGTTTATTGTTTTGTTAGCAATTAAGTTAAGTTCGGACAAAGCTAGAACTTTAAAATGTTTAATTATTCTTACGATTTCTTAATTGTGAGAGATTTAATAAACATTTTATTTATTATTTAACTAGCGGCCCATCCCGGCTTCGCACGGGCCTTACTTTCCCACTTTTCTGTTGAATTTTTTCCTGAATTTTCTTTGCTATAAACCTCACGGAGCCCGAGATCTTTTCAACGAATGCAATTAATCATTCATAAATTATTTCTGTATTTTAGTACATAGGTTGCTCTTCATTTAAGTACCTTGTGATACACGACATTTTTTGTTTTATTATCAGGCGCAAAAGCAAACAACGCAGATGGTCTTCCGTCCGACCCGTGATCATGCCACGTATAATTGACCATGGAAAAAAACATAAATGTTCTAGATTTAAACCACAAACTTTTAAGGATTGGGCTTGTGATTTGTTGATAGTCATGGCAAATGCAAGACGTATCGGAAATTGAAGTCTTTTAAATTCAAACGGCATATCGGTTGTTCATCAATTTTCTAATCACCACACGCGTACCGTTGCACAGTTTTGGCTGGTTTATGTTTCGAAGCATGATTACTATGGAGCTAAACTTTAGGCGTAAATTGTGCAGTGGTAAGCCAGGCACGTCCAAAGAGTTTAAAAATTCAATTGGATAGTTGGTGGCTTCATCTTCATTTGTGACGCAGTCAATAGATTTGAATGAATGCATTGTTCCAATGATCTTATTTTGAATTATGTAGTTTAGGACATCTAGATCTTTATTCTTAGCCGCTAAAATTGCTCGCTCACTCAACCATTCATTAGTTTTGTAGTTAGAAATAATTTCTGGAAATACATTGTTGATAAGTTCGTCTTTTGATGAGACTAAATTACAGAAATTATTTGAAAATGATATTAAGCCGCTCGATTCATCGACAGGTACTTGACCATTACCAATAGTCAGCAATTGCTTCGAGAAATATTCAGCAGATGTATCACTAAGCAATGTAACTTTCATGTTTGTTGTCAGTTGCAGTTTCTTCACATAGCGCCAATGACGGCACGACTCCGCTGTGAAAAAATTTTTTCCCGCCAAAATACTATGACGTTACGACTCATCTGTCAGAAATTCAATGACGTCACGACTCTGCTGTCAAAAAATATTTCCAGCCAAAATTCTGTGACGTCACGACTCATCTGTCAAAAATTCTATGACGTCACGCCCATCTGTCAAAAGTGACAGCTGTCAAAGTGATGGTGCCTTAAATATTTTTTCGCCAAAATTACTATTACGTCACAACTCATTTGTTAAAAATTATGTGACGTCACGACTCATCTGTCAAAAATTCTATGACGTCACGACTTAAATACTTTTTTTTCAAAATCGTTACTGAACCCTAAAAAGTCAAAATCCTATGTCCTTCTCCTGGCTCTAAGCTACCTCCCTACCAATTTTCAGCCAAATCTGTTCTGCCGTTCTTGAGTTATAAGTGGTGTAACTAACACGACTTTCTTTTATATATATAGATTATAAAATTCCGGCGACAATTATGTGGAGTTAACTACGCAGTGAAGACCGTTATCGTTAGCTTTTTGTAATTGCATCGCATGAGGCTTTTTAAGACTTTGTCATAGCGAGCGAAATGTATATTGATAATTTGATAAATAGTGTGCTTACGTCGGCATCAGCCGGTAAAGCGCAGGGCTTTACCGGCTTGCCATATTTTTGTACCTGGGCTATGTGGATCCACTGTTGTGTTGCGCTCTCGCATTGCTAAAGTCCAATAACGACACTTATTATTACGCTTGCTTATTTACTACCTAAAAGCTATAAAAAACAAGCATAGTTAAACATGTAACAGCAGCAGTGAAAACATAGTAAAACAAAGACAATCAACCCAAACAATGATATTGAGGAAATCGTAGCACTATGAAGGTTATTAACGTGTTTCCACGAAAAGGGGAATTGCAAATTAGCGGTAACTCCTTAAGGCCCTGAGGCGAAACATGTCAGGAATTGTGATGAGTTATACGTTAAACTAAATAAGAAAGTAGAAACGTAAATAAACAAAGAAATTTTTGTTTTGGTTCAAAAAGTATCAACGAGATTTTGAAGAAATTTTTTGCATAGAAATTAATAGGATATGATTTAGCTTTTATTATAACTTTAATGAGGTAAAATATTATGACTGAAAGCGGGTATAGTGATACAGAATAACTTTAAAGAAAGAGTATTTCACTTTGGATGTTTCTTAGGTCAGATTTCAGTCATTTACTAACCAATTACATTTTTAATGTGTTATCTTCATCCTTACTTTCAGTACGATTAACTCCGCAGAACGGGAATGTTTGTAGGAGGTCTATGTACAGTAGTAGACGTGCATAGGCTGAAATAAATAAATAAATATTTCTCACACATTCACACAACGCCATCTAGCCCCAAACTAAGCAAAGCTTGTACTACAGGTACTAAACAACGGATAAACATACTTAAATACCTTTTTTTTCTTTAATTTTTTTTTTTACTTTTTACAATTTATTACATATTATACATAGAAAACACCAAGACCAATGCAAACAATCATGTTCATGCACACAAAGATTTCCATCGAACGGGAATCAAACCCGAGAAATCTGCGTAGCAGTCATGTTATATAACCACTACGCTACAAAGGAATATGAATGATATGATTTGTTTTTTATCTAAAACTTATGGAATTATCTTTAAATTATTCATGTAAATGAACTTTCATAGGTTATTACAATTTAATGAACAAATTATGATTTTAATATAGTTTAATTTATTTAGTTTTTTATAGGTTAAGTACATTACCCGAAAACCAGTTAAATTAATAAAAACTTGAACGTGATGGAATTGTGTCATAAATATTACATCTCGACAAAAATACATTACAATAACGGAAATACTTAATACAATAATAAAAATACAATAATGCTCTTAATTTAGTCTTTTATTAATGAGAAGAAATTGAGTTTCCCGGATAGACGTGAATAAGATGTACGATGGCCGCACGTCCCTCGTCCTTAAATAAATCGATTTAACTGTAGGTACCTCATTTGGTAGAATAGAAAACTTGATTAAAGCTGTGTGTGCCTTATTTATGCCGACCGACAGTTTAAATGTAATGAATTTTGCCTTTGATTATGCCTTACATTGTTAAATTAAAAACGTAATGGGTGTTTAAAACTTGAATCTTTATGAGATAAATTAGGCTTATTAGGACTTAATATGACTTAACAAAGAGGTTGGTTGCTGTTATACGATGTCGTGTTTTTGAACTACTCATGACATACATCTATAACGAAGTCTTCGTAATACATAACAAGAACCTTGCGCAGATACTGTCTGTTTTAACAAAAAAAAAAGTTAATTGTTTGCAAAAAAACTATTTTAAGATCCGAATGTTTTTATCGTCTTGCAACAAGGTAAATTTTCTACGCGCACAGTAAACAAAACAAGGCAATTTAAGACTCCGAAAAAGATAATCTTGCAATTGGCATAAAATTAATTAAATGATTTCTTTTTAACCGACTTTATAAGGCTTCGAATTCGGTTATATTTTGATATGTTTTATGGCGACCGGTTCATTAATAATTAGTAAAAAAAAGAATATTTCAATAACAAAGGGCTTGCAAGTTGGTTGGTTAGGTAATTCGGTTTCTCATAGTATGCGGAATTACTTTGTGAAAATTATCCAAGTAAATGAAATTTGCGTATTATAGGTCCCTATCAATAATCTTGTTTTGAAATCAGTTATTGTATTGTAAAGTTAATAAATATTTCCATACAATATTCAATTATATCGTTAAATTAGTTATCAATACCTTTGTCTTGCCTAGTTCAAGAAATAACTCAGTAATAGCCGGTAACGGTATTACTAAGCACAACGTCAACGTATAGTTGTAATATTTAATTACAAAGGCCTTTATTGGAGCCACTCTAGCCATAAGCAGACATAAATATAAATTACACAATTTGCTCCATGATATTGTACTTGGAGTTTCACTGCGCGATCGAATCAGAGAGAAGAACCATAGTGAATGTGCAATAAATAGCCTGTTACACGAAACAATGTGCAGAGGTCGAAGCACGCAGAAACGAACGACGATACCGTAAAACTAAATGCTGTGAAAGGTCAATTGATGAGGGAGGTAGGTATAAATGCATGTAGTCTAAGTCATATAAATAATACTCCTCACATATTCACACTACACTATACTACATTATTACACTAGACTACATGTAGTCTTCCTACATCATGTAGTGTAGGAGGCTACATGTATTGTAGTCTAGTGTAATCGGCGCTTAAGTTGTCCCAAATTAGGCACAGTTTCTACTATGGGTACTAACACCTTATTTATTTAACCTACTTGTCTAAAAAAAATCTTCAGTCCGTCTTGAATAATATAATTACATTTTGAATTAAAATTATTGCGACAATACACAGAAAAAAATCTGCATTGGAAAATATATTAACTGACTGTTATTCTAACAACACTGTAATTAAAATAAAAACACTCAGTAATATAGCCATTACAGTGCGAATAAGCTCACTGTCAGTTGACACAAGAGTTTGTTTAATTAAATAGAAAACATAGACACGATTATTGCGAAGTGAAGGGTGTGTAAGGGGTGTTCGTGAGGGGAAACGCGTAGGTAATAATGGCGGGGGGGTGGACGGGGAAAGGGGAACGCGCGAGACGCACGGGGGCACGTGCAAGGATGTGCAACAGGTCGCTTGTAGGTGACCTACTTATAATTACTAGAATTGTCTATTGATTTGTGACGTTTTTGATATAATATTATAAATAATAACTTGCAGAGTACCTAATGATTTCAAGATGCTAAATTATAACATCCAATTCCATCTTAATCTAAAGGCGACCTAGGGTTATTTATTAATATTTATGCCGCTGTCACGGTGTTGAAAACCCAAGAGGGTACCAACAAGTACCCAAGGTATATAAGCGTCCAATTTGAATAATATTTTTTCTTGTAAGAGCCACTAATACACTATACTCGTGTGCACACATACTAGACACAGTTATTATACCGAACAAATATAGAGTTCCCGAGAGATACTGAAACGAAATACAAAGTTAAATATCATTATTTATTTAGGTTACAAAGTTACACTATTAAATAGTGTTAAAACGTTAAATTTTAACGTTTAAAGAGAAAATATCTGCCAAACTACCACCATTTTAGCAAATAACTGTACCTACCTAGTAAAACTTTGGAGAGAATAAACAAAAGAACAAGATAAGAAAAAGTAACTCGTTTTAAACATTAGAGTTAATTAGACTTAGTTATAATATCTTGCAGAATTTAAGATTGATGTACGCTAATGCAGTATGTTTTTTTTTAATTCTTGACCTCTTGCCGGTTGACGTAAACTGGTCAATAAAGTCCCATTGTGATAGCCGTGATACCAATAATTAAATATGGTTGATTTACAATCGTCACGTTGATGGGTATTATTTTAATTCTTACGGTAATTATTCGTATCCTAGCGGAGCCGTGGACAACAGTTAGTGATACCAATACAAGATAAGGTTTTGTCAACTAAACTGACTGTCTTACATGTCGTTAGACGTTGATTGTTACTGCTGTTGTACTATGATTGTTTGTGATGTGAACATGTAGGAATGTTTAGAAATGCATTGTATACATTGGACGATCTCTATGGCGTAGAGGTTTGAGGATAGAACTGTTTCGTCGAAGTCTCTAGTGAGAGTCGGCCATTTCCCGCACAAGACAAATTTTTATATGCGTAAACATTAATGTTTGCATTGGCCTGGATGCTTTCTATGTAGTAGGTACATGTATGTATTTGGAAAACAAAAACTATTGTACGTAGGTATATCTTCAGTCTAGTCCTGGTTTTATTCTTAAATGATGGCCTTAATAACTTTTACGAAACTCAATTACATACCTAACGTCCATCACAGGCGTTGTGCCCCTCATAACAACGATAAAATCTTTTGTTACAACATTATATATGTATATATATAACATAATTATAGTCTTAGTTACTAAGTTATTTCAAAGCTGTCGACTCAACGACCAGTAATACCTACGTCAAAGTCAAATACTCCTCCAAAGAGTTTTGTTTAGAGGCTACTTCTAAATAATAATCGGTCTTACAAAGTTTGTGTATACACAGCACACAATACCAACAATAACACACACACACAGACTCAGACGTACACAAAATATTGTAAACTTGTATGTTTTGTGAATTGTATTTCGTATAAATCTACTTATTTCGCTCCGTCTGGCTGGCGAGCGTGGTGTTAGTAGGCCAAGTATCCCTCCGTCACAGGAGGAGGCCCGTACCTGCAGTGGGACATTAATGGACTGTTATGATGATGATGATGATGAAACATGTTATGAGCTGTAAAGGTTTAATATTCTTTAAGGATCTTTAAGGATTCTTTGAGGATTTTTTACAAACTCTTTTAATTAGATATTATGCGAAAAAGAATTTGACAAGTTTCTGTATCAATTACAAAATATGACAATTCTTACCATTCTAACGATTCTTCATGCAAGTCCATCGCGTTTTAAAAAAAATTAACTTTTGGAGCCAATAAGACTTACCACAGAAAGATAATAAAGTAATTAAAGGAGATGTCTCTCCCACACGTTAGCGGTCACCTACTCTGGTCGACGTGGTTTCTCACCTACCCTAATTTTTTAAGATTCCGACAATGTCACTTTCAATTCGCTTTGTTTGAGAACTAATGATCCACAAAAGGTTAGTTGCTATAGTACTAACACTAAGAAGTTTGAATAAATATTTATGCCGTTTAAACAGATCATAAAAGGTATTACCACACTTACAATATGTACTTCAAACATCTACCAACGCAAATATTGAAGAGCAAAATATACTTATGAAATACTTTTCATTATATTCAACTAACTTTACGTATCTTCTTAAATAAACATAGTATATGTATATTCTAAGAAAAATGTACAAATAAAAAGTCCTTGAGGACATTTTTGGTCCGTGTAGGAATGGTCCCTAACAACTGTACTAAGTTCTTTCGTAATAAATTTCCCGGGAGGACTGCTTGTTCACGAATTACTGAAGGTTTTCGTGATCATTCGTTTTTAAATAAGTAAATAGAAATGCTTATTTATTGCATTCCTTGGGTATTCTTAAAAAAGGAGTTCTTATAGTCCTGTTACAAGACACGTTATGGAATAAATTCAATAGTTTAATACATATTATATTTCTGTACATAGATATTTAAAGATACTTATTATTCATGTAGTTACAGAGTAACTTTTTTTTAAATTATTTGTTAATCTAGCTTGTAATGTTTCATTTTATTATGTATGTGTGGACTGAGGGCCCATTTTTTTTTTGCGGTTTTTTGCAGATTAATCAACAAAAGTGCATAGTTAAAGTTGTTAAAGAGTTTGTTAAACGAATATCAGAGTTTGTTAAGACTTTATTTAAAAGATATATCGCTTTAAGTGGGTCCCTCAGTTCAAACACAAAATCTCCCATAATTAGATAGGTAATGAATTAAACAACAATTTTTTGTTAAAAATCCTTAGTTAAACATGTATAAAAGTATAAAAAGCATTGAGAAGCCTAATATGAGTAGGTAATAAAAAATAACAAACGTTTTAAAAGGTCCCTGAGGGCCCACTTGAATTTATCTCATAATTAATAAATTATAGCATGAACATTAAATATTCCTAAACCAAACATTTGTTAAAAGGGCAAGGATAAATTTAAAATTAAAGAAAGATCACAAACAGTGATAATTATTGTTATTTTTAAGTTTTTAAGTGGTCCCTCAGTCCACACACTATGCAAATGCTAATTGTTAAATATATAATTAAATACAACAATTACGAAAATGGGGAGCCTTTCAGTGCATAGTTAATTTTGTATTTTATCGATCTGTATTTATCTTGTGTCTGGTTTATTTATATTTTTTGTCATTTTAACTGTTTTATTAATTTTCATACTAAGTCTGGTGTCCACGTTTTAAGAAAACGACTGTATATTTGTTTTTAATGTCATTTATTATTAATTTAGATATTTATTTATTTATAATTAGGATAACCCACGAAAAATACACAAAGTCAATCAGAAATAATACAATATTTAAGTAGCTCAAGCAACAGTGCTGATTCCATTACAAGTTGCCACGGCAAGCAAAACATTACACAATATTAATATTAATCAATTAAATCTAAATTGCAATCATTTTTTAAATGTAAAAAATAAAACAATAAAATTTGCAATACAGTAAAATTAAAATGTAATAAAATTTTAAGTTTTAGACAAGTGACAGGTTATATTATTAATTAGCTACAATCGTAATACATATCTGTATACATATAAATAAAATTGGAGTGTCTGTTTGTAACACGAAATCCACAGTTTTTAAGGTTCCGTACTCAAAAAGTAAAAACGGAACCCCAATTACTAAAACTCCGCTGTCCGTCCGTCTATCTGTATGTCACGAGGCTGTATCTCATGAACCATGGCAGTTAGAAAGTTGAAACTTTCACAGATTATGTATTTTAGTTGCCGTTATAACAACAAATACTAAAAACAAAATAAAATAAATATTTAAGGGTTATTTATTTTATATTGGAAAAATAATTTTTGACAGCTAAGTCACGTCATAAAATTTTTAAAAGATGAGTCGTAAAATCATCGCATTCTGGCGCGAAAATAAATACATAAATATTGGTTTGTACGGAACCCATGGTGCACGAGTCAGACTCGCACTTGCACGGTTTATTTACTTATTGAAAGAAAGACAGAAAATCTATTTATTTTTCAGACACATAAAATAGAAGAAAGTTTGTAAATCCGAAAAAGAAAGACAATGAAAAAAAATTATTACTCGAGTTACTATGTAAATAAATAATTTAGAATAAAACTGTCATTATCTACTGCTATTATAAGAGGTCAAAGTGTAAGTAAAATAAAAAAAATATTTCAAAAGTTATGTAGACTAAATTATTATGTTTTTTAACATTTTTATCAATTTATTATTAATTGCAATACGGGACCGTAAGAATTCTATGTCAATATTTTGAAAAATTTAAAGATTAGGTACTTCGTAATATATATTTTTTTAAATCATTAATTTAACAGAAACATGTATTTTTTATTGTTTGTTTACGTTTGCATCAAATAGCACTCAATTCGGTCCGCATACAGCCCAACACAATTACAACTATTTACTTTTATCTCACACTTTATGACTATGCAGAAACTTTAAAACGTAATGTAACATCATTAATGTATGGACATGGACACTCTACTTGTAAGAAAAACATATTTTGAAAATTTTTCGTAAAAGAATTATAAAACCAGTGATAAGATAAATACAGATCGATAAAATACAAAATTAACTATGCACTGAAAGGCTCCCCATTTTCGTAATTGTTGTATTTAATTATATATTTAACAATTAGCATTTGCATAGTGTGTGGACTGAGGGACCACTTAAAAACTTAAAAATAACAATAATTATCACTGTTTGTGATCTTTCTTTAATTTTAAATTTATCCTTGCCCTTTTAACAAATGTTTGGTTTAGGAATATTTAATGTTCATGCTATAATTTATTAATTATGAGATAAATTCAAGTGGGCCCTCAGGGACCTTTTAAAACGTTTGTTATTTTTTATTACCTACTCATATTAGGCTTCTCAATGCTTTTTATACTTTTATACATGTTTAACTAAGGATTTTTAACAAAAAATTGTTGTTTAATTCATTACCTATCTAATTATGGGAGATTTTGTGTTTGAACTGAGGGACCCACTTAAAGCGATATATCTTTTAAATAAAGTCTTAACAAACTCTGATATTCGTTTAACAAACTCTTTAACAACTTTAACTATGCACTTTTGTTGATTAATCTGCAAAAAGCCGCAGAAAAAAAAATGGGCCCTCAGTCCACACATACATATTTTATTAACATAAATGTAACTTGTGTTCATTACAAATGTACCCATCTGTAATGAACAAAAGTTACATTACTTACACTGAGCACAAACTACTTACAGACACTAAATCTTGTTAACACAATTTTAACTAGCGCAGGAGTTACTAATCCTAAAATAAAATGTACCTAGCATGTTTATGGGAATTAGAATTTAAAACAAATGTAATAATATACCTACTACACTCTTAATTTGAAGGGGAAATTAGAAAAGTAAAGACATCAATGACCGAGCAAAACAAAGTTTGTAGAAACCGAAATATTGAATACCACACTGAAACCCACCTCGTCTTATCCATTGCTGTACAGCGCAAAGACATGGACTCTCAAGGCAAGACTGATGGACAGGGAATTGATCATCATCAGCAGAAGTTAACTTTTAGTTGTCAAATTGTCTTACCTATTGTGTGGCAATTTGACAACAGCTAAAAGTTAACCTTTAACGAATTTTTAACAATTTGAAGGTACGAGAATTGACATGCAGGATAAATAAATAAAAATTCAAACTGTCTCTTGAGATAAACAAACACATCGGCCGAACCTGCCTTTTGCTGTTAAAACTTAGACATACCACGTTATTTTATTATAATAATATTTTATTCAGCATTATAAATGTGTTTTACGTGCTCATAGGACAGTAACACTGAATTTTATTGTACAGCGGTGACATTAAAATGTAAATGAACACATAAATGCAAACGACAAGGAATTATTAAACGATAACGCAGCTTTATTATTTCAGTTCTTCTTTTTATTATGGGGACATTACGTTGGTTTTTATTGTTTTGATTTTTTATAAATTGCTATATTTATACATAAAGTCATGATTTATTACCATAGGATTAGGTAGAGACTATCCGCGTGGTGACGGAGTAACAATAGAATACGTCACCACCCCATCTCATCCCATGGGTGTCGTAAAAACTGACTAAGGGACTATCCGTCAATATTATCTTTACGAAATAAAAAAGAAGGAAAACTTGAAATTAAACCCCAAACCAATCCGTCTGGCCCGCGTGGTATTAGAAGGCCAAGTATCCCTCCTCACGGGAGGAGGCCCGTCCCTACAGTGAGACATTAATGGGTTGTTATGATGAGGCAGAGGCTACGGAATACCATGTGCTACCATCTCACAAAGCTGCTTTATGTACATTCATACAAATTGTTTTACACGACCGAAGCGGTTAGGGGCCTGAACTCTTGCGCGTACCTACTATCTTTAGGTCTCTGTAAAATTAAGGGCGTCTTGAGTTAACCTTTAAATAATATAATTTTGATAAAAAAATCTAAGTAACTAATTTACTTAATATGAATTCTAAATTTATTTCTTGGTGCTTTCACATTTTATAGGTAATCTTATCCAAGCGGGAAGTTAATTTTTCTTCTCCTCTTAGTTTCGGGTTCAAAAACAATTTAGCATTTTGCCGGAAATCAAAAGATGTTAAGCGTGGAACTTTTGAGAGGTCAAGCTGTTAATACCTATACGTTAAACCTGCATGCTATACAGTATTAATAATTGTGAGAAATATACATAGTTTCTCCTGTCTTTTTAAACGGTCTTCTCGAATACTATTCTCCTAATCAGCTTTTACGACGGCCACGGATTGCCATTTAATATAAATTTTACGTCACCACACACAATACATAGCCACGAGTGTAATGATGCATAAAAGCAGTCGTTCATTATCAATTTCCGTTTAACTTTCCGAGTAGTAAGCTTTCCGATCCGTGCGATCGTTATCATGGATCCTTACGATAAAAATCTAGGTCGGTCTTGAAGCGTAACAATACTTGGCATTTCTTTTTTGTTTAAACTTATCTTTCTTTCAACTTATGATCGCTTATGCCCCACTGCAAGGATTGATCTCCTTTTATGATAAAAATAAATATAACTTCGCTTGTTTCTGATCAGTATAATTGAAAACTGCGATGGTGTTTCTAGATTGGTATGCTTGAAAATTGTGGTTTGCAGATCAGATAAGATCTGGAAACCCCAATTTTAATCTAGTCATACTCGTATATGTTCACAAATTCTCATATTATTTTATTTCATATAAGTCATAAATCACTCAGTTCCATATAAGAATAGATTCCAGAGCAGACCAGATAACCAGAATGTATAGTTCACATTAATGATTTTCACGAGTATATATAGATCAATTACAGAAATTTATGATATTTTAATTGCAACTAAAAGGCAGCTTAAATTGGATGCTTTCAACACGATCCTTTATTTCATTTTTGTATCCATTTAAAGCCAACCTGATATTTTCCTTTGTTAACATAAATATTGAACATATTTATTATACGTATGTTAATACTGTTACATCATAATACAAGTTTTAAAAGGAGTAATATTTTGCATGAGCTTAAAAATATCAATTTTACTGCCTGAGAGCAGGGAAGTTGCTTATTGATTTCCATCTGATAATATGTTTTTATTTTAGTCTACTTTTATCTTAAAAGACTAATGTTTTAATTGTGCATACTTATACGATATACTTACGTTAGGTAGATTTGTTGACGCTAACATGCGTTCCGATTCTCATCGCTCCGCTAGTGCGGATTGGCGTGGCGATGCTTGTCTCAATGGTCGTCGCGGGCGGCGCTTATCCCGAAGCTCGTCGCGACGTTTGCTGATGTGCTAGTCCCTATTGTCGTCGTGACACCGCTCGTTTCGTCGCTGGTCGCGACGCTTATTTCGATTCACGTCGCTACACTTTTGCCAATAGGCGTCATTCGTATCGTTAGTCGTCGCGGCGCTCATCGCGATGTTGATGTTGATGTTGTCACGACGATTTTTCTAATGGTCGGTCGTCGCGGCGCTATTCTGATGGTACTGTCCGATTGTTGTCGCCACGATAGTCCTGATAGTCGTTGCCCTCTTGTGCCGATAGGCTTCATAATTGTTTTCGCGACGACGTCAATCGACCAGTGGTTATAAAAGCCATACTAATGGTGGTTATAAGAATCTCATCATCACTAGAATGATGTTTATTAATGTATTCAATAGATAAAAATCTCATATTTATATTGAATACATTCAAATGGAAATTATTCATAAGAATTTATATACGCTTCAATACATATAAATATCTTTATTGAGCTGTACGAATATGTAACTAAATGGCATGTATGGATATTGGTTACTAACTGACCGTCACGTGTCAACCTATCCCGATATTTACTTGGTAATATTACCCTTACGTAATACCTCACAACTCGCAATCTAAACCAACAGGCTGTCGTGTTTCATAGAAATCTCAATTTTAGAAATTCGTAGAATATACGAACTATGTTCATAAATACGTAGAATTCTGGCACAATTTGCTGGATAAGTCACATTATTCAAATTACCAATAGCGATAACCTATTGGCATTAGATATCTGGGTATTGCACCATCTTCTGCCCTGACTCCTGTGCATTGCAAGCGACCTTGTGCTATTCATCGGGCTTCCACAGCCATAGCCAAAACGAAGAATCACCGCGTGAACGGTTTGGCTTTGTGTATTCTAACCATTTAGCTAGAAGTAATTTAAAACGAGAATAATCAGTTACGCTTGTGTCACACTCCGTGGTATACGCCTCGTCACATCTAAATTGATGGATTACCTTTATTATTTGCCTGTAGACTCCCAATTTATTCAATTTATCATCACGGACCACTGTAAATAAAATACAGGCGAACAGATTTCGCAATTTAATTACCTATTTTAGGAATTCTAGCTCCTCTGATGAAAGGTCTCGTTTCTTGTTCATTATCGTCATTAATTTAATAAAAATAGCTTGTTATTTTCGTGTTTATATATCAAAAAAGGTTTATAAAATAAAAATATTACCTTAACATCTTTTACAGGAGCAGCGCCTTCTTTCGTACTGAACTAAACCAATACCTTACTAACATGGATAACTGTTTTTGCCACTGGGCAGCACTTCATTATTTCGTTTACAGCAGCTTTTTAATATAAACGGAATATATATTAACACGGCATTCTAAGCTGAGGCAGCTTGCGACTACAGCCAGTATAACCTGTGCCGAAACGTCAAGCAATATAAAGGTTACGCGTTAATCTCCCGTTTACATTATATTCATTTTTTCTAAAGATTTTATAAAATAGCAAGCAAAATAGCAACAGTCTTATTAATAAACTTAGGCCTTAAGTAATGATTGTCGTTTCAGCCAGCAGATGGCGTTACTTATAGCTATTCTCGGGGCATTAGAACACACATTAAGTAATTTTCCGTTCGTGTGCTAGCTTCATATAAGTTCGTTCAACTTTCATGCATTGCAATTAGAGATGTAGCCCTGTATGTACAGGCGTTTTATACCCTGTCATTATGGTTTTTTTTAGTATTCATTTGTTTTCTATTGTTAATGGCGTGTATTTAAATGCAACTGGCATGTAAATGTTCCGTGTGGTGTGAAATTAAAAAGTAATGTTTCAGTTTTTATTTATTTACCTTTCTAACGAGGCGGTTGGGGATTTTGGCTGGCGACTAGAAAGTTAAGGGTTGTATTCCTTGTATGCAGGCCAAATTGCTACTAGCATTTTTATTACAACTCCTGTTCTTGACTTCAAGCTCTGTCGTATGGGGGCATTTATGGACATGAAATAAAGGGACACAAAGAGCATCCAGATTCAAGGCAGTCATTTGTGGATCATACAAATATTTACCGTCCCTGGGATTGAAAAATTCGACTTCCCCACTGTTGTTTACACCACCGAGGCAGTAAAATATATAAAACAAATCTTGGGGCTGAATGTTCATTGTGACTGGTTAATCTATGTTCATAAAAGTCTCTGCACCACTAATTTTAACCCTAGACCGGGATTAAAAAAAGAATCGTCACACATTCACACAACGCCATCTAGTCCCAAACTAAGCAGAGCTTGTACTATGGGTACTAGACAACGGATAAACATACTTAAACACCTTTTTTTAACTTCATATTCAATAAAATATTATTATTTTCAAACAGTGTTCAAGAAACAGACGGCTCCTACTTCGAAAGCTTCACAGCATTAGCTTGGCGGCAAGAGAACAGAAGACTAGCGGCTCTGAGACTTGCTGAAGCGAGGGCTGAGCGACCACCGCCAGCGCCACATGATCTGGGACTGCCCAGCGTCTCCGCTCAGTTGTCACATAAAGAACATGAACATCTTTATACAGAGGTATGAATAAAGTTATGTTTACATAAATTAATCAATTTAGAAATATAAGTTATTGTAATGTATTTTCTTTCAAGTAGTTAAACCACATAATTTTTTATTATTAAATTAACTGCATTGAGAAGATTTAAGCCTACTATTCCTAGTAGCCCTTTATATCCCACTAACAGATAGGAAAGAGGGAGACTGCCCAACAAATATCACGATGGCCAGATTCCTTCCTAAAGATTTTTCAGTCAAGTTTTCCTTTGTTTATTTACAGATTCTTTCTTCGTAGGTGTTTGACGACACCCACATTTTGCTACGTCACCACATAGTAGAGTCTTTAATTATGATTTATTAGATCCGAAATAACCATAAAAAATAAAAGACTACAAATTCGTAACATTATTTTTACACAACGACATCAAAAGACACATTACAAAGGTATTGTAGTGGTCAAATTAGGGCACCTTTATCCTAGATATTAAAGGTAAATGATCCTTTGTTGAGGGATTTACTCCTATTGTGTAGCTCTTTGTACCAACCTATTATGTATTATGTTGGAAGATGTTGAAATTAGATGACTATAGTGGGTATATATAATATTTAATGTAATGTGTTATTTTAGCAAGATAGGTTTCAAGACGTAAAGAGAAACTTGGCTTCTAATATCCTGGATCTGGTTTTCCTTTCCTCGCTGATTTTTTATTCTTATATATGTTATTGTACCTAGGGACACAAGCTGTTATATCACATAGCCCAGTATTTTTTCTAGCTATCATACATAATCACTTCTGTGAGGTAGGTAGCGATGTACCTATAATAATATTACGTTTTTTGCTCATTTGCACCTTGGCATCTAGTTCCCAACTAAGCAAAGGTTGTAAAAACAACGTTGCAAGTACAAAACAACGAATACAATACATTTTACAAAAATAATTTTTAAGTAAAAATTACTTCTAAGATTCATTTGACACGTTTCCTTCTTGAAACGTGTCAAATGAATCAAAGTTTCGTTTTTTTTATTTCTATTTGAAAAGCTCTTTATATTGACAACTTAGACTTACGTTACAGATCACCAATGACCAACTAACAATTTGCCAAATAGACAATAAAGCCAAACGAAGCTGATTATATTTGCATCTGGCTTTCTGTATTTGGCCATCTTAATTTGAAGGACTCAAGGGTCGTCCGCGCCCTTGTCTCGAAAGGGCTCACTCGAATCTCAAATTTAAAGGGCAATAAACCAAGTTCTTTTATACAATATGTTTCTAAGAATATCCTCTGAAGGATATTATTTACATAACTTTATCCGAAATTTAGTCCTTTTTAACCGATTCTAAAAAGAGCAAGAGGTTCTCAATTCGGTTGATCTTTTTATGTTTGTTACTTCAAAGTTCATTCATATAATTTTCTTTACCAATTTACAAGGTTTGTGTTTTTTTATTAATTTATAATATGATTAATGTTCAGTATCGCGACCTACATTACCTGAATATAAGTTTCCACGATACGTGGCATTATCCCCTTTTCAGAAGTCTTCTTTTATAACAAAAATAAAAACGTTACCAATTTGATATTACCGCATAAAATATAACATATTATAAGAAAATAGATTTCTAATGAAACATAAAGCATAGAAAAAAAGTCTAGCTTCTAGATTAATAATAATAAATGTATCAAGCCACAGCCTAGATATCTAGCCTTCATTAATAGAAAAGCTCCCTAAAGTAAAAAGAAGTCCCATAGCTTCCGAGGCCGACTAGCAATATTATAAAAGTATTTCTCATCACCGAGTAACCTACGTACCTATATAAATTTAGGCTTTGTAAATACACATTCTTTATGAAATATTCCAGAATTCTGTTGAAAACTTTCTTTAACAGGTATTGATCAGTTTTTTTGCTAAAGATTTGCATTGAGCGGGAATCGAACCCGAGACCTCTGCGTATCAGTCATGTTAAATAACCACTACGCCACAGAGGTCGTCGAATTAAAACGTCTTTTTAAGAAATCTCCTGTTTGAGGTCCGTTAATAGCAAAGGTTCAAATTCATAGGACATTATTCTCTTCTCATATTCTTTTAATTTAAGCATTAACTAAACAAGTGCCTTCCTGTATCTCTCTAATTGAATATCTTATTTCTTGCGCAACGAGTACAAAGCACGCAGTCTCTCCTACGAATACATTCCTTCACGTCAAGCCTTCCTTTGGCAGTACTTCTTAAAATGCTATCTTCATATAATGTTGTAGCTTGCACGCGAACACGTACTCTCGCAGATCTACGTTTTGCTTGTACTTACGTCTACGTGAATTCATCTTTTACATTTTTAACAACATTATATTATCTATCTACACAATAATAATAATACAATGTTTCACATCGCGATCATCTAGCCCAAACTACGCAGAGAGTGTCCTTTGAGGACTAAACAACGGATAAACAGTTAAATACATACTTTTTTGTTTGATAAATACACACTATTTTACAATAACACAGAAAACATCCAGAATTATATCAAATTTTATTTCTTCGCTAGCAACATTGACTGCTATATAGAGGTCCCGTCGTCAGCCTGTAATCCCAATGACCCCTGAATTCTTAAGTAATCTTAAGAAACCAAAGAAAAACTTGACAAAATATCTGTCTGGCCCAAAATATCCGTCTGGCCAGTTAGTAGTAGAACCAATTTCAGTAGTACATAAATGAGCTGTTATGGTGCTTATTATTCAATGCGATTGATTATGCAGCAATTTTAGCTACTTCATCATCATAACAGTCAATTGAGGTCCACTGCTGTACATAAGCCTCCTCCATATACTTCCATTTTACGTGGTCCTTTGTCTACGTTGTACTTTAATTTTTAGTTTTAATATAAAATTCAATAAATATTTGTTCTTGTAAAACAATTTAACATAGAGAGTTTTCTTATTGATACAATCGTGTATGGAATAGGTAATCTGGTTTATATCTATTCCTACATGAACGGTCCTTGTTTTCGACGTATTCATTCGATTGGAACGTGATGTTTTTATTTGATAAAGGGATAGGTGTAATATTTTATATTTTGGTACAAGTACAGTAGAAGTTAAGTGGCTGAAATCAGTTAAACATACAACAAACATACATGGGTACTACATATGTAATAAACATACTTACTTATATACCCTTTTCCACAAAAAAATTCATTGGTCGGAAATCAGAACTGAGAGCATTAATTACTTTTCTAATAACCATGACTCCATTGTGACCGTCATAGAACTTTATGTATTATTAAAATGTAGGTGTTTAAATGATTGAAAAGTGATGCTTTCTTTAGTACATATGGCGCTGTGTGTAAACTCTAAGGGGTATTAATATTTTTCTTTGTTCATAGGTTCTGTATTGCATTGAAAACGCAGTTGGTGCCCCTGCTCCGGACGGCCAATTTGCTGCATACAAGGATGAAGTCATAGAGCATGCTCGACGAGCATTCAGAGTGACTTCTGATATGCACGCTCGAGCATTACGCTCGGCTGGTAACGAGCGTCCACCCACTGTCGTGCTTGGCTGTACTGTGCTTGAAGCAGATGGACTTGAAGCTAAAGATGCTAACGGTAAGGTGTTCTTCTGAGCTTAGAAACAATATTTTTGAAAGTGGTCAAAAATACATAATGTAACTTCTCGTTCTTATCTCAAAGGGTTTAATGAAAGACGAATCAACATATTGCACAAGAAGGCATTTTGCGTAAAGGGAATTGTGTGGAGCCAGAGCAATAATACATAGTGTTATCAACCCTTGTCAAATAGATTAAAGGAAAGCTCGAAGATATTGTTCAATTATTTACAAAACTGCGAAGATTGGCAATTCTAAAGCAACTTTCTTTCTTCTTCTAGTCTCTCTTTAGTTACTGAAAGAGGATTGTCATTAAGAAATTAGTTAAACATTTAGACAGACAGACAGAAATAGACATTAGATAAACAGTTTTATTTTAAATTAGTGATGACAACAAGACCATAGATTTGAAACGATCAAATCTATTATGCTCAAACTTCATAATTTTCTTTAGAAAAACCTTTTTATCCTTTGATTTGCTGTCGGTGGTAAAATATTAGTCCAGTAAAATCCACGCTGTTACATACACTACATAAAATCAAAGTGCGGAGCACATTATTTGAACTGCTCCGATTTGAGTTAACCCACTCTAGTGGATTATACCCACTCTATAAATTTAGCCTTCTAAGATCCAAACAAAGAGATTTTTTTGAGAATGGAAACGAGATATAAGACTTATGCTGCATGAACGGAAGAAAAACATCGTCGTCATCGCTATTTAAATATAACCCTACATAACATCAATTATAATAGCAGTTTCTGCAACACCATAGAAACAAATTTTTCTTCAACAAGCTTTATAAATACACACATCAACATGTACAATTTATAAAACACTTAAAAGTATTCTGAGGCTTTTAAGTATAAAAAGAATATACAAATAAAAAAAGAAAAACTGGACGTAAGCTCAAATAAGAACCATTACAAAAACCTATTTACAAACCGTACCAACATATCAAAGAAAAACTCACGTAAGAAGATTTGGAATGTAAGTAAATGTTTATGAAAAGAAATGAATAAACAGAAAGTAAATGGAAATAAAATAATCCTGTGTACGTAAGGAAGTTATGATTTCCGATGACAGACCAAAGAAAATATTTGGGGAAGTTTTCTATGACGATACTTTGTGTGGCGACAAAGTAAACTTACGCCTAATAGTACCCGCTTGTTGCTCACACATCATCTTTTTATGTCCCCTAAATCATATTCATAAATGATGAGTGGAGCCTTGAATAATTTTCACAAGTTTTCTGCTGACATTAAGAACATTTATTCTAATAAAACATCTTTAAAGCATGATTTATTATCGCAGTTTCTTTTTTTTTCATTTTATATCTAATGCTTTTGTATATGATGTATAAAAATATTGAATTTATTCTGAAAACTTAGAAAAACTATGATTAAGTAAGTATTTAAGATAAATACTAGCAAGCTATTTTGAAAATGAGGGATTTAAAGGTTGATTTGTATTGAAAATGTCATCAGCAGTAATATACTTTTATCGATTTCATCTTAAAATATATCACCTTTGAATAATAATATAGATAAACATGTATAAGCTTTTATGACCTTTTTTAAGGATATTTGGAAGGATACATTTGGTTTATTTTTTATTGCTTAAAGGTGACATACGAGCTAGCAGATCACCTTATGGTAAGTGGTAGTCGCTGCTTATAGTCGTCAGCAATGTCAAAGCACCACCAAGCTTTTGCCTACGCTAGATTATACTCGTATAATGTAATTTTGTTTTCATAGTACAATTTGGTGGATTACATGAATACAGGTGTAATAGAGCTAGACAGCCACTTACAAATGAGATCTGTTCCCTGGTGTTTCAGTAAATCCTACTATATATAAAATAAATAATGTCAGTATTGTATTCGACTTGAAGTTTTGAAACTAAAAACATTATAACTCAGAAAACTAAGACCGTTGTACCTGTAACTATACGTTATATTTTCGTTTATATTCCTGCTATTGTTTCCTGTAAAACAAATGCCGTAGTACAGGTAAAAGTTGAAATCAAATTTCTATTCAAGCTAAACTTTGTTTCGACAGCTTTGCAAACGGCTAGTAAAAGTTGAAAGGTATTCAATTACGCTTCCATGAGTTTCACGGACCATGTACCTATCGAATGATACGGTACACTGGAATGCGAAACGTAAATTATTTTCATTTTATTATTATTTATTTACATATTCTGTTTATATTTATATAGTTAGGGTAACAGATGAAAATTACAAAATGCTATGTGTGTTATTCTTACCTTGCCTCGTTCTCTGACAGTGGGCCATTCAAGGACTGCTAAGTAGTGACGAACCAGTATTAAGACTTAAAAGGCATGGCATTTGCCTTTTTATAAGCTAAGTTGACAAAGATACTAATAATAATTCATAAAGACTTAAGTACTTACATGCTCCGCTATCTTAGTAACCCAAAATGAGTCATGAACTTCGATTAAAAAGAACGTGAAGCCCAAAGAAACTTCAAATTGTATGTGCTCTCCATTAAATCTACACACATCAAAAAAGTCTAAGCAACATGCATGATATTACAAATTTACCATTTATATTAATTTATTTTACCATTTATTTTAATTATAACGTTGTATTTTATTTTTAAAATAATATTTTTAGGGTTCTATGATGTAAAAATAACAGCTGTTTTCTTTATAAGTTCTTTTAATAACAGAAATTAACAATATTAGAATATACAGGTACATAAGAAACTAAACTTTTTTTTTACAAATTGAAATTTCTTAAGAAAATGAATTTATTGTGAAAGAATAGGACAATTTAATACAAAGTATGGCCTCCTCTGCTATTCAGAACTTGTCGGCAACGATTATTCATTGAATTAATGAGACTGTTTATGTCATCTTGCGGTATTCGCTCCCAATGGAATTGTAGCAAATCCTTCAGCTGTTGGGTTGTTGTCACTCCGTCCAAGTCCTTCAAAACACGTCTCTGGAGCATGTCCCATGCGTGCTCGATGGGATTGAGGTCTGGCGATTGTGCAGGCCAGGGCAATACCTGGATGTTCTCCGTTGCCAAGTATTCACTGGTTCGCCGAGCTGTATGTGAACGCGCATTGTCATGCATTAACGTAAAATCGGAGCCAAAGGTTTGTGCAAATGGATGGACATAAGGTCTGAGAATATCCTCAACGTAATTTTCAGCGTTCATGTTTCCATTTACAAAAACGAGCTCAGTTCGCCTGTTCTTCATAATACCCGCCCATACCATAACTGTTGAGCCGCTATATGGATGAACTTCCTGAACGCACCTGAGTCTTTCAGTATTTCCGGGTCGACGGTACACTCGCACCCTTCTTGTATCAGGCCTAAACCCGAATCGCGACTCATCGGAAAACATAATTTTATCCCATTGTTCCTGGGTCCATGTTATGCGTTCTCTGCACCATTCATTTCGACGAGCGCGATTCCCGTGACGTATCGGTGGGCACCTGATAGGGCGTCGAGCTCGTAGGCTGTACTCATGCAGTCGATTTCGCACAGTTTGGGGACTTACATCAACACCACTTGAATTTTGTAGCCTCAAACTTATCTCTCGAGCGGTTAACATCGGCTGGCGTCTTGCAGTCAGTTGTATGTACCGGTCTTGCCGAGTGGTTGTACTCCTTTTACAGCCTGGATGCTGTTCAGCGGGTTCCCCTGTATTATTGTAGCGCTGCCAAAGACGACAAATAACACTTCTATGAATACCAAAATGTCGAGATACCTGAGATTGATTACTTCCCGCTTGCAACATCCCTACAGCTCTTTGCATTTCATCTGCCGTCAAATGACGTCGCTCCATGACGTAAAGAATATCTAACAATTCAATTTTGTCGCCAACTGTATTTAAATGGTTGGTAAAATTATAAAATCAAGACTAAAACGTAGCAATTAACATGCACTCAAATTCAAACAAATTCGCAGTCATTTGAATTTTATGAAAAAAAACAAAACATAATCGAATTTTTTTTACCTATACACTTGAAGTTTACTTACCTATACACTTTGAGTGAGTAAATACTTAGAAATTAATTAATATAAATGGTAAATTTGTAATATCATGCATGTTGCTTAGACTTTTTTGATGTGTGTATATTGCTTTTCTGCTGCTTTCCAGCGGTATGAGGCGCGATTTTCTTTTGTATTGCTAGTTGAATCTCTTTGAGGAAAGTAATAGACAAAATATAATGCGATAACGACGCCCTACATTTTTCTTTGACTTTATCCTTACGGATAATAAGACTTACTTACTTTTTTTTTCAATACAGGATTCAGCGATCCTTACTGCATGTTGGGTATCCAGCCTGCATCTCTACCTGCGTCACCACGAGCTTCAGAAGACGAGGGACGTAAACATGGTTTCAGGCTAAGTTTCAAGAGACGTGATGGCAGACAACAACGCGATTCTCTTGGAAGACTACCAGCTCGATACATACGAGCTACTAGTGTCAGACCACACACACTCTCGCCTAAGTGGAATGAGACATTCAAATTGTAAGTTAGTTTCATTTAATCTATGTGTATAACATACATATTCCTTGTGGTGTAAGAGTAGGGTATGGTATATCACCTTATCTGATCTGTACTATAGTAGTGACTAAAAGAATCGAATCGAAAACCATAATCAACAATCCGTTTAGTACTAACCAAGTATCCCTGTGGCGCTGAAGGAGACTAGTTACTTCACTACAATAGAATTTGAATTCAGTTTAAAACAGACAACAGTTCCTCTCCATCAATGTCCGAAGCTTATCTCTGATAATAGACCACATCCAATATACATTCTTTAGTATCTTCTACAGTGACATTGACGACATATCTTCGGATGTACTTCACCTGGACATCTGGGATCATGACGACGAGAGCTCCGTGTTGGATGCTGTGTCACGGCTAAATGAAGTACGTGGTGTGCGGGGCCTCGGACGCTTCTTCAAGCAAGTCTGCCAAAGTGCTCGTCAAGGTAGCCAGGACGACTTCCTCGGTGAGTAGAAATTTAACTGTTCTAGCCTATTTTACCAGATTAAGGCAATTGAAAACTTTGACCCTTTGGTAAAGCAATGGCGCAGCAGCAGCTGCCATTGCAAGAGATCAACATTTCGAATTCCTCAAAGAAAAATTATTTGTATGATCAACAAATGATTAACTCCGGTCTGGGTGGTGTATCTGTCAAATGTGTTTTTATTTCAGTAGCCTCGCGAAGGATAGAGTTTATAGATGAAAATAATAGACACAGAGTATACAATCAATTAAGAATCGCAGAAAGCAACCTTGCGTTTAGCCGACGAGAACATTTGTAATGGGCATAGAGGCAGTACCTATATAATGTGTTTTGTACTTAAACCAAAAACAAACAAGATCTATTCCTAACTCACAGTTGGAAGGGAACACCAACAAAATTTAATTAAATAACTTGATCGAACACTGCACTCAACGAAAACCTGTTCAAAAGTAAACAAGTAAACAAATGACAGTATTATTTACTTCCTTGTTGACGACGGCTATCAAATAAGAACAGCGTCCCCTCGGGCGTCGTAGTAACATCAACTAAATCTTCACTCACGTAGCATTACTTAGTCCACTACACAAAATCCTGTTTAATATTGTAGCTCGACTTTCTTTTGTTTTGAGTAGGAATAATACAATAGTTATAATGATAGTAGCAGGGATTAAAAAATGTCACTATGCAATGTCACTTGCATAAACAGTTCATAATAAAACTCAGTCACTAAGCAGCTTAAACAAGTCAGTTTAAATAAACTTTTAAGCCCAAATGTAATTTCGTATTCATAAACAAAATGTAAAAAAGTAGAAATCCTTTAGTACCCTTTTAAAATTATACGACTTGTATTTAAATATTTACCTTCTACCTAAAATAAAACATATGGTAAAGTCTCATTTCAGGGACAATCGAAAAGAGGCCCTCTTTCAGCGAAGGAGGGAAAACTTAGGGTACTAGGGTAAGGTTGCGACTATTGGACCACTTAATTTTAAACAGACCTGGTATCTAAAATAGAGCGTGAAATAAAACAAAATCTGTGTAAACGAGTAGTACAGACTACTCGTTTACACAGATTTTGTTTTGTTTGTATATTCAATTATTGGTAACTAACATAATTAAGTTAATTTTATTATGTATATAGTCACAAGAGAAGAAAATAAAACTTTGTGATGGTTTCCCTGTTTGAACCACCGTCTCTTTCATCGGACCACTTAGTTGCTATAATTGGACTTAGGGATTATAGGTGGCTGCGGTCCATTCAATGTGAATGTAAAAAAATTAATAAAGTAAAATATTTTTTTATCAAATTTCTTTTATTTTCGAAAATAAATAGATAGATACATAGATAATAAATAATAGATGATAGTTACATCAATTTGTCGTTTCTAATTATATTTCTTTAACATAACATTCCACAACAATATTTCACAAAATATTTCAGGTTCGTCAATTCTTCTCATTAACGTCGGTTTTGGCACTCGAAACATTCTGATTACCTTACTCAATCCAACTTCTTTTTTCCCTAAGCTAGTTTCATACTCGCCTCTCTCTCCCCCTCTTTTGCCATGCTAAAATAAAAAGATTTGTTTTTTAAATAACACACATTAAAGAAGTTGCCATGATTAGACCGGTGCAATGAAAGAGCATTGTGCCAGTCCATTGATAGAAACTCACTAACATCCACTGAAATATTTATTTTAAAAAAAGCAGCACGTTACTCAACATAAATAAACGATAGTAAGTATTCTTAATTAGTTTACTATACTAGTAAAAAAAATCACATTAAAATAATGAGTATAACAGTACTTACATGCTATTATTTGCCGCGTAAAAATTATATTCGAGGTCCAAGAAACATAGCGAAGTACGTCCATTCCTCATGCTGCCTGCTGTGGTACTGTCGGTTGGAGGGCGGTGTGGGGGGTTGTAAAGCTATCGTTTCGATGCAAATATCGGATTCAAATATGAATAGATCGCGAAATATTGAAGTGGTCCAAACAAAGCGCTAGTCCAATGATCGCAACCTTACCCTAATACCATGCAGCCCAGACGAATTGTTACAGGTTTTCTTTATTAGCTAAAGGTGTATTAACACGATATAATCTTTCGATAATCAAAACTATTTACCTTTGAGGCATTCGACTTCTCAGCTAGGTTACACCAGCATTGATCACGAAATGACTCAAAAATCAATACAATATACTTAAAGTTATCATTTTGTAATTTCACAGACATGATAACTGATCTCTCTCTCAGCCATGACCAGTCCAGTGCAAGTCATAGGCCTCCCCAAATGATGATGATTTCTGATAATGTATCTTATTTCAAACAGGCTGTGTCAACATACCACTTCGAGAAATACCATCAACAGGTGTAGAAGCTTGGTACAAACTGGAAGCTAGATCGCAGCGGTCATCGGTACAAGGTCGCATACGGCTCAGACTCTGGCTGTCAGCCAGGGAAGCTGGGCGCCATGATGATGATAACTGGCAACAGGTAACATTTATAATTGATTATTTGTTAATCAAGACAAACCAAAGGGAAACTGATGGATGAGGGCGGCAGAAGACCGCACAAGGTGGCAATAATTGAGGGAGGCCTTTGTCCAGCAGTGGACGTCAATTGGCTGATATGATATTGATGTTGATTTGTTAATTATATAGTACTGGCTTCGCCCGCGTGAAATTAGTTTTTGTCTATCCTGGTCCCTTATGTCTAAGAGACTCTTACAGAGGCCAGCCTCTATGTCAAACCCTTCATCCCTTTTTTTTCAAAATCAAAACTAGCCTATGTTCTGTCTCAGGGTCTAAAGATTGTCTGTACCAAATTTCATCAAAATCGGTTGCGAGGTTTAAGCGGGAAAGCGTAACAGACAGACAGAGTTACTTTCGTATTTATAATATTAGTTGGGAAGTTGGGATTGGGATTATAGAAAATAAAGTGAAGGTATAAAATCTCGACAAGAAAAACAATTTTGATAGAGTTTGCCGAAGACGTTCTTCTTTCTTAAACAAATATTCTTTATAGGCAACTAATATAAAATAGAGTAGAATACTTATTTTGCAAATATAGTTATTAAAGACATTACAGATATTAAAAATAAACATAATATAGTTCTGCTATATTTTACCTAGGCATGCAAAATTTTACAAATTGTAGTTACAAAATAAATTATAAAGTTATTTTGCAAAAGTTTTTTAAATGTACAGAATATTTAAAGTATAGTATGGTATTATTATTTAAACACAAAAAAACGTGCTTGAAATTTCATCATTAAATGAGTAGGTATACCATTGATTTATAAAAAACCCAAGATGCACATTTTCAAACAAAACTAACAGCCAAAAGTGTCACCAAATTAAACATACGCAATAAATACGTATATCGTAAACATATTCTTTTTTCAAATTCAATCTTACACGCATGACATAAAGTTGTATTTAAAAAGTAATGCACATAAAGCAATAAAATTTAATGATTGACGTTTGCCGGTAGAACAACGCGATACTAATTTAAAAAAAGTGCACAATGCGCCTATTTGTTGCGGACGGTTTTGGGAAGTGGAGTGTGTATCTTTGGTTTTTTGTAAATCAATGAGGTATACCATTGCTTTTGTCTTTGTAGAAGACGTTTAATTTCATGGTGTACTTGATTCAAATGTGACAGTAATACTTTTTTGTGCTTGTTTGTTCGTGCGTCACTCATTTAAAATTAAGCTGTGAACTGGTAAATAAAAACCGAGAATAATAATAACAATATATTGGCGTTGTGAGAATCTCTGAGGGATATTATATTTTATTTAGTAAGTCAGTCCTAGTCAATGGGTTTAAGACAATGCAAATATATTTGGGTTTTTTTTGTAACTTACTCACTCTGACCAAAGCAAATATTCGTTTTAAGACACACAGGTTGTCATTGAGTGAGAGGGAATTGCACAAGTGACCTGAGGATGATCCCGAAAACGATAAACATACCATTTCTTTTCAACCGAGTGTAGGGTGCTAGTTGGCTTACTTCCAAGCTCCAACGTAGATAGGCCTAACAGAATACCAGCGCTGTAGTGTCGTAGTGGCTATGACCCATGACGCTACAGCAATTAGCTCAGTTACGTCCTATTTTGTGTACATTTATGTTTTATATTTAAATTAATTTATTGTATTTTTTTCTTGTGTGCAACCAAATAAAAATTTTTTTTCTTTCTTTCTATTTATTTTAAATGGATTTGAATAATTAATTATACTTTTGTCATTACTACGCAACAATAAATATATACCTAACCCTAAAAATAAATAGATATAATAGGTAACATAAGACAAGATACGCCATTATGTCTCTCGTGTAAAAGTAAAGATACGTAAAATCGAAATCCACTTTTCCGACCGAGTGAAGAAGTACAATATTCTACGTACTCACATTCTCTGCTTACTTCGTTTACCTTAATTTTATACTTGAGCTCCTTGTATGTATATAAATAAGGTAATTTACGAACATCAAACATATTATAATGAAGATACAGTTATTATTTTATTATGTTACAAATGGTATACTCGTATAATATTAATTTATTGTTGATACGGGGGTCTAGTACAACGCAAGAGTAGCGGGCTGATAGGATTTTCTGTGTTTATGAATGATTCTACCAGCATCATCATCATCATATCACCTAATCGACTTCAACTGCTCGCTTTCCTCAATGTACCTCTGAGAATATTTGAGTTAGTATCGCCATGTACTATTTAAGTCTATCATATCACAAACAGCTGTTTGTTGCTTTGCCTATTACGTCCACTAGAAAGTAGCCCTGCAATTTCAATTTCAATGTAATTTATCAATAAAAAAATAGAGAACATACTACGTTTGATTATAAAACAAGCTTCAATCTTCCTCGTAATAGATTCAATAAAAATGGTCTTGTCATAACTAAGCACGGAAACAAGCTTCGGCAGCGATCGGAAAAAGTGTACAAAACTAATTTAGAGACTAATGGCTGATTGTAAGTGGTTTGAAAGCTTCGTAGAGGAAATCTCACTTTGTGTTTCCAAACTAACATCAAAAAGCTTTGCCAAAACGAAAATCGTTACAATCGAAAAAGGTTTTATTTTTTTCATTTCGAGATCGAGCACGTTTACTGCTTTATAAAGATGTGGATTACTTTATACGGGCATGTGTTTCTGAAGTGTTTAGCGAGAACTCGAAGTAGGTACTTTTAGTTCTTAGAATATATCCTACCTATAGTTTGTAAGTTTGTATGTAAGGATTTATCTTCGGTAGTACTGATGTGGTTCCTATAATTTTAGACTAATTGAGAGCCCTTATTCCTTCATTACTATAGGTGTCTTTTTATTTTTATTATGTTCTATCCCTACCAGCTTTACAAGTCCCGAAATATCATATGATTTCACTATTATTAGTGGTAACGATGCAGCGTCTATGCATGAGAAAATACAACCAGTATTACCTAATTAAAATTCAAGTTCAGAAAATCATAACAATCCATTAATATGTGCAGGACGGAGACGTGCCATTACCAAGCTGGCCAATCAGATTGACTTTCCCTTTGTCGTCTTTGACCCATGGCATAAGACGGGCTGGTGGCACCATCTCCATGTCTACTGCTTTACGAGTCAAATTACAAATTAATCAGTAATTTCATTCAAGTATAACAATATTATTTACTTGCAAACAATCTCAGACATCAACGATGTGTCATCCTTATTGAAGACAGTAGATTATGATGAACATACGTCATATCTTAATGTCGGCATTATCTTAATACTCCCTGGGAACTAGTGTCATATCAAGATATTATGCGACGATGACAGGCGTTCCGCAGGGACCTCTTCTCGAACTATTTACTACTGTTCCGTTAGTCTGAGATCAAAATACGAAAATAGTTTTCACACCAAATCTTGAAATTGTCGAAATGCTTTTTGAGAATTATATAATATCTACTATATAAAAATAAGTCGCGTTTTCCTTCCTGACGCTATAACTCCAGAACGCACGAACCGATTTCCTTGGTTTTGCATTCGTTGGAAAGGTCTCGGGCTCCGTTAGGTTTATAGCAAAAAAAAAATTAGAAATATTTCAACGGAAAAGCGGGAAAATCTTTTTTCACATACACATAATACAGCGCCATCTCTGATACATAGCATGTACTACAAACGCCGGTGCGTGATACATTGTTTGACAGCTACTCATTTTTCTCTGCTCAGTTAATTTAATAATTATTGGTATTGAGTTCACTGCGAATTGCAAAAAAAAAAGGAAAAAAATAAGTTTTTCGTTTCCTTACATTTTAATTGGAAACCATCAACATTTAAATTCAAATCAATTTTTTTTTCAATTTGACCCGTTAAATATGTTGAATGCATGCACAAATTATACTTAAAATATTATTACACTAATATCTGTGGCTACTAAAACGTAAGTTAGAATGAACGGGTGCCTGAGAATATTAAAAGAATATGGATAAAATTTATTTCTTACTAACAAACCCGGTGAACTCCGTTTCGCCACCAGATGGCTTCGTTTTATCTATCTAATAGTGGCAATGTACGTGGACCAAAATCATTTGCGCATTTGAAAATTGTGAATGACCACCAATGCTAAACATATTAAGATGTAAACTATTGAGTTTGCTGGAGAACGATTCTCATTGGGATTTAACACTAGCCGATTCAGTAGTTTCATCAAATGCGTTCCCAATACGAACGCTGTTCGCAATTATCATCACCACATGTTCTTTTTCACAACTAATTCAGTTATGGAACAAATACAAAGACGACATAATATGTGAAGATATCTTGCATCCCTTGCGCATTTAAACGAATAATCCTGACATCCAAATAACCGATGAAATCTACAATGAAGGATTGATTCTAATTGAGGATCAATGCTTTACTATTACTAACAAACAACTGATTGAGGTAGGAATGATTGCGTCAAATCGTTCGATGCACGATGCATTAAACCAAGAATTAAATTGAGAGCTGCAATACAATATTGATACATTGCAGGAATTCGTTCGAAATAATGTGCCGTTACTAAATGAACAGGAAAAACAAGTAGGTATACGAAACATTAATGCAAGCGGTGGACAATAATAATGGTGGTCTATTCTTCCTGGACGTACCTGGAGGAACAGGGAAAACATTTGTTATATTCGATCAAGATGTGACACAGCTTTGGCATTAGCATCATCTGGAATTGCGGCGATTCTTCTAGATGTCGGTCATACTGCACATTCTCCGCTTAAGTTGCCACTCAATTTAAACACAATTGATACTCTAAAATGCAATATTTCCCGATCCAGTGCAATGGGAAAATTGTTGATGCAATGCAAGCTCATTGTTTAAGATGAGTGCACAATGGCACATGAGAAATCACTTGAAGTACTTAACTTACTTAACACACCAAAGGATCTTCGGCGAAAAAACAATATCTTTGGCGGCTTGATGATATTGTTAGCAGACGATTTCAGTCAGACGTTGCCCGTGGAACGCCTGCAGATAAATTGAATACTTGCCTGAAGGCATCAACTTTATGAAATAACGTAAAACATTATCGCTGACCACTTATGTATGAGAGTTCAACTTCAAAATGATCAAAGTGGTGCACAATTTTCCAAACAATAGTTAACTGTTGGAAATGGAAAAGTCCCAGTTGATGCGACATGGTGCGAAGCCCATGGATGAGGCAGGCACATGACCGCACAAGATGGCAATACTTGGAGGAGGCCTATGTGCAGCAGTGGACGTCGATTGGCTGATAATGATGATGCGACATCTGGATTAATTACTCTTACCAACGACTTTTGCCGATTTGTAGTCTCTCAATCAGCTCTTATTGAAAATGTTTTGCCAAACATTAGTGAGAATTTTCAGAATAATAATTATGCTTGGTTAAGTCAACAAGCAATTCTTGCCACATATAATAATAATGTACACGCACTGAATTTCACCATTCAATTTTTACCTTTTCAAATATAAAACAAAAAAAAATTTCTTCATCTTCTAATGACCAAACGAAATGTTTCATAAAACGAAACCATCTGATGGCGAAACGGAGTTCGCCGGGTTTGCTAGTCTATAATAACTCCGTATAACTGACTCCAACCTGAACTTTACAACACGTGCACAACACTCTTTACAAAAATAATTCACAAATATTTGCTGTAATTCATCTATTTTTTGTAAGTACGGCGGGAAGCCGATGGATGAGGGAGGCACGAGACCGCGCAGGGTGGAAACGTTTGGAAGAGGCCTATGTCCAGCAGTGGACGTCTATTAGGCTGATATGGGAATGTATTACGACATAAAAATAAATTTAATTCTTCAAATATAAAAGTTTCTTCTAACTTTTCGATGACACAGTATACTTTTGTTGTGAGTTATGATGAACATTTCTAGTATTTTGAATTAATAATAAATATTAAATAAATATAAATGTTCCTCACACATTTACACAACGCCATCTAGTCCCAAACTAAACAAAGCTTGTACTGTGGGTACTAGACAACGGATAAACATACTTAAATAATAATATTTTTTTTTGTAAATACATACATTACATATAAATAACCCAGACTAATGCCAACAATATGTTCGTGAATACAAAGATTTGCATTGAGCGGGAATCGAACCCGAGACCTCCGCGTAGCAGTCATGTTATATAACCACTACGCCATAGACGTCGTCAAAAAAAAAAATTACATACCAAACTTAAGAAAGGTGACAATTTCCAATCCATACTAACATTATAAATGCGAAAGTAACTCTGTCTGTCTGTTACTCTTTCACGCCTAAACGGCTGAACGGATTTTGATGAAATTTGATATATTGATAGATGATAACCTAGAAATGGTCATAGGCTATAAATAATCACGCCATCGTTCTTAGGGGGTAGGCAGTAGGCAGGTAACTAAATTGAGTTAGTGATTTTTAGTCGTTTTTATTGGGACTTTTGCTCTTTCACGTCTAAACGGTTACGTTTAAACGAAAATTTTGATGTGAAGTTGAGGAACACGATAGTGGTACATTGTTGCAGGGGGACTTACAGCCGGGAAAAAAAACTTATGCGGACGAAGTCGCGGGTAAAAGCTAGTTGTAGATAAAAAAAGGTTTTTAAGGATCGTCTCTGCCTACTCCATTAGGATCAAAGTGTAAGTTTGTGAAGGTACGATAACCACGCGAGTAGAGTAGCGACTAACAGCTACTTCACTTAAATATGGCGCATAAATTCTTAACTATAAATAAACTGACATTGTAGCCGATAGATCTTTATCGGTTATGGGTGGTTAAATAAATAAAAGAGGATAAACGAACCAAAAATAACAACATAGGCGATGGAGCGTGGCCGGTACGCGGCACGTCCCTAACGATATCGTTATTTGATGCTATACAAAATATTTCTATTCATGTTTACTAAAAGCCTTTACACCAACTGTTCAATATATAAATAAATATTTATTTAAAAAGTAAATATTGATAAACAGAGTTTGCATAAAAACAAGAACATACAAGTAATAATAAAATCATACAATTACAAAAGCCACTAATCTACTTACATTTCAAGTAGCAAATAATATTTACAGCGACATTATTTGGATTGTCTGTTACTCTCATGGATAATGTCAACTTTGATATTATTACATTGCATAACAGACCTTATTTATATAACTTAAAGTAGTTTTACTTTTGAATAAAATTACACGTAATTTTTTCTTAAAAAAAGCCTAAATAAATAAGTTAATAAAACACATTTATTTGATAATCACTTACAAAGGAATCTTAACACAAAGCAGATAAAAACTTTATGAATGTAAGCTGAGAATC
The DNA here is from genome assembly GCA_905475405.1 of Schrankia costaestrigalis. Taxonomy (NCBI): domain Eukaryota; kingdom Metazoa; phylum Arthropoda; class Insecta; order Lepidoptera; family Erebidae; genus Schrankia; species Schrankia costaestrigalis. The sequence goes on from FR997838.1 coordinate 11,038,830, forward strand.
TGCGCTCAACACTCCTTTGCCCCATCTAAAAGGGACGATTTTATAAACCCTTTAATTTGCGCAAAATTCTAAGAAATAATTTCTTAACTCTACCATATTTCAATTTTAATTATTCAGATCATAATTATTTTTCAGTGCTGATAGTGTTAAAAAAGTGTTACCGCTCCATATCTTTTCTAAAGTTAGTAAAGTATACCAAACTGGCTAGCGTTGGTTGGCCAAGTTACTATCGATCACAGGAGAAGGCCTATCCCTGCAGTAGGCCATTAATAGGCTATTATAATGGAATGTAATAAAACATAAAATATTTGTACTGTGAAAAGTCAGTCCAAATGAAACACACTGAAAAAAAGTACCTATGTATGAGGAGTAAATTGGATTTACCGTGTAATCGTAATTTTGCTACAGTCACTCGCATACTTGATTAAGCTAAGCCGAAAAATATTCAGTCACTGAATACTTTGAATACGTTATTGAGGTACTGGGGATATTTTCAGCAAAGCTAAGAGATTTTCGGAAGATAAAATAATTTAATTTTGTATTCTTTAGCTTCGTCGCCGGCCTGTAAAGGGCGCGGCATAAATTTGAATGTTTGATAAGTCTTTGAAGAGCTGAATTTTTAGTATTTTAAGGGTATATTCAGTGTGCCCTTCAGGTAAAAGATTTGAAAGACAAACCAGAAAGTAAGGTTGTGATCTACGAGTAGGTACCTTTTTTTGAGAATAGACAAGGACCTACTCGACACTTGCAAATACTCTTCATAAGATACACGATCGCCTAGCGATTAATGGTGATGAATGAATGAACAAATATGATCTGTGCAAAAAAGAGACTCGCAAAGATGAGAAAATTTTGGCAACAAACTGTGATCTAATCGTCTGGCCAGAGAGGTAAGCCATAACTAGGCCAAGTCATCCTGCGTCTCTGAAGGAGATTCGTCTTTCATTAATGTAATGAATGTCGTGAACTCAAAGCATATCTAGACACGAAGCTTAGTCGGTCATTTAGGTACCTTTATAATATCAGCTATAGATTTTGATGTTTGCTCTGTACAGGTACGACAACACGAACGTTTATTCGGAGTTCTTCTGTCCCATGAAGTGGATACAGCAACTATTGCAGTAGCAAATGCTGAAGGAGAGACGAGCGCAATGTTCGAAGGAGAGCTGTGTGGAGCCGCGCAAACACTACTCCATCAGCACGCAATACAGGGCGACCTAAGCGCGCTACAAGCTGCGATCGCGAGATTTGCAGCGGCTTGCCGACTCAATAGCGATGCACCTCTTGATCCTAAGTGAGTAATTTTAAACAAAACTTTAATGTTCTATTTTAGAAAACAGCTATCACCAAGCGTCATGCTGAAATTATAACCACTAGTTTATTATCGCATCCTTTTGTTCTGCCTTCGAATTATCCGAGATACTACACAATCGTAAATGTAACGAATACAATTTTCTTCTGATGAAGTCGATAGTCTAGCCGACTTAATCTATATGATGTATGGCTATTTTTAAATAAATGAGATTTCAAAAAAAAGTCGATAGTCTCTGCTTTTTCCTAGCTTTTTCTTGGGACTAATCGAGTGACTGGCTGTTTTACGCTGTTTATTCATGCTTACGGGAGTTCTCATTGCAGAGACTGTGGTTGATATTAATTGGGATTAGATGGGTCATAAAATATATAACGAATAGTGATGTAGTGCTATGATTTTATCGAGCTTAAATAAGATTCCCCCTCTCTCCCTTGAGGATATGAACAATAAAGGTTATAGAGAAGATGAGAAAAATAAGGTAACTTTTATACTTAATAAACACCAGACTTATTTACTACTACTTAAATAAGTATAAATTATAAGACAAGCTTTAGGAACATAATATACCTACAATACAATTTGTAACATATAATTTCCGAATTTTAGAAACTTTAAATTTCTTTTATAAAAGGTACATGTACAAATTGTTAACGGAGCTAGAACGTGCTTGGTGCGCTTGTGAGGCAATATCAGGTGGAGGGAGCGGAGACTCGGGCTCCGGGGCTTCACGGGACGAAGAGCGATGGCTCGCGGACTGTTTCTGCGAGTTTGTCGAGAGGGCACTTCATCAATTACGATTGCACAGAGACCTTTATCCTGTATTACATCAGTATAGTCTTAACAAGTAAGTTTGTTAATGTTAAACATACTTAACTTAATTTTAAAAATGAAAATATGTACTTAGTTTGATAAATTTATAAAAAAGAACACGGTGTCCCCTCACATGGTGGTTCGACGACCTGGTGAACGACACCGATAGATGAGAGAGGCACAGGACCGCGGAAGGTGACAATATTAGGAGAAGGCCTATGTCCAGCAGTGGACGTCCATTGGCTGATATGATGATGATAAAGAAGATACTGGTTTTCGAAAGCATAGATGTATAATTGTCTGGCACGCATAGCAGCCTAAAGCTTACCATTTTCGTAATCTGATGTGCCATTACTTTTCTGTTCCTTCCCGAGAAGTAGAAGTAGTCAATCTTTTCTTGTTCTGTACTTTTTTTAAATATTTTTTTCTTGTTAAGGCTGGAATATCTGCTGCGGTGCTTGAACCATTTATCACAGATGAAGGCATTCTGGAGGTGTTGTCCATTCAACAAGGAAATCAGGCAAGTGTTAATTACAGTCCTCGTACCATGTTTTAATTATATTTATAGAATGTTTTGAAAAAACTCAAGATGAAAACTACTAAAGAAGACCTACTGGCAATAGCTTCAAGAGTCATAATCGGTTGTGCCACAAGCTGTGTCACAAGCGGTTATCCATTATTAAATTTGGTCAATACAAAATCTGTCTTCTCTTGAAGAGAAGATAGGAGATATAACTTCTATGGTGTCTAGGAGAGTTTTAGCCAGTTTTAATTATGCCTTTGTATGACAAAACCAGCTAATATTTCTGAACAGGTTTCGACGTTTTGGTTTGAACTCGATACCTACCTACATGCCTCCCAAAAGCTTAAATGTCCACAAGACAAGGAAAATGAGTTACAAATAATAATGTATTTCAATGAAAGAATTTTCATAATACTAGAGTTGACTCTATAACTCAAGGTTAAAAAGAACAAGAATTTTGCTACGTATAAGAAATATAATATTTCTAAGACAAAGCATACCGCGCTGTTTTATAGTTCTTGGTAATCTTTTACAAGATTTAATGTCAGCTTTTCGCCCTCGCTAAATGAGTTGGGGAGAAGATCTAGCGCAGCATTTTCTTAATAATTTAACTTTGAACCAAATTAGAATATTAAATTAATGTATACATAGAGCTGTGTCGTGTAGATAGCTTATTTAAACTTATTTAGTATTGTTTAAGCTTTAACGATCAAAAGAAACGACAAGTTAATGCACTATATTTGACTTGTTATTTAACTAAACAATATACGGAGCATGTACGAAAATATGTAAAAATAAAATAAATATCAATATATCTCTGGATGTATCATATTGTGCGTTCAGAGATGGTATCTGCCCTGTGTATCCATTACCAGACTAAATATCTCTAAAAGGGCCTCTTCGTCTTGGCTTCGGCTCGATGTATGCCTTCCAAAGAACCGGGTCTCCAATAGACCCGAGTATTATGGAAAGGAGAAAAATAAATATATCAAATAATCCACTTTCATACAACGCCATCTAGTCCCAAACAAAGCAGAGCTTGTACTATGGGTACTAGAAAACGGATAAACATACTTAAATACTTTTTTTTGTAAATGCATATACATAGAGAACACCCAGACCAATGCAAACAATCACGTTCATGCACACAAAGATTTGCGTTGAGCGTGAATCGAACCCGAGACCCCTGCGTAGCAGTCATGTTAAATAACCACTACGCCACAGAGGTAATCAATGCTAAACAAAGCAGCTTTGTAAGGAGTTTAGCACATACCACTCAGTAGTATCCGTCTTCCCCCATTGGAATAAGGCATGGCTTTAAGTATAAGTATATGTTATGTCAAACAATATTTAGCTAATTGTGATTGTTTTTATTAATATAAAAGTAACCCACCAATACGTTAACTAAAGTAATAACAAAAAAAGTCGTATTTTTTAAAAACAAGTCTATAAGTCCTACAAGTTCCACTGCAGAAATGAATTCTAGTTTCCCCTACATAAATTTGGTCTACCTTGCGTGATGGATTGATTTATTTGCTGTCAAGCTTACTATTTTTGGTTTAAATACTGACTTTTAAGTAAATCTCTCAGTCATTTTCTACGACACCTGTACAGTCTTTTACTACGCTGGTAAATAAGTAATTGATAATAATTTTATAAAAAACTAGTGGTAAATAAGTAATGGATAATAATTTTATATTCAACAGGAGCGATATAGTAAGCTCTCTCCGTAAAGGAACTTCGGAGTGGTACGAGGCGCTTTGTGCTCAAGATACGGAGTCGGAGCGAGGAGAAGACCTTGTGAATCTGATCACTCTTGTACAAATAGACCTGCAGCAAGGGTTCACATACTATCATCCACTCTTCGAGACGTGAGTTTTCTTTTCAATAGCTTTACTAATTATTTATTCATCATAACTTACAATTTATGTGAGTAGCAAAGTGACTAACCGCGGGTCACTTAGCGCATTGACCATACTGGGGTTACGGGTAAGGGTTTTGGAATTACGACCGAGCACAGGTTGACTTAGTAATAGAGGTAAGCAAACGATCTCAAGATTGAAATAGAGACGCTTCAAACATTTGCATGCCTCCCAAAACGATCGTAACTTTACAAGATTACTTGCTAATTATTGTATTTCAATATCTATCTGAAAAATGTTAGCTTATTTCATGGTATAAGAACCACTTCGCTTTAACAATTCCTTTATGTAAAACTATTAAAGTTCAATACATGGACGGACATACACTATTAATGGCCGAGAGAGACTTGGTCTTTTAATTCTACGATAGTCAAATGTATTGGTATAAGATTTTAACTCGAGACTACACATGGTATATCATGCCGTGGTGACAACATTAATTTGTACTCCGTCATACGCAAGTTCTACTAGTTTGTGGTAACCTTTATGTATAAGATACTATTGACACCTTTATATGTATATAACTAACTTATTCCCGCGGCTTCGCTCGCGTAAAATTCTGGGTAGCACTGTTCCTCTTTCCTGGACACGGAAGAAAAAAATAAAAAAAAACAATGTAGCCTATGTTACTCTCCATCCCTTCTACTATCTCCACTTAAAAAATCACGTCAATTCGTCGTTCCGTTTGCCGTGAAAGAAAGACAGACAGACACACTTTCCCATTTATAATATTAGTATAGATTCAATCGATGTACTTCAAGAACCGCAGTCTTTATTTTGTAACTATTTCCTCATTGTGCTAGAAAATCTATATTGTCAAAGTATTCGAGCTTGTGACGTATATACAGGGTGTCCCAAAACTCGACGTTAATTCGAAATCGGGTGATAAGGCAACTCACGCTGGTCATCAGAAAAATATATAAAGAAATCCAAGTCGCATGGTTGTAAAGTTATAGGCATTTGAAAAAAAAACGCAAAAATTCCCACTTTGTGACAGTCTTTTCCCTCCTGTTGTCACAAATCTTAACTTTTACCAACTTTTTTTTCTGCTGTGTTACCCTGAATAGTGCCTCTTTAAACTCTAATAAATAATTTAAAACCAGCTGGTCTAGTTTTCATATCAATAGGACTTATTTCTTAGAATAAAATTTATAATGAAAAAAATGTCCAGTTTGAACTGACTGTAGTGAAAAAAAAATGTACTACGCGAGTTTGGCAAATTACGCCAAAAGTTGGCGCATTTAGTAAGAATTCGAAAATGGTATAATACTTGGTAAATTGTTGCTGCTACCATGGACAAAAAAATGCTTTTTAGTAAAATTTCGGAGCCGATTCAATGCTGTATAAGTTAAACGGCTAAGCAGTTGAGCCAGAAGGAGTCACCAAATCAAGTGAAAAGTAGTAGAAACTGTGGTATTAGTTGAAAGTGCCAAAAAGTACAGCCCATCGCAATTTTAAAAAGTCACGAATTACACTCATTACATTCATGCAAATTATGCATGTTCATGTTGCTGTCTTTTTTAATGTTAAATTATTAGGCTAAAACTGTGTTTTTTAAAAGCGAGTTATTTCAATACCTCTTCAATATTGTCCGGGAAAAAATTACTCGATGTTGGTAGTCTCCGGATACTAACGATTGTACTCGCAGTACTAACGTGGTACGGGAGAAATTCGTGTGTTTTTAAAATACGATGGGTATGGTATTTTTTGACACTTTCAACTAATACCACGGTTTCTACTACTTTTCACTTGATATGGTGACTCCTTCCGGTTCAACTACTTAGCGGTTGTACTTATTCAGCATTGGAATCGGCTCCTAAATTTTACTAAAAAGCATTGTTTTGTCCATGATAGCAGCGACAATTTACCAAGTATTATACCATTTTCGAATCCTTACTAAATGCGCCAACTTTTGGCGTAACTTGCCAAACTCGCGTAGTACATTTTTTTTTCACTACAGTCAGTTCAAACTGGACATTTTTTTCATTATAAATTTTATTTTAAGAAATAAGTCCTATTGATATGAAAACTAGACCAGCTGGTTTTAAATTATTTATTAGAGTTTAAAGAGGCACTATTCAGGGTAACACAGCAGTAAAAAAAGTTAGAAAAAGTTAAGATTTGTGACAACAGGAGGGCAAAGACTGTCACAAAGTGGGAATTTTTGCGTTTTTTTTCAAATGCCTATAACTTTACAACCATGCGACTTAGATTTTTTTTTATATTTTTCTGATAACCAGCGTGAGTTGCCTTATCACCCGGTTTCGAATTAACGTCGAGTTTTGGGACACCCTGTATGTAAGTATATTGTGAATTTGCCCCTTTTACAAATAACTTTTTTTTTTGTTACAGGACGAATAATGTACACTACTTCAGCGTGGTTTTTACACAAATTGATAAGATGGTAAGGGTATATCATTTTAGATTTTTTTAGGGACACAAAGGAATAAATAATTGTCACATTTTGTTTTTCAGCAATCTAGTTACTGATAAAATGCCATGCTAAAATGCTTGTAAGTTCTCGTTTAAATAAATTGTTGACATAGACACTCTAATTAATATCAGTAATAACTCTCAATAGGTAGCAATACTTGGAGGAGGCCTATGTCCAGCAGTAGACGTCGCCGTCTCTTGGCCGATATTAAGATGATGATGATGAAGAACTCTCAAATCTAAAACCGATCTGACGATTGAAAGTCGAATTGTTTCACAAAAGCCCAAGCGGCAAGGCACTTGAAAATTACCTAACACTTAGTTACTCTAGAAGTCTAAAAACAGTTAATTCAAAGTCCAGACCAGAATTAAGTCTGGCTAGTATGGAACATGTTGTAGGCTATATTTCCTTCTGAGTACATCTATTGCTTTTGTGAATAAATTTATTAAAAATATTGCAATGACGCACATCAACAATGCCCCTAGCGATTACTTATTCATTATGAGAAACAACATTTGCTCGCTGTGAGCAAGTCTATGACAACGCATTCATGAATATTAAATTACTATAGACTAATTGCACTTTTGTTTGCAAGTTTTGCACTCAACAATGTACATTTTATATTTCATAAACTTTTGTAAAAGAAAAAGATGTATTTTTTTTTTAAACATGCTAACCTAGGTATACATTAAATAAAATATTAAATATACTTAGAATAAAATATTTAGAGTTGAATAAAACTATTAATAAATAACAGATTAAAACAATTAGAAAATTGTTAAAAAAAGTGTTGTGTTTGAGTTGAAATAAAAAAAAAAACAGGAAAATTGATTACCTATTTATTCCATTCCCTTATACAAACAATATAAGACATTTTGTCATTTCGTTTTGACAATCTCTGACAAAGAGTAAGTACGAGTATAAGTAGAAGTAACGCCCCAGACGCGATGACCGCTAACTCACCCGAGACCTAAAGTCGGTATTCAAATTTGAAGCTATGACATAATTCATTCGCCAGTGCCATCTTGGATGTCTAGTAGTAAAATGTTTGTTTGCCTGTTACGCATAAACTATTGAAATATTTTTGAGAAAATTGTCCCTTGGCTTCAGCGTCATAAAAAGTTTTTTATCTGTAAGCTTTTTATGGCAAAATTAGGGTTTAAATAGTGAATGGCAAACGCTAATGGCTATTATTCTAAGAAATTGCGCAAAAAAACCTACCTAATTAGGTAATTGAATAATTTCTTTACCAGGTGTCAGAGGACGTAAGGCAATGCATGCAGCATTGGTTAATAGAAGGCTGGTGTGGTGTTGTAGAAGAAAATGTGTTCGACGAACAAGGAAGCCCAGGTAAGACAGATTGATACCCACCAATAATACTCATTAGAGTACATAGCTTAGTACTGGTGGAAACGGTTTCAACTTAAATATGGAATGTCGCAATTGATGTAGTTATGTGCAGAGGAAAGCACCTAGAGTAGGTTTTCGATTAAAGTAGACATGCTATCATCATGCCTCTTGTCTCACTGCGCCGCCCTCCTTACTTGCCTATCGATATAGAATAACTTAAGCTGCAGGGCTCTGAATACCGTTAAAAATGAGGTATCGATACCTTCGTCATACTATGGTAACGTTACTTGTAGAGGTAACGTTAAGCTAGGTTTTGGTAATTGGGTGGACTTTTACCGGTAAGTTGACTTATCGCTACCGATGATTTACCGGTAAAAAGTAACAATACTGTAAGTCAAAGTTTGCTAATGTTACCATAGAAACACCCTTAATTGTCATTATAACTCTTTTCACTATAATAATCTATACTTAATATAATAAAACTGTAGAAAAGTCGTTTTTGTACATTAAAAATAAATCTAAAAAAATAGCCAAGGTATTAAAAGACAACCAATAGAACCCATTTCCAGCATTTTTGGAATTCTGTATTTCTGTGTTTTAAAATTTCTTCGGGCATCACGTAAAAAGTACGAAAGCAATGTAGATAATTTTTATACACAACGATTGAAAGTAACTTGAAGTTATATTTAGTTTTTGTTTTATTGCAATCGGTTTCGTCTATTAAAAGATATTTGAATTTAATTAATTAATATTAAACAGCGCCATCTTTCGAACTTAGACTGGACTACATCAATAGTTAAACTGCGTGCTGTATTTTTAAATGTAAATAAATACAAATAACCTTTATTCGTTAATCACAGGTACAAAACATGTTACAAAAATAAATAGTCTTTATCTGTTTAGCTAATACTGGCGTACTAACATCAATATTTAAAGTTAAACTATGTACTTAGTCATAAAAATAAATTGAATTTAAATAACATTCCTTTTCTCACAATCTTATTATTACTGCAATTACTTATAACACACTTATATAATTATTTAATACATAATATATAGTGATTTAATGAACTAATAGTGAAAATCGTCGCTCATCTGCAGTCGAGTTTCAGTGTAGTTGTAGTGAGTGATTATGACAGTAGAAAGTCAAGCCAATTTCAAAGCGCAATACTAGATTAACAATTTGATCATAACTGTTGTCAACACGATAGCTTTGCTTGTATAGAGCTTGGCTGAAAAGAAAACAGCTCTGGTTCGATCCTGAGGAACGGATTACTTTTTGTGTTTTTTTATTTTTTCTTATTTTGTTTTCTACTATTATTATTCAATACGAGCTGTCACCCGCGACTTCGTTTACGAAAAAAATGTGAAGTCGATAATAAAATTAATTAATTAAATGGCTTTATCACCTCTAAAGTTAATTTTAGTTGCATGTCATAAAACTATTAAGTTCAATATCGCACAACAGGGAGCGCTTCTTCTTACATAACATTTGAACTCATATCATCGAATCTCCGACAATGTTGCTCATACAATTTAAAGTCATAATGATCACTCTTTATTAAATTAAAAATTAAATAAAAATACTATTTAATTTTTAATTAAAAGTTAAAAATAATATTTTAATTTAATTTAAATACCAGTTTTGATCAAATTGTTAATCTAGTATTGCGCTTTGAAATTGGCTTGACTTTTGTCTACTGTCATAATCACTCGCTACAACTACACTGAAACTCGACCGCAGATGAGCGACGCAGCGGGCGACGTTGCCGTTCAGTCATGCGCGGCTCCCGAACACTGCACGAGTTGGCAACATCGCTCGTAGGTACCGGTAAAAGTGTCGATACTCTTACCGATACATTGTTATCGGTATAAATTTAATTCGATACCACAGTAAAACTACCCGTAGTATCGTTACTAGGGTACCTTTATGAAAATAACGTTACTTACCGATACTTATACTGTGAATTTGGTACCGTTACCAAGCCCTGTTAAGCTGCATATTTTCCTTGCGCATGTTCTTTACAGCAGCGTTTATTTTAGAGGAAACGGTCACATATTGTCACAGCTTATCTATAACATCCTGACAGCATAGCTACTTAGCAAGTACCTGGTGTAAAAGCAGGCTTAGTGTTCTTTATTGCCTTTAATTCAAGGAAGGAAAAAATTCCAGATATTAAAACCATAAAATCAAAAGAAGAAAAACTTAAAATTAAATCCGGAAGTTTATGCCTGCTATACGACATTAATACGATGTTACGACACCTACAGACTTTTTTACCTTTAATATAGTATACATTTAACTTTGTATAGTGTGCGTGGTGACGATAGCGAAGACACTGCCATTCGAAGTACTATCAGCTGTACGGGAGCTATGTGCGGCAGCTTCTCTCGCGCCGCAGCCTCATCCCCACCACTCACACTCGCCGCACACACCACACGACCCACCACCACAGCTAGTTGAAGCTTACCAGTAAGTATTCCATGTTGTCTTTTTCTTTTATTTCTTGTTTTACCTACTTTAAACACTTTTTGTGCGATTATTACATTTCATGCTACTGCCACTTGCTACATGCTACTGCAATAACACAACAATAATAACAAAGCTGTTCAAAATGAGATTCCCTTTTTTATTAATAATAACATATATTATCTTATCTTACTTATATGAAGCATGATACTTCTAAATTCACGATTACAAACATGGCCATACATTCACGGATTATTAGATATTTAGTAGTTTTCGATTATATGGAAAATTACATAATATTATGTACTTACAACAATTATAAGCAAAACATTCATACATATATAGTAACATTTACATATATAGTTCATACATATATAGTTACATTCAACATCATATAGTAACATTTTAATTTAAATTTAATAATAATAATTTTTTCTTTGTTCTTTTTTGTTTTATATATATGTAATGAAATAATAAAAATAAATATAATAAAAAATAAATATAATAATGACAATATTGAGAATAAAAGTAAATAATTGTTGGAATGTCTTTATAATCTTATGATACAATTGAATTGACATTATAATCATTTGGTTGAGTTAAATTGACATTCGGATAATATAATTGATTCTAAATTAAATAATAATTAAATTAAAGTAATTCTAAGTATTATTACAGTAAAAATATAATTAAAATAATTAAATAAATATGAAATTATGAACTATCACCATTAATATTAATCCCTTATGTTTTATTAATTTATAATTGGTAATTCCAAAACAAGCACTAATGACAACACGAAACACACAATCTTGCAATAGAAACGGTATTTTCTGATAGTTATTGTTTACTTGGCATCCTTCCTCCTCTCTTCTACACGTTGCTGTGCCCGACAGGGTTCACAATTGATACTTCTGTTAAACCATTAGATCTATGTATTTACATTGTGAAACGCAATAAATAATTGAGAATTGAGAATTGAGAATTGAGAATTCATATTATCAACACATTTTAAAAATGAATTATTATAATATGTATTTATATTACAGTTTCATATCATTTACGACTCTCTAAAATAAACCCGTCCAGTTATTAAGGTTATAAGGTACACTTTGAGAATTCAAAGACTGACTCTCGACAACAGCTCATGAGAAACTGTTGTGGATGATTAACCCGAAATCAGAATAGGAACTATTCGTCCCCTCAGTAATAGAACAGATGACTAGATATTGTCGAGTTCTTCTCCTGTCTTCAGACTTACGACAAGGCAACACTACCGCTTCGTAAACAGCTCAATTCTTCATACAGTTCAAGAAAGCCTTCTTACATCTTTGCTAGAGTATACGGTGGGCGTTTGTTTTGGTTGCTTAGCACCCACAGGCTAAGAGGGGGTGGCGCCAATTCATATTCATTAAACCGTTACAAGACGGAGCATTGATAACTGATTGATGAAAATTCTAATAAGATGATGAAAGGCACAATTTCATAAAGAGATTTAAATTCTCAGTGCTAAAACGTTTTTGATCTACTTTAATTTATAAGTCGCGAGAGTGATTGATAATTTATTGAATTAATGCTTTGATCGTTATTTATCTAGTAAGTCCTTTTATAAGTTGGTTTAAAATTGATTTTCTCATCGAACTTGTTTATTTTTTTGGTTTTGTTTTAATAGTGAAGGCAAAATAGTTCCCGACTTCAGTTGCTTCAGCTGGTATTAATTAACTATGACACTAGATTTTTGGGATACCGGTGGCAAAGCAGTATTGTACGCGGCTGCCATGCATGAATGGCAGATTTGAGTTCCACGCAAAATAATAATTTGTGTGATCCACAAATTGACACCTTTATGTTTGTAATAGTCTCCACAAAAAAGTACTCGATCTCATAATGTACAAGTGTTTGAAAAAAAGAAATATAGCAAAATAAGAAATATATATATATAAATACATAATAGTATGTAAAAAGAAGTCCCGTGTTCAATAATAAGTTAAACTAAACTAGTACGTGAAGGCAAACAATATCAAATACGTGTAAATATGCTAATTTTGTTGTCGCAGGTGGTTTGAACCTCTGATCGATCGGTGGCTGGCCGTTACAAAAACCATGGCACTTCAAAGGGTACGAGCCTCTGTTGAATTAGGTAAGCCGACTCTTATTTCCTTCCTATCACGTATTCTTGTATTGTAAGTAGAATAAGTATATTTAGAAAATGATTTTTGTTAGAAGCTGGTTTCGCTTTTTTAACCGCCTTCAAAAACAGGAAGAGGGTCTCAATTCGATGGTATTTTTATTGCTTTAAGTTAGCAAGCTCACCGGAGGCCGATAAAATAAATATGCGCTACAGTTAAACCTTTAAGTTACATTTCATTTGATTTTCTTGCTATGCCGTTGGAGACTTTTCGAAAAGTCGCGAGCACTAACTAGTGTGCAAATATAGTACCTTAGTCCCTCAACACACATGGAACATAAACAACAAAACTTGATACAAAAAAAATAAAGGTTTTTACGCAAAAGTACGAATGAACGAGAATTTGACACCGCAGAGGCTACGATTCTACATTTCAGAAATAAATCGACGTGTAAGGAATGTTACTGTGCTGTTAGAATAACTCTAAGGGCTGACCTCGGTAATATCAAACGAAAAGGCACCTAGTGTGTAATAGACAGAAGTGATTTTCGAAAAGCGCAATTTTCGTGAGGGCAATGGGCGAAGGCTTTCACCCCGTAGAAGGGAGAGCACAGCCCTTTAGATAGACATCAGAATCTAACTGTCCAGTAACACGAAACGCTTGGATAGGAAGAGATAAATATATATTTTTTCAATTCTCTAATAAAAGATTTAAATATTGTTAATTGTTGATTATGCTAATACCATTAAATTGTGCTGCACTTTGTTCATCATTCTTAGGATTAACTAAAACATAAGATAAGTGAAGTGAGAAAAAAGGCTCGTGCTTGTATTAGAAATTGCGGCGATCATTAACCGATACCACGCGACCAAATAGAAAGTTAGTATACCCTTTCAAACAAAGAGGTACGGAATTAAAAATGCAATCAAATTGAGAATACCTCTTTTTGGACTCGCTTAATAATACAATAAAAGTTTCAAAATCCCTAACAAGTAAGCGAGTAAATACTCTTGTTATAATTAAATCTGCAAATATATTGAATTGCGACTCCCAATATCAATACCTTAAATTCAATTAACAAAGATGGTTTAAGAACAACTAATTGATCTCTAAGAGGGAGAAGAATTAGTAATTTGTTTATTCTTTCAACAATATCACGAAATTTGATTAAAATTTAAATTCGGTTTAATATTTACTGACCTATGAGTGGTAGGATAGGTTAAGCTATGTTCTTAGTTAGTGATATTATTTTTTGAGCTCTCGCGCACTAGAGATGGTAAGTCAACGTATACAAAACGATATCCAGAGGCAGGACAATAATTTGAGTATACAAATGAATTTCCCGCGTGTTCAAAACCGCGACCGCCAATTTACCTTGACAGTAATCTACAATAAAAATATAACATAATTATAATATTATTTTTAACAGGAAATGATGTATTTTTTTCATAAAACCAACTTGGAACTGAGTTGAAAATAATATCGATTTAAAAAAATAAAATTATTCTGAAATCATATCCCTGTAATTAAAAAGAATAGACTACACTTAGGTGTAAAATACCCGCGACACAGGGCTTGAAACCTAGTGTAGGAGTTCTCTTTTTAAGATGAAGAAGAATTATTAATTATTTAATTCTTCTATTCTGTTCTGTTCTATTCTATTCTATTCCATTCTCTGTTCTGTTCTACTAACTTACCCTTAGACGGCTTCAAAGGAACGGTTAACAACAATCTTATTTACAGATCGGCCTGTTGAAGGAGAGCATCTTGTGAAACACAGCACCTCATCCGTGGATACTGCAGCTTGGTGAGTAAATCGCATAACTTTCTAAATCTCATCTTTTAAATAATATAATTATTAAATAAAAATTAATTGTTAAAGTTGATGTTTGTAAAATCCCCACGACACAGGTCGTGATCCAAAGACAGTGCGAGAGTAGTTTCTTTAATGCTACTTTATTGTAGTAGGACGTATAGATGAATGTAACTTCAATAAAGCTATGCAGCCAAGTTTATTAGACTAATAAAATTATTTCCGACTATTTACACCAGAAGGAGTAAGACAATATTCTTCATTATTTCTCGTTTTGAAAAATAGATTTTTTGGCATAATTTAGGTCAAAACAAATTTTGTGTCATTTTAGTAATTTGTCAAAAGCATTTCTTAAATTGTCAACTTCTACTACACATAGAGAGCGGATGTCCGGCATCGGCCTGAGAGCCAGATGGCTCAGGTTCGATCCTCAAAAAAAAATGGCATTCGATTTTTGCTTATTTTGTGTTTTTTTTTAATTTCATACGATATAATTATAAAGACTTATTTTGAAGAATAAATTGATTATTATTTTTATTTATTTGTGTTTAAAATGTGTCATTTTAGTAATTTGTCAAAAGCATTTCTTATATTGGTCAATTTCTACTACACATAGAGAGCGGATGTCCTAAGGCATCGGCTTGAGAGCCAGTAGGCTCAGGTTCGATCCTCGAAAAAAAAATGGCATTCGCTTTTTGCTTATTTTGTTAATTTCATACGATACTAGCGGCCTGTCCCGGCTTCGCACGGGCATTATTTTCCCGCTTTTCTGTTAAGTAATTTCGTAAATTTTCTTTGCTTATAAACCTCACGGAGCCCGAGACCTTTCCAACGAATGCAAAATCGAGGAAATCGGTTCGTGCGTTCTGGAGTTATAGCGTCAGGAAGGAAAACCCGACTTATTTTTATATAGTAGACTAGCAAACCCGGCGAACTCCGTTTCGCCATCAGATGGTTTCGTTTTATGAAACATTTCGTTTGGTCATTAGAAGATGAAGAAATTTTTTTTTGTTTTATATATGAAAAGGTAAAATTTTATTTCATTTCACAACAGTAATTCGTGGTGGAAATCCTGATAATTCTAGAGAGTTCAAAAACTCCGTTGGATAATTTACTACATCATCGAGTTTTGTTATGGAATCAAAGAACTTGTATGTCACCAAATCGCCAGCAATTTTTAATTGAATGGTGAAATTCAGTGCGTGTACATTATTATTATATGTGGCAAGAATTGCTTGTTGACTTAACCAAGCATAATTATTATTCTGAAAATTCTCACTAATGTTTGGCAAAACATTTTCAATAAGAGCTAATTGAGAGACTACAAATCGGCAAAAGTCGTTGGTAAGAGTAATTAATCCAGATGTCGCATCATCATTATCAGCCAATCGACGTCCACTGCTGCACATAGGCCTCCTCCAAGTATTGCCATCTTGTGCGGTCATGTGCCTGCCTCATCCATGGGCTTCCCACCATGTCGCATCAACTGGGACTTTTCCATTTCCAACAGTTAACTATTGTTTGGAAAATTGTGAACCACTTTGATCATTTTGAAGTTGAACTCTCATATAATATATACTTAGGTGGTCAGCGATAATGTTTTACGTTATTTCATAAAGTTGATGCCTTCAGGCAAGTATTCAATTTATCTGCAGACGTTCCACGGGCAACGTCTGACTGAAATCGTCTGCTAACAATATCATCAAGCCTCCAAAGATATTGTTATTTCGCCGAAGATCCTTTAGTGTGTTAAGTAAGTTTAGTACTTCAAGTGATTTCTCATGTGCCATTGTGCACTCATCTCAAACAATGAGCTTGCATTGCATCAACAATTTTCCCATTGCACTGGATCGGGAAATATTGCATTTTAGAGTATCAATTGTGTTTAAATTGAGTGGCAACTTAAGCGGAGAATGTGCAGTATGACCGACATCTAGAAGAATCGCCGCAATTCCAGATGATGCTAATGCCAAAGCTGTGTCACATCTTGATCGAATATAACAAATGTTTTCCCTGTTCCTCCAATTACGTCCAGGAAGAATAGACCACCATTATTATTGTCCACCGCTTGCATTAATGTTTCGTATACCTACTTGTTTTTCCTGTTCATTTAGTAACGGCACATTATTTCGAACGAATTCCTGCAATGTATCAATATTGTATTGCAGCTCTCAATTTAATTCTTGGTTAATGCATCGTGCATCGAACGATTTGACGCAATCATTCCTACCTCAATCAGTTGTTTGTTAGTAATAGTAAAGCATTGATCCTCAATTAGAATCAATCCTTCATTGTAGATTTCATCGGTTATTTGGATGTCAGGATTATTCGTTTAAATGCGCAAGGGATGCAAGATATCTTCACATATTATGTCGTCTTTGTATTTGTTCCATAACTGAATTAGTTGTGGAAAAGAACATGTGGTGATGATAATTGCGAACAGCGTTCGTATTGGGAACGCATTTGATGAAACTACTGAATCCGTTAGTGTTAAATCCCAATGAGAATCGTTCTCCAGCAAACTCAATAGTTTACATCTTAATATGTTTAGCATTGGTGGTCATTCACAGTTTTCAAATGCGCAAATGATTTTGGTCCACGTACATTGCCACTATTAGCTATACCTTGTCACTATTAGATTTTTTTGCGAAATATTACATAAAACGAAGCCATCTGGTGGCGAAACGGAGTTCACCGGGTTTGTTAGTAAGAAATAAATTTTATCCATATTCTTTTAATATTCTCAGGCACCCGTTCATTCTAACTTACGTTTTAGTAGCCACAGATATTAGTGTAATAATATTTTAAGTATAATTGTGCATGCATTCAACATATTTAACGGGTCAAATTGAAAAAAAAATTGATTTGAATTTAAATGTTGATGGTTTCCAATTAAAATGTAAGGAAACGAAAAACTTATTTTTTTCCTTTTTTTTTGCAATTCGCAGTGAACTCGATACCAATAATTATTAAATTAACTGAGCAGAGAAATATGAGTAGCTGTCAAACAATGTATCACGCACCGGCGTTTGTAGTACATGCTATGTATCAGAGATGGCGCTGTATTATGTGTATGTGAAAAAAGATTTTCCCGCTTTTCCGTTGAAATATTTCTAATTTTTTTTTGTTATAAACCTAACGGAGCCCGAGACCTTTCCAACGAATGCAAAACCAAGGAAATCGGTTCGTGCGTTCTGGATTTATAGCGTCAGGAAGGAAAACCCGACTTATTTTTATACATATAGTAGATAATTATAAAGACTTATTTTGAAGAAAAAATTGATTATTATTTTTATTTATTTGTGTTTTAAATGTCAAAAGCATTTCTTAAATTTGTCAACTTCTACTACACATAGACAGCGGATGTCCTAAGGCATCGGCCTGAGGGCCAGTCGGCTCAGGATCGATCCTCGAAAAAAAAATGGCATTCGCTTTTTGCTTATTTTGTCAATTTTTTAAAATTTCATACGATATAATTATAAAGACTTATTTTGAAGAAAAAATTGATTATTATTTTTATTTATTTGTGTTTAAAATGTGTCATTTTAGTAATTTGTCAAAAGCATTTCTTAAATTGGTCAACTTCTACTACACATTGTCAGCGGATGTCCTAAGGCATCGGCCTGAGGGGCAGCCGGCTCAGGTTCGATCCTCGAAAAAAAAATGACATTCGCTTTTTGCTTATTTTGTCAATTTTTTAAAATTTCATACGATATAATTATAAAGACTTATTTTGAAGAAAAAAATGATTAATATTTTTATTTATTTGTGTTTAAAATGTGTCATTTTAGTAATTTGTCAAAAGCATTTCTTAAATTGGTCAACTTCTACTACACATTGTCAGCGGATGTCCTAAGGCATCGGCCTGAGGGCCAGTCGGCTCAGGTTCGATCCTCAAAAAAAATGGCATTCGCTTTTTGCTTATTTTGTCAATTTTTTAAAATTTCATACGATATAATTATAAAGACTTATTTTGAAGAAAAAAATGATTAATATTTTTATTTATTTGTGCTTAAAATGTGTCATTTTAGTAATTTGTCAAGCATTTCTTAAATTGGTCAACTTCTACTACACATTGTCAGCGAATGTCCTAAGGCATCGGCCTGAGGGCCAGTCGGCTCAGGTTCGATCCTCGAAAAAAAAATGGCATTCGCTTTTTGCTTATGTTGTCATTTTTTTAAAATTTCATACGATATAATTATAAAGACTTATTTTGAAGAAAAAATTGATTATTATTTTTATTTATTTGTGTTTAAAATGTGTCATTTTAGTAATTTGTCAAAAGCATTTCTTAAATTGGTCAACTTCTACTACACATTGTCAGCGGATGTCCAAAGGCATCGGCCTGAGGGCCAGTCGGCTCAGGTTCGATCCTCGAAAAAAAAATGGCATTCGCTTTTTGCTTATTTTGTCAAATTTTTAAAATTTCATACGATATAATTATAAAGACTTATTTTGAAGAAAAAATTGATTATTATTTTTATTTATTTGTGTTTAAAATGTGTCATTTTAGTAATTTGTCAAAAGCATTTCTTAAATTGGTCAACTTCTACTACACATTGTCAGCGGATGTCCTAAGGCATCGGCCTGAGGGCCAGTCGGCTCAGGTTCGATCCTCAAAAAAAATGACATTCGCTTTTTGCTTATTTTGTGTTTTTTTTAATTTCATACGATATAATTATATTACAACATTTATACTTACACATTTATATTACAACATTTATATTTATACTACTACATTATTTATACTACAACACAGCCACCTAGCGATCTAGCCGTCGATCCTAGAGCTAGACTTACGCGACACCATACCGAAGAAATCCCGGACGTCAGTCTGTGTGAGATTAGTGATGCTCTCCGACAACTTAAGAACAACAAGGCACCGGGGTTTGACGGAATCACAAACGAGCTACTGAAGGCCGGTGGAGAACCCATTCTCAAGGCTCTTCAGAGGCTATTCAATTCCGTTATACTTGAGGGAAAAACGCCACAGGCATGGCACAGAGGCGTGGTGGTACTGTTCTTCAAGAAGGGCGATAAAACGCTCCTTCAGAATTACAGACCCATCACTCTTCTGAGCCACGTCTACAAATTGTTCTCGAGAGTCATCACGAATCGTCTCGAACGCAGACTGGACGACTTCCAGCCTCCCGAACAAGCCGGTTTCCGAAAAGGTTATAGTACCATAGACCACATTCATACGCTGCGGCAGGTTATACAAAAATCAAATGAGTATAACCGGCCCCTATGCTTAGCGTTTGTGGACTATGAGAAAGCCTTTGATTCGATCGAGACATGGGCAGTGTTGCAGTCTCTCCAACGGTGCCAAGTTGACCAACGGTATATCAAAGTGTTGCGGTGCTTATACGAAAACGCCACCATGTCGGTTCGTCTTCAGGGTGGATTATCAGGCCCTATCCAGTTGCAGCGAGGAGTAAGACAGGGTGATGTCATATCCCCGAAATTGTTTACCGCTGCACTGGAAGATGCTTTTAGGCTTTTAGACTGGGACGGATTCGGCATCAACATAAATGGCGAGTATATACGCACCTTCGATTTGCTGACGATATCGTGGTCATGGCTGAGACCATGGGGGACCATGGACCTCTCAACAAGTGGGTCTTAAAATGAACATGGACAAGACCAAGATCATGGCAAATGTCCATGTTGCACCCACTCCAATCACGGTTGGAGGCTCTACACTCGAAGTTGTCGACGAGTATATCTACCTGGGACAGTCAGTCTAGCTGGGTAGGTCCAACTTCGAGAAGGAGGTCACTCGTCCAACTATCCGAGTTGGGATGGGGCAGCGTTCGGGAAGCTAAAACGTATCTTCTCGTCCACATTACCGCAGTGTCTGAAGACAAAGGTCTTCGATCAATGTGTGTTGCCAGTGATGACATATGGAGCTGAAACGTGGTCGCTGACTATGGGCCTTCTCAGAAGGCTTACCGTCACTCAGAGGGCAATGGAGAGAGCTATGTTGAGAGTTTCCCTGCGTGATCGTATCAGAAACGAAGAGATCCGCAGGAGAACTAAAGTGACCGACATAGCGCTCAGGATTGCCCGGTTAAAGTGGCGGTGGGCAGGGCACATAGCGCGGAGAACAGATAGCCGATGGGGCAGAAAGGTTCTCGAATGGCGACCACGGAAGGCGCAGGGTGGGGAGACCCCTCACACGGTGGACCGACGACCTGGTTAGGACGGCGGGAAGCCGATGGATGAGGGAGGCACAAGACCGCGCCGAGTGAAAACTTTTGGAGGAGGCCTATGTCCAGCAGTGGACGTCCATAGGCTGATATGGATGGATGGATGGATGGATATAATTATAAAGACTTATTTTGAAAATTTGTTATTGGATATGTGGGTAGGCTTAAATAAGGCAACATTAATTTTGAAAGTACTGGTTTTAATAATTAACTTAAAATACACACCTCAACAAAGTCTACGGATATTTGGTATTTGGGTAGATCTCCAGAGGCATTTTTTATCGTGTCGGACTGGAGAAACCCATTTTAAAATCGATTAACGTTTTCATTACATTTTTTTATGTACACTTTGGTGTCTAATCTATGTGGTGCAGGGCTGAAATTATGAATTAGTTTATTAGAAATATTTCAAAAAAAATCATAAACCCTAAAATCCTGATTGCTCTGGGTTGACCTAACTCCCGATTGAATGAGAAAACATTGTGTAACTTTTTATTGAGAAGGTTCATATGTCCGATGTTATTTTATATTACATAACAATTAGTTAATCTTCATTGTAATATTTTTTTTAACATTATATTAACAATATTTTTGGCACAATTTAAATTTATCGGCATGACCTGGCATTTTATCTCATCGCTCTGCGCTGGAGTAAAACATCGCGCTCATCCCTCGTTTTACGAAATAGAAACTCTATTCCCCTCCCCCGGGGTAGTGGCTGTAGTGGTCTAACCGCCGAGGAAGATACATTTGTGCCACGGTCCCCCACTCCAACATTACGAGGGTAAGTTTATGATTTATCTGGGTTTGGTTCTCGAATTTGATGATTGATATGGCATGTTTTATAAATTAAGTAGTAAGATTGTAAATGTGCTTATTAGGTGAATTAAGTGATAGTAATGATGTTCTTTATGATACGTAAACACAACTTTCTACTGTTTTTATTTTGGGCTATATTAATGCTTTTATGACTTTTTTTGATTGCTATAGCTATGATTGCTCTGTCCAAAAGACCAGAGCGATGATATTTTGCAATAATTGTACGTTATAAAACTACTTTAAGTAATAATACCAGATTGTTACAACGGCAAATGTCAGGACTCAGCTGTCAAAAATTCTGTGACGTCACGACTCATCTGTCAAAAATTCTATAACGTCACAACTCCCCTGCAAAATATTTTCCCGCCAATATTTTATGACGTCACGACTCATCTGTCAAAATTCAATGACGTCACGTGTTACGTGACCAAAATTCTATGGCGTCACTAGTCACGTGACTCAGCTGTCAAAATTATTATGACTATGACGAAATTAACAAAATATAATATGATGGAAGTCAAAATTTCAAGTTTTCGGAAGTTTTCCTTTACATGCACTATAAGACCTTGCTTCATGCCAAATTTTAAGTTTGTATGTAGACTGGAAGTACCCTGTAGCTTTTTGCCATTTGCTCATCGAAAATTTGCGACATAAACGGCTATATGTCTTGATTTCGTTAGATTAGAAGTTTGATTTTTTTACAGCACTAAAAGGCAACAGACCTTAGTATTTGGTAAAAATTTCAGCTTGATACCTCTACGCGTTCCTGAGATAAATGGTCTTGATAGAGAGACGGACAACAAAGGGTTCCGTTTTTCCAAAATCAGTACGGAACCCTTATAAAACCGGTCAAGTGCGAGTCTCACTCGCGCACCGAGGGTTCCGTACAAACCTATTTACTTTCTCGCCAAATTGTGATGACGTCAGGACTCATTTGTCAAAAATTCTGTGAGTTCACGACACATCAGATGTGAATGTGACAATTTTTGACAGATTCTGTCAAAAATTCAAAGACGTCACGACTCATCTGTCAAAGATTCTGTAATGTCACGACACATCTGTCAAAAATTCAAAAAATATTTTCCTGCCAAAATTATGTGACGTCACGACTTACTTATCTGCCAAAAATTCTATGACGTCACGTCTCATCACTAATAATATTTGTTGAAAATTTTAGCTTGATACCTCCACGCGTTCTTGAAATAAATGGTCTTGACAGATAGACAGACGGACAACGAAGTGATCCTATACGGGTTCCGTTGTTTCAAAATCGGTACGCTGCCCTAAAAATGAACAAGTTTCCAACTGATGAGCTCTCAAAAAGTTCATATATCCCCTAAACATAAAATCATAAAATCTCGTAACATGCAAGACTAAAAATGACTAAATAAATAATATATTATCAATTTTATTATTTTTGTTTCACCGTTTATGATCGCTCTAGCGCCTATCATGATTGCTCTGGACGCGAAAATGTTTGAACTTAAATATTTCCATAACTGTTAGTCAAAAATGAAGGCCAATAGTAAAAATGTAGTATTTTAATATCATTATTTTTAATGAGATACATAATTACCAAAAAATATCAAGATCTGAAAAGCACCAGAGCGATCACACGAATACGCCCGATTTGGAGATTGACCCATTTACTCAATTAACTTCAAAATTATTGAAGATAGCATACCAGATGTTTATATTTTTATAAAGACAATTTATCAGACTACAATCCAGAATTAAATAAAATAATTATTTTTAAATAAATAATTTTTTTTTTAAATAAATAAAAACCTTGAAAAATTAGTAAAACTAACAATGAATGTGTTTCTTAAGCAAAAGTGAAAATAAGCAAAAATTAATCTGTTTGTAACTGTTATGTGAGAAATCAGTAGTCAGCACATTAAAAAACCGTATATAACGGTCCTGCAATGGTTTTTCATGCTTTTATTATGTTATCCAGGTCTTGGTGCTGTATATTGTTCCAGGTCCGACTAGGATGCAAAAAAAGTTGCCCTTCCATCGCAATTTTATGCAGGAAAAATCACCAAAACCCTTCTTTTGAACATGTCCTACGCGTATTTTATGGTTTTGAGGATAGGGGATTAAGTGGTTCAGCATAAAATCGATACGTCCTGCTCCTGCAACCAGTTCGTCATCTTTCTCGCTTTATGCGAACGGGTGTTATTGTCCATGAACTTGAACATTTGGCCCAATTGTAGTCTACGGGGGTAGATTATTAGTACTAGCACCTCGTTAAATTATTTTTTAGGGGTCATGGTGTTTCTGATCAAAACGCGCTCTGTTCTTCGACCGATACAAATTTCCTTCCAAACCATAACTTGTTCTATCGTGGTATGAATAGATTTCCTGAGGATGTTGTAGACGGCTATCACAATCAGGAACTCGCCAAGCACGTTCTCTACGTGAATCCGAGTGGAAACCGAACCGGGACTCATGTGTAAACATTAGTACAGATCACAGGTTATCTTTGCAGAGCAAATGTTTACGAGCCCAGTCTAGTCGTCGTGCGCGATTCGCTCGGCGTAGTGCTGGAGTAAAAAGCGGTATGCGAGCATAAAGGTGGGCTTCATGCCGACTTCTTCTGACAGTTTGGTCACCCGCAAGAGGCTCCACCAAGAGCTGGAGTCTCTACACCAGCTGCATGGTAGTAACATTTGGGTGTCTTTTCGCGGGAACTTGCAAAAATCGATCATGTCGTTAAGTGGTGATAGACTTTTTGCTGTTGTATCTTTCAGCCACTACACCAGTAGCACGATAACGTGACCATAACCCTGATTTCATATTTTGTATTGTTCTAATCTCTTCAGCAATACTTCGCTTATTACCCGCAGCTGGGAGCATGCCTACTGCCCATAACATTTTCTCTCTGACGAAATGGCGCCGCTGCTTGATGCACACAATATCATTCATTCGAAATAAACGTTTAAATTGTTATAAAACTTAAATTTTACACAAAAAAGCAGTCAAAACTTACTATTGGTAAATGACATTTTCGAACTTGACTACGTTTAAGCCTCGTTAATCTTTTATTTTTAATTTTATTTTTCAAATTCAAATTTAGAATGGTTGAAAAAGGTTAACAAAGTAAGTTTTCATCAAAAGAATTAAAAAAAAACAAAATAACAAACCAAATTTTTTGAGTTTCACAACTTTGTACAAAATATCTCTAGACTTTGTTGAGGTGTGTAGTTTAAAGTATTATTTTGCTTACTTTTTTTTGGATTAGGTCTAGTATAATCCAAATAACGTGTACAAACATTGGTTACACTATATGTAACTCCTAAAACTAAATTTTCACCGCCTGTCTACTGGCTAGCCCACACTTTGTACACTCAAAATCTACACATTTACATTTGCACATTAGAAGCACTATGTCGCAGCTTTTGGAGATCCAACAAGCACAGAGAAGTCTTGAGGAGTGTGTGATGAAGAAGATGGACGAGTTGCAGGCTCAGCTTGTCTCTGGAGAGGCTGCCAAGGATACAGTGGCTAAGGTTGCCGATGAATTTCGTACATTCCGAGAACTCACTTACAGTATGCTAAGTCTCATTAGTAAGCAGATCTCCGAGTGCTCAAAAGCGATCGACATCATAGAAACCAGGCAACGGAGAAAAATGCTGATTGTGTCTGGAGTACCCGAGGATGATACGGAGAGCTGTAGGGCTGTTGTTCTTGGGATTCTTCATCGTAAGGTGGCTCTAAACGACATTGCTCCTTCTGCAATTAATACCTGCCATCGTTTAAGAAGTATTAATAAAGATCATCCTCGTTCCATTCTTGTCAAATTCGCTAGTATTGACATCAAAAGTGCTGTATGGAGAGCGAAGGCCAAGCTGAAAGGATCCGCAGTGTCATTCAAGGAATTCCTCACAAAGTCCAGGCAGGCCGTCTTTATGAAAGCTCGAGCGCACTTCGGTATGCGGGCTTGTTGGACGCAGAACAGCGTGATCATTGTTATCGCTCCGGATAGAAGCCGACACAAGCTGGTAACGATTGAGGAACTCAATTCCCTGATCGATAAGTTTCCAAAGAGAAGACTTCAGGCTCATCTTCGTCACATTAACCTGTTTTAAGTTTAACGCCTTTGTTTTATATTATAATATTTACCCACTTTATTATTAGTCATTTAAAATCTTTTTATTATTCTTGTAATGTCAAATTATTGTATTTAATAGTGTTAATGTCACATTTACTTTCACGTAACAGTATAAAGATACAATAAACCTGTGGAGTCTTAATTTAGGGTGCGTTCGGAAACTTGTTATTGTACTTCCACAGACGCAATTTGTCTGGTAAGTCAACAAGCAATTGTTGCCACATATAATAATAATGTACACGCACTGAATTTCACCATTCAATTAAAAATTGCTGGTGATTTGGTGACATACAAGTTCTTTGATTTCATAACAAATCTCGATGATGTAGTAAATTATCCAACGGAGTTTTTGAACTCTCTAGAATTATCAGGATTTCCACCACGAATTACTGTTGTGAAATGAAATAAAATTTTACCTTTTCAAATATAAAACAAAAAAAAATTTCTTCATCTTCTAATGACCAAACGAAATGTTTCATAAAACGAAACCATCTGATGGCGAAACGGAGTTCGCCGGGTTTGCTAGTATCGTATGAAATTTAAAAAAATTGACAAAATAAGCAAAAAGCGAATGCCATTTTTTATTCGAGGATCGAACCTGAGCCGACTGGCCCTCAGGCCGATGCCTTAGGACATCCGCTGTCTATGTGTAGTAGAAGTTGACAAATTTAAGAAATGCTTTTGACAAATTACTAAAATAAACTTTTTCTAGAGTGTTGGACAAGAACGCGTAAGCGCCTGCGATTTCATGGCGCTTGGGCCCTTCTTCTCGCGGACTACATACTAAGCCAGCGATCGTTGTTTTTTACGGATAAGGCAACTGGTCATTTATTACTGTGTTCTTAGTGCATTTTTAACACTACAAATTATCTCACAATATACCTACCGTGCATTTATTGCTGTGGCACACAATATAATTAACAATAATATTCATTGATATTTGACTGTTGTCTTTTGTGTTTGTGTTGCTACTAGCTAAGAGTGCCAAGATGATCTGCGCGGGATGCTCATCTAATGTAAACAAAAACAAAACAGTGAAATGCAATACTTGCTCTGTTAGTTACTGTTTTGCGTGCTTAAATATAGATACAGATAACTTTACAGCCGCTCAGCTGGCTGGTCTAAACTGCCCGTCATGCATGAATGTCAACACCGCTCGTGGGACACGACGTGGTGACGACACGCCTATCCGCGCCTCTTCAAATAGCCAAGGTTTGCAACCCAACGTTGAGTCTCCCTTGTCGACTGCTCAGGCTGTCGGTCTCTCTCTAAGCGACATAAGTGCCCTTCTGGACCAGAAATTAGCACCTACTTCAATAGCTATGAAAGACCTTCGAGCAGCTTGGAAAGAAGACGTTAAATCAATGATTACAGTAGAAATTAACTTAGCTGTGAAACAGATTAAGGAGGACTTTACACAAACTACCGATTTTATCATGAATGAGGTAAAGGACCTCCAGAAGAAGATTAGTGAAAAGGATGACAAGATTAAATTTCTGGAAGATCAACATTCTGAGTTACAAAAGGAGTGTATTACCCTTAACAACCGCCTCTCTTCTATGGAAAAAGCCTCCCGTGGATGCAACATCGAAATTCAGGCTGTCCCAGAAACGAAAAATGAAAAGCCAATGGAAATTTTCCAGAAACTGTGCAAGACCATCAATACTACAATCTTGGACTCTGAAATACGTTCCTGTCGCTGGGTTGCAAAAATGGATGCATCAACAAGCAGACCGCGTAACATATTGGTAACAGTCGCCTCATCTAGGATTCGCGATAACGTTTTATCTGCGTCTCACCGCTTCAACAAAGAACATCCGAAGAACAAGCTAAATTCTCAGCACATCGGAGTAGATGGTGATACTCGCAGGATATATGTGTCTGAGCATCTTTCACCAGATACCAAACAACTACACTTTGCTACAAGACAATTTGCTAAAGATAACAACTATAAGTTTGTGTGGGTGAAATATGGTCAGATTTATCTACGGAGAGACGTTGACGCGGAGGCTATTCGAGTGATAAACAAGGACTTTCTTAAAAAGATCGCTCAGTGACCGGTACGTTGTTTTAGTTTATTGTCTACTGTTTAATGTAAACTTTTACATCATGAGGTTTGTGCGATTGGTAAACTGCCAGTATACTGAACTGACTATACCCGTCATCCATATTTCACTTTGCGTGACTTTACGCGTTTTTTTTCTATGTTTTGTTGCGCAACTAACATATACAATGCAAAGGTTATTTATTAATGTTTATCTTGTTCATATATATGAAATAGATATAGCAATATCTTATTTTAAGGTCCTTACATCTATTTGTTTGTTTACTTGTCTTGTGGTGTACAGTGCTGTACTGCATCTGGTTTATACTCTCACCTCATTATGCACCATGCACGACTTCTCATGTCCCAAGCCGTTTACTTACACTTAGTAACAATTTTAATTTGACAGGAACTCTATATACAATGAAATCTTCAGCCACGTGCAATAAAAAACTTAACTTCAAATTTCACTGGATATTTATTTTGCTGTTGTTACTGCTAGTTGTTTTACGTGATCTACCGACATTCTTATTAAAGCTGTTATTTATTACGTCTTCCATGCGATGTTATTACAATTTTCATCTTGTTCAGTTAATAATACACACATCAAAAAAGTCTAAGCAACATGCATGATATTACAAATTTACCATTTATATTAATTAATTTCTAAGTATTTACTCACTCAAAGTGTATAGGTAAGTAAACTTCAAGTGTATAGGTAAAAAAATTTCGATTATGTTTTGTTTTTTTTCATAAAATTCAAATGACTGCGAATTTGTTTGAATTTGAGTGCATGTTAATTGCTACGTTTTAGTCTTGATTTTATAATTTTACCAACCATTTAAATACAGTTGGCGACAAAATTGAATTGTTAGATATTCTTTACGTCATTAAGCGACGTCATTTGACGGCAGATGAAATGCAAAGAGCTGTAGGGATGTTGCAAGCGGGAAGTAATCAATCTCAGGTATCTCGACATTTTGGTATTCATAGAAGTGTTATTTGTCGTCTTTGGCAGCGCTACAATAATACAGGGGAACCCGCTGAACAGCATCCAGGCCGTAAAAGGAGTACAACCACTCGGCAAGACCGGTACATACAACTGACTGCAAGACGCCAGCCGATGTTAACCGCTCGAGAGATAAGTTTGAGGCTACAAAATTCAAGTGGTGTTGATGTAAGTCCCCAAACTGTGCGAAATCGACTGCATGAGTACGGCCTACGAGCTCGACGCCCTATCAGGTGCCCACCGATACGTCACGGGAATCGCGCTCGTCGAAATGAATGGTGTAGAGAACGCATAACATGGACCCAGGAACAATGGGATAAAATTATGTTTTCCGATGAGTCGCGATTCGGGTTTAGGCCTGATACAAGAAGGGTGCGAGTGTACCGTCGACCCGGAAATACTGAAAGACTCAGGTGCGTTCAGGAAGTTCATCCATACAGCGGCTCAACAGTTATGGTATGGGCGGGTATTATGAAGAACAGGCGAACTGAGCTCGTTTTTGTAAATGGAAACATGAACGCTGAAAATTACGTTGAGGATATTCTCAGACCTTATGTCCATCCATTTGCACAAACCTTTGGCTCCGATTTTACGTTAATGCATGACAATGCGCGTTCACATACAGCTCGGCGAACCAGTGAATACTTGGCAACGGAGAACATCCAGGTATTGCCCTGGCCTGCACAATCGCCAGACCTCAACCCCATCGAGCACGCATGGGACATGCTCCAGAGACGTGTTTTGAAGGACTTGGACGGAGTGACAACAACCCAACAGCTGAAGGATTTGCTACAATTCCATTGGGAGCGAATACCGCAAGATGACATAAACAGTCTCATTAATTCAATGAATAATCGTTGCCGACAAGTTCTGAATAGCAGAGGAGGCCATACTTTGTATTAAATTGTCCTATTCTTTCACAATAAATTCATTTTCTTAAGAAATTTCAATTTGTAAAAAAAAAGTTTAGTTTCTTATGTACCTGTATATTCTAATATTGTTAATTTCTGTTATTAAAAGAACTTATAAAGAAAACAGCTGTTATTTTTACATCATAGAACCCTAAAAATATTATTTTAAAAATAAAATACAACGTTATAATTAAAATAAATGGTAAAATAAATTAATATAAATGGTAAATTTGTAATATCATGCATGTTGCTTAGACTTTTTTGATGTGTGTACTTTATAAAAATGAGTGACCGTAAATTAAAGTTAATTTACCAAAATGTCAGGGGTCTTAGAACGAAAACATTGCAATTTTACCAAAATGTACTAAACTTGGAGTCTGACATAATTTTAGTCACAGAAACCTGGTTACATTCGGGCATCTTAGATTCGGAACTGTGCGATTGTAGGTACGAGGTATTTCGTAACGACAGAATGACTCAAACGCAAGGAGGAGGCATAATGATATGTGTTAAAAAATCGTTGTCAGCTAAAATACGTCCTGAATGGTCACGTACCCAATCCGAATATTTATGGATTACTATACCTCAAAGTTCACTGAATAATACTTCTCATGACCTACATATTTGTATCACATATATTGTCGGAGGCAAAAATGATCAGGCCGATCACATTTATAATATCATTAATTCAGTATCTAACGTTTGCAAATCCTTTCCCTCTGACCACGTTCTCATTGTGGGAGATTTTAATTTACCGTGCATTAAATGGTCACAGTTGCACACTACTGTGGCACATGAAGGTTACTCTGATACGCAATTTGCTGCTGAAAAACTTCTTAACGAATTTAACATGTTTTCACTTACCCAATTTAATCTTATCGCCAACCCATATCTCAATGTCCTAGACTTAATTTTTGCAAATTTCTACCTATCTATACTTATAATAAAACTGTAGAGAGATCAATTCTGTACATTGAATATATGTTCAAAATTAATATTGGAGGATGAATGGTGATCGATACTAATGCCAAAAATGCAATCAATAAATTTTTTGTCTGTCTGTCTGTCTGTCTGTCTGTCTGTATGTGCACGCATGGGTCAAAAACTACTGAAGGCATTTTAACCAAACTTGGTACGATTGTAGTCCATACTCCCGGACAGGTTATAGGCTGTATAACATAACGCTAAGACACATAGGAGCTGAGCAGTGACGAAAAATTTGAAGCAAGTCAGTTGACAAAAAGCGCGTTCTAGCTCTTATCATCGCATACGTTGATCATACGCCAAAAATATGTATTACAAAAATAATGGTCTTCAAAAGATGTACAAAAAAGTCCTGAATAGTATATATCTATCTTTTATATATTAGCCACAATAACGTGTTTAATCGTTAGGGTTTTCTTCAAAGTGTATTAAATACATAAATATATTGTAATTTGCATAGACATATCTTTTTCAAACTCCCATATTTCAAAAGTACACTTTAATATCTTATTCATAAAAAAAAAATTATAGAAATCGGTTGATAAACACACAAGATATAGATCATTTTACACATTATTGCTATTTGTCAACAATAAAAAAATACAAAACTGACAATAAAATAAAGAAATACAATCACAAAACATTAAATTATTATTCAAAGTGTTTGTGTTTATTTTATTAAGTAATTCAAAAATACTGCACGCAGTTTATCTATAGATAATAATATAGTCGAGTCTAAGTTTAGTCAAATATTTTTTGCTAGATGGTAAA
Source organism: Schrankia costaestrigalis (assembly GCA_905475405.1). Lineage (NCBI taxonomy): Eukaryota > Metazoa > Arthropoda > Insecta > Lepidoptera > Erebidae > Schrankia > Schrankia costaestrigalis. The sequence continues at coordinate 11,070,454 of FR997838.1, forward strand.
AAGGTGTGAGGTACAATAATTTATTTCAGCATTTTTTTTACAAAAGACAAATCCCACACTAGCCTTTAAAAATATCAATTTAACGGACACAAAGAACATCCAGACTAAGGACAATAGTTTGTGTATCACAATTGTCCTCCATGGGAATCGAACCCGCGACCTCATGCACGCCAGCCATGTATCCGTGTGGTGACGGAGTAAGAATACAATATGTCACCTCCCCATCTCATCCCATGGGTGGCGTAAAACCGACTAAGGGACTATCGGTGAATATTATCTTCCAATCTATCCGTATATTATCAACCAATCCGACTGGCCAGCGTGGTATTAGTAGGCCAAGTATTCCTCCGTCACGGGAGGAGGCGCGTCCTTGCAGTTATGATGAAATAAGCGATGTCATTTATTTTAACTTACAAATTTGACAACAGATAGCATTGTGCCTGTAACGTCATTTTCAGTATCGCGGTGTTAAGATTTTCCTTGAAAGAATGACGTTCGCTCATGTCTTTCAGTATAAGTTTAGACGCAGTCTTCATAGATATTTTATTTACTATTTATTTACTTTGAAAAGGTTTTGGTTCGTTCGTTAATTTTACAATTCGTTTGTAATGTAGGTATATCTGTTCGTTATAAGGTTTTAAAAACGATTTTTCAGTATTAAATCGAATTGCGAAGTAAGTAACATCCGCCACGCGAACGAAGTCGCGGGCACAGCAGCTAGTCTTTAAATAAATCTTCGCAACCGTTAGTTATAGAGGATGTGGCTCATGCTACTTTGGAAATAGAAATAAGAGATATATTTATACCTGCCTTGCCTAAAAATATTGTCCTTAAAAAACAGTTTTATAAAACAAATTTTGATATAGTAAATAGAGAAATTAATAATATTCAATGGGATAATATCCTCTATGAGGTTACTGTTGACGACGCTGTTTCAGTTTTTTATGAGTTTATTAATAATATAATCACAATTCACGTACCAGTTACTTACTCTTGTGAGAATCACAGCTACCCTGTATGGTACTCAAGATCTCTAATAAAACTAATTAAACAAAAATCAAAATTGCACGCAAAATGGAAAAGATTTAAAAACCCCAGGGATTATGACGAATTTGCACTTCTGCGATCGCGACAGAAAATTTTACAAAAGCAATGTTATGACAATTTTATACAATTATCGCAAAGTAATATCAAACATAATCCTAAATTAATATGGAGCTTTGTACACTCAATGCGTGGCACTCGAGGTAGGTCCGTATACCCCCGTGAGCTCTCGAACGGACTCGTCACTTTTGATAACGGTTCGAACATTTGTCAAGGTTTTAGTGACTTTTTCCAGAGTGTTTTTGTTTCCCCAGCTTCAAATTATCCGAAGATTGAGTCCCTTTGCGCCCCTCGAGGTGACAGTGGCTACGTTCACACGTTGTCGATAACCTCAAACTTAGTTCTTAAATATTTGCAAAAACTTGACCCTAACAAAGGTGCAGGAAGCGATGGTATGCCCTCCGTGTTTCTTCATAAAAGTGCAATAAGTATTTGCAAACCCTTATCAATAATTTTCAACAGATCTCTTAAGGAAGGCATCTTTCCAGATAAATGGAAAGAGGCACACATTATTCCAATCCATAAGAAAGAGTCTAAAGGAATCATACAAAATTACAGGCCCATATCTATACTTAACGCTGCATCAAAACTTTTTGAAAAAATCATTTATGATACCATCTATTGTACTATAGCGTCTAATGTTAGTGAGTATCAACACGGTTTCTTGAGTCGTAAATCCGTTTATACCAATATGTGTGAATTTTCAAATTATGTTATTCGTTGGATGGATCAGCGAGCACAAGTGGATGTCATCTATACAGACTACGAAAAAGCCTTTGACCGAGTAGATCACTATATCCTTTTAAATAAATTATACACTCTGGGAATTCAAGGGGATCTTTATCGCTGGGTTACATCTTATATATCCAATAGACGGCAGGCTGTGGTACTTGGTGGTTATAAATCCAATTACGTTAATATACCGTCCGGAGTGCCACAGGGATCTCACCTAGGCCCCTTATTTTACAACGCCTATCTATATGACTTACATTCATGTTTCACGCATTCAAAGCACATATTATATGCCGATGATAATAAGATTTACTTAAAAATTACTGGAATTGATGACTGTCACAAAATTCAAGCCGATTTAGATTGTGTCTCTGCTTACTATACCTTAAATAGGATAAAAGTTAATGTTGATAAATGCTATCAAATGACATTTACTCGCAAAAAACAGCCTATAATTTTTAATTACAAGATAGACAATAAACCACTAAACCGAACCACTGAAATTCGTGACTTGGGTATACATTTAGATAGTAAAATGGCACTAACAAGTCACATTGACCTTACTGTTGATAAAGCTTACAGAAACCTTGGCTTCGTCTTGCGAGTCTGCAAACCCTTCGATGACATAGGCTGTGTAAAGATGGTATACTATGCCTACGTAAGAAGTATTTTAGAATTTGGAAGTGTTGTGTGGAACCCACAGTACAATATCCACATTAATAAAGTAGAGCGTCTACAAAAAATATTCATAAATCATTTAAACTTTAGACAAAAACTTAACTTCTCCACTTACGAAGAAGCATGTAAGTATTATCGTATCGACACTCTACAAAATAGGAGAACTATGCTTGACTTAGCATTTCTACACGATATAGTAAACACAAATCTCGACTGCCCCATTGACGTCTCTTATATCCTTAGTCATTCCTAGATGTTATCCTAGATTTAATACTCATAACGTTTTTTATGTTCCGACGAAGAAAACAAACTACGGAAACAACGAATTTACTTCACGGGCTATCAAAAGCTTTAATAAATATTACAGTGACATCGACATTTATACCGTTTCAAAATCCAAATTTAAATCGCAAGTGCTTGAGAGACTATCGACATCAAATCTGTAATTGGGGCATTTGTGTGTGCGTGTGTAAATGTATATTCATTTATTCTATATTTATTAGTATAATTATGTATATTGTTTGTGTATTGTGTTCAGATGCACATGTATATTGTATATGTATGTATATTTTAAATGTTACCTTTAATAGTCATTTAAAATTTGTTTCTTTTTTTTTTCGTGTACCTATACATCAGTCTTTTAAATTGATATAGCGATTGTTTAAAACTTAAGGTCATTATAATGTTATGAATAGCTATGATATCCTGTTATTGGCTTCTATGTATTGTACTTGTTTTATTTTAAGCACCTATGTAAAATGCTGTTGGATATCTTAATAAAGTAAAATAAAAAATAAAATAAAAATAAAATGACACATTTTAAACACAAATAAATAAAAATAATAATCAATTTTTTCTTCAAAATAAGTCTTTATAATTATATCGTATGAAATTTTTAAAAAATGACAAAATAAGCAAAAAGCGAATGCCATTTTTTTTTCGAGGATCGAACCTGAGCCTACTGGCTCTCAAGCCGATGCCTTAGGACATCCGCTCTCTATGTGTAGTAGAAATTGACCAATTGAAGAAATGCTTTTGAGAAATGACTAAAATGACACATTTTAAACACAAATAAACAAAAATAATAATCAATTTATTCTTCTAAATAAGTCTTTATAATTATATCGTATGAAATTAAAAAGAAACACTAAATAAGCAAAAAGCGAATGCCATTTTTTTTGAGGATCGAACCTGAGCCGACTGTCTCTCAGTCCGATGCTTAAGGACAACCGCTGACAATGTGTAGTAGAAGTTGTAAATTACTAAAATGACACATTTTAAACACACAATGACACATTATAAAAATAATAATCAATTTTTTATTTTTTTTTATTTTATTTATAATTTATGCACACAATAAAATTGATGTACAAGGGTAAGCTTAATGCCTTAAGGCATTTTCTTCCAGCTAACCATTGGGTGATGCAGAGAAAAGTAAATTGGTAGGTGCAAAACGACAAATAGTTAAAACAGTTTAAATAATAAAGAATACACACTATACATAAAAAAAAGATATACATATTTATATTTATATATATATATATATATGTATATATATATACATATTATTATGTAAGACTAAATATATAAATAATGAAGAATGAAGGAAGGAAATTATTCTGCTAATAACCAGTACACAGTTGACGAACTTTAACTTTGAATGCAGCACGACTGTAGTCAACCTGATCTCCAGAGGGAGGGCATTCCATAGAAGAATGGATTGTATCATGAAAGAAGAGTGAACAAGAGCAGAGGTGTGAGAAGGACAAAGAAGGAGCAGATTGTGTGAAGACCGAAGGTGTCTTTTGTGACTGGAACATAGATATTGAAAATGTGGTATGAGGTAAGAAGGAGCATTAGGAGAAGTAAGCAGGGAAAATAGCGTTGTCAATTATAATTATAATGCTTCTGTAATGCAAAAGGCTATCTCATTGACCATTTTAATGCTTTCTTAATGCGATTGGCAATATTATTGACCAAAATAATACTTCTTTAATCCGATTGACATCTTTCTTGACCACAATAATGCTAATATAATGCGCCAGTAATGCTATTAACGAGCTACTGTGAACCTATATAGGGCGTAAAGCTGTATAATTTGTGCCCAAATAAGCATTACAGTAGCCATATAAACGTTTATAATGCGACTATAAAACTAACTCAAAATGCTAAAAGGATACAAGAATACTCTTATTCGGCCCTTATAACGCTTTGATGTGTTACTTGGGTTGAGATTGCCAGCTTAGCGTACTATCAAGATATAACCCTAAGTCTTTTACTACATTACTGTAAGGTATGATACAGCTATTAAATATAATTGGTAAGGCTGTGTCTAAATTAATCTTGGCTACAAGACGAGAACTACCTATTAAAATAGCCTGGCATTTGTCAGTGTTAACAGACAGCCCAAATTTTAAAGACCAATCTTGGAGTACCTTTAAGTATTTGTTAAGCGCATCAATAGCCAAATCAAGATGATCAACACTTGCGTGGGTGTAAAGCTGCAAGTCATCGGCATACAGATGATAGTCGCAAGAAAGTTCTTTAGTTAGGAAATTTATAAATAATGAAAACAATAAAGGAGATAAAATACCGCCTTGAGGTACGCCAGCATCTAAAGTGCACCAAGAAGAAGTAATTTCATCGATACGAATCGACTGCTGACGACCTCGAAGATAAGAAGAAAACCAATCCAATGACGCAGGTGAAGCCTTACGATGGGACAGAATAGAGATGAGAATGTCATGACTAACGGTGTTAAAGGCGTTCGAGAAGTCAACTAGGACCAACACTGTAATCTTAGCTTCCTCCATTCCCGCCCTCACATCGCCCGTCACCTTAAGCAGGGCTGAGGTTGTACTATGACCAGGTCTAAACCCAGACTGGAGCGGAGACAATAAATTGTTATTATTTACGAATCCGGATAATTGTCTATATACCTCAGCTTCAAGTACTTTTGACAAGAACGGAAGAATGCTAATAGGACGAAAATGAGAAATAAGAGAGGTCGAACGTAGGCATTACGCCACGAAGATGGGAACTGGCCTTCACATTCTACCTCTTAAACCCACTCACCACAACCCGAATGGGGAGGACACTTGGCTGGACCTAATCATTACTTCCGACCCTACTCGTGTTTGGCAACTTGGCCAATATCCTGCTCCCGGTTTATCCCTTCATGACTTAATCTTTATCTCCTATATCCAAAAACCCCCTAAGTCCCGTCCCAAGACCCTGCGCATGCGTTGTTTTGCGGAACTTGACATCGAGAAGTTACAAGACGACGCGTCTAAAATTGATTGGACGCCTATGATTAGTGCCACTTCTGTGGATAATATGGTCAACACTTTTAATGCTTTCATAATGCAATTGTATGATAAACACGCCCCCATCAGAATTGTAAAAGTCAGATGTCCACCGGCCCTTTGGATAACTGAGGAGGTTAGGGTGGCTATGAGGAGAAGGGACCGTGCTCTTTCATAATTTAGAAAAAATCGTTGTGACGCCAACTGGCTTATCTTTAAGGCTGCACTCCAGCCAACATTTGGAAATTTTTGCATTCTATTGGGATCGGGAAGTCACATCAAGCGGAGTTCCCACCGAATATTAATGTTGATGATGCTAATAGATTCTTCGTCAATGTCGTTCCCCCGGCCGCTGCCACGGTAAGGAAAACTACTGAGTTTATTCGTGACTTACCTTGTCACAACATAGACCCCTTTAATTTTTCTCCTCTTGCACCAGGTGAAGTCAAAAAAACTATCCTGTCCATTAAATCAAAAGTTCTTGATTTTGATGCTATCAGTCGTCACATGATCATTCTTATCTTGGATTAAATACTTCCCGCTATTCTTCACATCTTTAATTATTCTCTTCGTCTGGGCCAGTTCCCATCTTCGTGGCGTAATGCCTACGTTCGACCTCTCCCTAAGATTTCAAATCCTACACTTATTTCTCATTTTCGTCCTATTAGTATTCTTCCGTTCTTGTCAAAAGTACTTGAAGCTGAGGTATATAGACAATTATCCGGATTCGTAAATAATAACAATTTATTGTCTCCGCTCCAGTCTGGGTTTAGACCTGGTCATAGTACAACCTCAGCCCTGCTTAAGGTGACGGGCGATGTGAGGGCGGGAATGGAGGAAGCTAAGATTACAATGTTGGTCCTAGTTGACTTCTCGAACGCCTTTAACACCGTTAGTCATGACATTCTCATCTCTATTCTGTCCCATCGTAAGGCTTCACCTGCGGCATTGGATTGGTTTTCTTCTTATCTTCGAGGTCGTCAGCAGTCTATTCGTATCGATGAAATTACTTCTTCTTGGTGCACTTTAGATGCTGGCGTACCTCAAGGCGGTATTTTATCTCCTTTATTGTTTTCATTATTTATAAATTTCCTAACTAAAGAACTTTCTTGCGACTATCATCTGTATGCCGATGACTTGCAGCTTTACACCCACGCAAGTGTTGATCATCTTGATTTGGCTATTGATGCGCTTAACAAATACTTAAAGGTACTCCAAGATTGGTCTTTAAAATTTGGGCTGTCTGTTAACACTGACAAATTCCAGGCTATTTTAATAGGTAGTTCTCGTCTTGTAGCCAAGATTAATTTAGACACAGCCTTACCAATTATATTTAATAGCTGTATCATACCTTACAGTAATGTAGTAAAAGACTTAGGGTTATATCTTGATAGTACGCTAAGCTGGCAATCTCATAAGTTAAGGTTGTAAGTCAGAAGGTTACTGGTACCCTTCGTTCCTGGAATCGCCTTAGGAATTTCCTACCACATAAAACAAAAGCAATGCTTGCACAGTCCTTAATTTTCCCTCTCATCGACTATGGTGATGTGTGCTACCTTGACCTGAATGCAGATCTGCTCAATAAACTGGATCGACTTCTAAACAACTGCATTCGATTCGTTCACAATCTTCGTAAGTATGACCATGTCTCCTCCTACCGTTCTGAGTTGAATTGGTTGCCTATACGTCAACGACGTAATCTTCGGACATTGACAACGCTATTTTCCCTGATTACTTATCCTAATGCTCCTTTTTACCTCATACCACATTTTCAATATCTATGTTCCAGTCCCAAAAGACACCTTCGGTCTTCACACAATCTGCTCCTTCTTTGTCCTTCTCACACCTCTGCTCTTGTTCACTCTTCTTTCATGATACAATCCATTCTTCTATGGAATGCCCTCCCTCTGGAGATCAGGTTGACTACAGTCGTGCTGCATTCAAAGTTAAAGTTCGTCAACTGTGTACTGGTTATTACCAGAATAATTTCCTTCCTTCATTCTTCATTATTTATATATTTAGTCTTACATAATAATATGTATATATATATACGGGAACCTGGGGACACTTGATCCCCCCTTTTATTTTTCATCCCTAATTTCCTTAGTGACTATCCATTTTAAAAGATATTGGTACCGAAATACGTGAAATTTATTGGCCTATAATTGACGTAAGACCCAAAGATATAAGTGCCTAAATTTAATAGTTATTTGACTAAAAGTAAAAATAGGGAATGGTATCAAGTGTCCCGTATATACGGGAGACTTGATCCAGGGGGATAAAGTCTCCTATATCTAGGTTTACATGATACTATTACTAAGGAAATAAATAAAAAATGTTTTTAGAATATGATAATCTTTTTTAAATTGTTTTCAAAATCACATAACATTGGCATATCACACCGTCTCCATACATAAATCAATTGCTATATGTGAAATTTCCGTTTCGTATTAAAAAAACAAAAACAAACTGAAAACAAAATTATATCTTGCTCTCTCTTACTCTTCATCGATTGGTACTCTTTTTCTGGCACCTTCTCTTGTTTTGTATACTCTGGGCATATCGGTAATCTGAAATTAATTGAAAAATAAAACTAAGTGTACCAAGTGTACCCTGAGCAGTTTGAGGTTATAAACAAGAATATTTTCAGACGTCTATTAGATTTCCACTTTTCTACGCTACAAATCGCTACTTATATAGATAACGCCTCGAATTAAATTCATGCACACCTAAAAGCCATATTTACATTTACGTTTAATCAAAATGTAAACTTACGGAAATTTTCTCTAGGCAACAACAAACACTCGGTCGTTCGCCATTTACAAACGCGTCAAATTTGACAGGTGTACCAACTTTAGAAAGTTAGCGGGTACCATAGACAACCGATATCGCCATTAGAAAATTTAATATTACCCATACAAGTTCTGAAAATCTCGTGTACCTAGTCTCCCTTAAGGATCAAGTGTCCCCAGGTTCCCCTATATATATAAATATAAATATGTATATCTTTTTTTTATGTATAGTATGTATTCTTTATTATTTAAACTGTTTTAACTATTTGTCGTTTTGCACCTACCAATTTACTTTTCTCTGCATCACCCAAAGGTTAGCTGGAAGAAAATGCCTTAAGGCATTAAGCTTACCCTTGTACATCAATTTTATTGTGTGCATAAATTATAAATAAAATAAAAAAAAATAAAAAATTGATTATTATTTTTATTTATTTGTGTTTAAAATGTGTCATTTTAGTAATTTACAACTTCTACTACACATTGTCAGCGGTTGTCCTTAGGCATCGGACTGAGAGACAGTCGGCTTAGGTTCGATCCTCAAAAAAAATGGCATTCGCTTTTTGCTTATTTAGTGTTTCTTTTTAATTTCATACGATATAATTATAAAGACTTATTTAGAAGAATAAATTGATTATTATTTTTGTTTATTTGTGTTTAAAATGTGTCATTTTAGTAATTTGTCAAAAGCATTTCTTAAATTGGTCAATTTCTACTACACATAGAGAGCGGATGTCCTAAGGCATCGGCTTGAGAGCCAGTAGGCTCAGGTTCGATCCTCGAAAAAAAAATGGCATTCGCTTTTTGCTTAATTTGTCATTTTTTTTAAATTTCATACGATATAATTACAAAGACTTATTTTGAAGAAAAAATTGATTATTTTTATTTATTTGTGTTTAAAATGTGTCATTTTATTAATTTGTCAAAAGCATTTCTTAAATTTGTCAACTTCTACTACACATAGACAGCGGATGTACAAAGGCATCGGCCTGAGGGCCAGTCGGCTCAGGTTCGATCCTCGAAAAAAAAATGGCATTCGCTTTTTGCTTATTTTGTCATTTTTTTAAAATTTCATACGATATAATTATAAAGACTTATTTTGAAGAAAAAATTGATTATTATTTTTATTTATTTGTGTTTAAAATGTGTCATTTTAGTAATTTGTCAAAAGCATTTCTTAAATTTGTCAACTTCTACTACACATAGACAGCGGATGTCCTAAGGCATCGGCCTGAGGGCCAGTCGGCTCAGGTTCGATCCTCGAATAAAAAATGGCATTCGCTTTTTGCTTATTTTGTCAATTTTTTTAAATTTCATACGATACTAGCAAACCCGGCGAACTCCGTTTCGCCATCAGATGGTTTCGTTTTATGAAACATTTCGTTTGGTCATTAGAAGATGAAGAAATTTTTTTTTGTTTTATATTTGAAAAGGTAAAATTTTATTTCATTTCACAACAGTAATTCGTGGTGGAAATCCTGATAATTCTAGAGAGTTCAAAAACTCCGTTGGATAATTTATTACATCATCGAGATTTGTTATGAAATCAAAGAACTTGTATGTCACCAAATCACCAGCAATTTTTAATTGAATGGTGAAATTCAGTGCGTGTACATTATTATTATATGTGGCAAGAATTGCTTGTTGACTTAACCAAGCATAATTATTATTCTGAAAATTCTCACTAATGTTTGGCAAAACATTTTCAATAAGAGCTAATTGAGAGACTACAAATCGGCAAAAGTCGTTGGTAAGAGTAATTAATCCAGATGTCGCATCATCATTATCAGCCAATCGACGTCCACTGCTGCACATAGGCCTCCTCCAAGTATTGCCATCTTGTGCGGTCATGTGCCTGCCTCATCCATGGGCTTCCCACCATGTCGCATCAACTGGGACTTTTCCATTTCCAACAGTTAACTATTGTTTGGAAAATTGTGCACCACTTTGATCATTTTGAAGTTGAACTCTCATATATATATACATAAGTGGTCAGCGATAATGTTTTACGTTATTTCATAAAGTTGATGCCTTCAGGCAAGTATTCAATTTATCTGCAGGCGTTTCACGGGCAACGTCTGACTGAAATCGTCTGCTAACAATATCATCAAGCTGCCAAAGATATTGTTATTTCGCCGAAGATCCTTTGGTGTGTTAAGTAAGTTAAGTACTTCAAGTGATTTCTCATGTGCCATTGTGCACTCATCTCAAACAATGAGCTTGTATTGCATCAACAATTTTCCCATTGCACTGGATCGGGAAATATTGCATTTTAGAGTATCAATAATTGTGTTTAAATTGAGTGGCAACTTAAGCGGAGAATGTGCAGTATGACCGACATCTAGAAGAATCGCCGCAATTCCAGATAATGCTAATGCCAAAGCTGTGTCACATCTTGATCGAATATAACAAATGCTTTCCCTGTTCCTCCAGGTACGTCCAGGAAGAATAGACCACCATTATTATTGTCCACCGCTTGCATTAATGTTTCGTATACCTACTTGTTTTTCCTGTTCATTTAGTAACGGCACATTATTTCGAACGAATTCCTGCAATGTATCAATATTGTATTGCAGCTCTCAATTTAATTCTTGGTTTAATGCATCGTGCATCGAACGATTTGACGCAATCATTCCTACCTCAATCAGTTGTTTGTTAGTAATAGTAAAGCATTGATCCTCAATTAGAATCAATCCTTCATTGTAGATTTCATCGGTTATTTGGATGTCAGGATTATTCGTTTAAATGCGCAAGGGATGCAAGATATCTTCACATATTATGTCGTCTTTGTATTTGTTTTGCTAGAAACCTAACGAAGCCCGAGACCTTTTCAAAGAATGCAAAACCAAGGAAATCGGTTCGTGCGTTCTGGAGTTATAGCGTCAGGAAGGAAAACCCGACTTATTTTTATAATAGACTTATTTTGAAGAAAAAATTGATTATTATTTTTATTTATTTGTGTTTAAAATGTGTCATTTTATTAATTTGTTAAAAGCATTTCTTAAATTTGTCAACTTCTACTACACATAGAGAGCGGATGTCCTAAGGCATCGGCTTGAGGGCCAGTAGGTTTAGGTTCGATCCTCGAAAAAAAAATGGCATTCGCTTTTTGCTTATTTAGTCAATTTTTAAAAATTTCATACGATATAATTATAAAGACTTATTTTGAAGAAAAAATTGATTATTATTTTTATTTATTTGTGTTTAAAATGTGTCATTTTAGTAATTTGTCAAAAGCATTTCTTAAATTGGTCAACTTCTACTACACATTGTCAGCGGATGTCCTAAGGCATCGGCCTGAGGGCCAGTCGGCTCAGGTTCGATCCTCAAAAAAAATGGCATTCGCTTTTTGCTTATTTTGTGTTTTTTAGGGTTTCGTACAAGTTTTTAAAAAACGGAACCCCTAAAGGATCACTTCGTTGTCCGTCTGTCCGTCTGTCTGTCAAGACCATTTATCTCAGGAACGCGTGGAGGTATCAAGCTGAAATTTTTACCAAATACTAAGGTCTGTTGCCTCTTAGTGCTCTAAAAAATTCAAACTTCTAAACCAACGCAATCAAGAGATATTGCCGTTTTTGTCGCAAATTTAGAGGGGTAAGAGCAAAAACCTACAGGGTACTTCCAGTCTACCTACAAACTTGCAATTTGGCATGAAGCAAGGTCCTGTAGTACATGTAATGGGAAAATTCCGAAAAACTTAAATTTTTACTCATCATGTTATATTTTGATTTTATAGAATTTTGGCGGGAAAACTGGGTCACGTGACCAGTGACGTCATAGAATTTTGGTCACGTGACCCGTGACGTCATAGAAAATGATTTTGACAGCTGCCACTTTGACAGCTGTCGCTTTTGACAGATGGGACGTGACGTCATAGAATTTTTGACAGATGAGTCGTGACGTCACAGAATTTTGGCGGGAAAATATTTTTTGACAGTTGAGTTGTGACGTCATTGAATTTTTGACAGATAATTTGTGACGTCACAGAATTTTTAACAGATGAGTTGTGACGTCATGGTATTTAGGCGGGAAAATATTTTAGACACCTGTTCTTTTGACAGCTGTCACTTTTGACAAATGGGCGTGACGTCATTAAATTTTTGACAGATGAGTCGTGACGTAACAGAAATTTTGACAGATGAGTTGTGACGTCATAGAATTTTGGCGGGAATATATTTTTGACAGCTGAGTCGTGACATCGCAGAATTTTGGCGGGATAATATTTTTTGAAAGTTGAGTTGTGACGTCATAGAATTTTTGACAGATGAGCCGTGACGTAACAGAATTTTTGACAGATGAGTTGTGACGTCATAGAATTTTGGCGGGAAAATATTTTTGACAGCTGAGTCGTGACGTCATACAATTTTGGCGGGAATATACTTTTGACAGCTGAGTCGTGACGTCATAGAATTTTTGGCAGATAAGTCGTGACGTCGCAGAATTTTGGTGGGAAAATATTTTTGAGAGTTGAGTTATGACGTCATAGAATTTTTGACAGATGAGTCGTGACGTCACAGAATTTTTGACAGATAAGTTGTGACGTCATAGTATTTTGGCGGGGAAATATTTTTTGACAGCTAAATCGTGCCATCATTGAGTTTTGTTTTTTTTAGGGTTCCGTACCAGTTTTGAAAAAACGGAACCTTATAGGATCACTTTGTTGTCCGTGTCCGTCTGTCCGTCTGTCTGTCAAGACCTTTTATCTCAGAAACGCGTGAAGGTATCTAGCTGAAATTTTCACCAAATACTAAGGCTTGTTGCCTCTTAGTGCTGTAAAAAATTCAAAGTGCTAATCCAACGCAATCAAGAGATATAGCCGTTTTTGTTGCAAAATTTAGAGGGGTAAGTACAAAAACCTACAGGGTACTTCCAGTCTACCTACAAACTTGAAATTTGGCATGGAGCAAGGTCTTGTAGTACATGTAATGGGAAAATTCCGAAAACCTTAAATTTTTACTACAATCACATTATATTTTGATTTCATAGAATTTTGGCGGGAAAGCTGAGTCACGTGACCTGTGACGTCATAGAATTTTGACAGCTGTCAAAGTGACAGCTGTCACTTTTGACAGATGGGACGTGACGTCATAGAATTTTTGACAGATGGGTCGTGACGTCACAGAATTTTGGCGGGAAAACATTTTGTGACAGTTGAGTCATGACGTCATTGAATTTTTGACAGATGAGTCGTGACGACACAGAATTTTTGACAGATGAGTTGTGACGTCATATTATTTTGGCGGGAAAATATTTTAGACACCAGCCACTTTGACAGCTAACACTTTTGACAGATGTGCGTGACGTCATAGAATTTTTGACAGATGAGTCGTGACGTCACAGAATTTTGGCGGGAAAATATATTTTGACAGATGAGTCGTGACGTCATTGAATTTTTGACACATGAGTCGTGACGTCACATAATTTTTGACAGATGAGTTGTGACGTCATAGTAATTTGGCGGGAAAATATTTTTTAACAGAGCTGAGTCGTGCCGTCATTGAATTTTGGCTACAGAATATCCTTAAATAACTTTTAAGTACAGCTTCATTAGAAATCTCTAAATTTATATGGGTTTCTCCACTATATTATGGCATGTGATTTACATAATAAACCTTCCTCGTAAATCACTCTATGTATTAAAAATAAAACCGGTCAAGTGCGAGTCTGACTCGCGCACCGAGGGTTCCGTACAAACCTATTTGCCAATTGGAATAACGTCAGGACTCGGCTGTTTAAATAAGTATTTTATTAATATTAATATTTAAACAGCCGAGTCCTGACGTTATCCCAATTGGCAAATAGGTTTGTACGGAACCCTCGGTGCGCGAGTCAGACTCGCACTTGACCGGTTTTAATTTTTTTTAAATAATAATTAAATATCTGAGTCCTGACGTTATCACAATTTGGCGGGAAAATAAATAGATTTGTACGGAACCCTCGGTGCGCGAGTGAGACTCGCACTTGACCGGTTTATTTTAATTTCATACGATATAATTATTTTATTATTATTATATTTATTTAAATCAGAATAAAATTCCATAATTTGTTAGTATACAATATACACACATCAAAAAAGTCTAAGCAACATGCATGATATTACAAATTTACCATTTATATTAATTTATTTTACCATTTATTTTAATTATAACGTTGTATTTTATTTTTAAAATAATATTTTTAGGGTTCTATGATGTAAAAATAACAGCTGTTTTCTTTATAAGTTCTTTTAATAACAGAAATTAACAATATTAGAATATACAGGTACATAAGAAACTAAACTTTTTTTTTACAAATTGAAATTTCTTAAGAAAATGAATTTATTGTGAAAGAATAGGACAATTTAATACAAAGTATGGCCTCCTCTGCTATTCAGAACTTGTCGGCAACGATTATTCATTGAATTAATGAGACTGTTTATGTCATCTTGCGGTATTCGCTCCCAATGGAATTGTAGCAAATCCTTCAGCTGTTGGGTTGTTGTCACTCCGTTCAAGTCCTTCAAAACACGTCTCTGGAGCATGTCCCATGCGTGCTCGATGGGGTTGAGGTCTGGCGATTGTGCAGGCCAGGGCAATACCTGGATGTTCTCCGTTGCCAAGTATTCACTGGTTCGCCGAGCTGTATGTGAACGCGCATTGTCATGCATTAACGTAAAATCGGAGCCAAAGGTTTGTGCAAATGGATGGACATAAGGTCTGAGAATATCCTCAACGTAATTTTCAGCGTTCATGTTTCCATTTACAAAAACGAGCTCAGTTCGCCTGTTCTTCATAATAGCACCTGAGTCTTTCAGTATTTCCGGGTCGACGGTACACTCGCACCCTTCTTGTATCAGGCCTAAACCCGAATCGCGACTCATCGGAAAACATAATTTTATCCCATTGTTCCTGGGTCCATGTTATGCGTTCTCTACACCATTCATTTCGACGAGCGCGATTCCCGTGACGTATCGGTGGGCACCTGATAGGGCGTCGAGCTCGTAGGCCGTACTCATGCAGTCGATTTCGCACAGTTTGGGGACTTACATCAACACCACTTGAATTTTGTAGCCTCAAACTTATCTCTCGAGCGGTTAACATCGGCTGGCGTCTTGCAGTCAGTTGTATGTACCGGTCTTGCCGAGTGGTTGTACTCCTTTTACGGCCTGGATGCTGTTCAGCGGGTTCCCCTGTATTATTGTAGCGCTGCCAAAGACGACAAATAACACTTCTATGAATACCAAAATGTCGAGATACCTGAGATTGATTACTTCCCGCTTGCAACATCCCTACAGCTCTTTGCATTTCATCTGCCGTCAAATGACGTCGCTCCATGACGTAAAGAATATCTAACAATTCAATTTTGTCGCCAACTGTATTTAAATGGTTGGTAAAATTATAAAATCAAGACTAAAACGTAGCAATTAACATGCACTCAAATTCAAACAAATTCGCAGTCATTTGAATTTTATGAAAAAAAACAAAACATAATCGAAATTTTTTTTTTACAACCAGCCAGTATGTCATCAATAACAAAAAAGTTTACTTACCTATACACTTTGAGTGAGTAAATACTTAGAAATTAATTAATATAAATGGTAAATTTGTAATATCATGCATGTTGCTTAGACTTTTTTGATGTGTGTATTTACTTAAGACTATGTTAGTAGATTAAAAATAAAAACATTATCTTATATTAAAAAGAGCGCCTCTGGAACCCATGTGTATGGTACTCGTATTCCAGTGACGTACCACTGGACAATCTATTCTACTAATAATGGTGTTTAGGAGACTGCTGGCACTGGCATGCACACGATGCATCAGGGATGCTACACGTTTTCTAATTATAGCCTGAAAGCTGTCTGTTATGTTCTCGGCGAACATACCCGATGCGCTACAAAAGCGCGGTAGCCCCAGCAGCATCCTAAAACCATTATTATACTGGACACGTAAAGCATCGGCGGATCGGAGCGTGTACTTGACCCATAGGCTACTGGTGTAAAAGGTTTGGCAGTATGCCTTATATAGGGTAACTTTAACTTCTCTTGTACACCTAGCAAACCTACGAGCCAGCATGTTACACCTTACCGCCAAGGCTCTACGCTCCCTTTCCATATCTAGGTCATCGGAGAGGTCCTCGGTGACCCAATGCCCCAGGTACTTTACTTTTGTGACCCTATTTAGAGGTAAGCCTCCTAAATTAATAGAAGGAATGAACCTTGGTAATCGGTTCCCTGACTTAAACACAAGTAGTTCACTCTTTGCTGTATTATAACTGAGGCCGTGTGCCACCGCATACCGCTCACAAATCCCCAGTAGCCTCTGGAAAGCTTTTATCGAGGGGGCCAGCAAAACGGCGTCATCCGCATACCATATGTTATTTAAAAAGTGACCGTCTATGGAACATCCTACACCCGCTGTGCTGAGCTCCTCGACCAGACTATTTACATATAAATTAAAGAGCCGCGGTGAAGTAAGACCGCCCTGCCTTACGCCGCACTCCAGCTTATACTCTTCTAAGCATGAGCCCGCCCACTTAACATAGTTGGTCTGGTGACTGTACCAGTACTTTAGCATACCAACAACCTCTACAGGAGTGTCAGTATCTACCAGAAGTTTATCCCATAGCATATTGTACGAGACTATAGTGTGACCACAGAAGCTGTGCACCCCCTGAGGTATGCGCGGCGAGGTGGGGGACAAAGAAAAAATAAGTGTCCGTTATGGTAGCGTACACGTGATAGTTCTGATAGAAAGGGAACTTTTCTTTTGATAAATTCTTTATGTAAAAATAATACGTGAAATTCTGACTGAATTAGTGTAGGTAAATCCTTTATGCGAATTCACAGTGGAAATTGTCAAAAACCCATGTTAATTTATGTTCATAATACTGGTACAGGTAATATGCTCACAAGTGATTTGAATATCTCGAGAACTACAAAACATACACACCTCAACAAAGTCTAGGGATATTTGGTATTTACTCAATTAACTTCAAAATTATTGAAGATAGCATACAACATGTTTATATTTTTAAAAAGACAATTTATCAGGCTACAATCCAGAATTAAATAA
Source organism: Schrankia costaestrigalis (assembly GCA_905475405.1). Lineage (NCBI taxonomy): Eukaryota > Metazoa > Arthropoda > Insecta > Lepidoptera > Erebidae > Schrankia > Schrankia costaestrigalis. The sequence continues at coordinate 11,088,115 of FR997838.1, forward strand.
AAGAATTATTTTTGCATAAATAATTTTTTATTCAAATAAATAAAAAACTTGGAAAATTAGTAAAACTAACAATGAATATGTTTCTTAAGCAAAAGTGAAAATAAGCAAAAATTAATCTGTTTTTAACTGTTTTGTGAGTAATCAGTAGTCAGCACATTAAAAAAACCGTAAATAACGGTCCTGCAACGGTTTTTCATGCTTTTATTATGTTATCCAGGTCTTGGTGCGGTATATTGTTCCAGGTCCGACTAGGATGCAAAAAAAGTTGCCCTTCCATCGCAATTTTATGCAGGAAAAATCACCAAAACCCTTCTTTTGAACATGTCCTACGCGTATTTTATGGTTTTGAGGATAGTGGATTGAGTGGTTCAGCATAAAATCGATACGTCGTGCTCCTGCAACCAGCTCGTCATCACTCTCTCTTTATGCGAACGGTTGTTATTGTCCATGAACTTGAATATTTGGCCTAATTGTAGTCTACGGGGGTAGATTATTAGTACTAGCACCTCGTTAAATTATTTTTTAGCCGTCATGGTGTTTCTGATCAAAACGCGCTCTGTTCTTCGACCGATACAAATTCCCGTCCAAACCATAATTTGTTCTATCGTGGTATGAATAGATTTTCTGAAGATGTTGTAGACGGCTATCACAACAAGGAACTCGCCAAGCACGTTCTCTACGTGAATCCGAGTGGAAACCGAACCGGGACTCATGTGTAAACACTACTACAGATCACAGGTTGTTTTTGCACAGCAAATGTTCACGAGCCCAGTCTAGTCGTCGTGCGCGATTCGCTCGGCGTAGTGCTGGAGTATAAAGCGGTATGCGAGCATAAAGGTGGGCTTCGTGCCGACTTCTTCTGACAGTTTGGTTACCCGCAAGAGGCTCCACCAAGAGCTGGAGCCTCTACACCAGCTGCATGGTAGTAACATTTGGCTGTCTTTTCGCAGGAACTTGCAAAAATCGATAATTTCGTTGAGTGGTGATAGACTTTTTGCCGTGGTATCTTTCAGCCATTTCACCAGTAGCACGATAACGTGACCATAACCTTGATTTCATATTTTGTATTGTTCCAATCTTCAGCAATACTCCGCTTAGTACCCGCGGCTGGGAGCATGCCTACTGCCCATAACATTTTGTTTCTGATGAAATGGCGCCGTGCTTGATGCACACAATATCATTCATTCGAAATAAACGTTTAAATTGTTATAAATCTTAAATTTTACACAAAAAAGCAGTCAAAACTTACTATTGGTAAATGAAATTTTCGAACTTGGCTACGTTTAAGCCGCGTAAATCTTTTATTTTTAATTTTATTTTTCAAATTCAAATTAAGAATGGTTGAAAAAGGTTAACAAAGTTAGATTTCATCAAAAGAATTAAAAAAAAAAACAAAATTACAAACCAAATTTTTTGACTTTCACAACTTTATACAAAATATCCCTAGACTTTGTTGAGGTGTGTAGGTACAGTAATTCTGTTAATACAGTAGAAATGTAACCCTGAAATAACGCCTGTGTAACACTTTATTTCAATACAAAATTCAATATTATCGGAGATATTAACGGTTCTTAGGGGCCGGGCTGGAGTTATTTCATTACGCTATAATATTAAAACTACAACAACTATTTTTTTTTTTAATGTAGGTACAGTCTGTCTGTAAAGTCCTGACAAAAAATTAGGGCGCCACTGTGCTACACGTAGCAACACTATTTAGTCTGAAAAAATAGTTTTCAAAACAATTATGTTCAAATAACACTACACTATTAGAGCACTTATAATACTAGGGCATTTCTTGTAGGTAAGCTCATTGCATTTAAAGTTTTGCGTAGAACTTCAAGACTACAATTAAAATCCATCTCAGTTCTAGCTATCATCTGCAATTTTCTGAGGGTTGGAACCCGAAATTTTACAAAAGTTATGTAAATTGAACATTTGATTATACCTACAATAAATTTAGGCATAACTAGAAACAAAATACAGGTAAAAGAAGAAAAATGTTATATACCTCATTTTTACTGTAGAACATAATTGTGGGGGAGATCAGAAATATAGAAACATCCATTTCTTTCTATGGCCGGCCTTGCCTGTGTTTACCAGGCTTTTCATCTGTTATTTTTAAATTAAATAATTCTAATGGAATGGAAACAATAACTACCATACCTAACTAAAATTTATTCAGTGTTAAATATTAACCAACAAGATACATATCATTTAACATGGATTAACTAAGAGCTAAATGATATAAAATTTATCCCATATAGACCTACTGTACCCTATATGGTACAGTAACTTTAAAAAATTATTGTGATTTTCGTGTGGGTATATTCGTATTTTATTTAGTTATATAAATTAGTTCAGAGTGACCGTTGTACATTTACTACAATACAAATAAGTTAAATGCAAGTAATTTTGTGTTTTTATCGACATTTGCTAGCAGAAACGTAAGAAATTATTTACAATATTTTCAAGAATGCATTTTTTACATTTTTTTATAGAAAGTTGATTGCTTATTAGTATTTTTATATAGCTTAGAGTACAATAGGTGCTATGACTATAAAAAACTTTGACCTAGGTTATAGGAGTTAGATTTATTCAATTCCCAATTAGGTGTACCGTATGTGGTACAGTATATACTTAGAATTTTACAGTTCTAGACCGTTGATCTTTCATGATATTGCTACAAATCTTAAGAAAGATGATGATGCTTATTATCGAGGGCAAGATGTCGATATTTTTTTATTTCTACCCGATACTGCAAATGCCTGATCATGCCTTAGGCTGGTCATGCCTCTGGTGAAAAGGATGCCCCAGACATTTACCACCAAGTTTGCTACGAACACCAGCAGAAGTGGCTCCTATTAGTCATTCTAAAGAGCCAGACGACCTTCGTGAGTCTCAAAAACCATTGCAAAAACGCGTCTCGAAGTATAACTGGAGACAACGTGACTTTTGACCTAAACGACTACGACTTAGCAACCAATGTATAACGTTTCTCTTGTAAGAAATCCAATAGAATGGTCTTCTGTGTACTTTTCTGAAAACGTGACTTGCTAACAACTGAAACAAATATGTATTTTGTGCAAAGGCTTCTTCCAGCTGACGATGATTGCGAACCAGCGTTCGTGGTAAAAAGTGGAACATGCCTCTAAATCTTTACTGAATTGATTTATTTTTACAAAATGGTTAGTTGTTTTATAGACATGATGGCAGGCACATGGACTTGCTAAACATTCGACGTAGTATCGCAAACACAATCATCGACAGTAATAAGCTACGTGAAAACCTGGTCCTAGTCTGCCCTCGTCAATCAATAATACCTGATTCAGGATATGATGGCTGAGCAGGCTAAGCAGGAGAACAGAAACAGGTGTAGATAATGTCACAAGCCATGCCCTACAAGGTGTGTCAAATGCAATATTTGAGTTCACATGGAATATTTTACTATGTATCACACAAAAAAAGCTAATAAAAGTCTTTGGTAAAAGTAAAGTATTTTGCATACGTATAAGCCTACTGTACCGTATATGGTGCGCCCCCCCTATGCCCCCCCTTTTATTGGATATGTTTTTATATATTGTTTTTAGGTTGCTGAGGTGTCTTTTAGCAAGCTTTTGTTGAAAAATTATAAAATATTTACAAAAATTATTGTCGGTCTAAATGGGTTAATAAAATATTGCAATTAATTATTTTTTGTAGACAGACCAGTCAATGCGAAAGTGACATAGTTTAGTTATCAATATCAACCGTAATATAGACATAAAGCAATTAATTCAAATTCAAATTGGGATAAATCTTGACTGAATTATACTAATGCAACTGATAATGTATCAACAGAAATAGTCGTACTACGATTTTTCTTACTTACAATAAATATCTAACCTAAAAATGTGCTATGTACACAATGCCTATTTTTTATCTCTAGATCTTAAATGGAGTGCATTTATTACTTGAGACAGATTACGAAAAACAGTAACACGATTACATACTCATCAAAGTTGCAGTTGGCTATAAACATCATCCAAATCGCATAAAAGTTGACCAGAATCGTGCTCCGCTAAACATCGCCATAGAACTTTAAAAATCACTTCCCGCATGCCACTTTGCTTTACTCTACTCATTGTTTACATTGTTCTTCGTAAGTCAGTATTAGTTTATTGTAGATAAATGAACTAATAAATAAATAATAAATCACAAATTTGACGACTTTATAGACATATCTGTAATACATATATTACACTTACTTAGTTGATCACAATGTAACTCAAATATACTCATATTTTATTAAAAATATGCAGGTGATAAATAAGAACTTACCCCTTACTCATAAACGCCTCTTAAATTTAATCACTGTTTAGCGAGATTATTATTTGTAAAATCAAACTTATACCAAACAAAACCGTAAGAATTTAAGGTAATCAATTAACTAAAATTTAAGAGGCGTTTATGAATAAGGGGGTAATCTGTATATCTGATTTCTAATTCCTCATTATTATTCTTAACAACAGGATTTTTTTTTATTTATACAGATTTTTTTGGCATAGTAACCAACTCGATATAGCTCTTGTGTATGCTACCATAACGAACACCTACCTGCTGTCACGAGTTTTGACGGCAGTGTCATAACAATTCAAACATTATATTTTTCTTTAAGAATTTCATGTTCTTAGAGTATTTGATACATTCTGCTAGATGTCATTTTTGTCATTTTCTCAAAGTTACATTATAAAAACACAAATAATGTTCCTATTTACGCTTAAAACTATACAATAATGTAAATACTTTCTTGGAGTTTTTAAAAATGACTGTCTTTTAATAGAAAACTGCTACAGCCGCTCGTGTAGCGACCCGTACCAGCCAAATAACTTAAGTATATTGCGTCAGATGTCGCTAGTAGCTACATCATAGACTGATTATTCTATACCAGTATATAAAATGTACTCTATATGTCCACCCCCCTCTCGCCGCGCGCATACCTCAGGAGGTGCACAGCTCCTGTGGTCACACTATAGGTCAAATGCCCTCGACATGTCCAAGAAACAAGCGTAGACCGATGTTTTTCGCGTAACATAGTACTGGACAGTATGCTTGAGCCTCAAAATAGCTGTCTCCGTAGAGAGCCCGGGTCGAAACCCAAATTGTGCCTCATGCAGGTGTATACTTTTGTTAAGTTGAAGGTCAAGCAAACCGTCCAGCACCTTTGCTATTACCGTAGCTAGTGATATTGGTCTGTAGTTAGACCTATCAGAAACATCCCCCGTCCTATTTATTATTATAAAGACTTATTTTGAAAATAAATTGATTATTATTTTTATTTATTTGTGTTTAAAATGTGTCATTTTAGTAATTTGTCAAAAGCATTTCTTAAATTTGTCAACTTCTACTACACATAGACAGCGGATGTCCTAAGGCATCGGCCTGAGGGCCAGTCGGCTCAGGTTCGATCCTCGAAAAAAAAATGGCATTCGCTTTTTGCTTATTTTGTCATTTTCTTAAAATTTCATACGATACTAGCAAACCCGGCGAACTCCGTTTCGCCATCAGATGGTTTCGTTTTATGAAACATTTCGTTTGGTCATTAGAAGATGAAGAAATTTTTTTTTGTTTTATATTTGAAAAGGTAAAATTTTATTTCATTTCACAACAGTAATTCGTGGTGGAAATCCTGATAATTCTAGAGAGTTCAAAAACTCCGTTGGATAATTTACTACATCATCGAGTTTTGTTATGGAATCAAAGAACTTGTATGTCACCAAATCGCCAGCAATTTTTAATTGAATGGTGAAATTCAGTGCGTGTACATTATTATTATATGTGGCAAGAATTGCTTGTTGACTTAACCAAGCATAATTATTATTCTGAAAATTCTCACTAATGTTTGGCAAAACATTTTCAATAAGAGCTAATTGAGAGACTACAAATCGGCAAAAGTCGTTGGTAAGAGTAATTAATCCAGATGTCGCATCATCATTATCAGCCAATCGACGTCCACTGCTGCACATAGGCCTCCTCCAAGTATTGCCATCTTGTGCGGTCATGTGCCTGCCTCATCCATGGGCTTCCCACCATGTCGCATCAACTGGGACTTTTCCATTTCCAACAGTTAACTATTGTTTGGAAAATTGTGAACCACTTTGATCATTTTGAAGTTGAACTCTCATATAATATATACTTAGGTGGTCAGCGATAATGTTTTACGTTATTTCATAAAGTTGATGCCTTCAGGCAAGTATTCAATTTATCTGCAGACGTTCCACGGGCAACGTCTGACTGAAATCGTCTGCTAACAATATCATCAAGCCTCCAAAGATATTGTTATTTCGCCGAAGATCCTTTAGTGTGTTAAGTAAGTTTAGTACTTCAAGTGATTTCTCATGTGCCATTGTGCACTCATCTCAAACAATGAGCTTGCATTGCATCAACAATTTTCCCATTGCACTGGATCGGGAAATATTGCATTTTAGAGTATCAATTGTGTTTAAATTGAGTGGCAACTTAAGCGGAGAATGTGCAGTATGACCGACATCTAGAAGAATCGCCGCAATTCCAGATGATGCTAATGCCAAAGCTGTGTCACATCTTGATCGAATATAACAAATGTTTTCCCTGTTCCTCCAATTACGTCCAGGAAGAATAGACCACCATTATTATTGTCCACCGCTTGCATTAATGTTTCGTATACCTACTTGTTTTTCCTGTTCATTTAGTAACGGCACATTATTTCGAACGAATTCCTGCAATGTATCAATATTGTATTGCAGCTCTCAATTTAATTCTTGGTTAATGCATCGTGCATCGAACGATTTGACGCAATCATTCCTACCTCAATCAGTTGTTTGTTAGTAATAGTAAAGCATTGATCCTCAATTAGAATCAATCCTTCATTGTAGATTTCATCGGTTATTTGGATGTCAGGATTATTCGTTTAAATGCGCAAGGGATGCAAGATATCTTCACATATTATGTCGTCTTTGTATTTGTTCCATAACTGAATTAGTTGTGGAAAAGAACATGTGGTGATGATAATTGCGAACAGCGTTCGTATTGGGAACGCATTTGATGAAACTACTGAATCCGTTAGTGTTAAATCCCAATGAGAATCGTTCTCCAGCAAACTCAATAGTTTACATCTTAATATGTTTAGCATTGGTGGTCATTCACAGTTTTCAAATGCGCAAATGATTTTGGTCCACGTACATTGCCACTATTAGATACCTTGTCACTATTAGATTTTTTTGCGAAATATTACATAAAACGAAGCCATCTGGTGGCGAAACGGAGTTCACCGGGTTTGTTAGTAAGAAATAAATTTTATCCATATTCTTTTAATATTCTCAGGCACCCGTTCATTCTAACTTACGTTTTAGTAGCCACAGATATTAGTGTAATAATATTTTAAGTATAATTGTGCATGCATTCAACATATTTAACGGGTCAAATTGAAAAAAAAATTGATTTGAATTTAAATGTTGATGGTTTCCAATTAAAATGTAAGGAAACGAAAAACTTATTTTTTTCCTTTTTTTTTGCAATTCGCAGTGAACTCGATACCAGTAATTATTAAATTAACTGAGCAGAGAAATATGAGTAGCTGTCAAACAATGTATCACGCACCGGCGTTTGTAGTACATGCTATGTATCAGAGATGGCGCTGTATTATGTGTATGTGAAAAAAGATTTTCACGCTTTTCCGTTGAAATATTTCTAATTTTTTTTTGTTATAAACCTAACGGAGCCCGAGACCTTTCCAACGAATGCAAAACCAAGGAAATCGGTTCGTGCGTTCTGGATTTATAGCGTCAGGAAGGAAAACCCGACTTATTTTTATACATATAGTAGATAATTATAAAGACTTATTTTGAAGAAAAAATTGATTATTATTTTTATTTATTTGTGTTTAAAATGTGTCATTTTATTAATTTGTCAAAAGCATTTCTTAAATTTGTCAACTTCTACTACACATAGACAGCGGATGTCCAAAGGCATCGGCTTGAGGGCCAGTCGGCTAAGGTTCGATCCTCGAAAAAAAAATGGCATTCGCTTTTTGCTTATTTTGTCAATTTTTTTAAGTTTCATACGATATAATTATAAAGACTTATTTTGAAGAAAAAATTGATTATTATTTTTATTTATTTGTGTTTAAAATGTGTCATTTTAGTAATTTGTCAAAAGCATTTCTTAAATTTGTCAACTTCTACTACACATAGACAGCGGATGTCCTAAGGCATCGGCCTGAGGGCCAGTCGGCTCAGGTTCGATCCTCGAAAAAAAAATGGCATTCGCTTTTTGCTTATTTTGTCAACTTTTTAAAATTTCATTCGATACTAGCAAACCCGGCGAACTCCGTTTCGCCATCAGATGGTTTCGTTTTATGAAACATTTCGTTTGGTCATTAGAAGATGAAGAAATTTTTTTTTTGTTTTATATTTGAAAAGGTAAAATTTTATTTCATTTCACAACAATAATTCGTGGTGGAAATCCTGATAATTCCAGAGAGTTCAAAAACTCCGTTGGATAATTTACTACATCATCGAGATTTGTTATGGAATCAAAGAACTTGTATGTCAATTTTTAATTGAATGGTGAAATTCAGTGCGTGTACATTATTATTATATGTGGCAAGAATTTAGTTAATCCATGTTAAATGATATGTATCCACTCAAACGTCCGAGCTCGCGTGTCGCTAGAGCGTCAAACGTCCGGGCCGTAACTGCGTTCCGCGCGTCATGGTATGCGTTTCGACTGCTCGGCCACGGCATGCAAACAGAAAAAAAATTAGTCAGGGATTCTGTCGAAATTTGTCGAAAACGAATGGCACAAACTAAAAATTTGTCGAAGTAGAAATAAAGAAGAGTTATAGGGGTCTAAACGTGGCCGCGCGAACGAAACGCGGAGGATTGCGCGGCCACGGAGATCTCAGCAACTACTTGAGCTAGAGATCTAATTCTTTTTGTAAATGAATGGCTGAATTTGTCAACAATTGTCGAAAAAAAAATCACAAGCCCTAGATCAATACTTTACTAGATATTCACCTCTGAAGTCATGGCCGCGCAATCCTGCACTTGTGATTTCTTTATAGTTGATTATTTCTTTCAAACTAAGACTTTAGACAGTAAAATTGGTGTTGACAGCAAGGTTTTAATTTGTCGAAACTAATGAAAGCAATAGACTCTACTAAAGTTTAGCCATATAGACGAAATCAGAGGAAAACAAAAAGTTCATGGCCGCGCAATCGAAACGGTACTTTGGACGCTGATATCTCAGGAACTATTATTGCAAGGATATTCGTGTTTACATTTATTTATTCTATATTTCAACCTTATTGTAATGAGATATCGTTTGATCCTTAAAACAGTTCTCAAGCCGTGTAATCTCAAAAATAATGATACCCTGTACAATGTTCGAGCAGAGTAACCATAATTTCGATTTCATTGAATATTCCTCTAATGGGAGACTATCATTTTTATTTTAAAAAACAATAAAATTACTCCTTTATTGCGTGAATGTAATGAATATAATAGGTTGAATGGTAAAGTCGATACATTCCATACGATATATCCTGTCCCATCACAGTTCACACATAAAAATATGATATTCCGTTAAATGTGAATGTTTCGTTAAAAGCAAATCACTTAAAATTAACACACAGTACCTATGCACAGTATTTATCTCCCGATTCAAATCGACACACAGCTGAGTTTTAAACGTTCCTCTGCAACTAAACAGTGTTGCAAACTTTATTTTTCTACGGAGTACAAAAGATTGTATTAAGCTCGAATGTATAAAAAATAATAGTAGATACATGTTGAAATCTTATTAATGGGTGTATTATTTTCTTTAATTTTTTATTTTATTTCAGTAAGTTTTAGCGACTATCGTTAACAGAAGGCAAAGTGTTGATTCTTTAATAATAATATGTATTATTTCATATTTAAATTTAGTTTTGATATCATTTCGTTAGATGTGTTAAAATAAATACCCGAATAATGTTCATTAACAGGCTACCAACAGAGACACTGTACGTTAAAATGCGCGATACATCATGTCATTATTTCAAAGCCAAACTGATAAAACTATAAAAAAGCTGAGGTTTTAAACTGAAAAAAAAAAAGTAACTTTTATTTTAATATTATTCATAATTGGAAAATGATGATTTTGGTAAGAACGTAGCGTACGATTTTGAGTTCATGGTCGTGTAACGTACCAAAAAGTCGCATGAGTACGATTTAAATCGTTCGGCTGGCAACACTGGATCAAAACCACTACTATTCGGCCGTCCCGCCCGGTGCGGTGGCTCGCTCACCAACAAATGTGCGAGTGAGAAATCATAATCTTAGAGTGAGAGCGCAAAAGTCTAATTTTCGCTTGATCCTTCCGGTTTCGTGGCTAACTCTAGCGCAATCATTGGCAAAATTGCTTTAAATTAGACCTTGAAGCTTTTGGGTTATCCAATTGTTGTAAAGTAATTATTACATTTCAATTTTTATTTTAAAATAATAGGTATAACAATGAGTGTAAATAAAAATGTTTGTGTGGTGTTATAAAACCAAGATGTAAGTAAATCTTGTAATGCCACACGGCACAGAATATCTTTTAAATATCACTACACACACACAGTAAGTTCGTAAAGAATCATGCGATCGATGTACGAAAAATAACTAAGGCGATAACAAAAAAGTACAAATACATACTTATTAAAAATCTTTCGTCTTTAAAAGTAATTAAAGTATAATGGAGTCAATAGTCCCTTGATAATTTATGATCTACAAACATTTGTAGCAAAATAATTGACTATGATTAATAAAAAGGAATTTCCTAATGAAATCGAAATTATGGTTACTCTGCTCGAACATTGTATAGGGTATCATTATTTTTGACATTACACGGCTTGAGAACTGTTCTGAGGATCAAACGATATCTCATTACAATGAGGTTAAAATCTATTATATAAAAGAAAGTCGTGTTAGTTACACCACTTATAACTCAAGAACGGATGAACCGATTTAGCTGAAAATTGGTAGGGAGGTAGCTTAGAGCCAGGAGAAGGACATAGGATACTTTTTAGGGTTCCGTAACGATTTTGAAAAAAAACGGATTTGAGTCGTGACGTCATAGAATTTTTGACAGATGAGTTGTGACGTAATAGTAATTTTGGCGGGAAAATATTTTTTGACAGCGGAGTCGTGCCGTCATTGGCGCTATGTGAAGAAACTGCAACTGACAACAAACATGAAAGTTACATTGCTTAATGATACATCTGCTGAATATTTCTCAGAGCAATTGCTGACTATCGGTAATGGTCAAGTACCTGTCGATGAATCGAGCGGCTTAATATCATTTCCAAATAATTTCTGTAATTTTGTCTCATCAAAAGACGAACTTATCAACAATGTATTTCCAGAAATTATTTCAAACTACAAAAACAATGAATGGTTTAGTGAGCGAGCAATTTAAGCGGCTAAGAATAAAGATGTAGATGACCTAAACTACATAATTCAAAATAAGATCATTGGAACAATGCATTCATTCAAATCTATTGACTGCGTCACAAATGAAGATGAAGCCACCAACTATCCAATTGAATTTTTAAACTCTTTGGACGTGCCTGGCTTACCACCGCACAATTTACGCCTAAAGGTCGGCTCCATAGTAATAATGCTTCGAAACATAAACCAACCAAAACTGTGCAACGGTACGCGTTTAGTGATTAGAAAATTTATGAACAATGTAATTTACGCTATGATAATGATAGGAAAATTCAAAGGTGAGGAAGTTCTCATTCCGAGGATACCGATAATCCCAACCGATATGCCGTTTGAATTTAAAAGACTTCAATTTCCGATAAGTCTTGCATTTGCCATGACTATCAACAAATCACAAGGCCAATCCTTAAAAGTTTATGGTTTAAATGTAGAACATTTATGTTTTTTCCATAGTCAATTATACGTGGCATGTTCACGGGTCGGACGGAAGACCATCTGCGTTGTTTGCTTTTGCGCCTGATAATAAAACAAAAAATGTCGTGTAAAACAAGGTACTTAAATGAAGAGCAACATATGTACTAAAATACAGAAATAATTTATGAATGGTTAATTTAATGTATCTGAATGTTAATTAATTTAATGTATATGTAATATAAATGATAACTATAGTATTTATTTTTTTTTTTACAATTAAAGAAAACGTCTGCTTATTTATTGCGATTAAGGCGGAACAAAGTTCGACGGGTCAGCTAGTATAGAATAAATAAAGGTAAACACGAATATCCTGGCAATAATAGTTCCTGAGATATCAGCGTCCAAAGTACCGTTTCGATTGCGCGGCCATGAACTTTTTGTTTTCCTCTGATTTCGTCTAAATACTATAGTTATCATGGCTAAACTTTAGTAGAGTCTATAGCTTTCATTAGTTTCGACAAATTAAAACTTTGCTGTCGACACCAATTTTACTGTCTAAAGTCTTAGTTTGAAAGAAATAATCAACATTACAGAAATCACAAGTGCAGGATTGCGCGGCCATGACTTCAGAGGTGAATATCTAGTAAAGTATTGATCTAGGGCTTGTGATTCTTTTTTCGACAATTGTTGACAAATTCAGCCATTCATTTACAAAATAATTAGATCTCTAGCTCAAGTAGTTGCTGAGATCTCCGTGGCCGCGCAATCCTCCGCGTTTCGTTCGCGCGGCCACGTTTAGACCCCTATAACTTCTTTATTTCTACTTCGACAAATTTTTAGTTTGTGCCATTCGTTTTCGACAAATTTCGACAGAATACCTGACTAATTTTTTTTCTGTTTGCGTGCCGTGACCGAGCAGTCGAAACGCATACCGCGTCATGCCGTTGCCGATATAAAATGTAATTACTCCTAAACTACTACAACTACAGCAAAATAAAAATTCCACTATAAACCTAAAACTATAAGGCATCTAGGTATATTTAAATTAAAGTAGACCCATCAGCCCGAAACTCAAAAAAAAATATAAAGTTGCAAAACTACGATAAATTTAGGCAAAAAATTTGTTTAACAAGTATTTCCGAATCTATGGTATCATATTTCTATTAAATCATTACTGCCATATTATAGTAGGTTATATAAGCTTTATTTTGATACCAAATAGATAATAAATGGGTCGCACAATGTTGCTTAATTATTCTAAACAATCTACCCATACCCACACGTATGCACCCATTCCCACAAGCAATATGGCCGACCGTAAATTTAAAACAACAAAAATATTAATTGTATTCGTCATATTTTCTTCAGATAAGAACACAATAATAGTAATAATTAACTGTACTACATATTACAACAAATATTTTAGCAATACACTTAGTAAAATAACGTAATTTATTGTGAAATTGAACACAACATTAAAAAATTTTACATGTCCATTTCAAGTCCAGTAAAAATATAACAAAAGACTCGCAAACCATTGCATTTTTAGATATTCTATAAGCAATAATCTTGAGGATTATTTTTATGTATAACACTAATGCATTATAATAATAAAATAAAACAATACTTACATTTTAACACAGAGCACTAGAAAAAACTGGCAAAGTAGTTTTCAACTGTCAATAACTTTTTTTTTTAACATGACCATTCATAAAGAAAAAATATCCATAGATCGATAATTTGTCATAGAAACATCTAGTAGCAAGTCGACGTAACTTTAACAATGTTAACATAGGTAAAAACTCGTTTCTAGCAACCGAGTCATAGAAGCCACTATAGTGGCTTGGACGTACAACCGGAAAATGTTTGAAGCCACTATAGTGGCTTGGACGTTTGAGTGGCTATTGTTTGGAAAATTGTGCACCATTTTGATCATTTTGAAGTTGAACTCTCATATACAGTGTGTAAAAAAAACCCTGTCCGATCCATGAAGGGGTGATACAGTATCGAAAGGTAGTTAGGTTGGCGGTGTCCTTTTTTGAAAATAAGCCAAAGAAAATTTCCACATTATTTTGTGAGTTATAAGGGAAATCGTAAAAGTTGCCACTAGGCACACCGGCGAGTACTACATCAATACCTAGGTAGATATTCACAAAGAATGCCGACGCGCGAAACACTTTCGCCTAATCCCTTTGATAAAAGCCGCCCGCCCGCGCGCCGGCGCCGCCGCCTGTGCTGCCGCCGTTTAACCTACCTACTTGGTACGATTCGGTTTGTACTTCCGAGTAAATCAGGTGTTTATACCTAAAAGGATTCTTGAATTGCATTTCATTTATTTTAAACTTATTCTTTAAAGATAACAAATTGATAATGATAACGACATGCACAATAAATTGCTAATTGTTAAGACGTTTACGAGTAGATATTTTAAATAAAATTACTTATCAAATCTTATGCCTAGGTCATTGATTTACAAAAAACCCAAGATGCACATTTTCAAACAAAACTAACAGCCAAAAGTGTCACCAAATTATACATACGCAATAAATACGTATAGTAATATCGTAAACATATTTATTTTTCAAATTCAATCTTACACGCATGACATAAAGTTGTATTTAAAAAGTAATAAAATTTAATGATTGACGTTTGCCGGTAGAACAGACGACGATACTTATTTAAAAAAAGCGCATTGTGCGCCTATTTGTTGCGGACGGTTTTGGGAAGTGGAGTGTGTATCTTTGGTTTTTTGTAAATCAATGGCCTAGGTACATACCTTTAGTTGATAAAAATATCAACTTGCTGTTGTAGGGTCTGACGATCATGCTCACACATAACACCTTCCCTTTGCACACACTTAGGGCACCTTTTTTTTAGGTTTTCGCGAACATTAAGTAGCACTTCAGGGTTTGACTTTATGGTATCGAAAGCACTCACTATCCTATTTCGCATTTCTTGTTCCGCTTCACAAATTTTTGTGTAGACTATTTGTTGTGAAAAAGAACATGTGGTGATGATAATTGCGAACAGCGTTCGTATTGGGAACGCATTTGATGAAACTACTGAATCCGCTAGTGTTAAATCCCAATGAGAATCGTTCTCCAGCAAACTCAATAGTTTACATCTTAATATGTTTAGCATTGGTGGTCATTCACAGTTTTCAAATGCGCAAATGATTTTGGTCCACGTACATTGCCACTATTAGATACCTTGTCACTATTAGATTTTTTTGCGAAATATTACATAAAACGAAGCCATCTGGTGGCGAAACGGAGTTCACCGGGTTTGTTAGTAAGAAATAAATTTTATCCATATTCTTTTAATATTCTCAGGCACCCGTTCATTCTAACTTACGTTTTAGTAGCCACAGATATTAGTGTAATAATATTTTAAGTATAATTGTGCATGCATTCAACATATTTAACGGGTCAAATTGAAAAAGAAATTGATTTGAATTTAAATGTTGATGGTTTCCAATTAAAATGTAAGGAAACGAAAAACTTATTTTTTTCCTTTTTTTTGCAATTCGCAGTGAACTCGATACCAATAATTATTAAATTAACTGAGCAGAGAAAAATGAGTAGCTGTCAAACAATGTATCACGCACCGGCGTTTGTAGTACATGCTATGTATCAGAGATGGCGCTGTATTATGTGTATGTGAAAAAAGATTTTCCCGCTTTTCCGTTGAAATATTTCTAATTTTTTTTTGCTATAAACCTAACGGAGCCCGAGACCTTTCCAACGAATGCAAAACCAAGGAAATCGGTTCGTGCGTTCTGGAGTTATAGCGTCAGGAAGGAAAATCCGACTTATTTTTATATAGTAGATAATTATAAAGACTTATTTTGAAGAAAAAATTAATTATTTTTTTTATTTATTTGTGTTTAAAATGTGTCATTTTATTAATTTGTCAAAAGCATTTCTTAAATTTGTCAACTTCTACTACACATAGAGAGCGGATGTCCTAAGGCATCGGCTTGAGGGCCAGTAGGCTCAGGTTCGATCCTCGAAAAAAAAATGGCATTCGCTTTTTGCTTATTTAGTCAATTTTTAAAAATTTCATACGATATAATTATAAAGACTTATTTTGAAGAAAAAATTGATTATTATTTTTATTTATTTGTGTTTAAAATGTGTCATTTTAGTAATTTGTCAAAAGCATTTCTTAAATTGGTCAACTTCTACTACACATTGTCAGCGGATGTCCTAAGGCATCGGCCTGAGGGCCAGTCGGCTCAGGTTCGATCCTCGAAAAAAAAATGGCATTCGCCTTTTGCTTATTTAGTCAATTTTTAAAAATTTCATACGATATAATTATAAAGACTTATTTTGAAGAAAAAATTGATTATTATTTTTATTTATTTGTGTTTAAAATGTGTCATTTTAGTAATTTGTCAAAAGCATTTCTTAAATTGGTCAACTTCTACTACACATTGTCAGCGGATGTCCTAAGGCATCGGCCTGAGGGCCAGTCGGCTCAGGTTCGATCCTCGAAAAAAAAAATGGCATTCGCTTTTTGCTTATTTTGTCAAATTTTTAAATTTTCATACGATATAATTATAAAGACTTATTTTGAAGAAAAAAATGATTAATATTTTTATTTATTTGTGTTTAAAATGTGTCATTTTATTAATTTGTCAAAAGCATTTCTTAAATTGGTCAACTTCTACTACACATTGTCAGCGGATGTCCTAAGGCATCGGCCTGAGGGCCAGTCGGCTCAGGTTCGATCCTCGAAAAAAAAATGGCATTCGCTTTTTGCTTATTTAGTCAATTTTTAAAAATTTCATACGATATAATTATAAAGACTTATTTTGAAGAAAAAATTGATTATTATTTTTATTTATTTGTGTTTAAAATGTGTCATTTTAGTAATTTGTCAAAAGCATTTCTTAAATTGGTCAACTTCTACTACACATTGTCAGCGGATGTCCTAAGGCATCGGCCTGAGGGCCAGTCGGCTCAGGTTCGATCCTCGAAAAAAAAATGGCATTCGCTTTTTGCTTATTTAGTCAATTTTTAAAAATTTCATACGATATAATTATAAAGACTTATTTTGAAGAAAAAAATGATTAATATTTTTATTTATTTGTGTTTAAAATGTGTCATTTTAGTAATTTGTCAAAAGCATTTCTTAAATTGGTCAACTTCTACTACACATTGTCAGCGGATGTCCTAAGGCATCGGCCTGAGGGCCAGTCGGCTCAGGTTCGATCCTCGAAAAAAAAATGGCATTCGCTTTTTGCTTATTTAGTCAATTTTTAAAAATTTCATACGATATAATTATAAAGACTTATTTTGAAGAAAAAATTGATTATTATTTTTATTTATTTGTGTTTAAAATGTGTCATTTTAGTAATTTGTCAAAAGCATTTCTTAAATTGGTCAACTTCTACTACACATTGTCAGCGGATGTCCTAAGGCATCGGCCTGAGGGCCAGTCGGCTCAGGTTCGATCCTCGAAAAAAAAAATGGCATTCGCTTTTTGCTTATTTTGTCAAATTTTTAAATTTTCATACGATATAATTATAAAGACTTATTTTGAAGAAAAAATTGATTATTATTTTTATTTATTTGTGTTTAAAATGTGTCATTTTAGTAATTTGTCAAAAGCATTTCTTAAATTGGTCAACTTCTACTACACATTGTCAGCGGATGTCCTAAGGCATCGGCCTGAGGGCCAGTCGGCTCAGGTTCGATCCTCGAAAAAAAAATGGCATTCGCTTTTTGCTTATTTAGTCAATTTTTAAAAATTTCATACGATATAATTATAAAGACTTATTTTGAAGAAAAAATTGATTATTATTTTTATTTATTTGTGTTTAAAATGTGTCATTTTAGTAATTTGTCAAAAGCATTTCTTAAATTGGTCAACTTCTACTACACATTGTCAGCGGATGTCCTAAGGCATCGGCCTGAGGGCCAGTCGGCTCAGGTTCAATCCTCGAAAAAAAAAATGGCATTCGCTTTTTGCTTATTTTGTCAAATTTTTAAATTTTCATACGATATAATTATAAAGACTTATTTTGAAGAAAAAAATGATTAATATTTTTATTTATTTGTGTTTAAAATGTGTCATTTTATTAATTTGTCAAAAGCATTTCTTAAATTTGTCAACTTCTACTACACATAGAGAGCGGATGTCCTAAGGCATCGGCTTGAGGGCCAGTAGGCTCAGGTTCGATCCTCGAAAAAAAAATGGCATTCGCTTTTTGCTTATTTAGTCAATTTTTAAAAATTTCATACGATATAATTATAAAGACTTATTTTGAAGAAAAAATTGATTATTATTTTTATTTATTTGTGTTTAAAATGTGTCATTTTAGTAATTTGTCAAAAGCATTTCTTAAATTGGTCAACTTCTACTACACATTGTCAGCGGATGTCCTAAGGCATCGGCCTGAGGGCCAGTCGGCTCAGGTTCGATCCTCGAAAAAAAAATGGCATTCGCTTTTTGCTTATTTAGTCAATTTTTAAAAATTTCATACGATATAATTATAAAGACTTATTTTGAAGAAAAAATTGATTATTATTTTTATTTATTTGTGTTTAAAATGTGTCATTTTAGTAATTTGTCAAAAGCATTTCTTAAATTGGTCAACTTCTACTACACATTGTCAGCGGATGTCCTAAGGCATCGGCCTGAGGGCCAGTCGGCTAAGGTTCGATCCTCGAAAAAAAAAATGGCATTCGCTTTTTGCTTATTTTGTCAAATTTTTAAATTTTCATACGATATAATTATAAAGACTTATTTTGAAGAAAAAAATGATTAATATTTTTATTTATTTGTGTTTAAAATGTGTCATTTTATTAATTTGTCAAAAGCATTTCTTAAATTTGTCAACTTCTACTACACATAGACAGCGGATGTCCAAAGGCATCGGCCTGAGGGCCAGTCGGCTCAGGTTCGATCCACGAAAAAAAAAAGTCATTCGCTTTTTGCTTATTTTGTCAATTTTTTAAAATTTCATTCGATACTAGCAAACCCGGCGAACTCCGTTTCGCCATCAGATGGTTTCGTTTTATGAAACATTTCGTTTGGTCATTAGAAGATGAAGAAATTTTTTTTTGTTTTATATTTGAAAAGGTAAAATTTTATTTCATTTCACAACAGTAATTCGTGGTGGAAATCCTGATAATACTAGAGAGTTCAAAAACTCCGTTGGATAATTTACTACATCATCGAGATTTGTTATGGAATCAAAGAACTTGTATGTCAATTTTTAATTGAATGGTGAAATTCAGTGCGTGTACATTATTATTATATGTGGCAAGAATTGCTTGTTGACTTAACCAAGCATAATTATTATTCTGAAAATTCTCACTAATGTTTGGCAAAACATTTTCAATAAGAGCTAATTGAGAGACTACAAATCGGCAAAAGTCGTTGGTAAGAGTAATTAATCCAGATGTCGCATCATCATTATCAGCCAATCGACGTCCACTGCTGCACATAGGCCTCCTCCAAGTATTGCCATCTTGTGCGTACTACATAACTATTAGAGAGGATTATTAAACAACAATATGTGACGTATCTCTTTACATATGAATTGTAAACAAACATAATAACTCATCAATAAGTGAAAAACGAAGAATCGCAAGATACCTTAATTATTATTAGTTGTTTACCTATTGGTACTGAAATAATTGTTAAAACTGCTTCCCATTTTGTTTTAAACACATAAACACAAGCGTGCACTTTTTTAATATTTTCACGAATCCTGATTAGGGTCACTGACCGTCACTTTAGGTATCACTTTTAATTTCGTTTTACACATATGAATGGCTGACTTCGAAGTGCCGCCGTGCAGCCGTGCAGTTTTTTTTGCGAAATATTACATAAAACGAAGCCATCTGGTGGCGAAACGGAGTTCACCGGGTTTGTTAGTAAGAAATAAATTTTATCCATATTCTTTTAATATTCTCAGGCACCCGTTCATTCTAACTTACGTTTTAGTAGCTACAGATATTAGTGTAATAATATTTTAAGTATAATTGTGCATGCATTCAACATATTTAACGGGTCAAATTGAAAAAGAAATTGATTTGAATTTAAATGTTGATGGTTTCCAATTAAAATGTAAGGAAACGAAAAACTAATTTTTTTGCTTTTTTTTGCAATTCGCAGTGAACTCGATACCAATAATTATTAAATTAACTGAGCAGAGAAAAATGAGTAGCTGTCAAACAATGTATCACGCACCGGCGTTTGTAGTACATAGCATGTACTACAAACGCTATGTATCAGAGATGGCGCTGTATTATGTGTATGTGAAAAAAGATTTTCCCGCTTTTCCGTTGAAATATTTCTAATTTTTTTTTGCTATAAACCTAACGGAGCCCGAGACCTTTCCAACGAATGCAAAACCAAGGAAATCGGTTCGTGCGTTCTGGAGTTATAGCGTCAGGAAGGAAAACCCGACTTATTTTTATATAGTAGATAATTATAAAGACTTATTTTGAAGAAAAAAATGATTTTTTTTTTATTTATTTGTGTTTAAAATGTGTCATTTTATTAATTTGTCAAAAGCATTTCTTAAATTTGTCAACTTCTACTACACATAGAGAGCGGATGTCCTAAGGCATCGGCTTGAGGGCCAGTAGGCTCAGGTTCGATCCTCGAAAAAAAAATGGCATTCGCTTTTTGCTTATTTAGTCAATTTTTAAAAATTTCATACGATATAATTATAAAGACTTATTTTGAAGAAAAAATTGATTATTATTTTTATTTATTTGTTTTTAAAATGTGTCATTTTAGTAATTTGTCAAAAGCATTTCTTAAATTGGTCAACTTCTACTACACATTGTCAGCGGATGTCCTAAGGCATCGGCCTGAGGGCCAGTCGGCTCAGGTTCGATCCTCGAAAAAAAAATGGCATTCGCTTTTTGCTTATTTAGTCAATTTTTAAAAATTTCATACGATATAATTATAAAGACTTATTCTGAAGAAAAAATTGATTATTATTTTTATTTATTTGTGTTTAAAATGTGTCATTTTAGTAATTTGTCAAAAGCATTTCTTAAATTGGTCAACTTCTACTACACATTGTCAGCGGATGTCCTAAGGCATCGGCCTGAGGGCCAGTCGGCTCAGGTTCGATCCTCGAAAAAAAAAATGGCATTCGCTTTTTGCTTATTTTGTCAAATTTTTAAATTTTCATACGATATAATTATAAAGACTTATTTTGAAGAAAAAAATGATTAATATTTTTATTTATTTGTGTTTAAAATGTGTCATTTTATTAATTTGTCAAAAGCATTTCTTAAATTTGTCAACTTCTACTACACATAGACAGCGGATGTCCAAAGGCATCGGCCTGAGGGCCAGTCGGCTCAGGTTCGATCCACGAAAAAAAAAAGTCATTCGCTTTTTGCTTATTTTGTCAATTTTTTAAAATTTCATTCGATACTAGCAAACCCGGCGAACTCCGTTTCGCCATCAGATGGTTTCGTTTTATGAAACATTTCGTTTGGTCATTAGAAGATGAAGAAATTTTTTTTTGTTTTATATTTGAAAAGGTAAAATTTTATTTCATTTCACAACAGTAATTCGTGGTGGAAATCCTGATAATACTAGAGAGTTCAAAAACTCCGTTGGATAATTTACTACATCATCGAGATTTGTTATGGAATCAAAGAACTTGTATGTCAATTTTTAATTGAATGGTGAAATTCAGTGCGTGTACATTATTATTATATGTGGCAAGAATTGCTTGTTGACTTAACCAAGCATAATTATTATTCTGAAAATTCTCACTAATGTTTGGCAAAACATTTTCAATAAGAGCTGATTGAGAGACTACAAATCGGCAAAAGTCGTTGGTAAGAGTAATTAATCCAGATGTCGCATCATCATTATCAGCCAATCGACGTCCACTGCTGCACATAGGCCTCCTCCAAGTATTGCCATCTTGTGCGTACTACATAACTATTAGAGAGGATTATTAAACAACAATATGTGACGTATCTCTTTACATATGAATTGTAAACAAACATAATAACTCATCAATAAGTGAAAAACGAAGAATCGCAAGATACCTTAATTATTATTAGTTGTTTACCTATTGGTACTGAAATAATTGTTAAAACTGCTTCCCATTTTGTTTTAAACACATAAACACAAGCGTGCACTTTTTTAATATTTTCACGAATCCTGATTAGGGTCACTGACCGTCACTTTAGGTATCACTTTTAATTTCGTTTTACACATATGAATGGCTGACTTCGAAGTGCCGCCGTGCAGCCGCTCTAGTACTTCGTCGAGGATGTCGTTCGAAATACTCTAAAATGTTTTCTTCGAGGGCCGCCGAGTACCGTGGTTGGTTCACCACGTCCTTGCGGATGTCTAGGTAGTCCCGTAGGCGTTCTGTCGCTGCCAAAATAACTTGTATGCTAGGCACCCTTGGGAGCGTAATGCCTTGGCGTTGTAACTTTTAAATAATGCTGCAATCAGCGTACAGTCTTCTAGCTTCGCTTGAGGCTATCTCCAGCTAACAACATACAATCTCATCACATCTAAATAGTTACTCGACATTCGAGTATGGGCGGTTTTCGTTGTTTATTGCGAGGATGACTGATCATAACTGTGATGTCACGACATACGTAATAAAAAGGTAATTAGACGCACGCACTTCCGCTTGCAAATTTGTGGCTGACTGCGGCGGCGGTCGGCGCGCGGCGGTGCGTTTGAGTTGCTAGAGGGTGCGCGGGGGGTGAGACCACGTGAGAAGCTAGCGATCTATGCAGATCATTATGATTGGACAAAAGTCCACGTGGACTCTAAATCATTGGTTGATTCAATTACTCCTGCTATAATCCTACCCAATAAATGCATTTTTACAACAAAGAAATGGGCGGCTCGTTTGTTCATGCAATGTACAGTATGGTTTTAAAACTTTTGATTATTTTTTAAATTTAAGTTTCACAAATTAAAGTTGTTCAAATTAATTTTAAATATTACCAAAAATTTCCTAAAATCGGTTACATTAAGTGGTTTAATTCTTTATTGCCGATTGAAATACACGGTGTGTAGTAGATAATTATAAAGACTTATTTTGAAGAAAAAAATGATTATTATTTTTATTTATTTGTGTTTAAAATGTGTCATTTTATTAATTTGTCAAAAGCATTTCTTAAATTGGTCAACTTCTACTATACATTGTCAGCGGATGTCCTAAGGCATTGGCCTGAGGGCCAGTCGGCTCAGGTTCGATCTTCGAAAAAAAAATGGCATTCGCTTTTTGCTTATTTTGTGATATTTTTTATATTTCATACGATAAAATTATAAAGACTTACTTTGAAGAAAGAATTGATTGTTATTTTTATTTATTTGTGTTTCAAAGTGGTTTCAAATAAAACTATACTTTTTGCTTCATTTTTTTTATAAATTACATAACAATATACTTACTTATTAGGTTACGTATTAGGTAATACAGAATAATAATAAAGATCATATTTTTTTTTTAAATCCCCTTTATTTTTACACATATTTATATACATAATATAATAATCTATACATATAATAAAACTGTAGAAAAGTCGTTTTTGTACATTAAAAAAAAAATAGCCAATGTGTTAAAGGACAACCAACAGAACCCATTTCCGGCATTTTTAGAATTTTTGTCTGTTTGTCTGTTTATCTGTATTCTGAAAATTATTTCGGGCATCACGTAAAATCTTCAAAAGCAATGTAGATGACTTTTATACACAAGGGTTAAGCGTAAGTTGAAGTTACATTTAGTCATTGTTTCATTGCAATCGGTTCAGTCTATCAAAAGATATTTATAAGTGCTCATGAGTGTTTTTGAAGTGAAATATTAAACAGCGCCATCTTACGAACTTAGTTGCAATATATTTTGAGATAAGGTGCGTGCAGTATTTTTGAATAATAAATAAAATAAACACAAACACATTTAACAATAATTTAATGTTTTGTGATTGTATTTCTATATTTTATTGTCAGTTATGTATTTCTTCAATGTTAATAATTAGCAATATTTTTTTACTTAATTGATTTTATAGACAAAAGACGAATCTCAAGCCCAGTGTCGCGGCGGACTTTACAAACATCAATTTAACGGACACAAAGAACATCCAGACTCAGAGCAATAATTTGTGGATCACACAAAGTATTGTCATCCATGTAAACCGAACCCGTGTTCTCATGCACATCAGCCAGCTAATACCACCGCGCCGCGCCATCGAGGCAGTTAATTTATTTATTGATCAATGGACATGCCAACTGTGTGTAATAGGTCTTGACCTAAGAAATTCCCGTTTTATTTCTGCGCAGTCTTTAGACTCTATATTCTTTTAAAACATTAACCACCTTACTCATAAAAGCCTTTTAAATTTAGTCAGTAATAGTAATTTAGATTTTTTTTTAAATCTAATTCTACCATAACGTGACATCCAAATGTATTCATTCATTGCCATGTCATTAATTCTAACTTATAAATTTGACAACAGATGACGTTTTACGTGTATGTGTGTCATTTTTGTATCGCGGTGTTAAGATTCTCCTTGAAAGAACAACCTTTGCACATGTCTGCTAGTATGAATTTTGAAGCAGTCTCTAAAGGTCTGTCTTTAAAAAAGGTGTTGCTTTATTAGGTAATAATTAACTTGTTTATTTCATTTTTTCTACTTAACCTAAGTTAACATGAGTTTAAACTTTACTAAACTTTACCACTACTTCCTGGTTTGTCCTTGCTTTAGCTTTTACCACTGCTTCTTGGTCTGTCCTAGCCTTTACCACATGCGTTTGGTTTGGCGAGCTATCGGTGGTGCAGAAGAAGGCACTGTGGGTGGTGGTCTGCGACTCCTGGAAGCGGCGTGTGCTACAGCGCTTCACTACGCAGACTTAGTGCACGGCGCACTTGCTGACCAGGGATACTATGATAACCACGGTAAATATATCACTTCATCATCACCATATCAGTAGTCCTCGTATAAATATTTCCCCTGTGCCTCCCTCATCCATCAGTTTCCCGCCGGCGCCCTAACAAGGTTGTCTGTCCACCGTGGGATGGGGATTTCCCTACCTTGCATTTTACGTAAATGTTTTGTAATACGGTATTTCAATAATAGGGCACAAGCGCTGTGATAGGACCTCTAGTAAAGAGGAAAAGTATTTTCATGTACCTAACGTAATTAGTCCCACTTCTGGACAAAGGTATTTCCATTGCTGTCCATGGATCCCTGTATTATGCGATCCATGACAATTTATCGCACCAATATCTAGAGCGCCTAGCAATTGCGGTCTGCCTCAGCAAAGACGTCCCTTTTCGTCGAAACTAGTCGAAAGTAAAGTAAGGTAGGAATCAGGAAATATCAGATAAAGTGTTTTTTTTTACACACTTACACAACGTGATGTACTCCCAAACTAAGCAGAGCTTGTACTAAAGGTAGGTACTAGGTAACGGATGAACTATACAAAAAACACCCAGACCAAAGTAAACAATCATGATCATGCACACAAATATGTGCATTGAACGGGAATGGAACCCGAGATTTAGCGTAGCAGCCATGTTATATAATGACGACGCTAGAAAGGTCGTCAACTTTTTGATTTCTTACATATCAGTTCTAGGCTTTTAAAAAAATAACCGTAAATAGCTAACAAAATTATTTTCATTTTACCACTAGTTGTCCAAATGTCAGATTGCCTTTGCTACTATACGACTTAATAGACATCAAAATTACATTTAAAGCCTTAATATTACAAAACACGCACTCCCATACACAAACACACACACCCAAAAACACACACATACACACACACTCACAAAAACACACATGCACACAAAACCAGCAAATTAGGAACCGCGGGTGAGTGTCCTGGAGTCCTGAAAGACAGAGTTTCCCTAGTTTAGGCTCCAGTCTTCCACCAATACAAGTTATGTTTTTGAAACACTTTGTTAATGGTGGAAAATTAATGCATTTTTACTTTTACTTAATAATACGTTACATCATTACAAGCAAAACACGTAGACGATGCACAGCTGTTCTTTGTGCTTCATTACCTATTTATACCGCGTGTATGTGGCGTCAACTGCAACACGGTTACCAATATTGATGATGCCTTCAGAAAGCACCATTAAGTTTTAACCCATTGACTGTACTCATGTTCACAATTTTGTTACCGACTTTACATGACTCATATTTAATTTTTGTTTTCTGGTTTTTTTAACCAGCGATCTTTTTCATTATCATTTAGTTATTGGTCAAGTTGTATCAGCTACATATTTTTGTGCATGAACTTTGGAAAAATTTGTAATAAGTATGTTTTTACTAAAGCAAAAAAGGATATAAGTAACCCGGTGCGCTACGTGGGCGACGAACGCAACGCGACGCGACTAACGCGACGTACGCGATCAAATCAACGGCTTACCCTACATGTGTCCTATGTGACCGTCTGCGACGAGACGCGACGTAATCATATAGAACACTTGTCGCGTGTAGCTTCGCGTTGCGTTGCGTTGCGTCGCTTTCGTCGCCTACGTAGGACACCGCGTATGCTTATTTACCCATAGCATTTACCATATTATGCAAGTTTTGCTTAGTTTGGCATTAAATGACGTTGTGTACATGTACTTAAGAAATAGAAAGGTTTAACTCGACCATACCATTGTAATCTCTCAAAAGTAGTTATTCATGCGAATAGTCAATATTAGGTTGTTTATAACAAAAATAAATAAATATATTATTATGTTTGTTACAGGTCAAAATAAAACAACAGAAGAGATTTGCACAATAGTGAACAACCTCGAGTATGTGCGACGGTCGCTTTCTGAATACGACGACGAGAACATGTAAGTTTATTTTTTACACTATCGTGCCGCTCACCTGGTAAGCTAAAACTTGACTATACTAGATGTAGAAGAACACGGTCTTTTACAAATATACACAACAGTGCTCCGATTCCGCCCGTTTTTCTGACTCACATGTTGTAAAATCTCAAAGTTTACATTCTAATTTACAAGACGATGGTACAGTCACCATCAAATATTTCGTAGTAGACAACGGGACCAATTATTTCTGAACATTTAAATATGTCAATAAGTTCTATACACTACAAGTTACCATAATTAACTGAACATTAATTGTTTAAAAGAGAAAAAAAACAATTTGTTCAATGTTCAGATCTTAATGATCCCTTGTAGCGTATAGAACTTTTTTGAAATTTCCAAATGTTCGCTTCTGCCACGTTTTCATCCCCAAGTTTACCAACGTACTCAGAATTTCTACGGCGTTATGGGTCATTAAAAGGATAATTACGCCACCGTTCGTCGCGTAAGATGTCAAAGACGAATATCTTTATTAAAGTAGGTTACATGTAAGTGTAACACTTACGAGTAGAGCATAATGTCTTAGGCATCCGAGCGCAGCGGACTGGCTGACGCGGTATACGCGCTAATTCCAAACAAAATTCCATGCAAAAATGAAATTTAGCTATTGTATACATGGCTCAATTTCCTTTAGCATAATGTGAAATGCGTTCTGACGTGCTACTGCTTCATCTGTTTGTTGGCAGCCGTACATACGTACGGCAACAATTATATATGATAAAAGAGCAAATATACAGGTATACATAAACACACGCCTTATCCCGTCCGGGGCAGGCAAAGACGACAGAACGCCACTTGTCACACACAACCCTGGCTAACTGATTGGGCCTTGTCCACATTCATTAAGCGAGTCATAACTTGCGCGTCGATTACGAGTGCTCTTTATTATGTACTTAAGCTTTTTTTCTCCAATTTGGTCAAAATATGTTTTCTGGCTATCATTCACTGACTAAAAATACAAATATCTGGCAAACTTAATTATCGCAGATGACTATAGTAGAGATTTGAAAATAAAATTTGTATTCCCTAACATCTGACAAGACCTTCTAACGGATGTCAGGAAACAACTTTATAAAAACTCTTTTGTTCTTGACTTGTTTTAGAACTTTTTTATTCGCCTCTGACTGGTTAAGGGTTTTGATTTGTTTTCTATTTTCTTTTTATTATTCTTTGATAAAGCGATATAGCTGTATATAGTATGGTCCGTATTTAGAAAAAGGAAGTGAGTAGCACTCGGAAATGATGATTATGTCTATAGATATTCTGATATAAATCTGCTTTGTTTCGCCTACATTGTGTAAGTACATGGCTGTAATCTCTACCTTCAAAACTACAAACTTCCGTGTTTATAGTATTAGTAGGATTTAGTCCCACAGCTGGGCAAAGGTCTCCTGCACTGCTTTCCAAGCGTCCCTGACTTTCGTGAGCTAAGGAATATTATAAAATATAATTTTGTTGTAGAGCAAATGATGATAACGCAAGGCAGTTGGTACGTGGTGCTCTTGGTACCTTGGACGCCAGATCAACTCGTGCCGCTGCACCGCTCGCCGGCCGCGCTCGACCACCTCTTAGAAAAGCAGTGTTCCATCTCGCTTGGTCTCCAGATACGCTGCCTACTCCACAGGTCAGTCATTTTACATTCATTGTTTTAAAACTTAACTGTCCCGGTTACAAAGCGCTCGTGCTAGCTGCAGTACAAGAGATTGCGGGTTCGGATTCTCAAGCAAGATATTTATTTGTCTGATATACAAATTGCTGTCTTGAACCTGTATGTTTTTTGTGCCCTGTAAAAGTTGTGCCTGTGTTTATTTATTATTATCTTTACTCAACTTTTTACATTGTTCCCAGGCTATAACTCCTCTTCTGGAGTTCTTGGACCAACATTTATCATCATTGAACACGTGGTTACTACCACGCGCGTTCTCTCGCGCTCTCGCCGGATGCTGGAGTGGTGTACTTAAAGAAGTCTCGGCTCAAGCTGATGCCGGTGGTGCTGAAAGACCAAGAGTCTACCACCACAGACTTCGAGAAGCACTAGATTTGCTCGCTGAATTCTTTCATGCTGAAGGAAAGGGTAGGTTTTTTGTATTTACACAGCACCTTATTCTAAGTAAAGCTTGTACTTTACATACGAAAGATCTGATAAAATATTTAAAAACTATAATTTGGTTTGGTTTTATTAACATTCCATGCACAGAAATCTCCCAGTTCAATTCAAATATTTCTATACACAAAAACGGGAATGGAAAACAAGATTTTTGCTTTGCATCAATGGTAGGATAAGTCGCGACGCCCCGCTATACAAAACAATACTTAATTACTAGGAAAAAATGAAAACATAAAATGAAACGAATACAGGACATCACGACCTATCTTTTACTGCGAAAGAAATATTTAATGCAGTAAATGTACTAATACAAAATTTATCGCGTTATCACGGTAGAGCAGTTCCTAAATTTTCAATAAACTGTGCCCTTTTGTTTTTGACACCAAAGAAAAATGACACGCCATTGTTTAATTCAATCAAAAGTTTTGATTTTGTTTTACATAAAAAAGGCATTTAAAAATATTGAATTAAAGTCTATTATAATGTTTATGAAGAACAATGAAGGGAAGCAAGTTCAGTTGATAAGCGGCTTAGTCGAACAATTGCTAATCGATATCCATTTAGGTCTCCCGATGTCGGAGGTACACAATGGAGAATGGACCCGAGTAGAACAAAGAATGGAATATCATCAAGCTCCCACTGAGAAGTTATTGGAGCTGTGGTTAGCTGATAGACTTGCTGAACAAACACGCACACCGCTTCCTTCTCCTTATGGATCTATACTTGTTCGGTAAGTACTTATGCTATTTATGAATCGTTAATTTTGCGATCGAATTAATTTTCCTTATGGTGACGAACCAAGAATCACCTGACCATCCTGTCGAATCCCACTGGTGTCGTTAAAAACCATGGACAAGTTCACGAGCAATAACTCATAGTACATCAGAAGAAGAAAAAATTGACAGCACAGGAATTTAAAAGTATTGAAAGTACGTCTAATTCTTTTGCTAATGTACTCTGTGGTCTTATTTCTCTCTGTAACTGGAGGTGTGTAGCACAGAGTACGTTTGTCCTTGCAATAAGTCATTAATATAGGCTGCTATATCCTTCCGTCACGGGAGGAGGCCCAGGACATTATCGGGCTGTTATGATAGGCTGCTATTTTAATAATTAATAATATTTTCCTGGTCTATGTAAAAAAAGGTATCCTTTTAAAAAACAAGAACTACTAAAACAGTAGTCAACAGACTTAAATACAATTTAAATTGACACAAAAGCTGTTTATAGTAAACAAAGGTATTGTGTCTTTGTTTCTAGATAAACAGTATTAAATCTTTTACATTTTCTAGTAAAAGCAATTCAGTTTATAAGAGAAATTCTTATTGTTTTCATATAAATTTATTTTTAGAATGTTAGAAGTTCATTGTATAAATTCTATCTCAATGTTTTACTCTTACAATAAATCTACTCCCACACTTTTTTACCTTGAATGGATTGCTACCTACCTATATTCTTCGTTGGTTTGTTTTTGTTTTTTTAAGTAGGTATTTTCGAAGTGTTATAATATATATTTCGGTGTATTAGCTACAGTAATGTAGGTTGGTCATTATTTTGTTTACTTATTAAGTATGATAAAGTAAGATTTTTTATTAACAATTATTTGTTTGATTTAAAAAATTATAATATTTTATAAAAATTTATAGTTGAAATAAATACTTTGTTTGTTGACACCTACTTATATACTGTAACAGCTCATACCGTTGTACCGTACTTGATTGATACTGTTATTTGCAAAATTAACCCTATTTTATTTGTAACAGAGTGTATTTCAACCACGACTCGCTGTGTGTTGAGGTGTTGTCTGCTCGAGACGTGATTCCACTGGATCCTAACGGCTTAAGTGATCCGTTTGTAGTACTGGAACTACAACCCAAGAGACTTTTCCCTAAAGCTCACGAGCAAACCACTAACGTGCAAAAGGTTAGTATACTAGATAGTTGCTTGTTACTTGTTGTAACTCTAAAATTGATTTATTTTATTAACTGTCGACATTATGACCTACCCTGTTCAATATGAAGTATTTTGAATGACTTATTATTAGGAGCAGCG
Source organism: Schrankia costaestrigalis (assembly GCA_905475405.1). Taxonomy (NCBI): domain Eukaryota; kingdom Metazoa; phylum Arthropoda; class Insecta; order Lepidoptera; family Erebidae; genus Schrankia; species Schrankia costaestrigalis. Next base: position 11,119,019 of record FR997838.1, read on the forward strand.
ATAGCCATGAAGTAGGCATCAACAATAGCAAATGTAATTATTATTTTCGTTGCCAACATTTCAAAAGACAACTCCTAGTGCAGGAGTTGTCTTGTGCTGTTGGAACTTTTATTGACACAAAGAACATTGAGACTCAAGACAATAATTTGTGAATCTGACAAATGTGAAACATAAGAATTAGGTGGAAACCTGCAACCTTGCTCAAACGCTGTGCTTCTGATAATTAATTGATATTTTACTGTGCAGCACTCGCAACATTAACATAACTAAAACTATTTTTTTAAAGTGAGCTTTATTGTATATAACAGAAAACTCTAAATCCTATATGGGATGAATGCTTCGAGTTCGCTGTCTCACTGGACGCGTGTCGCTGTGGTGGTGCAGCGTTAGCACTGTCGGTGTGGGACCGTGACGTCCTGACCGCGGATGACTTCGCTGGTGAAGCGTTCGTGTCTCTCACTCGAGTGCCTGGAGTGAACAGTCATGCGCCACCTGACCCACTTCGACCACTTGAGCTGCCGTTGATGCAACTACATGATCGCAGTAAGTATATGAACAGTAGACTTTGTTATTTTTTTTTAAATTCATTTTTTTATTTCAATGTTCTCTAGTTTTAAGTGTTGTGGCTGGTTTAAATAAGGAGATCTGCTGAACCAACGTGAGTGACATAGGGACAATAATAGTCAGATCACATAGCACACAAAAACGATAGCTGTTGGGGCAGAAAGGTTCTGAAACGGAAACCATGTGAACCTTGATGAACTTGGAAGAAGTTCCAACAATGACTCCATGATTTAAAACATGATTAATAATGCTGTTCAATAGAACAGGTTACAAAATGATGTATACCTTACTTTAAAATAAAATGAAAAAGATAACAATAGATAGTAAATCGATAATACAGGGTGCTGGGTCCCCTCAGGTCTCTATTGCGTTAATGTTGGGTACCTATAATGTGTGTGTTTAGGTGCAAGAATAAAGTCGCTACAGCCATTTAGGATAATAATGACATTACATCATACAATTTTGTCTACAGATCACCCCATCCTGCAAATATTGGAATCTCGCACAACTGACAAAATGGCTATCGACTTCGTCAAGAAACAAAAATTAAGATTTGCTGAACAGTAAAGTTAAGTAAAAATAATTGATGTAATTTATGTGTTTAACTATTTTCTTTATAATTTCTACTTACGCACAACGTCCATTTATAATGTCGACAATATTTATAAAATATTTTACAAAAGATTTCGATATTTTTATTGTCAAATTTAGTTATTGAGTACATACCTATTTATTATTACTATTTATTATTGTAAGACGTATTTGATGTCAACAGTATTATCATATATGAATACTACAAAGACTGTGTAATTCTTCTACTCAAGAGAGAATAATATATTATGTATAAAGTATCGTGTACTTTCAATGAAATTTTTATATGTGTATAGAGCTAGTATGCACCCTCGGAGCTTATGTCCTTAGTAGTTAGTCTCTATTAGAAGTTCCCGACCAAATACTATAAGGCTCGTTATTAAATCTTTCATACATGTGCTATTGTCCTCTATTACTGCAAAAGGACTTATATTTACTTTCATTTATGTGAGTGAGGATATAATAAAAGACAAAAGTAATATAATATTAATCATTCGCAAAAATTAAAGTGAAAACTAGCCTTAAAACTTACGTGGGCTTTATTGTAACGCACTTTTCCTTAAACTATACTACGGTGTTAGATATTTTAAGACAGTAGATTTGTCAAATATATGTGTTTGTTAATAATTTATATATTATAATGGTCGTGGTAAAAAATAAATAAATACATGAAAATGATTTGTGAATTGGGTTCTTGTCGATATATTTCTACCCGCCTGTACCCGCTCCATTTGATGTATCTTTAATCCGCCATCTTTTATTATCTTGACACGATATTTTTATAAAAATTCTTACAAAGCAAACACTACTTTCTGAATATGTATTTAATTAATAAATTCTTATTGCCAATGCATATGAAATAAAACAAATTTTGAATAAATTACTTACAAACTGTTTTGAAGCAACATTTTGGATTCATACAAAAAACGAAACCGACATTTTTTTATGTATATTATGTACATAACTTTTATACAACTTTATGCATTTAAAACGAGCTTTTTATTACCAACCGTCACATCTATTAATTAATTATTATAATTAATTTATAATATTATGATATATAGCATTGTCTTTGATGACTGATTTTTCATTGTTAGAATTAATTGTATGAAAGTATATTTTGTAACCATACGTGTCATGTACACAGAGTATACAAATATATTATTGTAATAGATGATGTATTGATGTTTTTAAATTTAGCAAATGAATATTATATACTTACATAATAATATATATGTAACAATTAGTATATTATATAATACAGATTTGTATTCGGTAGTATGTAGGAGAAGAATGGGTTTATATGTTGGAGATATATTAGTAATGGGACAGCGTGCAGAGAAGTTTTGTACTACGTGTGTTGTGGAGACAATCTATTGTGAGCGAGCACTATTAGACAATGCTCTATCTATACAAAATGAAAGTCAATATTATAACACCGTCTGGATCCGGTTAGCTACGTTAAATATAATACCAATACCATATTCATTTGAACATTTATGTGTGACTGTAAATTATTGTACTATTATATAAGAAAACCATATATTGATGATGTTGTAAACTTTCTGCGCTCTTGTGCACCTACTTGTTTCACAGTATAGTTGATGTCATGGAATGTTATACCTTTGCACAAAATTTATACCTCGTGAAGTCATATCCAAGACTACCCTAATCATATCGCTGAGCTTTTAACGTCTATATAAGTGAATTTTATATCTGTATGAACAAATTTCAAGTTGCCAATAAATCGCAGCGAAAATTAATTATTTTGATACGCTGACGAATAAATATCTTTTGATTTACTTTAACTAATGCAAGACCATTACTAAAGTCAATTAATTAAAATAGGCTATGCGAAGAAAATATGTTTTCACGTAAAATGTAAGCGTATATTTTGGATCCTTATTATTGCTCATAAGACAAATCTTGTAGGTATTCTACGATTTTTTTTTCTAAGAAATAATTTTTATTACTTATACAATCAATTTTTTTCTATAAAATGTAATTAAAGCACGATCAATTCTATTGTAATTATTTTCAAACTCTATTCAGTTTTTCATATTAGCCTCAATAACACATTACACATTCTGTTATAGTGTGACCACAGGAGCTGTGCACCTCCTGAGGTATGCGCGCGGCGAGAGGGGGGTGGACATATAGAGTACATGTTATATACTGGTATAGAATAAACAGTCTATGACGTAGCTACTAGCGACATCTGACGCAATATACTTGAGTTATTTGGCTGGTACGGGTCGCTACACGAGCGGCTGTAGCAGTTTTCTATTAAAAGACAGTCATTTTTAAAAACTCCAAGAAAGTATTTACGTTATTGTATAGTTTTAAGCGTAAAAAAGAACATTATTTGTGTTTTTATAATGTAACTTTGAGAAAATTGACATCTAGCGGAATGTATCAAATACTCTAAGAACATGAAATTCTTAGAGAAAAATATAATGTTCGAATTGTTATGACACTGCTGTCAAAACTCGTGACGGCAGGTAGGTGTCCGTTATGGTAGCATACACAAGAGCTATATCGAGTTGTTTACTATGCCAAAAAACTCTGCATAAATAAAAAATAAAAAAAACAATTGTTAAGATTAATGATGAGGAATTAGAAATCGTTAACACTACAGTATTCCTAGGAATTACTTTATACAGATTACCCCCTTACTCATAAACGCCTCTTCAATTTTAGTTAATTGATTACCTTAAATTGTTACGGTTTTGTTTGGCATAAGTTTGATTTTACAAATAATAATCTCGCTAAACAGTGATTAAATTTAAGAGGCGTTTATGAGTAAGGGGTGAGTTCTTATTTATCACCTGCATATTTTAAATAAAATATGAGTATATTTGGGTTACATTGTGATCAACTAAGTAAGAGTAATATATTACAGATATGTCTATAAAGTCGTCGTCGTGTTTTGAAAACTATTTTGTCAGACTTAATAGGGTTGCTACGTGTTGCACAGTGGCGCCCTAATTTTTTGGCAGGACTTTATAGACAGACTGTACCTACATTAAAAAAAATAGTTGTTGTAGTTTTAATTATTATAGCGTAATGAAATAACTCCAGCCCGGCCCCTAAGAACCGATAATATTGAATTTTGTATTGAAATAAAGTGTTACACAGGCGTTATTTCAGGGTTACATTTCTACTGTATTAACAGAATTACTGTACTACAAAACATAGGTACCTATGTGTTTTGTAGCTCTCGAGATATTCAAATCACTTGTGAGCATATTATCTGTACCAGTACTATGAACATAAATTAACATGCATTTTTGACATATTTCACTGTGAATTCGCATAAAGCATTTACCTACACTAATTCAGTCAGAATTTCACGCATTATTTTTACATAAAGAATTTATCAAAAGAATAGTTCCCTTTCTATCAGAACTATCACGTGTACGCTACCATAACGGACATCTATTTTTTCTTCGTCCCCCACCTCGCCGCGCATACCTCAGGGGGTGCACAGCTCCTGTGGTCACACTATAGTTAAGCGTCGTAGCACATATAACGGAACGTCACCGTATCAACTCGAGCCGTTCAGTTTTCTTTGTATGAAACTCCTTACTGCAACGCACAATAATCGGATTTTTGACGTTTGACACCGAGGAAAAAGGCGAGGCGATGCCGATCCGTTTACGTTACGTTATATGTGCTATGATCCTAAGTCTTCAACAGGAGACTTACCTTTAATATAGCACCGAGATCGTTTGATTTTTAAGTCGTTTCAATATTTATTAAAAACAAAATTACGATGGTGTAAAAGGAAGTATGCGTATTGTGTAATTGTATGTAATATTTACAATAGAATTTTTCGTGCTCAAGATACAGGTATGTACATAAAAAAGCCATAGCCCGTAATATAGCTGTCTGTCAAACATATCAAAGACAAAATTCATATTTTTGTATTTCATTAAAATGCTGTCTCAATTTCGCGCCAAAAGAAACGTCACTAATGTCTGTAAACACTTGAATTGAGCTTAATATTCAGCCTTCTGGTTTGACCTTTTTTAGACAAATTCCTTATAACTACTGTAGCTCTATGTTAATTGATGTCCATTCTCTTATTTCACATAAACAATGCATACCTAATGTTCGGCAAAACCTGATACATTCCGTGTCTTGGTCTAAAGAAATCATATTGAAACCGTAAGTACTATTAACACTTGTGTTCCTGGCTTTAATAAACTTTAAAACTATAACTGTTGTTTCATTTTAATATCTACTAACAGTAACTGCGAAAAAAAACCGCTTTGTAATCCAACTTCAGTTGTTTAGTAGTAGTCTTTTATAGTAGCTTAGCAGCAATATTTCTTTTTTGAGTTTCTAGGTTTATACCTAAAAGCTGATGATCCAGACGTATTGGTATAGGGTTTAATTTCAAGTTTTCCTTCTTTTTAATTCGTAAAGATAATATTTACGGTTAGTCCCTTAGTCGGTTTTTACGACACCCATGGGATGAGATGGGGTGGTGACATATTTTATTCTTACTACTTCGTGTGTACCTAATATTCTTGCCAAAAGACTGAATTTTTGCGTAAACGTTAACTGCACGTGATTACACTTGGTATAACCTTAAGAGTACGTACGTCTAGTTTACTACACTTCTTCATGCTTTTTGACTTCATTAGTCTAACAGAGGATTCTGCCAGCCTAAGGGTAGAGGGAAGTATTGGGTAGAATTATTTTAAATTGATTTATTTTAATATAATTAATGAAAAAGTAAAGAGAACTAGAAAAAAGAGATAGAATGAATTTGTAACAAACTTGATATAAACATTATATTAACACCAAATTTTAATTATATTCTATAAATAAAATCATCTTTCTAAAGTTATTAACCTTGCTTTTCACTACGCGTTACCACTCAAGGCCGCAGCAAACATTTTTCTCCAATTAGTTTAGCGATTAAAGTGACAACTACAGAAACTTTCAAACCCCTATCGTTACCCCTTTCGAATATAATGTATAAGTTATATAAGACTCAATCAATATACCCAATTAATTAAGCGGTTGATTCTTGTTTGCTCTTTAACAAACTGCGACAACTCACTTAAGATCGACCGTGAAGTAATTTTATGTTGTGAGAGTGATAGAAGCTTGATGAACACTCTTTATTATTTTTATACAACTCTTTCATTATTGAGCCATAGGTATTGTATAATTATGTATGATATATATTATTATTATATATATTAGGTATGTGTATAGCATTAAATTTACAGATACCTACCCAACCTGAAGACATTATTTATTGATTCGAACTACCTACATCCACCCTGGTGTAGCATTAAAGATAGTTTTAAATAATAATTCTTTATATTTTATGATTTTTAAAATGAATAATATTAATAAATTATTATAAGTAATATTATATACAGAGATATATTGAATATATAAGTGTATATAAAGCAAGACGAATGTACTCAAACTTATAATTTTAATTACTAAACCACAGTAAGTAAGTCATATTAAATGTTTCCGTACCTATAGTGTAGTTACAGATTCGATACCAGCATTCAACATCCATTACTTACTATAGATAATACTTCCCTACAGAGGATTATCGTTTTAATTACTAAAGCTCTTTATAAAATGAGTAGATAGATTGGCGCTACAACAATGCGTATCGTATTGCCAGTACCAATTAATTTAATTGAACATAATGAATCTATTGTAACAAATAAATATAGCAAACTGGATTACGTATACAGGTAAGTACATACATTTAAACAGGTAGGTACATTTACAAGTTATACTGGTTATAATGTTTATGAGATAATCCAATTTATCAATTCAATGGAATAAGAATACACAGTTATCATCATCACTATAACAGACAAAGGACGTTCACTGCTGGACATAGGCATTCTCAAAAATTCTCTCTCTCGCTGGGTGGGGACACGTCTCCACCGCGTTTAAAATACATTGCTTCACCACCTAATTCATCTCGTCAAAACCCAACTCAGGTGAATTTCTTCCATAATCTCTCCTCAAAAACCACAGATAAAAAACATCATCACGAAAATGTCTGGTCCGTTAGTATTAGTAGGCTAGGTTTCCCTCACTGGAGCAGGCCTTTTCTTCTAGATCATAATAGTCTGTTAAGAATGAAGTTTAGTTTGGTTTGTGTGTGTAGTGTGTCATCATAACAGCCCATTAACGTCCCACTGCAGGGACGCGCCTCCTCCCGTGACGGAGGGATACTTGGCCTTCTAATACCACGCTGGCCAGACGGATTGGTATAGGGTTTAATTTCAAGTTTTCCTTCTTTTTATTTCGTAAAGATAATATTCACGGATATTCCTTTAGTCGGTTTTTACGACACCCATGGGATGAGATGGGGTAGTGACATATTGTATTCTTACTCCATCACCACACGGAAAATGTGTAGTGTGTACTGTAAACGAATTAATAGTCTCAGCGCTTTAGACCATGGATTAATTAATGACCCAGTCAGTCACAAGACTCCTGCATGATCCGGTTAGTGCAGCTAACGTCAATTAATTAGATTATTATCCTGTGATGCTAAGATCATTAATTCATTACAGGGTACCTATTAGCGGTCAGGAATATGCTGTACTTTACTGCATTAACTCTTGCCATGTCTTAGAGCTAATTGAATATTGTTATTATGAACTATGACAGTAAAGAGGTATTAATATTACAAGAAAAATAACTTTTGTAGGGCAAAAGAAGATTAAAAGAACTTACTATAATTGCAGAGCAAAAAAACTGGATAATCTATAGTATTCGTAGATTTTTTTAACATTTTACACAACGCCATTTATGTATTATGTTTTTTTAATTTAAGTACTAGTTAAAATTACTTACATGATATTATATTTTTCTATAACATTCTTTCTATCTGTAAGATATCAACTAGGTTTTTTTTTAAAAGCTCTTTCGATATAGATACAGCTTTATCAGTTTAAGACTTACTGAAATTGATAACAAATATTTACTCAAATCAATTGAACCACGAGCTATGTAACTATTTATTTTTCCTAAGCTTATTGGAATCGAATTCGACTAATACTTGACAAATCCCTTATTTATTTTATCGGAAGCTTTCTTATTGACTTATGTAAAAGAAATAAAAAAGGCTTAAGTAGAATTAACTTTCGTGTGGATAAAATACTTTGATGGAAAGTTCACAACAGATCTTTAATGACCGACAGATACGGATCTGTTTCTGTAGGGCCTAAAACGTCAAATAGAAACACCCTTATACGATACAACAGCACGTAGAAGCTACCGTTAATAGAAGGCACTAATCGTAGGAAGCACGTTCCGCCGAATCAAGAAACATTGTATGATTCTGCAAAACGTGCTGTCTATGAATAGAAACTTATAGAAAAAGCGTGTTTTGATTGACGTTCCACACCCGTTTCTGTAACTGTAAGATTAGGCAATTGTTATACCATGTTGGCTAGACAATTTTATGTAGGCTCTAATGTCAAAATTACGTTCTATCTTTTCTTATAGGCGATGTGGTCGCTAAGCGACAAAGCCTATAAAAATAAATTAAATCTTTTCTTATAGATCTTTTATTTTTATTTCTTGCTTTAAGGTGACAGGCGAGCAAGCATAACCTAACGGAAAAGTATTTTTTTTAAAAAGTATTTTTCCATACTTTAGGCGTTTCTTTTCCTACTTTTTTCTTTAATAAAGCCTTGCAACTTTATTGTCTTGATAAGTAGACCGCTACTCTACGTATCAAGCGCTAAGACAGTATTTATATGCAGATTACTTTAATATGCAAATTTGTTTAAGGAACTCGCTATGCTCACCTTTTTCATGGTAAAGAGACAGCCATTGAAAACTCTGGTTACATCATGACCACTTTGTGTCATTAATTAAATTACCACTAACATTTAATGAAAAAAGAAAGAACATAATCATTGAAATGGGTTCGTAATCACCTATTTGTACCCCATCTTTATAAAACTGGTTCTTTATTTACTGCATCAATAAGTTCCTACTTTATTTTATTATTTAAAAATATCTAAAACCTTGTACTATTTAGCAAGAGACTGCTTGCTCTATGTGGACTCGCCTAAATATAATCCGCAGGGCGACGACGGACTAAAATGCAAAATGTAACCACACCTTCCCGTCTAATAGATAAAAGACGACTTTTGGAGATTTGAAGTACACACACATTATACTTCATCATAACAGCCTATTAATGTCCCGCTGCAGGGACGGGATTGGCGGACGATACTTGACCTACTAATACTACGCTGGCCAGACGGATTGGTATAGGGTTTAATTTTAAGTTTTCCTTCTTTTTATTTCGTGAAGATAATATTCACGGATAGTCCCTTAGTTGGTTTTACGACACCCATGGGATGAGATGGGGTGGTGATTCTTGCTCCGTCACTTCACATTATACTTGGTAAGGGATAACTCAAAACACACCCTGTTTTTTTTGTTTTAGAGAGAAATCTAAGTAGGCCATTCGCCCTTCACTTGGCTGCCCGACAAATTGAGGAGGTGTAGGAGTCCCAATTCGACTCGTATCAGACCGGTTCATGGACTAATACCATTACCACATCACGGTATTCAATTTTATATTCCCACCACGACCGCGACTGGTCAACTGATAGCTTTTAATTTTAAAAAAATAAAGAAGTACTTTTTTATTTTCCCTGGACACGGATGGATTATTCCGTAGGGAAATTTTGGGATAATTTTTAATGCTTAATCGACTCGTCGACTCTTAGAAAAGTATGATTGAAAAACGCGTAATTTTAAATGTATTTATATAGGCACGTAGGTTTTTTAAATGTAACAATGGCAGCGTTTACAATTACTATTGGGTCAAAGTTCAACGAGCGTAGTCACCGTCCTGGGTTTGTCCGGATTTGTCCTAGTTTGGTGGGCGTCCGGGGAACATCCGGGCAGGGATTCTACACAGTTGAGATTTATCTCGATCCGGAAATATTTCTGTTGTTTCGTCTAAAGACTGTTGAAATATAAGCTTTTCTATTGCTTACAAATTCATATAAAGTAAGAAAATGCTGTAATCTATAGAAAGTTGCAACTCTTGAGTCATCATCATACCATACTGACGTCCACTGCTGGACATAGGCCTCCTTCAAATATTGTCACCCCACGCGGTTGTGTGCCTCTTTCAATTTATGGGTAATTTTAAATAAGCCTCCGAAGAGAGTTAAAGGCATTCGTGTGGAACTAAGAATACAGTGTGTCCCACCCCATCTAAACTTGAAGTTGTCGTAAAAGGCGGCTAATGAAAAATGAAAATGAAAAAATATTTTATTTCATATAAGTCAAATCAATGACACTTATGAACGTCGGAGTTTTTATAGTGATCACAGCACGTCTAACTTAACGGCTAAGTTTACTGAGGGTTCGGAACACTACCATGACAGAGAAGACACCCACAAGAAACTCTGCTGGGTTCCTATCGCTCTTTTAGGTGATCACTTCACAAATATTTTATTAAGAAAACAGGACAATTCAGATCCAGGCATTTTTATCGTTTAAGTAATCCTTTACACTGTAATATGATTTCAATATTAACTTATGTTTAATGAAAGATTTAAATTTATTAATTGACAATTCTTTAACTTCCATAGGGAGCTTATTATAAAAACGAATACCATTACCAGCGAAAGAATTACTTATTTTATGAAGCCTAGTGTGGAGAACAGCAAGTTTATTTTTATTTCTTGTATTAACATTGTGTATATCACTCATTTTTTTATATTTGTTTATATTTTTGTGTACATACATTAGATTTTCGAATATATACTGGCAATGCACAGTCATAATCTTAATCACTTTAAATTTGTCTCTAAGAGACTCTCTTGGGCCCATATTATATATACAACGTACCGCTCTTTTTTGCAATACAAATATTGTGTTGATATCAGCCGCACTACCCCACAACAGAATACCATACGACATAACACTATGAAAGTAGCTAAAATAAACTAGCCTAGCTGTTTCTATGTCTGTTAACTGACGTATTTTTTTCACTGCGTATGCTGCTGAAGAAAGCCTACCTGACAAGTTTTCAATATGGGGGCCCCATTGTAATTTACTATCTAAAGTAATACCTAGGAATACTGTAGTGTTAACGATTTCTAATTCCTCATCACTAATCTTAACAATTGGATTTATATTAAGTACGTTTGGCAAGGTAAATTTTACGCATTTTGTCTTGGTTTTATTTAATAACAAATTATTTGAATTGAACCAATACACTATTTCCAAAAGAGAATTATTTATGTAGTCTACCGCAGGTTGTCGTCTATTAATCTTAAAAATAAAGGATGTATCATCGGCAAACAAAATTATCTCGGGGTTCTTTTTAACTAAATATGGCAAATCGTTTATATATATGAGAAATAGAAATGGTCCTAGTACTGAGCCTTGGGGTACCCCCATTTTAACAACCGATCCAGGCGAACGCTTACCATTTACATCTACTTTTTGTACTCTATCGCTTAAATATGATCTAATAATACCTAAAGCATAATCCCTAACACCATAGTGACCTAGTTTTCCCAGTAATGTCTCGTGTTCGACACAGTCAAATGCCTTAGATAAATCGCAAAAAACGCCAAAAGCATCTTGTGATTCTTCCCAGGCCTCAAATATATGTTCTACTAAATTAGCTCCGGCATCGGTAGTTGAACGACCACGTGTAAATCCGAATTGCTTATCGTGAAGTAATTTATTCTCATTAAAATGACTAATTAATTGATTAAGAATTAGTTTTTCAAATATCTTACTAAACGTAGGCAACACAGATATTGGTCTAAAGTTTGTAGGATCTAGAGTACTACCTGATTTGAACAGAGGTGTTATTTTACTAGGTTTCATAAGATCAGGGAATATACCTAAGTCTACACTATTATTAAAGATGACAGCTAACTCTGGTGCAATAACATCTATCACTGTTTTTAAAATACTAACAGAGATTCCCCATAGATCAGCTGTTTTCTTAACACTTATTGAATTAAAGATTTTAATAATCTCAAGTGGACTAACATGGCTAAATTTAAGAGTTTTGTTACATTCTGGTACATTTTCTGCTAAGAGAGTGATAGCTGCATTGGATGAGGAGTTCAAAGATTTAGTAATATCTATAGAAATATTTGTAAAATATCTTTCAAATGTATTCGCTATATCTAAATTAGAATCAATAATTTTATCTTCAATTTTTAATTTTAGGTCTTTGTGTTGTTGATTTTTCCGACCTGTTTCCTCATTTATTATATTCCAAGTAGTCTTAATTTTATTATTACTGTTTCTTATCTTAGAGGTTATAAATTGTGCTTTGGTATTTTTACAGTTGATTTTAAATTTTTTTGAAAACTCTTTTACATACTCTTTGAACTCATCACTAGTGTTAATTGATTTTTCTGCATATAAGTTATATAATAATTGCCTATCTTTGTGTAACTCTGCTGTTGCCCAGTCATTAAATACCAATGTATTAGTAACTGAAAATGTTTTAGAGGTAAAAATCTCACTAAATAATTTATGAAATGAAGTAAAAAAAGAGTTATACATTTCATTTGGATGTGATATATTTAATAAAAATGAATAATCAATACTAAGTAACTTTGTTTTCAAATTGTTCAAACGGTTTGCAGTTACCGGTACACAAGTAATATACTTCTTTGATATTATTTTATTAACATTATGGAATTGGATTAATTGTCCACTATGATCTGAATTTAATTTGTTAATAACACATTTCTGAATAGGAATTATATTTGTAAAAATATTATCTATACATGTTGCACTAGTTGACGTTATTCTAGTAGGTTCCATAAACATATTAAGTAAGTTGTATGATTTAAATAGATTTATCAATCTAAGACTCAATTTGCTACGTTCTAAAATATTAACATTAAAGTCTCCACATATAATAAGTTTCTTGTTAGATTTTGACAGTTTGAATAAAACCTCTTCCATTATTACTTCAAAAATATCAAAGGAACCCAATGGTGGTCTATATACTGACACTACTATGAATTGTCCTGTTTCCAATGATGCCAATTCAATTGTTCGTTCAACAGATAGATTTACTATGTCCTTACGCTCCTTAAATTTAAATTGTTTATTAATTATTATTAATGAACCTCCATGTATTGAATTTAACCTGGTGAATGAACTACCAACCTGGTGGCCACTGAAATTAAACATGAATTCAAAACTTTTTAACCAATGTTCAGTTAAACATAAAATACTAATATTACAACTATTCAAAAAAAGTTCTATTTCTAGCTCTTTATTTCTTAAACACTGAATATTCTGGTGCACCAAGTTGATATAATTGGCATTTTTCTTACAGTTATGAAAAGTATGCGTTTTTTCTAAACTAGAGTGAAACTCTACCTTCTTAATATCTCTATGAATATGCATCTCATTTAAAGATAAATCTAATTCTTTGCCAAAAGATCCTACAATATTTTGTTGTATATTATTCAAGAACAAAGAGTTCTTCTGTGTCCTTAAAACTAAGTCGCTAGAGTTTTCCCCTATTGTCCTACACTTAAATTTAAATGATGATTTGGAACAGATTCCAAAGTCGCTAAACTAAGATTTTGCTCAATAAAAGCAGGTTGGTTAGCCAAGTTCTTGGCTGACTGTCTAATACAATATGATAGCGAAGATGCTATCTGTCTCTTAAAAAATCTATTCAAATAGAATTTATCTTTCATCAATAATAATTTACTTTCTAAGTAAAAGTTTATGTCAATCAAATGGAACTTGTTTGAATTATTAAATGTTAATGTATGTAATGTTTGATTGAGCATATATCTTATATTGTTTTCTGCCTGTGACAAACTACGGCTATAAGGAAGTGTGAATAATATTATATTTTTAACATTTAATAAACTCAATGATTCAAAACAATTTATAAGTATATTTCTGTTTGCATTTCCTCTGTCTCCTACTAAAATTATAAGAGTACTGTTACTGTTTAAATTGTGATCCTTAACTTTTTCTATAATGGAACTATATGTTAACCCTGGCATACAATAATTAATTACATTTTGTTCTAAGTATGATCTTAGTGACTGTCCCATTGATTTTCCTAATTCATCACAAAACATAAATATATCAGATTGTGCATTATTTTGTTGTTGTTGTTGAGGGTAGGAGCTACTGGCTTTTTCATTTAACTCAAGTGAAGGGCTTTTGTGTGAAGTCAGTAAGGACTTACAGACTGACTGAGGACTGAGTAAATTATCTTTAGATGTTACTGAGGAACTTGAACACATCAAATCCTTCATAGCCAGAATGTATTCCTGATACTCACTTTTAACATTACTATATTTGTCTGTCATTGAGTCTAATGATTTTTTTAAAGTAGTAATTTCTGTCTCTAACTTTAAAATGTTACTATTATATTCTAAAAAGTTTTTTTCTATTAATATAGAGTACATATCAAGTTCATCACCTAGTTGCCTTCTCTCTTTAATATATTTGACTTTCTTGTATAAACTTTTTTCTCTTTTGATAAGTTTCTGTGTTTTTCTTATATATTTATTAATTTTTACATATTTCTTGAATTTGTTCCTACTGCACTCAACTATGCCCGTCTTGGAGTTGAAAGTATGATCTATTAAGGTGTTATCCTTTGTTAAGTCAATAGTAAATGTGGGATCTAAGTTAAGTTCAGTAGAAACAAGGCTGGGCACACTACCGACTAACTCTTCAAACAAGCTGTGGGTATGGGATACATCTTTTTCCTGTTTCTCCGCCTCAAGGTGGGTAATGTGGTGGTGGGCTTCTTGCAATTCCTGCTCTAAGACTGACATCCGCTTGAGGCCCTGTTCGTACTCTTCGCTGCACTCCCTAAACCCAGACACAATGTTGTGCAATCTGTCCCGCTCACCTAACACTAACTCATGCTCTGTGTGCAGCTCAGCCAACTGCTTTTTTATCAAATCATATTTCTTCAAAATATCCAGTAGCTCCCTCTCATTTTCATCTCTAAGCTAAGGAACGTCTACTTGACAATCAATATATCCAGCAAAGATTAAGTTGGTCCAGCTTGATATTATTATAGTCTGGCATCTTTAGACCTAATTGTCCTTGCATGCAGAAGGCTTTTCCTCAATACTGGTTTGAAAAAATAAACCAAATATAAAGATAGCAGTGCACGAGGTCGTAGGTTGTAACCATACAAGAGAATTGCTTGTGGGATCTATAAATAATTATCCTCTGTCGCTGCGCGACCACGGCCCTTACAAGTCGGCCGAAACGTCGAAAAAAACCTAGGTATACATTAAGTTAGTATCTTCTAGGCTATGTATCATTTACCGCGAGTAAAACCAGGCTAAAAAGTAGTAAGTATAATATTATCCTCTGCCCTTGGCGGGATTAGTGAACATTCCCTTAGGCAACGTGGACGTCATAATTACAAATATGGGCATGTGTGTGCCGCCATCTTATCCCATGGCATGTGTGTCGTAAAAACCGTCAAAGCCACACCTCTATAATTTCAGAATCGTTTGAGTGTTGTAAAGTAGTGAGTTATGAAATTATTTACCATATTGAAATTATTTTTTAATATTTAGTAAAACGAATACCTTTCAAGCTCTCTAACCTATTTATCAAGTAAAACAAATACTGTACAGTTAAAAAATAACACTTTTCAAGCTTCATTTTTGCTTGACCAGTGTTTTATAAACTTTATTATGATGTACCAAGTTTATTGTACGTAAATATATTTTATAAAAGCACTTCGATGCTGGCTGGAAGCAATACAAATTGAATTACTAGTCTCGTTCCGTGAGCAAAACAAGTACGTAGGTACCGTTCTTATTTTCTCATTATGCGCCCTTTTAAAGGAGCCCAGCGTGGGTCGTAATTCAAGTGGAAACATTACTACATATATACTTACCCCACAGAATACTTACTCTGTTTTCTTGGAGCTTCTTTTAATGTAGAAACTTGTGCAATCAGACGCTGAAATAAATATTTATTTTCGACTAGTTGATTTGTTTTTTTTTTCTTTGATAAAGTTTGGTGAATTATTAAAATTATATTGTTATATCTCGCCTCATTTTTGAGATAGGTACATATCTGCAAAAAAAACATTCTTAGGTTTTCTTGTTGGATTGATGGAGTGTAGTCTGGATTTTATTCTTTATTAGAGGGAATGTGAAAATAGAATGCCCAAATGATGAATGATAAGAATCGTGTTGGTTAGCTTATTATAAAAGGTAGAGGTAAGTTCAGACTAAAGGAATAAAGGTAAGAAGCAAGTAAGAAAAAAATATTGAATGAATAAACAATAAAAGTAAGTCAAAAATACGTAGCATGTGATGAGAAAAAAATGAATAGCAAATAAAAGGACAGATGCAAGTATCACGAAAAAGAATAGTAGGGAAGAGGGACCTAGAGTATAGTAATCAGTGTCACAAATTAAGCTGTTGTACAATGGCGGGCTTAATGCCTTTAGACATTCTTTCAGCCAACCTTTGGGTGAATACAAAGTAAGATTTTTCACATTTTCAACCTTTCTTTTCCTCATACATACATAGAAAACCACCAGACCTGACATTCATGTTTAGGCCTACGAAGCATTTGATTTGAGCAGGAAACGAACCCGAGACCATACCAGCTGTAGAGGCAAACCGAGGCAGAGCAGCTACAGAATGTTATAAGAAATCATTACCCTAGCCTATCAGTCTGTTAAATTATCTATCACATTTAAAACATGTATACCGAAAGACAATAACATAAGACAACATGATCCAAGCATATATCACATTGCACATATTATTATTATCTAGTCGTACACCATGTGCGGACAGTTTTACTCAACAGAATTGTGGTTAGGAAACTATGCCACAGTATTAAAACAATAAGTTATGAAAGGAGCACATAAAGGCATAAAATACATTTTTTTTTCTTTTTTTTTTCTTTACAAAAACAGCATTTATTACGGGGAGTGTTCTGAGGAGTTGTTTTGGACATTTCCCGCTGCTGAATTTCTCTACAGAACCACTCGCAATCGACGTCGACATCGACGATCGTCCTACCATCGTCATCACCTTGATGGTTGGCGATCATCTCGAAACTTCCTACCGCAAACATCTGTTTGCTGCGGCGATATTTCCACCGTTACGACTTGGGGAATTTCAAGAAGCGAGCATACTCCCTTTTTAAAGGTCGGCAACGTATCTGTGATTCCTCTGGTGTTGGTGACACCGCCGTTGGTGATGCCGTTGGTGATGCCGTTGGTGATGCCGTTGGTGATGCCGCCCATGGACACCAACTTGGTGTCCATGGGCGGCAGTGATTACTTACCATCAGGTGACCTGCTGGCTCGTTTGCCCCCCATCACATAAAAAAAGCTTCCGCAATTGATAGTGGGTGCTTTTATAGACGATAATTTAACGGGTACAAAACACATTCAAGCTCACGACAATCATTTGTGGATCGCACAAATTATCTTGTGTGGATCCGCGATCTCGCACAGTGCATACACGACCATAATATTTTTTACAATGCACTCAAGCTTCATCCTAACAGCCCATTAATGTCTCACTGCAGGGACATGCTTCATCCCGTGACGGAGGGATAGTTGGCCTATTAATACCAAGCTGACTAGACGGATTGGTATTGAGTTTAATTTCAACTTTTACTTCTATTTATTTCGTTTAGATAATATTCACGGACAGTCTCTTAGTTGGTTTTTACGACACCCATGGGATGAGGTGACAAATTGTATTCTTACTCCGTCTGTGCCGTCACCACACGAATTACACACAAGCTTACATGTTCAATATGAGTATTTATATTTACAAACGCTCTATCCTAATTTAGAATTCTGTTTAAATTCATATTGATATTATTCTTTAATAGTTCCATAAAATGTACGATAGTATTATTTATATCATCGATAAAGAAGAGTTTTCGAGTTTTTTTTCTTGCTATTTGAAATTCAGATTTCATATCGCGATTTAGTTTGACTTTGAATCCAATGTGCTGACGTATCCTAACTGGTTAAACTGCTAGTCTGTGACTGTGGTGTGAGTAAGGGCGTGAGATTTCGCCACCACTGACCGCGTTCGCACAGAATGATAATAAGCCTCCCTTTATCGACAAACTTTTTACAATAATATAGTTACGAAAACAGATTGCGCAATTTAAATTGGAATACGCTCAATTACGAGCAAACTTTCTAACTGAAACACTTTACAATATTCGTTTCGGTAAAGTTTTTATAAGTAGTAGGGTAAATTCATGGCAAAAGATAGAAAGTAAAATCCTTTAACTAATAGGATGTGCATCTTGTGATGGACGAAGTAGAGCTTTCACCACTCAATCTCATCTCGAAGATGTAGTAAAGGACAACCAAGTAAGGATAAGGGCAAGTAATAGTACAATAGTAACTCTATTAGTTATCAGTCCAGAAAAAGGAGGAAAATTTGACAGAAGGCCCGATGGCATGCAATATCGGAAGGTTCTCAGTTCCGGAACTGACTTCCAATACTGGAGGTCTAATTCCGGAATTCCGGAGCTAGTTCCGGAACTGGTATTTTTTGGAATATGTTGAATTAAAAGAAGAGTATAATAATGTCAGTTGTCTAATAATATTCACTAATCCCCTTACTCATAAACGCTTCTTAAATATTAGTCAATTGATTAGCTTAAACTCTTACGTTTTTGTTTGGTATAAGGTTGGTTTTGCTAATAAAAAACTAAACGGTGACTAAATTTAAGAGGCGTTTATAAGTAAGGGGGTAAGAATTTGAACATGTTTGGTAATTTTTCTCCCTTATTATTGTCATTCTAAGCCATTCGTTAAATTAAGGCAAGACTTAACTAACTCATTGTTCTTGATAATTACATTTTGCCAGAGAATGAACTTTGTACTCGGTTATTTATGTGGCCATGTGTGGCCAGCACAGAAAAACACTTTTATTCTGCACACTTGTTAGCAGAACACATAAAAATATATTTGTAAGCTTCTGTCAGATACTCGCCATTGCGTACATTAGAAAATTAGTCGAGTAGATCTAATTCTTAATAGAGCTGCTATTGTGAAGTTCTAAAGACGATAAAAGATGCTACTGTGAAAAGTTGTATTTCCACCAACAAATAGTCGGACGGAAAGAGCCGAGCGTGTAGAAAGAGTAGAAATGAGCTCGCTCCTGCCTCGAAAACAAAGCGGAGTAAACACATTTTAAAAACGCTGATAGTGGAAACAAAATCATATTTCATTTAAAAAAAGTACGTTCCGCTTTCTCATTTCTCTTTCGCGGTGGAAAACGTTAATGAGAACCGAAACAAACTTGTGTCTGATATCGAAAACATGCTTAGTTTCGAATTGGGGTCGGCTAAATCTAGTACGATTCAACCCAACATCCCTTTTTAAAGGTCGGCAACGCATCTGTGATTCCTCTAGTGTTGCGGGTGTCCATGGGCGGCGGTGATCACTTACTATCAGGTGAACTGTGAACTGCAGGCTCGTTTGCCTCCTACCACATAAAAAAAACCGGCTGAAGCTTGTGTAGTTGTAGCATCCTCGATGGGTTTGTTAGGAGTTTTAAACTTTAACTGACGAAGTAAGTACATCGACAATGATCTCAAAATATTTTTATTTTAGGGCTAGCTAATGGTACTGTCCTCCGTGTGTGTCTGGATTGTGTATATAGTGGAAAACGAATTCTTATAGTAGTAGACTTTTAGAGTTCCATACGACTTCGCTAGTTGCCTCAACTCATAGAGCTTGTTTGTTTGTCTAGTTTAATTAAAAGCTGTAATAGCGTTGCATTATGGCACAGGCAACATTATGACAACTCACTAGCCAAATAATGGTATGTTTTGCAGGTATTATTTAATAATATCAAAACATTATGAATACCGGAATTCCGATATTAGTCCTCTCAATTCCGGAATTGAAAAATCAGTAAAATTGTTACGGAATTCCGGAGTTGCGGAATTCCGGAATTCCGGAGTTGCATGCCCTAACAACCCATTTGGTAGCCGACTTAATCTATATGATGTATGGCTATTTTAAATAAATGAGATTTAAAAAAAAACAATTTGGTCAGCTTAAAAGGATATTTTTTTATAGACTTTAGGGACATCTCCCTAAAGTCTATTATCTATACTAGTACCTCTCCTTTACTAAGAATGCGAACGGTGTCGGAAGATTTTATGAACGGCAGATTAAGTAATGCAGCATGATATTTTCTACTTTGCTTGACCTTTCGGCACAGGTTTATTAGGTTTTTATAACAATGAAACGCGATAGTTTAAAAGTTATAAGGACTTTAACAAGAAAATATGTTTTACGAGCACATAGCTCAGAAAAAAAAACGATTGAGATATGAGAGATATGATTCTTGCAAGAAGCCGAGTTAGTATACCTTCATGGTGGCACTCACAATTAAAAAAATTATAGCTCCTATCATTTAAAGAATAAAATGGCGTAATTCTTATTGAAAATAGAAGATAGAACAGTAAACATATAACCATAAGAGTTCTTATAGTAACAATAAACAGTGAACTATACATATCCCCTAGTAACAAATAACTAATACACCGACTCTTACGTAATACATAGGAAACCATATCAATCAAAATGCAAATGATGTATATAAGATTGAATCACAATAGGCATTATTAAATGAAACCGCTTTTCTATTGTAACTGAACTTCAAATTCTATTCAGAGTAGTTTATTTGTTCAACGAGAATAATACAAATTGATATATTTCATAAAGGACAATGGGCAAATTTCATACAAAAAAAACCCAGGACCAACAGAATTAATATATATCCCTCATTATTACACATGTTAAACTTATATAATTTTCATTATTTGTTTATTGAATATGTATGGGGTATGAGAGATATAAGGCTGATAACAGCTATGAATGAAAACTACGTTATGTGTTTTAATGTTTAATAATACATAATTTTTGTCCCGCTGCAGGGACGGGCCTCCTCCCGTGACGGAGGGATACTTGGCCTACTAATTCTACGCTGGCCTGACGGATTGGTATAGGGTGTAATTTCAAGTTTTCCTTCTTTTTATTTCGTAAAGATAATATTCATGGATGGATAGTCCCTTTGTCGGGTTTTACGATACCCATGGGATGAGATGTCACCACCCCATATTGTATTCTTACTCCATCACCACGCGGATAACCATTTATAAGTCAACAATCACGAAATCGACCAACGACCTCGGTGGCGCGACGGTAGCGCAAACGGCTGCCGTACACGAGGTTGTGGGTTCGATCCCCACGCAGGACAATTATTTGTGAGATCCACAAATTATTGTCCTGAGTCTGGGTGTTCTTTGTGTCCGTTAATTGATGTTTGTAAACAGTCCCTGCGACACAGGGCATGAGCCCTATTGCGGGAGTTGTCTTTTTTAATAAGAAAAAAAAAAAGAAATCCATTGAACTTGCAGGCTGTTCTATGCCTACATGTCTAGCGTGACCTAAATAATATATTACACTTATCATATAAGAACAGCTCCCTAACGTACGCATACTGTGGATACACGATTCTGTACGACATATTCTCCTAAATGATTTAATTTAACAAAGTGTCATCTCTGTCTAACGCGGTGTCCTACGTGGTCGACGAACGCGACGTACGCCATCAAATCAACGGTGTACCCTACTTGTGTCATATGTGACGGTCTGCGACGAGACGTGACGTAATCATGTAGAACACTTGTCGCGTGTGTAGAATCGCGTAGCATCGTGTCGCTTTCCTCGCCCACGTAGGACACTTCGTAATACATGTGGCGTAAGAGTGAAAAAGTAAAATAATACCTGAATCTGCGCATGACGCAGGCTTATGTATTTTTTTGTAGCGAGTAAAGACGATAGAATGGTTGGGTCGGTCTGTTAATATCAATTAGATAACGTTACATGTATTTCTTTGTTTTTATTAGAGTTATGAAATAGAAAAAAAACTATTTTTTAATTGTGTGTAATTACAGTTGGACAGCACCTAGGGGAGATTTTTTTTTATTAAAATGTTTCTCATAGCAAGACTGATAACCCGGCATATATTTTGTTCCTGTTGGTTCTGGGTTAATTTTGCCCAATCTCTTTTGTATCTCCTTATATTACTTAGTGCTTATTGAGTTTGCGGTACTGAGAGAAACAAATGTACCTAAGACTACAAAATTATATCAAACTAGCAGTCCGTCCCGGCTTCGCATGGGCATTATTTTACCGCTTTTCTGTTCAAATTTTTCCTAAATTTTCTTTGCTATAAACCTCACGGAGCCCAAGACCTTTCTAACGAATGCAAAATCGTGTAAATCGGTTTGTGCGTTCTGGAGTTATAGCGTCAGGAAGGAAAACCCGACTTATTTTTATATAGTAGATAAATACTTTGACTTCACTAATTAGATCACCAAAAATATTATACTATGGTTACTCTATAAGCTACGGAGATAGATGCAAGGAGTGGGTACGTTGGCCAAATCTCTACATTTAAAACTACATTAATACCAAAAACATTACTACTAAACG
This sequence comes from Schrankia costaestrigalis, assembly GCA_905475405.1. Classification (NCBI taxonomy): domain Eukaryota; kingdom Metazoa; phylum Arthropoda; class Insecta; order Lepidoptera; family Erebidae; genus Schrankia; species Schrankia costaestrigalis. Next base: position 11,141,709 of record FR997838.1, read on the forward strand.
ATTGGGTTTGACTGAAACTTCAGTAAGCTATCGCATTTGCCCACAACCTTCCAAGATGTTCGTGAGGTAGAGAGTGTATTAGATGCTAGATGAAAAAGGTGCTGACTGCTAATATGAGACATGACATCATATTTAGAAAAAAATAGACTCGATAAAAAAGACAACCTACAATATATTTTTAGATCCAATATTTCACAAAGTTATAAGGGTAGATCTCCAGAGGCATTTTTTATCGTGTCGGACTGGAGAAACCCATTTTGAAATCGATAAACGTTTTCATTACATTTTTTTATGTATACTTTGGTGTCTAATCTATGTGGTGCAGGGCTGAAATTATGAATTAGTTTATTAGAAATATTTAAAAAAAAATCATAAACCCTAAAATCCTGATTGCTCTGGGTTGACCTAACTCCCGATTGAATGAGAAAACATTGTGTAACTTTTTATTGAGAAGGTTCATATGTCCGATGTTATTTTATATTACATAACAAATAGTTAATCTTCATTGTAATATTTAAAAAAAAATTATATTAACAATATTTTTGGCACAATTTAAATTTATCGTCATGACCTGGCATTTTATCTCATCGCTCTGCGCTGGAGTAAAACATCGCGCTCATCCCTCGTTTTACGAAATAGAAACTCTATTCCCCTCCCCCGGAGTAGTGGCTGTAGTGGTCTAACCGCCGAGGAAGATACATTTGTGCCACGGTCCCCCACTACAAAATTACGAGGGTAAGTTTATGATTTATCTGGGTTTGGTTCTCGAATTTGATGATTGATATGGCATGTTTTATAAATTAAAAAGTAAGGTTGTAAATGTGCTTATTAAGTAAATTAAGTGATAGTAATGATGTTCTTTATGAGGCGTAAACACAACTTTCTACTGTTTTTATTTTGGGCTATATTAATGCTTTTATGACTTTTTTTGATCGCTATGGCTATGATTGCTCTGTCCAAAAGACCAGAGCGATGATATTTTGCAATAATTGTACGTTATAAAACTACTTAAAGTAATAATACCAGATTGTTACAACGACAAATGTCACGACTCAGCTGTCAAAAATTCTGTGACTTCACGACTCATCTGTCAAAAATTCTATAACGTCACGACTCCCCTGCAAAATATTTTCCCGCCAATATTCTATGACGTCACGACTCATCTGTCAAAATTATATGACGTCACGTGTCACGTGACCAAAATTCTATGGCGTCACTAGTCACGTGACTCAGCTGTCATAATTATTATGACTATGACGAAATTATCAAAATATAATATGATGGAAGTCAAAATTTCAAGTTTTCGGCAGTTTTCCTTTACATGCACTATCATGCCTTGCTTCATGCCTTTCAAGTTTGTATGTAGACTGGAAGTACCCTGTAGCTTTTTGCCCTTTGCTCATCGAAAATTTGCGACATAAATGGCTATGTGTTTTGATTTCGTTAGATTAGAAGTTTGAATTTTTTACAGTACTAAAAGGCAACAGACCTTAGTATTTAGTAAAAAAATCAGCTTGATACCTGTACGCGTTCCTGAGATAAACAGTCTTGATAGAGAAACGGACAACAAAGGGTTCCGTTTTTCCAAAATCGGTACGGAACCCTTATAAAACCGGTCAAGTGCGAGTCTTACTCGCGCACCGAGGGTTCCGTACAAACCTATTTACTTTCTCGCCAAATTGTGATGACGTCAGGACTCAGCTGTCTAAATATTATTTTTCCCGCCAAAATTTTATGACGTCACGACTCATCTGTCAAAAATTCTGTGATTTCACGACACATCAGATGTGAATGTGAGAGTTTTCGACAGATTCTGTCAAAAATTCAATGACGTCATGACTCATCTGTCAAATATTCTGCAATGTCACGACACATCTGTCAAAAATTCAATGACGTCACGACTCAGCTGTCAAAAAATATTTTCCTGCCAAAATTATGTGACGTCACGACTTGCTTATCTGTCAGAAATTCTATGACGTCACGTCTCATCACTAATAATATTTGTTGAAAGTTTTAGCTTGATACCTCCACGCGTTCCTGAGATAAATGGTCTTGACAGACAGACAGACAGACAGACGGACAACGAAGTGATCCTATAAGGGTTCCGTTGTTTCAAAATCGGTATGCTGCCTTAAAAATGAACAAGTTTCCAACTGAAGTTCTAGATATATCCCCTAAACATAAAATCATAAAATCTTGTAACATGCAAGACTAAAAATGACTAAATAAATAATATATTACCAATTTTATTATTTTTGTTTCACCATTTATGATCGCTCTAGCGCCTATCATGATTGCTCTGGACGCGAAAATGTTTGAACTTAAATATTTCCATAACTGTTTGTCAAAAATGAAGGCCAATAGTAAAAATGTAGTATTTTAATATCGTTATTTTCAATGAGATACATAATTACCAAAAAATATCAAGATCTGAAAAGCACCAGAGCGATCACACGAATACGCCCGATTTGGAGATTGACCCATAAGCACGATGAAGACTGAAAGTAAATTATGAACTAAACCAGGATCAAACTATTAGGTACAGTACAGGACCATCAGCTAAAAGTAATTTCCGGTACACCACAGAGGTTGCTTGTGTAGTTGATTTTATTATGATAGATGGTCGCTGACGTTCTATGAAATTTATAGGAAATATTAATAATTAGATTTCACGTACAATATCCTTAGTTAGTATCCGTTTGAACGTTCACCTATCAGAAACAAGACCATGCCAGCGAGGCGTTTCTTAGAAGTTCTTCCAAGAAAGATATTAATGTAACTAGAAATCACTGTTCAATGTTTATTCTTGTAAAGACAACATTTTTAACTTTAACAGCATCTCGCTTTGCCGAATGAATGTAAAAATTCATTAATTAGAAAAAAGTATAAATTTTGTAATTAAAAAATCAAGATTACAAGCCCTTATGCTATGCCATAAACCGTCTGTACCATCTGAAAGCAAGTAAGAAAAGGCATTTGGCATCAACTAGCAGAAGGGGACTATACGTTGATCTTATCAGCCATTAATTGACCTACAAGTCTATTTGTTTTTGTGTTTGAACCCACGGACACATCGGCACCAGATGTCGATTGCACTTCGTGCTACATGTACTCCACATACATTTACCCCATACCGTTCGAATTTGTACACAGGTTAGGCTAGTAAGACGTCTCGGCCGTAAGAAAAAACTTGTTTTGTCTGTGCAATTAACAGGCGGTGGTGAACGGCGCGCGGTGACATTGCAATGCAGAACACTAATATCACTAGTCCATTTCAAAGGTAAGTGAATAGAACAGAGTGAATCGCTTTATATTTATATCAGTTTTGTCCATTCATAAATTGAATGGCAACTGAATGGACAGCAAATGGGACAGGAATACAATGCAAGTCATAATGAATTCAATTTAGTTGTTTCCTTTCCTAGCTTACAACACATGTTACAGTATGTATTACAATATGTTCAGCTGTTCTCGAGATTCAGCTTGACCACTCTGATGGTTTCACTTTCAAAGGTTTTTACACAAAATGAGATGACGTGACTGTTTAGTAGGTTCCACCATTTTTATATTTTTTTTTTTTTTTTATTTATTATCATTTAAAAAATTAAAATAACATTACATTATGGTCATGATAGTGTATAGAAACCACAAAGGTTTAAATTTACACTATTCGATATTATACTCTTACAGTCTTCAGTTAACCTACTAAGTTAAACAGTTTAAAAAGTATTAGTTATATCTGAAGGTAGATAAATTCAGCGACAATTTGTGGAACATGAGAACAAATCTCACTATTTACTTTTTTAATAATTTAATGAAACGTATGACAGGTCTGCTATTTCTCTAGCTTGAATGATATTTTAACATAAATGTACATATACATACTTTGAAAGTGATATGAGCTAGAGTACCTTGTCTATGTATGTAATGTTTGGTATTTGTCAATGTCAAATTACATATCTTGAACATCAACACAAAATATGATGTTTACCAAATTGTCTTTTTTTAGTTAAACCATTATGTTGTTAACATTATCCATAGAAAAACTTGTGTGAATGTTACACTCGATGCCCAATGCTCAATGCCTCAATGTAGATGGTACGTCCCTACAACAATAATGCACAAAATACAAGGAATTAGTCAACCGTATTTATAAATAACAAGAAGAAAAACAGTAACTAAATATTCAAATCCAAGAATAAGGAAAGCTTAGACCTTGTTAGAAGTAATAATCATGTCTAATGAAACTTTTAACAATGAAAGCTAACAGTGCAAAGAAGTCCGACGTTGTATTCGACGGTATTCGATACAAAAAGCATGTAATGCTTGGTGACGTAAATATCCCATACAATTTTTCAATAGATAGAAAAAATAATAACCTATTTTTCTGTATAAATGCGGACGAACTATCTGACCAAAGCTTTCAGCTAGTTGTTTTGAATCTTGATACTGGTTTGCCATCTATTATACCTGGAATTCGTAATGGGTTTGCGAGTGCTGTGGATCAAAACACCGGTGACGTGTACCTGGGTGGGAGCGAAGGCATATTCAAATACAATTATTCCATGAACGACATTTTTCGGCCAGCCATTGTGGACAGAATGGACATATTCCATATGTATTATGATGATAAACTTTTTTTTGTTGATACGCAAACACAAAGTCTGCATACATTGAATAAAAATAGAACTGCCACTGTGGACGTGAAAGGAAACTTAATTCAACATTTTATTATTGACAGCAAAAACTTGTACTATGTGAATTCATCTGGTCTGTTTAAAGTTCCGAAAGGCAGCGGAACTCCCGTATTACTTGATAATAACAATATAAATATTCGAGGAGGCGCTCTAGATATTCATGGAAACCCTTTCTTTATAGCCAGTGATGGAATCTATAAGTTTGTTAAAGAAAGCAATCGGTTGTCGAGGATTCTACCAGTTAGTAATGGAAACGGCTTAGCTTTTGCAAAGCACAATAAAATAATCTACAGTGAAGAACGTTCCGTGATTGCTCTAATTCCTTGTTAAATGATTACAAAATAAAGCTGTAAAGAACTATTATATTTTGAATATTTTATTATTACTGACTTTTTCGGGGGCAAATACACCTCGACGGGCCCCAAGAACAAAATCTTATGGAAAAATAAGACGAAATGTATTTTTATTGTATAATCGTATTCTACACACTAAAAACTATACGACACCGTTTTTATTTTTTTTATATTCTCTTGCATATTGAAATAACCAATCGAACATTGTCGTATCAGAAATTATACTTCCACAAACAAACATGTATTCAGGGTGTTTTTTGAATCAACGGCAATAATTTAGGAGGTGACTCTGTACGTGATTCTGATCCGAATTATGTAATAAAATTAGGTACTTAATTTTTGACGAAAAAATCCCAAAAATGAACTAAGTGTGGACACGTTCCCGCTGCGCTAAAATATTGTTCAAGACTCGGTGCATTGACCCGCGCCGCGCGTCGTAGGCATCAGCTGGATCGCTCGCTGCGTCCGCGCCCCGCGCGGTGTCCATGATTAGTGAAATTCATGGCTAAGCTTTACACGTCGTTTACTATGTAATAATTTAATGTTTATTTATTTTGTATTTTTTTTCGTTCATTAAATAGCGTCATCTATCACGCCCTAGAATATTGCCTATGTCTCACTTTACATACTGTATACATGTTGGAGCATGTTCCTGGAAACCCATGCCGCGTGTGTAGCGACTTAACGTCATTTACGTGTTTGTACTCGTCAAAGTCAGGTGCGTTATTTATGATCGTTTGTGCATATACTATATTGTTCTACCAAAATCTAAAGACAAGATATTTAAATTTATAATTAATTTACATGAAACATAATTATTTTAGTTTTATAATTAGTTTAATATACAATTAGACTTTATTTAGAAAAAGATGTTGATTTTTAATCAATTATTTTCATATTTTATTCACCTTGAGTCTATGTTCGCCAAAACTGAATTCCAAGTCACTTAAAGGTTGCGCTGATACGATTTTGTTTTACGAAATTTTTAAGAAAAAAATATGTCGTAGGCAAAGATGCGATTTTGTTCTCTGTAAAGTATTTTATCATTCGTGTTTGTTCAATACAAAAGTGTCCGAATTAATGTTTTTTTTAGTAAATTAGCATGATTTTCTTGTTTTTCAATAAGCGTTTAGCTACAAATTCCACTTTGACATATACCTTTCTTTTTGCTTTCTGTTAGAAACTGGCTGTCAAAATTACAGTAACGTTTCTCCGCTACCACCTGTAGCTGAAAATATTGGTGTTGTTTTATGTTTTGAGGGGCTTTATCTACTAATAGATAGCTTAACAATAGATGAAAAAAGGGGATATCGGCTTAAGTCCAATGTCAAATATACAGAATCCATACTAGCATTTGCAGACGACGCGACCTAGTGAAACTTACTCGAAATCCAAAGCAGTGCTAAGAACTACTGCGAAAGGATGATAAATTCTGTATGTACACTGATGGAATGAAAGTGGATACGACATATGCTTCATATGGCCCCGGGCTTATTATAGGCGGAGAAAACGTTTAAATTATATCAGAAACCGTGTAATTATATCAGAACCGTCTTTCATAAACTAAGATGAGAATGATAGCTACAGAGTGAACGCAATAAACCTAGAAATGCAAAATGAATGGGCTACTCTAGGTGACTGCTGTATACTTTTAGCTTTGAAGTTGCGCACTTCAATTTATGACTGTTTAGCAGCATTATTTATTATTCCCCCAAGCCTTTTAATCGACTCTGAACGATCAAAGTAATCTTGTAAGATTGAAAAAGCAACGGACAAAAATGCACGGAAAGTGATTTTGGATAGGAGTAATTACTGCAACGTCTTGACAGAGCTCTAGTAATTATACGTGAGGCAGTCAGTCTATCAATTGCTAGAACTGAAAGGCAAAATATTTAATTTTTCCTGAGTTCAGCAGACGATTGGTCAATACTGGTGGACACACAACATCCCGGAGGATATCTGCGTGTCGCCGTTGAGACCAGATATATTCCTCTACTCAAATTTGAAAAAGCGTGTAGTGCCTAATAAGCTCACGGTACCGTGGAAAACAAACATCCTTAAAGATCACGCAATTAAGACAAAAAATATTTTGACTTGACAAATGAGATAACCAGAAATGGCTACATATTTCCTCTATATGCCGTTGATATAGCCGCGAGGGGTACTCCCGCTAAATCCCTCTACAGCTTGTTAAAAAGATTAGGACTGCAGATAACTCCAGTAAGCTCTCTACTATCACAAATGTACAAAACGACATTTTTAGACTGCTACCAAAAGTGAATAGGCAGAGGACGGAACATAGCAGATAGTGAAGGTGACGCTAACGCGTTGTAAGGGGGCCTCCTTAAGCCTACATCCAGGTCGTAAGTCCTAGACGCTATTATCCAAGGGTTCCATCCTATAACGATGGACATAACGGCACCCGTTATGTTACTTTATAAACAAAAAAACCTGCGATAAAAATGTTCTGTATATCTACAAAATTATTTTATAATAATTGTTTTTTTTTAATTAAAACATTACAGATAATGTATTTTAAGACGACAAAACAAGACACCAATCCCTAAAACAAAGTCGTATGTTAAGATATATACTAGATCATTCCGAAAACAAAGTCATATATTAATATATGTGCTAGATCATTACAGGGAACAAAGTCTTATTGTATTATAAGAATTCATTTTAATTATATTCATATATAATTATTTCAAAATATAATTAAACTCTTTTAAAAAAACATGATAATAAAGATATTAACCACTTCATTAGCTTTTGCCAAGATTTTTTGCAATAAGTTTATATTTGCGTTTGTAAAAAATGATCATGCGTTCACAGAATTTCAAACGCTCATACTCGAAATCGATAATATTGCAGATACGATTTTGTTCTTGGGGCCCGTCGACCTGTACCTTGCGTGTCATAAAAGCCGACTACCAAAAAATTTGCTAGCAGATATTATGAATGTCCGTGTGGTAAAGGAGTAAGAATACAAAATCATCGCCACCCATCTCATTCCATGGGTGTCGTAAAAACCGACAAATGGACTATCCGTCAATATTATTTTTACGAAATAAAAAAAAGGAAAAGTTGAAGTCAAACCTTATACCAATCCGTCTGGCCAGCGTGGTATTAGTAGACCAAGTATCCCTCCGTCACGCTGGACCGTCCCTGCAGTGGGACATTAATGGACTCTTATGAAAAATGTATTCTTGTATTTTTTTAAATAAATAAACCATGCCAAAATCGCAAAGTAATTTAGACGGAGGTAAGACATTTCATGGCTACAAACCGCCTGCCTCTGAATCTGGACCATGTATATGCTTTTATAAAAAGCTAAGTTTTTATAAAAAAGGGGCAAATAAATAAAATGGTACAGCAATAATAATCTGTTTTCATAATAATATCAACAAGCAGATAAGTGAGAGATATATTTAGGTACAAATGTAAAATCATAATGTTCTATTGTTTGTAAGTAATTCGGTATTATCATTGTATTAATTACGTTGTTGTTGTCTTATCTTTATCAAGAACAACAAAAAGTTATTGCCTCATGAATATTCCAATACTTGATGTGTTTATTCTTGAGTTTTACCTCATTATACTCACAAACGATTTACGTTGGAACTTATTTGTTGGATCAAATACATCACTATTAGGTACTTACCTTTATCTATTTTTACTAAAAAAAATACTTAAATAATTTGATTTATTTTTATAAAAAATTATACAACAGAAATAAGAAAACTTGTACCCTGCGCAGGTATTTATAGCAAAATAAGTGAATCTGACAGGGATGGGCCACTTTTGTCCATTTATAAGAAGGGTTTGAAGAAAGTTATAAGGTTCATTGTTTGTTATCATTATCTAGTATGAATTTTACGCTAATGTAATGATGATGATTGTGTTCTAAAGTGATTTTCATTTAAAAAAGATTAACATTAAAATGTGATAAATCATAAGCATTCAGTCCACCCTCGATAATTAAATTTTAAACTAATAAGAGTGAAAACGTAAGTATTAAATAATAAAAATCCTTTGAATAATTTTATACATATAAATACTTTTTATCTTATTCAGGTCACGACCTTCAGTTATGGTAAGAATATTAAGATGGCCGAAGAGTGATGTCGTAAAATATATTATGATCCCATAAGTATGTCATTACGTTTTATACTAGTGGCGTAGTAGTAATAGTATATTAGTGCTAAGCAGAGGTCTCTTGCTCGATTCTTTCCCAACGCAAATCTGTATGACGCGTTATTCTGGGTCTTTCTATATTTATTAAGTGAATAAAACAGAAAACATTTCCTAAGCACACTGTGATAATTAGTTATTTTTATTTTTCTTTATTTAGTTATGTTTTTTCTAACTATTTCATCATGAATATCACACAGGTCCTTTCTGTGTGATATAGAATAGAGTAATCATATTTTCAATTACTCCTATACAGGGTGAAAAGTTTCAATGGGACAGTCAAGGTCATTTTGTTCAGCTACAAAAAATTGAACTTAGGAGACTATCCATAATTTTCAAACAACTTTTATTCCCAATCAAAGATTTTCAAAAAATATGGTTAGCCAGAAAATTACCATTTTTCTTGATTTTGAATTTTTTTTTGATGCTAATATCGATGCTGTCTCGTATGCTGATCAAAAAGTTCCATGGGAGGAACTGAGGTTGGTGTAGGTATTTACTAGAAAAGTCACCTTTTACTATATTGTGTTACTACCACTATCATGTAAATTGTGTTCATGTAAAACATGTTAAATTTGTATTTTGTGAAATAAAGATATTATTATTATATTATTAATTATCTGTAGACGCCGCTTCTTCTCTACTAGCGCTTTGGAAGCGGCGATAGTTTAAACTTAAACTTAACATAAACTTTATAATGTATGTAAAACTACTGTATTAAATTGAACAAAATATTTTGAATTTTGATATAGGTACTAGGTAATCCTACGCGGTTAAAATCGCGGGCGCCAGCTAGTATTAGATAAATATGATTTAATTTCCTGGTTAAAAGGCAATATGCCACAAGACCGAGCAACAGCTAACTACGTACATTGCCAACTCATCACGCGAATCCGTCGTTAGCACTCGGATTTGATTGATTGCACCCCTGATTGATGAATCACTTTATTAATGAAACATTTTAAAAAAATTAGATACCAACATGAAATTGCTTTTAAACTTGATCTAATCTACCTTTAAACTTTAAAAAAATGTTAGTGATGTGTGTGTGTTTACTACTTACTACACTAATGTGGGGGATGAAGATGATAAGTAGTAGAAGATTCCAAATAATAATGCATTAAGTAGAATATACTTATTTACTTTACTTCTGGTACCAGACTTATAATTTAAAATACAAATAACAATAATAATTACTACGACCTAACTACATGATTGCGGGGAGACGATTGCTGGGCGATGCTAATACGAATAGGAACAATCGCGCGCCTGTAAAGGTGATTTTGTCAACAGTCGTTCAAATTACAACATGTTGTGTTCCTACAAGAATTTTTCATGTTGGTTCCTTAATTCACTATTTCTTACTTCTCTAGTGCTAAGCGGTCCATTCAAAATTAAGGCAGAACTTGTACTAAGTATCATCTTTTGGGTTAACGTGTTTGATGCCTTGTTAATTAAGTTTAACCTTATGGAGAGCTATAATCCAGGAATGAAGCGAACAGATGGTTCTCAAAAAATGACATCACCATGATGGTCAGGCGAAATGCTTCGTCATCTATGTTGGAAGGATTCGATATTATAATGGAAATGAAGAAGCAATATGTAGTTCAGTTTGTTCTAAAATTGTTATTAAATAAAATATAAAAAAGGAATTTATAGTTGTATGCTGTGGTTGTATCCAAAAAATATTTATGACTTTTAAGAAAGTTAAAGATAATCTATGATTCATTTACGATCATTGTACGAGTGTAAACGTAGATTAAAATAAATAAAAACAATTTAATTGGTGTATTATCAGCGAAGTAGGTATCCAGTTGTCGTCAGAATGGATAACATAATAACTACCTGCGTTATAAGCATGCTTAGTCATTCAATACCTCCTCATTGTTGAGTAATATAATGTCTGCATGGCCACTCCGTCTGTTTATATAGGTTTAGTTTCCCTCAGTTGCCTTTTCCAGTCTGTTTTTTTTATCTGATTTGCCTTTGGAAGGAGACTTACTAACGATGACATCAAACTTAACAAATTAAGAAAAATACTCCTCAAAAAAAATATGCGTAATTGCAATACAGGATATGTAGTCCTATTAATAAGGGGTTCTTTTTCTTAGGACCAGCTTGGAAGGTTTTGTTTTTTATACCACATAGCTTTAAGTAAGTAGGTAACTTCTGGCTACCTACGTAGAGATTGATTACAATGATACATTATTGAATTATTTTTCTAGCAAAAAAGAGGCATCCTACACACCGAAACCGACTAGGGCATGCAATATCGGAAGGTTTTCAATTCCGATACTGACTTTCGATATTAGATCTCAATATCCGTGAGAGTGATATTAATATCGGAATTTCGTAATTTTTTTAGAAATTGCACTTTTTGTTTAAAAATTGCACAAATTCGGTGTGAGGTTTGATTGAATGCAATAAAAAATATTTATAAATCATATTATTTAATTTGGATTGCTTGTTTTATACTCGTATTTAAGTTTTACCCACAGTATTTACTAAATCAGATATATCTCATTATTTTTCTGTACTTATTGCTAATTAAACTATCTGACTCAGAGACTCAAATCTGAAATTAAATCAACAAAAAGTTATTTATAATATCCTATTCTTTAATCTAATATCTTATTACTTATTAATGTTATCAACAAAGCTTAAAAGTTGAATTGACGAACTTCTTAGGATTTAAAATATTTTATTTATTTTGTTTTATTTTCTTCGGAACATTAACAGCATAATTTACAATCGGTTAATACATAAATATACTTATACACAGCTATTAACAGGTATTCGCAAATATAAACTAAACATAAAACCATTGCAAGACCATTGCATGACAGAAAAAAAAAATAGTTCAAAATAAATTGTAAATTTAATTTGTTGCTTCTCAGGGATTGGGACCAAAATAATCTGCAGTAAACTTTACCACTGTTGGCTTAGACCTAAATATCTCAAATTCGCTATGCCTTTTGGCAATGCTGTTAACGGAAGACGGAACTACTCGCACAAATGAGAAATTTGTTTTGTCTAAAATTAGTGTTGGCTGATGGTAGTAGGTACTAAGGGTTGATTGCGCCTAACTGGCAGTTTTCTAGGGACCCAAATGTTTAGTTTTTCAAATAGGGTTGGGCAGTCGACCCCACCATTGACAATTTTTACAATTGGTCTATTCTGTAGGGCATAAAATGATACCTCTTACATCTTGCTTCATACCCATGATCGATGCACCTACACCTATACTGTAAATATCTTAGGAACTTTTTCTGTACGGATTCAATGCGCTCGACATAAATGTCATAACGCGGTTTCCATACCACTGATGCGTATTCGAGGATACTGCGCACGAGAGCACAGTATAGTACCTACTTTAATTTTTATTTAATTGTATAATATCCCAAGAACATTAATTATTGGAAATATTTTTGGCTAATTTTTATCTATACTCATTACTAATATAAAACTAACGAACTCGGAATCAACAAAACTTTAAGAAGTCTTGTTGATTCTAAGTTTGGTAGTTTAAATTACAATCAAGTGAAATAAAGGTTCGCTTTATACATAGGTTTATATTTATTTTAAAATCTCGTTTTTCTTGGTAATATGTTCTCAAAAACAACAAAGCGTCAAACATTTTGTCGGATAAATAACCGCCCGACGAAAAACCATGCTCACTTTCAACATTGGTGGGCAAAATTTAATGTGTGATAAGTTTATGTCTGTGACAAATAAACTCATCTTTCACCTCTATTAACGTATGTTGCCTTCTCAGTAATTACTAATCCCAATAGATCAAATTCGTCGGACGGAAGCACTGCCTTCTTCTTTTCTTTGCACTTTTCTATTTCCTTCTCAAATTCTTGGTGCATGGTTAGCTCACTCGTTGAAGCTAGACTAGCTAGTGATTCATCATCTTCATCGGAAGAGACAGAAGCTATCGATGCTTCAGTCTTTCTTTCTGTGAAGTTGAGACTGCTAGTATCGTTTTGTTTATATTTGAGGCGTTTTAACAACCTTACAATAATATCACATATTATTAGAGTAGGTAAAGAGTGAGCGAAACAGGTAACAATATTATTGTTCTTGTAGCACATGCATAGCGAGCTGGCATCATTAATATGGTACCTACCGTTTCGTTCGGCGATACACAAGGATCGATTTATGTATAATTGAAACTCAAAACATAGAAAAATGTTCGAATTCCGAGATTCCGATATTCGATCACCCAGTATCGGAATTGTAATATCGGACTTTGCGTTCCGAGATTCCGATATTACGATATTCCAAGATTCCGATATTCATGCCCTAAAACCGACAGCATCATTTGAGTTCGCAGGGCCTATTACATTTATCTAAGTATATTATTAATTTTTGTTTTTTTAGGGCTCCGTACCGATTTTGAAAAAACGGACCCCTTAAATGATTACTTTGTTGTCCGTCTGTCTGTTTTTAAGACAAGCGCAGATATTAATGTAATGGACATATTAGATAATTAAAAAATTATATCGATGTTGTGTTACGCTATTAGATAGTATAAGTAATATTATTATGTGTAACTTTTTATCTTCGCTAATCACATTGTGTTTCATAGCTTGTTATTAAATAATACATTTATTGGTTGTTAACATTCATGTTTCGAAGTTAGATAGAGACATAGACCTTAATTACACTAATTAGATATTCACTATAATCTATCTTCCTATCCTACTCATGTAGAATCTATCTTCCAGTCTAAAGACTAACTTAAAATAGACCTCTAGGTTTGTCTTCAACGTGGTCAAAGTCTAAAGCTGGTGGTCGAACAGGTATACCAACAAGGACAGACGCAGATTTTTTTCAACGAATAATTGAAACTCTATTAAGTAACCCAAAATCATGTGATAACTTATAACACTATTTCTAACACGTTTTCATAAATTAAAACAATAGACTGCGTGTGATAAGTTTCTCGCAAAATAAATCCACGTTATGGGTCGTAGCACATATAAAGTAACATAAACGGATCGGCACCGTATCAACTCGAGTCGTTCAGTATTATTTGTATGAAACTCCTTATTGCAACGCACACTAATCGAAGTCGTAAAATAATCGGATTTTTGACGTTTGACACCGAGGAAAAAGGCGAGGCGGTGCCGATCCGTTTACTTTACGATATATGTGCTACGACCCTTAATCTACTGTTTTATAATAAGCAATTAATGTTATTCCGAAAACCATCACATGCCATAGAACACATGACAGAGTTACAACATCCTGACAAAACTACAGCCACTCCATGTGTTGGTAAAGTTATAAAATAATATTGAAATAATTAGGCTATAGGTACATAAAAAATACTATACATTTATACACAAATTCTTTTTGCAATTTCTAGTACCTATGTATACCTAATCTATTTAAATTCGTTTAATTTTAAAGCAACGTTTTGACAAAAAACAAAAATTACTTCAAAATGTATTAACATAGTAATCGAACTTTCTTTCAATAGTTAAAATCAGACAGAGAAGAGTAATGGTAGTTGTCGTTTATACAAAAAGCATTGCGCTATAATCGATACAGAACTTCCATTAAGTACTGTAGGAAATAGGATGAAAATGTTAAAATAAATACGTATTCGACATAGGTTCCTTAATCTTTTACAATATTAAGTCACGATCTATTCAGGCTGATTTCTCAAATATCTACATACTCGTAACCAAAACAATTTAATTGAAAACACGTATACCAATTTCAAATGTATTTTTCACATAATTTTTACCCTAATACTGGCGTTGTGTACCGATAAATATAAGGAATATATATAAATAATATTTAAAGATATAACCACAAAAATAAATTTTATAACAAAACAGTTTACGCCAATAAGGTAATTGGCATGACATTAAGTATCTAAATTAATTTATAATCCGATACGATATTGCTTTGATTTATCATTATCAATACGTAAAACCTTTATCAAATTTTTAAATAAGTTATAAAAGAGGTATTAACACAAAATACAATAAGTCTTTTATAAAACGTATGCTATGTTACGGGGAGCGGTGTTAGTGGTGCTCATTGCGTGTGTAAGTCGGACTTCGGTCCAAGCTGCACCTTACGATGATCTGGAGTCCTTGTTTAACACAACTAATCCAGAGTTTAGATATTCGACCGATATTTTTGAAGATGCTAGGTTAAATGTGGTGAGTAATTCTTAGTATTTATCTGTAAATAATCAACGTTCGTATTGTAATCGATAATAAGCTTTGTTCAACGATTTAAACATTGTAGTCGTTTTTTTGCCAGGAAGTGTTTCTTTGCTTAGTTTTGCCAGCTTTTCCCAGTAATATAAACAATCAGTCATGCTAATATTAAATTTGCTGGCTAACTATGTCGTTAACATAGGTTTGCATTTGACACCTAGCAGTGTCTTACTGCATATTAGCACTTGCCTTTTCCACAAACTACGGCTTAACTAATAACTATAGCTAACTGCAGAGAAACATGCTACGAGCTAGGCTGCTTACTAAACATTTGACTAATTATTTAGTAAAATAGTTCTCATCACATAATATTTCGGTATGATTTTAGCCGGACCTTATTACAAAGTATGGTTACCCTGTTGAAGTGCACACTGTGACGACTCCAGATGGCTACATTCTTGAAATGCATCGCATCCCTCATGGGCGAGACCAAAACAACGTTCCCAATCAGAACAAGCCAGTCGCATTTTTAATGCATGGGTTACTCTGCTCATCAGCTGGATGGCTCATTATGGGCCCGGGTATCAGTTTAGGTAAGTTCACGCCATATTAATAAGTGGAAACTGTTTATAGACAACAAATACTTAATTAAAATTATTAATAATAAAAAATTAAAAAAAAATAATGATTAAAATTAAATTATTATTATTATTTTGATGTTTCTAGCATACATTCTTGCTGAAGAAGGATATGATGTTTGGATGGGAAATGCTCGTGGTACATTATACTCTCGTAAACATACACATCTGAATCCTGATGCCTTATTGAGCACTGCGTACTGGCAATTTTCTTGGGATGAAATCGGCAACATTGATTTACCTACTATGATTGATTATACATTAGCACATACAGGAAGAGACAAACTGCATTATATTGGACATTCGCAAGGCACAACCGTGTTCTTTGTGATGACGTCGTTGCGTCCTGATTACAATCAAAAGATTATATCTATGCACGCATTGGCACCTGTAGCTTATATGGCAAATAATCGTAATTTGCTGTTAAATTTCTTGTCGCCTTTTGCTAATAACATTGAGGTAAGAATTGTGTCTAAGAGTTTCTGAATATTTTATAATAAAGAAGCTAATTACACAGCTTGGAACAACATAAATGATGAAAGCAACAGCATAATGAAAGCTATTTAAAGGCAATTATGTTCCTTTATTTCCCATATAACTATGTACTTTAACGTCATCTGTGCATCTATTTATATATTACAGTTTATTGCTTCCCTAATTGGTATTGGAGAATTTTTACCAAACAACGCTATCTTAAGTTGGGCTGGTCAAGCATTGTGCAGAGATGAAGTTGCAACTCAAGCTATTTGCAGTAACATAATATTTTTGCTCGGTGGATGGAATGAAGGACAACATAATGCGGTGTGTATTGAGAACGTTAAGGATTGTGACTGTACTACCTAATGAAATTACGAAATTAGTATTAATATCGTTTTCTGATTGCAGACTATGTTGCCAGTCATAATGGGTCATTTGCCAGCTGGTTCATCAGTGAGACAATTGGTACATTTTGCACAAGGAATAAGTGGCAATCAATTCCGTCGTTACGATCATGGCACAAGATTGGCAAACAGACGAGTGTATGGTTCTTGGAGCCCTCCAAATTACAATCTCGGCAGAGTTACAACGCCTGTGTTCTTACATTATTCAGACAATGATCCTTTGGCTCATGTTAACGATGTTGATAGGTTATTCAGAGAACTTGGAAGACCGATAGGGAAGTTCAGAGTAACGTTAGCTGCCTTTACACATATAGACTTTATATTTGCTATTGATGTCAGGACGCTTTTGTATAATAGAGTTATAAATCTACTGGCTGCGATGGATTCAAATGCTATTGATGATATTGATTTTACGAAATATGGATTTGACAATTGATGTGGAATACGATTAAAAGTTTAATATGAAGTATCTTTTATTGCCAAAGACACAAAACCTGATACAATCCGAAAATCTCTATACCTGGGTCTCGGAGATATTTTTTTTTATTACAGCAGTTCCTTGGTAATTTATCATAAAATTAGTTTTTTTTAAGTTTATTTATTTTATCCTTTAATTCCGGGGCTTAACCCTTTGAAGTACTGACGAAACCTTTTCAGATAAAATGGTTGATATTACCGAGTCCTTTTATCTATGGACTAGAATTTTCCTTATCTATTGTTCTTAGAAATTGCTTTATTTATGAAACGATGGTAAGAGAATAGATTAGGTATCGGCCTTGCGATCTGTGGTTACGGGAACCTATCTCGATTATTCAAAGATATCAATATCTACCCACGCTAAACAAGACGGAAAATTGTAAGTATAGGTACTGTTGAATAGAAACCCTTTCACGATCCAGTATGCTCCTCAGAAATCAGTAATTCCTTGACTATTTTAAACAATAGGTAACTATACCTACTTTCAATTTAGTAGTAAATAAGTAGGTAGTAATTTCGCCTTAAATATTTTTTTAAGTATATATCGTGATGATGACTAAACTGTATTTTATTTTAAGATTTGGTGGTTTGTAGCAAATTATATTTACTTATACTCTTTACTGTACAACTGCATATACGACAATTATTTTACAATGGGTACCTACCTAGCATATTGTACCTACCTGTCTTATCATTATCACACACAGTGTTTTCTTCCAGATAATCTTTATATGGATATTGAGTTAATAGGCATTACAATTCGGGAAGTATATGGGTTACCTTGATTTAATTTATATAATAAAGATAAAAACATTAAGATGATTAAAAAAAATACGGAAAGGATATACCTATCAATTACTTATTCAGATAGAGAAATAAGTAGGTAACTAGGTAGGTACTTACTTATACAAAGGTACACTTCTTACAAGTACCTATTTTTTTTAAAGTCGGAATACTTTTAGCGCTTAACAGTTGTGTTTCGATAAAAATGTTAAATAAATAACCCAACAAACATTTTAGTCTGTTAATTGGAACGAATACGGCTCAAAGTACTTTAAACATCGTATTGAAGTAATTTTACCGTATAATACAACTTCATGCCCCCTTGTCTGAATAGAACTCAGAGTTGTATAAAGTCGTTGTATAAACGTCAATGCAACTATTTGAAATTACCATTATACAACTTTCACTGGTATATCCAATGAAGTCGTACTAGTAACGTCTTTACGACTTTTACCCAAACGTTATTCGTAAAGAAGCCGTGAGAACTACTCTTACGTGACAGTAGCAAAAGAGTTACCAATTGCACTCTTACACGACTCTTAGTCAAATCTTATACTATTTTGCAACAATTGAACAACTAAATGCTTCATAAGTGCAGTATAAGTGACATTGTAACTAAATATTAACCAAACTAGAGTTGGTTCCGTACAAAAATTAATTTCAAAATCAATGAAATTTAGTTTGTAGGGACACATTAT
Source organism: Schrankia costaestrigalis (assembly GCA_905475405.1). Lineage (NCBI taxonomy): Eukaryota > Metazoa > Arthropoda > Insecta > Lepidoptera > Erebidae > Schrankia > Schrankia costaestrigalis. The sequence goes on from FR997838.1 coordinate 11,160,615, forward strand.
TAATCTGGTACCAGGAAATATATAGTCTATTTACCTATTATTCACCTGCATTATTATTTGGAATTCCTACAACTCTTCAATCCCCACAAGAGTAGTCCACCAGAGTATCTATCATATTGCGCAAAGTGTGGAAAGTGGTTCTAGCGCTTTTGCATTAGTAGAGGAAAAAGAAGACGAAGAAAATGAAAAATAAATAAAAATAATAAGTGGAACAAGAATGAGGGTTTCGAAATAACATTTATATCAAACTAGCTGACCCGTGCCCACTTCGTTAGGCGGCAAAAAAAACGCGTAAAGCGCGCACTTTTTTAAACATATTTCATTACTGCTCCACTCCTATTAGTCATAGCGTGATACTATATAGGCTATGTGACACTCCCCGATAAATGGACTATTCAACACAGAAAGATTTTTTAAAAACGGTTCAGTAGATCCAGAGATTACCCCCTACAACTTCACAAACATACAAACACACAAACCTTACCTCTTTATAATATTAGTAAAGATAACGACACTTATATAAATTTGTTAGGGAATATTATAGAAAATGTCACCGAATGTTTTTGAAAAGCCTAGTCATCATTTTTAAATATATTTATGATAAATTGTATCAATATGAGAAGATTAGAAGCTACATTTAACATAACTGGCCTACTAAAGTGCTACTAAAGTGTAAGCTAGTGTCCATAAAACATAGCTCAAATATTCTATATCCACTCATTCACACTATGAAAGGTGTAAATAAAAATAAATTAATCAGATTGGTTTTATTATCTTTATTCACATTTTTCACAATTTATTACATTTTTAAATATAAATATAAAAATAAAAACATTTAAAAATATAAAAAAGGTAGACCCACCGGCATCGGGTACAGGGACTAAGCTGCCGGTGGTTAGGGCTCCAGAGATAGGAACCTCCTCACAATACGTGCCGTGTCAAGCAGTACTGCCTTCTGCATCAGACCTATGATCCAACTGCCAAGGTCGAGTCTCCTTAGATGTTGATAGAGACTCTTTGGAATAAGTCCATTAACCGAAAGTACTATCGGAACAATGATCGCCGAATCAACATTCCACATTGTCTACAACCTCGTGAGCCAAGTCCAAATATTTTGTTTGCTTGTCTTTTTCTTTTGGTTTTATTATTCTCTTTATTTACATTTATCACATTAAATTACATTTTTAAATATTGATATCTATATCTATACTTATAATAAAACTGTAGAGAGATCAATTCTGTACATTGAATATATGTTAAAAATTAATATTGGAGGATGAATGGTGATCGATACTAATGCCAAAAATGCAATCAATAAATTTTTTGTCTGTCTGTCTGTCTGTATGTGCACGCATGGGTCAAAAACTACTGAAGGCATTTTAACCAAACTTGGTACAATTGTAGTCCATACTCCCGGGCAGGTTATAGGCTGTATAACATAACGCTAAGACACATAGGAGCTGAGCAGTGACGATAAATTTGAAGCAAGTCGGTTGAAAAAAAGCGCGTTCGAGCTCTTATCATCGCGTACGTTGATCATACGCCAAAAATATGTATTACAAAAATAATGGTCTTCAAAAGATGTACAAAAAAGTCTTGAATAGTATATATCTATCTTTTATATATTAGCCACAATAACCTGTTTAATCGTTAGGGTTTTCTTCAAAGTGTATTAAATACATAAATATATTGTAATTTGTATAGACATATCTTTTTCAAACTCCCATATTTCAAAAGTACACTTTAAAACCTTATTCATAAAAAAAATTTATAGAAATAGGTTTATAAACACACAAGATTTAGATGAAAGAAAATTTCCAAATGTCGCCGCGCCAGTATGAGTACACGGCTGTACGGTTGATTTTTGTTTAACGTCCGAAACGGCCAACCGATGCATCTATATAATTTCATTCACATTGACTCTTAATGCGAACGGACGTGGTTCTTATTGACTCTTCTCGGAATAAGCGCGCTTTAGATATTAAAATACATAGATACGTAGTTTTTAGGTATTAAGTTTAAAGTAGGTATCTATCTATATACTACAATAAAACAATCGGAATCGGATAAGTAATACTCGAGATATCGCTAGATCTCTTTATTAGAACAGTCCAATACAAATCAGGGGTCATGAAAAATGGATTTGGTTCAATGTTGAATGAATTTAAATTTCGTTTCTTTTGTTCACGAGATGGCGTTACCAGTAGTAATCATAAAATAAAAGAGGTTTTAAATAATATATAACTATTTTATTATTAAGTGCTATTAATAAGTTATTCCTTTTAAATGTTAATAAAATTAACCATGAATCGTATGTGTAATATCAATTATAAGTCTTCACACTAGCCTTTAAAAATATCAATTTAACGGACACAAAGAACATCCAGACTAAGGACAATAGTTTGTGTATCACAATTGTCCTCCATGGGAATCGAACCCCCGACCTCATGCACGCCAGCCATGTAATGCGACCGCCGCGCCACCGAGGCAGGTAATTCTGCCGCACCATAACGTGGCGTGCAAATGTATTCATTCATAATTAATTAGCGATTATCCGTGTGGTGACGGAGCAAGAATACAATATGTCACCTCCCCATCTCATCCCATGGGTGGCGTAAAACCGACTAAGGGACTATCGGTGAATATTATCTTTACGAAATAAAAATGAAGGAAAACTTGAAATTAAACCCTATACCAATCCGACTGGCCAACGTGGTATTAGTAGGCCAAGTATCCCTCCGTCACGGGAGGAGGCGCGTCCTTACAGTGGGACATTAATGGGCTGTTATGATGAAAAAAGCGATGTCATTTATTTTAACTTACAAATTTGACAACAGATGGCATTGTGCCTGTGACGTCATTTTCAGTATCGCGGTATTAAGATTTTACTTGAAAGAATGACGTTCGCTCATGTCTTTCAGTATAAGTTTTAGACACAGTCTTCATAGATCTGTCTTTGTAAAGATCTGTTTTTGAAAAGGTTTTGATTCGTTCGTTAATTTTACAATTCGTGTGTAGGTATATCTGTTTGTTATAAGGTTTAAAAAAAGATTTTTCAGTATTAAATCGAATTGCGAAGTAAGTAACATCCGCCACGCGAACGAAGTCGCGGGCACAGCAGCTAGTAAAAAATAAAAACATTTAAAAATATAAAAAAGGTAGACCCACCGGCATCGGGTACAGGGACCAAGCTACCGGTGGTTAGGGCTCCAGAGACAGGAACCTCCTCACAATGCGCGCCGTGTCAAGCAGTACTGCCTTCTGCATCAGACCTATGATCCAACTGTCAAGCGAGAGTCTCCGTAGGTGTTGATAGAGACTCTTTGGAATAAGTCCATTGACCGAAAGTACTATCGGAACAATGATCGCCGAATCAACATTCCACATGTCGACAACCTCGTGAGCCAAGTCCAAATATTTCGTTTGTTTGTCTTTTTCTGCTTTAACAAGATTCTCGTCATGAGGAATGGTGATATCGATTATCATTGCACGGCGTTCTGACCGATCTATCACCACAATATCTGGCTTATTGGCAACAATAGTCCGATCAGTGATGATAGATCGGTCCCAATATAATGTAACACTACTATTTTCGAGAACCGGGTCGGGTACATACTTATAATACGGTACTTCTGCATCGACAAGATGATATTTAAGAGCAAGTTGTTGGTGGACAATTATGGCTACTTGGTTGTGTCTATGCAAGTATTCACCATTCGCAAGACGAGAACAACCAGAAACAATATGTCTGAGTGATTCTCCGGGACAGTGACATGCCCGACATATGTCAACTGTACCATCCTTCAGGATATATTTCCGATAATTCTTAGTCATTACGACTTCGTCCATAATTGCAAATACAAAACCTTCGGTTTCTCCAAAGAGATCACCGAATCGCAGCCAGGACACAGATGATAATGTGTCAACATCAGGCCCATTTAAGGCCCGGTAAAAACGACCATGCAACTCCTTGCTTTTCCATATTTCTTTACGATCATCGATAGTTTGTATTATAGGTTTGCGCCAATTCTCTTTAGCCAAACAAAGCGGAGTAAGTCCGACATCTACCGACACAACATCTCTGTGTATATCCGCATCCACAGTGAGAAAATATTCTCTGAGATTGTACACCTCGCGATTGTGGAGGGTCTTAGCACTTAAATACCCACGACCCCCACTCTTTCGTGTCACATGTCCGTTTCCGTTATACATAAAGCCTGTGACATACCAAGGTATTTGTATGTGTCGGATGGAGAGAGACATCTAAGTTTTATGGAATCTGAAAGTTGTAACTCATTAGATTCCACAACCTTACCTCGCTTAACATGCATGACAGCACATTTATCCACACCAAATTCCATTTTAATAGAATTACTAAAGGTTTCTGTTTCTTTTAGTAAAACTAATAATTGGGATTTAGTTGGAGCAAATAACTTCAGATCATCCATGTACAGGAGGTGGGATATAACTTGACCATGTCTCTTTAACCGATAGCCTAACCCTGAACACTCTAGCAAAGTACTAAGAGGATTCAGTGCTAGGCAAAACCACAACGGACTGAGACTATCACCTTGAAATATACCTCGCTTAATTTGAATAGGCACCTCGTTTCCTAAGCCCAGTCTACATCCTGAATAAAAAAGAACCGTATTCCATTTTGTCATACATGTCCTCAAAAAAGTGCATAGAGTTGCATCAATCTTATACAACTCCAGCACTCTCAAAAGCCATGTATGAGGAACAGAATAATACGCCTTCTTGTAATCTATCCAACATGTAGACAGGTCTTTTCGGTTACGACGTACCTGTTCACTAATAGTAGTGTCAATAAGGAGTTGTTCTTTAGTTCCACGTGCCTCATTCCTACATCCATTTTGAGAAATGCACATGATAGAATTTTCTTGTAAGTAAGTATATGTAAAGATATTTTTTTTTCTCAAAATAGATGTAAGAAGTTTGTATATTGTTGGGAGGCAAGTAATTGGTCTATAATTTTTAGGATCCGTGGAACTACCTGATTTATAAAGCAAGTGGGTTACACCAGTAGTAATAAAATCTGGTAGCGTACCTGTTTCTAAAGATGACTGGAAATGAGAGGCTAAACAAGCGTGGGAACTATGGAACCATTTTAACCAAAAATTGTGCAATCCGTCTGGTCCAGCTGATTTCCAATTTGGTAGTCGACGGACTGCACAAGTAACATCCTCAGTTGTTATAACTACTGGCTCCATTTGGTGAATATGTTCACACGCTTTTTCAACATCCCCTATCCAGTAACCTTCTGTATGATTGACAGGCACCGACCAAATGCTGCGCCAAAAATCATTTGTAGCATCAGCATCGGGTAGTTGCATGTCAACCGACCCTAGAACAGGACGCTCCCAGTTTCTGTAAACCCACCGCTCATCCTTTTGGAATGCACGATTCTGGGTATATCGTTCCATTCTCTTTTTAAATCTTTTGATACGATTTGCCCATGCATAAACCTTCTGCTTCAGGAAGTCAATGCGTTCTGTGACATGTAATATATAATCTCGACGATCTATATTGGTTTCAGAGAATGCACGTGTCACAAAACGCATTACCCTCGGGCGCGTATTACCCGACCTGAAGCAGATAAGCTTACCTATGAGTGCCCTAGCCTCAGCAATACGACGCTCAATCCTGCACTGCCACGCCGGCACAGTTGGTCTAAGTCGAGTAGCAATATCATCGGATGGAAACTTAATATGTGCTACTCGACATGCAGCGACAGCCCCACTGTACAAAATTGAGTGTGCATCGCCGAGATTTTCACTGTTATCAAAGTAGTTTAATAACAGTGAATCCAGAGCACACACAAGAGCTATATTTTGTTTATGCGTAGGTAATCGTGGTATTCGGGGTCTCCTACCTGGTTCCATGAAACGATATTCCCGAATAGCACATTCCAAAGCACTCCTTAATTGATCATTATATTGGATACTTACATTTGTAACCTCACAATCAGTAGTCTCAAAGCTATTTAGTTCTGTCGGTTGAGACAGAGGTATGATGGTATTTACCTGCGTCGTAACTGATGGTGGTGTAGAAATTGTGAGATTACTAAGTATATCAGAACGAATCCTATCAAGTACATTGTCATTCAACAAATGACAACGTTGAATGGCACGTACCTACTTGATCCGATAGTCGTTGGGTCGAAACGTTGACAGCTGGTTCAAGTTCCTGAAATAGAGACAGCATGCGATCACGATACGCAGTGAGGTTAGTTCCTCCCTCTGTTGCCACAAAATATGCCCGCATGACATTTTCATTTATTGATGATGTCCATTTCATGCGGTGCACATTACCACCAGCAGCGGGGACCCTGTTTGATGCCTGTGGGGCTCGGGATCCTAAGCCAATTGGTGGCCGGCCTCTTCCCCGCCGAATTACAGGTGTTGGCGACGACGGCGGAGAGAAAAACTCGTCGCTAGAGCTTGAGCTCGACGCTTCAACAGAATCTGGTACATTTTGCACTGTCTGCGAGGCGGAGCTGAGCGACGAGTCCGGGGGTGTTAATAGTGCTCTTCGTGAGGCAGCTCTTGTTATCATCACATCACATTTCAATTCTTCATATTATATATATATATATATTTTTTTTTTTTTAAATGGCGATTCTAAGATTACGCCAATGACCAGTTATTATATATTTATGTAATTGTTTAACATACATTTTTACCCTTTCGGAACATGTCATCCGAATGTCAAAACACCCGTTCCCAAAACATCCATTTCAAAATAACAGTTTCATAAAATGACAGTATGCAAAAATACTCATTTCTCATTGCATACATGCCCCAAAACATCAGTTTATAATGACACCCTTTTATAACTAATAGCCGAATTCTTAGTACATCCGTTTATCACTATACACATAAGAAAAGCTTAATCACAGACTTAAGTAAATATATGTTACAATAACTAAATTATAATATTAATATATCAATTCAATTTAGATCAACTAATATTATAATGCTGTTTAAATTGACCCGTTTGACATTTTGTTTATACTCTCTCTCTGTGGTCGGTCCCTCATGACTGAGGATCGTGGTCATCAGCGGATGTGGATGATTTGCACCGGCTTTCGGTGATCTGCCTCCACCGGTGTCTGTTCATCGCGTCTACACAAAGCAAAACGTGGTTGATGATGGGCCTCTCACTTGATCGCTCCATCTGGTTGAGGAACTTCCCCGTGCTCGTTTGCCCTCCGTGTTCCCAACAACGATAACTTTTTCGAGGCTCTCTTCACCCCTCCTCATTATGTGGCCAAAGTAGGTCAAAATGCGCTGCTGGCAGACGGTGGAAAGGCGTGTTTGGATACGAAGCTGCAAAAGGATCGATGCATTGGTGAGCTTGGTGGTCCAGGATATCCTCAGCATGCGTCTCCAGCACCACATCTCGAATGCATCAATTATTTGCCGTTCTCTGGTTCGTATTGTATGTTTTTGAAACGAATAATTAAGGAAAAGGTGGTGACGGGAACGGATGTTTTGGGATTAGTTCATTTGGAGAAACTGATATCAAACCAAATGTTACTTTTGGGAAAATTGCAATTTGGAAAACAAATAATTAAGGAAACGGTTGTAATGGGAACGGATGTTTTGGGAACGGGTGTTTTGACATTCGGATGACATGTTCCGAAAGGCGTTGTTCTACCGGCAAACGTCAATCATTAAATTTTATTGCTTTATGTCCATTACTTTTTAAATACAACTTTATGTCATGCGTGTAAGATTGAATTTGAAAAAAGAAATATGTTTACGATATTACTATACGTATTTATTGCGTATGTTTAATTTGGTGACACTTTTGGCTGTTAGTTTTGTTTGAAAATGTGCATCTAGGGTTTTTTATAAATCAATGTTATTTTTCAAACAAATAATATTGTATTTCATGGACGTACCCATGTTTTTTTCAGTTACCATGGTTACTTAGTGATGGACACTCATAACGATTACCCCCATTATGAAACAAATTACAAATAATCGGTAGAAATAAATGCTATGAATAAACCGGAACTCTTCTTATTACGTTTATAAAATGTAATATGATATTTTAGATTAGCTATAACCCGCGAGTGTGTCACGATAAATTATGTATTTTAAATAATACCTAAGCTAACTATAACTTTATCATTTTAAGCTATAGGCTAATTCTCTTAACATAGATAAAGAAAGAAACAGTAATAAAATGATAATGTAAGTTGATGTAAGGATCCAAATGTGTAAAATAAAGTAATTTGAAAAATCACGAAATCGCTTACAATCGAATGGCATTACATTCGAGATACTGCTGAACGTCACTAACGTCAACCTGTCAAATGTCGTTAAATATAGTGGAAAGGGTATAAGAGACGCTTTATTATACATTGTAGGTTCAACAACATATTATTATTCCATAGTTATTGCGATCAACATTTTGACAATAAACACCAAACAATGTAATATGCAAGCAGAAATTATTGATGGACTTACCAAACTATGCATAAAAAAACATATTTTTAAATCCAGATTTCATTCTAGTTTTGAAACTAAATTTTTAAATTTTAGATGTGACATCTTAAAATACAGTATGTGACTTTCGATATGCTATGAATTGTAAGTATAACACAAGTGTCAAATTTAAGTTCCTGAAAATGATAGTTGACGAGAGTTTTGACACTTGATTAGTTGATATTTACTTGATCAGACATTCGGAAACCAGGGGTTAGTATGAAGATTTCATACAAATCATCTTTCATATAGATACCCTGATAATAATGTCAATCATATGAAACAAATCAACATAGAGTTTCCACTAAACAAAGTCTCCCAAAAATCTCAAATAATAAAAACTAAACATTGCTGTTAATAAACACTAAAATTATTTTATTAAATATGATAAAATAACTATCTTTTAGTACAAATAAGCATTTAATGTTCTGTTAAGGCAATGACAAGTGTGAGTATGTATACTAAATTATAAGTTTTAGCATACAGTCTAAAAGTAATAAATAATGCTAGATGTCGTCATCATCTGAGTCCAGTGCAGCCCTCCTCCGATCAAACTTTACCGTGCTAGTAGACTTCGGCATTTGTGAATTTAAAGACTCCAAAAGTTGTATCAATTCCTCTTCCGTTATTTTATTACGAACTTGACCCATTTGTGCCATTCTGCAGATCATATTTTCAACCATAGCACCCTTTTCTGGTCTACTTAATTTAATGTTGTTCACTGGAAAGGTAAAATATACAATTTATTAATATTATGATTATTTTAAAAGGCACACATATTATTATAACTGTAAATTGCATTAAGTTTGTCTTAGTCTAACTGTATTGGGTTACTATATTGAATCAGTAAGTATATTACTTTTAGAAAGAAGGAATTTTTAAAATACTCTGCAAAAGACTAGCTGCAACTCAATATACATGTTTCAAAACAATGTTTTTAAGCCTAAATCTATGTGAAAATCTAAGCTAATTTCTATAGTAGCCTTTTTTTATTGGTAATTGATAGCTATTGTAAAATTAAAAGTGAAGATTTCTTCATATTTGAAAACTCTCTTAGTATTTTAAGACTGAAATAATCATTATTTAAGACTGGAATTATCTACTATATAAAAATAAGTCGGGTTTTCCTTCCTGACGCTATAACTCCAGAACGCACGAACCGATTTCCACGATTTTGCATTCGTTGGAAAGGTCCTGGGCTCCGTGAAGTTAATAGCAAAGAAAATTTAGAAAAAATTTCAACACAAAAACGGGAAAAAAATGCCCGTGCGAAGCCGGGACAGGCCGCTAGTAAAGTATATATGTGTTCCTAAATACTATTACATATATGTATGTTTTAAGGAACATTGCAATACTAAGCAAGCAGTAGTAGACAATAAAGATATCAAACAAAGAATGAGCTCATTAAGCACCTGTTTTTAAAGTAGTAGTTTAAAATATAATAAAATATCTAGTCCACTAACTAACGTCTGTGAAGTCTACAGTAACTTAAAATAAGCTTATTTTAGTACGAAAAACTATCATAATCATTACATACACCTAGCTCTGGCGTCTTGACTAAGAGCTTGAGCAAGTATAGTATGTTTAGCTTCTTCCATTCTTTGCATCCTCTCTTCTTGAGACTTGTCCTGATTAGGATCCCCGGTACCCTGAAACATATAAACAATAATTATTTAACACAATCAAGTAACAAAATTTTCATTATAAACACAAAATTCATGAGTAAATTCCCAAAATGTAATTTATACCTAACCTTTCCCGTTCTTGAATATACTCACCCCATGTTGTTGTTGTAATTGAGCAAGACGCTGTTGTCTAATTTTTGCTAATTCTGGGTCATCCATGGTTATGTATTTACTTTATTTTTATTCAATAAATATTACAATGCGGTCATCAAGTTGTTTGACAAATGACAACTTTTTGATAGAACAAAACAACACTACAGACAACAGACTTAGAAATTCGTATAGTCTATGGTATCATAGACTATACAAATTTCTGAAATAAATGCGTTCAATTATATAATTATAACAATTTTATAACATCAGTCTTTTGTATGTATTAAAAAATCAAGTCACCATTTTATTTCATGTCTAAATTGGTAATTCCAAATATTTTAGACTTGCTTCTCTCTCTCTAGTCGTTTTCTCATTACTGATCTCGTAGTTATAGGAATCAGGGCTAAACCACCATACCTACTGCCTGGTTGGCTACTAAGCGAATCGGAACGTCCGTCTCCAATCGGGGTCCGGGGAAGCATTTAAAATCCTTCAACCGGACGAGTTATATTCAGACCATCGTGTAGGCGAACGGCCTCGTGAACTTTTAGCTTCAATATTGGGTATATTGGCAAGCTTTTCATGATGGACACTTTTTAAAATTAATGTTAGGTTTTATGCCGTACAACAGTTTTGAGATTAACGTCTACGACGTGCCACGCCGCAGACACATACATAGAGTAAAGTATTATGCTACATAGCTCCAGTGCTGGCAACGTACCGAACGTCAATCGCTCTTGTGACGCATGTATTATTCATGGGCCAAAGTATATTACGTACGGTTATTTTTATTATGGTACAGATCGCGCCAAACATCTAGTCCGCTCTGAAGTAGCTTCGCGCAGGTGTACAGTCACGCACAAATTAAGTTGATATGAAATACAAAACCTCATGACTGAACTAATTTTGCAATAGAATACTGGTAGATACATATCAAAAGCTCTTAATCTGAGATTTTATTATATTTCTTAGCTTTGGATTACAAGTTATTCTGTTTTTATTATTTGGATATAAGTATGAATAGGGAAACGACGACGTAAAACCGTATTCCGATTAGATGATGAAAATTTTGTTATTTTAGTTAAAAAAACTATCTGTTATCGTTTTTTTTGGTATTATGAGTCAGCCCCTAAAATCGCTTGTACATTGAAATACACATATTAGTCTGAACATTAAACATGCCTTAAGTCAGTGATGCAACAAAATTTCAAAATAAACTTATCATCATATTTCCATAAAACAGTAACAGACATTTTTCAATTGTCACTTAACATCTCAATGTGTCATAAGTCGCTGATAGTTCTTTAATACAAAATTAGATTAACAAATCATAATTATTTGGAAAGTATTGACTATGGTTTTGACGTGTGAGTCTACTTTAGGCGATTGGAATGTTACCTGATTTTGTATTTTATTGTTTGTGACACGAGGTATTGCGATATCTGTCTGTCTGCGTCACCATGGACGAAATGCCCAGACCTGCGTTGATGGCGCCCGTATCGTGGTAAAGGCCCAGGTGAAGTATCTGAGCCTTGTCTTGGACAGCAGATGGCGCTTCAGCCCATATTTTAGTGAGCTGTCGACGCGTCTGCTGAGGATCGTGGGCGCCCTCTCGTGGTTAATGACTAACCTGGGGGGGGGGGGGGGGTGCAGCACTCGTTGCCTGCTATTATACGCCGGCATACTGCGTAGCATGCCCCTTTCGGTGCGCCTATCTGGACTCGAAAGGAGGGATAATTTATCCCTCCTTCGGGCGCCCCAAAGGGCCATTGCTCAGCGGGTAGTGCGGGCCTACCGCACAGTGGGTGTTGCGGCGGTGTGCGCTCTGGCGGGCACCCCTCCTTGGGAGCTCGCAGAGCATGGGTGCTCACCAGAGTGCACGGGTGCTTCGGCTCCCATACCTGCACTGGATCGGAAGGGAGGAGGCACCATCGTGCCACGGTTACGGCGCGGCCGCGAACACGACGCAGCACACCCTGGAAGTGTGCCCGTTGTGGTCGGAGCCGCGCCTCAACAAGACCCTTTCGCGCCGCCACATCGGAGGAGGTGAGAGGGCAGAAGAAGGCGGACGTACCGCACCCTCCTGCATCCCGGTGGTGAGCAGGGCTTACAGGTGCGGGGGCACCTTTCATCCTATTGCACGACTCACCACCACCATCATGTGGGTGAGAACGGCCGGAGCACTCACGGCCGTTCTCAAGAAGAGTAGGGCTCGCCTGTCTGCTACGAAGATGGGTGGATGTGGAAGGAGGCTGCTGAGCGAGAGAGAACCGATCCCTCTCGAAAAAGGCGTCGCCGTGGCAACAGCTCCGGCACCTCAACCAGGATTCGCTAGCGGCTTCAGTAGGGGACTGCACCGCTAGTGGTACGATTATTATAAGTCGTGGGAGTATGTGAGCGGCAAATAAGGCACTGTTTGACGAGTCTTTTGCTTTTGCGAGGTGAGATAGGTTTCAGATGATGCAATCGCGTTCCCGAAACCTCTCTGGAACACCTGAGAAAGGCCATCGTGGAGGTTTTAGTCGGTAGACCAGTCTGGGAGTCCGACATCACCTGCTAGTCTAACCCCGAGGTGACAGGTATACGCAAAGTATTTCCTCCACGGAAAAAAAAGGCTCGCCTGTAACAGCGGGGATCGCCGGAGGGGGACAGGACGCAAAGGCTCTGCCGGTTTCCCAGGCCCCCTCCAAGTAGGCGATGAAGGAGTGCCGCTGGTGACTTTTAGTGGGTACACTGGAGGGGTTGCCTAACCCCTGGGAGTCCTACATATCCCTGCCGTCCCCCAACGGAAGGGGATGCGTAGGCATTTTACCCCAGCGAAAACAAAAAAAAAGATTCACACGGATGAACATTGCAAATAATAACTTGTTAATCTACTTTTGTAACCAACGACTATCAACGACGTATGGTATGACTTATAGTGGTTAAAATACAAAAATCGATTAACATTATGAACGCCTAAAGTAGATTCACATCCGAAAACATTGAAAATATGATTTGTTAATATAATTTTGTAAAGTATGACTATCAGCGACTTTAGATATTTAAGATGTATAGGGACAAATGAAAGACGTCCTATCATCGTTTTATTACCATTTGTGATGTTTAGTTTATTTTGATATCTTGTAACGTCACTGACTTATGGTACTTTGAATGTTAAGAAGTTTTGTAAATTTAAACACGTTAAGCGATTATTGGAGCTGACTGTACTAAGTTAAGAGAACGGGCAGTGTCAAAGCTAAAAAAAGTAAATCCTTATGGCTATTTCTTATAACATTTTTTGTGGCTATTTATTTTGTTTTAAAAAGTATTTAAAGGCGATACTTTAAGTGTTTACACAATACATGTTCTTAAAACTATTGAAACCCGAATCTCAAAGTGACAGTAGGTAATAACAAAATCAAAACAGATCGGCGCGTGACTGTACTATGCGTTTCAAATAAGAATAGGATCGCACTTGCTGCCAACTTCATGTGGCAACTGTCATTTTAGTACGATCAACAAAAAAATTCGTAAAATAATTTAAATAAAAATATTTAGCCTTGAAAATTCCGATAGAAACAGATTGTTTAATTCAACGAAAAAAATGTTTCTTCGTTTTTTACCGTTTTATTTGTTTGTTACATTGAAACAATAACATAAAAAACCTTACGAAAAAACCGGTTTTATTGAAAATTTTGCAGCTTGTTTCACATAGAATCTGATTCAGATGAAGAACATATAGCTATGATGCCATAAGTGGTGTGGAAGAATTGAATTCCAATTAAAATTTAATTTATTTAAAAATGTATATAACATATTGAAGTAAAAATTAATAAAATTTTGTGTTTATTTTTTCCTACCGTACATGACATTCATGAAGTTCGTTAGAAATGCGAAACAAGATGGCGCTCTGACAGTCCTATTCTTATTTGAAACGCATAGTACTTCGCTACGAAAAATAAGCATGTGTGATATTCGGAAGATCGCTGAACGCACACCAACACGCACGCACAGGTGAGTGGTGACATAGGTGCGGGGCCGGTGAAGAGGAGCGAGCCCTGCCGTCGCCACCTCCTACCTCTTCCCGCTCATACCTATTTTTCGCTACTGCGACGCGTTTCACACTGTGTTCTCAGAACGGACTAGAAGTTTGGCGCGATCTATATACATATTTTAAAGTTACTCTTACGGCCTACGCAGTCGAGGCAGTTTTGTCCACACACGTTTTAATCCGATAATATAAATCGCTTACAACTGTATCGAGTATTATTGGGGGTACAACTTCCTTCGGCGCCGCGGCAAAAAGTACGTCGTCTGCGCAGGCCTTAAAACAGGTTTTTTTAGAGTGAATGTTGTAAATAAAATAAAAAAATATGGTTTTTTAATTATGTAGGTATTTATAGTAGGTACTAAAGTATTAGTATTTTTACATAACATTATCATGCCACTGTAGCGTTTGAAAATCTACTTGATTTGATGCATTTATGAAGGCTAATACAGCTAATTTATTAACAGCTACAGAAAGTCTACCAAATGCGACGATTTCTGCAGGACTGAAAACAGGACTCTGGTTGTAAACACACCTTACCATGTAGGTAGCGTGAAACCTTACAGGATCACCTAAAATAAAGTAGATCATTATTATTATAAGCAAAGCATGCCTTTTACTCGTATTTATGAAACAGAAGGCGACATAAATCTATTTCACGCGCTTATTGATTAACTTATGGCTCATGTACTAATTAGGTGCAACTATTTGTCGATTAATGGCAACTTGAAGAAATTAGGTAGCAACTATCTACAAATATTTCGATGCATAATAAGGGTAGAGACCTCTGAGGCTTGACCTTCAGAATGACTACATTCCGACAGTCACAATTTACCTGAATTTCATTTCTTTCTTTAAACAAAACTTTAAAATTATATTAAAAACTTTTTAATATACCTGGGTATACAAGATAGTCACAGCCAAATTTTGATCCACTTGTTAAATGATAATGTCTTTCCCATAATTTTTTAAATACTTTGTACTTCACGGCACCTTCTCCTTCAGTTATACTTGGTCTTAAAACATTGATGTCTACCTCTTTCTTTTCTAAAATATATGTAATTATTATACTCTTAATACAAGAAACATTTTTTCAGTTTTATAATATTATTTTAATTGATGTTATACTGAGTTTAAGGGCGTTTATGGGGCTCACTAGCGCTGCCAATTGAAAAAACATAATTAAAATAATAATTCGCAAATAGGATCAATAGGTAATGCCAAATGTTGTCTACAAAGTAGTTAGCCTCTCTAGATCAGAAGTCTTTAAAGAAAAGGTACTTGCCTGTAGGTATATTGTGTTCTGTTGGTAGATGTGTTAATATATGACCACTTGCTATCTTTGGCAATTTATTTACTTCCTCTTGTAACAATGTTTCCCTGTCTAAACTGACATCTGTTGGGACATTAAAGAAAATTATAATTACTGTTATTGTACTGCCAATCATTAGCAAGATGGCGATATAAGAAGCAAACAGACGATCTAAGGCGCCACCTTTCTATACATTTCAAACGAAAAGTATATTGTAGTAAAATGCCGCTTTTTCGGCTTCGGCGCTCCCGCAGTTGCGTGTCATACAGTATTGATCATTCGGTGTTTGTCCATAACACGTGTTTCCAACACTGTTAGCAAGCTTGTGCTGGCGTAGCAACTATACTTTTCCTCGACCACGCACTTCCCCCTAGCCCGAAACATCTAGTATTTTATTTTATTTTTTTATTTTATTTTATTTTGGCAACAAACAGTCATGTACAATTATAGAATTACAAAAAAACATGGTTATTAATAATAGACCTACAGTGCCGAATAGAAGATAACAGTAACAGGTACTATAATTTTGACTCTTAACTAGATGAACGTGAATACAGAATTATGAAATTGATTAATTAAAAAATAAACAAAAAATTTAGGAAATGAGTTATACATGTACAAGAGATGTAGTGAATTAGCAAGATAAAATTTTTACAATTAATAATTGTTATACAATATATTTATTCAATTTTTTTTTTTGAAAAATTCATTTAGAGGATGTCATGCAATATGAGATTTTTGCTTTAATTGTAATTTTAAGTTTTTAAGCTTATTATTGAAAAGATCTATGTCTGCGTAATCCTTGTTATAGTTGTCAGTGGAACGATACACAAATGAGTTACGAGTGTAAGTTTTACAAAGTGTTGGAGGTACAAAAAGGGGTATGGTTCGTGAGGGGCGCACAGGTAGTCGAGTGTTAGTTTTAAATGATATTCCTGCTAACAATGTTGGTGAATCTGTCAAAGAGTTTAAGATTTTGAATAATTGTGTGATGTCAAACATATTACGTCTATCGTGAAGAGATACCAAATTATGCCTACGCAGCGCATCTTCATATGGTTCATTATAAACGTTTACTCGGTAGTTAAGCGATTTAAGAAATTTCTTCTGTACATTTTCAATACGATCTATATGTATTTGGAAACAAGGGCTCCATACGGTACTACAGAAGTCTAGAATAGAGCGAACGAATGAAAAGTAAAGAATTCTTAGTGTTTCGGCATCTTTAAAAGGTTTACTTATACGAAGGATAAACCCAAGGCTCCGAAATGCGGTACCAACTATCCGGTCAATGTGATTAGTAAATGTTAATTTTGAGTCCATAATCACACCAAGGTCTCTAATAGTTGATACCCTCTTAAGAGGCGAATTATTTATAGAGTAATCGAAATTAATTTGCTGTTTTTTTCGAGTGTATGACATAACGCAACACTTGTCAATGTTAAGGAATAGCTGATTGCTCTCACAATATTGATGCAATTTCACCAGAACATTTTCCATTTGTGTGCAATCAAGTGTAGACTTGATTATCGTGAATATTTTAGTATCATCGGCATACAATAGATGGCGCACATTGCTCCGTAAAAAAATTAAATCTATGTCATTTATATAAAGATTAAAGAGCAACGGCCCTAGGTGGGAACCTTGGGGAACTCCTGAAGTTACAGGGAGAAATTGAGATGAGTAACCCTTGAGGTAAACAGCTTGACTTCGATTTTGTATGTAAGACTGAATCCATCTCAAGAGGCTGCCATGCACACCGGCGTTTAGCAGCTTTTCAATCAGAATATCATGATTTATTTTATCGAACGCTTTAGAGAAGTCGGTGTACACGACATCCACCTGAAGATTTTTGTCCATTGCTTGCACCAAAAAGTCAGTAAAATTCAACATGTTACTGTCTACGCTACGGTGTTTAAAGAAGCCATGTTGGTGTGGGGAAATATAATTACGAAAGACAGCTGACATTTGTGTGGTTACTATTTTTTCGAGTATTTTACCCAAGACACACAATTTAGAAATAGGTCTATATTCTGTGATAATATCAATTTTATTATTTTTAGGGATAGGGGTTATTATCGATTTTTTCCATGCGCTGGGAAAAAATCCAGTTTCAAGTGAGGTGCGATAAATGATACTTACTGGTTTAGCAAGAACGTCAGCACAACGAGAGATAAATATTGGTTGAAGGTCATCCGATCCAGCACTCTTTTTTGTGTTAACTAGTTTTAATTCCTTTAATACAAGATTAAAATTGATATCAACTGAGCCCACATCCACAATTGAGTGTGAGTGTGAATTATTACAATAAGAAATAATTTTATTAGTTTGAGACGTATTATTGACAAAAACCGAATTAAAATATTGATTAAAAGCCTCACATATCTCTCTCCCAGAGGTAAGAATTTGTCCTTTATATAACATGCTTTCTGGGATTTCACTTGTCTCTTTTTTTGATTTTACAAAAGACCAAAATGAATTAGGGTTAGTTTTAATGCTCTCTTCAGAAATCTTTATAAAATTTTGATAACAATTAACAGACATTTTTTTAAATCTACTGCGTAACATTGAGAAGGTATTATAATCTTGAAGGTTGCCATATGTTTTCCATTTTTTGTGATACTTACATTTTTCTCTTGATAATTTGATGAGAGGCTTTGTGTACCAGGGAGAATATTTGTGTTTAGTACTATGTTTACAGGAAGGCACATATTTATCAATTGTACTATTAAGAATGCTGTAAAAGTAGTCAGTCATAGAATTGACATCAGATAATTTTGATAGGGACGTTTCCCAGTCTACGGAGCTTAGGACAGCGTTTATTGATTCATAATCGGCTTTGTAATATTGTCTTTTTACTGTAGAAGAGAGTTTGAGGGGAGGATAATAATTTAATTTAATATCAATTACTATGGGCATGTGGTGAGGGTCTTGTGGTACCAGGGGAAGCATACAAGGTGTGACAAGACACGTCTCATTACTGAAAATTAAATCTAGTAGTCGGTTATTGTTGTTAAATTGATTATTATACTGTGATAATAAAGAAAGGTCCATAAAATCAGACGTTAAGCAAGCCAATTTGTCGCTATTGGTTAATATATCCATAGAATTGGAGCTATGATTGTAACACCAGTTGGCGTGTGTAATATTGAAATCGCCAAGTATTACAAACACATCCCTTGAATTATTTAAAATATAATTACTTACTCTGTCATAAAAAGATGTTAATGTCAATACATGGCTGTTGCCGTGCGGAGTATATGTGCCTATAATATGAAGATAACGATTGTTATTGTTTTTGTTTTGCGCCGTCAACGAGTTAGATGAGACACTCGAGTGCAGTGGTAGCGAGACCCACACTTCCTCCGACAGCGGTGGCGCGTGCATGTCACTGCGCCGCCAAGGACATATTTTTTGCTTCAAGAAATAATATGATGACAATACAAACCTGATATTCCTTTAGATAACAGTTTTTGCCTTTTTCCAGCAATAATTATATCAATCTTCTGTGATAACTGTTCTATTTTTCGTTTCTTTAAAGATTCAATTTGTTCAGTTAGTGCTCTGAAAAATTTAAACAGTTTCTGTAATAAAGTAGATGGAAGAGACGAAGGAGGTTTTCCATCATTATTGGCAATTCAACAATCATTATAATTACCAGATAAGAAAACTTTACTACCAATGTTCATGGTAAGCATAGTATTTGGAGCCAAGATATGGACGAAAGAGTTGTTATTACTACCCATTTGCTGTCTATTTATGTGGGGTTCAATGCATCAGGCTTATCTAGGCAGACAAACCCTGGTGTAAACTTACTATGGTTGAATGTAGTCATCACTCATCTTACAAGATACAAATTGTAGATAAGTCAGTGCCAAATGGATATGACAACAGACCACAACAACTATGATTGTGCCCGGGATTGCCAAATTAAAATGGCAGTGGGAGTAACTGGTTCATACAACGCAGAAATATATCAATTAGTTATTCATACTCATTTTCAAGTTCTTTTATTATGTGCTTCTGTTGTTCAGTTGGCATCTCAGTTATATTTGGTAATTCAAATAATTTACAGATTCCTTTTTCTACTAGTAGGGCAGCTTCTTCCGATTTTAATGCCATTGGTAAACCTGAAAATAAATTATTTTTATTAATAATTGTTATAAGACAATAAAGAAACTTTATGTAAGAAACATTATGTAAAACAGCAGTCAATGTAAGGTGAACAAGATATTAAATTAAAAATCAAAACTGTTCCATTTAATAAATGTTGGTTACTAGAATATGACTCTTCAATGCTAATTAGTTAACATTAGGTGACAGCATATAAATATACAAACCTGAAAAATCCAGCTGCCTAGGAAATGATGGAACTGAGCCTACAAGATCTCCACATATACGGAATTGTGTTCGTAAAGTATACCAATCTAAAATATTATGTAAAGTGTTTTAATAAAACTTCAAATATTATTTACAAGTATGTGTAATTACAAAGTTCTTTTAACGTTAAAGTAGCGTTTTAAACTCATTAACTTAACCATAAAATACAAATAAAACTAAATAGAAGTTATTTTAAGTAAAACAGGCTATGTGTAAATAAAGAGTAGGGCATAGAATAATCTTAGTACTAATCAAACCTTCGGAATTCCATACATGCGCAATTCCTTTGTTATCAACATAGAGAGGAATCATTTTGCTTAGAAACACAGTTATATATGAAAATTTGAGTTCATATATTACGTTAGAAGAGTTTGCAGTAAGAACGAAACTGTAAAACTAAATCACTTATAATAATATATATAACCAGTACATAAGATTATACAAGAAATCTATAACACAGATCGGATACGAATTCTAAGCTTTTGTATAAACATGTTCGACTGACTGCAATTTAAATAGAAAATTTAATAATTATTGCAAATCAAAACAAACACTTGTGCTTGGATATGACATTAGTGATTTTGACAAATTGATACACTACACAGCTGTCAAAGCAAAACAGTATGGCTGACCACATACAACGTAGGATCTGAACGTTAGATCCAAAAAATAATTTCTAGTGAAGTGCGTAGTTGAAAATCTTATTTAAACCAATGATGTTAATACGAGTATAACATAATTGATTAAAATAATTCCTATTTATAATTTACTTGTAAAAACTTGAATCTCTTTCTTCTTCTTCTTCTTCTTTTAGTTTATGGCTCCATCGTTCATCGATGATTCTGCCAACGACAGGGTGGAGAGGTATAAAAATATAAAATAAATTTTGAAGAATGTTTTTGTAACAAATTACCGCTCTTTATTGCAGTGTGAGAGAATCTCTTTCAATAAAGTTTTTAAATGAAAATGTCAACTAAAACACACGTCAATGGTTGACACTAATGACAAGGTATACTATTTACAATACAACAGCTGATTTCTGACCGAATAATTTGTTTTTGTTGTTTATTTGTGTGAGTTCATTTAAAATCACACCGAAACAAATAATATTAAATTTAGTAAATATTGCCTTTCTTTTTAAACTATCAAATCCTATTCAAATTTTGTTTAACCCTCTAACTTAACTGCATTTCTCGTGATATTTTAGTTATATAATCTGCAATAATGTCACTGAAGACGATTGTGATTGGTATGATTTTTATTATTTTATTGTTAATAACTAGTTATTACAAAACTGTTCTACCCACCCTTATTTATGAATTAAGCTACCACAACACCTGAGCTTAGTCAGATAACATTATGGGATATGAATAATATATATTATGGGATTTGAATTAAACAGTAAACACACTAGGGTTTGGTTTAATGTTTAATTTTAGTTATAATGGTTTTAGGATATAAATAAATAAAAGGATATATTATTGTAGGTATGCGAAATATTTAAGCCTAAGGGTGACAAATCAACATTGAGCTATGCTGCGCTGTACTGCGCTGTGCTGTGCTGTGTTTTTTAAGCTACGTTTTTTTAACAATTAAATGGTACTGCGCTGTGCTGTGCTGTGTTTCTTAAGCTACGTTTTTTAACAATCTAGCTCAGTATAAAGTAATCAGCAGACGTCTGAAGGCGATGGAGGGGCACACAGCGTGCTCCAAACCTAGCATAGCTCGACACAGCACAGCATAAAAACCATAGCACAGTTCGGCTAAGCACGGCGGGTAGCGCGCCTCGCTCGAGACTGCTGCGTTTTTAAACAGAGCGTAGCCTCACACAGCGCAGCACAGCATGGTTTGTTTGTATCCTCATGAAAATATTAGACGAGCGAGTTGACCAAACATAGCACAGCGCAGTACAGCGCAGCATAGCTCGATGTTGATTTGTCACCCTTTACCTAATGTTACATGTGTTTTCACTGAACATTTAATTTTTACAGGAGGTGGCACTGGCTTTATTGGACGTACTTTATCTGAGCTAGTCACAACAAAAGGATATAATGTAGTTAATGTTGCTCGTATGCCAGGTGCAAATAATATATCATGGACAAAACTTGAATTAAATGGCTTACCTAACAACACATGTGCAGCCGTCAATCTAGCTGGACAACAGTTTATGGATTTTAGTAAATCATGGACACCTGGGTAAGATATACATACTTATACTACTTTTCTTAAGTTTAAAAATTTTTGAATAGTATCTTAATTATGAACTAAGTTCTCATCATTCTCAGAATTTACCCTTCCCTATTTACAATATTGTGGTCTGATATAGGTAAAATAAATGGTCCTGTCCTTGTAATGATGTAAGTGTCATTCCATCTGATCTAACAATTGTTTTAAAGACAACTAAGAGAAAATTTGCAGATTTATCTCTATGAAAACCAAGTTTGGAAAACTTCTTAAAAAAACTTCAAATGTAGTGTTAATTAGCTAAGTCAACGTCTGTTATTGGCGGTGACTTGTCTCTGAAGTGGGATATGAATGAGCAGTCTTATTAAAATATTTTTAATGTTTTAGGTTTAAACAAAATGTAAAAAATTCTCGAGTTTACACCACAAGAGCTTTAGCTCAAGCTATAAACAAGAGTTCAGAATGCAATAAACCGAAAGTATTTGTTTTAATAACTGGTGTTGGAGCATATGAACCTTCAGAAACGGAAAAGTATGACGAGGGAAGTCCTACTTTAGGAAAAGATTTCTTCTCAAAATTGACTGTGGAATGGGAAAAGGCTGCTACTGTGGATCCACCTGTTAGACTTGTAAGTTAAAATAACAAACAGTTTAATTTATTTAATTTAGTTAACTAATGAAACATATAACGCCAAGGCCGATCTATGTCGACGGATTGATGCTCGAAGTTGTTCAAGAATATGTTTACCTCGGACAGGTTGTCCAGCTTGGTAGAAACAACTTCGAGAAAGAAATCGATCGCAGGATCCAGTTGGGTTGGGCAGCATTCAGCAAGCTACGTCGGGTCTTCTCTTCGCCTTTACCGCAATGTCTGAAGCCTAAAGTTTTCAACCAATGCGTCCTACCAGTAATGACATACAGTGCCGAGACGTGGACACTCACAGTAGGGCTAGTCCACAAACTTAAAGTCGCGCAGCGAGCTATGGAACGGGCTATGCTCGGCGTCTCCTTGAAGGATAAAATTCGGAATGAGGTTATCCGACAAAGAACTAAAGTTACCGACATAGCTCGTAGTATTAGCAGGCTGAAGTGGCAATGGGCTGGTCATATCTGTCGAAGGGCCGATGGCCGTTGGAGCAAACGTGTCCTAGAGTGGAGTCCGCGACTCGGGAAACGTAGTGTAGGACGCCCCCCAGCTAGGTGGACCGACGACCTCATAAAGGTCTCTGGGTCGGATTGGATGCGGAAAGCGCAGGATCGAGTTCTGTGGCGCGTGTTGGGAGAGGCCTATGTCCAGCAGTGGACTGCAATAGGCTAATTGATTGAACTAATGACTTCTCTTATCCGTGTGGTGACGGAGTACAATATGTCACCACCCCATCTCATCCCATGGGTGTCGTAAAAATCGACTAAGGGAATAACCGTAACTACTATCTTTACGAAATAAATAAAAATAAAAAGAAGGAAAACTTGAAGGTTAACCCTATACCAATCCGTCTGGCCAGCGTGGTATTAGTAGGCCAAGTAACCCTCCGTCACGGGAGGAAGCCCGTCCCTGCAGTGGGACATTAATGGGCTGTTATGATGAATGACTTCTCTTCTTAGATATCATAAAAATTTGAATTTGAATTACTAATATTTTTAGTCTCGTCTTTTTCAACCGACTTCAAAAAAGAGGAGGTTCTCAATTCGGTTGTATTTTTTTTTTTTTTTTTATTTTTTTTTTTATTTTTTGTGTTTGTTACCTGATTTCTCGAAAACGGCTAGACCGATTTGAAAAATTTTTTTTTTGTTCGTATGGGTATGCTTCCCATTTGGTCCCATTGTCACCAGATCTGGATCTGGATGACGGTATCCCAGAGAAATCGAGGGCATCTCTTGAAAATTGTAGGGACGCATTGTGTAAAATCTTGTCATACATGTGCATCTCTGACGTCACTACCAAATAGTCAAGAGTAAGAACTGGTCAGATCCTGGAGACCAGAGTGAGTCGAGGGAACACCTCAACGGCATATTGCAGCTACCTTGTGTTTGGGCTTATTTTAATTGTATTGATGAAGACTTTACAAAACTTTACACAAACATGATCTGATGATGAAGAAGATTGAGGGTCGAGGCAACTCCTCAACGGTATATAGCAGTTACCGAGTGTTTGGGCTTATTTTATTCGTATTGATGAAAACTTTACACAACTTTACACAAACATGATCTCATGATAAAGACGACTGAGGGTCGAAGAAACTCCTCAACGGCATACAGCAGCTACCTTGTGTTTGGGCTTATTTTAATTGTATTGATGAAAACTTAACATTATGAATGTAATCGCAGGTGTGGTTTAAGACTTGAATGAAATTCTTATTTTAAATTAAAATAGGAATTAATAACGGATTATAAATAGACAAAATTGTTGAATTGCATTTAATTTATTTTAAACTTATTCTTTAGATATAACAAATTGATAATAATAATTATTATATTTATTTGATTTATTTTAATTTTAATTAACTTAATTATTATTACCAATTAACCATGCCGAGACGGTGGCTACGCTTTTCGATGTTCTCCCTATTTAAAACTTTTTGCATGTAGGTCCTCCGTTGTTCACTAGTCTCTTTTGAAATGACATTGGAGGTAGATTTCCTACATTAAAAGGCGTTTATCCCTTTCTTCGTTTGTTTCATTCAATCGGCGCTGTCTCATATAAGCAGCGCGTTTCGTAGGTCTACCCATATTCCGACAAAGTAATGTCCCACTGCAGGGACGGGCCTCCTTCTGTGACGGAGAAATACTTGGCCTACTAATACCACGCTGGCCAGGCGGATTGGTATAGGGTTTAATTTTAAGTTTTCCTTCTTTTTATATCTCAATCTCTATTCACGGATAGTCCCTTAGTCGGTTTTTACGACACCCATGGGATGAAATGAGGTGGTGACATATTGTGTTTTCACTCCGTCACCACACGGATTTATAGAATTGGAATTCACTAAAAATTTAGAAATAAAATTAATTTTCACAAAAAAAAAGAACCGACTTCAAAGACAAAAATTGCACTAAAAAGTAATAAATAATTACTTGTATTTTGATTTTACAACAATAAATCAGCCATTATTTCTATTTAATTTTAATTTATAGAATAGGTTCTTTTCATTAAGTATTGTAAAAGTATTGTTAAGGATATTTCTTTAAGAGTCTGTAAATATATTTATTTGTAGATTGTTTAAAAGATAATCAAATTATTACAAATAATGTAATATTATTGTTATTTTTGGAGGCGGTGTCAGCCAACGGAATAAGTACGATAATACCTAAGCAAACGGAATGACGGCCATGAATTACAGATTATAAATGACTTCGACATTATATTTGTTGATTGTGTATGGATTAGTTTAAAAATTAAACAAATATTAAACAACTATTCTTATCATATTTAAATAAATATATTTTAAAATACCAGTATCACATTTAAACGTTTTAATATTATATTTAATAACTGATTAAAGCTTTCCAGAACTTAAAATAGATTAGATTTAAAGAAATAATTCGCGAATAGGATCAATAATGCAAAATGTTGTCTACAAGTTCGTTAGAATAGGCAATAAAGTTTTGTATAACACACTCTCATCACTTTAAATGGTTTCTAATTAGATAAATATTGCATTTAAAACGAAAACGGCCGTTTCATTTTCGAATGTGAATTTTATGTAATTATTAGTCTGTGTATAACACGGCGCCATAATATTTGTTTAAGTTTTCAGTCAGAAATAAAAAATGGTATACTTAATAATAACGATCGTGGCTGACACCGACTCCAAAAATAACAATAATATTACATTATTTGTAATAATTTGATTATCTTTTAAACAATCTACAAATAAATATATTTACAGACTCTTAAAGAAATATCCTTAACAATACTTTTACAATACTTAATGAAAAGAACCTATTCTATAAATTAAAATTAAATAGAAATAATGGCTGATTTATTGTTGTAAAATCAAAATACAAGTAATTATTTATTACTTTTTAGTGCAATTTTTGTCTTTGAAGTCGGTTCTTTTTTTTTGTGAAAATTAATTTTATTTTATTAGTCTTTATTGACAACACCACAGATTATGCCTTAAGTTGTGGCGATTTACAAACATCAAGAACTGGTAAAAATGTTTTGTTTAAGGCAGAACTGTAATTCTCAAATCAATTTGTGGAAATAAAAACTATTTTACTTCTTTAAAGGTAATAATTCGTGCGGGTGCTGTACTTGGACGCAAAGGAGGTATGATCAAGAATATGTTCCTTCCATTTTACTTGGGGCTTGGTGGACGTCTCGGAAGCGGGAAGCAATACTTACCATGGATTCACGTTGAGGACCTATCAAGACTTATTCTATTTGCTATTGAAAATGAGCATGTAACTGGTGTGCTTAATGGCGTAGCCCCTCAAGTTATAACTAATGAGGAATTTACAAAAGTAAGTACTATACAAATAATTCATTAATATATCAACGGTATGAATGTCCTATATTTATTGATTATGGCATGGTTCGAAAGCATTTTAATTTATATATTAAGTCTTGTGACACTTTGTAGATAGTCCGTCTAAGCTAAAATTCAAGGTGTCACAATTTCATAGGTGTCGAAAACGTATATTCCGGGATGGTTCGTAGGTGAAATGCTGTCCCTATCTTATTAAAGTAGTTATTAGTTAAAGTAGAAAGCCTGCAGTGAAACTATACTTAGCTTTGTTATTTAAATGAGCTGAAAGGTGTTTTCAGATTTTCCTTACGCCTCTCAACATATTTTTAGCGGATATAAATTTACATTTACAGACTTTCGCGCGAGTTCTACGTCGTCCTGCAATCATTCCAGTTCCCGAAAGTTTGCTTAATTGGTCTCTTGACCCGGAGCGGGCAATGATTGTAACCAAAGGGCAATACGTTAAACCAAAAAGAGTCTTATGTTACGGTTTCAAATATAAATACGGTGATATAGAAAAGGCTTGTAGAGAGTTCTCTCATCTATTTCCAAAAAAGTGATCTTTAATAATTATAGTGAATTCATTTAATAATACGTCCCTCTGCAGAGATGCACCTTTGCATTAGCAGGATAGTTAACCCCCTTACTCATATAAACGCCTCTTAAATTTAATCACGGTTTAGCGAGATTTTTATTAGTAAAATCAACCTTAGACTAAACAAAATCGTAAGAATTTAAGCAATCAATTGACTAAAATTTAAGAAGCGTTTATAAGTAAGGGGGTAATCTATTAAATTATGGGTAAAACGAGTGGTGACAGGTCTATTTCTATACTTATTTGTTTTTATTTTTACAAATTATGATAAAGCGCGTACGTAGTTACTCCGTTGCTCGTATATCTCTTAGCATAATGTATTAGCCTGTTTTATTATGCTTGTTGAAATCGTATTTTTTAAGGGATATTTTTTATATAGACTTATGTTGCCTATTTATTGTTTATTTTTATCTTAAATAAATTTTCATTAAAACATTTTTTGTTGAAATGTTATTTTATTTATTTATTTGTTCAAGAAATAAATACATACTTAGTTATATTACTTATAGCAAAAAGGACTTAATGTCTGCCGAAAATGTAAACCAATTAAAGGCATTACGTAGAACCAACAAGCTTCTTCTTTTAAACATTTGGGTTGTCATTAAAACTTACGACTCTACGGTTTTTATTTCGCGAGTACTCACCTACTGCAGATTTAAGTACCTACAGGTCCACTTGAGCAATGCACATACAGCTATCGATCATCCACACGATGGTCTCGAGCCAGTTGGAAACAATTGGAAGTTTGAAGCTATATTTTAAGTGACAAATTTGCTCTATACTTTATATTAATTTACGAATGTATGTTTTCATCATAACATCCTATTAATGTCCCACTGCAGGGACGGAGGAATACTTGGCCTACTAATACCACGCCAGCCAGGCGGATTGGTATAGCGTTTAATTTCAAGTTATCCTTCTTTTTATTTCGTAAAGATAATATTCACGGATAGTCCCTTAGTCGGTTTTTACGACACCAATGTATGTTTTACAATGTTATAAATTTACAATTATTTACAGACTTTCGCGCGAGTTCTGCATCGTCCTGCCATCTTTCCAGTTCCTGAAAGTTTGCTTAATTGGTCTCTGGACCCGGAGCGGGCAATGATTGTAACCAAAGGGCAATACGTTAAGCCAAAAAAAGTTTTAGATTACGGCTTTGAATATAAATATGGCGATATAGAAACGGCTTGTCGACAGTTTTCACAGTTATTTGCAAAATAGTAATCTGTAGATGAAGCTCTTGCATTAAAGTACGCGTGTTGTCATCTGAGTTCTCCAAAAAGAGATAGAGGATATTATTTAAGAATAGAAGACCCGTAAGTGTAAGCGAGATAGATATAGAGAAATGATATGGCCATAAGACTCAGATGATAACGCGATATCTATAGAAGGAATGGTGGCCTACTATTTCACCACCATGGCGGCGCAACCAGTCGCCGCTACCAACAAAATGTATACATTGGTTGCGCAACCAAATGGACACCAGGTGAGTAACGATCTATAGAGCTGTACCTATACATTCTGTTGGCAGCGACTGGTTGCGCTGCCATGGTGTTCCGGTGAAGTATAGCCCTAACACCACGCGGGTAAAACAAGTGGTAAAGACTCATATTTGACTTATGAATTGTGATAAAGCTCGTAATTACTCAAATTGGTTGTTATACATATTACGATGTGAAAGTGTGACTTACGAGTAAGTATAGTCTGTTTTTCTTTATTTAATTATTTATTTAGGTAATAATAATTCAATATTGTAATTTAATGTTGTGATAAATTTAATTGAAATTTATTTATATTGACTTCTGTTGATAATGTAAGTAGGAATTATAGTTGTTTTATTTTAGTAATTTATATTAAAAAAATTGATCATAGGTATGTTTTTTATTATGTAAGTATACTTACTTACTTACGATAAAAATATTTCCTTGGCTCATTACTTTTCTTGGTTCTCAACCAAGAAAATTGATGAGCCTCCTATTATTTATTGCATTATTCATACCGGACGTTATGTTATCTTATTGTTTAGTTTTACTTCTATAATTTTAGTTGATACAAAATTTGCGAGATTTACTTTCGTGTATCTATGACTTTATTAAACGGGTAAGAAACCGTAGTGATAGAGATGTAGGTAAAACAAAAAAAAACAGTTTATTTGTATTTGTATAAACATAATTTTTATAAACCCTTAAGAATAATGTTTTTACAAAATTCAATACAATCAAACAATAAAGGCGATTACATCAAGTTATTATTGAATAATATATATTTAGAAAATTTATAAGTAAGTATTTATTTATCTACTTACTTAAATTAAGCTAAAAATCTCATTATGTTAGCCTACCTATTTTATTAACAAATAAATATTATCTACTAAATGAAGGTTTTCACAGAAAGCAATATGAAATATCGAACAAGGGTGCATCCACATAATTGGCACGATTACCTATTTTTTTATGAGAATTTTTAAGAAAATTTCAAACTAAAAGGGTAGGTATACGGAATAAGACACCGAATATCGAATGAAAATGTATCTACTTATATATCTATTTTGTTGGTATGCTTACGTATGTAAATATTAGCTAGTCATAACTTAATTGAACTATTTCTATAGATAATGGGTCCTAAGCCTGATCTCCATTCAGGTAAATTGTAATTCGGTTTAGGTAATCTTCATTGGAAGCTAAGTATTTTCGTTATTTATTACAAGGACCGTTTCAGGGGCTGACGTCAATTTTTGAGAACCTATCGACGAGTTTCGAGACAAATTTGCTGAGTAATTCTTGCCTCATGCGACCTACGTCAAGAACTTCTTGGTGATTGGCCTCTGCGGTGTCTGAGTAGCAAGTGACGCATTCGTTTGTTACGAGGGATACGGCGAACACGTTCATGTCACAGTGTCTAGCTGTGATTACCTGTGGAAAGGAAAATTGTCATATCATTTCATATGGTAGGTTTTTACAGTCAAAGCTCTCCTCTGTACATAAAAAAGCAAATTGACAATCATAATATACCACGCTAGCCACTCAAGTTGGTGCCATTAGAGCCATCTCATTTGTTAACATTGACAACTATAGCCGGTTAAAGAGAATTTTTAATTATCTTAACGAATCGCAATAATTTTCTTATATTTAAAATAAACCCGCGCACTAGGGTCCAAGCCCTATTTCGTGGTATTTCAATAACATCTAGTTAGGGGAATAAAGGACAACCAGACTAAATACAATAATATAATTTGTGGCACACAAATAACTCTAACTTGTGTCAACGTGCTTTGCTGAGATATTAATTGTTAAGTAGATACTGTTACTGACTAAACTATGAGTATTGAACCCACATTCTCCAATGACTTAAAATTGTATAATCTATCGTGTACCGTGACTATGTTACACAGATCACCATCATTATATCAGCCAATGGACGTCCACTGCTGGACATAATATGCCTCCTCCAAATGTTTCCAACTTGTGCGGTTTTGTGACTAAACCTTACCTCATGAACAGTGGACATGCCAACTGCATCAACACCGACCATCTTCAACATGTTTAATTCAGCCACAGTCTCGAAGTTCGGACCTCCAAGACAAGTGTAGACTCCTTCACGAATTATATTGTCCATGCTCAATTCTTTTGCGATCTGAGAATTTAAAAATAAATTTTTAGGTACTAAGACTGACTTAAAAGTATTAATTATTTGTCTTATCTACTCATCCCGGAAGGGAGCTATAGATAAGGATTGGGTAAAAAGATATTACAAAGTGCACTAATATAAATTTTATATAAATTAGTTTATAAAGTAAAAAAAAACCTACTTTGAAGTCTTGTAGGTTTTATAAAAGTGATATTAGTGCTCGTCGAGTGTATCTACTCGTACCTATGGCGTAGAATAAAATATGTACCTAGGTACATAAGTAGGGGAACCTGGGGACACTTGATCCTTATGGGAGACTAGGTACACGAGATTGTCAGAACTTGTATGGGTAATATTAAATTTGATAATGGCAATATCGGTTGTCTATGGTACCCGCTAACTTTCTAAAGTTGGTACACCTGTCAAATTTGACGCGTTTGTAAATGGCGGACGACCGAGTGTTTGTTGTTGCAAAGAGAAAATTTCCGTAAGTTTACATTTTGATTAAACATTAATGTAAATGTGGCTTTTAGGTGTGTATGAATTTAATTCGAGGCGTTATCTATATAAGTAGCGATTTGTAGCGTAGAAAAGTGATAATCTAACAGACGTTTGAAAATATTCTTGTTTATAACCTCAAACTGTTCAGGGTACACTTGGTCCACTTAGCTAAGGGAGACTTGATCCGGGAGAATCAAATGTCCCTTAACTACTTTTAACTTTTATTTTTCAATTAATTTCAGATTACCGATATGCCCAGAGTATACAAAACAAGAGAAGGTGCCAGAAAAAGAGTACCAATCGATGAAGAGATTATTTTGCTAGAACACCTAAATGAAGCTTAAACGTAACTTGAAATTTTGTTTTACATGTCCTGGGTTCAATTCAATAAGATATTGTTTCAAGTCTTTATCTCAATTACGTTTAAATTTTATTCAGGGTGTGATTGCGAGACATTTGAGTTCTTTTATTATTGAAGATATAATTTTGTTTTGAGTTTGTTTTTGTTTTTTTAATACGAAATGGAAGTTTCACATTTAGCAATTGATTTATGTATGGAGACGGTGTGATATGCCTATGTTATGTGATTTTGAAAACAATATAAAAAAGATTATCATATTCTAAAAACACTTTTTATTTATTTCCTTAGTAATAGTATCATGTGAACCTAGATATGGGAGACTTGAACCCCAGGACCAAGTCTCCCGTATATACGGGACACTTGATACCATTCTCTATTTTTACTTTTAGTCAAATAACTATGAAATTTAGGCACTTATATCTTTGGGTCTTACATCAATGATAGGCAAATGAATTTCACGTATTTCGGTACCAATATCTTTTAAAATGGATAGGCACTAAGGAAATTAGGGATGAAAAACAAAAGGGGGGATCAAGTGTCCCCAGGTTCCCGTATAACATTTATATTTCACTATTCATTTGTTACCTAAATAAATATTTATTAAAACGTTCCTACTTATAACAAGGATTATAGTTGTGGATGAAAAGTTGTAGACCTTAACATACTTAGTTAAGAATAATTAAAAGGCTCGCATTAAAACCACGTTGTACTTATAGTACCTTTTATATCCACAAGATAATATATTGTAGGAGGTTCATGGGCTGTAAAGATTAGAATAGTAGTGTATACAGGTACAAATACAGTGGTAAGGTACAGTCAGCATCTTAAAAATTGCAGCTGTTATACATATTAATATCTACTCTTCGCACAACGCCATCTAAACTACTACCTATATGAACCAAGTGTAGAACATGACTAAAATCGAACATGACATCCATCTAATAACCCGAAATAACTGGTGTGTGTACCTACATACTTTTTTAAATATATAGGTACATGTTACATATAGAAAACAATCAGACCATGCTATATCATGTTTATACGCACATAGATTTGCACTGAGCTGGAATTATACCCAAGACCTCACTCTAACATCCACGGGACAGAGGTCGTCGCATAATTATCGCAATAATAGACGTGTAAAGTTAGAACATACAATAAACTAATATGACCCGAGATAATCTATCTACTGTTGTGTTAATGAAAGGCGTTGTGGAACTAGATAGGTAGGTACCAACTACTGATATAATAGAAAGAATAACTTAACATTATCTCATAGTTATGTAAATTTGAACCTTATGGATATAAATATAGAAACATAAATTACCTAACCTTTAAGTTATATTCATACAAAAGCACGGATGTAAGAAACCTTACAGAGTTTCTTAGGTGTCTTCTTAGATACCTACGTCTGTAGTCCGAACTTTTACATACATTAATGAAAAAAAAAACAATTGTTTGACTTGGCTACATTGAACCCAAGACTGATAAATAAATAAGAGCATAACAATCCACCGATTGACTTATTTAACAATATGAAAACACACTAAAACAGTTATAAGTAGGATGAATGTTTGTTCGCTTACCTCTTTTGCTATTTTTCTAAACTCATAGTTGTATGCTCTGTTCATAGGGGGAAAACGTGGTCCGAACCTCTCGTCGTTGGGGCCGTGAAGTGGATTATTTCCTGAGAATCCCATCATATTTATGTGGTCTTTTACAATCATCAAATCTCCGATCTTGTACGTAGGGTTGAGACCTCCAGCTGCGTTCGTTGCTATTAATGTCTTTACACCGATAAGCTTCATCACACGTACGGGGAGACAGCACTGAAATTAAGATAAAAAACAGCTTAAAATTAGCACCTCTTATGCCATGATAAACATTACACCACTTAGTGGCTGGATAGGTACTCATCCGCAGACTATTTACGCCTTGGTAGTACAACTCATTTGCAAGAAGACGCATACTGGCGTTACTACTGGTAGGAATATTTGTAGTAACACGGGCAAAAAAGGCTTTTTCAATACATTGTATGTAAAGGGTTTACGCAAACAAGCGACCTATCTGTTGGTACCTAAGTAGTAACTGCCTCCATGGCACGTCAGAGCCCAGCTACACGGTCCCTCCCTACCTACAATAGACAGAATTAAGTTGTTAACCGCAAAAATTAATTAATCCGAGATAGGTAGGTATGTTTTCTCTCGTTGAATACCTACCCAGTTTAACGGCACTGAGTTTTGATATCTATTTACTCTTCAATAACATCTTTAATTGACGTCGTCGTTATAAATTTTATTTTTCCGACGACGTAGTTATACAAGAAGGAAAAAAGATTTATTAAAAAAAGTTTAACTTTATAATGTTATCAACATCATCATGGAGAAAGTATTTCCCAGGAAAATAATTATAAACAACATAGAATCAAGTCATAGGAAAATAGAAATAAAATAATAATATTATTATGTACCTACGTCATTAAATAACTACGCATCAGTACATAATTTGAGAGCAACGAGCCATCAGCCTCAAGTTTTGTTTATTACATGGCTGATAAAACATATCTTTTTAATATTATTGAAACAGATACAAAAAGAACAACAGCGTCAGATATCTGAGGTCGTATATAGTAACGTACTTATTCATTATTTAGTGATAAGTCCTCATGATGAGATAACCTCCTTGCTGGGGGTCGCCTTGCATCAGCTACTTCTATACTAACATGTATAAAAACTTACAAATACGTCAATACATTAATTATCTAACGTATTACGATTACTATTTACAATTTTAATTTGGCTAAGTACGAGTAGGTACATGTAATAGTTGTAGTAATTATATAATATTACATGTAGGTAATCACTCAACATCATCTAGGCCCAAACTAAGCAGAGTTTGTATGTAGGCACTATGGGTACGAGAAAACGAATAGGTACTCTATTTGTTAATACATAACATATTTTAATTAGAAAACACCACATAAAGAATTCCGTTGAACGGGAATCGTAACCAAAAATTTAAAAAATGTATTTAAAAGTTGTTAGAATTCTCCTACTCAGAGAAGTAGCAGAACTTTAACAACTTTTAAATATTTGACTTTAATATATCTTCTTATTTAAAATGTTTAAATAAATTTCTCTATTATTATATTTGTATCTTACCTTCCAAAGTGGGTATCCCTCAAAATAATGGAATCTCCCTTGCATAGCCACTACGAATCGTCCGCAAATCTTTCCGAATACGAGTTGTCCGTGGTGACCTTCGACTGTGCTCACTGGGAAATTTGGTATGTCCTCATAAGGTATTCTTATAGCATCAGTTATGCTTTCAGCTAAGGAACCTATAAAAAATCAATACTAGGTCATAATGCTATCATCTATTGACTAACTAATGAGTTATTGAGATTTAAGAATGAATATCGAAAGTAAATAAACAGTAGTGAATGGTAATGTGTTTTGGGCAAAGTGATGCAAGCCAAAAATATTAATAATAAGTAATAATTGGTAAACTTAACTAACTTTGATTGATAAACTGCAAAACAGTGAGATAAGAGAGCGATGAGAATTAAAAGAAGATGTACTTAGTGAAGATTGAGAAAAGTATGCTATGGTAGTTTACTTAGACACTTTGAAAGAATGAAAGATAGGAGACAAAATATATTAATTGATAAGCAAGCAGATAAATATATACCCTCATTCCAATACGCACCCATCCCAGAGCCACATATAATTCCAATGTTGGGTGTTTCAGGGATGCGAGACAACAAGAAGTTCGCAGTTTCTTGCAAGGTTTCATACGAATATCTGAAAGAAAAACAAAATGAATTTAATTATGGTATTCTAGCCGGCACAAGGAGGGATTCAGTGATCGGACGACCGAGTAGCGAAGGAGACATTCCATATTTATACCTTATTGCTTTTAGCATTTTAGCTCCATGTTTTCTAAAGAACCTTATATTATTAGGTATAACTTGAAAATACTGATAATAGATTACAAAAAAAAATGTTTATTTAAATCTTCTCATCTTTTTTTTACATTAAAACTGGTGAATTGGTAAATATTTTATATCAGTAGGTATAGCTAAAAATAAATAATTAACCTATTTACAAAAAAATGCTATAGTGTTCAAAACACAGTTAAGTAATAGATAAATAGACAATTTTATTAAACCAACCCATGTCAAAATGATTGCACATGTTACGTACAAAGTTCGCAATCTATGCAGAATCGACATTCGAAGAATTGTTACTCGTTCTGAGTAATCACTAACATTTTTAAGTGGAAAACATACTTAATCAATTTTAAATAATATAAATTTTTTATCAACTATAAATATATAAATAAATATTCCTCACACTTTCACACAACGCCATCTAGTTCCAAACTAAGCAGAGCTTGTACTATGGGTACCTACTAGACAACGGATGAACATACTTAAATACTTTTTTTTGTAAATGGGTACATACATATTATACATAGAAAACACCCAGACCAATGCAAACAATCATGTTCATGCACACAAAGATTTGCATTGAGCGGGATATAACCACTACGTCACAGAGGTCGTCACACAATATGATCCACTATAATAAATTGTTGAGTCTTGTATTCGAGAGTGAGTTGAGATAAGTAGCGTGGGATTCGATCGCTTTGCCACCGAGGAAGTATTCAAATTAAAGAAGTAACGAAGTATTATTAAGTCAACTAAATTACTAAAAATATATTTTTATTAGAAAATGATAGTGAAATCATAAAATTAAAAAAATATATTAGCTTTTTGACACGATTAAGACAGTTCTGAGTTTTGGACTGACGATGGGCCAACAAGAACTTAGCCAATAAAACTGAATAACTCATCAAACCCTTCAATGGAATTTATAATTAA
The DNA here is from genome assembly GCA_905475405.1 of Schrankia costaestrigalis. NCBI lineage: Eukaryota > Metazoa > Arthropoda > Insecta > Lepidoptera > Erebidae > Schrankia > Schrankia costaestrigalis. Next base: position 11,197,255 of record FR997838.1, read on the forward strand.
TAAACAATAATTTATCATTATTATAATATTTAGTTAGTGAGTGCACTTCGACGTGGCCTAATTTATCTGAACTCAATAAATGATAAGTGACCATCAACCATCGAAATGTAGGTGAATTTATCTTAAATTATGACATATTCATTATAAACAGTATTACGAAAGAGTTTTTATTGCGACTTACTTTTCTTTATGGAAAATACGGTTGAAAGAAGAGTTCTAGGTTAATTCAATTGTTTCTAAATTCATAGAAAACAAAGAATTAAACTGTTTTTATACGAGTTTAACTCTTAGGGACTGCTAACGCGACTGACTAAATTTCCCAGGGCTGATGGAGCAAATATACACCAGAGAGTAGTCTACAAATTGTAAAAGGTGATGTAGTGTCCCACCCGGCGCGATAGAGGTAGGTACGACCTGACACAAGAACTTGGGATGCCTTTGATTGCACATGTCAGAGATACACGTTTTAGAATCCATAGCACAAGGGTTTCAATTAAGTAAGTACCTATAGATCTAGAAGACACTATGAAACATATTAGACAGTATTATATACCTAACCTATTTTCCGTGTGGTGACGGAGTAAGAATAATGTCACCCCATCTCATCCCATGGGTGTCGTAAAAACCGACTAAGGGACTATCCGTGAATATTATCTTTACAAAATAAAAAAGAAGGAAAACTTGAAATTAAACCCTATACCAATCCGTCTGGCCAGCGTGGTATTAGTAGGTTTAGTATCCCACCGTCACGGGAGGAGGTCCATCCCTGCAGTAGGACATTAATTGGCTTATTGTATGATTATATACCTAACACAAGTCAGTAACATAATAAGTACCCTATTTTATAATAGACTCAACTTATACTTTTTAAATAAATACTTAGCACATTCATAGAGTAGCTAATTATTAAAAGAGTTTTTATTTACACGAGACAAGGCAGAATTAGACAAAATAACATACAAAAGCACGCATACAACCTGTACGCATAATCATTGTTATGATGACAGTAACAAAACAAGAACATAATTCATTGCACTATAATCAAAGCTCCTTCGTACGTGTTACTAGTTTGAGGACAATTTGCTAGCTTCATTTCTCAGCTGTCTACTACGATGCATGATTGCAGTTATTAGTCTGCCTACCGTTCTAGGAAAAAATAATTAAAATGCCTCATTCTTACTTGTAATTACACTTATGGATACCATAGTATTTCCTTTTTATGTATTTTATTATTGCCTTTAAGTTTACGTCACTAATACGAAAGTAAAGCCCTGATTTCAAAATGTTTTTGGCACTAAAATGTTATAAGTATAAGTTCAAAATCAATCTAAAAAAAATATTACAGAATAACTCTAGAGTTTTGGTGGTCGAGCTATGTGTGGTACGCAGCTATACACCATTTTTTTATACAATTGGTTTCATTGAAAAGAAGCAAACACTCACTCAAAAACTTTCGTCTTTATGTGGGATATTTATAGAAGTAATTTTTTCTCTGGAATGAATTAACGTCATCTTTTCTAGAATATTCCTTTGTCAGGGTTATTCTAGACTGTCTCTCTTTAGTATTTGATTATTATTATAGCTAGGAATATATTGATCAGATATGTATCGGCACATATTGTTATGCAAACTTGTCAATTGATCTCGTTTATGCAACTCATTGACCCTACAAGTTCATTTTTCAAGGATCTACAATATTCAAGACAACGATTCATTGTAGCTATTGGAATTGTTTATTATTGTGATACTGTAACCTTATTGTAATTAATATTTATAATATTCATATTTATATATCTAAGCAAGTAACTGCATATAATATGTATTATAAAACTTGTCTTGTACTAAGATTTTATGGTAGGTACTTATTAATCTCAATTCCACTTTTTTAGAAAAGCGTGTCACTAACTATGTATTAATAATAATATTGCGCGCTTAAAGAATAATAGCTTTGGTATTTTTGTGTTTTTTAAAACTTGTTTCTAAAAAAAAATACAAAAACGGAATAAAAATATTTCTACGCGCAAATCTGGAATCTAAAATTTCAAATCAGTAATAGAATACCTACGTCTTCAGTTTAAAGAAAAACAGTATTTTTTTAATCATTACTAGAAAGCCTTGACTGCGAAAAATTTTGATTAAGTACTTGTTAACAATATTTATTACACTCCGGGTACAAACTGCATTTGACACTTAATAAAATATATTAAAATATAATATTCTTAGCAAATTATATTTAATGAATAATCTGCATAATAAACCTAGAACTGCTCCTTATAGACGATTAGTATGTAATTATAGAGTTACCTATTTTATCATATTTTTATTACCTAAACGGTACAATTTCAACTAGTGTTTTATCAAATAGAAAAAAGAAATTTTAAATAAAAACGTTAACTTACCCTGTTATCCCATTTCCATTGCCACTCTCCGTATCTACTTCAGGTAATGCCTGCTTTGCAGACACGAAACTCTTCGCATCGTTAAGATCATTCGCATTAATGGGTGCCATCACTGCACTTTATTTAATAGAGACTAATTAAACGTTAATTATTGAGTATTCTCAGCGTTGATGTTCAGTGATTGATGTCCGAACATGGAATGCGCTGGACACTAGTACGCGTAGGCTTTATACATATTTACTCTGTAGACCTTAATGATATAGTAATCACAGTACAACTTGTTGAGCCCTCTCGTAAAGAATAAATCGTCATTTTATTTACATCCTTTCCATAAATTGGAGACCAAAGTATTTTTTTTTATAAATTAAAAAGTTTAGTACAGTTAAGACGTCATGTTGTTTTGCGTAAAAGAGCTTTCTTTGGTTTGTTATTTGTTATATAAAAGTTTATCGGATTTCGGGAGCGTGATGATAGCCTATTCACCTGTGACATAAGTGTATGATGATGAAGTAAGTATCTGTCTGTACATCATTACACAGAGAGTTTCTCTTGATGTGTCCATCATTTATCTGTTATCTATTACTATACGTATGCAGCTGTTGCTTAAATGTTTCAATCGGTTTATTATTTACTGTTTGTTTTATTTCTATTTAGTGGAAAGATTTGTTAATATCTTCCCGTATTCCGTTACGTAAAGTCATCTTTAAGGATTGTTATTATAATCTAAAGGATTTTTTGTTATTTCTCGTTTGAAAGATCAATACTATTGTGTTTTATGAACTATTTGCTTTTCTACAGGTTTCGTTTTTGTATTAATTAGGTATTTTTGTGAAGCCATTTTTGTATTAATTTTTATTATTCTGATGGAATGGAATTGGATGTCATTGATTCTATAACCATTTCAATTGTGTAATGAATTAGGTAGAGTGCCAGTGGTTTATGATTTATTAAGTTGTTAATTTTGTGTAGATTCTAACAAACAAGAAATATCCTAATATTATTTATATTTAAAGTAAGCTTGCCTATGAAATTGGCGTTTGTATAAACATTTTATCAGAAGTTTGATTTATCATACTAACGTTTTCTTAGTTTTGTCAATAATGATTAAACCTAATACATATAATTAAATTTGGTATAAGTGCCGAATGATGCACATTTTAGCTCACCTGTAGCATTTTAATGATAGGGAAAACAATATCAGGGAAGAAGTTACAATTAAACAAATGGTAAAATCCGCTGGTTTAAATTTGGACCCATATTTACAGGCTTATTATTAATACGAATAATAATAGTTATAATTATTTTCCTTTATTATCTTTTATTAGATGTTGGAATTTTTTACCAAATAACAATAATAATTCAAGAAATCCATCTTTTAAAATAAAATAGTGACTAAAGACTGGGCAGAAAATAAACGCCAATTTCATAGGTACTTAAGGAGTACTTAGTAAGGACCTAGATAATATTTTACATAATAATATACGAGTATGTTTAATATGAGAGAATAACGTGTGATTCGCTGCTAAACGTCATCGTCAAGTACATAGGAGTAACTAATGGTAATGCCCTCCGCTCTAGACCCTAAGCCCCCAGCTCATCTATGTATTTATTGATATGATTACAAAATTATTTCCCTGCTTAATAACAAAAAATATTTTTATTTAATTTACTTATTCTGCTTCTAATTTTGTTTTATTTTTTAAGTTGAAAAAAGGTACTTATTTTGACAAAATTTGTCAAAATAAGTACCTTTTTTAAAAAAAAAAATACAATATAAAAATATAATACGGGCATAAATAAAAATACACATAACACACTATTTTCTTCTTATTCCGAGTTCAACAAAAAAGGTTTTCTATTACTGTATTAAATACAGTAATAGTATAGTATACAAAAAAGGTTTTCTATTACTGTATTAAATACAGTAATAGTATAGTATACAAAAAAGGTTTTCTAATACTGTATACCTATTAAGATGTCAACGATTAGTTCCTAATTCTTAATTTTCCACGTGTGTAATTTTACCAATTCTTTTATGGACGAATTCTTCTTTATGCGCATTCTTAATTTTACCTATTCTTAATTTTCCGAATACCTCATTTTCACAATTATAGAAAGTACGAATTCTGTCTTTTACACAAGAAAGTACAGTTATGCACATTGTGTAATAAGGTTTAATTATAAATAATTAATAAGTAGCAATGCATCCGTAACCCTAAACTCTGAAATGAACTTAAAGTAGCCATACGTGCAAACCAGACTTTTCAAAAAATAAAGTAGCGTTTGCTGTTAATCAATTAAAAAACCGTTGCTGCACAGAATGGAAACCAATTTCAGAATTATACGAAGAGTCTATGAAGGGTCTAGACAGCGATTCGGATTCAAGCGAAAACTTGGAACCACCGCCATTCAGCTCATTAAAAGACGTGCTACTCCGCACGTAAGGCTACTTTAAACATACTCTACTTCCATTTAATTAAATTTCATTTAAATTAGTTGTGTAACTTGCTGACCCCTTGCAACTTCGTATGTATCACACACAACAGAGCCAAAGAATACAACAACACTAAAAGAATTTTTCAATTCCTAACAGTAGTTTTAGTTATTAGCGCGTTCAATCAAATAAACAAACAAACTCTTCAGATTTATATTAAAATAATATAATATAATCAATATAAATTCATATTTGCACTTGTGACTAGGTAGGTACTTATTAGAAATATTCCGAATTCGTACTTTTTATAATTGTGAAAATGAGGCATTCGGAAAATTAAGAATAGGTAAAATTAAGAATGTTCATAAAGAAGAATTTGTCCATAAAAGAATTGGTAAAATTACGCACGTGGAAAATTAAGAATTAGGAACTAATCGTTGACACCATTAAATACAGTATTAGAAAACCTTTTTTGTTGAACTCGGAATAAGAAGAAAATAGTGTGTTATGTGTATTTTTATCTAAGCCCGTATTATATTTTTTTTTAGTATACCAAAGTTTCGCAAAATCGAATTTACGTACTTATACCTATTAGTAGGTATATTTTAGTAGGTAAACCAAAGTTTCGCAAAATTGATTTTTTACTCTAGGCGTGAAAGCCTACTTTTTTACTATTCTCTGTATAACTTTAATTTTACTTCCTTTCTGTGGTTATCACATTGTTTGACGTACTTTCAAAATTGTTTGTTCATCAGTTTTTTGTATCGTACGTAACTAAAATGTTCTACTTTATTGCACACGCAATACCGATTTTGCGAGTGCATTACTTACAAATAAAACAGTTTTAGAAGAATAATTTTTACTTGTAACTGTCTGATAAATTGTTTATATCCTGGCATGCACTAATGCAGTATAAAATACCAACATTTTATAAGAATGTGTCCGTATCATGGCCACGCGCGGTATCGGCATTGCATTGCAAGCGACTAGACCTAGTTAAGTACTTTTAACTCGCGTTAATTTTTTTCTCGTCGCCTATTTTTATCGTGGTATTTTTAATAAGTTTTATTGCTTTTCCACTTGAGAGTTTTGTCACGTTGTATAGAGTATATTATTATCCATACTAATATTAATAATGGGAAAGTGTGTCTGTCTGTTTGTCTTTCTTTCACGGCAAAACGGAGCGACGAATCGACGTGATTTTTTAAGTGGAGATAGTTAAGGGGTAGAGAGTAACATAGGCTACTTTTTGCCCCTTTTAACGCGAGCGAAGCCGCGGGCAAAAGCTAGTGTTTTTATAAAGTCATCTCTAGGACTAGGACTCCATGTCGCGAACTCGTGCCCGGCACGACCGCTTTGTTGTCACTAAGGCAGCTTTTGTATGTACCTATACTTATCATCATGATACGTTCTTATATCCTTACCGTATAAGGTTTTTAGTTCTATTGCCAGAACGGTCTGCCCACTCTGCGTTCTTCGGTTTCCGATCGTCATTCTAGAACCTTCGTATCTAATCGGCAAAGCGGTTTACGTACTATGGGTACCTGCCCACTACTTTAAACGAACTGAGATATGCTTATAGTTGTTTTAATTATGTTTTATGTAACAAAGTCATAATGATTGGTGGCAGTAGGTATACGGCTTCCGTGCACGAGGTAGGGTTTGATTCACTCTTCGCAATGAAATAACATTTATTTGTTCGATGAGCGATTTACGGTAAGTGATTATGATCCTTGGGTTGTTTTATCAGTGAAATAAGAGAAGTTTCTTAATTAAGTTGTACTTATTCTTTTTTAGGTTTTTTTTTGCCCCTGAACTCAGCCATGTCACAGATGACTAAATAGGCCATATCTTGGCCTTAGAATTAATGAATGTTATTTTGAAAAGGAATTGGTTTTATCAAAATTGATAATTAATTTGGTATTAATATATCTAAATTAGTAGGCCAAGTATCCCTCCGTCACGGGAGAAGGCCCGTCCCTGCAGTGGGATATTAATGGGCTGTTATGATGATTATGATGATATCTAAATAAGTATACGCAATTAAAATAAATTCCGTCTTCAAATCGAAATCAACATTCTCGTTTTGGAAACGTTTTTTTCTTATACTTCTAATGTTATACTCTTGTTTTAAACAAATACTATAATACATAAATTAAAAACACAAATTATTCTTTTCAAAATAGTATTTTTTGCATAAAATGGTAAAATTAAAAATTCATTTTATAAACACGATTTTTATCGATTGTGAGTCAAAGTTCATAAGTTGAGACAAACAAGAATATTATTTGTTATTATATATATATATCATATTATTTGTCATTAAAAATATCATCATAATAATTATCGACGTCATTTAATTGATAATGTATGTGTACAAGATAAAATACTCTGAAAAGTACTATTATGCTAGAACTTGAGTTGTTGTTTTTAATACAACGGGACCATGACAAACAAGTTGCTAGTCGGATAGTAAGCTTTACGCTTGTCTATGACAGATCCAGAAGTACTCAATGAAGAACAAGTAAAGCCGCGCTGCACTTGTTACCCTAGGTCTAATGCTGGTAAGTTCCATAGCCTTGTAGATTTTTTGGACTTTTCGTCTTGCGAACGCCGTCTGTGTGCGGACGATCGGCCAATGAGCTATGTAAATATAAGTACGTGTTCATTGTTTCACCAATAAATCTTACCAACATCATACTACTTTTCTATACGGGTCTTACTCGCGCTACCTTACCAATGTCGTCAAAAGTCTGGTCTGTACCATAAGTCACATTACTTACTTACTTACTCTATTGGTTCAACGACCTTAAACGTGTCTTAGCCCCGACGCGAGAGAATGCCACCCTGCTCGATCCTTGGCGAGGTGGCCAAGATTAGACAATAAAATCAACCGTTGATTTAAAGCTCCCTCAGATCGTTCTCAATTACATCTTTCCAGTGGTATCTGGGGCGACCGACAGGGCGACGTCCTTTTTTAACCTTACTATTAGTCACATTGAATGATAGGTACAATTTAACGGTACGTTAAAACGTACATAGGGTGTACACATAGGACAGAGCGTACCTACCCACTGACGACCGAGTCCCTATTACAAACAGAGACATTATGTATAAACTTAAATGCAATTAAAAGCAAAACAATCAGGGCCGTACGTTGACACATTAATACAAACTATGTCGACGTCAATGATTCGATTTAATGTGATTCCCACTCAATGTTAATCTTTCTGTACCATTATTTATGTGCACAACAATTTTGTATTAAACTGTATTATTTATTATTTACCAATAGGCATGTGTATGAGACTAAGTAGTAATTAAAGATAAAGTATAGGTATATTTTATCTTTAAATACTACTTAGTCACAGATCATAAATCTACATCTTGGGTTCATTGTTTAAGACTAAGTGGCGGTGTCCATATGAATGCAGACAAGCAAGATAGTTATGAACCATTTTATAGTTACAAATTGGCCTGACAAATTTTCTTATTCAGTATATTTTTTATATATTATTTATGCTGTTTCAGTACCAACGACTATGCTCGACCGAGGACCGACCTTACATCCCCTTTCCACTTTTGATTTAAATATCGCGCGGTCTTATGGATTAATAATGCATCGGCATTCACCTTATCATAAATCAGAGACAGTTACTTATTCTAAAACTTACTACTGACTGGACGGCTATCCTGTCCTTTCCATGGTGCAAAGAGCATTGTTATGGTATTTGTTTCGTTTTTAATTCTGTAGCAAGAGACTTCTAAGTGGTGGGTGGGTCCATCAGAGAAGAAGTAAGAGTGGTTGTCTGATCTAAACGCTTCAAAATAAGGATACATCTTATTATTTACACATTCAAAGTATATTTTTATAAATGAAAACTGTACCTAAGGCTAATAACTCACCTTGTACAACAGATGGGAAGATAATATCACAAATGTCAAGTAGGGTTAATTTTCAGTTACATTTCGATTTAGTATTGAGATTAAATGTACCTAGTTGACGCAAGAGTCCATACAAAAATAACATGGCTACTTCGTCACACTTCAAATTACAATCTACGCATTTAATCTTTGTAAGGTTTCGAGTATTTCCTCGTAATTGGATACGATATTACACTAGGGATAGATTTAGGGATAGGGATATAATATATAGGAAGTTAGAGGTTTTAAAATAAGTTGTATTATTTATAGATTTTAAAAAACTTAGCAAATAGTAATGTAAGAAAAACTAAGAAATAAAAGATCGTACATAACGAGCTTGGCGAGGAGTCTCAAAATTAGTAATTATTTACATCTCGAAATGAAAACAATATAATGTACGTTTTATATAATAGACAATAAATATATAACGTTGCTTTTAATTTTAATTATAAGTAGCTTAAATAAGTTTGTCTTTTTTTACTTCGTTGAGGTCATCACCCGTATCATTATTAGTAGTAGTAAAGTTAGTAGAGATAAGAGATCACATGTTAGCTACTACTTGTTTGTGATAACAATTGGAGTGATATCTATATTTGGTACTTACAAAGTTCTGACGTTTGCTTAAATGGAGGGTGTTTTTTCGTCAACCAACTGTACTGTTATAAGTTATTTTGTATTTTATAATAAAACTATAAAAATAACACCCTTAAGAAAAGTTGTTTTTGTAAACAATTCGCTGTATATTTTAATAGACCTGATTCTTAGCATTCCGCGGAATTTTATTTGTAGGTCTTTTATTTGTTTACAGTTACATTTTTCTGTTGTTTTTAAATTGTGGAAGCAGGTAAGTAACTTGTGTATTTTGAAATAAATACGGCAATCAAATTGTCCTAAAATTAAAAACGTTAAAAGCATACTTACTTACTTAAATGTTTTATTTAAATTTTTGTAACCGATTTTATTAAACAGTTTATCGATGAAACACAGTGTTTCGTACTATTGTAGGTATTTACACACTGATAAGGTTTAACAATTTAGACTTGGTTGTACTTCTTATGTAATATGTGTTATTATTTTGTGGCTGTAGTGGCATTTTGGCTTAGGTCCAAATGAGCCTAACTTCCTTTTAAAATCAAACTCGGCCGTTTAAGGATGCCCCAAAATTATTTTAACGCACACTCGTACAATCAGTCACACATAGTGAACCTTATGTATATTCTACGTTATTTTAATTTTAATGTGTTTTCCTTTTTAGGGTTCCGTACCAGTTTTGAAAAAACGGAACCCTTATAGGATCACTTTGTTGTCCGTCTGTTCGTCTGTCCGTCTGTCTGTCAAGACCATTAATCTCAGGAACGCGTGAAGGTATCAAGCTGAAATTTTGTTTAGTGCTGTAAAAAATTCAAAGTGCTAATCCAACGCAATCAAGAGATATAGCCGTTTTTGTCGCAAAATTTAGAGGGGTAAGGGCAAAAACCTACAGGGTACTTCCAGTCTACCTACAAACTTGAAATTTGGCATGGAGCAAGGTCTTGTAGTACATGCAATGGGAAAATTCCGAAAACCTTAAATTTTTACTTCAATCACATTATATTTTGATTTCATATAATTTTGGAGGGAAAGCTGAGTCACGTGACCAGTGACGTCATAGAATTTTGACAGTTGTCAAAGTGACAGCTGTCACTTTTGACAGATGGGACGTGACGTCATAGAATTTTTGACAGATGAGTTGTGACGTCACAGAATTTTGGCGGGAAATCATTTTTTGACAGTTGTATCGTGACGTCATTGAATTTTTGACAGATAAATCGTGACGTCACAGAGTTTTTGCAAGATGTGTTATGACGTCATATTATTTTGGCGGGAAAATATTTTAGACACCCGTCACTTTGACAGCTGTCACTTTTGACAGATTTCGTGACGTCATAGAATTTTTGACAGATGAGTCGTGACGTCACATAATTTTTGACAGATGAGTTGTGACGTCATAGTATTTTGGCGGAAAAATATTTTTTAATAGAGCTTAGTCGTGCCGTCATTGAATTTTGGCGGGAAAAAAAGTATATAAACAGCTGAGTCAGAGGGCACAATTTGAATAGGTTTGTACGGAACCCTCGGTGCGCGAGTCAGACTCGCACTTGACCGGTTTTTTTTTATTTTGTTTTTCATTTTGTTTGCACTTTAATTTTTGTTTGTCTCGATGTCCATTTGAGGACTAATCACGTCAGTGCCGGGGCCGGGCCGGAGCCGGGGCGTGCCCGGTGCGTGTTTATTAAAGTATTCTTGATATTTGATACTTTTTTAGTTTGTGGGAAATTGGCGTCCAAAGAAGATCATGCACTCGGAATACTATCTTGTGGAAGTAGGTTATTATTAATTCATATCACCAGTGTACACAACGGAGTGAAATCACTGAAGCTCCGTTGTCGGCACGAACACGGACATGTGTGATCGAGTCTATAAAATACAATGTATGCACCGATATTTTTCTTTACTCCTGACGGAACACTGCCACGGCCCTGACGTGTGTGGTTAGTCCATAAATGGTATATTTTTCTTCCTTTCTTTCTGATGATGCAATTTTAACATGCCTAGTGTCCTTCACTCCATCTTACTTCTTACTACGTTTGCTTTTTTCGCATTTGCCTTTCCTTGCTTCCTTGGTTACAAGACTTTAATAAGGTTTATTTTTAGTTCATTTTATCTCACAGTTACAATAGAGTATCAACTAGATGAAATAAATAAAAATATTTTAGCATAGCAGTTCACAATCACGTCTACTGAGACGTGATAGTGAACTGCTATGCTTAAATATCCTATCCAAATATAATTTATGTAAGTAAATATCAAGATCCTAGAATTTTCCATATTCTTTTGTAGGTACGGGATACATGGTTGTCGATAAGTGTATTTATTTCTTTCTTCACCATTCTCCAGAAAACACATACAATCCTGGAAATTTGCGTTCAAATATTTCCACCGCGCGCGATCTTGTAGGTCCTTAATCCAGCGACAACTTGCTTTTTTTTGTTGCGTGAAGATTCTGTCCACTTTTTACCAGAGATATCTACTTGGGGAAATCTTAAAAACAAATACTGAATAAGAAAAGGTGGTGAAACTCTGTATTCCTAGTGTATTACATACCTAATTGACAGTATTAATACAAAATTTGTTCCTGACTGAGGTACATAAAATTATTTTATTACATAAAGCACACATCCCTGACTATTGAAATACGAAACATACCTAGTATAATACACAAAATGCATAATTATGAAGGTTAGATATTATCTAAATATGAATAGGGGCCAAATACAAAATGCGTAACTCTTTCAAACAGAGTATCTGTACTAAGAATCTCAAAGATGGGAACGGGATTTATTAAACACTTTAGTTTGGAAGAAGCAATCGAAATGTTGGTTCTTATAGCGTTAACGCTGTTCTTTGTGACATTGTTTCTTGAACAAATATTTAGAAGACCTGATTTGTATCCACCAGGTTAGTTTTATTTTAATGGCTAGATTATAAAACAAAAATTCTGGGTATCCCTAATTATAAAAAAAACAAATATCTAAATATATTGCTAAAAAAATGTTGAAACTTTGAGTTCTGCAAGACTTGGTAAGATAGTCGAACCAGCCTTTAGGGTTTCCTTATTTAAGTCACAAGAGCTGTGCGTATATAAAAGTGGAAATGTTTGAAAGGTTGTGGTAATCAGCTACTAGTAAAAGTCATAATGCCAGGGTGAGGAACTCCATGGGTTTTGGTCGGTAGTTCAGTTTCTATTGGGACTCCAACACAGATTTGGCGCGACGGCATTAGCATATACCTAACTTGCCTCTCCTCCTATATCTACTCTACAAATACATAAATACGCTTAAAATTTAGAGACCATATTTCATCCCTTCTCCGTGTAGTGACGGAGTAAGAATACAGTGTGTGTCTTTACGTAATAAAAAGAAATTAAACCCTAAACCAATCCGTTTGGCCAGCGTGGTATATTAGTAGTCCAAGTATCCCTCCGTCACGGGAAGGGGCCCGTCCCTGCAGTGGGATATTAGTGGGCTGTTATGATTTCATCCCTTAAACTCGTTGGTCAACCAAACCAAGATTGATGAGAATGGTGAATATGTACTTAAATGTTTAGCTGGATAATAAGAGTTCACTCGAGGTTTTGCTAGCAACTATTACAGATAGAGAAACTAAAGATATCAAGAATTACCTAAGAAAATAAAAAAGTATTGGAAAAGTATTGTATTTTACAGAATACAAATAAAAAAAAAAATCTTTAATAAAAAACCTTTTATGCATGGTCCTTATCTATGGTATCATAGATAAGGACTATGGGGGAAACCATGAAAAAAGCTTTTGGCATTCTACTTCGAAGGTAGTGAGAAAATTAGTGCATTGTCATTATACATATAATCGCTTTTCCAGCGCTCTATTTAACATAAAAACGCAAGAGATATTTTTTGTAGATAATTTTACGAGAAACAATTTTATATTGACCGGTATTTACCTCCTAGCAATAAGACGTAGCAACTTATAACTTTTTAACTAACTAACCTTTATAACTTTTTTAGCCGGCACAATATCGATGTCATGTCTATTTTTCACATCTTCATAACAACATCATAATAAAGGTGTATGCAATAATTTAGCTCAATAGGAATTATTCCGCAGATCGTCAATTAAAATGACTGGACAATAAGTAAATTCAAAACTTAAGAAACGCATTGTTAATTCAACAAGGGTGGTCTAGCTCCAGTTTAGTAGATAAAGCCTAGGTTACTAGGTTATATCGTGTCCTAACCTTTGATCACCACCGACGGAATGGCATTGAGAAGAGTATTCTACAAATACAGTAACCGATAAAACTTACTATAATAGACATAGACACTCTTATTCATATATATTTTAAGATATCTAGTTCTATATCTAGTCTAGTGCGGAGCGGCGGCGGAGTGCTGCTTTGTACTCGTAAGACGCTCCGTGGTCTTGTGCCTACCCTTAATGGGAAAAAGGCGTGGGTTTATGTATGTATATAGTTCTACATAATATGTAACAATTATATTTTTTTACGGACTGCCTTACGAAAAGTTTTATGACCTAATAAATTTGTTCGTTGCACTTCTTTGTTCCGTAAGGGTGGTGTGGTTAATGTCTGTGTATGGGGTTAGTACCCAAAAAAGCATCCATGGCGACTCTATAGGGTGTGAAAGGAAGAACAGAAACACGCTTGTACCATACAACTACATATATAAAATACAACTGCCTACCAGAAGTCATTACGTTTCGCCGAACCATACAATGTTTCTATGATATTTTGGTAAAACATGCTTTTTACTTCTACTTTCTCACTGTAACACTCACCTCTTAATATGCTCTAAAAGGCACTGAACAGCAGGGCTGTTACAGATCATTTAATTAAAACGATATTTACTATGTGCTTAATAATTTCATTTTCAGGACCAAAACCATTACCACTAATAGGAAATTTACTATCCGTTGCTCTACAACTGAGAAAACTAAAACATCATCACAAACTATGGCGTCATTGGACTCGTATATATGGCAACATATTGGGTTTGAGACTGGGATTCACCAACATAGTTATTATATCAGGGAAGAACTTTATAAGAGAAATATCTGCTAGAGAGGTGTTTGAAGGTAGACCTGATGGATTCTTTTATGTTGTACGATCATTTGGTAAAAAACTTGGTAAGTTGGTCTTTCACCAAATGTTGGTTGCGTTTGTTTTCTATCTTCTTTTAATAAACAAATATATGTAGTAAAAATTTAAAGTAATATTTATGCACGATATAAACTTATTTATGTAGGTATATTGTAGGGTACGCGTTCCTCTTAGTGATGACGGAAATACATACATAGTGTATCCGACTTATACCATAATAATAGGTGTGGTAAAAACTAAACTAAAGAAAAGTGTGCAGGTATATTTTTTACGACAACTAAAGAAGGAAAACTTGCACTTGTCAGAGCGTTGTTAGAAGGTCAGGTTACTCTCCGTCAGCCATATACAACAGCTATAGTGGCCAATCCCTGCGGTAAAACATTCAGTTGATGATACAGAATTATATTTTGACTCATTTACTTTTATCCTCTTATTCATATAATTATTTATCATTTATTGATTATAATACTTTCGTCATGTTATTTACAGCTGCATCAGTTTTCCCTTTTTATATGTTTTTAATATTCCAGGAATAGTATTCAACGATGGACCATCTTGGACTAACACAAGGCGTGTAGTTTTAAAATATCTAAAGAATTTTGGCTACAACACACGTTGTATGGAGAACTACATAAACGAAGAATGTCGGGCTCTAGTCAAACTAATCACAAAGCAATCGGGAAAACCAATACAAGTTAACAATATGTTTCAAATTACAATTGTGAACATTCTCTGGAGACTTGTCGCTGGAAAAAGGTTATTAATGTTTAATAGACTTTATTGAAGAGAGTCCGCCGATTGCAGGACGGATATCCCACGGGGCAAAAAGGTTCTTAATTGGCGACCGCGTGCCGGTAGACTTAAGCCCGATTTACACATCGACAAGTACAGTAGCGAGTTAAGTAGTAAGTTGTTGATTAAGTTGATTTAAATAGATCTCCATCCTATTTTTTGCCGATTTAAGTTGGCGAGACGCGAGAGAGGGGGCTACTTCGTACTTAACTCCCCAAAATATAGGATGGAGATCTATTTAAATCAACTTAATCTTAAAATACTACTTAACTCGCTACTGTACTTGTCGATGTGTAAATCGGGCATTAGAGTGGGCACTCACGCTGGCAGTTGGATGTATTTGGAAGGTATCATTTCGCTAATTTGGAGGAGGCATAGCTGCGTCAAACAGCAAACATCTTTTGATTGATATGATGATAATGACTTAACAAAGTGTACGATCACCCTAGAGTTATGTAGGTACCGTCTTCAAACTGTAGGCAAATTTAAGCAGTCATGACACAAGTTTAAATATATCAATTTTACATACAAATATTTTTGTTCTACTTGCTTTAGCTGTAAGTACTTTATCTCTACATCGCGTCAAGCTATTGATTATAAGATTGTGTCCTATGGTGACAAACCCGGTGCAGAGCCACTGTAAGATTCCTAAAGCACAAAGTTCTTCTGTATCTTTTACCTACACATATTTGCGCTGATTGTCTCGTAATAAATTTAGCGAGGCTAGAAACTTATTACTTGGTAAGCAACTGTTAAGAATAGTTATTAAATGACATATTTAAATAAATATTTCCTAAACCAATCCGTCTGGTTAGCGTGGTATTAGTAGATCATCTCTCCGCCATGGGAGGAGGCCCGTCCCTGCAGTGGACATTAATGGGCTGTTACGATGAAATAATTATTTAATGTCATTATTAATTTTTTCCACAGATTCGACTTAGAAGATGCGAAACTTAAAACGTTATGTAACTTAATAACAAGATTATTCAAAGCTGTGGACATGAGTGGTGGAGTCCTAAATTTCTTTCCTTTTATAAGGCATGTGGCTCCGGGATTATGTGGATATACAGAACATCTTTCCAGTATCAATGCTGTTCATACATTTTTAAAAGTAAGTAAAGTAATTGCTGGTTAACACAATATGAGTGGTATTCGGCAGCTGTTAGATAAAACCATCGCAGTTTCATACGACCTATTCTCGAAAGTGAAGAGAATGCAAGAAGCCAGGTCTTTTTAAATAGATGCTAGCCCCACACTACCTCAATGTTTTCCCCGGCTAGTGCGGTACATATAAGGCTGATTTTTTCCCCCGAAATTAAGAGATGCCTTATTCCGAAGGTTACGAAAAGGGTACAGGACCGCAATACAATGCATCTGAGATTTTATAAGTTACTTGTGGCTAAATAATTGGCAATCAAAGTGTAAATTACATTTTTAATAAAATTATTTGTTACAGGAAACTATAGAAGAACATAAACAAACCCTAAATGTTAAAAACCCAAGAGACGTCATCGATTCAATCCTAATTGAAAAAATGGACAAAAACAACCAGGCTACTAGTAGGTATTTCAAAAATAACACATTATATTAAAATATCTTAGTTTTAACACATTATATTAAAATATCTTTTTTTTTGTCATCATCAATTAAAATGATGATGACCAAATTATTAGTCTAATATTTAATAAACTGTACCAGTATGGCAAACAGTACTTTTTTCTCGTTTGCCACACTACTGATTTTTGCACACCTTTGATTTTTTATATACAATATTAGCTAGTGCAGTGCCTACAATTCGGTTTTTCAACAAGAACCTTATCAAGTACTGTTACGGGCTCATTAATTAAAATACTAATCTTTTACTTTCAGATGAAGACCTTCAAGTAATTTGTTTGGATCTATTCGAGGCTGGTATGGAGACTGTATCCAACACAGCAGTATTCATGCTGCTACACATAGTTCGTAACAATGACGTACAAAACTTATTGCAAAATGAGATTGACCATGTTATTGGACCTCTACGAGAACCAACACTTAGTGATAGAACCAAGTAGGTACCTGTAAAAAAATAAATCTACATTGATCCTATTCTACTAATATTATAAACGCGAATACGTGTGGTGACGGAGTAAGAATACAATATGTCACCACCCCATCTCATCCCATGGGTGTCGTAAAAACCAACTAAGGGACTATCCGTGAATATTATCTTTACGAAATAAAAAAGAAAGAAAACTTGAAATTAAACACTATACCAATCCGTCTGGCTTGCGTGGTATTAGAAGGCCAAATATCACTCCGTAACGAGAGAAGGCCCGTCCTTGCAGTGGGACATTAATGGGCTGTTATGATAAACGCGAAAGCTTGTAAGTACCTATGTA
Organism: Schrankia costaestrigalis; assembly: GCA_905475405.1. NCBI lineage: Eukaryota > Metazoa > Arthropoda > Insecta > Lepidoptera > Erebidae > Schrankia > Schrankia costaestrigalis. The sequence continues at coordinate 11,214,880 of FR997838.1, forward strand.
TTTTTAATACTCTTTCACGTAATAACTACTGAATGGATTTTAATTTAACTTTACAATAATAAGTATGCCGTAATTCATCAGAATAACACTTACAAATTACTTATAAAAATATTGTGTTAATTTTTCAAAATACGCAGACGATTCAATAGTCGCGGGCACAACATAGTAAGTAACTGATCCCTCTGTAGCAGAAGAACAGATTCGCAAAATCCTGGAAAAGCAAAATCCTAGATTAGCAGAAGGACAGATTCGCATAAAGGCAGATACTGTCGTGTTCGTATGATATACAAACTAAACCATATATTAACCTTATTAAGTATCAATTTTTGATCTCTAATTTGCAAATATCAATCAGGCAATTTTACTGTCCCTCTGCTAATAGAGGGTACCTAACTGATATTTCAGCCACCAACCTACCACAAAACTTCTACAACGGAAAAGTTGTATTGTTTCAGATTCAGTTTATCTTATGCGCCTTGCAATAATGCGATAACGCCAGTTTCACTTGTTGTGGTTAATATGTTTATCTCTATTGTATGATATCTAGAGTTAGTTTTCTAGTTCTTGGTACTTTCTGCTTTTTACATGCGTAGCCTATTTCTATTTATTGTCGTTTAAAAACTTTATAGCTTTAAATCTGAAGAGTCTTAAATCTTACTCTCTTAAATTATAGTGTATATGTGTAAACATTATACTATGCATATTTATACTCGTATCTTGTTAAAGAATGGTGTACACCGAGGCTGTATTATTGGAAACGTTGCGGATCTCTAGCGTTGCTCCGGTCGGCATCCCGCATATGGCTACTGAAGATGCACAGTTAGGCAACTATGTTATTCCTAAGGTAATTAATACCTACAGACCAAAAATGCGAAAATAAATTAATATTTACAGACATCTACACAGCGCCATCTGTTCCCTAAGTAAGGTAGGCCTAACCTGCTTGTGTTATGCGTAACAGAACAACAGATATTAATACATACTTATATACTTTTCTTTTGTAAATACATACATATTATACATAGAAACACTCAGACCAATGCAAACAATCATGTTCATGCACACAAAGATTTGCATTGAGCGGGAATTGAACCCGAGACTTCTGCGTAGCAGCCATGTAATAAAACCTTTTGGAGAGATAATAAAGAATATATTATTAACCACTACGCCATCGCCGCAGAGGTCGTCAAAGCCTTTCTAAAGTTAATAACGCCACCAAGACAACAATTGCTTTTATTATTATAATTTGTTTAGGGTACATTCATATTGTTCGCGATGTATGATCTCCATAATGGCGAACACTGGCAAGATCCACTGGAATTCAGACCTGATCGCTTTATCACTAAGGACGGAAACTTAATGCAAGATGAGTGGTTAATTCCTTTTGGTACAGGTAAATAATTTTACTATTATTGTTTAAAAATTGGAAACAATGACAAAAATCAAGAGATACTATCATAGATATCAGAACAAAATCATATTTCTGTGGATAATATAATGTTAACGACATTCACATACCGCCATTTAGTGTCAAACGAAGTTGAGGTTTGTAAGGAAGGTTTTAGACAATGGATAAATCTACTTTTATGCAACTTATTTTAGTAAATACATACTTGTTACATATCATCATAACAGCCCATCAATGTCCCACTGCAGGGAAGAGCCTCCTCCCGTGACGGAGAGATATTTGGCCTACTAATACCACGCTGGCCAGACGGATTGGTACATGGTTTAATTTCAAGTTTTCCTTCTTTTTATTTCGTTAAGATGATAGTCCCTTATTCGGTTTTTACGACACCCATGGGAGGAGATGGGGTAGTGATATATTGTATTCTTATTCCGCCACCACATGGATATTGTTATATATACAGATGAAAATCTCAGACCAATGCAAAAGTTTGTGATCATGCACATAAAGACTGACGGAAATCTGTGACCTTTGCGTAGCATTTATGTAGCAAATGTAGAGAAACCGGCTTGATATGGCGGCCAAAAGGGTAGTAAAAAGCTGGTATAGTCTCATAGGATGACCAAAGCATATATTTTAATCTTTATTTAAGAGCGTTTATAGGGCTCACTAGCGCCGCCCATAGAAAAAAAATCATAATTCCCAAATAGGATCAATAATGCAAAATGTTCGCATTCGAAAAAAAACAGCCGTTTTTGTTTATTATTGCAATATTTATCTAATTGAAAAGCATTTAAAGTGTTAAGAGAGTATTAAACAAATACTTTATTGCCTTTTCTCAAGACTTCGTTACCAAAATTTTGCATTATTGATCCTATTTGCGAATTATGATTTTTCTATTGGCGGCGCCAGTGAGCCACGTAAAGGCCCATAAGGAACTTTGTCATACTTTGACTGTCGCTCTACAACAATTTATTTTCTGTTTACAGGAAGAAGACGTTGCATCGGTGAGGGTTTAGCAAGGTCAGAACTATTTATGTTTCTGACTTATATATTTCAGAAATTCACTTTGAGAATCCCAGAAGGAGATCCTATACCATCCGCTGAACCCAACAGTGGTCTTACGCTTTCTGCTAAACCATTTAAACTAATTTTTGAACCAAGAATGTGAACCTTTATAAAATGTATCCTTTTTTGCTGTAGCTTTGACTTAGAAGTAAATTTTTGACTGGTGATTGGAGGTTTATGACAAACATTAGTGGATTGCAGAAATAATTTATCATCTAAATATCATCAACATTAGTTTAGTAACTTTGTTTGTGAAGTTTCTGTTTATATTTCTTGAAAACGAAATTGCGCAAGTATTATACTTAATTGAATCAATGCTTTGCTGGTTGGAGTTGGTTTTAATAAAATAACATAATACACTTACTGTCTTTTATTTAATTTACCTAACTACACTGACCAGTAACTGGATATACATCGCTTTTATATTGGAACCTGACTCCCTGATCTCGGGTGTCTGCCTTGCGAGTATGGGAATAAGTAATATATGTGTATGGAAGATGCAATCAAACGCAAGGGGCTGGCGGTATGTTCTAATATATCGAAAGGAGATTGAAAACTTTACCTATCTGCTAATAATTATCTATTTAGCTAACAATCTACTCTACTGATATTCAAATTTAGCGGGAAACCTAATATAGATTAAAAAACATGCTCAACACAAAAACATGTAGATATCAAATTGATGCCATGTGTTTTATTTTTGTATCCATATGGAAAGATATATTAACGAACATGGCAGGGCATTCTATTTTCATATTATAAAAGGGCACACATAAAATATACATTCAATTGCAGCATTACTTCTTCACCCTTACGAAGTCCCTTCACTGAAAATCAATGCAACCATCGCGCATGCGTCACTCATTTTCTTTCGCCGCTGTCAAGACCAACCGGCGTTGTATTTTGTTGTTAAAATTCTACTGAAAACAAAGACTCTAAAACTTCAATAATTCCTAATAAAGTCTCCTTATACGTGTGTTATAAAGTAGATAGTGTTATAAGTGCTTTGTAATGTAGAGTTAAGAAAAGTAAAATTCGTGTTTAATAATAGAGTGTGTTAAAAACAGTGACCATGACGTTTACAGTGTTTAAAAATTGTTGATCTAGTGTAATATACATAACGATATCTATTACTAAGTATTTATATTATTAATTATGTAGATGTAAGTAAAAAGAGATATCAAAATGAATGAGACCCTAGGCAGGGGTTACGCCCGCATAGAGGCAATAAGAGCGGCGCGAGGCGAGCCCCTATCGTCCGTGCCTGACCCCGGGGCGCCTCCTCCTGACCGATACAACTGCGTCTACTTCACCCTTTGCATTGCTGGAGCTGCCTTCCTACTTCCCTTTAACAGGTATACTTCAAGTTAGAAATATGTCATCACACTGTCTAATCCCGAGGGAACTAATCCCTCGGGATTAGACAAGAAGATATGCTATTTATTTACGACAAACATAAATTGAAGTTGTAGTTAAACCCTGATTACCTACTTATACATTGTATGTATTTGGTAGTGTATAGATTAGATAAGCTATAGTACAAAACTAACACACTAGTTTTTACTCTAAAAGGAGATGGTCCTGAATTCGATTATATTGTTACAGTCGTTTCTTGACCAATTAGAAAAGATGTGAATATTTTCGCTGATATTTTTTCTGCGACATAAGGGTATACCTCCCAAGAAACCTCATTAAAATTTTTTAAGTTGTTTGATTTATTTTAAAAAGTAATCTAAGTAAAATAATGAAATGGCGTCTTACAACGACTTTTGGTTGTACTTTTCTGCTGTATATTTCCTTTGATATCATAGTAAAGACGTAAAAAATAGCTAAGAAATATGGTTTTAAATGCATATACCTACTTTATATCGTAAATAAATAGGTACTATACATACAAAAGTGTACATTAGTCCCTTAATAATATTTTACCTAACCTCGGGATGAGATATGGTGTTAACAAACTGTATTCTTGTCTTAGTCTAAAATCACACAAAAATTAAATAGGTATATTATGAATAACTTTTAATCTTTACAGTTTTATAATGGCGGTAGATTACTTCCAAGCCCAGTATCCAAATTCGACGATAATGTTCGATATGTCAACTGTATACATTGCATCTGCGTGTGTCGCTGTCGTTGCAAACAATCTAGTACTCGACCTCTTCACGTATAATACTAGAATCACATTTGGTAAGTTAAGTATTATAAACAAATAAATATTGCTCACACATTCACACAACGCCATCTATTCCCAAACTAAGCAAAGCTTGTACTATGGGTACTAGACAACAGATAAACATAGTTAAATACTTTTTTTTCTGTAAATACATACATTATACATAGAAAACAGTCAAACTAATGCAAACAATCATGTTCATGCACACAAAGATTTGCATTGAGCGGGAATCGAACCCGAGACCTCCGCGTAGCAGTCATGTTATACATAACAGAGTGGTTACAACCACTACGCCACAAAGGTCGTCAATAATACTTATTTTTTATCTTGGGAAACTTTATAGAGGCCGTGTGTGCAATGAGTCCCTAAAATATGGAAATACGGTGTACCGACTAAAATGTATGGTGTTATGATATTTGGATATTTAGGTTGTGTTAAGGACGCGTCTTACCATTGATCTAAAACTATTAACCTTTTATATATACTTATTTACAAAGTTGCTTCTCCATCGTAGTTTTTAAGCTGCATGTAAATTCTCGTACCTTAAAAATTCGGTTAAGTTAGTTAACTTTTAGTTGTTAAATTGTCACACAATAGGTAAGACAATTTGACAACTAAACGTTAACTTAACCAAATTTTTAACGATTTTAAAGTACGAGAATTGACATGCTAATTGAAAAATAAATTAGCAACTTCACCTATTTGGCTCATTGCCTGCTTGTAATTACTTTAGTCATTAAAGGTAAACAGTGAAGTTTGCTGTAGGTAGACTTTTTGTTTTATCACAAATCCACTACTTAAAAAGTAGTTTGAGTTAATTTGGTTTCTACAGTAATATTTTTGGCTTGATATTTTGATATTTGGTTGTAGGAGGTAATCTTTAAAATGACGTACTTATTGCTATGCTTTTGTAAAGCGTAATTGTCTAAAAAACAAAGATTTACTTTAGTATAATAATTAGCTATTATACCAACAAAATGTCTTGTAAATTTCAAAATTATTATTTATTGGAATTTCACGTATTTTAAGTGAACTATATAACATTTTTTTTAAAATTTCAGGTATACTTGTATCGTTAGCTACAATGTTGTTTGTAGCTGTATGTAATATTGGATGGGACGGATTTTCAAGTCATGTTTCTTACACTATCAACTTGGTTGCTATCGGTATAGTAGCATTTGGATGTACAGTACAGCAAGCTTCATACTACGGATTCACGGGATGTTTACCGCCTAGGTATACACAAGCTGTTATGGCAGGTGAAAGTAAGTCGAAGAAAGAGTATTATTAAGTTTAAATTCAATAAAACTTTAATGAATAAAGTGGCATCACATATACAAAAACCAACATTCAAAACCTATACAATTTATTTGACTTATTTAAAGATGAAAACACATAAAAGAAAGGAATGTTAGAGATTTTACTTCGATTAAAGCAAAACTCTACTTCATAAAATACACATAGTCCTCCCCCAAACCAATATATTATTATTATGTACTAACTGATCCGTGCCCACTTCGTTGGGCGGCGAAAAAAACATTATTAGGCGTCCCTTTTTTAAACATATTTCATTACTGCTCTACTTCTATTAGTGATAGCGTGATATTATGTAGCCTATGACACTCCCCAATTAATGGACCATTCAACACAGAAAAAATTAAAAAATCGGTTTATTAGATCCAGAGATTTCCCCCTACAACATCACAAACTCACGAACTTTACATCTTTTAAATCTACTATGTAAATCTAATTGCATTAACAATTTCAACAGGCGCTGCAGGATTTTGGGTATCACTAGATCGTATCATCACAAAATACGGATTTCACCAGCCACGTCGTAGTACGTTCATGTTCTTTGTGTGCTCCATTTTTATCCTATTGGGACATTCGGTGTTCCACCACACAATGATGCGACATCCTCTAGTACAACACTACTTGAAACTTACAAACGAGTCCAGACATCGAAGACGCATTCAATTGCATTTGAATCCTAATGAAGATGCTACTTTGGTGAGTTTGTTTAATTTTAAAGGTCAGTAAAGAGACGGATGTTCTGGTGAAGGTTGCAAGCAACTAAAGGATGAGGGAAGCACACTGTATGTATGGAGATGTATCATCATAACAGCCCATTAATGTCCTACTCCAGGGACGGGCCTTCTCCCGTGACGGAGGGATACTAATACCACGCTGGCCAGACGAATTGGTATAGGGTTTAATTTCAAGTTTTCCTTCTTTTTTATTTCTTAAAGATAATATTCACCGATAGTCCCTTAGTCGATTTTTGCGACACCCATGGGATGAGATTGGGTGGTGACATATTGTATTCTTACTCCGTCAGCACACGGAATAGGTTGAAGCAAGTCTATGTCTAGTAGTGGATGTCTTATAGCTGAGATTGATGAAAGTGATTCGTGATCTCGGTTACCAGTTATTGTAACTTTGCTACTCTGGTAAAACATCGGTACGAACTCTTTCTGAACTTATCTCACTAGATGCGATCTGTGGTCGAAGTAAACGCCTGGAAACTGCAAATCAAAGCCTAGACCGCCTGGCCAGCGTGGTATTAGTTGAGTTTTTCGCCGTCAATTGAGGAAGATGGTCTCCAGATCTATGTCTGTCGGCAATTTAACATAAATGAACAATTACTAAAAAGTTAAAAAAGTTTTACTATTCATTTTTAAGAAAGAGTGGTAAAAATTAAAGATTTGCCTTGGAGTATTTTTTCCTGACCCAAACTCTTGCCAATCAACTCAACTCCACTTATTACTTAAAAAGCAATATAACTATAATCGAGTAATCAATATTATTTTATTTTAGATGGAAAGTGAAGTAGGTGAAGCAAGCTATGGGGTGTTAAAACTTCAAAGTCCCGCTTCTACAGCTGGGCAAGGTAAAGTATTTTAAAAATGACAATCATTATACCACAAAAATATTTTATTTATGTATAGGTTTATTGTTTTCTTTAGACAAAAGAAAAGGAAAATATTTAGAAAAATGTGTTGATTAAAAAATTCACCTATTGAAAGACAGAAAAAATAGATACTTTCTTAAAAAAATATTTTACGAAACTTGTACAAGTTTCAATGTAAAGCAGGACTCGGACCAATGGACTTTGTGAACTTTATGTGCACTAACTGTTGAAAGTTTAACAATGGAAAGTAGTTTATAGTTTTCAATTGATTGGTTTCCTATATCTTTCCTACATAAAGTGTGAGATAATTTATTTTCATTACAGGTGAAGTAGAAACAAACACATTTAGTTTCTCCAACCCCGTGTATTCGCCAACGGCGGTGGCTCCTGCGACAACAGGGGATTCAGTCATCGAATCTATACCAGAGGGGATTCCCTCAGAAACGTCATCAGCCTTACGAACACCAAGACCTTCGTACAAAGTAGAAGATGTAGTCTTTGAGTCACCAGAAAGACCTACGTCTTGGAGAGCTTTTAAACGTAAGATGTTTTTTTTTATTTTTTACTAGCTACCTATTTATTTTTAATTCTTACCTATAAAGATAGGTTCTTCTTATTGGCAAAGCGTCTGAGACCCTTTTTCCCATAATTACTTCCAATCTTCTGCTAATAGTAACACAGGAAATAGAATTTAGGTACTTACTATTTAGGACGTATGCCCAGAAGATGACCATGTACGGTATCGAATAATGCTTTAAAGGTTTTAAAAACTCTCTCGGACATGCATACCAATTTTATTATATTTTTGGAATTAACCAGGGGTACTTATTAACCCGGAGCAAAACCCGGGCTTTAGATGGAAGACCGCTTTGGGTGTCCAACTTAACCTCCTCGCTGATCAACGTGAGAAAAACATAGACAAAGTATTTCCCCCACGTTATAAAGTCTTCATCTATAAATGGATAAGTCGAATGTAGAAGAAATTGTTGTTCTTCAACCTTATGGAATGAAATATTACCTATGGTACTATAAAGCTTTTTTAAAAACTTCGAGTCCTTATTTGTCGTCGCTTGTATCGTTATCTATATATCTACATACTTAATATTTGAATGAGGTTTATATATTATTTGTGTACATGGCAGGTGGAGTATTAGCAAGGTGGGCAGTTGCACGAGCCATCTACCCATACATGGTGTCCATTGGACTGGTCTACTTCACAACATTGAGTTTATATCCCGGCATCTCATCAGAGATTCCGTCTTGTCGTCTGGACTCCTGGATGCCTATCATGCTTATGTCTGCCTTTAACTTCTTCGATTTTATAGGAAAAGTAAGTTTATTATTTACCTATGTTACAGTTTTTTATTTATCTAAATGTTTTGAAAAGAATGAAATTTAAGTTTGATTTAATTTTATTTCCCTACATTTTGTAGACCAGTGGTATCGTAATGACATAGGTATACCATAAAAAGCTTTAGGTTGTATACAAGCCTAGTTTAGCCTAGTTAGTTAATAAACTAATTGCACATTTTCCCGGCATATGATTTGTATGCTCGACACAGGTTTGATACATTCTACGCGAATTATTAGTATAATATCTAGAAACATTTTTGATTAAAGTAATTATAATAAGTAGGTAAATTAATAATTATCTAATATATAACATCAGCTTTACATTTAGGTATACCTATGTCGTACTTTAGCCTTACGATTAGGTATGCTTTTATCGTACTTACTACGCATTAAATATTAAATAATTTGACATGAATTATTCAAGTGGATATATTAAGTCCGCTTGTCTTCCATGACAGTTATCTGGTACAATGCCATTTGACATTCGATAAAACGAAAGACGCCACAGATTATTTCTATTAGTATCACGCTTAATTACACTTAATTTATTAAACTTTGCAATAAAAATATTTAATTGGCTGCTAGATAAATCATCATATCGAGCTTATCGTATTTGAAGTTTAAAAAGTTAATTTATTGTTGAAGAAAATAGACAGGTACGATGTTTTATTTCTATATATTTTTAAACGTTTTATTGGCAGTCGTTTAACGGTTTCAAAACGAGCTTACGGCACTCATTAATTCACAGCGTAAGCCAATGTCTCTTCACACTACAAAACATTTTTAAAATATTTTATTATTACTTTCACCCCTAATACGCTGCTAACGCGGCTCTAGTTGAGAAAAAGGGGCAACGAATAAAATTAATTTTCACAAAAAAAAAGAACCGACTTCAAAGACAAAAATTGCACTAAAAAGTAATAAATAATTACTTGTATTTTGATTTTACAACAATAAATCAGCCATTATTTCTATTTAATTTTAATTTATAGAATAGGTTCTTTTCATTAAGTATTGTAAAAGTATTGTTAAGGATATTTCTTTAAGAGTCTGTAAATATATTTATTTGTAGATTGTTTAAAAGATAATCAAATTATTACAAATAATGTAATATTATTGTTATTTTTGGAGTCGGTGTCAGCCACGATCGTTATTATTAAGTATACCATTTTTTATTTCTGACTGAAAACTTAAACAAATATTATGGCGCCGTGTTATACACAGACTAATAATTACATAAAATTCACATTCGAAAATGAAACGGCCGTTTTCGTTTTAAATGCAATATTTATCTAATTAGAAACCATTTAAAGTGATGAGAGTGTGTTATACAAAACTTTATTGCCTATTCTAACGAACTTGTAGACAACATTTTGCATTATTGATCCTATTCGCGAATTATTTCTTTAAATCTAATCTATTTTAAGTTCTGGAAAGCTTTAATCAGTTATTAAATATAATATTAAAACGTTTAAATGTGATACTGGTATTTTAAAATATATTTATTTAAATATGATAAGAATAGTTGTTTAATATTTGTTTAATTTTTAAACTAATCCATACACAATCAACAAATATAATGTCGAAGTCATTTATAATCTGTAATTCATGGCCGTCATTCCGTTTGCTTAGGTATTATCGTACTTATTCCGTTGGCTGACACCGCCTCCAAAAATAACAATAATATTACATTATTTGTAATAATTTGATTATCTTTTAAACAATCTACAAATAAATATATTTACAGACTCTTAAAGAAATATCCTTAACAATACTTTTACAATACTTAATGAAAAGAACCTATTCTATAAATTAAAATTAAATAGAAATAATGGCTGATTTATTGTTGTAAAATCAAAATACAAGTAATTATTTATTACTTTTTAGTGCAATTTTTGTCTTTGAAGTCGGTTCTTTTTTTTTTGTGAAAATTAATTTTATTTCTAAATTTTTAGTGAATTCCAATTCTATAAATCCGTGTGGTGACGGAGTGAAAACACAATATGTCACCACCTCATTTCATCCCATGGGTGTCGTAAAAACCGACTAAGGGACTATCCGTGAATAGAGATTGAGATATAAAAAGAAGGAAAACTTAAAATTAAACCCTATACCAATCCGCCTGGCCAGCGTGGTATTAGTAGGCCAAGTATTTCTCCGTCACAGAAGGAGGCCCGTCCCTGCAGTGGGACATTACTTTGTCGGAATATGGGTAGACCTACGAAACGCGCTGCTTATATGAGACAGCGCCGATTGAATGAAACAAACGAAGAAAGGGATAAACGCCTTTTAATGTAGGAAATCTACCTCCAATGTCATTTCAAAAGAGACTAGTGAACAACGGAGGACCTACATGCAAAAAGTTTTAAATAGGGAGAACATCGAAAAGCGTAGCCACCGTCTCGGCATGGTTAATTGGTAATAATAATTAAGTTAATTAAAATTAAAATAAATCAAATAAATATAATAATTATTATTATCAATTTGTTATATCTAAAGAATAAGTTTAAAATAAATTAAATGCAATTCAACAATTTTGTCTATTTATAATCCGTTATTAATTCCTATTTTAATTTAAAATAAGAATTTCATTCAAGTCTTAAACCACACCTGCGATTACATTCATAATGTTAAGTTTTCATCAATACAATTAAAATAAGCCCAAACACAAGGTAGCTGCTGTATGCCGTTGAGGAGTTTCTTCGACCCTCAGTCGTCTTTATCATGAGATCATGTTTGTGTAAAGTTGTGTAAAGTTTTCATCAATACGAATAAAATAAGCCCAAACACTCGGTAACTGCTATATACCGTTGAGGAGTTGCCTCGACCCTCAATCTTCTTCATCATCAGATCATGTTTGTGTAAAGTTTTGTAAAGTCTTCATCAATACAATTAAAATAAGCCCAAACACAAGGTAGCTGCAATATGCCGTTGAGGTGTTCCCTCGACTCACTCTGGTCTCCAGGATCTGACCAGTTCTTACTCTTGACTATTTGGTAGTGACGTCAGAGATGCACATGTATGACAAGATTTTACACAATGCGTCCCTACAATTTTCAAGAGATGCCCTCGATTTCTCTGGGATACCGTCATCCAGATCCAGATCTGGTGACAATGGGACCAAATGGGAAGCATACCCATACGAACAAAAAAAAAATTTTTCAAATCGGTCTAGCCGTTTTCGAGAAATCAGGTAACAAACACAAAAAATAAAAAAAAAAATAAAAAAAAAAAAAAAAATACAACCGAATTGAGAACCTCCTCTTTTTTGAAGTCGGTTGAAAATTAAAATCTATAGACCTAAGAACGACTCTACTATTTTATATCCCAACATACTATCGATCGACAAACATTTTTGCCGGTTACCTATATAGAGCTAACTAAAAGTTTAAAGTTATATTTATATTTCAATTTATACCTCTCCTAAATATATTTCATTACTGACTAGTAACTGTATCATGATCTACTTAGTACTTTTTAAGGATGGGAAAAAGTTTAAAGATAAAACTAGCATAAAAATCATAGTCATATTTTGCTTTTGCGAATTTGAATTTCAGTGAATCATTCGTCCCATTAAGTTAACACAATCATATTTCCCCAAAATAGTGAATAATACAATATTATTTTGTATTTCTAGATAGCAGCCGCGTGGCCATACGAATGGAGCCGCAGTCAACTGCTTATGGCTAGTGGTGTGCGACTGTTGCTTGTACCACTCATGCTACTGTGCGCTGCTCCGAGACACTCGCCTCATATCGTGGGAGATGTAAGTAATCTTATTTTTAGGAACCTTTTTTTCATAGTTTTTTTTTATCATGTGTGATTCACAAATTATTGTCCTGGTCTGAATGTTCTTTGTTTTCGTTAAATTACGGGGACTTTACACAAATTGTAAAGTCCTACTCTAGTGTGCGGTAGTCTCTAGGGCAACTTTTCTGTCATAATTCTCCGTGTGGTGACGGAGTAAGAATACAATATGTCACCACCCCATCTCATCCCATGGGTGTCGTAAAAACCGACTAAGGGACTATCCGTCAATATTATCTTTACGAAATTAAAAGAAGGAAAACTTGAAATTAAACCCTATACCAATCCGTCTGGCCAGCGTGGTATTAGTAGGCCAAGTATTCCTCCGTCACGGGAGGAAGCCCGTCTCTGCAGTGGGACATCAATGGGCTGCTGTTATGATGAATCGTCATAAAACTGAAACTGAAATCGTCTTAAAGGTGTAGTTTTTTTTTTCAATAACGATGTCTTTGTACAAGAATTTTTGCATTGCACGTATTAAAATATCTTACTTTATCGTGTATCTGTGAGTGTGACGAAAATAAAAAATAAAATTATCTTATTATTATATTATTAACTTGCCTGTTATATTTCAGATCTACCCGATATTGTTCTCCGTCGTATTAGGTTTTTCAAATGGTCTGTTTGGGTCTGTGCCGATGATAATGGCGCCATCTCGCGTTGGACGAGAGCATCGAGAAATTGCAGGTAAGAAGAAAGCAGTGGTTTCCTTGTCTTGCGAATAAATTTTCCCTTTATTTATAGAATACATGTAGAGTTAAACAATCAAAATATAAGTAACTATAGGCCGACCGTTTATCTCAGTCCCCGCCTGCGGTATGAAAGGGACGAGGGGGCGGGGTAGCGGTGTCCGTTATGGTAGCGTACACAAGAGCTATATCGAGTTGGTTACTATGCCAAATAAAATAAGTTTTTACAAAAAAAAAACCGACTTCAAAAACAATAATTGCACTAAAAAGTAAAAAATAATTAGTTGTATTTTGTTTTGCAACATTAAATCAGACATTCTTTTTACTTAATTATAATCTAAAGAATAGGTTCTTTTAAATATTGTAAAAAGTATTGTTAAGGATATTTCTTGAAGAGTCTACAAATATATTTATATGTAGATTCTTTAAAATATAATCAAATTATTACAAATAATGTAATATTATTGTTATTTTTGGAGTCGGTGTGAGCCACGATAATTATATTCTATTTTATATTCCTGACTTAAAATTTAAAGAAATATGGCGTCGTGTTATACACAGACTAAAGACTAAGATGAGAAAGTACTACGAATCAAAGACAATTACTTAAAATTAAAAACCATTTAAAGTGATGTGTTATACAGAACTTTATTGCCTTTTCTAACGACTTTGTAGACAACATTTAGCATTATTGATCCTATTTGCGAATTACGATTTTTTTCAATTGACGGTGCTGGTTAAACCTATGTAAACGCCCAAAGTTATGGAAAGCTTTAATCAGTTACTAAATAGGTATATAAAAACGTTTGAACGTGACACAGTTATTTTAAAATATATTTATTTAAATATGATAAAAATAGTTATTTAATATTTGTTTAATTTTTAAACCAATCCATAAACAATCAACAACTTTATGTCATAATGTCGAAGTCATATAATAATATAATCTGTAATTCGTGGCCGCCATTCCATTTGCTTAGATATTACTTATCGTATTTCGTTGGCTGACACCGACTCCAAAAATAACAATAATATTACATAATTATTATTTCATTATTACATAAAAATGAAAAACCATTTTTTTTTATACTAAACACGGCAATATGACTATATCGAACCTGATGGAAAGCGCGAGTACAGTCCACAAATGAAGCCAACGGATAGAATTCCAAAAACAACTTCCATCCGTCGTCATCATATTGCCGGTTTGGCCAAATGCTTCTTCACACTGCGTTTGAAGTACTCAATGTCATATGATGGAGGAAATACGTGAGCCGGAAGCTGGTTCCACAACTTAATGGTTCGGCATAGGAAGGAATTCCCGAACCTTTTGGTGCGAGCCGATATCTGACAGACCATTTAACCATTTCTTTTGAAATAAAATAATTTTAAAAATAATTGCCTTTTTTATTTTGTGTCTTATTTACAATTTTATTGCATAACACCTTTCTAGTTCAAAATAGTGATTGCTTCAAAACCCTCTAAAACGGTATTACTCCAGTAAAATAAGCATTCAACCTCGGAATGAAAGCGAATAAGCTGTAAATTTGCATAAACCTTTGTTGGGATGCACACACTAGCTTTTTCCCGTGATTTCGCTCGCGTTTATAAATATTATGAAAAATAAGGCTTATTTCAATATATAGTAGCATATTATGCATGCTTGGTCACAGCCTAATCGGTTTGAAATTGACAAGGTTACACACAAACTTCCATCCCCTATCTTATCCCTTTAGGGGTAGAATTTATCAAAATCCTTTCTTAGCGGGTGCCTACGTTATATCATCTACCTGCATGCCAAAATTCAGCTAGATCTGTCCAGTGGTTTGGGCTGTGCGTGCGTTATTAACGTGGTTCCTCCAGTAGGAATACTCCTACCACATACCTAGTGTTCTATCAACGCACAGCCCAAACCACTGGACAGATCTGGCTGAATTTTGGCATGCAGGTAGATGATATAACGTAGGCACCCGCTAAGAAAGGATTTTGATAAATTCTACCCCTAAAGGGATAAGATAGGGGATGGAAGTTTGTATGTAACCTTGTCAATTTCAAACCGATTAGGCTGTGACCAAGCATGCATATGCTACTATATATTGAAATAAGCCTTATTTTTCATAATATTTATAAACGCGAGCGAAATCACGGGAAAAAGCTATTGTGTGCATATAGTCGAAAATACGACTTTCCTGCGCTCTAAAGTCACGATATCTCGAAAGCGATGCTTTTTAGGAGAAAAGTGTTCAGATATTTTTTGTAGACAATTTTATGATCTACAATATTTATAATGACGTTAAATGCGTATTTCCCATAGAAAACGAGATAATGGGAAAAAACTGATTTTCGTGACCTTTGACCTTGAATAACTTATGACGCAGACACGTGATCATATGAGACTTTTCTACCAGTCATTAGTACACCAAAACAAAGGTTTATGCAAATTTACAGCTTATTCGCTTTCATTCCGAGGTTTGCCCCTAATTAAGCCTTATTTGACTGTACTATATCGGTTACTTTCAAATTTCACATTTGAAAGTAACCGATACCGATGTAAAACCTAAAGTTAACTTCTAAATCCCCTAAAACGAATCTATTTTTGCAAATAACCTCGTTTTTCAAATTGTTTTTATTAAAGAAAGATGTTTGTTGGGATTGCTAGATTACAATAATAATATAATGTTAAAAATCGTACAGAATTAAGGTTGTTAATAAGTTTAAGATGTTTTTCATGAATTGTTGACATTTAAGAAAAAGCACTTTAGGGGGTTTTGAAATTATATGACTCATATACACATTAAAACAGGTATGATTTAAACATATTAATTTGTAAGAATCAATCTTAGAAAATATTTACAGATAATAAGAACAATAATAAGAGCTTTTTTTATTTTTACACACTACCATAACGGACACCTAGTCAGTATGTCAGTATGACACTAGTGCAGTAAGCTAGTCCGTCTTCTATACAATTTACAAATTTCAAAGATGGTGGCGTCATCTTGCCATTTAAACTCGTACTTTCTTAGAGAAAATATGCAATCTAAATTATTACACAATTTAAAGCCTGACCAGAAAATAAAAAAACCTCTCCAGGTATTTCGATTGGTTTAGGGTATAATTTCAACATTTCCTTCTTTTTATTTCATAAAAATAAGCTAGTTAAAAATTAGAGCTGTGTTGTGATGTGATGTAGTTCAGGTCACAGTATCTAGATGGCGCCGTTTTGCCAAAAAATCAAGAGATAGCTCTCTCCTTTGTCCTCGCCCCCCGCGCGCCCCTATTACCGCAGGCGGGGTCTGAGTTAAACGGTCGGCCTATAGCTGACCCGTGCCCACTTCGTAGGGCGGCGAAAAAAACGTGTCACTTTAAAAAAAAAAATCATTACTGCTCTATTTCTGTTATTATTTATTAGCGTGATACTAATAGCCTATGACACTCCAGACTATTCAACACTAAAATATTTTTAAAACCGGTTCAGTAGATCCAGAGATTACCCCCTACAACGTCACAAACACACAAACTTTACCTCTTTATAATATTAAGTATAGAAGTTTATATATATGTTTTAAAAGAATATAATCTTAAGTCTGGGCAGAAAACAAGTCTACTAAGTGCAGAACATTTAGTCTCTCTTTACGACACCCCTCCATCATTTTACGCCACCCTCCATCATTTTACGACACCCTTGCAGTTTGATGACAACCTTGCAGTTTTACGACACCCTCCATCATTTTACGACACCCTTGCAGTTTTACGACACCCTTGCAGTTTTAAGACACCCTTGCAGTTATACGACACGCTCCATCATTTTACGACATCCTTGCCGTTTTACGACACCCTTCCATCTTTTACGACACCCTCTATTATTTAACGACACCCTCCATGCATTTTACGACACCTTCCATCATTTTACGACATCCTTGCAGTTTTACGACACCCTTCCATCATTTTACGACATCCTAGCAGTTTTACGACACTCTCCGTGAATTTTACGACACCCTTCATCATTTTACGACACTCTACATCATTTTACGACATCCTTGAAGTTTTACGACACCCTTCCATCTTTTACGACAGCTTTCATCATTTCACGACACCCTAGCTGTTTTACGGCACCGTCCATGCATTTTACGACATCCTCCATCATTTTACGACATCCTTGCAGTTTTACGACACCCTTCCATCTTTTACGACATCCTTCATCATTTTACGACACCCTTGCAGTTTTACGAAACCCTCTCAGTTTTACGACACCCTTGCAGTTTAACGACACCCTTGTAGTTTAACGACACCCTTGCAGTTTTACAACACCCTTGCAGTTTTACGACACCCTTGCAGTTTTACGACACCCTCCATTATTTTTCGACACCCTCCATCATTTTACGACAACCTCCATCACTTTACGCCACCCTAGCTGTTTTACGACACCCTCCATCATTTTACGACACCCTTGCAGTTTGACAACACGCTCCATGCATTTTACGACACCCTAGCAGTTTTACGACACCCTCCATCATTTTTCGACACCCTCCATGCATTTTAAGACATCCTTGCAGTTTTACGACACCCTTCCATATTTTACAACACCCTTCATCATTTTACGACACCCTAGCATTTTTACGACAATCTTAAGTCTCTTAATTATTGTAAAACTTTTTTAAAGGTACAATTCTCTAATACATTATTTCAGTATATCTCCAGACGTTTAAGCAGTAGAAGCAAAATAAACGTTTTTAAGCGTCCCTTTTATAAACATATTTCATTACTGCTCTACTCCTATTAGGCATAGCGTGATACTATATAGCCTATGACACTCCCCGATAAATGGACTATCAAACACAGAAAGAATTTTTAAAATCGGTTCAGTAGATCCAGAGATTACCCCCTACAACGTCACAAACACACAAACAAACAAACACACAAACTTTACCTCTTTATAATATTAGTATAGAAGTATAGATAGGTATTAACAGAAAAGTAAAAATTCGATTTTACCAAGATAGTCTCTGTGTTTGGGCACTCTAATAAAACTAATACCGCCATTTTCAATTATTCATTGATGCGAACGGAATTGCCTTCTATAATGGAAAATTTGCTAGACTTTATATGCAGCTATCTTAGGAATAGCAATGAGATTAGAATTGGAAATAGAACATAAATTGTAAAGCAATCCTATCTACATACTAAAAACTTAATTTATATATTTAACATAATACATGTCTTTTATTTGCACAGGTAACATGATGACACTCTCATACAATGGCGGCCTACTCTCCGGCTCCCTCGTATCATACCTACTGCTGGGCATGCTGGGCCCGAAATCCCACGAGCCTTGCCGAGTGTACCCGACGCCTCCTCTACCAAGATTACCACCGCCTACCATCGCAAACGTCACTTACGCTGTTACTGTAGCCCACTAGCCGCTTACGCACATGAGTTTAATAAGTAATAGGTATGACTAGGAAATGTTTTTGGCATTACACATCAGATAATAAAAAATATAGGTATAGCTATTATTATTGGCTATAACATGGCTATATTCCGACTTTCGTTGGCAAATCATAAGAAGTCTAAAGTCGATGACACCATCTTGATGAATCGAATGAATTTGTAGAAAACCAGACGAAATGATGATTAGAACAAAAATTATAATTTGAGATTTCAAGCAATAAATTTTTCATAACGTAAATAAAAACAATAAAACTTTACTCTACGTAGTTACTCTATTACATAATCATTATCCAAATTATGACATAAACAAATTTTACGTAGACCTCAATATAATACGGGTATCTTAGGCACTGCTGGACATAGAATCTTAAGCTAGTTCCTTTTTAAACAGCTTTAAATACATGCATATTAAACACATGACATAAATGTATATAAATATACATATAATCTAACCACTCTTTACACGTTTTCTCCTCCACGAAACGACGTTAGAAAAATAAAGATTGTATTAAAAATTAAATGTAGAGTCTTTATGTGAAATAACAACAACTTGTGTTTAAGGTTGGCATTGCTAACATCCATTAGCGATAGTACCCAATAGGACCGATTAGTCGTCTGTCACTTATGGCTGCCTGTCCACCGGGGAGAGGAAAAACATTATCCTTTCAATAATTACACAAAATCGCTGCCCTTAGAGTTTGTGCAATCCTATTGGTTTCGTAGCCGTTTTACCGCTCTACTTAAACGCTTCGCTTCGGTCAACAGGCAGCGTTAAAGGAAGGAAAAAATATGTGCGTGTGAAATTATCAGTTTTCTTAAATTATTTTACAAGAACTAACTACTCAAACGAAGTTACCTTTGACTACATCTTAACTAATAGTACGGGAACCTGGGGACACTTGATCCCCCCTTTTGTTTTTTATCCCTAATTTCCTTAGTGACTATCCATTTTAAAAGATATTGGTACCGAAATACGTAAAATTCATTTGACTATAATTGATGTAAGACCAAAAGATATAAGTGCCTAAATTTAGTAGTTATTTGACTAAAAGTAAAAATAGGGAATGGTATCAAGTGATGATGGTATAAGGAGATAAATGCAAAGATAACTCAAGTATAACAATGTAGCTATATTCTGTATAAATGAAGCTATATAATAAAACTTGTTTCTTAATTTAGAATCAATATGAATAAGAATTAAGCAAGCCGGCTATGGTAATCTGAAGGATTAAAGGATTCGAGAGCCCGAGGTTCGAAGGCTGCCCTTCAGAAAGGCAGACACTTATCTTCCACAAGCCGGGACCGGAACAAGAGACCCTTTTTTTTTTCTTTTTTTTTGTGAGGACGAGTAGTCGGTCTCAGACGACCATTACTACTTTACGCGGGCTGTGGTGGGGCGGATGGCCCTCAACCAAAGACATTTAAGTGACGTGCCACAGGGGCATCCCCTTTGGGGTACGAACCTCGGCCTGGACCGTCACTGACTAACAGGACGTGCGGAAGGCACGCCCTCTAGGAGCGAACGCGGCGCGTATTCCGGCCTCGACGGCGAGGACGGAACCGCGGGCGTTTTGTTGTGGCTTCGCGAGCCGTGTAAGCTCTAAGTTGAGCGATCGTGATCCTATCGTCCGGCTCTTCGAGAGCATGCCTAGGTCTACGAATTTTACTAATCTTGGAGGGGATGTACCCGGACGCCCCGACCACTAGTTGGTTGGGGTGAGTGGCAGCCGAATCAAAGTAGCGGCGGGAACAGAGTTTCATGTGTTGCTGGATAGTAGGCAACTCGAGGTCTATGTGAAGATCCTCGTTACGCATGAACCACGGTGCTCCCGTCGCTTTGCGTATGAACCTATTTTGAACTGTTTGTAACCTATGGATCCTGTGTGGCCTAAGGTGGGCAAAAACTACGCACGCATACGTCATTATTGGTCTGATACAAGTAGTGTATAACCTAACTTTGTTTCGGATCGACAAGGGCTGACCCGCGCCCCGCGTCTTCTTTATATAGCGGCCGCTGGGTAGCCCCCACCACGGCGCGCTCGCGCCGCTGCCGTGGAGAGGCGAGAAGCATGACGTCACAATATGATAATCTTTTCTATATTGTTTTCAGAATCACATAACTAAGTAAAAGTAAAACTTCCGTTTCGTATTAAAAAAACAAAAACAAACTCAAAACGAAATTATACTTTCAATAATAAAAGAACTCAAATGTTTCGCAATCACACCCTGAATAAAATTTAAACGTAATTAAGATAAAGACTTGAAACAGTGTCTTATTGAATTGAACCCAGGACATGTAAATAGCTAAGTGTACCAAGTGTACCCTGAGCAGTTTGAGGTTATAAACAAGAATATTTTCAAACGTCTATTAGATTACCACTTTTCTACGCTACAAATCGCTACTTATATAGATAACGCCTCGAATTAAATTCATACACACCTAAAAGCCATATTTACATTAATGTTTAATCAAAATGTAAACTTACGGAATTTTTTTCTTTGCAACAACAAACACTCGGTCGTCCGCCATTTACAAACGCGTCAAATTGGACAGGTGTACCAACTTTAGAAAGTTAGCGGGTACCATAGACAACCGATATTGCCATTATAAAATTTAATATTACCCATACAAGTTCTGAAAATCTCGTGTACCTAGTCTCCCTTAAGGATCAAGTGTCCCCAGGTTCCCCTAAGTACTATTAAAAAGAGGGTGTACTAAAAGTTTCAGGCACTGGCCACTTACACAGAAAAAGAAAATAAATTTTAAAAAAGGAACATAATGTGAACCTGTATTTTTTTACTGGTAACGAATAGCATTTCAGTCTTATATCAATAAGAAACTGTATGAATTCAGACAGTTTAATTATGGATTTTAAAATAGAATATGAAGAAGTCCCCACTTCACCATGCCAGGGGGAAAAATTCTCCATTTTCTCCTTTTGTCTTTGCATAATATTCGTTGCAAATTCCCAGTTCTTTACAGACCGTCAAATGATTTTGTGTGAAGAAACTTTTAGTATACTTTCCCCTTATTATGTAATTAACAATTTGTATTTTGTTTAATAAGCAGACGAAATCGTGGAAACGAATGAGAAGTGTATTTTTTAATAAAAAAGCAATTAAAGTGTACTTATTCCTACTAGAAGTCTTAAACTTTCATGTTATTATAGTTATAAAGATTTGTATTTTATAAATATTGTATTATGTTCTATTCTTCCATTTTTTATTAGTTTATATTTTATTATATTTTTATAGCTAAAATCAAGATATAAATATAAAAGTTATATGACTTTATAGGTGGTAATCTTTAAAATAAGCTATATGTATGTCTAGCTTATTTTCATAAGTATATATGTATTTAAATCCATTTTTATATTCATTTCATTTATTGTGTATATAGCTTATTTTAATTAAATTTAATTGCTAGATAAGATATGTACTTAGATTATATTGTAAACAGCTATAGGTTAAGTTAACTATCAGAAACTACGAGTATAGTAAGACATGGGCATTACCTACTAACTATTAAAATATAAAACTATAGATCATAACTTTTAAACTATAATATTTGATTATAAATATTAAAGGTAAACTTAACACGGCTAGTGTAACCTGTGCTGAAAGGTCAAGCAAAATAAAGGTAGCTAGCATACCGCGTTAATCTACCGGATTTTTTTAAATATTTTAATAGGTACATACATAAATACATTTCAACAATAAAATAAATGTGTTACTAATGTATAAACTGACTAGAACGAATACCTACTAATATTTTGTATATCCATATCCGCAATTGTCTCTCCCAAATTAATCGATAGAGAAATCTATTTTCTGGAAATGATTCCTTCTTTATTTAAATACTTCTCTGGATAGACTATAATTTAATTTGGACCACATATTATCCCTGTCAATAATAGAAAATCTTTTCATAAACTTACTGAAACTATATCATAACGATAATTAAGTAAAAATAATAATACGTATTTATATGATACATATCCAAAGCAATTTGTAAAAGAATCATAAATAGCCAATAGACCTTTCTATACTCGTTTAGATGAGTAAATTCTATTTAAGGTAATACATATTCATTATTTTAATGCAGATGCTATTATTGTTCGCTCATGATTAGAGGACAGAACAGTATGATCAGTCATTACTGATCAAACTGTTCTGTAGAGATGTTTAAAATTATTGCTTTTGATAAAAAAAATCTTAACAGCTTACAAATGATACAGTGTTAACAAAAAAATTGTTTGTTTTTTAGTAATTGTGATTACAAATTAAGTACACACAGCAACTAATCAACCTAGACACTCATGTACAATTCAACTGAATTTCAAATGAAAATGTTTAACTTGATGTGTTGCTGTGTGTACCTAATTATTTTGTTGCATTTTTTTTCAGATACTAAAACATTTTTAACAAATTGGAAGGACTTTCTTAACCCAATTCCAAAATTAAAACTATTGATTGTAATAAGATAAGACCTAATCTTAGCATTCCATGGATTCTCCGTGCGGGTGCCGGGTCCATCGCGTGATAGGGGACGGAACACTGGCGTAACAGCGTCTGGGACTTACGACCCAGATGTAGGTTTAAGGAGGCCCCCTTACAACGCGTTAGCGGTCACCTTCACTGTCTGCTATGTTCCGTCCTCTACCTATCCAAATTTGGTAGGAACCTAACAATGCCGTTTTGGACATTCGTGATAGTAGAGAGCTTACTGAAGTTCTCGGCAGTCCTAGTTCTTTTAATAGATTGTAGAGGGATTTAGCTGGTGTACCCCTCGCACCTATTTCCACGGCATACAGAGTAACCCAATAGCCATTTCTGGTTATCTCATTTGTCAAGTCAAAGTATTTATTTGTCTTAATTGCGTGGTCTTTAGGGATGTTAGTTTCCCACGGTACCGTGAGCTCAATAAGTACTACACGCTTTTTCAATTTTGAGTAGTGGAATATGTCTGGTCTCAACGGCGACACGCAGATATCCTCCGGGATTTTGTAGTGTGTTTCATACGTGTCAACCAGTAGAGTCCAATCGTCTGCCGGACTCAGGACCGAAAAAGGCTTGTAGGTGGTCTTTTTAGTAGTGCCTTCCTTAACAAATTGGATGTTTAGTCTTTCATTCGTAGTCAGTCCTTTTCTAGCTCTGGCAATCGACAGACTCACTGCCTCGCGTATAATACCTAGTACTTTGTCGTGACGTTGCGAGTAATGACCCCTATCCAAAAGCACTGTTACGTCTGTTCTAGGATCGTAAATTTTCCGCTTTGAAGGATTAATTTGAACTACACAATTTTAATTGGTCAGCAAAGGTAACCCATGTAAGTATTTTTTAACCATTAATTGTAATAAATAAAAATATCTTGCTTTTTATAAAGCTTTTTTTATATCGTAGATACTTAGTTGTATATAGTTAGCATTGTTGTAAATATAGTTAATAATTTAACATAAGTACATATCCGAATAAAATTGTTATTAATTTATGTGTGAACATACTGAGCATACACGAAGTACAATAAACAAATAATCAAAGTATCAGGTGTTTTACTAGTTTATAATTTAGTAAATTAGTTCTT
This sequence comes from Schrankia costaestrigalis, assembly GCA_905475405.1. Classification (NCBI taxonomy): domain Eukaryota; kingdom Metazoa; phylum Arthropoda; class Insecta; order Lepidoptera; family Erebidae; genus Schrankia; species Schrankia costaestrigalis. Next base: position 11,239,327 of record FR997838.1, read on the forward strand.
TGCACCTTCAAGGTGCACTTTGCTACCCAATCTCATCTTGCTCTTATCCGTGTGGTGACGGAGTAAGAATACAATAGGTCACCATCCAATCTCATCCCGTAGGTGTCGTAAAAACCGACTAAGGAACTATCCGTGAATTATCTTTACAAAATAAAAGAAGAAAAACTTGAATTTATCCCTATACCAATCCGTCTGGCTAGCGTGGTATTAGTAGGCCAAGTAGCCCTTCGTCACGAGAGGAGGCCTGTCCCTGCAGTCGGACATGAATGGGCTGTTATGATGAATCTCATCTTATGTGTATCGTTAGAGCCAACTAAAAGTGATGTTACCTAATCAAACATTGTATTAAGGAAAACATAAAAACTATAGCAACTCGCCTAGTCAACGTATCTTTAACAGACGTTAAAGGTACATAACACTGGAATAGATCTGTCCTGCAGTGGGACATTAAGCACTATAATCACTATTAAATAATAATACACAGAATTGAATATACTTAGTTATTTTTGTAAATGGTAGAGCAGTTTTGATGGTCATAAGCTCATCAAAATATCTAACTTGACCATGACATTTATGAAACTTGAAGTTGTTTTCCCTATCCCCTTAAAGATCACGCGATTAAAATATCATAGTGTGGCATCCTTATGGACCCCCTGCTGAAGAAAGATAACAAGATGACTGGAAGTGGTCTAAAAAGGTCCCTTTCCGAAAGAAACCAAAACGTATGAAAATACTTAACATAGTTTATGACTCTTGTAAAACTACAGGGTTTTTTTTTTCAGCTTTAATGTTTCATGGTAAGTAGATACAGAAAGTTGATAAAATAGGATAATAATAATTATTAAGTAGCATAGTTAGTAGATAAGTATATATAAGTTGGAAAAAAACATTAGAAAGTATGTGGAGATTGTCAGAGTATATGTATAGCTACACTTAAATAATTTGCATGCTGAAATAAAGTAAGCGGAACATTGTGTAGGTAAGTACATAATATGTTATAAACCGTATAAATCTGTAAAAAAAACCATGTTTCAGGCAAATTAATGATTTTGTATTTGTATTTATAGACCATTGTTATTATAAACCAATGTTATTGCAATTATGCCACATATATAATAGACGTGAAAGTTTACACAATTTAAATAATGCACTTTCAATAATAATTTTACTTTATATTAGGTATGTTACGGCCTTACAATCGAATTTATTTTATTTTTTTAATAATCACACATTCAAATTATTCAATAGGCACTTTATAGATAATACCGTGAACAGATAATACAAGCAAAATACGTCAGTAACAAAGTTTAGTATAGGCACAAATCAAAGTGTGAAATATAACATAACATTATACAATTATGTAATTATCCAGTTCAAGTCACATTTAATCTTGTTGTGCAAATCATTGTAGCTTTTCTTCGTATTAAATAATTTGTTAATTTATCTGTAGAATCAAAGGTGAACGAAAATATATCGGAGTTACTAGTATGTAACTTCGTGAATATCTGATTTTTTCTAGTATTATTTGTGTTGTACTAATCGTTTCACGCCTTGATCACGTGGACATGAATTCTTAAAGATGATGTATTTTACTAGATGTAAACCTTTTTTTGTTTTATGAGACTTGCTCCGTCTACTCGTATATCGTACTCGTCTTCGAAAGATATAGGTACAAGCGAAAGCCATTTCTGCGACGCCATTCAGTCGAAGAGCCATTTCATCGAAAAGTCATTTAGCTGATGCGCCATTTCCATTCGAAAAGCTAAATGTACCTGGCTTTAATGGTCACTATTCTAACCTAACCTACACACATTTGGCTTTTCGATGAAATGGCCCATGGATCAAATCTCCAGTCGGTTAAATAGCTCTTCGATGGTTTGGCGTCGTAGAAAAAGCTTTCGCAAAAATGTCTTTCGAAGATGAGTATGATACCCCGTACCCTCCGTCGCTCATTCTAAAACCAGGTTTGAGACCTACTTTGCGCTTAACTATATTGTACCTACCTATTACTGAATTTAGTAATTAGCAGAGATAGTTATTTTTGTAAATGGTAGAGCAGTTTTGATGGTCATAAGCTCATCAAAATATCTAACTTGACCATGACATTTATGAAACTTGAAGTTGTTTTCCCTATCCCCTTAAAGATCACGCGATTAAAATATCATAGTGTGGCATCCTTATGGACCCCCTGCTGAAGAAAGATAACAAGATGACTGGAAGTGGTCTAAAAAGGTCCCTTTCCGAAAGAAACCAAAACGTATGAAAATACTTAACATAGTTTATGACTCTTGTAAAACTACAGGGTTTTTTTTTCAGCTTTAATGTATCATGGTAAGTAGATACAGAAAGTTGATAAAATAGGATAATAATAATTATTAAGTAGCATAGTTAGTAGATAAGTTTATATAAGTTGGAAAAAAACATTAGAAAGTATGTGGAGATTGTCAGAGTATATGTATAGCTACACTTAAATAATTTGCATGCTGAAATAAAGTAAGCGGAACATTGTGTAGGTAAGTACATAATATGTTATAAACCGTATAAATCTGTAAAAAAAACCATGTTTCAGGCAAATTAATGATTTTGTATTTGTATTTATAGACCATTGTTATTATAGACCAATGTTATTGCAATTATGCCACATATATAATAGACGTGAAAGTTTACACAATTTAAATAATGCACTTTCAATAATAATTTTACTTTATATTAGGTATGTTACGGCCTTACAATCGAATTTATTTTATTTTTTTAATAATCACACATTCAAATTATTCAATAGGCACTTTATAGATAATACCGTGAACAGATAATACAAGCAAAATACGTCAGTAACAAAGTTTAGTATAGGCACAAATCAAAGTGTGAAATATAACATAACATTATACAATTATGTAATTATCCAGTTCAAGTCACATTTAATCTTGTTGTGCAAATCATTGTAGCTTTTCTTCGTATTAAATAATTTGTTAATTTATCTGTAGAATCAAAGGTGAACGAAAATATATCGGAGTTACTAGTATGTAACTTCGTGAATATCTGATTTTTTCTAGTATTATTTGTGTTGTACTAATCGTTTCACGCCTTGATCACGTGGACATGAATTCTTAAAGATGATGTATTTTACTAGATGTAAACCTTTTTTTGTTTTATGAGACTTGCTCCGTCTACTCATATATTGTACTCGTCTTCGAAAGATATAGGTATAAGCGAAAGCCATTTCTGCGACGCCATTCAGTCGAAGAGCCATTTCATCGAAAAGTCATTTAGCTGATGCGCCATTTCCATTCGAAAAGCTAAATGTACCTGGCTTTAATGGTCACTATTCTAACCTAACCTACACACATTTGGCTTTTCGATGAAATGGCCCATGGATCAAATCTCCAGTCGGTTAAATAGCTCTTCGATGGTTTGGCGTCGTAGAAAAAGCTTTCGCAAAAATGTCTTTCGAAGATGAGTATGATACCCCGTACCCTCCGTCGCTCATTCTAAAACCAGGTTTGAGACCTACTTTGCGCTTAACTATATTGTACCTACCTATTACTGAATTTAGTAATTAGCAGAGATAGTTATTTTTGTAAATGGTAGAGCAGTTTTGATGGTCATAAGCTCATCAAAATATCTAACTTGACCATGACATTTATGAAACTTGAAGTTGTTTTCCCTATCCCCTTAAAGATCACGCGATTAAAATATCATAGTGTGGCATCCTTATGGACCCCCTGCTGAAGAAAGATAACAAGATGACTGGAAGTGGTCTAAAAAGGTCCCTTTCCGAAAGAAACCAAAACGTATGAAAATACTTAACATAGTTTATGACTCTTGTAAAACTACAGGGTTTTTTTTTCAGCTTTAATGTATCATGGTAAGTAGATACAGAAAGTTGATAAAATAGGATAATAATAATTATTAAGTAGCATAGTTAGTAGATAAGTTTATATAAGTTGGAAAAAAACATTAGAAAGTATGTGGAGATTGTCAGAGTATATGTATAGCTACACTTAAATAATTTGCATGCTGAAATAAAGTAAGCGGAACATTGTGTAGGTAAGTACATAATATGTTATAAACCGTATAAATCTGTAAAAAAAACCATGTTTCAGGCAAATTAATGATTTTGTATTTGTATTTATAGACCATTGTTATTATAGACCAATGTTATTGCAATTATGCCACATATATAATAGACGTGAAAGTTTACACAATTTAAATAATGCACTTTCAATAATAATTTTACTTTATATTAGGTATGTTACGGCCTTACAATCGAATTTATTTTATTTTTTTAATAATCACACATTCAAATTATTCAATAGGCACTTTATAGATAATACCGTGAACAGATAATACAAGCAAAATACGTCAGTAACAAAGTTTAGTATAGGCACAAATCAAAGTGTGAAATATAACATAACATTATACAATTATGTAATTATCCAGTTCAAGTCACATTTAATCTTGTTGTGCAAATCATTGTAGCTTTTCTTCGTATTAAATAATTTGTTAATTTATCTGTAGAATCAAAGGTGAACGAAAATATATCGGAGTTACTAGTATGTAACTTCGTGAATATCTGATTTTTTCTAGTATTATTTGTGTTGTACTAATCGTTTCACGCCTTGATCACGTGGACATGAATTCTTAAAGATGATGTATTTTACTAGATGTAAACCTTTTTTTGTTTTATGAGACTTGCTCCGTCTACTCATATATCGTACTCGTCTTCGAAAGATATAGGTATAAGCGAAAGCCATTTCTGCGACGCCATTCAGTCGAAGAGCCATTTCATCGAAAAGTCATTTAGCTGATGCGCCATTTCCATTCGAAAAGCTAAATGTACCTGGCTTTAATGGTCACTATTCTAACCTAACCTACACACATTTGGCTTTTCGATGAAATGGCCCATGGATCAAATCTCCAGTCGGTTAAATAGCTCTTCGATGGTTTGGCGTCGTAGAAAAAGCTTTCGCAAAAATGTCTTTCGAAGATGAGTATGATACCCCGTACCCTCCGTCGCTCATTCTAAAACCAGGTTTGAGACCTACTTTGCGCTTAACTATATTGTACCTACCTATTACTGAATTTAGTAATTAGCAGAGATAGTTATTTTTGTAAATGGTAGAGCAGTTTTGATGGTCATAAGCTCATCAAAATATCTAACTTGACCATGACATTTATGAAACTTGAAGTTGTTTTCCCTATCCCCTTAAAGATCACGCGATTAAAATATCATAGTGTGGCATCCTTATGGACCCCCTGCTGAAGAAAGATAACAAGATGACTGGAAGTGGTCTAAAAAGGTCCCTTTCCGAAAGAAACCAAAACGTATGAAAATACTTAACATAGTTTATGACTCTTGTAAAACTACAGGGTTTTTTTTTTCAGCTTTAATGTTTCATGGTAAGTAGATACAGAAAGTTGATAAAATAGGATAATAATAATTATTAAGTAGCATAGTTAGTAGATAAGTTTATATAAGTTGGAAAAAAACATTAGAAAGTATGTGGAGATTGTCAGAGTATATGTATAGCTACACTTAAATAATTTGCATGCTGAAATAAAGTAAGCGGAACATTGTGTAGGTAAGTACATAATATGTTATAAACCGTATAAATCTGTAAAAAAAACCATGTTTCAGGCAAATTAATGATTTTGTATTTGTATTTATAGACCATTGTTATTATAAACCAATGTTATTGCAATTATGCCACATATATAATAGACGTGAAAGTTTACACAATTTAAATAATGCACTTTCAATAATAATTTTACTTTATATTAGGTATGTTACGGCCTTACAATCGAATTTATTTTATTTTTTTAATAATCACACATTCAAATTATTCAATAGGCACTTTATAGATAATACCGTGAACAGATAATACAAGCAAAATACGTCAGTAACAAAGTTTAGTATAGGCACAAATCAAAGTGTGAAATATAACATAACATTATACAATTATGTAATTATCCAGTTCAAGTCACATTTAATCTTGTTGTGCAAATCATTGTAGCTTTTCTTCGTATTAAATAATTTGTTAATTTATCTGTAGAATCAAAGGTGAACGAAAATATATCGGAGTTACTAGTATGTAACTTCGTGAATATCTGATTTTTTCTAGTATTATTTGTGTTGTACTAATCGTTTCACGCCTTGATCACGTGGACATGAATTCTTAAAGATGATGTATTTTACTAGATGTAAACCTTTTTTTGTTTTATGAGACTTGCTCCGTCTACTCGTATATCGTACTCGTCTTCGAAAGATATAGGTACAAGCGAAAGCCATTTCTGCGACGCCATTCAGTCGAAGAGCCATTTCATCGAAAAGTCATTTAGCTGATGCGCCATTTCCATTCGAAAAGCTAAATGTACCTGGCTTTAATGGTCACTATTCTAACCTAACCTACACACATTTGGCTTTTCGATGAAATGGCCCATGGATCAAATCTCCAGTCGGTTAAATAGCTCTTCGATGGTTTGGCGTCGTAGAAAAAGCTTTCGCAAAAATGTCTTTCGAAGATGAGTATGATACCCCGTACCCTCCGTCGCTCATTCTAAAACCAGGTTTGAGACCTACTTTGCGCTTAACTATATTGTACCTACCTATTACTGAATTTAGTAATTAGCAGAGATAGTTATTTTTGTAAATGGTAGAGCAGTTTTGATGGTCATAAGCTCATCAAAATATCTAACTTGACCATGACATTTATGAAACTTGAAGTTGTTTTCCCTATCCCCTTAAAGATCACGCGATTAAAATATCATAGTGTGGCATCCTTATGGACCCCCTGCTGAAGAAAGATAACAAGATGACTGGAAGTGGTCTAAAAAGGTCCCTTTCCGAAAGAAACCAAAACGTATGAAAATACTTAACATAGTTTATGACTCTTGTAAAACTACAGGGTTTTTTTTTTCAGCTTTAATGTTTCATGGTAAGTAGATACAGAAAGTTGATAAAATAGGATAATAATAATTATTAAGTAGCATAGTTAGTAGATAAGTTTATATAAGTTGGAAAAAAACATTAGAAAGTATGTGGAGATTGTCAGAGTATATGTATAGCTACACTTAAATAATTTGCATGCTGAAATAAAGTAAGCGGAACATTGTGTAGGTAAGTACATAATATGTTATAAACCGTATAAATCTGTAAAAAAAACCATGTTTCAGGCAAATTAATGATTTTGTATTTGTATTTATAGACCATTGTTATTATAAACCAATGTTATTGCAATTATGCCACATATATAATAGACGTGAAAGTTTACACAATTTAAATAATGCACTTTCAATAATAATTTTACTTTATATTAGGTATGTTACGGCCTTACAATCGAATTTATTTTATTTTTTTAATAATCACACATTCAAATTATTCAATAGGCACTTTATAGATAATACCGTGAACAGATAATACAAGCAAAATACGTCAGTAACAAAGTTTAGTATAGGCACAAATCAAAGTGTGAAATATAACATAACATTATACAATTATGTAATTATCCAGTTCAAGTCACATTTAATCTTGTTGTGCAAATCATTGTAGCTTTTCTTCGTATTAAATAATTTGTTAATTTATCTGTAGAATCAAAGGTGAACGAAAATATATCGGAGTTACTAGTATGTAACTTCGTGAATATCTGATTTTTTCTAGTATTATTTGTGTTGTACTAATCGTTTCACGCCTTGATCACGTGGACATGAATTCTTAAAGATGATGTATTTTACTAGATGTAAACCTTTTTTTGTTTTATGAGACTTGCTCCGTCTACTCGTATATCGTACTCGTCTTCGAAAGATATAGGTATAAGCGAAAGCCATTTCTGCGACGCCATTCAGTCGAAGAGCCATTTCATCGAAAAGTCATTTAGCTGATGCGCCATTTCCATTCGAAAAGCTAAATGTACCTGGCTTTAATGGTCACTATTCTAACCTAACCTACACACATTTGGCTTTTCGATGAAATGGCCCATGGATCAAATCTCCAGTCGGTTAAATAGCTCTTCGATGGTTTGGCGTCGTAGAAAAAGCTTTCGCAAAAATGTCTTTCGAAGATGAGTATGATACCCCGTACCCTCCGTCGCTCATTCTAAAACCAGGTTTGAGACCTACTTTGCGCTTAACTATATTGTACCTACCTATTACTGAATTTAGTAATTAGCAGAGATTTCTTTGTGAACACACATCGGAATATTGTAGCAAACGCTAAACGACCTCATAATTTAACCCTCCCAAATATCCGCGCAGCAACAGCAAACCCAAACTGGGCGAATGATATTATTTACACTATGACAGGCACTTCAAGATTTCATTCACTCTCTGCGTGACTTGTCCCGCTACGCATAAAGTATACTTATAAAAGAAAACTTAAACTACTTTTACAATTAACTTTATCTTTAACCTATTGAAGATAAGTAACTAATAAGAGTTTATTTTTAATTGGTCAACTAGAGTGACTCTACTCTGCCTTTTGGTTAGCTTGCTAGTTCCACATTGTAAACATAATTCAGTGGACCCTGTTAAAACGCCGCTCTTAAAGCACTCAGGATCTTAAGAAGATGCTAAAAGCTGTCAGTCTACTTGCTACCGGCGAACGTGTTTCTTATACCCACGTGCGCTGGTAGACAGTTCCAATTTCCAAACTTCCAACTTTTATTTATTCTAAAGGCATACGAGTACCTATACTGTGTTACCCGGTTTCATAGTCTTTTAGACATTCTTGATAAGACGATAAAGGGTGCGATTAAATCGAAGAATTCTTTAGGACACATTCTTGTCGTCATATAGGCGACAGTAGCTTGCCCTATGACACGAACATCTGGCCTCCACAACCGATCGAGAACGTCTATTCGTATATTCAAACTCGGATTTAACTATCTATAACACTGATCTGATTTATATGCAGTAATAAATAGAAAAAATTATACTAAATTAAATTATCACAATACCTTTGAAATTAATAACGTAGAGTAAATGATTATAGCAAACTTTTTGTTTTGTCCAATTGATAACTAATGTTAAAGGTCGTCCTATTTTTATATTAAATTAATATTTATAATCTTGTTTATTGCAGTTCCAAGCCTTTTAGAAAACAATTCCTACAACAATAAAATTGATTAGACAGTTTATAAAATGCAGAACTTTCAAAATATTACTTTGTTTAATTAATTAAAAACACATTTTATCTACAGCGTGCGTTTAATCCGAGGGCAATGTCCCTGTACAAGATATTATAACTATACACCATTTTTAGGATTCCGTAGCCAAATGGCAAAAAACCTTATAGATTCGCCATGTCACACGGACGGATAGATAGACAGACAGTCTGTCCGTCTCTCCGTCCGTATGTCACAGCCATTTTTTCCGAAATTATAAGAGCTATACTGTTGAAACTGGGTGCGCCAAAGTTCACCTAAAATTTCAACTCCTATATTTCAAGTCCGAAAATGTTCTTCCTAACATTTTTCATCCTAACAATCGCAATTCCTAATTTTTTTGTCTCTAATGTTAATAATCCGAAGCATTCAACTTCATAATTTCAGTAGCAATAAACATCTATTATACTATTATTTGTTTTCCTATTTTCTCAACATAACCATCGTTTATACTATAATTTAAAATCATATATTTTTTGTTTAGATTTCTTTTTATTCATAATAATTAATATTATATACATTAATTTAGCGTAACTTTGTTGACAACATGTAGGTATAACATAATACCAAACACCAGAGCAAAACCAGAATGATTGAAGAGGGACTCTGGTTTTGTCAGAAAAAAAAATGGGTCCTATTTATAATTAGATTAGCGCCGGTAGAGCCAGCGGCTGCCGCGCATGAGGTTGTGGGTTCGATCCCCACGCAGGACAATAATTTGTGAGATCCACAAATTATTGTCCTGAGTCTGGGTGTTCTATGTGTCTGTTAATTGATGTTTGTAAAAGTCCCCGCGACACAGGGCATGATCCCTAGTGCGGGAGTTGTCTTTTTAAAAAAAAAAAAAAAAAAAAAAAAAAATTATTGGTTTAGGTTATGGTAGAACTGTGACCCCAACGCACGAGCCGAGCGAGCGCAGCGAGCGTGCCGCGGCAGCGGCCGGCGAAGTGCCAGAACCGAATTGGTCCTTTACTTATTGGTTTAGTTACGGTTACGGTGAACTCTCAGGCCATAAGCATAACCGTGAACGAGTCCTGTTTTATGGATTTCATTCATTTAAGACAAAAATATTCTAATAATTTTAATAAACAATAATTTTAAAAAAAATGATTTAATGTAAAAATGTAAAAAGTTGTTTTGTAATCACAAGAAATAGTATAAAAACAAACCTTTTTATTACTTTCACTTGGTAAATATTTCTATCTGAATATGAGAGAAAATATTATGGTGAAAATGTTTAGGGATAAAAGCGTTATGATAACAAACATTAGGAGTTTAAATATATTTACATAACGATATTATTAATAACGATTTTCGGAAACATGAGTGTTATGAACATCGCCGGTAGCAATACAAATAGTATGAATGAAAACTTTATTATTTAAAATTTTAGGAAGAGTGATCATTCGGATTACAAATCGTTAGGAAGAACATTTTCGGATGAACAACTTTAGGTGAGCCAATATGGACCCGTTGAAACTTGATAGGTAGATGTATTCTGTGAACTGCATTTAGATTTTGATGCAAAAATAAAAAAACAATAATATGGGTCTTCAAAAATGATGTCGAGGTTTCTAAAATATTTTTTTTCTAATCCGAATAGTTTGCGTGACAGACGCTTCGACGGCCTTTAATTTCATAAATCAATGGTACGGACGGAACCCTTTGTGCGTGAGTCCGACACGCACTTGGCCGGTTTTTAAATAATTTTCTTTTGACATTCATCAACATTCTCTTAATTATTGTTACGTGAACAACTTTTTTGTTAAAAGAAAAATAATTATCATGCTGTTAGGGCAAACTGTTAAATACCTAGTTACTTTTAAAAAACTTCTACTTATTTTAAGTGACTTATTTTTCACCCAATATGAAAATATGAGAAGTGAAGTCATCTTTATCGCCTGGGATCTCCCCAATTGCTTCTTTCCACTACATCTAACCCCATACTCATAAACGTCTCTTAAATTTAATCACTGTTTAGCAAGATTTTTATTAGCAAAATCAACCTTATACCAAAAAACAAAACCGTAAGAATTTAAGCTAACCAATTGACTAAAATTTAAGAGGCGTTTATGAGTAAGGGGGTTAATGTCTAGGTTCTGATTAGGGCATGAATATCGGAATCTCGGAATATCGTAATATCGGAATCTCGGAACGCAAAGTCCGATATTACAATTCCGATACTGGGTGATCGAATATCGGAATCTCGGAACTCGAACATTTTTCTATATTTTGAGTTTTAAATTATACATATATCGATCCTTGTGTATCGCCGAGCAAAACAGTAGGTACCGTATTAATGTTGCCAGTTGCCAGCTCGCTATGCATGTGCTACAAGAACAATAATATTGTTACCTGTTTCGCTCACTCTTTACCTACTCTAATAATATGGGATATTATTGTAAGGTTTTTAAAACGCCTCAAATATAAACAAAACGATACTAGCAGTCTCAACTTCACAGAAAGAAAGACTGAAGCACCGATAGCTTCTGTCTCTTCAGATGAAGATGATGAATCACTAGCTAGTCTAGCTACAACGAGTGAGCAGACCCTGCACCAAGAATTTGAGAAGGAAATAGAAAAGTGCAAAGAAAAGAAGAAGGCAGTGCTTCCGTCCGACGAATTTGATCTATTGGGATTTGTAATTACTGAAAAGGCAACATACGTTAATAGAGATGTAAGATGAGTTTATTTGTCACAGACATACATTATCTCACATAAATTTTGCCCACCAATGTTGAAAGTGAGCATGTTTTTTCGTCGGGCGGTTATTTATCCGACAAAATGTTTGACGCTTTGTTGTTTTTGAGAACATATTACCAAGAAAAACGAGATTTTAAAATAAATATAAACCTATGAATATAGCGAACCTTTATTTCAGTTGATTGTAATTTAAACTACCAAACTTAGAATCAACAAGACTTCTTAAAGTTTTGTTGATTCCGAGTTTTGTTAGTTTTATATTAGTAATGAGTAAAGATAAAAATTAGACAAAAAAAATCCAATAATTATTGCTGTTGTCATATTATATAATTAAATAAAAATTAAGGTACTATACTGTGCTCTCGTGCGCAGTATCCTCGAATACGCATCAGTGGTATGGAACCTGCGTTATGATATGACATTTATATCGAGCGCATTGAATCCGTACAGAAAAAGTTCCTAAGATATTTACAGTATAGGTGAAGGTGCATCGATCATGGGTATGAAGCAAGATGTAAGAGGTATCATTTTATGCCCCTACAGAATAGACGTACAATGTCTGATGTTGTAAAAATTGTCAATGGAGGGGTCGACTGCCCAACCCTATTTGAAAAACTAAACATTTGGGTCCCTAGAAAATTGCCAGTTAGGCGCAATCAACCCTTAGTACTACCCTCAGGCAACAGTAATTTTAGACATAACTCATTTCTCATTCGTGCGAGTAGTTCCGTTAACAGCATTGCCAAAAGGCATAGCGAATTTGAGATATTTAGGTCTAAGCCAACAGTGGTAAAGAAATTATTTACTACAGATTATTTTGGTCCCGATCCCAGAGAAGCAACAAATTAAATTTACAATTTATTTTAAACTATTTTTTTTTCTGTCATGCAATGGTCTTGCAATGGTTTTATGTTTAGTTTATATTTGCGAATACCTGTTAATAGCTGTGTATAAGTATATTTATGTATTAACCGATTGTAAATTATGCTGTTAGTGTTCCGAAGAAAATAAAATAAATAAAAGATTTTAAATTCTAAGAAGTTCATCAATTCAACTTTTAAGCTTTGTTGATAAGTTTAATAAGTAATAAGATATTAGATTAAAGAATAGGATATTATAAATTACTTTTTGTTCCTAATTGTTGATTTAATTTCAGATTTGAGTCTCTGAGTCAGATAGTTTAATTAGCAATAAGTACAGAAAAATAATGAGAAATATCTGATTTAGTAAAAACTGTGGGTAAAACTTAAATACGGGTATAAAACAAGCAATCCAAATTAAATAATATGATTTATAAATTTTGTATATTGCATTCAATCCAACCTCACACCGAATTTGTGCATTTTTGAACAAAAAGTGCAATTTCTAAAAAAAATACGAAATTCCGATATTAATATCGGAATTCCGATATTGAGATCTAATATCGGAAGTCAGTATCGGAATTGAAAACCTTCCGATATTGCATGCCCTAGTTCTGATAGGTTAAGCCCGATTTACACATCGACAAGTACAGTAGCGAGCTAATTATGTAGTAAGTTGTTGATTAAGTTAATTTAATCTATCCTATTTTTGGCGAGTTAAGTACGAAGTAGCCCCCTCTCTCGCGTCTTGCCAACTTACTCGCCAAAAAGTTAACTCGCTACTGTACTTGTCGCTGTGTAAATCGGGCTTTAGACTATTATTATTCCGTATTAAGTAACATAATGGTGTGCAATTGTTTAAATGAATAAAGTAAATCACTTATCATTTTGTCGAGAACATCCACCAGTTAAGGTTTTAGTGGTTACAAGACCTACCCGGAATAGACAGATCTTTCAATGTTATTTTTGGCATTGGTGTCGCGTATCAGGTACCTACTTGTGCAGTTTGTAAAAACTGAGGATTTAATTACAAACAGACACTTCTGTTTGAATGATATTATTATGTATAGATAACAAATGATTTTATATCTTCCTGGTTATATTTCCGCGCTTCACAGTATATAGCAGTTGCATACAGTTTACAAGTGTTGGGAGAGGCCTATGTCCAGCAGTGGACTGCAATAGGCTAGTTGACTGATTGATTGATAAAATTATATAGTTTCTGTATTATTATCGAGGAGAATTAAGTGTTTAAAGCCAATCTGAATTCTGTTGTTAGAAAAGAGATTTAAGACGTTCGGGGAAATTAATTGCAACCAGAAAATATTGAAAAGCTAATCTATGACTTCTGTACTCATAAGATTTATGTACGATTTCCTCCGAACGGAGCACGTCAGAGAGCATTTTCAAGGACTCTGTACAAGGCTAAATTCCTTTGATCAACGTGAAACACCCTCCGACGCTCCGTTCAATGGAAAACGTACATTATATAGTGTCGGAATTGAACACTCTAAAATATCTTAATGGTGCTTTGAATAAATCGCTCCGTAAAATGGTGGGCAGTTTGAATAAGTAAAACCTTACGAGCAAAAGTATTTGACCTTATTTACTTAAAAGGCGAAGTATTACAATTGGATTTAGACTGTATAAATAATAATTGTTTCTTACTGTGATTTTATGTGAATACTTACATTATTGTATGTCAGTATCTTTATTTTAATTGTCTTATCTATCTCTGAGTTGATTTTTCTGGAATATTGATGGACAGAATTGTTCATTAGAAATTTCGGGAAGATCAATATTTATCAACATTTCAATGTAAGTAAATAAATAACTCTACCTAATTCCCACTTCTGATAAGGGTAGACGAAATTTGTCAGTAGTTATTGTGACAATATAGTACAGTCAAATAAGGCTTAATTAGGGGCAAACCTCGGAATGGAAGCGAATAAGCTGTAAATTTGCATAAACCTTTGTTTTGGTGTACTAATGACTGGTAGAAAAGTCTCATATGATCACGTGTCTGCGTCATAAGTTATTCAAGGTCAAAGGTCACGAAAATCAGTTTTTTCCCATTATCTCGTTTTCTATGGGAAATACGCATTTAACGTCATTATAAATATTGTAGATCATAAAATTTTCTACAAAAAATATCTGAACACTTTTCTCCTAAAAAGCATCGCTTTCGAGATATCGTGACTTTAGAGCGCAGGAAAGTCGTATTTTCGACTATATGCACACACTAGCTTTTTCCCGTGATTTCGCTCGCCTTTATAAATATTATGAAAAATAAGGCTTATTTCAATATATAGTAGCATATGCATGCTTGGTCTCAGCCTAATCGGTTTGAAATTGACAAAGTTACATACAAACTTCCATCCCCTATCTTATCCCTTTAGGGGTAGAATTTATCAAAATCCTTTCTTAGCGGATGCCTACGTTATATCATCTACCTGCATGCCAAAATTCAGCCAGATCTGTCCAGTGGTTTGGGCTGTGCGTTGATAGAACACTAGGTATGTGGTAGGAGTATTCCTACTGGAGAAACCACGTTAATAACGCACGCACAGCCCAAACCACTGGACAGATCTAGCTGAATTTTGGCATGCAGGTAGATGATATAACGTAGGCACCCGCTAAGAAAGGATTTTGATAAATTCTACCCCTAAAGGGATAAGATAGGGGATGGAAGTTTGTATGTAACCTTGTCAATTTCAAACCGATTAGGCTGTGACCAAGCATGCATATGCTACTATATATTGAAATAAGCCTTATTTTTCATAATATTTATAAAGGCGAGCGAAATCACGGGAAAAAGCTAGTGTGTGCATATAGTCAAAAATACGACTTTCCTGCGCTCTAAAGTCACGATATCTCGAAAGCGATGCTTTTTAGGAGAAAAGTGTTCAGATATTTTTTGTAGACAATTTTATGATCTACAATATTTATAATGACGTTAAATGCGTATTTCCCATAGAAAACGAGATAATGGGAAAAAACTGATTTTCGTGACCTTTGACCTTGAATAACTTATGACGCAGACACGTGATCATATGAGACTTTTCTACCAGTCATTAGTACACCAAAACAAAGGTTTATGCAAATTTACAGCTTATTCGCTTCCATTCCGAGGTTGAATGCTTATTTTACTGGAGTAATAATGTTTAAAATGAAATTCCATATACCTACATGGAAAAATTAATTGTTCTCTATCTTATGGAAGTAGTTACTCTGTGTGGTGACGGAGTAAGAATACAATATGTGACCACCCCATCTCATCCCATGGGTGTCGTAAAAACCGACTAAGGGACTATTCGTGAATATTATCTTTACGAAATAAAAAGAAGGAAAACTTGAAATTGAACCCTATACCAATCCATCTGGCCAGCGTGGTATTAGTAGGCCAAGTATCCCTCCGTCACTGGAGGAGGCCCGTCCCTGTAGTGGGACATTAATGGGCTGTTATGATGATTATGGAAGTTACTTATTGCCGTCAACATGACTTATACTAATAAACAAAAGGATGATATTCAAAAAATTATCCCTGCGACATTGCTCTGACTTTTTCGGGTGAAATTGATAACCCATTAATGTCTTTACAACCTGTTATGAAGATTATGTAACTGTAATTGGCTCCTAATTGGGGTCGTGACCGAAATAAAAAACATGTGACGTGTGCAATTGCGTGTCAGGGTGTTTAATAGGTAGTCAGAATCTGAGTTTCTATTGGTCAAATACTGAATTACGTAGATTGTATAATATTGCTTAAGAAAAAAATAATATCATTCGTATAACACGTGATCTTTGAAAGACTGTGTACCTAATTGATAGTGGAAAAAGTTTTGTTTAAGACTATTTGAAATAATCACAGAAATCTAAATAAAAGGAGAAGTGGTATGACGGGGTTTTCTTGTCAACGCAATATGATTAGACCGATTATATAGCTAAAAATGGCTGTCACCTAGGTTTAGCTGTGTTTTGACAACGACCGAGATAACATATAAAATGCCGAGTTGTTCAGTGGTTGCCTGTAAAATTAAGAGCAATAAAAAAATCTTTATTAATAATGGAATCACTTACCGTATGCTAGTACATGTATTTTATTGTATTTACCTCTAAAATCATGAGAAAATAATCTTCAATGTCCTCACTATGTTATTTCAATGTTCGGACAATTAAGTACTATAATATTTTTGTAACATATACATTGCTTCTCTAATGCTGTCTAAACTAGCAGTGGCGAAGGGTGGATTTTTATAAAAGGGAAGCCGAAGATTCCGTGGACTTTCGTTCTACTTTATATTACTATTATTCTGTAGTTCATAGGTATTCGTAGGCGCCCCAAAGTGCGCCGGCGTTTCTTATATTTATAATTTAATTTCACGATGTTTTATCACACAACACATTATTATGGATAGACAATATAATCTAACACTATTAACGTGTCCCTTATAACAACAAACTATTAAATTTGCTGATAAATAATACAAACAAGTACTTACAAAAATATTCTATAGGATCCCAACGCACTACGACAAAAATAAAGTCAACCAATGCATAACACATAATACACAATCATAAATAATTAAACATACAAATTTTACTACTTTAAAGTACGTAGTACATAATTACCTCAATGACTTTAAACAAGAAAGAGAATTTTATAACCTATTTGCAGAAAATAAATAATTCTGTTTTTTCTTCTAATGGTCCTATCGTTTACCGATGATTCTGCCAAAGTCAAGATGGAGAGAATAAAAAAATAAAAACAAATAAATATAATTAAAAGCTGAAAATTCAGAAGAAAGACTGATTTCTATCAGATTTAAATTTTTTTTTTTTTAAATCTCATTTATTTAAAGATAGCCATACATCGTATAGATTTAAATAATTGATAAAAACAAAAAGGAATGTCAATGGCAAATTAAGTACTTAACGTAAAATGAAATGAAACTTCGTTACAATTGGTCGGTCCACTGGTTGCAATAGTGCTTTCTCGCTCTCGCAATGTTGTAGTTGTATCTTTTATCCTTGTCATAAGCCGGTGGCCATCGGCTTATATGGTACCTTAGATCGACGAAGACAAAGTGTCACGTGGCCGTACGATTTCCGTACGTATTGTTGTACTGGATTCCTAATTTCGCGACCGGCTTATCGCGCCCCGCGCATGCGCGCTTTAGGTACTCTCTGACTGACCCATAACAAGTGGTTAGTTGACAACCTTTAATTACAAGATGGCGTTATGAGTACGTAAATAATCATATTGAAAATTATTATTACTATAATTTTGTATTTTTATTGCGATTTACGTAAGAGAATACTTTTTTGTTTTATATTATTTTGTATTGAGTGGATGTTGCATCATTGATTTATAATTGATTAATAGACAATGCTAAGCGGTTTTTGCAAAGGTAAGCCGGTAGGAATCGAGTTATATGGACACTTCGCCACTATAAACTAGTCATTCAATGATATATGAAGCAATGAACTATTCGCTCAACGATATTACGTATGACAAGTGGTTGCTAACCGTGATCGCTCTAACAACCAAACGATAGTGACGATCCGTTCATGACTACGACTATCTATCGTTTTCGATAAAAAGTCGTGTATTGTAGGAATTTTAAATTGTAAAAGTTTTATTAAGTTAAATGAGATTTTTTTTTTAAATGTTGTGTTACGCTGTTTAAATTATGTAATTTCAATATAAGTATTACAATGTTGAAATAATATCCTAAATCAAAGGTGGAGTAAGTACTCTAGAACATAAAGGTAAAAAGGTTGATTAGAGTGGTTTTAAAAGTTTTTTTTAAACGCTCATCCATTTATTAGCACACACGTGCTTTTAACTGGTTTTATCAGATTTGCTTAAAATCAGTCTAAATGCTCATCTATCAATTCCTATATTCATGCTATTGTTTTAATTTTATCTAGGCGCAATATTGCTCGCGCATTTTGGCATGCGCATGCACATGCTTGAATAAATGAACTGTACACGCTGTTACCTGCTTCAAAAAATAATCTGTATACTTAGTCTTATATTATACAACTTCGATAGGTGCGTTAATTTTGTATGACAACAGTCAAAATGTTACAAACTGCTGCGACAATAAGGACGCAAAAGAAGTATGACGCTTGAGTTCCTTCAACCTGCGATATTACGACATCAGTTCACGGATTAATTTGTTTCACGACATGTACGATCTTACACAAACTGTCGTGAATATTATTTTACAAAAGTATTGTTCAATTATATATTATTATATAATACATATTTATATAAAAGTAATTATTATTTAAGTATATGATAAGTATTTAATTTTTAATAATATGTAAGTCTTGTCTATCGATAAATTTTATTAATTATTTATCGATAAGGTCAACGCCTAGCATAAATGTAATTTTTTCGAATGTAGTAGTTTTAAATTGAGTAGTTCTTCTATATAAATTTTTTGAAGTTTGTTTTAGTTGTATATATATATTGGCGCTGATTGGTTCGCTGTGACACCGTGTAAGGGAGATATTTCAAGGAAAAACGAGACAGAGTATTGCGTTCATTGATAATCTAGATGTAACTGAGAACAGTAGTCTATTCGTATATTCTATTGCTGTGTGTGTTAATAAAACTGGCGACATTAGGTTTCCATACAAAATGACATTCAGGGCACATCTCCTTTTTTCAGATATCTGTGGAAATAATGTTGTGATAAGCTATGCTATCGGTATCACCCGTTTTCCGAGGCGCCCATAAATGTTTAAATCCGTGGTACTCGTAGCTTACCATTCTATGCTGTGCCTAGAGTCTATAATTGATACAAGATTTAAGTAAGTATTAATATGTTAAGTAGGCATACATTGTAGAATATAATCTGATGTTTTACATTGCAAACACGTGATCTTTGAAAGACTGTGTACCTAATTGATAGTGGAAAAAGTTTTGTTTAAGACTATTTGAAATAATGTTGTTATAAGCTATGCTATCGGTATCATCCGTTTTCCGAGGCGCCCATAAATGTTTAAATCCGTGGTACTCGTAGCTTACCATTCTATGCTGTGCCTAGAGTCTATAATTGATACAAGATTTAAGTAAGTATTAATATGTTAAGTAGGCATACATTGTAGAATATAATCTGATGTTTTACATTGCTAATTGGAAACTCTACATTGCATTGATAAACGTTTTTCAACTCCTCCATTTTCTTTTGATTGATTTCGTGGGTGGTTTTAAACAGTTATTGATTTTCCTTGGGACTCGCCGGACTTTCGGTTTTTTTCGAGATTGAACTGTAAAACCCGGCTTACAGTAGTCACAAATATAAAAGGTAAAAACCCTATAAAATCCTTTAAGTCCAGTAGACGCATAATAAAGATTAGACAATAGTAATATAAGGAAGAGAGAGGCTACACGCGTATTATGTAGGTAAATGGGACAGGCTCATGATTTTAGTAGATACGTCAAGTTACACAAGGGTAGAAAAAAAGGAATGCTGTTGAATATTTAAATATTTTTTATACTCAGAAGTAATCCAACGTACAAGGGCCCTTTGGACAAGCTCTCTTTAGAAAAAACAGTTCAGATATTTATAGATCTAAGTAATTTGAAATTTGTGACCATGTCTTGATTAATCATTAGAATCCTTTTGCACATTGGCACATATCCTAAGGATTCAGGGATGATATTCAATTTTTCCACACTCAATCTTATCATCCAATTAATAGATTTCGAATTAGAAATGTTTCCATTATGATATCATGATAGCAACACTTGAGTGCATATTGTTCTTGTTACTGAACTTAGTTACCGATATGATAGACAAACAGTAGAATAAACCTAAACATATAATATCTAACGAGATTTGGACATACAAAACCCTAATATTTTGTGGATTGAACTCCATACAAAGATCAGCTTAACTCTTCTCTGGAAAAGACGTTTTCTCAGCGTACCTCG
This sequence comes from Schrankia costaestrigalis, assembly GCA_905475405.1. Taxonomy (NCBI): domain Eukaryota; kingdom Metazoa; phylum Arthropoda; class Insecta; order Lepidoptera; family Erebidae; genus Schrankia; species Schrankia costaestrigalis. Next base: position 11,259,999 of record FR997838.1, read on the forward strand.
CTCGACAACCAGACTCGAAGGTATGCTAATTTGGGCAAGTTTATTGTAGTTATTTTTGCCTTTTATGTATACAAGTAGTTAATTATTGATGGGACATTCAGGTTTGATACCTTTTTACCTAGATCACGTTACTGTATGAAACTTATATTTCTTAAGACCACAATCTACAGATAGACAAATAATTTGACTTGACGACATTGATAACCAGAAATGGCTATATGGTTACTTTACATGTAGTACGAGGGGTACTTCAACTGAATCAGTCTCTCATTGGCTAGAGGAAGAAACATCGAGGACAAAGGAGATGACTACTAAAGCGTTGCAACCTCTTGAAACCTACAACTTCGTCGCAAATCCTATAAACCGTTACGATCGGAAATATTTCTCCTCACAATCGAGGGAGAAATAAATACTTACATTTTTTGCTTGTTTTATTTAGAAACACCAATAAAGAATTTATTTATTATTTACGTTGTAAAAGTCTTTAAAAAGCGTGGTACACCTCCCCGGTGGGCCTAAAACGGGTACCCCGCCTAAAGCGGGTACGCTTTTAAATTTGCGCGCCGTAAGTAAAGTTTCAAATGTGTGAGTGGAGTGTTGTACCTCGAGCATCAACCAATCACATGCAGTCGGCTCAAGGCAAGATGAAAAAATGTTTTTTTGCTATTCCCACTAAAAAAATATTGGTAAAGTAAAGTAAAAAGAAAAGTAGTAAGAAGCCAAGTTACCTTCCGTCTCTTGATAAGGCCCATCTCTCTATTGAGACGTCTATACGATGTAATGAAGACCCGACTTACTATTTTTCTGGTAAAGGGTTGTGTTTCTAGTTTTCTTTTCTTGGAACTAGCGACCACCATACGCTCAAGCGGAAAGCCTCCCAAAAGCTTTGCACTGCGAGACTACCAATCTGTTGATCATTTCGGGACAGCACTCGCTCTTATCAATTAGGTAATATGACCGGCTGTACGGTCATATTACCAAGTTTTTAATTTGAAAAACATAAATTCATTTTAGATTAAACGCCAAATTACGTTCCGATGCTCCGTTGTCATCCTATCTAAATTGTACCCTGTAAGAAATAATAATCTAAGCAGAGCTATCTATATCAAATATCCTATCAAACTAACGTTTTCTAAAATATCTTACATAATATTTCTTGCAACCACAATCTCAAACATAAACTAAAAACTACAATATTCATAAGGCGTAGTAGAACTATCAGTCTTCTAAATAAATATCACTTTTCTATTGGTATCTTGTAAAATATTGCTCGTTAATGTTCCAGTTAGTAGTTCAATACATGTCATTTGTCTTAATGTATGTTTACATACAATATATAATACTACAAAACTATCATAGTATATGTTAGAATGAGATAAGTAACACTCGCATTCGAAGTTTGACGTCCCTTTCGATATTTGAATCATTTCGTTCGTAAGTAATTTCGAGAAACAAAACAACATCAATGTCATCTATTTATAGAGAAACAGGTACCGATATCTTGTTAGACGAAGTTTAATTATCTATATGATCATATATTGCATTGGCCTTGATACTTAATGTAGTGATTATTGTTAGTCTTTGACCGTGCACACCTATCTGAAATGTTAATACTCTAGAACATTTTCTAGGTAGATAAGACTCCGATCTTGAGGCACCAGAATGGTATCGCATGACTTCGAATCTCCCTCCAGCCATCTTTCATCATCAGCATACTCTCAGATCCAGTAAAGGGATATACGCAATTTTAAATTCTATTTGTTTGTTTTTAACAGTAATTTATTTTTAATAAGTATTTTCATTTTATGGCAACAATGTTCTACAGATTTAGAATTCAGAATATTATAATAGTGTTAATAAGTTCATTATTTTTTATATCTTAATTGTTAGGTATTGCTTTATTTATTACTAGCTGACCCGTGCCCACAATGGGCGGCAAAAAAAACGCGTCCCTTTTTTAAACATACATATTTCATTACTGCTCCACTCCTATTAGTCATAGCATGATACTATATAGCCTATGACACTCCCCTATAAATGCACTACTCAACACAGAAAGAATTTTTAAAATCGGTTCAGTAGATCCAGATCACAAACACACAAACTTTACCTCTTTATACTCGTAATATTAGTATAGATAGAGTCAATGTTTAATTTTGGATTTTTATTATGTAGGTATTATACCCCTTCCAGCGTAAGTTTAGCTTTTTGACAGTTCACGTCCATGAAGTTTCGTAATACTTCTGCTTATTTTTCAAACAAATAATATTGTATTTCATAGACGTATTCATGTTTTTTTCAGTTACCATGGTTACTTAGTGATGGACACTCATAACGATTACCACCATTATGAAACAAATAACAAATAATTTACCACCATTATGAAACAAATAACAAATAATCGGTAGAAATAAATGCTATGGATAAACCTGAACTCTTCATAATACGTTTATAAAATGTAATATGATTTTTTAGATCAGCTATAACCCGCGAATATGTCACGATAAATTATGTATTTTAAATAATACTTAACTAACTATAATTTTATAATATTAAGCTATAGGCTAATTCTCTTAACATAGATAAAGAAAGAAACAGTAATAAAAAGATAATGTAAGTTGATGTAAGGATCCAAATGTGTAAAATAAAGTAATTTGAAAAATCGAAAAATCGCGAAATCGTTTACAATCGGATGTCATTACATTCGAGATACTGCTGAACGTCACTAACGTCAACATGTCAAATGTCGTTAAATATAGTGGAAAGGGTATAATGCATTGATTGAACTAGGATGTTGGAAACATCCTGAAACAGTCAAAACCAATATGGACTCTCCCATGTTCACGACCCTGTAACTTCTCATTAGTCAGCTATTTATCATTGTTTTTTTTTTCTAGATTGAACAGATTAATTATCATTGGTATAGGATTATTTATTCATTCTGTAAAACTTCAAATTAGGATGCATCTAAAAACAAATTTAACTTTTAAGCTTTCTCTTTTCATCTAGATATCATTAACATTATTTATTATTGGTGTTAACATTAGAATACCAAATTTAATAAACATGGCTTTCTCTACTAGGCGTATTTTTAAGAACTACATAACTAGGTAGAAAAATTTAGTACATGATAACATTTTCCAGCTGTCCATAGTTTTACTCACTACTCTCCATTTACGTTAGAGTGCAAACCTGTTTCCTTTACCCAAATCTACCACGTTAACCACGTACAAAGCTAACCATGCAGTTGCGAAAAACCAATCGTATACCTACTTATTAGAGTTAAATAAATACAACGTTTTCTATTACATTTAAAATAATTTATTAAATAGTAGAATCACATGTAGTTGTATAGTATACTTTATAATATCACAATTGAGTTGGTAATGGTTTGAATGACGACATGTAGGTATGGCGTGGCCGGCGTGACGCAGGGGTCTGCTACCGACACTCTTGAGGGCTGTTCTGTGCTCCCATAATAAAGGCTCTGGTGCTGTATCAGCACAGTCACTGTTGTTTATCTTTTACGTCGACGCGTACGAGATCGCTGAGACGAACGTGAACTCCACTCGAGGCTTAGATCACTACACGAAGGCGGAGTCTCCGGGAACTGAGCGTCAGAGGTCCACCGACACGAAGCACACGCTGATTTTGGTGTTTCTGGTATTTTATCTTGTTTTCCATTTGGACTGTAAGATTCCAATATGTGTTTGTAGGCACACTCCAGTGGCTCAGGACTGCGACCGCGAGCAGCACACAAGCGTAGACGCACACAAGCGCTACAATAACCACAGCTATCTCCACGAAGGCTACTGCGAACCATTTTGAATGTATATAGTGAGTGTCGCGAAGCTCTTTTAAGACTGAAGTTGATAGAAAATGTACGCGTATATTTATGCGCTAGATGGGCCGCCGCGCACGCGCCGGAGTCTCTGATAACCCCGGGTCCGGCGCCAACGTTACCGACCGCGCGACACTACAACACTCAGAAAAAAACCTCTTAATTTATGTATTATTAAACGTAATCAACAATGGCGAGATATTCGTTCTATATGTTGACTAAAATAATTTTATTGCTGGAGAAACGTAAGTAAACTTAGATAAACAATACCGTATATTGATTAGGAATAATTTGTGAATGGCGCTATTTTTAAATAATCAACGTAGATACTGTAATCATTGGAATAATTAAAAGAAGTGGAAAGTAATAACCCTTAATGAGTGTTATCAACATTAGTGTAAAGCTGTAAAATTTTAATAGAGTCGTAAAACAGCATCTTTATACACATTTTAGTATTGTTTTATTAAAATAAAGTTCATAATGTCAACATTAAAGAAATAATTAATTTTACATTACGGTAAAAAAACTGTACCTATTATGCAATATTTTCAAAATATTACGTCCAATACTTGTGTCTGCTGGTGCTGAGTGAGTAATGCTGAAGTAATGTGATTATTGATAAATTCAGATTTCAGGCGTCAATTACAAAGGTAGATAGTCATAAATATTTTTTTTATTTCACATATTGCGTCAGTTATTCCAAAGTAGAGATAATCAGAGAATACTTTGAAATACTATAAAGTAGTTTGGTTCATCAATCTGTTTTTAATAAAATCAAAAGTAGTCCTTAGTTGTGTTTAGTGGAAAGTGATTGTAATGTGTGATGATAATTTGCTAATTAAATAAATGATTCAGTGAATTGGCGTACTACAAAAATGTTCTCTACTATGTAAGTATTATTATTTAAATTCGGTTGTAAATAAATGTAAAAAAAAATTAGGTGTCTTTCAAAACGGTACCACAGAATACTCACGAAAGCTAATGCGAACCAATATAAATGTGTTTAACAGTTGGTACAAATTACTTACGACGAATGACGAATTACGAACTCTACCCTTTGTCGGGAGTAATAAGAAATTACTGATAGGTGTTGATATACACCCACCCAACATGATCATGGAATTTAAAAAAATATCTGAGGAGCTAAAATAAATTGTCTTAAGGTAGACACACGGAGTGTATTGACCAAATATCAAAGCTATAGGCTTTGAGTTTCATTTATGAAATATTTTGCTACATAAATACCGGAATTTATAAAACCCAGAAGTAACCACATCGGTTGTAGTAGACATAGGAATAAAACTTAATGAAATAACAATATAAAGCTTATTATTGTTCCGTGTCACACCCAACACAGTAGTAAACGTAAGTATAGAATAAATCTTGCGTAAGAAACATATAATTAGGAAAACTGATTGTTTTAAAATGATAAGACAATCAGCTAAAAGCACAAATTAATACTTGTTACTATACAACCTATTTAGTGATATTGATGATCTTTGTTAATGCAATCTTATTTTAAAATTTTGGCGTAAACAACAGTAGATAGTAACACGTTATTATAATGATCACAATGCATGGTTACTGTTTCTTTATATAGTTTGTAGTCTGTAGTAAGTAATCAATGGCCTAAAAGTAGGTATTTGTGTTCGTAGTATAAGATATTTATAACCCAAAGACATTTTATGAGATCTCTTTAATGACTTTGTTTATAATATTGTATCAGAAAGCAATAATTTATATTACTTCTTCTTCTTAGGTATCGATTTTGTACGGAATCGTATTTTATTAAGTTTTTTTATAAAGTTAGTCTATGTGTGTTTTTATGCATAATTCTAGAAAAACAGGTCTAGTAGACTTTATACTAACATTAATTTTCACAAACATTTTCTATTATATTAATTTTAGTAGTAAGATTAATTTTGATATTGTTCTAGGGCCTCAATGTCATTTACACAGACTTTGAGAAAGCCTTTGACCTAGTAGATAAACTGATTCTGCTAATCAAGCTATTTGAACTGAAAATGCAATACCATAGTTTTAGCCGAAGCGTCAATACACACTTTATAAACCATCTACACAGGTGATGAGAATTAATCATGCTGATTTGGTAACGCAAACCGCCCGGTGTCCCTCAGGGCTATGATTTAATACTATGATACAGTACATCATTAGACATCTACAGATGAAGTTACAACAATCTGTTTAAGTACTACCTAATTAGAATTTCTGTATAATCATATTGAATATGAGCAAAATCTAGCAAACTATAATTTGAAAACCAGGTAAAGTCATTAGTGTGCAACTCGTCTGTACTGTACTAAGTAGTTATATAATAATTTAAAAATAAAAAACCACAATAACATGGTAACAGCTTAACCGGGAATTACCAATTGACATCAGCCTTGACATAACCTTATTTACGGTTTGTTCTATTTAAAATGCTGACAGCTAATTTTCCAGGCATCTCTTTGCCAGAGGGTATTCGTAACAGACGCATTGAAACTCTAATTAATTCTTTATCTAATCTCTCGTTGACGATATGAAAAACTCTCACCTTTTGAAACTCTGACATTCTGGGATACAACAAAAATGTATCTGTGGGCATGTATGTGTGGGTTGTATTATAATGCAAGTGCTGCATTATAATGATTCGTCACTGTGTTCTCCGTGTTTTTATTTTTAATAAGCGACTGTGGAATAACTACTTATTTTAAAACGTGTGGAAATGCAGTACCTACGGTTTTCATGGCACTAAAACAATAGTTTTGTTGACTATAACATCCCTAAGCTAGGTACACCATGGCAACACCATGTTTGGTGTTCTTCCTAGTTGTTATGTAGTCATGCGAGCGAGGACTCAAAGTTAATCCTCGAAAGGAAAATCCTAGGAGAGGAAGAACGTGTAAAACAATTTTGAGCATAGAGTAACACTAGTAGATTGTGTAAGTACGTAGTTACCGTATAACATTCTAGATAAAATCGTACAGTTGCTCCAGATCCTCATACTAGTTAAAACTAGTTTGTCAATATCGTTTTGTTAATACATTGCATTCATGCGTTTAATGGTTTATGATATAAAAACAGATACGTAATGATATTTATGTTAGACTGCGCACTGATTAAAATCGGTTTTATCGATATTTCTAAATTGTATAAAGTAAACTCACTTTTCTTTAATTTTGGCATACCAATAGCAACTTACAATATACAGAATATAAACTTTAACTATTGGTAGTTCTTTACAGTCTCTATCTATAGCTAGAATAGCTTTAAAAGAATGAACTCGAACTAAGCGAAAATACTTTAACATAACAATGTAAACACAACATTAAAAACGTTTGAATAATAGAGGAAGTTGAAAATATTTCTTATTGTCTAGTTACAGTCATTGAATTCTAGATACTTAATGTTTTATGTTTTCAGAAAGGTAGAAAGTTCAGGTAGGCTCTCATTTCGGCTAAATACTTTACTTTAAGTATTATGTTTTTTTTTTGTATACTTAACTTTACTCACTGACCGAACCGTAATGCGTTTCATGTGATTTCATTGACTCTCTCGAATTGAAAGCGCTTTAAATCAGTAATATTTACTTAGTAAAAAAAATAAAAAAATAACGTTGGTGCCAATAAACTTCTATCAAAAGCACGTTATCTTAATCATTGACATAGAAACGGCAAAGAGCAGCAAATACATTGTAGGTAGGTAAGGACCTACCCCACTCACTGCTAGTAAAGTGCACTTTTAACCAATAGGTACGTATATGTTTTGTTTACTTAGATAAATTAAAGATAAACGAGTAAGTAAATATATTTTCCACAATAACAAATTTAATTGGACACTTCTGAAGTTTACACCTCCGTTGTTATAAGTACAGAACAAACTACAGATTGCTAGCTTGATTCCAGTTTACGAACTTATGTTACTTAGCAATAGTGTGTGGCACAGCCGCCGCGGCGTTTGCGGTTAGCGGTTAACATTCACGATGCGGATTCGAACCCTAGGCAATATCAAATCATTATCCTGAGCCTACAATGCCAGAGCGAACTCTGCTTTGTCTTTGTAAAAGAGATGTAATTATGTAAAACTACCATTACGCATTAAGTCTTTGCGGAATTTAAGTCAAAAATAAAACAAATGTATTTAATGATTCCGGATAGTCGCCAAGTCATATTAATATTTCTGAGACTTTATAACTCATTTTTAGTTGCGGAGGCAGCAACAAGTTAAGTAAAATGAGGCACATGCACAACCTACTGACCCAGACCCCGGTGACTCTACAAAATAGTCTACAACCAACGACAACCTTGAGAGGCCTACTAAAATGGTGATAAGTGCCCAAGTTTAACTAGAAATTATTTTCGCCAATTTAAAAAACCTTAACTTTATTTGTTATGACCAGGAAAACCCTTTTTTAACGAAAAATGTTTATTAATATAAGTAGTTCCACTAACTTCAAAACCTAATCAGATTTTTTTTTTCTATTAAAAAGTATTTAAGATATACCTACTGGTATTTGAAATCATTATTTATTACCTACCATTGCATTAAGGATCTTTTACTCATAACCATTAGGATGAGGATGAGACGTAAAATTAAATCTGCCTAAACGTCTCTGATTTAAATATTATATCGCTTGGCTTAGATTGTTTATGATTTGATTTAAATATGTTTTCAAATTTCAAAGCGTAAAATATGGACCTTCTTAATTCCCAGTAACAAATTATGTTCCTACCGTACCTGATACCTAATTAGCAGAATTAAGACTATTCTGTTCCTAATCGCATTTTACAATTATTTCATGATGAGATAGGGTTGTTTATTCTGTATGATCGAGGGAGATGTTTCATCCTTAAAAGAAAATATAATTATTATGCACAGAAATATCTATTCTGGAAGCATCTGGACGAGGCTCTACTCCTTATCTACAACAATGCTATTTATAAATAGCATCCTTATTACATTGTATTGACTTTGTGAGTACCTTGACTGGGGTCACCTATATACCTACTGCTGACTAACTCTTTAGTGCAGGAGTTATATCTTACAATTCTAATTATAGATCCTATTAGAGTGCGCTTTTCAAATTAATGTCCTGAGCCAGCATATTGTTCTTTCTTTCTGTATGATGTCTGTGAAAGATTCACGCTAAAATGGCTGTGCTTGTTTCGTGTTCTAAAATAAACGAAAACCTACAATGACACCTCATACTAGTGATGAAAGAGACTCAGTCGTTTTTGTCTTATAAGAAGCGACTAGACTACATTTTGACAGCTAAAGACTGACTTAGTCCTTTAAGCCTTTAGTTTTTAGTGTTATAAGTCTTTTTAGTTCTTGACTAAAGTTTTTGTAGATTAAGCATAGTCTCTAGTGGTTTAAGGCTTTTAAGTCTCATAAGGTTTTAAGTCTTTTAAGCCTTTTAAGTCTTTTAAGCCTTTTAAGTTAGAGCTAAGGAGCCTCGTCTCGAGAGACGTGTATGATTAATAAGTTATGAAAAAGACCTAAATTTACTCCATCTTTTAAAAAAGAAAGCAAATAACTAAATATCTGGAAAAAAATCCTACCGCCCCCATTCACAGATGACTAGGTAGGACCGGAGAAGAATCTATTATGTGTATGTCGCTGTTTGTTAACCGTCTTTCATGGCAAAAGGAAGCTATGAATTGACATGGGTTACTATGTAGCTGGGTGGTAGCGTGGAAGTGATCTCTGAAATGGCTGGACTGGTTTTGGTGGGATTTTTACTGGTAAATAGCTGCTAATAGATGCTGCGGGAACTAGGCGATAATCCTTTTCTCAACTCCTTTTGTTGTGACGCAGACGAAGTTGCGTGGGTCAGCTTGTAATGTAATAATAAAATAAAGAGGGCCGACAGGCAAACGAGGAGAAAGTTTATTGCGACTTTTTAACCACGAATATTGCTACATATAATTATCATGGGACACTGACTGAAAAATCTAGCTGTATAAGATTTAACCGACTAAGGTGTAAGCCTTTTTTAAAGGATTACGCCTTTTTAGTTGCATAAGTCTTTAAGCTAGTCTGTCTATAGATAGTTTTTTTAGTCTGAACTAGTTGTATAAGTCGTATTTTAATGGACTTAAAAAACTGAGTCTCTTTCATCACTACCTCATACACTATGGATACATCACATCATAACATGCATGGTCAGAAAGCATTATTATATTGTTATTTAAATTAGTCAATCTTGAGATTTAACGAAGTACCTCTAGGTACAACGGATTAAATACGGTCGCGCTACCTCATCTCATTCCATTAGTTATGTATGTCATATCATATCATCATCATAAAAAGCCAATTAAGAAAAACTTTCCAGATATTATCTCTACTAAAACAAGAGGTAGGTACCTAAACTTCACAAAACCTCTACAATGATCCATCTGGACAAGGAGAGTCAGAGTAGAGGTTTTTATCGGTAGATCAATCAAAGAGTGTCAGACCTATCTGTTACGCTGTACTCCAAGGGAAGATTGCTTACACACAAAGTTTTATATCCGTCAAATTTTGAGGTAGCAGCACATGCTTTTCTTTTTCACTAGAAAAGCCTGGCCCTCGCAGTGGGGCATTTATGGGCAGTTATAATTATTTAAACAGTGTAAGAATGTCTGTAATCCCTTTCTTTAATTATTGTACTTAATCACATTATCATTTCAGATTTTGGAGACCAACGAATATGTCTACATTAGGGTGTTGAATATACACTCTATCGACCTCCTCCGATACAATGTCTAATCTTCAAATAGAGCAATGATGCCACATACAATCCTTTGACATCAGTTTGTATCATCTGGCACGCGTGCTCACAAAATAATACACAACAACAAATAATTTAATTCACGTAACGCCTTCAAGATGATGAAATATTTATAAACGATTACTGATATCTTAGAGTATACTAACTCTTATGATACGTATGAGTAATTCATTACACGCCTTTGTATATTTTGAAATTGAATCGGTTATCACTTATACCTACATAGAACGCCGATTAATAACTCATTAATCAATTAGAAAGCATTTTATCACTTAGTTACCTACCGTATAATACCTTTTTGTTTTATTTATGTGTGGCATTCCCGAACATACTTCATGACTTTGGCGGTGCCTGGAGACATAGGTTTTGGAGAGGGATTTTTTTTAATAAAGAATAGAAAACAGACACCTAGGTATTAATAATCAGCTACCATAACAAACTGTATACTAGTACATAGATGCAATTCTCGGACAGACTGATGACATGTCTGGTCACCATGACACGTAGGTTTTCCCCAAATCCTCTTTAAGCAACACTAATAAATTAGGTAGGTACATTGTTTTGCTATAATTTATTATTATCAGTTGGAGCTGCAGTAGATTTCGTCAGTAAATACGTATGAATCTAGATATTTTTCCTAAAACTCACACGTTATTATAATATTTAAATATAATGTTTGTTTGTAATACTGTATAGTGACGTTATTATGGTTAATAATGTATTTATTATACACCCGGTGTATAATAAATACATTATTAACCACTTGACTTATTAAGCCACGGTCCGTGGCTTAATAAGTCAAGTTTCGTCATAAACGAAATAGACCTCCAATATTTTTATCCAAGTAATATAATACGTAATCGAATGATAGGTAACATTAGTTTCGTTTCCTCTTCTGATTTTAATTATACTTCTCATAGTAGAAATACATACCTGCTGTACGATTAGGTACAGGAATATACCTAATCCTAAACATCTGTATGTAATTCATTAAGTTAGATAACAGAACTCAAGGTTGACTGCTCTTGTAGTTGTCTCTTAAGAACTCCTGGGATGGAATGATGTTATATTAGACTCAGTTGCCAAACGGATAAATACGGATCTTGATAATAATGATCAAAGTCCTTTTAATATTATCAATTTTTTTCTGGTTACTTTAAGTAGCTTTTACAGCTAAATATATCTTATCAAGCTTATAACCAAAACAAAATTGTTTTATGTGTTTTAATACTAAATTGATTCTGAACAAGTATTTTATGTAATTATTATTACGAAAATGGTCTATGATCGATAGATATTTTGTAATTATTTTACTGAAGTTTCTCTATTTTATATTATAATTTCTGAACAATTTGGTTAAAGGGGTAATTAAATAAACCTGTGACCACGGATTAAATTCAATCGGAACGTCGAAATATAAAAAAGGTTGAGAGAAGTAAAGTTTTAGATTTTAACATATTATTATAACAATCGACCCTATTACATGATATTAATATTTTAGTAAAATGCTAAGCATATTTTAGAAGAATATTAATTCGTAAAACGCACGTTTTAATTTACATTTACGACGATAAGAGGTCATTTACTTCCAAGTTGGAACAAAGCTACATTGTAAGGTCAAGTTTTTAAAGCGTGTTTAATACATGACAAGCAGAAGTACTAAATATGATAATGAAATTAAGAAAACTATTATAGATACTGTGACACAAAAATATGAAAGTCAAATAACTACTAGGTATCTAAGTTTAGTAATTTGGGTGGTCGTATCAGTTCTTATACCTACTCGCTATTACAGTTCTTCTGTAGATCTGCCTATATCTACCTGTTTCAATTTGTTTATTGACCATTACCTAACCTAAATATTGTCCATTTAAGGCCTAGCAATGGACAATACCAAACCGACGCCTTTTGAGCTAAAAGGTTCCAGGGACTCCTTATCGAAAGACAAAAGATTCAGAAGGTCGCCATGTCGTACCTAAACCGAAACTCTGGTAAGGCGGAGAGAAGCCAAATGAACAAAAAAGAGAACACCAGCATGTCAATTCTCGTACCTAAAATTCGGTTATTTAACTTTTAGCTGTCAAATTGTCACACTCTAAATAAAACTTTAACACGACCACAAAAGATTACAATTGCAATAGCAAAAACATGACAACTTAAAGTTAACTTAACCGAATTTTAGGTTCGAGAATTGACATGCTGAAGACATTTAGAATTTAATTGCCAAGGGCACCAGTTTTCGTTAAAAATAATTCGAATACCTACCCTTTCATTTTGCTACGTGCTTTGGCGGGGAATATGTACCTACAACGACCGCTTAAGGGGAAACAATTCAATCGCAATTCCATACAAACAAAGAAAGTTAATTCCTCCTTCATTAGATAATAAATACTCAAAACTATAGATGATATCGTTTTGTCTCGTTATTATCTAGTCTTATTGATTAATAAAACAGTAAAAAAAATATTCATTTACAAGTTATGAGGCTTCAAAGTTCATAATTCTATGCACATTTTATGACAACTTTTAGCGTAATAAAATAGGATTAAACGTTTATAAAGGTAAATATATTTTGGGACTAGGAATAGATTATTTATTCGAAAATTCAAATAATTTTATATTGACTAGATACATTCTAAAGTTTGTACGCAATTACCTTTTTCCCAAAACCATTTTAGGAAATTTTACCGTGCTCGTTTCCGCCATCGACATCTTGCATCTCGCCTCCACTTTCTGCACCCCTCGGGTCGGCGGAGGGGAGGTACGACAGCGAGCCGACCGTCGTCGAATGTTACCGATTTTTTTTTTTTAAACTTCAATAAACTTTAATTTATGTCATTTATGACAATTACGTATCGCTTGCCAGTAAGAAGTTTCGTAATTTCTTTTATCAAAGAGATCCAATTATTATCAGATGCATAACCAGTTAAATAAAATACCTACATCAGTGACATTCTTGACTAAAATCAACTGTCAAAATTCACCTAACAATAGTCAATAGAGCATAGCTAAGGCTGTCACATTGCACAAACTCTATTTTTTTTTTTTTTGTAATTAATTTTGTATTTTTTTTTTAATATTTACGTGACTCACCCCCGCCCCGGTATCTGAATGACTGATCAAGTATCATTTCTTGTCAACTATCATTTCCAGATTTTATGATTATTATTTATTTTTAATAAAAATAATCAAGAGTTAGAACTGGTCAGATCCTGGAGACCACCGAGAGTCGAGGGAACACCTCAACGGCATATAGCAGCTACCTAGTGTTTGGGCTTATTTTATTCGTATTAACCGCTGGCTTGCCCGTGCGAATTTTTTTATGGATACCATTTTGCCCGTTTGCAAAAAACATCTGTATCTTATCTTGCCCCGCCATTTTTTGCCGCGTCGGCGTGCGCGTCGTATTACAAACAATCGTTTCGTGTTCCTAAATTGTTTATGTAAGACTACCAAGTGTTATGGTTTTTATGCTTACTACGAGTTAAGCTAAACAATGGTATGTTTTGTTTATCTGATTAGGTTTCTGGTGACGCGTTATGTTATGGTGAAACTTGAGATAGCGCGATTTATAGCACGTCTTGTGTTTTTACAAGATCATAACTCCAAAATTAAAGTGCTGACATAGGGTTTTTAATTTATAATTACGTTACATATATAATAGATAATAAGGTGAGAAATAGAAACATACACTGGTTCATAGAAAAATATTATTTTACAGCCTTTTGATCTTAACTATAATCTCCGCCGGCGCCGCACGGCGTAATACATGTTAAATTTAACAAGGGTATGATGCACAAATGCCACTTTTAGGCTTAGAATAAAAGTATTACAAGATAAATAGTATTAATATACTTGTAAAATAAAAAGAAATCGTAGCGATTACACTTACCACGACTGAGAAATATGATAATTAGTACAATCAGCATGGTTTTTAACCGACTCCTGTTGAAGTCGGTTTTTTAATTAGAAAATTACATATATGATTTTTCTTCTTTTTTTTTAAATCCAGCTAAAATTAACTTCATGTACTGTATGTGAAGTAAGATATTATTGTGTACTGTATGGAACCCCTATTAACGATGCACGGTCTAAAAAACTGCCTCAAGAATAAACAGTTTAACTTTAAAAAAAAGAAAATTATAATGTTTTACGGTGTCATACCTACACCACTTACAAGATAAATTGATGTCTCGCTTGGTGTGTCTTCCGCAACAAAACTTACAATAAAATATTTTTTAAAAACCCATTTTAGTTATCTTTATTTACTCCTGATTTATTACTTTTTGAGTAACTACCTACAGCTAGTATTAGTGTCAACCCTAACAATCAGGAAGAACAATATTTATATTTTGAACGACATTTTGATTTGTAATAAAAGGCCATTCACGAAGAAGTCAAGTCAAGTCTACAATCGAGCGCGTGTGCGTGTGCATGTTTCTTACTGCTTTTCTATGAGTTGTTATCTTTCTCACGCGACGTTTAGTGAAACAACAATGTTTTAGGCTTCGCCGACAGCTGAGTTGGTTTTGACAGAATGAGCCTTCTTATCCAATCAATTGGTCAGCCATTCCTAGGTCATAACCCCAGACGTATAAAAAATTGATTTAAGTATTACTATTATTTTACTACGTATGTGTAGGTAGTCATTAAAGCCCGATTTACACATCGACAAGTACAGTAGCGAGTTAAGTAGTAAGTTGTTGATTAAGTTGATTTAAATAGATCTCCATCCTATTTTTTGGCAAGTTAAGTTGGCGAGACGCGAAAGAGGGGGCTACTTCGTACTTAACTCGCCAAAAAATAGGATGGAGATCTATTTAAATCAACTTAATCTTAAAATACTACTTAACTCGCTACTGTACTTGTCGATGTGTAAATCGGGCTTAACTCATAACTCGCCTAACAAAAAGTTTCATTGAATTATTAACTTTATGCGTTACGGGTGATTAAAAATTTATCACTGTATTTTATATGTCTGTTGTTACCATTGAGGTAATATGTACTACTAGTACATATTACCTCAATGGTTGTTACCATGTAATTATCATAATTACACATAAAACATT
The DNA here is from genome assembly GCA_905475405.1 of Schrankia costaestrigalis. Taxonomy (NCBI): domain Eukaryota; kingdom Metazoa; phylum Arthropoda; class Insecta; order Lepidoptera; family Erebidae; genus Schrankia; species Schrankia costaestrigalis. The sequence continues at coordinate 11,275,684 of FR997838.1, forward strand.
AAAAGTTAAAGCAGATTTCTTACTGTAGGTAGAGATAAAAATATCTTAATGATACTATGTACGTGTTTGTTATTTTGCTGATAAAAATACTCAATAATTAGCTGATCACAAGTTTTATATTTTCTTCGTGATGGACTAAGAATACAGTGTCCTCGGTCCTCCACTCTATCTTATCCCATGAGTATCAATACGAAAAAATATTATTTTATCTCTACGAAACCTCGACAAAAAATCCTATAGGTACTAATCTCTCTGGGCAACGTGGTATTAATAGGCCTAGTGTCTTTCGGTCTCTAGAGAAGGGTCGTGCAGTGGGACATTAATGGAGAAAATCATGTAGATAAAACTTGAAATTTAATCAACTTGCTGGTAGTTGAAACCACTATCGATAAAGGGGTTAAGCAACATTAGATGACCGTGCAGTATCACAGCACGATAAGTCGATCGCCGTTGTTGTACTATAGGGGTACGAAAACCTTCGTCAGTTTTCTTATTCATTCGTTTGTGAAGCCGAAAACTCTTAATACCTTTTGAAGCTAAAGCATTGTATAGACAAAACACATAAAACTATACTCACACAGTATGATAATAAGGATCAAATTCATTTTCACCTTTGGTCTACGTCTAGTCATCAAACCTTTATAATGAACTATTTAGTCTGTTCTGTTCTATTTTTTAACCTTTTGAACGCCAATGGCATGTATAGATGCCATGCGCAAGCGTGCCCTGTGCGCCACCGACATCTATAGATGCCAAGAAACAGATCATAGAAAAATACAAAATAAACATATTAAATCATTACTTTAACGTGTTTTATTGATATATCTTAAGAACTGAATCCCCAGTTATTACATATAATTGTACACAATGAACAAAATTGCAAAATAGTTATTCAAATATTTATGATAAAAAATAACTTAATTAATGGCTGAAAAACATGTTCTCTTGCGCCAATGGCATGTATACATGCCTACTAGTGATGTGGTGTAATATTCAAGTAACTTCATTAAAATTTCAGCTAAATTACTCAAATTCGCTTAATTTTTGTAATAACTATTAAAAAAATATATAAGCTTAGTCACTGACAAAAAAGGTAAATACTACATTCTTTGGTATAATATCATATTTTCTATATTGTCGATATTGTTGATTTGAATATTGTCTTTTTCGCCAATCATGCGCATCCCTAGCACAGTACCGATATTGCAATCCCTTCTGCGCCAATGACATGAATAGATGTTGGACTCGTGACGTCGTAAGCGCGTGCCATGTTTTTAAGTGCTGGGAAGTTGAAAAAATATTTCTTCGATATTTTTTTCGATCTGCCAATATTATAATTGCAAAAATGGCAAGTGAAGAGTTATTTAGTACAGAAGAACTATTGCGTATTCTAGAAGGCACTGAAGATGATGAGTTTTCTGAATCGGAATCAGTACTTAAATGAAAATGATTTTGAGGTAAGTTAATTTTACTTTAATATCAGATGTTTTAATAGTAAGTACAATCAACAGTAAACATATAGATCTATACAAGTATTATGTAAGTATATAGGTAAGTACCTACTCATCTAAAGACGACGCGTTTAAATAATATTATATAGACTTAGGTACTACTGTCATTCTCTTAATTAAGCTATATTAGTGATTAATTATTGTAGTTTAATTTAAAATCCGTTCGGTAGTTTTCGCGTGGAAGAGTAGGTAACAAAATTTCGCGTTTATACCTTTAGAATGTTACATAGGTAATAGGATTTAGTTGTCATTATAGGATTAAATAAAAAAAACTCCATAGATATTTAAATTGTATTAAGTACTTATTATATAAAAAGTATAATTTTGGACACATAATTAACACTTATGTAGGTACCAATAACAAGTTAACTGGCACGCCGGACTATGTAAGTACCTACCTGCCTAACGTACCTGTGCCTTCTTGTTATTAGGTACGTATCTAATCAACAATTTAACAATTCACATAGGTAAATAACAATCAACAAATTAAAAAATTAGGTAACGTGTAATAATCAACTAATTTAATAATTAACATATTCAATAATCAACAAATGTAATACAAGAATCAATAAATAGGCACCTATCTTAAACAAAATAATCACATAAATTAATTATATTAATATTGATAAATTATTAATGCGATGACAAATAGGCACAGTTTCCTACATATAAAGGCCGCTGGCCAGCAAGCCGGCAAACTCGCGTCGAAGCTCGAAGACCAATAAGTTTGCCGGCTTGCTGGCCCGCGGCCTGTCTTAGAACCTGTGCCTACTTGGTCATCATATTAATTTATCGATATAATACGTTACAAGAAAATGATTAAATATAATTTAATCAATTTTCTTGTATTTTATATTTAATGGTACTGGGGTGCCCGAAGAAAATTCTGGAATTAAATCTATGCTTTCCGACAAATCGGAATCCCCTCTATAAATTCTGATTAAATTAAGAATATGAGCATATAAATTGCTTCGGTTCTCTTCTGGCACTCTCTCTAATTCGAATGCTATTAACATTGAAAAACTTTTATTTTTTTTATTGTCGCTATGTCATATCAAATTATGGTAATTGAACTACATAAATAACTAATATTTGAAAATATAACTCGTAAACTCTATTAAACTAAATGATTGGAAAATAAATATGTAGTTTTAATGCAACTCCCTTTATTTAAAGATAATAGTTGTTTTGATGATGAAAATAAAATAAGTAAATAAAAGACTGATTATGAATTAGTTTTTTATTATAAAATAAATCTAAAGTAGTAGGTAGCTTAGGTAACCCGCTATAATAGGTACTGGCTGTTTAACAGCAAAAGTCCTGTGAATCTATCCGAAATTAACAGTTACAGACTAAAAAAAAAGGTTAATTATGTCTTTTTACTATATTGTGTTATTGATACTTTCTTTGTTTTTTTTTGTAAATAATTATTATTTTGATACTCACAAATAATCACTCCACAATGATACCTAGTTCATATAAACTTAATAAATAAATTCGATAAGTTATAATAATATACAGCTACACATCCCTAATCAGAAGCGAGAAATTATAAAAAAGGATGGTTGCCCGCGCCATTGGCATGTATACATGCCAAAGGCCGCGTAACTGATAGAGAATAGTGCTGTAACTTGCTGCAATTTTATCTGTATTTTTGTATCTCAAAAGGTTGATTTTTTTATTGATAGTTGCTATAAATGTGGTCTTAAGTTTTTTACAGTAGGAGATGAGGTTAAATAAATATTCTTTTTGTGTTATAAGCTGTTTATTCACAAATTTCAGACGAAAATTATTATGTTTATCGATAACATTTTGGACTCCCTACTATTTTCAAGGTTATTTCATTGAATTTGTCGGCTTGGCGTGGAGGGCACGGCGAAGCGCTTTTGCTCTGGCGGTCAAAAGGTTAATAACGGCTCCTAAGTTAATCGATAATTCTGCCAACAGGCCTGTTTAGTCTGCATGGGATTCATACCCGCGACCTCGTGTACGCCAGGCGCTACTGCAGCTGACGCGCCATCTGGCAATTTTAGGCCGATTTTAACCTAATGTGTAGTCGAAAGGGATACTTTGATCCGAAAAAAAGCAGATTCAGTTTGTCTATCATAGCCAGCGCTCGATAGCGATTAAGCCGAAACAACTCAAATTAAAATTTCTGTGTTGGTACACCGCCAACATTGCCGACTGTACCAGTCCTCTAGACAAAAATTATAATCCTATGGGATTGGAGGAACCCTAAGGATAAATGAGTAAAACTTCTTTCAAAAACAAAAAAATCATAATTACTTAATAATAAAAGATTGTACAGGAAATTAATTTATTTAACCTTCTCTTTACTACTTGATTTTGAGTTTAAAACTAAAATAAATCTAAACTAAAACAAAAGTAAAACACATTGTACAATTACTTCTATAATATACCATAAATAAATTAAGATAGTTTACATATAAACAATTTTGTAGACAATCAAAATTAATTGAACAAACTAGCTAACATTTGCAAAGTGATGGGCAATTCAAGAGTTAGTCTGCAAACTGAAGGGCAATAATTGTAACTTTGTTTAGTGTTAGTCTACAAAAATGTTATGAAATACTAAGTATGGTAAGTAACATAATTATAAATGCATACTAGTCACATTGGTATTAACTTATTTATGTAAAATTAATCTATTTTCTACCAAATACCAATGATAAAATAAATCAAGTATAATTTCTTAATACAAAACTACATTTTATAAAGACCTGCGCAAATTAAATAACTTTTTCTACTCTAAATCGAATTGCAATCTAGTTTTAGTGTAGTACAACACAATTCTTTCCTAGTGTCATAAACAACACAATTATCATTTATTTATGAGAATTGTCAATCGGTTTAAACATAGGTTGCTCTAGAGCTAAATCGAAACTACTTATGATTGTAAACCGCAATTACAGCTCTTTTTAATTACCAGCGCCATCAATATTTTACAAAGCAGTCCGTTTATCTAGTAGATAACAAATTACAATATTAACAAAATATTAAGAGGTCCCTAAAGATGTTTTAAATATAATACAGACTGACAGTCCCTAGATACAACTAATCACAATAACATCTCTACATATTCCCGAATGACAAAATAAGCCTGCAATTATATTTAGGAGTGTTTAAATGTTATGTATAAGAAAAAGAAGATATTTCTACACCATAAGAAAGACAAGGAAAACTATACTTAATGATTTGAAATGTAGATATAAAAAGGGGAGATGCATTGAAATTCTTAGAGACGAAAAATTATTAGTAGATATTTAAAGATTTTTTTTTCAACTAATACTGCTATCATAGCGGCAGCTGATAAAGAGAAAATACTTGGTCATAGTAAGACTGTCTATTATAAGTCTTTCTGAACAGACAGCTAAACCTGAAGTCTGTGCAGCACACAATATAAAGAGACCATAATTTAGTCAGTTGTATGTACTGAAATAAATCTAGGCTCTGTCAATCTGTACATCTAAATACTAAAACTTTAATTAAACTAAAATTAACTTAAACTATTTTTATCTATTTCACTTCCTACATAAGCTAAACTGTCACATAGTTTATCAAGTGTATCACTTTTGCAAAGAACACTTAATGATTTTAAATAATGGCAGAATCTGTTGTTTCTCTTTGTTGTAATGTTAGCGTCACTTTTGGCCTTCTCTATTCTACATATAGAACGGCAGGACGCCCAATAATCCAGTGCCAAGGATCTTCTGTCTGATATCACCCAGGGATTTAAATAAGATGTCAGGCCTTTGTGGCGGGAAACTATTCTGTCTCTATCTCTGGAATAGAAAAATAAAAGGTATAAGAAAAATGTTTTGCTGCCTAATATTTCCTAGCAACCCCTGCTATGAAATCTTAGTTTGTCAATTGTCTTTGTGGTAGGACAACAACATAGGATAAGATTTTATCAGCCCTTTAATGTCCCTACATGGTGCAACTAGGACTTCTCCAGTGCAGAAGGGACCTCACTTTCCTGACAGGAAAGGAGTTTAGTTTTGAGTTCCATCTTTGGAACACCCAGTATGATAAAATGTGGTTATATTTTGTAAACTAGTCAAAAATAAAATAATCAATTAATGTAATGAAGTTACCTTTGTGATGACATTCCCGGTAAGCTGATGTGTACACTTCTGCCACAATTTAATACATCTTGAGCTTCTGCAATATAACCAGTCATCATTTCATGACATATTTCTTGACCAACCTTATCCTTATTCATGTAATAATCTGTGTTATCCTGTTCTGAGACACTGTCATGTTCTGAAGTGTACCACGGCCTAGCTGTCAAATCAGAACTTGAACTAGGCCTACATGTATAATCGTATAATGAAATGGAATCATATGCATCTGCTACTGCTTCAAGTTCTTTCAAGTCTTGTTCATTTTCTTTACATTTTGCTGTCTCTTTTGTCACCTCAGAGACTTTGTGTGAAGAACTCAATTTCAAAAGATCTGGCATACTCCACCAAATGCCAAATAAATCTAAAGGATATCCAATTTTAGTAAAGTCTGAATATTGATCAACAAATTCATTCCACATACTCTTGTCTATGTTATCATTATTATTTAAAACAGGTGTTAGCTTTCTTCCCTCCATATCATCATTACATGCCCAAGACATACCTGAACTTTCGTCATCTATATTTGCCTTATAGTAATCAACATTTTGAGAAGTTTTCTCTTCATCTAAATTTAAACCATGAGCATAGATTGATATGTAGAATTGTAAATAATTAATAGTTTTCCTTATATCACCTTTGAAATAGTTTAAAAACTTTGACCCTATACCTGGCCATGTAATTCCACTGTCAGCAAGACACATTATATCTAACCAGGTACCTAATAACCTTGGTAAAAGGGGATACATTTTCAATATTTTTCCATATTGTAAAAATTTGTGTAAATGTGGACATACTAATGTTGATGTAATCAATATAACAGGCCTTTTGGAACATTGAACCAGTTGTACAATAGCAGATGAAAATCCATCATCCTGGTCAAATACAATATCTGCATCATCTATAAGAATAAGTGACATGTCAGTTCTAGTGCTTTCTTGGCTTGATGGCGTCAGAGTATATGTTTCAACCTTGTCCTTTGTTTTATCTATACTCTTTTTAGGTCTACCCTTCTTTTTACTTTTTTTTAATAATTCATTTACAGATTTCTCTACAGATTTTTGACTATTATCTATACTTGTACCTCTATTCACTTTATGGGACTGGGTAGCTTCTTGCAAATCCTGTAACATTATTTTACCTGTTCTTTTACTACTGGCATTTACTTCTATTACTTTCATAGCTAACTCAGCAGCTACTGCATACACACTTGAAGTTTTACCACTACCAGTAGGTCCTGTTATTATTATAAGATTATTCATGCTTTTAAAACTGTCTCTACTGTCTGTATCAGACAGGTAATAATCTGAAGAATCTGATCCTGTATTGCCTTTAGATTTGGGTTTCATTTCATTTTCAGTCCATGATACAAGCCACTTTCTAAGCTCTTTAGTGCTATCAAAATTTCCAATTATTTGATTGGTTGATGTTGCTTTATATTTATATGTCCAATTTAATCTATCTGGGCTATCATTTACCACTTCAACAATATCATCCAACATTTCAATGCTGTTGTTAAATTCTGAGTGCAGTTCTTTGGTTTCCCCTCTACTTTTGCTTTTTAAATTATGAAAAGTTCTATAAACTGGGAACCTAGGATGTAGTTGTTTAATATTCTTCAATATTGATTCAGTACTTTCTTTAGTGTTTTCATTATATTTATGTTGAAGGTTTATAGTATTATTAGAAATCAATAATTTCTTAAATGCATCTTCTTCAAATATATTAGAACTGGTATTATCTTCATTGTCACTGTTACTTTCAAACAATTGGAAAAGTTCAGATACATTCTCAGATACTAATTCACTCTGTTGCACATGAACAACAATGGGGAAATTCATATTACATTGGTTTATATTCTTTTGCTGTTGAATAATTTTTTTTAATTTGTCTGGAACTCCACTTTGAAGAAACTTTTGTTTTGCTTCTAAAGCTGCTGGATCTAATTGCTTGCTAGCAAAAATTGGTGCTAGTTTGACAGGTTTCTTTAATGGAACTACCTTTTTGCTAATTTTCATTTCTTTTGGCTTTGGTTCCACAGAGGTAGAATCATTTGTGGTCATTTTCAGATTAGATTCTGCAGCATCTTTAGGCAATATAGTTTTCTCAATATGCTTTTTCTTTTTAGGTGTGAAAATATGCAAATCATCATCAGAACTAGAGAGACATGCATCATCAGTGTACTTAATAGGCCTTTTAATAGATCTCTTTGGCCTTTGTCCATTAGTAGAATCACCAGGAACAGTTTCAACTTTATGAGGATTAATATGTAGTTTGCGTTTTTGTCTCTCAACAGGTTTTTTTACCTCAGTGTCATAAGTAGGATTATCATTTTGGATTTGGGTAATACTGTCATTATTTTCATCATTAAATTCTGGTGCTTCACACATAACTGTATTTGGCTCATGTTTTTTTAGACTAAGTCTACTTTTTCTATTTTTCTTCTTCTTTTTCGACTGTAATTTAACTTTTATAACATTATCATTATCTACATCATCAGATAGTAACTCAGGTTCTTTATCAACTTTTTTAAAGTAACTGAGCATGCTTTCCTTTTTCTTCATAGATGGAGATAACTTTTTTAAAAACTCTTCATCTTCCTTGATTGTAAGTTTTTTCTCAGGGCTAGCAATATTATTATCATTCAATGTGTTAAAAATATCCACTATTTTAAATGCTTTCTTTTGTTTCTTTAACTCATTATTATTTGTAACTTCTGCTACTATCTTATTTGACTTACTCACTTTTTGGCTTTCATTTGACTCTATTTTATCCTCATTTTCCATAGACAGATTAGGAGCTTTATTAGTTATCATCTTTTTTAATCTATCAGCTCTTTTCTCCATTTTCTTTTTGATTATTTTATCTTTTAATTCCTCTTTTTCTTTATTTTTTAAAGAACCCTTTCCCTCTGCCATTTTTTGGAGCAGTAGTACTCTTTTTGCCTTTATAACTTTCTTTTCTTGAATTTCTTCATTATCAGAATGGTCTAGATTTTTTTCTTTACCAGGTGAATTACCTCCTATACTCTTGTTTCGAGAATCCATCAACAATTTAAATGCATTAGTATGTTTTTTATCCTCACTGGGAATAGTTTCAGTATCCACATCAATTTCAGCATTAACATTCTTGCTACCACTTTTAACATTAAATCTAGTTTTTAAAGTTTCACTCCTTCGCACCATTTTGAACAGATAATTTTTAGGTCTCAAGTTGTCAATATAATTTAAATCACGTTCAAGATGTACATCCTTTATATTGTTTGGTGACTTAATTACAAGTGAAGAAACTAAAATTCTTGAAACATCTAAAATATCGTCATCTTCAGCACCATCTCTCCTGAGCTTGTACTTTTTGAGTTTTCTTTTTAGTAGTCTGTTACATTTATGTTTATTTGTGTTTGATTTTGACTTCAAAACATGACTATGCTGCCTGTTCTTATGGCAGCAAGTCTCAGAAACAACATGAGAGTTGATTACATTTATTTCCTTGAAATCTAAGACGGGTACGGGATCCACCAAGCTTGTCATTCCTCCTTAAACAATAAAAGTCAATGAAATTATTGTCTTATTAGTGGCAAAATACACAAGTGAGAAGTGTTCAGTACTAATATGTGATACAATAAAGACGGTATTCAACGACTTTAAAAACCAAACTTGCCAATTTACACACGGACTTTTATAAATCAATTAAATTATATTTAATGAACACTGGGACAGTTCAAATAAATTACAATACAGTAAATACATACGCAAAATCACTTTGGCGGCATTATCGCTATCTATTTTGTTTTTTACGTCAGTGTCAGATTAGTTATCCGTTTTACGTCAGATTGTCGGTTGCCGTCTGGGATATTTCGTTTTATTTACACGGTTGGCAATTCTCCACAAAGTATTGACCTGTTTCCAGTTTTGCTTGCCCTTTATTTTTACGAAATGATTATTACTTAAAAATTTACTTACTAATAATAAATACTAAAATAAATGAAAATTATGTGTATGTATAATAATTTAACACTGATAATAATCAGTAAAGCAATATTTATTTTGGCCTACGATACAATATTATGAACAAAGCTACGTCCGGAAATAACCTTCAATAAATGAATACAGGGAATGTATTAAAAAGGCAAAGTTTTACTAATAGTTACATCGGTAGCAAGAAGAAAATTTAATAAGTATTTTTATTAAAACGAACATGTATTACAACACCCGTTGCCGTACAGTTGGACTTTAGGTCATGAGTAGTACAGACATGCATTCAATGAGGTATTGCTTTGCACACAGAAAAGGTTAGGTTTCCCCTTACACGTCATAGAAATATTATATACTTTGTAGAGGAATATTATTAGCCTTTTGTCTTATGTATATTTACATCCATGTTATTTCAATTTAATGTATGTACACACTGCAACTAATCAAACTAGACACTCATGTAACTTAATATCATGAAATAAGACACAATTTTAAATGAAAATGTTTAACTTGATGTGTGTACTGTTTGTTAGTATGGGTCGGTTCATATCTAACGGAATATGCGTCGCGTATTATCGGTCGCGTAACGACAGAACTGACAAATGTATAGAAAAACACTCGACCGTTCACACTCAACCGCGCCGTCCAATTTACGTATTGCCGGTCATACGCTCGACGTATCATGCGTCATATGTGAACCGACCCTAAAGGCTTCACTTCGTACCACAGAACATTTATACTCAAATTCGGACTCTGGCAGAATTGTCGACATCGGCATAGTTTGCAAAAGAAGAAGATTCAAGATTGTAAAGGCGGAAACACACTTACGTGTCGTGTAAGTGTAACTTACGTTACGTGTGTAATAAGCCTTCCTGCCTGGTCGTGTCGCATCGCATTCGCACGACACGACCAGGCAGGAAGGCTTAAATTTTTAGAGGGCAGATTTTAAAATATTAAGGCTCCTTACAGTTCTTCCATTCATGATATCCACTGACGTACTCTATGAAATGACCACAAATTAAATTGCTCTATGGCCTTGCCTCTCCTGTCTTTTTCAGTAGTGATTCTTTGAAAAGCACTTTTTCCCATAATAAATTGGCGAAAATGGCAACGAAAACTTTTATCGGTCCGCTTATGCGCCAATCTTCAGTAAGTTTAACTTATCGGTCCCATAAATATTCTAAACTAAAGCAGTTTTGTTATAAATATCGATTTGATTGTCAAACACCTATTATGTAAACCAGTTGTCATTTCACAGTATCTCAATGAGAATCATGCTATTCTGAATTTCAGACTAGGAGCTATGCCCAGGCAGCTCCTTTCTTTACGAAGGAACAAAAGGCCGCTTGCGCTGTACTGCCCAACAAAACCATTGCTGCTTCTCTGGATAATGGATCAGCCCTCTCGAGGGTCACTATAGCTTTCGCGTAAATATAATTTGTACTATGTACATGACTATAATACATAGAATTTATAATCATTTTTGTGATTTACTAATGGCAGTCCTACTTTAAGTATAAAGTGAACACATGATTAGATTCATTTGGGTTATCAAGTTTTAACTTTTAAATTACAAATTCAACCACTCTTTTACATTTGTGTTCAAAATGAAATATTATTTTTTATTATGTACTGATTACATTTTGTTTTCAGAGCTGGTTCCCGCTTCGAACCTCGTTTGGATCTGGGTATATCCCATATGCTGAGATCAGCTGCTGGACTCACTACTAAAACTTCTGCCAATTTCATAACAACAAGAAAATTAGCACAGCTTGGTGCCGCACTTACTTGCTCTGGTGATCGCGAATTTGTGTACTATACTCTGGAGGTAAATTACTTAGTACTTATTTGTTTATATTGTTAACTTGAAAGTTATTAATATAACTATTATTTTGTAAGGCAAAATAATAGTGTTCTAAAAGAATATAAACATTAATGATCATTGGTGTTTTCAAAATTTCTTTTTTTAATACAGTAGAACCTCGATAAGTAAAAGTCCAAGGGAAACACAAAATATTTTGAGCTATCGAGGTTTTTAGTTATCGAGTTTTTAGTTACCAAGGGTTTAGGTTAATATGTATAGAGGTAGGTATGTACATGTGTATGTATGACCCCTTGTTCCTATTTTCCGCCACCGCAAAGCTTTAAAGAATTTCGAAGAAGCAAACAATAGGTGACATTGTATTGTTTACGTTATCAATTTAATTATGTAGTGAACACGTGCAAGCCATAAATACCGAAAACGTTTGTTTTGCACAATGATCAAAAACTAAATGATTTAAGTAAGCCTTTGTATTAAAGCTAACCTCCGCCGCCGCAAAGCTTTAAAGAATTTCGAAGAAGCAAACAATAGGTGACATATGTATTGTTTACGTTATCAATTTAATTATGTAGTAAACACGTGCAAGCCATAAATACCGAAAACTTTTGTTTTGCACACTCATTCAAAATGACTCATTGATAAACAATTTTATGTTATAGAGGTTGTGGAAAAATTTCTTTTAGTTACTGAGGTCCAATACAGAGATTACTTATTTGACTTATCGAGGTTGCGAATTTTGAGTTATAGAGGTTTTGGGCTCTGAAGGGAAGGGAACATATTATTTTTTTAAGTTATAGAGGTTTTTGAGTTACCGAGGTTTGAGTTATCGAGGTTCTACTGTATCTTTGTTAAATTAATATATATTTCATTCTAGGCAACCCAAGATAATTTGACACCAGCTGTGGATGTCCTCATCAACCTTGTGTGCAACCAGGAGTTCAGACCATGGGAATTAGACGACAATGTACCCCGCCTTAAGTTTGACATTGCTGCCCTCACTCCACAGGTATGAAAATCATTTTTAAATTATCATTTTTCTAATATGTTATGTTAAGAGCAACTGCTACTAGATATTTTCCTTAAATTATTTATATTAATTATCACAGTTTCGATTGAAACTACTTCCTCAGGTATGACAAACATCTAAATGACCACTGAGCTGGGACTATTGACTTTGACTGTTATGTGATAATAATTTTAAGACAAATGTTATAATAATAATAAGTGTGGAGTTTAATTGTACATAAAAGAAATAAGGCTATGTGTTGATGATCAACTTCAGTTCATTTATGGATTGTTTATTGTTTATTATTAACAAATAAGTTTACATCTAATTATACAATATATTTAAATTATATATTGGATATTTATGTTTATTTCATTGTAGTGTTAAATATTAATTTATGTAAGGAAAAACAGATAGCACTTAGATTTTACAAACATAAACTGTGTAATGAAAATTTAAACAAAAGTTTAAACAGCCCATTCTTATTTTTATAACGATTAAATTATGTTTAAATATTTTATAGGTCCGTGCAGTTGATTTGCTGCATAAAGCAGCGTTCCGTCGTACCTTAGGCAACTCGTTGTATATTTCACCAAAGAGGATTGGCAATATTTCATCTGAAACTCTACAACACTATGCATGCAACCATGTTGTATCCAATCGTTGTGTGGTCGCTGTTGTTGGTGATAACCAGGTAAGAATAATAATTGCATATTATAATTAGTACACACAGCAACTAATCAAGCTAGACACTCATGTATCTTAATACCTTGAAATAAGACACAATTTCAAATGAAAATGTTTAACTTGATGTGTTGCTGTGTGTACATAGTAGAAGTCCTGTGTTGAGGTAATTTTTACAGACATCTATAGTATGGGAGTTGTATTTTTCATCAATGACATTCATCATCATCATATATCAGCTAATTGACGTCCAGTGCTGGACATAGGCCTATCCTAAATACTGCCACCAAATGTTATCTTTATAATACAAAAAGAAAACATTGCAACAAGTATCCAATTGCTAGAGAATTATTTTACCAAGTTCCTGTAGTAATTTGTATATGTGATGAAATGAAATATTTTAACATTGTCAAATTATTTATAATTGTATTTTTTTCTTCTTTAAACAGGACAGAGCCAACTTGATTGCTCAGTGCCTAACACTCCCAGTATCTGCCACTACTACTGAACCATCACAGTTCTTTGGCGGTGAGGCAAGGTAAACATTTTTAATTTTTATTTACCTCTACATTTTATTAAACAGTAAACATAGATCATTATCACTTTTGGGTCTCTGTGTGTTCCTTAAAAAATGGCATAAAATATTTATTGAATTTTTTATGTAATTATTTTTGTTTAAAGTAATGTTTTGTTACAGGAAAGAGACTGGTGGTGAATTAGCCCATGTTGCTTTGGCCTTACAAGGTGCACCTGCTAATACCAAGGAAGCACTTGCCTTGGCTGTTGCTGCTAAAGGTAAAACTATATGGTCTTTCAACAAGATCTTTGTTTTCTAAAACAAAATGTAACCAAGAATTAAGAGGAAAATAAATCATTTTCTTATTGTATTACGAAGAGAAAGGTTTGGCAATTATTAAAAAAAAGTTATCTGGCAAATGTCCACCAGGACCACGCTGACAGATGATAATTTTAAACAAAAATTTTTATCCCTTTTTCTATTTCGTTCTTGTCTATTTTGTTAATGACATCACGGATTTTGAGTTTTAAGACTGCAATCGATTCAACTGGCTCCGTATAGACTGTCTCCAACATAGCCCCACAAAAAATAATCCAGTTGTGTTAAATCACATTTCAGTGATATCCGTGTCATTAAATAGGCCAAAATTTAGTGGTTAAAATCTCGCGATAACGTGATCCATTGACTGCAACGATTCCAAGTCGGGCGATTTTTAGGTTGGATGGGCTATACGATTGCCTTCAAACTAAACGATCGACAAACTATCGGCCGACTTCTAAATCAGTACGACGCTTTATCGGCCGACTCGGATCATGTAAAATTTTCCGTTCAATAATCTAACGCTATGAATAGGATGCACCCTATACTAAAATTAGTATCTGTATTCCTCAATATTCTTTGCATTTCAGCTCTGGGTTGTGGTCCAGTCACGAAATGGGGTAACGACAACTCACCATTAGCCCAAGCTATTGGAAATATTGGACCGTTCGCCGCAGCTGGATTCAATGTGTCATATTCTGACAACGGACTCTTTGGTGCTGTACTTAGCGTACCCAAAGATGAGGCTGAATGTGTAAGTATTTATTTATTATATTTTTAAATTATTAATCATATTAAAATAATACTTTAGACATGGTGCATGCCAAAAAAGCCACATTCATTCCACTATTTTGATTTCTTCTTGCCTCAAAAAAACAAAACGAAAGAGTTATTCTTTCGTTTTGTTAAGGTGAACCAATAATTTAGCCACAAAATTGTTTGTGCCCTATTAGTGAGCAAAAGCGAGACCTATCTTGGCCACATATATCTTATGCCCTACATTATGGTGCACAGCAGTTTTCAAAATGTTCCATGTCTATTTTTTCGCGTATTTTCAGTTCTGTAAATGATTATTCTGCTATTTCAGATTGGTATTCTTTAAAACGAAGCTATTTAGTCTAGTAGAAGAGCATCTTGTTCCCTCTGAGGAAGTTATTTAAAGCTTAAATTCAAATTCGTCTAAATGTTGTTGCATATTCTTTTAGGCCGTCAAGAAAGTCGCGTGTGTATTGAGGAGTCCCTCACTGAACTCCACCCTGGTACAAGCCGGTAAGAACCTGTTGAAGCTTCAAGTTCTGTCCGAGGCTGAAGATGGTAGTTCTATCTCGGAGTCACTAGCGGCCCAAGCTTTCTACACTGGCAATACTAGGTTACCATCTGATATTGCTGCAGCTATTGATACCGTAACTGACAATGATGTTTTATCGGTAAGTAAGAAATTGCTTTAGTATTTTTTTATTAAAATCGAAATGAATGTACAATGTACTCTAAGTTGGCAGGCATAAAGTTGTTGCAAGTGGCTCCACAGATTTCAATTTCAGAACTTAATGGTGGGGAATGTAGCTAGCGGATAATGTATTTGTTCCTGTTATGCGTGAACTGCTCTGAAAATTAATTTTAGGCCGGCCAAGTTAGATTGCGCGTACTGTAAGTTAGCCGGCTTGAATTTGTAGCAAATGGTTGCGCATTTTTGACACTAATTGGCGGGAAGGACTACAATAGTCCATGTTTGTTTTAATTTCTTAGTAGGTATTTAAATCATCATGTATAGTTTATCTCAGTACTAACTTTTACTAGAATCTGCCCCCTTCATTCCTTTTCTGAAATCAATAAAAGACCAAGATTTATATTTATTAAAATGCAATATTGAATTCACGCCTTTTCGTAAATTGCGCACGTATTTATTGGCTGGGTGTGGGTGCAAATCATGTCAGCACCACATAATTATATTGAATACATTTGTTTTTTATTGTTGTGTCATATTCTATTTTATACTAATTCAATGTGTTTGTTCACAGGCACTCACAAAAGCTTCCAGAACTAAGTTTGCAATGGGTTCTTGCGGAAATCTGGCATTTGTCCCATATGCAGATGAGCTATAATTTTTATAATCAAATTATATTAGTAAAACTTCACCCGAGAAATTATCAGGATAGTGATAATATTTGTTAATTTATTGTTCAACAATTAAATCATTTATTGACATATTAGTTTCTTTTTTACCTTACGGCACGGCGCAAAGGTGGATGTTGTTCGCTAGTTCGTTCACAAACTTGTAATGTTCGATAGTATCAACCGCAAAGGTGTACAGATCTTTCCCTTATAGTTAACCTATTTGAGTATCGGGGGGATATCACATGACGCATCCAATTTCAAACATGTATTTACTTTTCGTGAAATATTGCGTGAAATACCTAAGAAGTCTAGATTGGCTCTTCCAATTTATGTGTTTGACAAAGCATTGCACACGTCCGACACGAAACACTTAAACTGAAAGAGACATAAAATGAAAATTGATTCTGATCATATAGGTTTTTGCGGGGTATGCTAGAGACGCTGGATCCAAGCCGCAGGATTGCCTCGCGTTGATCAAGAAAATTACTAGTCAAAACGGCAATATGACCATAAATGTGTTACAGTGCACATTCGAAGTTTTAATTGTTTTTGTACTTTTACAACATACCTACAATTTGTTATAACAATATCACAAAGAAATAATCACAAAAATATTTAGTTAATAGCACACTCAGACCAAATAAACAATCTCAACTACCAAATTTTTTTTTACAAAAGCTTATTGTTCATTTCTACACAAAAGTTTTCATCGATTATATTTCTATTATACTGTACAAGAAGTGACGTATATCCATCGTACTGACACGTGATCAGCTTTTTGCGGGAGCATAGTAGAGGTTTTTTAATAATATTCTTACGTATTCTAATTCAAAGTTTATATATGTTTTATGTAACTATATAGAGATAAACAACATAAAACTGTAATGGTTTTGTCATTTTTATTCTTTGTTCTTGTTTATATTCTTAAATTAATATCTGCCTTTTTAGTACAGCACAGAATAACACTACACACTTTATGTATAACAACAAATTTTGATTACCTTGCTCGTCTACTAAAAGTACTATTTTAACTGGTCATTGGCGTAATCTTAGAATCGCCATTAAAAAAAAAAAAAAAAAAAAATAGTAGAGGCTCCACAAACATGCTATCCTCTAACATCAAAACTTGATTTTTACGTTTTCTAAAAATAAAATCTTTTTTTGAAAATATGTGACCGCCAGTTTAAATAATTATTTTGAAAAGATTGAATCTCACACTCATCCATTATTTCCATTTTGATGGACTTTTGAAAAGCATGGCTAATATCTTAGATTTCTTCCAGTGAATTAGAGTGGAATACGGCATTTATAAAACAAGCCCAAAAACAACATTGCATCATAACAAATGCAAGAGTTGTCTTTTAAAACCCAAACCATCAATTTTGATAATTTCCTCAAAAAAAGAATTTCGTTTTTAGATATTTGTGAAAACTGCAATATTGAATCTGTACCTTAGAGTTTCCAGGGTTAATTCCGGGTAAATTTGGTACAGTGTGATCTGGAGAAGACATAGGAAGATGTTCATGTATTGATGCAAAACAAATTATAACACTGAAACCTGAGTATACAGAAAATTCAACTTAGTATAGACATTATCTCGAAATACTTTTTTGTTTGTTTTATAATATTAAGGATTTTTGATTCATTGCTGATTGTATCTGCACCGTCTCAGCATGGTGTTTAGAAACTTTCCAAAAATTTAGAAAAGTTTATGATGTGCTCTATCATTTTAGTAAAAATTTACAACAGTCAGTGTGACATCAGCTAATGAAGAACAAACAGTTACTTATGTAAGAAATAGTTATTTCAACCTTTTAAAGGACATACACAGGTTTTGGGTTTAAGATGGTAAATTAAAGAGTAGTTGTTTGAAACAGAGTATTTATAATCATTTAGTTAGCAATAACTCTGTACAAATGTGTTAAATATCAATTAGATATCAACATCTATGAATCTGAGCTTTTCTGCACTCTGCTTAATATATTTCTTGAGAAATTAACATAACAATTACAAAGCTTTAACATATTTTATTTCATCATTGTACTTCTGCTTCTGTCAATAACATATTTGGGATTCCTTTGGATATAGGAAATTGTCTTCCTGATTCTGGACAAACAAGATTTCCCTCTTCTACCTCAATCTCTAATAATACTCTGTGTACTTTCTTCAGAAGTTCTTCATCTTCTTCAAATTTTGGCTCTAAAGTTTTTGGCAGTCCCTCACCATGACCAATGCTATTAGCAGCCGCCCAAAGTACATCCCAATGCAGTTTCGGTACAACTCTTGTTATAAACTCTGGATTGAAATCTACATCGATTACCTTAATATCTGTAGCATTTATAGTTAGTGGATAACCTGTCATAACTCCTTTTAAACATTTTGATGTCAACATGTTGTGTGTTATTAGTTTCATTGTGGTTAGCAGACTTTTTGTGTTTATCGGCGGTTACAGCGTAGTTTAATTGTAATTACTGAATGTACCGTTGCTTTACGTTACATGAACTTATCATTTCCAACCTTGGCTTTACTAAAATGAAATTAAGGACTTAGATAATAATTGAACAGCAAGTTCCCGTTGTTTTAAATGTAAGGTTGGGTGGGATTTTAGGTTGTTTTTATTTTTACAGCGTTATTGGATTTGGCATTGACATTGTGACATTTCATAAAATGTCAATAAAAAAAATGTAATGTTTTCAACACGACCCTTACTTCTTAGGCTAAGGTTGGGGAGCATACTGCCTAGCCTAGTCCTAATTCTTGAATCAGATGTTTACATGTGTAATTTTATTGTACGCAGTCCACTGGGGTAGACTGAAGCACTCCAGTGATCCAGTCACTTCTATATTCTAAAATAGAACGACTGAATTAGGACTAATGTTTTCAAGTAAAATTATTATTGCCAAATAATAATTTTAATATGCACTAATAAATTGACGTTATTTGAAAGATGCAAAGTAAATCTTAAATTTTATTTTACAATAACCTATAAAAAAGTGATAGCTGAAATCTCTTTATGTCCAACATCCATCAATCCCCTTTAATCATGGGCTGTATTTACGCTTTCCCTTAGGTTTTATATTATTATCTTGAAGTCTGCCTTTTTTAGTTTACCCTCATCCTATACAGGCAATACATTCGAAATGTTACCTATAACAATTTTATAAAATGTAATCGTCGTATTTCCGCCTTAACCCGTGAATACTGAAATTATTGAGTTAATATTTATTGAGTAAGACAACTTTTTCATGTTTTCTTATTTGTATTTTATTATTGACTTGTACTTTTATTTTAAAGGCTGGTAATGCTATAGGTATGTTTTGTCAACCTTAAAATTTTGGTACCTGAAAATAATAATTTAACATTGAAATGTCTGTAAAATCGTTACCCAGGATTAAATTCAGGCTGTATTATAAAATATAATATCTGTATATTTCTGCAGTAATGTCTCATTTATACGATAGTGTATCTGATAGAAATTTTGACCTAAATAGACCACCAAGTTCACAACAATCCACGTCGCAGCCTTTTCGATCAAAAAGTTCATCGAGCAACAGAAAACAAGATCACCAAATTCCATCAAAACAGCCAACAAAGAAAGCCACAAAGTATTCTAGTATGTCCCGAATTAAGCCACATCAGGCTGAGGTTGGAGTTTCATCTCAGACACACACTGTTTCTTCTGTAAGTAATATTGCAACTGCTTGCCAAAATTTAAACATTAACAGTGAAAATGATGAAATAGTTCAAGGTGACATACCTAAAACAAAAAATGCTAAGAAAAAAGAGAGATTAAGGAAACTGAAAATGCCTTCCCAAGCAAACTTGATACATGTTCCAGTGTCACCTCAGATACAAATCGGATACGATTTTGCTAGAATCCAAGGACGCGAGGAATGCACTTCTTTACATGACTTCTTTGAAAGGCGTGTAAGCCCAATGTACACAAATGCTAATTCCAGATATTTAGAAAACTTGAGTCATCATCCACAATTTCAATTGTCTCATAATATTCAAAGGGATTTATTAAGCAGCCAATTACCAATAAGTGTTCCAAGCAGCCCAAACTATCACCATATGCTCCAACCGGAATATGTAAGTCCAAAATGCATACAGAATGTTATGCAACATCCTTTACTGTCTCAAACTTACAATGCGAACATGCAAATGAATTGTAATCAGATGCTCAGCTCTTTGATACCTGGGCAAACTAATAACACACCTGACTCAAATGCTGGGTCTAAAAATAAAAAAAATAAAAAGAAAAGTAAACAAACTGTTGCTGCTAAATTTGATCCTTACTTATCACTTGAAGAAGTAGAAGCTGGTTTAAAAGATAATACTTTCATTGAAGGTGTTATAAGAATAAATCCTAAACAATTTCAACATTCATATGTTGCTAGTAATGATAGGAGTGAGCAAGATATTCTTATAGATGGAATCAAAAACCGAAATCGAGCATTAGAAGGAGATATTGTTGTGGTACAATTGATTGAAAATGACAGTGACGAGAGTACAGAAGAGAATAAACAAAAAAAAGAGATTACAGAAGAGAACAAACAAAAAAATGGGACTACAGATGAGAACAAACAAAAAATGGGAGGTACAGATGAGAATAAACAAAAAAATGGAAGTACAGATGAGAACAAACAAAATAACGGAAGTACAGAAGAGAACAAACAAAAAAAAGGAAAAGTTGTCTTTATTAAAGAAAAAGTGCATAAACGGACCTGCATTGGTAATTTAAGACCAATGCCAGACAATAGCCGACAGAGAGCCTTATTTGTACCTCGTGACCATAGAATCCCAAGGCTAAACATACCATTTACAAGTTGGCCAGATAATTTTTATGAAGATTATAAAAAATATGAAAGCACTTTATTTTTAGCTAAACTTACGGAGTGGGTTGACACAAGGTTCTCTATGGGTATAATTGTGTGTAATATTGGTGTATCAGGAGATATGGTAACAGAAACCAAGGCCATAATAGCACAGACAGACTTGGATATCAAACCTTTTGGTCCTGAAGTAAGACACTTGTACCCTCGTTTAGACTACAAAATACCAGAAGAAGAATTCAAAATTAGAGAGGATTGTCGTAAGTTGTGTCTTTTTAGCATTGATCCGTCAAACTGTAGAGATATTGATGATGCTGTATCTTGCAGGGAACTTGAGAATGGTAATTATGAGATTGGGGTACACATAGCTGATGTGTCTCACTTCTTAACAGAAGATACAATACTTGATGAAAAGGTTGCAGAAAAAGCTACTACAATATATTTAGTAGAAAAAGCTTATCATATGTTGCCTGATGATCTCTGTATGTTGTGTTCATTATTTCCTGGAGTGGATAAATTAGCATTTTCAGTGTTTTGGGAAATAACAGAAAAAGCAGAAGTACTTAGCCATAGGTTTGCAAAGACTGTTATTAATTCCTGTGCTCAGCTTAGCTATGACCATGCCCAAGCTGTTCTTGATAATGCGGATGATGCGGAATCTAAATTTCCAGAAATATATAATAACTTTGTTTATCAAGACATATATAAAGTGATTAAAGTTCTTGGTAAGATCTCAGCTACTTTTAGAAAGAAAAGATTTGATGAAGGTGCATTGAGAATTGATCAACCCAAAGTAAGCTTTCGTTTAAACCCTAACAATGGCTTACCAGATTCATTTTGCATTTATGATAGCAAAGAAAGTCATCAACTCATTGAGGAATTCATGTTACTGGCAAACATGACAGTTGCTAATAGAATACGCGAAGATCATCCAAAACTAGCTTTTCTGAGATGTCATCCACAACCAAGTGGTTTCATGCTGAAGCAGTTAGCTAAGTCACTGGCACCAATGGGGATAGAATTAGATATATCGTCAGCTGGTGATTTGCATCGTTCTTTGTTGCCACATGTTGGACCAAACTGTATGGATAAAGGAAAAGTAATGGTATTGAATATGCTGTGTGCAAAACCCATGACAAGAGCTAAATATTTTTGTGCTGATGGCTGTGAAGATGATGATTTCCATCATTATGCATTAAATGTTCCTCTTTATACACATTTTACTAGTCCAATCAGAAGATATGCAGATATAATGGTTCACAGGTTAGTTACTATTTATAAAAAAAAATTACAATTAATATCAAAAACAATAAAGAATGTATCTTTTAATACACTTATTGAATTCATAAATGACTACTATCAACTTTTATTTAATCTAATTAAAATGTGGGTAATCAGCAAAATGACTTTATTGTTTATCTTTATTGTTCTTTGTATTGATATTATTTATAATATGTAAACAGATGTATCATTTTTGCCTTTCAGATTATTAGCAGCTAGTTTGAAATATAGAGAAGTACCAAAATGGGAAATAGACCATGTGCGCATGGTTGCGGCACAATGCAATAAGCAAAAGTATAATTCAAAGAAAGCAAGTGAATTATCAACTGAACTGTTTACATTGAAATATATTGAAATGAATTCGCCAGTGCAGACTGAGGCAGCTGTTGTAGAAGTCAGAGAAAAATATATTGATGTCATAATAATAGCTATGGGCTTGAATAGAAGAATATTTTTCAATAATGTATGTATTAATTATCTTAACTATATTCTATATATTTTTTTATAAGTATAAGTATATTTACAGACTTACATTTTATGTATAATAACTGTTTGAACCTGTATTGAAATTAGTGACCTATATTTACTAAAATGTATTTGGTTGTCAACAGGATTTTCCAGGAACATACGAATGGATAAAACATGAAGGAGGGACAAAGCTCGCAAAAATGGAATTAAATTGGAATGCTGTTAACGGTTCACAAGAAGTTGTACAAGTAATTGAAGTATTCTCAATATTGCAGGTGGAATTATTTAAAGACGAAGATATGGGGAAAATTGACATCAAGCTCATTAAACCCTCTGCTTGAAATGTGTATATTAACTTGTTTTGTTATGTGATAGTACTAGAGAAATTAGTATTTTTTGACATGTACAAAAAGATTTTACTCTTTGCAATCATAATAATTACAGTTTTTTTTACTACTGTTCATTTAATATAGACATGAAATAATTTATGACATAAAATAGATTCCTATTTGACAATTAAAAATTAAGTCACACTTTCAATTATGCAATTTTTTTAATAAGAATAAAATGTACGATTTTATTTATATGTATGTAATGATTTCTAAACTGTAGAATACTCATTGAGAAGTATACAAGCAAGTAAATAATTATGAAATATTGCCTTAGTTATAGGGCAAATGCTCAATCAATTGCCGCCATCCGCGGTCTAAATAAAATAATGTACTGTACATATGGTATTGTTTTATAATTTACTTAAATATATTTTCTTTATTCTAGTTTTTTTTTGTTATTATTTGTAAGTGTATTTTTACTATCGAGAATCTGTTTAGTAGGTGTGTCACCATCTAAAAAATCTGATCTAAAAGATTTTTCTCTTATAGAATAGCATGCTTCCTCCTCATCAGTCTTCCCGCCTTAGAGAGGGCATAAAATGCTTAGGTGTGTATTAGGTATAGATAATAATATGTAAGTACTATAGATGTTAAACCCTTACCCCCTAACAGATCAGGTCCTATGTAAGTATCACATTACACTTAGCAGTGTGTGTCAGAATTACTACTCAATTAAAAGTAACTGGCCAAATGTAGAGGTTTTCTTTTAAATGTAGTAACAAGCAAATCTGAAATAACATATTGTACTATCCAGCAGTGATGGGCAAAAAGTATTTAGATTAATAATTACAAATTATAGTTACATTGTAATTAGTAATTGAAATTCTTAGTAACAGATTACTTAAGTAACTAATTGCAATGAGTACATACTGTAATTAAATACAAAGTAATTGAATTGCAAGTTAATTTAATTACTTTATAATAGATTACACAAGTAATCTGATAAAATGTAATTACACATTTATATAAGTATTGGGACACCTCTTACAAAAATACCCTATTTAATACAGTTTTGACAAATACGAAAATAAAACACATAATTATAAAAAAAAATGTAATCATCTGTCAATCATTACAATCATCACACAAATAGTTTTAAATCTTTTATAATTTTCACCATTGAAAAAAAATTAGTTTTCTGATCTATAATTTAAATTAACCTTTAATATAACTCTTTTTTCAAACATTTCGTCTGACAAACGGTTTGCTTTCGGACAATTGATCATTGTCGCGTACGAAAACATACGTTCCACAGGTGCAGAAGAAGGTAGAGGGGTATTAAATTTTAAAAATATTTCTTTAATTTCCTTATGATTATTTAATATTTGAAGTTCTCTGCTGTCTTCTGCCAAAAAATGAGTGACTATAAGTTCAGCTTTGGATCTTGGTTCACTGCTCTGGTTGTCTGAATCCGAACTTGAATCTATTTCAAAAAAGTCATCCTCCCTCGACTTCGTTGATGGTCTTTCTCGAGATAATTGATTTGGTATTATCTTTACGACTTCTTTTACGAGTAAATTTTTCATTATACTATATTCTGCCTGGCCAATTAATGATGTCCATTTCATTTTTTTATATTTAGGATGAGAAACGGCAGCTAAAGCAGCATTTTCAGCTTCAGGTCCCGAAATTTTCAGAAAATCTTTAAACCTTGTTTGCACACTTTTGAGATAAGTTTCGGTCAGAGTGTTGCAGTACTCATAGTCTCTTGTTTCAGTTAAATTTGTCAACTTTTTCTTCAACGCGAGTATAGTTGGCAAAAATATTCCATAATAGGTTGCGTTTTCACCTTGAAGAATGTCAAGCGCATCAGCGACAGGTTGAGTACATGACAGGTATTCTTTTATATAGGTAAATTCAGATTCACGAAGTGGATTTTTTATGTTTAAAGCTCTGTGAAGTGTTGCAGATTTATCTTTTATGGTTGCGATTTTTTTCAAGGCATCGTAAAGGCTATTCCACCTTGTCTCTACTGGCCTATTTAGAGTATGGCCAAGAATATTTTGTAAAATTTCAGCCGATTTTGGCCTATTTGCAGCTTTCCATAATGTGTTACATTTTTTGATTGTATGGTCATGCATTTTCGATAGCTCCGTTTCCTGGTTTTCTAGTATTTTGTTAGCGTCGGTGGCACAAAGACTTAAAGTATGTGAAGCGCATCTTAGGTGTAATGGCAAACGAGTCTCTAAATGGCTAATTGTTGAAGAAAGGTCATTAAGATACGTTAATTCGTCGTCTGTACTATCAGTATCGGAGTCTTCATCACAAGAATCAATAGTGTTTTGCTCGTTTGAAACATTGATACGATGTACACCGAAACTTTTAAACGCTTTCACAAAATTGCTGCCGTTGTCTGTAACACAAGCCACAACGTTTGTGCTAGTTAAGCCATACCTTGAATTGATTTCTTGCATCAATTCGTATATTTTGTCATAACTATGAGTGCCTTTAAAACGTTGACATGCTAATGCCCTTGAGACACGCTTTAGACTATGTGAATCAATCCAGTGTGCTGTTACACCTAAAAAGCTTCTTCGACGTCCAGACCAAATATCAACTGTCGTACAAACGTGTTTCACTTGATTTAGTTCTTGTTTCACTAAAGTAGACTGTTCATCAAAGAATTCCGTAATCATTCTTCCAAGTGTCCGCCGGCTCATGATTCTCAGATTATTCGCACCTATATTTAATCGACGTAAAATTTGTCGGAAGTAAGGGTCTTCAGTGCACTTTAGAGAAATCATTGAGTTGACAAAATACTTAACAATATCTCGATCGAATTCAGCTTGAGAATATGAGGGTACATTTGTCGACCTTCGTGGTGATAGTTCGTTAGACGACCTGGAAGTACGAACGTTTTTCGATCTTTTAGTTTTAATATATTCTTGGTATTCTTGTATGGTTTCTTGTCCATGTTTCCGTTTTAAATGTGTTTTGAAATTGGATGTACACAATCTCGAGCCTTTTATTTCTACTTTATTAGGCAGACATTTCTTGCAAATGGCGACTATTTTATCAGTTCCTGATGAATCATGAAGTATCTCAAAGAATTTACCGTCAAGTATAGTGGGTTGTACTGCAGAAATATTGCTTGGTGACGGTAATGTCGATTGACCTGCAGACACAGATTCGTCCACTGAACTGTCATCTTCTAAAAGTAGTCTTGCACTTTCATTCATTGTACGTAACACAAAAGTTTTTGCACTAATCACCAAAATATATACGACTTGTAATCTTAAGAAAATGTTACGTGCTTACAATACAAAAGATTAGAAGTAACTGAAGGGGGCGGGTGAAGCGGGGTGGCTAGGAGCGGCGACGCACGAGCACAATGCATAGAACCCCCCGCTCCGCCGCACATTATATTTACTACTTCCCGATGACGTCGTACGGGCCGCACTTGCAGTACATAGGTACTATATCGCAACTGTGCGATGCAAGCATGCGACATTTCATATTCAAAGCAATTATAATTATAGTATAATTAAATACTATGTAATTAGGTTACATTGTAATCAAATTATTTCGTAATTAAATACATTGTAATTAATTTCATAGCACATCCAAAGTAATCTAATTACAATGTAATTCAATAATATGTAATTAAATTACATTTTAATCAAATTATTATGTAATTTAATTATTAATTAGATTACAAAAATAACTAGTTACGCCCATCACTGCTATCCAGCTGCTAATCCATGACTTCTTCATTACGAGGTTTATATACCTAAGTAGCTAAAATTATAATGCATTTTGTGTTTTTCTGTGGCACCTTAAATTGATTCGCAGTATGCACTATATTTATGGTAAGAAGGCCTATGTGTTTTAACCGACTTACAAGGGTTGCAGTTACAGAGAGATTGCACAGTAACTATAGTAGACTTAATTACTCTTATAATATCAGGTATCTGACAGGGAAAGTCTTGTAAGTAAACCATATTGATCGTTTCTTTTTGCGGAAAACGGAAAATTTAATTTTATTACCCTAAAAAAATTAAATTTAACAATAAAATAAAAATATTCTAAGTTACTCCGTAAAACATTAGTTATTTATCTCCCAGTGCAAATTTAATTTTAAAAAAAGTTATTTTTTTTCTGCCTAACCCTTATTTTGATTTTGTAGAACAGTAGCTCTCTTTATAGTTGTTAACCAGTTACTCTATAAATAGTTGTTATCAGTGTTATATATACAAAAATACAAAATTTTTCTGGATTCTTTTTTGTGTGGATCTCAATGACATAAACGTAGTCTAAATTATTACTCCTTAGAATAAATGTATGCCCGTAAAAACCTTGTAAAAAACATTAATATTGTTAAAATTTTCATGAATTTTATTTCTGCGGAACCCTAACCACACTAATTAACTATCTACCAATAAAAAAAAAAAAAGAAATAAGACCTTCCCATTCGTTGATTTTACATGCAAACATCATGTTCATGCACACAAAGATTTGCATTGAGCGGGAATCGAACCCGAGACCTCAGCGTAGCAGTAATTTTGAATAACCACTACGCTACAGAGGTCGTCATATTTTTCGTGTCGAGTCGGGGTAAAAAAGTTATTTTTTTAATATTATGTAGGTATAGATGTCTCGTTGTTGATGGTCCAAACTTTATAGGTACTTTTTAAGGTGGGCGTCGAATAGTACTTGAAATTAAGGCCTATATAGTGATATACTGAAAATAGCTTATTTTATCAGGTACTGCTACGCGGTTACGGTACGGGCGGCGGGCGAGGTTGCCTAGAACTTTATTAAAGAATGTGTACACGTACTGAGAATTACTGAGGGGATAGAGAGAGACGCGTGTGGTACAAGTAGGCGCGGCCTTTTAGTAACCGATTAATTTAAAAGCATGGCCGTCTTTTTATGTTCGTCAGGCCCGCCCAGCCCTACGGAATTTGGTAACGAGACTTGTACCAAGGTACTGTCACCTACGTTGCTCTATCCCATTATATTATAGCACCAGGCAAGCAAGACTGAGTTAAATTTTTGTCGGGAACTCTCCCGTAGGTACTTTTGTAATGTCATGTCCTCTCTCTTCTGTCCACGGTTGTTTGAGGGACTTTTTGTTCCTTTAATCCCTTTTTGGGTTATAGTCGTTATCTAACCGATCTATTTTATCTATATGTTACGGATAAAAAAGTGCGCGGACATAAACCAGTTTTTCAGGGCTTTAGTGTTTTCAGCGAAGCCTAGCCTAACCTAAAAAAATATAAAACTTTTAACTAAGTAGACTTAGGGCCAGATTCAGAGACCGCACTTTGACTTTACTTTGAAAGAAAGTTCGACTTGATACAAAAACGAGGCCAGAAGGCGCAGATTCAGGGCCAGATTCAGAGACCGCACTTTGTCTTTACTTTAGCAAAGTCTAGTTATTATCTCTGAATTTGAACAACATTAAAGTAATTTTTCGCATGAAAAAGTTTACTTTCATTATTTAATACTACAAAGTAAACTTTTCATGCGAAAAGATTACTTTAATGTTGTTCAAATTCAGAGATAATAACTAGACTTTGCTAAAGTAAAGTCAAAGTGCGGTCTCTGAATCTGGCCATCAGAGTCGTGACTTTACTTTCTTTCAAAGTAATCTTCCCAAAGTAAACTTTTCATGCGAAAGATTACTTGTAATGTTTTTCAAATTCAGAGAAAATAACTAGACTTTGCTAAAGTAAAGTCAAAGTGCGGTCTCTGAATCTGGCCCTTAGTGAAAGTCTCGTTAAAACTGGTCCAGAAGTTTCAGAGAACAGAAACATACAGACAGATTTGTTTTAAATGTGATCATAATTTTTGGGTTTGGGTCGTTTTTTGTTTACTCATTCGTATGCATTTTTTTTTAGCATTACGTTAGGTTTACATTAAATTGATCACAATCGGAGGCCTCCTGTTAAGCTAATTAACAGCCTGTATCAGTAAGGGGGTACCTATATTAGTAAATTAACTGTGGAATTGATGTTTTAAACAAACACTTTGTTTTACTTTATTTTATAGTCTACTTAGATAGCGCCAGTTTGTGCAAATTGGATAAAAAAAATACGACCAGAGATCAAGAGCTCTATTTAATGTTTCTCAAATCCAAAGAGTAATCTTATCAAACTAATCTTATCAAAAATAATCTTATCAAATTAATCGTAAAAAAGTCTCTATGCCAAATCTTAGGTACCTCCCTATGCTGAAACACCGAGTAAATTAGAGATATCATAGCATCCCGCGATAATCTCCCATTCACATTTATTAATACCACAGAGTGATAACTCTTGACATTTAAATTAAGGCGGAAACACACTTACCGCGTCGCGCCGTCGTGTCGTGCGTGAGTGACACGCCAGAAGCTAGCTATTTGATCTGTGGTCAAGAGACATTCATTCATTTACGATTTGTTATGATTACTCTTTGGATTAGAATAACATTTTTAATAACAGTTACATTTAAATCAAATAAGTTTGTTACTTTCAGGTAGAGAAATAAAATTTAAAACCAGTCGTGACAATTTAAAGCTTCATAAAAATATAGTGAATAAGTTATTAAAAGTTTAATAAAGTTGAATTTGTGAGTGACTAATTAATTGAACAAAAAGTGAGAATAGTGATCTTCGTAGCGTTATTTTGTTGATAGGCATAAACTCATTGGTTTATAAACAAAATTTTAATCATGGAGGGCTTAATTGACGAAATTTTGGACCCTATCGAACCCTGTAATTTATTTGAAATAATTGGAAAGCTAAAGATATCAATTGAAGAAAATAGAAAACTTTCAGAAAGAGTTACTTCTGACTTTATTGATTTAGAATTTTTAAACGAAATTAAGTCAGTTGCTACATCAGGGGTGGTTAATCTTTATTTTGGCAAGAGCTTAAGAGATATGAAAATTGTTATTTACGAACAAGAAACAAGTAGAGTCCATAACATTTTTGTGGAGTATATGGGCCCTAGAAAGTTGGTTATATCACCTAATGTAAATCTACCTTACAGTGATATAATAAGTAGTGAATATAGTAATTTAAGGGAAATTGTAGAAGTCTTTACAAATTATATTAATAATCTAACAGATTATTTTTATGAGTTAGAGAGTATAGACTTGGCTTGTACTATTATGGATCCAAAAATTCCCTCATTTAGAACTGATTATCGAAAAATATATCTTGGTTAGTAAGTTCTTTATAATTTCTATGTATTCCTGAATTAAGCAATTTTTTAAACATGAGATGATGCTAATAATATTTATTAAGTAAATGAATTTGCACTGGGCAGCGCAGGATAAAAATATGTGGAGGAGGGCTTTGTCCAGCAGTGGATGCTCATTGACTGATAAGATGAAGATAAAATAAATGTGTGCACTAGGGAGTGCTAGCCCTTAGCAAAAACAGTACATTGTCATTCTGGTGAATCCCTGAAATATTAATATTCTATATAGAATTTATAATAATTATGAGATTTATTTAAAAACATGTAGAAATTTAGTACAATACTTTTTCAGATGAGAGGACCTGGTTGCACTTGGAAATTACACGAGATGGTTTGGCTAGAAACCTTCATCTTGTGGGGCAATCAGAACATTGGAACAACAAACTACAAGCTGGACTAAAAAGTTGGGATCATGATAAAGCAGTTATTCAAAATATTCTTAGTACATTTGGTATGTCTGCAGAATTCACTTAACATTATTATTAATGAACAACAATAAAATTATACAGGACAATATTGATGCAATAGATAGTGACTATAAAGGATGGAATGTAGTATTTCATTCCATAGCTGTCCTAAACTCCTTCACAATCGCATCGGTACTTGCTGAGATGTCCTGTCCCTACAGAAACTTTAACCAACTGCAGCCAAGGGACAGATGCAAAGAAGTAGTGTATACCATTTCAACCCACTAACAAATATTGCTAAACACATGGCAAAACATTGCAAAAGGCCAAACAAAAGCAAGGCTTGCAGCGTGTATAGTCTTTACAGTAGTTAACACTTAAGAATTTTTTACCTATCCCGAAAATGACTGGAATTCTCCAGGGAAGCTTTCTCTGGGCGTGTTGCCAGCAGGTCAGCAAATAGAGTTCAAGAGCTGCTTTGTCAGATATTTTATATAACAATTTGGTATGTAAAGTAAAAATTTACCTATGTCGATTCCAAAACGATTCAGAGATTATAGATAGGTAAGAAATAAAATTATATTTTTAGCGCAAAAAACCGCAAGATTGTCTTCATTTTTACACTTATAAATGAATTACTTTGTCTTTCATTTGACCTCTAAATGACGTCACGCGCCTGGCTATACAGAAGTTTGTCCCTGCCTTAATTTTTGAAGTAATTCAGCCATACACATGTACGTCATCACATATGCACACACGTCGTGTACCTATGGCAAGGTAACAATAACGCATCTTGAAGTGTATTGGTCTTGATGCTTCCCAGACACCGATAGAACAACAATCCGAAGTTTCCTTCGTCTTTTCCATAGTGTCATCTCCTGTTTTTCTTTGATTCAATGAAGTTGATTTAATAATAAACCTACTTACATTTTTTAATATTTTTTTCTACTTGCTCATTTTATTATTCCAAATTGTTTACAGAATTAAGTTGTATACCAAAACCTGCAGTAAGCAGTCCTTCAAACGTTGAAGCATTTGAAATAGAGAATATACTTCCAATAATAAATGCAGAATGTGGAATATGCCTTGCAGTAGAAAGTGTTAATGAACCTGGAGTGCCACAGCCTCTTTGCCAGAATGTTGCGTGTGGTATCTATTATCATCGAATTTGTTTGTATCAGGTATAAAATCTTTGAACTACTTTTAATAGTGTCGAAAACCTAAGTTATTAAGAGACAGAACTTCAGAGAACTGTTCTGAAGTACTACTCTGCTTAGATTGTCTAATACCGATAATCCAAGCTCGGCCTCATTTGGAACTAGATGGCGTTGTGTGAGGAATATTTACTTTAATAGTATGTAATAAAATGTATTTCATGGCTTACAGTGAAATTGAATATCCTTTTTATAAATTAAAATATCAATTAACTATCTTTTTATTACATTTTCATAGTAACATAATTTAATATTTTGTAGTGGTTGGTGGCATCCGCGGGTGGTAGACCGCCAGCTTTCGGCGTCGCAAACGGTACGTGTCCCGCGTGTATGCAGCCTATAACGTGCAATGAAAAAGAAACCTAATGCTTCTTTAGATAGGAAATAATTTATGTGTGTACTACTTAGAAAATTTTGCATGTAATAAAGTAAATTTATATTTTGTACCTTTTAAAACTTTTGTTTGATTTTATTATAGGAGACGATTATTCCTGTATTATTAAAACCTGAATGTCTAAAGTTTGAAATGATGACTGCTACATAACCAGGACAAGGCCTTGCTGTTACCCCCTTCGGAGCAGAATGTACACTCAAGGAATTTAATTGTTTAGCAATTTGCTTAATTTTGAAATCGGTCAGGTTATTATTTACCGACTACAGACGACGGATGACGAACCCCGACGTCTTGGGAGTTGTAAAATTAATTAGACAAGGTATATATACCTAGCCTTGTCTATCTATGACAGACAGGTATTTTGTGTTAAAATAAAATTCTTCAATTTTATATTGTTGACAGACCAAAGTTAAGTCAAACTAAACTAGACCTTATCTACCATCTCCATCAAACAGTATCCTTAGTCCGAGTTTGTGTCACTATTAACAATAAAGTATATCGAGTAGCATTCGCTGTTCTGATTGGTTCAATGCATTGTATTGATAATACTGTCAAAATTTTATTTTTTACTCTTTGGACAGAATGGTGGAAGTTTGTAAACAAAGAAGTTTGAAGTGCAATTCATACTTATTGGTTATATTTTATATTATGTCAATTTTGAGGTGTAATATCTTTCAAATTCGCTAGGATTATTTTGGTACTTATATAATACGACTAAATTACGTAGGTTGTGTACCTGCTAAACAATTAAATTCCTTGACCGTACAAAACGCAAAATGTACAATTCTCAAAATGTACAAGTAAACCTAAAGCCTTTTTCACAGTGGTGACGATCGATGATACTTTAAAAACACTAATTAATATCACATGCACAGGAATTGTTAAGTGGCCTCTTTTATGAAGTCTTGTCTGTTTATCATGCTTAGAAATAAATCATTTTTATTAAAAATGCAGTGATATTTGACCAGTTTTAAGTTGTTCTAAATATTGATTATATTTTTGCCTTTATTGCCCGTGGACCACCTCGTAGTTCACCCAGTGATCGAACAAAACATCGCGTTTCCTTCGATTTCTTTTTGGCGAATTATAAAAGCACTTCCTTATTTTTTTTCGTTTTCAAATTGGTCTACATTTTTTTTATATGGATAATGGATAAGTATTAGGATTTTTTTAATTTGTTCGTTGATAATAAGTGTAATGGACATATGTATAATTTTAAGTACCTACCTACGTTACATGGGTCTATTTCACTTAAGCGCAATGCCTCGCCAACCAATGTCCCGCGTAGCTAGCTGGCCTGCGCTCTGACTCCCAAGAACTACTATGCGTTTCAAATAAGAATAGGACTGTCAAAGCGCCATCTTGTTTCGCATTTCTAACGAACTTCATGAATGTCATGTACGGTAGGAAAAAAATAAACACAAAATTATATTAATTTTTACTTCAATATGTTATATAAATTTTTAAATTAATTAAATTTTAATTGGATTCCACTCTTCCACACTACTTATGGCATCATAGCTACGTTCTTCATACGAATCAGATTCTATGTGAAACAAACTGCAAAATTTTCAATAAAATCGGTTTTTTTATGTTATTGTTTCAATGTAACAAACAAATAAAACGGTAAAAAAAGAAAGAAACATTTTTTCGTTGAATAAAACAGTCTGTTTTTTGCGGAATTTTCAACACTAAATATTTTTATTTAAATTAATTTACGAATTTTTTTGTTGGTTGTACTAAATGACAGTTGCCACATGAAGTTGGCAGCAAGTGCGATCCTATTCTTGATTGAAACGCATAGTATACTTTAATTAGAAGCGGACCCGCACGGTTATTACGGTAAAAGTATACTAGGCTTGTAGAAGCTTACAGGAGGTTAAAACTCCTACTACTTAGATTGTATACTCCTACTCACAAAAAACTTCCTGCATGCGTGTGCTAGCCTAGTACTATATAAATAAATTTAAACCGCTCTCTATAGGTACCCTTGGTAGTAAATTATAAAAAAATAAATTTAACGTAATTTATCTAACCAAACCTAATAGAGCGTGGCCTTGGTAAGTAGGAAGGTTGGTCCGAGACAAGCATCAAAAACCACTCTGGTGGTTTCGGTTCTTGTTATAACAAGTTATACAAAACAGTAAAAACACCTTATGTGTGAATTTAGGTTTACTTGTACATTTTGAGAATTGTACATTTTGCGAGTAGTGTTCATTTTGAGAATTGTACATTTTGCGTGTCGTGTACATTTTGCGTTTTGTACATTCTGCTCCGAAGGGCTGTTACCATGGTACACACAGCAACTAATCACTCATGTACCTTATTACCTTGAAATAAGACACAATTTCAAATGAAAATGTTTAACTTGATGTGTTGCTGTGTATACAAAGATAAAATTTTAATTGAATAAAATATTTGTCAGAAAGTATGTACCTTTGTTACGAAAGGAATACCAAAAGATAGCTTTGACGAATAATAGCGATCTTTCGGTATTTCTTTCGTAATACCGTATACCTTCCTACTTTTTTAGCAACTTTAATTAGACTGTCAGAAAATAACTACCTAAAATAATTTAAGTAAATTCATCATTATAAAATCACACGCCCCTGACGATCTCTTCTCAGATTCACAGTTACTGGATTACCTTATCAACAGCAACAAAAATAGCTGCTAGTATTACGTCATTGTAACCTACGTATTTCTGACCGAATGCCCCAGATAGTTTGGTACTACGGCTCCTTTTTTTGAGTTAAATACATACTTGACAATAATTTGTTGACAGTCTAAGGGCACACAGAGTAGGTGTAGTATCTTTGATACAAATAGTAATACAAAATTAAAATGCTTTTACTTTTTAATCAAAAATTACGTAGACATAATATTTTGTGGTTACATAGAATAATTCAGTATAAACAATGTTGAGAAATATGCTTTGCACCAGCTGTTCATATTTTTGTGATGGCTGATAAAACATTTTCCTTAAAACAATAAATTATTTATTCTGTAATGGCGAATTTGTTGAAACGATGCGGGCCTACTCCTGCAGTCTCTTTAAACGAAAAAATAAAAGCTGATGTTACTTGGTACACAAAAAGAGTTCTTTTAAAAATAAGATCTATTTCACGTGACAAAATAAATATTAATTGTCCAGCATTAAAAAATAATTCATAGCAATAGATCCTTGAATAATTTGTTCAAAGTTAGTTGAAATTGTATTTAAATTGTCACGTCGAAATGTTTCGTAAACTACTCTACGAGTAAATTCATCACAAGGGCACAGTGTCGAAGGTACGTGGAGTGAGGCTGGTGCTTGAGCCTGGCGCTTCGCCACTTTGAGGACCAGTGTCTCTGCCGACATTCTGAAAGTTAAATTTATATTGTCTTATGAGTCTATTCACAGAAATATTCCAATAATCGTGCAATGAAGTGCACACAGACAAAAATATCTTCATGGGTGGCTAAAGACGCGTCAAGAAGGTGATTAGGAGTGATGTGTTCTTGGGATTGATTATTTCTCAATATGTAAGTAAGTCTGCCTGCCGATTCCATAGCGAAAAATCATTGTAATTCATCTACAATACTGGGAGCCATGTATTTTTATTGGTCTTGGTAGCATTGTTGTTGCTGGCTGGGCTGATATTTAGGCTGCGGGCACGAAGCTTGCGACGGCCGAGCGATGGCGGCAGCGGGGCGATCAGGCAGTGTCGCGCTCGCAAAGATTTATAGACACAAGCAGAAATAAGTGTGAGTGTGGGACATCTCCACAGATGACCATTTGCTATGCTATTCGTGTCCTTGGGAATCTGTACGAAGAAAGGCCAAACACTAGACACAATAAGTGTCTAAAATATTTGCATAATAAAAAAATACAATAATGAAATCTATGAAGTATTTGAATTTTTTTTATTAGAATTGTTTTTTTTTTTTTTCATTACTTTCATAGCAGGTTCCAACAAGATTACTTACAAGCTGCTACTGTTACAGTGGAAGATAATCAGGGAGCCCTGAACATAAGCGCTATATATTGCCCGCCACGTCATAATATTAAACAAGAAATGTTTTCTGACTATCTGGATACACTTGGCCATAGATTCATTAGTGGAGGTGACTGGAACAGTAAACATCAGCAATGGGGATCAAGACTTACAACAACTAAAGGACGCGAACTAAAAAAGTGCATTGACTCACTAAAATTAGAAACATTTTCGACAGGTAAACCAACATACTGGCCAGCGGATCGGGCAAGGATTCCTGACCTTATTGACTTTTTTATATGTAAAGGCATAAGACAGCATTATGTCAGTCTTCACTCATGCCATGACGAGGATTCTTGCTATGACTCAGACCACACAGCCGTCATAGGCACATTTAGCATGTCTCCTATAGAGAGAGAACAACCACCTGCTTTGAACAATAAATACACAGGAATGCATTTGCTGACTTTTTAGAGGAGGAAATTAATCTAAAAATAAGGTTAAAAACAACTGCTAACATTGATGATGCAACGTTCTATATAACAAATAAAATACAGGAAGCAGCATGGCGTGCAACACCAACCGTAACATATAAGAACAGAACTAACATCCCTCTACAAATACGGATGAAATTGCAAGAGAAAAGAAAACTCAGACGTAGATGGCAACTCAGTAGGTTGACAGAAGATAAAACCGCCTTTAACAGATCAGCTCGAGAATTGAAGGAACTAATAAAAACCGTGGAAAATGAGTCCCTCAATAATAAACTATCGAAATTGTCAGCTACCAAACAAGGAAATTATTCTTTATGGAAAATGACAAAAAACCTTAAAAGACCACAAGAACATATCCCGCCACTAAGGCGCACTGATGGTACATGGGCAAGAGGGGCCAGTGAGAAGGCTGATGTGTTTGCAGATTACCTTAAGCAAGTGTTTAGACCGAATGAATCCTCTATGGTGGAGTTTGAGAGTGAAATTGATGAACACATTAACAGCGATCAACAACTTTCGTTACCTCCAAAACCAGTAACTCCCAAAGAAGTACTTAAAACAATCAACTCTTTGAAGAACAAGAAAGCTCCTGGTTTTGATCTTATAACAGGAGAGATACTAAAACGGCTGCCTGCGAAAGCGATTGTCTTCCTCACTGTCCTCTTCAATTCCATTCTGAGAGTGCACTACTACCCAAAACTGTGGAAGGTGTCTATAATAAAAATGGTTGCAAAACCAGGAAAACCAATGACACAACCTAGTTCATATCGACCAATTAGTCTACTACCCATTATTTCCAAAGTGTTTGAGAAAGTGCTATTGAGCAGACTTCAACCTGAACTAGAAGAGAGAAACTTAATTCCGGATCACCAGTTTGGGTTCAGACCTCTACATTCTACTATAGAACAGGCACATAGAGTGGTACAAAAAGTCAGGCAAACCTTGGAACAAAAGGAGTACTGCTCGGCAGTATTTCTCGATATTCAGCAAGCCTTTGACAAAGTATGGCACAAGGGACTCCTATACAAGTTGAAATCCATTCTATCAAACACACTGTTCATGGTTCTGAAATCCTACATAGAAGGCCGTGAATTCCAAGTGCAGTTCGAGGAAGAGCTCTCAGACCTCTGCAATATTGATGCATCAGTGCCTCAAGGCTCAGTTCTGGGACCAGTACTGTACTCCTTGTATACTGCAGATCTACCTGTCACAGCCGGCGTGGAAACAGCCACATATGCAGACGATACTGCATGTCTCGCAAGTGATAAATGTCCAGACAGAGCTACCGCCAAATTACAGGAGCAACTAGATAAAATACAAGCTTGGTTGCAAAAATGGCGAATAAGAACTAGTGCAACTAAGTCCACACATGTAACTTTCACTCTGCGTAAGGGAGACTGCAAGCCTGTGCAACTGGATGGAAAAGTACTTCCTCATAAAACAACTGTGAAATACCTGGGCTTCCATCTGGACAGGAGACTTACATGGTCTACGCATATAAAAACAAAAAGACAAGCAGCTGACCTACAGCTTAAAAAACTCAACTGGCTTATTGGGCGACAATCATTTTTATCACTTGAAAATAAGGTGCTAATATACAAGTGCATAATTAAACCTATTTGGTCATATGGTATAGAGTTGTGGGGCTCTGCGAGCAATTCTAATTTGGAAATTTTGCAAAGATTCCAAAACAATTCCCTTCGAATGATCTCAAATGCACTATGGTTCACAAGGAATGAGGAAATCCATGAACACCTACAGATCCCTACAGTCAGACAGGAAGCGAAAGTTTGCTGTTCCAAATATAAAAAACGCTTGCAAAGGCACAAAAATATGCTTGCACGAGCTATGTATACCAATAAACCAGCAATCCAACGCCTAAAGAGGTGGAACATACTGGACATAGACAGTAGAGAATAACCAGTTTAAATAATTAATGCTGACCATGCTTAATGAAGCATGGTTATTACATGCCCTACAGCGATCAGATCTGATTGTGACTTGTTCAAGTCGATTGCAGATGTAGAAAGGGAGAAAAAAAAAAAGAAAAAAAAAAAGAATTTAGTTTTTAGTATGGATAACCTATGTATACTGCAAAGATGCCTGAGTAAGTGGTAAACTTGGGCTACTAAAGACTCATTAGCCTGACAGAAAAGTATAGGCATCCATGACAAGTTTTTACTACGCTATATATTAACAATATCTGGAATCTTTTACTCAATCTACTTTTATATTCATGAATATTATCATTACGAAATAAAAAGAAGGAAAACTTGAAATTAAACCCTATACTAATCCGTCTGGTATTAGTAGGTAAAGGAAGGAGGCCCGTCCCTGCAGTGGGACATTAATGGGCTGTTATGATGATGATCTGATGATGGTGACACCATGTATTTTTCCTCCATCACCAAGCATTACTGGTACTCTACCTCAAAAGAGCACACCTTAATTGCATTATGACTACAGTGTTTTAATATTCCTAGTACTTTCATTATTATCTTTTCCATATCAAAGTTAACAGAAAGTTTAAAAAAGCTTTCCAGCTATGAAACTCTTCAGTTTATAAACACAATACATTAAGACTCCTATAGTTTGCCTGTCAAATACAATTTGAAGGAAATAAATTACTTGATAAATAAATGATGACCCTAAATAAAAATACTATTGTAAATGGAACTTAACATGACAATAAACTACTTCCTATCAAAGGAGGCTGGTGCAAAACTGTAATTTACACAACCATATTTGTAACATTTTGAGGTCTAAGCCATACCGGCAGGCAAGATGGACTTTGCTGGCCAGACTTAAAATAAGCTTTTAAATTTCTTTCTCTTATACTAAATTATAGCAGTACACATAGTCAGATTATGCATGTATAATAAACTATGAAAAAGGTTAACTAAAATTATATTTATAAGTAGTTATTTTAGTTAATTTCCGCTCAATATATGTAACATGCACAAACATTTGCCTTGCTTTAGGTGTTTTCTTGAATTTAATATGTAGTTACTTATAAAGTGAGTATAAAAATGTTTATGTATTATTTAAAAAATTGTACAAGCTTTGTAAGTTTGGGACAAGATAGTGTAAAATATTGTATTTTTGTTAATGCTTTGTTGTTAAAACTATCACATTTAATGCAGCATACCTTTAGTAAGTTTTAAAAAATTACAATAAATAATACAAAATTGTACTCACCTTGACATGGATTTGATTTTTAAGCATTGCAGCACGTAAAATTAACATTGAAGTCCGCCGTTGATATTCCTTTCCCATGGCCAGACTTCTTTCAAACGTAGTGCTTCTCTGGTCCACATCCTTTGCGTATAGTATTTTATTATGTGAATCAATACGTGCTTGTATCTGGCCGTCAAGAATTAATTGCATAAGTTCATCTTCCAGAGCATTCACTGTCCTATTAAATGCTGCAGCCATTAGACGCATATCCGCTGACAAATATGGGCTGAAGTATTGAATTAATGCTCTGTTCCTTATTTGCATGTAAAGTGAGTTTAAATGTGGTGCTAAATACATGTCTAAGAGTAAATTGTCTCTTATTTCATCCAGTAGCCTTAAGCAAGAAGCATACTTAGATTCATAGAATTTAAAAATTATGTCACGCAACTGTGGTTCTAGTTCTAAGAATAATTTAAAAGAACTACTAATTATGACTTGCTTTTGTAATTCTGAACGATCAAATGTTGCAAGAGCACATAATCCACCGTATATAGCAACATTATTGCTGCTTAAAAGCTCTGGATAGTCACAATGGTCAATACTGGCCGCTAAAAAATGTTTGGCAGCTGATTTATACTTTTTAGTTGCTAACTCAGCCAGTCCAGCAGCACATTTTAATCTAGTCAATATTGACTGGTTAGAATCCTTACCAGGAACTTCGTTGAAGTCAGGGGTGCCTTCTGCTTTAGACACATAATTGAGAACATGAGCCCAGTTTTGCAAATAAACTGACACTTTCACAACATTGAGACACATCATAATTATATGTTTGCCACTTGTGCAATAGTCTCTGGCTCTTGAATAACATTTTAATGCACTTGTGAGATCACCACAGTCAAGGTAATGGTCACCAAGGTCATCATGTCCTCTTCGAATACTTTCTTTTATTGAATTTGTTTTGTAGTTTTTAAGATCTGTATCTAACTTTTCCAATTTGATAGCAGCCTTTTTGGTTTTTGATTCTATCCATATTGTGTCAAGAACTGGTATATCCTGTGATCCCATTTGAACAGCTACATCAGGCAAGCCAGCTGATGCCACAGCTTCAGCAAGCTTCTTGTGAAGAGTTTGATAAAGACTTACGTTATATGTTGTCATGACATAAGATATAGCCATTTTAAGAGCTTCCAATCTAAGTGTAGGACAATGATCAGCTACAAACATCAGTCTATACAGCTTTGCAAAACCAGTATAAGCGGCAGCGTAAGTCTCTAGATCCAGCGAAGGATTTTCTACTACATAACATTCTGTTTCATTATTTTCATTGTCTTCTGGTGGAACATCCACCTGCATAGGTTCAGCTGTATTCTGAAATATACATGATAAGTATTACATATTATTGCAAGAATAGTATACAAATTATGTCATTGATTCATAGTTGTAGGTGCTAAAAGCTATACTTACCATTTCAAACATTTTTTAAGTGTATTTTAGATGTAAAAGAAAATACGCGAGTTCCACTGTCAACGCAGAAAACCAACCTAAAACAAAGTATTTCATTATGTTTTTGCCGTATAAATACAATTCAGTGTAATCAAGAACGATATCCGAAGTTAACACTCACTTAAAATTAATACACTAGACGATGTTTGTAACAGTAATAATTATTATCAAAATACCTTTATCATTACGTTTCTTCTTGGCAGCGGCATTTTTCTTTTGACGAGGACTGTTCCGGTGTAGCCATTGAAAAATATTATGTTAAAAGAGTACGTTTCAAATCACGTTAGACATTATAATAAAAAGCATTAAAGCAATAATGCTGTTGAAAGTAGCAAAAATGACTTAATAAAAATTTATGTGTTTTATTGTACTTAATAAATAAGTCATTAGTGATTTACTCATAAATATTGCAGTTTTAGAATATTATAACATAAAAATAACGTTTTGGCAACTAAAAATTCCTTGGAAATGTGTTGATTTTAGAAAAAGTACTTATTAAAAAAATATATATATAATAATAACTCTTTATGCAACTCTTTTGTTGAGAATAAGATGTGACATAATGACAACGAGCAGGTTTTCACCCCATGTATGTCCATATCAGCCGGGTAAATTGAAGAAGAACACGGTCAGGGGGAGTCAACTCTGTTCTACACAATGTTTCTATTAAAGCTGATTTACACAGGGTCAGTAACTGACTTCAAATTCGAGGCAAGTCAGTACTGACTCGAAAAAAAACCCGTGTAAACTGATTTGAAGTCAGTACAGTGGCTTGAAGTCAGCGCTGACTTGAATATTCGCACACGAATATTTTGAAGTCAGTTGGCGCCCCCCGCCACCCGCGCACCCCCGTGACAGCCAAATAAACCCCGTGTAAACAGACAAGTCATTGCGTGCTTGTCACTGCCGCTGCGTTGTAGAGTAACCACGTTTTTTTTTCAAAATGAAGTTCTCATAACCAGTTTGTACTCCGCAGGATCTTCAAATTGCAATTGCTTCAGCAACAAAGCAGAGCCACCAGTTTCGTTTCTATCGTCAATCCATTTTCTTACCTACGGTCGTTTATTTTTAGTTATCTCATTTTCTACCATTTCTATTAACTCATTGAACAGCAAAATTGATATTTTTTTAACAAATAATTAAATCTTCGTTTCAGTTGTTTTCGCGAATTCATTTTTCCCACTGACTTCACACACGTGTGGTCACCGTGAGAAACGCACCACTTCTACTTACTTCATGTAAACAGTTATGCCCGATTTACACATCGACAAGTACAGTAGCGAGTTAAGTAGTATTTTAAGATTAAGTTGATTTAAATAGATCTCCATCCTATTTTTAGGCAAGTTAAGTTGGCGAGACGCGAGAGAGGGGGCTACTTCGTACTTAACTCGCCAAAAAATAGGATGGAACTGTATTTAAATCAACTTAATCTTAAAATACTACTTAACTCGCTACTGTACTTGTCGATGTGTAAATCGGGCATTAAAGTCAGTCGCGGCGCCGACATTGGCGCTGCGACTGACTTGTCTACTGACCCTGTGTAAATCAGCCTTTAGGGCTGTTAGATACGACAGAGAGAAAAGATGAAATAGAAAATGTTATGTCATTTCCTAGCAACCACCTAATACTTGTTTATATGGAGCTGTCAACAGTCAACACTACAAGAAAAGAAACCGTTTATTTTGTAAATTCCTAAATATCTTGTAAATAAATAAAAAATCTCGATAAATAACAAGTTTATCCTGCATTAAAAACGTTGCACGAGCATCCTATTCCTTAATTAAAGTGTTTTTGTGAAATTGAACGTTATTGACTCCAGTTCTAAGAGAGTGACTCCTATAGGGTTTTTGTTATGTTACAATGAGTTTCAATGTAGAAAAGAATGTTTCAATGAAGAATGTGAATATTTTTTATTATGAATATTATTTACATAAATAAATTGTAAAAGAAATGAAGTTTTTTATTATTAAATCTAACTCCTCATTTTTATTACCTCGGAAAATACACTCCTTCCTAATTTAAACCTTCAACAAAATAAACAAATAGATATATTATATAACGCCCTAATAATGTAGGGCGTAATATAATATATCTCTTTGTTTTTATTAAATAAAAAAAATAATACAATTTCCCGCGCTGCTGATTTTAACCGCAGTTTTGGCTCCCGATAGATGGCGCCGCACGCTTAGGAAAAGTTTCCTCACGAATTTTATATGAAGTTGACATTCTTCTCCTTTGAGTATAAATGTTCTGTGAACACGGTCCATCTACTAGTGGCAGGGCAGAGCAGCTGATAATTCATGCGCAAATCATGTCCTGGAGAAGATTGAACATGACATAGTTCTTTAGAAAGTCGGACCTAGTTCCAGGAAACATGTTCACGGAACTGTTTAGTTCCGTGGATTCAGTCACAATTTGCTAGTATATATTTCTGTTCATGTGCAGAAGAAACAGACATCTCTGATTGTTATCGTTCCATCGGAATGGTTCAATGTCCATATTGAACCATTCCGACTCGAGGGAACGGTAGTACGGTACCTACTCTTAACTTACATGCACAACTTATTAGGATTAAGCACTGCGACTTTGTTTAGGAAAAGAAATGTTTTATAATATCAAAAAGCAGGTTAGTTTGTATTTTTTTTTTTTGTACAAAAAAAAAAAAAGTTTGTAGTAAAAGTAGATATTATATCTACCTTTTTAATCAAAAAGTAAGTTACTTTTTATTAAAAAAGTAGATTTAGTACCTACTTTTTCACTCACCATGTTCGATTCGTATAAATCGTTCTTTAACTAAAGCTTCGTTCCTCTACAAAGAGTGAACTATCTGAACATGTTAATTTTGACAATTTGGATTGAACGATATAGCTCCAGTTGAGGACATAGCTCCAGGAACTATTTCGGTCCGGAACTACGCATGATGAGCTGATACTACTCCGTAAAGAAATACGTCTCGCAGAATAAGTAATTATAATATTAAGATAATACGGAGG
The DNA here is from genome assembly GCA_905475405.1 of Schrankia costaestrigalis. Taxonomy (NCBI): domain Eukaryota; kingdom Metazoa; phylum Arthropoda; class Insecta; order Lepidoptera; family Erebidae; genus Schrankia; species Schrankia costaestrigalis. The sequence goes on from FR997838.1 coordinate 11,320,095, forward strand.
TAGCCTTTTATTGTACGGAATATGAAACAATTAAAAAAGGGATCTATAAAGAATGTTGTTGATCCATTCATTACGACTATTTAGATAGGTAGGTAGTGAAGACGTTACACTATAGGGAGAGCAGCAGTAGAGACGTCTGTTAACCATCAATTTTGTTTTTAACGCTTGTCGTAGATAGCATAATAATCCAGAAATAACAACTGCATTGGACCGCAACAAGGGCAAGTAAAGCGTTTGTAATAATTTTATCTACGTACAGCATCATAGGTACGTCATAACGTCTTTAATTTAGAGGACGCTGTGTTTTGTTTGGCAATATTATTATTTAAAGATGAATTCTAAGATTTATCAGCAAAGGAACTTTATTATTGGTTAACATTACCTGCTTAAGTAAGTACAGCAATAACATAAAACATTACATCCAATGATATTTTAAATTTAAATAAGAGCGCTATTGTTTTGTTTTCGTCAGACTGTGATAGATAAAATTTAAGTAAATAGGGTATCATATTTAGATGCTTTTGTAGGTAGAAAAGTTAAATATTGTCTTTGTATCATTTTAACGTGTTAATGAAGACTGAAGTAGAGCACTCCAGGTGGGTGTCAGCTTAATATAAATTATTATTTCTAGTTAAGATTATTTCATTTTTATATTATTTATCAGGTCGTAATGTCAATGACCTGACTTTAGATAAGAAGAAGAAAATAATAAAAATATGAGTGTAACTAAAGGGCGTTTTGTGATTACTCTGATTTCTTACAATTAAATTAACGTAAACGGGCGTAATTAATTATTATTATAGTTTTTTTTCGTTTCTGTGGAAACCGACTAAGAATACAGCCTGTCCTAAAAAGCGTGTACCTAATAACAAACCCGATACCAAATTGTATTGCACGCATGTGGGCCAAGTTTCCCTCCATTCATGGAGGGAAGCGGACGGTACCAAATCTTATTAGGTACTGTTACAATTATTTCTTTCGTACATTGTTACGAGTAGGTATATCAATAATTTATAAGCATAATGCAAGTTTTTATGTTTTTTAAGTGTTCTATAGGTTTAATATTAAAAGGAAGCAAACAGGTTTTACTGTAGGTGAATGTAGGTAATCTTATGCAGTTTCACCATTACCTACATTCACCATGGGTTCCGTACTCACTACTCATCTTCGATAAACACTTTTGCGAAAGCCATTTCTACGACGCTATTTAGCCAACAAGCCATTTCATCGAAAAGCTATTTACCCGATGGGCTATTTCATCAAAAAGCTAAATGTATCTGGCGCTCGAATTATTTAGTTTAAGTTAGGTTAGACCATTGACCAATAAAGGTACATTTAGCTCTTTGATGAAATGGCTCTTCGATGATTTGGCGTCGTAGAAATGGCTTTCGCAAAAGTGTCTTTCGAAGATGAGTACGATACCCTTCAGCTTCACCATTCATTGTTTCCAAAATCATTACGTATGAGATAACAAAGTAGATATTATTATAAATAACAAAGTTCATAAGGTTAGGGTTACCTAGATTAAGAAAAGTTCAATGTCTTGTGTTATTATTTACTTAAAGACAATGCTAAACAATGCTCCTCCGTGTGGTGACGGAGTAAGAATACAATATGTCACCACCCCATCTCATCCCAGAATTGTCTAAACGAGGGGATATTAATGACTTACTCTTTTTACATAAATTAATAAGGAACAGGATTGATTGCCCTGAATTGCTAGAAAGGATACGCTTTAGAGTCCCAGCTCACATTCCACGAAAACCCATTACCCCTTTAGTCCCTCCATTGCGCAGAACGGTACTCGGTTCAAGCTCACCTCTTTGTCGAATGATCAAAACATATAATCAATGCAGTGACAAGGCGGACATACACTACAATAATTGTAGTGTATGTCCGCCTTGTCACTGCAACAATACCGCGAAACGATGTCAATGAATAATTCATTGACATCGTTTCGCGGTATTGTTAGTAGTTTAAAATTAAATTAAGTAGAACATAAGTATTAGATTTTAAGTAGGTATATATAGCTCATATTTATTGAAAGTTGTGTTTACCTATAAGTAACTTAACATTTAGATTTAAGTTATGATATGTACTCAAGTTCAATGTAATGTTAAAGTGTTGGTGAACCAAATAAATAAAATAAATAAAATCCCATGGGTGTCGTAAAAACCGACTAAGGGACTCCGTAAATATTATTTTTACAAAATAAAAAAGAAGGAAAACTTGAAATTAAACCCTATACCAATCCGTCTGGCCAGCGTGGTATTAGTAGGCCAAGTATCCCTCCGTCACGGGAGGAGGCTCGTATCTGCAGTGGGACATTAATGGGCTGTTATGATGATGAATGCTAATAAATTACTTTGGGCTGCATGTCGTCGCGGGCTCTACTCCTACGCAAGATACTACTTTGTGCTATCCACAATTGTAGTCTTGACTCTTAAGCTTGGTTGTATATTGTGTCCTTTAGGACACGGGTCGTGATAGTGCGAAGTTTGTTCTTTTAACACGTTCCCAGTGCAGTGTACCATATATGGTACACGTGCATTGTTTTACTATTGCGTCTGCTGGCGGCATTGTGAAAGGGTTAATAAAGAAATTAAAATAAACGGAGATTTTTAGACTAAAACTTTGGCCAGAGAATCAACGTGTTAAATTAAGGTATCTATGAAAACATATATTAATCGGCAGATGTAACTAGATAAGTAATTTAATTCATAATGTAATTAAGTACCTATAGATAAAAATAGAGTGTGATCTCACTTTGTATATTTTGATACAAAGGTAAGTAGGTCTTGTTGGAGTTTTTTTTTGTATGTTTTTAAAACACCTACATCGAGTGTGTAGTAACATAAAGCATTCAATGAAAATTATGTCTAGTTTTAAATATCATATCAGTAAAAAGACGTTTACTGTTAGACATAGTCGCGTCTTTGTGCGACCTGTGCCTTCTTTATTCATTTGCTAGCTACCACTTTAATCAGGTCTCCAAGGATGTTGACTGAATTGCAAAAATTTGCTATGGATATTTGTTTGAGCGGGTAATTATAAGCGCTCTATAATTTTTTGGTTCCCCTACGGATTTCCTAATTTCAGATTCGAACTAACACAAAAAACACAGTAGGTACCTATGGCTCATTCCTCTGTGTGGTTTTCAGTAGTTATCACTGGCACATAACGACAGACACACACAAATTCGAAAATAGGTTATAATCATCCACAGATATCTGAATAAAGGAGATGTGCCCTGAATGTCGTTTTGTATGGAAACCTAATGTCGCCAGTTTTATTAACACACACAGCTATAGAATATACGAATAGACTACTGTTCTCAGTTACATCTAGATTATCAATGAACGCAATACTCTGTCTCGTTTTTCCTTGAAATATCTCCCTTATACGGTGTCACAGCGAACCAATCAGCGCTACTATATTTAAACAAATTAAACAAACTTCAAAAAGTTTAGATAGAAGAACTACCTACTACAATTTAAAACTACTACATTCAAAAAAATTACATTTATGCTAGGCGTTGACCTTATCGATAAATAATTAATAAATTTTATCGATAGACAAGACTTATATTTTATTAAAAATTAATTACTTATCATATAAATAATAATTACTTTTGTATAAACACTAGCTGTAAAACGCGACTTTGTCCGCGATTAAATTTGAAATGAAATAAAAAAAAACTTGTATAATTCATACAAAGTTTATTCATCATCATCATATCAGCCAATCGACGTCAACTGCTGTACATATGTGTCACCTTGTGCGGTCCTGTGCCTCCCTCATCCATCAGCTTCCAGCCGTCCACACCGCGCTTTTCGGTACGCGGACGCCATTCCAGAATCTTTCTGCCCAAACAGCTGTCGGTTCTTCGCGCTATGTGTCCTGCTTGTCGCTACTTTAACCGGTTATGTCGGTTACTTTGGTTCTCTTGCGAATCTCCTCATTTTTGATTCGATTACGCAGGGAAACTCCCAACATAGCTCTCTCCAATGCCCCTGAATGACCATGATTCTTCTGAGTAGGCCCATAGGTCAGGCTACAACATAGCTCTCTCTATTGCCCTCCGAGTGACCATGAGCCTTCTGAGTAGGCCTATAGGTCAAGCTACAACATAGCTCTCTCCATTGCCCTCTGAGACACCATGAGCCTTCTGAGTAGGTCCATAGGCCAGGCTACAACATAGGTCTCTCCATTGCCCTCTGAGTGACCATGAGCCTTAGTACTTAGCTTTTAGTACTGAGTAGGCCCTTAGGCCCTCTAAATTTGAAATTTTTTTTTTTTTATTTCATGGCTTGATGTTATATAGCCTATAGCCTTCCTCGATCAATGGTCTATCCAAAACTGAAAACTAAATTCAATTCGAAGAAGTAGTTCCTGAGATTAGCGCGTTCAAACAAACAAACAAACTCTTCAGCTTTATATAATAGTATAGATATAGATATAGATGTATAATATAATAATATATAATTGTACAATACTTTTGTTAAATAATATTGTGTGTAAGATCGTACATGTCGTGAAACAAATTAATCCGAGAACTGATGTCGTAATATCGCAGATTGAAGGAACTCAAGCGTCATACTTCTTTTTCGTCCTTATTGTCGCAGCAGCTTGTAACATTTTGACTGTTGTCATACAAAATTAACGCTCTGTGAGGGAGAGCTAGCGATAATTTACAATTTAGCGTGTACAGTTCATTTATTTAAGCATGAGCATGCGCATGCTAAAATGCACGAGCAATATTGCGCCTAGATCAAATTAAAACAATAGCATGAATATAGGGATTGATAGATGAACATTTAGACTGATTTAAAGCAAATCTGATAATATCAGTTAAAAGCATGTGTGTGCTAATAAAGGGATAAGCGTTTTAAAAATCTTTCAAAACCACTGTAATCAACATTTTAAACCTTTATGTTCTAGTACTTACTCCATCTTTGATTTAGGATATTATTTCAACATTGTAATACTTATATTGCAATTACATAATTTATAATTTAAAAAAAAAATTTTTTTACTAAACTGCATAAATCTTTTACAATTTAAAATTCCTACAATACACGACTTTTTATCGAAAACGATAGATAGTCGTAGTCATGAACGGGTCGTCACTATCGTTTGGTTGTTAGAGCGATCACGGTTAGCAACCACTTGTCATACGTAATATCGTTGAGCGCATAGTTCATTGCTTCATATATTCATTGAATGACTAGTTTAGACACATTAGAGAATCAATGTAAGTATATGTTACAAAAATATTATAGTACTTAATTGTCCGAACATGAAAATCACATAGTGAGGACATCGAAGATTATTTTTTCATGATTTTAGAGGTAAATACAATAAAATACATGTACTAACATATGGTAAGTGATTCCATTATTAATAAAGTTTTTTTTATTGCTCTTATTTTTACAGGCAACCACTGAACAACTCGGCATTTTATATGTTACCCCGTTCGTTGTCAAAACACAGCTAAACCTAGGTGACAGACATTTTTAGCTATATAATCGTTCTAATCATATTGCGTTTTGACGAAAACCCCGTCACACCACTTCTCCTTTTATTTAGATTTCTGTGTAATCATCACAGTTCTTAATGGGATCAATCAATCATCTAGCCTATCGCTGTCCACTGCTAGACATAGGCCTCTTCCAACACGCGCCACAGAACTCGGTCCTGCGCCTGCCGTTCGACCACATTCTACCCAGAGACATTTTTGAGGTCGTCGGTCCACCTAGCTGGGGGGCGTCCTACACTACGTTTGCCGAGTATCCGTCTCCACACTTAATGGGATATGTGATCATATTTACGAAGATTAAGTGTAAACCGAATGCTATATAAGTTAATAAGAAGACGGTCATATTTGTGAAGAGCATTAAAGTTCAAACTCTTTTGGTCAAGCGTTATTTTACTTTTAGTGGGAAAAAAGTCTGGAGTGGCGTTTGGAATTTTGTTTAATGCACCCCTGGAGCGCGTCTAGAGTGCCATCTGGCGGGGTTTCTGGAGTGGCGTTCGGACTAGCGTCAGGTGTGGCGGCTTTAGTGACGTGTGGCGTAGCCTCTGAAGAGGTGTCTGGATTGACGTGGCTTCTACAGTGGTGTTTGGAGCGCGTCTAGAGTTGCGTCTATAGTGGCATTTGAAGTAGCGTTTAAAGGACCATCTGGAAAGGCGAAATCTAAAGTGGCATTTGCAGTTGCGCCTGGAGTCGTGCCTAGAAAGGCGGCGAGAGTGGCGTCTAGAGTGGCATCTGATATAGCGCTTATACGTTTATAGAGGCGTTTACAGTGGTTAGAGCGGCCTCGAAATTGTTTTGCTAATTATCTGTCTTGTTGGCTGGGCTTTTCACTATCTTGTTGACTGGGCTTTGGTCGGACATCTGCACATTCCTATGTCTGCTTTAGCGCAAATTTTAGAGTAATTTTGATCAGCTACGTTTGACAAACGTTAAGAGTTAATACATATTCACATTGTGTTATTGGGCAAATTATGATGAATCGCTCATAGATTTTGAAATTATACTACAAAGAAAACTAACTATATTTTGCTCAAAACTACTTACATTGTTATCGAATTTTACTTGAAACTTCATTTTCTATTTTATCATATAAATATTATTACAAAAATACTTAAATATCGAGTCAAACGGAAACAGAGCTCTATAATATTATCAAAATACTGATAAATGGAAACTGTATGAACGCACCGTTTTAAAATCTGTACTCTACCTACAAAAGCGTTTGTTTTGCGCATGCGTTTCTACGTTCAATAAGAGACTGATTTCGTATTGTGTCATTTAGACGTTTCTTTGAGTATAAATGTTCTGTGTTTAGAATAATAGAAAAATGTGTAAATATCTCTTTATGATGTTAGTAAAAATAATGGAAATATGTAGAGTTCTTATAGAAAAGGTTTGGAAATTGTCCAGTATTAAGAGTGCGTTTTACCCAGTATTAGATGGCCACAGTAATTATTTAGATAAAGGTGAGAGAAATTACGTTATTTGCTTATTATGTAAGTTTACAAAAGGTGTTGCTACTTTAGTTCAGTAAAAATACAGTGTTAAAATATTAAATTTACCGTTGATTTAATCTTTGTAAACAAACATTTTTGATTTGTTTTTAGATAATGACAGATTTAATAAGTAGTAAACTCTCTACATTAGGTACCAATAGATTAGGTACCTATTGATAACTAATTTCGAGAATTTCGTAAAAATATTTCATATATGTTCACAAGGCTAAGATCGGACATACAAAATTATTTATCTTTGCAACATCATAAAACTTTGGCATAAAATATCAATTAATAATTTTATTCAACCGTGTTATTAATCATCGTCATTGTTTCTTATATTTCATTAACTAATTTCATATAAACAAATAATTCTAATTAAGTAATGATTATAAAATAATTAATATATTAAAGACGTTAGATAATTTATTTACACGTACTTACTTATCTTAAAGATCCCTTATCTTTTGTAGATACTTCATCAAGATTTTAAATGTAGCGTTTAATGTAAAGTAGAAAAATAGTAATACCCAGTGGACTGCATTTAAACTATTTAATATAAGTCAATCATAAAAATTCTATATAAAAGTTATTTAAATAGACATGATTCTACATTTATAAACAAGCGATATTATTGTTTCACGCTCCATAGGAGAGGGATTTATTTATAGACAACTGTGCTGTATAAAACCAATGCACGCGCGCCAACTGCTACAAAACTTAACGATATGCATAATAAATGACTGTTTTAATTTTATTATATTAAGGTTAGTAATTTATTAAATTATATTACAAGTACGTATGTATATACAAATATATTATTTATATGTAGATATAGAAGTAAATTTATACAGATTTTGTCAAGACGATAACAAAGATATTATTGTGATAAACAAAATTTTACTTTCGTTGTCTAAAATGGTAAGTGGTTAGATCACGCGATTAAAGTAGCAATTGATAAAGAGGTTGTGTATAAATTTTTACAGGTGGCTGAATGCGGCGGACAGTTGGATCACGATATTCATCATGAAGGGTACACTGCTTCTGTTCGTGGTTTATTTCTTCTATAGTGACGCTGCCGTCGTAATCAGAAACGATGAAAGCCTTGTCTTGAATAACAGGCCAATCATCGGCGTACTGTCCCAAGAGCAGTCTTTCTACCTCCATACGAAGTACCCTGAAGAGAACTACACCAGTTATATCGCATCGTCGTATGTGAAAGATGTGGAATCTTCCGGAGCGAGAGTTGTACCCATCATGTAAGTTAAATAATATCTGTTATATCTGTATCTATTTAATTATTTATTTTTAATGCTGACCCTACGACCAGTAAGCTCGCGTTGGTTAAATTGGGCACTGAACAAAATGAACTTTCGTTGTCGAAAAAGCTTTCGATAAGATAATCGCTTATTGCTCATGTTAAGATTAATTTGCAATTGTGATTTAACATGTCTTTTACGTAAGGTTATTTCAATTGTAAAGAAATGTGTCATATGATGTATACATCATCATTTGTAGGTATATCTTTGACACCGCTACAAGCAAAATAAGGTCTAATTACCTAATGATAGTTCACCGCACAGAACAAACAAGATACTAAATAAGGGATAACTCTTTGTTTTGACAGTTCTTGTCTAAATAAATACACAATTATAGATTCAGCACAGTGTTCCAATATCCATTCTATCCTAACAAGTATTTGCGATTATTCAAAATACCTATTTCAAAGATCCTTATGTTAAAGAAAAATTAAAGTTATATAATTATACCGTTAATAAACTTTCAGGATTGGTAAGGAACGTTCGTATTACGAAGAAATCATGGGAAAAATCAACGGGTAAGTTAACTTGCAATTATTAAAATAAGGTTATAACGTTTTAAACTATCGCGTTTCATTATTATAAATATTATATAAACGGGATATTAACGCGCATTTAATATTAAACGCGGGATATTAACAGGTTGCACTGGCCGTGGTCGCAAGCTGACTACTAGAGTCAGCTTGCGACCACGGCCAGTGCAACCTGTGCCGAAACGTCAAGTAAAATAAAGGTAAATTAAATGCGCGTTAATATCCCGTTTATATAATATTTATAAGGTTATAACGAACTGAAGTAATAATGATTGCAAAAATATAACTAGAACATTTGAAATACTTATGTTCAGCATTGTTATAAATGGTTCTTGCGGAAAAAGAATGGTGCTTGCGGGTTTGTGAAATGAGAAGAGCGAATACAGAGGAATCGTATTCATGTAATACAGTAATAATTGTAAAGCTACCTGAACCTTGTCGCCATGACTTGGTCTTACGAGAGTCGCGTCAATGCGGGTGAAAACATCGCATGGTTAACACAATTTCTTTTAAGAAGCACATAAAACCTTGCGCGTGTTCTGTGACTTTTAAAGAAGTTATTATTTTGACAATTTCAGAGTCCTTATGCCTGGTGGAGCTACATTCTTTAATCAATCGCACGGCTACGCAGACGCTGGTCAATATATATTCGAAATTGCCAAAGAATTGAATGATGCTGGAGATTATTTTCCAATATTTGGAACGTGCCTTGGCTTTGAGCTTCTCATTATTCTCGATTCAGGTCGTGGAGAGCCGGAGAATAGAATAAGATGTTATTCTTACGAGAATTTGCCGCTCACTTTTACGGATGGTAAGTACCTTATTTACTGCTGAATTTCTCGAACCAAATATGGTGGCCTTGGGAGCAGGAGTTTTCTTTCTTTCTGTACATCCGGGAACTTCTCTAATAACTCGCTAACTTCAGGGCGGTCGAGTTCGTTGGCGCATACTGTAAGTATGTTGCATAATGTTAGTTGATATGATGTAACATCAGTCAATTTTAAATTATGGTGTTTCATTACGTAGATTTGTTAAAAAATAAATGACTTAATTTATAGATTTAAATCTTTCAGAATGCAAAACAATATATAAGTAATCAATGTTATTACCTAATCTTTTCATATTTATGATGGCGTTTACATTTATTTATCTTTAAGCGATAGAATATTTATTTCGGGTTTAACGCAGTAGTAGACACTACTATAATTGCAAAACAATTAACATCATGCTCGGCCTGCGAATTACTTTTACAGGTGACTAGCTCCCCCGTGCCCACTTCGTTGGGCGGCGAAAAGAACGCGTCTCTTTTTGAAACATATTTAATTACTGCTCCACTCCTATTAGTCACAGCGTGATACTATATAGCCTACGACACTCCCCGATAAATGGACTATTCAACAGAGAAAGAATGTTTAAAATCGGTTCAGTAAATCCAGAGATTACCCACAACATGTGTCACAAACACACAAACATACAAACACACAAACTTTACCTCTTTATAATTTTATAGATTAAATATTTTTTTAATTAGTATAGATTAAACAAGCTTAAAACAAACCGTTGCACTAAATAGTTTTTAAAGCTGACGACTGGCTAAACATCTGTACTGATATCTTTGTCACCCCCTCACTAATGCCCGATTTACACATCGACAAGTACAGTGGCGAGTTAAGTAGTATTTTAAGATTAAGTTGATTTAAATAGATCTCCATCCTATTTTTTGGCGAGTTAAGTACGAAGTAGCCCCCTCTCTCGCGTCTCGACAACTTAACTTGCCAAAAAATAAGATGGAGATCTATTTAAATCAACTTAATCAGCAACTTACTACTTAACTCGCTACTGTACTTGTCGATGTGTAAATCGGGCATAACAGGTTGTAGTTACAGACGTCTACTTTTTCATTATAATACAAGAGTAGGGAAAAATAACTTAGCAAGAAGATGTTTAATTCCAAACTGGCATAAAGCCCGATTTACACATCGACAAGTACAGTAGCGAGTTAAGTAGTAAGTTGTTGAGCGAGCGAGCGAGACGCGAGAGACTTCGTACAGAACTCGCCAAAAAATAGGATGGAGATCTATTTAAATCAACTTAATCAACAACTTACTACTTAACTCGCTACTGTACTTGTCGATGTGTAAATCGGGCATAATAGTAAATGGTTAGCATTTGCTCCAGATAAAAAGTTCTAATTAATTTTCCATCTACAAGAATTAAGCTCGAAGTCGTTTTAAGAAAAGTTATTCAGTTTATTATTTAGGTCTGTTCTCAGGGAGAACTTTTTCTTTTGTTTGACAATTCGATCTTTTCCAGATTACCGTAAGAGCAAGATGTTTAAAGATACTCCTAAAGATATTATCAATTTGTTAAAGAATGAAGACGTTACCGTCAATGCGCATCAGTTCTGTATTGTTGATGAGGTAAGACCTAGTAACACCTAACTATCTATGTTCACGGACTTTTCTCTAAATATTAAACTACAAGTAGGTTTGGAGTAGAATTAAAGAAAAGTAATAATTTGTTGACATTGCTATTAATTTCTCGTCACCCTTTTAATGCCTGCAGTCATGCTATGCCTGAAAGCTAATACCAGCTGCGTTAGTATACAACTGGTTTTGAGTGTAATGCTTTTCTATTGTCCATGGAATCTTGCTGAAGAATAAGAAAAGAACTACAATACTACTCTACTTTTAATAAACAACTTATTTTTTTTCTGTCAGAATTTGAAGTCACACAACTTGACCGAGGATTGGCGAGTGACGTCACACTCTGATGACGAGTTTGGCGTGACTTTCATTGCTACTATTGAGCACACTAGGTAAATATTTGTATACCTATTTATATGTTATAATGATGGGATTAATAAGTCGTTCGATGGTGGTAAGCTTTAAGCTTACTACACACTATAGTTTTTTATCCTATCCTTTAGTAGTCAGACACAGCACTGTAATTTTACTAGCTACTAAACTAACGGACCTTTGTTCCATTTATTAACGTTAATAGCACATTAAACCTTCGAGAAATGTTTAGCGGGAACAGATATTCCCCTACTTACCCTACCCTAAGACTCTCTTGGTCTCATAATATAAATAGATTAGCACTAGTCACAAACAACAAAATATTTTTTTAAAGAGTCAATTGTTACTATATCACTCCATTGGACTATCAACAGGTTAAAATTACAGTTTTTTCATATTATTGCAAGCGTCGCCGCAAGCCAACATTAAACAACAAAATATAAACTAATCAGTGTCTTTATGGTACTGGGAAACTGTGGCAAAATAGAACTAATTCTTTTTAATTAGCTTCACAAAATTTAATACTGAACATTTTAAAATTATGACCACATTACAGAATTACCCACATTGCTTTATTGGTTGCCTATTCGCCGTCTTTGATAACTCACTTTTCTTAACTTACACCTACACTTTCAGTAGCTTGTATTCAATTTCATTAATTTTATATCAATTATAGATAAAATCAAGTAATAATCTTATAAAATTATTATTTTTTTACAAGTCAATCATGTTGATTAGATTAAAAGATCCATTCACAAAATATACTAACATCTTTAAGCGTTGATATTTTATCAATCCATTATGTTTTACACGCGCTGTATTAATAAATGGGTTTCCCCATTTATAAATATAATTTTGTTTACTAGAGTAATTAACAGAAATGTAATTCCATTTATGTATGTTTTTTAATGTTAAAAAGTAACACCTGAAAATAACAATGGTTAATAAATTTCACGTTTCACTTTGTTCGTATGTTGATTTATACTTTTTTCTCCTAACATTAATAAACGAAAATTTTAACAGGTACCCCTTCTACGGCGTACAATTCCATCCAGAGAAGAATTCCTTCGAATGGAAACTAAACAAGAATTTCCCAAGCTCGTACGAAGCTATCAAAGCTAACCGTTATTTCATGGATTTCTTCATCAATGAATCTAGGAAAAGTAACCATTCCTTTGCTAATGCTGCCGAGGAGAACAGATATCTTATTTATAATTATGAACCTCATTTTACTGGTGTTCTTGGTAGCGCTTTCCATCAATGCTACCTTTTTGAACCTAGAGGGACTGTTAGCAGTGAAAAGCAGCAGGCTTAAGATAATGTAAATACACCGTATTAACTGAGCCCCTTCAAAACGAATAAAACTTTGTTCGTTTTAACTTCTGTCAATGATAGCTGTATATTTACAGTTTGTACAATAATATTAGTTTTGTAAAGAAATCGTGTAAATAAATAAATAATTTCCTACGTTTTTATTACAAAAAAATGCTTTTTATTTCTTACCATACTTAATATGTAATACGAAACCTTATTATGCACGCGCAAGTATAAGAAACAAAAAAATATCTTAAAGTTTTATGGATGCTGTGAACTTGATTATGAAAATACAATTTCATAGTTAAAAAAACCAACTGTAACACTGTTCACATAATTTATAAGAGTAATACTGAGTAAAAAGAGAATATGGATGACTGGGACTTATGCCCTCTATAACATATATACCGAAGAGGAACAGCTAATTTTCAGTAAACTAAGTACAATAACCATGGGTAAAATATGTAGATAATATTTTTTTTGAAACCGATATTTAAAATAAGTTCTTTTTTATTTTCGGGAACCTGAATACGTCTTTTTCCGGCCAACCCTCTCCTTCCAATGCTGTCCCACGAAAATCTTATGAAAAAATTCTAAACTACTTCTTCTTTTTCAGTTTAGGCTGTATAACGTCTTGCTATACCTGTGTGTTTTAAATGACTCTTGGCAACGAATCATTATGTTACAAAAACGGGAATTATGTTTCGTAGGACAAATTAAAACAAGTAGGCAAGACTCACTGACCTTAACATAAAAAAATAAATTACACTAACTATAATGTTGATGTTATTTAGCCTTTAGAACACGTACTCAGATGATACATTCTTTTCTCTGTACTTGTAGTAAAAATTTTACCTACCATCAGTTGGACCGATTGCATGTCTGACACCAATGAAAAAAGGTATCTTTGTCTCATCTACCGGGTTATTCCGATCGAATACCCTAAAAAAATCACCCTAGAGTGAAGTCTGAGAAACGTATGTCTGTGAATTTACCCTTTTAATTTATTTTACCTAGCATAAGGTAAATAAGACATGTTTCCCAGAATTTAACGGAATAACCCCATCTACCGCTTTGAGTCTGATTAGTCTAATCGACCACTTAACATTGTCTCACCTTCAATCGCCGTGATAGACGCTAGCTTCCCTAATCTATACTGAATAAAACCAACGCACTATTGGTCGATCGGCGGAAAAAATTGTATTTTTTCGATGTCAATGAAACGAAATTTGAACTTTATTTACATTAAATAAACCCCTTAAATTAAGTGAACCACAATATATTAATCCAATAGGGTACTTATAGAAATGGCAAACTATGTTTAAAGCAGCCCATGTACCGCGTTGGGCATTATTGTAAGAATTTGGTGGTTACTTTAGGTTATTATATTACAACGCATAGCGCTGAGTTGTTAAAATTTATTTAGAATTTTGATAGTTTATGACTTAAAGATTTACTTTTCTTAGTTTACTACAAACTAAATGCTTTCATACTTAAAAAAAAAAATTCTATAAAAAATGACTTCTTTTTTTTATTTTACACTTCTTAAAAAGCTCATAAGTGTCTTGCGGGTCCCTGCGAGTCGGTCAATTGTATATCAAAACATTCCTACAAGTCCCAGCATCATTGATTAATAATATCAGCTGCGGTAATTTGCGGTCTTTCGAGAAATGTTAATAAAACCTAAGTACTGTTTTTTACCTAGAAAATGTGAGGTTTACGAAAATACTTTAAATGAGGGTAATTAACAAATATATCTATTAGTAAGTATATAAAGACGTGCAATAATGAATTTTAAGTTATTCTATATTGTAATTTTGAGAAAGTAACACTCAAATACTAACATGGCTGCTTTTAACATTTCCTATGAAGAATTAGTTGAAATTTTAATTTCGAGCAACCGTGAAGTGCATAAGTGTTTGGAAAATATTAAAATCAAGTTCCCAGATCTCGGTGAAGACGAATTACGTCAAATTTACCGTCATCTTAGCCAAACATTCATTCCTGCGTTTTCAATGAAGTGGAAGAAAGGGCCTAGAAATAAAACAACCTTTAAAAAAAATAACGATGCTTGGCTCAAGCTTACATTCAATTTATTGCAAACAGAAACAGTGGATTCACCAAACAAAGAAGAATGTAAACCTTCAAAATGTGGGCTTAACCTTCAAATTATATCAGCTCTAATGCTACCAATTGGTATGTTAACTGAGGAAGTGCAAGAAGCCAGAAACAAGGATTATCGACGCTACAGGTTACACCATGCTAGAAAATGTTCTCGAGAAAGTACGAATGAAGATGTGATCAGAATGCTTCTTACTTCTTCTGATCCTTTATTGTACACCTCAAGAAAAGAGCCAAAGAAAAACACATGCCATTAGATGAGGATGCTAAAAATCTTCTATCTGAATAATGAGGATTTTTAAGCTATTTATTTATTTAATGTTGCTTTTGTATTGCTTTCGTATAAATTTATTGTAATATCATAAATATTTATTTAGGTATTGTACCTTTGTAAATTAATAAATAATTCTAAAAATAATAATTATTTAAAACATAATAAGATTTTTTTCATTTCTAAAGTTATTATTACATTTCTTTACAGAACTCATTATTTTATTAAAGTAATTACAAAATGATTATTGCTTAAAACATTTAAAGTTCATTTCATTTCTAAAGCTAATTACTTATTAATTTCCTAGAAGATCTCTTTATTTAACCAAAATATTTACCTAATACTGACTAATGATTAAGTATATATTTTTATAGAAATAACATCATCATATTGGCTTAAAACCCAAAAACACTACCTAAAAGCACCCGCAAACAATTATTTCGACATCAACAATTTATACTACACTAACTCGAATTTTAGGAAAATTCGTTTTTTACGCTAAAGTGCTTAAAATGTGCGATTTTATTTGTAATACAAAAATCATGAAGTAATATACAAAAATAACGAAGTTACAAATTTTATACAACGCTAAGTACAGGTAATTTTTAAAAACGCTCGATTTAGTTCACGCTAACTTTACTTATCGCATTATAAGATGGAAGTGCGCGGTTTAAAACACTTTATTAGTATAATGCTAATTAATATAGCTATTGATACAAGTTAGTCTAAATATTAACAGCGTTAGTGTATTTTTACAGAAATGACACGAAAACGAGCTAAATATTTAGTAAAATTTACCAAAAAGGTAAAATATTAATTGAGGAGTGTTGATAAAAAGGATGAGATTTCGCTTTATACTGCTAAAAGAGGTGAGTTTAATGTGCTATTAAATATTATATTGTATGTTAAAGTATATAAAATATGGTTCATAGAATTTACTATATTATTTTGCAAGTTTTAGCCGCTTTGCTTAAAGTTCGTGTAACACTACGCTAACTGTTACTTAGCGTAATGTAGCCCGATCGGATTTCGTTCTTTGATTGGCCATGCACTAGTTAGCGACTGTATTTCTGATATTATTTCTTGTATAAAACTATGTTAAATACTTTATAGACAGCATATTTGACATTTTTAAATGTAGGCTTAAGTTTAAATGAATGAATAATATATTTTAGAGTCAGCAATGTAAAGCAATAAAAATCACACTTGTTTAGTACTGTGACCGCCCGTAATACACTACGCTGACTACTAGTTAGACGTGTGTGTAAAATAATGTTGTGGAATTAGGGGTATATACGGCTAACTCGCACTAAATTAAAAAATATACACAATTAAGGAAAAATATAAATATGAAATAACTATAAATAAATCAAATATTAACCATGCAAAATTTCAAATCAATATCCTTATTAATATTAAAGTTATCGCGTTTTCCCCTTTAAACGCGTCTACTGTAAAGTTCACTTTTATGAGTTAGCTTAGTATAAATTGTTGGTGTCGATTTCCTCGCTCTCTGGTCGAAAGCCGTCGACCACTGTGCGACGGCTTTCGGAAAACTTCTGGACTGTTGAACTATTGTTCTGTTTTTTACACAATCTATTACATTGATACACCAATAAGGTTCGATATTAAGTTCTCTTTGCTGTTTGTGATTGTTTGAAAGGATAAGTGAAGACCCAGATAGGTTGATGAACCAACCAAAAGTATCTGTGTCGAATACGACGGAAGCCAACTCCCAGGTGTGTCAGCGGAGTCTGCAACGAAGATTCGGAACTTCACACTCTGGTGGAGTGTCGTCCCGACCCCATCGAGGAGATCACTGAGGCATATTGCGATTAATGTCCGCCGGAGTTCTCTAGAATAACCTTCTGAGGTCTAACCTGGACCCTTGGACACATTACAACAGGGAAGGACGTGTGGTTTTAGTCGGTTCGAATCCAACATGCCCATGAAGCTGATAGCCCTCGATGTCACGAAGTCCGTACGGGATTAGCACGCGCAAAAAATAAAATAAAAAAGTTTGATGAACCAACGAGGTTCATTATCACGTTCTAGCTGCTGTTTGGATAAGTGAAGACGACGTCGGGTTGCAGAGTGAAATAGAGTGAAAGCAAAATGCATTTAAATTCGTCACTACAAAGCTTATTTTGCCATGAGCTACTTTTTTACATTTATTCAATTGCATGGTTTGATTTTCTGAATAGACAAATTTGATGTCATTCGTTCTCCATAATACCAGTGATCGTCTAACAAATTACGTATGTAAATATATTCTTAATACACTGTCAATACGCCATTGACGCAATTCATTTCTGGAATACATTAACACGTAATTACAGCGTCAAATTTTGCTCCTAAGGGACCGTTACGAATAGATAGTGTTGACGTATACCTACCTGGAAAGTCAATTTATTTTCGGATAAAGCTTATAGGTGTGTATTGCAACCCACACAATAGTTACGTAATCACATAAAGCTATATAGTGGATAGATGAATAGATCCAACGTGCTTTGTCACTCTATATAGTTGTAGCCTATTTGGTTACAAAGTCTTGTGCATTGTAAGGAACGAAGTTTGCCTAGCTAGCTAAGATGGTCGATATTATTATCCTTAATGTTCTCTTACAAGTGGTGTCTGAAAAAATGTTAACAATAAAGAAGCGTTAGTCCAATGTGATACGACAGTTGAAGTGCCTACTATTTTATACCAGTAGGTCTATTTATATGGATTACTGAAAAGAATGCATGTAGCAAATACTATACGAAATATTACATTTACTTATAGCTTGTTTAGCAGTTTTTCTTACACCAGGTTACTAGCTTAGTTAAATCTTATAAACGCTTTAGATGAATTGCCATACAACGTATTATGGTTATGGTCAGCCATAATAATGTTTATAGGGTAACTTACTGAATATAGGCATACCTAAAAAGTTTTTATTGCAGCCAATTTGTGACTCCTTGGTCCATCGACTTCGCTGACGCTGGCCCATCCCATAAAGGATTTGGCCACTCTACGTTTAACAGTCTATAGTTACTATTTAAGAACCTTTTTGCCTTGTTATATAAATAACTAAATTCATTAGAGATAATGACAAATATAAGCCTCTAGATTAATTAGACACTTGTTTAATTGTAGTGATGTCATTTAACTATAGACATAGGCCTTCCCAAGTACACGTAATTTATTTCGGTCCTCCGTCTGTTTTATCCAACCATTTTCGTTTAATTTAGTGTGACGTTACATAACAATAATCAATCTCGAATTATAAATTATTTAAATTTAAAATGAATCATTGCGATTAACTAAACGAACAAACGAACTTTTCAATTTTAGTATAAGTATAGGCAGGTAAGTTAAATACGCGTACTTATTACTAAAATATGACTTCCAGACAACCTACTTCGAGATAGAGTTATTAAGAAATACGAGATCATTTTCTAAAATAGATTTGACTTACAGATATACATTAATGTGTCTTGCTTGGTAACGAACCACCCACTTTCATACTGTCGTAAAAAACAGAGAGACAACTAAGGGAAAAAATGGGTAAACATAATATAAAACAAAGATAATATTTCCGAAGAATGTTTTCCAAGAACTCTTGGTTAGCGCGGTATTAGTAAGTCAAATTTTTAATTATTATGCTTGTAACATGCTTGACGTTTTGGCACAGGATACAAGGGACGCAAATAGAGACGATATAGAGTTCTCTCTACCATTAAAGAAAGGCTAGACCAACAGTGAAACATAAGGATTATTATGATTAATCATAACTTTCCTCATGGTTTTCGTTTCCGGACATACTACACAAAACGTTTTTTTTTGCATTAACGAACCCAGATTGTCAAAGGTACTGAGCCAATAATGCCTACAATTGTTTAACATTACCCATTCACACTAGGGAAAAAAAAACACGTTTAAGACATTATCTATTCCTAATGCGTTCGTTCAATAATACTTACTTTACCTTAGAATTCGTTTTAGAAGCACACGATACCGTGTATTTACGTACGAAAGTCAAGGCCAGGAGGACGATGACTCTACAAGGTATGTCTCCATGTAATTCTCATCACACACAACAAAATATATTTGCAATAATCCCTGAGCTACTTGAAAGGGTACGACTAAGATGTCGTTCAAGCCTATCACATAATAAGTTGTTGGTACAAGTGTAAGCTTGTTTGCTTGACTAGGGTCGTTTTAAAAATGTCTTGTAATGTTATTTTGTCCTTTGAAATTTGTCGAAATCTGTATCTCTGTGGGGATATATAACTAAGTAAGTAGGATACTTCTGCTCGATGTTTACTGTAAAAAAACAGTTAACATATTACTTGTCCTGCCTGTAGACACAATAGTAAAACAAAGCGTATGTATTGTATATGAAACACTAGAAAAGGTAATGAGAAAATGGGTTAAGAACGTTACATATTTAATAAGCCGAAGACTCGTTTTCACAGTGATACATTTAAGATGTGGTAAGCAAGTTAAAGGTTCTTACGAATGACATGATGAATAAGAGTCCACGTGGAGGAATTCTTGGACATTAGGTATTATATAATGCAATCAAAATACGTATAAGGCTTAACAGGGCAAACCATCCATTATTAGTGAGACAAAAGCAACGATATTGAATAGATCGTTATGAACAGACTGGTCATATTATTGGATATAAGCTCCTTGTTATCTGATTACATCACATATAGGTAGACAAAATGGCTCATTACTGCCCATTATGTAACAATGTACCAAAATACATATTCGTTTGTTATGTTTATTTTAGCGAGTAAATTTGTTCCCCCTCAATATCGAGGACGCCCCGCTGATCCCGTCATCTAAACAAGCCTGTCATGTACGCTCACAAACATAGGCTGTATCTATTTGCGAACAACACTCAACGCCCCAAATTACGGAGTACTGACCGAGAATTTAGCAAATTACAGTAAGCCGTACGTAATCACTAATACTGATTCTGGATATTCTTATTTCAGGACCTTGGATCGTATTCAATGTCATTGACATAACGAATAATATAAATAAGCTTGTTAAATGTCAGACGGACTTCGACGATTTTATTCGTATTTAAAGGGGTATTTAATAAGGTTAATAAGGAAGGATGTAAGGGATTTATATTAGCTAGGGTATGTGTGGGATAGATGCCAGACGTTACAAAATAGACGATTAAAACACGGAAGATAAGCGTTAAGTAAGTTACTTATAAAGTGTTAAATTATATTGCTTATCAAATCAATGAAATCAATTTAAATTATTGTTGTATTTGTATTTTTAAAGGGTGTAAAATTGACTGTGAATAACCCTGCTTTTTTTGAAGAAACTGTGCACTAGGGGGTAGTGCATCTATGCCGGATTTACCCTTTATACGAAATACTGTTTTATGTAACCTAGTAGTGTAACAAGTGAGATGTTTATTACAAAAACAATGAAAGATTATTAAAGTGCCTGAAAACCTTATGGTTTATAATTTTAATTAGATTTACATTTAATATGAAACTCAAGAGCTTTTGTACTTTTGTCATTTATAGAAATATGAAATAGGCGAAACTTACAAAACAAACTTTTACGATTATAATAAACACGGTCAATTAATTAATTTAATTGGTGTAAATAACTTAATTTTCATAAATACTCTTCCTATATCTAAATAATTTAGATTCAAGAATTAGAACTTAATTCATTCTTTGATTTATAGGGATTAAAAAAATCAGATATTACGATATTTTATACAGTACCTGTTTTATACTCCAGAGGTTGTGTAGAAATGTAAAGCCGGGTACAGATACGTAGGTATCATTTGCACGATCTGATCGCCGTAACTGTATCATCAGCATGATAATACGCGTATCATATGAGGTTTGATACGTGATACATGATCGGCTCGGGCAAATGATACATACCTGTACTTACCTTAACTAATCTAAAATTAAACGCTGTTCATTCTGCCAGGGAATACACTCGTATAAAATAAGCAGCATAAACGGTTTATCATTCGATTCCCGCTCAATGCAAGTCTTTGTGTGCATAAACTTGATTGTTTGCATTGGTCTGGGTGTTTTCTATGTTAGAAATGTATGTATGTATTTACAAAAAAAGTATATAAGTATGTTTATCCGTTGTCTAGTACCCATAGTACAAGCTCTGCTTAGTTTAGGACTAGATGGCGTTGTGGGAAAATATGAGGAATGTATTGTTCATATTTTTCAAGCGTTGCTGAACATTAAAGTTAATCGACTAATTAAAAAAATAATGTTTTACAGAAAATACTTTTAAAGTTTTTTGCCCTGTAAAAAACTGGGCGATACATTGATCCACCTCCACCCTTGTTAGTTCATCCAAGCGATATAGTTGAAAAAAGATAAAGGTTAGTAGATGAACACAGAACACATGATACGATTTTTAGAAAGGTCATTAATAATGTTATTAATAATATATTATAATCGTAAATGTTTTATATTTCGCCAAAGAAAAACCAAATTATCCTAGTACGATTACGTGGTGCTTATAAGACCATGTCCAAGAAAAGGAGGACGTCGAAATCGCCCCACTAACATTTTTAAGCAGTAGTAGGTCCTCCATCGATCCTATAGGTATGCCTGGCAAAAGAATATTAACTCAAGCTTTTGACACTGTAACTACTTGCGACGACTATTCCTTATTGAGGATTATTTAATTTAAAAAAAATGGACAACCATTCTACAAAGCAAATTCCTTTTCAGATTTTTCACAGCTCTTTAGCGAAACATGGGAACTCTAAAGTACAAATTGGGAACTAACTTATATGTATAATGATGAAATACTATTGAGCGATTACCCATCAGTAGAATAAATTCGCCCACGTTGTTCAAACCTGTTTTATATTGATGCGTCATTAATGCATAAGCGCTCATGATAAATAAAACAACAAGACTTTATAATGTGACCTCATTACATAAATCATCTGACATCACATAAAACACGTGTTAATAGCGGGAACTGATGTGCATAATTGTGGTCAACGACCTTACCTTGAATACACTTCCCATAATGTATCATGTGGAAAACAATCCATGCACGCGTGGAGCCTTTGAACGCTACTGACATTTCAGTCACCCGGTCCATAGTCTGTGAACCGTTTACACTGAATGCACTCTTGTCTGAGTGAATGAATTTGCGTCATAAGGATTAAGGAGACTTCTGTAGCGGGTTTAATAAACTCTTTTTACTTCGTTACTAGAGATAAACTTTAAATCGAAACAGATTATAATCAAATCAAATCAAATCAAATCATTTTATTTTTGCAGAAAACACTGTTATAATGGTGTTACATAATGTAGGTACATGTTTCAAGTGTATCTACCGTGAGGCATGCAAAATGTATACAATTATAGCTACAACCAAGATTGACATTAAAACCAGTAAACATACAATAAGTCATTAAAAATTCAAATGACAGTAATGTCATTATTATTATTTTGTGAAATTTAATTTTAATAATAAAATAAATAAAAAATGTCCCAAACTAATGCAATGTTAAATTAAAGTTATAAAATTAAGTAATAATTCATAGTAATAAAATAATTGTAATGTCATTCTCATATCCATCAATACATTATTTCAAAATTTATCATTTAAATAATCATTCAAGCTGTAATAACATTTGTCGACTAAAATGCTCTTTACATTTTTCTTAAATAATAAAATATTCATTGCCCTTATTGCCTTAGGCAATTTATTGAAAATTACTGGTGCCATGTGAAATACACTTTTGTGCATTAAAGTTGTATTAGTGTGTCGTATACAAAGGCGAAATTCGTCACGTTGGGGCCTATTACTAACCTCCGAGGCTAATGTAAATAAGTTTACATTGACCTTAACAAATGTTGCGACCTCGTAAATATATATGCTTGGAAAAGTTAGGATTTTGTACTCCCGGAAAAACGGTTCACATGTCTCAGTCATCTGAAGCCCAAACATCGCTCGTAGGCACCGTTTTTGTGCTTTAAAGACCAAATCAATGTCAGTCGAGTTTCCCCAAAAAATCACACCATACCTTAGGACAGAAGCAACCAAGCCATGATATGCAGTCAACAAGGTAGCCACACTTGAAATCTGTTTCAGTTCATGTAGCGCATAGACCGATTTATTAATTTTTCTACATAGTGAATCAATGTGACATTTCCATTTCAATTTGTTGTCAACAGTGAGACCCAGAAATTTTGTCGCAGTTTCCTCAGATACAGGTTCACCCTTATATTTAATTTGTGGTGAAACCCTATCCACACGCTGGTTAAAATGGATTATTTTAGTCTTTGCTATGTTTGCCTTTAGATTATTATTATCTAGCCATTGAACGATTGCCTCTAAGGTGCTGCTTATGTCACTCTCGTAGTCGTGTCGTCTACTATTGCATTTAACGGAAACGGTGCTATCATCAGCAAAGAGTGACATCGGGTTTGGGCTCGCATTTGGTAAGTCGTTGATGTACAATATAAACAGCAATGGTCCCAATACACTACCTTGCGGGACACCGTATTGAATTTTACGTTCTTTAGATAGGTATTCCTGTTCCATTTTAGTACCAATATTGAGTCTGTTAATTTGTGTATACTGTACTCGACCTTTAAGGTAAGACTCAATCAGTTTTAGAATGTTTCCTCGTATACCACATGCCTCAAGCTTACTCAACAATATATCATGCACTACGAAATCAAAAGCCTGTGTCATGTCCATAAAGATGGCACAGATCGGTGTTCGCTTATCTACATTAGACGTTATAATTTCTAGAAATTCATATATAGCAAGATTAATAGATTTATTTTTTCTGAATCCTTTCTGCTCTTTAGCTAGAATATGATGAGTTTCAAAATATTTGACAAGTTCGCTTTGTATATAATTCTCAAATATTTTCGAGAAAACTGGTAAAAGGGCAACAGGTCTATAGTTATTAATGTTATCTTTATTTTGTTTTTTATGTATGGGTTTAATAATAGCGACTTTCATTTTTTCAGGGTATATCCCCGTCTCTATACATAGGTTTAGAATGTAACTGAGAGGCTGCGAGATACATTCCACCACTAACTTACGAAATACCAATGTCCCATTGCATTCAGTTAAATTGCGTAGGAAACCTAGAGATAGTAATATTTTAAGCAATCTTAATTGTCATTTTTTTCCTTTTGTGTTTTGACTCCTTAGTCAAATTCAAAATACTTTATTTCACAAAATTCATTACAAATTGTTTGAAATCGTCGTTTACTTAAAATTGAAGCTACAATTAAAATTATAGATCGAAACAGACAAACGCTACAGCACTAAAAAAGCCGCGTTGTATTGTCAAATGTAAATTAAAGTAGAAAAATAAAACCAATCTACTACTCGAATCTACTTGTCTGTCTGTGTTAATCCATAAATTCCAGTTTCCAAATGGTAGGGCCAATGAGAAGAAACCTGGCAAAGAAACTCATGGCAACTCTTAGTGTGTCGGAGTTAGTGACGGTGTCAGCTGATAGCGATGAACTGAAACCGACGGAGACCAGAAAAGATACTTAGGGAGATCCTTGTCTTCATCAGGAAACCTTTTGTAGCCTGACGAATTACATGGATACGAGTTCGGCCTAGGATTCAAATCTAAGGTTGAATGACCGGCACCATCTGGGTTTTTAGTGGGTATATATTTTGGTTGTGTTTTCAGAACAGCCGTATTGAGTCGCACGTAATCTCGCGTCTCTATCGTTACAACGACGCGTCATATACGTAAGGCATTTCCCTAGCCTAAGCAAAAAAAGGTCGGAGGGAATGTAATACAATGCTATAAATGCTGCCCATTTGGCCGTAAAGTGTGATTTCCCAAGCCTAAATATTGCAGAAGCCGGTTGGTCTCGAATTCTTCGTTGCCATAAACACAACTATGTATTTTTTTTTAAATCTCTCTTGTCGATTATTCATCACCCTCATTACGAGACGGGGTGGTGACATTTAATTTTTTAGTATCATTGGCGTCGCTTTTTAAATTAATTCAACCAACATAATTTCTTTTTAATTAGGTCATCAGATGAACTTTAAAAACATACGTCACTCTTCCCTGTACTATTTTATGATACAAAAATATAACTCCTCCTACTCATATCCCTTTAGTAAGGGAAATATTTATATGCCTTTTGTTTTCTAAGAAAACAATATTACCTTATAATGTTTTACATATAGATCATTTATAGATATAATAATATTATAAGTTTCTTTGAACTACAATAATGATTTTCCTCTTTGATTATCTCTTGTTGAAATAAATAAGTATGTTTTCCGTAAGGGCGTTATAACAACTGATAAAATATACACTTAAGGAGAAGTAAGTAAGTACTATCTCATCCAATGGGTGTAGTAAAAACTAAAGGAAACTTACTAACTAAGGGAAAGCTTGCAGACATTATCAATATAAATACAGAAGGAAAAGTGGCTAAATTCAGTCTATAGTTGCTACGCAAAAGTTTGCAGTTCGATTCTTACTCACATGAATATTTGCATTGGTCTGGGTATTCATAGAAATGAATGGTAATTATGTATTTCCAAAAAAATGAAGTTAAGTTTTTTTATTAGTTGTTTGTGTGTATTTTTACCCGTGTACGTACAAGCAGCTGCTTAGTTTGTGTACACGATAGTGTATGAATGTGAGCAGTACATTGGTAGGTTTATACCTACATATAGTATAGATACATATATATATGAGTTCTGTTATAGTCTCGAATTCGATCACCGATTAATGCAAATATTCGTTGACAACGGCTTACACAACCACGAGTAGCTAGAGGTTGAAATTTCTACGGAACCAACTTGGAAGTGTACCCTTTCAAGCAATTTTCTTACTAAATTAATCATGCGTCTCTAGGAAACCAACACTTAAAAAATTACGACAGTCTTTAAAACCTCTTCGTCTTTTTTGGGTCAGATAAAATGAAGAAAATATTGTTAATAAATGCTTTTTAACTATTTTCTTTTCTTTTCAACAAGATCAATACACGAATTCTTATAATTCAAAGGATAGCCATCCAGGGTTCTCGCAAATTTTCCCATTGTCATGTCCTAAGTCCGACTATAGAATATTTACGTCAAAGTATTTCTTTATTCTATTAATGTCCATTTTCCATTAAACTGTCCTTATGTCTAGGTAGAAGGAGGTTTGACAAGGAACGTGCTAAGAATGCACCCGTGTGCGTCACAACTCCTTCGACAACAAACGTGTAACTGTTTGAAACTTTATATCATGGCACGTGTTTACCTTCCATTAGCGTGTTTTGTACATCGATAAGGTAATTTAGTAATACAATGCAAAAGAACTAAACACCATTGTTATGGATTCCTTTACAAATTAATTATCAAGGTTGTTTTCTTAGTTTAGGGCTAAATCGGTACAGGATATTAGGGTGCTAATTAGGAATATACGCACTTGGTTCTTGTCTTAATTGTTATCTGCTATATCAATCGTTTTATAGGTGTATTTAATTAAAAAAGATTATCAATTA
Organism: Schrankia costaestrigalis; assembly: GCA_905475405.1. Taxonomy (NCBI): domain Eukaryota; kingdom Metazoa; phylum Arthropoda; class Insecta; order Lepidoptera; family Erebidae; genus Schrankia; species Schrankia costaestrigalis. The sequence goes on from FR997838.1 coordinate 11,346,996, forward strand.
AGAAAAATCTGATTGTCGTATGAAAGTTTTAACTTTTTCTAATAAGTAAGGGTGATTCGAAAATTTTGAAAATATTTTAAATAGTGAATATCGGTTTATTAAACATCACACAGATTAAATAAAACAAAAGAGGTTCTTGTTTTCGGAACAGACTAATCTCAGGCCCTACATGTTGATGAAATATTCTTACGTCACCTAGTTTTAAATCACGTTGTAATATTAACGGTGACGCTTTTATGTTTAGGCGTTGACATTCAATAGTTGATATTTTTTTATGTTTCACATGTCACGGAAAAATGACTGTGTAAAAACCGCAAATCCTGGAATAAAGGCAACTGATAGTAGTTATGTAATAATTTTGTTAGCCTGACCACAGGTGTGCGTTGAATGTATACCGGCTGATTTCCAAACAAGACTAGGTAGAAGAAGGTATGTATATTTAGTAATAGTAGTAATAACCCTTGATGTTCTTTTCGCTTCAGTGTTCGATGATCATTAGTTGACTTACCACCAAGCAAGATATGCAAACTGGATACAAGGCCTGAGCATTGATACATATAATATATTTGTAATTCCGTTAATTTGGATGATTTTCACACAGTAACTCCTGATTTTTACTGAGATGCAAACCAATCAACATTATCAATTTTGATGAAACATCTATGGGATCAACTGGTTGTCACATATTTATTTAAATTAGTCAAGAAAGTATTGTGTTTCTAGTGAGCACAGCGTGTCGTCATATCGAAGGTTTCCCGTCTGACCTAATGGCAGACCTAGATGATAAAATAAAAATAAAATAAATAAATATTCCTCACACATTCACACAACGCCATCTAGTCCCAAACTAAATCAATGATGACTTCATACATGAATACATTCTGGAGCCACTACTATGATAAAAATAATAATTTCTTTGAATGGAGGTGACACCCTTGAACTAGAAAAATATTCTAACTATATTTCTCCCCCTGACAATAAGTCCCATATGGTAGTAGCACAGCCTTCCCCATCATTCAATAACACAGTTTCATCTCCTACTATTCTCCCACTCCTACTATTCTGTAGCACTAAATCGGTTCACCTTATTTAGGATCTGCCTCTAAGTTTTTGACAGGGGATTAAAACATTCACCCTACCGATAGTAGAGACTCGACTGACTATAGATAGTATTCGCCAGCTGCTTGTCAGCGATAATATATTAATTATTTTGACTGGTTTACTAACATTTATCCAAAACAAGAGCTTATTAATTTGACAATAAAGCTCATTATTAGGATTGATTCTTTTTCATCTTTTAATAACTTTGACATTCATATAATATAACATTTTTGACCTCTGATAAAAGTTTAATACACCACATTATACCTAAGTATATAGTTTACCGAATTCACAAAAGAAATCGCTTCAGAAAATTGTCTAATAATAAATAAAATTAGGGAATGAATAGGTAATGTTTATAAATGATGAAACAGCTCAATTTTTTCGGTATTTTAAATTGCTAAACACTGTAACGTTAATGTTTTCCTTTCTGAATATTATTCAGGGCATTTGCCCTTCGCTGTCAAAACGTACCTAGCTGTCCTGTTTCTATAGCGCATAAGTAATCTACTTTTAACGGTCAACGACATGCCCAAAGAAAAATTATATTATGATTTAGTGAATAAATGTCTCGGTGGGTTAGCGGTCTCTCTGTTTTGAGACGGTTTTTTGTATAAGTAGGCAGACATCTTTATATTATCATCTTTACTACATATTTTTACTTTATGGACATCGTGTCTCTTGTAAAGGAAACTGTCATCCAGAAAAGCTATTTTTGATATACATTTCGCGTGGGTGTCGTAATTATTGACAAAGGTATAATACACTAGATACTATTATTTTATTATACACGAAAATAAAAGATAGAAAACTTCACATAAAACAGATCCCCCTTGCCAGCGAGTACTACTAGCCTAGGTTTTCCTCAAGCATTTATGGAGGCCAGTCCAAGCAGTATAGTAATTAATAACTTGTTAGGAATGCATGGTTTTGGTACGTTTTGGAGTGGTTAATAATATTAAAATATTACGCTTTAACTCCACCATACTTTGATAAACATTTATATCGTTTCTTTCAAGAGTTTATAATTTCTTTGGTAAACCACCTCACCTCTCAAACCTGAATGAAAAAACTTTATTGAGCCTGTTTTTTCAAATTACATACAGAAGTTGTTCAAGTTCTAATTTCTTGTAAAGTTCAGCTTATCTGTGTTGAGAGATTTTCTTCACAAAGTTCATTGGCATCTCACCACTTCTTTGTAAACACAGAAAAGGAAAACTAAAATTAAACTTTACCCCTGTACAAGATACCATTTAAGTGCTAAAACGTTTTATGTTCACATTACGAGATAAAAACTTACTTGAAAGGATAGATAACTACTATTATTGCTTTATAACTTTTGTATGATAACGGTTATTGTCACAATACATAAAGGTAGACAACCTTAAAGTTAGTTATGTTAAAGAAGAAGAAGAAAAGAATAGTATCTTCTGAATTAAAAAAAAGCGGCAATGGTAGGTATATCTAATGCATTTTTGGGGAAGCACAATTGACTAAAACGCAAGTTAGCGCTTTTTGTGCACCTAATATTCCAATTTTTCTTTAAGCCTCACTTTAGGTCACTGCGTTGTTCGGCTATGCAAAAAAAAAACTGACTAATTTTACCAGAGGTAAGACAAGTACAAGTATTTTGACCTTACCTAAGAAAACGATAAAACACCTATTTATGAAACGACGCACGGTACAAGTACCGTATATCTAGCTTTGCTTAGTTTGGGAGTAGATGGCGTTGTGTGAATGTGTGAGGAATTTTTTTTTTTTATGTATGCAAAGCATACGATATCGCAAATAAGATCGGCTAAAGTATAGGTTCAATATTTAGCTGATACCCTGAGAATAAAATAAGAAGGGTTCGCAACTTTATGTATTCAAGCTTCATTACCATATAGAAATACAGAATCTCCGAATCTCCGTGTGGTGACGGAGTAAGAATACAATATGTCACCACATATATACCATATATCTATCCCACGGGTGTCGTAAAAAACTGACTAAGGGACTATCCGTGAATATTATCTTTACCTAATAAAAAGAAGGAAAACTTGAAATTAAACCCTATACCAATCTGTTATCATGATTATTTTTCAGTTACTATGCTGTTTATCTACAATATTTACAAATTGATTCTGCGTAAATGTTGCTCTTCCTTGTAAAGTGAAAACAGTTCCTGAGAATTCGTCGGTTTGAAAACGCAAATTAATATAATAAATTCTGTGTATTTTCGGGACAATAATTACGTTTAGAATTTTGCGATTTCCTTACACAAAACATAAAGAATTCGAAGAGTACTACTATGTTTTACAAGTTGCCAAGGTTTCTGAAGAAGGGGTAAGGTTAAGTTCTATAAATAAATAAGTACTCAAATATATTCAAAGAATTTGTAAAGGCCGAAGACTTTTATGTTAGTAATTTGTAAGCTTGCTACCATAAAGGTTTACATAGATAAAATGTCAGGTATTGTGTTGTAGGGTTTGAAATAAATTACTTTTTCTTTTTTTATTACTTTCCTAGTTTTGAGTAGGAGGTTAACTTTCTATATGTACTTAATCCCCCTTACTCATAAACGCCTCTTAAATTTTAGTCAATTGATTAGCTTAAATTCTTACGGTTTTGTTTGGCATAAGGTTGATTTTGCTAATAAAAATCTCGCTAAACAGTAACTAAATTTAAGAGGCGTTTATGAGTAAGGGGGAATTTGTGTAAATATTGTTAAGTCATGTCAGGATATTATTAACATTAATTAATGTTAATAACATACTCGTAATCTTCAAATTCAGATTATAAAATGTCGGCTTATGATGATTGAGTTTTATTTTTAAAACTTTCGCATATATGCATTATAATTATATTCACGGAAAGTGACACGAACATTTGGTTCGTCAGTACAACTCTTTCACAGAAAATCGACGTAAATTAGCAGTTTCTGTTACTGTTGTGTTTCGCACTGTGAGTGTAAAGTACTTGAGGTTATTATTATTATAGCGTATGGCTACAACTTTGAACCTTATACCTACATCAACAATAATAATCATCAGCTATAGTACCCGTCAAAGCTCAAAACCTTTAAGATAAAATAAGCTCGACATTATGTAGAATTGAGCCATCGTTTTCCATGTACTAACCTAAAATGAGTTATTTTTATTTTTTTCATACTGCTTATAAAACCTTTAGTATAAGATTGTACTGCGCATACAGAAAGCGGAAGCTACCTTATTGTAGTTAATGTAAAGATGTATAATAGCACCTAAGAAACACAACCTTATTTAACCTGAACCCAATAATCTACTATCAAGTTGTTGATCACGTTGCGGGTTCGATGCCCGGACGCTAATGACGTGAATACACGTTAAATAATCGATTGTTTATGGAAATAACTTATTTAGGCTATTTTGCTAAGTTTAATATTTTGTTTGCTGATAATGTTACTGATATCAGGATAGTTAAAACTCTGTATCGGATAGATACTCTGTGTCTTACCTGATTCGTTGTTTCAAGAATCAGTTTTCTTATCTTTATACGATTTTAAATTTTCTTATTTTTATTTCTTTTTGATAAGTGTGTCATAAGTGATAAGTGTCTGCACATTGAGATGAGAACGATTGTTTTGTTGTGTTCTTGTTCTTTGTGTGCCCGTTAATTTTATTTCAGTGATATTTCCTGTGACACAGTGCACGATCCTTGCTGCGGGAGTAGCTAGTAAGTTATAAAATTATAAAACAAATAAAATCGGTCAAGTGCGAGTCTGACTTGCGCACCGAGGGTTCCGTACAAACCTATTTATTTTACTGCCAAAAAGTGATGACGTCACGACTCATCTGTCAAAAATATTTTTCCCTCTCTGAACCCTAAAAAGTGGTACCTATGTATCTATATTTATGGTGACTGACTAAGAATTCAAAATGTTATCACCCTTTTTCGTCTATTCGGTGTAGTAAAGGAAGGCAAAAAAAAATCTAACAAGCATAAAAACTATTGCTAGAGTTGGATAAATAAAAACACTTTTTATAAAACTGTCGTATTAGTAGGTCAAATGCACATGTAAAGCACACAAATATTTGAAGAACGTTGCAATTAAACCATGACCTTTCCTACGAGTGGCAGATAACAGTCCCACAGGGGCGCTTTTATCTTTCCTGAAAGCCTATACACCTATTCCCCTGGGCCAAAGGCGGGTAGACGACCTATAAAACAATTCCGACGATAAACAAAAATGATACGCCAACCTATTCACTATTTGTTCATCGAATTTCATTGAACTTGGCAAAACTCTTTGAATATTTATATTTTAATCCTAATTTAATTAATGTTACTATTGAGTAATTAAATTTGACTTACCGATAGTCGTAATTTATAAGCAATGATGTTAGTTATAAGTAAAATATTTTTTATTGTAAAATATGATATACTCGTAGATATCCTAAGTATCAACTTTGTCAAACCCAGTACATTAGACTTATTGTGACTGTTTGTTACCCAGTATGCCAGTGCTAAAAATCTGAATTCAGAGGCAATTTTAATATAGTACGACACTTCCACTTAACCCCTAAATGATTTTTTGTACTGAATGCGGAATACGGAGAATTCCAGTTCATCGTCCCGTAGTGTCGTAAAATCATACTAATATAGGATACGTAGTACAAATAAATCACAAATAATATTGCTACAAAAACGAAAAAAAGAACGCTTGATATGAAATCCTTTACAAATTCGTATATAAAACAGACAATTTTTCATCAGTCACTAGGGGGGATCGCTGCAAGGATGGGCACCGCCAAAGGTAAGACATTAAAAAGCTGTTATGACGATGACATAATATTTTCAACGTTTCTTTGTAGTTACTAAATTTTCAATTATTTTTGCTTCTACGCAATTTTATCCTCGCATCAAGGAAGATGAAAAGCTGTTAATACGTGTCACTTAGTTGATACACTTTGTAATGCCGTTAGTATCGCATCAATCATTATTTGTAGACCTTTAATGATAGGTACATCAACTTACAAAAACCGCTCTTAAACGCTTAACTTAGTGTCAACAACCTTGTTTTAAGGTGTGTCCAAGCTTTGAGCGGGAAGAGTGCAGTAATACGCAGTGTGAGCAAAACACATTTTTGCTAAGCTCTAGTTAGGCGAAACTAATGAATGTTTGTGCGATTTTGCAGCAGCACTGAATACTATAATTTTTACAAATATTCATATTATGATGTTTCTAACGAAGTGGTTATAATATTCCTATATCATGGCTGCTACTAAATCAAATAAGATATATTTGATATCTGGTTTGATTTCCAATAAATGTAAACTTTGTGTGGGTGTGTTTTGTGAATTATAGGGGAAGGGGGGGCATAACGGGGTCGCGAGGCACGACGGGGCCACCCTCAAATACAAAAACTTACACACTTTACATGTGTTTTGTTTTCGCTAATAGGTAGCCGTTTTATAACTCTCCTAAGTCTGACAATGGCAGGCGACAAGACTGCGCGCGTTTATTTTTTATAAAAGAAAATTATTTTCAACATCATTCTATGTAATTTTGAGTGACTACGAATACACACGTAAAAAGCTAAGTTTTTAAGTGAGTACTATGATTTATTTATTTTGTTTTTATAAATACTTTACTTATTGATATGTTTTGGAAAAAAATACTCTAAGCGTCAGTAATTTTATTCAGTTTGTTATTTTAAATAATGTGAGAATCGGGGCATAACGGGGACACGGTTGCGGGGTACGATGGGGTACCCCGTTATGCATACTGGAGTTAGAAGAACGAAAAAACTTAAGAGACCAAAGAACTGTTCCAATCCGAATGATCCCAAGTTAAAGAAGAACGCTAAGAAACAGAAATCCCAAAAAGCTGCCTCTGATGTAGAAAATACCAACGAGAATACTATGCCCTATTGTCTTGACATGAATCATACTTATTTAAAGTCTTTGGAAGGTTGGGTGGCTTTCCAACTATGTGGACGGTGGGTTCATACAGCTTGTGCTGATGTAGACGACAACAATGTAGAAAAAATCCACATTTGCTTGTAGTGTGACACAAACTAAATACGTACCCCGTACTGCCCCTACCCTGGGGCACGATGGGGTTTTCCTTAAAGTTTAAAAAAACTAAAATTATGACGTTGTATGATTATTTACATTACCAAATTTTATGCCAAATGATAGGTTAATAACTAACCAAAGTGTTGTAATTAGTTTTAATTAATAAAAACATTGTGTTGATTATGTTTTAGTGTATTTTCCTTAACGTCCCCATTATGCCCCCCTCTCCCCTATGTATGTTATTTCTAAAGAATAAAGATAAGTTTATTTGCTGTTTACTTATAGTACAAGATCTGGTAAGTTGTTGATTAAGTTGATTTGAATAGATCTCCATCCTATTTTTTGTCCAGTTAAATTGGCGAGATGCGAGAGAGGGGGTACTTAACTTCGTACTTAACTCGCCAAAAAATAGGATGGACATCTATTCAAATCAACTTAATCAACAACTTGCTACTGTACTTGTCGATGTGTAAATCGGGCGTCAGTCTAAAACACACTGCTATGTGCCACTCGCTTTAGCCCCGTATTCCGCTATATGTTAGGACACACCAAAAGAATATATATAATATTGTATTTAATGTAGTTTCTTTCTTTCCCTCGGGAAGGCAACGACGATGGATGAGATTCCTTTCATGAGGCAACTATTATATTATGCTCTGTCGTTACATTGTTAGGTGAAAATACTTTGGTTTTCTTTTCAGACTTTACTTATTTATTTGCCGTGACTAAGAATAAGTATACAATGTCACTGACCCATATCTTCAGCGTTGCGTGGCTTCCGCGATATCGCGGTCTGGAATTTCATTCAAAACTATTATTTATGCTATCAACAATCATAAAATGTTTTCTGAGTTTGAATGGCCTTCATGGTACTAAGGCCTGCGGGTATCTGTAACCTTAACTGTAGGCTAGGTGTCGTATTTAGGTTTTATCCTAAGCAATTAGAAATGTGACTCTCTTTAGCCAACGTCTAATCTTTAATCTTACATAAATAACACAGTATGATACTCGGTTAATATCGGTGAAGAAAACTTAAACGTCTTGAGACAAGCAACGATATGAATAAGAAGCAAACGAAAGAGTTGTAAAAAGTTTAGTTGTTAATTTTATTACTTATAAAGTTTTTTTTTAAAGGATCGAAAGTTTTTTTTTAAAGGAGGAAGGAAGATCGCTCAAAGAATTGTCCTCCATGGGAGTCGAACCAGCAACGCTGACGCTGACGCGGATCAGGCACGTCAGCTCCTGTAACGACCACCGAGACAGTTAACAGTTTGGAGATATTACATTGAGTTTTGAATGCTATTTATTTTCACTTATGCTATTTACAGGAAATCAGGTAAAAGGTATTACCGTTGGGAATCTGCATTATAAAGAGTGACATCTCACCACGTTCATATCGACGTCAGCAAGCCTTTGATCGAGACTACGTACATTCTTCTTATATAAAGATTTACGGATTATACGTGGGCATAAACATATATTTTTAGATACAAAGAGTCAAAAGTTTTTCGAACTCTTTCATTTTCTTCTGGTTAAATTTGTTGCAGATAGTTGACATCTTTTTTCTGTTGCTGAGCTCTCGTGCTGGAGTTCACGAGCAGAAAGGACCACAAGGGTCTCGCACATTCACACAACGCCATCAAGTCCTGAACAAAGCAGAGCTTGTACTTTTTTTGTAAATACATATATAGAAAACATCCAAACCAATGCAAAGAATCATGTTTATGCACACAAAGATTTGCAGTGTGCAGGAATCGAACCCGAGACCTCACAGGCACTAAATTGCGCACTAGTATCAAGCTGTGTTGCGGGGAGTTTAACAGACATGAAACTAACGGATACAAACAACATCCAGAATCAAAATAACAGTTTGTGGATCACACAAATAATTATATCTTGCATAGTATTCGAACCCGCGACCTCCTGCACGCCATCCGATACCGCGACCGCCGCCGCGCCACTGAGGCAGGTTAATATAATTGGCTTATATGTTAAACTAGCTGCTGTGCCCGCGACTTCGTTCGCGTGGCGGATGTTACTTACTTCGCAATTCGATTTAATACTGAAAAATCGTTTTTAAAACCTTATAACGAACAGATATACCTACATTACAAACGAATTGTAAAATTAACGAACGAACCAAAACCTTTTCAAAGTAAATAAATAGTAAATAAAATATCTATGAAGACTGCGTCTAAACTTATACTGAAAGACATGAGCGAAGGTCATTCTTTCAAGGAAAATCTTAACACCGCGATACTGAAAATGACGTCACAGGCACAATGCTATCAGTTGTCAAATTTGTAAGTTAAAATAAATGACATCGCTTATTTCATCATAACTGCAAGGACGCGCCTCCTCCCGTGACGGAGGAATACTTGGCCTACTAATACCACGCTGGCCAGTCGGATTGGTTGATAATATACGGATAGATTGGAAGATAATATTCACCGATAGTCCCTTAGTCGGTTTTACGCCACCCATGGGATGAGATGGGGAGGTGACATATTGTATTCTTACTCCGTCACCACACGGATACATGGCTGGCGTGCATGAGGTCGCGGGTTCGATTCCCATGGAGGACAATTGTGATACACAAACTATTGTCCTTAGTCTGGATGTTCTTTGTGTCCGTTAAATTGATATTTTGAAAGGCTAGTGTGGGATTTGTCTTTTGTAAAAAAAATGCTGAAATAAATTATTGTACCTCACACCTTTTTACCATCTAGCAAAAAATATTTGACTAAACTTAGACTCGACTATATTATTATCTATAGATAAACTGCGTGCAGTATTTATGAATTACTTAATAAAATAAACACAAACACTTTGAATAATAATTTAATGTTTTGTGATTGTATTTCTTTATTTTATTGTCAGTTTTGTATTTTTTTATTGTTGACAAATAGCAATAATGTGTAAAATGATCTATATTATCTTGTGTGTTTATCAACCGATTTCTATAAAAAAAAATTTATGAATAAGATATTAAAGTGTACTTTTGAAATATGGGAGTTTTAAAAAGATATGTCTATGCAAATTACAATATATTTATGTATTTAATACACTTTGAAGAAAACCCTAACGATTAAACACGTTATGGCTAATATAAAAAAGATAGATATATACTATTCAGGACTTTTTTGTACATCTTTTGAAGACCATTATTTTTGTAATACATATTTTTGGCGTATGATCAACGTATGCGATGATAAGAGCTAGAACGCGCTTTTTGTCAACTGACTTGCTTCAAATTTTTCGTCACTGCTCAGCTCCTATGTGTCTTAGCGTTATGTTATACAGCCTATAACCTGTCCGGGAGTATGGACTACAATCGTACCAAGTTTGGTTAAAATGCCTTCAGTAGTTTTTGACCCATGCGTGCACATACAGACAGACAGACAGACAGACAGACAGACAGACAGACAAAAAATTTATTGATTGCATTTTTGGCATTAGTATCGATCACCATTCATCCTCCAATATTAATTTTGAACATATATTCAATGTACAGAATTGATCTCTCTACAGTTTTATTATAAGTATAGATATATATGTTTCTCCGTTGTCTAGTACCCATAGTACAAGCTTTGCTTAGTTTGGGATAAGATGGCGTTGTGTGAATGTGTAAATAATATATTTAATACATGTTTCTTCTTCAGAGAGTTAGTACAAAATTTTTCTCCAAACTATAAAAACTTGTACCTACCTAATCGTACAGTTTGTTACAAGTTGAGGTATAAGTTTGTTTTTACCTGATGTTCCGTATATTTTTAGTACCCTTTATAAGGGTACTAAACTCGATTTTTACACACAAAGCTTAATTTTTAGAAGATAATAAAAACCGTTGATCGATACAATTTAAAAATATTAAAATGGATTATCATCGATTTGTCATGGGATTATTATCTATATCGCAAATAAATAATCATGTTTTACTTTCTTCAGTCTAAATAACAAAGAAGGGAGCGTTATAATTGTGTTCCTCTTTCCTACTTTCAAGTCACGTTTCATTCAAGACGATGATATGACGCAGATAAAGTTGTTGCGTTGTGTATCAATGCTGTGCCGGTAACTCGATTCTCGGCCATTCGAATTAACAACTGCAAGTTGCATCACTTATCTCCGTATAGTCCAAATTAAGCAAAGCTTGAACTGGGTATCATAGATTTCAGAACAAGTTCATATTTCTGTGGTAGGTATATTATAACTGTCACACATACTTATATTCTTTTTTGTATGTAGCATTATATATTAAAAAGAATGCTGTGATTATTATGATATATTATGTCTTTTAGAATCGATCATATTTGGAAATCTTGATAAATTACTACAATAACTATATCGCAGTTGAAGACCATTTTTAGACAAACCTTGAATGCTATTAATGCCATACACTACCATTAAATTTTTGATTTTTTACCAAGCCTCTAAACTCTTGCCTACAATGATAAAAGGTAACTTGAAATATTGGGCAAGTGGATATTACGACGGTACTAGGTGAATTGGTAAAGGACAATTCTGTACCAATGCTATTATGGGTGTGGAATCTCCTCTATTTACTTTTTACGATAGTTAATAGGATGAAAAGAAGTCTAATCCCTAAATATGTCTGTCTTCTAACAAAAAAATACTACTTGTAAACAATTTTGAATACATTTTACATCGCAATTTTTTTTCATCGATATTTTTTTATTTTACGTTGCTTTAAATTCAAAAGTGTTTGCCTTTAATAGTATGTCGTGCGAGTAGGGTATTATTGGGCATTCTGTACCACTTTCGTCCAGTCGCTCCGCGAAACAAGTTTCGCTCTCGCTCAGGACTCGTGGTCCAGAACGCCCAATAATATCCGATCGATTAACGGTAACATTTTAGTTAGTTCACAAAACGGTAAACGCTCATTGATTGTAAAACAGTCACACTACGCACGCCTGCGATGTTTTCCCTATTTCTTGTGTTCGTCATAGCATGGATATTATTATCTAACGTTAATAACGATACCAACATTGTTTGCGAACCGACAAATGTAGCAAAACAAAAAAAACAACTATAGATGTTAGAACTCACCTGTGACTAGTTGTGTGGGTTGACGTGTCTCTCGGTGAAACAAGTTCTAAATTAGTCCAGATTGCCTAATATAAAAAAATTAACCATAAGTACTTACCTGTTAGCTATACCACACTTGTAACCTTTACCAGACCTATTTGTTATCTATACTGTATTTATTCAGTGTACCGTACTTGATATTAGGTTTATAACAAGCACGGTACACTCATTGTGTTTATAATTAGTAAAACAACGATTGGGTACATCTTAAATAAATAATTTATTTATCACTAAACATTTTCGGTTCCTCAGTAAATAATGTGTCGATCGAGCGTATAAATTCTTGCAGCTTGCGCCACTGAGGAGAATCACTATTCACTTGAGCTTTCAAGCGGAGAAGGGCTTTTTTCCACAGTTCTAGCGAGTCTGTCCCATGGACATCGTTCGTCTTGTAAATTTTGAAGTCAATGTAGTACTCTCCTTCAGTAGTAGCGTATCGCCGCTCGTTACCGTTGGCGACCTTGTTTATTAAATATGATGCTAACTTAGAATCTTCTTTAAATTCTGAAGGAGTTTTGCATTTCCTTATACCGAAAATGTCAACGGGTTCGGTTTTCTTACTGAAACAATAAGTAGTTTTTAGTAAACAGTTAGGTAAATAAAATTCTGTTTGTTGTTAGTATAACCGAGTGGTTGTTTGTTAGTATGATAGAGTCCTGAAAATTAATATTAACATACACAGCAACCTACTTTTATAAAAATAATATTAGAGTCTATATTTTCGTGAATACTTTTATTTACCGATCTAAATTCAGACTATCTCTAGAAAGGAAAAATACTAAGTAAATACACTGTTGGGGATCGAACCCAGCAACTTTAATTCACCAGCTGTGTTTATCTAGTGTAGTACAGTACGTTATACACATAGTTGTTTCACACTCACAACTTACTTAAAACCTTTTTATCAAAGAATTAGAATATATTGCATTACTAATTTATAAATATAATAATTTATATTATTGCAAACGATTGTGTACAGAACGTTAAATAAAATATATTAACATCCAATATAACCTGATCACACATTGTATAGTCTTTCCATACAATAAGAGGTCAGAATAAAATGGTATTAATAATTAGATTTGACGTTGATTGTACATATTTAATAAAAGTTTAATTACGTACCTTTTACGAATCGAATTAGTCGATGGAGTTTTACGTTTCCTTTTTCCATTGCTGTCTGCAAAATGTTTCGATTTAGCTCTGCCTTCGTCTGCGACCTCCTGATAGCTGTACTCGCTCTCTGATCCGGACCTGAAATAGCACAACATAATTATTAGTAGGGTACTCTATCATTATTTTTACACCCTACCCAAAGTTATTCTAAAACGTTAGGTACTTAAATGTAATTTTACTTGAGTAAATGTATAGACAGACAATAACATCATGCTCAAGCCAAGATTACAAGTTGAGTAAAGTTAAAATCATAAAATCAAAGTTGAACTTAACGCTTTCTTTCTTCTTATGTAATTACTAAAGATACATAATGAAACATTTAGCTAGTAATTAAGAAGAAAATCAATTGAATACGGTACATAGATTAGATAGTATACTTATGTACTTACATTATAAATGTTATGGTGCTGATGATGATAGGTACAGCAGGCAGGTGTCGTCAGGCAGTTTGAAGCGCAGCGGTTCTTTGTATACTTCTTGATGATTACTTCCACACTTGCAGACTTAGTTTCGTTTAATGTACGGTAGTGAAATAATGTTTAGCTTATAAATCAAGAAACATGTAAAACAATGTTAATTTAAAAAAATATTAAACAGACATGTTATTGGTGTATCAATTGACTTTTTTTCTTGTACGGATTATACTTGGTCAAAAATGATGTCTAAGGAATTTTGAATAAAATCGAACAAAATTGCTGACTATAAAATAAAAATATAGTGCAAGTAGCCTGACTACGTCATATCAAGTTCTATGGTTCCGTATAATTATGTATTTATTTTAAATCAAAATAAATGCTATGCGGTAAGTACCTATTTAAATTTTAATTGGAATTGTTAATTTTTATAATATTATGACTTATTTTTATGTGATAAACACAAGTAATTTGTATTTTACCGTAAGATTGTAAGAACCGTTAGTCGATAAATTGTAAACTCGCACTGAGATGTACAATTTATTGCTTTTATTTCATATTATATTATAAGTTTATAGTTTCACAGATTAGTGTAACTAACAGTTGAAGACTGTCAGTTTCTGACTGAAATAAATGGAATGGATTAATTCATCTCAGTACGCGTTTACAAATAATCGACAGTGTATAAACTGATTAGTTAATTAATAAACTGGCTGTTCTTACAATCTTACGTTGACATATACAATATCTATATATGGTACGAAATTAACTATAATAAAGGGAGCTAAACAATAATAATAATGCTATTTGTAAATTTATAATCATTGATATTTTTGTTAATAGAATATTATCGTAAATCCATAATAATTATTTATACCGATTTAGATCTACTGTACCCTAATAAAAAGTAGGTTGAGCGCACGTATTTAGTTACATATTAGCAAATTTCAAGCGTTTCCAATAACTGGTAATAATTATTTGTGTTAATATTAAATTGCTGAATTAAATACCTACCTAGCTATCTAATAAATCGAATAAATATTTTTATAATACAAAATTCTAAGATTACTTATATTAATTAATTTTAACGAATTACTTGCATTCAGCAGACGTGTATTTAAATACAGCAGAAATTTAAGTACTTAATATGTGAATACAAAATACTCCACGACTTAAAAAGGTAATAACTATTATGTTTATTAAGTTAAATACATAAGGAAGCTGTTTGATAGAAGTATGTATACTTACATATATTTTATACTTCTTTCTTTTTATATATTTCTTTTTTTACAGAATATTAAATTAGAAAAAATAATCGAGAAGTGATATCGATGAATCAAAATCAACTAAATACACATTTTGAATTAGACATAGAAGTGTACGAGCTGAAATCATTGTACCCACTTGCACATTGGCAGGTAATCTAACAGGAAAATATTTATTTTATGTTACAGATTTATTGTACCTATGTTTTGCTCTTTTTGAACTTTAAATAAGTAATAATATCTACCTCTTGTTATAATAATATATACCTATTTATATTAAATGCAGTTTTTTTTTTTTTCAGGATGAAAAACTAATTTGCTATATAAATGATCGAAAGAGAACAGTTGATTCCTGTATCAACATAAACTAAAATTAAAGATACATAGATAGTTAGAGACTGAAGTGTTCCAGCTGAAATCATTGTACTTCTTAGGTACACAATGAAACAAGGTAAAAGAAATATATATTGTATGTTTCTTTCGTTTTTAACTTTTCTTAAGTAATTATACCTCTTAAATAGTTTTTTTGTTTTGAAATACATTATGACTATGACTTAAATATAACTATTTCATAATACTGTCCACAGGCTAAAAGTTCAAAGGTGTTCAATTATGTCACCTAGGTACCTATTATATATATATCGACGGTGGAAAGGCAAAACAAATGATACGCCATTTGGCTAATTGTTCAGGAGAGCTGTTTAAAGTTTAAATTTTAACAAAAATGATCATAACTTCTTTGTTTATTAACCAATTTTTTTGAAATTTTATAAGTAAATCAAGTTTTATGTGCTCTTTGTTTTGTATTCAATATAAATTAATTAAAGTCAATAAGGCAAGAAAAAAGTGGCGTATCATGTTTCTGACATTTTGAGTGAGTTGGGAAAAACACTTCATAAACCATCAATAAAAAAAAGTTGGTAGGACAAATTAATTCATTCACAAAACCTCCACAAAAACAGGAGGGCGAAATTAGTTTAAATGCCAAATGAAAAAAAAGGCGTAGAAGGAAAAATGCTTTATTTCCCTTTGATGAAACAAAAATAAAATGGAAGAATGTTTTACGAGTGATGTCTCTTTTATATTTTTAGGTCGTCAAAATGAATTAATGACCATACGCGGTTATGTAGTTTACATGATGTGCATTTCTCGGATAGGGGCTTAAGTTGATCTCGTGGTAAAGGAATAGACAATTTAATTTATTATAAACTTTTTATTTAGTATCTTAATTAAAAAGTACGATAGGAATAACAACTGAAACGCCGTAGCTGTTACTTTACTCTCGAGGAAGAAAACGTGTTACGACATGTCAAAATATAACTTAGCGGGGAAAAAGTATTGAAAGACCAAATTAAAAAATTATTTGGAAGAGCAAATTGCATGATGTGGCATCTTCGTAAAAAAATAAGTTTGGTCAGTAATTTAAAAGGCACCTTCAATATTTTCATATCAATTTATTGACATTGTTAAAAAAAGGTATCGAAAAACGGTCGTTTAAGGGGAGGGTATTTTTGAAATACCCCCTTTTATACCTTAAATTAAACGCCAAAAAATGCGTCAGAATGACTTCTAACCTAGACAGATCGATAGAGAATCCAAAACTCTATCGAACTGCATATAAAACTCATTTTCGACCAAAGTGGCGTTTCATTCGTTTTGCCTTTCCAACGTCGATATATTTTTTTTTTTTTTCAGAGTGAAAACTAATTAGCTAGCTAAATGGTCAAAATAGAACTGAATCGCTCAATCCTGTATCAATATTAAGCTGAAATTCAAGATACTTACAAAATAATAGTTTAAGTAAGATAATTATTTTTTAAAGTAGGTATTTACGATAAGAGTCATTTCATATCATCATCATATATCTTATAAATTATACATTATTAACATCATATTTTATAAACTAAACTTAATATTGTATAAAAAATATTGTTAAAAATATTGAAGTAGGTACTTAACTTTAACTACTCTCTAATAATGCCTCATTGCACAGTTTGTAAAATATTTGTAGATAATCGACGATGGTCTGGTCACTTACGAAGTAATAATCATAAAAACAATAGCACGACCCCATTGTATGATAACGTTGAAATCATTAATTCTTCCTTTAAATCTCGTATTATAACTTACAGAATTCTTGCCACCGAAAAACAGTTAAATATATTGCCTGAGATGTTTCTCCATAATAACCAAAAACAAATTAAGAACCTAATCGATCAATCGTTACAAAGACATACATCAATTAAAATTAATTTTGAACTTTTCTCTGTTTTTCTTATGTATAAAAACGAACACCAAGAAATTAAATCGTTCACCACAAAAAATTATGTTATTCATTTAAATTATGATTTCGAATCAATTTACAAAACTATACTTTTAAATTTATTAAAGAAAATTGAAGAGTTTCAGGAAAGAGATAGTGGATGGACATTTTTAAAAAATTCTCATTTAGAAATCAATATAAATAAATATCAGCCTCTCGGCGGATCCAAATTTATAGCTTTACCAAAATTTATAATAAATAAAAAAGCTGTGTTAAATATTAGAAATAATGATAGTTATTGCTTCTTGTGGTGTATTGTAGCTGCCTTGTATCCCACAATACAACATCCTGACAGAGTATCGTCGTATCCTCATTTTCGAGATGTTTTAAATATTAATAATTTATTATTTCCAATTACATTTTCGGACATCAATGTTTTTGAAAAAAATAACCCCTCTCTGAATATTTTCGTTTATGGATTGAAAAATGATAGAACAATTATTGGACCTTTGTATAAATCTAATAATAGTAAAAAATCAAAGAGTATACACCTTTTGTTTTTAGAAAATAATACACATTCCCATTACTGTCTAATTAAAGATTTGCCACGTTTGGTTAGAAATCAAATAACTAAACATCATGGTAAATTGTACTTCTGTGAAACATGCTTATTATTTTTTCCGAATTCAAGTAAATTTGAATCACATTTATGTGGAGGAGTTGTTACAGTTTTACCTGAAAAAGGTTCATTTTTAAAATTTAAAAATTATAATAGAAAACAAAATATTCCATTCGTCATATATGCTGATTTCGAAACTTTACTCAAACCGATTTCCGGCGACGAATTGAACACCGGTAATACGTCATACTCACAAGTACACGTGCCTGCTGCGTTTGCATATAATATAGTATCATCATTCACTGAACATTTTAAAGGTTACAGAAGTTATCGAGGCAAGGATTGTGTAACAAAATTTGTACATTTTCTTACTGAAGATGTTAAGAAAATATATCATAAATATTTGACTAAAAATGAAACTATGATATTCACAGAAAACGATGCTGTTAGTTTCACTAGTGCTATTAAGTGCCACATTTGTGAACATTTATTGTGGGGAGATAAAGTAAGAGATCACTGTCACATTACTGGGCGATATCGGGGTGCAGCACATAGACACTGTAATTTACAACACAAGTTACCCAAATTCATTCCGATATTTTTCCATAACTTGTCAGGATATGATTCTCATTTATTTATTAAAAAATTAGGTGAAATTCCTGGTCAGATAAAAATAATACCAAAGACCAAGGAAAAATACATATCCTTTTCAAAGTTTATCCCTATTGATAATAACGAGTATATACAATTAAGATTTTTAGATTCGTTTAACTTTTTAGGAACAAGCCTTGACAAACTTGCTAAAACAATGCAAGTTAAAGATTTTATTAACCTTAAATTTCATTTTCCTGATAAAACACAATTAAATTTATTAACACGAAAAGGTGTATATCCTTACGATTATATGACAAATTGGCAATGTTATAAGGATAAATCTTTACCATCAAAGTGTCATTTTTATAATTCATTAACTAACGAAAATATTAGCGACGAAGACTACAATCATGCTAAAACTGTTTGGGATAAATTTAATATACATAACTTAGGAGAATATACGGATTTGTATTTAAAAACAGATGTACTTTTGTTGACAGATATTTTCCAAAATTTTAGGAAAACATGTAAACAACATTACAACCTCGATCCTGCATTTTACATAACAGCACCTAGTTTGTCCTTTGACGCAATGTTACTTAAAACAGGTGTTGAATTAGAACTTCTGTCGGACTTAGCAATCGTTAGAATGATTCAAGATGGTATTAGGGGAGGCTTATGCATGTGTTCCCGTCGGTATGCTAAGGCTAACCATAAATACATGTCTGACTATAATACATCTAAATCTTCTAGTTTCATAGTATACCTTGACTGTAATAATCTTTACGGTTATAGCATGTGCCAGTATCTACCATATTCAGGTTTTAGGTTTCTTAGTGAACGCGAATTGTATAATTTACACGTAGAAAATATTACAGATAATGCTGAGTGGGGATTTATATTAGAAGTTGATCTTTTATATCCTGAACATTTACACGATTACCATAACGATTTGCCTTTTTGTCCAGAGAAATGCATTCCCCCAGGCGGTAAATCTAATAAACTAATTGCTAATTTATATAATAAGTATAACTATGTCATACATTATGTACATTTAAAAAAATGTATAGAACATGGTTTAATACTACGTAAAATACATAGAGCTATAACTTTTAGACAGAGTCCTTACTTAAAGCAATATATAGAATTGAACACACAATTACGACAGAAGGCACAAAGTGCCTTCGAACAAGATTTTTTTAAGTTACTGAATAACAGTGTTTTTGGTAAAACATTAGAAAATACTGAAAAAAGAGTAAGCGTACATTTAGTTAATCAATGGAGCGATCAAAATAATCGTACCAAAAAGTCCATATCCGCTGAAAGGCTTGTATCCAATCCTTATTTCCATAGTGCTTCAATTCTATCTGAAAACTTAGTTGCAATACAAATGAGGCCAGACCAAATTATTTTAGATAAACCGATTTATATAGGATTCACTGTATTAGAACTTTCTAAGTCACACATGTATAATTTTCATTACAATATTGTAAAGCCTTATTACAAAGAGCGAGTACAGTTGTGTTATACAGACACGGACTCTTTTGTGTACGAAATATATACTAATGACTTTTACTATGATTTAAAGTATCAGTTTTTACAATATTTTGACACCAGCAACTATGAAGCTATGAACTATTTTAAGATACCGCTTATCAATAAAAAAGTTCCTGGTTTATTCAAAGATGAAATGGGAGGAGAATATATCTCCGATTTTGTTGGTTTAAGATCTAAATTGTACTCTTTAAAAACTCAAAAAAAAATCACTAAAAAAGCAAAGGGAATAAAGTCATGTGTAGTAAGAGATTTAAGTATTACAGATTATGAAAATATTTTATTTAATGGTGGAGTTATCCATAGAAAAAATCCAATGTTTAAATCAATAAAACACGAAATATTTACGCAGTCTATCAACAAAATTGTATTATCTAACAACGATGATAAACGAGCGATATCTTTGGATAAAATATCAACACAAGCTTGGGGTCATTCATATATGCTTAAAACTAAAGATGAGGTTTAGACTAAGCTTTCTTTGCTGTGAAAGTGTATAAGTAAATTACTACTTTATTTTAGTATTAAGGTATTAGATTTAAGTATCGATTGTATATGTAAATATATTAATAAATGAAAATATTAAAAATATATTTAAGTTCCATCTAAATATCTACCTACTTAGTAGGGTTAAGTACTGCTTTTGTTTATGTAAAAATAAAATGTTGACTACATTTACTTGTTTTATTTAATTTATAAATATAACCATTATAATCCATGCGAACAGAGTCGCAACCATAAATAGTTTTTTATGATTATTATATAAATATGCGTTTGCTATGACCTACTTTCAACCGTATGACAATACATACGCTTAGCAAGCGTTTTACGAACAACGTTTCGTAATGCCCTCCTTGATGGCTCGGTGGTAGCGTAAGCGACTAACGTGCTCGAAGCTGTGGGTTCGAATCCCATGCAGGACAATTATTTGTATGATCCACAAATTGTTGTCCTGAGTCTGGCTGTGATTTGTACCCAATAGTTTAAATATATATGTAAAAAGTCCCCGCGACATACGAGTAATACCTAGTGCAAGAGTTGTTGTCTTTAAAAAATAAAAACAATAAAATGTTTTTATTAGATGAATATTAGCGAAAAATATATAAAAATGAAATGTTATATTGTTATCAATTCATGATGATATATACATAAGACCATCAGTTTATATAAGTACATGCATAATATTATATAACTATGTAAATATTTTTCTGTCGCTCATTTCCACTATTTTGGTATTTGAAATCGAATTAACTATATACTTAACCAATTATTAATTCAAGCGAACAAAGTCACGAATAAAACCTTGTACAAATTATGTTCTTTTTCTATTATAAAGTTGGATTATAGTTGAATATAAAAACATAGAAGTATATAGAACAGGATGTAACACGAGACCAATATACCTACATTACATACAACCAACCTACATTATAAAATGCAATACAGACAATAATGATATACTAGCGATTGCTCCAGTCATCGCTTAGATATAAATGTTTTTTTTTTAATATTAAAAAAAAAACTGTATTAAGAATATAACAATATTCTTAATATATATTTTTTTATATGTAGTCATGTAGTAGACTTTTTCAACTGACAAACATACTGTGCAAATATTTCTTCTTGCAGACACAATATGCATTATTAGCATTTTAATATATAGATTGAATTAATTTGTATAAAATACTTTATTTTTTTCAATTACGAAATATTATTTAACTCGTGTACTTGTGCTACAGAATCATGTCAATGGTAAGTTTTTAATTAATAAAATAAAATAAACTTTGGTTACCTTTGGGTTCAATAAAACAGTAACTTATTTTAACAACGTGTTAATGATTTAATTATAATTTGTTTCAGATTTCCGACTCAACGATTATGTTCAGTCAGTATGCTCAGGATCCTAATGAAGACTATAACGAGATGCTTCGCAAGGAAACCGTATGCTGCAAACAAGTAACGAAAGATAAGACGTTGAAACAACGACGTAAGGAGAGATCGAAGAAACTGAAATCTTCAAAATCTTACGTAATGAGTCGACCACAACGACCTGGCATTAAATTGATAAAAGTTTCAGTGCTAGACCTATGTAATAACACTCCTGAAACCTATGATAGTGATAGTGATTGCGAGAACGTTATACTAAGCGCGCAATATATTGTTAAAGACGCTAATGATTCTGTTCTGGACGAAACTGAATCATTGGTGAAAAAAATCTCAAAATCTTTAATAGATAATGATTTTTACTGATTTTTTTTAATATTGTAGTTAGTTGATTAGGTTATGTTTAATGTAATAAATTGTATTCATTTTATGTCTCTAATGTGTATTAGATATTAATGTACGTATATTTGTAATAAAATAAAAGCATTATATATTTGTAAAAAGTATTTTTATTTCCTTAGAATAATAGATTACAATTTGAACTTTTACTATTTTCTAAATATTTTTTTATACATATTACATTTTTTAGTGCACAGTGCTTTAAATGATAATTACAATTAAAATTATTTTTTACACCACTGAATGTTTTGTGTAGCACAGATAAATTAGGACATTGTTTTTCGTCAAGTTCTAAGACATTACAATTCACACACAAGTCCTTAACCCAATTAATTTTCTCCAGACCTTTTACAATAATATCCTTACTTTCCAGGTATTGGACAATTACACGATGAAATTCTCTATAGTCTATGAAACCTTCGTTCCAATAAATTCCTCTGTTTCTTTCCAACCATTTAACTTGCTTTTTTTCGTCATTTGTTAAATATTTAAACAAGTAAGGTGGCTTGATTAAAAAAGTTTGTGTGTATTCAGAAGTGGCTAAAGCTAACTCCTTTACTATAAAATCGTTGTTAAGGTCTTTAAATCCTTGGACATCTAATATGATAGTATCTGGGCTCATGATATTTTCTTAACGGTGTTACTCAACGGCTTATACTCAATTATGCAGTCGTTTAGTATGAGACAGTAAGCAGATGTTTGATCTGGTATATCTGAATCAGTTTCAATTTCCACTCGTACATCTACGACAGAGCCTCCTTTTAGATTATCAGCTTGTCTAGAACAGTCGACAACAAATAACGGTGCTAAGTCTTTAAACTGTTTTTCACTTAATAAGGGTTCCGCGCGACGTCCGTAATATGACTGTTGAAATCTAGTGTATTGCTCGTATAATAAAGCAACTCTGTTATTAGCAAAGTTAACATTTAGATTTTCATAAGGGAAATATGTTGAATTTAGGTACACTCTAACATCACGAATATGACAATGATCGAACTGAGACATGTCAGCACCTGAATTATTTTTTCTTTGAGTCTGTAGTCCAATAATAACAAAGCGTGGTTTCTCTATTTGTGACGAAGTTTTAATAGACCAAGTATGTTTTGTGGTTTTAGGTAATGCGGGATATTCGTACAAGTCCCAATTTCTGAATATCATCTGGAGCGGTCGATCTTTTTCTAACATTTTTAACAAACTTATTTTTTCTCTATCTGATACCTTAACATGAGGCACGCGCCATATGATTTTATTTATAAGAACATCTTCTATAATTTCACCTGTATTAAGTTTTACAGCATTTAGGTTAGTGTTGCTTCTTAACAATATCAGTTCGTGTCTACTGTTTATTACAACTTTCTTAAAATCTTCTGCGAACCCGAGGATATTACAAAGAGGTATAGATGCTGAAAATCTACCACCATTCACATTTTTTATACCATCTATATTCCAGCCCCAGGCATAAGACATCTTTGATTCACTCTCATTCATTGAAATTAACGACTTCATTGTAGTTGTTATGCCAGCATTTTTAATTTTATCTATTTCTACTCCATTAAGCTCGTACCTTATGTCTTGAAACAGATAGAGTAGCGCATTATTCGTAAAATTGATGCTACTAGCAACGTCTTTCAAATCTTTTTTACTAACGATAACAGTTCCTTCCAAATACAAGGTGCTTGCTGATGGTAATATGTACAAATCTTGTTGGTTGATAGGTATACGAATTTCATCATTTCTATTGAAACTTGTTACATATGGCTTGTAAGAATGGAATTCTATTCCCTCAACAGTATTATCGTAAGTTGGTGTGGATAAAACATCTAATATATTCATTTTAGTAAACCGATTGCTTTAAGAAATATCTTATTTTCTTTAGTTAATTTTATTTTCTTTTTCTTCGAGATAGCTCTTGTTTGGGTGATAGCTTGAACTGAACTGATATGTTTATTTTCTTGAAGCACATATTTATTGTAATCAATCATTTTTTCTTCTTAGGTGTAAATACAGTTGAACTTCTTCACCTCGTAAATTTATTAAACGGTTATTTATATCTAATAACCTAATTCGTATGCTGTTTATATTTTTTTGGTTAATCGGAAAGTATATTACGTTCTTAGGAATTTCTATTATTCTGTATCCAGGTGGTACGTTCAGTGCAAATTCGTGTATAATGTGACTGGATTCTCCGTTTATGTACGAGCCGCTTACAATATCACATTCTATCCTGATCACGGTCGTAGGTAAAATGTTGACTGGAAACTCAGACACATGCCATTTATTTCCTTCCAAGATCTGTTTCTTAAACCCTAACAAACTGCAGAAAGTGTTTTCTTTATTAAAATTTATATTTTTTGTGCAGTATATACTAGTTTTTAGAGTGTTATTATTACACTCTAATTTGAACACAGCGTCCTTTATTTCTGATTTTAAATAATCACCGATGTCTTGTAATTCATAGGTGCCTTCCGGTACTTCAATAACTTCATTGGTGTCATAATATAACTTATTATTTCTTTTGTCAATGTTTGGAATAGAGTTAAATGTTGAGAAATGCAATAAGGCGCATTCATATTGTTCAGATAATTGTAGTGTGTTAGTATAGTACACAGATAAATCTGAAGAGTTCCCAGTTATCGACAAAGTGAGTGACATCTTGCAAATGGTTTAAATTAAACAAACGCATAAAATTTATATGTTTTTATTCCAATATTTCCACAAATATTCTAAACATAAATGTCCACAATTTACAGAATTAAAATTTTGATATCTTGTATAATTATAAAAAACATTATAATTTTTAAAATACTTCATCAATTCCCTGGGGGGTTTTAAATCACCAAAGCTGTCAAAATATTCACAGTAATTATTAACTTTAACATAAGCTACCCAATGTGTTCCTTCGTTTTTTGCATTATCCAAGTTCACTATACCACACTCAATCCGTTTTGGTGAACTTGGTAACTGATCCTTCATGTACACTCCTCGAAAGTGAGGAATGTCTCGTGCATGATTTTCAATATCCAAATTAGTTAAAGGTCGATTAGGTAGCTTCCACTTCAGTTTTTTGGAGATTTTATATATAATCCTTTGCCATTTTTATGTTGTTTTATGTATAAACCCTTGCCTATGGCTAATGTCTCCATAGATCTGTTATGTCGTTCTGTTTCTTGTAAATTCTTTTGAGCTGCTTTATATTCATTCACCGTTTTTGCTATACCGGCTACGCCACCAGCTAAAGAGCCTAAAGCTGATAAACCAGCAAAAATTGGAATTAAAGGTAGAATTCCTCCAGTTTTTGGTAACGGTATAACTCGTGGTATTCGCATATTTGGAGTGCATGGAAAAAGTTTCTTTGCAACTGAGTATGCGGTGTTTATTAATGTTTTACTGTTTTTGGGTTTCATTTTCTTAACCACAGATTTAATTTTTGATATAAAACTATTAAACGCCTTAACGCCAGCACCAGATTTTAATTTAGCTTTCATAACTTTGCTCACTAACCAGGAACTAAGTTTTTCTCCTTTTCTTGCATCTTTCGATTTAAGTCTTTTTTTAGCCATATCTAGTAGTTGTAAATCAGCTTTGTGTCGATTGGGTAAGTCTTTATGGTTATCATATGCAATATCGTGTTGCATACAAGCTTCGTCTAGCTTATTAACACCTCGATCACCTCTGAGTAATCTTTTTTTTAGTTTTGTGCCTGGTCCGCAATAGTTATAACCAGGCAGGTGAAGTTCAAACGGTAGATTATCAATAATAGTGTTAAGCAGTCCACCTCCTTGCATTGCTCAAAGTAAAGTAAATATAATATATGTAAGGAATATGGTTATATAATTGTTATTTCAATCTGTTATTGCGGTTTTATTAATCCAACTGTTATCATCATTGCTTAATCCCAACCATTTTACGAATAATTTATTTCCTTTTCTTTTTAAAACCTTTTCAATCAAGTACACACCAGGATGATGAGATTTTTGGAGTTCTTGTTCGTAAAACGTGCCTAATATTGGTTGTTTTCGCTGATCTTCTATGTAATATGTTGTTGGTTTCGTTTTATTGATCTTTTTTATGATAAACAGCTCAGTAGACCAATTAGGAGTATATCCTTTTTCAAATATATGTTTGTATTTACTAATTCGTACATTGTCACCGACTTTAAATTTAGGTTTAGACCGAATACATAAATGATTTTGTGATTTATTAATATTATTTTTTATTAATAACTCATTTGATTTTTTCACATCGGAAGGTTTGCATTGAATAGTACGATGATATGTATTGTTATATGTCTTCAATATATTTGTCAATATCGATCCTAACCAATTATAGCTTCCATTTAAACTAAAACATTTGTATAGTTTATTTTTGATAGTCTTTATTAATCTCTCGACTATTGAAGCTTTCTTGGTAGAAAAAGTAGAATAGTGGTTAATGTTAAACCTCTTCATAAGATTTTTAAAAGTTGTATTATAAAACTCTTTTCCAGAATCAGTTTGTAAGTTGATTGGTCTGCGATGGCTACTACGTAATATTTCATCGAAAGCATGTGTAACATCTATCATGTTTTTAGATTTCAATGGTTCAGCCCAAGCGTATTTAGAAAAGCAATCAATCACTAATAAAATATAATTATATCCTTTATTACTTTTTCTCAACGTCTGTATATCTATCAGATCAGCTTGCCATAAATCATCGATTCCTTTCAATATTACAGGTCGTCGCAGAAAGTTTTTTCGTGCTGCT
This sequence comes from Schrankia costaestrigalis, assembly GCA_905475405.1. Classification (NCBI taxonomy): domain Eukaryota; kingdom Metazoa; phylum Arthropoda; class Insecta; order Lepidoptera; family Erebidae; genus Schrankia; species Schrankia costaestrigalis. The sequence goes on from FR997838.1 coordinate 11,374,154, forward strand.
TTGTGTATTTCATTAACAATTTGTTGCTTTATCATTATGATTAATTAACTTGTCTACAGTGGTTTTTGTATAAAATTTGTCTTCTAAATGAAGCAAAGTATTTGTAAACTTTGTATTTAAAATACTTTGAACGTGTAGCGACTTATTAATTTCTTGTATAATTTCTGTTTTAATTTTATCTACGTATTCCTTATTTACCACGTCATCAGCTTCTTCAGGCAGTCTAATACCTCTTAGTCGTGATGCTTTCAAATCAAAGTCACCGTTTTCAGATTTATACAAAGCGTTATTATTAATCTCGAATAACTCAGATAAACGCATTCGTTTATGAATATAATGACCGAATTTGTCTACATTCATGTTTAGAGTGTGTTGTACTGTAAGGTTAGAAATAAAATGAACATTATATACATACAACTTTTATTTAATAATAATTTTATTTTCACGTAATTCCTCAATAATAGACATAATTTCATTATCTAAGCCTGTATTGCCAGCATCTCGAGATGCTATTAACAACTTTAATCTATCAACTAATTCATTTGGATCATCCCAATAAATGTAATCCACATTTTGTCTCCACATTTTTTTCATTGACATTCCTTTACCTTTAGATTGCTTACCAGGAATTGTACTTTGTACTGAGAAAAGCGGTTTAATAACTTGTAAATATTTCATTCCCTTATTACTTTTTATTGGTTTATTTGGTTCGAAATCTCTACGATGTGCATTTGTATCAAGCAACATCGATTTATAATTTTGCATGTCACTCTCTGTAACTACGCTTAAATCTACATTCTTTTTTAATAACAATTGTTTCAAACCAGGTGTATTACGATATTTACAACCAGCTACTACAATAAATTCATCACCAACTGTTATATTAGCAGACCCTAACATAAATTTCCCTTGATCTACTCGAACGCCAAACGGGATGTCTCGTAGGGCTTCTGAAGATAACGACCAGGATGAAGTGTCGTGCTCTTTAATATTAACATCATCAACCAATGATTGAAAAGAACTTTCACTGTCATTGTCAGATTCATCACTGTCATCTTTACTTTTTGGATTTTCATTCTGCATAGTTTGTTTATTCAATGGACCTTCGATTTGATTATTAGCGTTGGAAAGCAGGTTGAGAGATTCTGTTACAGGCTTGAAAACTGATTCCAATGCTTGTTTATTGCTAATCTCAATATCTCGCATGTTCCGTACTTTTCTCTTTACAGCTTCTGCAGCATCAACAATTTGTCTTTTTAATGATTTTTCCATGCTTGTTATCGGTTGAAAGTCGTATACAGAATAATAATAATACAAAGATGACAACCTTAAATATTCGAAATTTTAATCAAAGATTACAAAGGTATCAAATTTAGTTCTATAGCATCCATTATTTTTAGAACAATCTTTATTAATTACAACATAGTTGAAGGGTTCACTCCATATCCTGGAACACATTTCACGGAATTCAAACCAAGTCATATCGGTATTAACATGTTCATCATAAACATGTCTTAAATTAATGTCATCTTGTTTAAAAAGTACTATCAGGTTAGCATTATCTCTTACTAATTGTTTTGGGATTTTACTGTATGTTTGATTTAGGTAAAAACAATCGATGTATTTGTGTCTACCCATAGCAAAGTAATCACGCATATTATTTTGATTCTCACACGCCACGTCATCAAAAATAATTATAGAGTTTGGTTTCGCATCCTCAACTTTTAACACTTCTTCATTTCCTTGAAATTTTTGTAATGATATACATGGTACTTGCTGTAAAACCTTTTCTAAAAACACATATTTTGGTTGAAGTAAAGTTTTTGAATATATGTAGATGTTTTGAAAGTTTAATCCATTTTCATGTAGAAGTAGACCAATTAACAAGTTTGTTTTGCCACAGTTTGATGGTCCGCAAATAATGCATCGTATGGTATTAGGTAATAATTTTCCATGACGTGATTCAGTCTTACAAGAATCATTGCAAATTATATTTAATTGCAAAGATTGTGGTTGTTTGACAAATTTCATGTTATATACATATTACAGCTTAATTAATAATGATCAAGTTTAAAGATTGTTAATCTTTATAAATACTAATCGATCTTAAATCTACTCAACTTCTTTTAAGTACTGGAACAAATTTTACCATCCTATTATCCTCCTCACAATATATTTTTATTAATTCTGTCTATAATGACACAAACACACTAAAATTAAAAATACTGGTTGTTGGTAATTTTTAAAGTGCCAGTTGTTGATGTCTTAGCTATAATGTCGTCATTGTTATTGCTCACGTGAATATATTAGGCGTTAGTTATTTATTGAAGTTTCGAAGCCACACGTCGCTGGTTATATTAAATTTATATTATTGGGCATTTTGGACCACGAGTCCTGAGCGAGAGCGAAACTTGTTTCGCGGAGCGACTGGACGAAAGTGGTACAGAATGCCCAATAATACCCTACTCGTGCGTCAAAATTTCTAAAATAAAATGGTAAAAAATATAAAATATTCTAAAACACCTTGAGTTCTATTTATAGTAGATTGGTGAGGGCTATACTTAGCAGTTCTGGTACCAGGGCTATGCTCATTGACGCCGGACTATCGATCGGAGGCGGGACTCCGGGCCTGCAGCATCAAGCTTTGACCTAGTTTACAGCCCTCAATGAAATAGGAGGGTGAGGTGGACCCCAGAGGCAAAGAGCATAACCGTCATATTTTTTTAAATATTTTAGTAATAAATAATTGTTTACACTATTATAGAAAGACAAGTATCGAAATGTAAAGATCAAGCTCTGTGTTGGTTGAACTTAAAAATGACATAAAATGTACAGAAACAAAGATCGTGTCGAAAGTGCGCTGATATTAACTTTAAAAGTAAAATAAGTAAGTATCAATAAGTCTGGCTAACATAGTATCAGTACTCCGTACTTATATTGATACGTCTAGCTAACGTGGTATTAGCCAAAGTACTTCCGACGCATAAAGTTTGACTTTATTTAGCTATGTTGTTATAAAAGTTATGTCCTGTTCATACAACAGGACATAGCTTTTGTCAACATAATATTATTGTAGTTTAAATAACAAAAACATCGCCTGACCTTTGCTTACGCTGTTTATAATTATTTTGACAACTACCTGTACACGTGGCTAGTCGAAGCAACTCAAAATAGTTTAGTAAAACAGCTTGTCAACTTTACAACTATGTTCGTTAGTGAGTTACAGCTTAATGAAGGCGATCCTTCACCGTGTAATGTAATAGTTTACGATACTATCACTTCCTAGCAATCTATCTATTCGAGGTGGCGTCATTGTTCACTGTCTTCTGCTTCGACTTTATGCTATTCTAGAATGGAATTAACTGAAGAGGTTTCATAAGCAAACGTCATCCAGACCTCGAACAGACAATATTGTCGAACATTAGTTGAAATTAATTTTAATACGATGTTTTGTTTACTTGGTTGAATACGTTTTAAGTTAGTTACTGTGTAACTTATTATAGTTATTAAGATGCAAATCAGATTATTAAAAGCAGTTTTGCTCATTGTTTAGTTTAGGAACAAAATACATTTTAAAATTAACGCAGGTGAATTTAAATGCCCCATCTTTGTTTCGGAAGTGCAGCATTCGCCCACTCTGTAATTTACTTTCTCAGTCTTAAAGACTGTAAAAGAAGACTGTTGATATAATTAAACACCTACACAAAATGTTGACTTGATTCGGAAACTTGTTAGAGGTAAACTGACAACGGAATGTCCAATTTGAAACTACAATTTGAATAAATTATTAATTGTAACCGTAAAGGTCGTTGTAATAATTGACCATATCTGAAAATAAACGATCTACGAACGAATAATGTTGTTGTGTACTACATAATTCTGAATCTTAAGATACAGATCTGTACTTAGTTTAAGAGTCAGAGATATTATGGAGTCGTAGAGTCACGTTGCGCTGTTTGGCCGCTGCACAAATAGGCCGATTTGATCGGAGCAGTTACCACCCTTTTTCTGAAAGCTGACGTAAAGTAGCAGTTTCTTTTACTGCTTTCTTACTCTTACATCGTAGGAGAAGGTGCAAAGGCCAGTGTTAGAGTCCAAGTGCGGCGTTTACCACTTACCTTGAGATGGGTCGCTTTGCTCATTTGGTGCCTTAAAGTAATGTTATAATAAATAAATGTTTTTTTGTGTTAATAAAAATTCTTAATCTGAAGCTGTTATTAATCTATTCAGTAATACATTGTCATAATTTTAAGTAAAATAATTATATTAATAGTATAGAACGTAAAAAAATGGAATGTGGGTTGGTAATGTCTAGTAACCATTAGGTGGCCCGTATGCAAAACTGCCACTTTAAAGAAATTCACCAATTTTAAAAAGGAATCAAGTTTATCTTCACTTAAGCTCTGGTCTCGTTGACGTCCCCTTCGGCGTAATAAAAGCTTTTTATTTTATTTCAGATTTCTTCTAGGTATGAAATTTCTAGACAATGATGTTAAGCGTAGTAAAATAAATACTCTAATAATAAATAAAAAATACTAATTGCAAGGATACGCAAAAAATATTCAAGAACTCCGCGCACTTAAAAAATCCAATTTTTCGACTAAAAATATTATCAAAAGCATATTTTTGTAAAATTTAGATTTAACGCCATATTGCCTTATGTCCAAGGCCGGTGGTGTGGTGCGACTGCAGCGGGCGAGGTCTTTGACCGTGCGACCTAGTTTCAGCTCTGACGTCAGAGCTACGCCTCCATGACGTCACGCGTGAGCCTCCGCGAGCCCATTCAAAACTAGATCACAGGCCGTGCTCTCCACCTTCTCACCCGTACATATACAATTATCATCGAGGCTAAAGGTACCTACTGTGTATGGGTGGAGGTCGTTTCACTCTGTGTGCCGTTTCTATTTATAACGTCCATGCTAAGGTCATCGCTGACGAATATTGTGAGAAGCATAACGTACTTCCTTCATTGGTTACGCAAAATGAAATATTATTTTAATTTTATTATTTCTTTTATTTCATATTTCATTGTTTTGAAAAATGAGCATTTACCATTTTATAAGCTATCAATTGTAAAATTTATTAATATGTAATGGGATAATCCTTTGTATACGTAATCTGTATGTATTTACAAACAAGTACAAACTCTGTTCAGTTTGGGACTAGATGGCATTGTGCCAACAATGTATAAATATTAATTTAATAACATCATCTCAGACACAAAACGTCCACTGTTGGTCATAGAGTTGCTTCAAACGTCTCCACCTTTCTTTAACGATTGTTTGCTCATAATCTTTACCACATCGTCTCTCTACCTTTTAAAGAGTCTGGCCACTCTTTGTTTTCCGGTATGCAGTTGTCATTCTAGAACCTTTATTTCCCGATCGACTGTAGGTTTTACGTGCTATGTGCCCTGCCCACTGCAACTTATGAGAGGCAATCATGTGTCGAATATTAATAATAATATACATAAGTATTTTTATTTAACCTACATAATAGGCCTTTTGTTTTAGCAGCCAAGTAAGTATCCGAACAGTTGGTCAGTTCAATATCCACATTAGTGGTCATGCATTATAAACGAGTTTATTTATAGACGCTAGGTCGAAACTAGGCAACATGCAACGCCAATGCGGTGTTTGGACTTTGGACAAATATGTATTGCACTACTGATAATAAGTACCTATGTATATCTACTCGTAGTTATGTATTTTCTGTTTATGACGAATAGATGGTACTGCAACTTTACTTACGTTTTAAATCATCATCATCATAACAGCCCATTAATGTCCCACTGAAAGGACGGGCCTCCTGTCGTGACGGAGGGATACTTGGCCTACTAATACCACGCTGGCCAGACAGATTGGTATAGGGTATAATTTCAAGTTTTCTCTTTTTTTATTTGGTAAAGATAATATTCACGGATAGTCCCTTAGTCGGTTTTTACGACACCCGTGGGATGAGATGGGGTTGTGACATATTGTATTCTTACTCCGTCACCACACGTTTTAAATAGTACCTAATTAATGATAGATTTTTGTGTTTAATATCTAAGTATAAGATGTGACTGTTTATGTCTTGGTCGTCTGATTTTTGTAAACATAAAAGCCTTCAGAAAAGAAGGAGATTTTATAATTCGATTTCATACTTTACCATATTTCTAGACTAAAAAATGAAATAGAACTCTTAAGTCCTACATGTTATATTTTATCGAATTAGAATAAGTTATTTGGTTTAAATGGTTTAATTGGGAGTTACTGTGGGAAATACATTCTAGTAAACGAATGTCCATGGCTTATTCGCAAAGGTCTTGGGTTCAGTTCCTGCTGAATGCAAACCTTTGTGTGAAAGATTCATACAGTTTAAAAAGAAATTTCCAAAGTAATAAATACGGTGTTACTAATAAAAAGTATGTTTACCCTTTGTCTATTACATATACAGGCTTTGCTTAATTTTGAACTAGATGGAGTTAAGTCAATGTGTAAGGTATTTTTATTATCTTATCCCTAAAAGTACCTTAAACAAAATTAAGGATAAAGAAAACATTTTATGTCGTAGCTAGAATATGGTTCCAAAACAACAGTTTCCTTTATAAATAAAATATAACTAATTACATTTTTCCTGTGCTATTATTTAGGGAAATATAATAAATGCGCCAATAGATTATATTTTTACTGGCTAAGCCTTGTGAGTTCCCGTAGCTGTTCTACGTGCTCTTTAAAGGGCATGACCCGATATAACCGTGTCAAGGATGTATACATCTTTACATTTATCAAATTATGAAAATACTATTTCCAAAAAAAGTTTTGCCTATCCACGTGGTGTTGAAAAGCCTTTCATTCATTACCTCTGCGAAAAATAGAAAGAATCCTTGATACAAAACCTTAGGTAAACTTGTCTGATCATCGTGGTTTTCTATCATCATCATCATCATAACAGCCTATCAATGTCCAACTGCAGGGACGGGCCTCCTCCCGTGACGGAGGTATATTTAGCCCACTAATACCACTGGCCAGACGGATTGTTACAGGGTTTAATATCAAGTTTTCCTTCTTTTTATTTCGTTAAGATGATAGTCCCATTCGGTTTTTACGACATCCATGGGATGAGATGGGGTGGCAACATATTGTATTTTTACTCCGTCACCACATAGAGATTGTGGTTTTATATGCCTCTACAGAAATTCTACATCTTTAAAGGGCTGGTAAGAAGACTTGTTTAAACTTCAATTTAAGCTTGTCGCACAAATAAAATTGTTGTTTGTGTCGAAGTTTAACAAGACCATTATTCCACAGAAGGAGCTGATTCAAGCGTGTGACATTTAAGAACACGTCTGTTACTGAAAACAATTGCTCTACCTTTAAACGAGTTCAATTCACAAACGGAATTCATGGCACTGCCTGTGTCAAAGGGGTTTAAGACGTATTCGACCGATTAAAGCCACACGCTGTCCTTCCATGGTAGCTTAAGCTCTACGTATCATTGCAAAAGAGGAAAATTCAAAACATTCTGTAGTACTATATTATATGCTGCGGGAGTGGTAAACCACTGTAAAAGAGTTATGTACTTATATGTATTAAATAAGTATATTGTATGACATAAATTATTACTTTTTGATGTTTTTATATTCTATGAACAAGGTTATGATAAATATAATAAAACATTTACTATTAAAAAAGGCTTTTTTTATTCATTTTCATACAAGCGAACCTTAAAAATTATGATTATAACGCCATTTTCCCACAACTCCTTTGATGAGCGTTTTAGGACCCAAATTTACCCAGAAGAAAATATAGGGACAGAATCGCAAAAGCAAATTTGTCTTAAATGGTATTCCAAGTGGCACGACACCCTAAAGCCCGATCCTATTTTTGGCGAGTTAAGTACGAAGTAGCCCCCTCTCTCGCGTCTCGCCAACTTAACTCGCCAAAAAATAGGATGGAGATCTATTTAAATCAACTCAATCAACAACTTACTACTTAACTCGCTACTGTACTTGTCGATGTGTAAATCGGGCTTTATACCGGATTGTATACAGTAGTCGCTACTAAAGCAGTTACATCTCATTTCTACGTCATAACGTTACTAGATGTTGATTGTTAACATAAATTTTTAACGTAAGGTTACGACACGACCTAGCTCCACTTACGTGGCCATGTCATAAATGTCATATTGCACATTTCATATAACTATTAACTTTTGTATACTGCGTTCTTACGACCATTGAGTGTAAGGACGCGTAAAACATTGGAATACGGTACTGTTACGTAATGAGGTCTTGTGTCTAACTCCCTTGACGGCTTTTGGGCCGTTAAGTCCGTGGTTCTTTGGTTAATAGTACGTAGAGGACTCGGGTTTGGTTCCCGCTCAATACAAAACTTTTTGTTCATAAATAGATAAATATTTGCATTGATATGGGCTTTTTTTCTATATACATGTATGCATTCATAAAAGTTTAAAATTATGCTTATTAGCTGTAAACTGTTGATGATTATTCAGGAGATAGTACTTATTATTATTTATCAGATTCACATATTTGCGCGAAATGCAAGTAGGGAAACAACTAAAATCTGAATGTGTGCGAAATACAAGTAAGTAAGGATACGAACGGTAAGTCTTTTTTTTCGAAAACCGTTAGTCTACGTGAAAAAAATTAAATTAATGTACTTAAATTATTATCGCATACAATTAAATATAATATGATTGTGCAACTTTGAGTAGGCAGCAATCTTTTGTATGTCACTATTCGTTTAACATAAAATAAAGTAAAAGCGTCTCCGGAATGGTCGTCGACTGTTTCGACTTTCAAATGTAAGGTGAAACTGAATAGACTTCACCAGCCAATTGAACAGAGTTCCTTGACTTTGTATTATGTCAATGGCAATTGTTTCTTTCTAAAGAGTAGTTTAACGTATATTGAAACAAATGTTCATAATTGATGTCAAATATAAGATACAATAGGTAAAGTCGTCGACATTTTGTTCCTTCGTTTACATAATTGTTAAGTTCATAATTGTATAATTATTAACAATATATATTATTACATTGTCATTGCGAAAAGGCATTAAATCACTTTGACTTTTGTATATTATGTCGTTAACACCGTGTTCTTTTTTAGTATTGTGAAACTACATTTCATACTCAATGAACCAAATGACCGGTTCATTCAAATAAATTAATTGTTTCATTTGAGTTTAACAGTCAAGTTCAAAAGGTAATGTATGCTTTCACTGTAATAAGGTTTTATATAGATTAATGTTAAAAGAGCATTTATTATAATGATCAATTAAAACTATTCAACATGAATGAAAATTTTAGTTAATAGTACTAATTTTAGTCATAGAGATTGGTACTTACTTGTGAAAAATATTTATTTATTTATTAAGATAAGAGAAGTGAAGATTTTACGAGATTTTTTTTAGGTTTTACGACAACCATAGCTTAAGACGGAGAACATCGTATATTTTTACTCTGTTACTACAGCATAAAGATTTTTTGATAGATACCAGTAATATTTATATGCTTTTAAACTTGTAATGTAACTTTATGCATTTTGAAAAAGATAATTTAGACTGGTGCAGGCGGCTTTATATTGTGTCCTATCAAACGACGGTGCACCTAACATACTGTTTGTCGTATCCGGACTCTGCGTCGTAGGAGGATCTCTATAGGCCAATTTTTTAACCAATTATGTTTATTTAATTTAGTAAATACAGCATGTTACATGTTTTTGTTATTTTGAAATTATTTAAACCATTAATAGATTTGGTGCTGTGATTTCTACCTAAATTTATTGGAGGAGTCTCGTCTTTGCACTGGGACATTATAACACTGATTACATGCTGTGTTGGCGGCGGTGTGATCGCGGTAGATGCTGACGTGCAGGTCACGGTTTCAAATTCCACGCAGGCCATTTATTGATCCGATACACAAATTTTTTTCCTGAGTCTTAAAATACCCGTGACACAATCAGGATCCCTAGAGCACGTTGGTAGGGGCACGTTGTTTGTCAAAAAAAAAGAAAACAACAACGCTACGCAGACGACAGTTAACTTTTACAATATTTTGATTACACAACAACCGACACTTTATACTATCAAAACATTTGATTGAATTTGTAAACAGGTAAATAATATTTCGTTTAGTTCTACGTAGAAGTGGATAAAGTCACGTTACAAGCCACGATGTCCCTCCCTCCTATAACTCTTCGATGTGAGTGATACAAAAATAACTGGTTATTGCTATTTATAAGTTTTGTGGTAGGTATTTCATTGGCCTTGTCAGTACTGTAATAGAGAAATTCTAATTCATTCAATAGTACATAATTTTTGTGCTCAGGTTTTGGGTTCGATTCCCGCTTCATGAAAATTTTTGTGTGCACTGCTTTGCATAGGCTAAGTTTTCAGTTAGTTGTTTTCTTAGGGAATCTTTGCAAAAAAATTCTTTACTGGCCTTTTATGACGGTTAGGAGACGATATGGAGTTGTGGCATTTATTCATACTGCGTCTTTCACAATAAGAAGACCAATGATTACGACGTATAAATTGGCTTTCATCGTAACTTTTCATAAAAAAACGTGACTCTGGCACTGTATAAAATGTAAAAAAAAGAAAGAAAAAAACAACAGCCAGACCATAGCTTAGCATGAACAAAAGCCTGTAATTAACAACGCCAACAAAAAAAAAAGAAAACTAAAAACGGTTATCCAACCTCTTTCCAATAAAACGTGCTTTTACAATTGTATGGAAACTACATTAAATTATTTATTGGAGAAGTGATTTTTCTATTGAACAGGCTTCTAGTCACGTTTGCGAACACCGGGACTATATCGTGTGATACGTAGGCGAACTTGCAGTTAACCCTTTGTATGGAACACTCTTTTATTGTTGAATGTAAAGAATTTGTGTTGAAAACGTGCATTTAATATTATATACTTATGTAGAAAGTAGTATAAAGAAACTATTTATTTGCATTTATAGAAAATTCTACTTTGATGTGTATAAAAATGGAAACTAAACTTTGCTGAAAGACATGAAGTAAAAGAAGAAATATATATAAAGATAACAGAAAAAGAGTCATTAAATTTTATTTCAACATTATTGGACAGCGTGATATCCGTAGGCCATGTTCCTCTACATAAATGGAAAAGACCCGTTTCTGCTGTCGGATGTTTAATAGCAGACATGATGTGTATATTTTTAACTGCGACTTATTCGACTGCAAAATGCAGAAGATTTAGTGTTGTATAAATGAATGACAATGTGACTGCGGCAATCCAGAGCAATCGATGTCACATCTACTGGTGTCCCCTTTGTGCCCTGAGCGGTGAACCATGGCCGATCTTTACGCGGCTACTCCAAATGCCATTGAAGTGGTCGCTCACTATTCTAAAACTGTTTGAGTTTCGACTATTGACACGAGAGAAGAAGAAGTGTTGTATTAAAACATAGAGAAGACAAACGTTTCTTAAAACCTGCCGCATTCTTAGTAATCATTCGTCAGAAGGTATTTGCGCTTTGGATGCATTTATGCGTTAAAGCAAGGACAATTTTTTTTAAATCCAGTGCATAATGACAGTTAGCTTTTATTAACTCCCTTTTAAAGGGAGTCCCAAATACAAGACCTATTTCTTTAAGTGTTAAAGTATTATTAGGTCGATCTCCAATAGCAACTGGTAAAGTATCACCTGTTAATCTAGGTTAAGCTCTAATTGCCGTAAGCACCTTTAGGACACGTTATTAGGAAGTTAAAGTCTCACGTTCCGGTAACTTGTAGACACACTTAACGTGGGTAGGTGCTTCTCGTCTCTCGGACATAGAATAAAGCAAGTAATATAATGTTTTATTGTAATTGTTTGCTGAGAATAGTATCAGAGTAGGCGGTTCTTTCCTACTTGTTTGTTTACGTAGTCTACCTTTTGCATTCTAAAGTTGTTTACACGTTTCTAGGAAGTTTGATCCTTGCATATTGTAACATAAAATCTGTTGTATTAAGTACCTTGAGTATGACGCAGGCTTCTTCTAAAATGCTATAATTTGTTATATTACACTATATTATTTGGTTTTAAGATATTATTTATTTGTATACTGACGTCAATGGTGTTTGTTACGCAGTTCCTTTTCAAACTTCCACCTAGGAAGTAGGGTTAATCTTTGTTAAGATTTCATAAACATATAACTTGGGTTAAGTAGAATAAAATTGACGCCTTTGAATAAAATTGCCGAATTGTGTTATGTATGATTTTTTCTATCATAACAAACTATAAAAAAATTCTATGCAATTTTTGTATTCTTATATTCTAGCCTAAATAAGTTCTAAAGTGCAAGGTATTTAATCTCATCTTTAATCAATCTTAAATCTTAAAAGCCTATTAAAGTCCCACTGCAGGGACGGGCCTCCTCCCATGGCGGAGGGATACTTGGCCTACTAATACCACGCTGGCCAAACGGATTGATATAGGGTTTAATTTCAAGTTTTCCTTCTTTTTATTACGTAAAGATAATATTCATGGATTGTCCCTTAGGGATTTCCCTTTTTACTATATATATATACTACCCCGACCGTTTTCGGTCTCAGTGACTGGCTATCTGTTGAGAGCTTCGTTGGTGTACTCTTATGTGACTTACGTAACCTAATTTGGACTTGCATACACGGCCACACTCGTTGCAAGTCAACACGCCTCCGACGTAATTGTACTGTATGACCGCAGTTGGTCGGGCCTTTAACTCGTTCCGTTTAGTATCGAGGTCTTTTAGCCTTGTCCTCTCAAACTCAAGCACCTTGGTGTGTACGGTGTGCCTCCACCGAGGTCTGTCCGTAGCCGTTGTCTCCCAATGTAATGGATCGATGTCACATCGCTTCATGTGTCGCTTGAGAACATCCTTGTATCGCAGAAATTGGCCTCCGTGCTTTCGTTTGCCTTCCTGCAACTCAGAGTAGAAGATGCGCTTAGCTATTCTGTCATTTGACATCCGGGAGATATGACCGCACCATTGCAGCTGCCGCTTCATCAGATAGCTCTCTATTCCATCGTCGTTTGCCCGCCGTAGAACTTCCGTGTTCCGTACACGGTCTGACCACTGTATGTTCATAATGTTGCGGAGACATTTGAGGTGGAATCTATCCAAGATGCGAATATGCTTGCGGTATAGGCACCACGTTTCGGACGCGTACAAAAGGCTCGGCAGAACGATCGCTCGATATACCGCTATCTTCGTAGAGAGCTTAACATCATGCGAACGGAACACTCTTGGGCTAAGCCGGCCGAAGGTCGCAGCAGCTGCTCCAATTCTGTTGTTGACTTCATTATCCAGGACGCACTTCGATGTTATGGTGCTGCCCAGATAAGTAAACTTTTCCACCTGCTTAAGTGAGTGGCCATCGAGTTTTATGTCCATTGGTGCACCATTTAAGGTTTGTGCCATCACTTCGGTCTTCTTTATGTTAATTTTTAGGCCAAATCTGCGACAGGACTCCTCAAGTCTTAACATAAGCGTCTGCAGCCCATCCAACGACTCCGCCACAAAGCACAAGTCATCCGCATACATCATCTCCGTTATAGTCGCGCAAGTTACTTTGGTGTGAGCCTTTAGTCTTGATAGGTTGAAAACTCCACCGCCATCGATACGGAAGCGAACACGAATACCATCAGACAGGTTTTGCAAAGTCTCTCTTACTACAACTGCAAAATACAAGGCAAACAGAGTTGGTGCGAGCACGCAACCTTGTTTTACACCGCAGCTCACTGAGAAGAACTCTGAATCCTCACCTTGTACATTGACACAACAACGCATGTCATCATGCAGAAGTCGAATCATTCTTACAAACTTGTCCGAGCATCCCAGTTTCGCCAACACCACCCATAAGGCTTCTCGAGGCACGCTGTCGAAGGCCTTCTCGAGGTCAACAAAGCATGCATATAGAGGTTGTCCCTGTTCTCTACTCTTCTCTTGCAGCTGTCGAATAGAGAAGATGGCCTCACATGTGCTTCGGTTCGGTCGGAAGCCATATTGGGTTTCCGGCAGTAAGCTCTCTGACAAGGGCAGCAGGCGGTTCAGTAGTATACGAGCAAAAACTTTCCCCGGAGAACTCAACAGGGAGATGCCTCTATACGAATTGCAATCCGATCTATCGCCTTTGTTCTTGTACAGGGAACAAATACGTGACACTCGAAAGTCGTCGGGTACTTGTTCCTGATCCCACATTTGAACGAACAGCTTCCAGATAATTATTTGCAATTCTTCACCCCCATACTTTAGCAGCTCTGCAGGTAAATTGTCAATGCCGACCGCTTTCTTGTTTTTCTGTTGATCAATAGCAGTGATAACCTCTTGCAAAGTCAGTGGCTCGTCCAGCTTGTTGTTAGTGGGAAGTGATGCCATTGAGCAAAGGTGTGCCATGTCCACTACCCTGTCCACATTTAGCAGCCTATTGAAATGCTCTCCCCATCTATTTAGTACGTCCGTCTTGTTGGTGAGCAATTCCGTGCCATCGAGAGATCTGAGAGGCACTCTAGCTCGAGTCACAGTACCAACAAGTTTGCGAACCTCATCGTAAAAAGCGCCCAGCTGTTTAGTATCAGCAAGCCACTGCATGTGTTCGGCTTTATCGCACCACCACTTGTCTTTTATTTGTCTCACGTACTTTCGTAGTTCTGCCCCACTACGCTTGACTTGATCCGCCTGTTGGTTATTTCTATATTGGCGTAGAAGTAAACGATGTCTCTCTATGGCCTGGGTCAAAACTTTGTCGTTGGCATCGAACCAATCCTCGCATCTGGTAGGTTTGACACCCAGCGTCTGCGAGGCGGCATTGAGTAAGTTGTACGACAGCGTCTGCCAGTTTGCCACGACGTCACCATTCTCAACATCTATCTTCTCGAGGTCACCTTCTATCTCCTGAGCGAGGGTCCTACGAACATCAGGACTCTGTAATTTTTCAATGTCCATTCGTTTATGTTTCCCTCTCCGAGTTCTCCGAGGAGTTTTCAGGCGGAGCCTCTGTTTCGTGACAACAAGTCGGTGATCCGAGGAACAGATCGCATTAGCATCCCGCTTAACGCGAGTGACATGTACTTGGGAAATATCTTTTTGTCGGACAATCATATAGTCAATTAGGTGCCAGTGTTTCGAAGTCGCCCATTAAGAGTATCTGTTCTCTAGAAGGTACTTTGGTGAGGACTTGTGTGACTTCTTCATAAAACCTATCCTTGATGTCATCATCCTTGTCCATCGTAGGTGCATATATGCTTATTATGTTTAGGTAATTGCCATTTTCTAGGTGTAGGCGCAACGTGGTGACGCGGTCCGAGATGTGCACAGGACACTCCTCTAGTGTAGACGCTATATGATTTTTGATGGCAAATCCAACCCCAGATCTCCTAGGCTCTGAAAGTGGTGTGCCTTTCCAGTAAAAGGTGTATCCGCCTTTACACTATCCTCTCCCCCTCATCAGCCAGATGTGTCTCACTGAGGACAGCGATATCCACACCATAGCGTCTGAGTTCTCTGGATACAAGGGCAGTTCTACGAGGCGGACCCATATTGTTTTCACGATCGAGGAGAGTGCGAACATTCCACGTTGCAAATGTCATATTTCGGGACTTATTTATATTTTTACTTTTATTATTGTTTCTTCGACCACGTTATGGGTGATGCGAAGGCAGCCGTGGTTACTACCTCCAAAAGTTATGGGTTAAGCCTGGTTTAGGACACCTTTTCTAGTCCCCTCCCCGGATTGGGGGAAGCAGGGCCTCTCTAAATAGAGCTGCTTCGTCGCTCAAGAAGCTGCCGAGTTACACTGTTAACCCAGTGCAGTGCAAAGCGACCATCTACCTTGAACCGCCAACGTGCAGGCATCAGACAAAGCCTAGTTGGCATCACAACCAGACCTCTCTACCTCTGCCCATCGCCGCAAGACTAAATCGGAGTCCGTTTTCAGAAAGCCAAGTCGATTACGCAGGAGATATTATAAGTGCTCTTACCGTTAACAGAAAGCAACGACAGTGTCCGCGCAAACACAGGAGCACTCTTACTCCTCCCTCTTATGTGTCCAATGGAACGGGGGGCCGCTATAATTGGTAAGAGGTAGGAACGTCCTTTGACATCAGCTAGACCTCTGATGTCGATCTGTAGGCAACATGGTGCTAGTTCTAGTGGCCGGCCAGGATCGCCAGTCGGTCGCAACGGGAGGCATCCGTTATTGGGATTGACAGGAAAGGGATATAGGGATACCACTGACACGGAAGAGAGGAATGTGACAGTAGTAGCTAGAGCAGTTCGGGTTCGCATACCACCGTAGTGATTCTTAGAAGTAGGCCGCTACCGGACAGATAGCTAGCTGAACCACTCTCTGAACAAACTGTTTTTACTATACCCATGGGATGAGATGGGGTGGTGACAGACTGTATTCCTACTCCTTTACCACACGGAGAGTATTTAATATTCATTTGAAATATTGCATCAGAGAACATGATATAAAAGTTAAACCTAAACATCAGGCCAGTACGTATAACAGAGAAATAAGGCCCAATATGATTTTGAATAAATTTGAGTAAAGGCTTTGTATCTTAAATTCCGTTAAAGTAAAGTTAGTAGACAAACTCAATGAATTGTGTCGTCCAAAAATAGAACTGCGCAAAACAGAGTCAGTGGGTGTCTCTAGTCAACAATGAACTTTTATCATTTTAGTTAAGAGGCTTTTAAGGTAATTTAAGTAATAATTATAATGAAATTGTCTAAAATTATGTCGCAACACTTACTTAAAACACTATTAAAATAGGGCTAAAAAAGATGTTGTGGCGTATAGTGAAAAAATCCTACGTAGCTGTGTAAAGTAGAGTTAAAAATAACAAACAATGTCAATGAAATTAGCTTCAACTGGCACAAATTCGAAGGAATAAAACACATATCAAAATGTTTGTTACATTCCCGTTCGCTGGATAGAAAATTTTATAACTTGAATGTCAACGGACGGAAATATTTGAGAGGAAATCGAAGTCTAGTCCTTATTACCTATTACAACTACAACGGAACAGAGTTTCTCATGTCTTCTTAGTACATCACCAGATAGACGTTACCCATTCAACTACAAACACATAGCTCGTCGTATCTTTTTCATACACCAGACAGATATTTACCATATAATTTTTACCTATAAAGATAAGGTATAACTACAAAAATCCGAAAAGAAAGAAGGTGGCCTAGTGGACAAGGCGCTGGACGCGTATAGTCCAGAGACGCGGGTTCGATTCCCGCCTCGAGTATCAATTTTTTCCATTGTCTTTCCTCTTTCTTTTCAGATATTTCCCATTCCATCCCAAGAATGACGTAAGCCCAAACACGTTTAGTCAATACCAGACCATTCAGAAAAAAACCACGTAAGTCAGAAACACTAACCCACGTGATACAAAAAAAAAGGCAAAAGACCAAAAACGTTTGTATTGTTTTAAAAAAAATTGCGTCTCAAATTTTATAAAGAATGTCGGGGAGTAATTTTAATTGGTTAATTTTGGTCACATTGTATCAAAAAGTGACGAATCGCAACTGCTGACGTTATTAGAAGTAGGGAAGACTTACGCGGTTGATTCATTGTTAAGTTCTCCCAATTATGATATCTACGTATTTCAAGTTTTGCGGCGAAACATTTGAACGTTTCGTTTTTAGAACAGGAAAAAATATAGACAATGGGCAGTAAAGAAGGTTATTTTATTTTAGTACAGCAGAAAGTCACAGATGAATGGCAAAGTTTCGATGTGCGTTGGAAAAACTTGGTCTAAAGATACTCCGCTTCTTCTTCTGTATCGTGCCTCAATGGCTCTCTGAAGCAGATATACATATATCACGCTAGCAACTACTGTCAAGTTTCTTTCAAAAAGTTTCTTAACTCCTTAAAAAATGGTGAACAATAAAAATAAGAATAATTTGATAACCGACAACTTTTGTGTCTGCCTGAAAAAAATGGTAGAACTTAATCTGCTTTTTGGAGAGCAATCGCATCATCATCATAACATCCAATTAATGTCTTACTGCAGGGACGAGCCTCCTCCCGTGACGGAGGGTTACTTGGCCTACTAATACCAAGGCGGATTGGTATAGGGTTTAATTTCAAGTTTTCCTTCTTTTTATTACGTAAAGATAATATTCATGGATAGTCCCTTAGTCAGTTTTTACGATACCAATGGGATGAGATGGCGTGGTGACATTGTATTTTTACACCATCACCACACGGAGAAAGCAATCGTATATACTGTAGGAATTTAGAAAAATGACTAAAAAATAAATATTGTCAGAGTCCTAAAGCTGAAACAAGTGTGTACAAATTATGAATAAATAAATGCTTTCATTAAACTACAGCCATGATTCGCACTTAAATAATAGATGGACAATGGACATACACGTGCGTGTCGCTTCTGTTAAACGCCTACACGAAATGTAATATATGTACGACTAGCTGCTGTGCCCGCGACTTCGTTCGCGTGGCGGATGTTACTTACTTCGCAATTCGATTTAATACTGAAAAATCTTTTTTTAAACCTTATAACAAACAGATATACCTACACACGAATTGTAAAATTAACGAACGAATCAAAACCTTTTCAAAAACAGATCTTTACAAAGACAGATCTATGAAGACTGTGTCTAAACTTATACTGAAAGACATGAGCGAACGTCATTCTTTCAAGTAAAATCTTAATACCGCGATACTGAAAATGACGTCACAGGCACAATGCCATCTGTTGTCAAATTTGTAAGTTAAAATAAATGACATCGCTTTTTTCATCATAACAGCCCATTAATGTCCCACTGCAAGGACGCGCCTCCTCCCGTGACGGAGGGATACTTGGCCTACTAATACCACGTTGGCCAGTCGGATTGGTATAGGGTTTAATTTCAAGTTTTCCTTCATTTTTATTTCGTAAAGATAATATTCACCGATAGTCCCTTAGTCGGTTTTACGCCACCCATGGGATGAGATGGGGAGGTGACATATTGTATTCTTGCTCCGTCACCACACGGATAATCGCTAATTAATTATGAATGAATACATTTGCACGCCACGTTATGGTGCGACAGAATTACCTGCCTCGGTGGCGCGGCGGTCGCATTACATGGCTGGCGTGCATGAGGTCGGGGGTTCGATTCCCATGGAGGACAATTGTGATACACAAACTATTGTCCTTAGTCTGGATGTTCTTTGTGTCCGTTAAATTGATATTTTTAAAGGCTAGTGTGAAGACTTATAATTGATATTACACATACGATTCATGGTTAATTTTATTAACATTTAAAAGGAATAACTTATTAATAGCACTTAATAATAAAATAGTTATATATTATTTAAAACCTCTTTTATTTTATGATTACTACTGGTAACGCCATCTCGTGAACAAAAGAAACGAAATTTAAATTCATTCAACATTGAACCAAATCCATTTCAAAGTCAAAGTCAAAGTCAAAGTCAAAGTCAAAGTCAAAATAGCTTTATTCACTTAGGTTACAAAGTAACACATGCAAATCGTTATACATGTAGTAGAATAGTATAGAGAAAAATGTCTGCCAAACTACTACCACTTTCGCAGACGACTATAGTAGAGCTCTGAGAAGAATGTGGCCAAGAAACTCAGGCCACTCTTTTCAAAATAATAATTTGACTTTGTTACAATTACCAACAGCAGCGTGAAGAATGATGTGTGCAAGCAAATCTTACATGCATAGCAATTTAAAGTTTAATTGATAAAAAAAATTTCATTGTTAATAAATTGATTTAAAAAAGCTTTAATTGCATGGCACGTTCATCAGTCATCTCGTCACTGCGATATCCGACAGAAATTAACACACAAGCATTTGTGTCGTCAAGTTGATTTTGTTAATCTTTAAGTAGTTGAGAATGGAATAGAATACCATTTAGATAATATAATTAAATACATTTACAAATGCAAGTGAAGTATTTCTATCGTTACAATAACAAATAAAACTGTAAAAGAAAGTAATAAGGTAGTAACATAACATCCGCACAACTACCTAGGTTAAGCCACAATCTACACCATGGAACAAGCAACATAAAATCACGATAATTGAAATCTAAGCCCATGAGTTTTTGTCATTAATATAATCGTTTATTGTATAATAGCCTTTCGATAATAGCTGATTTTTTACAAATGCTTTAAAGTTTAGTAAAGGTAGATCCATTACATGCTTAGGCAGTTTATTGAATAAACGTATACCGAGTCCCGCAAAAGTGTTATGTACCTTATGTAGGCGATGTTGTGGACCTATCAACTTATGCCTATTCCTCGTACCAATGCTATGAATGTCGCCATTTCTATCATACTGTTCAATATTTTGCTTAATATATATTATATTAGCATATATATATTGTGAAGCAACTGTTAAAATACCTATTTCCTTAAAACGATCTCTCAATGAAACATTCGATTCAAGATTGTAAATAGCTCGAACTGCACGCTTCTGAAGAATAAAAATAGATTCGATGTCTGCAGCCCTACCCCACAAAAGAACACCATAGGACATTAAGCTGTGAAAGTAACTAAAGTATACCAATCTTGCTGTCTCTATATTCGTTAGCTGCCTCACTTTTTTAACTGCATAAGCAGCTGAACTTAGTTTTCCTGCTAGAGCTAATATATGAGCACCCCATTGCAGCTTACTATCCAACGTTATTCCTAAAAATACAGTAGTGTCTACAAAACGAAGGACCTCACCGTTTAAAATCAGATTATTACTAAGGCTTTTAACATTGGGCATAGAGAATTTTAAGCATTTTGTTTTGGCAGCATTTAAAAGCAAATTGTTAGCAGTAAACCAGTTCAGGACTTGTGCGAGAGATTCGTTAACTTCATCTAAATTAGTTTGCTTACGGTTTACTTTGAAAACGAGTGAAGTATCATCTGCAAATAAAACAATGTCGCACAAACCCTGAGCAAGAAACGGCAAGTCATTGACATAAACTAAAAATAGAAACGGACCTAGAATGGATCCTTGAGGCACGCCCATACTTGGCGGAAGACCAGAGGACCTACTACCATTTACTTCGACATACTGAACCCTATTGCTTAAATACGAAGATAATAAATCAAGAGAAGCATCCCTAATTCCATAATGTCTAAGCTTGCACAGAAGTGTCCCATGATCAACGCAGTCAAAAGCTTTAGAAAGATCACAGAAGACGCCTATTGCATCCATAGAATTTTCCCAAGCATCATAGATATATTTCAGAAGAGAAACACCCGCATCAATCGTTGAGCTACCCTTCCTAAAACCGTATTGCTGCCTATGAAAAATATTATTTAAATGAAAGTGACTCTCCAATTGGCATAAGATAATTTTCTCATAGATTTTACTAATCACAGGTAGTATTGAAATTGGTCTAAAGTTACCAGGGTCGCTTTTTGATCCATTCTTGAACAAAGGAATAATCTTACTGTGTTTCATTAGATAAGGAAATACACCTATGGCAATACACTTATTAAATATAATAGATAAATGTGGAGATATATTAAATATAATACCCTGAAGAAGCTTGACAGACATACCCCATAAATCAGCTGATTTCTTGGAATTGAGACTTTTGAAAGCTTTTATGATATCATTATGGTTAATAGACCTAAAACTGAAGCGGTTCTTACATTCAATTACTTTATCTTTTAGTAAAAATTCTGCTTGGTTTGGAGAGGAATTTAAGGAGGTTGTTGTATGAATAGGAACATTGATAAAGAAATTATTAAAAGCATGTGCAATGTCAGCATTATTGGTGAGAACCTTATCTTGAGTTTTTAGTACATAATTAGTATCACGAATTTTCATCCGGCCGGTCTCTGCATTAATAATGTCCCATGTACTTTTAATTTTGTTGTTTGATTCCTTTATCTTATTACTCAAATAAGAAGACTTTGCTATGGCACAAGCCCTCTTAAAAGTTTTCGAGTAGTTCCTGACATATTGAATGAAATCTGGTTGAGTATTATATTGTTTCATACCATACAATTCATACAAGCGAGCTCTACTTTTATATATACCTGTTGTTGCCCAATCACAGAATTTAGTTTTAGAGTTACTAACAAAAGTCTTAGTTTTAAAAATATTATCATATTCAAGCTTGATAATGTCTAATAAATCTTTATAAATATCATCTGGGCTATACTGATTAAGATTAATTCTAGTCACTTTGATTGCAACATTATCACTAAATTGATTCAGGCGGTTTATGGTAATTGGCCTGCATGTGATTTTGTTCTCTGTGGGAGTAGTAATAGATGGAAATACTACCCTTTGCCCACAGTGGTCAGATGTTAAATCACTTAAGATATCCTTATTAACATATTCACAGTTGCAAAATACATTATCTAAGCATGTAGCAGAATGAGATGTAATCCTAGTGGCTTCTTTAAATAAAAACTGTAAATTATAAGACTGAAACAAACAAATGAATCTAGCACTAGTTGAAGATTTTTCAAGTAGATTTACATTAAAGTCCCCGCATACTATAATAAATTTATTTCCTGAGCATAGTCTTTCTAACAATTTCTCCATAACACCCTCGAATAGACTATAATCACTCTGCGGTGGTCGGTACACACAAGCTACGACATGTTGCTCAAGCTCCACACAAGAGATTTCGACTGTGCGCTCGATAGAAAGATTTGCTATGTCTTTTCTTTCTTTAAATTCAACTTTATTACTTATAAATATTAGAGAGCCACCGCGTATAGCCTTCTTTCTTACAAACGCACTTGCCAATGTAAAGTGTGCATTATTAAATAATAATTCATGTGACTGTAACCAATGCTCGGTAACACAAAAGATTTGTACATTATGTTTGTTTAAAAACAGTTCTATTTCTAGTTCTTTGCCAGATAGACCTTGTATGTTTTGATGAACTAAACAAAGATTAAGGCTACCCTTTGTCTTATCTAATAGTTTAAACTATTAGATGGTTTAATAAATGTATTAGTAGTGGACCTACTATCTCCTACCAAACTAATGAGTACTCTATTAGTACTTGTACCTATACCTATATTAAATGCTAATAAACTAGCAAGTTGTTTTCTATAATAAAAAGAAAGATACATGGTATCTTTTGTTAAGTAAAAACTGTTCCTAATAAAAATATTAGAGTCAAAAAATAAAATGTCACAGTAGTGACGTGTACTATTATATAATAGTAAATTTAATTTACCTATATGCCTATTTTGTTCTTGAGTAAGTGTATAAGAATATGGGAATGCACACATAATAAATTTGCAACCTACTGATGCCTGAATTTGTAATACCAGTTCTACTAATATAATTACATCCTTCTTGGTAATAGAAAGGCCATTTCCAAGTAATATGACAACTGTAGACTCTTCGTTAAGTTGTAACTTTTTCAGATTATTCATTATAATACTTAAACTAGCTCCAGGTGAACAAACATTAACAACAGGGCAATCTATGTAAGTCTTAATTAAACTACCCAAACCAACACCCAGTTTGTCCGAGACAATAAATGTATTTTTACTTTTACATAATTTTGAAGACTTTGTTAACATTTTAGTAGTTTTAGAACACCCTGTTTGTATATTAGGTGAGTGTTCAGAACCACCATTGCTGGTACATTGCATACTGTGATTATTACTAATAAGAGAATTGACTTTCTCTAAATTTTCTTTGCCAATTCTTGCTATTTCATCATATTTGGAAATATAATCATTAGTTATTTGTTGATTTTCTATGACCCCTGATTTGTATTGGACTGTTTTATTAAAGAGATCTAGCGATATCTCGAGTATTACTTATCCGATTCCGATTGTTTTATTGTAGTATATAGATAGATACCTACTTTAAACTTAATACCTAAAAACTACGTATCTATGTATTTTAATATCTAAAGCGCGCTTATTCCGAGAAGAGTCAATAAGAACCACGTCCGTTCGCATTAAGAGTCAATGTGAATGAAATTATATAGATGCATCGGTTGGCCGTTTCGGACGTTAAACAAAAATCAACCGTACAGCCGTGTACTCATACTGGCGCGGCGACATTTGGAAATTTTCTTTCATCTAAATCTTGTGTGTTTATAAACCGATTTCTATAAATTTTTTTTATGAATAAGGTTTTAAAGTGTACTTTTGAAATATGGGAGTTTGAAAAAGATATGTCTATACAAATTACAATATATTTATGTATTTAATACACTTTGAAGAAAACCCTAACGATTAAACAGGTTATTGTGGCTAATATATAAAAGATAGATATATACTACTCAAGACTTTTTTGTACATCTTTTGAAGACCATTATTTTTGTAATACATATTTTTGGCGTATGATCAACGTACGCGATGATAAGAGCTCGAACGCGCTTTTTTTCAACCGACTTGCTTCAAATTTATCGTCACTGCTCAGCTCCTATGTGTCTTAGCGTTATGTTATACAGCCTATAACCTGCCCGGGAGTATGGACTACAATCGTACCAAGTTTGGTTAAAATGCCTTCAGTAGTTTTTGACCCATGCGTGCACATACAGACAGACAGACAGACAGACAGACAGACAGACAGACAGACAAAAAATTTATTGATTGCATTTTTGGCATTAGTATCGATCACCATTCATCCTCCAATATTAATTTTTAACATATATTCAATGTACAGAATTGATCTCTCTACAGTTTTATTATAAGTATAGATTATGGCGTGCAGAAGCTCGTAGGATTACATTACTATCTGGTCTATCTACCTAGTTGCTTGTTGAAGAACTCTCGACACTAAGCACACGATAATAACATCTGGGACATTAATGGGATGTAATGTGAGACATCGTGCGTTAATATTCCACTGCAGGTAAATGTTCCCTTTTATGTAGGTAGGGGCAAATTTGCAGTCAGATACCATGCTGCCTAAACGGATTGGTATGATTTTCGGTCTAGTTTTCCTTATAGCCTGGATGGGGTGAGATGGAGTTGTGACGACCTACTATTCTAACCCGGTACGTCACTGAAAAGGCCCCAATTTTGTCAAAATTCTCACAGATATAAACAATAGCTGGTTATTTTAAGAGCAATAGATCCTCAAGATAACTACGAAATTAAATCTTTAACTACGTACAATTTAAAAGAAAAAGGTTATAAGTCAACAACACAACGGAGCCCGATTTAGACTAATTCAATTCAGACTAAATCATCCGTCAATAGTGATTTGATCACTCACAAATTAACGGTTAAGTATCTACGCAGTTTTCGTAGCTCGTAGGCGTTTGCTACGGCGTAGCTGCTACGCGTTATCTACACATGGACAGATATCTAATAAATAGAGTTTCATAATATTATTATTAATGATTAGGGAAAACAAGTGTGATGGGAAATTAGTTAGAGGAAGTTTCAAGGATGTTCCTTGTTTTTAATTATTAGTTTCGTTATTAATTTTGTTAGTAGGTTATTGTGGAACTCGAGTAGTGCGTGTTTTGTTTATATGTTATTAGTGAACTACTTGTTTATCTGGTGCCTCGCTTCCGGCAGGACAATATTAGATGCAGTTACTTTACAAATATAAAGCTCAAAGTAAGCATGAGTGAGTTTCCTTGACCTTCTGACATAAGCTGATAAAACCCATAGACCTGTAGGTAATCAATGAAATAATTTACTGGATTCTCAACAAGCAAGTATTTTAAAATACATAAATGGCAAGTAATGATAACGTAATGTTAATAAGCCAAATTAATCTTCATCTAAAGGACAGTACCTGCAGTCTAAACAAACATAAGAAGATGCAACTGAATTGAAGTCGGTAAATAATGCAAACAACTTTTTACCGACTCTAATTCAGCTGTACGCACTTATCAATAATTTAAGAAATCTCATGTTTTTTTCGTTTTTTTTTTATTTTAAGAAATTGAGTTCAAGAGAACGTACAACCCAAACAAACCACCTGTATACTCATACGTCTAGCCAACGTGGAATAACTACCTTAAGTTTTATTCCACCAGTAAAAGGAAACAAACTATTCAAACAAAATAAATTAATATTAAAATCCTCCAAGCAAACACCTTTACATTAGTAATTAAACACATTTACTGCTTCGTGACGTACACACAGCAACACATCAAGTTAAACATTTTGATTTGAAATTGTGTCTTATTTCAAGGTATTAAGGTACATGAGTGTCTAGCTTGATTAGTTGCTGTGTGTACGCCCATTTGTTGGGAACAAAACCGCAATCAAGTATTCCTTGTTCAGATAATATCTGTGAACTTTATCCTAGTCGGTCAACAAGCAGCTCATTGGATAAGTGGCACCAGGTAATCTTATAAGTGAAAACGTTTGTAGAAGCTCAGCCATCTATGTGAGTGTCTAATGTTATACAAACATACTTATCACAGAAACAGTCTGCCCAACGTGGTATTGGTTTAAGATCCACACCATCAGTATAAGAAAACAAACTATTGAAATAAATTAATATTAAAATATTTCTTTTTCTCAAAATAAAGTCAGTAATATTTCTTGTCTTTATTTTGATTATCAATTTCAAGAGAGAGCAAGTCAAATGGCAAGAAAACAAACTATTTAATATTAAAATCCTCGAAGTAAACACCTTTACATTAGTAATTAAACACATTTGCAGCTTCGTGACGTACGGGCGTTTGTTCCCACTCCGCAATATTGCAGTATAAGGACTTCGAAACGTGACTGCTAACTCCCAGATCAATTTAATATTACGTTCGATTCAATTTACTCCACGGGACTAACCCGTGATATAAATTGACGCGTGTTATACCAGGTTCAATTCTTGAGATTGTTAAAGTGTTACGTTGTGGCTTAAGGTGTTGGTTTCATGATTTGGATTATTGTTTTTTTTTATATGCTTTATATGTAGAAAATACTGAGATAAATGCAGATATTTATGTTGATTATCTTACAAGGAATCGAACCTGAAATCTCTACGTTGCAGTTATGTATTATAACTTATATCCACATGCTGTTAAAATATAAATAAAAAAAAATAGTTTGTTTGATTTTTTTGGGTTTTTCACAAACAAGAAACTAACGGACAACATCCAGGTTCAAGATAATTATTTGGGTATGACATCTTGCGTGGGATTAGAATCTATGCCCTTGTGCACGGCAGCCGCATACACAACTACTTTGCCACCAAGACAGTTAATGTTATTCATCATAACAGCCCACTAATGTCCCACTTTAGGGACGGACCTCCTCCCGTGACAGAGGGATACTTGGCCTACTAATACCACACTGGCCAAACGGTTTGGTATAGGGTTTAATTTCAAGTTTTCCTTCCTTCTATGTAAAGGTAATATTTACAGATAGTCCCTTAGTCGGTTTCTACGACATCCATGGGATGCGATGGGATAATGACATATTGTATTCTTACTCCGTCACCACACGGATAGTTTTGTTAAATAAACTTTTTATTAGCATAGGCTAATAAAAAGTTTATTCAATAAGTATCAACATAAATATAACTATAATTTCTGTATTTAACTTTATTACAATAGAAAAATATATAGGCGGTTAATGCCTTAAGTATTCTCTGATGATTAACCTTATGTAGAGATATCAGAATGTAGAACTTAAAGTAGTTAAATATTAGTATAGGTAAAGTTACTGCCCATATTATAGTTAATAAGTAAATGTTTTTATTTAAATTTAAATAAATTGCATCTTTTTCACTGCCAGTGTTTAAGAAACAAAAAATACTACAATTTAGAAATGCAAGGCAAAAACAACTCTTAAGTTATTCTTTCCAGACACCACTAAAATCATTAAGACGTAAACTGAAAAAGGTAAAGAGACTATAAACCTCACTTTACGTTCACTGATAAAGGTCGCTTTAGAGTAATCATTAAAGTACTTCTATGCCAACAATTGCTAAGTAATTTTAGTACTGCAGAAAGGCCAAAGGTATCATTGAATTAAATTTGCGTGACCTACTTAATGTTAGCACCCGATCCATTCATTCATCATTCAGTCCGGAGGTGTGTGCGAGGGGTCCAAGGCTCCGATGATGACGTCACTGTGTTGGGTTTAAAAATTATCCCCCCTCCGCACAACCCAGCTGCAGTCCTTTCACGTGACCTACTAACCCAAAATGGTATCCAAGTGACGTAGGCTGTACAACCGTTACAAAATGTTTCGATATGCTTCCTTGGATACTGTATCGATGTGCTGCAAAACTTATTTGTGGGACTGGTGTTGCGTTTTCAATGGAAGGTTCTACGTTAACATTTGCGCTTACTATGATATACAGGTGAGTGTGTGCGTGGGAAATGTTTGTGTGTGTGTTGGCCATGGGCAACGACGCTTTCCCGGTAACCTCGCAAGGAGACGCACACATATATATTTATAATAATATATATATTATGTTGTTATATAAGTTGAAATAATGTTACGTCATTGTGAGGTCTACGTGACTAACCCTGTGGTAACGGATTGAGGCTGGCGTCTTGATTGCTGAAGCCTAAGTGTTTCATGTATTACCATCACTTTCATAAGGTTGTCATGTGTATTAGCCGTGCATATAAATTAAGGTAATAATAATGATATCATGTGGACTTTAAGTCAAGCTTTTCTTCAGGGGACTTTCAAAGATCAATTTAACGGCCATAAAGACTTAGGTGTGTCTCCGTGTGGTGACGGAGTGAGAGTACAATATGTCACCACCCCATCTCATCTCATGAGTGTCGTAATAACCGACTGAGGGACTATCCGTGAATTTTATCTTTAGTGAATAATATCTTTACGTAGTACGTAGTAAAAAGAAGGAAAACTTGAAATTAAACCCTATACCAATCCGTCTGGTCAGTGTGGTTAGTAGTATTAGTAGGCCAGGTATCCCTCCGTCACTAGAGGAGGCCCGTCCCTGCAGTGTGACATTAATGGGCTGTTATGACAAACTTAGTATATCAATTTGTGGATTGCACGGTCCATGACCTCGTGCATGCCGCTATAGACAGTTTATCCGGATATAATGAGGATAATTATACAATCTTAATGTAACAGTATTAGGCCATGTTTGTATAGATAATTATTCACATAATATAATGTATTATGAATGTTATATATAGGAGATTATCACCCGGATCAAGATAAGCAAAGGTTACCGTATTTAATACATTTTCATTGACATAGACATCAACCATTTTTGTAAAAGTATTTTAATTGATCAGAGTTAAAATACATAATGATGGAGAGTAACATTTTTTTTCTTCTGTTTCCAGTAAAGGGGAACAGTGCTACCCCGAATTAAACGCTAGCGAAGCTGCGGCCTGGAGGAGGCCTATGTCCAGCAGTAGACGTTCATAGGCTGATATGGATGGAAGCTGCGGCCAAAAGCTAGTTTTGTATAAGGAAATGCCTATGTGTAAACTGATGGAAATCGCGAATTTAGTCTAGATATGGAAGCAACAGTTGCTAGTCAAAAAACAACTTCACTCCGTCTTCTTACCCGTAAAACATACAATGAACAAAAAACTCAAGATAAATTGTTTTTATTAACTTAAAACTTTTCAACATAACACGAAAAACAATGGAGATAGCAATAATGAATATCGTTCGTTCAATGAACTTCGCCAATAATCTCCTTATTCTCATATATAAAGTCATTTAAGATCGTTGTCAATGTTCGAGGATGTAATATGATAAGCCTTATGTAAAACAAACACGACTTCCCTCGAATTAAAGGGTGTACATGTTTATTTTTAAACAAAAGGCCTTTGACTTTGTAAAATAAAGCTTGTCACAAACGGAATTTTAATATAATATGCTAATTAGTTTTATACGTGGTAATCTTGTTATGAAATAAGCATGCCTAATGTTTCTAGTAGGTATAGAAAAGTTAAGAATAGAGCTGCGAAAATATTTATTTAACGATGGGCTTATTATTGCAATTAGCTAACTTTAAGTTAAGTTTTTTAACTTAAAGTTAGCTAATTGATCATATCGTTATCGTAAGTTTTGAGTCAGTGAAATTATAATTTTATAATATAAAACATGTATTACTTATATTACAATATCTTATAGTTTATCAAGTAAACTTGAATAAGAAAATGAAAAAGTTGTATCTATACATCATAATTGTTTCAATAGTTGCGAGGTACAGTTGCCTCTAAGTTAGTTCATTTATGTACAACGAAGTTTTTATTAAGGGTTGCTCATCCTACCTATTACATTAGGTATAATTTGTCTGTGATTGTACCGCATGTTTAGTGCCAAAATAAACGCTTTCTTTCTTTCTTTCTCATATATATCTCCACAATTTTATACTGATTTCAGGGAATATATGATCACCAAGGTCAATGGTATGGCTCCCAGTAGGTGAACCGAGGACCTCAAAAAGGTCGCTTCAACGGACTGGATGCGGCAAGCCGGGTATTAAGCGTCTCGGGAGAGGTCTCTAGCAGTGGACTGTGATAGTATTATTAATTGAAGTATGGGTACAACATAAGAATTGTTCCATAATTATTTTGAACACCAGATCTTTCTACCGCTCATTGTTAAATATTCTTTTTCTTATGACTACAAGTAAAGCATATAATATATTCGTTTGAACAATGTGCATAACAAGCTTCTTTTTTACATTTAATGATATGTTATTACAAAAGTTAACGGAGTCAAAGAACTTTTGAGAAGAATTGTAATATGTTTATATTATTTGTAAGCTACGATGTATGTATGTGTTTGTATGGTGTATTTTGTTTTGTTCATAAAGTATCTTGTTCGCATAAAAGATAATGGAAAAATAATAATTACTTAAAATTTAGACCTACCAGAAGCACCGTTTTCGTGTAGTGACAGATTAATAAAGAAATTGTAAGGTTAAATGTTAATGCATAATATCTAAACGAAAACTAAGAAGGCAAACTTGATGTAAAACCTTATACCGATTAATTTAGCTAACGTGGTATTAAAAGGCTGAGTTTTCCTGCGTTCCTGGAGAGAACCTGTCCGAGTATATAATAGGACATTCCTGGCTATACTGATGAATGGTTTGTGTCAAGCACCCGTAAATGATTAAATCCGTGGTGTCGTTTTATTCTATCATCTTAACAGCCCATTAATGCCCCACTGCAAGGACGGGACTCCTCCCATGACGGAGGGATCCTTGGCCCTTTATCATTTTAATTCAAACAATTTGTAATAAATTTTATGAAATAAAGTATTTTAAAATTTAAATTTAAATTTGAAATTCTATATAGCCTATTTACTATCAAGTTTTCCGCATAACAAAAGGGAAAGATATAGAAATTTCTCTGATTAAGCTCGTTGCAGGTACCTACTAAGAATTTATGTTTTCCCCTTGATTTTTGTCAAGTAATACTTACACTTTTCCACAATTACTGAAGCAGATTCCTTCCTGCAGTGTGGCTGTTATGATGAACTTTGGTCTTCAGAAAATTTCAAGATAGAATTTCCTTTAGAATTTGAATTTAAAAAGGCCAAAAAATCGTAAAAAGAGTTTGTCGTGTGTGTAAATTAATTGTCTAGTACCCATTGGTACTATCTCTGGTTAGTTCAGCTCTAGACAGTGTTGTGAGAATATGATAAAGAACAAAGAGAAACAAAGAAATATTTTCAAAATTTTATTTATTTTAGAAATTTCAATTACCTCGACAATAAAAACACTTATAACTAATCGATTTAATATTTTAACTAGCTGATTAGTGTACATTAGTTTTACAGATCATTAGTTATTTAAACAATGACGTACATTATTCATTGACAAATAATTTATCTATGTGTATAGGTATCAAATTCGAAACATTACCAAGTGATGATAAGTTAATGTGCATTTATCCTAAGAACGTTAAGTTGTAGAATACTTTAAATTCCATACAGCGCACCATAAAGTTATCATAATACGGTACATAGTTCTTAATTTAATAGTATACAATATTTTTCTATATCTACTTAGTTACCAAGGTGTAAAGGCACTATGTTTGAATTACAAACAAATATCAAACTAAAACACTGTAATTACAAACATTATTTTACTGAATAAATTGATTTTATTAAATTTAGTTTGATTTATTTTTGAAATTAAGTCACTTAACATGATTCACGATTTTAAATATTTTTTTGATGTTATTATTCGACAGAAATATAAATTACAAGATTATGTGTTCTAGGGTGCAATTGATACAAATAATGACAATATTTGAGTGAGAAAACCTTACAGTATCAACTAGCAATTCTTAACAAACTCACAATGTTTTTCTATCTATACACAGTCTTACAAATTGTCTCCTAAATCGAACTAAACGAGTCACAGCTCAACGTACAGCCAGGATAACTGAGCTCGCTCCATACAGAGCATCCCTCGGCATCTCCTCTTGGTCCTCAGTGAAGACATGTTCACTCTCGCTCAGGTTTAGCAAATATCTTCTGATATGATAAGAACTACTCGAAATTCTAAAACAGTCTTGATGTCCACTCATGTAAGGTCTGGAACGATGGTGATGATTTATCGGTTTAGGCCAGAGGATGTGCAGCACGCTTTACGTGGGACCCTCTGTGTCGGCAGACCGGAGAGACCTCGAACATATGTGTATGTCACTGGCGGACGTAGTATTCTCTTAGGCTGCGATTGCTTTTTAGGCTGACGAGGAACTGGTGAACTGGACTGCGACCGTGGAATTAGATTAAGGCTTTGGAAAACACGTCGCAGAGACACTGTGGAATGATGGCGATGCTGACGGTCAGAGCCGTCGCTTCCTGATTCACTAATCGAACATGAAGACCGATCTTCAGCTCGTCCATTTTCACCACTGTCACTACTGCTCGAACTTCCAACTGAGTCGGAGTCGTTGTTTCTTCGCGATAAGCGGCTTTTGAGCGCTTTCAGAAGTCGACCACCACGAGGAGGATTGATAGGTTCCGTCATCTCTTCAATTGGTGGACAAACCACTATTTTAGGAGCCATTGATGCTCGTCGTTCGTTGTGCTTCGGGGTACGCTGTTCTTCCACTGAGTTCACCGGCAGATCACCGATAAACTTCTCACTTGCCCACAAGTTAATTCCTTGTTTATTTTTCATATGGCTGTTGACCACTATCTTACTTGATAGAAATTGTAATTTAAATAAATTGATGATAATGAAAACTTTTTCGTAATACGATCGTCGTTGGGTAGTAAAGAGCGTGTCGCTTCACACGAGTGTGTTGCAAACTGTGAGAGGCTGGCACAGTTCCGACCCTTTTATTAAGATTTTCGCACATGCGCAGTAGTAGTTTCGTATTAGGTCGCATGAAATTGTAACTCCTAAAATAAAGTTGCATAACTTCCCTTGCATTTCTAGTGGTGATTTAAATTGGTTAGATTTTAAAGTTTTTTTTAACGCTGACATTTATAGGTAATTTGGTTACTATCTAGTATTTTTAGTAGGCAATTTTGTGTCTTAGTCTTATTTTAGGCGAAAAGTAAATTTATGTTCGGGAACATCATAACGGCCCAATAATGACCCACTGCAGGGACAGACCTCCTCCCGTGATGGAGGGATACTTGGCCTCCTAATACCACGCTGGCCAGACGGATTGGTATAGGGTTTAATTTTAAGCTTTCCCTATGTATTGACAGATATGTTCGGGTGCTTTGGTTAATTTATTAATATGAAAGCAGCCAGCTAAAATTTCAGTATGCACAAAGAGGTCTGAGAGGAAGTGTAGGAAAAGTGTAGGTTTTAACCTACACTTAAATTATTTATCTGTTATCAAACAAGAAAATCCTTGAACGAGGTATCGACTCTTTATACACAAATCTACAACCTCTAAGGCGTAGTTGTTATAATTTATGGATGCTACGCAGAGATCTCGGGTTTGATGCCCATTTAATGCAAATTTTTGTGTACATGAACTTGAAAGCTTGCATTGGTCTAGGTGTTTTCTATGTTGTATTTACAAAAAATAAACTATTTAAGTATTTTAATAATCTTTGTCTAGTACCCACGGTACAAGGTTACCTTAGATTAGGCCTTGATGGAGTTGTGGGAATGCGTGAGGCCTTTCGAAGGTTTACCTGGAACGATACATGAATACAGGGAAAAACATTACGTAGTTATGACGGTCATAAAATTTGTTCAGGATTTCCACACGTTAAAAAAGCTATTCTCTAGTCACTGGAATGAGAATTATGATAGCTATTATAAATGAAAAATAGTAGTTTTAAATACAAAACATATTAATTCTCCGTGTGGTGACGGAGTAAGAATACAATATGTCACCACCCCATCTCATCCCATGCAAAACTTGAAATTAAGCCCTGTACCAATCCGTCTGGCCAGCGTGGTATTAGTAGGCCAAATATCCTTCCGTCACAGGAGGAGGCCCGTCCCTGCAGTGGGACATTGATGGGCTGTTATGATGAAATAATAAGCGATGCTTTTAATCATTAGTTTAACATTTGACGGCTAGATGGCGATGAGTTACGTCTACCGTGATTGCTTGCTATTTACTTACACAAATGTCAAGGTTTTTGCGGATACTTTTATCAAACAAAATTTTGAAGCACACCAAATTAAGCTAGGATTGAGACATGAGAGAAATAAATTGCCTTGCATGAGATTTGATTTCTCGTTATCCCTTGGGACGTAAAAGTTTTGTAATAGCAACTGCGTATGGAAAGATTCCAGTTTAGGTAACTTTTGACGTGGTGCATGAGGTAGTAGACTTTTAGTAACATGCAATGAAAGGACGAAAGGTACATACATACTGGTTTAAAACAATAATTTGTGGATCCCGTCATTGATTAACCACTGCAGGATTTGAACCCGCGATATCATAATATTAAATATAGACATCCGATGATTTATCATTGATTCGTATTCATAATATTAGTTAAAATAAGGCTTTGTATCGAATACGTAATAAAGCTTATATCTAAAGCCCTAATTATTATTATACTAATTAGCGACTAACAATAGCGCATAACAGTGCATTTAGATTACATTAAATTATTTCATTTTGTTATATAATAGTCAAATGTTAATTATCTGAAATGACCATTCATTACAAATAATGTTTACAATTTGGATAATAGATCCAAATTGTGTTGTTATTGTTGTATTTTGACAAGTGAATATTTTGCATGAATGAACAGGCATTGGTCTGGTTGTGATTATATGTACCTATAATATATAAATGAAATAGGAGTGTCCGTTTGTAATATCAAATCCACAGTTTTTGACTATAATATTAATATTTTTAAAACAACAGTAGGTACTCCCACATTAGAGATCGATCCCCATATCGCGGGAACTTTTCTAAACATAAAATTAACGGACACAAAATATGTCTAGGCTTAAGACAGTAATATGTGGATCGTACAAGTTTATATACAGTGTTGGAATCGAACCCGCGACTTTATGAACACTAGCCAACGTACATACATGACAGTTTTACCACCTACGCAGTTACCACTTGATAACTTAGTAAGTACCTAGGTAATGTTTAGTCAATGTAAAGGTTTTCTATCAAATCACATTAATTATACTAGTATAAACATGCAATTATGCATGCTTGTTACTGGTTTTATAAAAACCACAGAATGGATTTTAATGAAACTTTACAATAACAAACCTCATATGTCGGAATAGAACATAGACTACAATTTACAAAAATATTGTGTGTATTTTCTAAAATACGTGAACGAAGTTGCGGGCACGAGCTAGTACGTAGTAAAGCTTATACCTAAGCCCTAATTATTATTATACTAATTAGCGACTAACAATAGCGCATAACAGTGCATTCAGATTACATTTAATTATTTCACTTTGTTATATAATAATCAAATGTTAATTAGCTGAAATGACCAGAAATAATGTTTACAATTTGTATCTATTATTATGATGTTATTGTTGTCTTTTGACAAGTGAATATTTGTATGAATGAACAGGCTCTTTCATTTTCTGTGCATAACATTTATGAATATACAGTAAAAGAAGTTTAAAATGAGTATGTTTATCTGTTGTTTAGGAAAAATTAAAAAAAACTAACATTTATTTTCTCCACAAATGTACTTATAAACTATATATTTCTTAAATTAGAGCAGTGTACAGTCACGAGCAATAATATGTACACATTTTCGCATTTTGTAAACCAGTTATCTAAAGTTCTGCCAATCCAAAATTGAAAATTCGAAGATTAATTCAAAACTGTACGGAACCTCTTCTAAATTACGAATTCATTTTGATATTGTAATGTCTAGATAAACGTGCAGATAGTTTAGAAAATTTGAAAATGTGTACATATTATTGCTCGTGACTGTACAACCTTTGCGAGAGACTTGGAGTCTGTGCTAGAGCTAACCCAGTGTTACAGATCACCATAGTTAGTATAAGCTCTGCTCAGTTTAGGGCAAGATGGCATTTTATGAATTAGTATGGATTATTAAATTAAATGCCTATTAAACTTAACAAGAAAATATCCAGATTTCAGCCAAATTTTAACTATGTATCGAAAACACCCAGACTAATGCAAACAATCATGTTCATGCACACAAAGAATTACATTGACCGGGAATTGAACTCGAGACCTCAGTGTAGCAGCCATGTAATGTAACAACTACGCCGCCACTGTGGTCGTCATTGTTAGTCGTCGTCAGAGTTATTCAACATCATTGATAAAAAGTAGAATATTTAATACGAGTTAGATAGTCTTTGAATAACCAAAAGCTATGAAAATCGTCCTTTCTGTTATGTTCGCTATAAACTGGAATGAAGTGAAACGAGGACATTGTTTACTGCGAGTCCTTCGCTGCTTAGAGTTTTCTAAGTCGTAAATGTATTGTTGTGTGGATTTATAGCGAGCGGAGTTTGTTCTACGAGTATAATACCTCATTAGTGTCCTACAGCAAGGACAGACCTATTGCAGAGATTCGTGGAAATTTGACCTAAGTACTACTACTACTACTTGGTATTCGGTTTCATGTTATGTTTTTCTTCATTTGTTTTTGTAGAAATAACTTGGTTGATTAGGTATTCAATATTATATATAAAATTTGAAATGAAAGTAAACTAAACCACAGTAGTTTCTAAGGTATTTAAAAGGTTAAATGTTAGTAATACTTATTACCAGTCAATTAAATGTATAACCTACTAACCCCCTTACTCATAAACGCCTTGTAAATTTAATCACTGCTTAGCGAGTTTTTTATTAGTATAATCAACGGGTGCGCCAAAGTTCACCTAAAATTTCAACTCCTATAATTGGAAGTCCGAAAATGTTCTTCCTAACATTTTTCATCCTAACAATCGCAATTCCTAATTTTTTTGTCCCTAATGTTAATAATCCGAAGCATTCATCTTCATAATTTCAGTAGCAATAAACATCTATTATACTATTATTTGTTTTCCTATATTTTCTCAACATAACCATCTTTTATACTATAATTTAAAGTCATATCTTTTTTGTTTAGATTTATTTTTATTCATAATAATTAATATTATTATGCATTAATTTTGCGTAACTTTGTTGACAACATGTAGGTATAACATGATATACCAAAGACCAGAGCAAAACCAGAGTCCCGCTCCAATCATTCAGTCAAGATCCAGAAACGAAATGGGTCCTATTCATAATTATGGTTTAGGTTATGGTAGAACTGTGACCCCAACGCACGAGCCGAGCGAGCGCAGCCAGCGTGCCGCGGCAGCGGCCGGCGAAGTACCAGAACCGAATGGGTCCTTTACTTATTGGTTTAGTTACGGTTATGGTAAACTCTCAGGCCATAAGCATAATCGTGAACGAGTTATGTTTTATGGATTTCATTCATTTAAGACAAAAATATTCTAATAATTTTAATAAACAATAATTTTAAAAAAATGGTTTAATGTAAAAATGTAAAAAGTTGTTAAGTAAAATCACAAGAAATAGTATAAAAACAAACCTTTTTATTACTTTCACTTGGTAAATATTTCTTTCTGAGTATGAGAGAAAATATTATGGTGAAAATGTTTAGGGATAAAAGCGTTATGACAAAAAACATTAGGAGTTTAAATATAACTTTAGGTGAGCCAATATGGACCCAGGGTCCATATTGGCTCACCTAAAGTTCTTCTTCCGAAAATGTTCTTCCTAACGATTTGTAATCCGAATGATCACTCTTCCTAAAATTTTTAATCCTAAAGTTTTCATTCATACTATTTGTATTGCTACCGGCGATGTTCATAACACTCATGTTTCCGAAAGTCGTTATTAATAATATCGTTATGTAAATATATTTAAACTCCTAATGTTTTTTTATCATAACGCTTTTATCCCTAAACATTTTCACCATAATATTTTCTCTCATACTCAGAAAGAAATATTTACCAAGTGAAAGTAATAAAAAGTTTTGTTTTTATACTATTTCTTGTGATTACAAAACAACTTTTTACATTTTTACATTAAACCATTTTTTTAAAATAAAGTATTGTTTATTAAAATTATAAGAATATTTTTTTTGAAAATTAGGAATTGCGATTGTTAGGATGAAAAATGTTAGGAAGAACATTTTCGGACTTCCAATTATAGGAGTTGAAATTTTATGTGAACTTTGGCGCACCCGGACCCATAATCAACCTTATACCAAACAAAAACGTAAGAATTTCAGGTAATCAATTGACTAATAAGGCGTTTATGAGTAAGGAGGTTAATGTCTACCTACTTCGCCACCTGAGTATAAAATATAACATTAAATACCTACATGCAATTCATTAAATAAATAATTACCACGTGATTATTGTTTATGCCTAATAAGCTTGAGAAACGTTACATGGCTAGAAGTAGCACGTGTTACAGATATATTTATGAGCATGTGTTTCTAACTTTTGTCTAGATACGAGTTTATCCCCGTTTATCACGCGGGTGCAATGGTTGGACCGATTATGCAAGTACCCATTACCTATACTTACATTGTTAAACTGTCTTCTTGAATCACTCTATATAATCTACTCTTTAATAAAAAAAAACCTTTTGAAAATTGTAGGGTTGTAAACCGTTGCGTAGTTTTAAAGATTTAAACTTTTATAAACACGGAGAAACTTTGTTCATACTATGTATCTAATGAATCTGAAACTCCCTACACTTCATATTATGCGTTAAAAGCAGAGCACCAAGCAACCTATACTATTTTTATCACCTAAAATTTAATGTTGTAGCCTCCGTCGCTCAATGCAAATGTATACCTATGTATATGAAGATAATTGTTTGCCCGTAATTCTCGACAGCTCTGGTGTCTTTCTATGCTAAAAAAATAAAGTACGTAGGTACTTACTTCATTTATGTTAGTAAACATACATTTATTCGCTGTTGAGACAGCAGCGTACAAGCTTTGCTTTCGTTGTGTGAATGAATTTATTGTTATACTTATATATTATAAATTAAATAACTTTGCATAACCGCGTTTAACTCTAAATTAACTCGCTAGTCAAACTGATTGGCAAGCTGACCTTTTCATGAACAAATTATTGTATTGCATAATAGTTTGACATAGGTCAATAGGTATAGGTTTTATTTATGTAATACAAAATAATGTATGCTTCAATATTGTTCTCCAAAATTTATTATAGCGCCTGTAGTTTTTAGTAGAGCAAAGTACTTATTGATAGCATTGAATTAAATTCATGGCAGGAGTATTTACACTGTTGATTATTTTGTTTTATAAGTTCGTAATGAAATTATAATTATATATTTATTATTTTTAAAGAAACTAACAACAAATGTTGAGTTTCAAAAAATTTTAAAAGCTTACCCTTTGGTTATGTAAACAAAAACATGAACGTAAAGATACTCATTTGCGTCTGTTTAACGAGAAAATTTCGAGCCCTAAACAAAACCATAACACATGACGTCATACTACGCCATTCGAAACCCCTCGCAGCAACGAGTTTTGTTTTCGAATCCTTTTTATATTCAAACTTTTTAAACTCGTAAACACGTCAGCGGCTATAGACTATGAGTCAGTGCCATTATTTTTTTGTCGATTGATTATTTGGTATTAATCTCCTTTGAGAATAAATGTTCTGTGGTATTAATTGTCCACTTGCCATACACGCATTCCGCTTTTATGACAAGTTGTTTCTGTCAGGTCTACCCATCCTTTCTAAGGTCTACCCATCCTTTCTAAGGCACTCTCAACACTTTCCATAACCCGCAGGAGTAATCACATTGAAACCCCCCTTGCTCTGTTGTTATTTGTCACTGTCTATGAGTCGGTGTGGTGACGGAGTCAGAATACAATATGTCACCACCCCATCTCATCCCATGGGTGTCGTAAAAAAAGACTAAGGGACTAATCGTGAATATTATCTTTACGAAATAAAAAGAAGGAAAACTTGAAATTAAAACCTATACCAATCCGTCTGGGCAGGCGTGGTATTAGTAGGCCAAGTAGGTATCCCTCCGTCATGGAAGGAGGCCCGTCCCTGCAGTTGGACATTAATGGGCTGTTATGATGATGAGTCGGTGTTATGAGCAAAGCAAGCCACATCTACATACTTCTCCAGTACCTAATTGGCTCTCACAACAACCTCAGGACGAAATGGGATGATAAAGTTATGTAACTGATCAACAATATAGCAAAACTAATGTAGCAATATATCAATATGTAAACGGCGTACATGGTTCACTTAGTCTGTGGCCCAACTGTCGAACAATGCATGTTTACTAAAATAGCCCATTCCCTCGACTGCTATGACCATATTGATTATGACTAGAATAACAATGCGCGCTTTGTCATTTTGTAAATAGCCATTAAATATTACGGAGATTATCTGACGCTTTACGTTATGTTGAGTTTTATAAGTAATGTTATTATCATTCCTTATTTATAAGTAACTTTGTAGAGTAATAGTATTTTCGTAAAGATAATATTTACGGATAGTCCCTTAGTCGGTTTTTACGACACCCATGGGATGAGATGGGGTGGTGACATATTGTATACTTACTCCGTCACCACACGGAGAGCCGCTAAGCTCCGGTCTATTTTCTCAATAACGCCTTATACTAAACACGTGACATACGTTCCGAGCTAGGTGACGTAATTACATAATCTAGAGCATTGCGGTAACGTGGATTTTCTTATCCGATTGGGAATAAAGAAGGTATATGTTACATGGCATCGTTAAAGGCACATGGTGTTACAACCCCATCCCACCAAGAGTGTCATTTGAATATTATTTTTACAAGGCTGGGAAATTCAAAACGCATATTCGTTTAGGTATTAGGACGGCCTCTGTGGCGTAGTGGTTATACAACATGACTGCTACGCAGAGGTCTCGGGTTCGATTCCCGCTCAATGCAAATATTTATGTGCATGAACATGATTATTTGCATTGGTCTGAGTGTTTCTATGTATAACATGTATGTATTTACAAAAAAATCGTTTTTTACAAAATATCCGTTGTTTAATTACCGATAACACAAGCAGGTTAAGCCTAGCTTACTTTGGGAACAGATGGCGCTGTGTAGAGATGTCCGTGAATAACGTCCCCGTTATAAGAACAATTTTTTTTTTTAATTTATCTTTTTTGCTTAATTATTAATTCGATTTCCAATCAATGCAATTTATTGCAGAAACATGTTTTTTATTGGTCTAGGTGATTTTATTTACAACAGTAATTAAATAAGTTATAGTTAGGTATTAAGTGTATTATATTAAGTCCGCTTTGGTGCCTGTGTGCATTGAGAATGATAAATGTTAAACTACACAATTGTTTAAAGCAAATTAAAAAAAAAAGTACAAATTCTGCTTTATTCGTATCTGCGAGGGACCGTACATGGGTTAGATTTTAAATTGTCAAACTTAACCCTAAACCAGAGTAACCTTCCCGTAGCTTAGGTACGTATATGGCGGTGTTACATTTTGTTAGGGTTACACACAACCTCCAAAATTAACAGGAAGTTCACACCTTGAGTTTTATTCAACTTAACCTTAACCCAAAAGGGCTAGCTCCTTTTAATGACTTTTGTATTTGAAGCGGTTACCTTCACGAAAAGCCTTTATTGTCAGAATAACCAGAATAGCAACTTTGACAAGTAGCTCTTTTGCCAATGTCTTTGTTACAGCAACGAGAACGCTTCCACAGTATCAGCCGATTTAGTTTGAAACTAGATTTCGTTCTAGGAATCTGCAAGAGTTTCTAGAAACTGATGATCTTTTTGTACGTTTAGTCCTTATTTTTTAAAGACCCCGGGATAGAGGGCATGCCTTTGTGTTGCGATAAATTACTATTTAAATATGGCATAAACATTTGTCTCTGTCTGTTCGTCCTTATATAAATTGTTAAAACTACGCAATTCAAACGCGGTTTTTTAATAGTTACCCAATCATTCGACATTCATTTGACGACCTCTGTGGGTGGTTATAACATGACTGCTACGCGCAGAGGTCTCGGGTTCGATTCCCGCTCAATGCAAATCTTTCTATGCATGTACAATGATTGTTTGCTTTGGTCTAGGTGTTTTATGTGTATAATATGTATGTATTTACAAAAAAAAGTATTTATGTATGTTTATCCGTTGGCTAGTACCCATAG
This sequence comes from Schrankia costaestrigalis, assembly GCA_905475405.1. Classification (NCBI taxonomy): domain Eukaryota; kingdom Metazoa; phylum Arthropoda; class Insecta; order Lepidoptera; family Erebidae; genus Schrankia; species Schrankia costaestrigalis. Next base: position 11,416,666 of record FR997838.1, read on the forward strand.
TACAAGCTTTGCTTAGTTTGGGACTAGATGGCGTTGTGTGAATATGTGAGGAATATTTTATTTATTCATGAGGAAGGTTTGTGTGTATAATACATGCAAAATAGTGAGTATACCTAATAAGCATTGCACCCGTGCGAAGCCGGGGCGGGTCGCTAGTACCTATATTATATAATGAATTATTATATAATACTAGCTTTTGCCCACGGCTTCGCTCGCGTTAAATTCGGGGTAGTACGATAGTGCTATCTCTGTCTGACCAGGAAAGGGGAACACCCCTTCACACACACAGGTCACAGAAAAAAAAAGTATCCTATGTTACTCTCCATCCCTTCAACTATCTCCACTTAAAAAGTCACGGCAATTGGTCGCTCCGTTTTGCCGTGATAGAAAGACAAACAGACAGACACACTTGCCTTTTATAATAGGTATTAGATTAGTAATAAGCATGATCCTTTTTTGCGTATATATCAATTGGACCAGTTTTTATTGCCGTCGGCTTTTATATATCATGTCAATATTTAGAACAGAAACAAAAAATCGGCTAATTAATTCATGAACCTGATTCGGAACTTTATATCGGACAAAACTGTGTTGTTAAGTACCAATATAATTGTTTTTTTTTATAAAACATAATGTATAATGTAATTAAATCAAAGTCAACATGGATCCAACAAATAAAATAAAAAACCAGACATTTACTTACTGAATATTTGGAGCTCACGATATCGTTCTCATGTGAAATCGGCGATCATTGTTCCGCCGATAGTAGTGTCGGTTAATGATATTTATTTTAAAAAACCATCAATTGGGTATTTTTACGGAAATGGTAAACTTCTAAACATTTTTATATTAAACGTAATTTTACATGACGTGGTAGTTCTCTTCAGCAGGAGAACTTCTATAGTTTGCTACGCCACAGAGGTCGGCCTGTAAATACCTACAGGCCGACCTCTGTGGCGTAGTGGTTATATAACATGACTGCTACGCAGAGGTCTCGGGTTCGATTCCCGATCAATGCAAATCTTTGTGTGCATGAACATGATTGCTTGCATTGGTCTGAGTGTTTCTATGTATATTATGTATGTATTTAAAAAACAAAAAGTATTTAAGTATGTTTATCCGTTGTCTAGTACCCATAGTACAAGCTTTGCTTAGTTTGGGACTAGGTGGCGTTGTGTGAAAATGTGTGAGGATTATTTATTCATTTTAAATTTTAAGGTCTTATGGCGACAGACGAGCAAGCGGCCAACTTGATGGTAAGCGGTCACCGGCGAAGCTCATGAACTACATCAATACAAGAGCACAGCCAGGCCGCTGCCTACTCTTCGACGTATTTATTTATTTCTTTAGTCCATCCGTTACTAACCCTATACCAATTCGTCTGGCCAGCGCGTGGTATTAGTAGGCCAAGTATCCCCTCCCTCACGGGAGGAGGCCCGTCCCTGTAGCCCACTACAGACGGATCATCATCATCATCATAACAGCCCATTAATGTTAGGACAGGATCCATTACTAAAATAAAGCTAAAAAAAGACATAAAAAAAAGGTATTTTTGTCCCTGGTCCCTACGCACATACACACAATATGCCACGTATTATTGTCATCATTATCTTCGCCAAAATCGGACAATCTATCATTAAACTACTTCTGGTAACATAATGATTCACTTGTAGTACATACAGCAACACATCAAGTTAAACATTTTCATTTGAAATTGTGTCTTATTTCAAGGTATTAAGGTACATGAGTGTCTAGCTTGATTAGTTGCTGTGTGTACCTACAGCATCTCGTAACCCAGCACTTAAGCATGTTATTGATTTTAATGTCAACTCGGAAGCACGTGGACCGCACTATTGTGTTGTAAAGGCCAAGGTTGTATTGATACCGATAATATATTTTGTTATAGCCAAAAGGTTTTAATGTAATAATTAATGGCCCGCTGCAAGGATATACGTACTTGTTATGGTGTGACAATTACGAATATCTATTTTTTTTTGAAAAAAAAAAAGCAAATCTCGTACTCACCTACTATAGTCTATTTTTTTATCTCAGATACTAAAATGACATTTCATGTGTTGCCTGTTTTTTACAACTAATAAATAGTGATGCGGTACAGCCGGTACTTACCGATAAAAATATAGGTTAGTACCGCCGATTACGGTAAATAGAGACTATAGGCTGTTTTTTAATCTCGAATACTAAAATATCATTACTGTTACCTTTTTTTGTGCAATTTATGTATGGTGATGTACCACCACTATCAACAGTTAACGATAAATTTAAATTTTATACAGTTTTTTGGAAGTAATAATATAAAATGTGCAAATTCTAATTTTAAACTCAGGTAAGTAAATGAAACAAAATTTATTTTTGGTACATAATTTATTTTTATTTGGCTGTAAGTACAATTAATCTTTGAGTCTGCATAATAAAATAATAATAATCTTGTTTCATAATAAAATTAATATATAATTCATAATTAAACATCAATTCTTTTATAGAAACGAATCACCATCCCTGGACAAGGTTATTCTTGTACTGATATTTATATGGTTTTCATTCTTTATTCGTTAAAACTAGAATAAAATGAAACTATTACTTGAAGACATAATTACTTTAACCAACTCTTTGTTTTCAGATACTGCAAGTTGTAAACAAAGACCCTGAATTTCCATCCTTTTCTAGAAGCACATTATAAGTATAAAATATTAAAACACCTGCAATTTAAATATATGACCAGAAAATATATATATTGTTTTACGAAAATCTCGTATTCCGTGGTTGTTCCGACGGACCCATGTATGGGTTTCTAAGATATTCAGCAAAATACCAGTGATTTTCATAGTAAAAGCATGAATTTTCTTTGTAATATAAATATTGTTATGTTTCAAGCTTTATATTTTTGATATTATATTAATAGAAATATAACAATATATGTAATATAATTTCACTTTTTTAGGGACATTTTTACCATATTCACTACAGACATTTTCACTTGGAAAAAACAACTATAAATAATTAAATTTACTACCTATTTTGTCATCACAGCCAACAGTCATTAACTGTCGATTCCAAAAGTATTTATAAATTGTTTTAATAAAACCGTATAAAGGGGGCAGAATTTTTTATTTCCCGAAACCCATACATGGGTCGGTCGATCCAACTGGGTTAAGTGCCAACAATTGTAGGACTTCTAACGATTAGGTGGTTTACCCTAATTTGTTTAATGTTATAAAATTACGAAAACTTAAAATAGAAATATACGCCAATGACGTCATGCAAGAAATTATAGGGATGGACATAGAAGGAAAAAAGAGAGAAATTCATTAGATTTGTAGGGACACAACATTGTAATTTGAGCGACTGCTGAGAAATCACTTTTACAGGCGCGCGACTGTACACACAGCAACTAATCAAGCTAGACACTCATGTACCTTAATACCTTGAGATAAGAAACAATTTTAAATGAAAATGTTTAACTTGATGTGTTGCTGTGTGTACTAGCGTTGCCCAGCAGTCGTCTCCCCGCCATCATGTAGTTAGGTCGTCGTAATTATACAGGGTGTTTGGTACATCGTTTGCCAAATTAAAGTAGCTGATAGAAGCGGTCATTACCAGTCTTTCCTCACTCCCCTAGCTGGTTTTAACCTCAACATATTTTAGATATCGATGTAAAGCTATTTTTAAAAGAAAAACCCAATATTTACCATGAACACTTAAATTTTAAAAAAAAATTGTTCCGTGAGTCCTCATAATTATGTTTTGTTTTAAAGTTTAATACTAGGAGCATCAAATAAATTCATAATAGCTCACCAAAAACGTCAACTTTTTGTTTATTGACTTATTATAAGAATAGAGACAGGTAAAATTTAAAGATATGATCAACTTCACAGTACAATAAAAAAATAAATAAAAGAGAGAAAGTTCTTCCATTTTCTGAATAAATGCCTTACTTTATCCTCTTTCCATTGGTATACAACATCCTATAAAATAGTAAATAGTTTTTCTACAAAACATGTGTAATAAATAATTCAAAGTAAAGAAAACACGTTTGATGAATAAGCACAGGTAAATTTACTAGCTATAATTGCTATAATTGATTCATTCTAGCGTACTTAGGTACCTAGTTACTTTAGCTTTTTTTGTCACTGCAGTGGGTCTACCTTATCACATTAGAGTTAATTTTAATATAATAAAAAAAAAAAGTCATCATTTACTATAGCGTCAATAATTACTTCGAATTATTTATTTATTTGTTAAGCACACCAACAGTATGTATGTTTATGTATTACACATGTTTTGTAGAAAAACTATTTACTATTTTATAGGATGTTGTATACCAATGGAAAGAGGATAAAGTACCTACCTCTTCTATCAGCAACTTCTACTATTTGTTTTTATAAATATCTAACAACTATTTGCTAATACATGAGAACTGATATTATGTCAAAGTATCGTCATGATTTAGCTGATGTTTTGTTGTGCGATATTGACCCTAATAGTTTTATGAAATGCAACTAACATTAACTCTAGAGGTGATAAAGGCATTTTTTCTCGACTATACTAACAACCGTAAATATTTTACAATAATTACAAAACGAATCGAAACACAGGGACAGCACTGTTTCTTAAAAGCTGGCTATATTAGTTTTACGTTTGACATTAGTAGTTGTCATTTTAGTGTCCGAGATAAAAAAATAGACTTTAGGTAACGCGTTTGATCTTGCAATATAAAATTAAAAAAATCTTTTAAAATTAAGTTTCAGAACTTCTCTGTTGGATCTGCGGAATTCGAAGATCGCGGTATACCGTGTCCACTACGACACTGACGCATTTTTTTGTATACCTACTGTAATTGTAAAAGCACTAGGTACTATTGTAAAAGTGGGATTCAAATTGTGTCTTCTTCCTTCTTTTGGTGTAGAATTTAGAAGCTGAATCGCGTCAAGCCCTTAGACGCGGTCCCTAGATCTTAAGTGAGGCTAGTTATACTTCCCGCCATCCTTGTGACCAGTTAAAGAAATATAGTACACAAAATATTAAATAAATATTCCTCACACATTCACACAACGCCATCTAGTCCCAAACTAAGCAGAACTTGTACTATGGATACTAGACAACGGCTAAACATACTTAAATACTTTTTTTTGTAAATACATACATATTATACATAGAAAACACCCAGACCAATGCAAACAATTATATTCATGCACACAAAGATTTGCATTGAGCGTGAATCGAACCCGAGACCTCTGCGTAGCAGTCATGTTATATAACCACTTCGCCAATGAGGTCGTCATACAAAAGACATCTATGCCGAAGAAAATAATTTTGTGGATCGTAGAAATTATTTTACTTAGTGATACTCGTACAGTCACGAGCATAAATATATTACTATGGGCAGGTCGGCAATAACATCTGACATTTCAATGAGTTCAATAATATCTCTCTGCACGAACGCAGCATAAATATCTGATCACTCATTGGCAACATATAATTCTGACAGGCCACAAAGCAAAAATATGTGACGCGCCACTTTTCTCAAAAATATCTGACATGTCGTCTTGTGCAAATATATCTGACATTTGATATTTTCTGTATTTCTGCAAAAATTGGTGTGTTTTCCCAGTAGCGTGCATTAATATCTGACTTCAACATGGCGGCATAAATATCAATTACCTTTCTGTAATTTAAATTTATTTGATATAATTTGAGTATTTACATAAAAATAGTTGGTTTATATTATATTTATTTATATTAATAATTAAAATGAATATTATTCCCATTTATTTACTTTAAATAAATATTTTTTCATGATTTGCTTTGAAGTGGTAATAACATCTATATTCTAACATTATATATATATTTTATTTGTATAAAGTATACTAATAACAATATATTAAATAATAAAAATAATAACAGGGAAATAATAAAAATAGTAATTATACCTTCACTGTTTTCATCCATAAGACATTAATATTTCGATACTATTATTATTCGTAAATAACATAACGATATATTCTTTATTTGTTATTGGTCCTATTTATTATTCTTTCTGTTATACATTGGTCCTACTTTTATGTTAAGGTTTTAGACTAAACCTTCTTTGTTAAATGGACTATTTATGCATAAAAATTATTAGAGACCCCTCACACGGTGGACCGACGACTTGGTTAAAGAGGCGGGAAACCGATGGATGAGGGAGGCACAGGATCACGCAAGGAGATATTTGGAGGAGGCCTATCTCCAGCAGTGGACGTCAATTGGCTAATGAAATCTTTTAATATAAATGGAACCAGTAATTTGTTTGATAACAAGCCGTGAGACTGACTGTCGTAGAGACCGTTATTCCGTGACCACTTTTAGGTTAGTAGTAGGTAAACTAATGGCCACCATACACTTAAGCCTGAAGCCTCCCTAAATGGTTTCTACTTGTTTCTTGTTGGGGATTTAGTCGAACATCCAGTGCACACATGTAATCAGAATAACAAAGTAATTAATTAATTTCGTAATTCGTTGCATCTGTTATTCTGACTTGGTTCATATCTAGGTATCTGCTGCAGGATAACAGTTTAATACACAACTCTCACACAGTCCGTAAAAGGTTTCATGCAAGAACTCATACGCTAAAACTCATAGATTTTCCGCCCAGGATCACGGGCTTAATCCTATAAAAAAATTGCGGGGTTTAATGTTCAGCTATGAGATCAATCTAAGGTTCAAACCACAACACAAGGTTAAAACGGTCCCTACGACAATTAGTCTCACGGCTTGTTATTAAACAAATTACTGGTTCCATTTATATCAAAAGATTCCAATCCAATCCATTAGCTAATGGACGTCTGCTGGACATAGGCTCCCTCCAAACATCTCCTTGCGTGATCCTGTGCCTCACTCATCTATCGGTTTCCCGCCTCCTTAACCAAGTCGTCGGTCCACCGTGTGAGCGGTCTCCAATAATTGTTATGCATAAAAGTCCATTTAACAAAGAAGGTTTTAGACTAATAACATAAAAGTAGGACCAACGTATAATAGAAAGAATAATAAATAGGAGCAATAACAAATATAAAAATATATCGTTATGTTATTAACGAATAATAATAGTATCCAAATATTAATGTCTTATGTATGAAAACAGTGAAGGTATAATTACGTCCCTGTTATTATTATTTATATATTGTTATAATTATACTTTATACAATTAAAATATACTTATTATTTTAGAATATATATATTATTACCACTTCAAATAAAATCATGAAAAAATATTTATTTAATGTAAATAAATGGGAATAATATTCATTTTAGATTTTAAATTATCGCGATTTGTATACATCATACTATTTTCACGGGTCTTACTCGCGGTATTACTAATTAGCCTAGATACTACAAGGGCCGTGGTCGCGGAGGGACTCCGCGACCACGGCCCTTGCAAGTCGGCCGAAACGTCGGAGAAAATCCTAGGTATTTATATTACTAGTATCTAGGCTAATTAGTAATACCGCGAGTAAGACCCGTGAAAATAGTATTAAATATTCATTTTAATTATTAATATAAATAAATATAATATAAACCAACTATTTTTATGTAAATACTCAAACTATATCAAATAAATTTAAATTACAGAAAGGTAATTGATATTTATGCCGCCATATTGAAGTCAGATATTAATGCACTCTACTGGAAGAACACACCAATTTTTGCAGAAATACAGAAACAATCAAATGTCAGATATATTTGCACGAGACGACATGTCAGATATTTTTGAGAAAAGTGGCGCGTCACATATTTTTGCTTTGTGGCCTGTCAGAATTATATGTAGCCAATGAGTGATCAGATGTTTAAGCTGCGTTCGTGCAGAGAGATATTATTGAACTCATTGAAATACCGCGAGTAAGACCCGTGAAAATAGTATTAAATATTCATTTTAATTATTAATATAAATAAATATAATATAAACCAACTATTTTTATGTAAATACTCAAACTATATCAAATAAATTTAAATTACAGAAAGGTAATTGATATTTATGCCGCCATATTGAAGTCAGATATTAATGCACTCTACTGGAAGAACACACCAATTTTTGCAGAAATACAGAAACAATCAAATGTCAGATATATTTGCACGAGCCGACATGTCAGATATTTTTGAGAAAAGTGGCGCGTCACATATTTTTGCTTTGTGGCCTGTCAGAATTATATGTAGCCAATGAGTGATCAGATGTTTAAGCTGCGTTCGTGCAGAGAGATATTATTGAACTCATTGAAATGTCAGATGTTATTGCCGACCTGCCCATAGTAATATATTTATGCTCGTGACTGTACATACAGCAACTAATCAATCTAGACACTCATGTACCTTAATACCTTGAAATAAGATACAATTTCAATGAAAATGTTTAACTCGATGTGTGCTGTTTGTACTCGAGTTACACGAGCTACAGCTTGCATACATATTTATACATTTACGTAAACTACTAAACATGAAATATATCTACATTCTGCAATTATATGCTAAAAATTCCTTACGATATGAATTTATTACAAGTTACTATGGCCATAATGCGCAATTCGCGCTTCATACGACACAGTAAGTGATATATATTCTGCTAAAGAAATATGTGTCTTATTCCAAATTAATAAGGATTACGGGGTTTGGCTTGATGATGTACTGTATGTACGTGCTTCCATACTTAAAAATGTTACTTTGCTGCTGTTTTTTTTAGGTTGTTACTAATTGTACCGGATACCACGCTGGCCAGACGGATTGGTATAGGGTTTAATTTCAAGTTTTCCTTCTTTTTATTTCGTAAAGATAATTTTCACGGATCACAAAGTATAGTCGATATTAAAACATGAAAAGGTCAACAATAGTAAAACACCAAATAGCTGCTTCTAAAATTTATTCACAAATCATAAGTCGAAAATTGTTAAAATATTCAGGTCCATTTGAAACGATTTTGTCTTCTCAGTAAAATTACTTGATGTAGTATGGGGCAGCGACGGCAGGGAGAGAAGAATAAGCCACAGCTCCGGTGTATGGGGAGTACACTGATGGGACGTAACCAGCTGCAGGGTATGCGTAGTCAAGACCGGAGGAATAGGCAACGTATTGAGGGTTCGGGCTTGGAGCAGCGAAGGCTACTGCCAGCATGGCGAAAAGGGCTACCTGGAATACGAAACATAAGAAAATTTAAAATACAACATTTTAGCCGTTTTTGAGAAATCAGGTAACAAACACAAAAAAAATACAAACGAATTGAAATTCCTCCTTTTTTTGAAGTTAGTTAAAAAAAGAATCAAGTCTTTTGTTTCGTTAATTGAATTAGAAAAAACATATATTTCTGAAAAAGTAAAAAAAAAACTTTAGGTTCCTTGCCATTAAAACCACAGTACCCACTTTTTGCAAAAAAATAGTTTGAAATGATCCTTAACCAAGGTATTTGTTAGACAAATTTCCCTCCATCCCTCTTATACCCATACCATAGACCATAAGCTACTGTGTTAAGTTGCTATGATCTAAGTAGTCTTCTTGCGATATGACAAAATAAGATGTGATCGCAATAAATATTCTAAGAAGTCAGAGTTTCATAAAATATAAATGAACGAAACACTTACAATTTTAGCGAACATGGTGATTGAATGAATTACTTCAAATTATACTGAGCTTCAGAGTTATGAAGCTTATATACTAAAAAGTTAGCCTTGATCTTTATTGTAATATCCTACTTGGTGTAACTGATAATCTGTCAAAACGAAGGCGACAAAGTTTGATGATCTTTGACAATAGGCGATATCCTGACTCACCTTATTAGGCGACCGTGTAATTGGCAACGTTTGTTTAACCCTTACAGACCTGTGTTGTTAATCTTTTACTATTAGCTTCGTTATTGAATGAGATGTATATGGATCTAATGATAAAATGCCTAAATTTGGGGTGATGTTCAGCTAGGGGTCGTCTAGGTTGGTATCTGTCTATACCCATCGTTGTGCCAGTTTAATGCACCTCTGATTAGTAAGGTGGAAATATGAATGGGGCCATGCCATCTATACCGTATTCATTTGGGCCTGAGAAATTTGGTAAACAAACAAAAAAATGGGTCTTTTTAATATCACTATTACTCATTTATAGATAATTATAATCTATGGACACGATGAAGACTCGAAAATTATAAAAAAAATATGAATATGTTAACGACTTTACAATAAAATAGAAATTTCATTACCTATTATGTTTAAATAATTTAAATATTATAATTAGATCACCAAGTAATCAATTATTTTTTTTTTCCTTTTTAAACATTACATACGAACTAAACGACAATGATGAAGAGCCTACAATTGTCAATGTCTTAAATGTCATGTATCGCATTAATATGTCATAACAGAAGAAGAATAATATTACAAATTAATGGGATTATTAAAGAATTTGTTAATTAATTTATAATACAAGCTGGGAACAGTTTTCTTTAATCTAAATTAGAAGTTTCCGATTGATAGAAATTGAAAAAAGTGTTTTTAAAAAGCAATTTACAAATTTGTAAGTTTTATTTATATATTCTGCTTCTCAATAAACTTTTATTGCCTTAATTCAAACATTATTTACTAAATTCACATTTTCTTATCCAGGTAGAATACACTTATTTATATTTACACAGAGTTATTTATTGTTTAGTTATGTTTTTAGTTAAAATTGTTTGAAAACCGCGGTATTTTTGCAGTTTGACAGATTTGACATGTTTATAATACTTTTTCTCATGCTATCTTGAATAGGGTATAGTAAGAATACCGTTTGCTTTTATTCGGTTCGAATCAGATATCCCCTTGATACAAACGGACTTCAGCATCGTAAAGTCCTTTTGATATTTGGAAAACAAAAGTAACTATAGGGATACTCTCTCAGAAACAGAAACCTCATTAATATACTTGCTTTACAGGTCTCGGTTGGAGCAAACGTGTCCTAGAGTTGCCAACACGACTCGGTTGTAGGACTCTTCGTACCTAGGTGGACCGGCGATAAACAGATCTCTGGGTCGGACTGGATGCGAAAGGCGCAGGACCGTATTCTGTGGCGGCGGTTGTGTGTATATTTTTTTGACTTCCTTGTGTAAGGGTTGACGGGTAGCTCCCCAGTTGTTCATAGGGCAGAGGTTATGTAACCCGGAGGGCGCGCGATGCGAAGCAAGAGGGTAGACTTCCTCTCTCACGCGGTTTCATGACCTGCTCGCCTAAAGAGGCAGCAGTGTCTCATTTGCAGCTGCTAAAGACTATGACTTGAACCATGGTCTTCATCGACAGACTGGTAACTTCTGATTACTTTTGTTTCCTATCATATGACGTTTCACATTTGTAGCTATTGAGATATATCTTTTGAAGTATAAACAAAGGAAGCCTTATTGTGTATGTAAGTCGCGTCTCAGTACGTTTGTCTGTGCTCATAATTTACATTGATTCCCAACTGAGAATTATTTGTATAGTTTTCGTCATTGTTCGAGAATTCAAGGACATGAGCCACCTATAAATATGGAGGGAATAATTGTATTAAGGACAGTGTGCTAACAGGCAAGTGTATCACAGGACTTCAGAAACCTTTATAAATAAACAAATAAAATTCAAAATGTTTGCTAAATTGGTGAGTAAAGTGATTTTCTTAATACTGACAACGCTTTTTAAGCTTTCCACTCTTGGTCGTAGAATTTCAGTAAGTTATAAATTAAAGATGATTAACAACACAACCCCGCCTTATTCAAAGGCCCTCGTATAAGACGACGCAGAAAGAAATAGTGGAAATGGTTTAAATGGGAGGTTTATAAAACTTAAAGCAAGACCTGTTTTTTGCCTAATCTACCTACCATCTAAGTTTCTGGAATGAGACTAGCAGCAATCGCACAAATAAACGAATCTTCTTGAACTAGAATTCTACGCAGTACAGTTGTTTTGCGTACAAACTAATATCATGAATCTGGTTCTTTATCCTTAATCTAAAAAGATAATAATGTGTTATAAACTTGTAATGTGATGTGGATCTTTCAACTTATGGTTGATCATTCTATACATTGTTATGGATTCATCAATTGAAGCAATAGGTGACAGGTTAAATAATTAATATCACCTTTATTGTATCCACATAGACATGATGGTTTTAGAATGCTGTTCTTTTATACATTCAAACCGAGTGAGAAGTGTAATAGTGATTTGTGACAGCAAAAAGTAACTCCCGAGTATTTATGCGGTTGTGCATAATTTTTTTTCTATCCTTAACATTTCTTATTACTCCTCTTAGCACTTTTAAGTAGATACAGGCTACCACACCAGCCAGGCAGTTTGTTATAGTTTCTGTTTTCGAATTTTAAACAGTGTTTTCTATCCTAAACATTTCTTATTACTCTTCTTAGCACTTTTAAGTAGATACAGGCTACCAAACCAGCCAGGCAGTTTGTTATAGTTTCTGTTTTCGAGTTTTAAACAGTGTTAAATGTATACGCATGGATCAAACTCCGATCTACTATTACTTTGTTCTAACCTTCTTCTTATTACCTTCCAGATAATCTTATTTGCTGTATTGGCGGTGGTATTCGCAAGACCCCAGTTATATTCTGGCTATGGTTACGGAGGTTATTCAGCAGGATACCCTAGCTACTACGGCTACTCTGGATACTCCAACCCCGTCGCTTATGGATCCTACGGGTCATACGGAGCTTCGCCTTATAGTTACGGATATGGATACTATTGATAATATTTGACTCTAAACGCTTATGCCAAATTGAATTGATTTTTTTACGTTATTTTGTGTGCAATAAATATCTATTTACTTACTGTATAATTATTTTTCAAAACTTTTTTTTGAAACCTACTCCCAAAGAGAGAATAAAAGTAAATAAAATCACGTATTTATCGGATTTACAACCGATTAATAAAGTCGCTTTTTAAATTAGAAAAACACATGGTACCTATTGATTTTATTAATACAATATAATAGACTTACAAAATATCAACAATATTTCAATTTCATAAAGTTCGTGAAAGTCCAAAGAGTGTCTCAACTACCTATGTGGATAAGCTTAACAGGTTGTCTGTCCAGCTAGTATACACAATAGTAAAACAATATAAACGTATCATATATGATACATGAAACAGGCAAAGGGTTAATATGTTTACAAGTGCGGAGACAACGATTACTAGAAGCCCTTTGTACAGCAAACGGTCTGGGTTGCGAGGTAATTTTGTTGGCCAATGATACCTTCTTCAATTTCATGCCTGCTACTCTGGACAACAAAGGGCTATTAAGCAAGCATGGCAGCCTATGTATAATCCTTGTGTGCATTTGCATTTAATGTTCGGATTGGTTTGATGTAAGTATGATTTTAATGTATTATATGAATATAAGAGCTCTGCTTATTTAAATATTGATCATATTTTATTTCTTAAGAAATGTAACACTCACTTTTGCTATCATCTCGATTTTCAGTCTAGATTAAGGTAAGGTAAGATGATGATGCGTTTCAATCTTATTATGTGATAGAGCTTTTATACCAGAATGGTTTATAAAATGTAAAAAGGTTTTATAAGTATCTTTATAGTTGAATATAGACAATACAAGAACAAAGATTACCCCGTCAAAACAAGACATTATAGACCTAGCAATAATAATAAAACTTCTTTAACTTTGTAATATCTCTCACTTGACACTGGCAAAAACTATGTTCATGAGGCCATTAATAAATAAATACAATACAATAATAATGAAACTTCTAAGGTCTCCAAGGAATCTAAAACGTTAGAACAAAGCTAGTTACTAACTAAAAATAGACCAGTTATTATTATGAATATCCAGTTGTTGTCTCTTAGTGATAGATACCGCCTAACACGGATGTTGGGTACTAGATGTACACGTATGTGAATTCATTGCTCTGGAGATCAAGGACACTTTTTATCTAAGTAATACAAGACTTCTGAACGAGGCGTGGTCGCGTAAACTTGTATATAAGCTAGAGCATACAGTCGAAGATTATCACTTGAGTCAATCCCAAGTAACGCAACAATCAACCATGTTCTTCAGACTGGTAAGTTAAATTATTATTTTTATATTTATTTTACTTTTTTTATATTATTAATTGCCCTAGTAAAAAAAGAATAATATTTATTAAAATTGTTACTTCGAATGGAAAACTATATACCAATCTGGCTGGCCAGTGTGCTATCAGTAGGCCAATTTTCTATTCGTTATTCAAGGAGATCTGTCTCTGCAGTGGTACATTAATTGACTTTTATGACGTTTTGTGCAATAAGTAGTTAATTATCCTCGTGCTAACGTTAAATAAGTCTAGTGTTTCCAAGTAAGAAACTGTAACTAAGCTTAGACTTTGGAACTGGGGTTCAAGTTTTCATTCTTTTAACTTCGTAAAGATAATATTTACGGTTAGTCCCTTAGTCGGTTTTTACGACACCCATGGGATGAGATGGGGTGGTGACATATTGTATTCTTACTCCGTCACCACAAGGACATGTCACGCATACATTGTATAATTACGACATTTTACCTTAAATACTAACTGTAACAAATAGGGTCAAAACAGACAATGTTAAAGGGTTAAACATATACTATAATGATTGAAAAGTCTCGTGCTGTTATCTTAAAAGTAATTTGAGTATTTCTTTTGATAGTGGGAGCAATGCAAAGTCATAATTTTGCCGCATAATACCTACTACTCTAGGGACTAAAATCCCTATCATCTCACTATCACTATCTGAAGGTGACTAGCGGTATAAGACTATTTAAATATTCGTTTAGTGTTCGGTTGAACTGCCCTAAATACTCGTCAACCTGAGCTGATATTTCACTACTAAACATAAAACCTTCTAACATAATCTCGAATGACGCTATTCTTAACAGGTGAAGCCAGTAATAAGACATTTTACGGGTAATTTGACTTATTAGAGACCCCATGTTACGACACCACGTAACAAGGTGGACAGAAGTTTGTGTCTCCTTTTGGTCAATTGTGCGATCTTATTATTATTATAACAAGCTGTTTACGTTGATCTGGGAAACGATTTTGCTTATTTCATTCGTGAACAAAATAGAATATTAATTATTTATCGGACACAATCATTACAAACTGTAGATCATCCTGTCTTCTAAAATTAATGATAACTGTATTAAAGTTTGATAAAGTTTATCTTAAATGTTTATAGGATAATTTCTAATAAAATAAAACATACAAATAAATAGTTTTTGTTATTAGTATTATAGCATTTAAGTAATGTTATTTTGATTTTTATATTCTCTTTAAACGATGGAAGAATTTAAGCTCTAAACAGATTTCGACCTAGTACTTTCTTCACTTTATGCAAAGTTGGTAATACCGATGGGCATTAGCACCGGTGCAATAAACCAATTTCATTATAGGAAATTGTACGCTAAGCCATTAGGAAACCTACGATTTTGCATTTATTTCATCTTTATCTACATGTTTATTGTTATTTAGAGTAAAATAACAAAATAATCATTCTAGAATTTCTCATTCTCATTTCATCTTTTTTAGAACAACTAAAGCATAAAAATAATAATCTCAAAATTTCTTTGCAGTTCTTCTTGTTCGCCGTGTTGGCTGTCGCCTTCGCTAACCCCAAGCCCGACCCAGCAGTGCTCGCATACACCGCTCCTGCTTACGCCCCAGTCGCCTACACCGGTTACTCTGCACCCCTCGCCTACGCTGGTGGTTATGCTGCGTACCCCTACGGTTACTCCGGCTATTACGTTCGCTGATTCCTTTAACAACCAAAACTTTATACCTGCTCCACAATGACAATGATTTGCCAAATTTTTTAATATAAGTTTGTAAGCAATTATTTTATTGTTTTATTTTACCCATGCGTGTTCACGAAAGCGTGTATGTTGATGTTGTAAAAACGAAATACCTCTTTAAAAAATATACATCAATCATTCGGTCGTGAAGCGATTGCAGGTTTGTAACCCACGTAGGATAATTATTTTCGTGATCCACAAAAGCAAAAAGGCTTGATTTTAAGTGCACTGAGATATAAGTACATACAGGTGAAGTTAGTCTAATACCTTGGTAAGTATATAATTATCTGCCTGTTACATCAAAGATCATTCGTTTTATCCCCGAACAAGTAAACCTTCATTTACATTTAAATTCGATGATTTGGTCTCGGTGAAATAATAATGTATGATTAGTTAAGCCACGCTACTGCATCTGCCTCCTTGTGGTAACGGAATAAGAATATAATATGTCACCTCTCCATCTCATCCCATGGGTGTCGTAAAAACGGACTAAGGGATTATCCGAGAATATTATCTTTACGAAATAAAAAAGAAGGAAAACTCGAAATTAAACCCTATACCAATCCGTTTGGCCAGCGTGGTAGTAGTAGGCCAAGTATCCCTCCATCACGGGAGGAGGCCAGTCCTTGCAGTAGGACATTAATGGGCTGTTATGTTGACTGCATCAGCGTCAAAAAGGGAACAACAAAAGACATCGGAAAATACCTATGTTTTTAAGAGATGACCAGGAACGAGTTCTTGCTTAGTAAAGTTCTGCCCAATCTTGTGTTTAAATTATTGCGCCATAGGTACGCATGTACTTTCTGTGATAGATAGACCATTACACATTTCAGAAATAAAAGCAAAGCAAAGTCATGAAGTTTCTATCTGTCACTCGAATGACATCATTTTGCCTATCCAGGCATATACTTTTTCACACTACTTTTGAAGAAGCCCATATCATTATGGCTTAAAATCTTTCCTATGCTGAGGAAAGCATTTCCGTATGTTTTAGTGCTATGCGATAAAGAAGACAGAATGTCTGACTATGATATTGAAAGCTCTCATTAGCCTTTTTTTTTTTTTTCTTTTTTAAAAGACAACCCCGTACTAGGGATCATGCCCTGTGTCGCGGGGACCTTTTACAAACATCAATTAACGGACACAAAGAACACCCAGACCAGGATCTTCTCTCCCTTCTGTTCTTAAAAGGGGAGGTAGGTGACATTATCAATGGTGCATTCAATAGAACCGTATAAAATTTTATGGAACACATAAGAAAATGTAAATGTACTTATTACGAATACTATTACTATCCCATATTACGACAATGGAGTCGCAAAAAGCGACTTAGGTTAAAATGTCTACTAAAGCAGTGGTCTAAAAATAATGTCTGCTCAAGGGATGGAAGACTAGAGGAAGCCCGTCCTTGCAGTGGGGTGTCTTCACCTTTGTCTTGTCGATTTGGATAAACTGGGACTGTGGCACTGATACTTAAACGTTTTTTTGTTAACAAAAAATTATTGATGTAATTTAAGCTAATTTAGGATTTGATAATATAGTTATTTTGTGCAGGTCTAACCTTGAGAATTACTGCACCTAAACTTATCAAACTGTAACAACTAAAAAAATCAAACTCACCTGTTTAGGAATAATAGGCGTATTGAAATAACAAAGACTTGATTGCCAAAACAGAACTCTCTTTTTTAAAACCTTTATTAAATATTTATGGGATTACTAGTTGTAAGTAATAATACCCTATTATATTATTATGTTTTTTAATAATTAAATAATGACTAAGTTCTAACTCGGTAACAACCAAAAAAAAAATACAACCTATAAATAAAATAAATAAATAACAATGTTTTAAGATAAGTATTGTTCTGTCAATTATTATAATGTATTCAATAGTTTGTTGTTAAATGAATAATTAATACGGTAAATGGTGGCGATCGCACGAGAGGCCTTGACTACAGGTATAATGATGCATGGAAATATTTACCGGCACTCATGACTAAGTAAATTATTTGTACGTATATAGAGCAATGTAGTGGCTAACGGCTGGATATTTGTGTGTAATGTTTAATAAATCATCATGCCAGCCTATTAATGTCCCACTGCAGGGACAAGCCTCCTGCCGTGAAGGAGGGATACTTGGCCTATTAATAACACGCTGGCCAGACGGATTGGTATAGGGTTTATTTCATTTTTTAATTTTAAAGATGATATTTACAGATAGTCCCTTAGTCGGTTTTTACGACACCCATGGGATGAGATGGGGTGGTGGCATATTGTATTCTTACTCCGTCACCACACGGTTTAATAAATAACCCTTTTTAATTTTTCTAACGTGGGAAATCATTTAGTCAATACTCAATACTTTATTGCAATGCCATAGGGATTACATGGGAAATAACTAATGTAAGTATGTACACAGCATCATAATTATGGGACAAACTTAAATACTAATTAAATCTAATTAACAATATTTAGTTGCCACACTGTAAAGAGCGCATTGAAATTGCAAAGGAAGTTCAGAAGAATACGAGTATTATAGTCTATAAGTATTTTATTATTTTCTTTATTTACATTCTTTCTCAATTAATTACATTTTTAAATTTAAATATAAAAATTAAACATTTAAAAATATAAAAAATGGTAGACCCACCAGCATCGGGTACAGGGACCAAGCTACTGGTGGTTAGGGCTCCAGAGACAGGAACCTCCTCATAATACGTTCCGTGTCGAGCAGTACTGCCTTCTGCATCAGACCTAAGATCCAACTGCCAAGCGAGAGTCTACGAAGATGTTTATAGAGACTCTTTGGAATTAGTCCATTCACAGAAAGTAGGTATATTTATTATTAGTTTTAGAGTCTGTTAAAAATTAGAAAATTCGTACGTTCGATCCCAGAATTATTGTCTTGAATTTAGATGTTTTTGTGTGCATTAAATTGATGTTTGTGAAGTCACCATGGTTCATATTATTATCCACAGTTCATTCAAGTGTCTGTTTTAAACAAATAAAAAAGTACAAGCCGATGCTGTATGTTTTTTGACTGATTTTGACTTGGGTTGTCTTTAAAAAAAAATTAACGATTTAAGTTTAAATATGCAGACTATAGTTATTTATTATTGTAAGTAGTATTACAACAAAAATGTAATATAACTATGCAACAATATAATATTTGCGGAAGGTAATCTAGTTTATTTACAAACTACAATGTAAGCTCTGATACTAAGGTTAACTTATAATTAATTCATATATTACTTTACCTGTACATTTATAATCGACAGAACTAATGTTATACCTTTGTTTATTTTGTTATAATTGTATAATGAGTGGAAAGATTTTATTAAATAACTAATCCTGCAGTAGGGTTTGTGCCAATATTATCATAAAGTCACTCCCTATATAAATTAAACAGTCATGACAATCGAACACGTAACCTATCTTGTGGCAGGCATATACCATGACCTCTGCGCTACTAATGTATCGTAGAAGGTGGCCCAACTGTGTAAAAACTAGTAAAGCAAACAAAACTGAATAATAACAATACTTTATTTTACGTACAACTAAAAAAAATACAAAATTTACATGGATACAAAAGAGGTCCTTACTACAAATAATACGAAATAAAGTTATGTTAAATAAGCTTACACCGTTTTGAACTTTGATCGATTGTTAAAAGGCACATTTTAGAATTAAATGGTGTTGTGTGTTTTTAACGTTTTTAATAGAGTAGGTATGACTTATTGTTTAAGAGCAGAACAGTTATAATTACACACAAGTTCACACAACAATACATCAAGGTAAAAGTTCAAATATCTTATCTTGCCATTCCTTTAGTGTCACATTGCAGATATCTGATAGTGCCCTGCTAGTACCACAAAGGTCTTTATATTCCCTTATTCGCTTTTACGACACCTTATAGACAAGAAGGGGTGACATTTAGTATTCTTAGTACGTGAATACAGTTATGGGCAGTTACTCTTTAACGAAAGACATTATTAAATGAAAATGAAGTAAGAAATCTTTTAATTACAAACTATGTAAATTCTACTTATCGCGCATAAAGATAGTCTCCATAAGCGTAGCCATACGATGTTGGTAGAGAATAAGCAGAAGATAAAGGTCCAAAAGAACTGTAGCCGCCATAAGGAAAGCTTGGTGAATAGGCTGGTGGAAATGCAGCAGGGATTGTTCCCGGCAGTGATGCAGGAAATGCTGGTTGGACTGCTCCAGGAATAACTGGCTGTGCCAACGGTGATGAGTAGGCTGAATATGCTGCAGGTGGTCCGTAGAACGGCAGTGATGAAAAAGTTGAAATATACGGCTTAGAAGATACTGACATGATCAGAGCTGCCATTGTGATCTGAAAAATTAATTGAAAAAAGGTTAGATTATAATTAGCTGTTCATTGCCTTCTTCACGGGCGCCGAGATCTTCCAGGTATATTATTAATGCATGCCACACGTAGTTCTGAATTAGAATGTCATTTGAGCCAGGTTCATATATTTAATTTAAGAAAACTTAATTATGATGTCCTCTGCTCGGGATCAAGCCCTTTGGCGCAGGGCCTTTTAGAAACATTAGTTTAACGGACAGAAATAACATCCAGGCATTGTCGTTGGTGGGATTCGAACCATTGACTTCAATCACGCCACTTGCATACACTTCCGCTGCGCTAGAGAGGCTGTTACACGACCTCTGTGGCGTAGTGGTTATATAACAATGACTATGCTACGCAGAGGTCTCGGGTTCGATTCCCGCTCAATGGAAATATTTGTGTGCATGAACATGATTATTTGCATTGGTCTATGTATAATATGTATGTATTTACAAAAAAAGTATATAAGTATTAATATCCATTGTTCTGTTACCCGTAACACAAGTAGGTTGATCTTGTACTGGGGTATTATTGGTCTGGTTATACTCGTAATAGACTGATATCAGTGGAGTTACAGAACATCACCAAAACATTACCTTACTTTATTTTTAGAACTAACGACACCTACAACAATAATATATTGTATTTAAAGAGCAGTATGATAATTTTTTTCATCCTTTTTTATCTGAAAGACAAAGTAGGTGTGAGATGTCGATTATCGCAATAAAAAGTGGCACAAAATACTATTTTTGTTACCAAGTCATCGTAAGTACTTTACCCTTTATACTAGTGCTTTAGAAAAGCTCAAATAATAATATTGTTAACGCCAATAAATTGCTTTAGAATACCTAATCATGTTAAACGTTAAATGTATCCTTTTGAAGTTATTCGTACCTCTTTTAGTGGCCGTTTACGACACCCTACGTGGAGAAAAATGAGAGTAATTTTTTTGTTTGTAACAACAAGTCAAAAATACTTGCATCCAGGAAATTTTTAAAAATCACAATTTAATTGCTTTAATTCAATTAAATATTCAAAATTATATTTGCTTTTAGATAAAAAAAATAAAAATAAAATATTTGCCTTTATAACAGTTTAAAAAAATAAGAAATGTTCGCTTCCTTTAATTAATTTAGATAATTGGTGTATTTGCTTATTATTTCACTTGTAGTCCTTTAAAGCAAAGGCATAATAGTCGAACATCAAAACAAATTGTACAGCCCTTATTTAGCAGAAACACTAATCACAACTTACCAAAAATATCTTTGCCATTTTAAATTAGTTAGCACTGTTAACCACTCTTCAAATTACACTGTGTGACATTAAAAATATACTAACCTTATATATTTGTCAGTATTTCACTAATGTTAATGTAAAACATAAACATATATGTAGAAACAAATGAATATTTTGAGTATAAAAGAAGTGATTCCTTACAAATTGCCAAGGCCTTTTTGTACGGTTTTTAGATGAACAAAAGAATATATTGTGTGTGACTGAGGTGTGTAATAGCTGGTTATGCTGATGTTACGAAATTTTTATGGAATACTCTAGCCAGTTGAAGTAAATCAAAGGTTAGGGAGAAAAAGGGAATCATTACTTGAAAAATATTCTGTAATAGCTGTACTCTATTAATTAAATTATCCGTGTGGTGACGGAGTAAGAATACAATATGACACCACCCCATCTCATCCCATGGGTGTCGAAAAACCGACTAAGGTAATAACCGTTACTACTATCTTTACGAAATAAAAAGAAGGAAAACTTGAAATTAAACCCTATACCAATCCGTCTGGCCAGGCAGCGTGGTATTAGTAGGCCAAGTAACCCTCCGTCACGGGAGGAGGCCCGTCCCTGCAGTGGGACATTAATGGGTTGTTATGATGATTAATTAAATTAGGTAACTAGCAATATGCATTAGCATACATAGAAGCGAAAGGTTATAGCGGTCCTATTACCGTATGAAACTTGGTGAAAATCGAAAATACAGTTTAAAAATCAAGGGAATAAGGATGGTAGTCATAAAATGACTTTACTTTCTCACCATTTCCTTGTCGGTCTGACCAAAAGCTTCATCACACTACCTCCTAACCTAGTGTGCCGGAAGTATATTCCTTCATTTAATGGTTTAGTATAGAAAAGAAAATCCGTACCCTCTAGGGCGAGATAAACTCCAATAAATTTTTCCGTAGGATGACTAAGAAACTCAATTATGTTAACATCATAATAATCATAACAGCCCATTAATGTCCCACTGTAGGGACGAGCAGTTTCCTCCGTCACAGGAGGAGTCCTGTGGCGGAGGAAACTTGGCCTACTAATACCACGCTGCCCAAACGGATTTGTATAATTTCAAGTTTTCCTTATTTTTATTTCGTTAAGATAATATTCACGAATAATCCCTTACTCGGTTTTTACGGCACCCATGGAACGAGATGGGTTGGTGACATATTGTATTCTTACTCCGTCACCACACGGAGACGGACATTACATCCCCATCGACGGAGGATATGTTAACATAGGTCTAAATTATTTAATGAAACAAAAGATCGATTACTTAAAAATTTTATAATTTACTTTCATAAATTTTATTTGGCATAATTTATTGAGTAATCGTCAGAAGCATAAATAAAAACTGAAACTTCGTGGTCGTATTTAGATGTAGTAAGAATAAGGTGAGGCATAACTGTATGGAGAGTATGCAAGGGGAGAGTATGCACTGTATGCTGAGTAGGCGAGTGGTGCAGTATAGGCAGCGGCTATTGGCGAAGTGTACGCTGCCGCTACAGGTGAAGTGTAGCTGACTACCAAAGGCTTCGCTGATGCGAAAGCCAGGAGTGCAGCGAAGATCAACTGTAAGGAAAAAAAAAGTTTATTAAAAAAAAACAAACTATATTTTCAAAAACCATCCAAAAAATGATGAAGGGTTTGATTTTATTTGTTTTGTATATTTTTAAAAATAAATAATTTTATGTGTTACTAGCTTCTTTCATAGGCAACAGTTATGTTTGTTATGATTTTAATTATTACTTTCTAATTAAAATTCATTTAAAAAAAATGCACCTAAAACAATACAAAATATTGAGTTTTATTTCTAGGTGAAATAAAATCCCTTGTCTTTTTAAGTTTTTAAGATCCTCTCATTCACTAAGCGCCATCTATGTGAACTGGTAAAGCTTAAATGTGCATAGGCTATTTTAATATTGAATGTGATGTAATTTAATAACGCCATCTAGTCCCAAACTAAGCAAAGCTTGTACTATGGATACTAGACAACGTATAAACATTATTAAATATTTTATTTTTAGTAAATATATAGAAAACACCCAGACCAATGCAAACAATCATTTTCATGAACACAAAGATTTGCATTGAGTGGGAATCGAAGCCGAGACCTCTGCGTAGCAGCATGACTGCTACGCAGAGGTCTCTTATATAACCACTACGCCACAGAGATCGTCAATTTATAGTATTTTATATTACTCTGAATATGTAAATCGTTTTAATGAAATAAAATAAATATATTATCATAACTTATAACTGAATAATTAAAACGTATACTTACGTATTTGAACATGTTGATTGTTTAGCTAAGTCCAACAAGAACTGACTATTAAAGTGAGATCCCGATTAATTTATAAGGATTCGATGATGACCTCTATTGTGTTGGCATCAGTTCGTCGCTTACGCACCTTGGGTAGACGTGCGCGATTGGGACTTATACCTGACTTGAATATCTTGTATACAGTTTGCATCAATGTTTACAGGCTGTTCGACTATTGTAATAAATTAAGGTATTTTTTTTTTGCATTTAGGATTTTAATTAATTCTAGTGGTTTAAATATTTGTTTTTATTTAGATCACTGCCAGTAATTGGGTTTTAGAGCAAAATTAAAACATTAACTCCATAAGTAGTCAGTGGCAAGAATGTTCTCTGACATTGCTGTTGTCAGTTAGCGGTAGATACTATATGGAATATATATATACTTCTAGTATAGAACAATAAAAATGTGCCATTTAGAGAAACAATTTTGTATATTTTTAAAAGATAAGCTAATTTAGAAGAATAATAATGGTTTTCAACATTAGTCCGTATTTACTATAACCTTTTTGCAAGGTGATTAATTGATCGAGCGTAGCGAGAGCATTCTACCACTTTTTGGCACGCGCGTCCGTATGGGTATATAGGTTCTGCCCCGTAAAAGTTTTGAGCAACTCTTGTCCAAGCTATTTTGAGACATTGGCTATAGATACAGCATAGCCCGATACACCATTGGATAGATCTCGGGCTACATACGAGCTCAAAAATAAGAAACTATGAAAAAATATTTGTCATTACCGAGAAATTATTAGTCAAAGTTCAAAGAAATTACTCGCACGCTTGATAAATTTTCGGCAGTGGCATGACCCACGCCCGCCGACTTGCCTTAGTATCAAACTAACTTGATTTAGTATCAAACGATTTTCCGTCAGTAGCTTCATTTTTTTTTTTGAAAACGTTTATTTCTTTAAAAATCTTAACAATAATTAACAATTTTTTTATTTGCCAAACTGTAATACAGTTTGTCGGCAAATTGATGCTCGGCAATTGATTTTGATGAGATGCTTAACAATTTCCTTATAAAATTTCATCGAAATCGTAATGAACGCAAAACGAATCACTCTGTATCTTGGCAGTAGCGTCGTTTATTGCAATGTAATCGATTCGTAAGGATATAGAGTCATTCGCGTATAACTCGAATGTTCTATTCTTTTAGTACAAACAGTATGTTGTTTATACGTAATACAAATGAGCCTTATAAAGACGTAGTGGGCGACAAACTCGTAGTTGCCTTCAAGGCTGTTATTAGTAGCAATCATACTTACATAAAATGACCTTGAACTTCATTTCACTACGTAGTATTTAATACGCGCAAGTATGGACGTATGGTACGCACATAAGTATGTACGTCAAGACATAAATAACATTGTAAGTTGTTTCTTATAACTGGATGATAAGGTTTTTGATGGTTGATTTGTTGATGGGTGCATATATTTTGATGTTTTGAGATAATTCAAAATGACTTCAAAACTAAATAATTGTAGATATTGATATGAGTACTACTTATGCAATTCTGTTTTCGTAGATAATTCATCGAAGTTCTATAAAGATAAATGTTAGATGACTTGATCTTTATTGATGATTTTTAAAGGACCCAACGTACAAAATTAATGAAAATTGGCTAAGAAATAAGTGAGGGCTGAGGTTAGACACATTAACGAAAAAGAATATTGTGAGAAAGAGTGTCTAACAGAGAACCTGTTTCTCAACATTCCATGAATTGTCGGTCTCTGTGTCGGGTCCTTCGTGTGAAAAATCGACCTAGAGGTTATAACAATGTCTGCGACCAGAGATATAGGTTCAAGAAAACTTTTTTTACAAACCTTTAACCCTCACCTCACCTGTCAGCTGTGTTGTAAGTTTGGTAGAGACCACTGGAAGGGTATTAAGGCAGAACTTTAGTACGGATGGTGATCAGTTTAATAAGGTTAAGACAATGGGATACGTTACTGACCTAGATTAATTATATCATTTAGTCATTATTTCTAGATACATCTAATACTTATATTTTTTTAATATAAAGAAGCACTAGGGATCATGCCATGTGTCGCGAGGACTTTAGAAAGATCTGTGTGCATGAAACTGATTGTTTGCATTGGTCTGGATGTTTTCTATGTGTAATGTATGTATTTACAAAAAAAAGTATTTAAGTATGTCTATCCGTTGTCTAGTACCCATAGTACAAGCTCTGCTTAGTTTGGGACTAGATGGCGTTGTGTGTAAGTGTGAGGAATATTTATTTATATCTATTTAGCGAACACAAAGTACATTTAGATTCTGAACTATGATTTGTATATCGCTTAAGCAATTGCCCTGCGTGGTATTCGAACCAGCGATTTTATGCATGACAACCTCAACCACGACCGATGCAGTTAATTTCTTATAATTATGTCAATGAGAAATTGAAGGGAATCATTGGAAATTGTTCTAGAAACATTCCGACATTTTATTTTGTTTCTTCTTTGAAATCCAAGTTATAAAACCTTAATTACCTCAAACCTAAATGAGCTGTAAATACTTATATCGTATAGATACTACGTCACACGAGGGTGGATAAAGGGCGTCTATACTGACGTCACATTGTCTCTGTGATGTGATTCATTGAACTTATCTGAGCATCTCATTGTGACGCGACGATTATTTTAGGACCCATCAAATTCTATGAATATTATTATCGGACGTTACACAAGGGGGAAATGAGATAATCATGGACGTAATAATTATTCGGCTTTGAGGTTTTAATGTAAAGTGATATTTGTGTAGTGACGTACCTTACAAATCTCTCTTGAAAGTAAAAGTTCTTTAGCAAGAAGTCGTCTTGCGTGGTTATTTATGCAAATCTTTGTGTGCATGAACATGATTGCTTGCATTGGTTTCTATGTATAATATGTAATTATTTACAAAAAAAAAGTATTTAAGTATGTTTATCCGTTGTCTAGTACCCCATATTTATTTTTACTATACCCTGCAATATTATACTGTTCAGTTGTCTTTCATGAAGCTTAAGGGGTAATATGCGTTAGGACCTTTTCAACTGTCTCCAGTTAAAATAGGAGTATGTTCTCCGTTGGTATTTTAGAAATGTCATCAATATTGGTGGTGGAAAGTATGAACACTCTGATTCATTTGATTATTCGTTTTCAGGTTTTCAACATACGAAAAAAAAAATAAACAAATATTTACTACGTAGTTATTCAATTTATTGTCATATATTTTTAGCTAACGATCAGTTTTATTTACTTCAGATAGGCAATTGGACTTCTGTATGCAGCAGATACAATAGGAGCGCTGTATGCACTTGCAACAAAAGGACTGGTGTAAGCAGCTGCGATAGGTGCAGTGTACGCGGCAGCCACTGGCGCAGTGTAAGCGGCAGCAACGGGTGCACTGTAAGCGGCAGCCACTGGCGCAGTGTACGCGGCAGCCACTGGCGCAGTGTACGCGGCGGCAACGGGCGCAGTGTACGCAGCTGCTACTGGCGCTGTGTAGGCTAAAGGTGCGGGGTAAGCCACTGAGTGAATGCCGGGCTTAGCAGCAGCAATGGCCAAGAAGGTAGCGAATATTATCTGTAAAATAATAATTACGTAAATATATTGAGCTACCGGAGAACAACCAAAGAAAGATAACTTATCGTTAAAACCTATTCCAGTCATTTTAGTCAATGTCGTATTACTAGGCCAGGCTTCTTTCTTTTACAGGAAGATGTCCTTCCCTACAGCGGAACATTTATGGTCTGTATTGAAAATTAAGTTGCCCTTTCGCTATATAACGAATGGTATTTGATAATAAAAGAAAAGTAATTACCAGTTTGTACATTTTGTGAGGATTTTTGGTACGTCTTACTGTATGAAGATACGTTAAATGAATGGTATCTAGGTATCAATCCTTTTGGTATAAATAGCAGAGTACGTGCGAATGAAGTTTCAAGAGAATACGCGTATTGCCAACGTTGTGTTATGCGTGATGTTTGCTCTGAATTCAAGATAAACAACTAGAATGAGTTCATGCAGAAGAGAACAATTCAATACGTCGACGACTGTTTGAGGACGTAGGAACGTCATGACGTACCCTACAAATAATATTAAGGAGGAACATGTTCCTCCTTAATATTATTTGTAGGGTACTTTTTTACAGATGAACAGAATAAGAGAATAAGATAATACCATATTATAAGTCTAATTAGCATTTGTATAAGTTTTCTGAAATGGTCCCTAAAGAGCAGCGTCTGGAGAAGCGTCTGGCTAGAGGATTTTGGCGTGGCGTCTAGAGTTACATCTACAGTGGCATATGAAGGCGTTTAAAGTTGAGTCTATAATGGCGTCTAGATTGTATTCTGGAGTGGTAGATAAACAAAAGTTAATTTTTACCATTTAATTTTCAACGAAAACATTAAACTCTATATCAATCCGTCTGGCCAGCGTGGTATTAGTAGGCCAAGTATCCCTCCGTCACGGGAGGAGGCCCGTCCTTGCAGTGGGATATTAATGGGCTGTTATGATGATGATGATGAAAACATTATTAAAGGAATAGTACATAATATTATTATTTAAAGGATACGAAAAAACAAAGTCTAAGAAAATATTTCTTGCTACTTTATTGTCTAATGCGATCATATCAGCATTCAGGATGCGGCGCATTCGTTGCGTCAGAGGTCACAGCGCGCATGTCCATACTAACAATACTGTATCTAGTTGCGACAATACTAGAGGTCAATGTGCCTATTTAAACTAGACAACTTAAATAAATTACTTATAGCTCTGCATTTTCCTCAAAACTTTAACAATATTTATTGTGCACGAAACCTGTATTTTAACAATTGTGTTAATGATAAAAAATTTAGAAAATCTTATGAGGGATGTACAGTCATGGTATTTAAAGGTCCGCCACCTTATGGCCTATTTTCGTGTGCATAAGCAGTATGAGCGATACTCTGCTTTACCCATTGAATATGACATAATATTGCAGTCAATGGTCGGCTGTCATTAGTAGGGATGACAATACAATATCGGTTACCTAGGCTACAAAATTAGTCCTTCGTGAATGCTCGCAAATCGGAAGTAATATTTATTATTATTTAACATTACTTATTTAATGTTCAAGTTTTATATTCTGTGGCTATAGGTATAATAAATTATTAATTAAACAGTAATAGACATTGACAATGAAACAGAGGATATCACAGCAAATTAAAAGTTTGTAATGACTAAACAGGCCTGTTGGCAGAATTATCGATTAACTTAGCAGCCATTATTAAAAAATAGAACAGAACAGACTAAATAGTTAATTAAAAAGGTTTGATGTTGATATGTAACTAGACGTAAACCAAAGGTGAAAATGAATTTGAACCTTATTATCATACTGTGTGAGTATAGTTTTATGTGTTTTGTCTATACAATGCATTAGTTTCAAAAGGTACTAAGAGTTTTAGGCTTCACAAACGAATGAAAAAGAAGACTGGCGGACGTTTTCGGTCGCCCACTGTACTTTTAGCTATACGATTTTAACGATTTTTATATGTATAATATGTATGTATTTACAAAAAAGAACAGTATTTAAGTATGTTTATCCGTTGTCTAGTACAGTCAGGAGCAATAATATGTAAGTACACATTTTCACATTTTGTAAAACGGTTATCTAAAGTCCTGCTAATCCAAAATTGATTATTCGAAGATTAACTCAAAACTGTACGGAACCTTTTCTAAATTATGAATTAATTTTGGTATTCTAATGTCTAGATCTATCTAGCTACTAAAAATCATAGAGATTGGAAAATATTTAGAGGTGGAAAAACGTTTTCCCTTTTGGTATGGACCAGTACGTGGTATTCTTCCCTCTTAAGGCAACCAGTACAATCACTGTGGAGCTAAGGCATAATTTATAAATAATAAACGTCAACAGGAATTCGTCCGACATGGAATTTGCACTTTTTAGACTAAATTAACTATAGACTACATAAACGAATTAAGAAAGAAAGATAAAATATTTATTTTACTCCGCACTGCACAATGCAAGAGTATTAAAATTACATTATATACATAATAAAAAGTCACATGAGGTGTGAAACTAGGTCCAGTCTCAGCATGATGCTGCAACGTAAATATAAAGTTCATGGCAAGCTTAGAAGCTGCATCTTCTGTGTGCCCTAAATAGACTATTTGCCAACTACGCCATACGAGCTTTTGTCTGTATGTAGCCAGGGCAACGAGTTGGCGCAAATTATTAGGAAATATTTCGTGGACCCCTATATTCAGCAGTGGACGTCAATTTTCTGATATGATGATGATGATGAATTGTAGATGATACCTATTATTATTATTTAATTTACACAACCTTGTAATGTACTACTGCCGGGACGAGCCTCTTTTGCTGACCGATGCAAATATGGCTTACTAATACCAAAAGACAATAAGAATTTTGTCAAGTTTTCTAGTTTTTGTTGAGATATATTTGATGGACTTTATATTACTCGGCTTTAGCGACGTTTATCAGATGAGCTAAAGTGGTTGGATTTTTATCGGTTCCCCCCGCAGACTAAATTTAATTTTAAATGTTGAATAAGTAAAGAAATTAGTCTCATAGAGGTTATGAAAATATTTATCTACCACAGCCATGGTCGCCATAAAAGAAATATCAGTTACATAAAAATACAATTTGAATATTTTTTGCTAGAAGCAGTCTCTGGTATGATCTCTAGGTTGATGTATTGTTCTTATTTTAAAGTTTTCATGTGACAAAGGTCATATTCTGTATGATGGTAAGTGATCTCAGGCGATAATGAACTTTAGCAACACCAGAGTACGGTCCAAGCAGCGGTGTACTCTTAAAATAATTCGTTAGTATCTTAGCCCTGTAATTTCATTAACTACTTGTAAAGATAAAGCGGGGACAGACGGCCTTTTGCTGAAGAAATCTATCACTTATTGAGAAGCGTCTCTAGCAGCGTTTGATAGGTACATAAACCACTGCGCCATCTGGCCGTTAGCACTAGAATGAAAGCTCAATTTGTTTTGTTTGGATGTTTCATAACGTGCTTAACTGCTTAACTTAATATGTCGACTTAAATATTGAAGGAACTAAGCGTTTTCTGTTTATGATACTAATAGATGTACTGTGTTCTACTAGTTTGTAGATTGTAAGAATGTGACCTAAGTAATTGCTTCAAGAAACGAGCGTACTCCCTTTTTAAAGGTCGGCAACGCTTGTGATTGCATGATTCCTCTGGTGTTACGGGTGTTCATGGGCGGCGGGGATTACTTACCATCAGGTGACCTGCTGACTCATTTGCCTCCAAATACATAAAAAAAAATCGCAAGGTGCCAAAATTCTCTCCAATTTTAAAGTAGGTACCGCTTGAATATCTAACAAGCCATTGTTAGATAAAATAGTTATTACCTTTACCACGCTGGTCAGATGAATTATTATTATATGATTTTACTTCAAGTTTTCTTTTTTTTATTTATTTATTTATAATTTTATTCAAAAACAAGAAAGATAACCAAACCTGTCAACAAAGTCCATTGCATAGATTAGATTACTTCAGACAGTACTCCTTTACTAACTTTGAATATAAATGTTCTTAGTCTAGTAATAGTAGGCAAGTCCGAAACGTAAAATTTAATGTCAAAGTTCGAATTGCAGTCGTTAATTACGGCCAGATATGACTGACTCTCCGTGTGGTGACGGAGTAAGAACACAATATGTCACCACCCCATCTCATCCCATCAGTAAATATTATCCTTATGAAATAAAAAGAAGGAAAACTTGAAATCAAACCCTATACCAATCCGTCTGGCCAGCGTGGTATTAGTAGACAAAGTATCCCTCCGTCACGTGAGGAGGTCCGTCTCTGCAGGGGGACATTAAAAAGCTGTCATGACTGACATAATATACAAAATATTGTAGGATTTTGGGCTGTATCGGTAGATATAAAAGGTTTATGATGATTTTACATCATCAACTTGCCTTGATTCTGTTTGTTACAATTATAATTACAATTTTGGACATATTATTTAGGGTTAGCTTTTACGCCAGAATGGAATAAAGTAAATAATACACAAAAATGTCTTTGCTATCATGTAGTCATCGTATATTGTTTTTTTTTAAATGTAGAAGTCCTCAACGTAACAGGTAGGCGGAGTATGGCGATGCGTATGAGTAAGCGGAGTAGGCGACTGGAGCGGTGTAAGCGGAGTAAGCGAGCGGAGCAGTGTACGCGGCCGCTACTGGCGCAGTGTACGCGGCTGCTACTGGTGCTGTGTATCCGCTGTAGAATAGAGCTGGCTTGGGCTCAGCGGCAACCAACGCCAACATGCAAGCGATGAAGAACTGAAAAAAAAAGATTTTGTTAAAAATAAATGTATAAATAGTCATTTGTTGCTGCTGTACATAATCACTCCTACCGAAGTAATAATTTGTGCATAATTTTTAATTTAGTCTACTTTGTATGTTTATATTCATGTCGTACAATTATTAATATAACTATACCTACATATAATTATGTAAGTAAAGAAAAATATTTATTCGAGTTTGTGAATTTTTTATGCACTCATTTTGTAATTAGGTATGTCAAAAATAATTTTACTATTAAATGTAGAGAGATTAAAGTAAGATCAAGAGATTAAAATGTGCATTTGATTACAGATTAAATTGATTAAGTGTAGTAAAAAAATTAGCTAAGTACAGGAAAGTTATAAAGTGTTTAGAGTAGGTACTTACAAGTTTGAACATTTTGATATGTTTGTTTTCACTGAGCTATAGCTGAATGATGATCAACATAAGTCCGCTACGAATTTTATAGTCATTTGAGAAGGACAAAAAGGCTTTGTGCGTGTCAAGTTTAATAGTGTAGGCTAGTGTGCATTGAATAATGATGAGTTTGTCTCAAGCGGTCAATGAAAGTAAAACTATTTTGGACTTTCCGTTTCATTTTTATGT
This sequence comes from Schrankia costaestrigalis, assembly GCA_905475405.1. Classification (NCBI taxonomy): domain Eukaryota; kingdom Metazoa; phylum Arthropoda; class Insecta; order Lepidoptera; family Erebidae; genus Schrankia; species Schrankia costaestrigalis. Next base: position 11,449,380 of record FR997838.1, read on the forward strand.
TTTGTGGCTCTTCTTGTGGCACTTAGAAAAGTTCATACAATATGTCACCACCCCATCTCATCCCATGGGTGTTGTAGAAACCGACTAAGGGACTATCCGTTAATTATCTTACGAAATAAAAAGAAAACTTGAAATTAAACCCTTTACCAATCCGTCTGGCCAGCGTGGTATTAGTAGGCCAAGTATTCCTCCATTATGGGAGGAGGCCCGTCCTTGCAGTGGGACATTAATGGGCTGTTATGATGATAGGGTTTTATAATGCTACTAATAATGCCATTCCGGGAACGTCATGAAACTCAGGTAAGGCTTATCTTGTCCTTGTTGTGTTTGAGAAATTTTTGGGAACTATATTCATTCTCTCCTTTCTACTTAATCACATTGGGTCTGAGTTATAACAGCCAATGGTCTTAGGTCTACTAGCTATTACTACACCTATCGTCCTGTGGATATTGTAAATATTTGTTAGATACACTTTATATCTCCGTGTAGAGACGGAGTAAGAATACAGTGTGTCACCATCTCGTCCCATGGGTGTCGTAAAAACCGACTAAGGGACTATCCGTGAATATTATCTTTACTTTATAAAAAGAAGGAAAACTTGAAATTAAGCCCTATACCAATCCGTTTGGCCAGCGTGGTATTAGTGGGTTTCAGTATCCCTCCGTCACTAGAGGAGTCCCGTCTTTGCAGTGGGACAATAATGGGCTGTTATGATAATGACACTTTATATATGGAACATGGATGAACTCAAATCCTGTATATCCAAGCAGGGTAAGCTTGTTTCATAAATGGCTGGGTCCTTTCAAACCGCTACACTAAGTTGATTTTCATGTAATATTTTCTCCTCTTTCCTACATAATGCTGTGCCCGAAAGGTGTGCCCTATATGTTGATACTCTAATGTTTATGGCCATTTTTTGTACAATATGGAATGCAATAAGACAGTTATGATGACAGAATGCAATAAAGAATTAAATCAAAAATTGCCAAGAAAATGTAAGTAAAGATTTTGATATTTTTGTTAACACCTGATGCTTAGACATCATTATTCAATGCACAGTAAGTAGCTTACACGATTAAACTTGACACGCTCTGATACTGTTTGTCCTTCTCGAATGACTATAAAATTCGTAGCAGAATTGTCTTGGTCATCATTCAGCTTTAGCTCAGTGAAAACAAACATCTAAAAATGTTCAAACTTGTAAGTATTCTTATGACTTTTACTAGTACTTATAATTATATTTTTTATAATTTTATTTTCTAATAGAGTCAAATAAATGTTCATATACCTATATTATATTTACTTAGAAACTGCTAATGTCTGTTCATGATGAAAAAATTATTTGGAACATAATTTTACAAACCGTAACTAAAGAATAATATACAATGATTAAAAAAATTTTTTTTTTCAGTTCTTCATCGCTTGCATGTTGGCGTTGGTTGCCGCTGAGCCCAAGCCCAAGCCAGCTCTATTCTACAGCGGATACATAGCACCAGTAGCAGCCGCGTACACTGCGCCAGTAGCGGCCGCGTACACTGCACCGCTCGCTTACTCCGCTTACACCGCTCCAGTCGCCTACTCCGCTTTCTCATATGCATCGCCATACTCCGCCTACCTGTTACGTTGAGAACTACTACATACATTTTAAACAAACCAATACAATGACTACATGAACAAATCTGTGTATTATTTACTTTATTCCATTCTATAACTCAACATGAAACGAGCAAACCTTGTAAGTACTGTGGGTACTTGACAACGGATAAACTCACTAGTTTATTAATTGTTTTACCTCAGGAACGGTAACCGAAACACAATACTTCCACCTGGCTCTTGTCAGGACCACATTGTTTCTTACTGCGTCCTAACATAGAGTCTTCTTCAATAATTAAGAGATATTAGATTATAGTTTTGGACTGGTAAGACAGATAGGTAAATGGTTTGCTTCAAGTTTTCTATTCTCTTTCTCCTGTTGTATTAAATCTACTTCCTACTAAAATCTTTTTTCCTCTTTACTATATGGACAGTCTATTAATTCATTAGTTATATTTATCTATCTTTCTGTTATATTTATCTATCTTTCTATTCTAACATTAGACAGACAGAGTGAAATTAGCTGTATTAATTTATTATCAATGAATACCTCATTTAAGTGGCCGTTTCGATTGCTCGGCCACGACACGCAAACAGAAAAAAAAGTAGTCAGGGATTTTGTCGAAATGATCGATTTTTAGCCCGCGCAATTCTCCACTTGTGTTTTCTTTAATGTTGATTATTTCTTTCAAACTAAGACTTTAGACAGTAAAATTGGTGTATTCAGCAAGGTTTTAATTTGTCGAAACTAATGAAAGCAATAGACTCTATTAAAGTTTAGCCAAACAGACGAAATCAGAACAAAACAAAAAGTTCATGGCCGCGCAATTGAAAAGCTACGAGTACTTTGGACGAACTGTTATTGCAAGGATTTTTGTGTTTTCATTTATTTGTTCTACATTTTACCCTCATTGTAATTAGTGGTATCTTTAAATTGCTGTAATTTAAGATGAATTTATAGCTTGTATTATGGATACTAGACAACGGATAAACATACTTAAATTCTTTTTTATAAACACGTACCATATACCTAATACATAGAAAACATTAATACCAACTCAAAGCGAACAATATTTTGTTTTTCACAAAGATTTGCATTGAGCAGGAGTCGAACCCGAGACCTCTACGTAGAGGTACTAGAAATAGTAATTTCAACCTCATTATCAGCTGGACCTTCTCCAAATACTTTTATCTTGAACGTTCCTGTGCCTCCCTCATCCAAGGGCAAAATGCATTTAGATAAAAGTTTAAACAAAAATACGGTTTTCGTAAAAATATCTACTTTCATGTAAAATTATTTGGGTAAACACAAAACATGCAATGATAATAATAATGGCCCTACACTAAAACGGCTTTAGGTGATGCAGTTTCACGCTCCTTTTTTAATACTACATTACTAGAAAGCAGAAGGAAAATCGTGTATTGGTAAATAGTGAGTTCTCACTTTTAATTCTTTTACAGATGTAGGAAATGCTAAACTCCAAATTGCACTTCATCCATTTATACATATACTTATTATACTATTTTTTGTGGTTCACAATGTACAGCTTCCGCTCTCTGATGGTCCACTTGTGAACTAAAATTATTATTTATGTAAGTTGATGACTGAACTTACTCATTGGTATTAATAGAGTTTTCGTTTTTTTTAATTATTAGATTACAACAAATTAATTGGCGTACTTATTCATCAGGTGAGCAAAGACGAAGAATCAGCTACTTCATCATAACAGCCTATTAAGGTCCTACTGCAGGGGCGGGCCTTCCCCCGTGACGGAGGGATACTTAGCCTACTAATACCACGCTGGCCAGACGGATTGGTACAGGGTTTATTTTCAAGTTTTCCTTCTTTCTATGTAAAGGTAATATTCACAGATAGTACCTTAGTCGGTTTCTACGACACCCATGGGATGAGATGGGGTGGTGACATATTGTATTCTTTCTCCGGCACCACACGGATAACCTACTTAGTAATAAAGAAATAATAAGAAACAGGTTCATTGATCATAAATATAATTGTTTCATTTAAATATTTTAAATCGATTTGTCAATTACATATCTTAACGAAGGTAATACGTGGAGTATGGCGACGCGTAAGTGTAGGCGGAATAGGATGCAACCGGAGCAGTGTAAGCGGAGTACGCGGAGTAAGCGAGCGGTGCAGTGTACGCAGCCGCTACGGGTGCAGTGTACGCAGCAGCCACTGGTGCTGTGTACGCGCTGTAGAACACTGCAGGCTTGGGCTTGGGTTCAGCAGCCACCAGCGCCATCATGCAAGCGAGTAAGACCTGAAAAAAATTATTTATATAATTTAAAACAAATTACAACATCATTACTAAGATCACCTTTATATTGAGTAAGTATGTTTTCAATTAAAAGTAATCACTTAAAAAATCCGAAAAGAAGAAAGACAATGGAAAAAATTGGTAATCGAGGCGGGACTCGAACCCACATCTCTGGACTATACGCGTCCAGCGCCATGACCCCTAGGCCACCCGAGTATCCGTCTCGACTATCTTTTCGGATTTTTCTAGTTATACCTAAGCTTTGTAGGTAACAATTTATATGTAATTAAAAGTAATCACTTCACAAAATACTTACAAATTTAAACATCTTGGTTGTTATCACGGTACTGCTATCAGATGAATGATATCAATTGATTCTGCGCAGACCAATTATATAGTAATACATGAAGGATGGTCTGTTAGCGATACTTGCAAAGTGCTTGCTTATAGAATACCAATAAGGTTGCATTAATTAAAGTGAAGAACATTCTTAAATAGATATTGATTGTTTTACACTCAAATTTTTACGCTATCGTTTTTAAAAACGGATACTAAATTAGTATCTCCGTGTGGTGACGGAGTAAGAAATCAATATGTCACCACCCCATCTCATCCCATGGGTGTGGTATAAACCGACTAAGAAACCGTGAATATTGTCTTTACGAAATAAAAAGAAGGAATTTTTGAAATTACACCCTACCAATCCAATACCAATCCGTCCGGCGTGGTATTAGTTGGCCAAGTATCCCTCCTGTCACGGGAGGAGGTCCGTCCCTGCAGTGGGACATTAATGAGCTGTTATGATGATGATGAAGACTACGTTATCGTTTTTAATAACGGATACTAAAATAGTATCTAGCAGGTGGATAGTAATATTGGAACGATGTGTGTGGACACAGGCTGTGCCTAGTGTGGTTTTCCACAGATATTTTTTTTTGTAAATGTAACTAGGTGTTAATAAATATTTTTTTATGTATGTCTAGTCTATTGACGATGAATCTTATTCCCTAGATTATAGACCGGATCTCTTACCATACTTTCTTTGAATAAGTAGATAAAAAACCTCTTTTTGAACCGACTCCAAAAAAAGGAGGAGATTCTTTATAATATTTATATTTCTAATACGTGAAATATTTTAAGCGTAATTGTTCCTGTAAGGACGGAGTATGATGAATGTAGGTAGGTTTTGTTGATTAATAAAGTATCAAACATGTTAAAATTTTAATAGAATTTCTAATTACTGTAGGAACATGGTAGTATTTCTGTGTTTAACTTAATGTTAGTATTATGTCAAGGTCAAAATGTCTGAGCATCAAAATGCTTTATTTGAAAGTTAGTTAGGAAAATTATGAAAAGAAGAAACATGACTTTTTTACACAAATTAACTGTTTAACACAAATTAAAAATTTTTAATAATATATAATGTTAATGTATAGCTCTCTAACAACTTATGAAGAATAATAGGATTTCAATCGGCTGAGTAAATATAATCAGATTGAATAAAATGATTAACTGGGTCTGGTAGGTCTTGAGAAATTGCACAACGTGTAAGTAGTTAGGCGATTAACTTTTAATGTAGAGTGACACTAACAAATCAACATCATACATTGTCTTGCTTACGCCCGGGATTCATTTTGAACCCTTCGCCTGCTTCTCCATAGGAACGGTCGAGGGTCTATTGATCATTTTTCATCTTTTTAGCTTGGTTGTAGAGGCGAATGTTCTTTACCATACACTCGAGCGAAAAGCCCTCGAACGGTAAATATGCATTTTAAATTGCGTTGTGGTTCAGTCGATGTATTTACATTCAACGCACACGAGTGGTTAGACCAGAAAAATGATCAGTGAAGCCATTTAATGATTACCACCCATTGCCATAACTCCTGAACTGCATTCACTCTACATCAAGTTTGACACATATTCCCATGACCTCAGTAAAAAAAAGATTATAATATAGAAGAAAAAGAAATAAATAGACAAGCATTAGTTAAATAGTACCATTTCTTAACTGCTTTCTTAGTACTCTTAGTAAATTAAAAAGAGACAATCCTGACAATATTTCCTCACTCAAGCTAACTGAAGTGCGGCACTCTTTGGAAATAGTATTCCTTGAGGTAAACGAATTGATATGCAAGATGCAGTCGTATCGCGAGCAGGTCGACCTCACGTTGAACATTGTCCTTCGTGAATTACTATAAAACTTGACGATGTCTATCTCACATATCATTCACTATACAAACAGTACTGTGATTACATCTGCCAAAATGTTCAAACTTGTAAGTTGACAATAATAAATATATACTTTATCAAATATCGTTGCTTTAGTTTTGAAAGCTACAATCGAAGGTTGAGCAATTCAGTTTGTATTATTATAACGTCGCTGTAATACAAATGCAAGGACGGGCTTAGCCTAGTATTGAAGAGAAATTAATAACATGCTGGCCAGGATTGATTTAGGATTTTGTTTCAAGTTTTTTTTCTTACAAATGTAAATTGTATATAAACAGTAATACCTGATTGTTTTTCTTTACAGTTCTTGATCGCTTGTATGTTGGCGCTGGTGGCTGCTGAGCCCAAGCCCAAGCCTGCAGTGTTCTACGGTGCGTACACCGCGCCAGTAGCCGCTGCGTACACTGCACCAGTAGCAGCCGCGTACACTGCACCGCTCGCGTACTCCGCGTACTCGTCTCCATACGCAGCCTACTCAGCTTACCCCTATGCGTCACCATACTCTGCATACTTCCTACGTTGATAAACAAATACTTATTTAACCAAAGTACAAATATAACAAAAGCCAGCTAATTAAATTACAACTCGTTTGAATGATATTTCAGTATTTTATTTCATAGATGTAAGTTTTTAGTAATCCTTTGGTAAACAAACAGTTTACAATTAAGTAAAGATATAACGACATTTGATTTTAACTTAGACTGCGACGCTAAAGCACAAACAGGATGCACGAAGTTTCTGAGTTTCAGATTGTTGTTAGTGATGATGATGATGATGATGATGATACATAAATGTATCGCTTAGATAAGGAATGGATAGGAAGATAAATTAAGTAGCAAGGAATAAAAATACTCATATAGAAAAAATCGTATAGGTACGTTTCACAACATCAGTTACTTAAGTAAGCATGGATCAAATTACCCTACTTAGCTAAAGCACCTCTTGAAACCAGCAACGAGATCTATTAGAACCGCCTCGTGCTAATCTATTTTTGAACATTGGTACTTATATTTCTGTTTTATCCGTATGATATCGAAATCACCTTACAAAAATAACATACGAGACAAAAATAATTACTATATCACTACTGTGGGTGGATAACTCAAAATAAACCATGTAATTGGTACCTGGTCCAGTTATTTATAAGTAGATCAAAAAAGCTCTTTTTTACGGCGTAAGTTGCTGCATTAACACATTAATGGGATAAACCTGGAGCCTCTGACGAACAGGGAAGAACAGCGTGTGGTTTTAGTCGGTTCGAGTCCCACATAAACTCTTTTTAACGCGTGGGCAGCCAGAACTGACTGAAAAAAGAGAAGTAATATAGACTTTTATCCGTGTGGTGACGGAGTAAGAATACAATATGTCACCACCCCATCTCATCCCATGGGTGTCGTAAAAACCGACTAAGGGAATAACCGTAACTAGGTACTATCTTAAAGAAATAAAAGAAGGAAAACTTGAAATTAAACCCTATACCAATCCGACTGGCCAGCGTGGTATTAGTAGGCCAAGTAACCCTCCGTCACGGGAGGAGGCCCGTCCCTGCAGTAGGACATTAATGGGCTGTTATGATGATGAATATAGACTTTACTAAAACATTAAGAAAACATGAAGTTTTTAGAAAGGTTTTAGAATGGCGACCGCGTACCGGAACACGCAGGGTGGCTAGACCTCTCACACGGTGGACCGGCGACCTAGTTAGGACGGTGGGAAACCGATGGATGAGAGAGGACCGTACAAAGTAGCAGTGTTTGGGGCAGGCCTATGTCCATCAGTGGACGTTAATTGGCTGATATGATGTTGCTATGGAAATGCTAAACTAAACAAACAGTACAGTCTGACTGCCCGTGTGGCGTAGTGGTTATATAACATGACTGCTACGCAGAAGCCTCGGGTTCGATTCCCGCTCAATGCAAATCTTTGTGTGCATGAACATGATTGTTTGCATTGGTCTGGGTGTTATCTATGTATAATATGTATGTATTTACAAAAAAAGTATTTAATTATGTTATCCGTTGTCTAGTACCCATAGTACAAGCTCAGCTTAGTTTGGGACTAGATGGCGTTGTGTGAAAGTGTGAGGAATATTTATTTAAATACAAAATTACCAATGTGTTATTTCTTTAGTGCATACATAGCAATCGGTGCAGTGCTTCTCGAGATTCAGCTTGACCTCTCTGTTTACCCATTTGCATACAAAGCAGGAGTCTTCGTTAATTGTCGTACTATAGAGTGGTTTTTATAAGAATAATCGGTTATATTATTACTATAAAATTATATGTGACAATATTTAAATGCGAACTGTTACACAGAAATATTTACTCCAAAATATATTGATGACCTATATTTGATCCTTTTTCATTAATTCTAAAATGGTGTTCTTGCAAATTGAAATGCATGTAGGTACTTAAGCAGAAGGCTAGTCATTAATTAATACCATGTGCATTTATTTCATGTAATCGATAAAAATGTTTCTGACGAATGACGAAACGAAAGATTCTGAATCAATTGAATTTGCTTTAACCTATGGAATAAATAAACTTAAAAACTATATGCGCTAAATCATCGCACTTAGATATCTTGTTAGATCATCATCATCATCATAACAGCCCATTAATGTCCCACTGCAGTGATGGGCTTCCTCCAGTGACGGAGGGATACTTGGCCTACTAATACCACGCTGGCCAGATGGATTGTTATAGGGTTAATTTCAAGTTTTCTTTCTTTTTATTTCGTAAAGACAATATTCACGGATAGTCCCTTAGTCGGTTTTTACGACACCCATGAGATGAGATGGGGTGGTGACATATTTTATTCTTAATCCGTCACCACACGTAGGTGACTATGACAAATTCAATCATTAATGTGTCACTGCAGAAACCTCCTTACTCTATTTATTTTGTAAACGAGGGCTACTAATGTCAGGGTGGCTAGATCGATTGTTATAGGGTTTTAAGTCAAATTGGATAATGAAAACCTTACTCTGTCACCACACGGAGATTATGTAAAAACCAAAATAAATTCGAACCCTATTATTAGTTAAATATATTTGAAAAGTCTGATGGGAACAGTCCTAATAGCAAAAAATATTATATATGGGCTGTTATGATGATGTGATGATAATGTGTGTGTGTGTGCATGCGTGTGTAATCCCGACTATGAGAATGTACGTCAATCTGTGCATAAAGAAGGAAATCAGGACTTTCGACGCCATACCAACGCGTTTTAATAGCTTAATATAAGTAAATTAAGATTTAGATTAAGTTTTCTTCTTTTACCCATACCTGCAGTGCGTCAGTTTAGACGTATTTGTAATGAAAAAAAAAACATCTAAATTATCAGTCGAATCAGGCCTTTTGCATCCTATTGTTTGAACGAGCCTCCTTCATTGATAAAAAGGAACATAAACAACCTGCTCTGGAAATTCAATAACAATTCAAAGATATTATTTTTTTTAAATTAGGTTTTATTGATTAGAGTGTTTTTTAGATTTTATCATACAAATACGATTTAATGTTTCTATTTAATCATACTTTATCTCTCTTTACAGTTCTTGATCGCTTGTATGTTGGCGCTGGTGGCTGCTGAGCCCAAGCCCAAGCCTGCAGTGTTCTACGGTGCGTACACCGCGCCAGTAGCCGCTGCGTACACTGCGCCAGTAGCAGCCGCGTACACCGCGCCGCTCGCGTACTCCGCGTACTCCTCTCCATACGCAGCCTACTCAGCTTACCCCTATGCCTCACCATACTCTGCATACTTCCTACGCTGATAATCTACTAAACATCCTAAGAACACACCTAAGAAATAATGAAATGCGAATAAAATTTAACTGGCTATGATATGACTGTTTTTTATTTACACATAAGCTTAGGCATTTTCTTGTTTTGCAAATATGCTTGCCAACATTGAAAATATTCGTTTTGTTTGGTCCTAGAAAGTTTAGTGAAATGCCAACTGAGTATCATAACAAACACAATTACTTGACCTGTAGCACAGGTTTCTACAAACCCATTCCAGGCACCAGTAATAATGTTGTATTTGTCATAATCCTATAGATGTAAGTTTTTATTGGGAAGGAAAAATAAAATCTTATTTATTTATTTATAGGTAAACATTTTTTATTTACCTATTTATTTATTGCTTAAACATATTACCAACTATTATTACAGGCAACTTCCTAATACAATAGTGGCTTAGATGAGAGACACAAAAAAATAATTTAAAAAACACAACAACAGAAAACATAATTAACACAAATTTAAATGCAATATTAACTAAATGTAATTAACAAATTAATAGAAATATTGTACTTTACTCTAACATCAGAAATCTATTACGACATGTTCTCTATTGTTACCTCCTGTAGTCTAAACAACAAGCGAATAAAGTACAAATGAATTATTTAAGGCCTTTTTCCCACTGCATCATCTCTCATCACAGAATACTCTGTTACAAATGCAAAATTACCAATTAAAAAGGAAGCCATTTTCACACAAACTAAAGAAATTATCAATGAATACTTAAATAAACACGCCCCGGCCCCAGCCCGGCCCCGGCCCTGACGTGTGTGGTTAGTCCTTAATTCGCCCATTGCGTCGTGGTAGTATACAAGTGACCGTATTTAAAGTTAGGTATGTAGAATTAAGTCGACCTCGGTGGCGCGCCGGTAAAGCCAGCGGCTGCCGCGCATGAGGTTGTGGGTTCGATCCCCACGCAGGACAATAATTTGTGAGATCCACAAATTATTGTCCTGAGTCTGGGTGTTCTTTGTGTCCGTTAATTGATGTTTGTAAGAGTCCCCGCGACACAGGGCATGATCCCCAGTGCGGAAGTTGTCTTTTAAAAAAAAAAAAAAAAAAAAAAGAATTTAACATTTCGTTAAAGCAAACAAGTCACTGTAGTTAGTAGTGTAGTACAATATGATGAAATATTAGAAAATTATGAAGACACTCTAAAACTAAAGCAAAGACGTATAGTTTATCCTATTTTAGAATAACGTACGAGTACTTACACAGAAAAAGCTAACTGTCTCTGTGAAGAAATACACTGCTTATTTGGTCAGGCCTTTGATGTCCTAAATGTACTTGTAAAGTAAGAAAACTTGATCTACTAATACCCTGCCTGCTTGAAATAAGTTTATTAAAATTGCCTCTAGTCGGTAAAAAAGATATCATTAAATTCTATATAACTTTGATAGTACACACATCAAAAAAGTCTAAGCAACATGCATGATATTACAAATTTACCATTTATATTAATTTATTTTACCATTTATTTTAATTATAACGTTGTATTTTATTTTTAAAATAATATTTTTAGGGTTCTATGATGTAAAAATAACAGCTGTTTTCTTTATAAGTTCTTTTAATAACAGAAATTAACAATATTAGAATATACAGGTACATAAGAAACTAAACTTTTTTTTTACAAATTGAAATTTCTTAAGAAAATGAATTTATTGTGAAAGAATAGGACAATTTAATACAAAGTATGGCCTCCTCTGCTATTCAGAACTTGTCGGCAACGATTATTCATTGAATTAATGAGACTGTTTATGTCATCTTGCGGTATTCGCTCCCAATGGAATTGTAGCAAATCCTTCAGCTGTTGGGTTGTTGTCACTCCGTCCAAGTCCTTCAAAACACGTCTCTGGAGCATGTCCCATGCGTGCTCGATGGGGTTGAGGTCTGGCGATTGTGCAGGCCAGGGCAATACCTGGATGTTCTCCGTTGCCAAGTATTCACTGGTTCGCCGAGCTGTATGTGAACGCGCATTGTCATGCATTAACGTAAAATCGGAGCCAAAGGTTTGTGCAAATGGATGGACATAAGGTCTGAGAATATCCTCAACGTAATTTTCAGCGTTCATGTTTCCATTTACAAAAACGAGCTCAGTTCGCCTGTTCTTCATAATACCCGCCCATACCATAACTGTTGAGCCGCTGTATGGATGAACTTACTGAACGCACCTGAGTCTTTCAGTATTTCCGGGTCGACGGTACACTCGCACCCTTCTTGTATCAGGCCTAAACCCGAATCGCGACTCATCGGAAAACATAATTTTATCCCATTGTTCCTGGGTCCATGTTATGCGTTCTCTACACCATTCATTTCGACGAGCGCGATTCCCGTGACGTATCGGTGGGCACCTGATAGGGCGTCGAGCTCGTAGGCCGTACTCATGCAGTCGATTTCGCACAGTTTGGGGACTTACATCAACACCACTTGAATTTTGTAGCCTCAAACTTATCTCTCGAGCGGTTAACATCGGCTGGCGTCTTGCAGTCAGTTGTATGTACCGGTCTTGCCGAGTGGTTGTACTCCTTTTACGGCCTGGATGCTGTTCAGCGGGTTCCCCTGTATTATTGTAGCGCTGCCAAAGACGACAAATAACACTTCTATGAATACCAAAATGTCGAGATACCTGAGATTGATTACTTCCCGCTTGCAACATCCCTACAGCTCTTTGCATTTCATCTGCCGTCAAATGACGTCGCTCCATGACGTAAAGAATATCTAACAATTCAATTTTGTCGCCAACTGTATTTAAATGGTTGGTAAAATTATAAAATCAAGACTAAAACGTAGCAATTAACATGCACTCAAATTCAAACAAATTCGCAGTCATTTGAATTTTATGAAAAAAAACAAAACATAATCGAAATTTTTTTTTTACAACCAGCCAGTATGTCATCAATAACAAAAAAGTTTACTTACCTATACACTTTGAGTGAGTAAATACTTAGAAATTAATTAATATAAATGGTAAATTTGTAATATCATGCATGTTGCTTAGACTTTTTTGATGTGTGTATATCAATATTCTACTAATTTAATTCTATCTAACATCCTTTCATTGATGTATATTGATTCTTTCTTTATGTATAAAAGAAATTGGGCTACAGTTATTGTTACACTGACCATGCCTTGCTTACCCTATACCACAGCACATAATGTTTAGTAAAGCCCCAATTCTTATCACAATTGTGTTTCTGTGCTATTATCTCGTTTGCCAACTTTTAGAGTACATATAATTTCTTATAACTTAATAATAATTGTCATGACGTTACATGATGCCATTTTAGTTGCTGAAATTAAGGATACGGACAACCACCAAAGGTGTCTAAGCTTGTGTGTGAATAAAAAACAGTAATTATAATAGCCGGTTCAATTTTATTTTCATTGCTTTATCTGATCGGTGTATATGTTGTTTACATTCATAATAGGGTTAAGTTTTCAACGTAGGTAATAGGCAGAGTATGGTGAGGCATAGGGATAAGCTGAGTAGGCTGCGTATGGAGAGGAGTACGCGGAGTACGCGAGCGGCGCGGTGTACGCGGCTGCTACTGGCGCAGTGTACGCAGCGGCTACTGGCGCTGTGTACGCACTGTAGAACACTGCAGGTTTGGGCTTGGGCTCAGCAGCCACCAGCGCCAGCATACAAGCGATCAAGAACTGTAAAAAATACATAAAATCAGTACACCAGAACAATCAGAAGGTAGATAAACCTGAACACAGATAAGTACTTTAAATAAAATTCATAAGATTGAAAACATATCGCTTAGTCACGTAACAAAAAACACCACCTAATTTCAACATACTCGTAGACCTTAAGTCAGTTATAAAGAACTTTCATTACCGGACATTTTGCCGGAAATTATAGTAACATAATTAAGCTTATGTAAAGCTGCATTAATTTAACTCTTTTTATAGAAAGCAAATAATAACCTCCTAAACATAGACAAAATATTTTTTTATTATAATTTAAAACTTTTCATCCTCAAGACTAAACTATCAAGCCTTATTTCTTCAAATCACTTTACGCAAGCAAATTTTCTAGTAAGCATTTTATTGTACTTACCAATTTGAACATTTTGAAGTAGTTATCACTGTCTTACTATTGAAGTGAATGATGTTTGTATTGTGTACGAAGCGTTCTTTATACTAAGTTACGAAGGACAATACACGTAATGTATGAATACTAGCAGTCAGGTAGCGTACTATGCATTGCGGTTAGTGTCTCTTATGTATAAGTGTTTATTAAAACAGGGGGTTATTTAGGCCATGTTGTTTTTGGTAAATAAATTATTTTAGGGTTACGATAGTAGTTATAAATGATTTTAAACTGATAACTTTCGTACTAATAAGCCTTTTATTGTTTGGATCTCAAAACAATGGAAACCAAAAGGATTTTTTTAAAATTTTCCATTCCTTCCCGGTTTCACCCAGTTTTTCTTTCTACGACAATTTATATCCGTCATGGGAGGATGCCCGTCCCTGCAGTGGGACATTAATAAATCATGTAAATTATGTTATTATGTTTTTTAATTGATAACATTTATTAATGCTGACTGACACTCTTCAGAGCTTACTGTCAGACCTTTTACACGTGTAGTCTGTGGGTCAACTTTTCTCAGAGTGCATACAGCGCCCTACGGGTCCAGTACAACAATGCTTTCAGGGTGCTGTTAGGACTGCCGCGGTTCTGTAGCGCTTCCGGAACGTTTACTGTAGCTCAGATGGATGGAAGCATATCGCCTCCATCCTCTGTAGAACTCGCGCCAGTTATTAGGTAACTGATAAGACTGTCCGATGCTTGGTTGCTGGGCAAAGCTCCACGCATATTAGTTTTTTGGTATGTTTTTGTATTATGTTTACTAACGTTAGTTTTTTTTTAAGTTCTACTTGTATTACTAACTCCTATAGACTTTTAGTCTACAATACACGATTTATTTTTTGGCTTTAATTTTTTATTGGAATGTCTAATTTTAATTACTCAAAAGTGTAATATGTACAGAAACTGTAGTAGCTTTAAATGAGCCTTGTAACTGTTAAGATGTATGTGTGATGCATAGGCACTCCAATCTATTTTATTCTATAATTTGGCGTAAACGCCAACTTAGACAAAGTTCGCAGATGTTACCTCCACGAAGGCACAAAAAGGAAATTCTAGCATAAAACATCGTTTAGGGGGCGTGGTATACATAGGTGGACCAAATTTGGACCTAGGGACAATAAAGAGATTTTATGACGAATGTACTCTTTTAAATTGTAGTTTTACTCAGTCAGCTAGAGACCACAGCCTGTGTAAATATAATAGTAAATTAATTAAATATGAATAAAGTTCTTGTCATGGTACATGGTAAATAAAATTTAGCACATAAAAGAGGTAAAACACAATAGGTACATGTTAATCTAATCAAATGCTTGAGGTAAAATAACAAATGGCATATTTTCAAATATGTTACGTCTGAGTGGAAATAAATAGTGACATGTAACACAGTCACTAAAAATAATAACAACAAATATATTATTCTTTAGAAAGGATTTCACAATGGTAAGCGGCCTTTTTTATTTATTTTTAGAAGAATATTTTAATTATGAGTTAAATGTCTAATAAGTAGCTTTTGCAAGAGAAAATACCTATAGTAATCTAGGTATTTAGCTAGAAATCATTAGTCCTGAAGGCCTCGGTGGCAAGATAGTACTTGCAGTTGGCGTACACTGGGTCGTGGATTGAACCCCTCGCAAGGCAATCATCTTTGTAACACAGGTTACTGCCCTGTTGGATTTTGGATTTGGACATTGGATTTTATTTCTATCTAACGAATCTATCCGGGAGATTTCTTAAAAATAGAAATTAATTCATTTCTTCATATATCATACATAATCTTGTTTTATGACGCTTGAATATTCTTAAGACTTAACTACATCCGTGACCGCCTCATTGCTCTGATTGCTCAAAGAAGTAGTAGGCCATGTTGCTCACTATGTCTGGAATAGACCCTAAATTCTAATAAATACTTTATTTAACCTTATAATGGTTAATTCTACTCGTTCTAATAGGTTTTATGACGAAAAAAGGCAATATTTTTTGGTTCTGGCTAGTAAAATTACCTAGTGTTACAATTAATTCTCCATACCCATGTACACCATGTACAAACAGGCCTATATGATGATGACGATGATTTATCAATCAGGGGTCTTTTGACTAACATAATGATAATCATGAAGTTCGTAACAGATTAGGTAAACTTAACTGCTTCTATTTTGTGTGTATGATAATAAAAGCTATTTACAATATTTTACAGGAACTGATTTTTGCACTACTCATCGTAGCTGGACTCGTGGGTACTGACCATAGCTTTAAAAACATTGATTATAAGTTTAATAATTCCAATAAAAATAGTCATAATGAAAGTTTTGACTCCGTTTCTCCAAAAAGACATAAAAGGGATCCAAACCTGATGTATTATTACAAAGTTCATGTAATTAGTCCCACTCCTATACACAATACATATAACGATGAACATGCTAAAAAGATTAAAACACATCTCAGCCAAAGTGAAATAATATCACAAGCAATAAAAGATACGTTGAAAGACCCTAACTGGCAAGCTAAACCCAAAAATCCAATAGTACTTACAGGTGAACTTCAATCCCCGGTATATTATATTAAACAGACTTCTGAAAAATCTATTAAATCCAAAAAGGATCGGGAAAATACATTTGATTCTCAAACTGAGAAGACACATGAATCTGAAATTGAAAGTGAACCAGAAGATGGGACAGATCTTTGGCCAACCACAAATAAACCTCAAAAAATGCCAGAGTATATATGGAATGCTAGAACTACAGTTGATACGGTACCAGATAAATTATGGGAACCTACTAACGAACCAAAAACAAAGTTTAATTGGATACCTAATAACGAACCAAAACCAAATTTTGATTGGGACCCTACTAACCAACCAAAAGCAGATTTTGATTGGAAACCTGCTAACGAACTAAAACCAAATTTTGATTGGGAACCTGCTAATGAACCAGAACCAGATTTTCATTGGGAACCTAGTAACGAACCAAGACCTAATTTTGATTGGATACCTGCTAATGAACCAAAACCAAATTTTGATTGGATACCTGCTAATGAACCAAAACCAAATTTTGATTGGAAACCTAGTAACGAACCAAGACCAAATTTTGATTGGGAACCTACTAACCAACCAGAAGCAGATTTTAATTGGATACCTTCTAACGAACCAAAACCAAATTTTGATTGGGTACCTGCTAACGAACCAAAACCACATTTTGACTGGATACCTGCTAACGAACCAAAACCACATTTTGATTGGATACCTGCTAACGAGCCACAACCAAATTTTGATTGGGAACCTACAACAACTGCTAAACCGAGAATAGAATACTATCCGATATCAGAAGATGAATCCCAACCCGAAGACGATCCCCAACCAACATGTAGTTATACAACCACACAAAAGCCGCAATCTGTTAATGAATATCTTGTTTTGGTACTTAATTTATAAAATGAAATTTTTAAATTAATTTTAGTTTGAATTGTTTTTTTAAGAAATTGATATATTTTATAGATTTGAAAATGTTGTTTATTTTTTAATGCAACCATAAATTGGGAAGTTTTTTAGATTTGATTTGAATTACTACGACGCACGGTGAAATTATTTTCTTATGAGATCTTGTTCTAAGAATTTTATGAAATGAGGAACCAATAATGATATGTCAATGTCCAACAGTGGATATCTTTTGGCAGATATCAATCAATCAATCAAAAACATTTATTTCCTTCACAAATATTACAATTAAAGATATAACTATAACTATAAAAAACAGATATGATAATGACAACTACTTTAAGAAATGGTATCAGGGTGTTATTTTACTAGTTAACGTACCTACACTATTACCCCGTGACACAGCCTTTGTTTGTATAAAAGTAAGTAAATAGCCAAATAGATTATGGCTTAGCTATAATGTTGTCTCTATTTTACTCTATTTTATTTAAGTACCTATCTAAGCCCATCCAAAATAGTTACAATTTTGTAAAATGTAATTGACCAATAACTCTTCTAATGCCTTTCTAGAATTGGTATTCTTCAAGGCTTATTTTGCTCTTTAACAAAAAAATTTAAAAAAAAATTACGGAAACTTACGAAACTCTTTCTAAGTATTACCGAATCAGCATCAGTTGTTGACGTTTACATCATCAAATTTTGCGTCAAATTATGGACATAAAGTCCTCAATTTAATTTTACATTGTAGAATGGTCGTCAATTCATAACCTGATAATAAAATTCATCAATGTGGAATCCCTGTGAAGATTACTATAAAGAGACGCACACAAACGTGTCAATTTTGCAAACATGCCAGGAAAAATTTAATCTATTTGGACAATACTAAGTGCTCATCGAGAAGGTGGTTCCTGGAGGTTGGTAAATGTGTTGGTGAATCCAGGTTCTACTACATTTTGATAACAAAACAAAAACCTACGCAAAAGAAAGTAATAGTTATTGTGTGGTGGTATGTTTTTAATACGTTTAAGATTTAGTATTTTAACTTTGATAAAATAACGTCTGGCTTAGATCAGAGACTGAGACCGCACAGGGTGGAATTGTTGGAGGGGGGCTATGATCAACAGTGGATGTTCATAGGCTGATATGACGAATAATATTACTGATAGCAGCCTATTGCCACCGCTAGGATGGAGTGGCAACAATAAAACGTAGATAATACTACTTAAACCGTTCATTGCGGTTACGTTTGTTTACTGCTTATGAAGTGTACCAAATAATTAAGACGCGAATCCCGCCAAAGCCGGCCAAAGATATTTATGGTATTTCCATGAGACTTGTTAACCAATCATGTGCATCGCTCGCTCCGGTACTTGCGGATCTTTTTAATAGGTGTATTAGGGAAGGGACAGTCCCTACAGCTATGAAATGTAGTAAGGTATCACCGCTGTATAAAGGGAAAGGGAAAATGAACTGCATTGACAACTATAGGCCGGTTTCAGTAGTACCTGCAATATCAAAGGTTTTTGAAAATGGTATTAGTGCTAGATTGGTGAGTTTCTTGTCAATGTCTGATACGCTCTCAGATAGACAATACGCGTACAGAGCAGGGCGATCCACTACATCCTTAACCCGAGAGCTCGTCCGTAAAATCATGGCTGCCAGAGAAAGTAAGAAACAGGTAGCTCTAATTTGCTGTGATTTATCAAAGGCCTTTGATGTTGCCGACCGCAATATAATAGCGATCAAATTAAGGCATTATGGAGTAGTTGGAGCATCACATGATTTGTTGACAAGTCTTATGCGAGAGAGATCACAAGTTGTTGTGGGGTGTGAAGGAACCTTAAGTTCTGACACGTTAAACTCTGAGATAGGAGTAGCACAGGGGTCCTCCGTGTCTAATATTTTGTTCTCCTTGCTTCTGAATGATCTGCCCGGCGCAGTGGCTGGCGCTGACGTCATGATGTACGCAGATGACGTAGCGGCGCTAGTAATGGCGTCCTCGGTGGACTTACTAGAGCAAGGACTAAGAGGTACAGCAAACCAGTTAATGGAATGGTTTCGGGCGAACGGGTTAGCATTAAACATTAATAAAACACAATATATTCACTTTGACCTGTCTGGTCGATTACAGAGGCAATTGTCAGTATCGGTAAGTGGAGTTTGTTTGAGACAGGTGGATACCACTACGTTCTTAGGATATGAACTAGACCGGAGCTTAAAGTGGGACGGCCATATTGATAAGATTTGTGGCAGAATAGGTAGTGCATGCTTTGCCCTCCGTCGCATTGCGAAGGTGGTATCCGTAAAAGAAGTGAGAGCTTGTTATTTTGCCACAGTCCATTCGCACCTTCAATATGGTACGGAGTTGTGGGGCCGCGCCGCGGAGTGGGAGCGCGCCTTCCGTATGCAGAAACGTGCACTACGAGCGATGGTCGGCTTGGCTCAAGACGAGTCTGTAAGACCTTATTTTATAAGACTGCAGATAATGACTGTGCCTTCGCTATTAGTATACCAAGTTGCTGTTTACGTAAGGGTCAACTTGGAGCATTACGCAAAGCGCGGTGACAGACACTCGTACTGTACAAGGGGTGGCAATAAATTGTCTCAGGTAGACAGGACACTTACCAAGTCGTGTAAAATAACACATGTCATGGGACCGACAGTATATAATAAGATGCCGGACAGTGTGGTGAGCGCCTTAACCTTGGCTTCTTTTAAAAGCCGCTTAAAGCATTGGTTGATCGAGCAGGCGTTCTATACATACGATGAATTTATAAAATTGAAAGTATGACATAGTATTAGTATTTGTTACATTTTGTTTTCAGTTGTTGTTGACAATTTAAGTTAATTATTTTATTTATTTACATATTATTTGATTACTTGTTGACATTTTATTTATTACATATTTTATTTAATTATTTACACGTATGCTCATAGCTTTAATTATGTGGACATCATGCACTTAATCGAACTTTAGGTACCTGTATGAATTTTGACATATAAATAGATTAGGTATGTTACCGTTTTTTGACAATCTGTATTTAACTTGTATATTTTGACGTTTTAATGTTATTCCTTTTATTTCCGGTTGTTATTTTATTCCTTTATTTTAGGTTAAAATTATGTATACCTACATACTTATTTGTGATCTTATATTGTTAAATTTAATGACATGTAATTATCAGTTACCAATAAATGACTATGACTATGACTATGACTATAATTATGTTTAAAGTCGTAAAAATTGTAGAAAATTTATTATTCTAATACTTAACGGGCCTCTATCTCTTTGTTTTGGGCCCATGCATATAATTCAATGATTCTTAAATATATTGAAGAAAAATTCTTCCAAATGGATTCGAGATACGAAAACATACGAAATTTGTTAATTAAATTTATTATCTTTTTAAAAGTCTGTAGAACTTAGCTTCGTCCCGACATATGGATATAAAAACAATATTATTCTCTACTTTTTCACACAACATCAAGATTTTGATTTTCGATTAGCATCTGATTATAAAGGTATTAAGTAAATACGGTTTGGAATTTTGTTTCAGATAATATAAGTTAATGTAATTTTCAATTATTTCAACTCAACCACATAGTTGATTATTATTAGTACGTTGACATATTAAGGTAAAACTCCGTATAAAATCAATTTTGTTCAAGGTATAAGGACAGCCTGGCTCAGTAATAAAATAAAGTGCTACTAAAAATAATCTTGTAATGAAACAATTAATTGTAACATTGATATTGGTAAGCGTTGGTATTGTACAAATCTTTATATGAGTAATGTTTTCCATTAAAATAAGTAATAAGTTTAATATTTTACTTATCTTCGTTGTTCTCAGTAGTGTCTCTCAACAAGTGGGGCCTAAAATGAACATAGCCAAGAACAGGTCAAAATAATTGTTTTAGGATTTAGGCCTTTCGCTCGGAGTCGGAGTCGGAGATTAGAGTCTACACAGTAAAAAAAACAGAAATGAAACAAGAAATACCTAATTAATGTAATAGAAATGAACCACTTTGGGGTTGTCATAGATATTTTTAATATGCCTGACTAAAAGTTACTTTTTTTCTTAAAACTATTTTTGTTACGTAAAAAAAGTAAAATTATTTTTTCTTTTTTAGCTGTTATCAGCAACCATGTCCATAACAGCAAGATTTGGTAGCGGTGATGTGTATGTTGTCTACAGTTTTGGCTCAAATTGGAAAAAGAATTTTTTTAAACGTAATAATAACGAAGATAATTATCGTTATGTATCAAATGATTATCGTAGCGATAATGAACAAGATATGGAAGCAGGAATAAGAGTTTATGGAGGAAAATATATAAATTATCATCATTAGCTTATCAATTATTTTTTGTAAATTATATAAAAGTCAAATAAATCTGGTTTTTATTACTATTTTAAGATTATTTTATTTCTATATTATTTTATAACTCAAACTTAGTCCTAACTCTTGTTATAATATGTGCCCGTACTTCTCCACTGTTGAAATAATTTCTTCTGATGATGGACTTCATACAACCTTGCAAATATTTCTACTAGATGGAAGTATGTTAGTCATCTTTTACGGTAGCGTTAAAAATGCGTGGTAATGTGTGCTTAGTCCTTTTCCTTTTAAAATAGAAGAAATTAACTTCTTGAATTTTCCACAAACAGGTTTGGCTGCAAACATAGCGATGGTTAACAATAATAAATCGAATGAATTCGTGATCGAATCAGAAATGAAGAGATCCGCAGGAGAACCAAAGTGACCGACATAGTGCTCCGGATTACCCGGTTAAAGAGGCGGTGGGCAGGGCACATAGCGCGAAGAACCGACAGCCGTTGGGGCAGAAAGGTTCTAGAGTGGCGACCGCGTACTGGAAAACGCAGGGGGAGACCCCTCACAGCGTGGACCGACGACCTCGTAAGGACGGCGGGAAGCCGATGGATGAGGGAGGCGCAGAACCGCACAAGGTGGCAATATTTGGAGGAGGCCTAGAGGAGCAGTGGACGTCAATTGGCTGAGATGATGATGATGATGACTAAAAGGATATCACTTTTAGGAGCAAACGAGATTTGTATTCCGACTTTAACGGCAAAGAATAAATAAATAAAAATAAATAATCCTCACACATTCAAACATCGCCACCTAGTCCCAAACTAAGCAAAGCTTGTACTATGGGTACTAGAGAACGGATGAACATACTTAGGTAATTATATACTCTTTTTTTTGTAAATATTACACACAGAAGACATTCAAACCAATGCAAACAATCATGTTCATGCACTCAAAGCATTTGCATTGAGCGGGAATCGAACCCGAGACCTCTGCGTAGCAGCCATGTAATATACCGACTGCGCCACAGAGGTCGTCACGTCACGTTATCAGAAGCTTCGCAATGTGTGTACTCTCTTTTGATCGATCGTGATACATTCGTCATGCAGGTTTAAGAACCTGTTAAGATGATTTTTTGAAAATATAGAGAAATGTAATTTTCTCATTGCTGCGTTTCTTGCGCAAAAATCTAATTTATTTTTTCTTGTCCAAAGATTTTACCGCTAATCATATAGGTAAGTACTCGTTTAATGTAAAACCTTAATCACATAATAGATTTATGTCGAATTATTGAACAACAATGTGAATCAAATCAATTTTGTTCAGTGTGTTCTTACAGTCTGGGTCAGAACTAGTATACACTGTTACTAATAATAATACTGTAATGAAAACACTAATTATAACATGGATTTTGGTAAGTTTTGTTACTTAATTAAATGTGTTATTGATCATCTTTTAAATTTAATCAACTTCATCTATTCACAAACTTGGCAAGTATGTACCTACTTATATGTTTGGGGTAATAATTATGTTAGTCTTATATGGGTCCCAGTATAATATATTATTTTTATATTATAGAGTAAAATATTCGGATCAGCATCAGCGTGGGTGCTCGATACCCATGTAACCATGTAATCGCTGATGCACATGTAAATATTGGACGTGATCAAGATCATTGAATTTGCGAGCTTCTTAGATACATCAACAACTGCTTGTCTAGTCGTTATGTACGATTCTGCTGAATTCTTTTACAGATTTTAAAATGACAGACTCTTTTTTCGAATCTGTTCGAACGTTTATTTATATTAAATGGTGTGGTTGAAGAACCTTCTTGATAAAAAAGTAATACAATCAGAAAAAAAACAAACCTATTTTTCTTCATAACTTATTTTGCCATATCTTTCCAATCATTTTTTTTTTAAATGTATGTATTGCAATTTTTCTTAGGCGTAATGGATATCTGCAGTATCCCTCCGTCACGGGAGGAGGCCTATCCCTGCAGTGGGACATTAAGGGGCTGTTATGGTGAATGGATATCTGCAATTGTATGACTTTAAGACGACATTGATTATACGTTATACTGTTTTAAACAATGTAAATATTTATTCTAAATATGGTAAAATTTATTTTTCAGTTTCTGTTCGTCATATTATTTTTAGCGGTGCGTTCTGATGACGATTATTACATGTTTAGTTCAAATTGGAATTCATTTCGGGATCAGGTAGAAGACAATGCTTATACTAGGTATAAAATCAAAGCCGGAACCAGAAATGATGCAGAGGATAAACAGCTGTTTAAATGTCTATTGTCAAGATTATTTAATGACATTTGCCTTTATTGAAAACACAAGTCAATAAAGATATTATGAATAATACACACAAGTGATATAAAATAAATAATAAATTTATTATTTTTATTCTTATCAATTATTTTTTGTATTTAAGCCACAATAAAACAACTACAAATTAACTACAAATAGCAAAATCACGGACAGGGCTCGAATACTCCGCTCTTCATAATAATGAAGAGCGGAGTATTCGATTGTAATAACAAGCCCTTAAATATCCTATGCCTGAAACGAATCACCTCTCTCCGGTGGTAAAACTGCACTACACCACCTATATACAGGATCCTACCCAAAGTCAGAGATGCGTGTAATAAAACTATTTACTTACAAAATTGACTCAAGTTAATTTAGTTATCATATTCTTATTAGTTAGAGTTATTGACAAACATAAACAAAAGTAGGTTTAACTTTACGAAAACGACATCTAAATACCGTTTTCAAAACTTTGTAATCATTATACACCTTATAATATTTGGCATTTGCATATATTCTACCTTATTGTGATAAATGAACGCCAATTTCTTTCGTCCTTGTAGTTTGAAATAAATATATATATATTATAGACAATTACCAAAACTATTATGTGCAGTGCATTGCTAATATTTGCATGCAGGTCATAAACAATGGCTGCGTAACTTTTTAAACCTAAATCAATTTTTGTTTTACGGGCAAAAACAAATTTTGATTGAATTAGGCTGTTTTTTATAAAGCAGTTTTATCCGTGGTGACGGAGTAAGAATATTCAAAGTTACCACCTTTTCTAGTCCAGATATGTTAGAAAGGGGATTGTTAGAGGATTGATATTTATGACCCAATTGCGGTGGTTCAACTCTATAAGGATGACAGAAGCCCGATAACTAGTTGGATCCCTGTTTAGCAACGGTTGAATTTTGTTGATGCTATCAAACATAGACTTTCCCTTGTTTGTACTTATTTACAAAAAAGTTTTAAACTTGAGAAACTCTGCACATTTTGTTATCTTGCCGTATAATCAATTTTACAGTTATAATGCTGATAATTCACCATTTCTAATGTTAACAACTGTGTGTTTATTTCGTTACTGAATGTAATCGACTCAATGCAGGCTTTAATACCTACTCGTCACTTGTAGAACTGCCTGGTAATCTATAAGTATTACTTACACCAGAAGAACAAACAAAGTTATTAAATTATGATGAAAAAATATCTACAAAAATGGATTTTAGTAAGCTGTGTTATTTTCCAAAACAGATGTTTGATAAATGATTTTTATTTGTACCACGTTATTGAGAACTGTGAAACTGACCGTGTTCTGTAGTGCGTATTGGAAGAGGCCATGTCCAGCAGTGGATTGCGATGGGCTAGTTGGTTTGATTGATTGAGAACTGAGAATTTAAATTTGAAGCAGTAAATAAATCTTTTACATTGTTGTATAGACATCTTCTGAAGAAATTCCCGGTTACAGTTTACATTGCGCAAGTCTTTTTAAAGATGCCTATGTTTGCATCTAGTCGTCGGAGAACACAGACCAGTTAAAATAAAGTTGTCCACAGGGCTATGCTACATACTGAATGTAACACATTGCTTATCCATCTTACAAGTTAGATTAAATAAATTTTCAGAAATACTTTTTTAGCAAACGGAAATATGCCTCTGTCAGATGTGATGGGTGGTCTTTCAAAACACTTCAGTTCCGTATTTCGACTTTGAATTCTTAAATGATATTTTTAAAAAACTTAACTTTTTCAGCTGTTCCTGGCATCTATTATTTTAGCAGTACAATCGAATGAAAGACTCAGTTGGGGTTCAAATTGGGATAAACTTGTTAAAAACGACAACAATCAACAAATAAAAAGAGATGGTTACATTGGAGAAGTACCGGATGCATCATCAGGCAAATACAGAGCAGGTTTAATGCTGTAACAAGTAGCGTAATAACCCATCGTTAATGTAAATCACTTTTGACAAATAAAAATGTACGACTAAATGAAATTTATAAAAAAAGCGTTTATTTCTTATGTCCTCTTATAATTTTAACTGTTTCCTTCATTTGTTTGTGATTTCGCTCGCCTAGTTAATTAAACTGCATCCATGTTATCATCCTTATCTGGAACTGTTAGCTTATGAGATTTTTGATAGATGAATTGCAATATCTCTCTAGTCTCTCTCTCTATAGAGTTTTCCCCCGGTCCCGACGTAGATCTCTCCACCTGGCAGAAATTGGAGAAGGAGTTAGCCTCTTTAACTTGGTCAGACCATGCATCTGTATATGAATTGTATGAACTGCAGTTTTCTGTATAAACTGATTAAACCACTGAGTATCCTTTAAGATTAAAAACTAATATTAAAAATGCAAAGGTTTGTTAGGATGGATGGATGGGTAGATGGCTGTTTGTACTCTTTCACGCAAAAACTACTAGACGGAGTTTGATGTAATTTGGAAACATTTAAGCTACCTATACCACGGCCAAGTTAGCGATATTATCATAGTGATAATTAACCCTATTAATATAGAAAAAAAGAGTGCTGC
This sequence comes from Schrankia costaestrigalis, assembly GCA_905475405.1. Lineage (NCBI taxonomy): Eukaryota > Metazoa > Arthropoda > Insecta > Lepidoptera > Erebidae > Schrankia > Schrankia costaestrigalis. The sequence goes on from FR997838.1 coordinate 11,475,998, forward strand.
TAGAAAAGGAATATTAGAAATAGAATTAAATTAACCGGGCACGGATGATTCGGAAAGTAACTGTGTCCCATCGGCCGGGAGGCAACACCCAGTTGTCATCACTCCGAAGCCTGCACTTAATAATGCTAACCCCATGGACGGGATCGTATGCCTGTGTCGTTCATTCATTTTGAAATCAGCCTGACAAATGACACCTTTTTGATAATGCTACAAAGGGGATACTTTTTTAAACGAAAGATAACCGATAAAAGTCACTCTCTAGATTTAGACGATGTCGTTATTAGTATATACCATATTGAAGAGGTAGAACATTATCTAACATTGAGTCTCAATTAGCCTCTTTTCGCACCTATATGTTTTAAACCAAAACCTCTTAAAAACGAAAACAATTGAATCATGGCTAGTTTAGCTCAATGGACTTACTCTTTCGCTATGTATCGAGATACAAATAACTTTTTAAGAAAACTAAAAAAAACACCTGAAACTCTATAAGCACCTAAGAGTCTCATCAACATCTAAAGACGAAATTGTAAAATCCAGCCCAATGTATAAAAATACACTTGAGTTCAGCAGACAATAATTAGACACTAATGGTTAAAACAAACAAATACTTTGATTTGACAAATAAGATGACCAGAAATGGCTTCATGGTTACGCTATAAGCCGTGGAAATAGATGCGAGGGATACTTCAGCTAAATTACTCTACAACTTTATAAAAAAACTAAGAGTGCCGAAAATTTCAGTAAGCTCTCTACTATCACTAATGTCCGAAACGGCGTTGGCTACACTAATGTCCTACCAAATTCGGATAGATAGAGAAAGAAACAAAAAAGACAGTGAAGGTGATCGCTAACTCTTTGTAACGGTGCCTCCGTAAACCTACATCTAGGTCGTAAGTCCTAGACGCTGTCATGGAAGTGTCCGTCCACTTTCACGCGATGGACCCGCGCGGATAATTCATATAATGCTAAGATTAGGTCTTATCTAATGACATCAAACATTTAATTTTTTTTACAACATTTACTGTTGATGTGCACTTTATCATTGATTGTTGGTGATATTCCTAAAATATGAATAAAACCCTTTATTTCCTCTGACTTTTTGAGTTAGTGACTGGACATCTAGTGTTTTGTTGAAGGAATGATCCACATGTAAAATTCATTTTATGCTTTGATTTAAAGTAACGTAACGAGTGCGTGTGACTAACGCAGCATATTTATTTCTACTAGTTACAGTCGTTAAAAGTAAAATAATCAAATTATTGAGACAATTTACATATTTATGTTGTTTGCCTAGTTATTTTTGACCCCATATATATATGTAAGATGGTTTCGATGAAATTCAGTGATTATTACTATCTCCAAAGATCAATCATGAATCTAAATATCATGAAGTTATGCTGCGTGGTAAAGTTTTTTATAATTAAAATATTTTAAGTTTTATTTATTATTTTTCAATGAACCAGTTAGGACGGCGGGAAGCCGATCGATGAGAGAGCCAAACGGTGGAAGTATTTAGAGCAGGCCTATGTCCAACAGTGGACGTCCATAGGCTGATGACGAAGATTTATTAGTTTTGTGCAGCTTCACTTTTACTATAACTTTGCCTTCTTCATCGTCATTAGACTCAGGAACGAGAAGAGTTTTTGACCTAACCAACAAATGAAAAAAAAAAACTGCCGAAGGTTTTTCTACACCTCTGTACGTAGAAACTAAAACTGTTCTCAAGTTAAATAATGTTCTTTTATAGCTGGTGTTTATCCTGACATTTGTATCAAGATCCGAAGCAGACATAGCAAACGCTCGAAGATTACTCCAAATCTGTAAAGTATGTGATTCAGTGGCGGATTATGGTGAGTTATTTCTTTTAACAAGTAACTTTAACCGTTCATTTTGTTGCGGCTGCTTAAATCAGTTAGTATCCAGTTCTTTTTCCACGAGCGAAGACTGCGTGTCCAGAATTTCCTGCCTTTTTATTGATGATAGTAATAATAAAGTCTTTCATTCTATCATTTTTCAGATTCAATTGATCGTAAGAACCCCTTCGACATCTGGTCTCGTTAATGATGGAGTGCGCCGTTTATCGTCACTTCTGAAGCAGTTCAACAACCGCACAAAGATCTTTAATTTAAGTTCTTCTAAGAGTATAATGTCATCAGTAGAAATTACAACTTTCTTCAACAGCATTTTGATATGACAAAACATATTACAATGGAAATCAAATAAAAATATTTTCCAACAGGACCCCGCAAAAGACACAACACGGTTGTCATGTCATTTTGTTTTTGTGAGTGACGATAAAAAATTAAATACGAGTACATATTTTGACAAAGACTTATTGATTTAATTAAAAAACCACATGACATTAACGACGACATTTTCTTTTCTAATAAATGATTTTTATTTGTACCTCATTTTTAAAGAACCGATAATATTTATGAATTGATTCATTTTGACACCTCTTAAGATGTGAGCGTCAAAATGAAGGGTCCATGTCACCAATTATTGTCATACTTATGTTACAAAATGCTAAGCTTCGAAGTTAAATGTTATGAAGCTTTGAGGTGGATCACTACTCCTACGTCCTTACATATTTATAGTACTTACCGATGATGTAAATAGTTAGGTAATCGTCCACATTTTTTCTTTTTTATCACTGACAATCTTGTTACGAACGCCAATGTTTATCCCAGCTCTACTTATCGACTATGGAAAATTAAATTGTCCTCGGGACATACTGACTCAAACACATAGCTTATCTAGCTTTCACCTTAGCTCGAATGATTTGACAAACATTCCATCATCTTTTGGTAATAGAATGTTTCATTTACGAACCGTAAGATGTAAGCGTCAAAATTAAGGTACTAACCCCCGGTTTCTGAATGACTGATCAAGTCAAAATCAACTAATTAAGTGTCAAAACTATAATTTTCAGGAACTACAATGACAGTTTTGACACTTAATTAGTTGAATTTGACTTGATCAGGCATTCAGAAACCGGGGGTAGGTCTTCAATGTTTGTCATACTTATGTAAAAAAAATGCTAAAAATTATGAAGTCTCTGTTACTATGTCAAAACACTTTCACACGAAAACCTTTTACTATTGCCATTCATTATAACAGCCCATTAATATCCCACTGCAGGGAGGGGCCTCCTCCTGTGACGGAGGGATACTTGGCCTACTAATACCACGCTGACCAGACGGATTGGAATAGGGTTTTATTTCAAGTTTTCCTTCTTTTTCGTAAGGATAATATTTACGAATAGTCCCTAAGTCGGTTTTTACGACACCCATTGAATGAGATGGGCTAGTGATATAATTGTATTCTTACTCCGCCACCACGCGGACAGTGTTGTTGTATTTATTAACCGCAATACACCTACCGACCTGGTTAGGACTGCGGGAAACCAATGGATGAGGAAGGCACAGGACCGCGCAAGTGGCAATATTTGGACGTGGCCTATGTCCAGCACTGGATGTTAATTGGCTGATATAATGATGATGATGAAATTCCTACTTCAGAGAATGTCAACATTCACCTGGAGAGTGCCCTTTTCTGAACTGAGATAATAACGGCCTAAAAACTACAGATGATATACAACGGATTAAGTCCTATATCGTATTATGGACTCATAAGTATTCTATGTAAATCGTTATTGATACTAAAAGAAAGTACTTGTAAATTAAAGTTTGACCGACGGTTGAATAACTGTTTTTTGTTCCTAACTTCGGGAATATTACGTAGGGCTACCCCAAATTGAGGAATAAAATAAGAATATACAATCTCACCTTGCTGTTTCGTCGCAAGGGTTGCCAACAAGCTCTCAATTTAAATAAAACAAGTTTTCCTTCCACTTACATTAACAGAAGAGTTAGTTATTCGACCATGTAAGTTCTGAGTAATCCTTCTACCAATATAAAAGAATCCTCCGAAAATACCAACTCCCAAAATAAAACAAGGTTGATTTTAGTTGCTATTTTTAATGTACCTCTAAATTCAGTCTAAACCATTACCAGAATTTAATTTTATTAACTTCTGAAGCAATTCAACAACCGCACAAAGATCTTTAATTCAAGTTCTTCTAATAGTATAATGTTAGCAATAGAAATTACTACTTTCTTCAACAGTATTTTGATATGGTATAAATACTACGGAAATCAAATAAAAATATTTTCCAACAGGTCCAAAAGACACAACACGCTTGTCATGTCATTTTTGGTTAAATAGACAACAAACATTTCATTTCTCCGTACATTTTCTTGCATATTGTGCTGTTTTTTGCACGTGCTCTTTGTGGGCCAGATTTACGCAGAAGTCATACAACGTTCCGAGTGCTGGAGAGAATACCTCATTTCTGTATTGTATCAGGGATGTTCGCAGACGCTCAAGTCAATTGTTTTTATACTATCATGCGAAAGTGGTGCGTGTCTCTGGTCTGCAGCGGGGTAGCTCCTACAACATTCTAAAGATGGTTGCTAGTAGTTTGGACTGTAAGTACGTGAATCGCTGCGGTCTCTCACAAAATAGCACAGGGTGAGTCGCTTATGTGCGGTACCGTCGGCTAGATGACTGTATACTAAATTATTGTGACACTAACATAAGTTTGTAAGCCTTACTATTTATTTATATCTACTATCACTATACTATCAATTTTGAGCATTATTTTGTATATTATTTTGTATGTGAGTCATGGTTACTTGAATAAATCAAATATAATTAAAAAGTACTGTCCACTTATACCTACACTTTACCATTTGCCCCCTTACTCATAAACACCTCTTAAATTTTAGTCAATTGATTAGCTTAATTTCTTTTAAAAATCTCGCTAAACAGTGATTAAATTTAAGAGGCGTTTATGAGTAAGGGGGTTGATTGTTGGTGATGTCACGAGCGTTCTTAATATGAATAAAATTCCCGCGGTAGATATAATATACTCAAAAAGACAGAGAAAATAAGCCTATTTTCTCTGTCTTTTTGAGTTGGTGACTGGACATCTAGTGTATTGTTGAATAAAAGATCATTTCATGCTTTGATTTAAAGTAATGTAACGAGTGCGTGTGACTAACGAAGCAAATTTATTTCTACCGGTTACAGTCGTTAAAAGTAAAATAATAAAATTATCGAGATAATTTACATATTATGTTATTATTAATGCTATATATATAAAAGATAGGTTCGATGAAGTCCAGTGAATTTGACTGTCTCCAAAGGAACAATCATGAATCTAAACATCTTCAAATTTTGCAGCGTGGTAAGGTTTTTTATTATTTCAATATTTTAAGGTTTATTATTTGAGCAGCCTCACTTTTACCATAACTACGCCTTCTGGATTGTTATTAGACTTAGGACCAGAGATTCCAATGCTATTTTTTGAAAATCCCTCGTTGGTATATCATCGTCATCATATCAGCTACTTGACGTCGACTGCTAGACATAGGCCTCCTCCACATACTGCCGCTTTGTGTGGTCCTGTGCCTCCCTCATCTATCGGTTTACGGCCGTCCTTACTAGGTCGTCGTTCCACCGTGTGACGGATTTAGAACCTTTCTGCCTCAACAGCTGTCGGTTCTCCGCGCTATGGGCCCCGCTTACCGTCACATTAACCGGGCAATCCTGAGCGCTATGTCGATCACTTTGGTTCTCCTGCGGATATCCTTATTTCTGATTCGATCACGCAGGGAAATCAACATAGCTCTCTCCATTGCCCTCTGAGTGACCATAAGCTGAGAACACCAATAGTTAGCGAGTACGTCTCTGATACGTAAGTCATCACTGACAACACGCTATGGGCAAAGACCTTTGTCTTAAGACACTGCGGCAATATGGACGAAAAGATACGTTTTAACTTCACAAATGCTGCCGAAGTTTAACTCACTGGGTGAGTTCAACTCTTCTGTTGGATTGTCTATCCTAGATAAATATTTATGTTCGGCGACAACTTCGAAAGTAAAGCCTCCAACCGTGATTGGAGTAGGTGCAACATAACATTTGCCAAATCTTGGTCTTATCCATGTTTATTTTAAGACTCACTTGTTGAGAGACAGTACTGAGGTCATCGAGCATTGTGTTGAGGTCCTCTTTGGTTTCAACCTTGACCACGGTATTGTCAGCAAAACTAATACACGCGCCATTTATATCGATCCGAATCCATTTCAGTTTTAAAGCCTAAAAGCATATACTGCAGCAGGGCAGCGGAAAACATTTGTAGGGATAAGACGTCACTAAATAGGACTTCAAAATTTATCCTGGAGATGGGCCGATATGTTGGTGTTTTGTCATAAGCACTGCAGTACTTCTATATTTCGTTGGTCAACTTAGTATCATTAGAGAGACTGCAACACAATATCTGAAAAAATCTTTAAATAACTTGGTAGCACAGAACACTTGCATAACAGCGTCTAGGACTTACGACCTAGATGTAGGTTTAAGGTATAAGCCCCTACAACGCGTGAACGTCTGTTGTGTTCCATCCTCTACCTAACGTCAATTGGTAGAAACATAAAAATGCCGTTTTGGACATTCGTGGTAGTAGAGAGTGTACTGAAGTTCTCGGCAGTCCTAGTTTTTTTAATAGGTCGTAGAGGGAGCTGGTGTACCCCTGGCACCTAATTTCATGACATACAGAGTAACCCTATAGCCTTTTCTTGTTATCTCATTTGTCAAGTTAAAGTATTTGTTTTGATTGCCTGGTCTTAAGGGATGTTAGTTTCCCACGGTACCGCGAGCTCAATATACACGATTTTTCAAATTTGAATAGAGGAATATAGTCTGGGCTCAAAAGCTCAAAGGCGACACGCGGACGAAGCCGCGGGCATCAGCTTGTTAAAACTAAATGTCCTCAAGTGAAATAATGTTTTTTTTATAGCTGGTGTTTGTCCTGGCATTCGTATCAGTATCCAAGGCATACCGCTACAATGAAGAACAAAGCACTGAAATTTTATACGAAATTTGTAACAAATGTCAATTTATTAAGGATTATGGTGAGTTATTTGTTTGAACAGGTCACACAAAACAAAAACACAACAAACACAACACTTTTTCAATTAATTTTTATCCGGCCGATTGGGTGTATCCAGTTTTTTGGACGAGCGAAGAATTCGTGTCTTGTTGACAGCAGCTTTTTTCTGTTTATTGCCTTCTCCTACTATCACTTCCTCCGCAGTTTTCGATTTGTTTCAACAAATAATAGTAAACATAAGCAACTTAAATTTTTGTAATTTATACTTACTTACGTGCAATGAAATAAGACCACTTGAAAAATGTTTTTAATGGGAGATTAAGTTTGACAAAAATAAGGGATTTTTATAATAAGTTACAATATTTAACGTTAAATTAAAAGCAATTAATGAAACGCAAATCTGTTTATATCATTATCAAAAAAGAAAAAAATCTAAATGAAAAGACTGTACGATCAAATTTAAAGGGTGCCCTAATTTCACTGCACGCCAGAATAGTTAATTTTATAATTGTATCATCAAAAATTTGCTATTATTCGCCTAGATAGTGCTATCAGACTTAATTTTGGAGATTCTATGTTTCGACGACCTCTGTGGCGTAGTGGTTATATAACGTGACTGCTACGCAGAGGTCTCGGGTTTGATTCCCGCGCAATGCAAATCTTTGTGCGCATGAACATGATTGTTTGCATGCATTGGTCTGGGTGTTTTCTATGTATAATATTTATGTATTTACATAAAAAAAGTATTTAAGTATGTTTATCCGTTGTCTAGTAACGATAGTACTAACGATCTACTACTAAGCTTTGCTTAGTTTGGGGCTAGATGACGTTGTGTGAATGTGTGAGGAATATTTTATATATTTATATTTATGTGGATCTATTTGAATAATGTAAATAAAATTACAGGCCATAAGTAGTTCTTCCCAGTGTAGGATTTCCTGCCGTTTTATTGATGAAAGTAGAAATAAAGATATTAATAAAATTTTTCAGATGTAATTGATCGCAAAAACCCTTTTGATATCTGGGGTTAATAATGGAAAGGCCAGGAAAATTAAAAAATTAAAATTTAAAAAAAAGTCTGTAATTCAACTTCTGCTAATGGAACTATCATCAACAGCATTTTGATATAACAAAAAAATATTATGGAAATCAAATAGAAATACATCGCAACAGGACCCCGCAAAAGTCACAACACGCTTGTCATGTAATTTTCATTTGTTTTTGTAAGTGGCGATAAATAATAAAATACAAATTTTGACAACGACTTATTTATTTAATAAAAAAACCATATGATATTAACGTCGACGTTTTATTTGATAAATGATTTTCATTTGTGGTCTGAGATTTGTACCTCATTTATAAAGAACCTATAATATGAATTGATGCATTTTGACGCTCACATCTTAACAGGTGTGAGCGTCAAAATGAAGGGTCCCAGTCACCAATGATTGTCATACTTATGTTAAAAAAATGCGAAGCTTCGAGGTCAAATGTTATGAAGCTTTGAGGTGGATCACTACTACTACGTCATTACACTTAAAAAGGAAAACTTTTTACTGTTGCACTTATTAATCGCAATATTCCTACTTCAGAGGCTGTTATAATTTATCTGGTGAGTGTCCATTTCTGAAGTGAAATAATTTAAGGGCCTAAAAAGCACTAGTTTTTAAATTCAGATATAGATTAGTAGGTGGCCCTAGTGGCTCTAGAGTTGTCCTTTCTGGAGTTCCCGCCTGCAAATGACAGCTTGGGAAGAACACGGAAGTACTTATAAAGTTTTAGTCGATTTTTCGTCTATTTAGCGTTATATATAAAAAAGGCCGAGTTGGTATCTGTACCATTCGCAGAACTGTTCGTCGCTTTGCTATTTAATGCTTGATGGAATCCCTCTCTTTATAAAAAAACCTGCCTCCTAGAATGCATAGTTTCTTATACACTTATATTTTTTTTTAATATTATTCTAGCCCTCTGAACTTACTTAGTCTGAATCAACCAGAATGAATAACAGGCCAACCGGGTGGATTTATTTCAAATAATATTAGATTAAATAATTTTCAATGGGACTAATCCTACAAATTTTCTGGCAAGTTCTGTAAGGATCAACATTGTGATCTCGCAATAGTTTAACATCAAACACTCTGTGAATTTTTATAAAACCTAAATAGTCTTGGTCCAGCACTAAACCTATTTATTCAAGCATCTTACCTAACTTTAAAAAACTTATTCAGAAAATGTATGGAATACTCATGCATGGAATGCAATTAAACGGTTGATTTGACAATACATTATAAAATACTCGAAATTATAAAACATTATACCGTTACAAATATAATCAGTTTTCGTTTCTTCACTTTTCCGTTTTAAAATATAAATTACGCGTGACCAATATTTTATACAATATGTAGGAACTGACGTCATGAGAACAGTGTTTTCCAACTTTTACGTTAGAAACCGTTTTCAGAAAACTAATTCTTGTTATATATTTGCTTAAAATAAAGGTTAAAGGTAATGTCTGCGAGACCAGAAAAACTCTATGTCTACCTGTTATAGTTTCTACTGCATGATAATTAAGCGACTGATTTCATAAAGTTTAAACGTGGTAAGGTGATCGCTAACAAAAAAATCATAACGTGAACACCGCATCCCATGGGGCAAGGCATAGAAGTGAAAAGACCAGCAGAGAACAGAATTGATTTAAAAGGAAAATTCGACAATAAACCAACCCGATCGGCCACGTTTACTTTCGTAATTACTTTCAAATAATTTCAAAAACACACGTAGGTTTGATTAACAGGTAAAAAGTGTTAGGTATCGTTGCGGCAGAGTAGTGGGCAGTGCTGAAATTCTTATGGTTGATATACTTTAGCTCAGACAAGATACAATGAGCGTATACTAAGCAATTAGCAACATTCATGCTTTGGTTAAAGAACGATACATAATTTGCTTGTTTGTACCAGTTGAATTGAACATGGTCAAGACTTAAATCAAGACAGGCGTTCATGCACCTCAAATGTTCTCTTCCTATATAAGATACCTATTACACCGCAAGTCGTTAACGAGTATGTTCATTTGTATCTTTACATATATCATTACTTATATAATCAATATATTTAGAAACAACAGCATTATTTTACTCATTAATATTTGCTATTGTTAACTACTTTGACATCGTAGAATCATTATGTGCTTGAGAGACTATAACATCAGTAATTAAAATTTCTGATAGTATTTATATACAATCCAATAATTAAATAATCATTATTTGCAGAGTAACCGAACTCAGTACAATTATGAAACGTTTCCTAGTAGGAGTATGGGGTTTGGTAAGTTACGTACTTATAAATAACTTTTATTTTAAGAATACCTTTAAATGTACAAACTCGTGTTTAATTCTTGCTATATTTAGACAAAGTTTATTTATATTTATGTCACATTGTTTTAAGAAAAGTTTCAACAAGGTTTTTGTTACTTTTTCCTGTTATTTTGAAATAAATATACATTTAGATTTAACATTGGTGGTTGGTAAGGGAAAAGTAAGTTCTAATTTTAGATTGTTCTTTTGTCTGAAAAATCTAATTTTACCTTCCTGCGTAAGTCTTTGAACAATTTGAGTCTCGTGCGTAAATTTTACCCTTTATTACCGAATGATGTTGTGTAAACGTGAGGTTATGATGTTTCATGTAACATTATTGAAAACGATGGTTTTGACAACATGTATTCTAAGTCCATTATGGAAGAACTATTCTGAACAGTCTTTGCTTTTGAAGATGAAATCGTAAAAATCTTAGGCTACAATGCCAAATTCTATATCAAGGGAATTAAAATAGGCAGATGCTCGCTACTTCGTCTGTGCATGATTAAAAATAATAATATTAAATAATAATATTAATTTTTTGATTATTATTATTCTCCGGTAGTTTAAATTATAAATACAATATCATCATCAATTGTAGCCTATGTGTTATTCTGATGTATAAGATATATTTCAGTAGATGTTACGTAAAAGAGTAACAGACATTCTCCTAAAACTATACTACTCGTAACAAACTTTCACAATAGTTTGTCATATTAATGTCATTTCTTGTGGCTAACTTAGCTAAATCATCTTTTTTCTTTATTTCAGTTTTCCGTTATCGCTATGTTTTTAGCTGTTCAGGTTAAAGGGAAGCCATGTCATGATGAGTCATATCGTCATCACCATGTGGATCAGCACTCACATCGTTATGAGGATCGACACTTAGATCATCATGATTACCACAGAGGATTTAAACACCGTGACTATTCAGATAGAAGAGATATATCATTATACGAGATTTCGAGTCCAAATTACCTTTCCAGACCATATCTGAATCTAGAGCACTTTTAAGTTACAAAGACAAAAACACAAATTTTGTCTCTTAATAAATGAAAAATACAATTATACATTTTTTTAAAGGCACAACATATATCATTTGTTTACCGAGAATTTTATTTAGAGCATATGAAAATAGACTAGTGAAGAAAGTTACCAAATCATTGGCAACTTCTGTGGCGTAATGGTTATAATCTATGGCTGTTAGGCAGAGGCGTCGAGTTTAATTACCGCATAATGCCAATCTCTGTGTGCATAAACATGAACGTTTGGATAAGTCTAGGTCTTTCCTTTGTCTGATAATATATAAGTATTTACCAAAAAAGTGCATATATAAATATGTTTATCCGTTGTCTAATAACCAGAGCTTGTAAATACTATACGTACAAGCTCTGCTTAGTTTAAGATCAGATGGCGATATGAGAACGTCTGAAGAAGAGGTATAATATACTTGCAAAACCCAATTACATAATCGGTAGTAACACACGAAGAATACAAATGTAACCAAACTTCATGTCACAAGGCTGTCGTGAATTCTGTTATGGAACGTTGAAAAACAAAAGCAACAACGAAAATAACGTCCGAAGGTTACCATACCTAGCTACTTACTGACTACCATTGATCACTATTTTGATCATTGACATTCGATCTTACAATGGTTTAATGTAACTGATCACTAAACTACAAATTAACCATATTTTTTTAAATAACAGACCAAATCAAAACCGAATTTTAGAAAAATTAGACAAAAATATGTCTAACCTCTAAAATGTATAATCTCAATTTATTCTATCACCTTTTCCTTTGCAATGATGCTTATCCATGGAAAAATAGATCATAAAAAAAATACGAATTAATAAAATTAACCATCAATGATAACCAAAATTTTTTTTTTCTGTACATTTACTGTCTTTGTACACTTTAACATTTGGTTCTTGGTGATGTAACGAGAATTCTTAATATGAATGAACCCCCGCGGTAGATCAATCAGGGATTATTTTCTATGACTTTTCGAGTTAGTGACTGGACATCTAAGTGTTTTGTTGAACAAAATGATTTGTATAAAATATTCATTTCATGATTTGATTGTAACAAGAACGTGTGACTAACGAAGCATATTTATTTCTACCAGCTATAGTCGTTAAAAGTAAAATAATCAAATTATCGAGACAATTTACATAATTATGTTATTAGGTAGTTATTATTGACCCTATATACTTGTTAGATGGTTTCGATAAAATTCATTGAATTTTACTGTCTTCAACATGTTACATTTTGTCACCAACGTTACAATAATGAATCTAAATATCATCAAATTCTGCTGCGTGGTAAGGTTTTTTATATTCTAAAGATTTGAAGGTTTATTAGTTTTGTGCAGTTTTTACCATAACTTTGTCAGTCAATTTTACCACAACTTTGCCCTCTCAATCGTAATTTAACTTTTTTTATACATATATTACTTTTTTTATATAATATAAAGTTTCAATGGTATTTCTTAAAATTTCTGGTTTCTATGTATGGTTTTAATCAATAACTGAATTTTAGCCAAAAAATAATCACCTTAGGCTAATGAGTATTTCAAATTGGTGCATTGTGATTAATTGTTTAAAGGTAATAGACACCGCATTTAATGTTGCTTGTAAGTACAATTTTAGAAAAGATCTTTAAATAACTTGGTGTACTTAGTGAGGACATTAGAAAAATAATGGGATACGAGATAATAAGCTTACTTGGTTAGCTTATTGGGCTTCTGTTGGGGCTACCGAGTTTATCGGCCCTGTCACAGCTTTAGTTTATAAACACTTGGTACTGTTTCATAGTAAGATACTTTGACAACTACAGAATGTGAAGAAGTGTTGACTATTTGTATTCTGAGCAACAATGCTTCTTAATGTCGTACATTAAAACTAAATGTACTCAAGTGAAAAAACGTTTTTATTATAGCTGGTGTTTGTCCTGGCATTCATATCAGGATCCGAGGCAGGACTTCGTCCTTACGATGAATCAGGAAATTCTGAAATATTATACGAAATCTGTAGAAAATGTGAATTTGTTAAGGATTATGGTAAGTTTTTTCTTTTAACAGGTGACTTTATTAATTTTTATCCGGCCGTTTGGATCCAACTGTATCTAGTCTTTTGCACAAGCACGAGCAGATTAAATTTTAGAAATTCCATTTGTAAAATATTTACTACAGGTCATAGTTCTAACCAGTTTCTATTTCCTTCCGTTGTATTGATGACAGGAGAAATAACGTTATTAATAATATTTTTCAGATTCAGTTGGTCGTAAAAACCCTTTTGATATCTGGGGTTAATGATGGAGAGGACAGAAAAAATATTTATCGTCGCATATGAAGTGCATGCAGTTATAAGATTACCGCACCAATGATCTGTAATTCAACTTCTGCTAATAATGTCATCTACGGATATTTATACTTTCTTCAATAGCCTTTTGATCTAAAAATAAAATATTACGAAAATAGCTTACAAATATTTTCACCTACAAGATCCCGCAGAATACATTACACTCTCATAATTTGATTTAAATTTTAAATTGTTTTAATATGTAGCGATAAATAATAAAGTCCAAAGTATCCAAACGACTTCTTTATATGTGTGTATGAACAGCACAACAAACACCAAGATTCAGCCCTAAACACCTAATTCCTGAGCACGAACTCTCGTTACGATATTTCTAGAGGTTTAGTAACAAAGACACAAATCAAAGCACTCTTAGTAAACCTTACAAAGATAGTAAAAAAGAAGGAAATACTTTTACGAAAATTTTACAGGAAACGAAGTATTCCTATGTCAAAACTACATACATGCCGAACACCTCAGATTTCTACGCTACCTTAACTTTCACGTTACGACGAGATTACGAGATTTTGCTTAAATCTTTCTTGAATAAATGACGTCAAAAAGATAGAACGAATGTTTTACTATTTCGATTAAAGTGTTTTTGACTTTTGACTTCAGGAAAGCATTTGATCTCGTCAATCATGATTTGCATTAACTAAAGCTATAACAGTAAAACACTGTTATCTTTAGAGTATCTTGAGAAGCAAACCTATTCTAACTTGGGAAACTGCAATGCAGTGTAAACGGTAAAGTAGGAAGCCCTACTGTATCAGATTTAGCATTATAACCTCTGCCAAACTTAATACATCAACACACGTTACAGAAGAGTCAAATAACTAAAGCATGTCGAGATTTTCATGTTTCAATACTTTGTTCAGTTATCTAAAGCCCGATTTACACATCGACAAGTACAGTAGCGAGTTAAGTAGTAAGTTGTTGATTAAGTTGATTTAAATAGATTTCCATCCTATTTTTTGGCGAGTTAAGTTAGCGAGACGCCAGAGAAGAGGCTACTTCGTACTTAACTTGCCAAAAAATAGAATGGAGATCTATCTAAATCAACTTAATCTTAAAATACTACTTAACTCGCTACTGTACTTATCGATGTGTAAATCGGGCATAAGATTAAAATTGTGTAAGAATGAAATGTGTGATAGAGTACTATGAGTTATATATAATTTAAACAAAGTGTGATATTTTTAATTACATATTTTGAATTTAAGTACAATAATGAGTGCGTGTGAATAATCTGGCATGTTTATTTCTACTAGTTACAGTCATTAAACAAATATTCAATAATGAAATTAGTAAGGTAATTATGTTAGTTGGATATTTTGACTATATAAATACTCGTATGTAAGGCAGGTTCTATAAAATTTAGTGGCTTTTACTGACTCTAAAGTATCTTACGATCATGTATCAATATATCATGAAGTTGTGCTGCCTGGTGAGTTCCAATTTTATGTTATGTAAATACTTTAGGGTTTGTTTGAACTTTTCCGTAGTCTCAATGTTACTATTTGCCATTTTGATTGTCAATTACACTTTAGGCAAATAGGGTTGCTTGTAAGTGTTTACAGCCAGTTTCTACGTTCATCATCTTAGGCTTATGACTCCTGTTCATTATTATCTCGACGGGCCCCAAGAACAAAATCTTATGGAAAAATAAGACGAAATGTATTTTATTGTTTAATCGTATTCTACACACTAAAAACTATACGACACCGTTTTTATTTTTTTAATATTCTCTTGCATATTGAAATAACTAATCGAACATTGTCGTATCAGGAGTTCTTCTTCCACAAACAAACATGTATATGTTACGGGCAATTTGATAAATCCGGGCACTATGAATAATGGCCGGTCTTTATTCATAATGCCCGACTCAATTGGGCAATGTGATAAAAACTGCATAATTAATCACTTTTCCCGGCCATTATTAATAATGCCCACCCTATCTTGGGCAAAGTAATAAAATAGGTGAACTTTAGTGTTTTTATTTATTAAATGAAATTAAACTTACAAAATTTTCATGAAAAGTTAACAAAAAATAAACTATTAGACATAGTAATTACAAAATTAAACATTTTATTATTTTAATTATTTATTAAAAAAAAGTTTCTGGCGTGTTGTGGTCGCCATACTAACCTAACCTAACCAACTGTTTCTGACTTTTGACTTTTTTTAAGCTATCTCAAACACTAACTTATTACATGGACCACGGGCCGTCGGCCATTATTAATAATGGTCGGTCAAAGTGAATAATTTATCACTTTGGCCGTCGTTATTGGGCATTATTAATAAAGACCGGTCCTTATTAATAATGCCCACTTAATCACGTTGCCCGTAACATATATACATGTAGGAGCATGTTCCTGGGAACCCATGCCGCATGTGTAGCGACTTAACGTCATTTACGTGTTTGTACTCGTCAAAGTCAGGTGCGTTATTTATTATCGTTTGTGCATATACTATATTGTTCTACAAAAATCAAAAGACAAGATATTTCAATTTATAATTAATTTACATGAAACATAATAATTTTAGTTTTATAGTTAGTTTAATATACAATAAGACTTTATTTAGAAAAAGATGTTGATTTTTAATCAATTATTTTCATTTTTTATTCACCTTAAATCTATGTTCGACAAAACTGAATTCCAAGTCACTTAACGGTTGCGCTGATACGATTTTGTTTTACGAAATTTTTAAGGAAAAAATATGTCGTAGGTAAAGATGCGATTTTGTTCTCTGTAAAGTATTTTATCATCCGTGTTTGTTCAATACAAAAGTGTCCGATTTAATGTTTTTTTTAGTAAATTAGCATGATTTTCTTATTTTTCAATAAGCGTTTAGCTATAAATTCCACTTTGACATATATTTTCCTTTTTGCTTTCTGTTAGAAACTGGCTGTCAAAATTACAGTAACGTTTCTCCGCAACCACCTGTAGCTGAAAATATAGATGTTGTTTTATGTTTGGAGGGGCTTTATCCACTAATAGATAGCTTAACAATAGATGAAAAAAGGTGGGGATATCGGCTTAAGTCCAATGTCAAATATACAGAATCCATTCTAGCATTCGCAGACGACGCGACCTAGCGATACTTACTCGAAATCCAAAGCAGTGCCAAGAACTACTGCGAAAGGATGATAAATTCTGTATGTAGACTGATGGAATGAATGTGGATACGACGGATATATGCTTCATATGTCCCCGGGCTTATTATAAGCGGAGAAAACGTTTAAATAATATAAGAAACCTTTTTTTTTCCTTTTAAATTCCTTTGCCTTTTAAATTGCTTTGTAGAAAGATAAACGATAAAGATCGCTCTCTAGTACTAGAAGATGTATTCAATAGCTTCATAAATGACATTGAAAAGGTAGATCAACAACCGATAAATAACGTAAAAACGTCTGGATATACGACCACTAAAATCCATCCCAACTGATAAAAATACATCTGCGCTCGAGTTACGGTTACGATTTCACAAAAAGTTCATAATAGGCGCTCAAACTATTAAAGCAGGTTTTAGAAACACGGAAAGGTAATCAGATAAAGAAATTACAAAATCTTCCATAAACTAAGATGAGAATGATAGCTACAGAGTGCACGCAATGAACCTAGAAATGCAAAATGAATGGGCTACTCTAGGTGACTGCTGTATACTTTTAGCTTTGAAGTTGCGCACTTTAATTTATGACTTCATAACAGCCCATTAATGTCCCACTGCAGGGACGGGCCTCCTCCTGTGACGGAGGGATACATTGGTCTACTAATAATACGCTGGCCAAACGGATTGGTATAGGGTTTTATTTCAAGTTTTCCTTCTTTCTATTTCGTTTAGAAAATATTCACGGAGAGTCCCTTAGTCGGTTTTTACGACACCCATGAGATGAGATGGGGTGGTGACATATTGTATTCTTACTCCGTCACCACACGGAGAAATTTATGACTGTTTAGCAGCATTATTTAAAACCTCAACGCCTTTCAATTGACTCTGAACGATCAAAGTAAGCTTGTAAGATTGAAATAGCGACGGACAAAAATGCACGGAATGTGGCAAAGAAATTGGCAGGACTAGACACATATTGGTAGGCTGCAAAGTGATTTTAGATAGGAGAGTTACTGTAACGTCTTGACAGATCTCTAGGAATTATACGTGAGGCAGTCAGTCTATCGATTGCTGGAGCTGAAAGGCAAAATATTTAAGTTGGCCTGAGTTCGGCAGACGATTGGACAATACTGGTGGACACTAGCGATGGGTCGTCGACGTAATCAACGTTAACGAAACGAGACCGTTTATTTGCGTCGATAAACTAGTCGATCGACTAGTTGAATTCGTCGACTAGTCCATTTCTTTAACTTAGTAGTTTTATGCAGAAATTCGACTTATCGTTTGCGTAGAATGTGGACGTCGATTTGACAAGTTCGTCCATGGTATGCGTTTGATATTTTCGCATTTTTATTTCTTAAATACAAGTTTATGAAAAAAATCATAATAATACTTATACAGTTCAATTTTAAATATTTATATCTATTATTACCACTATATTTAATAATTAAATATACACAAAATTATTACAACAAAACTAAATATCGTGATTAAGCGATTGAATCCCGCCTTTATCACGCTCAACTTGTTATACTAAAATGTGGAAAAAATAAAATCAAAATAAATTTTAATAAACAAACACAAAATAACTCGTTTAAGTGGTTTGCCGCGTTTTTTAACTATCAACTAGTCGATCTTCCTACTGTCTCACACACTAATAAGCTGTCTATTTGCGTCCTTTTCCCTCAATTTCTCTGTTTTAACATGTTCATTCAACTTGTACAAAAATCGATTCTATTGTCTAATGTTAGAGTTCTCATTTAAAAAAATGAACTATTTATTATCGTTGTATTAACCAACTACGTTTAGATGTCGTCGACGCAGTGTCAGTTGACAGGAACGTTGTGGACTTTTAGTTTAGCCGTCGACTTTTCGACTAGTCCATTTAAGGTCAATAACCCGTTCGTCCTTTTACTCTTAATCTTATGTTCTTTATTACTTCTGTTCTTTAAGTCAATTACTATTTATACAAAAAATTAAAATTGAACACCTACTTTATACAGTATTTGTCACTAAAAGAAAGATAATAATAATAATAAATAGTTATGGAGTAAAAATATTCAAAACTTATAACAAATTTGATAAACAAACAAACCGCGTAATTTGGTTTTCCGCGCTTAGTTCAACTAGTCGATTTATTTCCCTTCTCTTTCACGCACTAACAAGATTTATATTTGTGTCCTTTTCCCTCAATAACGCTTTGTTTTAACACGTTCATTCGGCCTAAACAAAAAACGACTCTATTTGTTGTAAGTTAAAGTCTAAATAACTAACTAATATTCACCAATCACGTGTAGTCGTTGTCGTCCATTGTCAGTCGATAGAAACGAAAATGAACGACGTTTATAATACATATTTAAGTTTAGCCGTCTACGAATTCGACTAGTCCATTGATAGTTGATAAACCGTTCATTCGTTAACTGCTCGTCGACCGTCGAATCAACTAGTTCGTTCATTCAACGCTCATCGCTAGTGGACACACAACATCCCGGAGGATATCTGCGTGTCACCGTTGAGACCAGACATATTCCTCTACTCAAATTTGAAAAAGCGTGTAGTGCCTAATAATCTCACGGTACCGTGGAAAACAAACATCAAAGATCACTTTTGACTTGACAAATGAGATAACCAGAAACGGCTACATAGTTCTTTTAAAAGCCGTTGATATAGCTGCAAGGGGTACTTCCGCTAAATCCCTCTACAACTTGTTAAAAGGATTAGGACTGCCGAGAACTCCAGTAAGCTCTCTACTATCTCTCTCTCTCTAATCGGTCCCTCATTGCTGAGGATCATGGTTACGAGAGTCATTGAACCGAGCGAGACGTCTCCATCGGTTGCGGTCCGAAGTGGATCTCACCACCTGGTAAAAATTAGAGGAAGAGGTGGCCTCTCTAACTTGGTCAGACCATCGTGCTGGCGATCGGCCTCGTGATCTTCTGCCTTCAGTATTGCCAACAATGACTAGCTTTTCAAGATTGCCATCCCCCCTCCTCATTATGTGTCCGAAAAAGGTTAGTACACGCTGTAAACATATGGCTGACAATCGGGTCTTAACGCCAAGTTGCGAGAGAATTGACACATTTGTGCGTTTGGCTGTCCATGGTATGCGAAGCATTCGTCGCCAACACCACATTTCGAAAGCATCTATTCTCTGTCTCTCTCTGGCTCGGATTGTCCAGGTTTCGCATCCAAAGAGAAAGATAAAAAAAAAAAAAAAAAAAAAAATAGTTTATTGTCACAAAAATGTACGGTCGGGGTATTTGCCGCTCGACCACCCTTAGGCGAGAATCGCTTGGCACGCGGCGCATGCGATACGTGGGCGTGCCACGTATCGCATGCGCCGCGTGCCAAGCGATTCTCGCCTAAGGGTGGTCGAGCGGCAAATACCCCGACTGTACATGCTGTAGTGTAGACTCCATTTCACGAAAGAAGTCCCTTTGGTGCGGCGCTGTATTTGCGATATACAATGTTGCCAAGTTTACCAAAATGCACTAATTTTAGGTAATGCTATGGCGACCTCCATGGCTTAATGGCTAGTGTGTTTGAGATAGAGAGAGGTAGAGGTCTCGGGTTCGATTCTTGATCAAATCTAACAAAACTCAATCAATCTATCAATTTATTATTTATAAAATCACCTAACCCACCAAAATTATGAATAAATTACCATTAAAAAATATATTTTTAAATATTTTATGTCTTGTGTAATTATACTATTCTTATATTTAAGTTTGATAAAATATTAATACCGTATTAATAACTTTAAAAATATTTTCCTATTAATAACACAACTAATTCCCATCCCAACGGCAAAAAATCTTCGTATAGCAACCCTAAAAAGTATTTACCACAATTAACACCCTTGATAACATCGACAATCGACAACATGGCCGTGCTGTCAAATTTAGTTCCACAAAATGCCGTGGGACTTCTTTCATGAAATGGAGTTTATGTAATAGGCACTGACTTTGAAGTTTAATAGAATAAGTAGGTACTGATACTGATTCCCAAAGTGGGCCAAATAGGCTCGTGTCTTGGGAGACAGTGTTCAGTCGGACAAAAGTTTTTCAGTACTGTTTGTAGATAATCACTGTTTATTACTATTTATTATACCTAATATATATTATAAAGAGTACATCTATGTTTATTTATTTATAATTTATGTGTGTATGTGTATGTATGTGTGTGTTTGCGTGTGTGTGTGTGTGTATGTGTGTTTGCGTGTGTTGTGTGTGTGTGTGTGCGTGTATTTATGTGTGTGTGTGCGTGCATGTGTGGGTATGTATGTTTATGTTACTTAGTAAGAAGGTCTTCGGTTGTTTGATAATCAAGCTTTTGAAGCCAGGCGGCGACTATCCTTTTAGCTTCACGTCTACTTTTTGCAACAATTTTTAGTTTTTTATTTATATTGTTGTATAGTTTGGCACTTAAGCTACGAGTTTGTCTTCTTGCGAAAACGGTTCTACAACTCACTCGAGGGCATGCAGAAGATAAGCTGCGTTTATTTTGGGCTGGGAGTGGTACCTCTCGATGTTTTCTGATGACAGCTTTTAAGATAAATAACTGTCGAACTGTGTGGACCTTGCAGTTTGCATATAGATCGACAGTCGGGTATCTAAAAGGTTTCCTAGTCATAACCTTTAGGACCGCTCTTTGTGCCCTCTCCAGCTTTATAAGATGGGTTTTAGCTGCTCCACCCCAAACCGTGATGCAGTATTGAATGATAGACTGACATAGAGACAGGTAGACTAGAGTCATTTTTTCATGAGGTAGAACATCGCGTAGGGATTTAAAAACATAAATCAATCGCCTTACTCGAGTTGTGACCAAATTTATCTGTCTGTCCTATCTCATTCTGTGGTCAATTTGCACACCCAAATACTTTACCTCGTCAACCCTCGTAAGTTCTAAGCAGTTGCAGTTGTGTTGATTTCTGCAGGTGTGTGCCTTAATAGAGAAAGTTTTTTCAGGGTCTGTAATTTTACTAAGGGAAAAGGCTATATAGGTTTTAGTTAAATTTAGAGTTAGGAGGTTATTTGTTAGCCAGCTCATAACTTTGGACAATGAGTATTCAGCTCGTTCCTTTACCATGTGCCAGTCTGTTCCCCAAACAAGAATTGCAGTGTCGTCTGCGTAGGTTGGATGTTGGTATTGGGTAATTTCATGGTGCAGAGATCATTTATGTATAGCTGGAATAGTGTAGGGCCCAATACGCTGCCTTGAGGAACACCGTAATTCACATATGTTTCGTCACTATAATATCTCTCTATTTTAACTCGTTGTCTCCTATCTCTAAGGTAGTCTTTAAAAATGTTATGAGGCAAACCTCTTACGCCCAGCTTATACATTTTATCCAGTAGAAAAGTAATATTAACCGTATCGAAGGCCTTCGAGAGGTCTAAAAAGATACATAGGCATCTATTTTTAGCATCTAGCTTATCTACAACGGTATTTGTCAAATCCATAACCGCATCATCTGTTGATAAGCCTGGGAAAATAAGGGCTCTCACTAGTCGAGTCTTGGTTTTGAAGCTTATTCCTCGGTTTTTCCAGATGTTTTGGAGTCGTGTCATTGCGTTTTTAGCCATGGCTATTCTGCGTCTTATTTCTGGTTCACAGCTTCCTTGGTTGCTGATGTAGGATCCAAGGTATATGAAATTGTCCACAGTGTCAATGTCTTGAAGAGTTTGGACATCTGCTGTCAGTTGGCCTGCGCGATCTACTACCATCAGTTTGGTCTTCTGCCTATTAATAGTGAGTCCTAGCCTTTGACTTTCCACTTCCAGCCTGTGCAGGATCTCCTTCATGTCAGCAAAGGATGTAGCAAGGAGTACAGTGTCATCCGCATATCTCAGATTGCAGATGCGTTTCCCACCCACTGCAAATCCCCTGTCCCAATCCTCAAGGCTCCTGCGGATGATGTGTTCGCCGTATACGTTAAACAACAGGGGAGATAGGATACATCCCTGTCGAACACCCTTGTTTACTTTAAACACATTTGAACAGTCGGTGTCTAGTTTAACGAAGGAACGGTTGTTGACATATAGGTTTTGAACCAGTTCGATTAGGTGTTGTGGTGTGCCCATTTCCTCTAGAACCCTCCATAATTTATCCCACTGCACGCAATCGAATGCTTTCTTGTAGTCGACAAAGCAAAGTACTAGTCTACTATCACATATGTCCAAAACGACATTTTTAGACTCCTACCAAAAGTGAATAGGTAGAGGACGGAACATAGCAGACAGTGAAGGTGACCGCTAACGCGTTGTAAGGGGGCCTCCTTAAGCCTACATCTAGGTCGTAAGTCCTAGACGCTATTATCCAAGGGTTCCGTCCTTTAACAATGGACATAACGGCACCCGTTATATTACTTTATAAACAAAAAAACCTTTGATTAAAAATATTCTGTATATCTACAAAATTATTTTATAGTAATTGTTATTTTAATGAATCGAAACAGTACAGATAATGTATTTTAAGACAGCAAAACAAAACATCAATTCCCTATAACAAAGTCGTATGTTAAGATATATACTAGATCATTCCGAAAAACAAAGTCATATATTAATATATGTTCTAGATCGTTACAGGGAACAAAACCCTATTGTATTTTAAGAATTCATTTTATTCGAAATAATAATTAAACTCTTTTAAAAAAACATGATAATAAAGATATTAACCACTTTATTAGCTTTTGCCAAGATTTTTTGCAATAAGTTTATATTTGCGTTAGTAAAAAATGATCATGCGTACACAAAACTTCAAACGCTCATACTCGAAATCGATAATATTGCAGATACGCTTTTGTTCTTGGGGCCCGTCGATCTATTGTTTTAATTCCTTTTGCCACAGACGCCGCCACATTACCCTGAGTAACAAACAATACATTTTTACTTTAAACATTAAAATAAAATTATATTTTTTTTGTAAAGCTGGTGTTTGTGCTGGCATTTATATCAGGACCGGCGGTGTTTTCTTGCGCTGACGATATTATAGAGAAACAAGTAAATGAGGAAATCTGTAGAAGATGTAAACTATTGGATCCACATGGCCATGGTCAGTCATTTATATTAACTTGTTACTTTATTCTTTTTATTGTAAGATTAATTATTAAGATTTCAATTTATAAATTTTTTTATATTAAAGAGACAAGTCTTTAATGTAAAAAAGTGGCTCAAGGTTAAAGACCTTCCCCACTTTATTTGTCCTGCTCATCTTTAATATGGTGCTTCTAGGGAGCTTCTGTACTTATGAACTCGGCATCATTGAAAAAAAAAACACGTGGTGCGTGTGACTCTTACCAATGAAATCAACATATTATGTAAGATTTATTCACTGGTGCTTCCTTTAGCGTCCATGATTGGCAAGGTGACTCGCTATGAGTATTTAGTTCCAAGACAACCTCATATTTCCCCTTTCCTAAAAGAATACTTAAAATACTTTTTCTAGAAGTAGAGCTTTAATACTATTAATTTATTCTATTAGGATCACGATCGAAAACCTAACTGAATAATGTTTATTGTTCCGAAGATTTTTATCATCTAGTTCGAATTCGAATTTGAATCGAATTGTAACTGACTTTAACCTAACATTGTAACTGAGGATAAACTCATCTATCAGACGTTTATTACCCTTTACAGGTGATGGTTCTACCTACAGTGGGTTTTCCAGCTATTATGCCGATGATGTTAATACTAATATTATAAAGAGGTAAAGTTTGTGTGTTTGTGACGTTGTAGGGGGTAATCTCTGGATCTACTAAACCGATTTTAAAAATTCTTTCTGTGTTGAATAGTCCATTTATCGGGGAGTGTCATAAGCTATATAGTATCACGCTATGACTAATAGGAGTGGAGCAGTAATGAAATATGCTTTTTTGTTGCCTAACGAAGCGGACACGGCTCAGGTAGTTAATAATAAAGTTGTTTAAAATATTTTTCAGACTTGCTTCATGCTCGTAGAAGCCCCATAGATATGTGGGCTTACTGATGGAGAGGAACAGGAAAACCATTTATCGTCACATCTAAGGTGCTTGCAACTATAGTATAACCGCATCAAAGATCTTTAATTTCTGCTATTAATGTTCTGTACGCAAGTTACAACATTGAGTAGCTTTTTGATTTGCTTCTATACTTAGTATCACGAAAACCTCTTACAAATATTCCCGTACAAGATTCCGCCGAATACCTTACACTCTTATAATGTTTTTTTTATTGGTTTTTGTTTGTGGCGATAAATAATAAAGTGTGTGCAAAGTATTAAAACGGTTTCTTTATTTATTTTTTATTTCATATCAACCCCATGAATTTGAATAATATAAATAATATGAACAATACAAATACAAACATTATCAATTCTATGATCCCTGTAACACAGGTTCTACCTACCTTAGGGATCAGAAAATTCAAGAATAATTTGTAAAACCTTTCTGAGAATAAGCTATTTGAATCTTCATTCAGGCCAAAACACGAAATTCCTGAGCACGGGTCATATTTCCTGGATTATTTATTTAAGGCATCTCTGGCAAATCTGTAGAATAGATTTTGTAACAAAGACACAAATTCAGGACATTCATAGAAATATTAAAACAATCCTAGCCTACCACAAATTTCCATAACCTTACAATACAAATGTAGTAAAAACGAAGTAACTTAACTTCGTAAGAGAGATTGAAATATTGTCATGCCATAATATTTTATTGCTGGGATGACAGCCTTCACAATGGGATACCATTGACCGCTTTACATCAGGTGGAAAGGGGTCAATCTGATTAATATAAATAAGTAAAAGAGAAATTAGAATACAATAATATTACTGAAGTATAGTAACATTATTATAATAACAAAAATAGGCCAAAAACAAGTCTGACTCGCCCATGAAGGGTTCAACATTGATGGAGACATCGTAATGTTGCCAGGTTGCAGGAAAACATTGTCTTATGACCGCGAGTTGAGGCCTAAGTCAAGCAGTCGACGCAAAAAGGCTAATGGATGGATTATATATGATCTAAATTATGCTATTAATTTCATGCTTTGTTTAAATTTATGTACCAAATACGTGTGACTAACGCAGCACATTTATTTCTACGTGTACCAATCACTAAATGTAAATTATAACTAATTTACATGTGTTAGTTAGATTATATTGACCCTTTATATATGTAAGCTGGTTTCGACAAAATTTAGAAACTTTTACTGACTCAAAAGGATATTACGATCATGTATCAATATTTCATCAAGTTCTGCTGCCTGGTGAGTTATTTTTTTAAATATTTAAAGACTTTGGGTTTATGGGGCATTTGTGTACTCTTACCTTGTTAAGCCCTTTGAATTATAATTAGGCATAAGATGAAAGATTCCAATAGTATCTTAGACTATCACGTGCTACAAATTTGTACATTGTGGTCGTTTGTTTGATCGGTTTTGCACATACAACATATTGAATGTTCTTAAATCATTGTTGAAGTTACTGTGCTTATGGGTTCAGTCACCGCTTAGACCCTTGATACTGTGAGCGAACGAAAGGACGCACGCTGAAACGCAGGGTGAGGAAACCCTTTACGCGCTGGACCGACGAGGTCGTCTAGGTAATAACTAGGTAGTTGGGACGGCGGGAAGCCTATGGATGAACGAGGCACAGGACCGCACAAGATGCCAATATTTGGAGGAGGCCTATGTCGACTGGACGTGAATTGGCTGATATGATGACGATACTGTGACAACTACGAAATGGGAAATAGTGATGACTATTTTATTCTAACTACGTATCCCTTCTGATAAACAGTAGGTATTTCTTTACTGGGGTACATAACTAACTAATAACTGCTTATTTTTAGCTGGTGTTTGTGCTGGCATTTATATCAGGACCAGGGGTGTTCTCTTACTCTGACAGAATTATAAACGAACAGGTATTCGAAGAAATCTGTAAAAGATGTAAATATTTGAATCCAGGTAAGTTATTTATTTTAATGTGTTATATGTAAAATAATATTTATTTATTTTATTAATCTATAGATAAAAAATCAGTCAACTAAAACAAAATCAAAGAAAATGCACTATCACAATAGTGACACAAAAATATTTTATAAAATCATATCGGTTCTTAACAGGTGGACATTTAGATGACAAAAAGAAATAAAATTACTTGGATGTACTTTAATCATGTAGATATTAGCTGATGCCCGCGCCTTCACCCGCTTCTATCATTTATTTCGTTTATTTACTTTTCTATTTTCTATTATTCATTTTAGTTATTCTACACCCTAAACTAGCTATATTCCAAATTTCTTTAAAATCCATTCAGTAGTTTTTGCGTGAAAGAGTCAAACATCTATCCACACATCCATCCATTCTCAAAAGCTTTCGTATTCATAATATTAGTAGGATAAATTACTTCCAGTTATAAAAATCTTTAGGCAAACTTTTCTCATGTTAAATCTCAACAAACATACCTGGCGCCACTCTTATCTATCTCTCCTTCAACCCTTTACAAGTCATAGGTTTTTCATGTGTGCGTTTTCTTGTCCTTACATTGATGATTCATACAACATCCATACAAAACATACATACAACAGGCATACAAATCTATATTGCACATAATTATGTTATTAGATTTATTTAAGCTATAATTTAAGACCATTTGTAAATCAAATAAATGAATTGAATTGAATGATAATAATAAATATTTGGACTTGGCTCACGAAGTTGTCGACATGTGGAATGTTGATTCGGCGATCATTGTTCCGATAGTACTTTCGGTGAATGGACTTATTCCAAAGAGTCTCTATCAACATCTAAGGAGACTCTCGCTTGACAGTTGGATCATAGGTCTGATGCAGAAGGCAGTACTGCTTGACACGGCACGTATTGTGAGGAGGTTCCTATCTCTGGAGCCCTAACCACCAGTAGCTTGGTCCTTGTACCCGATGCTAGTGGGTCTACCTTTTTTTATATTCTTAAATGTCTATAATTTTATATTTATATTTAAAAATGTAAATAAAGAGATAAATATGTTAATAATATTTTTCAGATATCGGTCGTACCATTAGTGTTCCTCCCCTACCCTTTGAACATATACCCATTGATATCATTGGGTAATGATGGAGAAGGCAGGAAATCAATTTATCGTCACATGTGAAGTAAATACAACTAAATAACCGCACCAAAGATCTGTAATTTAACTTCGGTTATATCATCTGCAGAAATGACAACTTTCTTCAATATTTTTTGAATTATGGAAAAATATTAAAGAAATCTCTTTTAAAAATCTTTCAACAGGAGCTCGCAGACGACACCATACGATTGACATATCGTTTTCATTTGTTTTTGTAAGTGACGATAAATAATAAAATACAAATTATTACAAGGACTTATTTATTTAAAATCAACCCATAATTCCTAAACACATTACATATACACTAGTCAAAGATAGACATGTTAAAGCATCGTTCTCGTTGTATACAGGGTGGCTCATTCAAAAGGGTCAGTATGGGAAAGTCTTAAACTATAAGTCATATTAAGATTTGTTCTTAGGAACCATGTCACCGATTTTGATAAAAAGAAAAACTGCATTCATACATTTGAAAAAGATACTGTACCCAGCTGGGGAATCGAACCCGGTTGTTTTGCAAAAATAAACTTATACTTTTTCTATTTAAATATCGATTCTGTAGGTCTTAAGCAGTAAATATTTCTATGAAACATTATGTCTTAAATGAATAAAATGCATTTTTTTCACATACTTAAATTTATTATAGTAGGTGTTCGAAATGTCCACCGTTTTGTTATTTAACACGTTTAGGTAACGATCTTCTTATTGCATTTTGTATCTTCATGCGGCCAGTCACACTGAAACGTTCCATTTTCCAATGAGGCTTAACTTAACACGTCTCTGTACCTATCTACAATATCTACATACTTTATGTGGGCTTTTCAATTGATTGTTAGTGTTTGATTAATAGAAGTAAGTAGCTGCATGATAATAATATTACTGTAGATAACAAAACTTCCTTAAAAGTTAAATGCAATGCCACATAATTATGTAACACGGTGTATGTAACTAGTAGAGGGGTACAAACAACCGTAGGGACAATTTCACATGCCTGAACTTGTTGAATATTGTAATGGTGGTCACTTCGAACACCTACTATGATAAATTAAACTATGTGAAAACAATGCATTTTACTCATTTAAGACATAATGTTTCATAGAGATATTTACTGCTACAGAATCGATGTTTAAATAGAAAAAGTATAATTTTATTTTTGCAAAACAACCAATTCCCCAGCTGGGTACAGTATCTTTTTCAAATGTATGAATGCAGTTTTTCTTTTTATCAAAATCGGTGACATGGTTCCTAAGAACAAATCTTCGTATGACTTATAGTTTAAGACTTTCCCATACTGACCCTTTTGAATGAGCCACCCCGTATATCGTTGTACTGTAATTACCACAGGTTACATTATCATAATAATAATAGCTATTTAGAAGTAAGTAGGAAGGTAGTACTGCTCGACACGGCACGCATTGTGAGGAGGTTCCTATCTCTGGAGCCCTAACCACCATTAGCTTGGTCCCTTAACCCAATGCTAGTGGGTCTACCTTTTTTATTTTTAAATGATTTTATTTTTATATCTATGTTTAAAAATGTAATAAAATGTGATAAATGTAAATAAAGAAAATAGCTATTTTAATATAATAATATGTACAATGGACACAGGAGTACAAGGCGGTAATACTTGGAGGAGGCATATGTCCAGCAGTGGACATCGATTGGCTGATATGATGACGATGATGATAATGGAATAAAATTACTTATATAAAAAAGATTTTGTACGTAGGAGACTACAAGTTAGGATAGGGGACTTTCTAATTGACAAAGGTACAGTTTACTCTGACGACGTCCTACAGGAAAGTAAGCTCTCATAACAGCCCATTAATGTCCCACTGCAGGGATATTTATGGGCTGTTATGATTATGATGATGAACGATATTCAGTTATTATTAAAATTACATTGTGTTTAGCTATGGTGCTCAAATTGGCAAAGTGGTTACGCAAAATTTACGTTGACATTTAGTCTTTTTTGTGTTTAGTCGGGTCAGGGAACTGATGATTCCTCTGTGCACAAATAGCAGTCGAACACTAAGTACCTACATTGCATTCGGAATAAAATTTAACAGTAGGTATCGATAGGCTTTTTTGACTTAACTTTCAGTACTGCTTATTGAGTCCTTTCCAAGTCCTGCATTAAGTACCTGTTGTCTTGGCCGCCTGTACCCATACCGAAATACTACAGTACTAGATAATGGACTGAGCCAAACCCAAGTACACTTGTTTAACCTTGGCTTAGAAGCGTCTTTACCTAATACTTACGTGACGTATTATTTGATAGAAAATCAAGGGTCAAAATCAATCAAAACGTAACTAGGATTTGTTTAAAAAAAATCCTTGACCAACCGTCAAACAGTGCAAATAACAAATCATATTTATATGCATTTCTGAAAGATCTGTCTTAACTTTTATACCCTACTGGTCTGTAGTGCAAACACGCCTTGACAATTATCTGCAAGTAGGGAGGTACACTTGATCACTTGATAGATGATGATAGAGCTCCCTCATAGAAGGAAGTTAAAAGCTTAAGCAATGTCAAGGCTTACCCCCAATACTTCCGTTTGAATTGCCGCGTGCGACAGATAACGAATGCATCTTTCTCAAACCTAAGTAAGTATAGTATGGTACAAAGCTATTCATTTCATCATCATCATAACAGCCCAGCCCATTAATGTCTCAATGCAGGGACGGGCCTCCTCCCGTGACGGAGGGTTACTTGGCCTACTAATAACACGCTGGCCAGACGGATGCGTATAGGGTTTAATTTGAAGTTTTCCTTCTTTTCATTTTGTAAAGATAATTTACGGGTAGTCCCTTAGTCGGTTTTTACGACAGCTATGGGATGAGATGGGGTGATGACATATTGTATTCTTACTCCGTCACCACACGGTATTCATTACATGCTTTGATTTAAATGAATGTAATGAGTGCGTGTGACTAACGAAGCATGTTTATTTCTACTTGTACCAGTCGTTAAAAGTAAACTTATGAGTTATTTACATGTATTAGTTTCATGTTATTGACTATATAAATATGTGTAAGATGGTTGATGCATTTCAGTGGCTTTAACTGACTCTAAA
This sequence comes from Schrankia costaestrigalis, assembly GCA_905475405.1. Classification (NCBI taxonomy): domain Eukaryota; kingdom Metazoa; phylum Arthropoda; class Insecta; order Lepidoptera; family Erebidae; genus Schrankia; species Schrankia costaestrigalis. The sequence continues at coordinate 11,506,973 of FR997838.1, forward strand.
GGATTATAGCAATCATGTTTCAATATATCATTAAATTCTGCTGCCTGGTGAGTTTCAATATTTAATCTTTAAGGTTTATATAAACTTTTGGGTACCTATACTTATATATACCCTATACTTCTAAACATTTTGATTATCACTAGCCTTTTACTCCAGAGATACTAATTGTATTGCTTTAAAATTGCTAGTTTTTATACCCTGACTGATCTTAGGCTAACGAGTATTTAAATTATCCATAATGTGTCTTATGTCATGCACACATATACACACACACAAACACGCATACGCATGTTCACTTAACTAATATATAACTAATATATAAATTAATAAAATAATCACACAAATCTATTATTGTCTTCTAATATTTCTGTAATTAAGTAAGTTGTAAGTAATCTCACTGTTTTCTAGGATGGAGACCAGGAGACCCGTAACACAAGTCTTGACTTAGTATGGGCTCCTGTCTCCCTATCAACTTATTATGTTATAACTTATATCTTGTACTATGTATTTGTTGGGAGAAAATAAATATTTTTTCATTTCATTTCATTTTCATTTTCATTTTCATTTTCATTTTCATTTTCATTTTCATTTTCATTTTCATTTTCATTTTCATTTTCATTTTCATTTTCATTTTCATTTTCATTTTCATTTTCGTTTTCATTTTCATTTTCATTTTCATTTTCATTTTCATTTTCATTTTCATTTTCATTTTCATTTTCATTTTCATTTTCATTTTCATTTTCATTTTCATTTTCATTTTCATTTTCATTTTCATTTTCATTTCAAAGGTTTCAGCCATAGACGTCGCATTTAATGTTGCATGTCAGTTCTATCTTATCAAAAGAGCTATAAATTATCAAAGCTCTTTGGTGACAAGCGACTACTGTGCAAAATATAGCGGGTTTTGAATCCCCTGCAGCACCATTATTTTACTAAGCCATTATGTTCTTATTGAGTTTATTGGGCCTGTCATGGCTTAGACCCTTGATCCTATTGAAGTATAAGGTACTGTGACAACTATGAAATACGAAGGGGTGATGACAATTTATATTCTAATACCGGTTTTCCACCGATAAACAATACTCATTCATTTCGTATATTGAACCTAAATGCTCTGAATAAAAATAATTCCTTTTTTTTTATAGCTGGTGTTTGTGCTGGCATTTACATCAGGGCCAACGGTGTTCTCTTACGCTAACAATATTGTTAACAAACAAGTATTCGAAGAAATCTGTAGAAGATGTAAACATATGCAGCCAGGTGGTTAGTTATTATTTTAACAACTTCTTTTGTTCATTAATTTTATATTGTTATATTTTTCTCTATGTTATTATACCCCTATGACTATTACCTATATGTATAGTAGCTTAATGTATATGTTTTTTATTTATTTGATAGTTCTGTTAACAAATATCATATTAAAAAATTATACTGACAAAAATAAAAAAGAATTCGACAACTATTACTGCAGTTACCTTAGATTAGACTTAATCTAACATTTGATAATGTGGCCGAAGGGCATTAAACGCTCAAAGATAACACGAACCCGATGGATGAGGGAGGCACAAGACTGCGCCGGGTGGAAATGTTTGGATGAGGCCTGTCAAGCAGTGGACGTTCATATGCTGATGATGATGACAATTTTATTTGTCACTGATTTTAATAAAAAGTGTTATTTGCGTAGCTGGGGCGTTCTTTGTGTTGTAGCTGTATATAATAAAGAATTTAATATTTTTTGCAGATTTATATAGTGATCGGATGCATCCCTTCGATATCCCCTCGTAATGGAGTGCACAAAGAATTTGTCTACACATTTGATGTCCATACAAAATAACCGCAGACCTGTAACTCAACTTTTGCTAATAATGCAACGGAAATTACAACTTTCTTCAATAGCTTTTTAATTTTATAGAAAAATATTTAAAAATGTCTTACAATATTCCTCAACAAGACCCCGCAGAAAACACCACACTCCTCTTATGTCATTTTCATTTCTTTAACTATGTGATGATAAATAATAAAGTGCAAAGTTTTAAAACGTTTTTTTATTTACTTTAAAACAACAACATGAATTTAAACAGCACTTTAAACATTATTGTTCAGCCCGAAACATCTAGTTCCAGGGCAGCAATTCCAGGGCCTATTTCATCTCTTTAAGGAAGTTGTACATTTGTAACTAAGTTTTAGATTATTGATAGAAATATAAAAGCACTCAAAGCATACGAGTACTACAGAGTTCTTATGAACTTACAGTACGAAGGTTGGAAAAAATAAGTAACAAAAATTTGAAGCCAGAAATTGTACAGTGTTGTTTTTAATTCATCATCATAGCAGTCAGACCATACTTGTTTATAGTGTCATCCACATTGATAAGAATATTATGAAATAAAACTAAGAAAAATCTCATAATTTATTAACTTACACATAATGGGAAAATAATTTATTTACGAACAAAATAAGCTGAATACGGCGAAGACAATGAGTATGCTGATGAGTATGCCAGTGGTGCAGTATAGGCTGCAGAGTATGCCAATGGTGCAGAGTACGCTGCAGAGTATGCTAGTGGTGCAGAGTAGGCCCCGGTGTATGCCAGTGGAGCAGAGTACGGTGAATATGCCACTGGAGCAGTATATGCAGCGTTGTAAGCTAACGGTGCCGCAAAATCACTATAGGAATAAAGTATGCCTGGCTTTGGTAACGCTGCAGTCAGAGACAGCGTGCATACTAACATTACTAACACGATCTGTAAAAAAAAATTTGAGAGTATTAAATCAACCGAATTTTCATATTTATTGAGATTTTGATTGATTGAAAGGGATTTTTCAATGCCGCGGCATCATTTTAAAGCATAGCAATTTATGTCGTATTTCTGTAACAGTACGGTTGAATTTCCATTAGTAAAAATTAAAATCCTTTGCCATGCCGTCCAGGTCTGCGTTAGCCATTATTGTGCCTAGTCAACAAGTTATCTTAATCCGTAATCACAAAATGAATTTCAATCCTAGTGTCTCAAGTGGTCTGTTTGTAGTTTGGGTTCGAATCGAATTCGGATCACTTCGGCATGATGGGAAAATTTAAATTATCATATTAAAATTTAGTAACTTTGCTCTGGTTAAGGAATCGTTTTTAAACTCAAAAGTTGGTTGGTTGGTTTTAAAGTATGTAAACACATTCAGAAAACTTAAAATAAAATTTAAAATATTTTGTAAGTAATCGAACCCGGCCAAACACTCATACATTGAGCACTACACTACGGGTATCGTCAAAAGATACACATTTAGAACACACTCTCTATAGCATAATATTGACCACGGTAGTAAAAAAAACATTTTTTCCTCGTTTAACAGTAGATTTTTAACCGATTGATTGATTGATTGTTGATGCAAGTTAAATCATTAACTTCCATCAACAATCAATAAAAAATTGTTTTATATATGGTGGTGGTCAAGCCAATTAGTATTATCGTTTTATAACTCCCTTACGCCTAAATCACTGGACAAGGTAAATTAAAAGTGGTAAGTACTTATTAAAAAAGTATTGCCTTGCGGTTCCCGGTTAGAATGGGGCTGCCCATATCCTCCTGTGGTGTCGTAAGAGGCGACTAAGGGATACCACAACCCGGTGCATACCACCTAGCACCTTGGGTCAACCTCCTGGTGGGGAGTAAATCACCAACAACAGCTTACCCAAGGAGGGTTGGCGGGCCGTAAAACATAGCCAAAACTTTTAGCGGCATGTGGAAAAGGACATCCTGCGCCGAGCCCAAAAAAAAAGTTGGGATAAGGGCAGGGGAATGATGACTTATTAAAAAAGAGTAACTCACCAATTTTTGCATTTTGAATGGTTAAAATTTAAAACAAATAACGTGTGATTCAATACTAATACACTAGTTGTATGACAAACTGCTGAAATTATCATTTGGTTTTATACTCAAACATTGTCAAAAGATAAAAATAAATAGCCTTGTTTTAAATGCTTAGAATAATAAATTAGCTCTATGTTCAATAGCCATACATCCTTTTAATAAGCTTCTCGACGTATTTTACTGTGAAAATCTATTTGTTCCGTCACAAAATTGTTCGTTTTGTCTGCTTCATTACTGATGCCTGAATACGGTCGGCCGATAGAAGAATTGGGTTTGACTACCGCTTTGATATTCAAATGAAATATCATAAAGTAATTTATGTCTAATGTATTCTTAGAATTCAGTTCATAGTTCTTGAAAGCTGCCATAATTTTTCTATTTTGTTTTTTCTAGTGTGTTTTAGGAAGCGTCTTAAATAGTATGTGGATACTTTTAGTGTAATTTATAAAGGACAATGGGCAAATTTCATACAAAAAAAACCCAGGACCAACAGAACTAATATATATCCCTCATTATTACACATGTTAAACTTATATAATTTTCATTATTTGTTTATTGAATATGTATGGGGTATAAGAAATATAAGGCTTATAACAGCTATGAATGAAAACTACGTTATGTGTTTTAATGTTTAATAATACATCATTTTTGTCCCGCTGCAGGGACGGGCCTCCTCCCGTGACGGAGGGATACTTGGCTTACTAATTCCACGCTGGCCTGACGGACTGGTATAGGGTATAATTTCAAGTTTTTCTTCTTTTTATTTCGTAAAGATAATATTCACGGATAGTCCCTTTGTCGGGTTTTACGACACCCATGGGATGAGATGGAGTCACCACCTCATATTATATTCTTACTCCATCACCACGCGGATAACCATCTATAAGTCAACAATCACGAAATCGACCAACGACCTCGGTGGCGCGACGGTAGCGCAAGCGGTTGCCGTACACGAGGTTGTGGGTTCGATCCCCACGCAGGACAATTATTTGTGAGATCCACAAACTATTGTCCTGAGTCTGGGTGTTCTTTGTGTCCGTTAATTGATGTTTGTAAACAGTCCCTGCGACACAGGGCATGACCCCTAGTGCGGGAGTTGTCTTTTTTTAATAAGAAAAAAAAAATCCATTGGACTTGCAGGCTGTTCTATGCCGACATGTCTAGCTTGACCTAAATAATATCATAATTATGAGAACAGCTCCCTAACGTACGCATACCGTGGAAACACGATTCTGTACGACATATTCTCCTAAATGATTTAATTTAACAAAGTGTCATCTCTGTCTAACGCGGTGTCCTACGTGGTCGACGAACGCGACGTACGCCATCAAATCAACGGTGTACCCTACTTGTGTCCTATGTGACGGTCTGCGACGAGACGTGACGTAATCATGTAGAACACTTGTCACGTGTAGCATTGCGTCGCATCGTGTCGCTTTCCTTCCTTCATTCCTTTAAATTCATTCATTCATTCCTCGCCCACGCAGGACACCCCGTAATACATGTGGTGTAAGAGTGAAAAAGTAAAATAATACCTAAATCTGCGCATGACGCAGGCTTATGTATTTTTTTGTAGCGAGTAAAGACGATAGAATGGTTGGGTCGGTCTGTTAATATCAATTAGATAACGTTACATGTATTTCTTTGTTTTTATTAGAGTTATGAAATAGAAAAAAACTGTATTTTAACTGTGTGTAATTACAGTTGGACAGCACCTAGGAGAGATTTTTTTATATTAAAATGTTTCTCATAGCAAGACTAATAACCCGGCATATATTTTGTTCCTGTTGGTTCTGGGTTATTTTTGCCCAATCTCTTTTAGCTGATATTTAATTCAAATTTTATTATTGTGCATGGAGATATCAGCCAGCATCTAGCAATTTGGTTAAATCTTTAATGATCTTTCTTTTAATCTTTATCTGGGTTACTAAAAATTCTATAGCATGATGGTGATTTCCTTGTAAACTAAGTATAAGTGTTAATTTTTCTTGAAATCTCTGGCCCGTAATTTAGTATCGATTAAAATACTATCTGGTAAAAAAATTACCTCTGTTAATGTTATTGATCAAACATAACTTTATCAATTTCACTTACTTACCCATAACAAACATAGCCTGACTGCACATGTTGAAATACTGGTTCTGCGTAGTATACCATTAAAGAAGCTATCTGTAACCATATATTATGTTGATCTTATCGCAGGAAACAGTTTAGAGAACGTTTTGGCAAAGGCAAGCAGGTGTGTCGAAGTATAGTTAAGATGGAAGTACGGTGTACCAACTAGGTTACTTATTTTACTTACTTATTAAAAAGGAAACCTTTTTACACTAGCTTGCCATCTGATGAACCAGGAAGATCTGCGTATATACCAAGAAGCTTAACTGAACCAAAAGATTATTGTTAACTTCTTCTTATCTTAGGAAACCTCTTAAAAAAGAAAGAAAAAAGAAGTTTATTAAAGAATACACATAATTTATTTATAATTCATTTTAGAGGTCGTCCGTCCACCTTTGGATCAGATAAGCGGGTGAACCGAAGTATCGAAAAGATGGAAGTCTAGTCTAGTCTGGTCTAGGATAAGTTACACGAGCCATGATTGAAACGAATAAAGAGCGTATAGATGAAAGCCTGAACGAACCTTATCAAATCATCGTTAATGAAAGACGCTTCAATTATTAACAGTACTAAACTAGGATTTTAACACTTCTTAATGAGATTAATAGGTAAGTATATATAGGGCTAATATACGTTTTAATTTTAGTTCATGAAGAGTAATCGAACAATGTTACTGAAAACAGTAAGTTTATTTTCATATCTGTGTAGTTAGGTTTATTAGAGATTCTGAATATTAAGTTCCTTAGTCGTTTTTAACGATATCCTGACCATGTTATTGAGTAGTGTAGAAGTAAAGAATTACTGAGTAGAAAAGAAGGAAAATTCTTGCAAATGTAACAAAGAAGAATAAAATGATCCAAACCTGATGCCAACTTATCTAGCCTAAGGCCGGGTTTCCACTGACGCGGAGCGGGGCGGAGAGGAGCTTAGCGGTGCACAAATTGACCAATCACTAAGCTCGCAATCTCCGCTCCGCTTCAATGGAAACAGCATGAGCCACAGTGATTGGTCAATTTGTTCACCGCTAAGCTCCTCTCCGCCCCGCTCCGCGTCAGTGGAAACCCGGCCTTATGCCTGTAGGTAAAATTTATTTCCATATAATTATCGAGAAGGGCTTTTCTGGGTAATGGCTAAAAAATAGAACTAATTAGTATCAGGTTTTGTTAGAAGTACTAACTACTTTTATGGTATTCGCTTAGACGTCTTTTACAAAATCTGTAGGATAAAATAGGGAGTTGAAACTCAATATTCTTAGTTCGTCATTGCATGAAGATTTTGCCCTTGGATTATTATTTGAAAAGAACAACTTACCATTATTTAGTTAGCTAGTTTAACCTCTATCATCCCATTGCTAGGCAAAGTCCTACTTATTATAAAATATGATTATGATTTCTAAAAGTATACTTTTCTTTCAGTGGCTCTGTTTCCTGGTGATTTGCTACCTAGCTATCTTTTTTGGGGAATGTGGTTTACACAGGCGTCAGCGTCCCGTTGTATATTTTAAAAGGTATCCTTCGGAATTAAGACAAATGAAAGTACCCAGACATTACTATGGATAAAACAACAAAATCAATTTTGTAAAAGTTATGGACCACAATAAATAACATTGAAATTTACTTGTTTTATTTTTATTAATCTATATATATTATTATTAATATACGTTAACATATTCGTAACAGCCCATGAGTGATCCAATATTTGGGGCTTTCTCCATAAATATTTTGGTGGACCACTCAGTCCTAAGTTACCGTGAGGTCGTATGACTGCGTGGCGTGCATTCGTTGTTACATGATTCGTTGTAGTAAACTTACGGGGTCGTGGTATTCGTTGTTTCACTTTTCGTTGTCATATATTACACCCGCTTGCCAGACGGGTTGTTGACGGGTTTTTGTATCAAGTTTTCCTTCATTGCGACACCCTCGGCTCGAGATCGGTTGGTAATAAACCTGTAAGCTAGGTTGCTTGCAATGCAACTTATTATATATATCTGTGACATAAACCCTTGGAACATGTTATTCTGACGAATTCAAATACGCCTCTTGCGACATTTAAAGCCTTATTGGAAGAATGATCAGTTAGTGATGAAGCCATATTTTAAAAGAAGAAGAATCCACAAGTCTGGTTTGTAGGAAATGGATACTTGGGCAATAAAGGGTTAGTACCATTTTTAAACACCTTCTGTATTTAAATTCAAAAACTAATGCATATGACCTTGATCTAATAACTTTTAAGGTCCGGTGACACCTTACAAGGCTGTATGTGACATTCATACAAATAAGTTTAATGAGGATATTTATTTTTTTATCCGGTCACATAGAAATAAATTATGCATTGTCCTGGACTTGATGTTAATATAAAAGAACTTCTGAATGTTTACAAAGTTATATTGTGTCCAGTCTCAGACAAACACACTCAAGATGTTTAAATACGTAAGATGATTATTTATTTTAATTAATTATTTACATCTATGTTTTTTTTTCTATTTGGTGACTGGATCATCAACCCTGATGATCGTCACAACCTCACAATATAAGACTAAGAGATTTTATATCAGGGTAAAATCACGAGGAATGACTCTTAGTGATTATCTCCATCGTTGGAGGAGATCCTTCCCTACAGTAGTACATTATTGGGCTGTTATGATGGCCGCTTTGGTTGGCTTTCCAGGAAATAAAATGTTGCCTCTAGGACACTAGTGTAACTGCTTTATTTAATGTTATTTATTAAAGTATCTCATGAATGTCACACTTGACTCCCAAACTGAACTTCTCAGAGATGCAATACCTCCATACATGAAAAGAAACTGGGTTTACAGCTAACCACCACGCTATGCTGACGGGCTGGTATTCACTTTTGTTTTAAGTCGGTTTATAAGAGTTATTAAAATGTTTTATACACACACGTAACGACACGACACTTGGTGACTTTGTATTGTTTTTAACCGACTTCAAAAAAAGGAGGAAGTTCTCAATTGGGTTGTATTTTTTTTTTCACTACTCTACACTTTTTATTTAAATTTTTGCTAAATAAACTTAATTTTACAGGTACTATTCGCTGCTCTTCTGGCATTTGCTTCAGCAAAGCCTAAGCCTCAACTGTTGGAGTACCCAGTGGCTGCCGTCGCTTCTCCAGTAGCTGCAGCATACTCAGTACCAGTGTCTTACGCATACAATACATATGACTATGCTTTACCATACTCGGCATACACCTACGCAGCCCCGTATTCGTACTACGTTCGTTAATAGCACCTACTTCATACCGACCTCATTTGCTTACCTGTACGTAATTATATAATACATAGAAGATAAATAAATAGTTCTTCAATGAAAAAAGTGTTGTTTTATTTGATTACTACTAAAAAAGGTTTTTAATGTCATGTCTTTCTACCGCGAGGGGTATCTTTTGGTGATCAAGGTTACCATAGAATAATTGGGATGGAAAGGGTTGTGACAAACAAAAATTGCATTAACCGGGAATCAAATCCAAAAACTATGCACAGCAGTCATGTACTCTAACTACCACATAACTGTACACTTTATAAGCAGACCTTTTGGAATAAATATTTATTTCTAAGTCTCTGCTGATATTCAGGAGACGTGTGAAAGAGCACTTCCTTTCTATTTAATTCTTCCATAATCTTTTACTTCAATATTCTTCTTTGTTACAATACTATTGCATTTATATTTATTTAAAAAAAATTAATTATAATGTTTTCGCCATGAATAAATTAATCATGTTTATATTGTATACATATTTATTTTGCTTTTATTTTTAATATTTATTATGTATATTTAGTAAATATAACAATTATTATATATAGTTCTTCCTTTTACTTTTACACCACACACTGCCCTAAATAAGTACTCACATCCAAAAAGAAGAAAGACAATGAAAAATTTTCGGATTTTTCTAGTTATACCTAAGCTTTATGGGTAAAAATTATATGTAAGTACTCACATAATTTCCATTCTATGGTTGTCTGGAAGAAATCGCCGGGAGCGATAAGACCGCCTATATAGTATCACTACTGTATTGTACCTGTATTGTTATATTTTATGTATAATAAACGGTGTATACAATAAAGAATAAATAATTAAAAAATAAAATAAATATTTTTTTTCATTATTTTATCTTTTGAGATAGTCAAATTTTTCACATATCGTGTTGGCCCGATTTCAGTCTTTACAAAATACAAGAAGTGATTCTTTAAACAGCCTTAAATGGATAATAATGCTAGTAGTACCTTAACTTCTAATTCGTAACCTACCGTCACACAGGTCTCGTTTTACCTCAACAAAATGTGCATACAAACATTTTAACTCGTGATTCACTCAAACAAAGGTCACGTTCAAATAGTTCATCACGCGCTCCACTTCTTTGCTTCAGAAAATGTTCTTGTTCTTGCACTAATTAAATATGAATAAGTCGTGTGTGCTTAATATCTAAGAAAACCTCACGTGGTCCTTGATATAGGTTAATTAATAACCCATTATATAAGAACCCAACAAATTAACATAATTATTCACTTAGTTATACATCACGTGCATAAATCTTACGTGTTATTTGTAATTATCGACTTTGAAACTTGACACTTTAAATTCCTTGTAATGTAGACGAAAGCTTTACCATTTTCAAAGATATCGTACAAATAATAATTTTGTAATAGTGTTAAACTATAGTTATTATAACAGCATGAATTGTAGCTATATAAATATCAATAACTGCTCATGTAAACATTGAAATAACAATCGATATTCGTCACTGTGCTTTCATTGAATAACCAATAACGTTATGTTACAATTACTTATTGTTCTAATATTACGTATTAATTATTATTCAATTCATTATTGTTTAATATTACTTACTCAATTTATTGGTCAATATTGTAGGTCATAAATAGGCCTTATTTATAGAACCTAAATGCGTTATTTATGTCTGAAATCACGTGTAATTCAAAGACCCAATAAGCGGAAAATATATCAATTTTATCATTGTAGGTTTTTAGTATTATCCTTTCGTGAGCTGATTCAAAGACTCCGAAACATGACAACTGGAGAGAAGACCGATTGCTGTGACTGGTTCGAGTTCGATATACCTCTGGCAACATGTCTTGTGGAATGAACATCCACAAGGTACATTTACGAAGAGATATAGTTGTAGACGAAAGAATATAGTTTATTTCGGACGATCAATCGTATTTCCTAGGGATTCCGATCCACCTGCTCGTCTAGACTAACTGCAGGGGGACTGCAAATAAAACATTTCAACGATAAAAAAAAATATTATATTTAAGTACCTGCCTCCTTATCGTCCTTTCCAATTTGTTTGATATTTTGTCCTCATTACAACCTTCTCTTTTCACTTTCTCTGTTACTATGTGTGTAAATTAGGTGATTTCTTATTTATTGTTAGTTTTTACTAATGTCACGAACGAAAGACAAGTTAGTCTCAATGTCATAATTATCATAATTGGTCTAACTTTGGTTTGTAAACTTAACGTTTAGAACTATTAAAAGTAAAGCGGCAAATATGGTAATATACCCAATTATTAAGAGTTGCTCATCATTTAAAATATTAACGAGTCAAATTAGATATGTATCGAAAATAATACAGTGTTTAATTAGGGCCAGAATGTTATTTTTCTTTCTAACTATTTATGAATCATCCAGCTCCCAAGCTTGAATGCCATTTTTAAAGCAGTTTCTTGTCTCAACCAGCCCTTCATTGCATAAACAGCCCTCTTCTAATGAAAATGGACAATATAACAAGTTTACTTGTTGGTCTTATAAAAGCAGAAGGATGTATAAGAAATTGTTTTAAGTTTTAGATTGACCTTGACTCTCGCAACGTATCAAAATATTTTGATTTGACAAAGCCCAAATCACAGATTCAATATTACACTCAAGTAATCTACTTGCAATCTATCAATGACTACTGACACGATACCTTACTTCGTCACGTTTTAGATTATACCAATAAATAATATGGATAAAATAAGGAGAGCATTTGTAAACTCGTAAAATAATTAAGTCACAGTCGACACCAAGTCACATGTACTTTATGAATGGCGACAGCAGCTAGAACGTAGCACGTGCGATCAGCGGGCGTGGGAAGGCATTGCAAGGAAGCGAGTCGAGTGCTAGCTGAAAGCATCGTGATTTGATTGGGATTATGTTTGTTTGAGTGGTAAATGCGCAGTAAAATTAGAAATTATTAATGACTCTGTGCTGTTTACGATAATCAACAACAATTAACACTCTTAAATACTTCATGATGGAATACTTATAATCTTATAAAAGGATATAACAGTCTTTAGTATATAATTATGATTATTTTACGTTTTGGGAAGAATATTGACTGTTAAATAGTTCTATAGTCGTCGTTTTTATGTTCGTTACCATAAAATCCTTTTCTTTAGATTGTCAAAGGCATCATGAACAGCCACTGTTATTTTATTATGTGACTAAACTTCTGTATTAAGCCCAAAAAATCTTGTTTTATACATTTATTTCTCAAAATTTCGTATGCTTTGCAATATAAATGCATTAAAAGTATCGCAGAGACCAGTGAAAGATTTACTAGACAGAATTTCATGAATATCAATTGATCTGGTTACCGACTTTCCTTAATTCATATCACGCATCGTTCAATGCCAATATGGTAGACGAATATTGCATCAATGTAACCAGTAAGTACTATATAATGTGCTGAAGATGTGCAGGCAGTATCACTTCTGTATCTACAGTAGCAGTACCTACAAGCAATCTAACAAGATGATGAAACTTGTGAGTATCTAAGTCTTGTATAAATTTGGGTACTTTTTGGATAAGTTGCATTAGAAATTTTTTTTAAATACTTCCTTGGGAAATTACTGAAAGCTGTATGAGACAATTTATAACAAAAGTGTGTATATGTAAAAATAAGGTATAATATTACATTCATCACACACGCCATCTCGCCCTGAACCAAACAGAGCTTGTAGTAAAGGCAAAAATACCTATCTATATATTTATCATTTGTTTTTACTTATATTTATACGTTTTTTAGAAATTCTCACAAGCTGGTTGTACATTATTCCAACTTTATTTATAAATAAAAGTTTTCCTAAAGTATTTATAAAATTTCATAATGTTATATGAAATTTTATAAAGTACCATCGTGCCATCTTTCATATCAAGACGTAACAAAAAACTGGACAATATAAATGTTTTTGTTTTTACAGATTGTTGTTCTCGCCGCGCTCGTCGCAGTCTCCATGGCTAAACCAGCTATAGTAGCGGCTCCTATAGTGGAAGCAGCGCCCGCAATAGTGACAGCGTCAAGCTCTCAGTACTACCACCGCATCAACAATGGTCTCGCCGCTGCCTACGTCGCTGCCCCAGCCGCTTACGTTGCCTCAGCCGCGGCGCCGTACGTTGCCTCTCCGTTCCTATCTGACCCGTACGTCTCCGCTCCATACGTAGCTGCTTCAGCCCCCATTGTTGCCTACTAAATTAACGATTGTGCGAAAAACTCAATGTGATATTAAAATATGGACTCAATAAATTTTAAATAGAACATTAATCTTGATTTATTATTTTTCCCTAAAATATACTTCGTATAGAAAACAAAGTTTTTATTAATAGTTTATATTTGTTTATATTTACCCATCACACATTCAGCATTTCGTAAAACTACTACTAATTAGCAATTATTGAATTAAGGCATAACAGTAAGGTGTAATAGTAGTCTTTTTCAAATAAGGAGAGGTCCTTGACCCAGGTACCACGCTTCTTTTAATTATTAGCAGTACTAATTGTAATATGTTTTATGGTTTTTCTTATAGCGCTTAGTTATTCTTAAATAATAGCATACTAATTATGACAGAGAGTGTAGTGTGATAGTCTAAACGATGTAAAATACTTTACTTGAAATGCTTTAAAAAAGTTACATAAATTCTACTAAGTACGGAACTTACTATGTGTTTTTGGTTTGTTAGTAACGACAAAACTCAGATAAGTACGATTAACTGATTCCGATGTAACTAATATCAATTGGTAGTCAGCTTCTCTTGTAGAAAATTTTAATATAGTGCTCCGTTTGTAATCATCGAGATGAGAATTATAATCCATTGATTTTGAATGTACCTAAGGGCCAATTTATAGAGTGCTTTAATTTCTTATACAAATCCCGAACGGATTTAGTAATGGGAAAGGTTTTCATGATCAAGGGAAAGTCGGACTAAAACCAACTAAAACCACCGGTGCTGTTCCTAGTTGTCATGTGACAGAGGCTTCTGGTAAACCCTCGAGAGACTTTTTGTAGAGATCTCCGGCGAATTCTGAAGTTCATCTCAATAAAATCACAGCTACATTATACAGGTACTTAAATCTAAAATGTCTTAGCCCATTTTATCAGTTCGGTTGTATTATTTTTAATAATGCGCGGCGGTCGATATTTTAATTACAAAATTACTGAATTTTCTAACACAGTCACGTGTTAAAGTAAAAACAAGGCAGCTTCTTGTTCAAATTTCTGGCATTTCAAAACATAAACTTTTAAGGTTTCGATGAACTAAATTATCGTTATTAGGATAAGCTTATTCACATACTTAAATATCTCACGTGATTTATAAATAGTTTACGTATATTTCCTGACAATAACTTGTTCCTAATTTATCTATATAAATATCATAATTACAACAAAATAGAACGTATTTCATATTAATTAAGTCGGTAAGGCAACCCACGTTACTCGAGACATCGTAATGTATCCCAAAATGGGAAAATATATTCTAATTAACAACAAGTTGTTTATGACAATAATTGTTTTGGTTCACGTGGCTCAAAAAATAAAAAAAGAAGCTCAGCAAACTAGCCGTAAATAAAACTAAGGAAATATCATAGTTTTTAAATTGTTAATTAAACTATACTTTTGTTTACTTACTATACTTAATAAATATTTAGAACCAGATACGCTGCCTTCAACTTTAGGCTTCTGAGAAGAATTGTGTTTTTTAACCAGACATTTGTATTAAAATATATTAACAGATTTTACTAGAAGAATAGGCCTTGTCTAATAATGAAAATAATGTTGGCTAACTATTATCACGCTAAACAGACTCAATTGTACAGAGTTGTAAAGTTTTCCCTTTTGTAGAGATGATATCAACGACAATTTTCTCTTAGTACTAGTTTAACAACCTCGGGACATTAATGAGCTGTTAAACCTGTATAACCTATTATTCCTCATATCAATAAGCAAGTATCCCAATGACTACCTCTTCATTATTTTTATATTTGCTTCAAATTGGTCGAAAGTTTAATACCAAACCATAAGAGACTTGATAATTAATAAAATAAACTAAATAGTCTAAATAATTATTCTTTATTATCCAGTAATAATTAATATAAAATTAAGTCATAATATCACAATTTCCATAAAACGAATACAGGTCGATATTTAGTAGGCAACAATGGGTGCTGAGGCAGCTACGTATGGAGCGGAGACGTACGGGGCAGATAGGAACGGAGAGGCAACGTACGGCGCCGCGGCTGAGGCAACGTAAGCGGCTGGGGCAGCGACGTACGCAGCGGCGAGACCGTTGTTGATGCGGTGGTAGTACTGAGAGCTTGACGCTGTCACTATTGCCGGCGCTGCTTCCACTATAGGAGCCGCTACTATTGCTGGCTTAGCCATAGAGACAGCGACGAGCGCGGCGAAGATTACGAACTGTAAATACAAATAAAAAAATATTATTAATTTTAGATCTTTTTTTTTCGATTTTATAATACTTGAATTTCGTTGATTTTAGGACTTTATTTTATTCTTAACGTTTTTCTTCTTGGTCTGTGAATACAAACCATCTCATCCCATGGGTGTCGTAAAAACCGACTAAGGAAATAACCGTAGTTACTATCTTTACGAAATAAAAAGAAGAAAAACTTGAAATTAAACCCTATACCAATCCGTCTGGCCAGCGTGGTATTAGTAGGCCAAGTAACCCTCCGTCACGGGAGGAGGCCCGTCCCTGCAGTAGGACATTAATGGGCTGTTATCATTAATAAGTAACCATCTTGTTTTTAATCTAGATTTGAAGCACACCATTTAAAAAAAAATATTACAAATCATAACCCGAAATTAATCAATATTTTTTATTCATTGAACTATTTAATTCGACTTACAATTTTCATCATTTTGTTAGGATTCTCTGGCTGTGCTGTGACTGCAAGAATATACTGTTTGAGATGTAACGAGCGCGTTTTATACTACTGTAGCGATTATGTTGCAACCACGCATCCTCGGTCAATCACGTCTGACATTGACGGCCGTTCAACGAGGATACCAATTTAAATTAACTGTCTCGGTAGCAAAGTGGTCGTGTTTAAGCGCCTGCCTAGCTCGAGGTAGCTGGTTCGAATCCCACGGCAGACAATATGCCTGGATGTACGTTGTGTACGTTATCTTCATGTCTGCAAAAGTGTCCACGACATCTTTAGTGCGGGAGTTGTCTCTTATAACAAAAAAGAATTACTTAAGACCTAATCTTAGCATTCCATGGATTCTCCGTAAGGGTGCCGGGTCCATCACGTGATAGAGGACGGAGCACTTGGATAACAGCGTCTAGGACTTACGACCTAGATGTAGGTTAATAAGGCCCCCTTACAACGCGTTAGCGGTCACCTTCACTATTTGCCGTCCTCTACCAATCCAAATTTGGTATGAACTTAACAATGACATTTTGGACATTCGTGATAGTAGAGAGCTTACTGAACTTCTCGGCAGTCCTAGGTCTTTTAATAAGCTGTAGAGTGATTTAGCTGGAGAACCCCTCGCACCTATTCCACGGCATATAGAGTAACTTTGTAGCCATTTCTGGTTATCTCAATTGTCAAGTCAAAGTATTTTTGTTTGTCTTAATTGCGTGGTCTTTTGGGATATTAGTTTCCCACGGTACTGTGAGCTCAATACACGCTTATTCAAATGTGAGTAGAAGAATATGTTTTATTTTATTTAGATTCGAAAAGAGTTAGTAGTAAAAGATGCTTGAAAGTAAACTACTCACTAGTTCTTAAGTAAGTAAGCTTATTTGCAGCTCTTAAATAAATATAACAAAAATGGGATGGGTCTTCTCTAGGTGATCCACTCTGAGCAGAAATAAGATAAATTCTTAGTGCCTTAGAATGATTAGGGGGACTAGCATGTGATGGGTTGGTGACTTAAGATGGTCTTGCTCTTCATTCTCACGGAAGTTTAAATGTTAATTTTACAAAGTTAATTTTGGGGTCATAATAATTTATTTCTGTGAATAAGGGGGTAGAGACACTGTTATAGAAAGGATCAAGAAAGGGTAAACATTATAGTTTTTTTTTAAAAAGCCTCAACTCATACATAAATTTTCTGTAATTAATAGTTCAAAAGTACTTTATCTTATCCCATGGGTGTCGTAAAACCGACTAAGGGACTATCCGTGAATATTATATTTACGAAATAAAAAGAAGGAAAACTTGAAATTAAACCGTATAGCAATCCGTTTGGCCAGCGTGGTATTAGAAGACCAAGCCCCCCCGTCATAAGAGGAGGCCCGTCCCTGCAGTGGGACATTAATGGGCTGTTATGATAATGGCTTTAATTACTTATCTACTTTTAATTTAACCTTTTTAATTCTAGCGTCTAATTTATCTTAAGGGATATGCCTGAAACGTATTTTTAATTGGCTCAAGGTATGTTTTAGTGACGTAAGAATCTGAATATGTTATGATTTAAAAATTATAGTGCACTCCAAACACAAACCAGAACAGAGAGCGCCTTATAATATTATACGCGCAAATTGTAAACCTATGTGTCTGTTCAGAGACTCACGCCAGGAGTAAATTTATGTTATCATCAATGTAGTATTGTTTATGTTACTTTTCCCTTAAACCCTTAACATCTTAAATCATCATAACAGCCCATTAATGTCCCACTGCAGGGACGGGCCTCCTCCAGTGACGGAGGGATACTTGGCCTACTAATACCACGCTGGCCAAACGGATTGGTATAGGGTTTTATTTCAAGTTTTCCTTCTTTGTATTACGTAAAGATAATATTCACGGATAGTCCCTTAGTCGATTTTTACGACACCCATGGGATGAGATGGGGTGGTGACACACTGTACTTACTCCGTCACCACACGGATACATTAAATGTTTCACTGAAATTACGATACTCCTCCAGTGATACAGGGAATTTAAGCCTAGAAATACCTGGCTAGCCTACAAAGAGTTGGCTTAGGGTTTTCATCGAGTTTTTATTCTAATTATGTATCTAAAGCTTTTTGAAATTATCTAAATTGATTTTTACTACATTCATCAGGTGAGACCTTTTTGTCCCGTTGTACCCTTTTGATTCCTAGTCCTTGTAGTATTTTTCCAAACACAAGTGTTTCAGTCAGGATTCAGACCTACTTGCCGGACTAGGTCAAAGCCTAGTGGATGGGCTTTAAAAGAATTTCTACAAATAGGGGCAATTTAAGTGATTCAAAGAAGATTATAATTTTTAATATAAAATCATTCACACATTCAAAGGAATAAGTTTTTTATTTAGGCCTGTTTTCAGTAGATACAGACTGTTACGTAAATCTTGCTTTTGTCAGCGGACCTCTATCAAGAAAATGACACATACAGTAACACAATCTTATCCAAAAAGTTTTACATAATAAATAACGTCTTAGCGTAATGTTACTTATGATATTATTATGTTTATCGCATTTATGACATGTCCATTATGTGTAAACAAAAACAACAATATTGAATAATATGGTGTCTTTTACTATGTTCGTTGAAATAGTAAGAATAGGGTAAACGCCCCATTTTAACCCATAGCTTTCGGAAAAGCGTAATTTCTTTCAAAACAAATGAAGTAAACCTAAATACCTATATCAAACCTAATGACCAGCGTGGTATTCGTATTACAAATTTGTATTCATCACTGGGAAGATCTGGACCTGCAGTGGAACAATAATACCTATGTTTGTTTTTCGTTGGTGTTCATTGTTCTTTTAAATTCTTCTGATGACTGGACGACGACGTAGTTTTTTAAGTATTACATGTTAACCTAAGTTACACAGTAACACTTATGTAAAATAAATGATAAAATGATAAATAAAAATATCGATGGAGTAGAATTAAAAAAATAAAGAAGTTCTATTTTCTTCTTAATATTTTGATTGCAGTTATTGCTTGCTTACGACAATAGAATAGTTTATGGCATTATATTGATATTATACTCTTAGCTTATAACTTGTAACTCTATTCGTATTGTTACTTCAATATTGTTGTTGGAACGATAAAATAAAACCTTAAACCTAATTTTTAGAATAAATGAAACTAAATCGACAAAATAAGCAAACAATATCTCTTTTCCAGTCATAATAGTTACCAATTTGACCATGTACGTTTAAAAACTAAGTCAAGACTAACAATTACAATTAGTACAAAAATCTTCATGCATTGTTCTAGCTGTTTATTATTCCGAGCAAGTACTCTGATTTAGCTAAGGAAAACACGTAGACAGACAGCTGCATGGTTTCTCATAAGTGCACTCTGTTCATTCATTATTCTTCATCTTGCCTTTTGATGACACTGACGTTTGCGTTTATATTTATTTATCTAGGCATTTTTTTGCATTGGTAATCATAACTTTGCTGCCATCCATCAGTCATCTACAGAGAGAAGATCTAACTGGTAGGTGTTTAGGCTTCCCGGTCCAACCCTGGTCGTACCTGTACCGACTAAAACACATGTAACCTATTTGTAAGCCACGTGTTAGTCAATTTGTATTCCCTCCGCGACCGAGCATCGTTTACACTATTTCAATATATTTTCTTTGTAAAAGTTTATCTTCCTTTACATGGATATTGATTGAAGTTTTTCTCTTCGTCGACTATTATAACCTGGGAATACAATTTAATGAAAAATCTTCATTAAATATTTAAAGCCTTTCACTACACACACGTAAAGAGATTATCAGTAGATTTGGTCAGGAATTGGTTTCTCGGAGTTCAAGACAAAATAGCCTAGTAAATTAATTCGTAAATCATGTCGATGTAATACTTTGGTAATATTGGTATTACGCAAGCAACCTTTAGTAGGTTAGTGGAGATATTATATAGGCAAATCGGTAAATACAAATGAAGCATGCTACGCACTTTCCAAATGACCCATCGTTGTTATTCTTTCGACGTTTTCAATACGATTTTTGTAGCCATCAAGGTCCGTGTCCTTACCCATACTACCATTAGGTATTCCGCGATACCCGCCACGTTGCCTCACTACGATGCAAAATTTGTAACACCTATATAAAAGCGAGGACACCATATTCTAACGGTGGCATTATAATATCAAAAGCGGATAGGAAGGGACTTCAAAATGCTTCGAAAGGTAAAATCTAAAAATAATTTTGATTGATTTATTTCATTACAATAATTCTGCTTTTACTTATTTATATTTAATTTCAGGGTTTTCTTCTGTCTTTGATATGTGGTTTGGTAAGAAGCTCAGGCATTGGTGTGCCTTCACTTGCACCCGCAGCACCTATAGAATCACTAGCACCTGTAGTCACAGCGGCTAGTTCACAATATTTTCAAAGAACATTCAACCGTCTTGTGGCCCCACCAGTAGTTGCACCAGTTAATCCCATAGTACACCCTTCAGTTGCACCAGTGCCCATAGCTCCAGTACCTACAGTGTTTGTTGACGCATCACAACCTGCACCAGCACCAAATCCAACATCACCTCAAGATATTCCACCTAACATTGCTATAGCGATAGCAACAGCTCATGCTGCTGCACCTGTGGCAACGTTCCTGCTTCCACCGTATCCTTTTGGATTTCCGCCGAATATTGGAGTTCTATCCGAACAACCCATCAATGTACCAGACGAATCTACTAAAGAGCCTACAACCCAAAGATCTACTGTTCCTGATACGACAACTACACAAAAGCCTGAAGCAACCACATCGATTGACACATCAAACAGTGATAACAGTTTTGTGCAGGCTTTGCCATCTAACAATAACTTAAATTTGGCAACGTACGGTCCACCTCCGCAGAACTCAATTCCTCAGCTACCACAACGCCCTCAGCCTCAATATCCGGGAACAAACAATAAGCCACAGCAGCCTAATACCCAATTCCAAGGAAATCAGGCACATGCCGTAGCCGTCGCACAATCACAGTATCAATCACAGCAAGAACAATTCCCACCGTATCCCCCACAACAGCAACAACCCAGCCCGCAATTCAACCCTAAACCAATTCCTCAATACCGACCGCAACAGCTACCCCAACCGAAACCTCAACAGGGTTGGCATCAGCAAAGAGGTAAACCAATAAAGTTGAAGACTTCAGTAGAAGTAGTTCCTGTATCATTGGCTTATATTACACCACCGCCTCTGCACAAAACACACGCGCATGTTAAAATTGTTAAGCACATTTATTCATATGTACCGGCGTCTAGTGCTAAGATAATTTTAAAACCTGTTAAAATTCGTCCTGTCCGACTTGTAAAACATAAGATAGTTCGGTCTAGTAACCTCCGTGCAAATGCCAGAGACATTGAAGTGACTACATTTAACCCATTCCCAAGGCCGAACAATAAACCACCTAGAGCGTTATAAAATAAAATAGCAATTAATAAAACACTTGTTATTAAACTTAGCACTTTGTAAATATAGTTATCAGATTATTAAATTTTATATTAAAATTTTGAATTTTGTTTTATTCCTTTACTGTAACTCTGTGTGTATTAAATACTCATACCACAGCTGGACTCAGGAATCTTCCTTAACATTCGCATCTGGCCTAAGGTCAGTGTTATATCTGGCATGGCCATCCTAAGAAGACAAAGATTGTGCGGATTGATCCCAAGAACTCTACAATGCAATCATGTAATATACGGTATATACCAATACGACACAGGGACGATTTTATATTGATAGTATGATTAAAGACGTTTACCTATGGCACTTGAAGAGTTCCACGTATGCAGTACTAGTTGGAACACATTAGGCAGTATTATTGATGGCCTATGTAATGACAAAAACATAAGCCCAGCTCTTTCTTAGGATAGGCGTGTCGGTCAACTACGGTTTTGTGACCTTCACAACGATATCGCCTGCGTTGATTTTTCACGAACATTATCGTTTACGTTGGTCTGGTTCTGTTTTCTTAAAAAAGTATGAAGGTATATCCAAGATATAAAATGTAGTGTGTCCAGGAAATAAAATGTAACTATATGTATGGTTGTTGGAAGTGTTCTGTAGTACAAGCTTTGGTTTACTTCTGAACTACAGCGTAAATGCATGTTTATTAAAAAATTACATTATAAAAACACATTTTTAGCAAAAATGGTAACAAGTTTATTTTATTGACTTAAATTAAATAGCTTGCCCTAGGCCGACTAGACGACATACGTTATGCAACAATAACGTTGTATGACAGACAAACATGGTATGCATCAGTAATGACAGTGGCCTCCAAACTAAACCAATGAAAGTGACATTTAGTTCGACATGCAAAGAATTAAAATTTAACATGAATATTTATTTTCGGAATGAGTTACTGTATAAGTGTATACTGTAGTGTCCGTGTGGTAACGGAGTAAGAATACAATATGTCACCACCCCATCTCATCCCATGAGTGTCGTAAAAACCGACTAAGGGACTAACCGTAAATATTATCATTACGAAGTAAAAAAAAGGAAAGCTTGAAATTAAACCCTACACAAATCCGTTTGGCCAGCGTGGTATTAGTAGGCCAAGTATCCCTCCGTCACGAGAGGAGGCCCGTTCCTGCAGTGGGACATTAATGGGCCGTGATGATACTGTAGCAATAGAGTAAGCATAGCATGGCGTGGATATGAATCACAATAATAAACCAATAGTCATCGCTTATTATCAGCCTTACTTGATGGCATGATTATCGCGGTTCCTACCACCGGTTCACAGGGTTGTGGGTTGTAATCCTTTGTAGATCAATTTATGTACCTAGTCCACAAACAATTTGTTAACCTCGATATTCTTTGTAATCGTTAAATTAATGTTAGGATATCAATCAATCTACTAGCCTATTGCAGTCCACTGCTGGACATACATATGCCTCTCCCAACACGCGCCACAGAACTCGGTCCTGCGCCTTCCGCATCCAGTCCGACCCAGAGACCTTTATGAGGTCGTCGGTTCACCTAGCTGGGATGTTATAAAATGTTACGAAAAATGCCCATGAATTGACGACTAGACGAACGTTTGATAGTTAAGAAAGCCAACAACCTGCATGAAGTGGAAACGTAAATTAAGAGACCCCTTAAATCGCTCAAGCATTTGCAGAGCTTACATAGGGTACCTATGGGAGAACCTTAAACGTCTTTTGCCATTAAAGTACAGCCTGATGTATACTAACTGTATTGAAACAGATGGAAAGCGCAAAATTTATATTAATTTTACACTCCCACGAATTAAAACTACAGATAGCATGAAAATATTTTATTTGCTTTATCAATTTGTCCAATTTTATTTGATACTAGCTGCTGTGCCCGCGACTTCGTTCGCGTGGCGGATATTACTTACTTCGCAATTCGATTTAATAATGAAAAATCGTTTTTTAAACCTTATAACAAACAGATATACACGAATTGTAAAATTAACGAACGAACCAAAACCTTTTCAAAAACAGATCTTTACAAAGACAGATCTATGAAGACTGTGTTTAAACTTATACTGAAAGACATGAGCGAACGTCATTCTTTCAAGTAAAATCTTAATACCGCAATACTGAAAATGACGTCACAGGCACAATGCCATCTGTTGTCAAATTTGTAAGTTAAAATAAATGACATCGCTTATTTCATCATAACAGCCCATTAATGTCTCACTGCAAGGACGGGCTTCCTCCCGTGACGGAGGGATACTTGGCCTACTAATACCACGTTGGCCAGTCGGATTGGTATAGGGTTTAATTTCAAGTTTTCCTTCATTTTTATTTCGTAAAGATAATATTCACCGATAGTCCCTTAGTCTGTTTTACGCCACCCATGGGATGAGATGGGGAGGTGACATATTGTATTCTTGCTCCGTCACCACACGGATAATCGCTAATTAATTATGAATGAATACATTTGCACGCCACGTTACGGTGCGGCAGAATTACCTGCCTCGGTGGCGCGGCGGTCGCATTATGGCTAACGCAGACCTAGACGGCATGGCAAAGTATTTTAATTTTTATTAATGGAAATTCAACCGTACTGTTACAGAAATACGACATAAATTGCTATGCTTTAAAATGATGCCGCGGCATTGAAAGGGATTTTTCGATGCCGCGGACGTTTGCCATGACGTCCAGGTCTGCGTTAGCCATTACATGGCTGGCGTGCATGAGGTCGCGGGTTCGATTCCCATGGAGGACAATTGTGATACACAAACTATTGTCCTTAGTCTGGATGTTCTTTGTGTCCGTTAAATTGATATTTTTAAAGGCTAGTGTGAAGACTTATAATTGATGTTACACATACGATTCATGGTTAATTTTATTAACATTTAAAAGGAATAACTTATTAATAGCACTTAATAATAAAATAGTTATAGATTATTTAAAAATTATTTATTTTATGATTACTACTGGTAACGCCATCTCGTGAACAAAAGAAACGAAATTTAAATTCATTCAACATTGAACGAAATCCATTTTTCATGACCCCTGATTTGTATTGGACTGTTCTAATAAAGAGATCTAGCGATATCTCGAGTATTACTTATCCGATTCCGATTGTTTCATTATAGTATAGATAGATACCTACTTTAAACTTAATACCTAAAAACTACGTATCTATGTATTTTAATATCTAAAGCGCGCTTATTCCGAGAAGAGTCAATAAGAACCACGTCCGTTCGCATTAAGAGTCAATGTGAATGAAATTATATAGATGCAACGGTTGGCCGTTTCGGACGTTAAACAAAAATCAACCGTACAGCCGTACTCATACTGGCGCGGCGACATTTGGAAATTTTCTTTCATCTAAATCTTGTGTGTTTATAAACCGATTTCTCTAATTTTTTTTTTATGAATAAGGTATTAAAGTGTACTTTTGAAATATGGGAGTTTGAAAAAGATATGTCTATGCAAATTACAATATATTTATGTATTTAATACACTTTGAAGAAAACCCTAACGATTAAACAGGTTATTGTGGCTAATATATAAAAGATAGATATATACTATTCAGGACTTTTTTGTACATCTTTTGAAGACTATTATTTTTGTAATACATATTTTTGGCGTATGATCAACGTATGCGACGATAAGAGCTCGAACGCGCGTTTTTTCAACCGACTTGCTTCAAATTTTTCGTCACTGCTCAGCTTCTATGTGTCTTAGCGTTATGTTATACAGCCTATAACCTGCCCGGGAGTATGGACTACAATCGTACCAAGTTTGGTTAAAATGCCTTCAGTAGTTTTTGACCCATGCGTGCACATACAGACAGACAGACAGACAGACAGACAGACAGACAGACAGACAGACAAAAAATTTATTGATTGCATTTTTGGCATTAGTATCGATCACCATTCATCCTCCAATATTAATTTTTAACATATATTCAATGTACAGAATTGATCTCTCTACAGTTTTATTATAAGTATAGATTATTTGTGAAAAATACAGAATATATTTACAGTATAAATAGTTATTACACAAATAACAAAATCTAGATCCATAGAACAGTTTCCACTAATTACAATACAAAAAGACTTAATAATAACTTCATGCTTAAAACTTCATAACCACACATATTTGAGTATAAACATACAGATATACGCATTATTAAATCATTTCAAGTAAGTAAGTAAATGCTATTTCAAATTCCTGACACTATTGTCAAGCATAGGAATAAATTCCAAAAATGTTTGTTCCCGGGCGATATTAGATCAGACAGACCGGTCGTCTACGACTTTGACAACCGGCAAGAATAGTCTTGGTATTAAGTTTCTCATTATAAAGACAAGTTAATTAAAACAATGTTAAAACTTTGTTAATAGAACTGATTTAATTTCAGAGCTTATCCTTTGATCTTAACTAAAGAAATTTAATAAAAAACTGTTCTACAATAGCTAAAAAAATAGGCAAAGAATTTTCTTACTAGACTCATTATTATACTTAAGTAACATGAAACGTTTTTAAAACAGTGTGAATTTCCGCAGCTGTATTTATTGGCGCCTTGACGATAATAATAGACAATGGACGACCTTACAACGGAATTCACAAAAGGATCAGGGTATTTTTGTGTGAATGAACACGGAGGGTTCAACGACATGTAGGTGCGTATCTATTGGATTGATTTTATTTCAATAAAAAAGTAAATCAATTCTGACGTACAATTATGTTTTATATTACACATATCAACCTAAACGTTGAATACATTGTTCACAAATATGAAAAATGATTTCCCTAGCTGTACTGTAATTAATGTAACTGACTCCTAATTAGATGGATTGGATAACATTGCTCTTGTGGACTTGATGTCCTAAGCCGTTAGCTCCGACTGCTTTATTTACATAAGAATCCCCAAGTTTGCGGCACTCATTCTGATCCTCCTCCCGTCTCATAAACCATATGATCACGTACTAAAAATACAAACACGCTCTTATCTACAAATGAATTTTAATTTTAATCCTGTATTTCATAAAAGTAGTACCATTGTTAAGTTTAGGGACCACTTTGTTTTATTCAGCCATTTACAATGCCTTGTCGCCCCTCAGAAGACAAATAAGGAACTTTCGAAAAATATCATCATAACAGCCCATTAATGTCCCACTGCAGGGACGGGCTTCCTCCCGTGACGGAGGCATACTTGGCCTACTAATACCACGCTGGCCAGACGGATTGGTATAGGGTTTAATTTAAAGTTTTCCTTCTCTTTATTCAGTAAAGATAATATTCACGGATAGTCCTTTAGTCGGTTTTTACGACACCCATGGGATAAGATGGGGTGGTGACATATTGTATTCTTACTCCGTCACCACTTCGAAAAATATAGTACAGTTAACAACGATGGAAAACTCAAAACAAATTACTACTAGGCTAGCAAATTAATGTTTTTATTAAGCCTTTTAGAGGCCGTTCTACACTCAAGGTCTGTTACCAAGGAAGTAAGGTGTATTGGAGTCCCAAAAATATGGTAAAACGAACTCTTTAAGAGTCGGTACTAATAAGATTACACTTGTTATCCTACGTCACTCAATGAATTATCCCTGCAGTGTAACATTAAAAGGTTCATACACATAAAAATCACGACAAAGCTACGCATTTCTTGTTATCAGTCAGTCCAGCTTTACTGTCGTAATTATACGCGTCCCAATTGCGTGCCCAGCGTCTAACATACGAGTTGCAATACAGTGACGAAATGAACTACAAGGTGAATCTTACTTCGCTACAGTATAAAAAGTAATGCGACAAAACTGCAGACATCACAACCACATCTTCTGTACAACAGAATCAACAACAAACAACCAAAATGATTAAGATCGTAAGTGTTTTTGCATTTTGTTAACAATATTTGAAAAAAAAAAGTATAGTGTAAGGGCCTGATAGCATATCGGCCCTCTGCTCTTTCAAGGTACTCTGTAGAAACATTGCAGTGCAGACTACCTCTTTATCTAATGAGATTATCCCACGCCGCGAAATAAATATAACTCACGCCGCGACTGCGTCCGCCTGTTTAACGGTTATTGTATCGAAAAATGTATAGGTTCAATGTTATTACGATGGCTTTGTTGTTACGTGAATGTGTAACTAACATCCATTTTTAAGAACTTTTTCTCATTTAAAATAGTTGTAAAATTTTAGTCTTAAATGTTATCTAATTTAAATTAAACATTGTATTTTTATTGTTTCAGGTATACCTGTTAGCAACCATCGCCTTGGTGAGCGCAAAACCAAGCGCAGTAGTTGCTCCTGCACCTTTAATCGCTGCGCCTGCCCCATTAGTCGCTGCTCCTGCTCCTTTTGTTACTGCATCAAGCTCTCAATATGTGGCGAGGAACTATAACGGACTAGTAGCAGCCGCTGCACCTTTGATTGCTGCACCTGCGCCAATAGTCGCTGCTCCTGCTCCGTATGTAGCTGCAGCACCCTACGTTGCTCCGGCAGCTAGATTTGCAGCTCCTGCTCCTGTCGTAGCAGCTCCCAGCTTCGCCCGCTATGCTGCGCCATACGTTGCCTCCCCATACGTTGCATCCCCTTACGTTGCATCACCTTACGTAGCGGCTTCTCCTTATTATGCTCCATCTGCACCTTTTGTAGCTCTTAAATAAATACAGACTGATTAGTTAGAACCTTTTTATACTGAGAAATATACAATCATATACAAAGTACTTACTTCGTTTTATTTGAATGTTC
Source organism: Schrankia costaestrigalis (assembly GCA_905475405.1). NCBI lineage: Eukaryota > Metazoa > Arthropoda > Insecta > Lepidoptera > Erebidae > Schrankia > Schrankia costaestrigalis. The sequence continues at coordinate 11,535,363 of FR997838.1, forward strand.
AAAGTAAAGATTCATAGAAATAATTGAAACATAAGCAAAATAAATACAATAAGACATGATAAATTCAATAAAATGATCTCAATTTAAATTAGAACCAAAAACTTAGCGGAAAATTATAAAAAATAAGCTGAACCTGTTGGATAAAATTAAGTGTAAAAGTTGACCTATTTTGAAACAGGCTAATTCTTAACCCCAAAAAATATGATATTTTCATAGGCCTAGCATTCAAAAGTGGTCACGTAAGCAGAGTCACGGGCATCAGCTAGTAAGTAGTAAGGGATTTAAATCACGTGGTAAGTTTCAAGGAAATTTGCTTAGTGTCCTTGGCAAAAGTGATTTTGGATATAAACAAAACATTTTCGTGGAGTAAAGAAGCCTTATACAAAGGGAAAATTTCGCTGGTCTATTTCAGTATGTAAACGATAACGTGTTATTATATCACTGTTTACTGAACAATACCTACTAACTTACCTACTTTTTATTCTATTTATATGTTAAGCCCGATTTACACATCGACAAGTACAGTAGCAAGAAAAGTAGTAAGTAAGTTGATTAAATAGAATAGATATCCACCCTATTTTTTGGCGAGTTAAGTTGGCAAGACGCGAGAAAGGGGCTACTTCGTACTTAACTCGCTAAAAAATAGGATGAAGATCTATTCAAATCAACTTAATCAACAACTTACTACTTAACTCGCTACTGTACTTGTCGATGTGTAAATCGGACTTTAGGAGTTGGAACGCGGTTGGTGATTATAGATATCGCTTGGTGGTATATCTATGCATTTAACGTTGCTTGCGCTAAGTGAATCATCAACGCCGTCTTTAAACCATACAACTCTTATACTAAAATGTACAAGGTGGTAAAATAAGGGTATTTAAGTTGAATGCAAATACATACATAGGTAACTATAGAAAAAGCTACTAAAATGCATTTTTTATCTATACTTTATTTCTTTCTATCAATAGCTTTAAATTGTTTTTTAGTAATAACATACTTTACAAACATTTGCATCGTAATATCAAAGCACCATATCAATTAAAATTAAATTATTTATTACTTCTTAGTGAAATGCCATTCAACAAAAATATCCTTTGGCATAGCTGTAATAACAAAATAATCATCTAAAACAAATTTAACCAATCCAGTAATAATATTGCTCCTATTTTCCATGCCTCATTTTGGTTCAAATTAGCTCCAGCGCCGTTGAACGAATTACACACACAAGTACAAAATAAAAGTACTTTTTTATTTTCTTAAAGTATAGTAATGAGCTCAACAAACTGTATCGGGAACATCTTATTGCTATCAAATTGCCGTTAGAATCACTAAGTAGGTTGCCACTTAAGGTTTCCTTAAAAATAACTGCAAACTTATTTAGATGAAAGAACGCCCTCTATATAGGGCAAACAATACGTAAGCACTCAGAATACGTGGCTAAAAATCTACTAAAAATCTGATAAACAAGGTAAATCTCGCTTCTTTTATTCTCTTCGTGTAAACATGTTGAAAAACGTCCTATTTTTTTGTATTTAGGTATATAAAACAACTTTTTTTATATTAATATTGAATTTTAATGATAGGACGTGATTTTTCGACCAATGGACAAAATAATATAATAAAATAATGGCTGTCTAGCAGTCAAGGCGATTACACAAACAGAAAATGCAGTTTAGGCCCCTGTCTCGAGGTTCGAATTATTTTTAGTGAATATAATATATTAAATTGTAACATTAAAACTTTATTACTAGCTCACTTGACGTCTTAATAAACTAAATATGCAAAATTTATATTTTTTTAGATTTTATTGCTTATTTTTAATTTATTTAAGACTTATTGTGGGGTGTCTTACCTATATTTTGATAGCGGAGTAACGGCAAAGGTGAACATTAATCGATTCTCGAGATATTTGTCCATTGTTTTTCGAATTATTTCTTTAAACATGTTATACACGTAAAAATCGTACACTATTCATAATAGACTGCCAAACTTGTAATACTCTTAACTTACAATCTCTACTTAAAAGCACACTGAACAAGCTTTTAGATGATTCTAAGAAGCTATCTAGACATTTCAAGAATGCCTAGATAATATCTTTGCGTCTCTTTTTTTTATCAAGTTGATTGGATTTCAGTATACTTAGTAACTATTACATAATGTTAGTCACCACTAAGTAATAGGGAGTCCTATTACTTAGAGGTGACTAACATTAATTAGGGTAACTAGCACTAATGAACCAATATAATGTTTTTTTCCTTAGTTGCTAAGCTATCTAGATGTAGATAAGAGAGTACATTTTCTCCAACTTGTTACCGCGGTCACCCGTATGAATACTAACGACTTAAACCTATGACGTATACAAGTAATTACAATTCGATTCATATAATATGGATATTTTGTTGAATACGTGTCTGACGCCTACCGTTCAGTATAATTTCGAGGGCAGCCTACATTCATGAACTAATTCCAAGATTGGTATTTACATAATGGGTGATTCGTGGCTTACAAACTCAAAATGAAATTACGCAGCATTTCAAAACACAAAATATGTAAACACGTGTCGATGTATCGCCATTTTCAAATACATATTTCAAAGGAATCCAAATTAAATATATAAAAAAAGCCTTTTGTATTAACACGTAACAGAATTTCTTTGAAAGTTATTTATTTCATTTATACTCAATATATATAAGAAGTTTTCAAAGGTGTATTGGGAGGATGAGGGAAGAAGGAAAACATGTCGACACCTTACATTGAGTTCCGTTATTGGCATAGTGATCGTAATACATACAAGATTAATTGGTAAAAAAGTTTGTTTTTATTTATGGTTCAACTTTTTTGTTTCGATTTATTTTTTAAGATAAAACTATTTTGAAAATACAACATCGGCGATAGGACTAGTTTCCGAATAACATTTCGAATAGGTATATTTTGGGCTTGTATTTACGGCAAACACAAGCATTAGAAAAATGATTGTCTTGTATATCTCCACTTTAAATAAGTATACATTTTAATTATAGTTAATATTTTTTTCCAACTAATTAATTCAACGTGATGTGCAAAACATCAATGTAATATTAGCGTAATTATTATTATACTTTTCTGAAAAGGAAATATAGATTATTTAATTTGAGACAGGGGTCAAAGGAAATTGAAAAGAATCTGTGTCTTGATGGTTGTCTTCTAAAATACTATGCGTTGGGTTGTAAGTACTGTTTTGACACTCGATCGCTATCCTGTTATAACATTAACTGTATGTATTACAGTTGAAAAAGGGGAACATCTATGGAAAAACCTCTTACTAAGTAGTATGTGTAGTACACATTTCAAAGAAGTGGTATTTTTTTTGTTCTTTCGCTAAATGGTACCTGCTTCGATCTTTGAGTTAGACAGTTCAAGACAATAATGTGACTACACTATAGATAATAGTTACAGTCCTACTATGCCAAATACAATTCCGTGATGCGCATGTATAATCAAATGAGGCGTGCTTAAGGGCACATAAAACACTTCTAACCATTACACTTACATAACACACCTACAGTTGGTCAGTAGTTCGACGTATTCGGTAAGTGATGGTGTCCATTCTGACACGTAATTGAGCATGCGCGGGTCCTGCCTATGGAAAGTGAAAACGTCTGATCCTTACGTAGACGTAATGCTTGCAACAGTATGAACTATATAACGACATGTAACAAATTCATCGATACATTTCATCGTTGACACTCAACGGGTGTTGTATTATCAAATTATTCAAGATGTCCTTCATGAGATTAGTGAGTACCTACAAAAAAGCTTATCTGTCTGGTTCAAAATACATCTAAGGTCATTTATTTTGCAAGCACTTCTTTAGCTTCTTCAGCTAGATTTGTCTAATTAAGATTAGTATTTAAAAGTCTGTATATTATACCCAAAAAAAATTAAATAATTCTTAGAACTGTGGGAAAAAGGCCTAAAAATATCCGAATATACTTAATCAAATGCTTTTTTTTTTCAGGTAATTTACGTCTTCGCCTTCATAGCTAGCTGCAACGCTAGCGTTGGCCACATAGTACCAGCTGTGAGATCACTATCTGTAGTGCGCTATGCTCCGTTTTACAATTTCCCGAATGGTGCAAGATCTATACATACAGTAGCTGCACCTGCGCCCTTACTGCCACAGCCAGGACCTATCTTCGCAGCTCCTCCACCGGTATTTCCAGCACCTGCGCCCGTTTTTCCCGCACCACCGCCAGCTCCTGTGTTTGCTGGGCCAGTTCCAGCTTTTTCTCCGCCTGCCCCTATTTTCGCTGCACCAGCCCCAGTATTCCCTGCCCCTGCCCCAGTATTCCCTGCCCCTGCCCCAGTATTTCCAGCACCTGCCCCAGTATTTCCACCACCTGCTCCAATCTTTCCTGCTCCAGCACCAGTAATAGCACCATCTCCTTTCTTTCCTAGAATAGCTCCGGTAGCTCCCCCACCAGTATTTGCACGTGCTTTTCCTTCTTTACCAGTTGCTCCCTTTTCACCAATAGTTAGACCAGTAGCTGTTCCAGGACCTACTCCCTTATTTGCACCAGCTGTAGGTGCTGGGCCAATTGCTGTGGCTAGAGGAGTACCATATAGTCCATCTCATTTCCATCCAGTTCCTGTAGGGCCAACTCCTATTTTCAAACAGTTTGCGTGGAAACGATGAAATCTAGTCTAAATAGAACCTCAATATTGTTAATTAGTTAATGTTTGTTGTTAATCATAGGACTTTTATACTGAATTTTGTAAATAAATCGTAAATTATAATGATTTGTTTTTTTTTAAGATTCTTTATTTTAATTGAATATCATGTTATTGTGTTACATGAGTATAAAACGTATCTAATATTTCTAACGTATTCCCATAACGCCTTCTAGTTCCAAGCTAAAAGCAAAGCTTGTTGTTACTTTGAGACCTAGCCTAAATATATTGGATTTGCTAGTTATGAATAGGTATGTTTTAGTAGCAATACTAATCCTTACCGGATTAGCTCATTTTCAAATAATCTTGTATTTCCTCATAAATGAATCCTTGAATGAAAACATTGGATAGTAACTAGATTAGTAACATTAATTAAATCATAACATTTTTTAAGTAAAAAACTCTTGTAATTTGATGTTTTAAGTAACAAGCTAAATCAATCTAGTAAAATTTACTAGCTTTTGCATATCAGTTTTTCCTAAAAAAAACTATCTTTATCAGTCGTCACTAATCATAAGTCAAACCTATGACATTAATTATCCAAACACAATAAAATGATTAGTATTGTATAACTAAAGACGTAGCCAGCCTACGAATTAGAGTAGTATAGTAAATATATTTGTACCACCTTTCGCATTAGACCTGTTCATGCTTACCTCAATCAATTACCATATCAACAACTCAGTATTTGTCATTTACGACGACTGGTATGTGGGACGAAGGTTGAGCTATAAACAAATGTATTTTCGTTTTTATAATTATAAAAAAAAAGTTAGAAAAATCCTCGGCAAATATTATCTAAGCCTTTGGTAGATTACAAGTCAACAACATTGAGTAGGTATGCATTATAAGTAAGTATTTAATAATAAAAAGGTATATAATAATAATAAGGAGAAAACCTTAAAAGCAATTATAAGCATTACTTATCCGTGCTTGAAATGATAAACGATTAACAATGTAAAAAAAGTTTACATAAGTTGTTGTGTTGCAGTATCGCAAACAAGTCGTTTGTCAAAAAAAAAGAAAAGATGGCATACTCAGCTTACAATCATTCTTTTTACTATTTAACTTAGCGTACCCTAACTATTAATATCCTTTCTTTCTTTTAAATGTTCTCATTGATAAGGGAATATGCATAATTTTACAGAACTTTAACAACTTTATTAATTCAACGAATAAAAGGGTTATCCGATCTCAGAATAACTAATTAGTAAGTAAATCCAGCACTAAATACATTTAATGTAATTAGTGCGATCCACAACTTCCGTAACCTCATACATGACAGCGGTATACCACGACTACCACGCTACTAAGACAGTTCAAACTGAGTAGAGAACCACACCATAACACCATACACCAACTAGAATATTAATGGGGTACGATTAAGTAAAAGGCATTTTTATTTAACAATTGTTTTTTAATAAAATACAAAAATATAATTCTCTAATCTATGTTACAAGTCTTTTCTAAAGGAAGGTCAGTCTTGTGTTCTCTTCTAATCTATCGAACGTATGCTGGGAGACCGAATGGGGCGGCACGTACAAAAGGAGCTGCAGCAGCATAAGGGAACGGAGCGGCATACGGGGCAGGCACAACTGGAGCAGGACCTGCTAAGTATGGCGCAGCGTAAGGGGAAGCACCAAACGGAGCAGCGGCATATGGAGCAGGAGCAAATGCAGGTGCGGAATATGGAGCGAATGGAGCAGCTACTGGTCCTGCAAATGGCGCTGCATATTGTGCCGCAAATGGAGTGGCAACGGGCGCTGCTACAAGTGGGTTTAAGGCTCTGTTAACTACATTTATTTGTGATGCATAAGGAGGTATGTTCTGAGGTACTGCATGAGCGTAACCCACTGCAGCTGGAGCAATCAGTGGTGCAGCTGCTACTGCCGGCACTGCAGCTGGTACTGCTACTGCACTGCACTCTCCGCCGATGATGAAAGCCGCAGCGATCAGTACGATCTGAAATATAAATAAAATTGATTATGAGCAAACTATTTTAAATAGTACTTTAATAAGTAAGGTTTAATTCGCATTTGCCAATAATTGGAAACTAAAAATTTATAAGATTATTAGACTGGACTTAGGATTATTACAATCATTTTTTTCTATTATCACTCTTTTGGTTAACGAGTTTAAAAGTATCGTTTAAGGTAATACCAGATTTCTTACAGATTATAGGCTTATTGCGATTGTATTATTTTGAGAAAACGTAAAAACATTTTTAGCCAAAAACACAGAAATTATTATTTGTGTAATAAATAAGAAAATATGAAAACCAAATACTTACAGATTTGAAGGAGTACATCTTGCTTAGTTTTGTGAGTGGACCTTCCTTAACGAAAAGAGGATGTGTAATGTGTTTACTAAGAAAAAGCGTTGGCTTTTTATACCATGTTTATTGTGATTCAGATATCGTACGACAAAACCAACATTTGATGTATTGCGGCCGGTCATTTGGGATTCGCAAAGGCGTGCTCGGAGAAATGGAGCACATTGAGAAATTTTTACATTGTGAAACTTTTTCTTCTACGTCATGCAGTTCAAATTGCAGTGATGCGTTCCAATTGTTTAATCGGTTAATCGAAGATTATTTCGTTAAGGCTATGCATTGCTAATACAAGATCAGTTCAGACCTACTTACATTTAAATTTTTAAGTGGTATTAGAATTTCTGAATGCATTTGAGTGTCTTGTGCATTTTGGTGCATTTTAAAATTGTGAATATGACAATGTTCTCCTTAAAGGTCTGGTGTCTTGCATTTTTCTTACTTTTATTAATATAAGTTGTCTGGATACATCAGCTTTTTTCCATCACTGGAGGAGTGCTATACCTCCCTGGCTGACATTGTCTCATTATTAAAAACACAAAACACGCTAACTATGCGAGCATATTATTTAAAACAGAATTATAGATTGCCAATGCATGTAAGTATATCAAACACACACCATAGTACATAATTAGCTGATGCCCGCGGTTTCACCCGCGTGGAAGGAAGGAAGCCTAAATACACCCTACACCTTAAACTACCTATATTCCAAATTTCATCAAAATCCGTTTAGCAATTTTTTGCGTGAAAGAGTCACAAACATCCATCCATCCTCACAAACTTTTGAATGCAACGCTGACAACTTTACTCGTAGGTACTTTTTTACAATTTGTGTTAATTTATTTTAATTCGACATGGTAATAATACATTGTCGTTCGCCAGTTATATTGAGTTTCACGCTTCTTCTAGAATAGACATTAAAACTCCATACTTTACAAGTGTAAAGCTTAGAGTACCTTTGCACAGCGGTTGCTATCCTGGAATACAAGTTTTTGATTCCCACCGTAACAGAGCTTCTCTAGCTAGTGTGCAATACCGTCTTAACATAGTAACATTTGCACATTCGCTGCTTGGAGAAGGACTAAACGACCACAGTTCACAAGCTAGAAAGCTAAAGTATATTATGTAAGTCAACGCATGCTTTCAAGGTTAGATGAGACCCTTCATTACAGGGAATTACGACTTGACAATCAAATCTATGTCTCCACTGTAATTCATTATGCCAATGACATTGAGGTACTTATTAGGCACATTGTTGCAAAGCGTGCATATTCTCGTATTAAGGTGAATAGACGTGAGTACAAACCATTTTACTCTGATATTTTATGATGAAATAAAAATGGCGAAATCGAGGAACTCGTAGCAATTTCTAACATGATAGGAGAGATAAAAGCTCACAGACTCCGCTGGCTCAGACACGTCGAGAGAATGGGTGAGGATCGAGGGTCAAAAGGGCGTTTATGGGTTGACCAACAGGACGTTGCTCTGTCAGTCGCCCCAGATACCGCTGAAAGGATGTGGTTGAGAATGATCTGAGGAACTTAATGTCAGCGACTGGCAAGAGGTGGCCAAGGATCGAACAGGGTTCTTTCGTGTCGGAGGCTAAGACACATTTTGGGTCGTTGAGCCAACGTTATTCCGTTGTAAGTAAGGATAAGTAACATATTTTATAATTCTAATCTCGCAATATAATACAGTAAGAAAAGCTTATCAAGATAATTGTAACATTACGGTTTTTTTAAAATGCTTGACCACGATTACCATTATCATGTTCAAATAATAACATAGAATTCGCCACAACACTCTGACCTACTGACATTGTAGATTATGATAAAGATATCTCCTTAAAATCTACAAAATAGTATAACCGTGACAGCAAATGGTCAACTAGTTTCCCTTTTGTCTTTTATATAACAAGTAGTGAAATTCGTGAGCACAAGGTTCAAATTAGCATGCTTTGTTTGTAACTCGAGTCTGTGTCAAAAATCAAGTGCCAGCCAATTCGAAGTCCTGCGCATTACTTAGCTATGCATATGTTGTCCGTTTGTGGTATTGCCTAACAAAATAAACAGCAGGTATATAACATGTTGATGCCCAGGAGACTGCACAGTCCATCGGATTTTTTTGTGTATACACTTGTGAGCAGTCACATAAACCAAGCAAAATGATCGCCAAATTCGTTGTAAGTATTTTCAAACTGAACTAAAATAGCTTTCGTCTAGACGAGAGAGTTTTAATCTCTTTACTTGATTTAAAGATTATCTTTAAATAGATATTGTCTTCTTATAAGGAATCACGTAATCTTTTTATAATATATTCCAATATTCCGCCGACTTGCTTGTCTCACAATGGGAGTATATTATTTTTAGCTTATAGGCTTCAAAAGATCAGTTACTACAGCTTCATTGTAGGTGACTCTATGCTAACCTTCTTGATTTCATCTTGATAAAATTAACGGTATTTCATAGATTTTTGAAGCATGGTATTGACCATATAACTAAGTGTAATACAGAAAATTTATTTCAATTTAATCAGTAACTCATGTGATTAGCATGCTCAACCAAACACATTATCGATATCAGAAATTTATATAGAATTCACCAAAACAGCATTGACAGATGCAGCAGTAAATGGCCTCATAAACAAAGAATTGACTTCCTAATGCTACAAGATCGGTAACCAAAATATATAAAACTGCTTTCGATTCTTTGTTCAGATATCTGTGATTCTACCTCTATTTATCATTTTCAGATTGTCTTCGCCTTGGCCGTCGCCGCAAACGCTGCTATTGCACCTGCAGCTCTGGTTGCTCCAGCGGTAGCCCCAGCAGCATATGTAGCACCATACGCCAGTTCATATTCAGCACATGCTGTGAACCATGCTGTAGCTGCTCCGGTTGTAGCACCTGCTCCACTCGTCGCTGCAGCACCTTACTCAGCTCCCTACATCGCTGCACCAGCTGCCCCTTATGTAGCCGCCCCTGCTGCCCCATTAGTTGCTCCAGCATCACCTTACTTCGGCGCCAGATACCTTTCGGCCCCTTACTACTTATAGACGAATTTGGTGAAATCGTTGCCAAGTGACTTGCTCAGAAATGTATAAATGCTTCCTAGTCTTATATTTGAATGATATTGTCATGTATATATAATACAAAAAAATAATTTTTAATTTCATTAAGTGGTTTTATTTATACTTATTTAGAAAATATAAGTATTGGACCAAGGATCTATATCTTACAAATTATCTAAATAACACAAACCGTTTACCAGTCCATCTAGTCACCATTGTTATAATAGGATAAGTAAGTATTACGAGCGACATAAATAACACTTTTTCAAAATTGGAACGTTTAAAGTTGGTCAAACATCAAATAATAATGACATTTAGTTTAAATCTGGAACAGTACAATTCGCATTGCGAATTTGACTGGACGCCATGACGAGAGGTTGAGCTGTCGTTTATATATTTTACAACAAATTGATTTTTCGAAGATTTTGTGATGCAGAAAAGATGCGGTTTTGTTTTGCAAGTTCATCGTCAGTAAATTAATATGTTTAAATATGCAAGTGATTGGTGAATAGCTGGTGGCGGCGTCGTGATCAAGCTGTTCCTGTCTCCATCATACGCGTTCCGGTGAAGTTCTCCTGGACGGCAATGAAAAGAGAAGCATCGTCTTTTTAATGTTGTTTTTTTTTGTATGTGTAAACTTATACTCTTACTTACTGAATGTAATGTATTTCACTTGACACTGGCAAAATATGTAACTATTATCCGGCCGTTCAGAGAATGCGTTCCTGACACTTATCAGTTAGTCACGACTAGTGATGGACACAACATTATACCGAGTTCGTTACCGTTACTCCAAAATGAACCGCCGCGTTATTTTTATGATTAGATTTAGACCGTTTTAAATTGGCGGAATCATTTAAAATTTATATTTTAGTTCTTTACGTGGAAACAATAAAAGGGAATATTAATATAATAAAATTGTTTTATTTATTATTTTTTACAAAGTTACAATCTGTATTTCTATGGAATAAAGTACATTGAACTAAATGTGCGTACAGAATATTAATCAGACTCCGATTCGCTTGAGGAGGTGGTGTCTTCATCATCATCTTCGCCTACATGTATAATTATATTATTATCAATTACAGAATCAATCCTGATATCTCGGTCAAAATGTTCCATAATCAGGTTTTTAGTCTTTTCGACAACCTTTGCCCAGTCATCTCTTGTGACTTTCCCGCAGGCTTCTTTTAACAGGGTCATCATCTTTTTCGTGCTGAATGGCGGGGAAGTATTGTGGCGGGCGGCGTAACCTTTTATTTGAGCCCAGATTAGCTCAATCGCGTTATATTGGCAATGATACGGTGGAATTCTTAGAACGCGATGACCGTACTCCAAAGCCATTTCATCGATTTCGTATCGCACATTTGCCGCTTTATTTTCTTTCACTAACTTAATTAGCTCTGCTTTTAGCATCTGCATATTTGCGTCAATGCCTTTTGCTTGTAACCAAGCAACCATTTCTTCTTTTTTATTAGCTTGGGTAGGTGGTTTCTGTATTTGAAACGAGTGATAGGAGGCATTATCCATCAATATTACAGAAGGCTCTGGTAGGCTGGGCAAAAGCACGTTCTGGAACCACTCTTTAAATGTACTGGCATTCATTTCCTCGTGGTAGTCATTTGTGGTTTTTGATTGAAATGCCAGTAAAGCGTTCTCCACAAAGCCGTATTTTGCAGTACCTGCGTGGCATATTATCAGACGAGCCCCCTTACCCATTGGTACTTTCGACGTCGACGCTTGTGTATCATCCGTCCAAGAACGGGAAACCGTGTGATTGGCGTTTAGCCATGTCTCGTCAATGAACACGACATTATCCCAGTTATCAATTTTTTTTGCTTCTCTCAAGAAACTTATCCGTTTCAAAATGATGTCGTATCGTTCTAATAAAATTTTTCTTTTGTCTGTTTTTTTATACGAAAAACCAATATCTTTTAAGATTTTCGTTAAAGCAGTTTTACCCCCGCTAAACAGTCCAGCTTCTCTTAACGACGCCAAAAGCTTCATCCTGTTGAGATATTCATTTCTGGAATAGTAACCATATATATGATTTCTGATTGCATCGGCGTCAAAGGTATCAATATCTGTCACGGGTTTAGTTCTACGTTTCTTCTTCGGAGTACGTAAAATATTATCTTCCATGCCAGTAGAGCCGAACTTTTCTTTATTAATATTTGTAATCGTTCGTTTGCTAACTCCAAGCGCCTGAGAGACGCGTTCTTGTACTTTTTCGACAGGAACCAGGGGTCCGCCATTTTGCCGCTCTCGCTCAAAGTAATCTTGCAGCTTGATAATTAACTCACGGGCTCCAGTTTTCAATGTTTGTCCACGTTTAGGCATTATTATGCACCAAAAGTAAAAAGAACGCAATATAAGACACAATCAAAGTCAAATAACAACAGATCGCAAACACTTGAAGAACGTGGTCTATGCGCACGAAACGACAACAGACGACTGTTTCAGCGTCACAAAATGGCGGCCCATAACGCCATTTGGGGTTACCATTTTCAACCTAAATATAAAAATGCTACTTTGTATTTAATGTACTTTTATTTTTATATTTAATAAAAGTTATTCTAAAGTCCATTATTTTCAAATTCTTGAAAAGAAAAACAAAACGTATTATTTTATAAAGTATAACTGTATCGATAAGAACAGATTACGATACTATTATTCACTGTTATTGTTGGCACAGCACTACAAATATAAAGCGCTGACATAACCTTGTAATAGCGCAGTGTAGATTTAGAAAAATATTGTTTACCAAGTTATTTGACACTCAGTTTGACACAACATTATAACATTCATTAATTATTGATATAATAATGTTGTTTTAATGCTCATCAATAGTTAAAACGATAAACAACCAGCAAAAATATTTTTATCGTAACTGCAACGCCATTACAAAGTTACTGCGTCAGTTCAATCGCGACGTGTCAGGAACGCATTCTCTGAACGGCCGAAGATTAAGTTCATGACGCCATAATAAATAAACATAACATAACAGTACAATTCTATCAAACTCAATAAACAACGTCGTTATGTACATGAGCACCCCATTTCTTTCGTTATATGAGAGTGCATGATGTCTTATTTCTCGCTTTTCAGTACTCTTGTTTTACCTACCTAGTTGCAATCCAACCGTCATTCCTATTGTGTTAGGGTGTAACCCCAACGGAGTGTTCATGTTTGGTATATACTTAGTCACCATCATACAAACATCAAAGTAAACATTTAAAGTTGTTAATCCAGAGGCTCTTTTTTACAGGTTCGTAATCATGATTACGCCATTAGTTTTACTATTGGCACAGAGCCTTGTTTGAAAATTTATCACGTACGAAGACCAAATCACGCTTACATCGACAGAAATTTTACTTGATACGAATTCTAAGCAAACGCTTAAGACATACCGTTGCAACATTTCGCTTAACATTTCACATGCTGCAGTAAAATTATGGTTCTCTGCTGTCCCTGGTTCATATTTATGAGATATGAAACATTAACGCCTTAACGCTAAAGTGTTAAAACTGATTTTGTATTAACAAATACAAAATCATAAATTTGTTAATCCAAAATCAGTTTTAACACTTTAGCGTTAAGACTGATTTTGCAATAACAAATTTCAAAAACAGTGGTTTTGTGACGTAATAAATCTTGGTTTATAGTTAGACCGTATTTTGTAATAAGGCCGTAAGGGTTTAAGTCTGTAAAAGTCTGACAGACTCTCTAGAATTAGGAGAATTTCTCCCGTCAAAGAAAAACACTATCAGCTCTCAGCAAACTCTCCATTAGAATTTAGGCATAATTTTGCCTACAAGCATCTTTAATAATAAATTTCCTTCTATGTAGACGCACATACAAGGCCTCTTCTTTACAACAAATTTAACTTTGATAGTCGTAACTTTACCTCGAAACGGGTCTTGTTGTTCATGGAGCCGTATACATCAATAAGTATATTACGAATAACTTTCCTATACTAACAGTTTGTTAAGGATTTATTTGAAAGACAAAACATTAATTTCAAGGTGGCCGTTTCAAATTAGTATTTTGGATGTAATATTGCACAGATATATTTTGTGCTTAATAAAAATTGCTATGAAATATGCGATCTGCTCAAAATATTCTCTGGGAGTGTATACAATGATATGAAAGATCATTAGATGAACCAACAATATACCTACCTACTATCAAAAAGATAAACAGATCATTATGTAAAGATATTGAATTGAAGACCATGAATAAGTTTAAATACTTAAGAAGCAAGCTGCAATTTGTCACAAAATTTATTGCTAAGTTATTTTCAACAGGCACTTTTTAGAAGTTGTAAGTATTATAAGGAACTTTGTACTACCCGATAACATCACACTTGAACAATGAAAGTCAAAAGTGTTTGCAGGTTTAATTTAAAAAGAAGAAAAATAATCTCCAATATGTTCTCTGTGTTTCTGGACTTTTATAAACATCAATTCAATAGTCATAAAGTACTTGTAGTGCCTATCTTCTTACAATTTAGCCTTACTACACATCGGATAGATCTGAAGATAATTTTTAACCTATGGTTAATAGTAACCTAAAAAGGTTTCAGTTGGTACACTGTATTCCTTTTACGAGACCCCGACATACTTGTCCAAATACCTGTACCTTAAGCAAGTAAACTGCTTGTTCTAGCACGAAACTCGAATAAATTTAACTGATGAAATCGCTCAAACTGTAAGGGAATTTTATAACTATGTAACTTCCAGTTCCAAAAACTTACCTACCTACTCAAAATTGGGAACTAACGAATACTATATTTAACGTTTTAACTATACCATTAAAAGCTATTTATGTTACTAAAAAAAGGTAAAAATGTCACTTGGTAATTAAAGTTACAAAGCAGGTTGTACAAAATATTGCAACTGCCTTATGTATTTATTATTAACTATGCCATTCTTGACTAAGAATCGTACGCTATCCAAAGAAATTCCAATGTATGCATTCCGTCGTTGTTGGTAAAAAAGTAGTTGTTTAACTGTTACTTGCAGCTTTTCTCGCGTATCTAAAATATTAATGTTTAACTTTTATAAACTTTAGTAATTTAGCAACTTTTAAGAGAAATATTATCAACCAAAATCTTATTAAATTTATACAAGTAGCATCATGCTAGGTATATTATCTAGGTCTGAAAAGAATTCAAGATGAGAAAAACTTAATATATTTTACGCTAGTACATTGCAAGTATTCTTAAGCACTCTGTCCTTTAGTCATGAGATTTTCGCTTTGCTTTAATTTTAGTTTAAAAAATAAACTTTATTTTTGTAACACACTCTATTGATCTGCTCAGCACATACCTAATAAACAATGAAATCACATAATTATGTTTCCTTGACAAAGATTTATTCAATACAAAATAAAAACAATTCTAAAGGTATATACTCATTCTCTATATTTATGATTGACAACCACTGTTGGTTAAAAGCTTTCTACCAATGATTGGTATGCAATGATTCTCTTATGCATCAAACTCCTATCCTACAGACGAATGTAAAGATGTTAATAAAATAACTTCATGATTCCAAGACGTGTTTACAGAAACTTATTAATTTATTGATAAATTATATTTATATAGCAGACTTGTTTACCTACATAAAAACTTTCTCTTAGTTAGCTTCGTCTACTTATATATAGGTCAAGTATTTATTTGTATACTATTTATAAATACAAAACAAAGGTAAATTAAATTGAAACAAGAAACTCTTTGTACAAAGAAATACTTAAAGAATTATTTTGTTTTCGGTAAACAAATTTCGTAAACAAAATTTTGTTTACAACTTGTTAATTACAATGGAATTAATTAGAAGGTCGTCAATTAAATTAATAAGTATCTATGACGTAATGAGTACGTGACAATTTGCACGTACCTATAGCTTTCTGATCTGGATCAAGCGATGGATAAATAATAATATGCTGCACGTTATCATTATTTCTCTTTTACTATAACTACGATAACTTTAAAACAAGATTTCAAAAACATAAATAAATAAATTTTCTTCACACATTTACACAACGCCATCGAGTCCCAGATTAAGCAAAGCTTGTACTATGGGATAATATGAGACAACGGATAAACATACTTGAACTTTTTTTTTGTAAATACATACATATTATACATAGAAAACACCCAGACCAATGCAAACAGTCATGTTCACACGCAAAGGTTTGCATTGAGCGGGAATAGAACCCGAGACTTCATGTTATATCACCACTACGCCACAGAGGTCGTCAAACTTGTAAATGTTCCAAGGAGCGTAATTTTCTTTTATCACTGTAACGATGGAAAGTGTTTTTGATCTCGTTGAAAAGGCTATACTTCTTATGATGCCAAGCCTCAAGAAACGGAGCGAAGTTTAGAAACCTATTATCAAGCTGGCTAGATGGAAGGGCTTATGATCTCACGCCAAGCTTTTTCTTTTTTTGTTTTTGTTTAGTTAATGTTTTACGATACACACTGAGGAATTAGTTGGGGTGGTGAGACCATGTAACCGCTCTGCCACTCCACAAAGGACAAAACCAAAGAGTTTGTAATCAAACTTTTAATGTCCTAACAGTGACGATAAATTAAGAAATAAATGAAATAGCTGTCTTTGTATAGACTTTTTTATAATAAAGATAATCAAACACATGTTTATCTGTTGTTAGGTTAAAGATTAATAGTGTGTAGAACAGATATATCTCAGTAATGATCGTAAATGGTGTCCCAGCCTTGTATCTGTTATGTTGGTGAGTAATTGTATCATTTAGTCCACGACTCTTTAATATTATTATATCTAGGTTAGTTTGGAAGTGTTAGGTAACACTAAAACTTAGGGTCCGTACACACAGACCATCTCGGTGAATATTTTTTACATACACAACCGCTTTACTACCGAGTTATAGAGGAACCAAATAAACTAACAAATGACTATTAAAATTATTATATTTTCGTTTTATATACCTAAATGTAGTCTATTCGGATTCAAGTCATTGCATTGCCAAGAGGGAAGTTTCTCTCTCCCTTATTTTTATTTTCGAGCGATTTCTTTATAGAAGGACTTATAATAACACGACCTCGGTGACGCGCCGGTAAAGTCAGCGGCTGCCGCGCATGAGGTTGTGGGTTCGATCCCCATGCAGGACAATAATTTGTGAGATCCACAAATTATTGTCCTGAGTCTGGGTGTTCTATGTGACCGTTAATTGATGTTTGTAAAAGTCCCCGCGACACAGGGCATGATCCATAGTGCGGGAGTTGTCTTTTTTAAAATGAGAAATGAGAATAACAAAGATAAAGGACTTGTTAATTATATACGAAAATAAATAAGTATTTAATTGTAACTTACATTATTAAAAACTATTTCCTTGTTTAATTAGAAGTTAAAAAAATTGTGGGAGGTACTTGAGGTCGATATTATCATAATTGAACTAAACTATTATTTCTTAATTAAGTACCTAACACACAACAAGTTTTATTACTTCCTATAGAATCTTCGCAGTTATTTAAAAACAAATAATCATTACTATAAAAAAACATTTTATGTAATCCATAGATATTTTTAGTCCTACTTATAACAAAATAATAATCGTATTATCTAGTCCCAAACTTTCTGTTTTGTTTGGATCTAGATTATCGTTCAAGCAAACGTTCTTCTTGGCCGATATCTCTTTTTATTTATTTTAACTTTAGCACAAAATAACATTGTATACCCGAAAACGAAATGGCTTTATCAGTTTTGACAAAAAATTCTATCATAATTCAAATTCATTAAGATCGTTTTTAATGTTTATGCGTGAGCTTGACGTCATTGGTTGACCGTAATCAAAACTATGCTTAGATTAAAAGTGCAATCTATTTTAAACTTTCAATTCAACGTAATAAATAATAATATCTATTATCACAATACAAATGTCACTATATTAAACTGTAGAGTTTGTATTTGAAAAACCATGAAAAACCATTAAATAATTTAAAACTAAAGTCAACTTGTTACTAGTGACATTACAAGCTTGTCATTTCTGAAAAACTGAAACTGTAGAATTTAAATATTTTCTGGTAAGCCACCCAATTGTTGGCACCTTAAGAGTGGACTTCGTGTCAGACTAAAATATAAAATATCATAAAATGATAAAATACTTTAATCTTTGCTTATACTTAATGATAATTATGTGATTGAATAGTATTAAATAAATATTATTGGCACTAATGCCAATAAAAGGATTCTGATAAATTAATTTATTGTTACTATGTTGACACATGAAATAAATAAAATATGATAAAAATATTAAATAAATAATATTTGAACTTGAACAATCTATAGTGTTTTCTTTCTTTTTACTTACTTTGTACTTGTAGGGCTTCTAACGATTAGGTGGTTTACCCTAATTTGTTTTATATTATAGAATTACGAAAACTTTAAATTGAAATATGCGCCAATGACGTCATGCAAGAAATGATAGGGATGGACATAGAAGAAAAAAAGATAAATTCATTAGAATAAAACGTTTCACCGAAAATATGCTCTAGTAACAGTCAATAACGTTGACTTTATTAATTGTTTTTATACATATCTAACGACTATTTGCTAATACAAGAGAACTGATATGTCAAAGTAGCGTCATGATTTAGCTGATGTTTTGTTGTGCGATATTGAACCTAATAGTTTTATGACATGCAACTAACATTAACTCTAGAGGTGATAAAGCCATTTAGTTTTCGACTATACATAGGCGGACTTAATGCCTAGTGGCATTCTCTAACAGTCAACCTAGGGTGATGCAGAGATAACAGAAAGTAGGTGCATTCTGAACACATTAAACAATAAATAAATGAAATACCAATAGATATTTAATTAGCCACATTATATTCAATAATATAAACATACACAGATAGATAAAAATATACACTTACACAAACATTTTACATAAATAAATACTACATAACTTAATATAAATACTGGTAATGACGATGGGATAATATCATGCATTTCGTAGCAATAGTTCACTAACTTTGCGCTTGAAGTCTATTCGATATCCTGATAATGAAGAGATTAAAAGTAAAAATGGAACTATTATAGATGACGTGTACATAAACAAAGTTACGTATTCCGGAAACGATGTGTCATATTTGATGTGGCGTCATTATTCTTCCTATCAGTTAGTTTCCGTGGTATATAGTTATTACAAGTAAATTCTTTACAAATAAACGATGCTAATTTAAATACAAATAGTTAAGTTTACGATAACTATAAATTAACAGACCTTATACCAGATTACCATTTAGACGACCAGATGGCGTTGTGCCTTCAAAAAGTAATGTAAGTGTTATTGTGCTTAAGATGAACAGCTAACGAAATTACAGAACTATGGAAATTCGCAGAGGCACCTTTTTTACGTCTCTAAAGTATCAAATTCTTGTAATCTTCTTGTTCGTGCGTGAAGGCTACAACCAGGCATGTACATTTTATCTACATATGGTTAAAAAAGAAACAATTAGTATATGGATGGAACAGCTTTCAGGAAGACATGTTGTCAGACCCCCCATGCCCGACGGGTTGGGATTTTGGCAAGTTTTTATTGTAGTTTAAAAATTACCATGAAAAGGTGTCTCGTAATCACCTTCTACGACACCCTCGAGATAAGAATCATCACCATCATCATCACACAGATCTCTACACAGGGCCATATGTTTCCAAAGTAAGCTAGGCTTAACCTGCTTGTGTTATGGGTAACAGAGCGACGGATATTAGTACTTATATACTTTTTTTTTGTAAATACATATATTATATATAGAAACACTCAGACCAATGCAAATAATCATGTTCATGCACACAAATACATATTTACATTGAGCGGGAATCGAACCCGAGACCTCTGCGTAGCAGTCATGTTATATAACCAGTACGCCACAGAGGTCGTCAAAATTATAAATAAAAATTGTTAATTTAGTTACTTAAACACAAAATATCTGCACTTAAATCTTAATAGTTTACATGATATAATTACATATTGCCCGTAGTGATATGAAATAATAACTAGTCAGCTGACCGGACTGCCGTGCCTTAGAACAGTGTCATTGAGAGTGCCCTGCCCTCCTTTACAACAAGCACTGTGTAGGCTATTTTCATGTATGGACTAATAAATTTTAGTCAACCTATAGCAATCTAATTTATACGGCGCTTGATGTGTTTTGATATTTTAAAACGTTTTATTGATTATATATTTATTTTTAGATAATAAAACTTTTATTTGTTAAGCAGTCTGAAATTGTTTTTAAGTCCGAGATACCACTCGAGGGTACAGACACCATCCTGGACGGCAAAATGGGATTGAAGATAGTTCTCACTCTTTATACCTTTTTTTATATGTTTAATTAGTTTTTATTATGAAAAAATAGGGATAACAAAAAAGCTTTTAGAGTCATCAATCTGAAGACTTGATCTGAAACAACAATATCATTTGATTGTTTTTCGTCATACATCTTCTTCTTTACATCTTTATTAAGAAGAAAAATGTTTAGAGATCAGGGCTTTTTAATTTTACACAAAACAGTTCACAAATAAATGCGGCCGGCCAACCAGTCAGATGCATCTGGGGCATTTTCTGTCACAATGATTTATGTGAATGTATCCTATTGAAGACATTTTAAGGTTTGAGTTTGAGCGTATAAAAGAAGACACGTGTTCCAATGTAGTCACAAGCCACAAGTATCAATGTTTTTTTATTTTTATTTCCTATAAGGAGTTTAAATCAAAACTATCAAGACTGTTCAGTCTGTTATTAGAACATAACGTGTGTATAGAATTTAAAAAACATCTAACTTAACTATCAAGGGTTTAAGGTACCGTTAGTCTAACATTTCTACGAGCATTAAATAGATTTCATTTGAAATTTTCATTGTTGTCGCTTTTTTACATGTGTTAATAGGTACATTGATAAAATAAATAAAGAAAGCAGTAGAAGAAATTGAATCACAAAAATCACAGAAATCACACTTGTAATTTTTATTTTTGCCTTTTAATTATTTTCAATTTAAAAAGTTAAGCCAATTCAGCAATATTGATATACATTGATTCTAAGCGAACTGGCAACTAGTTAGATATGCAATATCACAGCACCTGTCAAATCAATTAGTAAATCAACTAGCAATATCGTCGCTCTACGACTTTTAAGGGTCACAGTGTAAGCTTTACACTAAGAATTTCAGTACAAATTATAATGTTAATAATTTAAAAAAAGGAACTTTAAATTTTAGTCTAGTATTACCCAGCCACTTCAAAAGGTTCACCCATCACTTTTTTACATATTGGCTGTCTCAAAAGAAAACTAGTAGTCTCAGTGTGGTGACGGTGTAAAATACAATATATCATCACCCCATCTCATCCCATGGGTGTCGTAAAAACCGACTAAGGGACTATCCGTGACTATTATCTTTACGAAATAAAAAAAGGAAAACTTGAAATAAAATCCTATACCAATCCGTCTGACCAGCGTGGTATTAGTAGGTATGCCAAGTATCCTTCCGCCACGGGAGGAGGCCTGTCCCTGCCAAGGGAAAAAACATTAATGGGCTGTTATGATGATGATGAATACCTGATTCACCCAACAACGTCTGAGTTGCCGCGCTATGTTTGGACTTACGCTAACACTTTTATCTACTTGATTACTTCATCTGTCTTCTTGCGCTAGTTCACACATATCTATTCCTAAAATGGGGCAAATACTAAGCTTATTAAGAAATGAACAAAATTATATAAATAAGAAAAATAAACGTAATAGTTTTTTTTTGCCGTCTCTACTTTACGTAGGCAACAAATGACCTAGGCCCAGACTATAGTTATAGGTATACAGATTTGATCAAGCCATGTGTCTATGAGGTATATAAGGGCACACATAACGGTACTTAGTCACATTCGTTCCTAAATCACCCTTCTTAACTCACCACGTGACTTCCCCCATCCACCCTTCAAAATGTACAAGCTGGTAAGAGTTTTACATATTATTTAGTTTACGACATAATAACATAATATACTTAAAAATAATTACGTCACATTAAAAAATCACATGGAACAGAGATTGGTGATCTGCTTGCCACACTGGAGATTGCGGGTTAAGGGCCTTTACGTGGCTCACTAGCGCCACCAATAGAAAAAAAATCATAGTTCCCAAATAGGATAAAAAATGTAAAATGTTGATAACAACGTCTTGAGAAAAGGCAATAAAGTATACTCTCACACTCTCACTCAACACTATAAAAGTTTGGCTTTTCCTTTCGCCTTTGCCTTGCCTTTTCTCAAGACTTTGTTATCAACATTTTACATTTTTTATCCTATTTGGGAACTATGATGTTTTTGGCAGTGTTAGTGAGCCCTATAAATGCTCTTAAGATCCCAGAGAAGTCAACCATTTATATAAATGAATAGGACTGATAAGAAAGTATGATAAATTAAGTTACTTACTAAAAAAATGATTTGTTTGGGACGCCCTTAGATTGTGATAAAATGTGGAGATTCTTAGTTGTATTTTTTTATTTTTTTAACCTTTACTTCGGGCTCGCTTATTTCTGAAATTTCAAAATATCTTTCAGTCGCTCAGCGGCTGGTCAGTTTCGCAAATTCTTGTAATTTTGCGTGCCACACGAGTAGCATTGGCATATTTTGTGGAAAAGTCAGAAAAAAAAGGTTCGTCTTTTGACAAGTAGAATTTTAAATAAATAGTTAAAATTTGTTTTTAAAAATAACACTTTTATATTTTTAGCGAACTGTTTTGATATTTATTTACACATGGTTAGTAAAAAAAGCACCTTAAGAAAACAGTAAACATATTTTTTTTGCAGTAAGGCTTTCAAAAAACGTTTCGTAAAAACACTCATGTCCTTTTCCTTGAATGTTTGTTAACCAATTCATCGAAAAAATCACTTAATTATTATTTTGGAAGAAAGAGACTAGTAAGTGATTCAAGGTTGAAGCCTTATTCATGTGCGAGGTCATTCTTGATCAAGGCTCCGTTTTCAAGGAAAGACTGCTTCGGATTCACGTGTCCACTCGATAATAGTTACACGAATTTCAGTTAATATATATTTCGGTATGATTACATACTGTCTCTTTTCTATATATGACGCTACTCGTATTAATCTGACTGTATTAAAACTGCTGGAAAGCACGAAAAGATGCCACTCTGAGATGTCAAAAGGCTTCTAATTGTTTTTGCTTTAACTTGTGTATTTTCGACTTTTTTCTATTATAAGCCTAGACAAGCTGAGATTACACGTCGAATAAATTAGATTTTCATGCCACAAAAGGGTAATTTTGACTTATTGAAAAAAAAAAAATCTGCAATCTTTATGACACCTGTGGGATTAAATTATGACACCATTATTTTACTCTTGTCACCACACGTAACATAAGCATAGAGACTGCCAAAAAGCTCGGCAACGCATCTGTGATTCCTCTGGTGTTGCGGGTGTCCATGGGCGGTGGTGATCACTTACCATCAGGTGACCTGCTGGCTCGTTTGCCTCCTATCACATAAAAAAAAAATCTCGCTATGAAATTCACACAATCCTTTTTTTTCTTTACTTCATAATTAAAAAATAATACTTAAATTATATTAAAGATATTTGAAATATAAATAATTCGTAAGATAAGTGGTGCACTTCCGTTGAATGTAAATTTTATCTTCGTTAATAAATAGTGCCGCACCTGGTTTGAATAAGGAATTGTTAGTGTTGCAACTGTTTCCTACACGTACAGACCTCAACGTGTTTCGTACTAAATATTATTTTAGAAATATATTTATACACGACAAACATTCTTATGGTGTATGGGTGTACCTAACACCCACGACGATAATGTCCCATATATTCATGTACATTTGTATATTTGTTTTGATTTATGTCACAGCTTTTGAGTTATGCTTATCATAAGTATTAAGCTTTGCTGTCTGTAGATTTAGTCAAATTTTAATATATACATTAGGTTTTAGTATTACTTCCCCTTTACACATAATACAAGCTTCTTCCTTAGACGGTTTCTGGATACCTAGGGATGAGGTAGAGTGAAGCATACCATTTCTAAAATACGTACATCGGTTCAGCACATTTGCATTAAGTGAGAATTGAACCCAAGACCTTAATGCACTCATACACTACGATCACTACGCAACAAAGTGTTTCCAATAACCATTCTTAAAAAATTCTAACATTTTATCATAATTTTCAAAAGAAAAACATTAATTGCGTAAGTAACAAATTATTAACACTACATTACTCGTTAATTTATTATTATTGTTCAATGAACACGACAGTATAAATATAAGAAGTATGTACTCTTATTTTCAATAAGCTTTTTGCTTGAATATGACATTCTCTTTAGCGGCAACGACCCGTCGAGGTCGAATCAGTTGCCACCCGGCACTCGAGCTGTTACGCTTTTTCTTATCTGATAAATCATTGTAAATAACTTCATCTAGTAAAAACGATTATAAGTAGTTATAGATTGGAATTACTTGTAGTTTTTATTGCTACTAAAGTATCTTATAGTTGTCTAGTAGGTTTGTGATTATTTGAAATGGGTGCGGAATAAGTGTTTCTATACCCAGTTTAATAAGCTTCAAATTGTTTCAGTGTTTTCCAATTTATGTAGTTAAAATACTAAAACTTATATTTTTTCTAAGATAAAGTAGAACACATAGGTATAAGGCATATTGTTCTAAGTATTCAATTAAAAACTTAAAATATTATGAAAAGATACTTAACTTATGGATACCTTGCCATAATCTGCAGATAACTCTAACGATAAGTGACGACCTTGGTGGCGCGACGGTAGCGCAAGCGGATGCCGTGCAAGAGGTTGTGGGTTCGATCCCCACGCAGGACAATAATTTGTGAGATCCACAAATTATTGTCCTGGTCTGGGTGTTCTTTGTGTCCGTTAATTGATGTTTGTAAAAGGTCCCCGCGACACAGGGCATGATCCCTAGTGCGGGAGTTGTCTTTTTACTTAAATAAAGAAGAAAAAAAAATCTGATGTATCGAGTTAGGTTTTCTGATTGAATTTAGTTTTCTATCTTAAAGAAAAGTCGAAGTAAAACTAAATCTTCTTTGTCCTTTGATCTTTCTTTAAGACACTTATCCATTCCGTGATTGACCTACAAAGACCTAACAAAAATCTATGAAAAAATGAATAATATAACAAAACGATTTAAAATTCAAATCTTAACGTCTTTACACATAATAGTTTCCTGTGTTTGTAAGGGAACCGGTGTTCTAAATAAAATCGATGTCAAGAACTAAGTCAATGTATTCGTAATTGTGAGAACTATTAGCGTTCCTTTAAATTATCTATTCTTGACACATTAACATATTTTTTACTGTAATAAAACCTTATTGGTATTTTTAGAATTATTTCTAACACTTATGGTCTTATTACGTTGTGATATGTGCGTGTCCTTTATTTGCCTTTATTTAGAGCTAATATTAACTTTATTTATTTCTAAATTAACATCCTCAATGTTGCAGTGGACTACGTAGCTTGGATTTTGGTACCATGTAGAAACAATCGTTCAAACTGTCTTATTTAGAATAAGAGAGTCAAACGACACTCTTGTATTCATCAGCCCATTAATATCCCACTGCAAGGACGGACCTCCTGCCGTGACGGAGGGATACTTAGCCTACTAATACCACGCTGGCCAGGCGGATTGGTATAGGGTTTAATTTCAAGTTTTCCTTCTTTTTTATTTCGTAAAGATAATATTCACAAATAGTCCCTTAGCCGGTTTTTACGTCACCCATAGAATGAGATGGGGAGGTGACATATTGTATTCTTACTCTGTCACCACACTCTTGTATAAGACGGATGTAACTATATTCTAGATTCTAATTAATGTTACACCATATCAATCAAATGACCACCAATGTTCAACACAGGCCTTTTCAAAGCAAGAGTATCAACCGCGTGCTGTTCTTTGCTCATTCAACGACTTTCATCCGATATGACAGATTCTTTTCCGATCCACGGTCGTCATTCTAGAAACTATGATTAACTATGTGCCCCAATTTATATAAATATATCTTAAACCAATATAAACGGAATGCTCCTTATGAAATGAAAGTCAAATTCCAAATAGACAAACAAAACTATTACGCCCAAGCAAACGCATTACTATTACATAAGACAACAAAATTGTCTTACCATACATAACATACATTGTCCAATTATCCTTTAATCTGGAATTATTAATCTATTATTGACTGTGTACCAACAATAGCCACACTACCTCACAACGTGTGGATCAACGTGATTTGTACCATAATTTTGTACCATTGTTTCTTTGTAGTGTATTCAAAGGGTTAAGTTCTTATCCGGCGTTGTATTGTTTCTAGTTGATTCTAAAGATATTCGTAATCTATTTATTGCTTGAGTTACGCGTCTCTTGTTTATTTATTGCTTATAATTAGCGATGGGCAATTGGATAAATACTCAAATGATAAAAACTCAGTAAATATCCAAAAGTGGGTAAATACTCGTAAATATCCGAATTCGTGGATAAAAACTCAAAAAGTCAGGATAAAAACTCGGCTGCGTTCATGTATCAAATGTTTTGGAGTTTTTAATTGTTTTTTTAACAAATTATCATGTTATTGTCTATCTGCAGGTGTTTTATGGTTTAAAATATTAGTTGTACTACAATAATAAATGTTCGCGGCTTTATTTGTTGCTAATTGTTTTTTAGTTTCTTTTTATTGTCTATCTGCAGGTGTTTTATGGTTTAAAATATTAGGTAGTTGTACTACAATAATAAGTGTTTGCGGCTTTATTTGTTGTTAATTGTTTTTTTAGTTTCTTTTTGTTGCCTATCTGCAGGTGTTTTATGGTTTAAAGTATTAGTTGTAAGTACTACAATTATAAATGTTTGCGGCTTTATTTGTTGCTAATTGTTTTTTTAGGTTCTTTTTATTGTTTATCTGCAGGTGTTTTATGATTTAAAATATTAGTTGTACTACAATAATAAATGTTTGCGCATTTATTAGTTACTAAAAAAAATTTTTTGTCATTGTCTATCTGCAGGTGTTTTATGGTTTAAAATATTAGTTGTACTACAATAATAAGTGATTGCGGCTTTATTTGTTGCTAATTGTTATTTTAAAAAGTTATTTTTCATTGTCTATCTGCAAGTGTTTTATAGTTTAAGAATTTCAACAAATTTTGACCTCTTATAAAATTAGAGTCTGGTTGGAGCAGTCTATGAGTTATCCAAGTCGAATTTTATTTATTCAAGTCGAATATAGTAGAATAAATACTTACTTACATACTTACTCCGTTGGCTCAACGACCCAAAATGTGTTTTGGCCTCCAACACGAGAGAACGCCACGCTCGATCCTTGGTAGAAGTAATAAGTAATAATGAAGTAGAATAAATAGTTTACTGTATTTTTGTACTAAATTTAATTGTTTTTTTTACTAATATAGATGGGTTCTGTCTCCTTTTGTGAGTTCGTCTATTAAAGAAGTTCGTTCATTTGTAATAAGTATGTCTATTAAAGATAAAACAACTTTTTTTTAATGTAAAAGTTTTATTAACAAAATAAGTTACATAAAATCGACTTCGTCATGTTCGTTATCATCCTCGTCACATAATATAAATTCAAAACTTTCATTTGTGTGCGCATCAGTATGAAGGTCTTGGTCGAAGCAGTCTTCTGAAGAAGTACTAGATGAAGTAATTTTATTGAAGAGATTCCAATTGTACGCTATGAAGGTCATTTTCGCAGCTTTGTCTTTTGTTAAGCGGTTTCTTTTTGCGCAGTGTAAATTTCCTTGAATACTAAAAGATCTTTCTGTTGCTGCCGAAGTGCATGGAGATGAAAGAATGCGAACAGCTAAAGGCGATAATTTATTTGTAGTACATATGCCTTTCCACCATAATAATGGACTCATTTGTTGAGCACTGGACCACACTACATCGTTTCTAAAAAAACCTTGTTTTGCTCTGTATTCAGCCAAATTAGGCATTACTTCGGTAAGCTCGTAATTGAAACCCATGTCATTAATGAAGTTAATTGCTGTTATAACTTCATCTGAATTCATTTCTCCACCTTGGGTTCTTGGATCCAATAAATATGCTGCTAAATGAATGGGTTTGATGCAATCATTCCTTCTACTCTCAACCTTCGCCAAAATTGTTTCTTTTGCATCTTGGTCAATCAAACTTATTGTGGGTAAAATGAAAGTTAATTTGCTTGTGATGTCTTTAAAAATCATAAACAAGTTGTGTATATTACATTCATTTGATTCTATTTGGAAAATTGGCTGACATATTGGTTCCAACAATGTTATAAGTTCTTCAGTATATAGCCAAAAAGTATCATCTAGTAAATTCGCCCTCGTTTCTTGTGGGATACGAACGTTTTCATCTATAGCCAATGTTTGTAAAACAGTCTTGCTATTTTTTAAGCTTGATAATGCCTTGAGGTAACTACCCCACCTGGTTTTTACTGGTAGCTTCAATTTTTCTCCAGTCTTCATTTCTTTTATTTTTTTAGTCAAAATTGAATTTAATGCTTGACTTCTTTTAAATGTTTTAATGACATCTGTTGCCATTTCAATAAATGCCTTTGTGCTTTCAAACTTTATTGCATCTAAAGCTAACAAATTAAGCGTGTGAGCAGCGCAGTTTAAAATCACTAACTTTGGATGATCTCTTTTTAAAAGTTCAAAAGACTTTTGTAAGTTTTTGGCATTATCACCAATTACTGTAACGAACTTTTCTTCACCTAATGTTCGCATAACATTAAGAGCTACATCTTTCAAATATTCACTCGTCTGACGATGGTCCTCAGTAGCCACACTCTCTACAAAAAAGGGGTCAGGGTTTGATATAATAAAGTTTATTACCCCTTCATTATTTATGTCACTCCAACCATCACATTGCATGTGCAAATAATTATTTTTATTTAATTCTTTTGTCACTTTTTTCTTACTATCCTTATACAGTTTTTCTAAATGTGAGGTGGCGACAGCTTTTCGTGTTGGTAGTTTAAAATTAGGAGCCAATTCTTTAAAAAAGTCAATCCACAGTGGATGTTCTACCATCGAGAAAGGAGCGCCAGATATAATAATTGCCTTTGCCATTTTTTCAGCTAAAATATTTTGTTTTAATACACTATCCTCCCCAGAAATGGCACTTGTAGATGGTTGCTCTGTGCTTTGCGATAATATGTTCATAAATTCTACATTGCTGACAGAAGTATTGGGTGAAGATATGAAAGATGATGGTGGTGGTATATTCTCAGAAACCGGATTTAATGGAGTTCTTGCTGAAGGCCCTGTTTCTCTGTTCCCTCCAGCGCCGTAGTTTTGAGACAAATCCCTTTTAACGTGCTCGGGACAATTAAAACA
This sequence comes from Schrankia costaestrigalis, assembly GCA_905475405.1. NCBI lineage: Eukaryota > Metazoa > Arthropoda > Insecta > Lepidoptera > Erebidae > Schrankia > Schrankia costaestrigalis. The sequence goes on from FR997838.1 coordinate 11,564,883, forward strand.
AGATTTTAAATGATTTTTCATCCTGTTTAAATTCCTTATTTTATATATCTTTGCGCAGTATTGACATTGCACTGATTTATCTGGTAAATCACGGCAATGTTTCCAAACGTTTTCGTTTTTCGGTCTTCCCATTTTATATCTACAACAACAGAAAGTAGTTCTTTAACACTTTTTTATAATTATTAGATACGTTTTTTAATTTAAAAAGGACGTTTTAAAATAACATATCAGGTACCTTTTTCAACAGTACTTGTTTAAAAAATAGGTAGGGTAGGGTTAGGCACCGTAAAAGGGTTAATTTTTACCAGAGGGTTGGTATTTTTGCCAAAAAAATGTTATGTATTTGTAATTACTAGCAAATATTAAAGTTAGATTATGTTATTGTCATTACACATTAATACAACATTTTAGCCTCAAGGAAAATTACCGTAAGTATATTAATTAATTTTAAAAACATTAGGTATTACCTATAGAAGCTTAGCTACTGCTGTAGTATATTATAGTAGTATAAATATTTATTTCAACGTTTTCAAAACAGAAAAATAAATTGAAATGACATACAAAATGAAATACTGAGAGACCAAAACTTACCTTTTTCGAGTCCGTTTAACACCGATAGTACAGTAGGTATCAGGAAGCAAATCTTAGCCCCAGAAACGTGCCAAGTCACAAAATACGCTTTAGGAAATCACTCTAGTTCTTAGATAACATTCATAGAAAGTTCACAAGAATTTAATACGCCAAATTTCAATTAACACAATTAAGTTCAGACACGATACGAGTCCGTCTACTCACTGCAGAATAGAAGTCACAGAACACGTCTTATACTCAGTAGAGATAGAAGTACTCTGTGCTGTGCCTATGAGGCAAATCAACTCGTAGCATACAAGTTGCCAGCACTCACATAATGTTGCCAAGAAAAAAATCAATTTGAAAAAAAAAAAAACTAGATCATGTTTGTGTAAAGTTTTCATCATAACGAATAAAATAAGGCCAAACACAAGGTAGCTGCTATATACCGTTGAGGAGTTCCCTCATTTGTCTGTGATCTCCATCATCAGACCAGTTCTAACTCTTTATTATTTAGTAGTGACGACAGAGATACACGTGTATGACAAGATTTTACACAATGCGTCCTAACAATTTTCAAAAGTTGCCCTCGATTTCTCTAGGATCCCGTCATCCAGATCCAGATCTGGTGACAATGGGACCAAATAGAATGTATACCCTTCCAAACTAAAAAAAATATTTTTAAATCGCTCCACCCGTTTTCGAGAAATCAGGTAACAAACACAAAAAAAATCAAAGAACCTCCTCCTTTTTTTGAAGTCGGTTAAAAATATAGTAACTTTCGAAGGTAAATTTCCAGTTTGATGGAAAATATTGTAAAGATAGTCAAAACCAGTTATAATAATAAAAAAAAACGAAATATTTTGATAGGAATATGCATCAGAGTTTTTATCCTAAGATTTGGATAAATACTCGGATAGAAACGAGTGTTTATGAGTATTTACTCAAAAATTAGTTTTTATCCGAGTATAATCCCATCACTGCTTATAATAGATTTAGTGTTTGACTTTGTATTGAATGTTTCGCGTTTGGGAAATGGGTTACTTTATATACCTACACGAATACTTCTAGTTATTTGCATTTATTATTCTCCGTGTGGTGACGGAGAAAGAATATGTCACCACCCTATCTCATCCCATGGGTGTCGTAAAAACCGACTAAGGGACTTCTCTTAACGAAATAAAAAGAAGGAAAATTTGTAATTAAATCCTGTACTAATCCGTCTGGACAGCGTGGTATTAGTAGGCCAATAACCGTCACGGGAGGAGGCACGTCCCTGCAGTGGGACATTGATAGGTTGTTATAATGATTATACATACATATATACTTCTTTCTAGTTATAATTTGTTTTTACTGTACTGTCCATCGACCAAAATTTCTTTAAATACTTTTTGGTGGCAGACGAACAAGTAGTTCGTATGGTGTAAGTGGTAAACACTGCGATCAATAACGCTATATATAACATAGCTATACTCTATTCAAGATAGCATTAGAAATAATATAAACATGTCAAACTGCAAAAATCCATAGGCCTTAAAAGTTTTTTATCTAAAAACATCAATTTGTAGTGAAATTCTTCTTCAGCTGTCATGACATTTAATGTAAAACAAGTTTGACAAACAGTACTATTAGGTTAGGTTCTTTATCATATCGACTTTAAGGAGTAATTATGTAATAGAAGGATAAAAAGGAGAAACTTAATTACTTAATTGAATACTTGATGAACAAATTAAAATATAATGAAAATAATGTTTAAATTATATAAACATACTAATGAAAATTCTATTTTTATTGTTAAGTCGTTGAAATTGTTAATATGTTTTTCATAATGATTTTCGAGTCATCATCGTGACCATAGATATGAATGCGTAATCGTGACATTAAAAATACTCATTTTTGGTTTGTTTACAAACCTAATTTCTCACGCCCAGATGAATAGAGTAGAAGCTGCATAGATCTACCCAAGACATACTAGCTTAATGTGATGGGATGGTAAATTGTAGCCCCCGCTAAAGGAGTTCTGTAATACCTACTAGAGCAAAATTAAGCCTACCCTATTCATACGTTTGTGTTAAGTAACAATTCAACATACTATAGATATGTCATTGTCATCTGAGTCCTAATGCTATATCATTTCTTTCTTTTTGACGGTCTCTGTGGCGTAGTGGTTATTTAACATGACTGCTACGCAGAGGTCTCGGGTTCGATTCCCGCTCAATGCAAATATTTTTGAGCATGAACATGATTGTTTGCATTGGTCTGAGTATTTCTATGTTTAATATGTATGTACTCGTATTTACAAAAACAAGTTTGAGTATGTTTATCCGTTGTCTACTCACCCATAGTACAAGCTTTGCTTGGTTTGGGACTAGATGGCGTTGTGTGAAAGTGTGAGAAATATATATTGTCATTATTGTCATCTCGTTATCATCTGAGTCTTAAAGCTATATCATTTCTCCATATCTATGTCGCTTGCACCTACAGGTCTTCTATTCTAAAATAATTATTTTTTAAGTACTCAGATGATAACGTGTTTTCTATAGCTAACTGTTATTTAGATGAGTTCTTCTTCTTTTGTTTATTTACACATAACCTTTTGTTTATTTATCTATACTCTCTTATTTTAGGTTTTAAGTTACCCTTAGAATGAGAAATGAGACGAAGTGAAGACCTGTTTTTTTAGTGAATTTGATTTGTTCGCTAGTTAATTTGTCATCAATGTCACAGTACAGATTAAAAGTACTATTTTAATTAGGACCTTTTTAATCCGGCTTGACATTCAAACTATTCATTTTTATATGTTGAAGGTTTAGTAAGCTGCAACAAATCTTCACTGCTAGCAAAAGGGCTAAGAACTATTATAATGTATTTTTTCAGAACATTATGTTTAACCATCCTTCCATATCATAGCAGACTTACAGGCCCAATACCACAGGAACATCTTTAAACAACTTCAAACTCTTTCACAGTTCGTATTCACCGCTCTCCTGGCCGTAGCCGCTGCTGCTCCCGGTTACCTCGCCTCCCCCTACGGCGCCCCCCTCGCCGCCCCCATCGCCACCGGCTGGGGACATGGAGTGGTCTCTGCTCCTCTGTACGGAGGTGTGGTGAAAACCGCTGTACCAGTCGCCACTTCCTATGCCAACACTGTTAAGGTAAATGTTTTCAAAAGTCATTATTTCATAGTAATAGTATCGGACGATGCAGGTTTTATATAGTAAGGCGTTGCTAACTAGGAAGGCAGGACGCAGACGGGTCCTGATAAAAAGTGACCCATCATTCTAACTAGGTTGTTTAGCTCACAGAACCACACAAGGTTAAAATATTTGAAGGAGGACCGCACAATTCATTGGCTGTATGATGATGATGATTCACATTAATTAATATACCTAAGACTTATTTGTCTTAAGACGAATGAAGAATATGGAACCCATTACCTAATGTCATCCTATTGCTTGGTATAATAAAACGAGACACAGAGAACACTCTAGTATTTTTAGTGAGATAAATGGATGACATTTTCATTTGTATGATGTAATGTACGCGTTGATGTCTTTTCTATAAAAAATAACTGAAAAATTCTCTCCTGTCTGCCTACAAGTTACAATATTTTTTTACAACCTTTCCTTTTACGACAAATACAAGACGATGTGGGGTGGTGACACCATGTAAGCTTACTCCATCACTACAAAAAGAGTTTTGGTGATACGTATTGTATGAACAATAATAATATTTTTTAACATTTAATTATTTTTCTATAGCTCGCATCCCCAGCCTTAGTCGCCGCTCACGCACCTATCGTCGCTGCCCACGCTCCCCTCGTCGCCCACGGCTGGGGTGCCCCAGCTTGGTAAATATCCAAGGCCACAGCATCCAGGCCAATAACACCAGGCCACGAATAGTGCAACAGTCAACTTCTATTCTTTATTTATTAACAGTAGCAGTAAGAAAAATAATGATTGGAGCCAAAAATCTAGCTCAAATGTAGTTGGAATGTTGTGCAATGTTTGGTATCAATAAAATGCAATTTAATTATTTTGTTTGTTTTATTTCATTTTGTGGTTATCTGTACGGTAAATATCAACTTTATATTATAGACAAATACTAGCTCACTCTAGGAAAAGGTATCTTCCATTGACGGAGGCAAACTTGATCTTATTCTAAAATAAATTATTGAAACACTTACACATCATAACAGTAACACAGTTCTAAAATATCAAGTATACAAAAATAATACGGAACTAGAAACATATAGTAGGCAGTATTGACAACTGATCTGACTCAGATGCACTAACACAAAGGAGCCGATATCAAACAAACCGGTTGTTTGTTTTTATATGTTATATATTAAAAGTTGTAATTATTTAACGTTAAAATGTTTATTTAAACAACGATATGTATTGAACAGCTATCAAACCCGGGACCTTTACTTAGCACCCATGTACTTTGACCACTAAGCCACAGTCGACTCATTGACGACCTCCGTGGCGTAGTCGGTATACTACAGGGCTGCTACGCAGAGGTCTCGGGTTCGATTTCCGCTCAATGCAAATCTTTGTGTGCATGAAAATGATCGTTTGCATTGGTCTGAGTGTTTTCTATGTAATTTATGTATTTACAAAAAAAAAGTATTTAAGTATGTTTATCCGTTGTCTAGTACCCATAGTACAAGCTTTGCTTAGTTTGGGACTAGGTGGCGATGTGTGAAAGTGTGAGGATTATTTATTTATTTATTATTGAAACACTTACATCACACTAGCAACACAGATCTAGTACATACAATACGGAACTAAAAGTGACAAACATACTGTAATACCAGTATCGACAAGTAATCAATCTATTGATCGATGTACTGATCTGACTCAGATACACTAACACAAAGGAGCCGATATCAAACAAACCGGTTGTTTGTTTTTATATGTGATATTAAAGGTTGTAATTATTTAACTTTGAAAAGGTCATTTAAGGGCCTTTACATGGCTCACTAGCGCCGCCAATAGAAAAAAAATCATATTTCGCAAATAGGATAAATAATGTTAAATGTTGATAACAAAGTCTTGAGAAAAGCCAATAAAGTATTTGTACAACACACTCTCAACACTTTAAATGTTTTTCAATTAGTTAAATTTCACATTCGAAAAAAAAACGGCCGTTTTTGTTAATAATGCAATATTTATTAGATTGAAAAACATTTTAAGTGTTGAGTGTGTGTTATTTAAATACTTTATTGGCTTTTCTCAAGACTTTGTTATCAACATTTAACATTATTTATCCTATTTGCGAAATATGATTTTATTTCTATTGGCGGCGCTAGTGAGCCCTATAAACGCTCTTAAATGTTTTGACTATTATTATCTCTACATTAAAGTTTTTTGCTTAAATATATAAATAAAATAATAGTAAAAAAATATATTGGAAAAAAAATTAAAAATGAAACTTATTATTAGTGTATAGAACACATTGATATTTTTTAATAAAATTTTGTCACTTAATATGAAACTACGAAACACAGTTTAGTGACTCTTCAGACGTTGTTTGGGGCTATTGCTGTGCTTAATATATTCTTAGAAATAGGGTTCAAATGTAGTTAAAATATTTTTTTACTCGCGACACTATTTATGTTAAAATTGTCTAGCGGCCCAGTGTAGATATCGATACACATAATTATATTAATATACTATTATAATACGGGTACCGATAATAATAATAAATCATTCAAAATATTACCCTCAGCTTTACATACTTGAAATTTTATAGGAATTTTCAAAAGATGGCGCTGTATCTTAACTGCTAAGCTTATTTAAATATACGTTTTATATTTTAACGAGTACATAAAAGACTGGAACAGTAGATAGGATCCAACGCCATGTATGGAACATATTCCGCATGCCACTTCATGCGTAATATCATACTGTTGACACCCTTGATACATATCTTACAAGAGCTGTTATTTGTATGACTGAGAAGTTTCTTGTGTGACTTTTATGTATGATAGTTTTATTTTATAACTATACTAGTACATATCTAAAAATATTCATTGTTTTGTAAAATGCATAATTAATTAAATAAAATTGATTTTTACAAAAAAAAAACCGACTTCAAAAACACAAATTGCACTAAAAAGTAAAAAATAATTAGTTGTATTTCGGTTTTACAACATTAAATCAGCCATTCCTTCTACTGAATTTTAATCTAAAGAATAGGTTCTTTTAATTATTGTAAAAAGTATTGTTTAAGATATTTCTTGAAGAGTCTGTAAATATATTGATTTGTAGATTCTTTAAAAGATAATCAAATTATTACAAATAATGTAATATTATTGTTATTTTTGGAGTCGGTGTCAGCCACGATAGTTTATATACCTACCATTTTTTATTTCTGACTTAATATTTAAACAAACATTATGGCGTCATGTTACACACAGGCTAAAGACTAACAATTACTTAAAATTCGCATTAGAAAATGAAACGGCCGTTTTTGTTTTATATGCAATATTTATCTAATTAAAAACCATATAAAGTGATTCGAGTGTGTTAGAAAAGGCAATAAAGTTTTGTATAACTTTATCGTACTTATTGCGTTAGCTGACACCGACTCCAAAAATAACAATAATATTACAATATTTGTAATAATTTGATTATCTTTTAAAGAATCTACAAATCAATATACACACATCAAAAAAGTCTAAGCAACATGCATGATATTACAAATTTACCATTTATATTAATTTATTTTACCATTTATTTTAATTATAACGTTGTATTTTATTTTTAAAATAATATTTTTAGGGTTCTATGATGTAAAAATAACAGCTGTTTTCTTTATAAGTTCTTTTAATAACAGAAATTAACAATATTAGAATATACAGGTACATAAGAAACTAAACTTTTTTTTTACAAATTGAAATTTCTTAAGAAAATGAATTTATTGTGAAAGAATAGGACAATTTAATACAAAGTATGGCCTCCTCTGCTATTCAGAACTTGTCGGCAACGATTATTCATTGAATTAATGAGACTGTTTATGTCATCTTGCGGTATTCGCTCCCAATGGAATTGTAGCAAATCCTTCAGCTGTTGGGTTGTTGTCACTCCGTCCAAGTCCTTCAAAACACGTCTCTGGAGCATGTCCCATGCGTGCTCGATGGGGTTGAGGTCTGGCGATTGTGCAGGCCAGGGCAATACCTGGATGTTCTCCGTTGCCAAGTATTCACTGGTTCGCCGAGCTGTATGTGAACGCGCATTGTCATGCATTAACGTAAAATCGGAGCCAAAGGTTTGTGCAAATGGATGGACATAAGGTCTGAGAATATCCTCAACGTAATTTTCAGCGTTCATGTTTCCATTTACAAAAACGAGCTCAGTTCGCCTGTTCTTCATAATACCCGCCCATACCATAACTGTTGAGCCGCTGTATGGATGAACTTCCTGAACGCACCTGAGTCTTTCAGTATTTCCGGGTCGACGGTACACTCGCACCCTTCTTGTATCAGGCCTAAACCCGAATCGCGACTCATCGGAAAACATAATTTTATCCCATTGTTCCTGGGTCCATGTTATGCGTTCTCTACACCATTCATTTCGACGAGCGCGATTCCCGTGACGTATCGGTGGGCACCTGATAGGGCGTCGAGCTCGTAGGCCGTACTCATGCAGTCGATTTCGCACAGTTTGGGGACTTACATCAACACCACTTGAATTTTGTAGCCTCAAACTTATCTCTCGAGCGGTTAACATCGGCTGGCGTCTTGCAGTCAGTTGTATGTACCGGTCTTGCCGAGTGGTTGTACTCCTTTTACGGCCTGGATGCTGTTCAGCGGGTTCCCCTGTATTATTGTAGCGCTGCCAAAGACGACAAATAACACTTCTATGAATACCAAAATGTCGAGATACCTGAGATTGATTACTTCCCGCTTGCAACATCCCTACAGCTCTTTGCATTTCATCTGCCGTCAAATGACGTCGCTCCATGACGTAAAGAATATCTAACAATTCAATTTTGTCGCCAACTGTATTTAAATGGTTGGTAAAATTATAAAATCAAGACTAAAACGTAGCAATTAACATGCACTCAAATTCAAACAAATTCGCAGTCATTTGAATTTTATGAAAAAAAACAAAACATAATCGAAATTTTTTTTTTACAACCAGCCAGTATGTCATCAATAACAAAAAAGTTTACTTACCTATACACTTTGAGTGAGTAAATACTTAGAAATTAATTAATATAAATGGTAAATTTGTAATATCATGCATGTTGCTTAGACTTTTTTGATGTGTGTATTTACAGACTCTTCAAGAAATATCTTAAACAATACTTTTTACAATAATTAAAAGAACCTATTCTTTAGATTAAAATTCAGTAGAAGGAATGGCAGATTTAATGTTGTAAAACCGAAATACAACTAATTATTTTTTACTTTTTAGTGCAATTTGTGTTTTTGAAGTCGGTTTTTTTTTTGTAAAAATCAATTTTATTTTCAAATTTTTAGTGAATACCAATTCTATAAATCCGTGTGGTGCCGAAGTGAGAATGCATGTCACCACCTTATCTCAACCCATGGGTGTCGTAAAAACCAACTTAGGGACTATCCGTGAATATTATCTTTGAGAAATAAAAAGAAGGAAAACTTGAAATTAAACCCTATACCAATCCGTCTGGCCAGCGTGGTATTAGTAGGCTAAATATCCCTCCGTCAGTGGAGGAGGCCCGTCCCTGCAGTGGGACATTATTTTGTCTAAATATGGGTAGACCTACGAAACGCGCTGCTCATGAGACAGCGCTGATTGTATGAGACTGTAGAGGTGATAAAGAAAACGTGACGGTTATTTACAAGACTATTTACTTAATGACACAGAATGAAAGAGAATACAGAGTTATTAAGTTAGTTAAGTTCACAGCACTGAAGTTAAGTTAAGTTATACAAGAATAAAAAACAAGATGTAGATTAGCTAGACGTAGCTTAGACTACGAGTATATAGGAGTAGAAAACAAGATGTAAATTAGAATCTAGAGATCCAGTTAATTCCGTACGCATGAAGTGCGGGCGAACGTGCATTCGCCGTCGGTCTACGTCTCGCAATGTCGCTCGCTCGCGACTGAGCGGTAGCGGGCGGACCGGTCACCGTCGGGTCGCGGGGAGTGCAGCGCGGGCGCCGCCGCGGTATGTTCATTGGTGCGCGTCACAGGTCACAAGACTTGACGCGCCCGCCACGGGTTCGATACGATGACAACCGAACAAAGGAAGAAACGCCATTCTCGAAGTAGGAAATCTACCTCCAATGCCATTTCAAAAGAGACTAGTGAACAACGTAAGAATCAGCTTTCACAAAAAAGGACCTACATGAAAAACGTTTTAAATAGGGAGAACATCGAAAAGCGTAGCCACACCGTCTCGGCGTGGTTAATTAGTAATAAAAATTATTAATTTATTGTGCGACTGTACCTACGATGTACGATGCACACTAAATTGATAATTTAAATAAATTGACATAAAAATAAATCAAATAAATACTTATAATAGTTATTATTATCAATTTGTTGTACCTAAAGAATAAGTTTAAAATAAATGAAATGCAATTCAAAAATTTGTTTATAGTCTATTTATAATCCGGTATTAATTCCTATTTTAAATTCAAATAAGAACTTCATTATTAAGTCTTAAACCATACCTTCAATTACAGTCATAATGTTAGTGTAAAGTTTTCATCAATACGAATAAAATAAGCCCAAACACTAGGTAGCTGCTATTTACTATTAAAAAGTTCCCTTAACCCTCAATCTTCTTCATCATTAGATTATGTTTGTGTACAGTTGTGTAAAGCTTTTATCAATGCGAATAAAATAAGCCCAAACACTAGGTAGCTGCTATATACCGTTAAAAAGTTTCCTCGACCCTCAGTCTTCTTCATCATCAGATGATGTTTGTGTCAAGTTTTGTAAAGTTTTCATCAATACGAATAAAATAAGCCCAAACACTAGGTAGCTGCTATATACCGTTGAGAAGTTGCCTCGACCCTCAATCTTCTGCATCATCAGATCATGTTTGTGTAAAGTTTTGTAAAGTATTCATCAATACAATTAAAATAAGCCCTAACACAAGGTAGCTGCTATATGCCGTTAAAGTGTTCCCTCGACTCTCTCTGGTCTCCAGGATCTGACCAGTTCTAATTCTTGACTATTTGGTAGTGACGTCAAAGATGCACATGTATGACAAGATTTTTCACAATGCGTCCCTACAATTTTCAAGAGATGCCCTCGATTTCTCTGGGATCAGATCAGATCTGGTGACAATGGGACCAAATGGAAAGCATACCGATACGAACAAAAAAAAAATTTTTCAAATCGGTCTAGCCGTTTTCGAGAAATCAGGTAACAAACAAAAAAAAAAAAAAAAAAAAAATACAACCGAATTGAGAACCTCCTCCTTTTTGAAGTCGGTTGAAAACTGTTACGAATTATATATTTTCTGGTTTTCAGATGCCAAGTACAATGTTAATTTAACGTGTACAATGTAAGACTGGAGCAGTAGATAGGATGCAACGCCATAATGTATGGAACGGATTACGCATCCGCTTCATGCATAATATCATACTGTTGGGTATATTTTTATAGAAGAAAAATTCATATAAAGAAAATATTAAAAAATAATTGGCTTTTTCCTCCTTTAAGCCCTATCAGACGTCGTTACATGATATATTAAAAAATCATGTAAATGTTAAAAAATGACACTGTAATTAAAAATGTTTTTAAAGCATTTATATTATAATATATTAAAAAGTTAATGAATTATGAACACCAAAGACCGAAATGTTTCGGGTGTAAGATTAACTATTTTCTGCAAGATTGTAGTAACATCAGTCTCTTTATAATTCCAACAATAGCCAACGCCCATTGGTCAGAACATGAAAGTATTCAAGGTCGATCAAACCTTAACATTTTGTTTATCGTATATGTCGCAAAAATAAACTACAACTTTTTATAAAAGACAACACTGGGCGTAATATCTCATTCCAAGTTTAAATTTAAAACGTTTCATTTTTGCTTTGTTTTTTTTTTTAATCTACTTTGACATTTCATACGGCAAATGGAGTTTCATTTTGAAACATTGTATGTATGTAGCTGGCATTATTTTTTTTCTGTTCTATATTAAGAAAAACAAGTTATAACTTCTGGAGTACACAAACCCAAATACTCGTAAAAAAAGTTATAAAAGGGAATCTTAATATAGATTCCCTTTTATAACTTTTTAAATATTACGTTAAATGATTTATAAATATGAAACCTAAACGGGAGACTAACGCGACAGCATTAGCCGTAATCGCAAAATGACAATCAGCTTTAGGTTTAATGATTCTACTTAATTTTTTTTTTTGTTACTTACTTACCAAAAAACAGCTCTGTTTAGTTTGGGACTAGATGGCATTGTGTAAAAGTGTGAGAAATATTATGAATATACTTTTATATTATTAAATAAACGTTTTTCTCATACTCTCATCTACAGATATCGCTCTGGCTAGATGGGTTCGTATCAGGTTTTGTGCCAAGTTTGCTAGAGATATTGATAACTAGGTGACGCTCATCTCTTACTACACCTTGGGCCGGGTTTCCACTGACGCGGAGCAGGGCGGGAAGGAGCTTAGCGGTGCACGAATTGACCAATCACTATGCTCGAAATCTCCGCTCCACTTCAATGGAAACAGCACTAGCAGGGTGGAGCAGAGCTGAGCGGATATTCATAATAAAAAATACAGCGAGGTGGTGGACAACAAGTATTGGGGTGCAGAGCGGAGGCCAGCGGGGTGGTATTGTGCGGAGGACATCGGGGCGGTGCGGAGCGGAGCGGGACGATGCGCCCAGCTCCGCTTCAGTGAATTTCATCGCTCTTCACCGCTCCTCTCTGCCCAGTTCCGCCTCAATGGAAACACTGACCACTTTTCACCGCTCTTCTCCGCCCCGCTCCGCGCCAGTGAAAACCCGGCCTTAGGGCGTAAGATGGAGTAGTGACACTTTTTATTCTTGGTCTATTACCACTCGTAAGCATAGACATCATTAAAATTGTCAAATATGTAACTACCCAGCACTGAAATGAAATGGGCTAAAGTAATAGAGGTATATATCAGTTAGTATAATATGGTTTATGGAATGTTGGAAAGCGACAACTTCTTTTTTTTTGTTAAGGGTACACTACTAAGGTACTATGCCCAGAATTCAGCGACTGGCATTTTTTAATCTGTGGCAAGGTACAGGTCTATTCACGAGTAACTCATAGAAATTTAGCACACCCGCAACATTTTAATACTTCGATTACATTATTACATTATGTTTAAGTATTGACTACGCGATCCAAGCTGTGGTTTGAGCTGGTTATTTGTTACTATCTATCGTCATTACCAACAACAATAGTAACTTGACTTTACTTACTTACTCCGTTGGCTCAACGACCCAAAATGTGTCTTGGCCTCCGACACGAGAGAACGCCAACTTGACTTTAAAGTAATTTAATATGCCTTGGATTCTACAAGAATTTTGTATCAGCCGCCAATCAGTCTGCCTAGGTTTGTGGTAGTATTTCAAGTCGCTGTCACTGGAGGAGGTTCGTCTCTGCAGTGGGACACTAACGGTTCGTTATTACTTCGAAGAATTTATATATTTTTCAGTTACTACTATAATACAAAAATTGTTATTCATCCCTTTTAGACTGCGTATGACAATGAATTACTGGTTTACACCACTTTTTGTAATCGTTTAGTACAACAATTAATTTAATTTATTTTATTTTAAACCAAAACAAGCTTTTGCTCAAAAACATAACGTAATAAAATTTACTTATTGCATACACAATGCCAGATAGTTGTCGAACTTGACTTTCATTTCGAGATTTCGCGACCGTATAAAAGCTCGGACAGCCCTAAAGAAAGCATCAGTTTCATCTCGTACCTTTGTCGATCATATCTGAATTAACACAGACCACGATGAATTCGCTGGTGGTGTTCTTATCTGTGGTGGCATTCGCCGTGGCGAAGCCTTCCGGGGCATTCGATGCTGGTATCGTCGCATACTCATCGCCAATAATTGCGGCGGCCCCTGCAGCTGTATCGCATCAGTCTCGCCTGGACATCAAGTCAACCCCGGCCATCGCAAGCACAGTGGTATCAGCTCCCGTTGCGTACAGCGCACCTGCAGCTATTGCCGCACCAGCCATCCTGCCTGCTCCTGCCATCGCTCCGGCCGCCGTCTCGCATCAGTCTCGCATCGACATCAAGTCAACACCCGCGATCACCAGCACCGTGGTGTCCACGCCTGTCGCCTACAGTGCACCTGCCGTAACTTACAGCGCACCAGCTGTTGCTTACAAGGAAGTCTACAACACACCAGCTTTCGTGAAGACTGGTTACGTTAAATCACCTGCCTTTACTCTTCCCGCCCCCATTGGCCCACTTCCTGCCCCTATTGGTCCACCTGCCTTTACTCTTCTCGCCCCCATTGGCCCACTTCCTGCCCCTATTGGACAACCTGCCTTCACTCTTCCCGCCCCCATTGGTCCACTTCCTGCCCCTATTGGCCCACCTGCCTTCACTCTTCCCGCCCCCATTGGTTTCGTCGGTGAATCCAGCATTCCCTTGGATACCCCGGAAGTAATTGCTGCTCGTGCTGCTCATTTCGAAGCCAAGGCTCATCTGATCCGTAAGCGCTCTGCTGCTTTCTACTCAACCCCAATATTGTCCAGCCCTATTGCTGCCACCTACAGCGCTCCTATTATCTCCTCCTATCATGCTGCTCCTCTGGCATACTCCTCTCCCATTGCCTACTCGACTCCTTTGATCACCAAGACCTACGGCGTGCACGCTTGGTGAGTGCCACCACAATAACGGGGAATTATTTCCTCGGTTCAGATCCAATGTTCGACGAATGATTAAAACGATTTGTAAATATATAAATATTTTTCCAAAACTGTCTGTCTGTTATTTCTTACCTGCATTTTTTGTTACTAACTGTCTAAATCTACCATGGTAGTTATTTTCATAAAAAGTAGTTCATCTAAAATTATTTTTATAAAAATAATTCTTAGTACACAAAAGTGCTTTTTGGAAGGACATACTGAAAATTTTGATTTGTGACCTGAGAATAAAAGTAACAGAAATAGGTCTAAAGGGTGTAAGATTTGAAGAGGTATTAACGTGAGTTGGTGACTTTTACTCCTATTTTCTACAGAGGTAAACTGATTTTTACCTCTGTAGAAAATAGAACTAAAAGTTACTTTATCTACTCTATATATAATCTGTATAAAAAAAATTATACACTATCTACTAAGTAATCTGCTTAGTCAATTTTTATACTGTCGATAATTTACCATCCAGGCTCTATTATGACTACAGCGTAGAGCAACAGACCTATCGGCAACTTTCTTAACATAATACTTAAGGTCTTTTATAGAGAAAGTTCATAATTCTGTAATTATTTTAAGGGCGTCCTCTATCTGGACCTACCTAGACAATTTTTTTGTATTTTATATTATATTCTTAAATCAAAATAACGACCAAACCGTTAATACCGATTACCACAACTTCAATTATTTTTTTAAAATTTCAATTGTTTGATGACGGTCTCCGTGTGGTGACGGAGTAAGAATACAATATGTCACCACCCCTACCCCATCTCATCCCATGGGTGTCGTAGAAACTTAATAAGGGACTATCCGTGAATATTATCTTTACGAAACAAAAAGAAGGAAAACTTGAAATTAACCCTATACCATTCCTTCTGGTCAGCGTGGTATTAGTAGGCCAAGTATCCCTCCGTCACGGAAGGAGGCCCTACCCTGCAGTGGGACGTTAATGGGCTGTTATGATTGCAGAAATTCCATACAGTTTTAGATAAAAATAAAGTACATAATGAATTTTCATGTTATTTGTAACTTAAAAGTAAGTAGGTATACCTTTACAGACAAAAACGTTTTATTTAAATCAGTCAAATTACTAAGTTCTAAGGAAAATAAAAATAACCGCATTGAGAAACTTTAGCTCTTTTCGAAAAGACTTAATATAATTTGAGTAAGTACCATTCCTATGCATTAAAAAATTATAGTTTATTAGGAACTTTCATTTTTGAGCGACATAGTCAAATTGTGACAAAGCTCCTTACTTAAATAGAGATTTAAAAAGAACTTTTTGCATGCACGAAGTAATTATAGACACAAAAAGAGCTAAATACAAATACTGTGAAAAATATTATTTAAGCGTTACACTTATTATTAAATTATAATAAAACTGTAGAGAGATCAATTCTGTACATTGAATATATGTTAAAAATTAATATTGGAGGATGAATGGTGATCGATACTAATGCCAAAAATGCAATCAATAAATTTTTTGTCTGTCTGTCTGTCTGTCTGTCTGTCTGTCTGTATGTGCACGCATGGGTCAAAAACTACTGAAGGCATTTTAACCAAACTTGGTACAATTGTAGTCCATACTCCCGGGCAGGTTATAGGCTGTATAACATAACGCTAAGACACATAGGAGCTGAGCAGTGACGATAAATTTGAAGCAAGTCGGTTGAAAAAAAGCGCGTTCGAGCTCTTATCATCGCGTACGTTGATCATACGCCAAAAATATGTATTACAAAAATAATGGTCTTCAAAAGATGTACAAAAAAGTCTTGAATAGTATATATCTATCTTTTATATATTAGCCACAATAACCTGTTTAATCGTTAGGGTTTTCTTCAAAGTGTATTAAATACATAAATATATTGTAATTTGCATAGACATATCTTTTTCAAACTCCCATATTTCAAAAGTACACTTTAAAACCTTATTCATAAAAAAAAAATTATAGAAATCGGTTTATAAACACACAAGATTTAGATGAAAGAAAATTTCCAAATGTCGCCGCGCCAGTATAAGTACGGCTGTACGGTAGATTTTTGTTTAACGTCCGAAACGGCCAACCGATGCATCTATATAATTTCATTCACATTGACTCTTAATGCGAACGGACGTGGTTCTTATTGACTCTTCTCGGAATAAGCGCGCTTTAGATATTAAAATACATAGATACGTAGTTTTTAGGTATTAAGTTTAAAGTAGGTATCTATCTATATCTATACTTATAATAAAACTGTAGAGAGATCAATTCTGTACATTGAATATATGTTAAAAATTAATATTGGAGGATGAATGGTGATCGATACTAATGCCAAAAATGCAATCAATAAATTTTTTGTCTGTCTGTCTGTCTGTCTGTCTGTCTGTCTGTCTGTATGTGCACGCATGGGTCAAAAACTACTGAAGGCATTTTAACCAAACTTGGTACAATTGTAGTCCATACTCCCGGGCAGGTTATAGGCTGTATAACATAACGCTAAGACACATAGGAACTGAGCAGTGGCAAAAAATTTGAAGCAAGTCGGTTGAAAAAAAGCGCGTTCGAGCTCTTATCATCGCATACGTTGATCATACGCCAAAAATATGTATTACAAAAATAATGGTCTTCAAACGATGAACAAAAAAGTCCTGAATAGTATATATCTATCTTTTATATATTAGTCACAATAACCTGTTTAATCGTTAGGGTTTTCTTCAAAGTGTATTAAATACATAAATATATTGTAATTTGCATAGACATATCTTTTTCAAACTCCCATATTTCAAAAGTACACTTTAATACCTTATTCATAAAAAAAAAATTATAGAAATCGGTTTATAAACACACAAGATTTAGATGAAATAAAATTTCCAAATGTCGCCGCGCCAGTATGAGTACGGCAGTACGGTTGATTTTTGTTTAACGTCCGAAACGGCCAACCGGTGCATCTATATAATTTCATTCACATTGACTCTTAATGCGAACGGACGTGGTTCTTATTGACTCTTCTCGGAATAAGCGAGCTTTAGATATTAAAATACATAGATACGAAGTTTTTAGGTATTAAGTTTAAAGTAGGTATCTATCTATACTATAATAAAACAATCGGAATCGGATAAGTAATACTCGAGATATCGCTAGATCTCTTTATTAGAACAGTCCAATACAAATCAGGGGTCATGAAAAATGGATTTGGTTCAATGTTGAATGAATTTAAATTTCGTTTCTTTTGTTCACGAGATGGCGTTACCAGTAGTAATCATAAAATAAATGAGTTTTTAAATAATATATAACTATTTTATTATTAAGTGCTATTAATAAGTTATTCCTTTTAAATGTTAATAAAATTAACCATGAATCGTATGTGTAATATCAATTATTATAAGTCTTCACACTAGCCTTTAAAAATATCAATTTAACGGACACAAAGAACATCCAGACTAAGGACAATAGTTTGTGTATCACAATTGTCCTCCATGGAAATCGAACCCGCGACCTCATGCACGCCAGCCATGTAATGCGACCGCCGCGCCACCGAGGCAGGTAATTCTGCCGCACCATAACGTGGCGTGCAAATGTATTCATTCATAATTAATTAGCGATTATCCGTGTGGTGACGGAGCAAGAATACAATATGTCACCTCCCCATCTCATCCCATGGGTGGCGTAAAACCGACTAAGGGACTATCGGTGAATATTATCTTTACGAAATAAAAATGAAGGAAAACTTGAAATTAAACCCCATACCAATCCGACTGGCCAACGTGGTATTAGTAGGCCAAGTATCCCTCCGTCACGGGAGGAGGCGCGTCCTTGCAGTGAGACATTAATGGGCTGTTATGATGAAAAAAGCGATGTCATTTATTTTAACTTACAAATTTGACAACAGATGGCATTGTGCCTGTGACGTCATTTTCAGTATGGCGGTATTAAGATTTTACTTGAAAGAATGACGTTCGCTCATGTCTTTCAGTATAAGTTTAGACACAGTCTTCATAGATCTGCCTTTGTAAAGATCTGTTTTTGAAAAGGTTTTGGTTCGTTCGTTAATTTTACAATTCGTGTGTAGGTATATCTGTTTGTTATAAGGTTTAAAAACGATTTTTCAGTATTAAATCGAATTGCGAAGTAAGTAACATCCGCCACGCGAACGAAGTCGCGGGCACAGCAGCTAGTACTACAATAAAACAATCGGAATCGGATAAGTAATACTCGAGATATCGCTAGATCTCTTTATTAGAACAGTCCAATACAAATCAGGGGTCATGAAAAATGGATTTGGTTCAATGTTGAATGAATTTAAATTTCGTTTCTTTTGTTCACGAGATGGCGTTACCAGTAGTAATCATAAAATAAAAGAGGTTTTAAATAATATATAACTATTTTATTATTAAGTGCTATTAATAAGTTATTCCTTTTAAATGTTAATAAAATTAACCATGAATCGTATGTGTAATATCAATTATAAGTCTTCACACTAGCCTTTAAAAATATCAATTTAACGGACACAAAGAACATCCAGACTAAGGACAATAGTTTGTGTATCACAATTGTCCTCCATGGGAATCGAACCCCCGACCTCATGCACGCCAGCCATGTAATGCGACCGCCGCGCCACCGAGGCAGGTAATTCTGCCGCACCATAACGTGGCGTGCAAATGTATTCATTCATAATTAATTAGCGATTATCCGTGTGGTGACGGAGCAAGAATACAATATGTCACCTCCCCATCTCATCCCATGGGTGGCGTAAAACCGACTAAGGGACTATCGGTGAATATTATCTTTACGAAATAAAAATGAAGGAAAACTTGAAATTAAACCCTATACCAATCCGACTGGCCAACGTGGTATTAGTAGGCCAAGTATCCCTCCGTCACGGGAGGAGGCGCGTCCTTGCAGTGGGACATTAATGGGCTGTTATGATGAAAAAAGCGATGTCATTTATTTTAACTTACAAATTTGACAACAGATGGCGGTATTAAGATTTTACTTGAAAGAATGACGTTCGCTCATGTCTTTCAGTATAAGTTTAGACACAGTCTTCATAGATCTGTCTTTGTAAAGATCTGTTTTTGAAAAGGTTTTGATTCGTTCGTTAATTTTACAATTCGTGTGTAGGTATATCTGTTTGTTATAAGGTTTAAAAAACGATTTTTCAGTATTAAATCGAATTGCGAAGTAAGTAACATCCGCCACGCGAACGAAGTCGCGGGCACAGCAGCTAGTTATTAAATATTTTGAAAAAAAGAAATCATTGTTGAAGAGCCAAATAAATAAATAAAATAAAATGTTTCCTGGTACTTATGTATGGTATTTTGAAATTCCCACTAAAATGCCGTATATTAAAGCTATTACTATGTGATGAATGCTAAGAATACAAAATGTCACCACACTTCTCATAGTGTGGACGGTAAAGGCGTAGCGCACACCAGGACGGCATGTCAAGGGATTTTGCCGTGAGTCAGCGCACACAGCTACCCCCGCAACCGCACCCCGCAGTATATCACTACGAGCGCCGGAGTCCGTGGCACTCGGTCGCGGTAGGCAACGCCGTTGCCTACCGCGGTATGCCGCGGCATCCCGCCACGGGAGCCTGTGGCGGGCCACGGCATCATTTTAAAGCATAGCAATTTATGTCGTATTTCTGTAACATTACGGTTGAATTTCCATTAGTAAAAATTAAAATCCCTTGCCATGCCGTTCAGGTCTGCGTAGGCCTTAATAATTCCATAAGTGTAATTCAAAGCATTTCATTATAACAATCTGTTAAACAAATCACCTGTGTTATCTGTTCTTTTTTTTTGCCGAATCTGTTTGCCAGGATCGTGACAAGTGGCGTTCTGTCGTCTCTGCCTACCCCGGCCGGGATAAGGTTCATTATAACAGCCCATTAATGTTCACTGCAGGGACGAGCCTCCTCTTGTGGCAGAGGGATACTTGGCCTACTGATACCACCTTCTTTTTATTTCGTTAAGAGAATATTCACGATGTGTCCCTTAGTCGGTTTTTACAATACCCATGGGATGAGATGAGGTGGTGACATATTGTATTCTTACTCCGTCACCACACGGAGAGAACCACTAAAATGCCCTATAATAAAGATTACTGTGTGATGAATGCTAAGATTACAAGTGTCACCACACTTCTCATAGTGTGGACGGTAATAATTCCTTAAGTGTAATTCATAGCATAATACGAGTAAGTAGGTATAATAAATTAGAAAAACTTTAAAGAAACTGTGATTTCAGGTTGATAATTTTCCTACAATACTGGAGACAACAGGACCTTTGAGACCCCATTGGAATGCTAAAAAGCTGCTCAGAATAAAGTAAATTTAAGTAATTTTCTACTAATAAATTTTATGTGTGTAAAAAGCTCAATCTCTATGTGAGAGATCTCTTTAAAATAGCCCGCTCGTCTTGTAAGCGTTTTAAAGCTTTTTTTCTAACTTTGAAAATGTTTATTTGTACAGTGGGAGATGTATGAGTACATGCAACATTAAAAATGATAAACTGTATCATACACCTCATCAGTAAATATTTTATATCAATAAAAAAATATATAAAGGCCTGAAAACGACAACACAAGAATCTATGTCAATTGAATAAATATGAAGGTACAAATATTTAAAATTAATTGAACGGCTAATAAAATGCTAGGATTGCCTATTAGTAATAATAGTAGTCGCAAACGCAATCCATTTAAAACACTTCAAGTACAGAAAAATAAAAGATGTCAAGTTCACAGAACAGTATTTTATTTATTTTATTGGCAGTGATGTGGTACATACAACAGTTCTAATTATCGTTGATGTTCCGACGATTCTTGCAGTCTTCAGTAGGGGTGCACGCTGAGGGCCTTGGGGTACACTGATGCGTAACCGTAGGGGGAAGCCAACACGGGGGTGGAGTATGCCGATACGTATGGGCTACCGTAGTGAGACACAACAGGGGCGGAGTAGGCTAATGGGCTGGAGTAGGCGAGGGGAGACACGACCGAGCTGTAGGCCAAGGGAGCAACACCGACGGAACGCTTACGGAGATGGTGGTAGGCAGGAGCACTGTACAAAGCGGGCGCACCGTACACAGCGGGCGCACTGTACACGGCCGGTGCACTGTACACAGCGGGTGCAGCGTACACGGCGGGTGAACCATGGAGAACACTGGAACTGTACTGCGATACTGAGCTGACGGCCGGAACCACAGCGCTGTACGCCAAAGGCGCTACCAGACCGGGCTTGGCTACAGCCATCGCCGCAACGGAGAGCAACACCACCAGCTTGAACATTGTGGTCTGTGTTGTTGTCGAACTGAAGAAATCGGATCAACTGATGCCTTACTCGCTTATGCGGATCCTTTTATACGATTATCTGTGCGAACTGGAAGCTCGGAACATTTAGCATTATTTTGATGGATGACGTAGCGCGCATTAATTATGAAAAGGCGTTCTCGTTGTCCGCGGTTGCCATCATACATAGAGGGCCATAAATATCAAAACCGGTAAAACTACCATCTACTTATTTAATTTTTATCTATTTTTGATCAACTTCCATTACTACTATAATTATATTTATTTTATAATAGGAAGATTTACTTTGTATAGTTTCAATGTCATTGTGCGTCAGTTCGTAGTAACCTTGAGTTGTGTAGTGTTATTTAAAGTTTATCTAATTGTTTTAAATTATCTCCTTTACTTTTACTTCGGGTGATTATTATTGTAGTAACTACTTCCTATTTTTACAAGTAAATTGTAAATAACTGAGTTGTATACTGTTGATATTTGTAACGAGATACTGTTTATTTACATTTAAGTAAATGAAAAATAAACTAAAATTTAACCTGTTCTACTTATTAACTCGATTTTACTCACTTATGTTTACTTTAATCACTAGCGAATGCTAGGGTGGGTTGGTCAGATCAACAAGTTAATATGATTGTTTTTGAAGTTAATTAATGATTGAGGTAGGAACAAAATAGCCTTCTGTTAAATTCTTGAAAGAGGCCTTTATCTATCAATGTACATCTTTTAGCCGATTTGATGACGATAATGATAATAGCCGTCTGGCTAGCGTGGTATTAGTAGGCCAAGTATCCCTCCGTCACGGGAGGAGGCCCGTCCCTGCAGTGGGACATTAATGAGCTGTTATGAATGATAATATTAAAAATTCAACTAGTTATGAACAAAGCCTGATACTTTTTTGTTTCTTTATGTCATACCTTTGTCTTTGTAAATGTTTGGTAACCTCGTAATACCATTTTAGATATTTTTTTTAACTTTCACTTTTATGATTAATTAAGTAAATAGTATCTTTACCTTATTTAATATTCTTATTGTATTACATACTAAGTATCTTGTTGGCTTAATAGCCGCGTGCTATGCTGCCATACACGGGATCGTGACTGTGCATGATTGTAATGTTGCAGTTTTATCCGTATTAATTAAAGATATTAAAATGTTATATTTAGTATTCTTAATTATTTCTTTTGGATTCAAAGATACCACCTTAATTATTGTTATGTTTTAAATTAATACCAATAACAAAGATTATATACAAATTCTTTAAAACATATTAACAATAACAACAACAAGTTGTACTAACAATAAAACTAAATTATTAATTTGTTTTATTCCTAATAATTGGCCATTCAAGACATACTGTGGGGTCGGGGCTACTTCAACGACAGAAGGAAACCTATTGCCTTCCTTTAAACACGTAGAGCAAATGGGTATAATATGGTATATGGTTTTACGTCATGGTATAAGATGGTATAGGGTTTTACGTCAAGTAATTCATATTGTTACCTTATCTTTAATTAATTTTGAGGAAACGAGATTTGATTTCCTGATTGTGATGATCACCAGTTAAGGTGATAATATATCCCTCACATATATCCCTCACACTTTCACATAACGCCATCTAGTCCCAAACTAAGCACAGTTTGTACTATGGGTACTAGACAACGGGTAAACATACTTAAATACTGCTTTTCTTTTTTGTTAAGACATACATAATATTATACATAGAAAACACCCAGACCAATGCAAGCAATCATTTTCATGCACACAAATATTTGCATTGAGCGGGAATCGAACCCGAGACCTCTGCATAGCAGTCATGTTGTATAACCACTACGCAACAGAGGTCGTCAATAATAATACGGTAGTAACAATATTTTTTTATCATTTTTAATAAGTTGCGCAGTAACACAACTATAACAGTTTGTTTTTATTATTATACTTGTATGTATAATACCGCATTAGGAACGTTTTTGCTCTAGTAACGTTTAAAAATGCTATCAAATATTTAAGGTCACTTTAATATATAAAAATTATATATCTTGTGTTTATTTCTAGGAAATAACTTTTGTATAATTTCTTTGAACATGCAGAACTCTTTGAAGGATACGGTAATTATTTCGACGTACATATTATTATACATAAACTCACCTTTTTCAGTGGATGTAGGCAGAGTCTCCGTGTGGTGACGGAGTAAGAATACAATATCTCACCACCCCATTTCATCGCATGGGTGTCGTAAAAACCGACTAAAGGACTATCCGTGAATATTATCTTTACGAAATAAAAGAAGGTTAACTTGAAATTAAACCCTATACCAATCCGTCTGGCCAGCGTGGTATTAGTAGGCCAAGTATCCCTCCGTCACGGGAGGAGGCCCGTTCATGCAGTGGGACATTAACGGGCTGTTATGATGAGGCAAAGACTACGGAACACTATTAAATACGATCATAACAAGCAATTTTGCGTTATTTTCATTCATATGTATTTTCATACACGCCTGTTGGTTATGAGCTAAGCAACAACTCATTCAGTTATATGTCATTGTTTAGGTCTTTGTATTAATTTCTAGTTTTCATTATCATCCCCTAAGAGCCAATCAAACGTATCACCAATAAATCGAAAAAAAATACTAAGTAGTTATATTATGGAATAATAAAGTAGTTCAAAGTACAGAACAGTGGAATTTGCACAGTCTAAAGTGTCAAAATGCCGATAGGTACGCTTGTTTGGCTCTTATAGGATGTAATAATGTATTGTTAAAATCCTGTGTACTCTCGATGGCCTTGCAGTCACGTTATTCAGACCCAGAAAACTAGATTACGGGTTTCATTTTATACCACGCAGAACAATTGTTTGTGCGATTCACATATTACTGTCCTGATACAGATTACTATTTTTATCCGTTAAATTACCAAGCTGATGCAACAGGTACTGCAGGATTTTATTGTCAAATATAAGGACTTTCGGCAACGACCTACTCTTAGTCCGTACCTGATACGCCGTACCTCGACGATGCCTGCCCATTCGTTCTGAAGACAACATAATTATAGCAACAAGGTTTACTAACAACATACATAATAAGGTTGAATTTGCGTCAACGTTGACAGTAATTTCCTTTTAGGGTTGAATAAAACCTCGCCTTGTACTTAGAGATTGCTTAAACAATGCATTACGTAGGTAATAAGACACACAGAAGTTATGAAGTTTATGAAACGTTACATACCAAAAATAAAGGACAACGTTTTTATTAATTCATTTCCCTTTTGTATTAATTTCAAAAGCGTAATCAATGTTTTTAGGCGCGCTTAAACACAGTTTACAAAATGAACTACAAAACCTCTGTACTACACCTAAAAAATTCAAATAAAAGTATCTATGAAAACGTGTCTTTTATTATAGTAATCTGACATCAGTTTGAGAGTGTTCATGAATTCAGTTCCCACTCATAGAGAATCTGCTTAAACATGTAAGTAGGTGCATTCATTTTAACATTGGTCTAGGTATAGTCGAGAACTAAATGGCTTTATCACCTCTAGAGTTAATGTTACTTGCATGTCATAAAACGATTAGGTTCAATTTCGCACAACAAAACATCAGCTAAAGCATGACGCTACTTTGACATATCAACATTAAATAACGATCTTAATGAATTTGAATTATGACAGAATTTTTTGTCAAAACTGATAAAGCCATTTCGTTTTCGAGTAGGTATACATTTCCTAAAAAGTATGTAAGTATGTTTTTCAGTCTAGTAATATATGTTTACATAGTTTGGAATAAGTTCAATAAGTTATCGTTGTGCCAATATGTGAGGAATATGATAATTACAGTACAGGTGGACATCGGGCCACCTTGCGGACCCCCACACAATGTCAAAGTCATCATTCCAAAAACCTTTTTACCTTTAACGACTATTAAATTTTGTAAAGCAAAAACCTGTTGATCCAGTCTCTTCTATTACCGAATGGTTAGATAGGGAACTATTATCTTTATTATATTTTAGTTAATTACTATCATTCATAATATGCCAAAGTGATTTAATAGCCTTTTCGTTGCCATCATCAAACTTTTTGCGAATTCCTTCTTTTTAATTTATTTTATTAATAGAATAAATTTAATTAATAAGTCAAGGCCGATTTCAAGTACTTGTTAACTTAGATATACTTACTTGTGAAAGAACGATAAATAGAAACAAGTTTAATAATATGTATGTATTTACAAAAAAAAAGTATTTATGTATGTTTATCCGTTGTCTAGTACAAGCTCTGCTTAGTTTAGGGCTAGATGGCGTTGTGTGAATGTGTGAGGAATATTTATTATGATCTCATTATCTTATATAATAATTGGAGTCTCAAAAACGTAAATTAAAGGTTCGTATTACCACAGAGAGACTGACTTCTCAAACGGTGGGCGGACGATCTGGTCAGGGAGGCAGGAAACCGGTGTATGAATGTGGTTGGTGACAGGACCGGGTAAAGTGGAAATATTTGGCCTACAACTATGTCTGGCTTACGTCTTGGTTGGTACGTTACGTTGGTTGATGTAATAATTATCAAAATACATAAATAGCTTCAAAAGTCAATCTAAACACGACCTTAATATTTGCTATAGCATAATATTATGTAGCTATCATTTTTTTATCCCAGAACAAGATATTCAAGTGCAAGCCATTGAGGGGCTTTTTGCTCGAGAATTTGTCACCCAGGCGACCAAAGATGACATGCCACCAAGATCAAGGCAAATAAGATCTAGACTCTTAGTCGCCTCTTTCGACCCTAACAGATATGGAAGCATAAACGAGTATTTTAAACTATATTCTAAAGTCGTCGCTTTGAGACGAAAATGATAGTATTTTTTTTAGAGTACTTATAATAACTGACGCTGACTTTCTTTCTATTTCCGCGCCATGTGCCTTACTAACGTCTGAAACCTTCCCGCAACATCATTGTCTCCTGGCCGAGAATACAAATTTCCTTCAAGTACCTACTAATAAAACTAATAAATATTCACAAAGCCGGAATAACAAACACAGTAAGTAGTTAAAATATCAACTTTTTGCTATGTCGCTTAGGATCAAATTCCGGAATGTTATCTTGACAAGTTGGTAGGTAACTTTTTATAAATCATCCGGGTTTGAGATATTTTTACTTTTTCTTATAGCAGATAAATTTTCATAAATAATTCGTTTCGGTCACTTTTAATACTATTTAAAATAACCAAACCTTACTTAATGTACCGCTTGAGTATTTTTCTAAGCATAATAACTCTGGTAACTTTTGTTACCTCTTAATAATTATCAAGCAACAAACACAAAAAAAGAAAAAAATACAATCGAATTGAGAACCTCTTCCTTTTTTTGAAGTCGGTAAAAATGTAAGTCTAATGTAATGTAAAACTTGCACTTGGGAACAAACCCTGTGACGAGGATAAACAAAAAACTTCCAAACTCATACAATAATTTGTGGATCACGAAAAGGATTGACATGGGCGGAATTAGAACCCGCGACTGCATCCATGACAGCCGCTACCCCGACTACCACACCTACTAATTACTAATACTGCACTACGTGAACTAAAATTAGCATGAATAGCTAGTTGTATCACCTTTCGTTGGTATTTAGGATTGAGATTGCGCTCTTATTTCAGCAAGCCTTTATAAACGATAATCTAACACGGGCGGTGTTCTAATTAACAGTTATTTACTTACATTTGTTACCTAGTTTTGTTAACTATCTGTAAGTTTGACGCAAAGCGACTCTAATGCCCGATTTACACATCGACAAGTACAGTGGCGAGTTAAGTAGTATTTTAAAATTAAGTTGATTTAAATAGATCTCCATCCTATATTTTGGCAAGTTAAGTACGAATTAGCCCCCTCTCTCGCGTCTCGCCAACTTAACTTGCCAAAAAATAGGATGGAGATCTATTTAAATCAACTTAATCAGCAACTTACTACTTAACTCGCTACTGTACTTGTCGATGTGTAAATCGGGCATTAGGTTTAGTATATATAAATAGAGTGAGATCACAATGAAAACGAAAAACATTCTACAAACATTTTAGGTTCTAAGCACCATTTAAACCCTTACCATCTATATTAACTAGGTACTTGCCTTGTCATCAATTTTTCCGAGGACGTTCGTATCAGCCAACGAACGTCCTCTGATGTGCATAGGGCTCCCCCAATTATCCATGCTTCGCAAAACTTACATGGCGGGCTTACGACTTTCACTTATCAATAATGCCATTTCCGAACAATTCTTTACAGGCTAAAAAGAGTAGGCAATAGTAGGCATAATTTATTTTCTTTTCTAAAAGGTGACCCATGTTACTTAACGATATACAATTTAGTTTTCAAAACGTTATAATTTATTTCTTTTTACTATTAGCCATTATGCCCCATATGTGTAAATAAGAATTGTTCCTTATTTTTATAAAATATATTTATATAAAATATATTTATATAAAAATAATATAAATAAAAGTAATATTACACAGTTCACAAAACATTTATTTTTTCATTTGCAGATTTACGATAGGTAGTTACAAACATTGAGCTGTCCAGTTGTTTACTTTTTAGTAGTAAGTTTTGTATCCCAATGAGGAGTAGCCGTAAGGTGAAGCTAATACGGGAGCGGAGTAAGCTGACACGACGGGGGACGAGTAGTGGGACACGACAGGTGAAGAATACGACACTGGGTAAGAGCTGTAGGCCACTGGAGCGAGACCAACGGAGCGTTTGCGCAGGTGATGATAGGCAGGAACTACGGCAGGGGAGCCATAATACCCGGGAGCACTGTACACGGCGGGAGCACCATAGTAAGCTGATGACCCGTAAACGGCCGGAGCACTGTAGACGGCGGGTGCGCCAACTACAGAGCTATACGCCAAAGGTGCAACCAAACCGGGCTTGGCCATAGCCATCGCCGCAACGGAAAGCAATACTACGAGCTTGAACATTTTGATATGTGTAGTTGTCTAAGGAATTGGATCAACTGATGCCTTACATATCATTACAGATCCTTTTATACGTCAAATACAAGTGACGTCACAAGTTAGTGAACTTATTTAAAGTAAGGAAACGAGTACTAGTAGCCTTTGTCTGAATCATGGTCGCGTCTATATACAATTACAAATCTTGTACTTATGTTAGTGTCATGTCGGAAAATTAATGCAAATTTTAGGTTGGAGCTATTTTTAGAATAAACCTAAAGCTACTTTCCGTTTATTATAAAGGTCCTTTGATGTGGTTAGTCAAGATCTTGCTTTTTATATCTTTATACATACTGACACTGTATGTTGCAAAGTATACAAATAATATGTAAAGTTTTGTGCGTGATGCTGGATAGATCAAAGACGTTAAGATTGTCTTGCGACTAGGTTCAAATACTATTATCACATTAAATGAACTGTAAAGTAGGATATACTTTTTATTTTTTTATTTTATTACTAAATCAAAAATAATCAATAACAATGTAGATGTACTACAGGAAACTGTATCTTTTTTAGAGTTTGTGGCCTTAAATATGCTCTCAGAGTAGGGCGATTCCATCTCAATCCTTCCATATACAGCACACGGCATCGAAGGCTTCACTAATGGTCCCGCTGATGAAGTCACTTTGCTCTTTCAGAGGGTGTGAAAGCAAGTTTAATTGTCAATTGTTTCGCAAGAGATTCATACATATTAGGATAGTCCAATTTCCGTCACGAATCTTTTTCCTTCCTACGCATCATCTCAGTCTACCACACGGACATTGAACTGTTATCATAAATTAAATTTAACCACTTATTAACCGAAACCCCTTACATAATTGAAAGGAATCCTTTCAATCATCAAGGCGATCGACT
Source organism: Schrankia costaestrigalis (assembly GCA_905475405.1). Taxonomy (NCBI): domain Eukaryota; kingdom Metazoa; phylum Arthropoda; class Insecta; order Lepidoptera; family Erebidae; genus Schrankia; species Schrankia costaestrigalis. The sequence goes on from FR997838.1 coordinate 11,594,471, forward strand.
GCCAGACATAATATTAATCAATAAAGGATATAAGCAACTCTTTTAAAAAGTTAAGTAGTTTAACTACTTATTACGTTAGATAAATATAGTCCACACTATCCAAAGACATTGTGACATTTTACATACACAATGCCACTAACTTGTTGATATAATCTGTCATTTTTTTTAAATGCAACATTAAGATTAAAAAAGCGTGCACATTTTTATGATTTAGGTGATTTTAAGTAGGTTATTCTATTGTTTTAGAGTATAAATGCTTTTGGTTTATTGCCATTTCATGTGTGTGAAATTTAAACGTAAGTAATTGTGTTAAAATAATTAGTAAAGACAAAACTAAAGCAGAAACGTTTGATAAGACGGTTTTATTCTTTATAATAATAATAATAATCTTCACACATTCACACAACGCCATTTAGTCCCAAACTAAGCAAAGCTTGTACTATGGGTACTAGACAACGGATAAACATACTTAAATACTTTTTTTTTTTTGTAAATACATACATATTATACATAGAAAACACTCAGACCAATGCAAACAATCATGTTCATGCACACAAAGATTTGCATTGAGCGGGAATCGAACCCGAGACCTCTGCGTAGCAGCCATGTAATATACCGACTGCGCCATAGTGGTCGTCGTTTATGTATTTCATTCGTCGGAGAAAGACTTAGCTTTAGATGTATTGTTGTTTTGTATTTTTACAGAGGTAATTGAATCATTTTAGCAGATGACCATCAGTTCGACTTTACTACCCTCTTACAATATCTCGTGTATTTTTAATTTAATCATTTTAACAATACCTAGGGTATTTTTAGGTACTTGTATTAGGTATTATTAGGTACTTATATTAGGTACTTGTTAAGTTGAACTTTACAGAAAATTAATTATAAGGTAGGAGTGAATACATTAATGGTAAAAGAGCAACATATTAAAGGTTATTTAATCGTAGAACCAATTTACGTGAGTGACTTTAATGTAAGTTTAAGATGTGAAATAACTTTCAACTTATTAGCTAAAATGTATCCCTTTTTTATAAAAGTGCATAAAATTCAGCTTTCATCTCATACCGACGGTGTTCTTAGGTGTCCGTGACGGTAGCGTACACAAGAGCTGTATCGAGTTGGTTACTATGCCAAAAAACTCGGTGTAAATACTGCCTAATTAGTGTAAAAATAAAAAAAACTCTTCCTCTTTAGTTTAGGAAATAAACACCATTTTCAATGGGTACGCCAGCGTCACGATCAAGCTAGCGTACCCATGGCCGTACTCGAAAACGGCTAATTGTAATGCAACAGAAGTTACACACAAAAACTCGGTACTAACTCTGCCCCCGCTATGCAAAATTTCATAACAATTGCTCTTGTAGAAACAGAGATATTGAACAAGACTTTTAAATGACAGCGTTATGGTAGCGTACACATAATAGTTCTGATTACTTCTGATAAATAGGGAACTTTTCTTTTGATAAATGCTATATGAAAAAATTCGGTGTGAAATTCTGACTCTATTAGTGTAAATACTTTATGCGAATTCGCAGTGGAATATGTCAAAAATCCATGTTATTTTATGTTCATAGTACTGGTACAGATATGCTCACAAGTGAATTGGCAAGTTTTTTTAAAATACAGAATTAAAACTGATGAAACGTAATGAAATACTGAACTAGGAGTATATTCACTTTATTAATTTCTAGATATAGCCCTGATAGAAAATGAAATAATTAGAAAAATTCAAATAAGTAGCTTTATCAGAAAAATAACGTTTGTTTTGCCAAAAACAACAATTTTTGTCACAGTATAATTATATTAGGTTCTGTTTTGTTATATTAATGACAATTTACATTAAAACAGGTTATGATTTAAACATATTTATTAGTAAGAATCAGTCTTAGAAAATATTTACAAATAATAACAATTGTACAATTATTAATTATATATTAAAAATCACAGTATAATCACATTTGATATTGTTACAATAATCACAGTTTGAATTAAAACAGCATTTGTTGTATAAAATGTAATACAGGTTATGATTTATTTATGTTTTGTTATAATAATTACAATTTACCATAAAATAGGTTATGATTTAAACATATTTATTTGTAAGAATCAGTCTTAGAAAATATTTACAAATAATAACTTTTTTTATTTTAAAAATTTATAACATATAAATTTTTAACTTAACTAATAAATTCACTGCCACAAAAAAAAAACAACAACACATCACAACAGGGTCCGACTAGTCACATCATAACGGAAATTATGTGAGCGGGTTTTTTCGCGCATCCTTACCCCGCTCACCCCTTATCCTCACCCCCCGATCATGTTAGCTGCCATAAGACGTGCAAGCGCGAAGGAGAAAGTATTAAGTATAGTCTATTTCTAAATTTGTTAAATCGTTAAAAGAATGGTTAATCGAGAAGACATTTTACTCCGTAACAGAATTTTTAAATTGTAAAAAAACTTGACTTTTCTTCCTTTTCTGTATAACAATTAGTAATTATTATTGACATTGACTTACCTTTGTAATCTGACATCACATTTAATTATTTTTAATTCTGACACACAATTCTTTTTTATAAATAAATAATAATATGTAATGTATGTGTGTAGATGTAAAAAATTATAGTTAATTGATATTATGTATTAGCTAGATCTTAAGTATTTGCATGCCCAAGTTGGACGAAACATGTAGATCAACCACTTTTGTACTACACCTTGTAATACCATGTTTTTGCAAATAAAGAAATTATGAATTATTATGAATTATGAATTTCACATTAGCATTTGAAAATGTTCCATTCCAGACAAACCAACTTTTTACAGTCAAGTACATAAATAGGTAGTTAATAATTTTAATATTTATGTCAGAACAAATCAAGCTAGCTTATATTAGCAAATAACGCTATATCTCTGTTTATAATTTCACGAATACATTTTGTTCGCTACTGTACGTCAATACATTTGTTCCTAGAACTTTACATAGATTTTTTGACATATTCCACTGCGAATTCGCATAAAGTATTTACACTAATAGAGTCAGAATTTCACGCCGAATTTTTTCATATAGCATTTATCAAAAGAAAAGTTCCCTATCTATCAGAAGTAATCAGAACTATTATGTGTACGCTACCATAACGCTGTCATTTAAAAGTCTTGTTCAATATCTCTGTTTCTACAAGAGCAATTGTTATGAAATTTTGCATAGCGGGGGCAGAGTTAGTACCGAGTTTTTGTGTGTAATTTCTGTTGCATTACAATTAGCCGTTTTCGAGTACGGCCATGGGTACGCTAGCTTGATCGTGACGCTGGCGTACCCATTGAAAATGGTGTTTATTTCCTAAACTAAAGAGGAAGAGTTTTTTTTATTTTTACACTAATTAGGCAGTATTTACACCGAGTTTTTTGGCATAGTAACCAACTCGATACAGCTCTTGTGTACGCTACCGTCACGGACACTGTTCTTAGCTATTGTCATTGGCTATTTATTGCATTATATTAACAGAGAACGCGATACAGAACTTCAAGCTAAAATAATGATCATAAACACACATGTGCCTTACAAAACCTTATTTGCTCTAAAAAAAAGAATTACTTACCTACGTCCTGGTCATTGGTTAATTTATTTTTAGCCACTCGAAATATTCAAAAAAATTATAACAGACTTATGAATATGCATATTTTAAGCAGGAACGAAATACTTTGAATAAAAAATGTATGTAACTATGTACTTACCGACTTTTTGTCAACCTACATGTATGATAAAAAGTAATATAGATTAAAGTTTATATTGAATTATCAATACTAGGAATAAACATGAACTTTGTGTCCGTCATTCCTTTTTTCTAGAAAGTATGTAAGTACATCATTATTTTTATGGCGCTTAGTTTTCACCAAGGCACCTTAGACATGGGTGTTGTAAATAATAACTAGGCTTTGATGTTTGGTTAGGATTAAATGTTGTGTAAAAGGCAGAAACCTGCCACAGATAAGCCTGCCGTTACAGATTCAAGTTGGCATTAATGTCATTTTAGCATCATGCGAACAAATTACTAAAAAGAAGGAAAACTTGAAATTAAACCCTTTACCAATCCGTCTGGCCAGCGTGGTATTAGTAGGCCAAGTATCCCTCAGTCACGGGAGGAGGCCCGTCATTGCAGTGGGACATTAATGGGCTATTATGATGAACAAATTACTACGTTTGTTAAAAAACAGCAAACGGTGGCTTTCGTCCACAAAAGATAAATAGATAAGAAGAAAGTAAACTGAAGGGCAAGCATTTACACAAATGATTAGTGATTATTATACTTAATTAAGATTTAAAAATACTGGACGTCAATTGGCATGTTCGGTGTATAATTTGTTTTACATGTTTATCTGTCGCGAGTTGACGGAAGCTACATACCAGTGATGACAAAAAACTGATTGCTTATTGTATTTAGAATATAATGTAGCTCAAGTATTAGAACATAGATAGTAGTTCTGAAGGTTGATCGGGTTTTGGTAATGAGCAACTAGTTTGACTCTTCGTATAAAAGCATCTGAGCTAGTATGTTAGGCATCAGTTGATCCGATTCCTCAGTTCGACAACAACACAGACCACAATGTTCAAGCTGGTGGTGTTGCTTTCCGTCGCGGCGATGGCGGTAGCCAAGCCCGGTTTTGTGGCGGCCCCATTATCATACAGCGCCGTGTACCATGGTGCACCTGCCCTGTACTCTGCTCCTGCCGTGTACAGCGCACCGACTGTGTACAGCAACCCTGCTCTGTACCATCACCTGCGTAAACGCTCCGTCGTCGGCGTCGCTCCTGTGGCTTACAGCAGCGTGGTTCCTGCCGTCAGCTCCGTATCTCAGTACAGCTCCAGTGTAGTGCACGGATCTCCTGCCGTATACAGTGCCCCAGCTGTGTACAGTGCTCCTGCCGTCTACAGTTCTCCCGCAGTCTACGGTCACCCCGCCGTGTATGGTTCCCCTGCCGTGGTACCAGCCGTCGCCCCTCTAGCCCAGGCTCCTAACCAGCCCGCTGTGGTTTTGGATGCCGTCAACGGTGTCCCCCTCGACACACCTGAGGTAGTCGCCGCCCGCGCTGCTCACTACACCGCGAAGGCTTTGGCTCCGTTCCATCACTTGCGCAAACGCTCCGTGGGCATCGCTCCCGTGGCCTACAGCTCCGTCGTGTCTCCACTCGCATACTCTTCCCCTGTTGTCTCTCACTACTCCTCTCCTCTCGTATCTCCTTACACTTCCCCCTTCGCCTACTCCGCTGTCTACGTCAAGTAAGACTTTGAACTTCACCTGATCAACAAAACGAATGTAACAGACAGTTACAAATGAATATCGACACTGCCCAATAAAAATATTGTACATATCTTGAAAACTTGTATTTTTATTTTATTTGATCTTATTATACAAACCATGTTAGTTTTGCTAATCTCATAGGTAGAATATCATTACTGACTGCCATGAGCGACAATTTACTAATTACTAAATTAAATGAACCAAAAGCATAATGTTGTGTGCAAGTATAGATTTACAATGAGAAGTGTAAACAATACCAACCCCAAGAAGTATTTTAGATTGATTGCTAATTTCTTTTTAGATAAACTATATTCAAATAATTTATGCTTTTCCTACTATATCGTACAACATGGTGCACATGTATGACTCTATCAAGTTGATTAAATTTACCTCCATTTCTGGACCTAAGCTGTTAAGACCTTAGACCTAAGCTGTTAAGAAAAGGTCTACAAATGTCAAATGGTCTAGTTAATTAATTACTTATCTGTAAAATTTGACATTGGAAAAAAATATATTTATTTAAAATTTAAGAAAGATAGTGGTTTAATCAAAGTTATTTATGTGTTTTCTACAGCATGTCTAATGATACTTTACAGAAATTTTCATCCACATCATAGTGTCCCATTGAAGTAAAAACTAGTGAATTTGCAGAATGTGCTGTTTGTTTACAAAGATAATTAATCAAGTATAGATGGCTGGACGATAGATGATGCAGTAACACTTTTAACCGTGATCTTTTCTCTGGAAGCTACTGCCAGACTTGCATTGATATATGAAATTATACTTTTATGTCCATCCCTTCTCGTGTAGGTATTTTAGGTCAGTCTCCACCCCAGTCGTCATCTTAAATGTAAGTGACCCAGCACCTATCCCACCACACAAAATAACGTTATAAAAGATATACCAGACCTAGAAAATACCAAGTACTTAATAACAAAGCGAGCATAGAATATTTTACTACGAACATTTCTATCTATATAAACATTTATATCTCCGTGTGGTGACGGAGTAAGTACCTTTCACCACCCCATCTCATTCCATGGATGTTCGGGACTATCCGTGAATATTATCTTTACGAAATAAAAAGAAGGAAAACTTGAAAATAAACCCTATACCAATTCGTCTGGCCAGCGTGGTATTAGTAGGCCTAGTATCCCTCCGTCGTAGGATATCATATTTATCAACATCATCATGAATATTAGCCAATGGACGACCACTGATAGCCTTCTCCAAATATTTCTACCGATTATTTTTTTTAAGTACTCTTTTCTTATATGAGACTCGATAGATAAGGGAAGCAAAGGACCGTGCAAGTATAATAAAAGAGTATTTAAAAAAACTATTGATGTATTAACTCTCACTCTTGGCATTCTACACGTCAATTCACACTACACGTCAAAAGAATGTTAAGGTCCATTGCCCAAATTAAATTATTCTCTAAAGACATCAGACAAGTACATATATATTGACTATGATCATCAGCCAATGACCGTACTACTGCTACACATAGGCTTTTTCTAAATATTTCCATATTGATTATCATATCTTGTTTTTGCTATAGGTACTATTCACTCTCCAAATCCCAATGTCTCCGTTTATTCATTCCCCTATATCTAAAGGCAACGCTGACACTATTCATACTGAGTTGCTGCTAATTGACAGTCTAAGTTCAGCAATTCGAAAAAAAAAGTCGGTCAAAAATTAATACTACTTTTTAACTTACTTGCGAACGAAGATCCAAAAGAAACGTCTGAGTTATCATTAACCAACATCTCATAATTAATAGATGCCAATACACTGACGTAGTGGTTCATTATAGAAAAACAAAAAGTCAAAGAGCTTTGCATTAAAACAATATGAATAGTATATACCATGAGATTTCTTGTGAAAGTCACATAATTTGTTTTAGAATGTATAGATTAGAAATTATGTCTAAAACATTTAAAATTAAGTACTTAACAAAACGTAAACTTTGATATAAAAGTCGAGTGTTTTGTGCCTGGTACGTGAAGTTAGAAAAAAATATCGCTAAGATTCGAAATGGCACGTGTCTATAAATAATTTAATCCTCATATGTATCAATCGACAGTTGACGGAAGTTAAATATCAATGATGACAAAAAACTGATTGCTCATTGTATTTAGAATATAATGTATCTCAAGTATTAGAACATAGATAGTAGTTCTGAAGGTTGATCGGGTTTTGGTAATGAGCAACTAGTTTGACTCTTCGTATATAAGCATCTGAGCTAGTATGTTAGACATCAGTTGATCCGATTTCGACAACAACACAGACCACAATGTTCAAGCTGGTGGTGTTGCTTTCCGTCGCGGCGATGGCTGCAGCCAAGCCCGGTTTTGTGGCGGCCCCATTGTCATACAGCGCCGTGTACCATGGCACACCTGCCCTGTACTCTGCACCCGCCGTGTACAGCGCACCCACTGTCTACAGCACCCCTGCCCTGTACCATCACCTGCGTAAACGCTCCGTCGTCGGCGTCGCTCCTGTGGCTTACAGCAGCGTGGTTCCTGCCGTCAGCTCCGTATCTCAGTACAGCTCCAGTGTAGTGCACGGATCTCCTGCCGTATACAGTGCTCCAGCCGTGTACAGTGCTCCTGCCGTCTACAGTGCTCCCGCAGTCTACGGTCACCCCGCCGTGTATGGTTCCCCTGCCGTGGTACCAGCCGTCGCCCCTCTGGCCCAGGCTCCTAACCAGCCCGCTGTGGTTTTGGATGCTGTCAACGGTGTCCCCCTCGACACACCTGAGGTAGTCGCCGCCCGCGCCGCACACTACACCGCGAAGGCTTTGGCTCCGTTCCATCACTTGCGCAAACGCTCCGTGGGCATCGCTCCCGTGGCCTACAGCTCCGTCGTGTCTCCACTCGCATACTCTTCCCCTGTTGTCTCTCACTACTCCTCTCCTCTCGTATCTCCTTACACTTCTCCCTTCGCCTACTCCGCTGTCTACGTTAAGTAAGACTTTAAGCTTACACTGAGTACAACAGCATCACTGTAGCAGTACAGTTATACGAACACCAACAACTACCGAATAAAACGATTGTATACCTTGAACATAAAATGTATTTTCATTTCATTACCTACTTATACTTAGAATTTCATTTCCTATTCCTCGAGCCGCTGAAAGAGCACCTTTAAGTATGTTGAAAGAATCAATGTAAAATTCGCTTGTTGGTTCGACTTTATATTAGGAATCAAAAACTACTTAAAAATGCATGAAATTGACAAAATTATCCCTTACAATAAGTAAAGCCGCTAACTAGCCAGCTTGAAAAAATTACCGAAGTAAAAATGTGTGTAAGTTTGATGTGTATTGAGCTTAAGAAGTAATATTATAGATAGATAGGTAATTCTTTATTGCACACCAACTTACATAAATACCGTTTAGGTATAAAGGTACAATAAATACAACACAACAGTAAATGTACAATGGGCGGCCTTATCGCCAAGTGCGATCTCTTTCAGGCAACCTTATATATTATACTACATCGATAGGTAAATGCGTCAGTAAATAATAAAGCTACTTACTTTAATGCTGATTTACTTTATAAAGAAAATCACGAGCAAAGGTTTTTTTTTTATAAATTTCAACTATTATGCGAATGAACTTCTGTAGACATGAAGCAAACCTTCAAAGTTGCCTCTGCTGCCTCATTTTCTCACATATTCCTTGCTCTATTACAACAATACTCACTCATACTCATACTTAATTATTTTAACAATCATCTTGTTTTTATTAAGTTTGAGTTATTAAATATATGTATGTATGGAATAACTTTTACTTCTTCTCTCTCTTTCACTCTCAGACAGGGGCTATTTTGTAATATTTTTGGTCATATTAAAAATGTACTATTACTGGAAATAAGAATAAGAATAAGATTCAGAAAGGACACTGGATTTGTATGTATTTTTTCCTTTCTTTAACCTTAGTTAATGCTGGGACAATACATTGCCCTCCTTTTGCCCTAACTGTTCTTGAACTGCTTAACAGCGGGTATGTTGCCCTCGTCACTACTAAGATAAGCATTGTCCAACTACGAAAAAGAAAGAAGCTTTTACACTAAACCACAAGCAATCAAAGAAGATAATATAATGAAAATAATAAATAAATAATAGCCCACTAATACGCTAATCAGTAGGACTGCTATTAAGTTATGTGCATAGCTTTCAGCTTAATCGGCTATTAGTACACCCACAAGACAAGTTTTAGGACAAGATGGCTAAAGGAAACCACTCAGGAAAGAAAGGAGTGGTATGAGTACCTAAGGGAAAACAAAAATTAAAATATATATTATTTAAACATAATTTTTTATTTGCATAGTTTATTATACGTTTTAACTTTACGTTTTACTACAGTTTACAGTATTTTTTTATCTTTAATAATAGCCATGGCCATGATGACCATGGTGACTAAGGCCGTAATATCCATGACCAAAATGACCTGACCCATGATGTCCTCCATAGTAACCTTCCCCGTGATGGAGATGAGCATGCAGCACAGGAGCATGTACATCTACATGTGCTTGATGAGATACCGCCACAGGAATCACGTGTTCAACGGCACCAACATGAGCTACATGAGCTATTGGGTCGACGATATGAGGAGAACGTTTGAGAAGATGATGCGCACCGTGTCCAAGCAGTCCATGATGTACGCCTCCGTAGCCGTGAGTTCCATATCCGTAACCGTGTCCTCCAACTCCATGTCCAGCATAACCGTGAACCGGTGATACAGCTATACCACTGTGATGAACTGGAGCTACTAACGGCAGCACAGCGTGGCTGCTGCATACAGCGATAAAAGCCAACAAGACAATGAAGTGAAACATCTTGATAAATTCACTACTTGAAATCTCGAACAACAACAATGAATGTAAGTATTTGACTGAAATGTAAACGAATAGATCGCCTACTTATACTATGAATGCTTTACAAAGTGACAGGGAAAATACTAATAATAAAATTCTAATAAAAACACCTTAGAATTAACAATTTATAAATAAACTATCGTAACTTTTTATCAACAATCTCTCTATTACAAGAATAGTAACAATGGAAACGAAATTATCATGAACTTGAACTTAAAGTACACAAAAAAGAATAAATTACTATAACTTGTTCACGTATCTTAAACTATGTAGTATCAATCATCAATGAGAATGACGTTTCATAATGCGTCTCAATCCGGCCAGTACCCTGAGGGTCAAGCACGATGACGCAACGACCTGTTTGTTGGCCAAGAACTTGAACCCGTTGCACTCGCGTACGACGTAACATCTACCGTTACACGACTATAAAACAACATCTCATCTGCCTTTCGTAAACACAACTACTGTACTTTACAAAATGATTCGACTACTTTTACTTGTGAGTGTTATGTGCAAAGTTCACGGACAATTGGTACCTTTAATATACGCTGCTCCGAGTTCAGTGTCTCATCAGTCAAGAATAGATATCAGACATAGTCCAGGTGTTTTACAAGCTCCTATAGTATACAGTCCGGTGTTTGCAAGACATAATATAAACGAGAAACCTCAGGAGATTGTAATAACTCCCATGTTGGCGACAGATACTATATTAACCCCAGTGGCGTTCAGCTTTTTTCAAAATATGCCTTTAGCAAGAGCTCTTGAACATCCAATATCGATAGACAAAGTACAAGAAGAAATGGCTCGTATTGATGAAGCAGTAACGCAAAATTTGGATTTAGTGGAAAACAATGAACAAGAGGTTTTAGTGAAAGCAACAGGAGTGAACGAGCAAGATAATCAAAAAAATGAAAACTTATAACTCAGCAAAGGGAATAGTTTACAGAAGGTCATGTAATGTTATATAAGGTGCTTCGGATAAGTAAATCCGTTTTGTTGATCAGTATTCTTTTAATTAAATATTTTTTTACAAAATGTAAGTATTAAAATAATGGAGTTAACGTTAAAATCAGTGTTTTATTTATTCTTGAACATTGTAGAATACAATCTAATTTTCTTGAAATGTTCTATGAATGGTGGGAATGTGGGTGCGTACTATGAATGTGGACACACAAATTCATGTTGGAAATGTATTTATTACTCTTACGGGTCGTTTTTAGCTTAGTTAATATATTTTAATAGGTATATTTCTTATTTATGGTTATAAAATAATTCATTTTTAAATTTATTAAAAACAAAATTAACCTCTTTACAATATTAGAGTATCACAATAAAAACCACCACAAAGAAAGTAATACATTTCTTAGTGTTTGATGTATTCATCTGCCTATTTCTTAGAAAAATACCTTTTGTTGTTATAAAAATTAACTTTTGATAAGTAAGTTACTAGGCGAGGCATAACAAAAGAGGTTCTATTGTTCGATAAGCTCAAGGAAATCGAATTTATTTGGCCAAACAACAACTCGTAAGTATTTGAAATACGTAATTTGACTACTGTTGTTATGCACGCTGATTTTGAGTAACAGAAAGTAATTCATACCGCTTCTTATGCCTACTTCAACGATGAAAAGAAGACCTTAGTAGAAGGTTAAGGTTTCGAATTGCTAAAGTAGTAAAATTATAGCTACAGTACTCTATGTATATAAGTCCTTTAGAGTACACGACTCTCTGTAATATCATAAAGTTGAACAGCATTTAATTTGATCTTCTAAAACCTTAAATGAATGTTAATTAACGTATTCTAGGGTGTTTAGGATATTAATAAAATTAAACTGCGATAATACATTTAAAAAATCCAGAATTTATTTCATTTATCTTGAACATGTATGTACACAGAAAAACTATTTTACATATGTGGGAAATTTAGGATTTACAATGTCCGGAGTAGTTTTGAGTTTATACTGATTCCATTCTAGATCACTCAATTAATAAATGTGAGAATATCCGTAGGGGCTGGTGTAGGTGATAGGGGCGGTGTAGGAGATTGAGGTCAAGGGAGCGTGGGAGGTCTGAATATCGTATCTGGACTGATGGGAGTAAGAAGTGGGGGCATAGTAAGTGTTAAGAAGGGGAGCAGAGCGCTTCTTAATAAGATGAGTGTAAGAGTAAGGAGACGAGACCAAGTGGGTTGAGGGGATGTAACTTGTTGAGGGAATGTAGCTTGTTGAAGGAATAATTGGTGTCGAATACGCAGTAGACAGGATCGGTGCGGTGTAAGTCGAAGGTGCGTAGTAATTCAGAAGAGGTGCAGATCTCTTCTTGATCAGGTGAATAAGATGCGATACAGGAGCGACAGCAGGTACGATTGGTCCAGCGTGTACTAGAGGAGCGCGCAGTGGTCCAGTACTCACGTAAGGTTGAGGCAAAACGTAGGGTGTGTTGTACACCAGAGGCAGCTGAGGAGACCGTTTCTTGATGAAATGGCTGTATACCAAAGGAGCCGACGGGTAATATCCAACTGCTGGTGAAGGATGAACAATGCTGGTGTCTTGCTTGGTTATAGTTGTCGTAGCGGGAGACAAGTAGGTCGAGTATTGAGTGATGGGTGCCGGGTACAAGAAGGAACTTGGCTCAGCAGTCGCTGCAGCCACGAAGGCGCACAATACTACAAACTTGAACATTGTTTCTGTTACTCTGATGAACAACTGATGCTCTCACAGTGTACTGTTTCGTATTTATAGAAAGTTATCACTAGAACTAAGGGCGATCTCGTTTTGCAAAACCGGTGCAAGATAGTCGTTCGGGAAGTTGGTATTTAAAGGTTTCAAGGGCAACAGGGACCGGGCGGTAAGTTCATCATCGTTGTACGGGCGGGTCCCTTTGTTGTGGTACAACATCTACTGAAGAAGTGAATGACATCTTAACCTATACGAAGCGTCGGATGCATGAATATATTTAACGAGAAATGTAATGAAATACCACAATTTATTTACAAGGTTGTTCTCACCTAAAAGTAGTTCATTTATAAAAGATAAAAATAGCATTTGGTTTGTTTATACTTTTATTATAAAGTGCTGTGGGAATGTTATGACTTCTTTGGTATAGATGGTCGTCTCTCTCGCTTCACATATAAAATCGGTTTATTAATCTGCGAACATTGGTGTGGGTTATACGTTTACTTTATCTATAAGGTCTGTATTTTGTAACGTATAACTGTTAAATGTTCCTTATAAAATAAATAAATAGAGTTAGGATATGCAGTAAGTAGGTATGTTATAGAGAGAAGTGTTATATAGAGTAGATCATAAACTATTCCAAATCAATAAACACCGTAATTTTAAAGTTTGGAATTAATACCTAATCGTAGTAGAACATACACAATGATTCGCATAATAACCTAAAAAATACGGGTGTACAATCTGTATCAGACTTTATATATTTTCTTTAGTTTTAATTTCAGTTAGCAACAGTCCCTTTTTATACATCACCGCTTAAACATTTCTATACCTTTCAAATAGAAGGAATTAAATACATTTGTTTCATATAATTTCCTAGGACAGTATTTCAGTCGACACGTTATAGGAGAAAATATATTATAATTAATTTTAATGAGCTTAAATACGTGCCGTCCTAATGATACTTAACATTTTGAAGTTATATTAATTGGGTACAACAGTAATCTCGTTCTGAAATAGGTTCTATTTGAAGGCTTGTTACTACCCTGCATACTCATGAGAGTTTTCAAACCTGTTGACATACTTACTTATTAACAAAATAATAAATATTTTCTCATAAATTATTTCTCACATTATCACAAAACGCCATCTATCACATTTACTATCGCCATCCCAAACTAAGCAAGGCGTGTACTGTATGTACTAGACAACGGATAAACATACTTAAAAAAAAACAAATAGTAAATTGTAAAATATTATTAGGTTATGTATTCTTTGGTGTACAATAAAGTTTATTTGTATCGTATTGTATTGTACTTTTGAAAAACATCACAGAAATATATTTTACACTTTAAATGGACATCTTTTGATAAACTTTGTGGCTTTGTGGTCGTGTACATGGTACACTGGAGAGCAGAGGTCTCGGGTTCGATTGAAACTTTATCAGCATAAACTTAATGTTTGCATTGGTTTGCGTTTGTTATAATGATACGTATTTTTTTCCTAGAACTCCTAATAAAAGCTCTACTTAAAGGACAAGATAGTGTTGTGTGAATGTGCGAGGAATATTAAAGCTCAACTTGACACTTCTGCTTAAGAGAGGGCTGTCAAGCTAATGTGAACAACGGAATGAATATGAATCTAACTAAAAACGTGTTTTAAACCGACAACAGAAAGACCAAAGGTTCTCGCTTTAGTTGTATTTTGTATCGTCTTACTCGAGGAAGTCTTAAAAACTTTTAGAGTCTGCCAACCGTCATATACAAGAACGAAAGGAAAACTTGACAGGAAACCATAAACCGACCTGTTTGGCCTACGTGGTATTGTAGACCAAATTACTCTCTAAATTGGCTGTCATTGGACACCACAAGGCAAACACGTGTCATCAAATATATTATGTATTAACAACACGTTTTCACATAAATATTCTCTTAAAACATTTGTCAACAAAACTATACTAGTTCAGTAAATAATTATGTATTTATAAACGGAAAATTATAGCATGTAATGTCAATCATAACTGTATGTATTGGAGCATAAAGCTGCATTAAACATAATTTCAATGAAGCCGCAAAATATCTGCGGCTGACATGTTGTCCGAGTTTAATTAATAACATACTTATTAAAACCATTTGGCTATCCATATACTCATTATTAAATTAACCTTTCGCTACATGTAAGGTTTTTGAGTGATAGAAAGTATAATCATATATCAGCCATTACTTAGTTGTTCTTTACTGGAGCTCCTTTCATCATAACAGCCCATTAATTTCCCACTGCAGGGACGGGCCTCCTCCCGCGACGGAGGAATACTTGGTCTACTAATACGACGCTGGCCCGATGGATTGGTATAGGGTTTAATTTCAAGTTATCCTTCTTTTAATTTCGTAAAGATAAAATTCACGGATAGCCCCTTAGTCGGTTTTTACGACACGCATGAGATGAGATGGGGTGGTGACATATTGTATTCTTACTCCGTCACCACACGGAGAAAAGGAGCTCCTTTAAGTGTAAAGAAAAGCCCCATTCCTTGTGGTAATAAAATAAAAATACATATAATTTTGCCCTTCATTTCCCATCCCTCATGGACGTACGACTAAGCTATTTGTGCTATAATGACTGATAAAGACAATGATACAACACGAAATTCGTTCTTAGACACACATAAAACATATTTCAATAGAAATAATCTCTTCTCAATTACCTAGCTAGATATAGTATTAATTAAAATACGTTATCACATATTTCTTGGTAGCAGTTAGACTGAAGGCCAATATTTTAAATCTAATTACATGTTTTTGATAATAACGTTAAGTGGGCTTCATTCTAAGTAAACTATTGGGAGTAAACGGATCAATATCAGTCAGGACGATTTGAGGTCGAGCGCAGAAGTAGGTATTGATAGGTAGGGTTACCGGAATCTTTAAGCTGTCGGTTGCAGCTTCGGATCTCTAACTAGAACATAGACCATATACTGTGCCCTTGGCCCAGACACCTTCATCATATCACCCAACCGACGTCCACTGCTGCATAGGCCTCTTCCAACCTTACTATAAAGGATTTAGTCGACGAATTCTGCATTGGAAACATATAGCTATCGTCAAGAAAGAAAAAAACGGCTTCATTAAAACCTATTGTGTCGACTCCCTGGTTCTGTGTGAATAAGAGGACGAACGTGGTTTTCGACCTTGTTTATGAAAAAAAATCAATGCCAACAAAAAAATAAAACTAACACCTTCTACACACAGTCGGTGAAGAGGAATGTAAAATTTCAGTAATGTTCTTGATAATTATTTATTATTTTAGTTTGTTTTTTTAATTTGCATGTTGTGGTTTCCTGTTATTGAAGGAATACATGCAATGTTCCTGTAGTTTTTTATATTAATTCTAATGTGTATTGCCTTTGTTGGAGACACATAAAATATAAAAATAAATAATTTACTACAAGCATAATGCAGGTACTTACAAAGATAATTTTAATATTGTAAGTTACTCAATTCCTATGCATACATAAAGTATTTCTACGTAACTTCTATAATAAATGCATTACATTCAGAATTAAAGTTTAAAAACAAAGTTAATTAATTACTTTAATTACTACAACTAAGTATGAAATGAGATATATAGCGTATAAAGCATTATAAGTAAGTAATTATTTTTAAAACAAATTTAAATTATTCATGTCTACGTTATATTCATATAGGCACATTTTTATTTAATTCTTATACATTTATGTAAATAAATTGTAACCATAGAGTATTTTTTTTACTTAAGCAACATTGTCGTTCAAAATCGTTCTATAGATAAAAGTACGTTTCGTCTAAAGTTCATTATTGTGTATAACACAATGCAGTGTCCATACATGGTTCACGTGCATTGTTTTACTATTGTGTCAGCTGGCGGCACTGTGAAAGGGTTAAAAGTGGCCAAATAAATAACTCTCCGTGTGGTGACGAAGTTAGAATACAATATGTCACAACCCTATCGCATCCCATGGGTGTCGTAAAAACCGACTAAGGGACTATACATACGAAATAAAAAGAAGGAAAACTTGAAATTAAACCCTATACCAATCCGTCTGGCCAGCGTGGTATTAGTGGCCAAGTATTCCTCCGTCATGGGAGGAGGCGCGTTCCTGCAGTGGGGCATTAATGGGCTGTTATGATGAAATAAATAACTTCGTTGCATTACTATTTTGCTGTTGCATTCATTTTTGTACTCGCGCTGTCCATCAGAATCAATATGATCATATTGGAGTGTCTTCGTTTAGCTAAACAAAGGTATTGGTTAAGTTAAACATTCTTGAGCTGTTAAAGTTTGTGGAGCTATTTACTATTAAGCTAAAGAAGCCCTCGCTCTACATAAAACATACCGCTTTACATGTTATGCATTATAATTAAATAGCCAGTACAACGGGTCACTTTAAGTATCGTATCTTTGTTTATGATAAACAAAAACATATTATGTTCTATAATATCAAAGGAAAGTAGTCCTGTTCAGGGTCAACGATGCGTTCCGGCACCGCCCGTCTTGTTCAACTTATCATAGTAGTTAGTATATAAAGCGTATGTGACAATACACCTGCATCAGTTTATCTGAGCTTCTACAACAACACAGACCACATTCTCATACAAGATGATGAAGCTGGTGGTGCTGTCCTGCGTGTTGGCGGCGGCGGCTGGTGGTCTGATCGCACCACTCGCCTACACAGCGCCCTTCGCTTACACATCTCCATTGTGGGCGCCATACAACTACAACTACAGAGGGCCGCTGTCCCTCGCTCCTGGCCAGCCCGCTAACATCCTTGGATCCGACGGCAGACCACTCGACACATTGGACGTCAACTTGGACCGCTCGGCGCATTTAACAGCCAAGGCTCTGGCTGGTAGTGGTGTGCACTTACTCAAGAAGCGCTCCGCATCTCTGATCGCACCGATCGCGCTGACCTACGGCGCTGTTGCCCACGCACCTCTCGCCTACTCCGCCTACTCCGCGCCGCTCGCTTACTCTGCGCCAGTCCTCTCTACACACTACGCTGCGCCCATCGCTTACTCACACACCCCTCTCGCTCACTGGTAAACTGTATCAATTACAATAAGAACAAATAAAATAAAAGCAATGAAGTGATAAATTATTTTTTTCTTTTATTTATTTAGTACCTAATAGTCATCACGTATATTCAAAAATATATAACTTCTAAATAGTTTTCGAGTTATTAAGTTAAAATGTCTTTCTTTTCATAAGAGTAATAATAGTCTTAGGTGTATTTTCACACTTTACAAAATCTCTTCGTTGGCGTTCTCGTAAAACAAATTGGCGTTCTCGTAAAACACTTTTTTTATTTCATTCAATTATTTAATTCCACCTCGATTAAAAAAGTTTACAACTGGCATAACTAAGTATATACAGGGCTTAACTAATTCAGCAAATGAATGAACAGAAGCCTAACTTAGGTATAAAGACAGATTCCCTACTTTGAGTAGTCAGTAAAAATAGCAATTTTAATTATTCACCTTTAATTCAAAAAGTTTCTAATTGGTTTACCGCCCCAACTTGGTATTAGCATTTCGGTGACTATTCTATATTGTTTATTTGTAACAAATTCCAAGAAAGAGGTCTATCCCTATTTAGCCCTGAAATATACAACAATCATCATAACAGCGCATTCATGTCCCACTGCAGGGACGGGCCTCCTCCCGTGACAAAGGCATACTTGGCCTACTAATACCACGCTGGCCAGACGGATTGGTATAGGTTTTAATTTCAAGTTTTCCTTCTTTTTATTTCGTAAAAATAATATTTACGGATAGTCCCTTACTCGGATTTTACGACACCCATGGGATGGGATGATGATACGGTGGTGATAAGTCTATTGTATTCTTACATCTTCAAAAAATCAAAAAAGTAGGTGACAAAACCCAATTAAAATCTTATCTTGTTTAAATTAAACATATTGACGGTATAAATTTATTAATTTCAACCTCGGTGGCGCGCCGGTAGAGCCAGCGGCTGCCGCGCCTGGGATCTGGGGATCTGGGGATCGAACCCACAACCATGAGGTTGTGGGTTCGATCCCCACGCAGGACAGTAATTTGTGAGATCCATAAATTATTGTCCTGAGTCTGGGTGTTCTATGTGTCCGTTAATTGATGTTTGTAAAAGTCCCCGCGACACAGGGCTGGATCCCTATTGCTGGGGTTTCCTTCAAAAAAAAAAAAAAAAATACACATTGATCAGATATTTCATAATGAAAACTCAATTTTGGTATAAATGTTACAGTCAAAACTCATGGCCGGTCAAAACCACTTTTAACTGCGTAAAACAGTCAATAGTGGTTTTGACCGACGTCCTTAGTCAAAACCACTATTGACTGTTTTTTGCAGTCAAAAGTGGTTTTGACCATCGATGTTAGTCAAAACTCATTGAAAATTGATCTTTTAATACAAATATGAAGGTAAAAATCCGAAACAGTTGGTTAGGTTAGGTCAGTGCGGTGACCAAAGGACGCACGAGCCGAGCGAGCGAAGCGAGCGTGCCGCGGGAGCAGCCGGCGAGTGCTAGAAACATTTTTTTATGTAAAACTAGAATATAGTATTATTATTTTCTAGCACTAACCGGCCGCTCCCGCGGCACGCTCGCTTGGCTCGTGCGTCCTTTGGTCACCATACTAACCTAACCTAACCAACTGTTTCGGACTTTTACCTTCATATTTATATTCAAATACCAAACACAAAGGATTTAGTTTTTTGGGAATATTCCATTTCTGAGAACCCTTTGGGAAAATTTCCCGTCTGAAGTAAGAGTTAAGCCTAATGTAACTCTTTCTTTTACGGCCTCTGTGGCGTAGTGGCGTTTCCCGTTCAATGCAAATGTGTGCATGAATACGATTATTTGCATTGGTCTGAGTGTTTCTATGTATAATATGTATTTACAAAAAAAAAGTATTTAAGTATTAATATCCGTTGTTCTGTTACCCATACCACAAGCAGGTTAAGCCTAGCTTACTTTGGGAACAGATAGCGCTGTGTAGAGATGTCCGTAAATATTTAAGCAAGCTAAGCTAAGTGCTTATGCTTAGGTATATACCTTCCGTGTTTTTCTACAACACTTCCGAACAAAAATATAAAACAGTATATCAATAAAAACTAAAAGGTGCCTTAAAGGATAATAAAACTAAGGCATTGGTTGATTTTCTATGATGGTAACATTCGTTTATTTACATTGTCTTCGTTTTTTTAATTCACCAGTGAGCAAGAGGTGCGTGTGAGTAAGCAATGGGTGCAGCGTAGTGTGTAGAGAGGACTGGCGCAGAGTAAGCGAGCGGCGCGGAGTAGGCGGAGTAGGCGAGAGGTGCGTGGGCAACAGCGCCGTGGGTCAGCGCGATTGGCGCGATCAGAGATGCGGAACGCTTCTTGAGTAAGTGCACACCAGCACCAGCCAGAGCCTTGGCGGTGTAGTGAGCAGAGCGGTCCAAGTTGACGTCCAAGGTATCGAGAGGCCTGCCATCAGCCGCCAAGATGTTGGCTGGCTGGCCGGGAGCGAGAGACAGCGGCCCTCTATAGTTGTGTGGTGCCCACAGAGGAGCTGCGTAAGCGAAGGGTGCTGTGTAGGCGAGTGGTGCAATTACAGAACGCTTCTTGAGGTAATGCACACCACCAGACAAAGCCTTGGCGGTAAAGTGAGCAGAGCGGTCCAAATTGACGTCCAAGGTATCCAGGGGCCTACCGTCAGCAGCGAGGATATTAGCTGGCTGGCCGGGAGCGAGGGACAGCGGTCCCCTATAGTTGTGCGGCGTCCACAGAGGAGAGGTGTAAGCGAAGGGCGCTGTGTAGGCGAGTGGTGCGATAAGACTACCAGCCGCCGCCGCCAACACGCAGGACAACACCACCAGCTTCATCATCTTGTATGAGAATGTGGTCTGTGTTGTTGTAGAAGCTCAGATAAACTGATGCAGGTGTATTGTCACATACGCTTTATATACTAACAACTATGATAAGTTGAACAAGACGGGCGGTGCCGGAACGCATCGTTGACCCTGAACAGGACTACTTTCCTTTGATATTATAGAACATAATATGTTTTTGTTTATCATAAACAAAGATACGATACTTAAAGTGACCCGTTGTACTGGCTATTTAATTATGTAGTTTTATTTATGACTTATCTCCATGCCTTACAAAAAACTTGTGCGAAAAAAAAATATAATTTTTTAAACTTATGATTTATTTTGCATGGAATCTTAACGATCTCGATAATCCATAAAGTAAATTTATCTTCAGAAACTTATAAAGTGGATTGATATATTTTTAAGATTCTTAATAATGTGTGCTAGTTACAGTCACAGTTTTATTTTTGAAAATGTGTTTATACTTAATAGCATATCTTGCGAGCATAATCCTGGTTCCCTAAAACTGATTACTATCAAACAAATATTCGTGAATAGCTTCATATTAATGAGACGCCCAACAAATTCGTGTAGGCAACTTTTGTGGTGGCAAGCAGACTTGGCAAGAATATAATATTATAACGACTTGATGATCCCTAAATATTTATTATTCACAGATGTTTTTTTGTGAATCTCAAGATACTTACTATTCGAAAAAATTGTCCTACAAAATATGTGGTCTAATCACTTTTGTTTCATAAATATGCTTTCACATAGATTTCTACATTTTTGAAACAATATGACTAGCTAACTTTCATTATACTCGTAGTTAGTAGGCTTATTAATTGATATCAAGTAGTCAGATTCAATCACTTTTATCGTGTAGGTACAAGTCTTTTGATAACACATATTATTATTATAACCAGTCATATATTTTTACATTGTAATGTTCATAATGTAAGTAAAGGAAAGGTGTGTTAACACACTTTTCGATGTATGAACATATTTTTGTATTTATATTGTAGTATAGAATGTATTTTTATTCTCCGTGTGGTGACGGAGTAAGAATACAGTGTGTCACCACCTCATCTCATTCCATGGGTGTCGTTAAAACCGACTAAGGGACTATTCGTGAATATTTTCTTTACGTAATAAAAAGAAGGAAAACTTAAAATTAAACCCTATACCAATCCGTTTGGCCAGCCTGGTATTAGAAGGCCAAGTATCCCTCCGTCACGGGAGGAGGCCAGTCCCTGCAGTGGGACATTAGTGGGCTGTTATGATGATAGAATGTTTGCCCATAACATCTACAAAACAGCTATTTTTAAAAACTTAAAGTGCTTTAGGAGTTTAAAAAAACTAAGTTCTTTCATGATGGTAACATTTGTTTATTTATATTATATTCTTCTTATTTTTTTTGGTTTCACCAGCGTACAAGAGGTGCGTGTGAGTAAGCGATGGGAGCAGCGTAGTGTGTAGAGAGGACTGGCGCAGAGTAAGCGAGCGGCGCGGAGTAGGTGGAGTAGGCGAGAGGTGCGTGAGCCACGGCGCCGTGGGTCAGCGCGATCGGCGCGATCAGAGATGCGGAACGCTTCTTGAGTAAGTGCACACCAGCACCAGCCAGAGCCTTGGCGGTGTAGTGAGCAGAGCGGTCCAAGTTGACGTCCAAGGTATCCAGGGGCCTGCCGTCAGCAGCCAGGATGTTAGCGGGCTGGCCGGGAGCGAGGGACAGCGGTCCCCTATAGTTGTGCGGCGTCCACAGAGGAGCTGCGTAAGCGAAGGGCGCTGTGTAGGCGAGTGGTGCGATAAGACTACCAGCCGCCGCCGCCAACACGCAGGACAACACCACCAGCTTCATCATCTTGTATGAGAATGTGGTCTGTGTTGTTGTAGAAGCTCAGATAAACTGATGCAGGTGTATCTTATCTTATATACGTGGCCTTACGGTTGATAACCTAATCGGCTTTCACAACCTCGCGCGGACATAGGGGTGAGCGAAGCTCTCAACCCCAGACTAACCTAGACTAGGCTGTTCTCAGTGCAACCTAGGGTGGCTAATTTAGCCTGACCAGTATAAATATGTGTTATGTATGTGTGTGATGTGTGGGGTGAGTGTGTGAAGTGCGAGGAGTAGTGCTCGCCCCGCGCCTTCGGGTACGGGGTCTGGGACGAGAGGGGGGAGCTCTCAACTCCTCCATGCGGTTTTGGTGTAGTGTTATTTCATCATCGGGTACGGAAAGCACGTACCGAGGTCTCTTTACTTTCGAGATTTGGGATATCGTGTAATTAGCTGCGCTAGAGATCAGTGGGTTGGGGTGCTGTGATGCGGACTCGAAGTAGGACTGGGAATAGGTTTTTAGGAGTTTGGGGATTGAGGGAAGGCAAAGATCTGCATGTATCTCAACGTTGCGCATGTACCAGCGAGCGCCTGTAATTTTGCGAAGAATTTTGTTCTGTGTTGTTTGTATTCTTTTAATATGGCGCTGTGGTGCATGCGCAAAGGCGGGTGACCCGTAGGTCATGATGGGTCTAATGCAGGTGGTGTAGATCTGCACCTTCAGTCGGAGTGATAGCTTAGAGCGCGCATTGAGCAGGTGGTGAAGGCGAGCCGCCGCCTGGCGAGCTCGTGTGCATGCGGCCTTGATGTGAGTGGCAAACGTGAGTGTACGGTCAAGTGTTATTCCCAGGTATTTGGCCTTGTCTCCCCAAGGAATTGGGGTGCCATTGATTTTTACTGGCGGGGCCAGTGTGGGCCCGTTTTGGCGTTTTCTATGGAAAAGTATGGCCTGGGTTTTATCAGCATTTACCTCGATCCTCCATCTGCTGAACCACTCCGAGAGCCGGTTCACCGCAGTTTGGAGTATCGAGGAGATGCTGTTTAAGCTACGGCCCGAATAAAAAATGCAGGTATCGTCTGCGAATAGGGCTAGCGAGGTACGTGGATGTTTTGGGATGTCTTGAGTGTATAGGTTAAATAGGAGAGGAGATAGCACGGATCCTTGTGGGACTCCGGCGAGGATGGGATGAGGGGAGGAAAGCACACCCTCGACTCTGTACCGAAAGCTGCGATCGGTGAGGTAGTCCTTAATTATAAAAACCAGCTGGGATGGTATCCCCAGCTTGAAGAGTTTATAAATAAGGCCATTATGCCAAACCTTATCGAAGGCTTTCGCCACATCGAAGAAGATGGCTCCCGTGAGCAGTGAGGTTCGAAACCCGGCAGTCACGCACTCAACCAGGCGATGAACCTGGTGAACACACGAGTGTCCGGCTCTAAAACCAAACTGCTCGTCGGGTAGAAGGTGGTTCGAGGTGACGTGGGATAGGAGGCGATTGTAGAGGAGACGTTCGTAGAGTTTAGCCATACCGTTGAGGAGGCTGATGGGGCGATAGCTAGATGGGTGGGAGTTAGGTTTGTCGGGCTTAGGGATACCTATCACGATGGCCTCTTTCCACTGTTGTGGAAAGAACCCATCGCTCAAGGCATTGTTAAGGATGATGGTAAGGAGGTGAATGAGGGGGGGAGGGAACATGCGTAGTACCCTATTGGCAATGTTGTCTTGCCCTGGCGCCTTCCTCTTATGAAGATCTGAGATTAGACGGGCGACCTCGTCGGTAGTTATTGCGGGGATGGAGGAATTTGCAGTGAAGGGAGGTAGTGGTATCGCCAATTGTCGTTCCACTTCTCCATTGACCATATCAATGTGAGAGGGGTCGACTGGGAGGGTACTGGGTGAACATTGGACGGCGAGACAGTCGGCTAGACACTCAGCCTTGTCTACATCGCCGAATGCGTCGGGAAGGTTTGATGCAGGTGTATTGTCACATACGCTTTATATACTAACTACTATGATAAGTTGTACAAGACGGGCGGTGCCGGAACGCATCGTCGACCTTGAACAGGACTACTTTTCATTGATTGAATAAAGTACAGTTAGTTACGTATTACTTAATTACCGTAGGTACTACTTAGATTCATTAACGATTATTTAACAAGTTCCTTAGTATTTGATAGTGCTTTATTGCGGTAAGTCAACAACGCAATAGTCTAGGATTCACAATGTACTGCGTCTATGTGGTACCAAAGTAAGGATAAAATTCTCACCTACAGATGTTACCTGTAGGTATCAAAAATGTCAACACCTTGAGGCGATTTAGTAGTTTATATTTTTTGCACGAGACCCGTTCATAAAGTGAAACGTCCATTGCCCTATAGAAAAAGTGCTTCAAAACTATAGCTCTGTTCATATTAGCATTATTATTTCCTAATTAGCCAAAAAGACACAAAACAGTTATAAACAATAACTTTGTATTAAGTACTTAATAGACATAATTTTCCTCATCATTGGAGATGACCACCTAAATATACTCGTAAAATCAAATCATGGCTGCATTTGTTTAGGTTCTTATGCACCAAGCTAGAAGAAGTGTAAAATAACGCCGGAAATAATATTTTGCGGCTTTAAGACTAGGCACAAACGGGCCACCGAACCACATAGCCACTGGTGGCCAGTGACAGCCACTTTACACACTTTTTCCTATACTTTATATAGACGTACCGCAGACGTGTAGCCGGTGGCGGCCACTCGTTACAAGTACAAAATATATGAAAAAGTTTGTTAAGTGGCTGTCGCTGGTCACCAGTGGCTGTGGTCAATGGTCGTTTGTGCCTGGCCTAAAAAACGACAAAAACAAAACAAATCTACAATTGACTTCAATCGTAGACAATTATTCTTCCTCTTACTAGCTTTTGTATATGAAGGCAAGGGTGTGTTCCAAAGGGTTGAGTCCAAATATAACCACGGTGCCGAAATTATTTACTTTTACGATTCGAGACCAAAATGGTAACACTCCGTATTCAAAGTCCGTCAGTATACACTTTGGAGTTCAGTTATTAGTTACAGATTTGAAAAGTGAATAGTGAATTCAAATGCTCTTTTTAATTTCATCTTCAATTTACGACAATGCCATCACTATCTAGTGAAAATGACAGAATTGCAATGGGTATTGCCATAATCAATATTAAATTTTCGAAATCACCTTTTCCATTGGGCAAAAGACCAACGACTGTACGGCGTAACATTAATAAATGAAAACAAAACTTTTTTGAGACGTTGCAAGTGAAATTGCAAGGCTGGCCAGCCATTTTTTACAAATCATTGTTGAGTATAATATGTTTATTGTTTTCAGGACGTCACTACCAACACGACATCACAGCGTTAATAATACTTAGATTTACGGTCTAAGTTTAGGGATTATGAAAGAAAAATACTGTATTCAAGTAACTCTCTTTATAAACTAGAGGCAGTATACAGTCGAATAATCTAAATTTTGTTTATATTACAATTTACCAAAGACGTCCAAGACCAGCATGGCCCAGACCTCCCAAAGGACCTAATCCTCCTAAATGGCCCAAACCTAGAGGTGCAATTGGTCCAAGCCAGGCAGCTACAGCGGGAACTCCAAGAGCGGGAACACCAAGAGCAGCATGGCTCAGACCAAGACCAAGACCATGTACAGCTGGCACGTCAATGCGGGCGGTGTGCGACCAAGCGGCGGGCGCGAGCAGAGGAGCTGATCGCTTGCCCAGGATGTGAGCACCACCGTCGACAGCCCTGGCGGTGTAGTGCAGAGCACGGTCAACGTTCACACTGAGGGTATCCAAAGGCCTGCCGTCGGTAGCCACGATGTTGGCGGGCTGTCCGGGAGCCAGGGACAGAGGTCCTCTGTAGTTGTACGCGGCACCATGTAGAGGAGCAGCTACGGCCACGGCGGGGCCAGCGTGAGCAAGAGGTGCAGCGACGACGGGCGCACCCCATGGTGCAGCGACTGCACCGAGATGAGCAGCTCCTAATGGCAGACCGAGACCGCCCCAGGCAGGAGCAACGCCTAAGCCACCGAGACCGAGGAGGCTAGGCTTAGCTGAGGCTACAGCCAACACGACGGACAACACCACCAGCTTGAACATTGTGGTCTGTGTTGTTATCTAAGCAGAGAGCAACTGATATTCTAACCCTCTAAGCTTTAGCTTTTATACTAATCAATTTCGTAGGCGTATTCCAGATACCTTTGTGACGTCGGCAAATATGCGGTTAGGCGTTGGCTATAGGTCGCCAGTGGAAAGAAAAGGACTACGGGGCGACCGCGACGCAAGCACTAGAAGCAGTAACCAGCATGCGTCGACACAGTTATGTCTAAATTCAACTCTAAGCAAATCAGTATAAATTTGAAAATGTATCCAGAAACGTAATGCTTCCATGTTTGCCTTGAGAGTGTTGATAAAGGGCCGCTCACTTTTCTTGATTACTTGTGATATTGATGCGAAAAAATATGAAATTACTCTCTACTACGTAATAAACATACGTTTACGTCTGTAATAATTACGCGATCTTAATTAAAGATTCAACAGACAGATTCCTATCAAAGAGTAACGTAATGTCGGTATAATTTGTTTCTCTTTACATAGTATTATTCAAATTTGCGGAATGTTAAAGTAACTATACTTGACTGATTCAGATGAGTACTTATTATAAACAGACGTAGTAATTATAATTTTCATCTTACATAATGACATAGAAAATACTCTTTCTCGTCCTATTAGGTAATGTAAATTAATAAGACTTAAAGACATTTAAAAAAATGTGTTTCATTCAAAAAGACGGACCACTCGAAACAAATCTTTAGCAAGTTAAACTATTAAAAGTAATTTGCAGAGTTCACACCTTGTACTATTAAATTTATCTAGATCATTGTGACGCTCATTTATGGTCAATTTGTAGTCTTGTTATCATTACACGATGTTTATAGCAAATTAAACTTACCTAGTGCTTGTGTAACTAATTGTAACTCTGTAGTTATAGGTTAATGGTGTTAAAACCAGAAACTTTAAAGTAATCATATCGTCTCATCCTTTGGATGGCATAAAAGTGGACTAAGGGAGAAACAACACATAGGTATAAGTAATTTTTTTTTACGTAAACTTTTCATTAAGCCAATGTAATTTTGTACCAATCCACGTAACAGTCCAAGTATAAGTAGGCTAAGTTGCCATTGCATGAAGCTCGTCCTTACAGTGGGTACTTTATGGCCCACTGTGATTAGATTTGATACTTATTAATTTAAAATTAAAAACTAGAGGACCGTGCAAGAGGTCCCGTTTTTAAGTCCCATGCTAGACAATTATGTGCAACGTGCCTTATAACAACAAACATACACAGAATATAGGCTGATAACATTATACCCTTTCGCGCATTCAAAAATAAACAATTTATTTCATTTATTGTAATAATTAAATACAAAATCACTAATTAATTAATTAGCGTCACCATTAACACAAAACTGTGACGTAACAAAACCTCTTACGATAAGATCGTGTACAAGTATATCTGCGTAACATGTTCGTGTATTAAAGCAATGAACATTCAACTTGACCCTCCACACATGGACTATGACGTATTAAACTTGTTTCTAACACATACGTACGTATTTTATTAACATAATATAGTTACTTACTGGTTATATGTAATCCGTGTGGTGACGGAGTAAGAATACAATATGTCACTACCCCATCTCATCCCATGGGTGTCGTAAAAACAGACTAAGGGACTATCTGTGAATATTACCTTTACATAGAATGAAGGAAAACTTGAAATTAAACCCTATACCAATCCGTCTGGCCAGCGTGGTATTAGTAGGCCTCCGTCACGGGAGGAGGCCCGTCCCTGCAGTGGGACATTATTGGGCTGTTATGATGATGAGTGGTTATATGTTGTTGCTTTCGTTGACGATGGTGTATAGAAGGCGTCCTTAACTATTGTTTTACTAGTCCAGTAATGTCCTAATGCAAGGACGGCTTTACTGTACCAGGAAAATGTGGAAAGATAATAACTATATGGATGAAAAAATAAAAAAATGTACTACTTGACTGAATTTTACTAAATTACGGGATTCCCAACTCTGTGTGGATATTATAGAGCAGTTATGGTCGTAATGAAATTCATATCAGAAATTTACAATAAACATGCATAGATACTACGTTCAATGGACTATTATGATAATCTCTTCGAACTCCGTTGAACGGATGGAAAGGCTTACTCGCAAACTTTGCCTGATTGATGCTGGCAAATTTTGCCTGCTAAGTAATACACAGTAGCCAGAGGTGTGAAAAAGAAGAACTGATATAGGGTTTATTAGCAAGTTTTCTCTTCTCTTTGTAGAGATGATATAACTGAGTGATTTTATTTAGCGGGCTTTTCCGACATTTTAACTCCACTAGCAAATAAAGCTGCTGCATTACTATATAAAAACAATAAAAGTTTAAACGTTTTTTTTTGCACATGAAGGAAGTACTACGCCTTTAGTTATCAAGAACGGACACGTTTTATAATTTATTATAACTAAATTATTTCCTTTTACTTAACCTACCGCGTTACAAAGTATAATAGATAGGGTTTACCAAATGATCTAACATTAGTTATTATTACATCAGCTCAAATATCTGGCGCAATGTTGGTACAATACTGGTTTACTTCTGGACATTGCGATTAAGTTTACTGTCGTGGGCTTAAGAAACCTTATCATAATAAGAAATGAAATATTTGATTTATACATATTTGTTACTAGATAAACCATAATTTCTAAATGATCGCGTTCGTGTAAGGTTTACCAAATCGTTTCTTGATGGTTGTGTTTCTTTTTCTCGTATTCTGAGAACGAACCATTATAAAAGTAATCAACATGGCAATATAAATAAATCCTCACACATTCACACATCGCCACTTAGTCCCAAACTAAGCAAAGCTTACAAGCTTTGCTTAGTTTTGCTTTAGTTTGCTATTTTTATCCGTTATCTAGTACCCATAGTACACTATGGGTACTAGACAACGGGTAAAAATACTTATATACTTTTTTATGTGTAAATACATACGTAGAAAATACTCAGACCAATGCAAACAATCATTTTCAACATGACAGAATTGTACCTGATGGAAAGCGCAAGTACAGCCTAGCAATTAAGGTAAAGGATGGTCCTGGTGGTCCTGATTCCCGAAATGGTGGTTGTGCATCGACTGATCTCCTAATACGATATTAAAGTGCTTATGAGTTAGTTCGAATGTCGAGTCAAAGTCATGCGGTCAAAGCTCACCTACCACCTAAAATGTTGATTATCACATTTGGCACCGTTTTTGTCACACAAGCCCTACATAGTGCATAACAAAATGCACTAAGGAGTTTTTGATAGTTACTTGCGTTATGTAAAACTAACAGTTCAACGGTTAAGCTGTCTCATATTATCACTCATATTATGAGGTTGAACTTCAACCTCATAATATGAGAGGAATATTACATTACTAAAACATTTTTAGTTTTCTAAAAAAGACAACTTCTGCGCTATACTTTACAAACATCAATGTTATAACATGTGGATCGCAAAATGTGTAATATTCGAACCCACGGCCTCGTGCTCCGCTTCCGCTAGCAAAAATATCAATTTATCAATCCAAAATATGTCAAAACTATAGTTAGTTGACTAAAGTATTACTTATCGTAAAACACGCCAACACAAACATAAAATTGCATATTCCAAGTCGTGCTTTGTCTCTGCATAAACGACTCAAAAACTCTCATCTCACCTTTTGCATTGAAAATGGGATTGTCGCATAATAATAGCTTTGCATGACATTGGTATAAACAATCAAGCACCTATTATGTATTACGGTTAAACTAGAACCTTGACAATACACTGAGCTATTTAATTACCTCTGTGTGACTTTATGACAAAATAAATAATTAATTAGTTCTATACCTTTTAATAGAATTTGCAAGTTGGGCATTCCCCTTCGAGGTGGATGGAGAGTCTCATAAAGGTAACGGGCATTCCATGGATAAGAAATCATGGATTTCCCGTAACCTTTGAACTTCAATCATACTTTTTTTGATATTTTGTTACTTTTGTCGTTTTACAAACGAAATTATATTTCGTTATATAGTTAATTTTTAATAATATTTAGTTATATAGTTCGTTTAGAGTTAATATTATTAACTCTTGTCATCTAAAGGGTCATCACTAACGGACAGAAAGGCCATCCAGGCTCAATTAAATGCATTGAGCCTAGATGTACTGTGTCCGTTAATTTAATATTGGTATAAAAGTCCTTGCTAGTCAGGGCCAGAGTGTGGATATGAAAATATGAACGTTTGTTACTCTTTTAAGTAAAAACTAGGGAATGGGTTATTTATACTTTTTTTATGGTTTGCAAAACTGAACTAACTAACTAATCATGAGCAGACGAAATTGCAAGCACCAGCTACATCCCAGATAAGGATATTTCTTATAAAAATATACTAAATTAAGTAATATTTTAAATAACCACAAAATTACAGTGTTTGCATAATAAACTAGGTTAACTTTATGTTAATTCTATGAGATAGTTGTACCAGAATGGTCTGTACTTGTGGTCACGGAATGCTATTTGTCATTACCGAAGGCCTTGTTATATATATGTTCAATGTTGTTTATTTTTCTAAATAATGTTTAATTATAGCTTACAGTTGAAATAGCTTCATTAAAGGAATAGTTATTATATACATAGTAGACGATCTCTATGGCGTAGTGGTTATGTTACATGACAGCTACGCAGACGTCTCGGGTTCGATTC
This sequence comes from Schrankia costaestrigalis, assembly GCA_905475405.1. Lineage (NCBI taxonomy): Eukaryota > Metazoa > Arthropoda > Insecta > Lepidoptera > Erebidae > Schrankia > Schrankia costaestrigalis. Next base: position 11,625,875 of record FR997838.1, read on the forward strand.
CCGCTCAATGCAAATATTTGTATGCATAAACACGATTGTTTGCATTGGTCTGTGTGTTTTCTATGTACATAATAATATGAATGTATTTACAAAAAAAAAAGTTTTTAAGTATGTTTATCCGTTGTCTAGTACCCATGGTACAAGCTTTGCTTAGTTTGGGACTAGATGGCGTTGTGTGAGTGTGTGAAGAATATTTGTAATATTTATTTATATAGCGACTACAAGTTTACCTTCTTTTGCAAAGTAAATCATGTGGCTTTACTAGCTTTTTTGTTATCTATTCGACGACAAAAGGTGTTGAGATTATACCTGTATTTATAGTCAATCACCACAGGGAATCGGAATCGGTTTTAAGTTACGTTTATTTCTACTCGTATACTCGAGTTCGATTCCCGCTGAATGCAAATCTTTGTGCACATAATTACAATTGTTATTATAGCCACACTAGCTTACTAGATATTACTAGCCGGATTGATTTTTATCTAAAGTTTTCATATTAACGTTTTTGTAGAGCTTATTATTATACAATAAAGTTTCGTTTAGTGAGCATTTATGATACGTAGATGTGTCACTACATTTCAGTGCATAAATTAACATTTACAGGATTCTTACTCCTTCATCACACGGCAAGCAGAATATAGAAATAAAAATATTTATCACTAATTAGTTTACCATCCGTGTGGTGACAGAGTAAAATACAATATGTCACCACCCCATCTCATCCCATGGGTGTCGTAAAAACCGACTAAGAGAGTATCCGTGAATATTATCTTTACGAAATAAAAAGAATGAAAACTTAAAATTAAACCCTATCAATCCGTCTGGCCAAAGTGGTATTAGTAGGCCAAGTATCTCTCCGTCACGGGAGGAGGCCCGTCCCTGCAGTGGGACATTAATGGGCTGTTATGATGAGGTTACTTACACTGGCTAACTTTTTACTTAAACCTTTGCTAACCGTCCACTAAGTCCAATGTCAATGTTTCGCAAAAAAAAAACTAACTACAAATTCTATCCATGAACTTCGTTCGTTACTAGTTCAATGTTAACAATTACGAAAGCGTATAATAATATGTAAGTAAGCAAAGCCTTCCTAAATACCACGAAATTACTAAATAGTAGGCTCTTCCTTTACTATTTTGATTTCCGAATCACCTTCCGTCTTATAAGTTATACATAAACCCTCATGAACACTGTAAGGACAGGCCCTTTCTATATGCAAAGAGAATCTTGGCCTACAGATACCACACCAGCAATGATGACGTGGTACAACCTCAAACATTCATCATCATCATAACAGCCCATCAATGTCCCACTGCAGGGACGGGCCTCCTCCCGTGACGGAGGGATATTTGGCTTACTAATACCACGCTGGCCAGGCCAGACGGATTGGTACAAGGTTTAATTGCAAGTTTTACTTCTTTTTATTTCGTTAAGATGATAGCCCCTTAGTAGGTTTTTACGACACCCATGGGATGAGCTGATGGGGTGTTGACATTATTGTATTCTTACTCCGTCACCACACAGAGAAATTTTTAATATTACTGTAATACTAATAAGACAACGGGTATGTATCTTCCGTGATACGTCGTATCACTAAACGTAAGGTTGCATTAATAAATGTTGATAATGAGCAAACATATTTTAATCTCTAAATAATGCATAACACAGCCCGCGTAAAGTAGTTCTGTCGTCAGAGACAAACTATTCGTCTTGAACAAAAAAAATATGCTTAAGAATGCAAAAAACCATCATCATCGCAGTTCATTTGGCGAGCGTGTTGTGATATGTTGAATTTCCTTCAATATACCTGGACGAGTCTCGTCCTGTCAGTGGGCCATTAAGGGACTTATAACGTATCAGTCAAGGCAAGACTTACTGACAACAAAACCTCAAAAGGTTTCCTGGAGTGGGCCATTGAAAGAGTTATAATATGATATGAGATGACGACCTCTGTGGCGTAGTGGTTGTATAACATGACTGCTACGCAGAGGTTTCGGGTTCGATTCCCGCTCAATGCAAACCTTTGTATGCATGAAAATGATTGTTTGCATTGGTTTGGGTGTTTTCTATGTATAATATGTATGTATTTACAAAAAAAAAAGTATTTAAGTATCTATGTCGGTTGTCATTTCAGTACAAGTTTTGCTTAGTTTGGGACTAGATGGCGTTCTCTTTTCTTTTTTTTTCTTTTTTTTTAATATAACAGTCAAGGTGTGCTGACAACAAGACCGTAAGACCTTTTTTCCTCAAATACTTTTGTCATAAGACTTCAACTGGTTCTGTAAGTTTATATGACTGACCGTAAGCTCACATAATACCCTTCCATAGCAACTGGACAGACTGATTAAGTGAAACACGTAACAATGATATTGGTAATCTCTAGATAATAATGTTGATTATGTGTGTATTTGTAGTTTGTAGTGTAATTTACATGCATAATAAATAATCGGATTAAAACTAACAATAGTTTGTTTGTTGTACAATAGAAGCTTCGCGGAATCTCTATAATATGTAGTTACTATCGTCGTAACAGTTATCATAAAGGACGGACCTCTTTTAAATTTCATAACAGATCCCATTAATGTCTCTCTGCAGGGACGGGCCTTCTCCCGTGACGGAGAGATACTTGGCCGACGGGTTGGTGGTGACATACTGTATTCTTACTCCGTCACCACACGGATATATTTACCACCTCTTATATTTATGATGAGAAATTTTGCTTAGGTACTTATACCACATCATAACAGCCCATTAATGTCCCACTGTAGGAACGGGCCTCCTCCCGTGACGGAGGGATACTTGACCTACTAATACCACGCTGGCCAGACGGATTGGTATAGGGTTTAATTTCAAGTTTTCCTTCTTTTTACTCCGAAAAGTTAATATTCACGGATAGTCCCTTAGTCGGTTTTTACGACACCCATGGGATGAGATGGGGTGGTGACATATTGTATTCTTACTCCGTCACCACACGGAACTTATACCACGCTGGGGTGTAACTGAGAACTTTTTTTAAGCTTTTTCGAAACTATTGACAGTGTCAGGTTTTGTTAAAGGATGCTAATTTTGTTACTTTTTAAACTCTCTAGTCTTAAACACCTACTTGATACCCCTGCAACATTGTTGTTCAAAAACCTATAGATGTGTACTTTTGTGAAAAACATTATTCTCGTTCTAGAACTATCGGGTAAAATTAGGTAAACAACATAACATAGATAAATGTCTTTACATTGATGATTAATTATGTACATAAAGTTCTAAATTTAAAACGCTTTCACGTTTCATTTGACACAGATCTTACTTTTACTGTGCCCTAAATACTGTTAACAGATTCTATTAATAGATTCTAATTTCGACAGAATGGCCTTCTAAATTTATTCATAAGTCAAAGTGAAACAAAATTTTAAACTCTGGATTACAATACGCGGGGGTAGAGTTTCGTTTAGTTGCTGTCTGTACCTTTGTATCGTTGATTGCCTTGATCTAGTAATACTGGTTGCCAATAAGAGACTGCATTCATGTCCATAAAAATGTCAAGAAATAATACGCCCTTACAAAGAATTACATACAATGTTATATTTTTGATACTGGATGCATAAATTAAACTAAGTACTACTTTTTTTAATTTATTAAAGTTAAAAGGTTTGTACGTCTGTGAATCTCTTTTTCATTTGTTAAGATTAAAAAGTTTGTATGTGTTAATCGAATACGAAATGAGATGAAGAAGTTTATCACCATGATCGCCACATATCTTATCCTATTTTAGGTTGACATTTGTATACAAACCGGCTCTTCCTTTACAAATTACGCAGAGATTATCTCTATGATCACAATGAAATGAAAACTTGACATTGAATCCATTATTTATACTATACCATTACTTCATAACAACCCGTAGATGCAGTTTTTTATTATCCGGATTAATCCAGTCTCAGAAGAAGGCATTAGGTCCTGTCAGGGAAATCACTTCGTTCTCCTATTCGGCTCATCGTGATATGGAATGGTAAAACTTTGTAGTCTGCATCCATTATGACACGGAAAGTAAATAGTCATACATAATATAATGTTAAAAATATAGTTCTTTATGTACATGTAGCACAAAAAAAACACGGATATGCGTAGTTGAACTAAATAAGTCATTAAACTCGTACTGATACGTGAACGTTTTTGAGTGACCAGCCATTCTTTATGTTCAGACCCTGACCTTGGTGGGACTTGTAAAGGTAAATAATAATTTTATTTTAGAACTGATATAATATGTACGATAATATCATTGAAATATGTACCATTATTTGTTTAGTTCTCCGTGTGGTGACGGAGTAAGAATACAATATGTCACCGCCCCATATCATCCCATGGGTGTCGTAAAAACCGACTAAGGGACTATTCGTGAATATTATCTTAACGAAATAATAAGAAGGAAAACTTGAAATTAAATCCTATACCAATCCGTTTGGCCTGCTTGGTATTAGTAGGCCAAGTATCCCTCCGTCACAGGAGGAGACCCGACCCTGCAGTGGGACATTAATGGGCTGTTATGATTATGATTTATTTGTTTAGCTCTTATGATATGTCTATCAATAATTGTGGCAATATTTGGAGGAGGCCTATGTTCAGCAGTGGACGTCAATTGGCTGAAATGATGATGTACCTAATGATGGGATGAATCTTTGGGGGCTGTTCGCTCGAGTTCGAGCTTGAGCTCATTAAATGATAAATGATCTCGTAACCGACGCGCATGTATGACTCACTTAATGAATGTGGACAAGGACGAATCTGTTTGCCAGGATCGTGACAAGTGGGGTTCTGTCGTCTCTGCCTACCCCGGACTGGATAAGGCATGAGTTTATGTATGTATGGTCTCTAGATCTTAAGACGACCACGAGTATGTTATATTCTAAAGCTGTCGCAAATGTTAGGACAAAGCAATCATTTATATTTATGCCCACAAATGTTGTCATTGCACGAGAATCAAAGCCGAGACTCTGCTTAGCAGCCAATTCATCATAACAGCTCATTAATGTCCCACTGCAGGGACGGGCCTCCTCCTATGACGGAGGGATACTTGGCCTACTAATACCACGCTGGCCAGACGGATTGGTATAGGGTTTAATTTCAAGTTTTCCTTCTTTTTATTACGTAAAGATAATATACACAGATAGTCCCTTAGTCGGTTTTTACGACACCCATGGGATGAGCTGGGGTGGTGACATATTGTATTCTTACTCCGTCACCACACGGACAACACAGCAGCCAATTACCTTTACCAAAATACGTCACAAAGGTCGCCCTAGCCAACTTCCTACTTTCTCCCCCATTGGGATGGTTATCAGTCGACCTTTTGTCCTTTTATTGTTCTTAATGTTAATCTTTATCGACTAGCTACAATCTTAACGATACGTTTATCGTTTTAAATGACCACAAAACTAAATTTACAACTCATTGTTGTGTACTATAAAAGTAATCACTGAAGTTAAGTTTTATCTTTTTATATATAAGTTAGTTTTATATATATATATATATTTAAAAGTGACCATTAAAACGAAAGCTGTGATTGACTTACGAGTAATGTTGCTACGAAATAAGCAAAACTCAAGCCAGTTTGGTATCAGAACGCCTACTTTAGCTCCTGGCGTGATTTTATGTATTTCTAAATTTAAAAAAACCCTTGTTTTATTTTCTTTATAAACCTTTGTTTTCTTTTCTTTACAAACGTGTCCAAAACGATTCAAAAGACAACATAGCCCCTAACTTGATAAGTTCAAAGAATTATTACTCATAACTATTATCATGATTGCATTGCAAGAGTAGGTCGGTTTTGTGCAAACTTGTACGACAATATAAGGTATTGTTCAAATAGAAATGGCGACTCGCAGACAGGTTTATCTGATCGCTCCAGTTTACCGCAAAGGCATATTGTGCTCGCCTCCGCGCCCGTCACTTACTTCTATCCATTGTGACAACAATGAAATATAACTAATGTTAATGTATTTTAATGTGATGCAATTGAATAATTATAAGTTAAAATAAACTTATCAACGTTTTAATTTCGTATTTATGGATATTAACTATTTAACGGTTTTTAATAACTTAATGTATGAAGGTTCTTTTTATGAATTATTTAGTAGGGTCAAACTAAAGTATGCATCGCCCGATTGCTTTAGTAGTTCCTACGATACATATTACTTTCTTTTCTTGTCGTGTGGCATTCATATTAATGTATTTTTGTTTCATCTGGTTTTTTAAAGACCTAGGTTTAATGTCGCATGAACTTCTACCCTACATGAATTTCTTTAATACAATACTCACTCAATCAGATGAAATTAATGTGGTAGTCAAGCAAACTCTTCTTACGGTAAGAGTTAAACACAATTGGATGTCACCAATGCCAGAGGGCAGTCTAAACACTGCCTATCCTGGACATAATTAAGCTGTTGTTTCTTATAACCATAGCCTCGTACAACAAATAGTCAGGGATAACTACGGTTTGGAAATCATTATCCCCATTCATTAAATCTTCATAACGTAACTTCTCATTATTAAAGTTACACGCATTAATATAATTGGAGTTTATTACACAACACACCAGATAACAACATCAAAGTATTACGATTGTTTACATTACGATGCTCGCGGTTATATCAAAATAACATTTCAGATACTGTTTACGAATAATAATTATGTAGGTAGTCTATTTTGAGCTTAAACCGATGTTCTATAGAAGGATCTCTACAGCTATAATAAAGGCTTTCATATAATGAGATATATTTACCGAAAATATAGGATACCTACTACTAACTTTCATTACGTTTTATTTATAAAATGGAGAGCCGATTTAAATGAAAGAAGTTTGTATATTTTTTGCTTTTGTGGTAATATGTAAGCTTTCACTTCAACTACTTTTAATGACTTCAAACACAAAGAAATTTTATTTTCATGGGCATATTTTTACCATAATACATACATTAATTTTCTTGCATTGAGCCGGAATCGAACACGAAGACCTATGCATTTAAAGCTCTATTTCACAGAGTTCGACAAAGAAATCCTATATCATAATTCATAATACATTCAAATTATTTTTAATGACGATGCCGTTAATAAGTAGCCGCTAGTATATTGCCTGCCAAAAACATTTAATCTACCTTTCAAGATAATGAAAACCTTTGCTGTCGAGGGCTAAAAAAGGATTTATTACTTTCCTTCAGTTGTAATAGATCTGCTTTTGAAATCTCCTGATTGAGATATAAGTATGACTAAATTGAGACAGGTAAACTGAGTACTTTCCCTAAAGGATAAAATCACTTAAATACTTATCTCCACTCGTGATTAATAGGTACATATTTTTGATACTAAGACAGATCAACAGTCGAACGACTGACATTCAGAGCAAGAACGAAGCCTGATATTATTATCATTTATCTTAATTATCATACCAACAACCTACATATACGGTAATGTATATTTATTTCAGCACGAATGGCGACGGTTGAACTTTAAAACATTTTACTTTTATTATAAAATGTTTTAATATTAACTAGGTGAGGCATTCAACTTCGCCTATATCACAAATGGAATTTAAATAAATGTTCTACTAAGTTTTGTTTTTTTTTGTTTTATGATTGAATGAAGAAGGAACTTTTTATTCGGCAAAGCAGAATTGCTATTCGATCATATGTTTTTGGCTTGACATTTTCTGGGCCTAATATGCACTTTACATTGAGTTTAGAAAGAATAACCCACTTACGGTACCGGCCATGAGGAAGACCAAGACCATCTCTAGATCGATACATAACTTCATGAAGCAGTAGTTTTTAAAATTATCGTTTGAAACAGACAAACAAACTATTCAGCCATAAGATACTGGTATAATATGCTGGAGCCTATTTCTTGAATGTCATTATCGATTTAATAAGATATTTTTTACTTATTCAAAAAAAGAACAGGGTTTCAATTATGTTGAGTTCTTAACGTTTGTTATTTCAGAACTCATCCATTTCTTAACCAATTTTTAAAGAACATTTTTACAAGGCTTCTAAGTTGGTTCGATATAAATTTCGTCAAACTGGTGATATAATTTGCTTATTTCTCAAAAATATGATATAAATGTACTTAATTATTTTGTACGCAATAATTATTACGATCTCTATCAACCATCTGGATTTGGAGTCGGTTTTTTAAAAAGATAATAATGAATTTATCGACTACTTTTCTACGTAAGTACTAAAATGTAGATTTCAGAATATAATCTTTTGAGTGTTCGTATGTTCACAGTAAATCAACGACCTGGTCAAATGGCGGGAAACCAATCGACAAGGAAGAGAAAGGACTAATTATCAACCAAAGGGCTGGTTGATAATTATGATAATGATGATAGTATAACATTAAACAGCATTTTTTTTACCATTTCCTTCACTTTTGCTATAATTATTATGGGTAATCATATGGAGAGGAGAAATTGACAATGACTTCAAGGGCATCTAGGTTTATATCAACATCGTGAAGCCATTTAATAATGGTCTAAAAACTTTAACTATGCACTACTTATTGTTGATTAAACTGCCAAGAAGCCGCAGAAAAAAATAGGCCGTCAGTCCACATATTTATACATGTTGGCACAAGCTGGAACTTCCAATGTAATTTGCGTTACAGCTTCCATCACGGTGTGATTTGGTCTGGGGGTTTCTTTGTACCACAGCTAACTATATAAAAAAGTTATACAAAACTTCCTTATCACAGAAAAGCATGAAACATATTTAATCTAATACCTAGTATGTATCAAAAAGGCATTGAGCAAATTATTATAACAACTTTTCACTAAGTAATCGTACCTTAAAAGCAATTAAACGTTGAATATCAGATAAGCGATCGGTTCAATGTAAGTTCTATTGATTGCACAAAATGGAAATGATGAAATATTGTTATTTACTTACGTCATTGTATTAGCTGATCATTGTCCGCCCGCGTGGTCATTATACTGAAAGGTTCTTAAGGTACTTCAAGGTTAAGCGAGGGAAGCACTTTCCTGAGAGAGAGTCAGGTTGCGCGACCGAGAAAGACCGAAAGAAGAAATTAGTCCGACCAGTAGACAGGGACAGGGTCGAACAGGAACTTCAACACACTTGCCCAAAGGGTCTCCTACCTAGCCCACGCGACGGATGGATAGCAGCAAAGTATCATTCATATATATATATTTTTTTACTAATTGCTTTAACATAACTCCCACACTAGTAATCAAGATCTAAGTCTAATAATAATTATAATCAACACCAATAATCCTAAAATTAATTGAAGTTCGTAAGAAGTATTTTAACGTCTTTATTTTTTAAATTAAATCAACAACCAGCTTCTATAGCTTTTTTTATGTCTCTAAAAAAAGTTTGTATGTTCGTAGTGCTGCAACATCGATTTCGCTAAAAAGCTAGCATTCTCGTCCTCTCGGCTCGGCAAATAGCCGAATTTAAGTTAAATTGTTCTGCCTGATTTATAGTAGTAGTAGTAGCCACTAAAGACATTTTTTGTTTCTTTTAAAGTCATCATCATCAAATCAGTGTTACTAATGGATATTATGGACTAGATATTGTTAAGCTAAGGAGCAAAAAAACCCTGCTTCGAGTGAAATAACCTATAGAGATAGGTATCTACATTAATGTGATTATCGCAGGAGCGGTATTATCTTAACATACACTATTATGGCAAATGTTCTAAACTCAAAAATACGATGAACCGAAGTTCAAAATTGGTCTAACATCACTCGTGGAAATGCTTAGTGACAAATAAAAATCATAGACGAAAATAAAAAAAGCCTTATAACAAACCGCATGGTCAGCGTGTTATTAGCAAGCTATGTTTCCCTTCATCAATGGAGAAGGTTCTCATTTGCAGTGGCGTTAAGGATTGTTATTACGAGCACATACATACATACATAAACTCACGCCTTATCCCGTCCGGGGTAGGCAGAGATTGTTATTATAAAACTTTTATCATTTCGTCTTTGACAATGAAAACATATTTGATAATAAATTGAAGGCCGAGTACAAAGCCGAATACAGGAACTCGTCCAACACGGTACAACACTAGTTGTTTAATCTACACTATATATTAACAAGATAGTAACTATTCGATTCCTATAAAAGCTGATCGAAGCTTTGTGCAACAGGTTTTATAGGTGATAAACTGATAAGACCTAATCTTAGCATTCCATGGATTCTCCGTGCGGGTGCCGGGTCCATCGCGTGATAGAGGGCGGAACACTGGCGTAACAGCGTCTGGGACTTACGACCCAGATGTAGGTTTAAGGAGGCCCCCTTACAACGCGTTAGCGGTCACCTTCACTGTCTGCCATGTTCCGTCCTCTACCTATCCAAATTTGGTAAGAACCTAACAATGCCGTTTTGGACATTCGTGACAAATCATTTTTCTTCGTATTTATAAACTATTGTTTTATGAGTATTTTGAACTTGAAATTAGTTATATAATCTACTGAATAATGTAACAATAATATCTTTGTAAAAGAGATAATAAGCTTTAAATATTTATATAGCATTCTCGAATTAAACTTACACAAATTAATTAGTTTAAAATACATATCAAATACACACAAAATATTAATCGGCTTAATTATTTTTAATCAGAAGAAAAAAATCTTACATTATTAAAATCAAAATATCATCAATCCTGACTGTACTTAGTGGCAAAAACCATTCGGGTGGAAACGGAAACTGGTGGAACCGCACTAAACCAACGAGCTCGCATTCAGTATTCATTTATTTATTCAAAATAGTACAATAATATTGCATCTTTTTGACGTCATCTAACACTACTTAATCTAAGTTTATTAACATTTCAAAGTTTTGAAAACTTTACCACCGCCTCCAAAGCGCTAGTAGAGAAGAAGCGGCGCAACAAACTCTACTGCTGCATTTTTTGATCCCAGCCAATCCAAGATATTATTGTGTCTGTGTGTGGGCGGTATTTAGGTTGACAATTGTACCTATCTCAGTTGGTGAACATGTCAATCATGTTCAAGTAAACAACCCTCTCAACCCCTAATGATGAAGTTATACCTATATCATTCATGACATAATACAGACTTGTGCCATTCATGCTGAAATTGTTCTATTTATAGATGGTACTATGTTTATAACAACTAATATTGCCAGCTCTTCTTGTTCGATGATGGATTAAGAATGCAAATAACAAGTGATAAAAAGTGAATGAGAGAAATTTGCATTTCTTGTAGAATGTTGTACAATTCTAAAAGTAGAAAAACTCGAAACAGATCCTAAAATCAGAGGCAGAGTTGTAAAAGTAGGGTAAATAAAAAAACTACGCTTTCGAATTATTGCTGACATCTTTGAGTGTTGGCGTTAGCTTGCACTTACCATCATCATACAGCAACTTGCACATTTGAACTCTTGATACCGTCTAAAAAAGTGATGCATTAAAAAAAACATTACACAAGAGGGTCCCATTCGTTGTTTTAGTAGAACGTCTTGCAGTTTAGAGGTTGATAAGAAGGGATTTTGATCTAATTAACTCTGTTTATACATTGAAAGTAAGTAATAATTAAATAAATCTTAGATAGCTATCAATTAAATAATAATCAATCAGACACGAGGCAGTACTAGTTGACCTTGCATACTTCAACAGTGTCAATAAGGTAGTACTTATTTGTTATAATCGTTGCTTGAAAGTAAAAACACTACCTATAAATGTATAACTGCCGGTATCAATCTACTTAGCTTATTGCTATCTACTGGTGAATATAGACGTATTCTAAGACGGTGCCACACACGATTCTATAATTTCCGCATGTTTTTAAAACTAGAACTAGATGCATAATATAACACGTTGTTGTCTCAATCCAAAAGATAGAGAGCTTTAAGGACTAACCGGGAACCTCCGACTCATGACAACTGTGTGGCAGAATCGAATCATCATAACAGCCCAGTAATGCCCCACTGCAGGGACGGGTCTCCTCCCATGACGGAGGTATCCTTGGCATACTAATACCACGGCCAGACGGGTTAGAATAGGGTTGAAATTTAAGTTTTACTTCTTTTTATTTCGTAAAGATAATATTCACGGATAGTCCCTTAGTCGGTTTTTACAACACCCATGGGATGAGATGGGGTGATGCGAATTGTATTCTTACTCGGTCACCACACGGAGATCACCCAGCGTCAAAAAGCCCGTTCTTGATTTACACACTTTTATAAAAAGGGTAACATCTTAATATAGCACCTATAAAATACATTGTATTCAAAACAAAGGAAAAGCTCAAACTGACACCGTTCATTGAACTTTACAGCGTTGCAACTTCATAATGATAATTACTTCATACTTCATCTTAATTTGATAAAATGGGATCATTAACGCGTCCATGAGAATTTATTAGATGTCGTTTGAATCGTAAAGTGGTTCACTTAAATGTCAATGACCCTAAGGTATAATCACGATAATGACCGAAAGCTCAGTGTTAAATTTGATTAGTGAAAATACAATTTATTTGATTTAGTATCATTTAAATAATACACAAACGTAATTAGTTGCGAAGTGTTGACCGATTGCCTTTACTCAATGATTTGCGGTCAAGCCTAAGGAGATAGAAAACTAATATGATTTTATTTTGATGTCATATATTATACGAGTATAGACTATATTGTTTGATAGGTGTTAATTAAATGACTCTTAAGAGATAAGGAGGTTCTGAATTCAATTGGTTTTTTTTGTTTGATAAGATTTTGCTTCTGTAATGTCATACTCGAGAAAGATGCAAAAGAAGATTTTCTGACTAAAACCCGCTTAATATCCCACTGCAGAGAGGGGCCTCCTCCTGTGACGGAGAGATACTTGGCCTACAAATACCTCGCCGGCCAGACGAATTGGTATAGGGTTTAATTTCAAGTTTTCTTTCTTTTTGTTTCGTAAAGATAATATTTACGGATAGTCCCTTAGTCAGTTTTACGACACCCATGGGATGAGATGGGGTGATGACATATTGTATTATTACTTCGTCACCACAGCGCTTACCTAATCTTGCTATACTAATGGATGAAATATTTTAAACATTTCATAAATCGCTCTGGCAGATTCTGGCCCAGTTAAACTGGCTCTGGAAAAGCTGGGACACTGTACCTTTGTGGCATCTATTGTGTAGTGACGCAGACTCCCTTTAATTATTATCATCATCACTTAACTTTTCTATGTAAAACTGCAGCCACAAGGGGCCTTCATTGACAGAGGGAGCAAAAAGAGGGACTGTAAACCTACTAGTAGTATTGTGTCCTGATCTATGGGTATAAGGTAATCGCTAAAGATAACTGAGATAGGCATAGGGTCGTGAAAGATGGCAATATTTGCAGTGGGCCTAGGTCCAGAAGATGACGATACATTGACTGATATGATATAAATAGCTAAAGATGGAAAAAAACCTGACATAGGTAGAAAAATTATTATTTCTTTTTGTCCCCATATGGTGTTAGTATCAACAGTACAACACACACGTATACAGTACACGGTAAACAGTAATATATAAGTGTTAAGGTGATGTTTCTTAAAAGCTATAGGTATTAACAAAATATGTTAACAGTTCACACCTCTCATCAAATTAATCCAAGCTTCCTTCCATGCAAAGATTGTATTCTCAAGTGTTCAATTAAATTATCTATACTTATATAAAGCTGAAGATTTTGTTTGTTTGTTTGAACGTGCTAATAAGATTCTCAGGAGCTACTTCTTCGATTTATATTATTTTTAAGGCTGGATAGACCATTCATCGAGGAAGGCTTTAGGCTATATAACATAACGCTATGAACCAAAAAAAAATTCAAATTTAAACTAAGTAGCCTGACCTACGGGTCTTCTCAGAAGGCTCATGGTCACTCAGAGGGCAATGGAGAGAGCTATGTTGGGAGTTTCACTGCGTGATCGAATCAGACGTGAGGAGATCCGCAAGAGAACCAAAGTAACCGACATAACCGGTTAAAGTGACGGCAAGCAGGGCACATAGCGCGGAGAACCGACTGCAGTTTGGGCAGAAAGATTCTGGAATAGCGACCGTGTACCGGAAAGCGCTGGTGTGGACGGCTGGAAACCGATGGATGAGGGAGGCACATGACCGCACAAGGTGGCAATACTTGGAGAAGGCCTTTGTCCAACAGTGGACATCGATTGTCTGATACGATGATGATGATAACTTTACGTATGAATCAAACAAATTTTTTTATTATGTTATTTATTTTCAAATTTAATCACGGACGTAGTCGCGTTCCTATCTAGTATATTATAAACTGAACGGATCTAACTTAAAAATTACCGGAGCTAAGAAATTAGCTATATAAATTATTTCCCAGTAATATACTTTAATCCCTTAGGAAATTCAACGAAGTCTGGCGGAAGTCAGTGAACTAATAAAATGTGCTGACGCAATGCTTAAAATAATTTGTATAGATTTTATATCCTTTTATCAGACAGTTTATTCATAGTCAGTTCTACAAATTAGGGTGCAACTAATTTCAAATATTTTTTATTTCTCTTTGTAGTAATAGAGTAAAAAAACATAGTGACAAGATCCTATTTCAGGCCATGGGCGACGTAAAAACAGACTAAAAGAAGAATTTTCACGTTATCATATCTACGGAAATAAAATCTTGCAATAAAACCTCATACTGATCCGTCAAGCTTTTTCAGACGAACTTTTCTTTGGTTTATTATATTAGTCATGTGGTAATGCAGCAAGATTACAAAACGTCACTAACACTTTTCCATACCACACGTCTACCGGTATCATAACAACCCATTAATGTCCCACTGCAGGGACGGGCCTTCTCCCGTGACGGAGGGATACTTGGCCTACTAATACCACGCTGGCCAGACGGATTGGTATAGGGTTTAATTTCAAGTTTTCCTTCTTTTTATTTCGTAAAGATAATATTTACAGTTAGTTCCTTAGTCGGTTTTTACGACACCCATGGGATGAGATGGGGTGAATATATAAGAATATGTCACTACTGTATTCTTACTCCGTCACCACACGTCTACCGGTATCCTATCCTATAAAGAAATACTTAAAGCAAATCCTATTCCAAACCACCACGCCAGGGTAGCATTAGTAGACCAAGTATTCCTTCATACCTAAATTAAGCCTAACCCTGCAGTGGAATATCAAAAGACAACGATCTTACTTATCCATCCATCCATCCATATCACCCTAAAGACGCCCACTGCTGGACAGAGGCCCTCCAAATATTGCCTTCTTGCGCGGTTCTGTGCCTCCCTTATCTATCGGTGTGCCGGCACTAGGTCGTCGGTCCACCGTCTGAGGGGTCTCTCTATCGTACTCATGGTTTGTTTTAAATAATTGCACTCTTTTAAGTCGTATAAACTGTATGTAAATAACACGGAACTAAATGTATTAGTAATCGAGTAATTCCTCGTGTTATTGGACACTACTACGCTTGACTGGGCGCGAGTGCCTTTCATTGTATCTTAGTAGACAGAGCCGTGTTCTTACCTCACCGATATATTTTCAATCTAATGTCATAAACTTTAAGGTCTATTTTTAAATGACTAGGACAGTATCATAATACTGTTACAACATGATTTATAATACCTTTGGCTACAGATACTAAAACATAAAACTTTATACTCTTTTCATTTGTCATAATTCAGCTTAGTATTTTTAATAAAAGGTTTATTATTTTAGAATCAAGCTATTAATGTGTCACTCCCACATATCAGATCGTCATCATCATCATAAAAGCCCATTAATGTCCCACTGCAGGGACGGGCCTCCTCCCGTGACGGAGGGTTACTTGGCCTACTAATACCACGCTGGTCAGACGGATTGGTATAGGGTTTTATTGAAACTTGAAAGTTTTCCTTCTTTTTATTTCGTAAAGATAGTAGTTACGGTTATTCCCTTAGTCGGTTTTTACGACACCCATGGGATGAGATGGGGTGGTGACATATTGTATTCTTACTCTGTCACCACACGGATATAAGATAGATATTCTTATCTAATTAATGTTAACTTTTTGTTTTATCACGAAAATACAAACAAATTGTAAACACCCGAAATTTTCATCAGGGTATGCTTAGGGTATATTTCATCGGTCCACTGCGTGAGGAGTGTGCCCAGTACTATAAAAAATGTTATGAATAAATAAATATAAATAAATATTCCTCACACATTCACACAACGCCATCTAGTCCCAAACTAAGCATAGCTTGTACTTTGGATACTAGACAACGGATTAACATACTTAAATACTTTTTTATTGTAAAAATTATATATTATACATAGAAACACTCAGACCAATGTAAACAATCATGTTTATGCACACAAAGATTTGTATTGAGCGGGAATCGAACCCGAGACCTCTGCGTTGCAGCCTTGTAATATACCGACTACGCCACAGAGGTCGTCAAATGACAACTGATGGTATGGTTTAATAATGTTCTATGCTCCGTGCAGAGATTTAGCAGACAGTATTTAATAAGCAACTTTTTCTATGAAAGCTTTAATAGAAAATTTCGGAAATGTAGAACATGAAAATACTTAAGAAGCTAAATTGTTTGCTAATCCTAAATGTCTAAGAATTTGATTTATGAAGAAAAGTTTTTTCCCTTAAGTTAGTTTTGTAAAAGAAGACCAAAATTTATAGTGAATGAGCTTTAATAGCAAGTCTTTGCGGACGTGAACCTGATCTATGTTTTACTGTGAGCTTCTGAGTTCCATCTACTTTACAAAATCAATGTAAAAATATGTACGAGTAGGTATAACTAATTTGTAACTAATTTTTTTTTATATTTTGTAAATATAAGCCTTTTTGTACAGACTCCTAATAGTTGTAGTGCAATACAATTGCATTTATGTTTGCTATAATAAAACTCTGGTTTGATAATTCTCCCAAATTGGTCCCATAAAATTACACTAACGTTGCCGAAATTTTTAAGTTTAGGTATCACATAAAAACATGAAGCCACTGTGTGGTTTTCACACACTACACTTTGTGTCCAAATAAAATTGCATATTTTAATCGGAACCAACGCTCTGTATTCGAATCGTTTTAGTTAGGAAATTATTATTCATAAGTTTCGTTTATGTAGTATCTACGTTATCGTTGCGCGCTACATACTTTGACCACGAAATTCTTTCACTATGTTATATTACGACCGTCGTGTTCCCACCGAGGTCACTTCATTGACAACTAACATTGTTCTACCTAATGACGTATTTATTAGATCTAAAATTGCTTAAACCTTTAATAATATCCGGTCAGTATAAATATAGACCAATATGAGTCAATTGTATCAGTCGACCGTCTACGGTTTGAAGTGAATTATTCGTCAGTAAACATACACAGACCACGTGTTACAATGAATACGCTGGTGGTGTTCTTCGCTCTTGCGTCAGTAGCGTGCGGCTCTCTAGTGCCCCTGGCACAGCCGGCGCACCACCCAGCGCTGGTGCTGGACCCACATGGACGTCCCCTGGATACAGCTGAAGTGATCAACGCGCGCGCCCTGCACCTGCAGGCTAAGGCTCTGGAGGGACACTACGGACACGCTGCCCTCGTGGCGCCCGTCGCTCACTCTGCCTACGTCTCACCCCTGGCACACTCCGTCGCTGTCGCTCCTGCTGTAGTGGCTGCTCCCGCCGCCGTCTCTCACCAGTCTCGTGTGGATGTGCGTCACAGCCCTGCCCTCCTCGGACACGGTATCGCTGCTCCCGTGCTAGCGCACTCTGCTCTCGGATACACCGGTCTCGGACACTACCTGCACAAGCGCTCTCTGGGACATTACGCATACGCCGCCCCAGCCCTGGTAGCTGCTCCTGCTGCTGTGTCACATCAATCCCGCGTGGATGTCATCTCCAGCCCCGCTGTTGTGTCTCACGCCGTAGCTGCTCCTGTACTTGCTCATGCTGCACCTGTCGTTGCCCATGTTGCCCCAGCTGCTGTCTCCCACCAATCTCGTATTGATGTACGTTCCAGCCCAGCCGTAGTTGCTCACGCCGCTGTTGCTCACGCCGCTGTTGCTCCTATCGCCCATGGCGCCGTTCTACCCTTGGCCCACCACGGCGCTGTCGCCCGCATCAACCACGCTGCTGTAGCCCCCATCGGTCACGCCGCTCCTCTCTACCCATACTCTGCCCATCACGGTTACCTGCATTCCTCCCCCCTTGTCCATGCTTGGTGAAGTAAAAAACAGACGAATATAAAGGCTGTAAACCTAAGATGAAGAAAAAATTTTAAAAAAATATTTATAATAAATAAAGAAATATCACTATTGTGAATCATGTTTTTTTTAATTTCTCGCCCCAGAACACAGGCTCTTATTGCCCACCCAATTGAGAAAAATTAAAATTTATAATAAAATATAGTTAACAAGTTTGTTGTCTAGTCCATTTAATGAGAAAATATAGGTACAACACATCAAATTAAATCGGGAAAGAGTATTCATTTTGAAAGCTTTCATTTTCTGAGCACTTTCATTTGTGCTTGCTTGAGAATCCGCAAGTACATACCTATGCCTGATTTAATCAATTAATATTAACAGTTTCTATGGATGCGGAAGGCGCAGGACCGAATTCTGTGGCGCGTGTTGGGAGAGGTATATGTCCAGCAGTGGACTGCGATAGGCTAGTTGATTGATTGAATATATAGGAACTTATTTCTTAACAACGCTCCGTATTTTCTTGACCAATTAGGATAGGTTTATCATTTCTTAAAAGGTAAACTGGCTTCCAAGTAAATTTATTTGACTTTATAGAAGTTAGTTACTTATTTCTATAAAGCATAAATGTAAATGAATGTGCGCGTGTTCGAATCCGTGTACTAGGGAGGCACAGAATCGCGCAGCGTGTAAATGTTTAGAGGAAGCCTGTGCCCAGCAGTGGACGTCCATAAGCTGAAATGATGAAATAACAGTGTGTAAAAAACAACAACCGCATATAATTATGCCTTATGTTTCATTCTCCGTGTGGTGACGAAGTAAGAATACAATATGTCCCCACCCCATCTCATCCCATGGGTGTCATAAAAACTGACTAAGGCCAATATATAGACAGTAGGCCAATTATCCCTCTGTCATGTGAGGAGGCCCGTCCCTGCAGTGGGACACTAATGGGCTGTTATGATGTTTCATGGTCTGAACAAAAATCAATTTTACGGACCTCAAAAACATCTAGACTCTGGCAGACTACTGTCTGCTGTCAGATACTTCTGACAGTAGGTATAAGAAAGTGGACAAAGTTGTCCTGAAGGTTTTGTATGGGCATATGCATCTTCAATTAAAGAAATAACAAAACCCCTCAACATTCGTTACAATCACAACCCGTTTCCAGTGGTAAAATCAGATTAAAGGAAACTTGGAATACGAGTTTTCCACAGGAGCTAGAATACAATGAATTTATTCTGTACAGATAAAAATATACTAGTTCAGTCCGCAGCTTTGGTCACCAGGTAAATAGTTAAAACACTCTGAATTTAGATTAGCTATTATTTTGTAAGGAGTTTTACATAATTTTATAGAAACCGTTTTTTCTGCATTAAAAAAGAGATGCCATGTCACTATCCTTGTTTTAAATACTTGCTCAGCCCACTTGTCAATTTTCAATAAAAATAATATTTCACTTGGATTTTTTTCATATAAATCTCGATCTTTTTTTAACTACCTCACAAGAGGTCTGGCCCTGTATCGTGGAAATGTTTAATCTTATTCTATTAACGGATACCTAATACATCTAAACTCAAAACTAACTGTATTAAATCTTTGTCTTGCGTAGGGTTCAAACCCGCGAGCGCTTTGGTATTGAGGCCATATACTCTTGCGACATCTGAGCTAACAAAATAAAACAAAAAAAACTTAGCTTTTGTTTCGAATCGATTGAAAATAGCTTACTTCTATTGAGTAGACAAATCAAGGTAAGAAACCATATTATTATGCCCAATTAAACGGTTGAATATTACAAACTGATGTCCGACAACGATTGAGAGCGTGTGAAACGGAAAATTAATGATTTATGAATCCGTTCTCACGTGACAAAGTTGTAATGCACGCAGAGCAAAGAAACTATGAGCTTTTATTAAATTGAAAAGCACTGAGTTTTAGTGCAACCAATATAGACAAGCTTAAAGTTAATAAACAAAGTTATCAGCTTGTGTTATGGTTAACATATAGGCTATTTGGAAGTGACATTTTATACTTAGGTATAAGATGTATGGGCATTAAGCAGAACACCTTCCTTACTGCCAAGCACTGTTTAATAATGAGATAATTTATGTGTCATGATTGAAGGAGGCAAGTGTCTGGCCTTGATACGGCTATAGTCTACCACTTAACTAACTACGTCTACTTAAATAATATTTCCGTAAATAATACGGAGTAAGAATACAATATGTCACCACCCCATCTCATCCCATGGGTGTCGTAAAAATCGACTAAGAGACTATCCGTGAATATTATCTTTACGAAATAAAAAGAAGGAAAACTTGAAATTAAACCCTATACCAATCCGTCTGGCCAGCGTGGTATTAGTAGGCCAAGTATCCCTCCGGTTTAAAACTTGTTAAAAAAGTACCTATTTGGAATTTTGGTGACGGCAAGTGTAAAAATTATTTCTATTTGAAGTATGCTATTGAATATAAGTGTTCAGAATAGCCGCATGCGTTATTGGTATCTACTATTTATCATGACATGTTTTTAAGACGACGTACGCCATACTATTTTTGTTGACGTCGTTTAACTTATGTCATTCAAATGAAGAGCACGATAGGAAAGAATAAGTTCAAAATCGGCCAAGCAGATCAAAATTTCCTATGGTCTGTTTTATAATTGAATTTGACTTTAGCCTCTGCTTTTATCTGAGTTATTCACTGCACCTATTAAGTACGGTGCGAATCCGAATCAGTCAGATAAAAAGAACCGATTTTATCCATTACGAAATTACGACAAAAGCATATAGTAACAGCAATTAAATATTTTGCATGTCATTGACATAATTATCTCATAAAAATGTCTTTACTATAAATGCCTAATTTGGATGTGATTAATAAAATCCCACGGTCTACTTTAATTTTAATATTTACAACTATAAACAGCAATATAAGAATTATTATTATTTCTAGTCATAAGAAAAGTATTTATAACTATCTAAAATTGCCTTGTTATATCCGGTCAGTATAAATATAACATAACGCGAATATAATGTATCAGTCGACCGTCTACGGTTTGAAGTGAATTATTCGTCAGTAAACATACACAGACCACGTGTTACAATGAATACGCTGGTGGTGTTCTTCGCTCTTGCGTCAGTAGCGTGCGGCTCTCTAGTGCCCCTGGCACAGCCGCCGCACCACCCAGCGCTGGTGCTGGACCCACATGGACGTCCCCTGGATACAGCTGAAGTGATCAACGCGCGCGCCCTGCACCTGCAGGCTAAGGCTCTGGAGGGACACTATGGATATGCTGCACACGCTGCATACGGCGCACCTCTAGCACACTCCATCGGTGTCGCTCCTGCTGTAGTGGCAGCTCCTGCCGCGGTCTCTCATCAGTCCCGCGTGGATGTGCGCCACAGCCCCATCGTGAGCCACGCATACGCTGCACCTTTGTATGCTCACTCTGCTCCTCTGTTTGCTCACTCTTCACCTCTGCTCGCTCACTCTTCTCTCGGATACGCTGCTCACGGACATTACCTACACAAACGTTCCTTGGGCCATTACGGATACGGCGCTCCTATCGTCGCCGTTGCACCTGCTGCAGTCTCCCACCAATCTCGTGTTGATATACGCTCCAGCCCAGCTTTAGTTGCCCACGGTGCTGTGGCTCCTTTTAGATATCCTGCCGTTCTACCTTTAGCCCACCATGGTGCCTATGCCCGTGTTAACCACGCGGCTGTGGCTCCGTTCGTCCATGCCGCCCCTGCTTACTCTCCCTATCACGGGTACTACAACTCAGCACCTTTGATCAATGCGTGGTAAACTTCAAACCTGACTAAATAAATAGGTTTTAATATAAGATGATGTAAATATGTAGATATTTATTGAAATAAATATTTGAAAATACTTTTTGTTTTGTACTTGAATACCAACTAAGTAAAGATTAAAAATATTTAAACTTAACAAATTTACTTAAAGAGAAATGTAAAAATCACATTGTGGTTTTATATTTATGTTTAACTAGTAAGAAATATAATGTTGTATTAAGAATACTAAATTATTCTCAAACCCTGCATAAATAGACGAGTAGAGCTTCATATGTATGTATAATGATGTATGCAATCATAATTGCAAAGGGGGAAAACTCTTCACAACTTGTATGATTATCTACTGCGTAAGAGTTTATGTCTATGCGTATAGCTGTGGCTTGAAAGCTAGTTCCTGCAATCGAACGTTGACGGGATCTCTTTAGCAAAGATGTCAAGGTTTCTCCGTTTAAGCAGTACTTAGTGTGCAAATGTTTAGATGGGAGGTTACAGCTAATAGTGAATACGGACATAACAGCTAACGTATTTATCACTGGGTAAGCAGCGACTTAGACATAGTCTGCCGTTTGTAACTTACCATCTGGTGGGTTGATTACTCACTAACTTGGATACTTACTTACTTACTAAGGTGCCGCAAACAGCCTAAAAAGAAACTTACGTTTGACTGGTCAAGAAAGACACGTACGGTGGCAGCAACCAATAACCATTAAAAGGTCTTTTAATACCAAGAAATATTTGCGTTGTCTATTTTAACAACTGGGAATGCAAAGAAAGGGTATTGGAATAGAAAACTAGTCCTCAAGGTAGCCAGCTAAATAATCCCAAAAAAGTTGATACTTTATGTTCACACTAGCTTACCCGTGCCCACTTCGTAGGGCGGAGAAAAAAACGCGTCCCTTTTTTAAACATATTTCATTACTGTTCCACTCCTATTAGTCACAGCGTGATACTATATAGCCTATGACACTCCCCGACAAATGGACTATTCAACACAGAAGAATTTTTTAAATCGGTTCAGTAGATCCAGACATTACCCCCTACAACGTCACAAACACACAAACTCCTACCTCCTACCTCTTTATAATATTAGTATAGATTAGTGGGGTAGTAGAATCCCAAGAAGTATAAGGTTACACATACAAAAGGAGAAAATTCTCAAATCAAAAGTTTACTTTTCACAGATAATTTTTTAGCTATTTTGACAGGGTAATAAAAAAATGATTTTAATTTAAAGAAAGTTTTCTGTACGACGGCTGAATAAGGATACCTACTAGTTTTAATGACCCCAGCTTGTACCAAGGTTGTCGTAAAAATCATATTCATAATATCCATGGAGACGAGGAAAGGGACTATGATTAAAAGTTCAGTATCTTAAGCATAGAACCAGTATTCAATCGATACCAACCCGTATGGAAATGTAATTTAAAGGTCAAGTTTCCTTCCAGTCAAAGAGGAGCCATCCCTGCAGTTTAAAGTTCATGGTCTTCTATGATAAGCTCCGTAACTTCTCCAAGTCGTATATTCGTTTCGTGTTTTACTATAATAAATACTCAATTTTACGGTTGTTAACATTAAATTAGTTACACATACGTGTGAAATGTATAATCCGTGTAATAGGGAAGAACTATGAAGGTTAGTTAAAGAGTATGCATGTTATGCTATACCTCAATGCCTCAATACATAAAGTTTGTGGGGTTAAAATTTTAGCTAGATAATCATATTTGATTTAAGTCAAAAAGATAAAACGAAAGTTGTACAATTTTGAATAAAGTATTTTTGATTTTGACTTCACGAACTGGGGTTTGGAAGATCCTTTAATTAATCATTAAAAATTCACAAGTATATCTACGAGGCTACAAAATAAGGTTAGAACGAAGATCCATCTACACCTATTTTAGTTAAGATGCTCCAAATAATTATTCCGAGATGTAAATAATAAATAATAAGAAATTAAACTAAATTAACTACCTCTGAGACGCAGAGGTCTGATACCGTACTATGAATAGATATAAACCCCACGCAAAATAATTACTTATTAGTTCACAAATTACTTAATGTCTATTCAATAAAGAAGAATGGGCATTTTTGTATGGAAGCCGTCCCCACCCTTGTAACACTTACACCTATACATCAAATGAAAGCCCTTGAAAAGTGAAGAATTTTACTGTATGAAACTAATCTGTCAGTCATGGGAGAACAGAGTTATTGAGGATAAGAGAATAAAAATAATAAACGATAATATTTCATACTTTGTGTTAATATTTACTATATAAGCACGATAAAGTGACAGGCTATCTTACTAGTAAACGGTCTATACATCTAGCTCATCCTACATCATCCAGAAAATCATCCACATCATTTTCCTGACTTTCGAATAGCTAGCTTTGCTAAACTAAACATAGGCTATCTTACTAGTAGACGGACTATACATCTAGCTCATCCAACATCATCCAGAAAATCATCCACAGAATTTTCCTGACTTTCGGATAGCTAGCTTTGCTAAACTAAACATAGGCTATCTTACTAGTAGACGGACTATACATCTAGCTCATTCTACATCATACAGAAAATCATCTACAGCATTTTCCTGACTTTCGGATAGCTAGCTTTGCTAATATAAACATTTAGAGAACCAATAGGACATGTTCTTTATTCAGCAACCATTGCAGAAATAGTAAACGACAGAATTTATGTTCCTCAGGCTCGGAAACGGCTCGACTCAGACTAACAGGTCGGAATTTTTTTGTCGGGTTTCGGTATTCCGATAACCACGACGTCTTTCCACTGTTGTGGGAAGACACAATTTGATATTGCGACATTGCAGATGCATGTCAAGGACCAAAAGACGTTCGGGGAATAAATTAATGACTATTTTTGTTATTCTTTCTGAGCCTGGTGCCTTTTTAGGGGCGAGAAGTTTATTTAACGGTTCCACTCGGTAGGTGTAACTAACGGTATATCGTCGTTGTCTGCCTTGAGCGGTGACTCCTAAAGAGAGAAGTTCACCGTTTTACTTCGCTGTTGACAAATATTTGAAATTGGTGTATGTGATTGATATTATATCGTGATTGTTACCCTGAGGAGAACTGCGTATTGGGCCTCGAGGTTCTTGGCCAGGCATTCGGCCTTGTCATCATACTCGAACGCTAGCCTCCTATCAGGCCTACCAAAGGAGGCATAGTAGAGTATACGTCCTTCTTTAATGAACTCGCTTTCTAGCAGGTATACCTGCTAGAAAGCGAAATAAAAAGGTTCGATCTCAGTCAATTGCGCATACCATCGTGACTGACAAAACTCATTTATGCGTACTTTAACAGGCCATTGAAGCTGTCTAATTCTAACCCTATTGGACTCGCTGAGGGCCCTGTCGTAGGCACGTGTGGCAGGGATCTTGCGGCTTAACAGATCACGCAGTTCTCCAGGTAATTGCATGCGGAGGTCTTCCAGCATAGCCACTGTCTAAGAGCAATTGTTAATTAATGACACGACCTGTCAGGGCACCGATCGCCGCCTCAGTGTCCACTACAGTATCCGAACTGTAGGGACTACTATCTAGTTGGGCGGATTCGACAGACGCAAGTTTCTCCTCGAGCCTCTTCCAATAGTGATCACCTTTGTGGGGATATGACCGGAGTCGGTGTCGGGGTGGTAGTATGAATGCATCAGTTTCATGCAATAAATAATAAATAGGTGCGTGGTTTTCATTAATGATTAGCATTAGCTCGTTACTGTTGCATTGGAAGTAGTAGCTGCGTCAGGTCCAGTTATCTTTCTAATATACCCAACTGTGCATACGAACATAGCGCTCGGAATTGACCGGTTAAAGTGGCGGTGGGCAGGGGACATAGCGCGGAGAACCGACAGCCGTTGGGGTTGAAAGGTTCTGGAAAGCGCAGGGTGGAGAGACCCCTCACACGGTGGTCCCACGACCTAGTTAGGACGGCGGGAAACCGATGGATGAGGATGGCAATGTTTGGAGGAGGCCTATGTTCAGCAGTGGACATCAATTGGCTGATATGATATACGAGTTTCTATATTTATGAAAGCTGTATGTTTTTTATTTGAAAAGCGAAATTCATGGTTTTCTGGATGATGTAGGATGTTCTACATGTATGGTCCCTCTACTAGTAAGATAGCCTTTGACTCTATCGTGCTTACATAGGAAACATTAGCATAAAGTATGTAATATTATCGTTCATTATTTTTATTTTCTTCTCCTCAATAACTCTGTTCTCCCATGACTGACAGTTTTGCTGTCATACAATAAAATGCTTCACTTTTCAAGGGCTTTCATTTGATGTATAGCTGAAAGTGTTACAAGGGTGGGGACGTTTTGCCCATTGTTCTTTGACAATTTCGTATCTATAAAAATCCTAGTGACACAATTACCTGATTCAATTGAGGGAGATGAATAAAAGTAAAAAGTTAATATTATAATGATACGGTAGCAAAAAATATAAAAGATAATGTAAATTATATAGCGGTAAAGTAATTTCTCCGTGTGGTGACAGACTGAAAATACAATATGTCACCACCCCATCTCATGCCATGGGTGTCGTAAAAACCGCCTACGGAACTATCCGTGAATATTATCTTTACGAAATAAAAAGAAGGAAAACTTGAAATTAAACCCTATACCAATCCGTTTGGCCAGCGTGGTATAAGTAGGCCAAGTATCCCTCCGTCATAGGAGGAGGCCCGTCCCTGCAGTGGGACATTAATGGGCTGTTATGATGAAAGTTATTTCTACAAATACCTAGTAGGTATTTTTATTGGTACCTACCTGTTAAGTTACAATAGTAAATTATATCCATATCATTAGGAACAGCATTATAGCACATGTCAAACAGGTAGTGCCAGAGGCACAGTAATAGCAGAAGAAAAGGGTGGAGAGGGAAAGTTGGAGTATTTTTAAATAAGGTAGCAGAAAACTAGGCCTGCTAATGCCTCGCTACGAAACGGTTGTGCCAAGTTTTTCTTTTTTTTTTCGTAGAGATAATATCAAACTGCTTATAAAACATCGTACTTATGGGCTGAAAATAGTGACATTTTAAATTCTAACACGGTCTTCGGAGACTACCTATGTAAAGATAAAATAAATACATACCAATTTGTCGGAAATTACTTACATGTGTCATTTTCATTTTACAATGAAAATAATTTACACAATGCGGATAAATACATACAATATGTTAATTCTTGTTATATTAAAACACTTAATTAGAATATGAAAGCTTGTTCCGTTTAACACAAGCGTTAGGGTTGACCAATGCTTTTGGAACGTAAAGCTGAGGCCGTGCGAAGAATCGAGGTCACTATTTTTGATATCTAACATTGTTCTATGCAATGACGCTTAAATTACATTACCTTGTAATAATATCCGGTCACTATAAATATAACTGCATGCGAGTAAAATGTATCAGTCGACCGTCTACGGTTTGAAGTGAATTATTCGTCAGTAAACATACACAGACCACGTGTTACAATGAATACGCTGGTGGTGTTCTTCGCTCTTGCGTCAGTAGCGTGCGGCTCTCTAGTGCCCCTGGCACAGCCGGCGCACCACCCAGCGCTGGTGCTGGACCCACATGGACGTCCCCTGGATACAGCTGAAGTGATCAACGCGCGCGCCCTGCACCTGCAGGCTAAGGCTCTGGAGGGACACTACGGACATGCTGCCCTCGTCGCGCCCGTCGCTCACTCTGCCTACGTCTCACCCCTGGCACACTCCGTCGCTGTCGCTCCTGCTGTAGTGGCTGCTCCCGCCGCCGTCTCTCACCAGTCTCGTGTGGATGTGCGTCACAGCCCTGCCCTCCTCGGACACGGTATCGCCGCTCCCGTGCTAGCGCACTCCGCCCTCGGATACGCCGGTCTCGGACACTATCTGCATAAGCGTTCTCTGGGTCACTACGCATACGCCGCTCCCGTCCTCGCTGTGGCACCCTCTGCTGTCTCCCACCAATCCCGTGTAGACTACCACTCCAGCCCAGCTGTGGTTTCCCACGCTATTGCTCCCCTCGCTCACACAGCTGTTCTTCCTCTTGCCCACCACAGTGCTGTAGCTCGTATCAACCACGCCGCTGTGGCCCCCATCGTACACGCTGCCCCTGTATACTCAGGTTATGGCTACAGTCATTCCGCTCCCCTTGTCCACGCCTGGTGAAGACCAACTCTGTCGAATACTTAAGACTCGAACCTAAGGATGTGTAAATAAAAAAAATATTTATAAAATACATAAAGTAATGTAAAAAATAATTTCTTTCATTTATTTAAGCTTTACAGTAGGTACCTACATGCCTGCAAAATAATGTAACAATAATGGATTATTTTCGAATAAGAACTTGTTTGGAATGAAAATTTTGGACTCTCAGTAAGCATAGTTTTCTTGATAGAAACAATAGTTAATCATCATTATCATAACAGCCCATTTATATACCCACTGAAGAGACGGGCCTCTTCTATTGATAGAAGAAGAAAATTGATCTCCTAATAGATACGCCTTTGCTGGCCAGATGCATTTGACAAATTTTCCTCGATTTGTTTTCGTAGAGCCAACAACAATATATAATAATGTAGAATTAATAATATAGTAATTACGTTAATTAATACTTCACTTTCCGTTACCTATTCACCTACAATCATAAATTAAGTTAATAAGGTGGAATAACCGGCAATACCGGCAAGTAAAACTAAATTGTTATAATTTAGTTTTACTTGCCGGTAAAGGAACTAATTTCTGTTTATGAGATGCAACAAAGGCCATAATTTAGTAAAATGTTTATTTAATATTTTAAAGAGATATGTACACACAGCAACTAATTCAAATGAAAAAAACACAATTTCAAATGAAAATTTTTAACTTAATGTGTTGCTGTGTGTACCTGTTACAGGTACATATCTCTTTAAAATGATCTACAGTACAGTACTGTAGATCATGCACAGTGTAGTGAGGACTTTTACAAACACCCATGTAATAGACAAAAACATAGCTTTATTTTTAACTTTATGCACAATTAAATTGTTGTACAATGGCGGGCTTAATGCCTTAAGGCATTTTCTTCCAGCCAACCTTTGGGTGATGCAGAGATAGTAAGGTAGTAGGTGCAGTAAGGTTAACTTAATAATTTATTTTCAAAAATAAACATACATACTATAAATTATAAAAGAATACATATATTTATATGATATATAGAAGATCAAATATATAGATAATGAAGATAGAAGAAGATTATTCCGCTAATAAATCAGTGCAAAGTAGGCGAACCTTGGCTTTAAACGCAGCACAGTTCGTGGTCGTCCTGATTTCAAGAGGGAGGGCGTTCCACAGAAGAATGGCTTTAGGAAATTAGTCTAAAAAGAAATTTATCTTCGGTTTATCGCAAAACAATTATCCCGTGAAAGAATCGAATATGACGCATTCTAGGTTTTTTTTTGTTGAGGACGAGTAGTTGGTCTCTGACGACCGCTACTACTTTACACGGGCTGTGGTGGGGGCGGATGACCCTCAACCATCGGTAGTATAGTGGTCAGTATCCCTGCCTGTTACCCATTCTAGGGCCTACCAAGCAGTTTTTTTATGGAATAAATACTATTAAAATGAATGTTTACGTATAAACGAATGACCGTCTCAGCTACTTTTTTTAAGCAATGGAACAGCATTTCGTGATTCCTCGTGCACATAAAAACTAACAAGGAAAATAATACATACTTAATAGCCTAATTATAAATGCCTAATTTAGTTTTTTTTATGCAAACATTTCACAATGCACAAGCGACATTCAACCTAGATCCTCGTATACCTTAATCCCTTCTAATAAGACTCATTTGAGTATGAAAATGATTACCTTGATGGACACACAAAATTACATCAATGTGAAATATAATAACTGTAAATAGTTACGACTTTGCAATGTAAGACAATAGTAATATAATATGGTAATAAGGTTGTTCCGTTGGTCTAGTAGTTAAACTATGTCACTGTTAATCGCAAGGTCGTGAGCTCTATTTCTTTACTAAATAATATAATTTGCGTAATAATTCAAAAAATATTTTTCAAGGTTTAAGTGTACATGTTTTGTGTACTTCGTAGGTACATACGTAAGAAGTGCCCTCCGGACCCAAGACTCCCCTGGCGAACACCCCTGGGGGTGTCAATGTAACTTTAATTCGAACCCATGGCACCCCTAATATGCAGTGCTGTTGAATGTCATATTAAGATTTTATATTTATCTACTCGTATAATGTACCTACTTCAGCTTGAGAGAGTTTTGGGCTACATCAATTTAGTCCAGTATCGTTTTGCCATCGATACGCTAAGAAGAAGCTTGACGCAGAATTTTGACTATATTGGGATTGTCAAAAAAGTGCGTAAAAATCGTTTTCCTTTTAAAATGTAAGTTTGCATTCAATCTTTTAAAATGCTTGATTTGACTTTAGAAACTAAGACAACAACAGATCGGATCAACTTTGTACATGAAATACCACTGAGCGTTCCCCATCCATGAGAGGACATCACCGACTTTGCTTAACTTGCCTAATTGTTTTATACCTAATGCAACTATCTATATCTATACTTATAATAAAACTGTAGAGAGATCAATTCTGTACATTGAATATATGTTCAAAATTAATATTGGAGGATGAATGGTGATCGATACTAATGCCAAAAATGCAATCAATAAATTTTTTGTCTGTCTGTCTGTCTGTCTGTCTGTCTGTCTGTCTGTCTGTATGTGCACGCATGGGTCAAAAACTACTGAAGGCATTTTAACCAAACTTGGTACGATTGTAGTCCATACTCCCGGACAGGTTATAGGCTGTATAACATAACGCTAAGTCACATAGGAGCTGAGCAGTGACGAAAAATTTGAAGCAAGTCAGTTGACAAAAAGCGCGTTCTAGCTCTTATCATCGCATACGTTGATCATACGCCAAAAATATGTATTACAAAAATAATGGTCTTCAAAAGATGTACAAAAAAGTCCTGAATAGTATATATCTATCTTTTATATATTAGCCACAATAACGTGTTTAATCGTTAGGGTTTTCTTCAAAGTGTATTAAATACATAAATATATTGTAATTTGCATAGACATATCTTTTTAAAACTCCCATATTTCAAAAGTACACTTTAATATCTTATTCATAAAAAAAAAATTATAGAAATCGGTTGATAAACACACAAGATATAGATCATTTTACACATTATTGCTATTTGTCAACAATAAAAAAATACAAAACTGACAATAAAATAAAGAAATACAATCACAAAACATTAAATTATTATTCAAAGTGTTTGTGTTTATTTTATTAAGTAATTCAAAAATACTGCACGCAGTTTATCTATAGATAATAATATAGTCGAGTCTAAGTTTAGTCAAATATTTTTTGCTAGATGGTAAAAAGGTGTGAGGTACAATAATTTATTTCAGCATTTTTTTTACAAAAGACAAATCCCACACTAGCCTTTAAAAATATCAATTTAACGGACACAAAGAACATCCAGACTAAGGACAATAGTTTGTGTATCACAATTGTCCTCCATGGGAATCGAACCCGCGACCTCATGCACGCCAGCAATGTATCCGTGTGGTGACGGAGTAAGAATACAATATGTCACCTCCCCATCTCATCCCATGGGTGGCGTAAAACCGACTAAGGGACTATCGGTGAATATTATCTTCCAATCTATCCGTATATTATCAACCAATCCGACTGGCCAGCGTGGTATTAGTAGGCCAAGTATTCCTCCGTCACGGGAGGAGGCGCGTCCTTGCAGTTATGATGAAATAAGCGATGTCATTTATTTTAACTTACAAATTTGACAACAGATAGCATTGTGCCTGTGACGTCATTTTCAGTATCGCGGTGTTAAGATTTTCCTTGAAAGAATGACGTTCGCTCATGTCTTTCAGTATAAGTTTAGACGCAGTCTTCATAGATATTTTATTTACTATTTATTTACTTTGAAAAGGTTTTGGTTCGTTCGTTAATTTTACAATTCGTTTGTAATGTAGGTATATCTGTTCGTTATAAGGTTTTAAAAACGATTTTTCAGTATTAAATCGAATTGCGAAGTAAGTAACATCCGCCACGCGAACGAAGTCGCGGGCACAGCAGCTAGTCTTTAATATAATAAGTAAATACTAAGCTTCTGTGGCGTAGTGACTAAGAAAACAGAGTGTAACCACTTCATCTCATCCCCCAGGGTGAAAGACGCACAAAGGGTCGTTTTCTTAACAGTCAATTACCGTAAACCCTTTATTACAAGCCTCGTACTTGCTGTAGGACAATCGTAAGCTAGGTACTATGATTGTAAATGCTAACCTTGAAAAGTAGACTATTAAGTATATCATTGCTTTTTCCTTGCGTCACGATAATAATTATACTCTAAGTTAACATAATTGCCAAATGATAAGGTTACGACCACCCTCAGTGGAAAAAAGGCATAAGACGAAAATACTGATTTTTCAGTAGGGCGAAAAAACTGAATTTATGGGTTTATTTACTTTATTTTCAAACGTGGAACAATTATTGTTATATCAAAAAAAAGGAAAAAAAATCGTGTACTGCGTGTTGTATTTACGTTAGTGCTAATGTTTATAGTTTATTAGGAATTGTAAAAATAAATTATTATGCTATTTTTCAGAATGTAAAAAAATAATGCAAGATTGTAATATAATAATGAATTTATGACAGGCTTTGTCAGAAAAGTAAAATGTATTTAAAAAGTATGTTGTATTAAAGCAGTTATGAACTTGTAAGTATAAACATTTATGGTTGTATAAGTAAGATTACCGCATTATTTCCTTTATTAAAATTATGATTGAAAGGTATAAGCTGTACTTACGCCTTTTTTCAATTTAGGGACTTGATTAGAAACCAGAAGTAAACAATAGTAATTACTTATTCCATTATATGTTATAGAAATGTTTGCTGCATATTAACACATATTACTTTGAGTTATTGCTTATGACTATAGGGAAAAAAAGCAAATTCATTTTTTGTATTTAATATTTATTAATTTAGACAAAATACTAATTATTTTTTTGGATACAACTAAAGTTCGTACTATTAACAATGAAATTGCACAATAAAAATTCAGAAATGTGGAATTTCGGTAAAGATTACTACCACTAATTATTTTTTTTAATAATCAGTAGATAATTTGTAAAGGCTTGTAACAATTAACAGAATAAGGTTTTTCTCGGCTCCATACAACAAAACATTACGTTCTCTCAATAAAAATCTAAAGAAACAAACAAAAATTACAATTAACAAATTAAAATTAAAGGCACTTTACATATTGCCGGTGATACAAGAGACTCCGACCTCGACATACAGCGATAAAATAGTCAATGCCATGTACGAAGACATCGCTAAGGCACTACATGGCACTACCGAGGCTTACTACAACATTGTTATGGGAGACTTCAATACCAAAGTGGAAGTAAAAGAAAACGGCAAAAAGAAAATTGAATACTACGGTGTGGGGCGCCGAAACCACAGGGGGCAGATGCTGGTCAACTTACTGGAGACGCAGGGGCTCTTCTTAATGAACTCCTTCTTTCAGAAGAAGCCACATAGAAAGGGGACATGGCAAAGCCCCAATACTGTGACGAGGAACGAGATAGACTTTATCATGTCCGATAGAAGATACGTGTTTAGAGATGTCTCTGTGATAATTGTCTTTATTGCACCTACCAACTTACTTTTCTCTGCTTCACCCAAAGGTTAGCTGGAAGATAATGCCTTAAGGCATTAAGCTTACCATTGTAGATCAGTTTATTTGTGTGCATAAATTACAAATAACTAAATAAATTAAGACGTTTAATACTAGGAGTGATCAACGACTTGTTCGAAGCAGACTAATCTACTCTTAGTCGAATGGGAGATACCTTAACCGGAAGATCCAGAAACTGGTGCGACGTGACCTCAGATATTCCAACACCCCCGCCGTTGCGACTGCGATCGAACAGAATAGAGGCACCAAAGTATTCGCGCGCAAGCTTGGTAGAACCCATCTAACGAAACTCAATACTGCGGACCGCAGAACTGTGACCTCTGAGCTCGAGATACTCGAGGAAATAGAGAGTTTCTAAAAATACTTGCATGCATCACGGATGACATAGGACCTAAGAAAGATGACCACATAGCCCCACTCACGCGCCATTACACGGAGAACATCCCCGATGTCAACCGGGGCAAGGTCAGAGTTGCTCTCGAGCAACTAAAGAACAATAAGTGTCCAGGGCATGACGGAATCACCACAGAGCTATTAAAACTGGCGGAACACATAATCAAAAAGAGCTAAAAACTTGTGAGGTGTTTTAGCTCCGTCATCCACCAGGCCCTAACGCCTCAGGCGGGAGTGCCGTTGCCCTGTTCTTCAAAAAAGGTGACAAATTCTCGCTGAAGAACTATAGGCCCATATCACTCCTGAGCCACATCTATCTTGTTCGGCAGATTGTACAGAATATTGAAGAGTACAATCAGCCGCTGTGCATAGCATTCGTGGATTACGTAAAAACCTTCGACTCAATTGAAACCTGGGTGGTTCTGGACGCTCTGGAATGATGTGGCATCGATTGGCATACATCAATGTGTGTAGATCTTTATATGAAAGTGCCACTATAACTGTCCAGCTCCAGGACAAAACTACCCCACTTAGTGAGTAGCGTCACGTCAAGGGTTCAGGCAAGGAGATGTAATTTCTCCAAAACTCTTCACCAACGCGCTCGAAGACGTCTTTAAGACGTTGTAGTAGACTAGACGGGGCATCAACATTAACGGCAAGTCCGAGTACATCTCACACCTTCGGTTTACTGACGCCATCGTCATCGTGGCAGAGTCACTGGAACAGCTTGACGGAAAGCCACAAAGCCTAAATTTGGAGCCTGTTGATGGGTTGAACCCGGTATAAATCTAAACAAAACAAAGATCATGTTACACAATCATGTCACACCGAGGTCGATCTAATGTCGAACGATTGATGCTCGATGTTGTTCAACAGTATGTTTACAAGTTGTTCAACTTGGTAGAAACAACTTCAAGAAATAAATCGATCGCAGGATCCAGTTGGACAGGATTCAGCAAGCTACGTCGGGCCTTTACCGCAATGCCTGAAGACCAATGCGTCCTACCAGTAATGAAGTATGGTGCCGAGACCTGGACACTTGCGAGTAGGCCTAGTCCATAAGCTTAAAATCGCGCAGCGAGCTATGGAGAGGGCTATGCTCGGCGTCTCCTTAAAGGATATAGTTTGGAACGAGGTTATCCGACAAAGAACCAAAGTTACCGACATAACTCGTAGAATTAGCTACCTGAAGTGGCAATAGGCTGATCGTATCTGTCGAAGGACCGTTGGTCGTCAGAACAAAGGTATCCTAGAGTGGAGACCGCGACTCGGAAAACGTAGTGTAGGACTCCCCCCAGCTAGGTGGACCGACGACCTAAGATAGGTCTCTGGGTCAGAATGGATGCGAAAGATGCAGGACAGTGTTCTGTGGCGCGGGTTGGGAGAGGCCTATGTTCATCACTGAACTGCGATAGGGGCTAATTGATTGATTACTTATTGCCAGTACGTTTTGTTTTAAAATAATCAACGAAAAAAAATACTAATAAATTATCGCATCGACATATTCACACTTATGTCTCCTCTGCTTACTCACGCGCCGCTGTATCAAATCTTACGTCTCGGTGCAATGAAAATATTCTAGTGGAAGAAAAAAGTAATCATTCTTATTTTACAGCCTCGCTGCAGTATGTTAGTCTTATGTTTTTGCGTAAAGAAAAGTTTTTAGTGGAAGAAAGCAGTAATCGTGTATACAAAACTAACGATGTAAAAAAACCAAACGCATTTAAATCATAATATTTGTTACTATTTATTTTCTACATTTAAATAAAGGGATAAATGTAATATTAAGTAATATGCCATATTTCTCAATTTTTTCTTTGCGTAATATCACTTAATCTACTAATCCCTTAGAGAAAATGTGATGGAATAAAAATTCTCAAAACTAATTTCTTGTATAAATTCCTCAAATTTAACAAGAAAAATATGAAAAAAATCTAGCATACGTATCTTTAGACGTACTTTCCGAATATGATAATATCGATGATTCAACGTAACATCACTTATGCTTATTTTCCACTGAGGGTACGTGATAAGTTCATGCAGCGTCTACTTAATAACTGGCTGATTTAGACAGGAAATATAAAATGTTATATCCCTAGAGGAGAGGCCTGTGGCCAGCAGTGGACTGCAATAGGCTAGTTGATTGATTGATATCCCTTCTGAATCAGTAGTAAGTAGTTCTATTTCGCCTTCTCAAAGGTTTGGTGAATCTAGAAGAGAACAAAGAATACGAATTATAATTATTATGCCTGTGGGTTGTGCTCTGCGAGCAGGGACGGGCCATATGCCCGTTATAAATGGGAAAATGTATCTGTCTATTTGTCTTTCTTTCACTGTCCAGGAAAGGAGAACAGTGCTACCCAGATTTAACGCGAGCGAAGCCGCGGGCAAAAGCTAGTAAAAAAATAAAGCTCAAGACCGTTTAAACTGCATCCTCTGAGTAAACTCCTCAGTCGCCTTTGACCGCTAAACGAACCTTTGTTTTGCGTCCAAGATAGGTTAACAAAATTTTCATTTTGCAGGTTCAAATAATCTATGGTTGTTCTTTCAATTATGCAAACCTAAGCTTTATAGGTGAATTTTTTTTTAAATGTACTGAAAATTACAAGTGTTTAAAAAAAGTCCTATTGTTAGTAGTTCGTCTGACGATGAATTGAGGATACAAAATTTTCATCATTTCTTCTAGTCCATAGTATCGTAAAAGTCCACTAAGAGATATTGGAAAAACATATTTTCATTTATCAAAAGTATAGTAAAAATCATTTTATGTTACTAGTCACTTTAGATTATATAATGATAAGAATTAATGTTTTTAAAATATTACTTTAACATTATAATTCTAACAAGTAAAATAATAATTCATTTATGTCGGAAAAAAAAAATGTATCCTACTAATGAGATACCTCTCGTTTGCATGAACCAGTCCATGCTAACTAATAAGCTTGTCTTTAGAGTGTTAACTGACCTTCAGAATCTAACTCTCAGCTATTCGTTTAGCGACCTTCGACAGCCTTCATATACCTACCACTGACCTTAAGATACTATGTTAAATACCTATCCATAACATTTTTATGAACAAATAAAACATTAAAAATTTCGTATAAATATTATATAATTTCTTGTCTATTCATTTTAATGAAATTTTCATTAAAACGAATACTACAAATAAGTTCATCGAATCTCGTAATTTTTTCACCAGTATGAGGCTCTGAGGTAAGGGGTGGACCAAACGGAAGAGTGGGCAATTGGGGCAACGTGGGACACGACTGGAGCGGCATACACAGCGGGGGCGGAGTAGACGGCAGGGGCGATGTGGCTGGTCACTACAGCGGGTTTAGAGATAACATCAACGCGGCTTTGATGGGATACAGCAGAAGGGACAGTGTGTACTACGGGAGCAACTAAATGAGCCAGGGAGCGTTTCTTCAAGAGGTGAGAGTACCCATGGGCACCGTACAAGGGAGAGGCCAACGCAGAGTAGGCAGAGTAGTAAGGAGCAGCGTGGGCCACGGCGAATGGAGCAATAGCTGAGTGAGCAACCACAGCTGGGCTGGTACGTACATCTACACGAGATTGGTGGGATACGGCAGCAGGGGCAACGGCAACGACGGGAGCAGCATGAGCAAGTACAGGAGCAGCCACGGCGTGAGACACAACAGCGGGGCTGGAGATGACATCAACACGAGATTGGTGTGACACAGCAGCAGGAGCAGCTACCAGGGCTGGGGCGGCGTATGCGTAGTGTCCCAAAGAACGCTTGTGCAGGTAGTGTCCGTGAGCGGCGTATCCGAGAGCAGAGTGGGCGAGCAGAGGAGTGGCGATGGCGTGGCTCACTAAGGCGGGGCTGTGGTGCACATCCACGCGGGACTGGTGAGAGACGGCGGCGGGGGCGGCCACTACAGCAGGAGCGACAGCGACGGAGTGTGCCAGGGGCGCAACGACTGCAGCGTGCGCGACGTGTCCATAGTATCCACCTTCCAGAGCCTTAGCCTGCAGGTGCAGGGCGCGAGCGTTGATCACTTCAGCAGTATCCAGGGGACGTCCATGTGGGTCCAGCACAAGGGCAGGGTTGTACGCCGGCTGTGCCAAAGGCACTAAAGAGCCGCACGCAACTGATGCAAGAGCAAATAACACCACCAGCGTATTCATTTTAACACGTGGTCTGTGTGGAGATTCGATGATACACAAGATCACTTCAAACCGTACTGCGGCTGACTGATACTTCTTACTCGTCGCTACACTCTTTTATACTGTCCGCGTTCAAAATGTAAGTGGACTACACTCATACATAATAATTTCACATGACTCAAAATTTAATACTACTAGCAATGTCAAGTGTCATTATGAAAGTAATCAACCTTGTGCTAAGGTGCCTTTTGCGTAGTAGTTAAT
This sequence comes from Schrankia costaestrigalis, assembly GCA_905475405.1. Classification (NCBI taxonomy): domain Eukaryota; kingdom Metazoa; phylum Arthropoda; class Insecta; order Lepidoptera; family Erebidae; genus Schrankia; species Schrankia costaestrigalis. The sequence goes on from FR997838.1 coordinate 11,664,400, forward strand.
TACACTTCCGACAAAGTAAACGCGGACCTTAGTAATCACAATAATATGTTAATAAATAATAAAGTAAATATTTAGAACTAATTAAAACTTCTCCGCTCAGTGACGGAGTGTGATACATGGGTCACACACAACAACTCTCATCCTTATTGTAGAAAGAAAATTAGGTGAAAATTTCCACTTATGAGCTCTTTGTAAATAATAGAAGAAAAATTGGACCTTAACTCAATTTCAATCCTGAACAGCGCGGTATGACATTTATTTTCGTCACTGGAAAATACATACCCTTGTAGTGGGGCATTAATGGGCAGTCATGATTTAATATACTTATTTGTTATAAAAAACTTTACTTAATGCCCGATTTACACATCGACAAGTACAGTAGCGAGTTAAGTAATATTTTAAGATTAAGTTGATTTAAATAGATCTTCATCCTATTTTTTGGCAAGTAGTTGATGAAGATCTATTTAAATCAACTTAATCTTCAAATACTACTTAACTCGCCACTGTACTTGTCGATGTGTAAATCGGGCATTACGTTGCTTTGGTCTAATATATGCGAAATTCTTTAACACCCACTTCACGACATAAAATGGTTTTAGATTTTGGCACAAACCAAGCTGACAGCTTGAAGACATATCCAAAACCTATACAACAATATTTAATCTTTCTAGGGCCTACCCTACCGAAAATTAGCATTATTTTCCTTTGTTGATCTCCTATCATCCACTCTGTCAATGTGTGTGACATTTTTTTTAAACAAGATAATCATAAATCCTTCGAATTTTAAATAAAATTAAAAGCAAACTACTTTTAGAATCTAGAATGGGCTGACTCGTTCGACTAATTTATTGCTCGACATTTACTTTGTATGGCCGGATATCGGAGCCATATAATTATTGCTGCTATCTTACCTTTGATTGCAATTCTAATTTGACCCTTCGCCTGACTTGTAGCCCAAAGTCTAGTTAGTGAGGGTGTCTAGTTTCACGCTTACCTCTCTGTTACACGTGAGCAAGCATAACGGTACATTGGTATGTAGGGATTTCTGGTAACGTAGAAATCTCCTTACATAGGACTCTACCTAACTGTAACAGATATTTTTACAAAATTGTTTTAGTAATGGTAAAATCCAAAAAAAAATGGTATTACTGTGTCCTTCATCGGCATTCAGTGTTATAAATAAATAGTGGACAAAAAATATGATTATAGAGTCGGTTTTTCAAAAAAAATACATATTATTAATAAGTAGGTATGGTAATAAATTTTATAATAATTATGTTAATGGTAGACATGGTAACAGCACCCTTATAGGAGTATATTGCAAGTATTCCAAGATAAGACGATATCCATATTTGTGGACTAAGTATCAACAAATTGAGCAATGGATTTACGAGTACGTGACCAGGTATATTTCTTCTGTCTCTCACGACTTTGTTGTAAATTAGAGTTACTTTCGTTTTCTTGCTACACAATATAAACCTATCTTTGTTCTACGGCTATTACATTGTTTATTAGATGACTAATCATGATAATATGACTGGGAAGTTGATGAATTGTCTTCATGACCTACCCGGACTGCATTCACGCTTTTCATCAGGTCTGATACAGTCATATTGCCGTGTAGAAAGTATATAAAAAAGCAGTGGACTGCAATAGGCTAGTTGGTTAATTGATTGAAGTACCTAGGTATATAAAAAAAGAAAAAATACCTTACAATCTTTGAGCAGATTAATTCAATTTAAAAATAGAACTCCCGGTCCTAGTAAAAGATAGACGTAAACCTTTGCCACCTAGACAGTTCATTATAACAGCCCATTAATGTCCCACTGCAGGGACGGAGGGGTACTTGGCCTACTAATACCACGCTGGCCAAACGGATTGGTATAGGGTTTAATTTCAAGTTTTCCTTCTTTTTATTACGTAAAGATAATATTCACGGATAGTCCCTTAGTTGGTTTTTAAGACACCCACGGAATGAGATGGGGTGGTGACACACTGTATTCTTACTCCGTCACCACACAGAGGACAGATTTCACACACCTAGACAGTTAATAAGAATTTTATGTCTCAGTGGCAAAGTGCTCAATAGCCTGTTTGTAATTAATAGGCAATTTTACCTACTCTACGTCTCTTGAGGCCTATCCCTGCCGTAGTACTTCAAGAGGCTTAACTAAAACCTACATCTATACAATTATTTCCTGTATGATAAATTTAAAAGAATAAAATGTTAAGCTGTTATTTATTTGTAACAAAGAATGTTATACTTACATTTTTTTATTACTGACGTGTGATTAGCATAAAAAATAGGTATAAGTAATCAAAACAGGAACTAACATACTCGTACATACAATGTGGGTGCAAATACGTACCTTTACATTTTAACTTTGTAGCACGTGCGTGTTCGCTTGTTTCTTTAAATACTTCCGAGTTTAACGTTTTACTAATCTAATTTAATTAAATATATATATTTCTCATTAGTAGTGGCGAGGTTTGAGGTCGCGGTAAGCTGGTGCTGTGTTTATACGATCAAAACTTAATTAATGTTGATCTTTAAATGACTTTCCTGAACTTGAAGTTCTTTTAATACACCTATTAAAAGAATTTCAAGCTCAGAAATTATACAAATTTATTACGTGTATTTTACATACATGTAATAAACCTACAAAAGTCCTCGCTATTCTGAATTTTTATTTATAAAATCGAAAAGGTTAATTATTTTTTGTAATTTTTTTTTTCATATTTAAAAAGGTCTCTGGGTCGAACTGGATGCGGAAGGCGCAGGACCGAGTTCTGTGGCGCGTGTTGGGAGAGGCCTATGTTTAGCAGTGAACTGCGATAGGCTAGATGATTGATTGATTTGATTAATATTTAAAATTAAATACGTCCCACTGTAATGCTAGAGATCTTACGTATGGGCAGAAAAACTTCGCCTTCTTATACCACTTGTTTCAGGCGAGTTGGTACTGAATTTAACCTCAAATCTGTGCTAAAACAGAAGTCAGCCTGGGAACAAAACTAGAACTGTGTATCTTTACTGAGGTACTGTTAAGTAGTAGTTTCTAAGTCGCGTATTATGACAAACTCAAGAGTCATTATTAGTCAGTTACATACGGACAAACACATAATTTAGACAATAGCATGCAAAAGTAATACCAACATTAACGAAGGACAAAAATTAAAAAACAAAATTAAAAATACATAATTAAGTATATTTTTATAATAATCTTACAATCTAATACAATTTATTCAGTTCCTAATATCACTCTTGTTCTTTACCAGGCGGAGTACAAAGCGGGGGCAACAACGTGTTGAGAGTAAAAAGCCGGTGAGGACTCTACATCAACGCGAGACTGATGAGAAACTGCAGAGCCACCGTAGTACGCGTGGCTTACTGGAGCATACACGGAGCGAGCTTCGACCACAGCAGGAGCAGCTACCACTGAAGCAGCAGCGACTACTGGAACGGTAGCTACCACAGCCGGTGAATGATGCACATCTACGCGGGACTGGTGGGAGACGGCAGATCCTCCAGTGTATACAGTAGAAGCGACAGCAGCGGGCTCAGCTGCCTCAATGACTGGGGATGATACAGCTTCAACAACCTCGGCTTCATCAACGCGGGATTGTTGAGAAACAGCAGCCTCTCCAGTGACGACAGCCTCTCCACTGACGACAGCAGCTTCAACAACGGGCTCGGCGACAACAGCTACTGGAGCCTCAGCTACCACAGCGGGGGATGTGTGCACATCCACACGGGACTGGTGAGACACAGCTGATGCGCCAGTGTAGAAAGCAGGCCCAACTACAGCAGGAACTGAGTAAGCTACCGCATGGCCAAAGTGAGGAGCAGCTGTAGCCGCGGCGACAAGAGCAAACAACACCACCAACGATCTCATTGTGAACGAGGTCTGTGTCGGAATCTGAATTAGGACGATCACTTCGTACCTTAGTCGGTCGACTGATGTACAACATAGAATCGTCTCGCTATTTATACATATGATAACATCTACGTAATTGTCACCATTTGTTATTTGGGCGTCAGGGAACAGTAAAGCTGGCGTCCTTGCTACTGTCGCCGAAATCAGCTGCTGTCCGCAAAGGTCCTATTTGTTGTTACACTTACGCCTAATACGAGTTTGCAGTAATGTGTAATGGATGTTTGACATTTGGGATGGTGAATTGGCGCCTTCAATAGACAACCATATCGATGAAAATCATTACCAAACTTGTTGTGATCTAGAAATAAGTATTACGTCAAGGGCAAGCGGTATCCGCTTCATATCCGCAATTATGAAGTATCGGTCATATGTTGTGGTAAGCAATTAAATCCTTAGCTATTTATTGGTATTAATAAAAAGTCAAATAAATAATGAATCCATTTCGAGACGAACTCGTTTTATTCCTTATCACTTGAATTAGGCAAAGCTATTAATTAAAATTTATGTTTACATAATTATAAGGCATGATTATCAATTTGCAGGTACCTAAATATTATCTATTATCTTCTTGGGTATTGTTACTACCCTATCTGATTACATGGCTGCCGTAGACTCCTGTAAGAGAAAATATGCTGGTATATATTTTATATTATCCGCGTGGTGACGGAGTAAGAATACAATATGTCATCCCCATATCTCATCCCAGGGGTGTCGCAGAAACCGACTAAGGAACTATCTGTGAATATTACCTTTACATAGAAACAAGGAAAACTTGAAATTAAACCCTCTACCAATCCGTCTGGCCAGCGTAGTAAATTAGTAGGCCAAGTATCCCTCCGTCACGGGAGGAGGCCCGTCCCGGTAGTGGGACATTGATGGACTGTTATGATATATTTTATATTACTGATGAAATTATGCACAAAGCATAGGTTTGCTATTCTCTACGACCTTTTTTCATCTTATACCAATTAATCTAGACGATGTTTGTTAGTGGTAAAGCTAACTACAAGACTTTTTACCTTTGGAGGACTGCAAAGCCAGTTTTTGTAATGGGATAATTAGGAATTGTCTATAGTTTGGCAGATATTTCTATATTATAGGAGTTACTGTGTAACCTAAATCTATACTTATAATAAAACTGTAGAGAGATCAATTCTGTACATTGAATATATGTTAAAAATTAATATTGGAGGATGAATGGTGATCGATACTAATGCCAAAAATGCAATCAATAAATTTTTTGTCTGTCTGTCTGTCTGTCTGTCTGTCTGTCTGTCTGTATGTGCACGCATGGGTCAAAAACTACTGAAGGCATTTTAACCAAACTTGGTACAATTGTAGTCCATACTCCCGGGCAGGTTATAGGCTGTATAACATAACGCTAAGACACATAGGAGCTGAGCAGTGACGATAAATTTGAAGCAAGTCGGTTAAAAAAAAGCGCGTTCGAGCTCTTATCATCGCGTACGTTGATCATACGCCAAAAATATGTATTACAAAAATAATGGTCTTCAAAAGATGTACAAAAAAGTCTTGAATAGTATATATCTATCTTTTATATATTAGCCACAATAACCTGTTTAATCGTTAGGGTTTTCTTCAAAGTGTATTAAATACATAAATATATTGTAATTTGCATAGACATATCTTTTTCAAACTCCCATATTTCAAAAGTACACTTTAATACCTTATTCATAAAAAAAAATTTTAGAAATCGGTTTATAAACACACAAGATTTAGATGAAAGAAAATTTCCAAATGTCGCCGCGCCAGTATGAGTACGGCTGTACGGTTGATTTTTGTTTAACGTCCGAAACGGCCAACCGATGCATCTATATAATTTCATTCACATTGACTCTTAATGCGAACGGACGTGGTTCTTATTGACTCTTCTCGGAATAAGCGCGCTTTAGATATTAAAATACATAGATACGTAGTTTTTAGGTATTAAGTTTAAAGTAGGTATCTATCTATATACTACAATAAAACAATCGGAATCGGATAAGTAATACTCGAGATATCGCTAGATCTCTTTATTAGAACAGTCCAATACAAATCAGGGGTCATGAAAAATGGATTTGGTTCAATGTTGAATGAATTTAAATTTCGTTTCTTTTGTTCACGAGATGGCGTTACCAGTAGTAATCATAAAATAAAAGAGGTTTTAAATAATATATAACTATTTTATTATTAAGTGCTATTAATAAGTTATTCCTTTTAAATGTTAATAAAATTAACCATGAATCGTATGTGTAATATCAATTATAAGTCTTCACACTAGCCTTTAAAAATATCAATTTAACGGACACAAAGAACATCCAGACTAAGGACAATAGTTTGTGTATCACAATTGTCCTCCATGGGAATCGAACCCCCGACCTCATGCACGCCAGCCATGTAATGCGACCGCCGCGCCACCGAGGCAGGTAATTCTGCCGCACCATAACGTGGCGTGCAAATGTATTCATTCATAATTAATTAGCGATTATCCGTGTGGTGACGGAGCAAGAATACAATATGTCACCTCCCCATCTCATCCCATGGGTGGCGTAAAACCGACTAAGGGACTATCGGTGAATATTATCTTTACGAAATAAAAATGAAGGAAAACTTGAAATTAAACCCTATAATAATCCGACTGGCCAACGTGGTATTAGTAGGCCAAGTATCCCTCCGTCACGGGAGGAGGCGCGTCCTTGCAGTGGGACATTAATGGGCTGTTATGATGAAAAAAGCGATGTCATTTATTTTAACTTACAAATTTGACAACAGATGGCGGTATTAAGATTTTACTTGAAAGAATGACGTTCGCTCATGTCTTTCAGTATAAGTTTAGACACAGTCTTCATAGATCTGTCTTTGTAAAGATCTGTTTTTGAAAAGGTTTTGATTCGTTCGTTAATTTTACAATTCGTGTGTAGGTATATCTGTTTGTTATAAGGTTTAAAAAACGATTTTTCAGTATTAAATCGAATTGCGAAGTAAGTAACATCCGCCACGCGAACGAAGTCGCGGGCACAGCAGCTAGTAGTAAATAAATTTGACTTCGACCAAGTCAAAATACCCCGTGAAAATACCCCGATTTAAAACTAAGTACGACTAACGTTTTTTTGCGGAGATTTTATAGGCAGATGAATGTAATGTGATGAGAATAAAGTAACTTAAACTAAATCATTTTATAAGGTTCCGCAGAAAACTTGGGAAGTAAATTCGGGCAAAATTTAATTTAAAAAAAAAGCGAATTTAACCTCGATATCTTTCTATGGCCGACATCTAATATTATATGAGTATTTGAGGGACTCTCTTATAAAATTAATTAAATTCCACGGCAAAAAATAAAAACCATTTAAATTTGAGCTACTTACTTTATTAACTTATCGTGATTAAGACGCAGGGTAGGTAACATGTAGTAAAAAGATTATATTATTACAATAATAGTACCAACTTAAACAAAAAATACTAGCAACTTTATTTGAGTTTTAATTATTTTTTGCTGTTTGTAATAATTCACCTTATTTTCATTATAGGGGGCGGGACCTCCATCACGATATATTTGATGATCACGATTGTAGTACATAGATTTCATCTGTATATTACGAGTACATTATAAGGGGTTTTTTTATACAACTTGGTAACAACAAGAAGAACAAGTCTCTTATAGCAAACTAAACGTTAGTCCATACCAAAAACAAAAGCACTCGATATTTTACTAATATAAAAGCTCAGTGTCTTTGCTCAGAAAAAAAATAGCCCTCAAAAATAAGTGCTATATTCCTGTAGCATACCACCTAATTTTCATACAATACAGCTTACCAACCTGAAGGCTTCAATGCTACAGGAACCCACCATCTGTAAGGGTGGGCGCACATACGGCGGCGGCGAAACGTAGCGCAGAGTGTTTTTCACTATGAAACTATAATATTATCGACATTGTTCCCATTGCAATAATATTCAAAAGCGATAAACATAACAATTTATGCTCGGTGGATGAAGCTACTACATGTTAATTGATATAGATGTTATGGCAATATAAACAAGCTAGCTGTATCATTTAGTTTAGAAAAATAAGGTGTTCAAGTAAGTACCTACCTAATATGGGTACTAGACAAGAACGATTAAATCCTATAATCATATTTTTTCTGTTCATTCAACTGCTTGTGGGTGCAGCGGTGCGGTAGCGTAGCGGCTAACGCTCGAGGTCGTGGGTTCGAATTCCACGCGCGCAATTCAATTTTGTGCGCGATCCACAAACTATTGTCCTGAATTGAGATGTTCTTTATATCCGTTAAATTGATATTTATACAGTCCCCGCAAAACAAAGCATGATCGGGAGTTGTCTTAAAAAAAAAACATAATAAATTAACATGACGTATTGTAATTAGTAAAATTAAATCCTAAAAAATTAAAGACTAGACAAATTGGTACAAAGTTTAACGATAAGTTTTCCTTATTTTACATTTCAAATAGTTTGGCCAGCGTAGTATTATGCCCGATTTACACATCGACAAGTAGAGTAGCGAGTTAAGTAGTAAGTTGCTGATTAAGTTGATTTAAATAGATCTCCATCCTATTTTTTGGCAAGTTAAGTTGGCGAGACGCGAGAGAGGGGGCTAATTCGTACTTAACTTGCCAAAATATAGGATGGAGATCTATTTAAATCAACTTAATTTTAAAATACTACTTAACTCGCCACTGTACTTGTCGATGTGTAAATCGGGCATTAGGCCAAGTATCCCATCCCATATCCATATAGGTATAGTGGGAATTTAATGGGCTGTTATGATGATGATGATATTTCAAACATAATTTGGCTTTAAGACACATTAAAGTCTACACACACATTAATGAATTGGGGTGGTAACGCCGAGTAATTTACCCTGTCCGCGTCCCCACACAGAGAATTACGTCACTAGGTAGACAATATTGTTGATTTTAACTGAACACGTGTTTGTTACTATTTTAATAATAGGAAAACAAACATTTCCTATCAATATTATATTTTTTTCCACTATTTGATATTCAAATAAGTCGTAACACATTTTTTAAGTAATACGGAAATAACCTGTAATGATTTTTAGTTAATATTATTTCCGAGAACACAGAGCGGTTTAATTTAACTGTGAGACAGAATTTACCGGGTTTGTCAATTCGATAGTTTGCGAATTCTATCTTAGCTTTTTGACAGTAGGCTTTAAGAGTTTGCTAAATAAACAATCATCATCATCAAATCATCATAACAGCCCATTAATGTCCCACTGCAGGGACGGGCCTCCTCCCATGACGGACTCGTCCCACGCTGGCCAGACGAATTGGTATATTTTTTAAATTTATTAATTAAAGATAATATTCACGGATAGTCCCTTAGTCGGTTTTTACGACACCCATGGGATGAGAAGGGGTGGTGACATTTTGTATTCTTACTCCGTCACCACACGGAGAATAGGTAAACAAGTCTTTTTTATTTCCTGTATTTCTGTTTTTACGTATACCTAAGTATAAGATATTTTATTTACACATCAATTTCATAATATTAGGTAATTCTATAATGGCAATACGACTAAACCAAACGCGATGTAAACTGTCCAAGAATGAAGGCTAGGCCATAACAATGTTGGTCTGCCCACTCGTCCAAACAAGTCCAAACCGTTTGGAGGCCTATAGCTCGAGTGTCATCGCTTACGATCTCGCGATTATGGAACAAGTTATATTATAAGCAGATGTAGCCATATAGCTTTAGTTTAAGACCTACATGGCTATTGAACAAAAACAAACGAAATTAATTCTTTCCCTTGGATCCCAGTCATCAGACAACTCACGAAGTATTTTTCTTACGCGGTATAACTGTTTTCTACTGCTTGTTTATACTAGTAATATAATTAAAAAAAACGCCATCTAATGATAAACATGTGAAGTTGGTGCTAGGTAACTTATATACTACACGTTCGTAGCGTTCATTGAAGTCTGACAGCGAGTGCCTGTGTGGTTTTTCACAGTAATCTGTGAAAATTACGCAATAGATGGCAATGTTAAAAAACCATTCCTACCTACCTATTATTTTAATTCAACTTTAAAACCATTTTAATAACTAGGAACCTATTCATATTATCAAATTTGTTTTGACATTTGTGGACTAAGCAGATGCAGAGTAGAAGTGAACAAGCCATAGAGTGACTGATTTATCTGACATTAGTTTGCAAGGTCGGTCGATTTAAGCGTTCCTGACTTTTTGTGGGATTTTTTGAAATCCCGTGTTAACGGGAACATGCCCGAGACACTGGACCAAAAAAACGAGCCGAATTCTGAAGTTTTAAATTAACATAATCCAAAGACAGAATCGAAATTTTTCATTCAGAAAAGGTAGAACTAAACAACATTGGATGACTTCTTCTGGCACACCCTGTATTATACTTGGTTACTTTACACTAGTCATTGCTCATAACTCGACTAACGTTGTTGGAAGTATCGGCTAGTCCATAAGCACGAAAGTTATGTCAAGAGATGAAATAAAGGGTCAGATTGAACTGGATATATAGACATACAAACAAATACTTATTGCTTTCGTCGCGTCGCATTAGAAGTTGCTATAAAGCCCTAACATACCTAGCCCATCAGTTCACAGTTTATTGTTTTAGTGTTAACATAAAAATAATTATTTTTCATAATCGTTCATTATTATTAGTAATACAATAATGTTTTATTTATTATAGGTATAAACAATCGCATCAATAACAAAACGAATTAGGTTATGTACTGCTTTTGTGTCATTATTTTCTATGGATTTCACAATAATAGCATTGTTTTAAGTTAATAGTGGGTTCCGAAGGCCGTACCCTGGGGAACGCCTTTTTTTAACCTACTTTACCTTTTTGTTTATGATTTGAATTCTTGCTTTTGCCAAAACATGAACTTGTGAAACAATCTTCTGTGCCGTTCCTTGCTTCTGGACTGAGATCCTGAAGCTCCCACACATCACTTATTTTCTTATGGACAACATCTACATGAGTAGGTAGTGTTGAGGTGTACTATAAATGTATGATTCATGGCTAGCTTGGCCACTTTTCAGAGCTATTGAAGAGGGGTGATACTACAGAACTTTTCCTTTGCCTTTGAGCCACCTCACCAGCTCACTTCCTCGTTAACTTTTGTTGGTCTATTAAGCAGAAGCTAGAATCGTAAAATGAATAACGCTGATGATTGACGCCACGCAAATACCACCAGGCTCCTAAGGTTATTGAAACTCAGAATTACCTGAACACGTTCAAATACTGTAGGTGTATATCATGGTCTGCAAAAACCAGAAAAGCGAAAGCTTATAACTCAAATACCTGTTAATAGTGTTTTTTGTCTATGCACAAAAATTTCTTGGGACTGTGCTTCCTACAACGTGATTCCTACTAATCTCCAAAGAAAGATACGAACCGCGCCCTAACATTCTCCCAGTTGCCGTGAAACCACGTAGATAGCAAAGAAAGAGAAAGAGGCATCATAAACTCTAACGGTCATTATTTTAAGGTCACAACTAGCGATGGGCAATTGGATAAATACTCAAATGATAAAAACTCAGTAAATATCCAAAAGTGGGTAAATACTCGTAAATATCCGAATTCATGGATAATAACTCAAAAAGTCAGGATAAATACTCAGCTGCATTCATGTATCAAATGTTTTGGATTTTTTAATGGTTTTTTTAATAAATTTTTATGTTATTGTCTATCTGCAGGTGTTTTATGGTTTAGAATATTTGTTGTATACTACAATAACAAGTGTTTGCGGCTTTACTTGTTGCTAATTGTTTTTTTAGTTTCTTTTTGTTGTCTATCTGCAGGTGTTTTATGGTTTCAAATATTAGTTATACTACAATAATAAGTGTTTGCGGCTTTATTTGTTGCTAATTGTTTTTTTTTTAATTTCTTTTTACTGTCTATCTGCAAGTGTTTTATGGTTTAAAATATTAGTTGTACTACAATAATAAACGTTTGCGGCTTTATTTGTTGCTAATTGTTTTTTTTTCTAACTTCTTTTTATTGTCTATCTGCAGGTGTTTTATGGTTTAAAATATTAGTTGTACTACAATAATAATTGTTTGCGGCTTTATTTGTTACTAATTGTTTTGTTTTTTTTAATTTCTTTTTACTGTTTATCTGCAGGTGTTTTATGGTTTAAAATATTAGTTGTATATAGTGTTAATATATTGTTTTTATAGTGATGGGCAATCAGATAAATACTCGAATGATAAAAACTCAATAAATACTCAGCTGCATTCGTGTATCAAATGTTTTTATTTTATTAAGAATTTTAACTAATTTTGACTACTTTTACATAGCCAGGGTCATTAAGTATTCAAGTCATAAAAATAGTTTACTACAGTTTTGTATAAAAGTATTTGGTCTTTTAAATAATTTATACATGTTTTGTCTCCTTTTGTGAGTTCGTCTATTTGTTATTAGTATGTGTAGGATTAAAAAAACTACTTGTATGAATGTAAAAGTGTTATTAACAAAACTAGTTGCTTTCCGCGCTTTTCCTCGTCCGCGTGGAATAGTTACTTAGGGCTAACATTAAATAAATAAATGGACTATTTTGAAAACTTTTTAAGGACAATTATTCAATTATTCCGTCGCAAGTACATATTTTTGTGTAACTATATGTAACCATATACACAGCGCACGCAATGTAAGCTTACGAAAGTAGCAATTTACCCCCGTTTTTGCAACATTTTTCATATATGCTCCGCTTAAATTTAGCGTAATGTTATATATCCTATATTACTCGCAAATAATGTATTATATTGGTGGAAGAATTGTTCAAATCGGTTGAGTAGTTTTGAAGTGTATTCAATACAAACAAAAAAAAACAAAGGTTTCTTATTTATATAATAGTGTAGAAGTGTAGATGTAGATATGTTACATGAAATCAAATTCCTCATGTTCCTAGTCACATTATATTCAAAACTTTCATTTGTGTGGGCATCAGTATTAAGGTCTTGGTTGAAGCAGTCTTCTGAAGAAGTACTAAATGTAGTAATTTTGTTGAAGAGATTCCAATTATACAATATGAAGGTAAATTTCGCAGCTTTATCTTCCGTTATTCAGTTCATAATTTATAGTTATTGGGGGTCGTATATCACGGTCCGAAGACCGTGATATCAGATCCCCTTCTAGTGCGTCAGTCGCATCATTTTCTAGTGATCCGCCGTGTCTATTTATCCATTGTAGTCTCACTAAGTTACTGTTGGAAGTCGCAATCCGTTGTACCGCATAGTGCCATTCCAATATAAGTTTCGAAGTGACAGGGATTTTATTCAGAGCTTTGAGTACCGAAGCGTTGTCGGTTATTGTGCGGATTCGAGCCTTCAAGAGATTCGAAAAAATATGCGTTTAATTAACTTGGAGTAGGTACCTATTTATCCATCCCATCCATCTAGAGATCCATCTGTAATAGTGACCAAACGTCATGATTGTAATTCCGTACTAAAAAGATAATATAAAAACTAAATACAGAAATATAATATTAACAATAAAAAAAATTAAATAATGTTTCAAAAATAAAAATAAAAAATTAATAAAAGTATAGTAAAATAACATTTAAATTTAGTTATAAAGAAGTATTTACTCGAGAGAGGTCAAATAAAGTATTCTACGTAATGAAACCAAGATAAAATAAAGTAAAAAAATAAAAAATTTCTAATTAAAAAACCGACGTCAACGACAAACTTGATTATAATAACTACTTACCAATAATATTATATTATAAAGGTAGATAATTATATCATGGTCACTAATCAAAGAAAATAATGTTCCTGAGACGGAAAAGTAACGCAACTCTCTATAATCTTCATCATCAGATCATGTTTGTGAAAGGGTGTGTAAAGTTTTCATCAATATGAATAAAATAACCCCAAAGACTAGGTAGCTCCTATATACCGTTGAGGAGTTCCCTCGACCCTCTGTCATCTTCAGCATCAGATCATGTTTGTGTAAAGTTTTCATCATTACGAATAAAAAAAGGCCAAACACAAGTTAGCTGCTATATACCGTTGAGGAGTTCCCTTATTTGTCTGTGATCTCCATCATCAGACCAGTTCTAACTCTTCATTATTTTGTACTGACGTCAGAGATACACGTGTATAACAAGATTTTACATAATGCTTCCTTACAATTTTCAAAAGTTGTCCTTGATTTCTCTGAGATCCCGTCATGCAGATCCAGATCTGGTGACTATGGGACCAAATAGAAAGTATACCCTTTCAAACTAAAAAAAAAAATTCAAATCGGTCCACCCGTTTTCGAGAAATCAGGTAACAAACACAATAAAAAATACAATCGAATTAAGAAACTTCCTCCTTTTTTTGAAGTCGGTTAAAAATATAGTAACTTTCGAAGGTAAATTTCCAGGTTGATGCAAAGTATCGCAAAGAAAGTCAAAACCAGTTATAAAATAAAAAAAAAACTAAATATTTCGATAGAAAAATGCATCAGAGTTTTTATCCCAAGATTTGGATAAATACTCGGATAGAAACGAGTGTTTATGAGTATTTACTCAAAAATGAGTTTTTACTCGAGTATAATCCCATCACTGGTCACAACCTAACAAATGCTCACAGCTATACGCATACTCACAAGAACAAATCTAAGGATTGATCAATGTAACCGATGTACGAGTAGGGAAGGTACGTTACGACCCGTACCACGATATATCTAACAATAGTAATCTAACCTCACCTAATAAAATGCGATAATGCGAATACAAGCAATACCACATTTGCAATACAATAGTAGTAGGGCGCGTGTATTGTCTTTGCAAATCGGCGCGAAGGCACATCTGCATTGGCTGACCTAAAAGCAACCTAGTTTTATGAGTCATTCGGACGCAGACGGGGCTTCAGGTTACTTGTGTCATAAAGAAGAATAATAAGGTAGTGCTGTGGCACAGAAGGAAGTCAAAATTGAAGTAAGTGTTTCAAGTCAGTTTTTATTTATATTTTTTCAATATACTTTCTGTATTTCATTAGGTTGCAAATTATCTAAATTATCATAAAACGAGACATCAACGGCTATACTAAGCTTCCCATAGCCTTCAACATCCAGCCACCTTAAAGAACCTGTTAAAGGTCACCAATTCGGGATATTTCTGTCCCGTCGGCAATCGGTTCTGAATGCTATGTGCCAAGCTCTTTGCAACTCGCGCTTTAGTAAGCGCTATGTCAGTCAATTTGGTTCTCCTACAGATCAACACAAACTAACATAATTAAATTATATTTGTTTGATACATAAATGTATCGTCTAATCTACTTTTTTCGTTACAGATTATGCGGTGCTCTACAAAAGTATTTTGTATGTTATCTTTATTAACTGTTACTACAGCTAAACAGTTTTCGCACACTGCATCTAGTTCTAAATCGGTTAACCAACCTAATCTGACTTTGTCGAAAGAATTACCTGAAGCTCAAAAAAGGGGAATAATAGAATCTAACACTAAAAAACTTGACGATATAATTCTTAAATTAATAAATAGTAAATTAGGTAAAAGTTTGGTAGATTTTGTTGAGATCTACAGTGATCCTACTTTCAAGGATGTCATACAGGCATTCGGTGACGTTGAAACGAGAAGTTTAATTAGAAGTCGATTGTGCAGTTTAAAAATTATCGATGTATGTATACTTCCACCTAAATATTGCTCAAATCTTAATAATATTTTATAATTATGTATAAATAATAGCTATTGTCATTTACTATTTTAGTGTTTAGCTGTCAGCGAGAAACCTATTCCTAAACTTGAAACACAAAAAAAGAACACGACCAAAAAAGAGCTAATTCTTATACAGAAGAAACATCATATAATTAATAAAAATACATTCAGTAAACTGAAACAGATTGGCAATGAGCGAGTTCAATATAATAAAAAAAAGGATAATCTCGCGTCTGAGTATAATATATACAATCAAGGCGCTTTCAGTCAACGTAGCCAGGTCTTTAAACATACTTTTAATGACGTTCAAACATTTCCATGCGTCTGTGTTAACTACGACCAATGTCCAAGCGAAGAAATGAAGAAACGAGAATTGTGGATTAATTCTCATGTTCAAGAAAGAAATATTACAACGTCAAACGACAATATGAATAAGACTAAAGATTTAAAAAACACAACATCGGTAAAAGTTGAGATTTTAAGCAAATATGATACAAATAAAGTAAAATCAGCACCTGTTACAAAAACTCAAATCACGACAGTAAGTTATTAACACTTTCGCGGACAGACCACCTCATATCGTTATCTCGGTATAACATTACACGGCGGTACGAGTAAGGACTGTGAAATATCATCATCATCATATCAGCCAATCAACGTCCACTGCTGGACATAGGCCACCTTGTGCGGTCACTGGTCTTGTGTAGTGCCACCTGTGAAATATAGTGCATAGTAATTTTGAAAGCCGATAGCAGTACCATTCTATAAATATTCGAAGGCACGTGATGCTTCCAAAAAATATTAAGGGAATGGTGATGAAGTGTCTTCAACACATCACGCTGCTTCAATCATTCGAAGGTGCCACGGTAAACTCTTTCAGGGGTCTTAATTTCAACCAACACATACGCAATGCTGATACACTACAGTAAAACCATCATCTCAATATTTAGTGTCACGACGTGTGTGCCGCTAGGAAGAGGCCACGTAGCTGGGTTTAATTTGTATTTTTTTAGCAAAAACAAGGCGGATAAAACTTATTTATACTTATAATACAATTAAGATAAACTCACGCCTTATATTAATAACCTACATAAGTACATACGCCTTATCCCGTCCAGGGTACGCAGAGACGACGTGACCTATACTTTATTATTATTTTTTGATTATTCAAAAAAAATTTCATACAACCAGTAGATAGGTTGATGATAGATATATTGTGGAAACACCATTCCACAATCTGCTGCTTCTTTTTCGATCGCCAGGTTTAGCGACGCGCATAGGGTCTAGGGGTTGATCGTTAATTGCGATTGCGACGATCTTTGCCGTTTTGTTTGTACACAAATGCATAAATAAAGACAATTCTTATTATTTCAGCGTGAAGCTCTTTATGAACGTACGCTAGAGCAACAATGTACAATAAATCAAGTATGTTGCATTCGTCCATTGCCGTCACATCCGTCTGCAACACGTACCTCCAGGCAATGTGGTACAAGACACTATCAGAAAATTAACAGCAGAGTAAAAACACCTACAAATTATAAAGGTGAAAGTGATTTTGGAGAATACCCATGGCATACAGCTATTTTGAACAATAAGCATTCCAAAGAATCCATTTATATATGTGGAGGTACTTTAATTGATCAATTACATGTCATAACCGCTGCTCACTGTATCAAATCGTAAGTCATTCATTTTTATTTCGATAATACAGATAAAGTACCTAAGTACCCAGCGATTAATAAATATTGCACATCGACCTTTGGAAAGAGACAATCGGCTAATTTAGGCTTCGTAAAGCGTTATTATCTCTGTCGCTCGAAATGCAATTCAAAATATATATTAAGAGTTGTAACACCCCCAAATAAAAAAAATATCAAAAGAAGCAAATCATAATTGTCTTAACAGCTCCTAATAGATACCGGACTGTTTGTATTTCTTGCGACAGGTGCTCTTAACGTTTTACGAAGCTGAAATTAGCAGATTGTCTCTTTCCAGAGGTCGATGTGCAATATTTATTTATCGCCGCGTACGTTCTCAAAAAGACTTGCCTATACTTAGTCGACTTTAACAATCCCCCCAGGGAACATTCGGCGGAAATCAGCAATTAGCTTCTTTAATATTAACCTCTTCGGAGTAAGTACGTTGAATTCGTTAGAAGTCAGTTTCTTCAATAGATTTGTTTCTCTTTGGGTCGGATAATGTCTAGAAATTACTTATGATCCCTACATAATTACTATTTCAGATACAACCAATTTGAGTTAAAAGTACGAATGGGCGAATGGGATGTTGACCGTGATATCGAATTCTATCCATATATTGAAAGAAAAATTGTCTCAATACATGTGCACCCACAATACACTCCTCCACCAAAATTAGTTAATGATCTCGCGATTCTAAAAATGGAAACCCCTGTCGATTGGAATAAGTATCCACATATCAGTGCTGTTTGTTTACCTAACAAATATACAGACTTCACCGGACAAAGATGCTGGGCAACGGGTTGGGGCAAGGATACCTTCCATGATTATGGAAAGTACCAGAACATTTTAAAAGCAGTTGATGTGCCTATACTTTCTCACAGACAATGCCAGTTACTGTTAAGACAAACAAGTTTGGGCTTGAATTACCAACTGGACCCTTCCTTCATATGTGCTGGCGGAGAGGTAGATAAAGACGCATGTAAAGGTGATGGAGGTGGACCTCTGGTATGCGAGCGCGATGGCAAGTGGCAGCTCGTTGGCGTGGTGTCTTGGGGTATCGGATGCGGTAAGCCCGGCGTTCCTGGTGTCTACGTTAAAGTTTCTGAATACTTAGATTGGATTACAAGAATCAGTCCAGAAGTGAATGAACTGAGAACTCAAGCTGTATCAGGAAAACTACTAAAATGATTTGGTTGTAACATACATCAGTTTGTGCGTGTTTAATATATGAAACTGTTTTGTGGATTTCAAGTTTTTGTTTATTAAAAATTGATCTGTTACATATAATTTTTTTTACTTATTTTTTTATTATGTAGGTACAGTCAGCCCCAAAAGTCGCTGAACATATTTTAAATTCCAAAACTTCTGAACACTGAAAACGTTATAAGTCAGTGTCGCAACAAGAGTACAGAATAAGCTTTACATACAAAACGACCATAACACGCTGAACACGGTTATTTTAAAAGTAGCTGAACCCTAGTATTTTTAAAAGAAACTGAACACGAGTATTTCAAAAGTAGCTGAACGTTAGTATTTCAAAAGTAGCTGAACACCTAGGATTCCAAAAATAGCTGTACACACGCGTCGATTCGTATTAAAACCTACTTTTGGGTATTATACTATAACCATCTTTAAAAAAATAAGTAAAAACTTTTAGAACAGATAAGTTTGTCCACAGAGGTTTAATTAATACAATGTTTATTTTTATATTTAACCTATTATAAAAATGTTTTCACTACAGCGCAAAAAATTCAACTACCTCGGTGCGTGAAGGTCGAGGATGAGGTTATCGTGCACGAGGCCGCGGGTTCGATTCCCACGTGGGGATTTTTTTGTGCAATCCACAAATTATTGTCCTGAGTCAGGATGTTCTTTGTGTCCTTTAAATTGATATGAAACGCGACACAAAGCATAATTCTTAGAGCGGAAAATATTAAAAAAAGAAATTCAGGAAATTTGAAGTTGTAATTGTATTTTAAATTTAACTAAAAGAAACTCATTCCGGAACTAATGCCTGTAATAAGAGTTTTTAATTGTTTCATATCATTGTAAAATTGTGATTATTAATTAAGCTTTAAAAAATTACAATTTTTTTCACTAACAAATTAAATTAATTGTTTTTGTTATTTAAAGTGTTTTGCGTGTTAAATTAATTGTTTTGAAGGATTATACAATGGAAGTGCATGTTAAATTAAATATATATAAGTGATATATTGACTTTTAAAAATATAAATTGTTTCTGACTACAGGGACAATATGTCTTTACCGTTAAATAATACTCAAAGTTATGCATCTGTTACCCAAAATACAATGTTTCCGAAAAAAGATCAAGCAATAGTTATTGACGCGATCGAAAATGTGCAAATAAAGGAATATGCCCAAGCTTTAAGCAAAATAATAGAACCGTCGCAAATTCGTTTCCTGTCAAGAATTTCAAACAACCGTATATGCGTTTATGTATCTACAAAAGCAATAGCAAAAGACATTGTTGACAACAAAAAAACAATTACAGTCCAGAACCAAAAGTTACCGATACGTCCACTAATTAATCGCAATAAACGTATCATACTTTCGAACGTGTGCCCCATCATACCAAATTCTGTAATAGAAAATAAGTTACAAGAAATACAAATTAAATCTATGTCTCCTATTTCTTTTCTTCGGGCTGGTCTTAATGAAACTGGTTTCAGTCACATTCTGAGTTTCCGACGACAAATGTTTGTTACACCAGAGGACTTTGACAAACTTCCAGAAAAAATTACTATAGAATATGAGGATACTACGTACTGGATATATATATCATCGGACACTCTGACATGTTTCTTGTGTAAAAAGGAGGGGCACCTAGCCTCTAAGTGCCCACAAAAGGACGTGAATACAAACTGTGCTGAAATTCAAGAGGAATATGACCTCCAAGACAGCTCGTTGTTTCAGTCTGTTAAACGTCCATACCCACCCACAGACTCATCAATCTCAGCTCCTACTTCTATACCTAACATGTCCGTAAAAGAAAAAGCATACACTTGTAAAACCAGCGATGAAAGTTACAGCGAGGACGACTTCGATATATCGTCTCAATCAAGCTCAGATGAAGTAAAGAAAACAAAAAACGGTAAAAAAATTAAAAAGTCGTCCAAAAATGATTTAGATTCTATGGAATGGCAAAACATTGAAAATTGTATTACAAAGTCGAAGAAAACATACCCACTAACATTTATGCAACTAAAAGAATATCTCAAGCAAACGTTTGGCGTTAAAAATATCGAAGAAGTAACTTATAAGTATACCAAGGATATAGGTATGTTAATTGATATGTTTAAAGATCTGTTGCCTGTCATTGGCGACCGTAGTGTTAAAAATAGATTGACACGAATCTTAAGTAAACTTAAAATCGTAAGAACTAAAGCATTGCAGACATAGTACATTTAATTAATTAAATTACACCAAACTACTTACCTTTTATAAATACCTACTTATATTAAGTCTACATACGTAGGTATTATATACATATATTACTACTTATACTTTTAAAATTACATTAGTCATTTCTGAAATGAATAAAACTAATAAACTTTCTAGGCTTAAGATTATTCAATGGAATAGCCAAAGCTTACTTCCAAAATTTTGCGACTTGGAATCATATTTACATAAAGAAAAGGTACACGTCTGTATTATATCTGAAACCTGGCTTTGTCACAACCAAACGCTTCGTGTATCAGGCTTCTCTGTATTTAGAAACGACAGAATGGATGGATACGGAGGAGTAGCTATTTTAGTACACATGTCAATTAATTGTATTATTAAAAATCTTCCAAATTCTTACAATAAAATGGAGACTTTGTGTGTCCAATTATTGAATGTTAGTAATCTTCAGTATATTATAAGTGTTTATTCGCCTTCAAATATACCAATTAGCGGTAAGGATTATGAGCAGCTTTTCGGCTTTTTTTCTGAGAAAACTATTATAGCAGGGGACTTTAACGCACATCATTCCGCTTGGTCGTATACGACAGACACTCGCGGCAGACTACTATTAGAATCTATCGCTGAACTAAACTATGTTTTCCTAAACAACGGAGATTTTACACGCTGCGCTAGACTCAACAATAGTGTAGTTTGTACATCCCCCGACATTACTTTTTGTAGTTCTGATATTGCATTGGATTTTGATTGGCAAGTAACCAACGAATCTTTTGGAAGTGACCATCTTGTTATTTCAATTAATACATTGAACTCGATTCAAAATTTTATAGAATATAAAAGAAACATTAAAAAGGCTAATTGGGCACAGTATACTCAACATATTAAATCAGCATTCGACAATTTCACTCCACAATTTCACGACGACTTGCAAAACAGCTACAATAATCTAATCAATATTATTGAAGATAGTGCTAGCCAATACATTCCTTTAGTTAAATTTAGTACAAATAGCAGTAAGTTTAATCCAAAACCGTGGTGGAATGCAGAGTTGTCTAAGGCGGTGGCTGAGAGAAGGTTAGCTCTTAAACAACTTAGAAAATTTCGTAGTGTAGATAACTATCTTATTTATAAAGAGAAAGTAGTAACAGCTCGAAAATTAATCAAAAAAGCTAAAATTAATTCTTGGCATTCATTTTGTAATGACGTTGACTCAAATATGTCCACTCGTGAGGTTTGGAGGAAAATGAGATGGCTTAAGGGTTATAGAAGTCCAAAAGATTATTTACCGGAAAACTCAGCTGTTTCCTTTTTAAAGGAACTCTCACCTGACAGCGTCTCTGCCCAACCATACTACTTTGATATAAATTCCATCAGCTCAAATAGTTTAATTACACTTACAGAACTCATGACAACACTTAAAAGAAAAGACACCTCTGCAGGAATAGATAATATTACCTACTCCATGATTTACAACCTACCCGATAACGCTAAAGAATACCTACTTCATATATACAACACTATTTACAGAACAGGCCTGATACCGGTGCAATGGCGTGACATTAAACTAATAGCCATACCTAAAAGAAATACCAATTCTGTCAAATACCGTCCTATATCATTAATTAATATTGTTTATGTAAAACATTTAATTCAATTGTAACTAGACGGCTAGAATTTCATTTTGAAAATAAAAACCTTTTTAATGAGTGTACTATGGGCTTTCGTCGAGGATTTTCTTGCCAGGATAATTTATCTAGGTTCATTGTGGATACTGAAACTGCCTTTATAAATAAAGAATATGTTCTCTGTGCTTATGCAGATATAAGTAACGCTTATAACAATGTATCAATTGACTCTTTGATTTCTGCTTTAGTTAAATTTAACGTAGACTTGTATTTGTGTAGATACATACGGGAATTTCTAAAAGAAAGGTTTTTGGTGTATAAACTTAGGGATGGCAAAGAAATTACTAGAACTTGTCGACAAGGTCTTGCTCAAGGGGATCCCATGTCACCTATCCTATTTAATATTGTAACTATTGCATTATGTAACACCTTGGTTGGTACTGTTAAAGTCTCACAATATGCTGACGATTTCGCATTGTACTGTATTAATAAAAACATAAACACATGTGTTCAAGTTATGCAAACAAGTCTCAACATATTTCAAAGTATT
This sequence comes from Schrankia costaestrigalis, assembly GCA_905475405.1. Lineage (NCBI taxonomy): Eukaryota > Metazoa > Arthropoda > Insecta > Lepidoptera > Erebidae > Schrankia > Schrankia costaestrigalis. The sequence goes on from FR997838.1 coordinate 11,687,324, forward strand.
TTAGAGGACATCGGTCTGGAGTTATCTATTTCTAAAACTAAAGTTTGTATCTTTACTAGGAAATATAAAGTCCCTTCTATTAATATTACAATAAATGACACCAATGTGGATGTTCAGAGTTGTGTTAAATTTTTGGGCCTATGGGTGGACAGTCGCCTTAACTGGACCACACATATAGCTGAAACTGTAGTTAAATGTAACGCTTTTGTTAACATCTTACGCTCTTTGAGCGGTTCTAAATGGGGAGTTCATCCAATTAACCTCAGGCGACTTTATATCTCTCTGGTTCGATCTAGAATTGATTATGGAAGTATAATATATGGCAATGCTAGCCCGCGTCTACTTAAAAAGCTTGATATAGTCCAGAACCAATGCCTTCGCCTTTGTGGTAGTTTTATTCGTGATACTCCAATCGTAGTCATGGAAAGTGAACTTTATATTACACCACTGTATCTCAGAAGATTGTTTTTAAGTAATAAATACTTTCTGAAGCTTTCTTCCAGGAAAACCAGTAACTTGGTAAATCAACTTGCATCATTAGATGATCAAATACAATCAGGTACAAGATATTGGCGTAATAATCAAATCCCCTTACTGTTAGAAAGCTTTAGAACCTACTCTAAGCTATGTATTTCTAAATTTGAAAGTTTGCCTCAATTTCAACTTTCTGTCGACGACACATCACTATCTTGGAACAAAATAATTATTACTGAAATAAATCACATAGATAAACCAAAATCTAAATATTCTCGTGAAAACCTTAAACTATACAGTGAAGACATGATAAGGCTTTATGCTGACTACTGCGCTATTTACACCGACGGCTCTAAAACGAAACATGGTTCGAGCTGCGCTTTTTACGATGTGCAAGCAGAACTTGAGGCAAAATTTGTTATTGATAATGTTATCATACCAATAATGGGAGTAGAACTAATGGCAGTCCATGAAGCTTTACAATATGTAAAGTTCACCACTTACCGTAGAATTGTTATTTTCACCGACTCAAAAAGTAGTCTCCTTCATTTATTAGGTTTTGCTATAGGTATGAACAGTAAAGGCAGAAAGGAAACTTACCTTACTATTAAATGTATCTCACAGTTAATACGTAGCGGGGTTGAAGTTATACTTCAGTGGGTGCCTTCTCATGTCGGTATTAGCGGGAATGAGAAAGCGGACTCACTTACCACTCAGGCCCTACAGAATGGCGGTATCTCGCTTAAGATGGAGCCTTATCATAGTGATTACATTCCTCAAATAAAATCAGATATACACCGTAAATTTAAACTATATTTTGATGAGCAAACTATGACAAAAGGTGTTTGGTACAAATCAATTGTTAATGAACCACCGCGCACCCCTTGGTTTGCTCAACTAAATTTCAACAGACGAGAACTTGTCATATGTTTTAGAGCCCGTACGAATCACATTCCTCTTAATAAATTTTATTTTAGACTCCATAAAAGAGATACTCCAAATTGTGAAAAATGTGAGAGAGAAGAGGATCTCTTTCATCTAGTACTCGACTGTAAAATCAACGATGAATTAAGGTTAAATCTCTTAAAGGACATTAAGTGTACGTCGGGGGAGCTCCTCTTCTTTTTCCATCGCATATTAAGTTCTAATTTTACCTCTACAGACAGCGACAAAATTTTGAGTTTCCTATCTCAGTCTCTAGCTCTCAGAGACCAATACTATAAAAATACCGATGCTTTTATTTCTAATCCCACTATTGTTTAAAATGTATATTTTAGTTATAGTTTTATAGTAATAATGTATATAGTTTAGCATAGTTTAGTAACTTACTAATGTAAATAATTTTAAGCCGACTTAATCTATACGATGTATGGCTATTTTTAAATAAATGAGATTAAAAAAAAAAAAATTAAGCTTTAAAACATAATACGTCAAATTAACATTGATAATATGATTTGTTAACCTACTTTTGTATTTAATGATGTTCAGCTACTTTTGTAATACTAGTGTTCAGATACTTTTTGGAAAACTAGTGTTCAGTTATTTTTTAAAATACTATGGTTCAGCTACTTTTGGAATAACCGTGTTCAGCGTGTTTCGTATGTTATGTCGTTTCGTATGTAAAGCTTATTCTGTACTCTTGTTGTGACACTGACTTATGACATTTTTAGTGTTCAGCAGTATTGGAATTTAAAATGTGTTCAGCGACTTTTGGGGCTGACTGTACATACTTTTTCCAAGTTACAGAACTATTAAAGTATCGATAGTTTGACTAGTGAAAAGCTTAGTTAATATGACTAGTGACTCTCGCCTACATTAGTTTTCTTAAGATATTTGTTTTTCGATATTGTATTATATAACTCAGCAACACACCTTATTTTTACTGTAGGCCTATGTTATTACGGCCTTTTCTCCTCGATAAACGATATGTCCAACATACCAAAGAATTATTCAATTTGGATTAATAGTTCCTAAGATTATAGAAGTCAACCAAGCAAAGAAACTTTCCTCCTTTAATATAACTCAAGATATTATAATAAATACGTGCTGGATGGACGTAGCGCAGGACCGTGTTCTGTGGCGTGTGTTGGGAGAGGCCTATGTCCAGCATTGGACTGCCATAGGTTATGTATTGATTATAATAATTAATATATCACTATGTTGTAGTAATATACATATTTAATAAAATTTGATACAACATAATAATATATTATATCTTTTATTAGAGTTATGTTTTGTACCTAAATCTTTCCGTAAAAGAAATGAAGCCCTTGTGACGTCAATTCTTTAGAAGATGATGATGCAATGTGATTAGCATAGCAGCAACCCATACATGACAGGTCTCTTCAGTAACAAGCCTGCTGGGTAAGTTACCCATTGTGTCTGTTTAATCCATGTTCAAGTAGTAGAAAAGAAAAGTACTGTGGTAGAAAAATGTTTAGAATTACAGGGTTGTGGGACTTAGCTTGTGGACATTATAAACTGTAGATTAGTCCCATAGCTCTAAAATTTGCTAAAACTAAGGTACTAAAGGTTTAATTTAAAACAACAATGTATTAGTGATCCTATCTTATTTCTGAACAGTTTCTAATCTAAAATTTATTACTAAAATATATCAAATTCAATTTACTTCATTAACTTAGAGAAATTCCTTCATACAAAGATGGGCTGGCTGGGGTACCAAGCCCCATAGTAAACTCCACAGTGGGCTTTTCGCCAGGTTTGGCAATCCTTTTAACTCTATTTGGACTGCGATTGTAGCTGATGGGCATGGTGAAGTCGGTCACAATCTGTAATTACATAATACAATGTTTTAGCTATGTTTTTTAGAATATGTAGTACACACAGCAACTAAACAACCTAGACACTCATGTACCTTATTACCTTGAAATAAGACACAATTTCAAATGAAAATGTTTAACTTGATGTGTTGCTGTGTGTACATGTTACATCCCAAGGATAAAAGCCTAGCTTCAAAAGTAAATCTCCAACTAAATAGTGGTTGTACTAAAGGACTTATAGTTTGAATGAATGTACTTAATATTCACTTTTTTTTGTAAAAGAACACATATTTAAGAATGTTATCTTTTTCCTGTAATTTTTGTAGGTGATATGTGTATGATATTTGATTAGAGGTCATTATGTCACTTATTGCAGTGAAAGTAGCCGATATGATTTGTTAGACCATTCGTTGTATGGGATTTGGGGGTAGTAGTACATAGGCTAGCCAACGCAATAATTATAATATGGATAATATGTAATTATACTAAAAAAAAAAAAAAAAAAAAAATAATATGGACTAGTTTTAATATAATCTAGTCTAGTCATTATTTTTAGAACTACATGGCGAAAGCGGGTGTTTTCTTAGTTACTGTACAAGCACGAACTTCTCTTAAAGCCAACTCCAAGCCGGCCAAGTAAGATTGCGCGAGCTATAAGTAATGTTTATAGTAATTATGTAATTACTTCTGTGCTGTTAAAATATAAGTAAAACTACACTAGTCTAGTTCATTCACTTGTAGACTAGTTTTAATAAAATATATTAAAACTAGTCTAGAAGTGAATGAACTGAAAACTCAAGCTGTATCAGGAAAACTACTAAAATGATTAGTATAACATTCAATGTTTTAACATAATACGATATTAAAACTAGTCCATATTATTTTAAACCTTAACTTTTTAATTACTTACTTCCAATCCTTTCTTCTCATGATCTTTGGCAATAAACCTCTTCATCAAAGCAGGCATATCAATGCTACTAGGAAGAATAGTTTCCGGAAAGTCATGAGATTTATTTAATTCAGCAAGTATCTTTGATTCTTCATTCTTGGGAATCAGTTTATAATCAGGTTTGTATGAAGTACGATAAATTTCAGTTAAATGTGGAATTTTCTTTCCTCTAAAGGTTTTTTCAACCCAGACTCGCACCCTTCTTCTTTCCTGGAATAATCATAGAGTAATAATATTAATATCTCTAATCACTACACTATATTGTAAGCATTTGGGGAAATGGGATCTCTTCTGATAAGATAAAAGATAAGACTGCATGATATACAGTCTTATCTTTTAAATAAGAGCTAATCTTAGCATTCCATGGATACTCCGTGCGTGTGCCGGGTCCATCGCGTGATAGAGGACGGAACACTTGCACATCAAAAATTATTCAGAAGTAAAATTGCTCAATTAGTTCTTACTTTTATTATTACATTGAATGATAGTATATAAGAACTTATTTGGTAATAAGGATCCCATTCTAATAAGCTATATACTTTGCAGTAAGCTGTAAGCTGTGTTAATGTGCTGTATTACTTTATAACATGAGTGTTGAGACAAAGATATTTATTTAGAGCGTAACGAAATGAACGAGTATATAATAACTAAACTTGATATTGTGTTATGAATAACATAATACAGAGTTTAGTGTCTTGTACTAAATAATGTTTATGAACTAGGTAGGTACGTAAACAAAATAACGTTAGATCTCTTCATCACAAGATTTGGTTGGATTGTACGAAACGGGACACTTTGAAAAAAAAATTTATTTTTTATCTCGAAATATGATAAAACGTCGCTTTTAAAAACAGATAGAAACAAAAAAAAAAAATTTTTGAAAAATTTTGGACTTAGAAAAATTTTGACCGATCAAAATATCATTTGGTTAGGTTATGTTAGAACTGTGACAACCAACGCGCGAAGGCGAGCGAGCGAAGCGAGCGGGCCGCGGTAGCGGCCGCCGAGCGCCACATTCATAATAATATTAAAAAAAAAATTTTCATTCTCGAAAATTTTACAAGTCCTGGCTCCATACAAAGTCGATCAAAATTTTTCTAAGTGTTTTGCGTCCCGTTTGCTACAATAGGTAGAGTGAAATGTGAAAAATTTTACAAGTCCAGATTCCATACAAAATCGACCGAAATTTTTCCAAGTCCAAAATTTTTCAAAAATTTTTTTTTTATGTTTCTATCTGTTTTTAACCCTTTCCACGCCACGCACTTAAATCAAAAACGCTCGCCACACGCCACGGCCCAAAATTTGTTAAATTACCTAGTGTTGGGAAAGCTTGATATCGATAAATTTAATATCCTAGATCAATCTAATAAATACAAACTTGTTTATCGTTTCATTGTGTATTATTATTTATTTTTTACACTGTTTAAACATATTTCAATGTCTCTTATTAGTTTGAATCAAAAAATAGAGCAAAAAAAATTCTTACAGGGAATGCACTGCACAGCACTTAGCGGTCTGATAAATACGACTTTGGCTTATGCGTACCATATTGTTTCTCGAGTTTTGTAGGGAAGTGACTGCTTCCGGTCATTTAAAATTATTAATGCATATTGATAAATTTGTATGTGCCGAAATTAGAAAAATCTATTATAATTCCAGCATTAAAAGTAATAATGAATCAAATTATATTATGCTACATTTATAAGGTACTGGGACTTACGATTTTTTTGGGTAAATAGTAATTATTAAGAAGACATAAAAATTAATAAAGTAGGTATATTAAGTACTAATGAAAATTACCCTCTCTTACGTCCTATTTACACAAAATTAGATTTTTTTTTACGAGGTCTTCGTAGTTTACATTTTACTGATTGATCGTCGTTTTACAAGAATGGCCCAGAACAGAGGTAAGTGCTATTTGGTCTAATTATTCTAATTTTATGTTAATGTGACTTACATGTAAGTAAGTTGTAATTTTTATTTATTCTTATAATAGGTATTATAAAAAGCCGTAGAGTATAAAAAATGTCGATATTTTTTAGAAATACCTACCCACATTTTACATCACTAAATAAAGTGTTCTAGAACCATCCATCGCCTATGACGTCATTTCCTGACTTATATATCAGACATTGGCGTAGGAAACTGTTGCATGATTATGCAAGATAGTGTTGGGAACCAACGGCAATCAATATGCATTTTGTTTTTTTTTTATAGCAATATTCAATTATATCACATACATTTTCAGGACAAAAACAAAGTTCGTACTTTGTTTTAACTGTTGTACACCTTTTGTAAATAAATAAGATACACTGTATTTTAGAAAAATTGCAATTTTAAGAACTAAGTTCCTGTATTGGTGACATCACTATTCTACTTCACTAGTCTTATATATCAGACTTTGGCGTATAGCACTCAAGTAAAAAATAACTACATTTTTGGCATAAAAATGGTTTTGTTTTTACATAAATAAATATAAAACAAGATGAGAATAAGCTGCAACTTTTCATCTTTTTTAATTTTAAGATAGTTATTGCCCAGAAAAACCTATAATGCATACTAAAAAGTAAGTAAGTGCTAGTAAAAATCAAAGATAAAAGTACACATTTTTTTGTCTTATAAATCAGACGTTGGCGTCGTGGGCACGAAAATGAGTTGTCTCATATATCGGACTTTGGCGTGGAACGTTTTATCATATTTCGAGATAAAAAAAATAATTTTTTTTTCAAAGTGTCCCGTTTCGTACTATCTGACCCAAGATTTTAATTCTTACCTCGTCAGGGCATGTTTGAACTTTAACAATTTTCATGAAACTAGGCTCGGGATATCTTTCGAATACAGAACGAACTATTATCCTTCCAACACCATAATTTTTTAAACTACCAACTATTTCCCATAATGTTTTTCCTTTGAAGTCAGTTGTTCTTCCTACGTATTTGATTACTGTAGAAGTCATGGCAAACTAACAAACCAGCTAGAGATAAAAAGATAAGCTAATAGAATAATTTAAGATTCGTATTGTATTTTTTAGGTTAGAATTGAATTATGAAGAAATAAGCTGAATGAAACTGACAGTGACAAAAAACAAATTACCATTACCAAACACATTATGACATATTCATTTTTGTAATTTTATAGTTAGGGTATGGGTGTTTCAAGCCGAAGACCTACTGGTGCCACACAAGAGACGGAAGTTTCCATCCATCCATATCAGCCTATAGATGCCCACTGCTGGGCATAGGCCTCCTCGAAACGTTTCCATTCAGCGCGGTCTTGTGCCTCCTTCCCTCATCCATTCTTGATTTTTGTTCCGTGGGATTTCCTCATACAGAAGCTTATTACATTGATAATAAATATGAATCAGTTTTATATTCTGAAAAACTTTACTTTTTTTGCGTTACTTTACTTTTTTATTTAATTTTAAATTGCAGTAAGTAGATTTAAAAAAATCACTTTTTAGTTCTAATTATATTGAAAGCTATTTATGTTTAGAATTAATTGCATTATAAAGCGTATTACAGCATATACTATTAAGTGCCTAGAACTGCCAATGTGTCGCCGCACACATTTAGGTATTTTTTTTATCTTGGGCGTTTCATCACCCTATTAGATTGCTTTCTCGTCTGGGAATCCATTGAAGGGAATTTAAGTAGTAGTGTTGTTGACGAATCAAGATAAGGTTCTCCACTTCAATTCCTATTGTGAAAAAAAAAAAGATTACTTGTGGCGTAAGATAAGCGTGGCTCGAGCGGTGATGTATTGATTGTACAAAATAAAAAACTATGACGTAGTTTTTATTTTAGATTTTTACAAATAAATAATATTGTGTTTATATGTTTTCTTCAATGTATTTTCTACTTCATTTATTAGTACCTAGTTAACAAATGAATTATTAAGAATGATTAAATAATAATTATTAGTATTACTCTAAGTAGTGTCCATGTAATTATTATTTATTTATTTCCGATATAAAAGTTTTAAATCACTGTATAATATTATTATGTTTTGTTAGGTTATTGCATGTAGGTACACATCACCTTAATTGGTAAATTCAATGTCATTTGTATCAATTGCGCATGCTTGACTTTTCCGTATTAGGAACATTTTTTTGATTGATTTGTAAACTTAAAACAATTTTATCTACCATTTTATAATAACATTGGTGGAAGTGTTGTTCATAGAACGCATATTTACGGACTGGTAACCTTCTTATTGTGCTGCTGGTAACTCTGAAACAATGTGTCAAAAAGTTGTTTGGGTTGTTTTTGCTTGAAGTTGATTGATATTGTATAATAAACTTTATTAAATTACACAACTCAACGCCGGTTTTTAAGAGTGAAACTAACTGCATAGAAGTTACAGACAGTTTTTTTTTTGTGTCGTAGTGTAATTATTTTAATTTCATTAAAATGAAAATTGCTGTAGAAGGTTGTGCTCACGGTGAATTGGAAAAAATATACGAGTGCATTGAAACTATACAGGAGAGGGAGAAAATAAAAATAGATTTATTGATATGTTGTGGTGATTTTCAATCAGTGCGCAATCATGAAGATTTACGGGCTATGGCAGTACCTGAAAAATATCAACACATGTGTTCATTTCACAAGTAAGTATTCAATAAATTGTCATAATTGTTCAAAATATTGCATATAAATTTTCTGCCCTGATAGCTCATCAGTATTTCTTTTCTTTTCTGATTAAGTGCAAAAGGGTCTAGTACTATTTGAGTTCAACCTTTTCAATAACATACATAAACACGGCTTTACTGCGCCCTATTAGGCAAGCCTGACAATATTATTAGTAAATTTCTGTCTAAAAAAACCGGCCAAGTGCGTGTCGGACTCACGCACAAAGGTTCCGTACAATTGATTTATGAAATTAAAGTCAAGTAAAAAAAAATATTAACTTATTTATATTAAAGATCAGTAGTTATAAGCGGTTTACGATTTACCGGGTAATAAAAAAAAAACTACATAGGTACTAGATCTTGTTCAAAACAATTTTCGTTAGCAATATTTTAGAAACCTCGATAAAATTATTGAAGACCTATCCATAGATAGGTCAGGATAGACATGTATGTGTTTGATGAAAAAAGAAATTTTGAGTTTCAGTTTTAAGTATGGGGAGTGCCCTTTATTTATTATTATTATTTTATTTTTGCATCAAAATCTTAATGCAGTTCACATAATACATATACCTATCTAGTTTCAACAGTTTAGCTCTTACAGTTACGGAGGAAAATGGCTATGACATATGGACGGACAGACAGACATGACAAATATAATGGCTACGGAACCCTAAAATTACTTGATCACCTTGATCTAGTTAAAGAGTAATATTTACCCTTTAATACTTATAAAATGGTGTTTTTATTACATGCCATGTTTTAAATAATTTCAGATATTATAGTGGTGAAAAGAAAGCACCTATACTGACAATATTTATTGGTGGTAATCATGAGGCATCTAATTATTTACAAGAACTTCCATTTGGTGGATGGGTTGCCCCAAACATATATTATCTTGGACGTGCTGGAGTAGTTAAATTTGGTGATCTAAGGATTGGAGGTAAGATCTTGTCTTATTATTGTATGTTGTAGGTGTTATAACTTCTACTAGATGCTTATGAAATGCTAACATCTTCATTTGTAACTTTTTTCTGATTTGTAGATACTATTCTTATTTTCCCACTCCATTATTGTAATGTACTATGTTACCCGGTATGGCCATCAAGCCCCTAATAAAAAAAATATTTAATTACATTTATTTTAACCGAACTAATTCCTTTACAGGTATATCAGGCATATACAAAGCCTTTGATTATCGTCAAGGACTTTGGGAGACGCTTCCTTACAATCAAAGTTCTTTAAGATCTGTATATCATATAAGATCTCTAGATGTATTTAGATTGGGCCATTTGAAGGATAAAGTACATGTTATGCTGTCACATGATTGGCCGAGAGGTATCACTGATTATGGGAATAAAGAGAATTTATTGCAGAGGAAGCCATTTTTCAGGTATGGTTACAATTATACAACATTACACTTTTGGATTTAGGATTCAAGACAGTCATCTATAAAAATCAGTCTTACTAAATTATAGTTAAGAATGATTTATCTGTATTAACATTTTTTATGTAAGATGTTAATTTTTTCAAACTATTTTAAATATTTTTTTTCCATTTGTGGTAGCTAATAACTGGCATGTAATTGTTTACAACTAAACTCATTGTACTGTAGCTGTAAGCACCCAAAAAACAAATAAATAAATTCATCTTTCAGGGAAGACATAGAAGCAAACCAATTGGGAAGTGTACCTGCAGAAACTTTATTACATAAATTGAAACCAGATTATTGGTTTGCAGCTCATTTGCATTGCCAATTTGTAGCTCTTGTAAAACATGAAGAGACAAACACGGAAACAAAATTTTTAGCATTAGACAAATGCTTACCAAAACGCAGACATTTACAAATTTTAGAATTACCTATAGATTACGAAGGTGATCGTCTCTTAAAATATGATGTAGAATGGTTAGCCATATTGAAAAATACTAACCATCTTTTAACTGTGAAGAATGTTGACTGTCATATGCCTGGACCTGGTGGTGATGAAAGGTAAAATTAATACATTATTTTGTATACTAGAAGCATATAATAATATCCATGTGCTATTGTATATTAATATTTCTTTACATAATTAACCTATAAATGTTAATTTTGTAGGTATGACTTCACACCAACAGAAGAAGAAAAAGAAAGCATAATTAAATTATTTGATAGTCTTGTTATTAAAGAAGATAGTTTTGTAAGAACAGCAGCTGTCTATGATCAAAATGCTCCTAAAGTTACTCCAAGGGAACCAATAATAAATCCCCAAACAATGGAACTGTGTGAGAAATTAGGTATTGATGATCCTGTGCAGGTAGTCATGGCAAGATTAGGTCGAAGTATGAAGAAACCACAAAAATACACATCATTATCTGATAGTGATCAAGAAACAGCAGGTTCTGTAGTTAGTACACCATTGAAATCTCAGTTTTCTAAACTGTCTTTGCCTGCTCCAGTTACTCCTAGTAGCAATGATAGTGAGCTATCCTCATCAAAAATCATTTCACTAGATACTGACAGTACTTCTCTGTCAGATAGTACTAGTTGTGCAAATGAGTGTAAAACACCAGCATCTGTGGGACCAAAAAAAACATTTAAAAGAAGAAATGTATCAATTTATAACACACCAGAAGTTGATTTAAGTACAGATTACAGCACAGACTCAAGTTTAATTATAGATCAAGATAGTCCAAATAATAGTAAAATACCTTGTAGAGGTGCAGATTATTAAAAAAATTATGACTAAGAAGAAGCACTAATTATATTTTTAATATGGGACTGTAAAGTACACAAATAATTCATTAAATTATTTTAATAAGGCATCATAAAAGTGTGTTGTTTCTATAAGAAAAAGGAGGATTATAAAATTTTAAAAGAGAGATTCCTGCTCTAGTTGTTAGTTTATGTAACATAAGGATATTATGAACATGATTTTATAGTGTAATGAAGTTCACCTAGGCCAATTTTTTTTTAAGATTATTTTGACTGCATAATATTCATGCAGATTTGATTTTGTTTGCAATTAAGTTATCATTATGGATGGTCAGATAAATTGTTTTTATGTATATTTTAAAAATATTATTTTATAATTATTTTGCTTGAGCAATTTATTAATAATACCCATATGAAAGTCACTTATTGTCATTCTAACAATCTTCTGTAAAATGCTAAACTGTTTCTGTGTATAAATTCTATAGTTACTGTGAATTGTATATAAAATACTGTACATTTCAAAATGTAAATTTGTACGAACTAATTTTTTTCTTGTTATTCCTTTAGTTTTCTGTGTCTTCCCCTTTCAAGTTTCATAAACTAATTCAAGAAAAAATACTTACAACTAAGTCCTGACTACCTGAGTATATGAAATTGTACATGAATTATTTAATGTTTTCATAAGGTTGTATAAAATCTACTAAATAACATTTGATTGAGCTATGAATTGTAAAAAAAGGTCTTAATGAATGTTGCGAGTTTAGTTAATTATATTGTTAAGGTCACCTCCTTATTTTTCCAAAAAATATTAAAAGTGTCAATTTATCTACAACTTTAATTATGTTTACTATAGGTACCTACTGTGTTACTGTTTTTTTACAAGAGTAATATTTTTTTTAAAGTTGTAGGTATATAATGTACGAAATTAAGTTAAACACTAATGTTGTCTTATGAAATGTAAAGTGTTAGTTAAGATAATCAAATTAAATTTGGCAATATAAGCAGTGTGCAATGAGAGCAAATACATAGTTATAAAATTAAGAGATAAGACATGACAAACATAATAAAATTGAGGAGGAATCATGTTTTGTGTATTTTTTTGCCTGTCCTTATTATAATTTTAAACACTTCAATAAAAATCTGTTTTGATAATACATATTTATTTATTTAATATGGCTTAATAAATGTTCTTTAAGCTGTGGCATATTTTTGGGCTTGAATGAGCATTGATTACATTGCAGTTCCGTGGACATTAAACTCTTATGTAATTCAGATGACATTTTCTTTATACTTCCATTCTGCTTCAGTTCATCAAGAACATCTGTAAAAATTACATTAAAATAGGATTTGAATGTAATAGTAGGCCCCCTATATTCTTAGCCAGGGCCAGCCTGACGGTTCTGGCCCGGCCCCCTTATATCTCGAGAACTACAAAACATACAGTAATTCTGGTAATAAGTACAGAAGAAATGTACCCAAGCCTGAAATAACGCCTGTGTAACTCTATTTCAATATAAAACTCAATATTATCAGAGATATTAACGGATCTTAGGGGTTATTTCATTACGCTATAATAGCAGAAAAGTTTCAAGAAACTGTTTCCTTATCACCAGTAAGATAATAAGACTATTATTTTCTTGTAGAACTTTATATTTGGTACCTGTAACAGTTAGTATAATATAAGGTCAACCAACCTTCATATGGTAAAAAAAATGATGTAGTAAAACTATTCCAATGCACTTTAGTTTTTAAGCATGGTGACACCATATCTGTACTTATTATATGCATGTGAAGCCTCTGCATACTTGGAACTGCGTGAAAACCAGCTTTAAGTTTTAATTTTTCTTCACTTTGAATTTCTTTAAACAACTCTCCAAATTCTTCTAGTAATTTAACATGTGAATTATTTAGTTTGTAAATGCTGCTTATATCATCATTAGGTAATAAAAGATAGTGTACTTTAGCCTTAGGATACTTGTCTTTAATTACTACACATTTCTCAGTGCTTTTATGGACGGATTCTGGATCTTTCATAGAATCTAATAGTCCGAGAGACCAATGTTTTGGTTTTTTCGCATTTATGTTTGACGGTGTAGTTATAGTTCTTTTACTCATTTTACTTACTATTTCATAAAACTTAAATCAATCCTAAAAGAGAAACTACAAAAAGCTAGTTTAATTTGTCTTAGGCATTTCTGCCCTGTTTTTGTAATACCCGGCGACAAAACACAACACCAAAGAGTACAAAAAAGAAACATGTTCTATACGTTTTTGACACTAAAGGGAATGGTATCGCCCTCTGTTACATAATCCGCAAAACTAAACTAAGTAAAATATAGTTTTGCTTGGCGGATTTAATATAGTATACTCTAAACATAGTATAATTTTTATAATAATATTATCTACAAACATATTTACCTAGGTTTACACATCTAAACATCGTAAGTTATGTAGAATTGTAGACATTAGTATTAAAAGATTATTTTAATTTTTCAACAGCGCCATCTTACGTTTCTTGACGTACTACTTCCTACAGAGTTTACAAGAGTATTTTACGAGGTGGGTGTAGTAGTAGTATGTCAAAAATTAGATGTCAACGGTTTGTTGAAGATCGTTTTCCCACCGGTAGGTATGCTTTACAAATTGACATCTGTCACTAAGTTCAGTATCAGTAGCACTGACATTGATAAGTACATCGTGAATATCTCAAAACATAGAATTATAAGCAATCTTGATTGCGTAAGGAAATTCATCTATAGGCTGCAGACCCCGCCTGCAGGGTAATAGGGGCGCAGGGGCGAAGACAAAGGGGATAGCCATCTCTTGATTTTTTGGCAAAACGGCGCCATCTAGTTACTGTGACACGAACTACATCGCATCACAAAATCACAACACAGCTCTAATTTTTGGCTAGCTTATTTTTATGAAATAAAAAGAAGGAAAAATTGAAATTATATCCTAAGCCAATCGAAATATCTGGAGAGGTTTTTTTTATTTTTCTGGTCAGGCTTTAAATTGTGTAATAATTTAGAACGCATATTCTCTCTCAGCATAGGCTCTAGAAAGAACTACCTTAAAGTTGAATAACAACCAGGAAGAGCGCTTGCTAGCTTGCAACCAAAAGCAATAATTCTGCAACTTTATCATTATCAACTTGCCCGTTGCTGGACATGGGAACTCATACTCTCATCATAACAGCCCATCAATGTCCCACTGCAGGGACAGGCCTCCTCCCGTATTTGGCCTACTAATACCACGCTGGCCAGACGGATTGGTACAGGGTTTAATTTCAAGTTTTCCTTCTTTTTATTTTGTTAAGATGATAGAGTCCCATAATCGGTTTTTACAACACCCTTGGGATGAGATGGGGTGGAGAGAGACATATTGTATTCTTCTTACTTAAGACCTAGATAAAATAAACAAGTTATAAAAATAAAAGAACATAGTTACAACACTATTGCGGGGTTTTTATTTTCAAATATAATTACTTAAGTAAAATAAATAATTTAACTTAATCTACTTAACAAATTGTTCTTACAAAATTGACAGTCATGACTGAAAAATAACTAAGTTGCTAACATGAAGTGTTTTACTTGCGAGTTTCCAGTCATAAGTTTTAATTCGAACTATTTACGCATTTAATCTATTACAATACAACCATTTAAGATCATTTTTTTTTCTTTAATTACAAATAAATAATTATAACTTACTTAATTACTTCATAACCTTATACCTACTTAACATTACAATAATAAATAATTAAATTACTTAAATAATCTATATTTTTTGTCATGTGACGTTTACGGTATTTATTATCCATTTTAAACGGAATTTCGTTACAATATGCACATAAAAGGGAAAAAGTGCGGTAGATGCATTTGACTCTTGGAGTATTGATGCATAAGAAAAAACAACACCTTGTATAATATTTGAGCTAAAATCCTGCCATTATCAATGAAAAGTTTTTTCTGGTTAATGTGCGCTTTTACTTAGGCGAAAACTATTATATACCTACAACAATAGGTACATATCGCAATTATGTTTTTACAACTTTTTTCCCCCCAAGTGATTAGAGTTACAAATAATTTTTAACAAACTTTCAAAGCGGTCATCCTCAATTAAAGTTAAAAAAGCATTGTATATTATTCCCTCTTTTATCACTATGCCTACTTATTCCATGAGTTAAAAAATATCATCGCTGCAATAGTCCGTATTCGATTGACACAAACATTTTTTTTAATAAACTATTTTTCTAACTAATAAGTGCACTTTATGAACATACCTATTTATAGGTATGATTAATCATTACAGTTACAAATCTCATTTTCTATATTCCGTCAATATCCAAAATTGGGCACCTATCTCACTTTATTCCTATTTTATATCTTTGTGTAATAATTTAGATAGCCTCTATGAGGTAAATACTGTTTATTATAGGGTATCAGTCCCCTTTATTATGATAAATCTATATTACTTTTTCAAGGGCAAATATTTGCCGAGAGCTGTCATCACTGGACTGTTGGCCGTCCAGTGTATCCCGTATCTGGCATGGAATGATGAGCCAGCTCTCGCAATATTTGCTCGAAACCCTTTCCTGATGGTCCCTGGAGACTGTTGTTTTTCAGCATTGTAGAGTTCAGCTTTGTAGCCAAGTAACACATCTGTAAACATGAAATATAACATGGTGTAGCTACCTATTATAATGTCGCAAGCATGAATCGTGCATCTATACAGAGTGATATTAATAAATCATCCCAGCTAACTGCCTCAGGCTGTACCGGACTAGCGGGAAGTGGATAAATGAGGAAGGCACAAGTTTGCGCGCGATGAAAACCTTTGGAGGAAATCTACGTCCAGCAATTGATGTTTTTTTATTAAAATTATGATAAATGAGCCTCTGGGCACGAGGTTTGGAGGTTGTAGTTAATCCCTATGCGATTCATTCAGATATTGACATAAGAAAAAACGAAAAAATATATAAAGGCAGAATCTATTTAAACGCATCGATGCTACAGACAAATCTCACTTCTACTTAACTGAGTGTTATTTTGTAGTAATTAAAAAATAATGATACTGGAATCTGTCACTTCAATTTACATAAGAGCTATACGATGCTAAAGAAACCACGGACACGTCAAACTTATAATGGTACGACTAAGGTACCTATGTAATTTATGTAGGTAGGTACTATTGCTGTTACAATTTACTTACCAGTAAGGCAGACATAAACAGAAGAGCTCCCAAAGCGACAGCGACCATCATAGAGGTAGCACAAGTGGCTTCTATCGGCGTCCTATGAAACAGTTCACCAGGCATCACTACTGAATATTCCAAGTTCTCTTTAAATCTCGTGAATGGTGTCGTAGAGTTATCAGCGTCGGCAACAAATGCCGCATTCGTGATGTTGTTACTGTGGGAAACAGCCGGTAATGATCGACGACGACGGCCGTGTCCTGAAAATTATGATATAGGCGTTTATTTATCGTGTCGGTTTAAGATTATTTTAGTAATCTCTTGTGTGTTTGGCAAGAAGAGTTTATCTAGTGAAGCTTTGTATGTCAATATATTGAAAATTATTCATTCTTTCTTACAAAAACCTAATTATTTTTTTTACGGAAATACCGAGGTTTTAGGTAAGGAACAAAAAAATACAGAATTGCATGGCGCTACGTCATTTTAGAGTCAATTCACCAATAGCAATAATAGCGTACCTGAGGGTTCAAACAGATCCAAGCAGTAATCAGGCTGACAGTCACCGGCGTCCATACAAGCTTTGATCTGTGAGTGTATCCAAAGTGTGGAGCGTTCTTTCATTGACGCCAAGAGGAATGCTTCGAAGTCCAAAAATACTTCGTTATGCCTCTCCCGGTAACGAGCTGGCTGATGAGGTATTATTGACGCGAAATCACGATTTCTGCATCTGTAAATCGATTAAAAATATATTAAAAAATAAACATTATTTTTATCTTTTAATGCTTGTGTAATTTTTGTTAAAAGCTATCTAGAAAGGCCAATGTATACTATATAGGTACTTATACAGGTACTGACATAAAACAGTACATACCTACGTCTTAAAGGTCCCTTAATTTCTTAATACATACATAATAACACAGAAAGAGTTTTCAAACCTAAACTTTTATGTAGGTAGGTTTATTTTTTAGATATTACTTTTTTAGTAAGAAACTAATGAAAGCAATATTGTCGGGGTACAGCTTCGCTTGGCGTTACCGAAGTTCTTATGTTTTACCACTAACCATAAGGTGCGCCGAATGATCGTTTGTCGTGATTGTTGTTTTGTCTTATGCAAATAATAAACAGATATCTAACTTCAGGTTCTTATTATCTTTACTTCTTTTCTCCTCTGTACCCTCAAAATAATATTAATATAGCTCAATTTAAACTTACCCATCTTTGACGAGAAGCACAGCCCCGGGCGCGTGTGGTCTGTCAGGGTCAGGTGACACAGCCACCTCTAAGAGCTTAATGTGCCGCCACGCTGAGTCAGGGTTGATGCGCGCTCGCAACTGTAGCTTTGTCCCAATTGGTACAGCCTGACGGATAATAGTACAATTTTAAAAATTGTTTTAATCTTAAAAGAAACACTGATTCATTATAACTCCATTCCACATGTATCATCGACTCCACTGCTTGAATTTCGTATTACATTTTTGTTGCTATAATTATTATTTAATACTCAGGTTATTAATTCTCTGTATTCTGAGATTTGTGATTACCAATTTTTTCCATCGTCTTTCTTCTTTTAAGATGGAAACTTATCGACGCTACCCGACACCAACAGCTATCTGGCCAGTTATCGGTAGGCCGAGTTTACCTACATCATTGGAGGAGACTTTTTATTGCGACGGACCATTATGATGAACCCGTTTACCAGTGTCCCATTATTAGAAATACAATGTGATGAGTTTGAAATTTTTTAATTATATTAAAAAAGTTATAAAATAATAAAAAAAATCAGAAACGTACAGCAGTTACCTGGTCGACGGGCAAGTCCACAGAATGATTGGTATGCCTGGAAACAGGAGGTGCCTCCTTGTATAATGCTACTTCATATTCCAGCCGACCTGGTGTTTCTTCCACTACTCCAGACACTCGAGCGCCATGAGGGCTATCAAAACATTTTGTGACATTTTTATTAAATCAGTTAATAATATTGTTTTGCTGTTGGATCCAAGTTCCAATTCCACACAATTTTAAAGTTTTTGGAATAGGTCATATTATTATCAAACTTAATGTTTGGTGCAAAGCTCAGTGTGCATAAGAATTTATGTGCCCGAAGGAAGCTTAGCATAATAACAAAAACACGTGATGAACAATGACTTAACACTACACATCTTACGTAAAATATTATAGGTGTTTAGATTGTTGATGACTGTGACATGTATAGCTAATTGTTAAATTTTTTAAGACCTATATACTCGTAAATAAGCACGTCAATGAATTGGTTCTCCTCATCGGTAGTTCAATTCTGCTTTGAATATTTAAAAAGAGATGTTTAAAGTTACACTAATTAAACAAAAGCATAATACTTACAAGCTACCTGCGAACCCCGCTGCTTTATTCTCTATGATAGTAGGCTCTGGAGGTTTACACATAATGATTAGCTCTTGATCCGACTGCATCACGACGCCGGGGAATTGTGGGAACCAGACTCGAACATGGACGAAACCCTGAAATTATTCTATGATTTCAATGGATACTAAATTAAAGACTTTGGATGGGACTTGTGGCTTGGACAATAAATTATCATCTTTCTTGTGTTATGGGGCCAATAACTCCACTGGAAAGATAGCAATTGTTCACATAACTGCACATACAAAGCGTTGATAATGATTTACACCGTGTATTCCACCAATTCGATAAATTGATAAGTACTTAAATGTCTTATGGTTATTTAATGGTCAGCAACACTGGTCCATCCGGCTGTGATTGTTACCTATTTTAATAAACATACCGATCATTAAATATTTTATATAAGTACCGCGTCTAGGTGAAAAGAAAATACCTATTTTATTTTATATGTGCATGCAATTCCAATAGCAAGTATTGTGAGGTTTCATACTTGGGTATTAAGTAAGTAAAGGAAATATTGGCCTCATTGTTTATCTTAATGTGGCACGTAAAGGAGGGTAATGTGTTTATTACTATACTTAATTTTGTAGGAATATTACTTCGTTATTATGAAGTGCTAAAGATGTTAAGTGATTTTATCAAATTATTATTATTGCATTATATTGAGGTTTGTTTTCTGAATTTTATATTATTCAAGCTTATATTAGGTACCTACCTATCACATTATAACAGACCATTACAGGGGCAGGCCTCTTTCTGAGACAGAGGTAAACTTGGCCTCCTGATTCCACACTGTTCGTATGGATTGGTACAGGGCTTAATGTCAAATTTTCTTTTTTTGTTCTCGTACTGTTAATAACTATTATCTGCGAACTTTCCCTACGTGGCTATTTAGGACACCCATCAAATGAGTTGGTGCAGTGACACTCTGTATAACTTGATCACTGCAAAGAGGATAGGTATAATACTTAGCATTTATAAAAAACAAATGGGAGTATCTTTATTTATTTATCAAGTACACATAGTACTTCAATCATCTCTGAGGTGCGGCGTTCTATATGTAAAATATTTAAATTATGTTCAGTATTATCTACCAAGAAACATGAATATTATGTTTAACTTTATAGCTCATCATTACAGATAGCTGTTTAGTAAAGAAAAGGATAAAATACGGTACATAACATTGATAGCGCGATCGTACTTGCGGTATATACTATAACAGTCCAATCATAAATAGCGGAAGTATGATTGATATTGACAACGATAAGCTGAATTGAAGAAAAAAATTCAGGGACAGGTTAATTTTACACATTCATCCAATGCCATCTAGTTTCAAACTAAGTAACTAGAGTTTTATATGAATTGAACTAAGTAACTAGAGTTTTATTAGTCTTGCACAAGATTTTCGTCATGAGGAATCGTGACATCGATTTTCATTACCTACACAACGCTCTGACTGATCTACATAGGCTAAATGATCGGGAATAGAAAAAACTAGAAAGATAGAATAGCTAATAACTAATATACTTTATGTTAATTAATATTAAAGACAAATAAAAATTAAATAGTATCAAGATTGTTTAATCCAATTTTCCCAGTATTGCCTACCACACAATTTTACCTATTACCCCATTTGCCATGAGATTCTGGTACACCTATAATTTGAATACCCATTTACTTCTATCCAACCGGGATAGGAAATCAACAACATAGCCGAAGCCATAGTCTATGACACGACGGGGAAGAATATGAAACTCACCTCATACTTCAAAATTGATCAAGGATTACATAATTATGGTCATAATGGAACAGTCAGATATAAATGCATGCACGTAAAACATTACTCTCCTATTGGATCAGTCGAATAGAAAAGTAGTCAAAACAAAATATAAACATGAAAAACTATGTTAAGTTTTTCCCTTCCGCAATCAATCAATGTCATAACGTTTCTCAAGAATACAGCTTAGTAAGATCTCTTTAACCTGGATCTAAATCGATTGACACAATTTATTAATGACAATGTATCGAGTGAAGTGAAACTCGATTGTATTCAAACGATATCGATATAAAATTCCCGTAATCAGACTTGTTTGATTTCTCTTTACTTCAGTTTTGTACCAGCTTTCGTTGTGATAACGAACTAACTAAATACAAACGCCTTTTTTTTCTATGTATAATATGTATGTATTTACAAAAAAAAAAGTATTTAAGTATGTTTATCCGTTGTCTAGTATACATAGTACAAGCTTTGCTTAGTTTGGGACTAGATGGCGTTGTGTGAATATGTGAGGAATGAGGAATATTTATTATTTAAACAGTTACGTCAAGTCGTTATCATAAAATAGTGTGTAAGTATAGTCCTGGATAAAATAGTGTGTAAGTATAGTCCTGGATAGTGTGTATCTGTAGCAAAGTATGTATGTATCTGTAGTATAGTCCTAGGCGATGTGGTCGCTAAGCGACAAAGCCTATAAAATTAAATTAAAAAGTATAGTCCTGGATAGTGTGTATCTGTAGCAAAGAATAAAATTAAATAGTGTGTAAGTATAGTCCTGGATAGTGTGTATCTGTATCAAAGAATAAAATTAAATAGTGTGTAAGTATAGTCCTGGATAGTGTGTATCTGTAGCAAAGAATAAAATTAAATAGTGTGTAAGTATAGTCCTGGATAGTGTGTATCTGTAGCAAAGAATAAAATTAAATACCTACTTGACACAAAACTAGGTACCAACTTGCCTGGCCAGGGTAGAATCTGTACTATGTAGGTCTAGTTTCGCTCCGCCCAATATACCCAGGATATTGTAATTTACTCGTAAGTATAATATAGAAATGATGGGTCGATATGGGAATTGTTACATTTTAGGTTTTGTCATATACTTTCCGCAAATCATTTTATTAGCTTTGACCTCACAAGCAATGTTTAGCTTTCCTTTAATTTAAAGTAAGAATCGTGTGCGTCGTAAATGTATCGACCAATATTATACGATACCTGTACTCGTAGATAATGAGTTATTGACATCTAACGAGGGGATGGTTCAGTAGCCTACTACTCTGCTTATCGCTAACTGTACAAGTGATTATCTACCGATGACAGAACTAACACCTTATTATATTTATTAAGGTTCTGTTAGACGAATTTTAACACTAGAAAGAACAATGGCCATTCACACGGGATGTTTAAATTTAAGAAAAAAAAAACATTTTTAACGTGGTAACGACTTTGTGGTGACCATTACAGTGGTGACAGTTCATTTTTTTAATAATGTTACATCGTGGAAATATGGTCAGATTTAATACAAGTTTTTTAGCGGTATTTTTAAGTTTACAATGAAAATGTAACTGAACGGTATCAGCATGTCTAAATTACTTGAGAGATTTTTTGAAGAGGATTATGAGTTAATGCCCGTAAGATAACAGATTAAGTACAGTAAGTAATATGATGGTAAATTGAAAGACTTTTTTGAAGGGTGAGCTTAGAATTTATATACGTGAGGTCTAAGCGCTATTATAATCATGGCCAAGTTCCGTTGTTTGTCGAGGCAAAAGGAAAGCAGGTGTCGTACTTTAGCCAACGGTTTCGGGGCGAGGTATTCGCTATCGCCCGATTTACACATCGACAAGTACAGTAGCGAGTTATGCCCGATTTATACATCGACAAGTACAGTAGCGAGTTAAGTAGTATTTTAAGATTAAGTTGATTTAAATAGATCTCCATCCTATTTTTTGGCGAGTTAAGTACGAAGTAGCCCCCTCTCTCGCGTCTCGCCAACTTAAATCAGCAAAAAATAGGATGGAGATCTATTTAAATCAACTTAATCAACAACTTACTACTTAACTCGCTACTGTACTTGTCGATGTGTAAATCGGGCTTTACGTAGGTAGTAAGTTGTTGATTAAGTTGATTTAAATAGATCTCCATCCTATTTTTTGGCGAGTTAAGTTGGCGACACGCGAAAGAGGGGGCTACTTCGTACTTAATTCGCCAAAAACTAGGATGGAAATCTATTCAAATCAACTTAATCAACTAATACCTTGGTGGCTACAAATATAGCTATAGGGTTTAGTGTCATGTTATCTTTATTTCCTTACTTTTTAGAGATGGTTGTAAGCGGTTGTAGCCATAAGAGATCCTTTACTGGTTCTAGTACTTAGAGTCATTTAACAATACTTAATTAGTTTCAACCACAATCGTTTTCGTTTGTCAGTTTGAAAAAGTTTTCAAATCTTGCACCCGTCGAAACTATGAGTTGAAATTCAAAAAGATCTTGATTTATTTTTGACTCTTTTTATTTTATTTATATGATTGAAAATACTTGTGCCATTTTTAATATAGCATTTCACAACTTTTTTCGCATTGACAAACTCGAAAAAGACTAGGTACCTATTGGTTGCCACCAAGTCCGTGTACATTTCAATTCATATAAAAAAGAAACAGTAAGTGTATCGTTTAGATTCTACTTGTATTATCTTTTAAGCCTATTATCTAACAATTTCACTTCAATGTTATCAATCAGTGCATGAAGAGGTTAACTTGGCATCTATGTTATTGGTACGGTACCGAAATTTACCTATGTGCTTTTGACTCTTAGTTTACGGTAACATGATTATGAATAGATAATTATAGTGGGCTGAATACATAACGGGCATAAAATACATAATAGGTAAGTATCTACTCTTAGTATAAGTTAAACTTAGTATGAGATTTTGGAGTTTAGTGGACATAGGTAAGTGTGTGATTTACGTGTAAAAAGATCCATCAATGGATCTTAGTGGATACAGGGCAAGTTAGTCGCAGAATTGAGGAAACAAACATACAAAAAATACAAACGACTTCATAACTTCCTCCTTTTTAGGAGTCGGATAAAAATACGGTATTACTGTGTGATTAACATTCAATCAAACGAATTTGCATTGTTTTCCTACAAAGGCCCGAAAAGGCTCGTGATAATATTGCTTCAAAATTGATATTCAAAACAAAACATGAATATCAAGTTCAAAATCCTCTATTTAAAAAGCGTCTGCCTTTCAGTGGGTTGACATCATTGGTTGACATGAATTTTGAAAAATTCGAATATAGAAATATAAAGACAAACAAACAAACATCACATATTTACTGTAAAAGAAAAAAAACACAACTGTAATATAGCGGCCATACTCAATGACGGCTATACCGTATATTTACCGAAAAATGACAGTTTACAAACAGCAACCGGTTTATTATTAGCTTTTTTTAAAAAAATAAAATGTAGAACAAGTTTAATAAAAAAGGATCTTGATACACGCACATCGATGTGCTCGATTTAAGATTTGCAATAATCCGCAACTAAAGTGCGTTCGACCCAAAGATTATTGGGTACGTGTCTGTCGCTTCGTGCTTCACAAATAAGAACAGCCACACAATGGGTTGTTCGTTTCCTACGTGAGAACTATCTGCGTGTACTAATTTGTCTAAGAACATGGATGTAGTTGAAGAATGATTAATCTGTGTCTATGTTAAGATTCTTGTTCGGTAAAAAGTTAATCAAGGATGTTTATTTTTCGCTAAATTGGGTAAAAAGTTATACCAGGATGTTAATTTCTATGTAATGGTTTTCATGTAACGGTTATGTAACATGCCGACAAGATGCAGGAGATTAGGTTGAGATAGTATGGTCACATGAAAAGGAGGACACCAGACTACGTCTGAAATATGGCACTACAGCTTGAACTTCCCGGTCGAAGACCTAGAGGACGACCTAAGACTAGGAGGGATGTAGTGCTAAATGACAAGAGGGAATGCGACTTAACTGACGAAGATGTCGAGTATAGAGCGAAGTGGAGGAGAAATATAAGGAAAGCTGACCCCACCACCATGTGGGATACATAGCTGGGAAGAGAGAGAGAGAGAGAGAGAGAGAGAGAGAGAGAGTTATAAGATGATAGATAGATTATAAGTTTCAAAACTGCCTAGTTTTCTCGGAACTTCACCTAAGTGTCATGCTAAGAACTAGGTCACGTTGTTGATCCTTGCTTACAGGTGTCACAGTTTAGGAATTAATCTCAATAAAACAATGTGACATTACATGCTTGTATAGAGACCATTTTGACATGTTGATATAAAGATGCTAATTTAACATGACAGTCAAATTCCGTATACTAAACGATGCGTTCTACGACCTTTGATCATTGACCTTTTACTTTGCTTAAATTGTAAGAAGTATGCCTATGTTTACACGCTTTGTAGTTTTTATTTGTTTACATGTTTGTTGCATAATAAGTAGGTACTACGTTATGATTAATTTCGCGGTTTAGTAAGTGATTATTTTAGTTTTTGAAAGAATATGGTTCCGCAATTAAATATTTTTAAATCGCAGGTTCAATAACATATATCTATGGAACGCGTCGAACGTTAATCATTATTGATCTCTATTTTCTTTAAATAAACACGTCATCTTGCATTTCCTAACGACCTAGTTAGGACGGCAGGAAATTTATGGACGAGTGATGATTAACTATGTGGCCAAATAATTACAATACAGACAATCCTACAAAAATAAAAGGGTATCAAGATACAAAAATATAATATAATTCGCAAAGCTTACATTTCTCTTGAGCACACCGCATCTTGTGAAATCGGTGATCTTCAATCTGTACAATAAACCCGTAGGATCTTCCGCCTCAGGTCTTATCTGACAAACTGCATCAGCAACAGGATCCGTCGCCCGATCATCAGCGAACAACGGTGCACCACGAAACCCTTCTGGTTTCCTTAGTAAAGCAGATACTGAATCTCGAATACCATTCCCACCACTCGAAAATGTGCATTGAATATCCGTAACTGAAATAGATAATAACTACAATTCACCTGGATTCGTTTAAATATAACTGTAAATTGTAGAAAGCAAAGACATTTTCCCCTTCGTTTCGCCTGACTCAGTAGTTGGTTTGTTATCGAGGTCATTAATACAAGCCGACATTGTTATAAAATTTAATTCGCTACCGTGGTCATTAGTAATTTTATCTATTGAATGTTATCGTTTTGATCTATGCTTAATATTGCTGATGCTATAACTCAGGGAAATTGACAGATTTAGTACACTCTTTATTTTAAATGTAACTAAGTACCTACCGGTACCTTCTTTATATTAATGCAGATGGTTTATTCAGGATAACTTTGATTGAATTAAAGATAACATACCTATCTTAAAATTAGTTAAGCACCTACTTCATTACTTGTGTCTATTTCCAGAAGTAGTCGTAAACAAAGGAACAAAAACTTGACGTTAAGCCCTATACCAAACCGTCACTCAACTCATCAAATCTCTCATGATGGAAGCTCAATCATGCAGCGGTACATAAATAGACCATTATAATAATGATTTATTACAATAGGAAATTCAATATTAAAGAACACACTTAGAACTTGAACCAAGATACTTAACTAATTTTGTGTGAATAAATAACGGTGTGTACATACCATCATAGTCTTGTGCGAACGCCGCTTGGACCTGTAACAATGAGCATTCATGTTGTAGACAGGAAGAGCAACACGGCAACAAACAATTAGGAGGTTAATTGAACGTTAGTATTGTTAGATGTGCACATTATATACTAAGTATTATATGAACCAACGTTTCCTTTCCCATTGTGCTCGCCAACAATTGTAATCAAGACAGGATCTCTCAAGGAACCACTTTGGGATCATGGTTGCTGGTTGCCTTGTTAGACTTCAAAAGGGGAACGCTTTCAATTCGGCTTTTTCGGAAAAACGAAAACTCTTAATCATTATCATGAATTCATTTTATGCAGAAATCTAATAGTGAAAGTCCGATCAAAAGTCCAGCCGTTTTGGAGCTTATCATGGTTATTCAGTTTTTTTGTTAAAAACTCTAAATACTTATTTGTCGAAAAATCTTAAAGCTGCGTAAAATCAGAAATCTCAGAGGCTGATCAAAAATTAATCAAGCTGTTTTACAGATTACCGGTAACAGACAGACTGACAATTTTTTTTTAAATAATCTTCACTTTTGAAGGAACTTATGCCAGTCTCAGTTTTAGCATAAAATAAAGTTTAACTACCAAAATTTTTTCTAGATGCATTCTTTACTATATTTGTTTAAATTTATTCGAAGTTAACACGTAAATAAATAATAATAAGTAATGTAAATAAATAATTGCAGATCATAATTTTATAATGGTTTTCGTGTACTTAAAAAAAAACACTTTTAACGAACTTGTTTTACTCATAGTAAATCAAATCAAACAAGATCTTTCTGATCTAAAATGGTTTTACACTAATTGGTCTAATTACTTTGTAAATTGGCGTTTAGAGGCTCTTTTTAGTAGAACTCTGTTTGTCTTTGTTTTGCTGTATTTTACCCTACATACATGTGTAACTGTAATATTTTCTTTTCATATAAGTAATTGAAATGGCGACTTACTTATTTGATAGGTTTCCCATCAGTTGCAACACTATAACGCAGTTAGGAAGATGCAATATTAATCTGCTTAAACAATAGTCAGAAGTTTATGAAATATAATATTTATGTTTGTAAATCAATGGTTATCGCTATTGAACGACGATACGATCTAAAGAGAGACCAATGGATGATGGAGGCACTGGATCGCGCGCACTGGAAACATTTGGAAAAGGATGAATCTTTCCAACTTAAAAAATAGATAAATCTAAATAAAATAGATTTTTAGAACTCTTTTCTCCTTTTGTTTAATAGACTATTATCCTTTGTATCAATAGTAAGTATATCTTATATCTTGTCGTCTTTAAAAGAAAATTGACATATTTTTAAACTTCTTACTTAAGTACATAGTCACTTTTCATGAGATAGGGAGCCTTCTTAAATTGTGGTCAGCTAAGGATAAACATAGGCTCCACGTTCTGATGTAATTGTTAACATTTTTTCAACAAAGCTGTTTGAAACGTCTAGTAAATAGATTTTGCAATAATAGGCATGTTGGTACAGACAGCAATACAAATAGATTAACATTTAATAATAAAAAATACCAAAATTAAACAAACTTACTACATCACAAACAATATTTTATCATTAATGCCCTGGCCTTAAAGGCATTTGACGATTAAAAAAGCGGACAAACTGGAGTTCGCCAATGCCTGTTAAATTTTTTTGTTAGGAAATAGAAAATATGTGCATATTGGACTATTACCTGCTAATAAAAAATGCGTAGTCCATGGACACAAAATAACTGGCCAGAAAGGATTTATAGATTTTTATATTACCTCTTTAATAACACGACACTAAAATACGATATTATAAATACTAATTCCTTACTTATTTTCTATTTAAACAGAATACAATAACTACTTTTGTTTCTGGCTGTACTTTAAGTATGGATAGCTTTAGATATAGGCTTAATGATAGCTCTGAGTCGAGCTCAGATAACCGCACAGAAAACGCCTACGATTATCTTCAGGAAAAGCTGATAGGATATCGTATTTTATATTACATTTTAAATATTTTACGTGATGATGGACATTGGTGGGAAAATTGCGAAGATTTTTATTACAAACTTTACTTTATTATGACTAATATTGGTGTTAAATGATGCTGCTTTTTAACCCTAGTACGAGTTGTTATGAGAAGTATAATCTAGCTTTTATATAGGTAGCATACTTTTTAGTTTTTATTTGACAACTAAGCTTCTTCTTTCCTATTTTGGCTATTGACTGATGAATCTGCTGTGTCATTAACACTTTAGATATCATATTTATCTTAATAAAACTAAGTAGTATCGGTTTCCATTCTGTCTGAAACGGATTTAACACTAGGTATTCATTATGTTTGCACACAGTGCCCATAGGATCTTGGCCTTTATTGAAGCTCTACTAAGGTTATCCTCGAAAGTGGTGGTAGTTTGGTGTTTGGTAGATATTTGTACGACTTGCCTTTATCTTAATATACAAAGCATATCATTACCTAGTATTTTTTTACTATAATAATATAAAAGCCTAATAATAAATCTAAACGCACTTGTAAAAAGGTAATGCCAGTGGTTGCGGTTTTGTAAATGAACCGATGTATAACCACATCGTTCTGATTGTAGAACGTGGGCCAGTAAACATCGTTGAAAGTAAGGCGATGCTTGCTTTATCATGGTTCATGCTCTAATTTTATTCGTTCTATCTAACAATGTTCACGGTACATTGCTGAGTCAATAGAACAACTAAAATAAACGATAAAAACTGTCTACTGGTCGAAATTTTCCGTCGATTGTTTGAGCTTTTATGTCCGTATGAGTAAGGTATTACCCAGCAAGTGCAAAGTTTTCGCTAACAATATCTTGGCGAAAAAAAGAAAGAAAACTTTATTTTAATTCGTTGGCTAGCGAGACATTAACAGGCAACTTGTTTTCCCTTCTTCTCTGAAGGCTTCCCTGCTATTAAAAACGAAACGATTGACCTATTTTAACCGTTTGATAATCAGGATAGTAACATTTCCTTTGTCGGCTTTTACGACACCGACGGGATGCGATTATTAAAAAAAATAATACATCTATGATATTTTATTGTAAACTACTTAAGGTGTAATTTAGTAACAAAAAATGGATATTTGCCTGCCTCTACTTGTGGACGAGGGCTATTTTGACCCGTACACGGGCCATTATAAAAGGGATTAATGAATAACTTACCGATAGGTAGTAGGTGTGTAATTTAACAATTCATTATTGCCACTCTTTACATAGCCACATCACAAGTTTTGCGTTTTTCATGTTAAAAATACGAAAACTCTTAAAGATTGGCAATTGTTTTATAGCTTGCTTCGTCAGCTCCAATACGCCAACATAATTAAGGTTCTTATTTAGCCTACCATAATAATAAAAGAGTCTTAATAATAAATGTCTAAAGTCCATTGTTTTATTGGTAGATAAGAAAAAGTCGGCCAAACTGTGTCGGCGTCGGCGTATAACCAAATTTTCTGTGAAACACGGGTGACCGTTGGCATACAACAAGGAATTCGAACGAAGATAATCGTTTTTGCCTGCTTGTATGTAAATTTTTATTCGCATTGTTAAACGGTTTTTTGTTTAAAACAGTTTTGTTCTGATTATTGGGCGTGAAGAGACGGTGGGGAATTAATTGATTCTGTATATCAAACGGTTTTGTATAAGTAATATATTTCACATAGATGGAGATATTTACAGTTATATTGTTTGTTTACATATTCTCATACATAGATAATACATACGTGAGTCGTTGCATGTAGTTATGTACTATCTGTGTAAAGATTGTTATATATGTATAAGTACTTTATGTTATATCACGTATGCGTAATGAGATTTACTGATAGGATCATTTACTGTTATTTTTATATAAATCATAGTAATTTGTGTTTTGTTCAATTTTATTGTTGTTGTTTTTTCTCATGGGCATAGATAATAAGTCGATGTGTGTGGGGTCGGAATATGTATACAAGGTACAATATATCGTGTAACCACCTCACACCTAGAACTTCTTTGCGTATACCAGCCTCCTTTACTAAGGATGGAAAGTAGATTAACTGATACCATGTTAGGCAGACGGATTTATAGGGAGGCTAGTTTCAATTTAAACTGTATGATACACTATGTAATGTAATTTAATAACATACGGTATCTTAGAAAGATATGGAATGGTTATTACAACAAATTTGCTTTTTATGTATAACAAGATGGTGCTTACGACTTTGTTTACCTATTTTGGACAATTCAGACAATATATTTAAATAAATAAATAGTCACGGACATCTTTACACAGCGCCATCTGTTCCCAAAGTAAGCTAGGCTTAACCTGCTTGTGTTATGGGTACATACTTTTTTTTGTAAATACATACATATTATACATAGAAACCAATTCAAATAATCATGTTCATGCACACAAATATTTGCATTGAGCGGGAATCGAACCATGTTACATAACCACTACGCCACAGAGGTCGTCAATATCTTTATTAATTACAGCCTACGTGTTGTTATGATGAATAAGCTATTTTATTTAATTGGCTAGCTTTTACGTGAAACAGTAACAAATACCTACATACTTTCGCGTCACAATATT
The DNA here is from genome assembly GCA_905475405.1 of Schrankia costaestrigalis. Lineage (NCBI taxonomy): Eukaryota > Metazoa > Arthropoda > Insecta > Lepidoptera > Erebidae > Schrankia > Schrankia costaestrigalis. The sequence goes on from FR997838.1 coordinate 11,718,485, forward strand.
AATTCAGCTAATAATGTCAATTTCTCATTTTATAATGTCAATCGCACAATAAATGCACATTGCTTATAACGTCAACTTCTTAGAATATCAACTTCGCAAAAAGACAATCTGTCGAAATATCCACTTCTTACAATGACAACTTTGTATTTCGTCAATTTCTCAGTAAGTCCACATAATGTCACGTCAGCGACTACGGCAAGCGTAACCTGTGGCATAACGTCAAGTATAATAAAGGTCAATAACATGCCGTGTTAATCTCATGTGCCAGTATCTTCCTCAATATTTGTATCATCGTAACAGCCCATTAATGTCCCACTGCAGGGACGGGCCTCCTCCCATGACGGAGGGATACTTGGCCTACTAATACCACGCTGGCCAGACGGATTGGCATAGGGTTTAATTTCTATTAATTAATTAGTATTTGTGTAATGTAAACTAATTGTTTTTTTTTCTTTTTTTTTTAAGTTATTACAGGTAGGTGATGAGACCTGGGGGGGCCAGCACACGTTGCCGGCTATTATACACTGGCATACTGCGGAGCATGGCCCTGTACTGGACGCCTATCTAGTCGGACTCCCTCGAAAGCAGGGAGAATTAATCCGCCGTTCAGGGACCCCAAATGTATTAATACATAATTCTTATAAGTGGAACACATAAATAATTCTAAACCATGTAAATTTTCATTTTGCATTAAGTACATAATATTTTATTAATGTAATACTAATAAAATGTTTTCAGTTATTAATACGGCCATTTGTACCTTTTTTAATTTGTGTAAAAGTTTCACCAAGATCGGGGTCACTTGGATGGATGGATGGATCATTTATTGCATAAAAAGTTCAAAAATATATAAATTTAATACATTGCCTCACAAAACTGCTTGCGCAATACTTATCCTACTTAATTAAAAGGTTGACTTCCTTATTTTATGGTATACCAAAGACTAAAAGACCCAAAGTCTGTGGGTAGAGTCCCACGGTAAGTTATCATATAACTAAGTGTTTACTATCATTGCTAGATTAATAGCTGTGTTCCGACAATTGTAATAACTAACTGAAGTAAGGTGTTATTATACTTATCTATTTTATGTAATTCAATTATTTTTATTTTTTATGGTTATACATGGTGTAGGTAATTGAAAGAGCTGTTATTTTGATTTTGTACTTTTTGATAAAAGCAAAATTTGTGTGCTTTATTTTCTACACAAGGCAATTATGGCTGTTTGTCTTGGTCTGGTTGTTTCTGTACATAATAGGTATGTATTCACATAAATAGCATTAATTATTACAAGGACACAGTTTTGGGACAAGACAGTGTGGTGAGGACTAAGGACCAATCAAATGTGCCGTGAGAAATTTTATAAACACGGTTTTAACTGACTCGACAATTAATGTCAATTTGACGACCTCTATGGCGTAGTGGTTATATAAAATGACTGCTACGCAGAGGTCTCGGGTTCAGTTCCCGCTCAATGCAAATCTTTATGTGAATTAATGTATGGAGTAATGGTGTTTTTTATGTATAAAAATGTATGTATTTAAGTATGTTTATCCGTTGTCTAATATCAAAAGAACAAGCTCTGCTTATTTTGGGACTACATCGCGTTGTATGAATGTGTGAGGAATATTTATTTTATAATGTCAAGTTTTCCATCTTTTGTTTTTGTTGCAATAATATCTGCGAACTTTACCATTGTCAGCTTCTACCACGCTCATGGGTTGGGATAGGGTGGTGACTATATATCTCTACTCCTTCACCACACAGAAAATAGAAAACACTCTGTATACAAAATAAACTATTTCTCAAAGTGTTCAATTAACTTTATCGTTCGTAATAATGTACCGTTTTTGATATGATACGTACACAGCATATTTCCGATGAAATACTAAAATTTGTTGAATACTTGTGTAATTGCTTCCAAGTAAGCACGGTTAGGTTATGTAAATGACTTTATTTAAAACGGTTCAGTAATGGCTTATGGCTTAAGGTTTGGAATGGCTTTGGCTCTTCTTGTTTGTAGGTAGTTAAATAGGAATTCAGATTCAGATTCTTTATTTGTCAAACATAGGTTATAAAATGGTCTTAAAATTAGTTCCGAGCACTTGCTTTGTCATCATTACATACAAATAATACAAAAGAAGAATTTGAAGGTAGCTTTTCTCGGTTCAACGCCATCTACTTAGTTCCAAATTAATCAGAGCTGGTCTATGAGTGGAATACTCATAAGTATAATAAAAATATTTACTAATGGACAACTTTTTAAGTTTTGTGTAATTCTACATAGAAAAAGCACCCAGAACAATTTTAAAGCACGTTTTCTTCCAGTGCGGGCATCAAAACCGTGTCCTCCTTTCATGTGAAAATCGCAGAATTTCCTTTTAACAATTTTCTTCTTCATTTGAAATCAAGTAAAAATTATTTTATACATCTATAATGTCAGCGAATAACTTTTTTCTATTCGACGGAGTTCAAGTGCAAATTCTATTGCACTATTAAATACAGTGCAGTTACGTCTGGATGGAGCGGACATTGAAAGCGTGCGCAAGAACAATAATTCCGTCCAAGCACGCGATGTGCTATGCATGATCTGTAATCAGTAACAGCGTTCATCAGCTATTGCGATCGAACGTGAGGTGTTTTACCTGTCTCATATAGACGATTGCATAGTCATCGCAGAGAATTGTATGTACGCGGTTAATGGATATAGAGACAAGTTTAGATAAAGTAGTTTCGATGTTAATGTGTATAATTTTTATTTATTATAACAGTCAGCAATAAATACTGATTATTGTTAATTGTATAAAGGACAAGTAAGTGTCCTAGAGAGGAGACCACGACTCGGCAAACGTAGTGTTGGGCGCCGCAAGCTAGGGACCAAGTGGACCGACGACCTTAAAAAGGTCTCTGGGTCGAACTGGATGCGAAAGGCGCAGGACCGTCTGCCGTAGCGCGTATTGGGAAAGCTATGTCCAGCAGTGCACTACGATAGGCTAGTTGGTTGATTGATTGATTAAGGCACACAAGAATAGAGAAGCCGAAGTCTTTCAACGAGTAAAAGATGCAGACAATTATGACAAGTATGCCTACAGTAAGCTTCATTACTTATACCTATTTATATACAACACAATTGTCTTTCACAATTGTCTTTAATATAACATGAATGATCATGACATATTTAATACTAAGTAGATAGAAATGCATTATCTTTTACCACATAAGTGCCTATTTTACGAGGTATTCAAAATATATCTTTTACCTTACTTAAATCTTAACTGTATATAGAAAGGTCATAAGATATATCTGAAACCTCACTACAAAGTAGTAACAAATAATAACGGATAAACTGTCGTATTTGGTATTCAAAGTAATATCGTCGTATCTACATTGAATGGGGGAAGAGATGGTGCGTTTATGTTATACTCGATGTGGTCGGTTAACCGCTCGGTTAACTTGCCATTGAATATATTAGAACCTTCTTCATAACAGCTTGTTAATGTCCCACTGTAGAGATAGGTCTTCATCAGTGCCACAGCCTATCAATGTCCTTCTGAAAGGACCATGTGCCATCCTTAAGTGTCATGTGCAAACTTGGCTAACTTAATTACCAATACTCAATTCTCGGTGTGGTGACGTAGTAAGAATACAATATTTCACCACCCCACCTCATCCCATTGCTGTCGTAAAAAGCGACTAAGGGACTAGGTATCCGTGAATATTATCTTCACGAAATAAAAAGAAGAAAAACTTTAAATTAAACCCTATACCAATCCATCTGGCCAGCGTGGTTTTAGTAGGCCAAGTATCCCTCCGTAATGGGAGGAGGCCAATGCCTGCAGTGGGACATTAATGGGCTGTTATGATGATGATGACTCAATCGGCGACGATTTAGTATAATATACTATACAATACCTATACAATATTATTGTTTAAAGTCAAGTTTCCCTTCTTATTTTTTAGTTGAAACTTTTACAATGGGTCGAGTTGTGGTTGTAATACCAAAAGAAAGAAGAAAGTAGCACTCGTCAAGATGATGAAGCTGATTGATGGAATATATAAGGTTAATAAAGACTGTGTGAGAAAGCAATCCATCAACGGTCATAGCATATTTTCAGATGATCATTACGATAGATATCAGATTATTCATATTTCTGTGATTATAACAGTGTGCAATCATTTCTAAAGATTCTTGCTTATAAGCTTTACGTGACTTATCAAACTAACAGCATATTTCTGCATTTAACATAGATACAACAAGATTGAGGTATTAAGGTTCGCTAGTATGTTTTCACTCATGTGTACGAGGTAAAACGTATTATGGAAAGCGTAGCATATTATGGAACACAGTTCTTTCAATATTGACGACCTCTGTTGCGTAGTGGTTATATAACATGACTGCTACGCAGAGGTCTCGGGTTCGATTCCCGCTCAATGCAAATCTTTGTGTGCATGATTGTTTGAATTGGTCTGGGTGTTTTCTATGTATAATATGTATGTATTTACAAAAAAAAGTGTTTACTTAAGTATGTTTATCCGTTGTCTAGTATTCATAGTTCAAGCTTTGCTTAGTTTTGGACTACTTAGATGGCATTGTGTCAATGGGTGAGGAATATTTATTTAATATTTGTCCAAAACAAAACAACTTTGACTTTGAGTCTTTTTTGCAATGTGTTCTTCCAGGATAGGTAGGTAGGATATGTACCTATATCGCAGGACTTCCAGATAGTATTAAGCTTGCAAGCATCCCTAAATAGGAGTATATTTAGTGATAAGTTTTATTTTCAAGCACAACTTTACGCATTAATATCAGAAACATATACTCAAGCCATAAATAAGTTATAATAAAGTTGTAATAGCGACAATAATTACAACCTCATACTAGAGTGTTTAATAGCTTAATTGAATGAATCATAAAATCACAAGAATTATAAGAACAAAACATTGATCAAGGTCAATGCCTGTGAGAATAACACAATAAACATTATTTATGTGTGAAACTTTCGTGAAATTGTTCTTCTCTTACTTTAGGTTAATTAGATGTAGAGACCTCATTACTAATGTCTTTGATTGTATTGTTGTTTTAACTGTGTATGTGCGTGAGTAGGGATATCATTTGTACCATCCTTTGACTCAAGCCTATAGGTATATAGCTAAGATTTGTTGCCACATATCTGACAACCTCTGTGGCGTAGTGGTTATATATAACATGCCTGCTACGCAGAGGTCTCGGGTTCGATTCCCGCTCAATGCAAATCTTTGTGTGCATGAACATGATTGTTTGGATTGGTGTTTGTTTCTATGTATATAATATGAATGAATTTACAAAAAAAGTATTTAAGTATGTTTATCCGATGTCCAGTACCCATAGTACAAGCTCTGCTTAGTTTGGGACTAGATGACGTTGTGTGAATGTGTGAGTATTATTATTACATAATATATGTAAATGATAATGTACGGTCGGGGTATTTGCCGCTCGACCACCCTTAGGCGAGAATCGCTTGGCACGCGGCGCATGCGATACGTGGCACGCCCACGTATCGCATGCGCCGCGTGCCAAGCGATTCTCGCCTAAGGGTGGTCGAGCGGCAAATACCCCGACTGTACATATACAATACACAAATCCATAGTCATTGCAAGTCTTCGAATACATAAAAAATGCATTAAGTACCTGACACACACCTGACTTTATTTAATTTTATCATGCTGATATATTTTAATTATAACAATACTACGCTTAACATTGGCATGAACTATGCACCAGTTACACAACTATCCCTTCAATATCTGTGTTATTTGCATTAATTTAGGCCAAAAAATAGCACTAAATGTATTGCATACCTACTTTAGAAGAATCAGCATGATCTTAAAATGCCGGAAATAATTAAGTAAGTAAGTATGTGTAATAATTAATATCAGGGCTATGTTTGGGTTTTGAAGTCGATTTTTTTTACTCATTAGTAAGGTTTGCCAGGCATACCTATCATGCCGGTGGAGTTATAACCACTCGCCAATATCATCTAATTAATATCAATTATATTCTTTAATCCCCGTGTGGTGACGGAGTAAGAATACTATATGTCACCACCCCATCTCATCCCATGGGACACCCAAAAACCTACTAAAGATAGTATTAAAGATAGTATTCACAGATAGTCCTTATCTGTGAATACTATCTTTACGAAATAAAAAGAAGGAAAACTTGAAATTAAACCCTGTACCAATCGGTAGGCCCGTCCCTGCAGTGGGACATTAATGGGCTGTCATGTTGATATTCTTTAAATAATTTTAACGCCATCTAGTCCCAAACTAAGCGAACTACTTTAGGTCACAGAGGCCATCAAATATATATATTCTCTTCTTTATAGATGGATATCTACGTCCAAACCGCGAGTCCAATAGTCGAAGAGGTCCTCAAAGGCTACAATGGTACAATCTTCGCGTATGGCCAGACTGGTACTGGTAAAAATTACAAAGAGTAAGTACATTAGGCCTCTAACAGTTTCGAGTAACGGGAGTATCCAGTCCATTCGCCAACTTGCTGTTATACCTCGCTAACGCAGTAGCCGGGTAGAGTACGGTTACTAATCAGGAGATCGCAGATTTGAATTCAACGCAAGGTAATGAATACTTACTAATATTAATAGCATTGCGTGCGTAATTGAAATTAATACAAATTGATATCTTGATCCTGGATGTTCTTTGTGTGGTACGTCATGTCTCTCCCGTATTGCATTTGATATGAAAATACCTAAAACAACTACTTAGCGCGTGACTTGTAAAGAAAACAAGTATAACTCCATAGAGGCCAGTTATTTGTGTAAACAGAACTCCTTTATTAATTGATATCTTTACCATAATGTTCTTCTTAGGTTAAGCTTGGAAGAATTGGGAAACGTGGTGGCATTGTCTGAGCCTTTTCTCCGCAACCTCGAATGCAGAGGTCATATTTTTAATTGTGGAACACGTTTTTACGTCTACTCGTCTTTTATGTCTTTTATCTTTTTTTTTTCTATGTACCTACAATTTTAACAATATTGTATGCCTTTGCGCTTGCGCCTTAATAAACATTATCTTTCTTTCCTTCTTTGGCCCAGGTGGGTATGTCCGAATCCCAAAAAAAAGCAAGTGCTCTTTACCGACTGAAATATTGCTCTATACCATAAAGGGCAATGATAGTCATGCAGACGACTGCACGACACCTAGACAAAACCTATGTCTTTATGCACAGAAAGTTAACGATGTCGATAAACATTGTATAAAGTAAAGTAGGTCAGTAGAAGCTCTGTATAGCCTATTTGTACAAAGAACTTATTACAAATAATATTTATGTTTATGTTCTAGGAAACCGGATTCAGTTGTAAACTTGTATTGAGCACTAAGGAATGGGGCCATAGCTTTTATACTTTAGTGCACTGAATAAAGCTATTTACTAGTTTAGACAAGATGTTTGCTGTTGTTACTAACAAACGGAATTTCCCTTTTATAATTACCTACTTTATATTAATGTCTTGAGTAGCTTTTACCTAATTGTATTCTTATGACACCGATGGGGTTAGATAGGGTGGTGACAATTTGCGTTTTCACTCCGTCATCAGATGACTGTAATTCTTCGAACGATCTTTATTATACATCTATTTCGTTTTCGGACAATCTTGTATATTGCCACCTAATACAGTATGTAATAAGGGTGATTCTTCGAGCCCAACATTTTCGATGTCTGGAGGTTTTTCTTTGTAACTAACAAACAAACCAAACTGCAATTATTTTTTAAACATAGTTTAGACAATTACCTATCTTGCACACGTTATTGTTTTTTAATAATTGTATTTTATATATTTAAAAAAAAATATTAAAAAGCGTTCTTCTGATTAATATGGTGTGTCCGTACCCCAGTTTCTTGAACGTTAGTAACAGTAACATTTTATCTTATTAACGAATCGATGTGCGTTATAAATATTACGATAGAATATTAGTTGATTCTTTACACAAAAAAAAATGGTACTAATATTTGCGATAGTTTTTTAATAAAAAAATAAATTGTGAGTGTCCGGCACAAAAGTCTGATTCATATTCGCGCGCTTTACTCGAACGTACCTAGCTAAGTACGAAACATCAGGAGATCCCTTCTAGTGCTGGTGGTAGCCAGGGACTCTGCTGACGTGGTCACGACGTTACATGTGGCTGGTTCGTGTTGTTGCGGAGATATAAATGTAAATATCTGATTCATATTACTTTGGTTCACCTGTGTTTCTGATTACTATGTTGGCTGTTATAATTAACTTAAATGGTTTTCAAACTTGAATCTGTTGGAAATATAATTCAATTGGGGACTAAAAACCTATGTATAAATAGCAATCCTTAATTGTATACGTTTAGTGATTTACCGATGTTAAAAGGCAAAATTTTGATTTATATGTGCCTGATTCATACGGCAAAAATACTATATTAATCAGAATTTCACACATATTGTTAATATGGCGGCACGGATAATGATTGATATTGTCAAGTTGTCAATGTTTCTAATAACTAGATTTAGGTGTGGTGATAATCATTGTGATTATCAACTATGATTTTAATAAATAAATGACTGATTTTTATAACTAGAATTTCATTTTTGTTCCTAATTCGGATTTATATGACCTCAAAAAATTTAAAGTTAATTATCTCGAAAACCATTTCATAAAAAAGTGAGCCTTTTTTAGATATTGTATATTAGGTTATCATCTTTGACAAAAACAAGTTTTATAAGCCAAAATGTGAAAAAAAAATTAGCCCATATGAATCAGACAAAGAATCGAATTTCGGAGAAACACCCATAAACTGTTTATTTGGTAATCAATAAAAAAAGGAAAAAAATAATAAACCAGGAAGAAAAATTAAAGTGGTGATTACTTTATTCAATACATCCTTCGTGGTAACTACTACTACGCCTGCTATTTTCTATGTCGCTTTTGGGACAGTCCTTTAGTGGAGTTCTGGGCACTCCATAAAGGTACCGAGTATTATCAGATACTACGTCAGAGCCTTCTTGGGTACGTTTCCTTTATTGCATTGTGTTCTCTTTATGTCTGTACCCTACTAAAAGTGTCGCCGATTTAAGGACTACTGCTCCAGAGCAGGCTGTCATATTATGTGTCCCTTATTAGTGGAGTATTTCAGTTTCTTTAGTTATAATACTTTTGCATATATATTATGTTATCCTTTAATGTTCGTTTGTAATGTTCGTTTATTGTATCTTGTTTGACGTTGCGATTGAAATACATACCTATAATACATTCAGATCAAATTATTGCGAACATATAAAAAACTTTCAAGTAAATAAAGTACAGTTAAAATGTTATATTGTTAGCCTAAATTAGTATAATTATATTTATTTACAAAACTCTCTTAAAGAATTCTGTATTAAAAAATTTTACGTGTCATGAGGACTTGATAAACATATTATGAACATGCGACATGATACAAAGAGCATTGAGAATCAGGACAACATTTTGTGAATAATTAAATACTTATAGGGTAATTGTGTTGCGCATAATTAAATAAGTACCTACTTGTTAATCTCGTTTCCTTGACTTTCTTTTACTTTCCTTTAATTTACCCCGTGGATAAGGACCTAACCCTTATCCACGTGACACACTTGAATGAATTTGAATTTACAAATTGTTCTGCGTTGATTCGAACATGCAACCTCATGCAACCATCGCGCTACGGAGGGTGTTAGATTTATTCCAAGGTTCATTGCATTTGAATTTGACTATTTGTCATAATCACTACAGATAGATAAACAATATCTCTGAAACCTCATCTGTTTATCATTGTTTATGATTCATGAGATACGGTCTGTCTGAGACGCATGTAGAGCTAAAATAAAAAGTACGTAATATGCAGGTTTAGTCTATATTATTATAATCATTTAAAAACTCTACATAGAAATACGTACGTGAATGACGTAGTAAGGAGGAGCAAGTCAAGGAGATTGTAAAAGGTTTTTAAATTCCTAATTAATCAATTGACTTGGGAAAGTGTTTACGAGTGGAAAAGCTCCTTTTAACTAATCATAAGAGTGTAGAGAATATGTATTAATAAAGTTCAAGTTTGTCAAAATTTATATAAAATCAATAGTTTGTAACATACCAGTATGAGGAGCACGAGAGCGCAATCGCCGGCGCTCGTCATGCTTGCGGTCTGCCACACTCGAGCGCGGAACCAACCGTTAATGCTATCTGCCCCGATTACCTTACTGTGATACAAAAAAATATTTACAACTGTTCCTACTAAATACTGTCTTTTTAACTAATAATCACTTTATACTAATACAATAAATATATTTCAATGCAACTGCATTATTGTCATCAACGTAACACTTGCTATTCGTATAAAAGCTTTCCCGCGTAAGTTGCAAACGGTTCGCAAGCAATCGGCGAGTCGCAGTGAGGGCCGCGTGCTTTGGCGGTGTCTCGAGACGGGACTGCGCGTTAGTTCGCTCGGCCCGCTTGGTTGACGATGGTGGAACAGTTAACCATCGTTGGGGAGGGAACCACCTGCTCGCCTGTACCTTATCGTTCTCACGACACGATCACCGAACCGCCGCGAACAATCTCGTGATCTATATAGTTGATTGGCGTCGGATTATTGGGAGAATTGGGCTCTGTCGACCGCCGCGACGCGTTCATTACCGTGACATTTGCGTGGAGAAATTGCGCTATTGGCTGGACCTGGTTAATGATTGAGTGGCATTTCGGTGTTGCGGCGAATATCGGGTCATCGACGCTGTGTTTGGTCGCAATCGAAGATGATTTCGGCTGCCGATGATCTTCAGATAAGATAACTAAATAGCTTTATTTCTTTATACAACGTATCGAAAGCGGTATGATATTAAATTAAACCGCTATAGAAAGCCAATCAATGTCTATGTCGATGATTCAAAACAATTTGTGCGCAATTTGAATATTTTCTAATGGAAAATAAGTGTCTGGCGGCTACTTCAGCAGTCAATTAACATGACTTTGAAATATCATAAAACTATTAAAGTATTAAGCTTATCTATCTTTAAGTAGATACTGTATACAGAAGCACTTTTGGAGTATTAAGTATATAATATAAGTATTAGTGCTCAAGGCAATAAGATCTTCAGAAAAGGTCAGATCTTTATAATTTGGTACAATATTTGTATTTCTACATTTATGTAGCTTTACCCTGAAAATTGTAAGGATTATATTAATTAAAGAAGACGTGGCATTGAAGTACGAGTATGTCGTACCTATAACATTATCTGCCTTTTCGTTAGTTTCATTTTAAGCATACCTACAAAATGCGAAACCGACCACCCTTTCATCATAATAGCCCATTAATGTCCCACTGCAGGGACGAGCCTCCTCCAATGGCGGAGGGATACCCACCCTTTATATCGTGATAATATCATTAAGACGAGGCCTATCCCTGCTTAGTCCCAACACATTACTATGCTGCTATCAATTCAGATTGATGATGTACTTAGGTAAATACGGATAAAACTCCTTTGCCCGAATACTCAAACGCTAGTTAAATATTTATCGGTTCCTTAGCTACAAAGTAGCTCTTATCCTATACACAAACCACAATTTTAAGCAACGATTTATCTTAAATTTATTTGTACTTAAACGCCGACTTAGTAATAAATTCGTATACTCAAACGTTACTTAACTTATTTAGCTGTCAAATGACCTGCCAAATTGATTAAAGTAGCTTAAAAACTTGAGAGTGGTCGCAAGGTCTCTTAAATCTCCAAAAAGTTAATAAACAAGTGATTATGATGATTCAAACAGTGGTTCAATGTCTGGAAATCAGTAAAGTAAGCGTCAGTCGCTACACTAGCGGTAGAGTAAAAGTATACAGGCTGTTAAAGTCATTAAAACATCTCTGGAAAACCTCAGTTTTAAACACATTTATAAATAAAATAATCGTCAGCAATATGCAGTTAAGGCGGCTTCAACGTCAATCGGATTCGATTGAGAAAAATATAATAATACGCCTAAAAATAGGTCATGATGTTTACAATCTAATATTGCTATAAAAAAATCATCAGGCGTTATATAAATATTTTCCCTCTAATTTAATGGACTTAACAACCCCTCTCGTCCCTACAGCTGACGATTATCGCTTTAATAATCAAAGAAGTGTATTCATACACCGAATTGTACATTAAATGACAGCCAAAACTTTGCATTACAAATGTTGTTGCAAGATGGCTAGGTTCCGAACATGATAGCACAATATTAAATGACTTTCCTCTATGTGCACAGTTAGAGCGTGGAGATTTTCAAGCCATGAGACTCTACTTGGTTATAGCGGTTATCTGTGTCGACCGTACCTGCTAACCCCATTATAAAATCCACGGACACCAACAGAATAAGCTTACAATAGAGCCCAAATAAGCACCAGAAATCCTATAGAGGCTTTTTGGTGTACTAAAAAGGAGATTTCCCTGTCTTCAACATAGAATGGGTTTAAAAATTAATATTATTCCACTAGTTATTGTAGGATGCGCTTTGTTACACAACATAGCGCTGCGTAGGCGAAATGGGATCTTAGAAGAGGATTCACTTTCTACCGTAGAAGAAAAACCTGTAGGTACCACAGCCTAGAAGCCTTTATACTAATCAACATTTTATAACAAGGACTACTTTAATAAATACACACTTTTTTAATTATAAGTAGTTTTATTTATATACAACATAATTATACAAGATTGTTATTTTCAATTTTTCCATTTCCATTTCTATTCTGTACCTACTTATTGATTTCCATTCTGTTTTTATTATTTTTTGACTTGTGTTTCTCGTAAAAGTGTCGCAGTTGTTGCCATGATCTGAAGCCACTCACAGCAACGGCATTACAGTGCTGACACACAAATTCCCAGGTCTCTCGCTTCTTATCATGCAGCCGTTTATTTCCTTATTGTCTACAATATTTTGATATCTGGAAAGTCATTGTTGATTGAATTGAATCACAAACTTGCAATTTAAAAAAAAGTATGTTGAAATGTGTTCACATTAAATTGTCTCATTTTTTTATTACGTTCACATTACACTCACTTTTTAATTATTTCTAAATGATTTCATCTCTTTTCGAAAGTAAAAGATTCTTCTTAAAAATTTTCAAGCTGATGAAAACTCGCGCTTTGTCGTGTTGTGTCAGTGTCACTGAGTAAACGTTTCGTTCTTTGTGCAATGATCGTGTCAATCATAGATAAAGATAATAACCAATTATAGGGATATTTAAAAATAAAGAATGGTGTAATTCAGTTTGTTTATTGAAATTGTAATACTTATGTCTGAAAATTTCCAAGTGAATATTCAATTACAATCGTAGTATGCAGCACACAACTGATTATTCTTTTCCATTTTCTGCGTAAAACGAAAACACAGCATAGGGTAATTAAATTTGTAATTGAAAACATACTTTATGAGGTGAATGTTACCAGTACGCAAACATTTATTGGCTGTTTAGCTAATCAAAGATATGAATGACTTAAGTGGCGTTTGTGTATACCGAAAAAAATTTAAGGATCCAAACGTTTAGGATGCCGTTTATTGTTAGACAATTTAAGTGACGTTTGAGTATTCGGGCGTGTCTGTTTAAAATTTAACTGGTAGGTACCTTCACCTCGTAAAGGAATAGAAAATTCATACCTCAATTAGGTACGTTGTTCATAACAGCCCATTAATGTCTCAATGCTTGATTAAGCATTAAAAGGCGAGATTGCCTACTATTGGCGTCGTTGCTTGGTCAGATGGATATTGTTATAAGTTGAGTAGATGTTATAAAGTGGTGAACTCGCAGTGTTTTATCGCCGTCGCTGCACGGAAAATGTAATATTACTAGCTGACCCGTACCCACTTCGTTGGGTGGCTAAAAAAACGCGTCCGTTTTTTAAACATACCGATTTTAAAATTATTTCTGTGTTGAATAGTCCATTTATCGGGGAGTGTCACAGACTGTATAGTATCACGCTATGACTAATAAGAGTGGAGCAGTAATGAAATATGTTTAAAAAAGGTACCTACGCGTTTTTTTCGCCGCCCAACGAAGTGGGCACGGGTCAGCTAGTTACTTATAAAGATACTCTTACGAGTACAATGCCGTACTTTGTGTTTATCGTAAAATAAGTCTTGCAATTATGGCGGAGGTAAGTCCAGGGCAAAGTGAAATCATTTCGATACATATGACTGGCAGTTTATGTCTTTTTGCTGATTATGATGATGATGACGAATCATTGTGATCACTAAACATACAACATTGTAATAAAGTTGTACACAACACAACAAAACAACATTGTAATAAAGTGTTAAATAAATAAATAAATAAAGACTTACTTATCTTATGTACCACAATATGGTACACGTGCATTGTTATACTATTGTGTCTGCTGGCGGCTCTGTGAAAGGGTTAAATAAATAAATATTAATTACAAAAACATAAGACATACAAACTTAAATTATGTAGGTATGTCTCCTGTCTGCATTTCAAGTTTTGGTCATTTTTGCATATCCTACGGTTAATTTAACGAAACGAAGAAGCTGGTTTAATTAGAGAATTTGAAAATATTTACCTACTTCACTAATATAAGACCAGGGAAATCGTTTTAATTCGTCTTAACGTCATGTCGTCTCGTTGGAACTTTTACAAACATATATCTAACGTACCTACACAAAGAATTCTTTTTCGTCTGTGTTGTCGCCATATTGGTTGTACTGTAGATGAGCCGGGTTCAATCAATTTTGTAATCATGGGTCATGCTAATATTTAGTTCTCTCACCCTCGCCGTTATGGCCAAGGATCACATTCGTGCCGTGCCTGCTCCAACAGACATGGATTGATTCGCAAATATGGACTCAAGATTTGCCGACAGTGCTTCAGAGAGGAGATAGAATTCATAAATTGGATTAAGTAAATGTTAAACCAATAAACTTGAAATATCTAGAATCATATAATCTTTTGTGGGCCAAAACCGAGATATGATAACTGATGATAACCGCATAAAGCAATTGTCACTCCATGACAGTTATAGAAAGATTTATAAAAAAACAAGGGAAAATAACTAATTTAACCATATGTGTTACCAGTGGATGTAGATGAGCAAAAAACAGTATTATAACAGTTAGGAACGCGTTTATACGACACAGTGACACAGTCACTGTAAATTGCAACGGGTAGACACATAGTTACATATCATACTAAGTAATTATTAATGAAAACCACAGAAATCTTTATTCAGATATCTGTGATGAAAACTATATGTACTGCATACAGAGGGACTAGTTAAAAAGGTTATAAGACCAATTATATTACTTAATACATAATATTTTGCCTAAAAATACTTTTTTATAATAAAGTTAAATCTGCATGTCGCACGAGAATTGACATGCTGCTTATACCAACTAAAAGAGCTATTTTGTCAACATTTGTCCGGCTAATATCTACCCGCAGTGCGGCTGCACCTGTCTATGTAGGTGTAGCCAGTTAAAACAGCCACACGTGATTTAAGTTATGTGTATTCTACATATATATTTTACTAGCTTTTCCCCGCGGCTTCGCTCGCGTTAAAAAGTATTATTATAAATTATGTTTAAACAAAACCGGAACCCTTATGAGCTCACTTTGTTGTCCGTCTGTCTGCCTGTATGCCAAAACCATTTTTCTAAGGAATGCGTGGAGTAGCTACGTCGTTTTTTGACAGCTCTGTACGTCGTCATAGAATTTTTGACAGCTGAGACGTGACGTCTTTGACAGATAATTCCTGACGACAGAAGTTTTGACAGATAAGACGTGACATCATAGAATTTTAGCGGGTTTTTTTTGACAACTTTGTCGTTACGTCATAGAATTTTAACAGCCGAGTCGTTACTTCATAGAATTTTTGGCAGCTGAGACGTGATGTCCCAACAGGGGCTGAATTGATCAAAATCTTATATTAGCGGTCGTCTTCATCATAGTAGCTCCAATCTTTAATTTCAGTTCAATCATTCGAAAATGCAAGATCATTTCAACCCGATCGGTTTAAAATTGACAAAGTTTCATACAAACTTTCATCCCCTATTTTATCCCTATAGGGGTTGAATTTAATAAAGTTCTTTCTAATAGGATGCCTACGTCATAATATCTACCTGCATGCCAAATTTTAGCCAGATCCCTCCAGTGGTTTGGGCTGTGCGTTGATAGATTACTATGTCAGTCACCTTTGACTTTTATATACTCGTATATAGATGTTCGAACTAGGTTTAACCTTCAATATGGTCCCAACCAAAATGTTGAATACTTAATTCTTGCCGAAGATTTAAGTATAGGGCACACCTAAGCTTAAACGCGTGTGTGGCTGCACTTACTACACGGCTTGTAGCCGTTACATTTACGAGTACCTATATTTGGTTAGTTTTTAATAAAATTTAACTTACACCCTTTTCTACTAGACTAACAGTATTAACCTGATGTGTTCTCTTAAGATGTCGTGAAGGTTTCCCGATACTTATCAATGACAATTTCTTATGTCGTCAGGTGTTTATGCTAACGACAAGAAAGTGCAAGAGTTTCACTATAGTTATTAAGTATATGACCTCTTTTAGAATTCATAGTAGTTGATAATTTCTCTTTTTAATTAGTTTCTTACTTGTTACATTTCCTGTGACAGGAATGGCAATTATGTTTTTTTTTAAATCTTTTTTATTTAAAAGCGTACATCGTATAGATTAAGTCGGCATATGTTTTTATTTTTCATGGTGCGTTTAGGCTTTTTAAATAAAAGTACAGTATGAGGACATTGATAATATGATTGGTTTTTAAAGAAAGACAGACAACAATGAGGAAGCGAGAAAGTGAGATTATAATTTATTGAT
Source organism: Schrankia costaestrigalis (assembly GCA_905475405.1). NCBI lineage: Eukaryota > Metazoa > Arthropoda > Insecta > Lepidoptera > Erebidae > Schrankia > Schrankia costaestrigalis. Next base: position 11,735,353 of record FR997838.1, read on the forward strand.
GATTTTGAAATTGTATTTTAAAACGTTAACAATACCTAAGTGCTATATTTTGTTGCACTGCAATGACTTATTATCGAAGTGCAATGTTTCCGTCACCAGTGTCACTTAGTAAGACATGATGAAACATACAATGTCAAATAGAAGTAAGTAGGGATTCAATCTTTTATAATTTCAACCTTATGCCGAACGCTATAAGATACATTTTAATGTGATAATTTTCAAAACTTATGCTAAAATTATTCAGCTATTTTCGTTAATCGGATGTACTTTTCTTATGGCTAACGCAGACCTGGACGGCATGGCAAAGTATTTTAATTTTTACTAATGGAAATATTGAATTTCCATTATATATTAGCCAATCTTATTCATACTATATACTTAATCTTATTCATACTATATTATACTTCTCTTTATTTTAAATACAACACTGCAGCACTAGGAGTAATTTAGTCGTAAATTTTAATAATCATCACAGCAATTTAGGGATACTTAGTTACATTTGGCTTCATAGACTTGAACCCTGTCAACCTTATATGCGACAGCCTTATACATGCCTGTAATTTTACTTAACCCGCAGTTGACGATAGTTCATAAAACATCTGAATTGAAATATTACTTTATTTTATTTATTCAGTATTATTATTTGACACATGTAGAAACAAATAAAATTTTGAGATAAAACCCCTATAGAAAGTTTAACACGCATACAACGAACTGTTCATTTCATTTTTTGATAACAACTCATCATTAAATTTTGTACTAAATTAATTTTATTGCTCCTCTTACCAGACCTTAAATAATTATCCTTTAGAGACGGTAGTTAGATATGGAGATAAATTTGACCTAGTAATTAATCAATAGGTACCTATTAGCTGATAAGAGAGTTTTAGCAATTAGGAGAAGAAATCGTGGCAGGAGCGAGAAAAAGTAGCAAATGAGTTTTGGATTGCCAAAACAATTATGTGTAAATCGGGCTTTAGGGAGAGAGACTTACAAATACCTACTCGGTGATTTTTAAACGATGTGAATTTTGATGCGATGAGCATTTATGACAAATTTATGGTAAAGTACAGCAAGTTTATATGGATGGCGTAATATATGGGATTTTATAGTCTGTATATTACAGTTTGATGTCTGTATTCATCGACCTCTCCTGGCAAGAGACTGTTATTACTTTGTGAATCTAGCAAGCGCTCTACCTATGGTAGATGGTAACTACCGCTTATGGACAACAGTAATGCCTGTGAACAAACAAGCGGCTACCGAACCTGGAAGTAAAGAAGAAAACAAGGCCTTGGAGACCAAGAAGGACAAGTTAAGTGAAAACACAGCAGCCTGCAGCTGTCAGTTCAAATTTTTTATCTCGCCGTAGGTACAACATTTTTTAGAAAAACTTTACGTAAAAAATAAAGGATTATTTTTAAATACCTACCCACCTTAGTATTTAAAGCTACACATCCTCAAAAACTAGATAGGTTTAAGTACTTAATAATAATAGCTTCCCGCATCTTTCATGCTAGATATATTGTTTTCTAGGAAGGGCTTGCGGTTTGTTGAAGCGTGTAAAATAATTACGTTATTCAGCTTGTACCTACACAAACTGCAGATTTTGTTGCACATCTCTATTCTTAAGATGGGGATGTCCCATGTGCCCTTTTACTTACAGTCTAAATTCTTCTACAATTAACTAAAGAATGTAGGTAAGTAGATTTAATTATCTGTTATCTAAGGTAGTACTAGATGGCGTTGATCGAATATTTGAAGTCATATTGCTCATACTTAGTCATCATAATACATCATAGTCACACGGAGAAGTAGAGTTTTATAATAAAATGTAAATCACTCATGTAAACGGTAAATAGTTTCATAACGTGGCAATAACATATCAGAGGTGAGTAACTCTAGGCACGCGCCTGATGTGTTTGTAACGTTTTTGTATCCATTACCAAGACACCACGTCTCGTCGTGAATCCAATTCTATGATTAATGGTCAATCATCTTCCGCATAGTGTTGTACATTGTTGCTCTATAGATCACATATTGATGTAATGAAAATTTCAACGGCTTACACCGTTACGTAGTCATGCGGTATTGTACATGGAAATCACTAAAACCACATCTTTTAAAACAGTTACTAAGGTACAAGACTTCGGACTATCAGCTTTAGATTACGGTACATTATTAAGCATTGTTTATATCGATTAGGGGCGTAAAATTGTTTTGTTTAGGGTTTTTAAAGAGAAACAAGAAAAACTAAGCAACCATTTTTTTTTTTTAATCAAATTGCTTTTTCTCGCAAGTAGCAATAGATTCACGTAGCTTACGAAAACTTACGGTTTGCTGTGAGCTTTATGTTCAAACATAACATCAGTCTCTACATCTACACCACACATTGCCACAATGTGATGTTAATCAATTACATATTTGCTAGCGAACCTACTAGTCGGATCTTTCTTCTTTTGAGATTCTATATTATTATGTTATGGGTCCAACACATCTTTTATAATAAAGAGTGTTGAGCCAAAATATGTTGAAAACAAATTATAATTTAGGTAGTTAGGTAGAGCAGCATCTCACGCTATGGAAAAGCAGAGAGTTATCCAGCAGGGTACTTCGTTTGGCAGATATGATGAAGTGTAGTCGTCATGTACCTACAGAGTTACGCAATAAAATATTTTTTATCTTTATACAGATCATAAATATCTCACATAAGTATAATATAGAGAAATATATACTTCACATTTACTATATCAAAATAAACAATACGCCGGGATTAAACAATTATAAATGAAAGCAATTCGGCCTCAATATTATCTCCGCAATTTTAACCTATGTTCATTTACAACTTCCTGCTAAGAAACAATTTATAGAATGCCCTTAAGCAATGTTCAAAATAATTTACTGCTTTAATAGTTTTAAAGTTTGTTTTAGCGAAATGTTATTTCAAACTGCTCTCTTCCGGTCGGTAATCCTAAAAACAGTGAGCATTTCTCCATAGAGTAGTTAATCTGTTTAGATAACGGCCCGTTCACACGGCCATCTACCACGGATGACCGCATCTCATTTTGACCGGACTAATCGTAATTTCTGAGCAATACGAAATAGGGCAAAAAGCAGAGGCCGGAACAAGCGGGCAACTAGTACAGCGAAAATTTGAATAATGACGATCTAGCGGAATGTTTTGTTCGTTTAACGCCCCGGTGGCTGCGTCTACGCAGTCGCAGAGCACGTCATTCGCTTATGAGAATTTGTAACAGTTGCGTAGTTTAAGCGCTGAGTTAGATTGGTTTAACAACTTAGTACAAAGAAAAAGAATTACCGCAAAAAAAAGAAATAACATTTGTACTTGTTTTGTTATTTAATTATTACTTGGTGTACTTATATTAATATAACTACGTATTACAGTTGAAATGGAAGTTTAAAACTAAAGTCATAACAACTAATTTGCGACAGCAGGGACGTGTTTCCTTCAGGGAGGTAGAGAGACTAGACCAAATAAGTAATACAAATAACTCCTTGGTTAGGCGGCTTGGTAGGTAAAGAGTTAAATGTCAAGATCTTCTTATGTTTTCTTTTCCAACTTATTTTATTCTATTTCTAGAACTCTACCTACTTACACATGAAGGTGGTTGTATGACATATAAAACATATCCCACGCAAAAAAGATATTGACACTAAGTACACATTGTTTAATACCATGTAACACAATAGTTGCTGGTTAGTATGAATTAATAGCATAATTAATTATGTATACACTGTTATACTTGCTTATTGAGTGAAGCAAAGTACTTTTCATTTCTTAGTTATCAAACGGTGTCTGAAGGCTATAAAATGGTATGGTTTGTAAGTAGTATGAGGGATAGAGGCGCCTCCCCGCTAATTGTGACGAATGTAGAGCATGCGGGACATAATGCTATGCTGGGACAGTGCCGCCCAACTATTGCTGTGCCGGTGGTTAATCTAATGCCCGTGGCCGACGGCTTTGCATGCACATTTCGCTATTCGTGCCTTAAGTGGTTAGCTGGCACGCACTATAAATATGTGTTACTTGTATATTTGTCGCTTTATGTGAAATGAAAAGCTAGTCAACTACCTATAAATTGTTTATTAATAAAGACATTTAATCTTTTGGATGAAAGTAATAATATTTTATATGAATAAAATAATCATTTCCGTGGTGGTGATGGAGTATGAATACAATTTGTCACCACCCCATCTCCTCCCATGGGTGTCGTAAAAGCGACTAACGGACTATCTGTGAATTATCTTTACGAAATAAAAAGAAGGAAAACTTGAAATTAAACCCTATACCAATCCGTCTGGCCAGCGTGGTATTAGTAGGCCAAGAATCCCTCCGTCACGGGAGGAGGCCCGTCCCTGCAGTGGGACATTAATGGGCTGTTATGATGAAAGGCATCTGGAAAAAGTCTCTACCTGTGGTCTCTACCTAGACGGTGAAGTCTTGCTTTAGACTACTTATATCATATTAATTAGATTAAATGTAGAGTTAAAACCCCTGTAGTGCAATTTGAACATAAGTATATACATGAAACAATCATCTAGACTCAAGATATTTATATGTGAACTTCGCTACGTCTTACACTTGTTTAAGGCGGCCCCTAGACCTACAATAACATTGAATGCGTTTTGAATTCAAACGTTTAATGATTGCACAAAATAATAAGAACTTCGCAAATTGTGCAATGTTTTCGTGTTCAGTCGGAGAATAGTTTGATCCTATAATATCCTACAATATTGGTCAATATTGTGCAATATTTTTTAGGCATCTACACGATGCAATGGATAAAAATGGTGCTATAAAAATTAAACTCGTTCAATCATTGAGCATTCTTCAATATTAGCCCTAGACGATAAACAATATTGCGCAATTCATAATATTGCACAATATCATTGATCGTCTAGGTATCGCTTAAGTAACCATTCTAGAGCGAACGGAAGCTGTCTGCAAACTTAAAATTATTTTTTCTTCTATTGGTTTATTTAAATAGGTGTGTATCGTGTTTTTTAATTAGTTTATAGTTAAGTAACTTGTTTAGAACAAAATGGTGGCATTTCGTTCGATGATTAAGATGTAGCGAATCAAAAGTTTGAAATTTGGATTTGTTACATCTTAGTATAAACAAACAAAGTTCCTTAATCCATATAATTGTAGTATTTTTTTATGAGAAGGCAACTAGGTGACTCTTTTAAGAATATATTAACCAAGGATGAAAACTTAACTCAAAACCAGGTCAGTGGAGCTTGTAGCCAAAATTTCCTTCTCACATGTAGGAAGGAGGCTCGTCTTTGCAATTGGTTCACGGGCTACTTTGATAGGCCAATTTCTTATCTTAATTATAGAAAAAAGAAAAAAAACTAACGGTCTACACGTTTACGGTAATCTATAGAACTATTAAAAAAAAATAAAGAATTCGAGGTCACAATTAAACGCTAATAAAATCTGTAAAATTGCTTTGTAATTACAATATCAGTATTAAGTAGTTAGTTATTAAAAAGATTTACGAATAGTTACTATTTCTTTGAGAAATACGACGCCATTTATACGTCAGTTAAGTACTTAGTATTGTACTGTTAACCGTTATGCTATAATTTTATGTCAGTTGTAGTCAGGTGATTATGTAGTTATATTTAATATACCATATATTTATAGATACCACCCAATTAATAAAACAGAAACTTTGTACGTGCTTGATGGTGTAAGAATTTGGGATGTAACCGTCACACCTCATCCCATGGTTATTGGAATAGTGGATTAGAACTGCCTGTGCCCTGGCATTACTGGTCCATGAGCGGCGGTTACCACTAGATTTAAAAGTAAAGTATGTAGTAAGTAAAATTCTAACTACTTGAAATTTTTTTTCGGAATCACAAACTCGGACTTATAATATACCTACTGCTTCTGTTATCTTCTTTAAAGCATAAAATAACATATTTTGCTTCTTTTTCTTCTAGTTTTATTTTCTTTACCTAAGATGTAGATTACAGTAATAAATAGAACAATATGCACTATCTTCGTCTGGTACTGGTAGATGCGTGACGTGACCCATATCAGACACTTGTGTGTGCTTATGACTGTTTGATTTGTTGATATACATCTAAACTAAATGAAACAGTTAATAATGTAAAAAAATTTAGTTATATAAGTAATTAATCAAACAAGAGTAAGTAGGTAAGTATTTAATGAAAGTATGAATTGTAGGTGTACCTTGATGTCCTTTTAATATTTATTACCCTATAAGTACTCATCTAATTTTTTTTAATGCTGGCTATAGAATCAGCATAGTTTTGTACCTGTGGGAGTCATAATGACGAATGTAGCTTAATATATTTTTTAAAAGAGTAAATTGTGTTTCATTAGTAATATTGAAACGCTATGTATTCTTTTAATTCGTTATTTAGATGGATTTTAGTCTGAAGGATACACTCACGTCGATATTAAAATGATAAACATAATATAAATATGATAAACCATGCGCCATGGGAGTTCATAATGAATATTTTACATTGAAAATTAACTTCCTGATTATAAAAAGTCTTGATAAAAATATACAATATAAGTACGTATAATGTATACAAAGAGGAACGCTGCATATTGTAATGTTAGAATATTTAATTACAGCTTAAAGCAATTCATTTGGGTAATTAAAGAAGGTAATAATAAAACAAAGTTTTAGTCAGTAGGACGTTGAAACCGACGTGACTGATATCTCACACGATAAAGTAAATTTAAATAGTTTGTCTAAAGACTTAAACAAATGATAAGTACAACGTGTTTTTGTGAATAATGCTGTCTCATTATAACGGCGTTTATTGCCACTGTGATTCATAACTCAACTGTTAACTCGGCTAATAGATATGAACGAATTTGTGGGTATTTAGGTTTCTACACGCACTTTATTACCGACATTTACTTCGTTACACGTGTCTGAGGTAATTATAACATATTTATGCTTTGGTATGCTCTACATTTTTCATGGGGTTAACTAATTAAATATATATATATATTTGGCGCATTGGCACCTCGGCTCTGTCATGCCGTGAATTTAATCCATACTAATATTATAAATGCGAAAGTAACTCTGTCTGTCTGTCTGTCTGTTACTCTTTCACGCCTAAACGGCTGAACGGATTTCGATGATAAAGATAAAGATTTATTTATTGCAAAACTGTGTACATCAGGTGTTAGTGTATAAATACAGTAATTAGTTTCAACAGTTTATCCCATCGGATATGCAAATTATAGCAATATAATATCTTAAGACTACACATATTAAACAAAAACTTATTTAACTAAATGTTATTTTTTTCAAAAAATTCCTTTAAATTATAGAACTCATTACTAATAAGCCATGTTTTCAAATGGTTCTTAAATAGTAAAATATTATTTTGTTCCTTAATAGCTACAGGTAAATGGTTATACACCCTAATGGCAGTAATATATGTACTTTTGTAGTAAACAGTATTTCTAATTTGTGGAATATTTATATTATATTTATATTTTCTACTGACATTACTCTTTGATGCAGCTGTCATTTCAAAATATTGTATATTATTTCTAACAAACAAACACAATTCCAATACATAAATACAAGTCAGGGTTAGATAATGTTTTTCTCTAAATACCCCTCTGAGTGATTCAGTGCTATGCATATTGTATATAGTCCGTATACATTTTTTCTGTAGAACAAAGGTAGATTGCACATTTGTCGAGTTTCCCCAGTAAATGACACCATAGGTAAGTAGAGGATAAATATTACCAAAATAAGTAGTTCTAGCAATAGTTACATCTGTAGTTTCTGACAGAACGGACAAAGCATAACAAGCACTTGAAATCTTTTTATTTATTTTTTCTATGTGTGACTTCCAATTTAAATGTTGATCTATAGTAACCCCTAAAAAACTAGTTTCTGACACTTCTTCAATTATGGTGTCAGACAAAGATACAGTCAACTGTGCAGGTTTGCTTTGATAATTACGGAATTGTACTAATTTGTTTTTATTTAAATTTACTTGCAGGTTTATTGACTGTAACCAGTCTGTTATGGTTTTTAGAGTTCTATTTATTTCAATTTCAAAATTAAAATCTTCATTATTATCATTAGAAATGAATATAGTAGCATCATCAGCATACATCACGCATAAATGTTTAATTATGTTAGGAAGCTCATTGATATAAATGATGAATAAAAGTGGCCCTAAAATACTTCCTTGAGGCACACCTATTTGTACATTTTCATATTCTGATTGAACCGTTTGAATAGTTTTAGTTGATACATTATAAGTTTGAATAATAGTAGCTTGCATTCTATTTTGTAAGTAGTTATCTATTAATTTCAGAGCTATGATGTGACTATATAATAATATGATGAAATTTGGTACAGATAATCTTTAGACCCTGAGAAAGAACATAGGCTACTTTTTATTAGCAATCATATTATATTTTGATTTCATAGAATTTTGGCGGGAAAGCTGTGTCACGTGACCTGTGACGTCATAGGTCACGTGACCTGTGACGTCATAGGTCACGTGACCCGTGACGTCATAGAATTTTGACAGATGAGTCGTGCGTGACGTCACAGAATTTTGGCGGGAAAATATTTTTTGACAGTTGAGTCGTGACGTCATTGAATTTTTGACAGATGACGTCATATTATTTTGGCGGGAAAATATTTTATACCTCTGTCACTTTTGACAGCTGTCAATTTTGACAGATAGGCGTGACGTCATAGAATTTTTGACAGATGAGTCGTGACGTCACAGAATTTTGGCAGGAAAATATATTTTGACAGCTAAGTCGTGACGTCATTGAATTTTGGCGGGAAAAATAGTACTTGAACAGCTGAATCCTGACGTTATCACAATTTGGCGGGAAAATAAATAGGTTTGTACAGGACCCTCGGTGCGCGAGTCAGACTCGCACTTGACCGGTTTTTTAGCTGTGGGTCTGATATATCTAGAGAGCTTAAATTCGTAATTGTCAACTTATTTCATCATAACAGCCCATTAATGTCCCACTACAGGGACGGGCCTCCTTCCTTGACGCAGGGATACTTGGCCTACTAATACCACGCTTGCAGACGGATTGGTATAGGGTTTAATTTCAAGTTTTCCTTCTTTTTATTTAGTGAAGATAATATTCACCTTATTTGTTAGGCACTAAAGTGACACACCTTTGCTTATCCTATCCTACTAATATTATAAATGCAAGTTTGTGAGGATGGATGGATGTTTGTTACCCTTTCATGCAAAAACTACTAAATGGATTTTGATGAAATTTGGAATATAGGTAGTTTATGGTGTAAAATAACAATTAAGCGGGTAATACCGCGGGCATCAGCTAGTTTATAATAAATAAATAAATAATAGGTTATATAAATACGTTTACTCTATCTAAGCTGTATATTTTGTAATTATGTTAACGTATAACTGTTAAATGTATAACAAATAAATAAATGAATATATAGGAATATTTATACCTTGAAAGGTCTTGTCCTGTGCCTTTCTCATCCATCGGTGTCCTGTCGTCTTAACAAAGTCGTCGGTCCACCATGTAAGGGATATTTAAGGAAGCCTATGTTCAGTAGTGGACGTCTCTTGGCTGATATGACGATGATGATGATGATAGGAAAATATTTTTTAAACTTGCATTGTGTTTTGGCAACAGGAACTAATGCCCGATTTACACATCGACAAGTACAGTAGCGAGTTAAGTAGTATTTTAAGATTAAGTTGATTTAAATCTCCATCCTATTTTTTGGCAAGTTAAGTTGGCGAGACGCGAGAGAGGGGGCTACTTCGTACTTAACTCGCCAAAAAATAGGATGGAACTCTATTTAAATCAACTTAATCTTAAAATACTACTTAACTCGCTACTGTACTTGTCTTTTTTAAGATATCTGTGGTACTTGTCGATGTGTAAATCGGGCATTAGGGTTTAATGATATTTCTACTACTTATTACCTACCTAATCGCTTTTCTGCAAAATCCCTAACTATGTTAATGACTAACTAACAAGTAATGATACGATTAGAAAAGTTGATTTGCAGTAAACTAGTCATTAAAAGTCAAATGAATGTTATTTAATATTCTACACAGCATTTAAAGCGCCTAGTATAGTTTCCTAGCAAAACACTGACACACAAGTCTAGATTTTACAATTATTGCCAACGGAAAGAAGTAAGTACTTACTGAGGTATTTTGTAATGAAATGAAGCCTACACTATATCCTTAATCTACTCATAAAAATATTTTCTTGGTTGTTGTAAAAACCGACTAAGGGATTATCCGTGAATATTATCTGTACGAAATAAAAAGAAGGAAAACTTGAAATTAAACCCTATACCAACCCGTCTGGCCAGCGAGGTACTAGAAGGCCAAGTATCCCTCCGTCACGGGAGGAGGCCCGTCCTTGCAGTGGGTGGGACATTAAGTAATGGGCTGGTATGATGAATGAAATCAAAAGTTATTAGTTATAAGTTTAACTTACTTTTCCAGTCTATTTGTGTATAGGTAGGTACAGTATGGGGACTTTGATAATGTGATTGGCTTTTAAAGAAAGACAGCAAATGAGTAAGAAAAGTGCATCCGATTACCGAAAATAGCTGAATAATTTTAGCATAAGTTTTGAAAATTACCACATTAATGTATCTTATGGCGTTCGGCATAAAGTTGAAATTATAAAAGATTGAATCCCTACTTACTTCTATTTGACATTGTATGTTTCATCATGTCTTACTAAGGGCCAGATTCAGAGACCGCACTTTGTCTTTACTTTAGCAAAGTCTAGTTATTATCTCTGAATTTGAACAACATTAAAGTAATCTTTTCGCATGAAAAGTTTACTTTGTAGTAATAAATAATGAAAGTAAACTTTTTCATGCGAAAAATTACTTTAATGTTGTTCAAATTCAGAGATAATAGGTAACTAGACTTTGCTAAAGTAAAGACAAAGTGCGGTCTCTGAATCTGGCCCTTAGTGACACTGGTGTGACGGAAACATTCAAACATTGCACTTCGATAAAAAGTCATTGCAGTGCAAAAAAATATAGCACTTATTGTTAACGTTATAATATTAGGTTGGGGAAAAAGTCTTTTCGTATTTTTGTATGAAAAGACAAGACATTTTTTTCAAAGTTTATTTACATTTATTTACAATATATATGTACCGTTTTGTTGAACAACTTTCTGCCATTTTGTGGGCAGAGACATTATCCCGTTACTGTAGAAACTTTGGGACTTCTGATAAAAAAAACGGGTCAAATAGTTTTGGCAGTCCTCTCTTGAGGTCAACCTTACAGAACCTAAAGAATTCGGAAGAGACCGAAACAGGTGAAAATCTGAAGGCGCAAGGTCAGGGCTATATGGTGGATGCACTAGGACCTCCCAGTCGAACTCTCTTAATTTTTGCTGAGTGGCTAAAGATGTGTGTGGTCTAGCGTTATCGTGATGAAAGACCACACCCTTCCTGTTGATCAATTCTGGCCGTTTTCTCTCGACTGCTTCCTTTAATCTCATCAGTTGCTGGCAGTAAAGATCAGAATCGATGGTTTTGCCGGGCGGTAAAAGCTCATAATGAACAATGCCCTTCCAATCCCACCATACACACAGCATCACCTTATTTCGTGTTAGGCCAGGTTTGGCCACAGTCTGTGAAGCCTGGCCAACTTTCGACCACGACCTTTTTCGCACGTTCTTCTCCTACGTGATCCACTTTTCATCGCCAGTTATCAATCTCTTCAAAAACGGCTCGGTTTCATTACGTCTCAATAATGAATCGCAAATGAGTACACGGTTCATTAAGTTTCTTTGAGTGAGCTCGTGTGGCACCCAAATATCGAGCTTTTTTGTATAACCAGCTTTCTTCAAATGGGTCAAAACTGTTTTGTGGTCAATTCCCAGTTCTTCAGCTACATCGTAACTACTAATATGCCGATCTTGCTCCACTCTTTCAAAAATGGCGTCCATTTTATTCGTAACAGGGCGACCAGAGCGAGGTGCATCTTTAACATCAAAATTTCCGGACTGAAAACGTTTGAACCAAATTTGTGCTACTCTTACTGACACTGCATCAGGTCCATAAACATCACAAATTTTTTTTCACTGCTTGAGTTGCATTTTTGGCTTTTTTATAATAAAATTTTAAAATGTATCGAATTTCTTCATTAGATTCACTCATTTTTACGGAGAGAAAAACAAATAAAAAATAGCGGGAAACAACTTTTTTTTATTTTTATCTTTTCTTTATAATGTAACCTTTTTTATGTTACCAAAACCAGCCAGACACAAGTAGTACAGTCAAAGAAATTTTATAATAAGTTTATACCTACGTTATGCGAAAAGACTTTTTCCCCGACCTAATATACAATTTCAAAATCATCAATAAATTATAATCTCACTTTCTCGCTTCCTCATTGTTGTCTGTCTTTCTTTAAAAACCAATCATATTATCAATGTCCTCATACTGTACTTACACGTACATTAATTTATTTTATGTGATTAGGGAAATCACACAATCGTATAATATATTTTTTAACTAGCTGGCTGTGGCTTGCGTCTAGCGAATGCAATCCGGACTATCCGTAATCCGAAAAATCCGGATATCCGCCCATTTTTACTCGGATTGTAAATCCGGATTCGAAAATTAAATCCGCGGATTTTCTGAATAATAAGAAATTGTAATGTTAGAGTGGATATGGCGTTATTCGAGGATAATGGTTTCCCAGGACGTTATTAGGAGGCCGCTTACAAGCATCTTCAATGCATTCTCCCTACAAGCGGTGAAACAGAGCGTGCTTTTTCTACAGCAGGAATTATGTGTAACCGAATTCGCAGCAGGTTACACAACTTTAGATGATTTATTATTTTTAAAGTCATATTTTGATGGCAGCAAAGTTAATACAGACATCTACAACATAGCAACTTTACAGGAGAGCACTTTTAGTAAAAAAAGCTACCATTTTGAGGATTATGTACCATTATGTTGCAATTAAAGTTGGCAGAATGAATTAAAATAACCTTTTTTATATAGGCCATTGTATAAAGAGTTTTATCCCTATGTTGTTATTTTACTAAAATAATGTACCTATATTCTTTTCGCGTTTAGAATGCAGTGAGTTGTCACTGTCCACCGACCTAGTCTCGCTGTCTAACCAATAAAATCTTTTAAAATTCAAATTAATTTAATTTTAAAAGATTTTATTGGTTAGACGGCGGGGCTGTCACTGCATTCTAATAGAAAAGGATATATTATGTCTTTTTATACATAGAAAGATATCTTACGTGGAAGAAGACATCTACCTAATAATCGTAACAAAAATATTGTAGATGTCTTCATTTACATTGCATATTTATAACATTTATATTTATGTAAAGTAGGTACTTAGGTAAGTAAGAACTTTAAACAAAATAAATTCATCTAAAAGACAACAAAACGGTACGCGCAAAAGCAAGACAAGTGACTGTTGTCTTTATTTAGGTTACAATCATCTGTGGATGCTCCAAAGTAATTTCTTTTTTTTTAATATAAATTAAATATAACTTTAACTAAAATAAATTTAATGCCGAACTTTCAGTAAGGTTATATAAGTCTCATTTTCGTAAAACAAAGAAATTTGCAGAAATGTAGTTGCCGCATTAACTTGGCCGCCTTCGATTTTATGTCTTATAAAATAACAGTCTTTTTAAAATTAAGTTAAATAAAAAGAGGTTAAATTATTTTGTTACTTTTGTTATGTTATTAATTTTTCAAGAAGCCAATTATTTTTGTTTACCTACCCCAATTTCTATTTATTTTAACTTTTAATTGTTTTAGTTACGTTCCTCAGCTGGCAGATCACGAGTTATACACAGATTATTATAATAATGCGGATTATTTCCGTGTGTAATCTTTATTAATTTAAGGAGAAGTTTTAATAGTCTTATTTTTGATCTCCAGTTTTATTTTAATTTGTACTTATTATTTTGATTTGAAATTGATTAATTACAAATAACAAAAACAAAATAAAAATCGATTATATTAATATGTTTTGATATTCCAGTGTTTTCATTATAATCCATTTACACAAGTATAAGAAACATCACATTTAAAAACTGATTTAAGTGGATTTGTTTAATTTTATAAAAAAACCGTAAAATCCGGATAATCCGGATCGGACCAAAAATCCGTTCTTAAAAATCCGGATTTTAAAACAGAACGGATTTGCATTCCCTACTTGCGTCCTTGAGTTCTATGTTGTTACTTTTTGACAACGTGTTTTCTCCAGTAGGAATACTCCTACCACATAGTAATCTATGAACGCACAGCCCAAACCACTGGACAGATCTGGCTGCATTTTGGCATGCAGGTAGATGTTATAACGTAGGCATCCGCTAAGAAAGGATTTTGATAAATTTTACCCCTAAAGGGATAAGATAGGGGATGAAAGTTTGTATGAACTTTGTCGATTTCAAACCGATTAGGCTGAGACCAAGCGTGCATATTGCTAATATATATTGAAATAAGCCTTATTTTTAATAATACTTATAAACGCGAGCGAAATCGCGGGAAAAAGCAAGTGTGTGCATACAGTCGAAAATACGACTTTCCTGCGCTCTAAAGTCACGATATCTCGAAAGCGATGCCTTGTAGGAGAAAAGTGTTCAGGTATTTTATGTACATAATTTTATGGTCTGCAAACTTTGTCTGAACCATTTTTCGATAGCTCTAGTTGTTTCAGAGATATACGCAAAAAACGCAAATTTGTGACCTTTGACCTCGAATAAAAAACAATGCACAATCGGGATCGATGGGGACTTTTGACATATCATTTGTAATGACGTATTCAAGGCCTGCACAAAAATCCAGCTTGTTGGGAATTAATGCAAACTGGATATCTATTTTGACTGGACTAATACTTACTAATATATCATACCAGCCATTGATGTCCACTGCTGGACACAGGATTCCTCCAAAAATTTGCACCCTACGCGTTCCTGCCTGTGCTCCCTAACATGCATCGGTTTCCCACCGTACCTACTATGCGTTTCAAATAAGAATAGGACTGTCAGAGCGCCATCTTGTTTCGCATTTCTAACGAACTTCATGAATGTCATGTACGGTAGGAAAAAAATAAATACAAAATTTTATTAATTTTTACTTCAATAGGTATGTTATATTATAATGTTTTTAATAAATTAAATTTTAATTGGAATTCAATTCTTCCACACCACTTATGGCATCATAGCTACGTTCTTCATCCGAATCAGATTCTATGTGAAACAAACTGCAAAATTTTCAATAAAACCGATTTTTTCGTAAGGTTTTTCATGTTATTGTTTCAATGTAACAAACAAATAAGGTACCTGCGGGTAACAAGAGCCGGTGGGTATCAAGAGCCGTTGCTTGAAAATGACACTTTTAATGATCACAGCACCCTACATTTACACATGCTGAAAAATTACCAATAGGAAAGCTAAGATCCGAGCTCGCGTCGTCGCACGATCATCAATCTTACCAGTAACCACGAGTCAGTTGAGAGTGATAGACAACGCAGCTCCACTATAATTTTAACTTGCCAAAACTATTTTTTTTTTATCTAAAATACAGCCGTTTGTTCAAATCTTGTTAATTAATTGTGAATGTTATACAAATAGTGTGGGCTAGTTGAGATAAGTTATAAATTTTTGTTAATAAATACAATACTTTTTACCGCTTTCAATTATGCTACTATCAGGGGCTAATACGGGCCACGCTCGAGGCGGGTACATAGGCCGGCCCTTATTATACATATAGAATGTAAATTAATTTTAACATTTTTCAATAGACTTCGTTATTTTAATACCTACCATAGTTATTATTATTAAGCATGTATTTGTTATTATTTTTGTATCATAAATCATCCCTAATATCTTTAATGAACTTAAAAGTGCCCAAGCTGTTGATCTCGATAACAATAGATATTTATAGTAAGGATAAGACGGGCCACGTACGTGGCCTGTCTTATACCGTACTACTTATTTATAAAAAATAATGTTTTCGTTTTGTAATTTCCATAGATAATATTTAAAAAGTTACAAACTCATTGTTTACGTCAGAGATTATTTTGACGATATGTTATAGATAAAGGTTTTTATGACATGTTTTGCCTATGTTAGTTTATTAAGAGCCATTGCTAGTTTTTCCTTTGATTAAGTAATGTTAAAAGCGTGATTTAATGCCAAATGATAATTAAAGTCAAATGAAACTGAAAACAATATTTTTTCAATTGATTACTCTTTTAATATTTGAATTAAAATTTGGCCCTTATAAAACTAGAGACGTTTATTAAGGGCCAAAGAGAGGGTTTTTTAAAATCATGATTACTATGCCTAATTGAGATGAAAATACTTGTAATAGTACTTTCTGATGCAGATATTGAAATAAACTTAACCATGATATTAAATATTTTATTATATTCCTTTATTTATAGAAATTATGTAGGTTTAGATTAAGGTGGCCCTTATTTACCGCAAGTACCTTATAACGGTAAAATACGAAGAAACATTTTTTTCGTTGAATAAAACAATCTGTTTCTATCGGAATTTTCAACGCTAAATATTTTTATTTAAATTATTTTACGAATTTTTTTGTTGGTCGTACTAAAATGACAGTTGCCACATGAAGTTGGCAGCGAGTGCGATCCTATTCTTATTTGAAACGCATAGTACTAACCACATTTTTTACTCTCCCATTTTTTTTTATTATTGCTACCGACTATTTATTTCAAGTCATAGACAAATTACATATTTAATAACGTAAACATACCTGTTCGTAGGTTATGCAGCTAAGCAGAAAATTAACATCCGAGGGAATTTAAACAAACTATGTAACAATAATTTGATTTCATTTTAATACTTACTTACTTACTACAAATTACATAAATTATTGTATTAAAGTACAGAATTCTTACCTGAATATTTACTTAAGCGTAGAAACACGCTAACTGTGACATGCAGAGAGAACGATTAGTTAAATATAACCAAGTTGTATTTTTATCAGCGCCATGTTTAAGTGTATTAGCAGGTTAGGTACTGTTCCGCTAGTAGACACAATAGTAAAACTATTTTAATGCTTCATTTGTGGTATACGGGACAGGGCAAAAGTTAAGTAGGTACTTAATGCAGGTTTCCAAGGAACGTAGTATATGGCCTTACGAATGGCATAAAGTGGAGTGTAGGTTAATTAAGGTTGGAATACAGTGTGAGCATAACGAGAAGAGTTTTAGATCTATAATATGTAAGTGTTATTATTAGGATTTAATGATGTCTTTAATTATTTTTAAAGGCGAAACGGACCCAGATAGTAAATAAGGAAAAAAATATTTATAAAAGTCATAATAACCTATATATATAAAAAAAAATAACATTTAAAAATATTAACTCTAAAAATGAACAGGAAAAAAATAAGACAATATTTTTAAAGATTCTGCATAACAATAGGTCCCGGATACACCTTTGGAAAGACAAGTATGTCGTGTCGTGTCATTCATGTAGGTATAGATCTACAAATGTACAGTACACAGGAAAAGTACAACTTAAGCTAAAGTTAACACTAAATAACTGCCTCAATGGCGCGAAAGCGCGGATTAGATTCCTACGTAGGACTTTGTGTGATGCCTATTATTATTGTCCTGCTTTGTGTATGTTAATTGATGTTTGTAAAGCCCACCGCGACGCGACACAAGGGTACCTATCTCTAATCGCTGTGTGGTATTTGCAATTTAAAAAACAAACAAACTTAAGTAACATTATAATAATGAAAGTATCTTAACGGCTTAATTGCGTTTTCTTACTCTATCTTCTATGATAATGTTTAAGTACACTCACTTTAGTCTAGTAAAACTGAGTGAATTGCTAGTAAAGTCCACTAGGGGCTGTGAGCGTTCAATTGATAAGCTAGGTTTTTAACATTAACATTGTTTTTTTACTAAAAACAAAAACACCTGCAAATACAGATTGTTTCACGACATTTACCGGGTTAGTAACGAACTTTGATTATAATGACTTGAATTGCTTTTGTTTTTCTTTATGGAATTTTGTTAAAAAAAAATTGCAAAAATACATTCATGTTGCATTTTATTATTAAACTTATATACATATATTATGATAATAGTTCTTATTGCATATTGACATGAACTTTTAGGTACAAAGAAACACATCAGTTCAATCAGGCAAGTGGAATTATAGAAATAAATAAACATGTAGGTATGTTGTATGCTCATGCATGACCATGAAGGTCATGTTACATGTTTGCATACTGCTTTGCATATAAAACAGAGACAAGTGCAATAATAGGCAAATAAAAATGGAAATATGTATAACATAACACTGTGGACCATAAAAGAAACCTGATTTTAAATCAAACTAAAGTTTCTAGACTTAAAACAGTAAAAATATAATATATTTTGGCTACAAAGTACCTGTTTCAAATTTCAGTTTGTATAATCTAGATGATACTTTAGTAAATAATTGAAAGGTAGATCAACAAATCGCACCTTGAAAACAAAAGTGGCGTTATACAAAAACAGTAGTTTTTCAGTACGGCCATTTTAAAGTTTTGGTTTAATACCGTGATCAATATCTAATGCAAATAACTGAAATATAACACGGTTATAAGTTTCATCTAACAGTTTGACTATCTGGCTTTTAGATAATTATTGAAAACATGCGAGTAATTAAGTTATTTATTTAGAAAAATCTGTTTTAAAAAAAATATCAGTATAGTGCCACTTTTGATTTTTTTATTAGTTACTGTTTTAGAATAAAAACGCAATTTATAGCTTATCTTATGATAATAATTACATAAATAAAACAAAATTATGAGATAATACTAAGATAAAATGTTTATTTGGCAAAAGTAAAGTAAGTTACAATCAGTACAATTGAAAAATAATCAACATTAAGGATCTTCTTAGCGTATCGGTGGCAAAACGTGTGGAATAAATTGATGTACCCTAAAACTCTGCGACACTGACTGCGTTATAGCTGTCATTTATTAGCTCTTCCTGAGTGCAGGTGTTAGGGCATCCAGGACAGAGATGGGTCATAGTTTGGGGGGCGTCGCACAGGCAACTCAGTCCGCGATTGTTCGTGAGACCCCACCGGAGCATGTTCTTCTTGCTTCGTCATACCTGGGTTCGCAATCTGTTTAAGAACTTCCAGGTAGCCCATGGTAACTCATGTCCGGGCGGAAGCCTCTCAGAGAGTGGCACAAACAGTTCCGGCAGAGACACCCTTTCGCGCCAAGATTGCACCTCGCATTTGCTGGGTAAAGGGTGGACGCACTTTATAAAGCTCTTTTGGCTATTTAGCCTTTGCTGTGATAGGATATGATCATAGCCGTGCATAGGGTGCCGGGGGTCGCTATCCACTTTGCTCCTCTCAAGGGAGGCTGCCACATCCCATCGTTGGGGGCGCGATGCCAGCCATGGTACACCAGTCTGACCGGTATTGGTTTGAGACAACCTGTAATAATCCGGCAGGTTTCGTTCAAAGCTGTATCCACCACCCTAGCAAGAGCTGATCGGTTCCAAACTGCGTACGTATATTCTCCAGCCGAGAAAGCAAGCGCCAGTTGAGAAGTTTGTTGCTTGTTAGTCGTCGAGATCGTCAGCGTATAAGAAGCGGGATGTATTAGGACACGACGGTTGGTCGTTGGTTTAAATGTTAAAAAGAAGCGGAGCCAGAACGCTACCTTATGGTAGGCCATTCTTCTGTGATCTCCCACGACTTTAGTCTGAGAGAAGGTGGACCTGAGAGCGGCGATTGTGGATGATCTCTCGAAGTATTGCGACAAATTTATGGTCAAGGGTCACGGTTTCCAATTTGCTCAGATAAAGCGGCTGAAGTTCTGGAGTTTCTATTTGATCGTTTAGTCAAATCAAGCTCTGTAAATTTTTATTTAAATTTATTTTATTTAAAAATCATCAAAATACGGTAATTAGTACTGTATTTTGCCATTTATGTATTTATTCGTTTAAAAGATTATTACAATACTATAACATTAACAAAGGCACTAAACATATAATGTCATTTTTTAATTAATCAAATAATTTATTTTGGCAAAATTTAAACTACATAAACGGCACTATACTTAAAGTGCCAATTATGTATTGCTTCATGTAGAGAATTAATTTACGTAAATTAGGTTTAAAATGTCACTAAACATAAAATGTCACTTTTTTACTCACCGCAGCGTTCGTTTCCACTGGGATGCTTGGCTGTAACTGATATAGTGCCACCTTTTCAATTACCACGTCGTCACTTAACCTAAAAGTAAAAACTGACACTACCGACATCTAGGCAAAACTATTGGAACTATTAGAACGTATGTCTTTGCATTCGAAGCGCTTTTTTGAAATAAACTAGACTGTGTCCTTAACTCAAAATCAAAGTTTTTGGCATAATGCCACTTTTGTTTTCAAGGTGCGAAATAATATTTGACATTTTCAGGTTTGTTGCAAGTGGGTATAACTTGTAGTTCATGTTTAGACAATAAAGAAAAATATTATGTACAACTTAGTTAAATTAAAAACCACATAGGTTTGAAACATTTTAGAAATACTTGTTTCTATTGAAAACTGTTTCTTTAAAATTCAGAATTTAACCCTTTCACATTGCCGCCAACAGACACAATAGTAAAACAATGCCTGTGAACCATATATGGTACACTGTACTGGTAATGTGTTAAGATATCAAGCAATATCAGTACATACATCAGTAAATTTAGTTTACATATAAAACTTTAAGACTAATTGTTGTTAATTCCTTACTCTTCTTTTTAAAACAATTTCATTTTTAAAAACAGAGTTAAGTTTTTAACAATTTCATTTTTAAAGACAGAGTTATACAAAAGATCATAAATAAACACTACCCTGTACCTATATGTTACAGCCAAAGTAATAAATATGAATATTGTACATAATAACTAGCCATTATGTATAAGGGCTACTCAATTTAGATAAAGTGATAAATGTCGCACAATTAATCACATTAACTAGCCATTATATATGTTATAGTCAAAACTCATAACCACTTTTGACTGGTTTTTTCAGTCAAAAGTGGTTTTGACCATTGATGTTAGTCAAAACTCATTGAAATTTTACCTTTTAACTGGCAAAAATACAATATTAAGGCAAAAGTCAGGAACAGTTGGTTAGGTTAGGTTAGTACGGTGACCAAAGGACGCACGAGCCGAGCGAGCGAAGCGAGCGGGCCGCGGCAGCGGCCGGCGAGTGCTAGAATAAATATAGTAATACTATATTCTAGTTTTACATAAAAAAAAATAGTAATAGTAGTAATAAATGTTTCTTGCACTCGCCGGCCGCTGCCGCGGCCTATGTATAATATTCATATTTATTACTTTGGCTGTAACATATATATATATTATATATTTGAAGTAGCAGTATTTGTAAAGAGTAACTTCTCTAAGTTTAACTGTATGCGCAGGCTTAGGTACAAAAACAAAATTCAACATGCCACTAGTAAATCTGCTCTAATGAACTCTAATATTATGTATGACATCCAAGATCTACAATAAACTACCTGATTGCATTGCTGAAATTGATGACCTACATTTATATAAAGTTAAATTGAAAGAATTTTTAACAGCAAAAGCATTTTACAGTGATAGAGTACTTAGAAGGTAACCCATATGGAAATTGAGATTTGCATAACATATTTTTTATTTAATTTGCTTACTCTTATTTTAAGTTCTGACATCCCAACTATTATTGTTATCTAATTCTATTTAATTTTTGACATTCAACAATACAAATTTTCCAAAACTGTCACATTTATTTATTTTAATTAAATTGAAAAATTGTTAGAATTTAATCCACTCACACGCCCGAGCTCGCGGGCCGCTAGAGCGTCAAACGTCCGGGCCGCTATAGCGACCTAACTGCGTTTCGCGCGTCATGCCGTTGCCGATATAAAATGTAATTACTCATAAACTACTACAACTACAGCAAAATAAAAATTCCACTATAAAGCTAAAACTATAAGGCATCTAGGTATATTTAAATTAAAGTAGACCCATCAGCCCCAAACTCAAAAAAAAAATATAAAGTTGCAAAACTACGATAAATTTAGGCAAAAAATTTGTTTAACAAGTATTTCCGAATCTATGGTATCATATTTCTATTAAATCATTACTGCCATATTATAGTAGGTTATATAAGCTTTATTTTGATACCAAATAAATAATAAGTGGGTAGCACAATGTTGCTTAATTATCCTAAACAATCTACAAATACCCACATATCTGTAGCCACTTTTGCTAATAAAAATACGGCAATATGGCCGACCGTAAATTTAAAACAACAAAAATATTAATGGATTTCGTCATATTTTCTTTAGATAAGAACAAAATAATAGTAATAATTAACTGTACTACCTATTACAACAAATATTTTAGCAATACACTTAGTAAAATAACGTAATTTTATTGTAAAATTGAAACACTGAAAACACAACATAAAAAATTGTTACGTGTCCATTTCAAGTCCAGTAAAAATATAACAAAAGACTCGCAAACCATTGCATTTTTAGATATTCTATAAGCAATAATCTTGAGGATCATTTTAATATATAACACTACTAGACTTTAGTAATAAATAAAACAATACTTACATCTTAAATGCAGAGATCGCAATACCTTGTCAACTCGCGGCACACGTGTTGAAACTTAATTAAAATTGTCTATATTCTCCTTGTCAAGTGTCAGACTGTTATATACACACAAAGACGCGTTTTTTAATACAGTACCATCTAGTGTCGAATCCTAAAAATGCTTAGAAGACTTCCACAGATAAAAATGCGTTTATAATTCGCTAGTATAGCGTCTAGCGAACGGGTCGCTCTAGTTACCCGGGCGTTAGACGCTATAAAGTTTTAGGTCGCTCTAGTCACCCGGGCGTTTGAGTGGGTATGTAATTAGTTTATAAGCAAATTTTGCATGCTATAATGGCAAAACATGGACGACTTATATATTTTAATCACCAATGTTACATAACTATGTTTGCAATGGATTAAATGAATATGATTACGAATATGAAATCGAATCCATCAGTCAGCTTAAAATCAGCAGTTTTGCTCTAAAGTAATCAAAGTTCTTACTCTTTTCCCCTTATTTTCTTAACAATTTATAATTTGTTAATTATTTTATCAGCGATATTAATAATCCATAATTAATAATCAATATAATAATAATAATAATAATAATAATAATAATAAGCCCCCTAAAACCCAACCATACGTCCAAGTCGAACACCTGACTTACGTGGGGGGCGGACACACGAACAATTTGTAACTGGCGTGGCTAACATGGCAATGGTAACCCATTAAATATGGAGACCCGTTCAAAAAGGAAACGTATAGGACCGCTGCCCGGGGGCGATCGCCGGGGCACACCTGGAGCTGACGCTGGGTGTTACAGCATGCGAACCGTCAGTGGTGAGGAGTTGAGCAGGCGGGCTCCCACCCCACAATATACTACAGCCGAACAACACACCCACCCTCCCTCAGAGGATCCAGATAACATTAGCTTAAATTCATTCATGTCAATAGCAGAACCGTACAGTCCATCTACTAATTCATACATTCCAACACCGGTGTCTTCCGTGGACGAAAATTCACGAGAAACACCGACTCCAACTTTAGCTGTTGCGCAGGAGGTGAATACCTTTTTACCTGCGTCCACTAAAGCTGGAAAACCCCGAGTGCGCATGAGATGGAGTAAAGATGTAAATATATTTATCATGCGTACTTATTACACTATCACAAAATTAGAAACAGACATGACCGTCTATAGGAAACTTTTGCATGAACAGTTCTCATTACACTACCCAGATATTAAAGTTACTGAACAACGTATTTCTGACCAAAAAAGAACCATAATTAGAAATAAACTATTATCTGAGGAAACATTAGACCAATTGAAGGAGGAAGTTAGAATACAATTAGAAGAAAATACATGCAATAATTCAGAAGTTAGAGCTCTCATTCAAACAGAAAATCATTCGCCATTGCAACTACTATCAAACACACTTACAAATATACAACCTTACACATATACACAGTCATCACACACATCAACACAAACTTCACATACGTCTACACAAACTGAATTCACAACACTAATTTTAGAGACCGAAGTAGAAACTGTAAGGGAAACTGCCCCGTTTGCTGAAACACAATCCCAAAACATGTTAGATAAACTTAAAGCAACATTAACTTTATACTCTGGCATGGACCCATCTGCTAGGCCAAGATTACCAAAATTAAAGTATAGCATAAAATTATCCCATTTAACAAATTTGTTTAATCAGAACATAATTACACAGTTAGTTTCAGAAGATATGGAGCTGAAAGATCTGCACACTTTGATATATTGCACAGCCTTAGTAATAACCGAAGAATTAGGTTACAAAATTACTGATTTCTCGCGTACAAGGCCAAAACGTGACAACAAACCTTCTTGGCAAATACGCCTAGAAAAAGATATAGCTAAGCTCAGAGCAGACTGTGGTAGGCTTACTCAATATATTAACAATAATAGATCGATTAAAGTAGTTAAACACGTAGAAGCAATATTTAAAAATAAACTTACACACACTAGACATGAAAATAACAACAACAAACCAGAAGAATTTTTAGATACACTGAAACAAAAACTAGCTCTTAAAGTTCATAGATTGAGGAGATATAAGAAAGCTCAACAGAGAAAAACTGATAACATACTATTTAGTACGAGCGAAAAGTCTTTTTATAGAAATTTACTAAAGTCACATAGTACATCCACACAGAGCACAGACACACCCTCACAAACACAATTAGAAACATTCTGGTCTAATATTTGGGAAGAACATGTACAGCACAATGATAAAGCAGTCTGGATTACAGAAGAACAAAATAGGTTTAGTACAATAGATGAAATGGAGTTTGATAAAATCACTGAAACAGATATATTAAGTATTACATCCAGATTAAGCAACTGGAAAGCACCTGGCATAGACAAAATACACAATTATTGGTACAAAAAGCTAACTTCATTACACAAACTCATAGCCCAAACCTTAACAGATATAGTATTAGGAAAACAAAAGATTCCCGAGTTTATTGCCACAGGACTTACTTACATGCTTCCTAAAACCTCACACTCAACACAACCTGGTCAGTATAGACCAATCACATGCCTACCTACAATATACAAAATACTCACAGGTGTTATATCTAGGAAAATCACTACACACATTGAACAGCACCATATAATAGCAGAAGAGCAGAAAGGATGCAGACAAGGTCACATGGGATGCAAGGAACAACTAATTATAGACTCTACAATTCACAAACATGCTAGCTCAAAAAATAGGAACCTTCATTGCACTTACATAGATTATAAAAAGGCTTTTGATAGTATACCACACTCCTGGCTATTACAAATATTAAAAATCTACAAAATTAACCCTAAAATAACCAACTTCCTAAATAAAATTATGCCTTACTGGAAAACTACACTTCAATTAAACAACCAGACCAGTAATATAACAACTCGACCAATATCAATTAAGAAAGGTATCTATCAAGGTGATTCCTTGAGTCCCCTGTGGTTTTGTCTTGCCATGAATCCGTTATCACACATGTTGCACAGCTGCCAAGTCGGATATAATCTTAAAAACACTTCACAAGAAACAGTTATTTCACACCTTATCTATATGGACGACATAAAGCTTTATTCTAAAACAGACAAAGAAATGAAAAAATTAATAGACGTCACCAGTCAATTCAGTAAAGATATTAACATGGAATTTGGTTTAGACAAGTGCAGAACATTACATATAGTCAAAGGTAAAGTTAGACCTGGTAGTTACGAAGTTGATGATAGTAATATTATAACAGCATTGGACTCCAACGAATTTTATAAATATTTAGGTTACAGGCAATTGAAAGGATTAGATCACACTGAATCTAAAGAAATACTTAATAAAGAATACCAAAAAAGAATTAACACTATTTGCAAAACACAACTCTCTAGTAAAAATTTAATTAAAGCTATAAACACATACGCTATTCCTGTATTAACCTATTCGTTCGGCATTATTAAATGGTCAAAAACTGACATTGAGCAAATAGAACGTAAAACACGCACTACTTTAACGAAACACAATAATCTCCATCCTAAGTCTGCTATAGAAAGACTTACCATCAAAAGACATAACGGGGGGCGGGGCTTAATAGACATCCTTCAACTCTGGCAAAAACAAATCCATACCCTTAAAACATTCTTTCATATGAAATCATCTAGTAGTAATTTACACAAAGCCATAACCCAAAACGACTATAACTATACGCCACTAAATTTAATAGAACCTACGACCTTACAAAATCATGAAAACGCTAATCCTCATTCACAAAAACTAGAAAACTGGAAAAAGAAAGCGCTTCATGGGAGACATCCACATGATTTAGAACAGTCCCATATAGATATAATAGCTTCAAACAAGTGGCTACAAATAGGTAACTTATTCCCTGAGACAGAAGGATTCATGATAGCTATACAAGATCAAATAATAAACACAAAAAATTACAGAAAATTCATAATTAAAGACCCATCAATCGCAAACGACAAATGTCGTAAATGTCACACACAGTCAGAAACTATCCAACACATAACCGGCGCATGCACTACTCTCACACAAACAGATTATACACACAGACACAATCAAATCGCAAACATAATTCACCAAAAACTTGCAATCAAACACAACCTTATTCAAGATTCAAACATCCCTTACTACAAATACACTCCACAAACAATATTAGAAAACACAACTCATAAATTATACTACGATCGTGCTATACTTACAGACAGAACCATTCACTACAATAGACCAGATATTACTCTACAGGATAAAATAACTAAAACCACTTACCTTATAGATATTGCCGTACCCAACACACATAATATACAAAAAACAATCACAGAAAAAATATCCAAATATGCAGAGCTCAAAGACGAAGTTACCAGAATATGGAGACAAGACAAGGTTTACGTTGTCCCAATAGTACTTTCCACTACAGGTATAATTCCCAAACATCTCCACCATAGCATTACATTACTACAGCTAAAAGATTCAGTATACATCACACTACAAAAAGCAGCAATATTAAACACATGTAGGATAGTTAGAAAGTTTATGTCTCTGGAAGAAAATACAGTGACAACTTAAAATTTCACACACCACACTCTGCATTTACTTGGCTTTGGCCCGTAAATGTAGAATAAACCAGCTCAAAGCTGAGAAAAACAAAATGTTCAAAATAATAATAATAATCCATAATTAATAATTAATAATATTAATAATCCATCGATATTAATATTAATATTAATATCAATAATCCTTACATTAATAATTAAAACTAATAATTGTGAAGTTGTCTTTTGAATTTCATGTGTTGAATTTCTATTGTGGTTCTAACGTAATGTTGATAAAATAATTAACCATCCAGAAAAGTCTATACGTCGTAATTCAATAATTAACAACAATCATTTTCTGTTTTTTTACCTTTCAATTACAGTATTTCTAAAAGCTTAAATAGTTTGTTATTATTTTCCCTTATACATAATATCATTTGGTCTGAGATAATAAAAAATCGTGTAAAATGTTTCTGACACTTTGAAGTTAAAAGGTAAATACCCAAAGTCACAAATAAATAACTTAAAAAGCAAAGGTGTTGACACTGTTGACATTTGACAGTACTGCTGACAAAACACAAGGTCACATCTACGATAAAAACATGTGGAATGTATAAAAAGAATAAGTAGCGAGTGAGTGCCATTGATATTACATACTATGGCTAAGTTCGAGCAACTTTAGAACCGTAGTAGTAAAATGTTCATGTGATAAGAAGTACTTAATTTGGAATTGAATACTTACAATAACTCAAAATGATTGAGGGATACGGTGCTGTAACTCAAGCCCTGTTAGGAACTCTTCTGACGTGGGGGTTAACTGCAGTCGGAGCCGGTTGTGTATTTTTTATAAGAGGAAAGCATGTAAGTTATATTTGGGGAACATCGGTAATTCTTATGTGAATAAATAAGTGCGTTCATTGATTTGTTATTGTTTTTTGTTGTAGAGAAAACTACTTGACGTGTCATTAGGCTTTGCTGCGGGGGTGATGACCGCTGCGTCGTACTGGTCTCTTCTTGAGCCAGCTATTAGTATGTGTAAAGCATCAAAATCGTATGGATCAGAAGGACAATATGCTTTCTTACCAGTTGCATTTGGATTCTTGTTTGGTGCTGTGTTTGTGTTTGGTACTGACAAGTTCTTGGACTACCTTGGCATTAACTCTACAAATATGATGATCAGTAAGTATTTATTTTATATTGATTCTATCTTATCTCTGTTTACAAACAAATTACTTAACACTTTAAATATTTACTTCACATTGATAAAAAATCTGCAGGATAATTCTAAATTTTTTGTGGATCTTTTGAGTAAACTGCTTTGATTTATTATTAATTTTAACTGGCTTGCTGTCCAATAATGTACTTTATTATTAATTCACTTGTGTGAAACAAAGTCTGACATAGTTGAGTTGCAGTAACCGATAAATAAAATATTATGACAGTGATGCTTACATAGTGATGCTACCACTGATATCCTAAGAAACTTGATTCACAGTTTTATTGACATGTCAACTTAAATTACAAAATTAGTCAAGGGCTACAATACAATAGGTCAATAGGTGTGTGTAATTGGAACTTGAACAAAAATACAAGAATTTCCTTATACACCCATTTCTACTAGTTTTTCAGTTATTTAGTATCCATCCATATCAGCCTATGGACGTCCTTATTAAGTATATTTAAGATATATTTAAAAAAATGATACAAATTTTAGGAGTTGAATAAAACTAAAAACTACTTTGACTTTGACATAATTTAAGTGCACTTTTACTTGTAATTCTTTCACCAAGATATAAATTCTAGATCTTTATAGATACAGCAACAATATACTTATTAGAAATTCCTAGTAAAATTGGAAAATAAAATTAATTTCAGCTGAACATGTCACTTATCTTCCAAAAAAAAAAAGTATAAGCATTCACATAAAGTTTGAATACTTTCATACATGTGTGTTGTGCATATACCTATGTATCATAAAAATAATAATGTTTCTGGTATATGAAGCCTATCTGTTTAATTGATTGACTCAATTAAACTGATATTGAAATAAATGAGCTCAAATACACTGCGGCTATTATTCTTGGCCATTCACATTTTACTGTATTTTAATAATCACAACTCAGAGTTCTTATTATACTTTATATATTTTTAAATTAGAATTATGTATTGAAATTAATGATTAATGTTTCTTAGTGTATTTTTTCTAGTTAGTAATTGTTAACCTTATAGAAGGTAATTTATAAAACTTGTTTAGTAATACTTTAAATATTATCATTATAGGTAAATTTAAAAATAAAATTAAAGAAAGAACTATTATGAAAAATAAGTTAATAATAAAATTATTAGATTTATTCCTAAATTACAGTTTTTAACTTATGGTTCAAGATTGTATTCAACAAGTAGCTTTTTTGAGTTGACAAACTCGTACTGATAGCACAGGTAACAGACAAGCCGATTTTAGCATTTGTAATAATTGATTCAGCAATTTTAAGCTATATGCAAGCCTGTTTTTTGTGGGTTCCCTATTTTTCTGGGAAAGTTGTTGGTTCTATTTTTATTATATCAAACACGGTATAGCGATAATTCAGTAGTACGGTGTTATATTATATCAATGCTTTATTACTTCGATGTCACGTTAGTGCGAAAAATTTAATGTGAATCAGACAAAACGAATTTGTAAGGGTTCCGTTTTTTGGCATTTGGCTTCGAATCCCTAAAAATGCTTGCCCGCAATTTCGTACGCAAAGAATACATTTGAAAAGCATTGTTTTTGTAAGTATTTTTATAAAGCTAATAGAAAACTACAAAATGACTTCTTTTTCAAAACCAGTTTTTTTATAAAAATCTATCATTTATGCATATGGGGTCATTCCGCATTTTGTACTAATTTTATCATTAATTTGTCTAATTTTAATTATTAACATTTATAAACTCGGAATACTCGTTTTCGTAGATATTGTTTATTATCATAACTCTATGGTAATGTTATTCCCACCACAAGGAACTGTTTGTTTATTTTTATCGATTATGAGAATGAAAAATGACATTATAATATACAATCAGTGTTGGGCAAAATGTAGTTTGATTGGTGATTGATGATTATGATTAAATTATTTAATCATGACTAATGAGTGATGACTATCAAAATTCAATCATTGTGTGGTGATTGAAGATTGATTAGTGTTAGTGTTAGTTATTTAGTCATGACTAAATTTCTCATGACTAATTTAATATAAAAATACTACGACTTTCAAGTCAACATCCAATGAATGTTGACTCGTTATTCGTCATTTTAAATGAAAGCACTTATCATAACAAAATGAAACACAAGTTTTACAACAGAATCAGTTTAATTTTTTAATGATTTATCCATTTATATAGTAGGTATAATAACGCACATTAGGCTAATTATGTTTAAAATAATTTAAATTGCTTTTCATAACAACACGATTTTCAAATTGTTCATCGGACAATCTATGTGATTTCGGTAGATTGGTCATTGTTGCATATGAAAACATTCTTTCTACGGGTCCAGAAGACGGCATCGGTGTGTTGTATTTCAAAAAAATGTTTTTTATTACTGGGTAACGTTGTAAAAGACTTATGTCTCTACTTTCTTCAGAAAAAAAATTTGACATTAAAATATCAGCTTTTCTCCTCGGAGTAGACTGAGTAGTAGAATCATTATTTTCACTTCCAGAGTCTGAATTAAAATAAAAAAACTCGTCATTTTTGTGTTGTGTGCTCGTCTTATTTTGGTTGTCCGACTGTATTTCGTTAGAATCTTCTTGATTGATCTCTAAGCAAAGTGCAGCTTTGAATAAATTCGTACACCTTTTATGTTCAATGGGATTAATACACGTGAACCATTTATTTTTAAATCGTGGATACGATAAAGCTGCGATTATAGCATTCTCAGCCTTTTCATCTGAGACGTTTAAGATAAATTTGAATCTCTCTTAAACGCTTTGAATGTATTTATTCACAAGAGGTTTGCATAACTTTAGCTCCTTTCTGGATAGTTTTTCCAGTTTTTTTTGTAAGGCTAGTAAACAGGGTAAAACAACGCCGTAAAATGTATCATCGCCTTGCAATATATCGAGTGCTGCTGCTATTGGAGCGGCACATTCAACATATTCTTCCAAGTAAGCAAATTCGTCGTCTTTTATTGAATTTTTAATCCCTAAACCGCGACACAATTGTAAATTTTTGTTTTTTATGCCTGCAATTTGTTTTAACGAGTCATAAAGACTATTCCAACGCGTAGCTCCTGGCCGTGATAATGTATGTCCAAGTGTGTTTCTGATAATTTCGGCCGATTTCGGCCGCCCGGCGTAATTCCACAGCTCATTACATTTGTTCATCACTTGTATGTGCATAGTACCTAATGGAGTTGTTAAATCTTTTAATAAATGTTGAACATCAGCACTTGCACATAAGTTTAATGTATGAGCACAGCATCTGTAATGATCCGGTAGTAACATTATTTCCGCATCATCTTGGTTTTGATTACTTGGGGACAATGAGTTCACATCAACAAACATTATGTCTTCTACGTTGGTTTCACAATCGTCCTCGCTGTCACTGTCACTAATTATTATAGCTTCGCTTTCACTTATTGCAGTTAATATTGATTTCGATTTAACTCCAAAAGTTTTGAAAGCTTTAATAAAGTTTGAACCGTTATCTGTCACGGTTGCTATAATTTTTAATATATCCAGTTCAAAGTCTGAGTAAATTTCCATTAACAGGTCTTTAATTCGATCAAACGTATGTGCGCCTTTAAACCGTCGACAAGCTAAAGCCGCTGATTTTCTTTCAAGACTCTCATCAATCCAATGAATAGTGACACCAAGAAAGCTCCTTTTTTTATCGGACCAGATATCAGTAGTAGTACACAGATATTTCACAATTGCTATCTTTTCTTTTAATTCAACCTTCTGTTTGAAGTGATGATGTGCAATTTTTTTACCAAAAGATTTTCGACTAGGAACTTTTACTTCTGGATTAGTATTCAAATTATCTATCATATTTTTAAAATATGGATCTTCTACACTTCGCAAAGGTATCATGGAGTTAATAAAATAATTTACCAAATCGGAATCAAATTGTTCTTGAGAGACCGGGCGTTTTTGTTTTTTTGTGGTTTCTGATGTCGTAGTATTTCTAGAAGAGTGTATTAACTTCATTTTCTTATTTTCAGAAAGATATTTATGATATTCTGCGAGAGCTTCAAAACCATGTTTACGTTTTAAGTGACTTACAAAATTTGAACTACTGTTCCGATGACCTTTGATTTCAACACATTTTTGTGGCAGGCACTTCACACATATTCCAACCGATTTAGTAATTGATGATTTTTCAGGAACAAACTTGAAAAATGTACCATCGAGTAAGGTGCATTCAGGTAGTAAATTACTTTTCTCAGAACTGGAGCTCTCTTCAATAATAACTCTTGATGTCGAAGTCGATGCTCTAATGGTCACAAACTCGGTTTCATTAAAAACACTATCTTCTTCATTGGTATCCATTATGAGATTAAGTTTTTTAAAACTGACTAGCTTAGGCACATTTAAATAACGACCGAAAGAAATGCAATACGCGTGCGTGTGAAGGCTTGCTTATAACTAAACAAAACAAAATGGCTGCCAGTTGCACGGACAGAAGCTAGCGGCGCGTGCGGCGCACAAGTGGTGGGGGCGTGGGGCATATTGATGCGTGTGTTCGTGCGTAGTGATGCGCACCGGACAGGAATCTCTTTCAGCCTAAGTAGTAGTTTAAATAATCAAACAAAATAATCGTATATAAAGACAAACTTAAAGAAAATGTACCTACCTATCCTAAATTATGGCCTTGAAAAGTTATAATTGATAACTTTATGTAGGTAATCACTGCATAGCACATAAATAATTATAAGAAGAAGTCTTATTTACTTTATTTCACTCGTCGAGCAATGATTGTGTTCAATGAAACAAATCATCAGTCATCAATCAAAAATAATGATTGAATGACTAATGATTGATTTATTTAGTTATGATTATGATTAACTGTTTAATCATGAATAAATCAATCATAACTAAATTAGTCATGACTAAAATTAGTCATGACTAATCAATTGATTGAAAAAATTAGTTGATTGACCCAACACTGTATACAATCTATGTTTATTTAAATCACTTATTGTTATTGTGTTATAATCAACGCGACATTGTCGCTTATGATAATACATCGATCATAAAACTTTGAATACGCGTAAATGTTACTAATACGTGTTTATAAAGCCTGGTTCACATTTATCTGACGTGTCGTGTCGTGATGCATCAGAACGGTATCGGTTTCATACATTTTATCTAATTGCGTTCACATTTATCCAATGTGTTGTGTCGTGACGGCTTCTGATGTGTCGCGTCACAAACGATCCCGGTCCGCGTCAGGACGGGTGAGGTGCGGGGGGCGGTGCATCGGGACTTCACACCGCATCAGACTAGTGTGCACGCGCCTGTGTTGTGTTGTTACGCGTCAGAAATGAATGATTCTTGAAAAAACATTGCAAATGTGTGAACTCGCTAAGAGCCAAGACACAACTGATACAAAAAGCGTCTTAGTGCGTCATAACACATCATATCAATGTGAACAGTAGCCGTCACGACAGAAAGCATCACAACACGACACGTCAGATAAATGTGAACCCGGCTTAAGGTTCCGGAAACAACTTTAAAAATGTGCGATTGTCAGGTAGATATAGTGGTATAGTGGACCAAGTTTAATTGCAGTGGGAAATAAGCCAGCTGATCGGTCGCCCTATTTATTAATTTATATATGACACGGAACAACAGGCGTTTTGAACCATTAAACTATCGAACTAATAAGCAATCGCTGTAAGGTTTGTCGCAAAAGAATTTTTCGCACTAACGTTACATCGCACTAATAAAGAATCGATATAATGTTGTGTGAGTGTTCGTTATAATAAAAATCGAACCAACAACTTCCTCAAAAAAAATAGGGAACCCGGCTGATCTGATTAGAAAGTAAAATTTGAGAGACATCTGTATCGGGCCATTTTCTGTTGTTTAATTTTAAACTTTTCCATAAAATAAACCCCGACTTTTTCAAGTGCAGTCGTAAGCATTTATAATTGTTCAATGACAATATGATGCAATCATTCAATTACCCGCATTTTATGCCGTGTACGTAATTTTCACTTAAAATTGCGATATTATTTTAAAATTCTTTCTATTTTTTACATAGGTTTGTTAGTTAATTTTTATTGTGTGTTTTTACGTTTCATTACTTCATGCTAAATTCGTTTTCGTGAAAAAATTATTAAAATTCATTGTATTAGGTATTGTAAATTATTTTTAGCACTATTGTTATGTTAGAGTGTGATTACATTATTGTTACCACTCTTTCTCATCCAGGGTGTATAAGTAAAGGTCGAGTAAAAAATACAGGTACTTACTGCAACTCTTGATGAAACTAATCCGCCTGGTATTAGTAAGCAGAGTCTTATCCCGAAGAAACCAGCTCCCTCAGTAGAACGTTCATTGGCTATTATAATGAAAATTCAGTGATAAATAGTGTGGGCACTACCTACATGCCTAAAATAGGGGTTCTTTTAATTTAAATGACACACCAACTACTTTCGCAGGAAAATAGGAAACCCCTAAAATAGTATGTATTTCTATACTTATGCTAAAAGTTCTTGTTAGTGTTTTTGCTAACTAGTTAAAACATTTGAATTAAATTAAGAATTATCTTTATGTCTATACTAATTATTAATTTTTGCCTAAAAGTTTAAAGAACGTAAAAGTATAGAATTGCTCACACCAGTACGTGAAACTTACCTACTCTTGACAAAACAAAATTTGCAGGTAACTTAAGTGTTTCCTATTATGTTACAAGTAGTATAGGTATCTTCAATTTTCTTTAAAACAAAAACAATATATTTTTCCCTATGGTAATAAAATAGAGCAATTAAACATTTATTTTAATTAGGACACTTAAAAAATTGCTATAAAATAAAGTAATGTGCGACCTGAAATAAGGTAAAGCATAATACTAGAGGTACCTACATTTAATGTTTTCGGTACCTATTTTTTATTATAAGAGGTAGTTAACCTCTAATTTCTGCATTATATTTAGTGCAACACTAAAGTTAGGTATAAGTTAAACCGGATAGTAGCTATAGTATAGATATAAGATATCTCCGTGTGGTGACGGAGTAAGAAATTAAACCCTATACCAATCCGTTTGGCCAGCGTGGTATTAGTATTATTATGGTATTAGTATTTTTTGGCGAGTTATGTTGGCGAGACGCGTGAGAGGGGGCTACTTCGTACTTAACTAACCAAGGAGCAATGACCATTCGCCCATACGAATCTTGGAATAAATTAGATACTCCTAGTTACGTACATATTGTCTAACAGTTACCTGGTACCGATTACCAACCGAGGTTTTCTCTATAATAATAAAAGATTTCCATCCGTATCGCAGGAAATTCAGGACCAGCTCTGATGATCACTATAAATGAAAAGTAGAGATTTGTGTTCAAGGAAATGTCAAGTATTTACATATACATATTAATGTTTATTGCTATGCTTCTGTTATCTACTAGTCTATCTGTTTCATTAAATGCTTTTAGCATCTTTAAATAAAAGATTGGTATATTATCTTATAGTCTTAGCTACTAAATTGCTTTACCGCTGTCGATGTTATCGTTAAAAACAAATAACAGTAGCTACGTTCTAGAATAAAGTGTATTATTTTATTATTAATAAATAACGTGATACTAAATCGAGATAAATATAATACTTCATAATGTTGAAGGTTAATAAGATGTGTATTATTTTTTCTACTGTTTAATTTAAATATTCGAGATATTAATTAAGGGTATATCATTGTTGGGTCTTTCAGATACCTTATCGTTAATATCTTTCTAAACCATAAGGCCCGTTGTTACCTAAGGGCGTGTGAGGGATGATAAAGTATGTAGGTACATATTAGCGAAGCAGGAGGTTTTATACGATTCGCTGATCTATTTCAAAGTCATGATTTTATGTATTTAAAAAAAAAACCTAAAAAAACAGGACGCAATTGTGTTGGATTTTTTAATTTGTAAAAAATATTACTTGTAATATTGTCACTTTACAAAAAATTTAATTTGAGACAGTTATCCTTGTTATTATTGTTGTAAGGTGTTCATTGTTATCTCGTATTTAGGAACGTTTTAATTGTTATTTTTCTTTTTCCTCAATTACTTACTTTTAACTTAACATAATAACTTTACATAATTTTGTTGTTTTATCTCAGTTAATACAGTATTAATTCGTAAGAGGCATACGTATTACCATATTAATTGCTTATTAAGTACTTATTACGTCTACAAGATGTGAGTTACCAATTAAATAAATAAATTACGGAATAACGTCATCAAGTCTATTTATAAATATAATCTATATATTTAAACAATATAATGTACCTATAATGACAGACTCCCACACAAAGAATAATATTTTTTTAAAAGCTTCTCTTTATTCTTCAAGGACTTATAAGTTCGCTTAATTACCTACTTACTTATAATTGTTCAATTAAATGACAAATGAAGTTATTTCCAAACAAGAAATTTATCATTTATATTAGATGTAAACGGGAAATACACGTAGCATGTTATTTCCGTTATTTTTTTTTAAACCTTGCAGCTTCAGATATTTCTTTTTCATTCACCGCTATCTGGTTCCAAACTAAACATAGGTTATAATATACCCCCTTAATCATTAACGGCTCTTAAATTTAATCACTGTTTAGCGAGTTTTTTATTAGTAAAACCAACCTTATACCAAACAAAACCGTAAGAATTTAAGCTAATCAATCAACTGACTAAAATTTAAGAGGCGTTTATGAGTAAGAGGGATAGAGACAACCAATAAACATCATCATTATTATATCAGCCAATTGACATCCACTGCTAAACCTAAGCCTCCTCCTAATATTTCTAACGGTCCTGTACCTGCCTCATACATGAATAAACAATAAAAATACCAAACTTTATAAGGACATACGAATTATAGAAACTTCTTCTTTGCCTGCCCTTATCCCATTTACCTGGGGTCGGCGCAAATGGTTTTCTCCTTCCATACTTTCCTGTCAGCCGTCATATCATTATTCACTCCCTTTTCTTTCATATCCTCTCTAACAAAGACGGAAGAAAAGATGGATGGACTGTGTCCATCCATCTTTTCTTCCGCCTTCCTTTTCATTTCCATCCATCAACATTTATATTCATTACTTTCCCAGTTACATGCTTACGAGTTACGAATTATAGAAACATCCAGATTAAATCAAACAGCCTTAGATCATCATACTAATAAATCTTAAACTTGTGAAGGGATCTCATCCCCTAACACGGGCAAACCTTCGTAATTCTGTAGGTATAATCAGCTCATAAATTTCCTAATCCATAGCTACTAGAATTAAGAATTTTGTATTGAGTTTCGATTAAGTTCTCTTTAGATTACTTTAAGCAACATTGAAGTAAGTTTTGAGGTGTGGAATGTTGATAGTAAATAAACCTAATCGATCTCTAGACTTGTACAAAGTCACCCCTGACTGTGCTTCACTTTGAACTTCACATTATTTACCTTTTAATATTTATTTTGGGGTCTGCGTAGTAACATCGATGATGTTATATTAAATAGAGGTAGATATATTATACTCTACATATATATATGTACCTACACCAGAGCTTGTCCTTGTGGTGACGGAGTAAGAATACAATATGTCACCACCCCATCTCATTCCATAGGTGTCGTAAAACCGACTAAGGGACTATGCGTGAATACTATCTGTACGAAATAAAAAGAAGGATAACTTGAAACTAAACCCTATACCAATCCGACTGGCCAGCGTGGTATTAGTAGGCCAAGTATCCCTCCGTCACGGGAGGAGGCCCGTCCCTGCAGTGGGACATTAATGGGCTGCTATGATGAGATATATTACAAGCACGGGTGTCATGAAGATCCGAAAAGAAGTCAATTGGAACCTTTTGTTTCTAGTCGGCCTACAACTGTAGTGCCGGCCAATTCGGTCATTATTATCAAAAAGCGTCTCCAGTCTCCATTCAATATTATCCCAAGAATGTCATAAAAGAGGCATATGTTAGTAATACTTAACAGTCAGTATCTTTAGCAAAGAAGAAAATATTAAACCCTGGACGTAGTAACTAGGTTTCCCAGCATGCAAATAGAAGGCTCGTACCTCAACGACAAACCTGGCTATGGTGTTTAAGTTAAATATGTTTATGTTATTCTATTACAGCCATAACAAAGAGTAAAGAATCAAAGGAGAAATTAGAAGACTTGGAAATGATGACTGCACTGAACAGGCGGCCGTCGAACCAGACTAGTATAGTGACTATGGATCCACAGCAGCCTGCAGATTTCGCAGACTGCATCAGTAACCAACACACTGCGCAAAGACGCAGAGGTCATCACCATTCACATCATTCACTGGTATGTTACCTTTTCCTTTTCAACCGACTTCAAAAAGGAAGAGGTTCTCAATTCGGTTGTATATTTTTAAAGACAACTCCCGTACTAGGCATCATGCCTGTATCGCGGCGACTTTGCAAACATCAATAACGGACACAAAGAACATCCAGACTCAGGACAATAATTTGTGGATCGTACAAAGGATTGTCCTGCATGGGAATCGAACCCGCAACATCGTACAAAGGCAGCCGCTTCCTAAACCGTTGTGCTACCGAGGCTGTTTTAGTTTTGTTACCTTAGATTAATAATGGTTAATTAGCATCTAAGTATAGCAGATCGACCTAGATCTCTTTAAGTAAAACATGTTTTTTTAATGACAACGTACAAGCTTGCATGTGTTGAGGTTCACTTATAGGAGAAAAAAACCGGCCAAGCGCGAGACGGACTCGCGCATCGAGGGTTCCGTAAAAAATGGAAAGTAACTAAGTTAAGGTTTTCGGATTTTTCTTCAGTTATATAATTATGCTATTAAACATTATTAAATTTCTAGATTCTAGGTAGACTGCCAATACCCTGTAGGTTTGAATCCCGGGTGCCCGACATAGATGCCTGTATCTTTTAATTGCGTTGTTAGAAATCACACAATCACACAGTAGTATTTAGTATAAATTTCAGCTCAATACCTCTGCGGTTCCTAAGAAAATTAGTTTTGACAGACAGACAGTCGGACAACATTGTGATCCTATAAGTGTTCCGTTTTTTCATTTCGAGGTGGAACCCTACAAATAATTAGTAGTTTCACGAGTAAATAGCTTGTTAATATTATGTTTCATAAATCTAGTTCATACATGTATAAATTATCATCATATTTAATTATAAAGCTGAAGACCATTTTTATAAGGGTAGCCAGATAATAAGGACCGCGATACTTATGTAAGATTTTCACCGAAGGGGAGGGGTCGGTGGAAATTTACCCTTGTATACAAATGTCCTTAATTTTTTTTCAAAAGATTAAAAAGACGACGAATGTTAGGAAAAAATAGGATTTTCTTTGGTTGGAAAGTTATTTATAACTACAGTAAGTTGGTCTCATAAAAAAATCAGCGATATTGGTTAAGTAACTTGGTTTTTATCTTAAAATAATTACTGTGTCTATCTCTACCAAGTTAATGTAATTGCGTATTATAATCGCTATCAACGTTCTGGTTTTGAAGTTGGATTTTTAATTAGAAAATTATGTCAATGCCTTATCATTCATACGCACAGAGCAATACAAACATTAAGTTTGCAGTCCGTGTGGTGACGGAGTAAAAATACAAAATGTCACCACGCCATCTCATCACATGGGTGTCGTAAAAACCGACTAAGGGGCTATCCGTGAATATTAATCTTTACGAAATTAAAAGAAAGAAAACTTGAAATTAAACCCTATACCAATTCTTAGCTCTGGTTAGCGTGGTTTTAGTAGGCCAAGTATCCCTCCGTCACGGGAGGAGGCGCGTCCCTGCAGTAGGACATTAGAAATACAACGCAAACCTCAGCCAAGACCTTTGTAATCGTCTTAATAATTATGAATTCATTAATTATTTAAATTTCATTCTCGTTTTAAAAGTAGGTATCACATTAAGATGCGTTTTTGTTTTTTGTAGTAAAATTGATTAGGTACGCGTGTTTAAAAAATTATTCGTTTTTTTTATTCTCTAAGTAAATAACAATTTACTCGTAATAATAACGTAGAAAATAACTAGTGGCAATGGGCAAAGCATATATTGCGCACAGAACTTATAACCAAAGGACCATAAGGATTCTGGAGTAGCGACCGCAGAACTGAAGATACATTTCCCTCATAGGGTTGACAAAGGACCACGAGCTGATGAAAATTGCAGATCGCGCCATTTGTCTTATATGACGATGATAATGCAATAATAATACACACATCAAAAAAGTCTAAGCAACATGCATGATATTACAAATTTACCATTTATATTAATTTATTTTACCATTTATTTTAATTATAACGTTGTATTTTATTTTTAAAATAATATTTTTAGGGTTCTATGATGTAAAAATAACAGCTGTTTTCTTTATAAGTTCTTTTAATAACAGAAATTAACAATATTAGAATATACAGGTACATAAGAAACTAAACTTTTTTTTTACAGATTGAAATTTCTTAAGAAAATGAATTTATTGTGAAAGAATAGGACAATTTAATACAAAGTATGGCCTCCTCTGCTATTCAGAACTTGTCGGCAACGATTATTCATTGAATTAATGAGACTGTTTATGTCATCTTGCGGTATTCGCTCCCAATGGAATTGTAGCAAATCCTTCAGCTGTTGGGTTGTTGTCACTCCGTCCAAGTCCTTCAAAACACGTCTCTGGAGCATGTCCCATGCGTGCTCGATGGGGTTGAGGTCTGGCGATTGTGCAGGCCAGGGCAATACCTGGATGTTCTCCGTTGCCAAGTATTCACTGGTTCGCCGAGCTGTATGTGAACGCGCATTGTCATGCATTAACGTAAAATCGGAGCCAAAGGTTTGTGCAAATGGATGGACATAAGGTCTGAGAATATCCTCAACGTAATTTTCAGCGTTCATGTTTCCATTTACAAAAACGAGCTCAGTTCGCCTGTTCTTCATAATACCCGCCCATACCATAACTGTTGAGCCGCTGTATGGATGAACTTCCTGAACGCACCTGAGTCTTTCAGTATTTCCGGGTCGACGGTACACTCGCACCCTTCTTGTATCAGGCCTAAACCCGAATCGCGACTCATCGGAAAACATAATTTTATCCCATTGTTCCTGGGTCCATGTTATGCGTTCTCTACACCATTCATTTCGACGAGCGCGATTCCCGTGACGTATCGGTGGGCACCTGATAGGGCGTCGAGCTCGTAGGCCGTACTCATGCAGTCGATTTCGCACAGTTTGGGGACTTACATCAACACCACTTGAATTTTGTAGCCTCAAACTTATCTCTCGAGCGGTTAACATCGGCTGGCGTCTTGCAGTCAGTTGTATGTACCGGTCTTGCCGAGTGGTTGTAC
Organism: Schrankia costaestrigalis; assembly: GCA_905475405.1. Classification (NCBI taxonomy): domain Eukaryota; kingdom Metazoa; phylum Arthropoda; class Insecta; order Lepidoptera; family Erebidae; genus Schrankia; species Schrankia costaestrigalis. Next base: position 11,777,123 of record FR997838.1, read on the forward strand.
TCCTTTTACGGCCTGGATGCTGTTCAGCGGGTTCCCCTGTATTATTGTAGCGCTGCCAAAGACGACAAATAACACTTCTATGAATACCAAAATGTCGAGATACCTGAGATTGATTACTTCCCGCTTGCAACATCCCTACAGCTCTTTGCATTTCATCTGCCGTCAAATGACGTCGCTCCATGACGTAAAGAATATCTAACAATTCAATTTTGTCGCCAACTGTATTTAAATGGTTGGTAAAATTATAAAATCAAGACTAAAACGTAGCAATTAACATGCACTCAAATTCAAACAAATTCGCAGTCATTTGAATTTTATGAAAAAAAACAAAACATAATCGAAATTTTTTTACCTATACACTTGAAGTTTACTTACCTATACACTTTGAGTGAGTAAATACTTAGAAATTAATTAATATAAATGGTAAATTTGTAATATCATGCATGTTGCTTAGACTTTTTTGATGTGTGTATTTACTAAATACGGGTTAACCTTTAGGTGATAATTTTAATGAATAACTATTCTCTTTTTAATTGCTGTGTGTGTTTTTGTAATCTATAGTATTTCCAGATTACTTAATATACTATTTAATCACAAAGTGTATGAAGTATTAGTATTGAATTTAATTTGTATGGTGACGGAGTAAAATTACACAGGTGTAACCGTTCCATTGTGTCCATTGTTGTCGTAAATGCCAAAGAAGGAGTTCAAAATTACTAACTCTACGGAAACATAAGGAATACATAAAACCCTGTAACCAATCAAAATGCCAGTCCAATCCAATCCTGTGATGGAGGCCGGTTACTGCAGTCGATATCAATGGGTTATTATCATCATATCAGCCGATCGACGTCCACTGCTGGACATAGGCCTCCTCCAAGTATTGCCACCTTGTGCGGTCCTGTGCCTCCCTCATCCATCGGCTTCCCGCCGTCCTAACTAGGTCGTCGGTCCACCGTGTGAGGGGTCTCCCCACGCTGCGCTTTCCGGTACGCGGATAACTTGGCTTGTTATAATTTGTTTTATTTTATTTTATTGTTTTTGAAGAGCTTACAGCTACAGTGAGTTTAGTTGAACAAATGAATGTATATGTATATATAATGAGAGAATTCGTTGGTCACTTTGCCGAAATCTCCCAAAATGTCAAATATACAAAAGTATGTATCTACAAACGAAAATCAAATATAAATAACACGTCGATAAACATACTCAATATTTAACTTTACACGTTCTTATCATAATTACGTTTACATTTATTATAATAATGCGCATTCCCATGGCTAACTCTGAAATTATAAGCCGCGTGAATTTGATTATATAATCAAATATTACACGTGAATATACTATACAATATTAATTGTTACATCAAGTTCATGTTCAGGGGTATATTATTCACTACATGTGAATGTAATAAAGTACAGGCGAGGCTAGAAATCAGATGTATTTTTTCTGTTTCATGTTTTTCCCGGTAACCTGCGAAACGCATGGACAGATTTTGATAGAATATTCATACTCGTAGATAGTTATCCCGGGTAAATTGGACAATACAACGCAGTTTTTTAGTGCTGTGGAGTTTGTCTGTTTCGATCTCTAATTTTAACTGTAGCTTCAATTTTAAGTAAATTGTAAACGACGATTTCAAACAATTTGTGATAAGTTTTATGAACTAAAGCATTTTGAAATTTGAAATAGGCAGATAATAGGTAGATAAATAATTTAAGGTGTTTACTAAAAACCTATACTTACTTAGGTACGCGTTAATACCCGTTAGTATTATTGTAACTGTGATAGTTATCTCGTTTTGCGACACGTATTTTATTACTTTAGTTAACGTAAAATAAAAGACATTCGTAGTAAGAATATACTTACAACATTTTTTAGAGAATTTCTATAGCAAGTCTATTTCTAAGTACAGCTCTTTTACTACAAAATATTAAATATTCTTATTTTTAATTTTCAGAAAGTGGGTGAGAACGGCGATGGTGACCGACGCGACAGCATAACGAAGTCGCTGGAAGCGCGGCAATCGCAATGGAAGCGTATAATGCTTCTTGTAGTCGCTATCACCGTGCATAACATTCCTGAGGGACTCGCTGTGGGCGTGTCCTTTGGCGCTGCCGGTTCCTCGGAAGAGGCCTCTTTTCATACAGCCAGGTTAGTCAATATTTATGATATACTATACTTCTGTAGTATTGGGGAATACGTTTCTTGGGTCTTAATGTTTATGACTACTTAGTCATTTAAAATTCTCCAGTTTTTGGTCTGATTGCTGCGAAATTTGAACAAGTGTGTATAATTTATTTAAATACAAAAATACCGCAAAGCACAGCGTACTGTGCTTATATTCTTATGTTTATGTCGCAGGGAAAAGACGAAAACAACAGAAAAAACAGAAAACACCCATACCAACACAAAGCATTTTATAATAATCTGCTTCAGCTTCACTTAGTGTAATTTTTATCTGACTGAACCAATCTTAATCAATGAATAATTATTTAATATACATTCATTAATCCGTTTGGGCAGCGTGGTAATAGTAGGCCAAGTATCCCTCATTAATGGGCTGTTATGATACATTCATCGGCCCTGAGTGATAATAAGCCTACCATATGTCCTTAGTCAAGTTTGTCATAATATTATGTACAAATTATTTCCTTCATTCATTTAGATGAGATATTGAATTGGGATGATGACTCAATCAAAACAAGAAGAATTTTGTATATGTCGCAGGGAAATGAGGAAACCAGGGATTTCACGAAATCACTAGGGATATGACGAAATCCCGTTTGTACTAGAAAAGAAATGCTTATATTTTTGTTTGTAGATTAAAAAACACAAAGATTCCAACTTCTATGGGTTTTTTTTTAATTTTCTCCCCGGGGTTATAACCGCCTCGGGGAGGAGTTTATTGGCGCAACAGTGCGCCCAAAGCTATTAGATACTAATGAGTGCGCTGCCTTATATATACAAAAATGGACTTAAACCTAGGGATTAAGGGAGTGTAGTGAGATTGATTATGATTGTGTATGTGTTGGTGGTGTTATGTGTTATTGTACGATTTTAGTGTGTTGACAATGCATGTTAAGTGTGTCATGAATGAATTTGAGGTAGATTTCTTTGTGATGATTTGTGTAAGGTTGTAGGGGTCAATCTGAAAGTGGTGGGATGTTTGTTCATGGTGTAAGCGGGTGCGTGTATAATTTGGGCATTGTGTTAGTAAATGTATGAATGTTTGGGGTGTGGTGTCGTCACATGGGCAGGTGTTGTTTTGTGTTATATGAAATCTGTGTAGGTAGTGTTTATGATAGCCGTGGTCAGTGAGAAGTTGTGTGAGTGCGAAGGTGTGTCCTATATTTTGCGTAAGTGTGTGTAGGTTTTCAAGTGTAGGGCACCAGTTACGAATGGTAGAGCCCTTAGGGTTGTTGGTGTATATGGTACAAGAGTGTTGATGGCTTTGAGTTTTGTTCAGTTTGTTGGCGTAACTGAGTGGGAATCGTGAAAATGTTGGCTGACAGCTCAATGTGGCAGCTTCCTTGGCTGCGGTGTCTGCGGCTTCGTTGCCAATAATGCCAGCATGAGCTTTGATCCAAATAAATTGAATATCAAAGTTTATGTTATATAATGTTTTATGTATGTTGTTGGTTAATCGATGTGTGCTCTGTATGTTGCTGATGTCTTCCAATGCGGATCTAGAATCCGATATGATGACGGCTGAGGTGACTAGCGGCTGCTGTTGCAACCACATGCACGCCTGGTCAATAGCTGCCAGCTCTGCCTGGAAAACAGAGCACGAGGAGTGGAGTTTGAATTTGTGAGATGTGGATGTGTTGTGTGGTGTATATGCAACGAAAGCAGAGCCGACACTGTTGTCATGTTTGCTTCCATCGGTGTAAATGAGATGTGCATGTTGGTGATTTGCTAATGTGGTATCGAGTTCTTCTTGCGTTTGGTTAATTATGTATGGGTGAGGAATACGAAGTGCGGGATGTAGTAAATGTGATGGATGTATGGGTGAGTCTAGTGTAATGTCTTCAGGGAGGTGATCGGTGACCCCAGTGATCCTAGTTAGTTCGGTTTTGGCTGTTTCTGTGACCTTGATGTCGAGCGGTGTAAGTGCGGATAAGGCTATTGCATCGGTGGTATTGATGGTACGAAATCCCTTAATAATTTTAAGTGCAAATCCTCTTTGTAGAGAAAGCAGTTTTTTGCAATTGGTTTTGTATTTTAATGCCCGTTGCCAGACGCTGGATGCATAACATACTATAGGTTCAATCACCCCCCTGTATAGTGTATGAATGTTATCAGAGTGTACTCCCCAAGTTGGGCGAACATACATGGTGAGTTTGTTGTGGAGTATTCTTGCTTTGTGTACTATGTGATCTACGTGCTGTGTGAAGTGTAGATTGTCGTCAATAACGACACCGAGTATTTTTGCAGTGCGAGTGAATGGTATTTGTGTGTTGTTCATTATGATCTGTATTAAGCGTGTATTTTTCGTGAAAGCCAGTGCCACTGTTTTCTCAGGAGCGAATTGGAGCTTAGCTTTGTTACCCCATTCGTGTATAATCTTGAGGCTGGCGTTCACGTTGTGTTGGAGTGTGGTTAGTCTTTTGTGTGAAGCGACCAGGGTGATGTCATCAGCGAACGCGCTCAAGTGGCAGCCCTGTGGTAGGTGTCCGACTGCAGACGAATCGCCAGATAAATCTAGCAATTCATCCAATATCAGGTTCCAGAAGGTGGGCCCACAGATCGAACCCTGAATGCATCCCCTGGCAAGTTTCATAGTTGTTTTTGTGTCTGCATAGTGTAATGTGGCTGTTCTGTGTGTGAGGTAACTTTGTGTTATGGTGTATATGTTTTTAGGGCATTGTATGTGGTGTAGACGTGCAAGTATGGATGGCCACCAAGCGTTATCAAAAGCTGCTCGAATGTCTAATGATATCATGGCAACGTGGTGGCCTTTGTTCTTGTTGTATGTTATAGTGTTAATGATGTTATGAAGAGCATGAGTGGTGGATGTATTCTGTCTAAAGCCATATTGTTTGTTGTTGGATCTGCGTGTGATGTTAATGTGGTGTGTGAGGCGTTGTATGATAAGTTTTTCTAGTGTTTTACCCAAAATAGGCAGGAGTCCGATGGGACGGAACGAGGAGAGTTTAGTGTAGTCAGTTTTGTTGGGCTTTGGGATGACTTTGATAACGGCGTGCTTCCAGGAGCTGGGGAATATGGCTAGGGTTAAGCAGCGGTTCATTAAATTAGTGATGATATGAGGAAGTGAGCATGTAAAGTGGTATATAATGTCTGCGGTTAGATGATCTGCGCCAGGCGATTTAGTTGGATGCATAGTTTTAAGTACGTGTAGAATTTCATGTTGTGTGAAAGGTGGTTCGTCTGTAGTATCAGGGGGATGTTGGGTGTAGGTGCGTGTGTTGTGTTGGGATGGTGTGTCGTGTGTGTCCTGTGGGAAAAACTTATTGAGGAATGTTGAGGCTGTTTGGTGTGATGTTGTGGTGAATGTTCCAGGTGTGGCTTCGATGGTGGATGGTGGTTGGGCAGGTGGTTTAGTTTTGATGATACGGTTGGTTACTGACCAAACATCCTCTTTTCCTTGCAATGAGCAGAACTCGCGGAAGTGATGAGAGGAAGTCTCTCTAATTTTAGTAGCGTATTCAGTTTTTAGTGTGTCCCTGGTTGCAATGGCAACATCCAGGGGGAGGTTTTGTCGTTTGAGTCTTCTAATTTTATGATGGTTTTCGATGACTTTGTTTTTAAGTGTTTCCAACTCATCGGTCCACCATGGAGCGCGTTGGAGTCGTCGTCGACCGGGTTTGGGTAGATGTGTGTTACAAGTGTGTTGAATAAATTTGGTAAGTTTCTTTGTGTAGGTGTCTATATCACTTTGAGTGTGCAGGGTGTTTATGTCGATGCTGGGTAAATCTGTATTTAATATGTTTGTGGCGAAGATTTCACGAATTTCTGGCCAGCGATTGAAGTTTGTTGTGTTATATTTGTAAGTGGATGCTATGATATTACGTTGGAGTGTGTGAGTGAGGTGTAGTGTGAATGTGATGGCGTGGTGGTCCGAGGACGGACAGATTGAGGTATCTACTTTCCAGTCGATCACATTTCCTGAGATGTTGTCTGATGCAATCGATAGGTCTATTATAGATTTGCGGGGTTGTCCGTTGGCGAAAGATTCGTATGTGTTATGTGTACCTACGTTGAGTAGAGTAATGTGGTGTGCTTGAATGAGATCCGCGATTTCAATGCCACGTGCGTTGTTGTTTGGGGAACCCCAAAGGTTGTGCCAGCCGTTAAAATCTCCGCAAATGATGTGTGCATGTTGGGATGTTTCATTGAGTAACTGTAGGTTAGGTTAGAACTGTGACCATAATTCACGAGGCGAGCGAGCGAAGCGAGCCTGCCGCGGTAGCGGCCGCCGAAGTGCAAGGCATTTTCGACATTTACCGGGATTTCGTGATATCCCTAGTGATTTCGTGAAATCCCTGGTTTCCTCATTTCCCTGCGACATACAAAAAATTCTTCTTGTTTTGATTGAGTCATCATCCCAATTCAATATCTCATCTAAATGAATGAAGGAAATAATTTGTACATAATATTATGACAAACTTGACTAAGGACATATGGTAGGCTTATTATTACTCAGGGCTGATGAATGTATCATAACAGCCCATTAATGAGGGATACTTGGCCTACTAATACCACGCTGCCCAAACGGATTAATGAATGTATATTAAATAGTTATTCATTCATTTAGATTGGTTCAGTCAGATAAAAATTACATTAAATGAAGCTGAAGCAGATTATTATAAAATGTTATGTATTGGTCTGGGTGTTTTCTGTGAATAGTATGATATCGAAGTTATAAAGAATAATTACTCATAATAAAAGTGAATACTGAACGATATTTGGAAAATCAGCCAGCCAATCAACTTATTTTTGGTGGACTACTGCACCTGTGTCGTTTCTACATTTATCTAAAAGCGCATATCGCCGCGACTACTCCGAGGCACTTACTTATTTCATCTATACTAATATTATAAAGAGGTAAAGTTTGTGACGTTGTAGGGGGTAATCCACAGAAATCTAAATAAAAGGAGAAGTGGTATGACGGGGTTCTCGTGGGAGCGCAATATGATTAGAACGATTATATAGCTAAAAATGGCTGTCACCTAGGTTTAGCTATGCTTTGACAACGACCGAGATAACATATAAAATGCCGAGTTGTTCAGTGGTTGCCTGTAAAAATAAGAGCAATAAAAAAATCTTTATTAATAATGGAATCACTTACTATATGCTAGTACATGTATTTTTTTGTATTTACCTCTAAAGTTATGAAAAAATAATCTTCGATGTCCTCACTATGTTATTTTCATGTTCGGACAATTAAGTACTATAATATTTTTGTAACATATACATTGCTTCTCTAATGCTGTCTAAACTAGTCATTCAATGATATATGAAACAATGAACTATTCGCTCAACGATATTACGTATGACAAGTGGTTGCTAACCGTGATTGCTCTAACAACCAAACGATAGTGACGACCCGTTCATGACTACGACTATCTATCGTTTTCGATAAAAAGTCGTGTATTGTAGGAATTTTAAATTGTAAAAGTTTTATTAAGTTAAATCCAAAAAATATTTTACTGTTGTGTTACGCTGTTTAAATTAAGTGATTTCAATATAAGTATTACAATGTTGAAATAATATGCTAAATCAAAGGTGGAGTAAGTACTCTAGAACATAAAGGTTTAAAATGTTGATTACAGTGGTTTTAATAGTTTTTTTTAAAACGCTCATCCATAATTATTAGCACACACGTGCTTTTAACTGGTTTTATCAGATTTGCTTTAAATCAGTCTAAATGCTCATCTATCAATCCCTATATTCATGCTATTGTTTTAATTTTATCTAGGCGCAAGATTGCTCGCGCATTTTGGCATGCGCATGCACATGCTTGAATAAATGAACTGTACACGTTGATATCTGCTTCAAAAAATAATCTGTATACTTAGTCTTATTATCTATACAACTATCCAAAAATTGACATCTATAAGTTGTAATTGACTACAAAACAGTTTTGACCCAAAGCTCAAAATATAGCACACAAGCTCACTCAAAGAAACTTAATGAACAATGATGTAATTAAACAAAGCGCTGTTTGAAGAGATTTATAATTGGCGATGAAAAGTAGATCATGCATGACAAGAACGTGCGGAAAAAGTCGTGGTTTAAAGTCGGCTAGGTTTTACCGACTGTGGCTAAATTAGCACTAGCTCGTCCCTCACAGGTGCGTTAATTTTGTATGACAACAGTCAAAATGTTACAAACTGCTGCGACAATAAGGACGCAAAAGAAGTATGACGCTTGAGTTCCTTCAACCTGCGATATTACGACATCAGTTTTCGGATTAATTTGTTTCACAACATGTACGATCTTACACAGACTGTCGTGAATATTATTTTACAAAAGTATTGTACAATTATATATTATTATATTATTCATATTTATATAAAAGTAATTATTATTTAAGTATATGATAAGTATTTAATTTACTATATAAAAATAAGTCGGGTTTTCCTTCCTGACGCTATAACTCCAGATCGCACGAACCGATTTCCACGGGTTTGCATTCGTTGGAAAGGTCTCGGGCTACGTGTGGTCTAGAGCAAAGAAAATTTAGGAAAAATTCAATAGAAACGCGGGATTATAATCCTCGTGCGAAGCCGGGATGGGCCGCTAGTTTTTAATAAAATATAAGTCTTGTCTATCGATAAATTTTATTAATTATTTATCGATAAGGTCAACGCCTAGCATAAATGTAATTTTTTTTAATGTAGTAGTTTTAAATTGTAGTAGTTCTTCTATCTAAATTTTTTGAAGTTTGTTTTAGTTGTATATATATAGTAGCGCTGATTGGTTCGCTGTGACACCGTGTAAGGGAGATATTTCAAGGAAAAACGAGACAGAGTATTGCATTCATTGATAATCTAGATGTAACTGAGAACAGTAGTCTATTCGTATATTCTATTGCTGTGTGTGTTAATAAAACTGGCGACATTAGGTTTTCATACAAAATGACATTCAGGGCACATCTCCTTTGTTCAGATATCTGTGGGGTAATCTCTGGATCTACTGAAACCATTTAAAAATTATTTCTGTGTTGAATAAAATAATAATATAATTTATCGGGGATTGACATAGGCTATATAATATCACGCTATGAGTAATTGGAGTGGAGCAGTAATGAAATATGTTTAAAAAACGGACACGTTTTTTTCGCCGTTCAACGAAGTGGGCATGGGTCAGCTAGTTTTCAATAATATTAGACAATGACTCTTCCGTTAGTAGAGTTAGGTCTGCTATTTCACTTTGGCCGGTCCTGCACCTTCTCTTTCACTATTGAAACCTTCTTTGCCAGTGTCCAGTCAGTGCTATTTGATGTTTAGGTATTAATTTTCAACATGGTACAACACTACTCATGTTTGCCATATAATGGGCTACAGGAAAGTTAACGTTGGGACAGGTGTTTAATTTCTAATATAACCCTTTGCCATCATTGTTTGCCTATAATGTAAAAATAATTGAAACTTTTGCAAAATTTGTTATTTCTTCAATTAATAATTTAGTTTCATAATAATATAATTGTTTTATAAAACATATTATTATCGCTTGTTAAAAATAAAAAGCCTTTAATAAAATAAGAATGTTTATAAACAATAAAATACAGTAAAAAAACACCGCGCCAAGCACTGTAAAAAGAAGCAGCACGCCATCTAGCGGCAAAGTAACACACTAACATGCAACGTAATATTCTGACTTTAGTACTTTACTAGAGCCATCTAGCGAAATCCACACGTACTAGGTACTAAAAGGTACAACAGTTTTTAGACTTTCGTCTGCGCGTTGATAAAAGTTTTATAATAATTTTGGTAGATGTCGCTACTGGTAGTATTTATTCTTATTTAATATTTTTTCTTCTATATTAGAGTAATAATAATACTTTTTGAAGCTTATAAACTTTAACAGGTAGGTATAAAGCTATTTAAACAATACAATTGATAATCTCACACATTGTCTTTTTATTTTATTTTTTTAATATTATCAATTATATTTAACAGCCTAATATTATGTACTTATTCGTTTGTCTGTAGTACAGATATTAAGTACAATAAAAGTGGTAATTCCTATAATATTGTGAATTAATGTTACAAACAAAGTTTTTGTATTCTAACTTTCTTAAAAAGACTTATCACATACTTATCATCAACGATTCTAGAAAATGAATTAATTGTTGTACTTTGGAACCTCAGTCTTAATTACACAGTCGAGACTGTTTAAATTTAGAATTTCTTTACACATATATTTATTTAACATCATGTATGGAAGTCATTATTAATTCTGGCAGCACATTTTCTATTAATACATAGTTGTTTCGGATGTGCCTTCGTATGTTTAGTCGGCCATTTTGTGACGTCACAAAAAGGAACGCGAGGCACCGTTGTGACGGCGCGGCTGCGCAGGCATTTCATTGATAAGTTGTAGGCGCGAGCGGGATGCAGCTAACCGTCTATGGTTGCACTATGATTTGTGCATCAAACCCGCTAGCCGCTAGCTGCTTGTAAACAAAAGACAACTTGGCAATTTTTTTCCATATTCAAATCAAACAAACAAGGCATATATAGAAACATTTTGATACGTTATTTTGCTTAGGCTGAACATTATAATTGTCTCGTTACATCTCATCAAATGCTTGGCATGAGTTGTCACTCGCCTACTTGCCTTTTGGTATAAAGATCGCGTCGAGATATTATAAGGTTCATTTTGCCAATTGATTAGCGAAGAGCAACGTCGACGCTTTGTTTCATATGTTCACACTAAAGGCTTTTGATTAATTACTTTACAGTTTTTACTTTTATTTAAAAGATAAATTAATGAGCTCGATTATAAATGTCGGGAAAATGTTTAAATGTTGTTACGTGGTTGCTAAGACTTTGATTGTGCTATGGTTTAGAATGTAGAGAAAGATTCACAAAAATGTCTGTGTGAACGTTTAGTATAGGCAAATCGCGTGGCCGCGGGGGCATCGACCGGCGGCCGCCGCAGACATTGTCGTCACCGGCGTCGTCGTCGAAACCGCCCGATGAAACTATTTCACTGAAAAATTCGGCGGCGCGAGCCATATCATTGAAGTCAACCTTGGCGATTTGTCGCGTCGTCTATACTAACGCGTGGGTGCCTCCCGAACATATTCATAACTGTTCAATATTGCCACCTCTCACTAATGTTCGATGTTAGCGTCGTTTTCCAATGATTCTAACTAAGTATTCAAATTCGTTACAGTCTCATCATCGCAAAATATTTCGTAAAACATTGTACAAATTCTTTTGCAATCATTGTTACTTACTACAATTTACACGTCACGTTCTTAGTAGACAACGAGTTTAACATTTTTATATTTTTCGTTAATAAATATATTTGTTTGTACTTGTATCAGGTATTGTAAAGAATACAGGACCTAAATGCAATGAAATGTTGGACTGTTTAGTTTTTGGAGATATTAATGACAATAAATTACATATAAAACCTGTAGCAATTGAACTGGTTAAAAGAAGGCCAAATTAGCCAGTCCCTGCAGTGGGACATTAACACGCCAATAAAAGATATGTAACACTAATGTTATGTTTTAAATTCTTTATACTTTTATGAGTTATACTTTAGTTAATTATAATTAACTGCTAACGATGCAAATGAAGAAATGTAGCTCGTTGTCAACTTAACATAGAAATAAAACATTACGAGTACGTGCTTCAGTGGTAAAGCAGTAGTGCATCTGGCTGCCGTGAGCAAGGTCGTGGTTTTAAATCCCACGCGAAATACTCCACGGAAGTAGACTTTCGTCTATAAAGCAATGAAGAGAGCATACATACATACATAAACTCACGCCCTAATATGCCCATAAACTCACGCCACCTACCCCGGACGGAATACGTCCGGGGTAGGTGGAGACGACAGAACGCCACTTGTCATGACCCTGGCAAACAGATAACTATAATATACTGTAACTGAAAAGAGCATATTGAACTAAATGCGTTCTTACACTAGAACATATTTTATTGTAATAACTAGGTCTTACTTTTTGAAGAAAACGGTTAAACTCAAAGCATAGTTAGGAATAGATTAGATGTCAATCTATTTATTTAACGCTCGAGAAAGACACTTTGAAATCTTTCACGCACATGATACTAAACTGAAGTCGAAAACAATGTGAGTGCCAAAACCTTTTATGAGCAGAACGCTAAAACTTAAACATTTTAATCAAACGACTAAAATCGCCTGCTACTTCTAACTAAAATTTCATCAGGGGACATCAAAGAAAAACCATGTTTCAAATTGATCAAGAAATGAATGCTGTAATAAATACAAACAAAAATACAACCGAATTCCAAAACTCCTTACGAGTTGCTTAAAAAATGTGTTGTTTTAGTGCTATGGCGTTTGTCTGTGTCGATCTATAATTTTAACTGTAGCTTCAATTGTAAGTAAATTGTAAACGACGATTTCAATTTGTGATAAATTTTATGAAATTTGAAATGAGATTAAAGCTAAACACACCTTCTAACCTCGGCAACTGATGAATTGCATATTTAATGCATTTTCATTTGAAATTATGTCTGATTATATCAGAAATATTGTTAGATGATGACGGGTTTTCATGTTAATACTAGGATACACAAGTTAATTGGTATTCTTAAAGTCGTGTAAAGAAGACGCCAAATAAGTAACCTCTCAAATTTAATCACTGTTTAGCGGGATTTTTATTAGCAAAACCAACCTTATACCAAACAAAATCGTAAGAATTTAAGCTAATCAATTGATTAATATTTAAGAGGAGTTTATGAGTAAGATCACTGCAGTAGACTCGGTACAAAATTTCTATTGCGTCAAATTCTAGATCGTGCTTCAAAGAAAGAGAAATGACTTGAAACATATTAATGGTAAATGCATTGCTGGCCATTATTAAATTTGTATCGTACAAATTGTGACAAAATAAATATTTTGCCTGAGAACGACGTCAAAATAAAAAAGTAGGTGATAAATGTATGAATTGAAATATAAAAAAAATGAGATAAATGAACTCTCCCAAACAAAATAAATGTTGCGTTATGATCCTTTCATGAAATCATTAGTACTCTAAACGTAATACTTTGAAAAACGTAGCTTGCGAAACTGTGCATTTATGAATTATATATTTTCTTACGGTTTTGTAACTTTTAATTGATATAATATTTCGAATACTTATGTACAGTCACGAGCAATAATATGTACACATTTTCGCATTTTGTAAACCAGTTATCTAAAGTTCTGCCAATCCAAAATTGAAAATTCGAAGATTAATTCAAAACTGTACGGAACCTCTTCTAAATTACGAATTCATTTTGATATTGTAATGTCTAGATAAACGTGCAGATAGTTTAGAAAATTTGAAAATGTGTCTGACCTGTGACTGTACCTATATTTTGTACGATTTTGTTTCTCTTTTGTCGATTCATTTTTTACATGATTTGCTTCTTTATTTAATCCTACTGATATTATTAATGCAAAAGTTTGTAAGTATAAAATATTTGTTATCCTTCAGGTAAAAACTACGGAATGAATATTAATGAGATTTTACAATAGCATAGCTTAAATCAGAATGATATATAGGCTAGAACTTAGAAAAATAATGAACTTCGATTATAATCATAGTTACTCGTAATAATAATCCTGCGCAGACGGCGAATTGGGGGCACCAATTGATAAAGAATCTTTTTACTTTGAGTTTGCTACAATATTTGAAAATTCTTCATAAAATAATATTTGCCAATTCAGATCCAGACCTACCATGTGTAATACGAGCCTACTTATTTAAAGAGTAGCTTGATGATTGGCCGCGTGTAGTCTGAGAGAGGCCGACCGCCGACCACTCTGGGTAATGGCTGGTAACGAGATACCACTCGCTGATTCCTTTGTTTCCGCTTGTTATGCAGATCGCCGCACCACTTATTACGCTATATTAAAATATTTATATTTTATGCTAATTTTTTGGTGTTTTAGATTGAATGTATTTATATTTCTATAGTTTGAAACCCTAATATATCGGTTTTGTAGAAAAGTATCTTAAATTAGTCCTATAATAGGTACCTACCTATTAGCTGTCGTACTATCTTTCTGTAAAAATATTTTTTTTAGACCATAACTTTATCTCTGTGGAGCTCTTTAAAATAAAAGTGGCCTTAGTTACTTCAAAAACTTTAGCAGAATAGATCCAGCCGTTTCTGAGATTACATGAAATAAACAGACCGACAAACTGTTAAAATATTACAATTTCGATGTTTGGCGTTGTTATAATAACTAGGCGACAAGTTCCAAGAATCAGACGTTATCAATCAACCCACAATTTCAAAATGATCCTTCGTTACCAAAAGTTTTTGCGAACATTATGATGGTCATCGTTAAGGCGATAGATATAACACTATAGTCGTTTGATGTCGATCTTCTCATGTATTCGGGCGTGGTGAGTTAGCCTGTAGGAGAGCGGGAGAGGTCGCGGGGCATGTGGCGCCCGCGCATAATGGGAGTCGGCAAGCGCTTTGTACCGGCCGCTGTTATTATGCAGATTAACACCGCCGGGAATTTGTTCAAATATCGTAACAAGCGCTCCTCCCGGCGCCGGCGCGCTACACTAATTTACGATTCGAGCCTCGGGAATGTGTCGGGGTTCGCTCCTTACACTGACCCTCGTTTTGTCCATTTTATATTACCTCCTCCTTGCCAGAATATTACTATTGTTATATCGTATAGGTTGTTTTAATTTTTAATACTTAGTTTTTTTTTTAAATAAAATCTTTAATAAGCATTTATTGTATTTTGCATTTGGGTATTGTTATTTGATACATCAATAAAAGTAGTTTAAGTATTCGGTAACTGCTTCTTTATGCAGGAAGATTCAGATTTAGTTAATAATAGATTAAAATCAACTATCGAAGTATTTCTATATTGTTGTTATTGCAAAGCTTTGTAAATTATAATGAACTGATTATGTATGTTTTAAACCTTAAATTTTAATGACTAACCTTGTGTCATGTACCTATGTTGTCATCTTCTATTATGCATAAATTAGATTATTCAATATGCCCAGCAAATCTTGTTAAATAAAAAACCTGATAATTTAATTATCCAGTCAGTCTCTCAAACAGAGAGACTTGAAATACGTATTTTGAAAATAAGGAGGTCCCTTCCGTTCTACTTTACGATTTAATTTGATGCAAATCTATACATAGGTACCTATTTAGGGAAAATGTCACATGAAAAAGAAGCAAGTGCTACATTTAAGACTTTTATCATTACATTAATTTCCTAATCTCAATTTTAAGACTTGCAAAGTTTACTTTTCATAATGGTCTATAATATTTTATTATAATTTACAAAGTCGGTTAGTTTACAGTTCGCGTTCTGATATTGCCAAAGTATAGGGTTAGGGTGATGTGTGGTGAGGCGGGGACGTGCGTCCGGCCGCATTCCTGCGAAGCCTCCGACCTACCGCTGCAAAGCTGCAACGTAGAGACGCTTTCCCTACCGGCTATATTATTCTTAACTCATTCATACTCCGTATTCACTTACATATCAATGGTTTACCTCTAGCAGTAATAGGTTGAACGAAATACGACCATTTTATGGAGACTGCGGCAAATATAAGAATGTAAGATTGACAAACTAGTCAAAACTATTCGACTGCAAATGAACGAATTGAAAGCGTAACCGATGAGTGACTGGTGCTATGTAAATAATATATATCTGTACAATAAAGCATTCACTGAATTCGTCACCATATGTAGTCGGTACTTAGTCATAACCGTTTGTGTTCAACTCGCAAAAAAGTCAACATCTATAACACGAGGGAGTTGATATGCAAATTAATCAACTGTCTAACTTTAACGCTTAGATGCATATTTAGTACATTATACTTAAATAATTAGGTTTAATGATGACGTGGTTATATGTGATGTGACATGTTTTAGTGTTTGTCGCGTACGTTTCGGTGAAATGTGCGAAGGTAGTAGGGCCGGAATGGTTAAGAACGTTGCACTTGTTTTACGCACGCGCGCACCGTGTGGTGCATGACCCCATTGGAATGTACCACGTGCACTAGCCAATGGAATGCGCAACTGTTTGCTTTTTCTTTTTTTTTTTGCCGCCACAAACAATACCTTTTCATACTATTTCATAACGAATTCTTTACTAACGCGATACCTACTTTCTAAAACACTGTTCGGCTTATACGTATTGACATTTTTTTTGTCTTTGTTTGAAATGAACTGTTTATTGACGATTTAGATTAGTTTTTCCTTTCTTTAGACCACTTTTGACGAAAGTAATTAAATCAACCATAAATAGAAGTCTGCTTTAGGCGATATCCCTGTTTCTTTACTTCTATTATTATTGCTGATTGTTTCAAATGCTCCGGCAACTTGTCTGTTTCACCCTTTCAAAAATGACTCTTCTGTCCAGGTCACAGATAAAGAAGTATAGAATAGTTGATGTATAAACTTTAGAATGAAAGCTTAGGTATTCGTAGTTACAATTATATTGATCAGTCTCGGATAGTTTCGGCGTGCATTTTAAACATTCCGTTTTGCGAAATTAATGTTCCATACGGCGCTAAGAATTCACCGTGAAATTGTAATCTGTAACACTAGATCTCGAAATGTTAATACAAAAACGTATTTAAACTTAAATGTATATATTTAGTATTGTATATTTCATTCGTTTTGTTCCGTTTTACTTTAAGTTCACCAACTGAGATTAAGTTTTATTCGAAAGGTAGATATTGCGATATGACGGACGAAAAAGTTGTCAAAATGGCATAATATTCATTTTGAACATAAAAGTTAATCGGTGTTTACGGTAATTAAGGTACTAAACCTTTACGATATTTTTAAAGGACTTACTTAATTAGAATTATTATCGTAATATTTTTATGCATTCAATTTAAATACATGCAATTAATAGTTAAGGACGTAACTCACATTCACGACACCATTCACTAAGTCGGCTAAGACATTTTGTAGACATGGCGTCAAATAGACTTTACATCGCAGGTTTTGATATATACTTAAATAAAGCTAACGGAATGAAAGAAGACTAGGGTAATAAATGTTTCTTAAAATAAAATCCTTCATATTTCTAAGTTCTGCCAATATTTATGAAGTTGAAAATTATCTTGATAATGACTTCCGATTCCTTTAGTGAATAATCAACTCAACATATTAGTACATTCCTAAGCTATGTTGCAAAATTGTTAGTCTCACATTTAGATAGCGTGTCATTTCCGCCTATGAAATTCTCCATAGCATAATGATATACGAGGGCAGGGCGTCAGAACAAGGGATTGCTATTATTGGGATATTTCAGTAAACGTTGCTTTCAATCGTAAAGTGTACGATATTAGGCGGAAGCGCGTGTGCGAGTCGTCGGAAAGCGCCTTACCGGAAGATGCGCTCCCGCCGATGATAGTCTATGTGTGAGCTTTACGATTTCCTGTGCGCCTCGCCGCCGGACACACAGTTCCTGAACTAAAACTGTTCGCTTAATCATCACCGAATGGTAACTCATTTTGTTTTCATTCTTTTTAGTGTTATGTTCTATTTTGTTAGGTATATTTACGTCGGATATTTCCGCGTGGTCACCGACTAAGAATACCGTAATTGTTGCATTCTATATCTTAGCACCAGTGTTAGATTATATTGTTTTATGCTGCTAATACCTCCAGCCGTGAACATAGCTTTCTCCAAATACTTCTAATTTGTGCGATCCAGCGCTACTCTCTTCCATCAAGTTCGTCTAACGGGAAGCATACTAGATAACGAAAGAAAATGTCTTAAAACCAATCTTGTAGTCAGAGGTTAGTGGGCTGCTATAATTATGATAAAATATTCACAACAATCCATTTTATGAAAGCTCAACATTGACGACGTACAACAACATATAGTAGCTTGTGGATCTGCTTGTCAGTGACCACAGGGCAGACAGGAACATAATTGATTTAGTAAGAATATATCTATGTGAAATATTGTAATATGCAATTACTAATAGGTACATAACATAAATGCTACGCAGAGGTCTCGGGTTCGATTCCTGCTCAATGCAAATTCTTGTGTGACTTGATTATTTGCATTGGTCTGAGTCTTTATGTATAATATTATGTAAGTATTTACAAAAAAATTAATATAAGTATTAATATCCGTTGTTCTGATAGGTACCCATAACACAAGTAGGTTAAGCCTAGCTGACTTTGGGAACAGATGGCGCTGTGTAGAGATGTCCGTGAATAAGAAATACCATATCAGTATGTTTATTACTATGCATATCATTATTGCCTACGTGTTCTGCTTAGTTTCGGAGTAGACAAAGTATTGTAGCCTTACAAAGCGGAGGCAAATGAGGCATATGGAGAATTATAGCATTGTTGCCTGAAATGAGGGTTAGGTTTTTTGACGTATTGTTCATCTTTGGTATAGAGTTATATAAGTTCCTTACATGGTATTGGATAAATAGAATCAATTAGTATATTGCAGTTTGTTAGATCTCGGGCGTCGAATACGTCATGTACGCATTCGCATGCGTGCATGATGGTTGCACTAACGTCACACGACACTCTAATTGCCTATTAAACACACCAGTTACAAACAATTTGTATCATTATATTTGAGCTATGACGTTAGTGCTGTTCGATTTGTTTATTTGTGAAGTTATCATTAAAATCAACTTTATTTTTCACAAGTACTTTTGCTTCTGAATTTTTCAAAAAGAGTCTATCAAACAGCGGGATGGGAACAATTTGCCTGTATCGCTTACATGTTCCCTTCTTCATTACGAATGCTTTGTAAAAGTATGTATTATTTTTATGTAAAGTGTTTTACAGTTGCAGGTACATATAATTCAAGTTCGTTCTAATAGTTTCATTGGAATAAGTAGGTTTCAAATTCTTTCAGATTGATTAAAGTTAAAAGTAACCATTCCGTTAAATTAACCAGAATTTTAGAATTTCTTGTATATCTATACGACACCCAGATCCATTGTGGCAGGAGTTATTGCAAAGCGTTAGCGGTCGATTTCATTATATAACACGTTCCTTCAAATTCAATGAATTAGAGTTTGCAAACTACAGTCAGCAACATTTTTACTGACAACATTCCTAAAAGAAAACCAATAAATTCAATAATATTGTAGTAATATCGAACAGGAAAATCCGCAACAATTTTGTACAATATGAATACGTAATTATTTACTGCACATATACATGAGTCATGATTGTTTACCAAGTGGGACCGGTTCTCTGCATATGCACATCTCTTCCGAGAATAGCATGAATAAGTTGTGCGATTATTCAGACTTATTGTTAAGTAAATCCGACTAAAGAATCCTAAACGATGTCGCGATGACCGTATATGGTTATATGTATGAGTCAGTTGGTTCATTACGTGTATGATATAACTAGCCGGTGATGTTATGTAACTATTTATGTAATTTTAATCACTGAGACATTCCACGTGGTAATGGGGCAGGTGAACTAGCGGCCCACCCGATGTAAACGTGTAAACGCCTCACAACCCTGTAAAGTCACAAGCTACTGTGCCCTTTCAGTACAGTACTTGTAGATTAATTAAACGGACACAGTTAGTAGTATCAACCTAGATGGGACCTTCGAAATTCATTCAAAATGAAACTTTGAACAAATAGCGATTTTTAATCCCTTTTATAAGTTGTAAGTACATAATACTCGTAGTTATTAGTACTTAAATTTACTTTATTAGTACTTAGTGTACTTAAATTTATTTTAAATTGTTTCCATTTTCAAAAAGCCCTTAAAAACTTACATAAACCGAAACTGGAAGAATAATACTAATCAAGGATTTTCTAAATTTAATACAGTTTATATTCCAGAAGAGCGAGTATCTTTTAAAATAAAATATGTTTTCAAACACCTGTTCTGACGATATTGTATCAAATAAATCGATGTCTATGTCAAAACAAAAATCTTACCAAATTTATCGTTGTTTACGGATCAATGTCAAAAATTAATTCCATCGGACCCATTTATTTGTGGACGTTATTGTCATTGGACTAAACGACCACGCACGTGGGTGTAAATGACGTGTCCCATTCATAATTCACCTGTTCAACATGCGAACGATTACCTTCGCGCGATTATCGGTAAAACACGAACGCTGACTAATGACGGAGGCTCGCGCGGAATGCTGCACCGCCGAAGGAAATCCGCAAGGCGCCTTCGATCGTAGGTACTTATTTAC
Organism: Schrankia costaestrigalis; assembly: GCA_905475405.1. Classification (NCBI taxonomy): domain Eukaryota; kingdom Metazoa; phylum Arthropoda; class Insecta; order Lepidoptera; family Erebidae; genus Schrankia; species Schrankia costaestrigalis. The sequence continues at coordinate 11,797,504 of FR997838.1, forward strand.
ATAAGTACTACCGACCTGTCCAATTCCTATGCATATTGCTCAGCCATGACATCATATTCATTTACATAGGTGATTTACAAAGGGCCGTGTAGTAGATTAAAGTTACAAAAATAGGTGTGCGCGTGTTATTTTATTACAAAAATAACTTCAAGTAGTAAACGGAAAAGTTTTTAGTTTGAATTATTAAATGTTGCTTTAGTTCTAAGTTTAATGTCTTGATACTAAACAAAAAGGATTATGATCGAAGAGGTTATGTTAACATGTTTTATTATACACTACTTTACCTGTAGAGACTAAGCTCTACATCACAGCGCTTGCTAAAATCATTCAAAATATTTAACCAACAGAAATAATTGCTTATAAAAGAAATGTGTCCTCGTGTTAATCAAGCGCAGACTACGACATACACCAACGGGATAGCCAGACGTGTTCTAAATTATAATAAAACGTGTTAGACTACGCGATATTTGCGTCACAATATTTTGGTGGAAAGCTTTTAATAAATAAATGAATACAGTGTCTCGGCATGCACTAGTCTCTATATATTGTATCGCATTAGTCTTGTCGTCTGAAACCATTAAAGTATTTATAAATTTGTCTGCGCTGATATAATGCTTGCATTTGTAGGTTACATGATGTTTGTTTATTTATTTTTGTTTTATATCAAAAGACATCAATTGACTATTGTTTAATTTGATTATGATGTTAAAGCCATCTTCAGACTCTAATGATGACACGTTAGGTGTAATGAAAGCTATTGTCGAAATTCTAACTATTTATTTATCTACCTTACACCGTGGCCCTTTTAAACGTCTGATGGTTTGCTTGCAAACTGCCGCGATTTTCCCCGATGAGGTTGAGCCATAAGAAGAGTTTTGTCATGATCAACGGTCTTCTTATAAAGTTTGAAAGTTATGGTTAATTATTTCACAAGCCTGAAACAATCGATACTTATTGTCATCGCGATTCAACCTATACCTCTTTTCTCATATATCGATGTTGTACAGGGTGGCCGAAAAGAGATCACTATTGGAACATGCTCTTAACTTTGCAAATGGCCGACAATGTCAAAACTGTATTGACATTCGAGGACTAGACAGATGTAGAATACAAGTGAACAAGCCATGAAGTGATACACTCCCCAAGAACACGAGATAATTGTGTCTAAACTTTTGCGTTTCAATTCGTCGATTCTCCGGCAGTATGACAACGACAGGCACTGCGCCGTTTAGCTATCAACCTCGTGTCTTGTATGAACCCATACTCTCGTATGGGTTCACACGAGACGTTGGTAAGAGTGGCCAGCCCAGGAGCCCCCATTCTGCCCAGAATTTCGCCGCTGTTGTCTAGGATATCCTAACGCGCGTAGGCTACGCTAAAGCCATCCTTAATCTCGAGGAAGCATTGTACGATTTTGGCATTGGTTTGCCAAGTCGCTGGATTTAAGCGTTCCAGTATTTTTGCGGGATTTTTTGAAATCTCTTGTTTACGTGAACATGCCTGAGACCCTGTACATCGACACGAGTGCGAGAGTCTGTCGCCCGAAATTCTCGTTGAATTGATGAAAAAAGACAAAAAACGAACCTCTATGGCAATCAGTTGTGATGGCGCTCATTTGGCGGATATAGTTTTCTTGACTTGACCAATAAAATTTTAAGGGTTCAAATTTACATAATCAAGAAACAAAAGTTTTTCATTCGGAAAAAAAGATAGAGCCAAACAGCATCAGATGACTTCTTTCGTCCCACCCTGTAGATGTATGTACATGTATAAGGTACAAATATATCAGTCTAGCCAGTTCATTCGTACTGAAAACAACATGACTAGTACTGTAAATTGTTTTGAGTTTTGTTTTGGCGAGACATCCTTGTCTCGTTCACGGACAGGGAGACGAGACGACCTTATTTTTGAATTAGAATGCGGCTGTGTTTACATTTTTCTTCTTATTGTGAAATTTTTGGCAACAATCCAATATGTGTTATAAAATAAACTGCCCATCGCATAGTTGGAAGTGCAATCAACGTGCAGTTTGATCGCTATGTAACATGGGTACTAACAGAAACACTTGTTTTGTACATGATCTTTATGTTAACTTTGTGAGTTTCTTTTTAAGCTTACTTTGTAGGTTTGTGTTTGAGATCAACATGATTTACAAATGATTATTTAAGATAGTTTCTCCCTAATGTAACAGGCATCGTATTCTAACGAGTTAAAGTTACTTATCTATACCTATCTAAACATTTTAAATTTAAAGATACGCGATTAACATAATGATCCCTAAATATTTAACAAATCTTTCAGAATGTTTTGACTAACATAACAAGGTCTCGACGACCCGTGCCACGATCCTTAATGCAAGAGTGGTATAAAAAAAAATAGAATGCCAAAAGCATTTTGAAATCTGGCTGTTAAGATGCTAAGATTAGCGGTCAAATAAAAAGAAATAAATTATCTATGGTTATAGTAGGTACTATAAATAAATATCTATGGTTTATAGTAGGTACATATTTATGGCGCCAAAGGTTACAATTTCTTAGAAGAAAGTCCTCTGTCTTATTTTTCATTTAGGTTCTATTTTTAAGAGTTCTTGCTATTGTATTATGTACATACTTATGTTTTATATGCGGATGTGACTAAGCGTAATTGTATCGGTGCGACAATACTCTATTCTTGTTTTGCTCGTGGACAGTTTCATGTTACGTTTCTGTGCTAAAAATTTGTACGTACTATGTATTTTCTATGCGATTAATATCACACATTATAACCATTACTCATGTAAAGTAAAATCAACAGCAAGGAGCTTAGAGTACAGAGCATTATATTAGTGTCCTGATGGAGAATAGTATCTTCTGGAGTTGCCCCAATTCATTTGGTAGAGTTCGCAATCTAAAAGAGGTAAAATACCTTTATGTTTTCCTGAAGTGTCGTGTATCGCTTATCAATCCATTTGGTAAGCATAGTGTTAGAAGACTAAAGATAGTCTTGACCTAGGCCTTGAGATAGGCCTTTACCATTTTTTTGACTTTGGCCCTTTACGTTTAAAAATCAGAAGAATAAGACCTCTATTATTAGTTTGATAGTAGACTTAAAATTTAAAAGCTAATGTCAATAGTTGTTAAGTTTAAAAGATGATACAGTTACTTGCATCTCATCGCATCCGTAGGTAGAGCCGTATTTACGGAAGTATCCGGTATTAAAGACCTTCGTTACTCGCTAATAGAGTTCAAATTGGCTGAGCTGACATGTATGTATGTTTATATCATCCTGCTATGATTTCGTCCGCGTACAATAAAAGTAATAAATTATTGAATAAAATTAATCTTACACAAAATAAAATTTTTCAAAAAAATTAACACCGCCACTCGGATAAATTTATTTGTAAATATTTTTTTCGGTACTGTTGGGTACAACAATAGACTTGTAGACAGTTACCATACAGGTGCATTGCACGGTACTAAAGACGGTTGTTCTCTCTGGCTTTAGACTTCATCAAAACTCGTGTCAACTATCATTTTAGCATAGTTTCTGAAAATGATAGTGGACACGAGTTTTGACACTTGATTAGTTGATTTTTACTTGATCAGTCATTCGGATACCGAGGGTATATCTAATAGGTATTAAGGGTTTCGAGAATAGACTATAATCCCACCTTTTTGGTAAGTCCAGAGTCCAAGTCCAGTCAGATATCTTAATAAAGTAAAAAAAAAAAAAAGTCCAACCTTGCAAAAACTATCTATCAAACACTTCAATCGAGTACAAGGATATAATATTAACATTGATTTATGAATACCAGTCTATCATTTCTTTGAATTCTTTTTATCTATGAACTGCAGTTGTTTTTTTGATCGTAATTCCGAGTATAACAGTTAAAGCTAGATATGTTTGAATGTCGTTCATAGATTGTGCAACAGTACAAGGGTAACTGTAACTGATAGAGATATCATCGATATGATAATGTTTTACGAATAGTGTTAACTGTTTGCTGATGGTCGCGGGTTTGTTTCGTATCACTTTTTTTGTTTATAACTACCCCAGGAGTTTAAAATTATAAAATATTTACCTTTTACAATGAAACAAATTATGAAAAAAATTTGCTGTTTTTGTCAAGTAAAAAAACTAACTCTTGAATAGAGTTTTTAATGGAATTTGAATGCAAAGAGTGGTTACAACGTAGACGTTTTGTTTTACTAATACTAACTATGTTCGTCTAAGGAAATCTTGCCTTGTTTCAAAAGTCAACTGTCTTCTGAGCAAAATACCGTATTCTAGTACGTGGTACAATCCATGACTTATCTGCCCAAATAGCAATCTATTCTGCATACATGAAAGCTGTGTTCTGCTTATGGTCTATTCGGGCAATAATATCCTCTTTGTTATTTATGGTTTTCTTGCGGAAATCCTTAACATATCTTTTTGCCCTGTGATCGGAGACATTCGGGTTGTATAATTTAAAGGAGTTTGCATGAAATTAATGATGATTATTCTAAAAAAAACTTTGAAAAAATATCGTTGATTTTTAAATTAATTAAATTTAGAAGTATCTCCATATACCTAATTAAATAAAAAATGGTTGTGATTTTTTAAAATTTTAACACTAATTATGTTATGTAGCTCTGAATAGTAGGTATGTATAATTTGTATGCTAAATCAGACTATCCAAAAACTAACAAAAAAGTTTTCATTAATATAAAGTGCTATTTATGTTATTTTTTTTTAACGACTATGTTAACAAGTACATATTAAGTTATACTTATTGTTTTTTAAAAAGTACTTAATTACTTTTTCATGCGAGGATTTTTCTAACGCAGTATGCTGGGCCGTTATACATAAAACGTAGGGAGTGAAAATGATTAAACCCGTTAATCCAATTATCCATAATTCAATATAAATTCTAGTTTAAAAATATAATTAGTCAAGATACTACATTGTAGCTTTAAAATAAATGTTTTAAACTAGATACAACCTTTCCAGGATAAGCACGCAACGCGCGGTATAAACACAAAGGAATAACGGTAACCCACCTCGCCACCTGACTTGACAAACAACCTGTTTTTCTCACAGGAAACCGGCGATCGATCAAATCACACCACTAGTATGCAAACAGACGGATCGCTAGATATGCTGCGCCGAAAGGAAATTCTCCTAGTGTGTGACAGGGACACTGCTATACTGGGGAACGGGTTAGCTATATAACAGGTCCGGCTTCACTATATGAACGGTTGCGCTTGTACAAATTGCGTTCCCATACTCATATATGATAGTGAAACATAGTGAAACAAAATATTTTTACTTTTTGTTATAAAAAGTTTTGCATAAAAACGTAATTTTCAGGAAAATCGTAGCGGTAATTGGAAAACGAATTTGAAATAACGCAAGATTATTTATTGCTCCAGCTCTTATTTAAAATCCTTTATATTCCGAAAACGCTTTTGTATGTAGGGACACAATATTCCCTACACGTAAGTTTAGTATAATTCTAGACTTTCCTCAAGTCCTCGTAGAATGAAAGTATGTTTACATTCAAATAGAACTTCATTAGTATTTTCTTCTAATTTTCATTCCAATTAATACAAAATACGAACAAACATATATCAACACTATTCTATTAAAAGTTTTGTAATAGTCTAAAGAAACATAACACATCAGAAAGCTAAATCCCAGAATCCCAATGCGAGGCATGACAGCCCTACCAGTACAACATGAATGAAGGCGCCCGCACTGTGGAATGCGGTCGCGTGACGTGTGCGCAGCGGCGCCGCCGATCTCTATGCACTTCACCAAAGGGTTAGTTCTACCAACTTACTTTGCCACCGCATACCAATTATAACGTACAGACGGAGAACCAGCTAAATGGATATATCGAAGGAATGCATTCAAGTGACCGGTTGTTACTCTCAGCTTTTAAAATAAGTACGAAAGTTGAGAAAAAAAAAGGTATAGAGTTGTGATAGTTAATAACTGCTTCGTATAACGTATGTTTTTTATCCATTTCAACATAATGCGGCTTACATAAATGATGTATTATTACCAAGTTTATGCATATTTCTTTAGTAAATTTTTAAGTATCCAATTGTAAGATAATCTTAAAACACGTAGGTAATTTACTTAGGTATATCTCAATCTTTGACGAAGTTTAAATACTTTCATGATTGGTGAAGATTTTTACTTTTTGTAATAAGGCTTACCTATACTTTGTCGGCTAGATTCAATTTCAAGGATAAGTTAGAATATTGTACACTGTTTAAATAAAATGGAAAACATCATAATATTATACTGTAAGTAATTTTTTGAAATCCTAGGTTATCTAGTAAAATTCGAAGTATACTAATTTTCAGAGGATGCTTCTGGTACATTTTACAGTAATGCCTCTAGGGTATTTATTATTCTGAACTTTCTTAGACTCGTGTCTAACTATATTGCTGCCTGGTATTGGCTTACATGGAAGTTAAATATTTACTAAATGTAATACGAAGGCGAAGGTTTCTTTTTTCCATTGCAGTTATGGTCAAAATTCTATTGAATGGATAATGTAGGTATATAATGTACGACTAAAACGGGGGTTAATCATTTCTGATAGAATTTGACTTTTCTCTCTATAAGAAAAACAATATCAAATAATTGGCCACAGATTGGCTTGATAGTGGTGTGTTATTCGATTTTCATTTAGGATTAGCTACTCCTTTCACCTCTGTAGTTTTCACATTTTCAGACCTAGAACTAGTATATCTTGTTACAACTTGTGAAACTCTCATTTAATATCGACCAATCTAAAAACTTAAGAAAAATCTCATGGTTAATGGCTGATGACAAGTTTCCCTTTTATCCTTTCCGTCTATACAAAGTGCACTAAAGTTTTATTAGTTGTATTCAAAACTTATTCTTCTTAAAGTATGGCCATATTATGATAGCCAGACTTCGTAATAAAACCGCCTATATTATGGGCTATTTAAACTTTACTTACTGCTGCTTGCAATAGTGAACAGATATGTATTAAACCATTGCTGCAATTCAGCCAAGAAGCTAAAGTTTAAGAAAAAGTTCTTTTCACTAAAGTTATAGGAACTGAATAGAGTTTTATTAATATTGTATATACATCCATACAGCTTGTGTTACTTGCCCAGTACGTACAGTCTGTGTATCATGCATGCTACAAGAGCAACGGGAAAACACGACCGACACGAATTCTTGTTCCGAATACTTGTATAATTACAGGAATAAAATTGTTTAACGTAAACTAGGATTTACTGGGGGATTTAACTCCATGTCTTATCAGCTATATTATAGAATAATTACATTCTTAGACTATATGCATCTTCATCAACTTTCGCTAATCCCTAATTAAATAATCAGATCCGATGATTTCGTTGGATTCACTTTTTTTGCCCTATAACAGCTTTGCTAGTACGTTGTTTTAAATGATCAATGGGTCAACACCATTCTGAAAAAGCGATTAATTACGTATCTGAATGTGTTAAAGGAGCAATTTACCATCGTTAGGCATTTTCTTACTTCAGATTGTTAACGAAACCATCCCATTAATCAAGCTCTCTGCGTTGTCTTCTGTAAGGCTATACTCATGGACTGTATAGCAAAGAAGTTTCGTACTGAAGTTCAAGCGGTTTTCATAACTGACGGACGTTTGGGACCTTTGTTTATCGTTACATACATACATACATAAACTCACGCCTTATCCCGGCCGGGGTAGGCAGAGACGACAGAACATACATCGTTACAGATGTACATAAAGGCTGCTCTGGTATAATTTCCTTTGATGGTTGTCAGTGGTCAGCGCCAGTAAGTGGTAGCAATGTGCTGAGTGATTGGCGGCTATGAAACACAACCGAGGTTGATGGACCACTTATCTCAACCGGTCCGTGGGAGTCCATTTCACTCACAAACGTCCAAAACCTCTCTTTTAGTAAACATAACAACAAGAATTAATTTATATTTGGAATAATTTCAATAAATTCCGACATATAATTAACATTTACTAGATTCTTGAGCGTCGATCGTTTGATTAGTCATTTTAATGATGCCTTTTTACAGTTAGTGATTTAAGTGCGGTGTAAATTTTGTTTGGCAATCGGTTTAGTAGTTATTGATGCTTCTCATCTGTCCCGCAGTGAAGTTTGTTAATGTCCTTCTATTGATGAACGCCGCGACTATACGCGCACACCACTAAAGAATTCGTCGGCTTTCGTGTAATCTTTTACGCTTTCGAATGTTGATTATTAATTGCTCTCTCATTCAATAGATATTACATTCCTATCATTCCTCACATATCTTTATATGGAAATAGTGTGTTTAAGTAGGCAACTTTGGTATCATTCATTGGTACCATTTGGAATGTGTACGAGTGCTTACGACATGTATGTGTATATGTGTGTGTACGTGTCTAATACTCGTGGTTTTAAACCGTATTTGGGTTAATTTTTAAATTTAATAAAACTCTTTTCAAATTTATAAGTCATTTTTCTTAGCCAGTGTCACTGTATATTATAACGTATGGGTTACTGAGCCTCGGAATAACTATTTGTAGATCAAACAAAAAAACCATACGACTTGCCACAGTTGAAAACGGGCACGTCTTACTGAATATATCAATAAGAGTTTGATGATAATACGTACTACAGTGTACTACAAAGTGTGCTTTACATTCTTTGCTATAACGAATTCCTCGAAGAATATGTATTAATTGGGTACCCAACCCAGTCGGCAATTCTTCGAAGAACATAATCAATGATTGTGTACAATGATGCAATGTTACTTGATTTAATTTATTTTGACAATTATGAAGTTATCCTTGTAAAAATTCTTTTAATCAAGTGATTTGATGTCGAAGTTAAGATTATAGAATGTATTCACCACAGCGACTAGACTAACTTTTAGAAGGAAGAAATATGAGAAGAAAATCTCGAAATTAAATTATTTTCCTTCCCTTTTCTCTGACAAATACAGGGTGATAGTTAACGCTTTTTTATGTTAATAGTAAAGATTAATACAATATTGGTAATAAAAAAATGTTTACTTATTATAAACATTACTTACTGTCTGTGAAAACTATTGCATCTTATTGCCTGTAACATATCGTATGTATTTTGATATTATATTTTTAAAGTAATTATGTACAATGAATTGATGTTGCTATGCTGTTATTGAAAGAGCGTATATCTAATCGTCGTTCGGTCGTAAAGTACGTACGTTTCTTCAAGCCTTGTATCGTGTAAACGTCGCTTAATATGCAATTTTAATCAAAGTGGAGCAGCCTTCACGTGAAGCTGTCGCGACGGTGGGTCGTAGAGGCGCGACGGCGACGTCGATCGGTGAGCGATGCAAGAGGCTGGTGTTAGCCTCCCATGCGGAGCCCCGCTGTCTGGCAGCCGCCGCTCTCCCTGCCCCCTGCGCAGCCACCTCTCCGCCGGCTGCGATACCTAGCGCAACCACCTTGTATTGCCAATTCATCTACCACCTTATATTCGCTAGGTACGGTAAATACTCGTCGACAATTCTCTCATTGCCACTTACAAGGTTGACTAGATACATCATAATATTATTTTTAAATCGGTATATTTCGTGTTTTGCAACTTAACCTACTTGGTTACTTAGATTATTATATTAAGGCTGTTCGTTTTTTGATTGTATTATCTAGAAAAGCTTATACAAGGCGACGTTTAGAGCATGCGTCTAGGCAGTAGGCAGTTATGACAATAAGATAGGTAACTGTTTACTTTGTTACCCAGACGTTTTTTTGCGCAAAAACCTGTCATGCAATTCAGTTACATCATACTGATATATATCTAATTTAGCTTCATCATAATTTTAACAGTACTTAATAAATTGGCGTCAAATCTGTAGAATTTAAACAAAAGAGTATTTTCAAATAGTAAAAGATTCAAATTAAATGTTTATCCTTTTTTTTTAACATGATCAAGGATTAGGTAGGTCAATGTTATTTATTTAAGTGTCATGTGTTATGAAACGTGCGAATATTATACGTAAATTGGTAACATGTAGAACGTGAGAGATTATCCTTTACTTGGGTACACAGGCTTGTTCACACACTGTGTCAGATGTTACTTTTTATTTATTTAACTATTTATTTATTTAACAATCAATAGTAATAATAAAAGGAAAATAGTTATTGACGTTTTTGCCTTATTTAATAGTATTCATTGTATTATGTTTATAATTGACTGAACGTTTAGTAGAGGCTCTAATTGAACAAGTGTAGTGATGTTGGTGCGACCTCGGCCCACTGTGTGTAGCTTCGATTGCGACAACTAGTGACACGAGTCGTATAATTGGCCTATGGAAATTCCTGTGTCTGCGTAATAGCTATGTTGTGGCTTAGAGTCCTGTGCGTGCGCACCGCTCTCCGAGGCCACGGTATGAATGGAGCTGTGGTATGTAGGTCACGGTGTCGTCAATGGGCCGTCGGCAGGGCCCCGCGCAGCCGCCTCATGCGCCCCCATCGTGCCGTGAAAGTTGCCACTACTTTCGCGAGTGTCGTTCTCACGATCAAAACAATTTACACTCTAGTGCAACACGACTGAGTTACTTTTAGTTTGAAAATTTGTAACGTTCACATCCGCTTCGACGTTTCGTGCGTGCCTCGAAGACTTTCTGCGTGGACCCGCCGTGAGAACTCTACGTTCAGAGCGTTTAAGTCTAGTATCGCTCGTTGTACTGAAAATTCGGCCGCGCCGTATGCTCGTGCTTAGGAATTCACTTCCGGGTAGGTCGGAAAGTGAAATGGACTCGTCTATGATGTAATTGGAATTCGGATGTATCCGGAGTCAGCGTTACTCCATTCACTTATAAAATTCTGTAAGTATTGGTTGACATAATAGAGCGCGCACCGCAATCGTATCCGTGACCCACTACGTAGACTGGTGAAGCGTTAGAACACTTTTCTCTTCAATGTTGCTGCATAATCATTTTATATATAAATTTTAGCTTTACATATTTTTACTAAAGAATGAATTATATTTTATAGTTCATGAAATGCTGCAAGCAATAGCAACTAAGTAAGACTGTGTTGTATGTTTGAAACTTGCCATGCTTTTTAATCCCAATAGTTTGTTTTATTTTAAATGACTTATTACTTATTTACTGCCTATAAGGCAAGCCATAGACGTTTCAATACAAAAAAAAACCTCCACCAGGGACAGAGCAACTTGACCACTGTTGGTTTTATTCGATATAAACTCTTACTCTCTCTCTTCTTAGACAAAACTAAACTCGTACTTAATTGATTGTTTTACGCTGATGAAATTCGCAATTTTCAGACCTACTACAGTTCCATGTAAATGAAAATAGTGGTATCCCAACGTCCTTGTTCTATTGTTGATCTACAATCCAGGAACGAAAAACTACCCCATCTCAACGCATGGGTGTCGTAAAAACCTACTAAGAGACTATCTGTGAATGTTATCTGCACCAAATAAAAAGAAGCAAAACTTGAAATTAAACCCTATACCAATCCATCTGTCCAGTGTATATTACCTAGTAGGCCAAGTATCCCTCCTTCACTGTTGTTGTGGTGTTGCTCTTATTGAAACACCCATTGCTGTCTTGATATGGTTAATCCATTTTAGAGATGAACCTTCGATCAAGCGCCTGCAACTTCCTTTAGAAGGCGAAGCGCTTATGACAATAAGTTAATATTCGCGATAGAATCATACAAATTAAACGCTGCTGTTTGTCGAGTTTTGTCAACCTACTCGGATTTAATCAGAAGAGACCCTGAAAATTTTAAAATAAGGGAAGCTACATTAACTCCCTCGATCTCGAATTAACTAATTTGATAAGCAGCTGCCGCACACGAAGTTGTCTCACTGTAATATTAGTCTGAACATTAATTGTGTGTACGATGCACTACTAATTGGTCTATTTGATGTCCTTTGTATTCTTTAAATTTTTTATCTCGGAAAATCTTCGCGGTACATGGTTTAATCCTAAGTGCCGTAGATTTATATTCGAAACAAAAATATGTTCTGCTTCAAATAAAAAGCAAAGAAACCACAAGAGCAAATAAATGAAAATTAATGTTAATATGGTCTGATATGGTAAGAATTTCAATCAATCAATCAATCAAGTAGCCTCTTGCAGTCCACTGCTGGACATAGGCCTCTCCCAACACGCGCCACAGAACTCGGGCCTGAGAGAGATCATTGGTGAGATCATTAACAACTACCAATTTGTTTAGAATTAAAAATCTTGGTTTATGACTTCTACGTGTACAATAGATTGACAATTTAATTTCTGATCATTTCCACCAGCTTGCACAGATATTAAACAGTGGTCGTCAATACAGCCACGTAACGTTTCACGAGAAGATTTAGTTTCGTAAACTTAAAGTATTTAGCATTAATAATATAACAATAGTAAAATCATAGCTTATGAAAATCTAAGCTTTTGTACTGATTAAATGATTTGGCATTTTCTAATAAATGGACACGATAGGAGGATAGGCTCAAGTATCCGCGACAGATGAAGGTATTGGCATGATACCTGATCTTCTTCATTTAAAATAAACAGTAGGTCCTCAAGCAGTAAATAGATTACAATTTGTCGTATAACTATACTTATAAACATCACATGGTGAATCGTTTATTCTTTTCGATACTTAATAATATTAAGATTTTAGTCGAAATAGAAGACCAAACTTAGTTAGGTAGTTGCATTCGTCTGAATTCAGTATAATATAATGAGATCTCAATTAACACTCAAATATTTTGGTTATCCCAAAAATAATTCAGTTTATAAGAACAATCCTTGTCCGTGATATGTAAGTTTAAAGTCGATTGATGAGCGGCGTGCAATGTAGTTGGTTGGAGCATGCACAGCCTGTAGCGGGCAGCTTTCACCGAGCTCAAAGGCTCCGCGCCGCCATGCATGTTTATTAAGTTAACCATTTTAACAGGAATTCCCGAGACTTCCGTTTACGTCGCTATTAGTACTTTTAGTTGTCACGGTACTTCAGTGTGTACCGTTAAAGACATTATACCAAAGCTTTCGGTTAACGTAAACTATATTATGTTATATCGCTTTCTATTTATCGTTTGACAATATATCATGGTATGGTTATGGATGATGAATAGAAATATATTACCTTTATAAAGATTGTCGACATGGGTATTGCAATTCTAGGATACTTGATAAATCCTTCAGATGTATTAATAACCAGCGTTTGTTACGTCCATTGTAAATCGACTGAAATAGCTACCAACATCATGACTTTAAACAATAATCAAATCATTCGTGTGGATATGTATATGGTTATATTCTATGGTAACTAAATCGCTGTGGGAATTGTCATCCTTGCTCATACGTTATATAACCCACATATCCTGTTTTAATTGCCTAGTCTGGGAAGTCTTGCGAATATTTGTGTGTGTCCATCGACAAGACAGTAGATTGCTTACCCATAGACATAAATTTCGATGAAAAATACGCTTAGTTAAAACGAGTTATAGCTCAGCACTTCTCCTCTTTCTTGCAATAAAAAGCATTGCTGTAAATAAAAGCGTTAGGTTTGAAACTTAATTAGCAATATTTTAGCTTATAACTATGCCTTGTTATTATATTTCTTAGCTTGCTAATAATGTTTGTTTGCGGCAATTTGTAATTGGCTTATCTTACTAAACAATTGTTTAACTAATGTAGAACTTTCTTAACCATCTAAATTAAATTAGTATCAAATTTAATTTAATTATGTTTGTGAGTACTAAAAGAAAATAGAGACTAAAATCTATAGCGGAAAATGTATTTCACAAATACAGAAATTTTCATTCCAAGATTACTTCTAAAAACTAAGTTATTAAAGTTTAACATTTGATTGATAAATATCTGATTGGAAGGCAATCAAAGTGATCAAATAGTAGATGTTATTATATAATGATTACGCAATACATTATAAGAAGTTTTAGTTGCATTGCGGGAACAGTTGAGTTTAACGGTGACTGAGGCTGTAGAATACAGTTAGTCGCATTCCTAGAGCGGCATGCGGCGAGGGTGGCAGGTGAAGTGGAGGGAGGGGAGGGGGGGCGCGAGTGGACAGCCTTTGTGAGGAATGTGCCACTGTCAGCACATATCCGCATATGTTTGTTACGTATGCCATCTTGCTAAATATTACACGACATACACTTTGCTGTTTATGAACATCTTTTATATAAGACTATGGTTATAATGAGAATGGATAAATGACAAAAGTTTGAATGAAACTGTTTGGTTTTGGTACAGGAATCTCAACCTGTATATATTACTGACTCTATATTTTTTAGATAAACTGTTTAAACTAAAAGTTCTTTCATGAATGAATATTCGATTAAATGTACGAGTATAACTGTTAAAGTATTTATTATTTAAATGAAAAAAGCTATGAATGCCCTGACTTAAATACTGTCATTCCACTAAGCTAGCGAAATTTAATTGCAATAACCTTTCTCTACCCTTACAGAGCAAAATGGTATAATACCAAGTTTAAACCACTGCAATATAATGTTTATTTAAACGTTATTAAAGTTTCTTTTGTTTTGCCCACAGAAATCTGGCTCTGGGAATTGGCATCCAAAACTTCCCCGAAGGCTTAGCAGTTAGTTTACCACTACAAGCTGCTGGCTTCTCGGTCTGGAGGTCATTTTGGTAAGAATAACTTAATCTTTTTTAAGTTCAATTTTTTAAGTTTCTTTTTAGTTTTTTTTAGAAAAGTTATATTTATCTAACACATGACGAGTTAGGACGGCGGGAAGCCGATGGATGAGGGAGGCACAGGACCGCACAAGGTGGCAATACTTGGAGGAGACTTATGTCCGGCAGTGGACGTCGGTAGACTGATTTGATGATGATGATGATCTAACACATGTAAAGGTGGAACTTCTATGAAGCGGCTCTAATAATTTCAAATAAATTAGCGCACAAACAGAAATAGCGTTCATCAGATTCACGTTATGTTTACAATGACACCGGCTGAAGGCGGAAGGGAAAATGGTCTCTCCCGAAGAATTATTTCAATATTAATTGGTTGCGCTTACTACCTTTAAATATTTATCGTGAATTCAATCAAAGTTGTAATTACTTAAAACATTATCACCCTTAATCATAAACGCCTCTTACATTTTAGTCAATTGTTTGCTTAAATTCTTACGATTTTGTTTGGTTTATAAGGTTGGTTTTCGTAAAAAAAATCTCGCTTAACAATGATTAAATTTAAGAGGCGTTTATGAGTAAGGGGGTATAAGTCACGCGTTATTTCCAAGACACTGAAATTAGTAAATTTATTAATTGTTAATACGCGTAGGTATATCTATGCCTGAACTTTACTGGACAAGCTCAAACGACCTATCGTCGTTAGTGAACTCGTTTTCCTTAGATAGGTTTTATAGAACTTTTAACTAGCATCAAAATGCCGACTTTAAGCCGGCAGCCCGCTGTCTAAGAGATGATTATGACTATTTTATACCATTTTCTTACTCATTTTAAGCTATATCCATCTGCTATTTACTGCAAATATTTTCTACGTTAATAGGAATGTACCTATATAAGTAGTTGAATCTTGAACAGCATCACTACACAGTAAAAAACAAAGTGACTGTTGCAGTATGTCTGTCTCTAAATATGCTTAAATCTTCAAAACTACGCAACAGGTTTTCATACAGATTTTTTTATAAGATAGAGTGATTCAAGAGGAAAGTTTATATGTATAAAACATGCATAATATTTTAGAGTGCAAGCATTAAACCCGTGTGAAGCCGGGGCAAGTCGCTAGTCACATATAAAGGCAGTATCAGGCAACATTATAGAACATTCCACATACAGGTTGGTACATGAATGTTCAGTTTGTATAGCAAGTTTCCCACTCGGCACTTACACCATAGCTCGCGGTTAGAGAATGCGCCCGCGATCGTCGTTAGGCCGGATGCCAACGCAGCCAGACTAGCCGACCCCATTCCTCCTCAGGCTAATTCATTTAGCGACTGTTGCTGGCCCGACCGGCTCGACTACACTACAACATTTGTCATAATCTTACTGAACACTCTTTAGTTAAATTCGTTTTTATATATTTTTTACTAAACTTTACAGTATTTTGGGCATAATTTGTTATGCGAGTTCCTTTCCTCAGTATTTTGCCCAAAAGCTATTTTTTTCCATAGAGAAACTTTTGCAAATGACAAAATGTGTTGTTACATTTTTTGTGGGGATGGAATGAAAATGAACATTATTATTCATCATACGGTAAATCAACTAAGGAGACCGTAAATATAAATGCTTATAGATTAGAAACAATAAGTAGATACAGGGCTCTAGGAGAGAAAATGTGGGTGGTCTTGGCTAACTTGGTCGTTATAGAGTCCGATTAGTCGTTAGGTTTCACTGAATCGTTCGTACAATCGTTTCGTTCTGAAGTCAAAAAATCTCTATCATGTCATATTTGGCAACTCTTTTTGCGCAATAATTCTTCTTTCGTCTACTTTTAAATAATCTAAGGATGAGACGCGAAGATGTTTAAAGTATTTCGTCACTCCGTGGACAGTATCAAAATCTAATAGCTATACATTTTTACTAGAATCCGAGTTTAGTATTAAGTGAACACACACAAAATTATTCAAATTGCCAGAGCAAAAGGTTACATACTCATTGTTGTACGTGCACGCATTGTAAACGTTACCAAATAGGTAAAAGTTGTAAACAGACGCATTCCATCGTGTTCTCGGAACCGCTGCATTGCTTGGCGCCGCCGTCCCCGGTACCACGGTGCATCGCTGTGCCTAGCAAGAGTTTACTTTAACGATAACGCGAATGACGCGTTTATTACGTTTCTTCTTTTAGTAACAATTACTTACTCTACCTAATATATAGGATACTTTTTCCTATCGGAGAAAACTAAATAAATTATTGTGTTATTTGGTTTTTAAGACAGAGCTACACTGTCTCCAAATTGCATGGAATCCTAAAACAAAAACTCTACCTTGCCATTGATATAGATATGATGTTGTTCTATTGAGCCATTTTATCCCTTACTGTCAAAGAAGGCATCTCCTTTAACATTTCTCATGTAGGTTGGCAACGTGTCTTATACTTTCGGTGTTGATGTGTATTGCAGCTCGAGTATTTACCATTAATTGTTATTTTCTGTTATTAATTAAGGCCTTATTATATAAGCTTCCGATTGCACTTGTTGCACAACCTTACTTATACAAAGCTTAATGTATTAGTACCAGCAGAGCATTTTTTGTTTTAATTTATTTTAAAATCAATAGTATATTCTTATATTTCGTCCTTTGCGTGGATAGTAAAACTAAAGTCAAAACAAAACTAAACTCACACTAGGCTCTAAACTACACACGTGTATGTATGTAATAAATTTTATATGATGACATTCATCATAATAGCCCTTTTCCATATAAAATTAGGAAAGTACGGGAGCTGCGTGTACTTAATCATATCTATGTGAATTATAATTTGTACCTACGTTACGCTCCGTGGCGTTTGTTAGGGACTTCTTGTGAACTTACATAACTCTGTTTATTAGACTTTTGTAACATGAATGAATTTAAGATATATTTTGTTACATTTTACGTTGCAAAAAATCTTTTTACTGAAATACCAAAATAGTTTTTAGCGGGTTATTAGATGGATGTCATGTTCGACTTTAGTCATGTTCTGCCTTAGTCATGAATTTGTCAAGTTTGCTTTTTTAACATATTCTGATTTTGTCATATTCTACTTTCGTCATATTCTGATTTTGTCATATTCTGCTTTCGTCATGTTCTGCTTTCGTCATATTCTAATTTCGTCATATTCTAAGTTTGTCATATTCTGCTTTCGTCATGTTTTGCTTCATTAAGTCAGGTTCACCCAGTTCTGTTTGGGTCGATACTGATGCTATAAAGCAACTTTGTACACAAGTACGAGTACCTATATTAATCAAAAAACAACCAGTAATCTTATAATTTGGTTCAGAAAGTATAAACTGAAATTAAAAAATTAACTTAAAAATACAAATTCGCGGTAATCTTAACAGGAAAACGATTTTATTTTTACCCGACTGCAAAAAAATCACCCATCTATGGAATGACCTCGCCGAAGGTGCTTAACCACCGTTATCGTTTCTAAATCAGTCGCAAAAGGCTGTAAGTGGCTGCCGGTAAAAAAGCTATTTAGTTTTTTTTTTTGCGGAAACCTAAAAAATGGAACCTTCGTTATTTGTTATAACATCAACTATCCGTCTGTAAAAGCCCTGTAAAAAAACTTAAAATGTAAAAAACATCTTGTTTTTTTTCTGCGGAACCCTAAAAAAATTAAGCTGAAGTTTAACGTTTACATATTCGTCATAACCTCCCGTAAAAGCACATTAAATAAAACTATATAAGTATCATTAAATTTTTTAAGTTTTTATTTTTTCTGCGGAACCCTAAAAAGTTATTAAAATCTAAAGTAAGTCTGAGTAACGCGCCGTAAAATTTACAATCCGATAGTGAAATTCCCATCGAAATCGGTTTAGCAGCTTCGGAGATTACCCGGAACAAACAGACAGACAAAAATTTTTTAATTGTCATTTTCGGGTTTGGTACCGTGTATATGTACACGATACCAAACCCGAAAATGACAATTAAAAAATTGATATCCAATTATTACAAAAACCGGGGATTTCGTGTTACAAACAGACACTCCAATTTTATTTATATGTATAAATAGCAATTATTCAGTGTGTGCATACAGCTATGACTAAACATGAACATGACTAAAGGCTAACATGACCAAATTGGAACATGACTAAACCATAATATGACTTACACAAACTGTAATTAAGACTGTAGAAGAGCATGACTAAACCAGAACATGACCAAATCAGAAATATGACCAAGTGTAGAACATGACTAAAATCGAACATGACATCCATCTAATAACCCTTTTTAGCATTCTAAAATAGCTTTTTAATACATGGAATTTTTCCTCTACTTTACAAAATTACAATTCGAAAACATTTTGCATAATATTAAATAAGTACAATTATTTACTTCAAACACTTGAAAAACTAGAAGAACCATATAAAAATGCAACTAAATTTGAACATTGTATTGCACAAATAGGTAGTTGGTAGCTCCTTTAGTGGCATTGGCGTTAAGAATGCGCTCGAGTGAGAATCCTGGCTCGCAAGTAGGCCGGGAATGTGCACCGAGCGACGACCTCTGCTCGCCACTCGGTCCCGCCAACCTTAGATACTGCCTTTGCATCTAACGTATGTGTAGTGAGAATTGATGTTTTTAAAAAAATATAATAGTTTGTGAATAGAGCCTGTTACTAAATTATACTCGTATTAAGCTACTTTTATAGGTTATTTGTTAAAGACTTCTAGTTTAGGAAACTAATAGACATTACAGACAAATTAGTTTAGGAAATTTACAGCATTTCTTCCTAAAAAGCAGAAATGTGCTTTATCCCTTTAGATTTAACAAATTCAACTCTAATTACTATTATTTCTTAATATTTTAAAGTTGGCTGTGAAATTTAAGGGGTGAGAGTTAAAAAATGTAAGTTATGGAGGGTAATGTTTGGAATATCGGTAAAAAATGAACGAAAATACTTTACCTACGTTAAATACTTGCTATCAGTCCCTAGTTTTCTAATACTACGATAAACAAAAGTGTGAAGGAGAAGTATCGAAATAGAAATGACTGTTCCTTTTAGTTTTAACGAAAGTCATAAAAATGTTAAAGAATTTAAAAAAGTTAAAGGTAGGACTTATTTCGAAACGTTTTTCGCATTACAAACTAGTGTACTACCTACTTACATTTCCTGAAAAGTCGAGTATACCTAGGAGCTCTATTAAATCTTTATTCAACGTCAATTTCAACTGTCTAAATTTAATGGTAGGATTCTGTTTAAATGATTATTTAAGTCCAATAATTTATATATTTGAACGACGATCTACCATAGGGTGTTTCATAAAATTGTCACAAAATACAAGTACTTACGATGGACTGTGGAATTTCTGCAGTGAGGAATGCGGCCCGAACAAGAACTGTTCTGACCAACTTGCGTATGAGTATAAAGGGATCGCATTTATTTTGTTATATAGATCTTTGATTATTTTACTTTAATAAAGTTACGTAATTATGTTAAGTTATACAAAAATAACATTCATAAAAATGTTTTATTGCTAGAAAGTTATTTATTTAATACATTATGTTGATTTGTTAGTATAGGCAACTGCTTGTAATTATATAAATCTACAAAAAAAGCGGAACAGGACCCTAAACAATTTCTCCTTGTGTTAGTCCTGCTTGAAATGTCTTAGTTTATAGCGACCAGAGATTTTTACCATATAGTCAAATTGTCTTTATCTCAAATCAGTCGGTCGAATCCTCTTAAGAAGCTACTGTGTTTTCGTTCGGACCGTCCAGTCCGATTGTTAAATTATACAATCCTTTATCAATCTTTCCCTTTTTATATCTGTGCCTTCAGTATCTTAGTAGTAGAGCCATAAAATGAGCTGAGATCGATCAAAAGGGATTTTATACAAGAATAAATAAATCATGCATAAACACTGATTAATTGATATAACATTCTAAACATACGTAGTTAAGTACACCGTCCGGCTTTGTCCTAAATTATTCATGTTTTACTGTTAGAGAGTGTATGAATAAAATTCCTTAGAATTAAGTGATCCAGTTTAGAAACAAACTTCCGTTTAATCGTAAAAATATTTCGTGTGTTCAACTTTTTATTTTAGTAAATGTGTTTCGCCTATTACGTTTTAGTATGAAAGTTCCGATTTTATAGTCGTTTCTACTGCTAGGATGGGCCCACTCCAGTGTTAGTGGTTGTTAGTACCAATCTGAGCAGACAGGTTGCTATAAGGTTAGTTTTACAGTTTTCCTTTTCGGCAATGAACTTATTGGGGTTGACTTTCGGTTCACGACACGTTAGAAATGTGGTGATGCTATGTTTAGGAGTTTATTTGTTAAATATAAACAACTCTCTTCTGTTTGTTGGATTTGTTATGGAGATCCTTAGTGTGTAATAAATATACTTTTTTTAACAAACGTTTTCTATGTAACAAGATTATGTGTAGATTCGCGTAAAACGTAGTTAAAATCACGAGATTTCTTATTAAAATCAAAAATAAATAAATATCAATGCCACTAGGTACTGTTTTACTGTCAAAAATACAATTTTCAGGCACGTACCTGATGGAAAATACATATGACAGTATACTTAAATGCATTGATAAAGGTCACGGAAAATACATGTAAGCCCATAAAAAAGCATTTTTAGCTGTTTTATACTTACATGCCTCGGAAAATACTGAAATGCATTTTGTGTAGCCCTGATTACAGAGAAAACAATATTTAACTGACACACGATTAAGTTGCATTTCGTCAATATTTGTGTTAAAATGACTTCTCGTTAAGCTATTGTATTTTCAGCAGCTGACCACATAAGGCACTGAGATTAAGTACCTGTAGCTCTCAAAAAAAAAAAAAAAAGGTTTTATACAAGCGTTTCAGTAGATCTAGTTGGCCATATCTAACAAAAAATATGCGGTAGATCATGTTTTCACAACCTACGGAAAATGCGACAGCTTATTTAAAAGCTTTTTTTAATTGGACCAGTCTACAGAATGATTTTCAGTTCTATTAAACGAATTATCGGGATATTTACCATGTTTAGAGTTGTTGAGTTTCCTATATTTCGACGCTGTTACAAGCGCCATGATCATGCTTAAGACTTATTGACCACAAGTACTTCAGTTCCTCCGTGTTATGTTCTTGAATTTCATATATAGAGCCCATATTCTTAGAAACGTAGCTGTTTAATCCAATACTGGCACAACGGTTTAGTATAGAGTCTTGTGCAAAGTTTTCCTTCTCTCACCTTTCACTTAGTTACAAGTCATTCTAGGAAAACGATGACATCAAATCGTAATTCCTTTGCCATACAAAGTTGTTAAAATACATAGACGATGTACTTATTACTCTTCTTAGTTTAGCCAATGGATGTTTATCCAAAATTTTAAAACTTTCAACGTCTCGTTTTTATGGACCATTCTGCAGTTAGTTTTTATGATGAGTGTGATGACAACAAATTTAAGCATTGTAGTAACCCATTGTTATAGATAATGTGTCTAGTCAAGTTTTCTCACCGCGTGCGCTTATGACTCACGGTAACTAGGCGTAGTTAGCCGGCGTGCTTACGCGCTACATAAATGTGTTAAACAGCATCGAAGCCTCGAATTATCTAAAATAGTGACCGTTTAATTCTGTTTAATCCGTGAATAGAGACCACAGATTGGCTAACATCGTGTCAATTGACCGACAGATTTAATCACCAATTTTGAATTTCTGAATTAAATTAATTATTTATACATCTCACAAGTATTAGGCGACGATGTCATCTAACGGCTTTGCAATCGACACAAAGTTGTTTAACAAACATTCAAAACTGTTACATCGCTTACATTTATCGAAAGTTTTGATAAGTGTGAGGGCGCGGGCGGCGGGGTATTGTGCAGCCGTTGGTGCTTCAACGAGTCCGCGTGTCTGGAGGCCGTTCTCTACACGAGCGACGTTGTTTGTTCAGATGGTCATTGCTAACTGGACCCGAGAAAGTCATCTATTTCGAAATTGGTGTGTTGCGTGGTGTCAGTGTGCGATGTGTCGCTACGGTGCCGCTGAGTCTGGTGCGGTGCGTGGCAAGCGGGCGGCGGCGCGCTGTCTGCGCGTTCTTCCGGACCGCACCCGTCCGACCAGTCGCCCGCTGCCTGCCTCGGGCGATCGGCCTTCACAGTTTAATTATTAAATCGAGAGAGCGACGCTTGTGCGCCGCGACCGCAATCGCCACCGTCGCCACAGAGCGGGCCCCGAAGAAGTCGTCGCGGAAGGCGCTGCCAGCCTTGGTGGCGCTGTTCTGCGCAATCAAGTCCGGTTTTTCGAGCGCATATTGCGTTGTTGCCGCGCCTAATCTTCTCGAACACCTTCCTGGAAACTTATCACAAAGCTCAACAACTAAACAAATACAATTATTGTATATAAAACAAATACTATACATTCAATATTGTTTCCAAACTAAAACTAATTGAAAAGCAGAAGCCTTTTTCTAAAAATTAAAGCAGTAATGACAAAAATAATCATTATAATCGAATATGTTACGTTTATGTATGATTCTTGCGCTCAATTTACTGTTGATTAATATACTACTGTTATTTTAGAATAATATCTATTACCAAAATTGTAGGTACAAATTGTGAACATCCGCACTCAAAGTTCTCACGCAAAGATTGGTAGTTTGATGTAGCATATTAAGCACTTTTGTATCAAAATAATATAGATAGAATAAAAGTTAATGTCCTTCTCTAATCTTTCATGTCGCTAAACAATAATGGGCATCGAATGTTTGATTGTTATCTATTTACAATAAGGTTGCTAATATAGTACCAATTGCACCATTACATGAATGTACATACAGAATAGTCGTTTAAAATTCCTCTTTGTGGTGTTGCGGACTCGATCCTTGTTCGGATAAAGCCTTTGTTCTATCGTTAAATAGTTGTTCTTAGCCTCAGTGCTGTGCCTGTTATATGGATTTTTGTTTACTTAGGCTAAGATATACAGATATGTAGCTTTTTAAAAATCTTATTTTTAAAAAGTTTTTATTCTGGTATAGAAGCTTTTCGCGAAGTTCAGTCGAGAGTCAATTAAAATGGGTGCTTTAAGTAAAATAAATCATATAAACTTGCTTATGAACAAATAATTGGTTAAAGGAAACTGTAGAACACATCCAGGCACAGACCTTAAACGAGCGTTAACGTGATATTTGAAAAAGGATCTTCTCTTACACATTTTATAAGTAGGTAGGTATATTTAAATTTTTTATGGATGAATAAGAAAAAAATGGATGTAAAATATAGATAAATCATTAATGAATGACGATTAAAGCCTTAGCTGTCATCTGGATTATTTTTTTAAATTCTGATTATGTATATAACAAGTTATCTATATGATCTTGATAAATAATAATGAGAACAAGATGAGATAAGCTTGCCATAATCAATCTGAAAAGTTCAACCCTTAGAGCGCTCGCGCACAACGTCCGAATCTGAAACTTTATTTCGGATCGTTGGCGGACGGTCGGACAAAGTAGCCATATATTTTTAATTATTTTGTACGTTTGTGTCAAATAAGGTTAAGTATAAGTTCAGTTTCACACTAAAAATCAGCACCCTGTTGTGGTTGTCCCACAACAAAGCATAAAGCTGATTATAAAACTTATTGCCATGTTCTAAAATAGTGTGTTTGTAATGTTAATTGTTTTGTGTTAAGTATCTTATTTTGTGATAAATAAAATATTTATTTCTAATATATGTCCATACCAAATCTTAATGTACTTAACAGAAAACACCGCCACTTATAATCTTTAATGTGGGGTCGCACTAAAGGAGTTATAATCTTTTGTTTTGTTAAGAAACGAAAAGCCGAATTGGGTCTGAAATTTATATATTTGACGTAATTTACTATGGAACCGTTTACGAAACACAAGACATATAATGGGGAGGTAATGTTTTGTAATCTTATTCAATCCTTAAAATAACTAGCTATGTATCTATACATACATACATACATAAACTCACGCCTTATCCCGGCCGGGGTAGGCAGAGACGACAGAACGCCACTTGTCACGATCCTGCCAAACAGATTCGGCCTCGTCCACATTCATTAAGCGAGTCATACATGCGCGTCGGTTACGAGTGCTCTTTATTTTTTTCTCTTTTTTTTTTCTTTTTATCTATTTTTTTTTTTTTTTTTTTACGTATCTATGTAGCTCTTAATTGAAGATTATTTACTTAAGAATCAAAAAGTTATAATTTACTAAGAACAAGACCAAAACATATTTGCCGACTACCATTATAAACAATGGACAATTTCCAAAAGAATGTACAACGTTTATATATTATTCGTAAGCATTTATTTAAATGCAACGTAGCTATTGAGTGACGGGTATCCTGTTTTATGGCTCGTCGGCGGCTCAACACTCGGCGATTCTGAGAATCAGTGGATATTGTCGCAAATTGCCGCTTTCGCCACCCGCTGAATAATGCATGCGATAACATAACATCACGTCGGGCACCCGCCGCGGCGACGTCTCCCCTCACCCCTCACATCATCATCAAACGAGTTTAACTCTCGCATTCCACCTAGCTAATGCCTCACTATTCATATCTAATTCTAACTCTACTTCCCTACCTTGAAACCGTCATATCCCTACGCTATTACTAGATATTCACACTTTCAAAATGTTGAAGCATTTCTTTTTAAACGACTTTCTATTATGTGAACACATACAGTTACCATAACAATTTCACTAGTAGCCAAATGTCAATTCGTGGTGAATAGTGATGCGAGGAGGTAGATTACTTGAATAGCATAGTAGGAAGGTATCTGGTAGTCAGAAATAGGCTGGTCGTCGTGTGGGGTGGCCCTGGCGGCGTTTCCCACAACAGCGGCTCCTCGACCAGTTCGTCGGAATGTGGTCGCGGCACTGGCCCGCACTTTCACCAAAACAATTCGTTAGTGGCCTCTTTCGGCATCGCACCGCACACCGTACCTCTCTACCCCGCTACCCGTACACGTGAAAATTAACAACATACTGATACATGACGCCGTGATCAGTATTTTGTACATACGCCGTCTTTGAAGTTCCGCCACCCTAAATACTATATTGAATTCACATAAACCTTCTGTACTATATTGTATTCATCTTTCAGAGTAAAGAACTAACGTTCAAGCGCATACCTACTTAAATTGGATATTACAGGTCCTGAAAAACTGTATCTTAAAATAATATATAAAGAATGTAGCATATGTTATAATACGGGTCTTTTTCTGAACTAAAAGCTTAGAAAGCTTAACAGTGGGTAGTAATAAGTAATAAACTGTTGTTAACTAGAACATAAAACTATAATTATTTCATGATGATCAAACCCTTCATCGTGTAAAGCAGCACATAATAGGTACAATAAGTACCAAAACAAAGGAACACACACTTTTGTTCACTTCGGGATTCTAGTCATAAGCTAAAGCCGATAGATATTATGACAGTTTTTTTTTTCTTTTAAGCTAAAGAAGGATACGGTTTTAAATTCATGTGTCTTGTACAATTTTCCATCTCCTTTTGTACAATTTTCGTCCTTTTATAGATTGAAGCTATTCACTAAATTTTCTTTGATATCACTTAAACCAAAACATTTTGTTTGTTCCCCAGGTATGGCCAGCTTTCAGGCATGGTGGAGCCAGTGTTCGGTGTATTGGGCGCAGTTGCGGTCGCGGCCGCCCAGCCCGCATTACCATATGCGTTGGCTTTCGCCGCCGGCGCTATGATATACGTCGTGGCTGACGATATCATCCCGGAGGCTAATGCGTCGTGAGTATACAATACTATTTTATAAACCTTCATAATATTAATGTCTTTTATTTACTATTAGGAGTGCAAATAACTAAATTTTCAGCATGAATAAATCAATCGGAATAAAGGGCGAGCTGACATAAAACTCTCTTACCTAATAGTGATTGCTATTTTCTAGTTTACGGGGTAGTTTTCTGTACTCCGCTGACTATGGTTTATGTGCAAAGTATTTCAATTGAATTCAGTACAAGCGCATATGAATAGTTGGCATTTACCGCAGGTACCGTACCTGCGGTAAATGCCTAAGATGAGCGATATCTACAAAATAAAAATGGTTATCAGTTGCTTAGTACCTAGTTATAGAACATGATACTGCTTTTGGGACTAGATAGCGTTTTGTGAAGGTGGTGTAAGAAATATTACCATAAAAGTTCTTATTTAAAGAATAAGTGTACAAAATGTCCCCATCCCTTCCCCACCACAAGTTTCGACAGCTTCACACAAATATTCTTAGGTCTTATAGTCTCATTACAAAAACCAATTCCACACAACAAGCATATCAACCAATTAAACACAGTAAGAAAGAATGTATACCTACACTGAACACTTAGGTATAAGGTATGGGTACAGTGAGTAGTCTAGTTCTTAGCGTCTACAAAATGTGTAGAAAAATATGTATATTTACCATTCGTAAATATTAGAAGGGGTTTAAACATGTATTCAATTTCTCTTAAGTACGCCGACATCTTTTAAATATAAATAAAAGATACCATCTACTAGACAGACATACATAATGATTAGCACAAATAATAGGCTGTCATCTGCGTCCATCGTTCCGATTTTCCCCCTCAAACATCGTATTGAATAACTCGACCTTGGGAATGACCCAAGACGGTACAGGACGAGTATGTCTTTGTTAGGAACCCTTGCGAAACACGGCCCTACACTATAGAGCCACCTTTTATTGCGCATCTCGATAATATTCACGTGTTCACACGTTCTGATTGCTAACACTGATATACTTCTAATAACTGATTTTAAGATTTATTTAAAAAGTAAAGTAGCATCTATTTAGCAAGGGACTTTTCAAAACATAAAATGTTGTGCCTTTTGATTATGTGATCAAAATGTACAGGAATGAACGCGAACTAATAATTATATCTTTAACTGCATTTTAGCTCAATCACTCCGCCGAATGCCTTATAAATCAGACATGTTTACGATTTAATAACTGAGATATAAGGCCTAAGCGACTTTTCATGGCTTTTAACAGAATCTGAACATACATTTGCGCTATGGACGTAGATAATATCTAGTCGCATTC
Organism: Schrankia costaestrigalis; assembly: GCA_905475405.1. NCBI lineage: Eukaryota > Metazoa > Arthropoda > Insecta > Lepidoptera > Erebidae > Schrankia > Schrankia costaestrigalis. The sequence continues at coordinate 11,825,234 of FR997838.1, forward strand.
TATCTAGAAAATATTTACAAGAGTGTATTCGTTGTCGATAGTTATTTAAGTCGAATATTTATATATAATTTATAAATGATTCTGAAAAGGCATGAGGTACAAGTTTCGTATAATATCACGATGTCAGAAGAGAAACTAAAACAAAAAATCCACATAATCACCGCAAAAAATCGGTCCTGCACGGGGATTATTATGAAATAGAAAAGCAATTTCATTTTAAACAGCCATATTTGTATTGTTCCTAGAAGTTAAACAATAAATATTTTACAGGAAAAGTAATTATGTGTGGCGAGGTACTTTTCCGTGACTATTTCAAGCTTGTTTGACATTAGGAGAGTTTATTTCTATCTACTGTGACCATGCTAGGGCCTTCATGCAAAGACCACCTACAAAACCGTCAAAAAATTTTAAATCCTATTCTATCATAATTTATCCGGTTTTAAGAACATCATTCTTTGGAAGCGTAGAACTGATAAAATTAATAGATCACTTTGTCAAATAAAAATCCAACTTGTCAATAGAAAAAGATAAAGCGTTTTCATCATGATAAAGTTTTTACTGGCGCTTTTTCTAGTCTATATGAAGTGCTTTCAGTTTAAATTCCTTCGGCTTTTTCTTCAGATAAGAATCCCGCCTTTATTGTTTTATACGAATACAAAATACTTCAGAAGGGAAAATACGTAATTTTCAAAATGTAATTTAATAAACTAGAATGATATTTCGTTATAGTTTTTTATCAGAACCTTAGCATTGTAAAAGCTGCTTACAAACAGACGTTGCGACTAGAGTTGTCTAGCTTTCCTTAAAAATGAAGAAACAAATAAATTGCGTACATTTGAAAATCATCTGGCTTTTGACGTAATTGGATTGACAAGGGTCGCTTCCTGTGTTTAATTATTCTCATTCATGTCAGTATTTCGACCGATATGGATGACGGTTAACGTCAATATGTAGAGGCTTGTTAGTGTGAGAGACTTCCCCTTAAAGTGACAGTAAGGATATTGTAGATGCCAATTGTCAGAGACCGGTCTTGGCTCCCTTCCGGACTTTATCCCGTCTAACAAGTAACGGACAATTGTTTTCATGTTCCGGGGCTAAGCGGTAACAAATGTTTTCTTAACGCGAGTAACTGCTTCTTGACGTCATTTTTATTTTGGAACAATTAAAACTAGGATTTTGACTAGATGGTAACTTTAACAATACTCAATTGTTAACAGTACGCCCCTAGCGAGTTCCGTATGCAAAATCCAAATCCCTTACAACATAAGACACACTAGAACGTTTAGGGACTATAATATACTTACATTAAAATTAAATCATCGTCATCTCAACCATAAGAGGTCTACTGCTGCACATAGACCTTGCTCTTTCCTGTGCCTCCATCATCAAGCAGTTGCTTGCAACTTTCGCTAGATCGGCGGACCATCTTGTGAGGATTCTGCCTATGGTCGCCATGCCAGACTAGATATAGGTACTTCATTTTATACTTTAGTTTACCTTTTATTAAATAACTTTGTGTAAATATAATCCTTTTACTTATTATGTTATAGCTTATAAGTGAAAACCTATAATTGGCTGTTTGTTATATATAAAGGGTGGTTAAATTTCAAGGGCCGATTTTGATTGTTAACCGCACCTAAACATCAGGTTTTTTTCTGCATTTTATTTAAAATTTCTCAATTTCAGACTAACTCAATTTGTACCATAAAAAAAAACAACCGAGCAACGCGTTAAAGTTATTTAGGCTTCTTATAAAAATAGGCGTTTAATCAAAATGCATAGGTGATGCACTTTGTGACTTTTTAGATAAATTTAATCGTCTAAATGTGCGTAAAATAGGGAGAAATAATGAGGAAACCGGGTCTGTAGGAGATGTGAAAACATCAGTGCATGCTCATACAGCTCGTACTGCAGAAAATATTGCTGCTGTCGCGCAAGTGTGCCAGAAGAGCCGTCCACCTCTTACTGTGAATAGCGTTCGCTATCCTGAGATGATAACAAACATTTTATGAGCCGAATTGGAAGATATGGGTGTTGTCTACGATATGTGGTTTTAACAAGACAGTGCCACTTGCCACACAGTTAATAAAACAATGGCTCTTTTGCGCGACCAATTCAATCTCACGTGATGGCGATGTCAATTGGGCGCTAAGATCATGTGATTTGACACCGTTTTACTTCTTTCTTTGGGTTTTTTGAAAGAAAAGGCGTTTGTTGATAAGCCAGCAACAACTCAAGAGCTAAAGCATGAGATAATTCGGCATTATAACAGAATAGAACCTAAATTATGCTTCAGAGACATCGAAAATTTGATCTATCGGGTGGAGGTATGCTGCCGAGATTGTGGCGGCCATTTGGTCAATATTTTGTTCCATACATAATTGAGTCATATCATATTATCATAATAAAAAGAAATGACTACGATTTCCTAAATAATTTGGGTTTTATTTAAAATCAACATCGGCCCTTGAAATTTAACCACCCATTATCTCTATTGTTATGCATGTTGCAAATGCTGTTGGTTTTCCATAAAATATAAATAAATAAATATAATCCAACAAACGTAAGTATGGTCAAAAACTAAATGGCTTTATCACCTCTAGAGTTAATGTTAGTTGAATGTCATAAAACTATTAGGTTCAATATGGCACAACAAAACATCAGCTAAGGCATGACGCTACTTTGACATATCAGTTCTCATGTATTACAAATAGTCGTTAGATATTTATAAAAACAAATAGTAAAGTCAACATTATTGACTGTTACTAGAGCATATTTTCGGTAAAACTTTTTATTCCAGTGAGTTTCTCTCTTTTTTCCTTCTATGTCCATCCCTATCATTTCTTGCATGACGTCATTGGCGCATATTTCAATTTAAAGTTTTCGTAATTTTATATTATAAAACAAATTAGGGTAAACCACCTAGTCGTTAGAAGTCCTACAATTATTGGCACTTATGGGTTAAAAGAAAGAAAACACTATATTCAAGTTCAGTATGATTATTCAAGTTCAAATATTATTTATTTAATATTTTTACCATATTTTATTTATTTCATGTGTCAACATAGCAATAATAAATTTATCAGAATCCTTTTATTGGCATTAGTGCCAATAATATTTATTTAATACTATTCAATCACATAATAATGATTAAGTATAAGCAAAGAGTAAAGTATTTTATCATTTTACGATATTTTATATTTTAATTTGACACCGAAGTCCACTTTTAAGGTGCCAACGATTGGGTGGCTTACCAGCCAATATTTAAATTCTACATTTTCAGTTTTTCAGAAATGACAAGCTTGTAATGTCACAAGTAACAAATGACTTTAGTTTTAAATTATTTTATGGTTTTTCATGGTTTTTCACATACAAACTCTACAGTTTAATATAGTGACATTTGTATTGTGTTAGTAGATATTATTATTTATTGCGTTGAAGTGAAAGTTTAAAATAGATTGCACCTTTAATCTAAGCATAGTTTTGATTACGGTCAACCAATGACGTCAAGCTCACGCATAAACATTAAATAACGATCTTAATGAATTTGAATTATGATAGAATTTTTTGTCAAAACTGATAAAGCCATTTCGTTTTCGACTATACAAGTAGTACGTAGTATAGTAGCACATGAACGTCACCTGGCACTCCCTAGTGAAGTAGGCACGCGCATCTCTCAACCTGATTAACATCTTCATAGAATATGAAAACTGTTTATTTTTACGAGTGCTTCTCCGAGTGGTCATCTCTCATTCTATTTGTCAATCATCGCGAGCGTCCTCGTTAACATTTTGTAAACAAGAATAATTTATATACTATGTACCTTAATGTTATTAAAAATGTTATGTTGAAATTGTCTCATATAGTTACGATTTATTATTTTAATTTGTTTTATAAAGTGTCTCTTTAATTTACTGTGATAACATAACATTTAGAAGCAACCAAACTGACATAAAACAGAATCACATTAGAGATTTCAAACGATATATTATTGTATATTTCTCATTTTATATTATTTTCCAAGGGACTCTGTTAGAAACTATTAAGGTACGTATGACTTTTAGTAATCTTCGCCTTTTTTAGCTTAAATGAAAATTTGCTCTATCGTCAAATTAAATACCAGTTAAATACCATTTATTGTTTTAGTGCAGTTTGGTATGATAAGTACATAATATAAAGCTCCTGTATAAAATAGTCTTAGTGATTCCGAGATCAGCTGCATCAACTAAATAATATCCTGTTCTTAGTGAGTGTATCGTCTTACAGTAACGTAATTAGTCTGCGGTAGGTCTCCGGTCGTATAATCACGATATAAATTACGTATAGTTACCTCAGGCATTACACAAGTCTGCATTAATAGCGCAGTGAGACAATAGCGTTTTGCACATTGCAAGCGGACCGTGAAGAGTAGGCACATCGACCGGCGGGAGTCGGGACACAAATACATGGCCAGAAATAGCGGCGCGCCGTCTAACACCCCGGACGCGACGTCGCGACACTCACCAACAACACATTTATTACTTACCATCAAAGATAAAATCATTGCTTACCATACTATTTGTTACACCACGTTATAAATCTTAACACTTTACAACGAACTTACGCGATTCATATCCGACTAGGTAGACAGTCGTCTGTAACTCAGAACCTGATTAGCGAACAGAAAATTCATTTACAACATATTGTATAGATTGCACTTACAAAATAATAGTAAACGATAGCATCAGTTCTATCAGTATTTTGACGATCATCATAACAGCCCATTAATGTCTCACTGCAGGGACGGGCCTCCTCCCGTAACGGAGGGATACTTGGCCTACTAATACCACGCTGGCCAGACTGATTGGTATAGGGTTTAATTTCAAGTTTTCCTTCTTTTTATTTCGTAAAGATAATTTACCGATAGTCCCTTAGTCGGTTTTTACGACACCCATGGGATGAGATGGGGTGGTGACATATTGTATTCTTACTCCGTCATCACACGGAAAATTTTGACGATGTAGCACATGAAACTACTTTAGCACTCTTCCACAGTGATTTACATATGAACGCGAACAAAGCGATTAGTAGTTACTTCGTCTAGCAACCTGTTGAAAGTTAAAACTCGCTACTAGCCAACATGTTTCCTTCTTCTTAGGTACTTTTCTAGATCCTTCAACTGAGGCGTTAAAATCATTTGCCTTCTTCACGGAAACCACCTTATTATGTTTATTATTGCAACTGGCTTGATGGTCAATGTTCATGGATTATACTGATTGATAGGTACCATTTGGCAAAGTAGAGTCAAACTGGTAGACTTATTTAAAAGAAATTAAAGTCAAATCTTAAAAACAAAGGTAATCTCTGACACCACTAAGTAGTTCCCTAAAAGTAGGTCTTATCGGTAACTTTGCTTGATACCACGATGTCCACGCGTCATTGATATAAAGTACTTTATTGTTCTTTTCACCTTATAAGTTTTCCAGTAATTTATGATACTCTCTGAATAAATAAATAAATAATAAATATTCGTCACACAACGCAATCTAGTCCCAAACTAAGCAGAGCGTGTACTATGTGTACTAGACAACGGATAAACATACTTAAATACTTTTTTTGTAAATACTTACATTATACATAGAAACACTCAGACCAATGCAAACAATCATATTCATGCACACAAATATTTACATTGAGCGAGAATTGAACCCGAGACCTCTGCGTAGCAGTCATGTTATATAACCACTTCGCCACAGAGGTGGTCACAATAATATAATCTTATAAGTAAAGCTGAAATATTAATAACACACAATCAATGACATTTATAGTTATATGAATAGTATGGTAGTATTGTGTAAATAAATTATAACCTAATATTAGACATTTTTACTTAACTATTACTAGATTCTTTATTATTTCTCTCCGTGTGGTAAGAATACAATGTGTCGCCACCCCATCTCATCCCATGAATGTCGTAAATAACGACAAAGGGACTATGCGTGAAGTCTTTACAAAATAAAAAGAAGGAAAACTTGAAATAAAACTCTATACCAATCTGTCTGGCCAGCGTGGTATTAGTAGGCCAAGTATCACGGGAGGAGGCCCGTTCCTGCAGTGGGACATTATTGGGCTGTTATGATGATAACTAGATTTTTATTATACCCCGAACTAAAGATGAAACCGCATCGCATAGAGATATTTGCAAACATAAAATTGACAGAGACAAAGAACTTCCGGGCTCAAGATTTTAATTTGTAGAAAGGTGACTGTCATCATGATTAACTAGACTCCTGAATGTTTCAAATGTATCGTGCCTCAAAAACAACATTACGAAAATACTGCATTTAATAATCTTATGTAAGTATTTATAATACCATCAATAATAAAAGTTCAGTCCTTATTTAGGAGTCATTTACTGTGAAAGTTCATTAATTTCGTTGAAAGATATTTCATACTACAAAAGGTTCTCGATACTAAGAAAATGATTGTTCAATTGATATTACGTTGGTTCTCTTTGATTACGTTGTATCATATTGAATAGATATCATCTAGTATATTGTTGTGAGTAAATAACGTGCAGGGTACACTATGAATATCGGGCGGGCGGTCGTACAGAAGGCGGCCGCGAACGCAGCCTCGTGCACATGAAGAAAATTGGGAGCAAACGCCGCGCGTGGGTTTGTCACCGTCTCGCCACTCTCAATAACAATAAATATAAGAAATAACGCGGGATAAAGCCGGTGACGATGCTCTAGTTTGTCTATCCGCTCACGTCATCGTCTGGGAATCCAGTGCGCCGCCGTCCGGCACTCCCTGACCTACCTCCAGATATCGCGATGTATATATTATTATAATATATGTCACTCACCCTTCATTGTGTACCCTTTCATTCATTAATCTGATACTACGTCATGATTATACTCAAATAAACAATTGTCAACTACTGTTAGAACGAAAATATTTTGTTCATGAATAAATCAACAACAAATTTTTGCAAAGAAAGATTATTATAATAGAAAATACTCAGTAAGAATTAACATTCTATTTTTTTCTAACGCAGAATAAAACTTTCGCGTTTTCCATAAAATATTACTGCATTCATCGTTAGCAGGACAATTAGTGCAGCGCTATGCAACTTTCCTATTAACTTTTCTGATATTACTAACGTCTAAGATATCTATGCTAATATAGTAATAGCTATATATGTAGGTATAATATTTTAATCTATTCTTCGTCACAGATAAATCTAGATAGTTTTTCCTCAAATGCAATTTTAGAAATCAGCTTGTTATAAATAATTAGTGCGATAAATACGTATTTCTAACCAAAGCATGATGTCACCAAAGCATTTAATTGCAAATGGTGTGCTAAGCTGGGGTTCCCCATCGCACGTGTTACGAATACTTAAAAGTTTTAAAGAAGCGTTTAAATTCGCATACATCCATGTTTCTCTATCGCGAGCCAATTGTCAAACATACGTTACAACAATAAATGATGAGTTGTCCATGGAATAATTCCTAACTGGAATTTCCCGCTAGAACCATGGCGTATTGTTACGACAACTAGGTCAAATGTTTCGGGAAAAACGGAACGCTACTCGCATATACAGACCTTTTCTTCTATACTTCTATACTTATATTATAAAGAAGTAAAGTTTGTGTGTTTGTGACGTTGTAGAGGTAATCTCTCGATCTACGGGTCCACTTCGTTGGGCGGCGAAAAAAACGCGCCCTTTTTTAAACATAATTCATTACTACTCCACTCATGTTAGTCATAGCGTGATACTATATAGCCTATGACACTCCCCGGTAAATGGACTATTCAACACAGAAAGAATTTTTTAAATCGGTTCAGTACATCCAGATATTACCCCCTACAACGTCACAAACACACAAACTTTACCTCGTTATAATATTAGTATAGATTATTTCAATCCGTCTGTCTAACTTGGTAGGCTTGCAGCATGGCTGCAGTGAAAAATAAACAGATTATGATGATACAAGCTTGCATCATGATTACAGATTACGTGTTGAATAAAAGCATCTCAATTTCTTACTAAATCAATCTATTACGATTGGGAAATTTGTATTCTGTGATACTTAAGATTCATTAAATTCGTGAATATTAATTCTGTCTATAAGTTTAGATTATTAATTAATCGCAATGTCATCCATTCATAACAGCTCATTAATATCCTACTGATGGGACGAGCACTGGAGGAGTCCAGTGATAGAGGGAAACTTGGCTAACTTGTACTTACCAAATGAATAAAGTTAAAGTTATCTCGGTGGTGATAGAGGCCACTGTGATCAAGGTTGCCGATTTGAATCCCACGCTGGAAAATTTTGTTTTTTTAAATTTTTTGCCCTGTTTCTGGGTGTTTCTGTGTTCGTTAAATTGATGTTTTTGTAAAGTCCCCACGACACAACATAAATGATCCCTGAAGTGGGGCATGTCTTTTAAACAAGCGCCAGTGTCGTTATTGGCCTTTACGTCAAGATTTTTATTCTTTTCATTTTTTAATAATATAATGTGCCAAGAATCCCTTAGTCGTCTTTACAACACCCATAGCAATGATATGGAATGGTAATACCGTACATTCTTACTCAGTCACGTATTATAATAATTTAAAAGAAACCATTACATTTCCTATTATGATTGTGTATGTAAGGTGCGTACCACCGATATGTGCGTACCGGCTAAGTACTAAGAATTGTTTTAATTTAATGGCATGTTATTCTTGTTAGTGTATTTTGGACTGTGCCGGTCGGTTCTAGTAAAAGCGCGTGTGCGTGAGCCGCTAGAACTGTGGAAAAGTTTTTGGCACACTATTGTTTTTATAACGTGGTTAGTGGCCAACATGGTACCGAGAATTTATAATAATATTCCTAACACATTGTCATCTAGCCCTAATCGAAGTTTGTGCTATAAAATATAATATCCACATTTGGTTTGGCGAACATTCAAGTTGGTCAACCTTAGTTACTTTTCTTTGGCGTGGAATCGACTTTGTAAGTGCCGAAAGCATGTAGACTCTCTTTTGTCGCTTCTTGCGACAATTCCTCATGCAGCTCTTTAGCGTACTTTATGGATAACTAAGTTGTAGTTTTAGTACAGGACTTCTTATTTCTACATACTCGAGGACGAGAAACATATGGATGATGAAGACACAGGGCTGCACAAAGTGCAAACGTTAGGAGGCAAATATCCAGCAGAGGATGTCTGATCTGATGATGATGATGAATCTACAATTTAAAAAAAAAAGTTTATACCACAAGACAAAAATCAATACAAGTACAACTTATTATTGAACTAGATGACGCCTATTCAAAGAAAAAATAGCCATTATTATTTAACATTCAAATACAGTTGTCTAGTTATTTCTCAATGAGTCGCATTGTATGACGACAGCATTTTATAACGGACCCCCTATATGTTATTATGTACATATAATTATGTATATCAGAGTCGAAGTGCGTCAATATATGTGTTACTGCCTCCTTAACACGAGACATACATTTTAATGTGTTTATGATGTGTCCGTTTGTAAACGTAATAGTTCTAGTTTCCGGATGTCCAAAATTTTATTGATATTGACTATTTCACTTCAAAATTTGTGATCGTGATACATTTAAAATCAAACTATTTTTCTGTAACAACTTGTAAAGTTTCTTATAGGTAAATACTGTATGTGTATAGTTCGAGTTCTATAAAGTTAATCGGCTTAGGCTCTTGGCCTGTAGAATTCTGAAGCTCTACCAAGATTACTACTACTTCCTGTGGTGATAAATTTAAAATATTATATAGTTTCACTGTCCCATCTTATCTCATGGGTGTCGTAAAGCCGAATCCGAAAAGTTAGGAAATCTGGGCATAAAATCCTACTCCAATTCATCTGGCCATAACACATTCTTACAAAGGAGACACTGTTGGTGGCAATATTGTATTAATTTACGTTTATGCTAACATCTGACAAAATATGACATCCCTGTTCCAAAAGATCTCATTTAAAAATTGTTATGTTTGTCCTTAGCGGTAATGGTAAGCTGGCGACCTGGGGCTGCATCATCGGCTTCGTGGTCATGATGTGCTTGGACGTGGGCCTCGGGTAATCCTCATCCAACACCAACCACACCGTGCCTTCTCACCGGCGACTACTAAGCTATAGTATTAACGGTCTGAGATAAACCCTGTAAGTTAGATTGTAGATATTTTTGTATAAAAAAAAATACGTCAATGTAAATGTAGAGTATCATTTTATCGATTCCGAACGAATCTGTCGCAAAGTTTCGGAGTTAAGTTATTAGTGCGATTATTGCTAGCTGCTAGGAAATACGCAGCTGTATTTTAACAGTATAAGGAATGTGTCCCAATACTTTATTTATGTAATGAATGACTGATTATAAAATTCCTATGCAAAGTTGCCCCTTATTGTCCTTCAACCTTGTCTTTCTACGAAATAAAAAGCTTTTTATAAATTCAAAAAACAGTTACTCAATTGCATAATGAAACGATCTCAAAAACTTTTTATTCACCGGTCATTAAAAGGTTAAGATCCATCGGACTGAATAGTTTCACGACACTTAGGAGCTTGTACGTGTCCCAAATTTTGTACGTTTTCTATAATTGAGTGTATTGAGTACTCTAATTGGTTCACTACGGGTAGCGACGCCTCGTACTCCACCACGATATTCAATAAACCGCGGTGCTTTTTTTATACTTTAACGATTTACGTGGCACTGTTCTTTTAGATCTACTTTGTAACTATAAAAATAAACGTTTCATTATTAAAATTCATTGATTACTTTTTCTTTTTATAGTTAACTAAAATTAATTGCAACTGCAATATTGATCTAAATTAGCACAAATAAGCCCTTCAGACTTCCTGCACCCCATAAATCCTTTACTTTTAAAGTTAAGAGATTAAATAAATGTAGCTGATCATATTTAGATTTAATTATTACAATCAATAAAAAAACACTAATTATTTTTAATTCCGTGCCAAAACTGTTGTAATTAGTTGTAAATGCAAGAGTAGCGTGCTTTTTTAACTTTGCAAGCTTGATTATTCCGGGTCCGGTGCACTGTATGGCAATAAAGGACTAGCCAGCAAATATTTTATTCTGAGTGAACGCAAAATTAATATCCATGTTTAAAGTTAACATAAAAAGCTAAATTGTATAAATTAAAAAATGTATAAACGTTTAATTTTGAGATCGTTATCAACTGTCATAGTATTTACTAAACATAAAATAGTTGAAACATTTTATAATACAGGTAGCTCCCTTCTAGCCATTATAAAGCGTGTTCATAAATAGTGTAAAAGGTCAATGTAAGTTAGTTATTACTTTCGTAGACATACAAATATGCAGCAATCTAGAAAGCGTTTAGTAATGTTTGGGTTATACTCGGCCGTGCCACAGATTAACGACGACGCTTTCATTACTTCGACATTTAGGCTCACTTGCATCGTTTACTATTTTAATAAATATGTTTTGTTGTTAAATATATGTTTATTTTTATCGTTAAATATATGCTTTATTTAAATATATTTATTTTACATAACTATGGCATCTTTGAACAATCGTGGCAGCAATGACTTTGTTAAATGCGTTTAATATGTTCTGCCTGTTTCTGGGTAAATCGATTCGATCGTTACTTAGTATCCAAAGAAGTATTAAACAATATAAACAGAAGAGAGTCTTCTTGTTTTCAGCGTACCACGTACGTCTTAGTGGACCATAAGGTTTTAATATTTCTCTTTATATTTTGACTTGATTTGAATTGATTGAAGTAGAAATAATTAGATAGAAGATAGAAGAAAGAATTTGTTGAAGCTATTTGATTGAAGTTCAAAAACATTTAATATTACTGTTCAATATCGAACAAAGCGTTAAATAGGCTCAGTACAGTCACGAGCAATAATATGTACACATTTTCAAATTTTCTAAACTATCTGCACGTTTATCTAGACATTACAATATCAAAATGAATTCGTAATTTAGAAGAGGTTCCGTACAGTTTTGAATTAATCTTCGAATTTTCAATTTTGGATTGGCAGAACTTTAGATAACTGGTTTACAAAATGCGAAAATGTGTACATATTATTGCTCGTGACTGTACATTAATTACGATTATTTATATATTTATACAATAGTTAAGTTGACGATGCAAGTGGACTTTAAATAAGTAGTTATAATGAAAAGTGATACTTGAAATTACTTAAACATACTTACTACTAATAAATTTACTTTTTCCGATGACGATGCATACTAATTGTCATTTGAAGATGAAATTACAATACTAGTAAGTGCCACTAGTATGGACGAAATTCTAAAAAAAAAGATATTAATGTATGTCAATACATAAAGTAGTATTATGTAAGTAAATGTAAGATAATATTTATAATGGTATTCTAATTAATCAGATAATTTATAATTAATTATGTAATTTTAAATAGCTGTTGGCTACAGATTTTTTTATTTGTTCCTTTTGCATTAGTGGCGTCTTCGTAGTATCACGTAAATAGTTAAATAGCTGAAACTACGTTAAGCGGGCGTGCATCTCTATTCACAGTTGCAAAGCGCTTTTGTATGGAACCGCGCGTACAATCAGCGCAATATTACTTAGTCTAGTTAGCTTTCAGAAACATTTGCGCATTTAGAGTGACTAAGAAATCATTTAGTTTTAAAAATTGATTGAAAAATTCTTCGTAACAACTTCAACCCGGCCAACGTAGACTTGCGCGTGTTTTATAACGTAGTTTCAGCCATTAAAGATTTCTACTACGGGAACATCACTATGCACTATAACACGGTCACATTATCTTGAGACCTTGCTGGAATGCGAATTTCCCGCCCCGCTGTTTTCACCTCCCCGCGCTAGCCACAGCGGTTCAGTACGGTACGGCCGACTCGACGTAACGTCATCGACGCTAGGTCTCGAGATAATGTGACCGAGTAGTATATGGTTACTTCTTTATATAAATAATGTTTTTTTATGTATACTATGAGCCATATACAAAAAATGGATAGGAATTCTTGTAACGTCATATTTTAGATGACTTAGATTTCCATAAATATGTGACGTTTATTTGATACGTTACTTCCTGTCTATTTTTCTTATTTGTTTTGTATGTCTAGTAATAGTTTATTTTACACTAGATAGTGCCTGCGCCTCCGTCTGCGTATTTTAGACAATTCACTCAGTATTTTTATAAATTGTAGACTATCCCCGTTACTGATAAACGCCTCTTAAATTTAATCACTGTTTAGCGAGATTTTCATTACGAAAACCAACCTTATACCAAACAAATCCGTAAGAATTTAAGCTAATCACTTGACTAAAATTTAAGAGGCGTTTATGAGTAAAGGGGTATGTATTATTCTGATTTATAAGCTATATTATTGTAAAGTTTCATTAAAATCCATTCAGTAGTAAAAATAAAGTGATGTCTTAATATACTAATTGACTTACGATGTTTACTTCAGTGGTATGTGACGTGAAATAATCTCTTACTAGGCATACTTAATACTAAGCTTGTCAATTTATATCTGAATTTCTTAAAGTAAAATGTAGATTAGGCGTAGATAGTTAATTTGTCTCATCAAGCAATAATTAAAAAAATATATGAAAGTTTTTATTTATGAATTTGATAATAATTCTAATGTCTAGTAGGTTATCATATGAAACTACAGTTAGAACGATTCAAAATTATTACTTTAATTTAAGACTAAATTAAAAGACAATATTATAAAGATTTTATAAAAAAAATGTAATTCTTACTTAGTTATTTATTTTAATCTGAATTATTTTCTATTCTATTTAGAAGAATAGTATGGATTTCTAAATGTAGACTATGTAGATGTTCTAAATGTAGAGTGCAAGCAATATATAAAAATTTCTAATTAAAAAACTGACTCCTAAACTAAATCCTTGATGAGGATTAAAAATGAAATTTCTATACTCGTAGAACATCCATTTCCACATCGAGATATGATGTGACAAACATTAAAAAATACAACCAATTTAAGAATCTCCTCTTGTTGGAGTCGGTTAACAATACAAAAATATAATTATTACTAGGATTTTTAATGTATGAATCCAGTAAAAAGACAGTTTACACTTAGAAATCCGCATCATGAAAGCCATAAACTTTCCCAAAAATATTTATTGAAATATCGATATGTAATTATATCCAAAGTTTATTTTATTAATTTGTTAATATGCAAATTTTAAGGGTTTGATAATTATTAGATGTAATTAAGTGCATTTATTTGACTAAATGGTCACAGTGGCACAACTTTTAGTTCAATTATTTTCGTAATTAAGTTTACTTTTATTGTTTTTATATTATAAAAAATGCAGTATAATATGTGTATTATTATCATTTTATAATAATTTCCTTGTATCTGTGTGGTGGTAGGCACGGTAGACACACATAGCTGTCATGTTAAGGACGCACAGGGCCGCTCAAGAAAGAAATATTCGGAAGAGATCTGCCCATTGGACGTCCCTTAGCTAAGAGGATGATGATTAGGTACAAAAGAAAAAGGTATACTCTGTACTAAAATCGGCTAAAATAGAAGTTGCATGAGGACTATCTTTCTGTAGGACTTTCATGTCTTTCTTCAAAGAAGTAGGTAAGTATTTGCAGATAAATTCTGAGGCTTATGTGAGTATAATTAGGACCTAAGACTATAATAATATAATAGGCTGTTTCATCTAATTTTTTTTTTGTGAATCACCCAAATAAACGAATTTGCGCCGGTATTATGTATGTTGGTATCAACGCTCTAGTTTTTGGAGTTAGTTTTTTAATTAGAAAATTATTTTAAAACTATACAATCTTGCCTTCTGCAGTAGTGAAGCATTATTTGCGGTATACTGCTGCCGTTCACGTGGTCTTAGGTATAACTGCCTCCAATACCGTACATTTGTTGTGTAAGTCATAAAAGTGAATTTTCTGAATTTGCCTGGTCCTGCCTCAATGGCCACTACGGGTGAGCAAATTTTACTAATAAAAAATTATTAACTGAATTCAGCTCGTCCTAATGAGAGCTCTTAAAAGTAATATTTTAATAATTTAAACAGTCAAATGAACGTGCGCATGAAGAGTGATTTTACCTCGCAACAAAAGTTTTCCTTATCGAGTGTATTTAAATGGAACGGGAGCGATAAACGAGGCCCGCGCGGGTCGTCAATAAACCAGGAGCAATACAACCACCTCTTAGAGCAATCATATTTTAATACTGTTGTACCTTATCGTCTATAAAAGTTACTTTCTTTGTAGACAAACAGATGACGAAGGAGATATAAAATCTGTCTGTGTGTTACCACATCTAGCGTCATAGTTAGCAACCATCATGTCAATTCTCGTTCTGTAAAATTCGAAAAAATTAAATTTAAAAAGTTAATTTCGTTAAATTCTTTAACGTTGAATTTCAAAATTGTTGCTAAATATGTCGTCTATTTGTCTAAGAAGTTTAACATGCATTACGCCAAACTTGTACCAAAAAAAAAAAGAACTTCGCTTATTAAGTAAACCTGTCGGCCTTTTAGGACAAATCTTTTCCTTTGCCTATTAAGCGAATTGGCCACCGACCTATTATGTTAATTTTAGTTGTCAAATTGTCTTACCTATTGTATGAGATTTTGACAACTAAAGTTAACTTAACCGAATTTTAAAGAACGAGAATTGACATGCATACCTATTGAAATTGTTTTGTACCGTGTGTGTTATCGTTGCTAAACTCTCCCCATCATCTCTCAACATCTCACCCACCTATAGAATGACCATGCTGATGTGCTTAGGTGACCTATGTATACAACAATAAATGATAATAAAGATTATGGCAAAACCAAACAATTATTATTATTTATGAATCACCGAAATTTCATGCATGGAATTGAATCGCTAGGCCATGCCATACACAAAGGACAGTGCAACAGTGGGATACTGAAACCCACAAAACCGATAGATCTATTATTGTTGGTACACACAGCAACACTAAACACAGCAACTTTGAAATTGTGTCTTATTTCAAGGTATTAAGGTACATGAGTGTCTAGCTTGATTAGTTGCTGTGCGTACAGTACAGTTAATATTCGTTCGTTTCGGAAATGGTAGGATAACAGCATTCTCACTAACCAAAAGCTAACTGATTCATCTATCTGTCATTAAAGTAAGAGAGTCCGATTGGGCCCGATGGTCTGGATTCTGAAACGGTTCGCCAACAGTCATTTGCTCCATGAACGTTTGGCCAACAGAATCATTGAACCTTTAACTTTTTGCCCAAAAGTCATTTGATCCATGAACTATTCGCCAACAGAACGGTACGTCAATGAACGTTTGACCAACAGAATCTTTGGCCCATTTACTTTTCGCCCAGAAGACATTTGATCCATGAACTGTTCGCCAGTTGAACGGCTCCTCAGTGAACGTTTTATCAACATAATCTTAAACAGTTTAGCCTGCTAGCTGCTGACGAAAGTTTCTAAAGTCACCACAATTAATAAAAATCGACGAGTGGCGCCATTTTTGTCGTGGATGAATTAAAACAGTTTTAACAGGTAAATAATTTATGTTTATTTATTTAACGAAAAAAATAATAATTAATTTTACGTAACACGTAATTAATCACTCGTCGATTTTTATTAATTGTGGTGACTTTAGAAACTTTCGTCAGCAGCTAGCAGGCTAAACTGTTTAAGATTATGTTGATAAAACGTTCACTGAGGAGCCGTTCAACTGGCGAACAGTTCATGGATCAAATGTCTTCTGGGCGAAAAGTAAATGGGCCAAAGATTCTGTTGGTCAAACGTTCATTGACGTACCGTTCTGTTGGCGAATAGTTCATGGATCAAATGACTTTTGGGCAAAAAGTTAAAGGTTCAATGATTCTGTTGGCCAAACGTTCATGGAGCAAATGACTGTTGGCGAACCGTTTCAGAATCGATGGTCTGGGTGTTTTATATGTTCAATAATGTATAAAAACATTTAAAAAAGAGTATAATTATAGGTAAGTAAGTAATTTCTTCGTGTGGTGACGGAGTAAGAATACAATATGTCACCATCCCATCTCATCCAATGGGTGTCGTAAAAACCGACTAAGGGACTATCCGGGAATATTATCTTTACGAATAAAAAGAAGGAAAACTTGATATTAAACCCTATACCAATCCGTCTGGCCAGCGTGGTATTAGTAGGCCAAGTATCCCTCCGTCACGGGGGGAGGCCCGTCCCTGTACCTAGTGGGACAATAATGGGCTGTTAAGATGAAGTAATTTCTTAGCTTGTCGTTTTTTCCTCTCTGACTGATTAAGGACACGACCTCTTTTAACTCCGTTCTCAGTCAACAGACGACTACAACTGGACAAATGCCCAATGGCCATAAAGAACTTATAAAGACCTAACGGTTGATATCAGTGAGGAACGGCGTGGTGCTCAGCATTGGGAACATACGAGCATGTACGAAGATGTTTGCATGTAAACGAAAGTATGTTTCTGAGGATGGTATGTAACTACTGCGTCTTGTAGTCTCTAGCAAGCCGTGAGCTTATGATGAAAGGGTGTCATTAAGAAAAAAACAACGAATTTTTAACACCTTTCCTTATCTTTAGAGACTTTTCTTTTAGTGGGCCATAAATAGGTGATAAGAATATATTATTAATTTTTTAACACCTGTCTTTCATAAAAGGTTAAGACCATTATTACCTAATCAGCGTTCGTAAGTGGTAAACCATTTGTAAGTAAGAGATCCAATCTACAAAGTTATTACACGTATTTTTGTCATTAATAATAATTGCCAATAATTTGCGATCGTATGTAATAAGCAAAGGGATGTCTGTTCACCATTTTCATTTTAAAATTACTTTTTTTTGTAATTTATAAGGTAGGTTAAAGTAAGTATTTAATCGTTGAATAATTAATTTATTTTATTAAAACATGTTCTATGATTATACATAAACTTTTTGCTATCGTGGGAAACATTTTAAAGGCTGCCTTTAGCCTAGGCAGGAAGGCGTATTAGAGTCCCAGAAAGATGGAAACTAAAGCGGCAAACTGATCAGGATTCGCCATCGTAGATTGCTGTCAATCACTAGAACCTAGTCTCTAGACTCTACATTTTACACGAACTACAGGTGGACAAACTCTGAACTGTAAGGAAAGTAGATTAATATAAAAAGAAAAAAAATTGCCATAGCAATTACCTATATTTACCTATAATTGAAATGAATAAAGTTACTCTATATACATTTTTTACATAACAAATACGTCCTAGCCCTGCCAAAAAAGCTTAACTTAAACATAAACCCAGACGATGATTCCAGGCGCTCATTTTCAACTAGGACTGTGAAGAAAACTGTACTACCTAACAGACCTAACTCTACAACAGAAATATTTGTCCCTTGCCAATCCCTCCGTAACAACCTATTGTATTTTCATAGTCAGAAGAAAGGAAACGCAACACTTTAATCGCAAATTTTGCGATTGTGTTTGTATACCTAGTACCTAGGTATGTTTACAAATTGATCTATCGCATTCTAAACTTAATATTACTTTAACGCGTTACAAAGATTCCTCCCAAACACTATTGCTTTTATCCCCCTGTGTGCATCATTTATTAAAATTACCTTCTTTATTTACTAACTAGCTGACCCGTGCCCACTTCATTGGGCGGCGAAAAAAACGCGGCCGTTTTTTAAACATATTTCATTACTGCTCCACTCCTATAAGTCATAGCGTGATACTATATAGCATGACACTCCCCGATAAATGGACTATTCGACACAGAAAGAATTTTAAAAATCGGTTCAGAAGATCTAGTGATTACCCCCTACAACGTCACAAACACACAAACTTTACCTCTTTATGATATTAGTATAGATTACTGTCTTTACAAAGTTTTACTTGCATGTATGCTCATAAACTTAGCGTAGAGTTTATTTTATTTTATTGGATACATTTAAATATTTTTAATTTTAATTAAAAAAATTGAATTTTTAATTAAGCTTAACATTACTTTATTTTTTTTTTCATTTTTATTGCACTCCATAATGTTAGTTACAGGTCTTAATAAAATAATATTAGGTACAATTATGGACCCTGTAGGGCACGGCATTTTATGTAGAAGCTTAGTGAGGCAATTAAAAACTGCAATGTCTAACAGAATTATTGCGCAATTATCAATTTAAATCTATTTAAACGCAAAATGTTTTAACACAATTTATCCTTAGTTGATTTATTGTTTTTAAGCGCGATATGTGGTAAACTTAACAGTTTTATTTGATATTTTATCACAATTCCGAGAATTCACGGGAATCAACAGGAAACAATACTAGAGGTTTCCTCTATATAGTAAGTAAACTTGTAAGTATACCTACGTGGTGTTAGTGAAGTAATATCATGACAATAACTTAGGTACTTTCTTGCTGTCCGTGTGGTGACGGAGTAAGAGTACAATATGTCACCACCCTATCTCATCCCATGGGGGTCGTAAAAACCGACTAAGGGACTATCCGTGAATATTATCTTTACGAAGTAAAAAGAAGGAAAACTTGAAATTAAACCCTATACCAATCCGTCTGGCCAGCGTGATATTAGTAGGCTAAGTATATCTCCGTCAGGGGAGGAGACCCTTTCTTAGTCCAGAAAGCAAGACATCGTCATAACAGCCCATTAATGTCCCACTGCAAGGACGGGTCTCCTCCCCTGACGGACATATACTTAGCCTACTAATATCACGCTGGCCAGACGGATTGGTATAAGGTTTAATTTCACGTTTTCCTTCTTTCTATGTAAAGGTAATATTCACAGATAAGTCCCTTTTTTTGCGCTTTGACCAAATGGTCAAGGATCAACAAAAGAAAGATATAGGAAGGCAATTCATTTTAAAAACTTCTACAAGAAGATGTAAAATTAATCAACAATGGTCACTAAGGATAAACTTTATCTGGATAGCTTTAAAAAATAACTTGTTGATTAATTTGAGAACATAAGGGGAAATAAGGATTTCATTTTTCCCGGAATTGTTAAAAAACCAAATGACGTAATTTAAAAAAAAAGGTTACATGTCTATGGGACCAACTTAGAAATACTTACATATACTTACTGTGTAACTAAAAATAAGTTTCATTCTGATTGGTTATAAAATCATTGAGTTCTGCGTTATAAAGTTAAAAACAATGTAATTTTTTTGAGTCGGTTTAAAATATTGGATAACGAATACCTACCCTAAACCTTACTAAAAGATAAACATCAGAAATTAGGTTTGGCACTACCTCTATATAAATAATAAATAAACGGTTTTTCTACCTATCAGGTCACTCAAATATTATCAGAAATAATTTGCAATAAGTAATTAAAAAAGTCCTTTACTATTTTTAAACTCTAATCATAACAAATTTAAAATCTATTCCTATCTTCCAAAATCTATATCTACCCAATCTCCAAATAAATGAGATACAATAAATCATATCTGAAAGTATAGACGCAAACGTTAACAACCCTGTGTGGTGTCGGCAGGCGATGTCGACGGGTACGCATTAGAAAAATCGCTGTTAGGGCGCGCGGCGCTACGCGGTCATCGACCCCGCGCACCCAAACACCCGAATTCTTGTGCGTACGCGCCTCCTCTCCCCACCGCGGACGATGAAACCCTCTGAATGGAATCTGTGGCATGCATGCACGCCGGCGCGCGTGCGACGGACATAGCGAGATGCACTTACACCCGCATTATGCTAACTCGTTACCATAACTAAACTGTAACACATGCTCTACCAACTATACTATACTATCTACCTCTGGTTTTACATTTTTATACTGATAATAATGAGGTTTTTTTTTTGGAAAATTACTGCTAACTTACTCGTACTATTGATAGTGAGAGTTAATTAGTTTAACTGCATCTTGATGTTGAGTAGCAATTTACAAGAAAAAAAAGCAATTAACGTAATATGTAACATGTACGAAAACAATTAAGTAATAAAATAATGAAAAAATGCAATAAATTATAAGTAATAATTACACAACAATTGTTTATACATTCTTTAAAATTGTCGTGAACACGAATAAAAAGACAATAGTGACAAACAAGTGTATGCAGTGTTAGTCGGTAGTAAGCGGTCGTGTAGTGTTGTAACGTGAAGAAGCCCATCAGAGTGATTTCCATTCATTTGTTGACAATGTATGTGGCGGTGGCGGTGTGTGTCGGTCAGAGGGCGCGGCGCCCGGCGGGGTGCCCCTCACAGCTGCAGTCAGCCTCGTGCGCCCGCGCCCCGCGCACGCTGCATTGCAATGCTCGCCTATGCACCGCTACGCATCGTGCGCACGCGTTTTCGACCCGTTTAAATTTCGACCAAGTTGACGAGACCACTACCCTGCGAACTATCGCCCTTATGGACCTAGTGATAGGGTGTACTGGTGCCGCAGACGACTCATACGAATTCCATCGACTGAACGCCACCATCGATCTGTAGAGTCTCTGCACTCACCGATCGATGGACTATTACAGCTTTGTTTACGTACGTCGGCTGCGCATAAACACGTAAGTTATGCATATGTTACATGTCCCGTGTGTGCATTTCACAATGCGCTCGATTCGATGTGTGACTTATTTGTTTGTTTACATATTGAGTCGACTCGCTCAACGTCATAATACTTACTCTACTTATGTTTCCACTACTTTGTGCTTAACTTGTGTTATGAAGAGTCTACTAGTATACACAGAACTGCAATTGGTTTCAATTTAAACTTAAATTTAAAACCGTTAATGTTAACACGCGGTATGTATGTGATGAGTGACAATAGACTCTGTATCGTTTGTCGAAGGTATAATATTGAGTATACCTGTGTTTAGTATAAGTGCGCAATTCTTGTTGTTGGCATCGGAAGTGGTCGCTCGACGAAGCAGGGTAGCTGAGGGGCTGCACACACCTGCCTCTCCCGCCATGTTTGCTTCTTATCGACGATTATTTACTTTATATTGTGAACCGTTAAATAAGTCTTACTGATAATGTATAATGCTTGGTTTCTTAATAGAGTCGTTATCTTTAAAACTGTGGAGAGTCAATTAACAATAATTTAGTAAACTCCGACTACACTATAGTCAACGCCATGTCATCCCAAACTAAGTACACCATTAAACGAGAATAGAACCCAAGACCAAGTAGTCAAACTATAAGAATGGTGCCACACAGATAGTCAATTTATACGACTACTGAAATTATTCAACAACTTTCCTGATTGCATCATATTTCACAGGAACCAAATTGCCATCGACTTATTATCACTTTTAAATGTTTTGCGTTAACATTTCTACTAAGTACATACTAATACATTTCAATATGATGATTTTTATACAAACACGCTTGTCTTTTCCGAACAGAAGAACTCATTATAACAGCCCATTAATGTCCCACTGCAGGGACGGGCCTGTGGACGGGCCTCTTCCCATGACGGAGGGATACTTGGCGTACTAATACCACGCTGGCCGGACGGATTGGTATAGGGTGTAATTTCAAGTTTTCCTTCTTTTTATTTCGTAAATATAATATTCACGGATAGTCCCTTAGTCGGTTTTTACGACACCCATGGGATAAGATGGGGTGGTGACGTATTGTATTTCTTACTCCGTCACCACACGAATAAACAGAAGAACTCGATACTATACAAATATGAAACTCTAAGTGACTCTACATCGCTTTCGATATTCTAAAACACAAGCTTTTTATTCCTATAGCCCAGCAACCGCACTACTTTACAAAGGTGGTTCAATCTACTACATGTATATGTTACGGGCAATTTGATAAATCCGGGCACTATTAATAATGACCGGTCTGTATTAATAATGCCCGTCTCAATTGGGCAATGTGATTAATACAGCATAATTAATCACTTTTCCCGGCCATTATGAATAAGGCCCACCCTATCTTGGGCAAAGTAATAAAATAGGTGAACTGTAGTGTTTTTGTTTATTAAATGAAATTAAACTTACAAAATTTTCATGAAAAGTTAACAAAAAATAAACTATTGGACATAGTAGTTAAAAAATAAACATTTTACTTAAATGTTTCTGGCACTCGCCGGCCGCTGCCGCGGCCCGCTCGCTTCGCTCGCTCGGCTCGTGCGCGTTGTGGTCGCCATACTAACCTAACCTAACCAACTGTTTCTGACTTTTGGCTTAATTTTAGGTTTTAGCTTTTTTTAAGCTATCTCAAACACTAACTTATTACATGGACCACGGGTCATCGGCCATTATTAATAAGGGCCGGTCAAAGTGATAAATTTATCACTTTGCCCATCGTTATTGGGCATTATTAATAAAGACCGGTCCTTATTAATAATGCCCAGTTTATCACGTTGCCCGTAACATATACATAAAATATATCAATCAATCAACTAGCCTATTTCAGTCCAATGCTGGACATAGGCCTTTCCCAACACGCGCCAAAGAACTCGGTCCTGCGCCTTCCGCATCCAGTCCGACCCATACAAAATATATAAGTAGGTACCTATCGTATCCAAATAAATAAATGCCATCTAGAATGAGAACCTTTAGGTAGCTTTATTAAAAATGTCATACAAACATCAAGCCATTTTCTGACCGATTCTCAAATAAATTTCGTGTCTTAAGCCTATCTCTTGCATACCTTATTTCACCATTTATAAACTAATACAGAACAGAAACTCATAGTGCGAGAATTGTATAAAAAAAATGAAACATTGCAAACATATTCGCAGAATCGTGCTATTCTATAAATAACAAAGGAACACAAGCTTACCTTTGGGCAAACCATAACTTTGTTTACCTGCCAAACTGATTATAAACTCACTATGTGAACCAATATTCCATATTTTTCTTACAACTTTATAATTGTATGCAACTGTAAAGGCAGATCACACTGAATGGTAGTCTTGCAATTTTATGTTAAATGTCTTAAGGTAGCGAATTTCTTTGTTTTCTAAAGTTTGGTTCTTCTTTCATATTCGTATTAAAAATGTAAGTCTTGAAACTATTAAGCAAATAAAGAACATGAACAGTGTATCAATTTGGCAAACGCATGCTCAGCCCTGTTATTGCAAAGCACTAGCCGGCACACTAGGCGTTTATGAGTAAGGGGGTATGTTCTTCTGCATATGGTATTTAGAGTCTTTACCATCAAGGGAGCACTTAGATCGGCTCGTTACTGTGTTTTATACAAAATAGATATATTTCCTAACGGCTTGACAAAAGAATCTCTATGCTGCTATACGAACTTTTGAGAAGGACAAAGATTATGATGATGTAGTAAACTATCTAGATATCATACATAGGCGAGGTTGCAACAAACAATCATTCGTGCTAGTGTAACAAATATATTAGAACTAAAAGACTCGAAATGTTGCCATTAAAATCATTCAATATCTACCAATCGACAATGTCGTGAACAAATTCGAATGTCTTATAAAAGAGGTATTAAACTTTGACGTCAAAACTGACAAAATGTAGTTGGGGGCCTCCGCGCTAAAACTATCAGAGGTGATAATGAGATGCGCAACAGATTCTCGCGTAACCCTGTCTATGTACCTGACGACGACAACACAACTACTAACCGTAGTTATGTACAATTATGAAATTAACTAGGGGAGAGGGGGGCATAACGGGGACGTTAAGGAAAATACACTAAAACATAATCAACGCAATGTATTTATTAATTAAAACTAATCACAACACTTTGGTTACTAATTAACCTATCATTTGGTATAAAATTTGGTAATGTAAATAATCATACTACGTCATAATTTTAGTTTTTTTAAACTTTAAGGAAAACCCCATCGTGCCCCAGGGTAGGGCCAGTACGGGGTACGTATTTAGTTTGTGCCACAATACAAGCAAATGTGGATTTCTTTTGCATTGTTGTCGTCTACATCAGCACAAGCTGTATGAACCCACCGTCCACATAGTTGGAAAGCCACCCAACCTTCCAAAGACTTTAAATAAGTATGATTCATGTCCAGACAATACAGGCACATGGTATCCTCGTTGGTATTTTCTACATCAGAGGCAGCTTTTTGGGATTTCTATTTCTTAGCGTTCTTTTTTAACTTGGGATCATTCGGATTGGAATACTTTTTTGGTCTCTTAAGTTTTTCTCGTTCTTCTAACTCCAGTATGCATAACGGGGTACCCCATCGTACCCCGCAACCATGTCCCCGTTATGCCCCGATTCTCACATTATTTAAAATAACAAACTGAATAAAATTACTGACGCTTAGAGTATTTTTGTCCAAAACATATCAATAAGTAATGTATCTATAAAAACAAAATAAATAAATCATAGTATTCACTTAAAAACTTACCTTTTTACGTGTGTATTCGTAGTCACTCAAAATTACATAGAATGATGTTAAAAATAATTTTCTGTTATAAAAAATAAACGCGCGCAGTCTTGTCGCCTGTC
Organism: Schrankia costaestrigalis; assembly: GCA_905475405.1. Classification (NCBI taxonomy): domain Eukaryota; kingdom Metazoa; phylum Arthropoda; class Insecta; order Lepidoptera; family Erebidae; genus Schrankia; species Schrankia costaestrigalis. The sequence goes on from FR997838.1 coordinate 11,850,656, forward strand.
ATTGTCAGACTTATGAGAGTTATAAAACGGCTACCTACCTATTAGCGAAAACAAAACACATGTAAAGTGTGTAAGTTTTAGTATTTGAGGGTGGCCCCGTCGTGCCTCGCGACCCCGTTATTCCCCCCTTCCCCTATTTACCATACAATTGTATGCAAAATTTTTGTCAAAATGTTTATTTTTAGGCAGCTAGGCTGCTATTTTTAGCTTCAAGATTATGCATAGCCGTAAGCAGGAATCAGAGTTTCATGAAAATTCGGTCTACCCGCAACAAACTATAAAGTTTCTCTGCAGGGATTGAATTACAGGGCACTGCAAACACTTTGATCGTATTCACACACAGTCAACACAGAAGATGGTGTATCTTCTGTGTTGACCGTGTGTGAATCCGCAAGATGAAGTACTGTTCCAATTTTTGGCTGTTCGCAGTTTTCGGCTCTGCCAAGGTCCTTGATACTTATACATGCTTGCTGCTTGCATACTTGATACACAACAACTAAGTCTCCAAGTATGCGTAGTCACTACAGCTCCTTTTTATCCGGTTTATTTATATTCGTCTCAGACTAAAAAGGTTCAGAAATTCGTTCCTATGCCGAACTGAGGATCCCTACGGCTCCTTTCGTCAGAAATCAGAAATACGTACTTGAGAAACGTACTTGAGAATCCCGAAAAAGTTTTTGTTAATTTCACATTTCCAACTCTTTAACGTAGTCAGTAGTGTAAGTACATTAACCTACACATATTTTTTATCATTCGAAATAGAATTATATTTATTTTTATTATACTTATGTCATATATTATTAGACGGAGCTCTAATGTATCTATGCTAAATTACAATTATATAAACATTCTTAGAGAATGAAATATTGACAGTAATGACACAGATGACAATGTTATACAGTTCTAAAATTAAACACAATTTCGAACATTTTCTATCAAACTACCGTACGTTGATCGTTTGAATCGAATGTGTGCATGTATTGTAAATTCTTATTTTGATTTTTATATTATTTTAAATTGTATTTCTAATTTGAATATCCTAATATTGAATATTTCAGTGGCATCGCCATGTTTGGTTTCCCTCTTAGGTTATCAATCTGCCTGAATTGCTCGGGTATTTAACACAGCCTAACATACTACGGTTAGGTTAGGTTAGGCAGGGTTCATTGACTGGTATGTTAATTTTATATAGTCTCATAACAGTTACATTCAAAACCATAAAAATACACGTAGAAAAAGTGGTCACGGTAATAAAATAATGTCATAAGTGTTAGTTATTACAAAAAATCTGCCGAATTCATTTAAAATTCAATTAATTTATTTTGATTTTTGTAAAAAGGTTTTCTATCAATACGTCTGATTAAATATTTATTGGTCATTGATTGTTAGCGATTGCTGAATTTCATAGCAACCGTGTTTTTTCCAATTTTTTTTATAAATGCCAACCGTCAATTGTTATTTTCATTGTTGTACATCACTGACTATATCTCGCCGATATTACATAAAGGCGACATTTATATAAATGATACATAAACATTGTTGATTTTATGCCTTCCACGGGATGAGATGATAGGGACATCAAATGTTTTTTGAATGCGAATGCAAGTGAATGCTTGCATACATTCGCCGTGTGGTCGTACTATAGACCACCCAATACTTAGCTCCCCGTGGGTTTGTTTAGAGACAATTAAGACATAACGATACCGGGTATCTGCGCCCACCTTCTACATGCTATTAATATGTACTACGAATATTAACTGTACTGTACTATGGAGACATTTCAACATAATTATTTATTGACTATGAAGTGAGTAGAGATTGAACGTATTTGTTTGATTTGATTGTGTTTTATGTTGCGTCTTAACTCTTAAATGGCTGGATCAATTTATATGAAATTTGGTGTGGATGTTGCTGACAATGTGGATGAGTACATTGGATACTTTTAATCTCGATAGAATGTGGATTACAGATTCTTCAAATCAAATTAACGGAATGTACATCCACGCAAGACAATCAATAAAAAAAAATTGACTTGCGTAGGATTTGAATCTGCGACCTCATGCACAGAAGACGAAACCTTCTGCCGACGCACCATTATACATTGGTTGTATTTACTTACAAGCTTTGCTTAGTTTGGAACTAGATGGCGATGTGTGAATGTGTGAGAGATATTTATTTATGTGGTTATATAACATGACTGCTACGCAGAGGTCTCAGGTTCGATTCCCGCTCAATGCAAATCTTTGTGTGCATGAGCATGATTGTTTGCATTGGTCTGGGTGTTTTCTATGTACGAGTATAATATGTATGTATTTACAAAAAAAAAGTATTTAAGTATGTTTATCCGTTTTCTGGTACATACTTTTTATTTATTACTATTTATTTATTAAAACAGTAATATTCCAAATTTTAATAAATTTTCACTAAAAAATCGATCAAAATACGTTTCGTATCTAACAAATAAACACCCATACTAAGGACATAGAGTAATATAACATCATACAACAGTTATGTTTATAATTAGGTATGTTTGAGAGTGACAGGCTGTACGAATAAGAATCACTCCTGAGCATGACGTCACCTACATTATCGCGCGCTGTATATAACCTCGCATAGGCCGTTGATCTACATCTAATATGTATCTAGACGGTACCTACCTAGTACGAAATACCTACTTATATGTACCTATGTAGTCATGTAACTTCTAAGAAATACAATACATATTAAGATAAAACTGCCTCGGTGGCGCGACGGTAGAGCAAGCGACTGCCGCGCACGAGGTCGCGGCTTCGATTCCCTTCAGAAAAGAGGAAGGACAGTTCTTTGTGTGATCAACAAATTATTGTCCTGAGTCTGGATGTTTTTTGAGTCCGTTAAATTGATGTTTGTAAAATACCTCGCGACACAGGGCATGATCTTTAGCAGTTGTCAAGAAAAAGAAAAGAAAGATTCAATTCCATTATTGAAAGAAAACTACTAACCCAAAAACTGTAATAAAATTATTTTCGGTTTGGTTTAATACATAATAATATGTAAGAACAAACAGTTATAACAAAATAAACTTTCGCTTTAATATTATGTTAGAGGTATCGGGTTCGATTCCCGCTCTTGCAATTTTTGTGTTCATGAACAAGAATATTTGCATTGATCTAGGCATTTTCAATGTATAATATGTGTATATTGTGCGAATAAAATTATGTGTTCTTATATAGAACTCTATTATTTCTTACAGAAGGAAGGAACCGTCAATATCACTGATTATGAATTAACTAATGTCCCGTAATAAGGACAGGCCTTACCATAGACGAAGGTAAACTTGACCTACTAATACCACGCTGGCCAGACCCCAAATTATACCTTCTTTTGCTTTCGTAGAGCTGATATCTGCGTTTTTCACTTACGAACCACATGAGACTGGATAGGGTGGTGATACAAGGCATAGTATAATATACCAAACATGGTCTAAGTAAAATTTTATAAAAACTATTAATTTCTCTTAACTATTTATTACAACGCCAAATATATTATTTCAATTCAAGGCCGATTAGCAACGAAACTATTGCGAAAATTTTTATTCAGTCTTCTGTAAAGGTTATTATTGAGCTGTCTTTTATTCGCAATATGTATAGTAAATGCATTATTAAAAGTCCGTTAATGTCCCTCTGCAAGGACAGGACATCTCCAGTTATCATTATATCAATGTCCTACCTGTAAAAGTAATACTGGCCAGACGGATTGTTATAGAACTCTATCACATGTTTTCCGTCTTTTGTTTTTGTAGAAAATATATCTCCAAATTTTCCGTAAGGCTAAGTTTTCCTTTTTCCAACACTGGAAGGTAGTTAGCCTTCAGTAGGTCCTTAATATAGTAAACAGATTTAGTATAATTATCAAACAAAAAGGGGAAAAAGTATAAAAACAAAACAAAGAAAATTAACAACAACAAATAGTGATGACAATGAAAAATTTGCTTACAACGAATTTATTTCAAAATATCTTAAAAAAGTGATATGTATAAAATAATAAAATAACGTTATTAAGCGTGTAATCTTTAGTCCATTATACTATGTAAAGGTCTATCAATCTAAATGAGTAGTGCGTGGTACGTTTTATCGCGTGCAATCACTGCTCGCGAGTGTAGAGTGCGCGGACGCATAGAGCCGGCGACGCCATTCTCATCGATTTGGACATCGCGAATTCGCAGACAAATCTAACAAAAAAACCAGTCTGAATATTTCGGTCGGATCTATTAGTAAGTGTGTCTTCGTGTCGAGAGGCGATAATGAGGAGTGCAATAGTGACGTCACGCGGGGGCACACGAGGGGGGGCGAGGGGGGCAGTGTGTTCGGGGTGAGGGGGGGCGCGGGACAACGAGGACGCAGAGCCGAGCGCCCGTTCATTGTAGTTTTTCGATTATTGTTTAATTAGGGCGAAGCGGCGGCGGAGCGGCGGCCAGGCGCGATACATGCGCGGCCCGCATTACTACGTCACACGCTGCTATATGCTTTACATTCGGATGTGCTTGTACTGATGGACTCTTATTACGATCTCATCAATAGCGAATCTTTAAATGATTGTCATATCGTCGCCTGAATGCTTATTTGCTCAACCGACCATTTTGACGAATTTCACTTTTTAATGCCATTTTATTAAGGATCAAATTGCGGTTCGATTGGTATATAATACTTGCTGTTTGGACTTAAAATACATTATTTATAAGGAATTTAAGTTTTTGAAAACTAACACAAGAGAATTTAAGCTTAATGCTTAATTGCTCAAAGTCCGTAGAGAAACACCAAACGTGCATCCGAACATCGATTAAGTGCTTAAGTATTCAATCTCCTCACAGGTAACCAATCACGACATCGCATTTTGATGACGCAGTACGCCGCCATTATTAATTTATTTTGTGACGAAGCTGGTGCTCGCACGCATTTGAGTTAAAACTAACGCGAAATATAGAAAAAACGTATTAATTTTAATAGAAAACAGTACCCGAAATGTCAGTGACGAAATATAAATCGGAAAATATAGTCACAACAATAGAAAAGAATCGGTAACTTGTATTTTTGTTAACATTTCTTTGCAGATTATCACTGCGTATCGTTAACTTATAGTACAGGATGTTTAAATTTAATTCTTATAATTTCCGATTTAATTAAATCTTTGAATGAAATTGTGACGTATCTATAAATGAACAGATTGTTTCGAATATTTCGTAAGGTTGTAAAATATAACTAATATAATAATAAAAAATATTGCTTTTGTGCGGCGACTGTCAAAATATACCTGCTACTTGCATGTTTGCTAATTGTTAAATGGGTAAATTTCTTAGCATTAAATGGGTAGTTTTGTGTTTACGTATACCTTACGCTTTGTGTTCGCAATGATGTTAGATGCTAGATAAGAAGATTAATACTATTTTTTACTCGCCACAGATCCATTGCTCACATTGTACATCTATTTTTATTATGTCCGTTGCTTTGCATTTTCTTCCCTGTTTTGGATGAGAAATTCAGAACTAATTACGCCGTTGAGGGATGAATAGCCCTTAAACTAAAGAATTCCTTATGAAAACATAAAGAATCGTCAAAAAAAGGGTTAATTTTCTTAAAAAAAATCCATTCTAAATTGTTTAAATAGTGTCAGTATATTAATTATTTTTTATACGTATAGGTATGATCTTATCACCGTTTTATTTTCAATTTATGTCGTTTTTATTGTACATATTGAAATGAAGAAGTAGAGTCACGGTAATACCATAGTTCCATTTTATGTTGACATTACGTACGATGAATCAAGAATCCGACGAAAGAAGAATACGACGAATAAGGACTAATTCAAATCAGACACTAACCGAAAAGAAAATAAAATATATTAGAAGTACCTACAAATATATGAAAGCTGACGACAAAGCCTTTATGGAATCTCTAAGGTTTTGACAGGATCAGACAACATAAGCAATACCAGGCGAAATAAACGATCTTGTATCGGTACAAAAACAAAAAAATATTGTATTTTTTATTTATACTCGTATTGTATTATGTATAGGTACCTAGTGTAGCAACCAACCACATTCTTAATTTATGAAAAAAAAAATCTGCTGGTCAAAAAAAGTTGGGTTTTTATTTATTTTATCACTTTTACCAATATGTGTTGTGAATTATTAATAATTACTACTAAAAGTAAAAAAATTCAATCGATTAATCACATTTACCAAAACATGTAATTATTATTAATAATAACCGGTAATTATTAATAATTTTAAATTAATCACATTTACCGTAACATTATATATCAGTGTTTTTTTTTTAAATTCTGTGTTTTTTTAATAATAAATAGCCAGTTAACTAGTTTTTTTTTTACCACGATACACAAACACACTGTATTTGGTTATAGGGCACTTAAGTACTAAATATATTCGAATGCAAAATGCTCAACCTCCACTCCAGTAGTGGTCTATCTCCAATTGCATAATTTGTTTTGTGTTTATTTGCTCAACCTCCATAAAAAATTGTGAAAATAAACATAACTGTTTGACTTTTTAATGATTATTTGTAATATATCATTTCATAAACACGTTAACTATTTTTTTAATATAAAACTTTTATAAAATCATATTATTTGCTTAAACTAATCAATAAAACGTCTCTGGTGTAAAATGTTGCAAATGGAGGTTGGACACTTAAGTATTCGTGCGACGATATGCAAAACAATTTACGTTATTATTTTATAATATTTTTGTTGTCATACATTATTTACGAATACTGCAAAATAATTCAAGAAATAAACTTGATTTAAGAAATTGCCTAACTTAAAAATCATATTTTACTTCGGTCCTTCGAATCGACCATCAAAAATCGCATTTCAACAAAAATACTCTATACATAATACAAAGAAAGTCCTTCCAAATAAGTGTAAGTATAGTTAATAATTGTTGCGGTGCAGACAGTGTATAGGTTGGTAGCGACTGGCTCGCTATCTGCGGGCGGCGACCGCGCCGGGGGCCCGCGGGGTTAGCGGCGGCGGCGCGGTGCGGGAAAGAGCGCGTAAAAAGGCGAGCGGACAGTGGATCCACCGCCAAGCGCCTTTCACGAGGTCGACGCCCGCCAGAGGCCCGTCCAAATATACCGCCGCACCCCTCACCCCCTCACACAGTTCACAATTTGCGGGCGCATGCGGCTGAAGCTGCAGCCATCGTGGTAACCACATCTAGGTATTACTTCAGACATATAGAAGTACTGCTATGTCTCTCAGACAGATGGGAGGCCCAACACATTCCTTGGTTGGACCCAAAGATGGTCTAGAAAGCAACATAGAGTCAAATGAAAAAGTGAAATTCCATCGTTCAGAACTAATGATATCATTTATTACGTTAAATGTAATGCCATCAACAATTCTGAAACTAATCTTTTGTGATATGTGTCCTAACATGTATTCATATCTATGTATAAAGTAGTGTTATGTTGTGAGAATGAGACAAGTTATTGCAAGTCCAAAGTCCACGGCGGCGATCTGTTAGACATTCCACAATACGTTACTGAGAGTCCTGCTCGCGGCGCAGAGTGGACGTGCGCACTCATCGACTATATCCAGGCCAATGCCGTACCTAAACTAGAAAACTATTGTCCTCGATGTTCCGACCGATAACCACTATATTATATAAAACAAACCGCAACCTTATAACCGTTGCCTAGACTTTATATTCGCGTGGCACAAACTCGTGGAGGTTGCGCGTGAGATATGTGAAGTCGCGGCATGCGGGTCGCGCGGCGTTCTCACGCTTTGAATATTCCTGCTCCCGGCTGCCCCTCCTCGCCCCTTGTTCCCCCCCCCCTCCGCCGCGACACCATCGGCCCTTCAATGACGTCCCCTGACTCCCACTCCGGCTGTCCTCACTCTAATTGAATGAACCTCACTAAGTCTGTTTACATCCGCAGTGCTCTCCTACGTCTCAACATTTACTACATTCGATATAATTGATTAAGTACCTACTTCGTCCGCGCCAGTACCAAGTTGACACCGACTACATATCTACATGTATGATTCTAACAAAGAACTGAATGTGAATGCTTAGAAGATACATGTTAATTGTCTTATCTTTACCGATGCGAAACTGCGAGTATGTAGGTATGAGCAATCTAATATTTGCTTATAGTTATTTGTTAGAAATTCGTAATTTGATGTTAAAACTTGTTCTTTAACTCATTTATCTAAATTTGTTAAATTCCATAAACTTCTATGTATAAAAGACACAAAATACGAGGAGTCGCACATAAACAATACAAGATATAATGTAGTTCTTGTACAAGTCAGTAGAGACAAGGTGAATGAAATGCGCATAAGTGATTAGTTATCGCGCGCGCTCGTCTCTTTCCCATGCTTCACAAGTATTCATTATATTTCTTACATATAAAGGTCACAATTATTATTGACAACAATATTAGTAAGAGAGTGAATAGGTATTAGTCATGTACGGCTCCGTGCGAGATGAGCGACTCTCCCACGGTTCTCAGACACATCGTAACACCAATCATCCTTGACTTACATTTTGAAAATCGTACCTTTTGTGTGGGAGTAAGTTTCCGTGAGAACTGAATAGTTTAAATTTCACGCGGCTACGGGAAAGATTAATGCCGAAATACGAACAAAAGGATATTTCCCGCAGTTTAGTTAAATATATTCAGTTAGTTCACAACTCGATCATATACAGATTGATATCTACTAATGAATAACAGATACGCGACTTGATTTATACAGATAATATTTAAATATTATAAAGTCGCTTTATGTTTGGGAAATAAGAATAATTAAATATTCCATATAAATTCATTTTTATTGGAATCGTGTGTATCTTTGGAATGTAAATATACTTATGGTAGAATTTAAAATTTCTTTTTATAAATAATAACGAATCTCTTATAAATATGTTCTCACAGAACCTGTGCTAACGGTCAACTTGATATTATGTTTTTCATTCATATATATCACTTTTAGTTCATAATCTTATATCAATGATTTCTTTCCTAGAGCTACTATTTTACTCGTATTAATGGCCATTAATAAAATAGGAGTAACAAGCACTACTATGTGTTCATTACTACATTAAATCTTATCGTACAATAAATGAATATATAATTAAGATTTAAAACCACCTAGCACCAATGTACTTATTTTACTTCTTCTTGAGATCCTATCCTAGGTCCTTCAACGTGAAGTGGAATCTTATCAAGCAGCCACAAAAGAGGTCATAATATTATAATGTTTGCAATTATTGCAACTGGCAAGGTAGACATTTCAAATTAAAATCACACTGGTAGGTAAATAATAAAAAAATTCATTAACAATTACTTAATCTAAATTGTTAAAGATATAAACATATATTTTAATGTGTTAATTCAAAAGAATTAATCGTCTTTGGCCAAAATCGTCAGTGTTTGTTTGTCCCACAGACAAAAATATGGGAAAATGTTAGCTCCCACGAGAACTTCGTACCGCGGCCATAATCGCACGGTTCACAATTAGTAAACAATATGTATACAATTTCAAGTCTTAACCCCACGGAACTGAGTCCTTTATTATAAGGAAATATGTTACAATGAATACAATTAATTATTATATTGAGTACATATTGCTAGTTTTGTTTATTGCGAAATATTCTTCTATTATTTATTATTGGCAATATCCTGACCTTTGTGTGGTTGAGGAGTAACAATATGTTTATGTTGGTATGTATAAGAATACTTTAATATGCTATGGGCGTCGTCGTAATTGACTAAAAAGGATTCTTAGTATATCTATTTAACCAAAAAAAGTTTTGCAGAAATTATCTATGACCAAACCTGAAGTAATCATGGAAGAAACAAATTTATAGAAAGTACGAGTATCAATCAATCAATCAATCAATCAATCAATCAATCAACTAGCCTATTGCAGTCCACTGCTTGACCTGGACAAGGTCTCTCCCAACACGCGTATAAACAAATATAATTACAGTTCCGATGGACGGTACAGGCCGGTAATTTCTTATTTTATAGTTTTTTTAAACAAACAAAAAGATTCACTAATTAAATTAAAAGTAATTTTAAACTATCGAATCTGAAGCGTCAATCTCGTAAAATAAATCGTAATTTGTCGACAACATTAGTGTGTAATGGCAACAAAAAAGACCTGTGCGTTTTTGAACACTTTTATGCCCAATTAAATGCATATCTTTCATCGTCTCCAACATCTTTCGTGGCGGGTACGATGGGCTCTCCCATGGTTAGTAAACAGTACGTAAACGTAACAGTACGTAAGAGATTAGCTCAGCACGTAAACGTAACAGTACGTAAGAGATTAGCAGGTTAGGCTGTCAGTCTTCGCAAGAAAAAAAGGTCGGCTACGGTATTCTCCAATGCAAGTGATTTACTAACAATCATACGATGCCTTCAAGTTCCAAACTGAGCAGAATTTGTGCTTTGGTAAACTAGATAACGGATAAACATACTTAAATACTCTTTTTTAAAATACTTTAACATTAACATACTTAAAAAATCCTACAATGATATATCTACCATACAATGATTTGCATGCTTCACTCGCAACTTGACTTAATGTTAATCAAACCCAAGACCTCTAGTTAATTATTTACTATAACCGCTATACCATAAGGTTGTTATGAATAAAATCATTACACATAAACAACGAGGCAATTTAGCAGAAAACTTAAAATAAAAGTAAAACGCTGGGAATATTCTGACGTCAATAAAACTTGACCATATCCACACACAAAACTACATTGGTTTCATTGGAAAATAACACTTATTACATTGTGTTAAGGTATATGGGGGTCTAGGTTGATGTGTTGCTATTGATACATAGCAATCAACATAACTTTGTATCATATTACGAACATTTTTATTACTAGGTAATTAGTGTAGGCAAACAATGTTGGTACTGTGCATGCACCTTACAGGCGCGAGACCACTATGACGTATATACGCTTTTAATAGGCATGTTAACGGAAATCCGAATCAAAACTTTACTTGACAGAATCGGATATGATCGGATCTCGGATTGGAGGTCGAAATTCATTCAATTCCTACTCTTTTTTTTCTGTTTGATAACCTTATTATGTTGAGGCTGCCGTGCACTACGTTTGGATTCCTAGACTTCGTACTAACAAATAATTGTTCTGAGTCTAGTTTATCTTTCGAATCGTCACAATCACTTTTTTAAATTTCATTTTCATCATTATCATATTATCCTAAAGCCGTTCACTCCTGGATGTAGGTGTCCTTCAACTCCTTCCACCGCGCGCTGATCTAAAAAGATCTTTACATGGACGGATGGATAATTTAAAACAAAAAAAAATCAAAAATCTAATACACTGCCTCACAAAACTGCTTGCGCAGATTAATTGAATTGTCCATTCCTCTTTATAAAAACTAAATAAGAATCCAAAACAATTTGCCATTCCAACCGTATCCTAAAGATAATTCAAAAATCCGTATCCGTACAAAGATTCAAAACCTCATATCCCTAACGTCCCTAGCTCGTTTGCCGAACGCGCCTAGCAATGTTTCGAAGGCGACACCAAGACTTCCGCGAAATGGAGCAAGCATCTCGCTACCTTAGCGACACACAACACTATTGACATACTTACAAGACTTGAGTATCATGTTCATTATTAAGTTTTACTTTATTATTATTTAGCTTCCGAATGCAATTTCTGTTTTGTTTAAAGTTTTTGCGTAATTTTTCCTATCAAGTCAAATGTCAATAAGAGCAATGACGTATGCGTCTCTACCGTTCATATTTGAAACGAATTACGTTAACATTATGTAAGCTTTGGTTCCATCCTTCCTATGACCTTGGGTGCTTCAAACATAGTTCGAAGAAGCATTTGGCCAGACCGGCAAAGTGATGATGACAAAGTTGAGACTGACGTTTCATATCTATCATCCGTTTCCCTTATTCCTGTTCGTGCTTTCCATCTGGTTCGATACACTTATATCGCAGTTATCCGTGTGGCGACGTAGTAATAATACAATATGTCACCACCCCATCTCATCCCATGGGTGTCGTAAAAACTGACTAAGGGAATAACCGTAACTACTATCTTTATGAAATATAAAAAAAAGGAAAACTTGAAATTAAACCCTATACCAATCCGTCTGGCCAGCGTGGTATTAGTAGGCCAAGTAACTCTCCGTCACGGGAGGAGACCCGTCCCTGCAGTGGGACATTAACAGGCTGTTATGATGATATCGCAGTGTCATTACAAAAACAAATGGAATTAGCGTCTATAGTAAAATACTCTTAATGTTGATGTCCGATGAACGAAAACCAATAAGAAGGTAAATATTTTGACAGATAGGAGTGACGTCAAAACGGTTTTGTAACTGTTTTGACCTTATGATAAAAAATTTAACCGAAATTTTTGATCTGGTGCATGTTTATTGAACTCTTGAAAACGATTTTCTTACCAAGGAGATGACTGATACATTCTAGCTTAGCCTGGCAGGTGTGAACTGTTAACTACCGCTGAGCAACTCTTTTCTCTTATGCGATTAGAATATCAAGATAGAATTTTGTTACACACACCACACCAAGTTGGAACTCTAGTAGAACAGCAGTAAGAAACTTAAAAACAAATATTATTAGTAAATAAATAAATAATTTTGATTAGCCCGTAAACGTTTCACTAATACCTTATTTATCATCGCAATCTTTTTGCGTAACCGTACGATTATTGATATTTTTTATTCTGAAAATACATAAATCTTTAAAATAAAAACCGTAATCTAGTCTCTATTTTACGTTTCCGTGAATACTGAAGTAGAAATAGACTATTTAATGTCATAGAAATGGACTTTGTATATGATATATCGCTGTATACCTATTTAGTTTATATACAATTCACGTATTATCGGTATAATTTGTCTGGTACATCGTAAAATTTTCTAAAACTAGTTTGTAACTAGAACAATGATACTATTTCTTTTATATATTGTGATTGTTTAATTCACAGTTTTGTTTAATACCAAGAACGGAGCTGGGAACTAGGCGAGTTTATACCAATTTTACGTTTATTCTGTATCAAAATAACATTTCTCAATCATGTAAAAACGTTTATAAAACATAATAAACATATCAAGATGCGCGTTATTATCCATTTATAAATATAAAACTAAACTCGACCTATAAAACTATCTCGGTACGTTGGAGGCGTACGCGGCGTTGTCCTAATTTCAAACAAAACGAGACCACGTAGATACGTTACTAAACGGTAACATTATAATTTCTTCATTTCATAAAGATAACAATGCGTTTATGTCCGTAACATATATTTGTTTTACCTTTACTAAGTATTAGAAGTAAAAAAGTATTAATTTTATCAACTAACATAGAGAATATTAGTGGTAGAGCCATGCTGTTATCAGCAAAACAAGGCAAACAGCATTCTGGCTTGAATAAGGCACTATTCTAGCAAAAATGATGTTGTAAACTAGTTCGATTGATGCAGTACGTTGGAACAAATGACGCAATTTCTTAAGTACCAATCTGCTACTGAATCTGCTTTATGTAAAAGTAACAAAAAAATAATTTCTAATGCTTCCTTTATGTTAACTTACACTGAAACTTTCTTGTACGAGTATAACAGCCTATAATTCCTAACAGTAATAATTGATCTAAGGATTCCTTAGCCTGCTGGAATACCAAGTTGAAATTTTTGTTTATCAAAGTCCGCATAAACCCTTGCACACAGGTACAGAATACAGAATTGTTCAAGTGATCGCCTTAATGAATTTCAAGTTTTTATAGACGTGATATCTACGAACTTCCCATAGTCGGCTTTTATGTCACATATAAGTATGAAATAGGGTTATGACAACTATTAACCTCATCCTATGACTTCATCCCACAGAGACCAACACTATCAGCATTTCTTTTTAGTAAGTAGGTATGTTTACGTGCATTACGTACATTTTATATAATAGCAATCTTCAATGCCCAGTTTTGTGCTTTTTGAAGGTTCCCTGAAATCTGTCATACATAAGCAAGTTTTTCAAAGTGGAGAAATAAAAAATTCCCACTTTTATTTCGTTTTCTGCTGTAGATTCGGCAAATCTGGCTTTGCTATTGATTATGAGTAGAATAGCACTCTATTCTACTCATAATCAATAGCAAAGCCAGATTTGCCACTTGACAATAGGTCTGTTTCACTAAACAGACCTATTTTCAGGAATTTACGATGCTTCAAAAGACGCTTGTCTTCACCTGAGATTTTGACCAGGCTCGTCGTATTAATGCTACAAGGCATAGAACTTATTTTTTTTAGTCAGTTTAGCACAGTGAAGCAAGATGAAATTATTCACGTCGAACGTGAAAGGGTAGTTCTACACCGCGCGCCGTTGACTCATCGACTCATCGTACTCAATACAAAAAACGTAATTACAAATGACTCTATTGGAATCATCATCATCATATCAGCCAACGGACTTCCACTGCTTGGTTTAAGCTTCTTAAAATATTTCCAATTTGAGTGGGCCTGTGCCTCCCCCATCCATCCGTTTCTCGGCACCTTGACCAAGTCGTGTCCACCATATAAGCGTTAAATAATTAATATAAAGTGTAAATAATATTAAAACAATGCATTGTATTATGTAGGCGAGTAATGTTAGGTGAGCGTCGTTAGGGCGCGCGTAGGCCGGCTGGCGACGCCACACGGGCGTATTTTTAAACTGTGGGGCCGCCGCGCCAAAGCTCACCTTTCCGTCTATTCCTGGCCATCTTATTTTTAAAGTTTTGTCTATATTACTTTCCTTCCGTCTGCTTATTAGTAGATGATTGAGATGCGTCGCAGGGGGCGCTTTACTTAAAATATCCCGATGATATTTCCGGTGTTTCGGTCACCGACCACGTGCTTTTAATGCCGTCTCTAGCTTTTGTCATTATAATATTTTAAAACCAGGGGTTCCTCTCCCTACAATCAAAATAGAACTTACTTTTATACTTAACTCGGAGCCGCGCCATATGTGGTGACATGATAAAACTAGGGAAAGTATTTTTTGATCTTGTAGTGGTTGTATTGTGAACGAAAACGAATAAGATAAATATTATACAAACATATAACACTGAACATAGTTAATACTTTTAAATCAAGTATTTAGATACCAGTAGACATCATACCCTCTCCCTGTGGTGATGGAGTAGAATACAGAGTGCACTACGTGAGTTCGACAAATGAAAGTGCGGATAACTATTGTGCAACAAAACTGTACAGCGACTCACCATAGTTCGAATGCACGCTAGTGCGACACACTGTAGGTCGACATTACTCTAGTGCTTCTGGGTGGGTTCTGGCACTTCGCCGGCCTCGCTCGCTTCGCTCGCTCGGTTCGAGCATTGTTTATCAGCATACTATCCTAATCGATTCCTTTGGACTTCGAGTGTCGAACTACTGTCGCACAATCGTTGCACAATCGTCGCACACTCTAGAATACATGGTGTTACTACTGTCTCTTGAATGTCATTAATACCAATTAAGGGTAAGTTCGTGTAAGATATACATATAAGCAAACTAAAAGGAAAACATTGACGTAAAACCAATCCGTATAGGCTGTCGTATAATGCCTGGACAAGGCCTGTTCTTGCTATCGTACTTTAAGGTGTGAACGTTTTCGAGTATTACCCAGTCCGACACCATTGGGTGCCGATTATGCTAAAAATGTACATATTTAGTCAACTTCTTACTGCAAGATGGACTACTTGAATGTAGTTCATACTCTGTATAGTGATGATGAGTGTTATTATGTTTGATTTGTTAGTAACAGCTACTACAGCGCCATTTTTGTAAGAAAATTATTTTAAGTAACCACTAATAGCTATGGAAGAGCGAGATCCCCTGACACAGGCATTCTTTTGCTTAAAAGGTGATCTCAATCTCAGTTCTTAATAATGTAAAACTTTTTAAAGAAAATAAATTATTTTTTTATTATTTATTTAGTTATTAGTTTTCTCCGGGATAGAACAAAACTTGCCTAATTAATGCCATTAATTTTCTGTCAAATATTCCTTCTCTCGCGAGAATACATGTTAGGTACATAGGCTAAGTCAGTTTTTGGGAAAATGCGACGTCTTCAAACGTCTTTCAGGTCATAGTGTAGTAAATAAGTGCCGATTAATATTAAAATACCTGTATTATTAACAAGTTCAATGTAGCTACATGCTTTTATATGTGAACTGCCTCTACGAGCTCACTCGTGCAAATTCCATGCAGAACTATTTATATGATCCTGAAATCATTGACCAGGGTCTGGACATCCATTGTATTAATCAAATTTACGTCTACCCGCACAACATAGAGCTTATGTATGAACCATTCATTAATAGTCGTTAATTTATTAATTCGCAGAGGTCTCGGGTTCGATTCCCGCTCAATGCAAATCTTTGTGTGCATGAACATAATTGTTTGAATTGGTCTGAGTGTTTTCAATGTATAAGTAATATGTATGTATTTACTCAATACTCAATCATTTATTGCATATACAAAAAAAAAGGATTTAAGTAAGTATGTTTATCCGTTGTCTAGTTCTCATAGTACAAGCTTTGCTTAGTTTGGGACTAGTTGGCAATGTGTGAATGTTTGAGGATTATTTATTTATTTATAGGACAATATTTTGCTAAGGTACTTCTTAGCTATATTGCAAAAGACTTTGCAACCACCAATGAATGAGTAATCCTATTTGGTATTCGGTAATTACAATGTGATAATGTAATCAGGAAACAAATGGATGTTTCCTGAGTGTTGGGCGCCACATGCGGCCTCGGACCGGGATGCTGCTGCACATCTGGCAGGCCGGGACAATCGGAACCGACAGATACATCTGTCACTTAGTCTACATTATTATATATACACTAGCTGGTGCCCGCGACTTCGACTACGCAGGATTAGTGTTTCAAGTAGCCTTAGCTATACTAATATTATAAAGAGGTAAAAGTTTGTGTGTTTGTGACGTCGTTGTAGGGAATAATCTCTGGATCTACTGAACCGATTTTTAAAATTCTTTCTGTGTTGAATAGTCCATTTATCGGGAAGTGTCATAGGCTATATAATATCACGCTATGACTAATAGGAGTAGAGCAGTAATAAAATATGTTGAAAAAAGGGACTCTTAATAAGGTTTTTTTTCGCCGCTCAACGAAGGTGGGCACGGGTCAGCTAGTTTTATATACTCGGCTTTACACGGGTGCAATCCTTTTACACTACATTAATTATGTTTACACATTTATATGTGTAAGAGGAAGGTTTATACCTTCCTCTTGAATTAATCTATCTTTAAAAAAAGTCATATGAAAATCTAAAAAGTTTTGAAATATGTTTTTTTTAAATACGTTATACTTATTTCTGTAAAAAATATAACAACAATTACAAATTTTTTATTTGCCAAACTATTATACAGTTTGTAGTCAATACGTTTTCGCTGTTATTTTACATTCTTGTATTTTTTAATCTTTATTGAAAAGGGTTTAGTCACTCAGGGACTATGCCACCATTCTTGTATTATAACAATAGTGTGCAACTACTTACAATAGTATGATTACAGTGTATATACATATATGAGATGGTTTAGTCTTATTAGTGTAGAATTTAAAAAAAGTATTTAAGTATGTTTATCCCTTGTCTAGTACCCATATTACAAGCTTTGCTTAGTGTGGGACTAGATGGCGTTGTGTGAATGTGTAAGGAATATTTATTTATTTATTAGTGTAGTATATTAGAGCCGGACAGAGAGCGATTTTATTTTATACTATGTAGTGATGCAATATCTTCATAAATTGTAGCCTAAGTGTTATTCTGATGTATAAGCTATATTATTGCGAAGTTTCATTAAAATCTATTCAGTAGTTGTTATGTGAACGAGTAACAAACATGCATCCATACCTACTAAGTTTTATGTTTATAATATTAGTGAAATTCACATGCATTAGGGTGGTCCCTTATGATGTTAATGTTATATTATGTTAAAACTCCTTCCTTTTTTAATAGATACTTACTTAATTACCATATTAATAGTCGTGACGTCATATTTATTATCATTTGAGCGCTATATATTTCATCGTTTCCCATTGCAGGGCGCCTTTTAAAATGAGGGAAAGAGTCATCCGATATTAATATTAAGGCCATTGATATGTGAAATGTAGAGTTTTTTTAAGATACTATATCTGCGGTGATATTCATGTGGTGACGGAGTAAGAATACAATATGTCACCACCTCATCTCATCCCATGGATGTTGTAGAAACCGACTAAGGGTATGTGAATTTTACAGAGAAAAAAGGATAACTTGATATTAAACCCTATACCAATCCGTCTGGCCAGCGTAGTATTAGTAGGCCAAGTATCCCTCCATCACGGGAAAAACCGTCCCTGCAGTGGTACGCTAATGGGCTGTTATGATGATATCTGCGAACTTTCCCTTAATCGGATTTTACGAGAACCGTAGGATGAGATAGGGTGGTAATTCTTACTTCATCATCACATGATATATACACAAACCTATTTTAGTTGTTCTATTTAGGGAAGAAATTAAAGTTCTTTCTTGTTTTAATGTTATTTTTTATGTGAACAACGGGATTAAAATGAATTTTTTTCCTGATAATGAATGTACTGAAGGTATTAGATAGAATCACATTTAAGTTATTAAAATATACTCCTTTTTAAAATAATATTTACGTAGCTATGACAAAAATGCACACAAATATTTTCAAACTTAAGATTAAGTTAACTTTTGTCCTACCAATACCCAGCAATAGTATTAATATGCCAAGCTTCCTTCGCTTACTATAAAGTAATACCACGTTAGTATGAGGTCCCCAAGATACCTATGGGAACAATGTTGCAATTTACCACCTTAATATGAAAAAATACAATAAAAAAAACAACAATGGTTAACACCAAATCTAAACAACTATCACCAGACCAAACATAGTCCCAAAAGGAAAAAAAAAGTAAAATGAATATTATCAGTTTCAGTAATTAAAAAAAGCAATAACATAATAGGCATCCGTTTCCGTTCGGGTCAAGCTAGTTAAACTCATTTCGATATCGATTACCCACAGTCGATCGCATGACTCAGAGGTAGAGTACGGCATCGCATCGCAAGTCGTGGTCGAAGCACAAATAGCAATGCGATATTAGATAAAGAAGGTCCGGGTGTGCAGGTACTGCAGATAGAATGCGCTGAATCCGCTCGACTGGTTTCTAACTCAATGTCGTGTGGAATGCAGGAGTAGGTAGGGGAGGGGAGGGACGGACGGTGTTGTCGCAAGTGGCCGCCACACTTGTCGGCGCGTTTGACTGCCGGAGATATTCGGCGCGGTAACGGGCCGCGGCCTTCCTGGAATTGGTTACCTGTCGCATTCCTCTGGCGGTCGCCGCAGTCGCGACGCGCCTCTACAACCTGCATAGCGATGCAACCTCTAAGCGTGCTCGACGCGATACACTTTGTACTAACTCTTTCTCTCATATTCGCAAACTTCTTTATATATAGTTACCATACAACAGTCTTACTAACGTATCTATTAATAATGTTAAGTAAATGTTAGATACAGTTTGCACACATTAATAAAAACATTGAATATAAATGGTATTCAATGTAAAATACGAGAATATTCAAATAATAGGTATTATGCTCTCATATTATACAAAATGTCACTATAAGTATATTCCGTTATCAAATCGCCTAGTACACTATTTGAACTGGTTTCGACACTAATATAATGCTATAACAAAACTTCAAATTCATTTGATATCGTTTAAATTTAATATTTTTTACTAAATGTTAAAACACGTTTTTGAAAACGGTAGAGAATTTGATACTAATATAAATTATGGTCATAATTTTGTTTAGTAACTAAATAGCCTCTGTATTCTTTCAGCGTGACACGTCAATAAAATTATCTTAACTGTCCAATTAATTCATTAATGTCGCTCTGCAGAGACTAAAGGGAAACTTAATGTATATGACATGCTCAGAAGAGTTGAAATAGGTTTTTATGTAAAGTTTTCCTAATTTTCTTTTTTGAGAATAATATCTGCGAACTTTCTCTTAATCTTATTTCACGTCACCCATGACACGAGATTGGCTAGCCATAGTTTAAGTAAGTAACATAATTGTGTATTGTAATAGTTTAAATGACGTCACGGGTCTCAAAATTTGTCGTACGCATATTTTTCCTTTACAATTCATAAATTGATAACCTCGTCACTGACCGTTGGTGGGCCTCACGCACACACGCTCTATCATCTAATAGATCTCTCTCACACTACCTATCATGCAGTCAATGGTCGCTGCCATCATCCTTATTCTCTACAATCAAATTACAAGCTATACATGATCCGTTTTCAACGTATATCGTAACGACTATCGGAACATTCCACGCATTGTAACGTATATTCTTGAGGCCTCCGCGTAATCTTCGCAACAGCAGAAAATATACCTACGGGGCGAATCTGTATATGTGTGAGTGTAACTGTACATATATACGTGTATATAATGTATGTACAACGATTGGTTCGCGTTGCCAAGTGTGGGTAAGGAGGCCGAACTTGCTGAGAAAAGTTTTCAGTAACTGGTTTAAAGTTAACTGAAGATGAAGAATTTGACTGAAGTGAGTGAGTCGTTTGTGTAGTAGAGGTTTGAAATGTTTTAGTTAGGTTATGATGATGAATGAATGTAGTATGTATGCATGTGGTGTGAGTTAGTAGGCGTGCCTGTGTAACGGCACCCTCGCGGCCCCAAGTAGGTAGTCGGCACACTCGCACGCGCTCCGACCGATTAGGGAAATTGACTACGCACCTACTCGCAATCTATTGTTTTAATTGGTACCACCAGCGAATGCAAAGAGTTTTATTTTAATGAGTTAACAATCTCATTTTCCGCACACGTTGTACCTAACTACACTCAAATGTTACCAGGAAACACTAAAGTATTAAAACCCTCTTTATATAGTATGTTTGAGCTGTATATTTGTGGAATTTTACAGAATAGTATAGAAAGTGTGATATTGATTTTTAAAATATCTTTTTAAAATATTCTTTTTCACTTTTGTAGTTATAAGAATATCTAACTAAGTATAATTGAATTATTAATCTACTTAAAATAATAAAAACTTTTTGGAATCGATACCAAAGTTATTTAATTAGGAAATGCTAAATACAATTATATAGTTAAAAGCTTTGGTGATTAAAATTTAAAAAACCTAGTTTTTATTCTACAGGAAGACGATCTGTAGGTAGAATAGCGATACGATATTGGATTTAATTGTGATAGGTTATCCTAGATAGGTCGTAACTAGTAGGTAGAGTCTGAAGACAGTTACCAGACTTGTCAAATTACAGGAAAGAAGAAGTAAAATCTTTATTCAGTTAAGATACAAAACAACACTTACAAACGACAAAAGAGAAAATATCTGTGAGAATACCACCACTTTTTGAAATGTCTAGAGCTCTATTGATCATAATAATTTGACTTTGCTACAATTGCAAAGAAAATCATAAACAAAATTGCAAAGTCATGAAGCCAGTCACGTAGCACGTCGTTTCAACCCCATAACAATAAATTGTGTCAAAAACATACTTAAAAAAGATCCAAAGAAGAACGTTCTGGAATATCGCACCGAACTAAACATCGTTTACTGTAAATTTTGAAGTGGATAGAGTCACCATGCGATAGACGATTCACCTGTTAAATATGGTAGTAGGAAGATATAGTAGGGTAACACAAGACTTCATGCGGTAGAAATGTTTGTAGATGATGACAACGACAACGATGACGATAAAATGGGTCTGGACCCGTGCTCTACCTAGGTTCTCCACCTGGGTTTAGCACGGGGACTTGCTAGGTCCCGTGCTCAGGGAAGGGTCCGAATACACTAGTTACTCTATAAAATTACTGTTTAAGCAGGATACTAGAGACTAACCCCCGGTTTCCGAATGACTGATCAATTAAAAATCAAGTAATCAAGTGTCAAAACTGTCATTTTAGTTCCTGAAAATTTGACAGAAAGACCCAGACAAAATTTGACAAAAAGCCCTACCAATCTATTGTTTTATATTGCTTTCTATGAAAGTTTGTTTCATCCTTAACATTATCTACATATGAAGACTCAAATTTCAAACCTTTCAACCGTATCGTCTTGCAAGAATCTAGGGGTAACATGTGTGCGTATTCTTACACTTTACAGAAAATAATTCTGTACTGAAACTGAAATGCCATTCACGCAAGCCATTGAATAGTAGGTATAAGTATAGAATTTGTTAAGCCCTGTAATTTCACTTGCTACTGTACCTTCACTTCCATCTACGACACCCCCGTGGCGTAGTGTTTATATAACATGACTGCTACGCAGACGTCTCGGGTTCGATTCCCGCTCAATGGAAATCTTTGAGTGCATGAACATGATTGTTTGCATTGGTCTGGGTCTTTTCTATGTATAATATGTATGTATTTACAAAAAAAAAAGTATTTATGTATGTTTTTCCGTTGTCTAGTATAAGCTTTGCTTAGTTTGGGACTAGGTGGCGATGTGTGAATGTGTGAGGAATATTTATTTATTTATAGAACGATGGAAATCAAAACAACTAAATAATTTAATAGTAAAACTGCACCCTTTTATTGGTTCACGCAATAATTAGGTACTTACGCGTTAGTATGATAAAACGATATGTTTATCAATATAATTCTAATACAATACATATAGAACAGTAGGAGGTAAGCTGATTATAGTGATTATCTAAAAAGATTGTAATATATTTACTCATTATCTATGTTCTTTTATCGAATACATATTGATATGACGGAAGAGGACTCGCGATTTGCGAAGATAAAATAAATAATATATTAAATGTTAACCAATCCATGATGTTCTGATGAGTCGGTAATACGTATGTTCTAGGTAATGTGACGTTTATCATGTTTTTTTCTTACCTACTGAGATTACAATATATGTATAATACCAATATAATACCTTACCTTACATAGGTAAGAAAATTATTCTGTCGGATAATTTTTCGTTTTTTTTAAGAGTGGTTCTGTTTTTATTTCATACAGATAGTTCAACACAGTGTGCATATCTCTATACTAAAATAAATCTGAAGATGTGTACCTAAATGGTCAAAGAAATATCTTTAGCAATAAAAGTTTCTTAATTCCTAATAGGTAAGTAATAAGGAACACCACTAACTATTTGTGCGTATGTAAAAAACAAAACTTTGTTACTGGGAGTAGATACCTAAGAAAAAAAATAGGTACCTAGACTATTTATATTTGTAAGATAATAACTAAGACTAAGCAGTCTATAAACTACTACTATGGACCACCGAATCAATGTCATTGAAATAAGTATGCATGGTATGCAGTTCATAAAACCGCAAAGAGAGGCAATAGAAACTGCACAAAACGTCCAACAACCATCAAATTTAAGCTTCAAGCTAAAGATATCCATTAAAATTATTAATACATTGTCAAAAGCCTTACAAAGTATGTTTAAAAATAACATTGACAACAAGAACATGATAGTCCAGAAAGTAAGGAACGTGTATAATAGTGCAGTTCGCACGACAAGCCCCGCGTCAGCACTCATGGAACAAGTATTTGCCTCTCGTACTACTTTTACTAAGAATTGCCTTCCACGTGCATTGCTCACCTACCTACACCAAGCCGTATCATTTTCCTATAGGTACTTACAATGACAATATATTTTTCCTTTGTCACCAAACTATGCATTCTGTTATCGTGTGTACCGAATACTAGCCACAAAGCAATTAGTACTTTATTGCTTTAACTTCAAGGTCCCTTTTAAGTTGTACGTTGTGAAATATTTGGCAGGAGCATTATAAAGCATCGTTATCGTCGCATGTGGAACACGTGTGTCTAAACTCTATTTCCGCCCTTCGCTTCCCTTGGGTAAACCAAGGACAGTAATAAAAGTCTTACTTAATTGCTGACGTTATAATTAACCGAGGAGTTTCTATTTGTTTTATTTTATTTCAAATCGAAATTGAACCTTATTTGTTTGTGCAATAAACTTATATTCATTAAACAAGGACTTCTTAAAAGTCAATAAAAAGTTTACGCAATTTAGGAGTAAAACTGTAGAAATAAGTACCTTCGCTAACTTAATAATGGGTATAAAGTTAAAAGCAATGTTTAATTACCTAATCATGACCTCTATTTTTTACACTTTTTGAGGGCTTTAAGTACAATCGCGCAACAAAAGTGGCGTCTTAGATAAGCTACTAATAAAGTTTTGTTAACCAAATTATTATGAAAACTTTATTAGGGACATAAACATGCAGTAAAGATACACAATAGTAATATAGTTAAATAAATTTTTAATAGTTATTAAGTACCTATTTAATAATAGGCAACTTTGAAGTACCTACTAAACTTTAAGTTTATTTCGGATTGTTAATCAACTTACTTACATTGTATAGGCATCAGCCCTTATTCAGATTCCCATATCGTTGTCCGTTTTAAAAAGACCTATTAAAAAAATGCAAATGTAATTTAATCTAAAATTAAGATATTTAGGTATACCTACAGGTACTTATGTTTTATCTTTTACGTAATAGATAAGGACTTCTTAACTTGTTAATATAAATTAGAATTACTCGTACTCTGTATATTTCATAATGTGCAATGTATTTAAATTGATCATACATTTGTATCAATAAACAATCAACGTTTTGTAAATAGATATAGAAATTAGGTATTTACAAAACGATAAGATTTTTTGCACCCGCCTTTATTTAAAAAGACCCTTATTTAATATTTCATTTAAAACAAAAATACCGTCAAAATTCCACTCGGCACCTGCTGACAATAAATTAAAGAATAACAATTGCTAAGGCAGTGGCGGAGTCTCGTTCCGGGGTCATTGCACGGTCACCCCTTCCTTCTACCCACTATATGATAATTAATTTTATCCACAATGTATAAATAGGTTCTTGTTGTTTAATAATCTGAATCCAACACTAACGCCATATTTTTTTTATTATAAAAACTAGCAATTCTGTTAATCCATTCAAAGCAGGCAATTGTGTTCGATGTGCATAATTTATAAATAATTATCTTGGCAGAATAAGTAGTATTTGTACATAAACTTCTTGTAATTAAAAAATGTGTACGCAAATGAGGAAAGGACTTTTGTCTTGGTATTTCTAATGACTGAGTTCTTGGTAATTATAATAAAATTGTGAATTAATTTTAAATATTTATTTTTGTTTTTTATTCTAGTTCAGTTCTCAAAACAGGCCACCATATTACTATGTGTACCTAATATGTAAAATTGTAAAGTGTAAAATTTGTAAACTTAAAAAAAACATTTGTTATTGTGAGATATTTAGCATTTTTCTTTAAATGTACCAATAAAAGTTTTAAACATATCTATCACTACAAAAATCAGCAAAAATAATTTACAGAAAAACTTAAGGGACCAGTAAACTATTTCAATTGTATGCTTCCAAATAATATGCCCAAAGTTAAATG
The DNA here is from genome assembly GCA_905475405.1 of Schrankia costaestrigalis. Taxonomy (NCBI): domain Eukaryota; kingdom Metazoa; phylum Arthropoda; class Insecta; order Lepidoptera; family Erebidae; genus Schrankia; species Schrankia costaestrigalis. Next base: position 11,876,196 of record FR997838.1, read on the forward strand.
CAACAAATTATTGAATTTAAATATATGAATCAATAGACTGATATTTGATCTAGCAGTGCTCTACATACGACTATCAAAATACCGAAGAAGGCAGGTAATAGGTACATATTATATCATATCATAACAGCCCATTAATGTCCCACTGCAGGCTGTGAACCATCTATTTTTGGCTGATAATTGGTTACCATAATCATCGTAGGATCACCAAAAGACTGCTTATTTTTACAACATTAATGAAATGTGCAAAAGAAATCACTGAATTAAACAAGTAGAGTCAGCAATTCTTTTAGGTTTAGTAGTTTACACTGTAACATAGAATGTCCTCTGCTGGACATAGGCCTCCTCCAAATACCTTCTGCGGTCCTGCGCCTCCCTCATCAATGTAGGTACAATCAGAAATACTAAGTACAGTGCACAAGTTTCCATGTAATGACGAAGTAAGAATATAAAGTGTCACCACCACATCATCTCATCCCATGGGTATAGTACCTCAAAGCCGACTAACGAAAAGTTTACAAATAAATTATCTCTTAAAAAAATAAAGAAAAAACTTGACATAATAGGGGTACCAAGGTAAAAGATACGTGCTAGTAAACAAGAGGCGCTAGTGAGGCTGTGTGTGGCTCGTTCGCGCCTCTAGGATTAATTCTCGGAATTCCGGGAATCTTGTGTCCATAACAGCACGGCACCCGGCCGTCGACGCCGCTGATAACATTCCATACACACTCACACATCTCTTTATTTATTTTAAAACATATCGCTTCTCTTTCGAGCATTTAAAAGTTTACTAAATTGTTATTAGTTAGATTTTTTACTTACTTACAAAATCTCACGCCTTTGAGAGTAGGGTAGGCAGTGACTAATGATTAAAATTAAGAAAAAAAATCATCCTGATTTTAATAAGTAGGTAACTAATAATAATATTAGTCGATATTTAGTCTGTAGTTTTTGGGGTTCTTAATTTCTTTACTAACTTATTACGGTACAGCTACTTTCTTTCTAGATACTTGCGTTAATATCTCTATGACATATACTTAATAGCCACAAATAGGTAAAATGTCACTTCTATTTATGTATTATTTACACTTACCTAATAATGAATAACAAAAATATATATTTATTAAATGCAATAGAAAATGTAGAGATAAGTAGCAAATAGTAAGGATGTGATTTCTTTAAGTAATGGGGTAGGTATGTTGCCTACCTGTTACATTTTAATATACAATCTCTACCGTTCTTACGTTGCGTCAATCAAGAACCTAGACTTTAAAGTTTATCTGGTAACATTTTTAAACCTATATTTTAAATTAATTGTGTTAGTATATTATGCGCATTAAATAACTATTATTTTCCGATATAAAATGTAGAAATACTGAATCGGTAGTGTTTCGCTAAATTTCACAGATCACGTGTCGAAGGGGAAAACCGCCGCACACGGGATAATCGCGCTGTGATTTATATTTTTATATCATAAAATATTACAATATAATACTATTAATACTTTCACAAATATTTAATTTAAAAAATTTAAATAGATTTTTCGAAAATGGACCAAACTTGAGGCACTAAACCGCAGCGCGTGCCGCGTGCTTCCCGTTTTCTAATCCTAATAATTACTACGTTATAATTCACAAATAATATACTTTTCTATATTTAACGTAATAATTGTATTTTCTACTTCAATTTTAATAGGTTTTTGTAAATCTTATTAAAAGCAGACAGCCAGGTTCGACGTCTAAGCAATCGCGTGGCCGGAAAATTTTCAATAATTTTCCCCGAAACACGCGCAAATATTTCGGGGCGTTTGTGGTATAGAACTATTGTATAGACTTGCGCCTATACATCGCCAGCAAAAGATTTAGGCTGAACAAGTTTTTTTTTAAGACTTATGTATGAGTGCGAGGGCGCAGTGAAGCCGCCGCCCCGCACCCGCGCCGTCGCCGCCTGGGCGGGCCCCCGCCGACATCGTTCTATGCATTAGGTAATTCCATTCCTGCTAATTTTATTTCACAAAAGGGATTTACAGGATATTTTCTAACGAAATAATTTATAAAAACTCAATATTTTTTTCTCCATACACATACAAGTAAGCCGTAAGCAACCGACCTAGAGGTAATGAATATTTAATTCAACCTTTTTTTGTTCTTGAAATATTTCTTCTTAATCGGAAGCGCATTTCATTAGCTACCTAAATATGTAAAATAATCTTAAAAAAAAGTTTAGGAAAAAAGCTGAAAATTTATTAAAGTGTCGGCGGGCGAGCGAAAGATTGCAAAATTTGTGATTTTTTTTTCATGTGTTCTGTATTTGTGAATGTGTATTAAATGTTGGTTGGGAGTAGTGGTGGTGTGCGCGGGGGCGCTGACACCCTAAACATATACAAAATCAATACGTTTTTCGTAAGAAAACTAGGTTTATGGCAGCGCGTCTGTGTGTCGGTGTGCGTGAGTGAGGCGCGAGGATTGGCCGGCGCGCGGCTGTGTGCGTGCGCGCCCCCGCTCGGCCTCTCACCATACCTACCGCGCGCCGCCGCTCCATGCACACACACACACACACGCACACACGCCGCGCGCGCAAGACATACAACCTGCGCACTACATTCATATCCTTTAACTTAAATAACTTCACTACATTTTATTAACGTCATTGTTTTATTTTAATTTGAGTTTAATTTCTACGATACTAGCTAAATATTATGTTCTAGGACATTTAATATGCTAAAATTTTTTTTACTTCATTATGCCATCTAAAATAGCTATTAAAATATTGCATTCTTATCTAAAATGGTATTTAACTTGTAAATAGTTATTAGTTATAATAAAATAATTTTTGTATTTAATTACTTATTCAGTAATAAAATATCAAAGAGATTATATTTTTAAAGCCCATTTAAGATAGAGTAAGTTCATTTAAGTGATTTTAAATGACTCTACCTTAAAGATAATGAGGAAAAATTATGAGTAAAAAATGTTTTTATTTAAGTAGTAAGTACACAATGCACACCATTTCAATGATAATAGATACATTTAATTATTTTTTTAAATAAACTAATACAACGCCATCTAGTCTCAAACTAAACAAGTAAATATTTTTAAATACAGACATTTTATTCATATATTTATACACAATTACATTTTTGAGAGCATATTCAATGGAGCATGAAAATAAAAATTGGGTTTAAACAGGAATCAAACCTTCTGCTTAGCAGTCATGTACCTATAGGTATTTAACCTACCCTACAGAGGTTATCAATTATAAAATACAAAAATATTTAATTAAATTGTTACAAAACTACGGAATTATCTATTAATTATTAAATACAACGTGAGCCCGTTTACTACAACAAATTTTAATTAAATTAAAAATAAATAATTAAATAAAAATTATGTCTCATTGGAATTAAGTTAGGTAATCATAAATAATTAAAATAAAAACTAGATAATAAATTAAATAAACTTAATTGCAGTTTAAAAACTAAATGGTATTAATATAAGCACTTATATTTTTATACAAAGCGGGCAAATTCTTTAAACAAATATGGCGGCTGACCACGTGTTACGCCACGTGACTTTTATACCTACCTCTTTCATGACAATTTAGCTTGAAATTATTATAAGTTGAAATTCTATGGATAGAGTCTTTAAATGGCATAGGGTATTTCTCTAGAGGTCCCCTCCAGGGTGGGATAGGTAGATATTATAGGTATTAGGTAGGTATAAGTATAGGTTAGTTTGGAGGTTAGAACATATTGCAAAAGTGTTAGGTTGGTAGTACTTTGTTGAAAGTTCTATATAGAGTCATATTAAAGTTAATTTCTTTGTCATTCACATAAGACAAAACTCTCACATACACACAAAAAGGTACTTAAAGTAAAATAAACTGTTAAATATCCACAGCATAGCAGAGTACCCACATATAGAGAGTACAGAGTACCAAAATAATTAATAATAAGTATTTGACAACAATTACCATTATTGAACAAGAAACCAAAAACTCAAACAACTTCTTTATAATATGCAATTCAATGTAGGTAGAGTCTACCAAAAACAATAACTATATTTACTTTATTAAAGTATAGACTTTAATAATTTTAGTATTTTAAAATGTTTATTGCAGTTTATTACATTTAAAAAAAATATTATTATGAACTTTCGGTGCTTTAATAGATCAGACATTCTAGAGATATGCCACTGCTTTGCTTGGGCTTTAATTAAGTACCTATACACTATCAAAGGTTATGCAAAAAATACTTAATAATATAAGTAGAAGACTTAAATAACACATTCTGGATTATAGTTATGTACCGATACATTTGACAGAAACAGGAACAATCAATTATAAAATACCAAAAAAATATAAGTATGAATAAAGAGCATCCAAATGCAACCCCTTTTTAGCGAATGCTAAATATTTAAAAACACTCAAAAACAAGAGTTTTGACTCTCATCTCTAAACAACTGCTCAAGCTGAACCCATATTGAGTGGTATCTCTAGAGTTGAAATAGTTTTAGTGGCAACCCGGATTCTATTCGTAATTGACTCTCCATTTTAACATGTTTCATATGACTTCCGAACATTTCTACTCATGTCCAATAGGTATAGTTTATTATAACTTCGTTGTTACAGTTGCCGGTGGTGTAAATTGTCGGCTTACCATCAGGATAGCCGTAGTCGCCATAGCCGTTCATACAAAAAACAACCACATCTGTACAGGTATGAGACTTACAAGTACCAATGTTGCATAAAAATGTAGTTTTTCGAGTAAAATACGTATCATGAAAAGAGATCAGGATTTTGTTTCCATCTAATATTTCTCAGAATAAACATAAAACCGGCTCAATATCCTTGTCGGGAAACATCTACATTGAATATCATATTCCATGAGTTTTGTTTAAAAATATATTCCGTATAAGTTGAGCTTAGCTCAACTTTTCTGTGCAATTATGGTTTCAGAGTATAAGAACAAAACAGATTAACAGATACTCCATTTGTACCTACCTCTTATGAGGCTGGTAGTTAGATCATCATCATCATATCATCCTATAGACGCCCACTGCTGGACATGGCCTCCTCCAAGGGTTTCCACCCTGCGCGGTCTTGTGCCTCCCTCATCCATCGGCTTCCCGCCGTCCTAACCAGGTAGTCAGATCCAACGACATAAATAGCATAATCGATATTATTTAGGTAATAACTAATAAAAGTTATTCTAACCTATATTAAACTTGCTTTGAAGTAAGACTCATAAGCATACCCAACACAGTTAAAAACAAGTAGTTTAAAGGAATCTCCAATGTCCCTAAGAATAGCAGTAGGTAAGTCCCAGAAGACGCAACGCTTACACCTCTAACACTGTATTACGTATCAGGTAGAATCTATTGAATCTAAACATAATTTGTTCCAAAAAAGCAATCGCTACACCTATAACCACATGTAGATGAAATCTCAACAAGAAACCAACACATAAAACTACAATATATTTTTGGTTAATTCATGGAGAGTTACAGACTGATTTGACTAACGTTCCTTGAACATCTTATAGAAACATGTGCTTACAGCAGCTACTGAATATGCAATATATCTGCACTTGCACTTCAGGTCATCTTGAATGCGTTTATGGTGTAAACAGTAAAGACAGTAGACCTCACTTGCAGTATAAATCGTATTGCCAATTAAATCTAACCTAACCTAACCTACAATAATTATTTGTACTTTGGTATTTGACACGATTAGTTCCAGATATCCAAATCCATTGCTGTTTTCAAACCATTCGAGGCTACTGTTAACTTTGGAAGCTTGTAGATATCGCATTAGAAATAGTAGTTGATATCATCGTTCGTGTTTGTGGGTAGTTATCAAAACTTTAACGCCTGTTGCAGATATACTGCATTGTCCAAAACGCAAGGCTTTTGCTGGGTATATGCTGTCTAAACTGGGTTCTTTGGAAAACTTTCTGAAGTTTTTAACATACTCCGATTCGCAATGAAATAATATGTTTGAGCTAATAATAATTGTTTAAATCGCATAGTTTGAGATACATTATGAATGAGTTGTTATTACTATATTGCTTATCGAATTGCCCTTAACCCTGCGATTGGCCCGTACCGAGTACTTATTACATCAAGTCGAATCACATTCTTAATGTGGTAAGCTGTACTTATAAAAACCTAAAAGTAGACACAGGTACCTACGTAAAAAGCTTGTGGTACAAAATATGTTGCTCAAAGGTTCCTTCTGTGCACAAACTATACAAAGAGGTCACTATTTGCTGTACAACAGAATCTGCACTTCAAATAAACTTAATTTTAAGTATCATAATTATGTAAAGAAAAAAGTTAAAAGTAATTAGTGCTAAATTGATAATTAAAACTTGATATTTTCATTAATTCAATTAAGTTTATTTTTTACCTGACTTGACAATTTAGACGTATGGTACCAGTTTTTAATTATGGTTGCTGTTACTGTTAGCCCATATCATTCCACCTCTGGACAAAGGCCTCTCTCCTTTACATCCACGTGGTTCAAATGATCAAAAACATCCCTTTAAAAATATTATTTTGAATTCACTGACCGATTTGTTACTCCACGTAGCGCAGTGAGCCAGGTGCGTTCGAAGCACGCCAAGACGCTCACACCTGCCTGCAACCCCGCGACAATTAATATTATGTATACCAGTAAACGAATACTTTGAATCCCTTTACAAAATATAGAGCTATCTGCTCGTTTTGATACTATAAGGAAGTAAAATAAAACAAGTTTCGTTTGTGAATAATGGCAGGAATGGCGGGAAAACAGTTTTACTTGCATTCGGTACCAAGAAACGCTGGCTTTACTTTCTGGGGTAAAGTTTAAGCTCGTTGTAAAATATTATATTTTAATGTTATATTTGTACATTATCGCTTTTAACCAATCTTACGATATATTCGGCTCGAAATGGGCCACTGCTAATACATAACTTATTATATCAATATTGTATAGAGCACTAAAGAATTACCATAAATATGTAAGCAGAACTTTATATTTTTAAAAAGCGAATGACGTTTTCATAACTTTTGCTTCACATACAATTTGGGTACAGTTCAAAAACTTATGTAACCTAAGGTTACTTGGTAGTCTCATATTCCCGTCTTGGTGTTAATTAAAGTAACCATACTCACGATTTAGACCAGTATACGTCTCATGACTTACTAAATAAGAATAGGGAAGTAATTTACGTACTCTTAGCACTGCGTTATGTACTTGACGTTCAGTACTGCATTTTCGTTCATATTGAAAATCAAAGTAAAGTACATGTGACATCAAAATATTTTATAGAATCTTAAAAGTAAAATGTAGAAAGAGTCGTTTTTATACAGCACTATTTAACATTGCACATTTTAATTTTACAATAATAACAATCAATTTTACAATATTGAGGATTTGATTATATGTTTTAATGGGTGTTATGGGTAGGTACTCATCGCTTAATGTTGAAATCACCTTTTACCATTTCTTCCTAGTATTAGGTGTCTTAGTTGAAATGCAAGTTTGGAACTCTATTAACGGCCAGCCCTGAGAAATTTTGTGGCTTGTGCAAATAAGTGACAAGTTTTGTCTATGAGATAGGAACTCACAAAATGCATTCAAGCTACTTCTGATCGAAATTTCGAACAAATAATTCGCGTCTTCAAAGAAAAAACATGAAAAAAGTCGACGTCATGTTGTGGAATACATTATAGTAACCGGATTACAGGTGGTAACACCAATATTTTGCAAATGGAAACATGTCGATGTTAGTACGAGACGCGCGCGTGGGTTTTCCTTTGATTTTCTCAGTTACACCTGTGCACACAGCGACGGTTGCGCAGCTGCCTCTACGTCATCACGTAATGCTATTAATCGATTAATTGTTAACTGTCTACCCCCTAACCCTATTACACAGTTTATGGATCACTTTGTTATTAAGATAAGGACCTAATATTAGCATTCCATGAATTCTCCGTCCGGGTATCCATCGTGTGGTAGAGGACGGAACACTGGCATAACAGCGTCTAGGACTTACGACCTAGATGTTAGTTTAAGGATGTATTACCTCGATGAATAAATTTGACACCTAAATAACAAACACATTCGCATCTATCTTTTTGCAAAATTTCGCTCGGAGACAAATTATTTATTCATGTCTGTAACTGTCAAGGTTTTTCCGGCATACTCCGGCGCAAAGTTTACAAAACTGTTTCTAACGTGTATATTTTTTCGTTTTGTTGCAGATGTACAAAATATTTTTTGGATGGTAAGTGACAATTATTGTTTAATTAAGTATTTACTAATATTAGTATTTATTTGTTAATGATTGCGAAATGTAAGTATTAATTTATTTTAGAACACTTTAGACTCCAATTAATTCTCTATTAAGTATATTTTACTTTTTCCAATCTGTACGACATTGTCTTCAGCAGTGAAGAAGACATTTGTACTAGAAATTTAAAAAGTATTTCTTGTAACCTTTTCGATTGTACTGCGTAAGGTTTAGTAACATACTCGTATACAGGATAATGAGAACTATGTAGGTACTATTTTGTACAAGCGATATTACAATTAAAATATGTTGCCAGTTAAAGTCTTTTGGTCTCGGACGGACTTTGTCGGTTGGTAGAGTGTGATTTAGCTTTCTAGTACCATGCTAGCCCGATAGTTTTCTTTGCCTAGGAGTCATAACATTTATCTAATTCATTGATTCACCTTTCAGGGTACCTATTACGGTACAATGGGTGGTAACATCATTCTTACTCCTTCTCTATATTATACAAAATTCCAAATTTGAACATTTTCCAAAACTGACGAAGTTATTGACATACACAGATATTCATGTTATTGCCTTATTATAATGTCGTCATACGTCCACGCGTATCGTTAGTCGATTAAAAATGTACTTGTTGTAAGTAATTATGCGCACCCGAAATAGGTCGTCGATAATTGTGATGCGCGCGTGAGTTTACGCGTTAAGCGTCGCGCGGACATCATTGTTCGTCGCCAACTAGAATTAACTAGAGAGAATGGTCGCCACGAATATACGAACACTTTTGCTATTAACATGACAGTTAGTGTACTTAACTATTTTTATTTGTTAATATACCATTCAGGTGAAAAACTTTGTGTCTAGTATTATAGGGCTCTATCCAAAACAACTAGACAAAGACGAATCCTAGCGGTCCACTTATGGTAAATGATAACGGCCATAGAAGACAGCAATGTCAGCGCGCAGTTATGGCGCGAGATACAAGCTATTGTATCTCCATAGACCTGTAATTTCACTAGCTACTGCAACATTAACATTTGCACTATCCTTAAATACAATAAGTGCAACAAAATTGTATAAAATCAATATTCCTCTCAATAGTATCCTGACAATATGTTATTAATTTAAGACTCACGGAAGACCATCACAGCCGGCACTTACAGCTCCACCGGACCATCTTCTAAAACCATCTCAAGCGATTTAACACCTAAACTCAAACGTATAAGATTTAAATTTGTCTGTTCGAACACCAATATGCTTCTTAACATGAAATAATTTTCATTAGGAGCACCGCCTTACATCCGGTTGAAACAATTTTCGTTACAAGTACAGAGTATAGTTACATACATGCCCTTATCACATTTGTTTAAATTGTAACAGCTTGAGTAGATAACGCCACAGAATGTATCGAGCAGAGATTTGGTTGCCACTATTTATTGGTAGTGTTATGATAATGTGTATAGAGGCGACTTGCCGCGCTTACCTCCTACCTACACATACGTTTCACGACATAGATAATAAATATAAATGTTCTATCCAACTTCGAATTTTAAATTTTAAATTCATTCACTGTCCCACATACTTATCAATGGAACTGTCAGTTTCTGTATTATACGTTAAAACAAATCTATAATGGCAAAACTATTTGCATTTACGTACAATAGAGCAGAAACAAAACGGCCTTAGATAATAAAGGTTAAACACACTGACACAAATTGAATTATTATCATAAAAAATATGTGACGACATTTCACAAGTCCGTTACTAAATTTATTTGTTATCTGTTACATTAACGTCAATTGTAATGAGATTGAATATGTAACTAAACACTAACAAACAAACAACTTGGCTTACAATATGACACCATTTTAACGAATGCCATCAAACGTTTTTGTTTTTAAACATTAGCATTAACTTACGTCCCTTTTACATATTTGAGCGCCTTTATTTATTCAAAACGTAGTTAGTCGTGCACTTCTCTTTTCTAAGATTGGACCTTTTTATCACAATCTTGCGTTTAACTACTAAATTGGGAAAATAAAGGTTCTTCATTCAACTAAAGATTTGTTCATCACTTCATTCATCAACAGAATAAGAAAACAGAACTAGAGTTCTTGCTACCAAAATAGGGAGCCTATGTTTAAAAACGCCATTAAGCAAATTTTTTTAACGATTTAAAGCATATGAGAAACTGGCTTCATGTAAATTTTTAAATGGTAAATAAACATAGTGGATATTATAAGTACAGCCCTTCGATTAAATGTGTTCATTTTGTAGGTCCAGATCTTTCCTTTGACTTATCGGCTATCCAACATTGATTCGCACAACGTTGGGTTTTAAAATAACACACTCATATAGGTACTATTATTTCATGTTAATACGTTCCCGGAAATTACTCAAGGAAACGTATTCGATTTGGTATTCCCCAGGGATGATTACTGGTACCAATCAGCTATAGATTTTCCTTACAATAACGATATCAATTAAAATATTAAATGTACACTTTTAATTAATCATTTCAACATAGTTAGTTATGTTACTAAAGAAACTCATTGTGATATAAATAGTTAACTGATTTGATAAGTTATTTTGGTAAAATGACGCATAATATAACAATAATATTCCTCACAAATCCACACTACGCCATTTAGTCCTTAACTAAGCACAGTTTGTACTATACGTAATAAGCAAAGGAAAATCAGGCATGATATACATAGAAAACATCCTGACTAATGCTAATGATGTGCAAGCACTCAAACATTTGCATTGATCGGGAATCCGAAACCTCTGCGCAGCATTTGCACACTCTAACCACCACAGAAGTCGCCAATATGTATTATTATGTCCGTTTCTAGTTCTATCTTCAAAATATATCTGATGAAATACCAAAACTTCTACCATTAAACTAACAACGTTTTGTGATAAAATCTATAAAATGATGGATATCAGCGCATTCAGCGCTTTATTGTTTAATACAAACTTACTTATGAGATAAGACGCATCAATAAGTATTCAATAAGAGTGTCACTTTAAGTGATGGACGGTGCTCAAAGTAAGTTGTAACGTTCGTGATCGAGGTTCAACGCTGTGGCCGTTTATTATTGAAGTACATAGGGGACGCCATCGCAACACATCAAAGCACTATCGACTTCCGGCGCAGACGCGGGTTATCGGGCGACCTCCGAAATTCCCGGCAATTAACTGCGCGCGCGTCGGCCCTTTCCTCCCGACTCCCACTCCTGCGAGCCACTTCCGTTCATCCAACGACACACACCTTCACTACAAACAAACATTCCTTGATATTGATATCGATGCTCTATCGTCAGCGGTTTGTCTTAAAAAGACTACCTACAAGTACTTCTGGAGAACTGAATTTTTTGAGTCAAATGATTAAGTCGCAGTCTACAAATTCTGCAAATCTGGACCATATTTTGACCTTTATACTATTTTTATCTCTTTGACAGGATTCAGAACATACTGCTCATTATTTGGAACTGGATTCAATGTTAATGCGATATTACTTATATCTAAACATTTCCCCGGGATCGTAGAAAATTCAAAAAGTTTTACCTTTACCTGGTTTGGCAAAACTTTTTTAAGACCTAAAGGACATCTAAGATTCAATCCATCTGCTTACCTCGATTGCTATCTATCGAAGCAGGTAATACTGCGATCCTAGTACCCTCATGTTTCGTAGTCCAACTACAATGATTAAATTTAAACCACTAAGAACTACGTTCCTAAGATCTATCGGTACAAATAAAATTATTTACAGATACCGACAGTTGTATTGTTTTTACTATATCATGAACATCGTTGTGGAATACAGTGTTCGTGCCAACAAAAATGTTCAATTACAAACTTGTAGGGCATAAATTCAAATAGAAAAAAACCTAATAAAAATGTAGTAGATAGCTTAACAGTCTCATGTGATTATGTGGAGGAGCGCGGTAGGTACGATTGCTACTAAATAAATACATAGAACATGAATGAACGTTTGCTCGACGAATCGTGTCGAGCGCGGACTTCCGGCGACATGTAATAAGGACACCACGCGATACCGACGATACAATTTCGAAACGGGAGAGTCTAAGGAGGTCACCGGATAAGATTACGGTTAACTGTGTAAACAAACCGTTTATATTGATAACTCGTTAGCATTTCTGCGATGGCGCCTGTGACGTGACACAATCAATGGATTTTGTTCAATATGATAAGCAACCCCGTTAACACATCTACTGATAAACGGTATACATGAATGAAATCCTTCATCGGTGGGTCAACTTGTATACCATTGACAATGAGACGTCCGGTCGACATGGACATGGTATTGTACTCACAATATCACTTCCTATCAGCTGAGTTGACTTATTGATCTTGCTACTTGTTAACTAAAGCAGCTATTCGTCATTGCGAATATCTCGGAATCTGATCCGAAACCTTTTTAATATTCTTATGGCATAATACTCATATATTTACAATGAAACAGTTAATATTTCATTGAATCATTCAAAATTTTCATGGAATTCACTGAATCTCTCCATAGCAGTAGGTAGCGCACTGTTAGTGTATGCTGGTGACTGGAAGCAGTTAACTAGTAGGTTGTAAACAAGACGCCAAATTTGTGCAAACCAAAATGAATTGGTGTGAGCTTAGGTGTTATTAAAGCCTTTTCATACCGTGTAGGTACGTAAAAGAGTTCCGAAAAAACCAAACCAATCGCATGTTCACTACTTACCATGTGCATTATGCACAGAAGAAGCGACGTATATAAAAGCGTAGACTTAGTTTGCACACGAAATGCCTTTCTTTAGGTCCAATGGTGCTAATTGTTGAGCTCATGTCAAATTTTGTATTACAAATGGCCTGAACATGAGAACATCAACTGTGCGGTGAAAATAAAGGATTCTTCAGATTGAACACTGAGGAATTTGAAGAAGTTACTGGGCTAGTTAAGTTAGTGTACCTACATCGATAATTCAAATTTGGAATCTTTCACAAAATGTCATCTGCGCAAAATCTGAAAGACGTGCATCTCAAGGATTTTATTAAAATCTTCCCGAGCATACTATTGAATATATGTAGTTACATATTTTACGTACAAAGTGTCATATTTAAAATAGTTAACTAGGTTTGAATCTCCCCTCTCCCGGCGTCTTGTATTCTTTTAAGTTTTACTTTGACTCAAAATGAGATTTAATGCATCCAACTGCAATTTAGATTATTGTTACTCATTCATAACAACATTATTACGCAGTGCCATCGTCTGATCAAAACAATATATTATTCACTGACATGCGCATATTCTCAACTTTAGCCTCTGTAATTAAAACCCAACACTATGTAGACGGAATAGAGTTTATTTTAAATATATCAATATTGTTGTGCATTACGAAGATTGCTGCAGATTGCGCGCAAATCGGATACATCCAGGTCCGTAATCTATTTTATCAATTATGTAGGTAAATAATGTTGGTTTACACAACACAATGAAACAGATGAATAACATCGTGTCATACTATGAATGAATGTACAGAAGATACGTCAGTATTGCTACAATGATGTATATTATTTTCTAGATGAGTCAGTATATATATGTCAAAAGTCATTAGGGTCGAATTCTGTAAGTTTTAGCGGATATCGGGACTGATATACATATATGTGTCATGATTTTACATGATCAATGAATCAGTGTTACTTGTGTTAAAATGTAAGTAACTAATGTGAAATGGTGATACGTGTTGTTGGACTTTGGGATCGAAAATTGAAACAATTTCAATCGATTGTGAAATACTTTTACATCATGAAAACTATTAATAACTTTGAACTTTTCCGAAATGTATGAAATAATTTACGGAAATGTTTCCTTAATTTCATAGTTTTAACTCTAAATTAGACTCGTATTTGTTCTTCATTTATTATTATCAGCATCTTTAGTAGTTCAAAAATTCTAATAGGAGACATCAGATTCGATTATATAATTGCACCTGATTTAGGCATATTTAACGAACAATACATTACTACTATAAGAATACCTAAAGGCCATTTATATATTAGATTTCCAACAATATAGGGTTATTAGGAAACATTTGAACTTTTTTGCGAAAATGACACATCAGAAAATTATGCAAGAAAAGGCTTAGAAACAGCCACCAGTTCTACCAATGTCAAATTTTTAATTACTTCAAGAGAAGGTATGCTTGTTGAATACAATCCCCATAGCAACAGGTGTAATTAGTGTGGTACAGTAAGATAAATCGCTATCAAAGATGCCATGTTGCCTACAATATAAAGTAATATACCTACCTTTTATACCCCTTGAAGAAAGAGAAACAAAGACTAACTTTAAATATTTAGTATCTTTTACACGGAAGGCTTATTCTCGTAATTGTCTATTATTTATTATTGCATTTCGGTTAACTCCGAATAACAACTCTGCAGTCTATTAAAGCGTTTGGCGCTGTCTCATTGGTTAATAAAGTGTCAAATTTGACAGGTGACGTTTGAAATATATTGACATGAGATTGAAACGATAATAGAACAAATATAATTACAAGAATTACCCTCCTGTTTAAAAAAATATATCTCCAGCGCAAGAGATGATGCTCGTGTCGCGTGGTTACTTTAACTAACAACAATACGAGCACAAAGAACAGCCACATTTAGGATATTCGATAGATCGTACAAACAGTCATCCTATGTGACGTTCGAAATCATAATCTCAGCAGCATCATACCGCCACCGAAGCAGTAAAATAAAACAAAGACGTAGAACACAACATCCGTCATTCTCTACACTCTAATGAACCCTTATCACATTAATTACTTATCACGCAACAAATGAATGGGGCAGTTGAACTTATTGCTGACATATTTACTTTATCGACTACACAAGTAAGAAATTAATATTGAAAATATTTAATGGGGTGATAATTCATTTCTACGTAAGTTAAATATTAAGTATGTCCGTGTGTGTATTGTTAGTTGTTAGTCAAGTAGTTGGACGCCATCGACATTTATCGGGCGCCTGCAATCCGCGCTGACCCCGCGATATCCTCGATCTACATTACCCCTCGCCCCACCACCCACCGGTAACTGTCTAAACGATTTTAAGCCCTTTGTTAAACGTCTTAAGGATCATATTAGAGAGTGTGTTGTGTGTGAGTAGACGCATGAATGGACAGGCTTGTGAATGAGCGGACTATGTCCCGCGGGCGATAAGCACTATCGTCGGGGCCAGCTGACGATCCATGTTGACAAACCCTGTTCCACTTTTCCTTGCACGAGTCTACTTAGCAATCTAATTAATTATGTTCTTAATTTTATGAGTTGTTTTCTTTTCTAAGCTTATAGAAACAAAACTTAAGTCTTCGTCTTATCGTGATATAAGTATATCAAATTCTTTTTACGCGCATTTTATAGCAAAGATTAGGACGGTATCTTAAAAATGTATCTTAAATTTTCTAATTTAAAACCTTAACTTCCGCTCTAGAGTTTTGTACCGTGGGGACTGTAACAAACATCAATCTAACACATACAAAGAACATCCAGGATCGGGACAATTATTTGTGGATCGGATAAATCATTGTACTGCGTGAGATATGAACTCGCAACCTCGACACCGAAGCAGTTTTTTTTTGCGAGTGCGGTACCTATTTGAACAATTATTAAATTTTGAGTAAGTTTCATATTTAATAAATAGCTGAAGATTTTGTTCTTTTAATAGAACCGCTAATTTCAGGAACTACATTTGTCGCTTGTTTAAACTAATAAAATCTTTTTTAAATTAAATTACATTATCTGTATCTAATTGTGGATAATTACTATGATATATCAGTGCAAAATAGTGTAATTTACGATTTCATAAATATTAATTTTAATACAATAATAAATATATTCAAAAAAATAATTACCTACCTACAGAATATTTAAAAAATAAATAAATAAAATTTTGCTGTAATTTCGTAGATAGTTAACATGGAAAACGGCCAAAATTTACGTATTTCTAATTGTAAGTATTAATAATATAAAAATGTACAAAAATAAACTGTTAAAACTATGTAAGTCATTCAACAGCTCATTACTGCCTACGTATCGTTTCAAAACGCCTTAGTTACTCATGTCACGTATATTCAAGTAAAAAGTATTTTATTTTTTACCCGACTTCACGGAGAAAAGGAGAAATTGTGTTTAAAGTAGGTATGTTGTTTAGTCATTTGTATCCTTCCTGCGATTCTAGAGACCAAACGCGTGCGCAGATTTTGATGGTTCTTGCATTTCTCCATTTGTCTTAAAGTTACGAGTCTCAGTTAATTTGCGAACGTAACTCAAAATCGACAAACTATATCTCATGTAGCATTAAAGATATAGTGCAAATTATCTCTAAGTTTTTCTAACTATTTCTTCATTGAGGTATTGATCATAGGATCTATAACGGTTTGAAATTAAAAACCATTTCTAGATTCATCACTTTTAAGCTTTCATCAAGAAAGACCATAGGCAATTGTGTTTAATTTATGACATGGATTACGATTTCAAACTAAAATGTTCAAAGAGGTCTTATGATTGCTATTGTTACTGAATCTTCACCACAAACAACAGATGCATCTAACTTTTTTGTCTGAAAATTATATACGTTACTGTTTAATCTTGATTACGTAAATTTTTAGCCAATTAAATATAAGCATACAACGAGCTAAAAGTTCACAAAACATAAAAAATACGAGAAACCATTAAACAGATCTTTATAATAATTATAACATTTCCTTAGAATAACTCTAAAAATACATTCTTCTTGAAACAAATTAACTCAAATAAAACTTTGTTGAAAGGTTATCATCGAGTATAACAATAGCATCTTTGTCTATACTGAATAACAGGGGGTTCCCGCAATCAAAAGCTTCAAAATTACAGAAACGCGCTTATGTAAAAGCTCCAAGAAGGATTTTCGTAAAGTTTGCAATACATTTTTCTATTTTGTTATCTATTGTCATTCTATAAAGGTTTTTACTAACACTACTTCAACAAATCTTCGGTATAGATTTATTCAGGATCCGAGTAAAGTATTTGATCACTGTTCTAGCAGTAGTAACTTATCAACTTAGCCCCTTAATCCCAAGTAATAAGAAACAATTTTGAATGTGGTCCTATGTTGCTATATTACCAATGACATTTACTACCTAAAACAGAACAGATCTAGTCTGTTCTGAATTTTCCACATCCATCGGCCGATCGCAATGATTGATCACGTGATCGTCATAGGATGAGAAGGGGTCGTAACATATTGTATTCTTACTCCGTCACCACACGGAGAACTTTCCATATTCGGCTTTTACTATACCAGTGCAATGAGATAGAGTTTATACCACATGTAGTTATCACTCCATCACTCATCGATGCAAATTTAGATGCAATAATTCAATGAATGCGATATCCTTATCAAATAGCAACCAGATGAATCATATAGGTAGGTAATATTGATGCATACGAGATCAGAGTATTTCCTGAGATCTAAAGATTCAAAGGGTAAAGTGAATCACTTGTTTTTATCTACTTTAGGGGATGAATCACCAAGGATTGTACAGATGTATTATTTCCGCATTGAGTCAATATAACTAAGTAATAATCTACATAACTTGACTGTTTATGAATACTAAACGGATATTATTTTACATCAGTCATCAAGAAACTATGGGACAAAGTCTAACTATTTTGGTTTTTTTTATAACTCAGAATTCCTTTGACATTTTGCGAATGGGACATAATAATGCTCTGTACTGGGTCACCTGAGCCACAAGGTGTAAAATCCCACAGCTTATTTCACGAGCTACTTACTATACATTCCCCGCTAAACACAGTAGCACTTTGCACAGTAGTACTTGGATATAAATGTGATAAGACAAACAATTTGCTCATCTGGTAGATAATAAGAATACTTTTTTTTTAAAGACAACTCCCGCACTAGGGATCATGCCCTGTGTCGCGGGGACTTTTACAAACATCAATTAACGGACACATAGAACACCCAGACTCAGGACAATAATTTGTGGATCTCACAAATTATTGTCCTGCGTGGGGATCGAACCCACAACCTCATGCGCGGCAGCCGCTAGCTCTACCGGCGCGCCACCGAGGTCATCATGATCCATAATTTAAGCTCAGAGTACCCTTTTTAGGGCGCTTATTTCACTAGCTACTGTAGGTACACTGGCTGGTAACTTAAACACAGTAACATTTGCATACTACTGCTTGGAGGTCGGAACCCATCTTGAAGCGGTGGGACCACTCAAGCCATGTTCTTGGTAAAGGGATTACCCACCAGTAATTATGTCGTAGAGGTGATTCGTAGCGCTACGAAAGACCTCTACGATATTGCATTAATCTAGATGTTTTCTATTCATACTATGAAAAGTATTTAAATCTGTTTACATAGTCTAGTTTGCGTAATTAAGTTTTTTTTTAGTTACCGTTCTGTGGCGTACTTAGAATACAATATGTCACCACTCTTTCTTATCCTGTGTATAATTGCTTATGGGCTAAAATTTTTTTTTCTGTAAGGCTTATGTTTTTAGGTAGTAAATTTCTTTGTAGGGAATATACCTGTTTAGTAATCAATAGGTCATTGCACTGACAAAATGTACTTACAATCTGGACACGGTATCGCTGGACCTAGCGTCGATGATTTCACATTAACCCTTTGAAACGGTGTAAAAACAAGTCAGATTAGACAACAAACACTTATGGTACTTAACAATTTGAGTTAGTTAGTTCTGTATTAAAAATATGATTTATTTAAGTGCAGATATAAAGTGATCGGGTTGTAAAGGTGTATAGTTTGAGGTAGTTGTAATTACAAATGGCATGCGGCATGGCAATCTAACAAGGTAGCCACCTGCCATGCGCACGCGCCACGATGCATGCTGCGATACGTTTACCGCCCCCGCGCATTTACTATAAGACGACCCTTTTTAAACGAATGGAAATTCTTAACGGACTTCATGACCTTGAGGCTTGCGTGGGTCATGGGGATCTCGTATTTGAACCCAACAAAACATACCTACTTGTTTCCCAGTAAAAAAGTATCAACGGTACCTACTCGTAAGCACTCGGAAAGAACAAAACGTCCCTAAAACAAGCTTTATTAAAAGTAGGTAGCATAAGTTAAGATTTTTAAATTTTAGTTTTTACCTGTATTTTTATAGTGCAGCATATTTGTAGAACAAAGTCAGCCGCGTCATGAATAAAATTGTTGTTATAAATTTTATAATATTATAAAAATATTTTTATAAAATCAATAAAAAATAAAGTGCCGAGAAGAATTTCAAAACGTAAAATTTGATACGTACCCCAAGTGCAAATATTTTATTATTAGCTTTTTTTTAAAATTGACGTATCCACTAAAAATGGCGAATGCTGCTAACTGCGTCCTTTAATAGTATTACCATAAAATATATTGCCACAAAGAAACATTTTTGGACTAATAAAATTGTCGTAAAATATATGAATAAATCGATATCGCTTGATCTCTTGGATCATAATGACAGCTAACAAATTTTACAACCAACCTGTAATAATCACCATTTCAATAACTTTTTGGTAAACAAAAGGGTTTACTGACAGCTTACACTCCCGATAAAACTTTTTATTTTCGTTTTTTTTTAAGATAATGTCCTCAGTCGAGACCGATGTCTGAATCCTTCTTCCTTTGGAACTTATCCTACTACTATTAATAATACAACGCTAGACTGGCTGGTGTCACCCCACCAGCCAGTCTTCATATAAAACACCTTTTATATGAAGTTTTTCTTCCTTTTCACAGACATTTAAAAATATTCGCTTCTCCATGAAACCCGTTAAATAAGACAGAATGTTCATCATTCTGTCTTATTTAACGGGTTTCATGGAGAAGCGAATATTTCGCTCGAACTCTTTTGTATAAGTTCAAGATAGTTTTTATAAACTTTTTTAAAGAATAAGGTACAGGTTATGGCAAACTAGGAGTAAGTAAAAACTCACTAAAAATTTGCTTGATAGTAATCACTTAGAAAAATGTACTAGAGGTTCCGAACTTTAAGGGTACTGATGCATTTAACGATGAAGTTAATCATAAAATAATATCATACTAGGCATCGAGCGCATACAAACGGTTGCAAATTCCAGGAAGTGTTCGCATTCCATTAGAACATGTTCTTAATGTTGAACCACTTTAACAAACATTAAAGAAGTTGTTGGCTATACTGCACCGTATTCATTAACATTCCAAGAATCGAATCGGTGACCACGTGTTTCTACCTATGTATTGAAGAGTGCTTATTATTCATTTTAAACAAAAATACTATTTTCGTAGATGTGGGCTCCAATGAAAATTGGGTTTTTTGGTTTAAGGCTTTAGAGACTCCAAAAAAAATTGCATAATAGTGACTATTTATTTTCGGTATACCTACAAGGTGTACAATATGTTCATTACTGAGACTAATCTTAACTTCAGATGGAAAGTATACCTACAACTAGTTATCCACTAAATATCACCTTTTGTCGTAATGATTTGGTAATAAGGTACTTACAAAAAAATAGGTTTGGTGAAATTCTCATGTAAAGTGTGTGCTTGCCAAAATGCTGCACATCATTTATATTTTACTTTGGTGAGCAATCTTAGGTAGAAAAAAGGTTAAAATTTAGTAAACATGTTTAATATTAAATATAAGTGCCAACCCTAAAGTGGAAGGCAGATTAGAACCACAGTTAGAACTGCACCGCACGCGCCTTAGTCGCAGCATTCGAATTCTTTTCATAAAGTTCTATGCAGTCCATGAAATGGGTGAATTCCCCGAACCACAGCTGATGTCATAACTAACGGTGGCCAATACACAGCGATAAGCAATATTCGTTCCCATTATGAGGGTTGTCACTCAGGAAGGACTCGACTTCAGAGTTGATAGTCTGAAGTCGAGTCCTTCCAGTAATTAGATCTCCATGTAAATTAGAAAAAACATTCCGATGGCTGTGGCTTGGACAGATATGCGAAGCCATTAATAAAATCGAAGATTGCAGCAACTGCAGCGCGTGTGGTGCGACCAAATCTACATTCACTTTACACTGTTCTTGAGGTGGGAAATGTTGTACCATTGCTGTTGAAAAAAGTTCGGCAATCTTTGCCCACTTCTCTCTTGTCTCTTTTTTGGCACGACTTAAAGATGTTTTCATCTAATTCCTTTGTGCAGCTGGTCAGTACTAAATAGTTGCCTATTACTCCAAATCTTAGGTAGATTTAGATTTACAGTAAAGGGCTCATACATGACATTGTTAACTAAATCCAAAACTGCTTTGAAGTGGACACCTGTTAGAATTTGTTGTAGCGGGTATTTGTCGCTGGCGCACGCGCAGGCATGCGTACGTGCTTGGCCCCCCTCCTCCCCGCCCGCTTTGCCCCCGTGCTCCCCCTGGGCCGCCTGCGGCGCGGCGCCCGCTCACCATTCATCGGAATGCAGGGATTGTACTTTGGTACATCTCATTATGAATAGTCGCTATTGAATAGAGACAACGAATGTATGCGCGTATAACCCAAATACGAGTACTATTTAGGTTATACGCGCATATATTCCATGTCATTTGCTTAAAGATCCTGTTCCAATTTATGTTTTGTTACGTAGAAATATAGAATTTTAGTGTTTTGTTGATCTAGAGGAGTATGCGAGGCATTTTCTTGAATGTGTCTTGATTTTTGAATTATTTTTCGTAAATTAAACTTAACAGCAAGACTTTAGACTGCGTCGTCGGAAGCAATTGAATTACTTAATTAACATAAATAAGAAAGAGTTGAAAAAACTATTAGAATTCGAAGACATTAATACGTGACATGATTTTCCTGCAAAAGAAACTCTGTTATCACCCAGTGAAAAATTATGGATTGATTCAAGATTTTTATACCCACCTTCTAGTTCTAATAAAGGTACCTTGTAGATGTACTATGTTATGTTCAGGGCAATACACAGCGGTACATTAGCAAGCAATCGTGTCTCGGCTAACGTTTGGGTGGCGTAGTGCTCGGCACGCGAGGAATGCGCGGCCCTCGGCGCCAGTTTACAAATAGAAGGGCCGCCATCACCGACTGCACGTGTGATACATTACTACGATTAATCTGTTAGCGTACATGTAACTAACTATCATATCGCACTACCATATCTATTAACTACCCTCACACTTTTTACTCATTTCTAATTTTTTAAAAGACATTTTCCGCACTATGGATCATGCCCTGTGTCGCGGGGACTTTTACAAACATCAATTTGACGGACACAAAGATCATTCAAACTCAGGACAATAATTTGTGGATCGCACAAATAATTGTCCTGGGAAACGAACCCACGACCTCGTGCAACCGTAATTAGTTTACTTGAGTCTTAGAACATTTGAAGCTGTTATGGGTGATTCTAAGAAAAGTAACGGCGGTTATGTTGCGACCGGGAAAGGGCGACACGAAACACGTGAGTGACATCTCGGAGGGTCGTTTGTCGGGCACAAGAAAGCTATCGGCGAGTGTGCGTTCACTGACCCCAGCCGGACGTCACGGCTCAGAGAAGACGAGTGCAGCCCAGGCGCCGGCTGTTCTGTGTACTGATAGACTTAGAGCCTCCCAGTCTCGCGCGCACACACTTACCTACCTACTATATTATACTATACTTGTAAATAATTCTACCTGATCTTCCTTGATCACACTTGAGGTAGGTACATAGAGACGAAGTTCACCTAGCTTCACTAACATTATGGTTTCAACTATTGCTTTGGAATGACGTCAGAACTATATTAAGTTCTTGAGTATTAACATAACCCTAAAGCTTGGTGGCTTAAAATTCAATTGTGTAAAAATATTTATTTATTTCTATTGATTTATAAAACTATTCAGCCATTAATTTTAGACGCTAACTTAAAAAAATCAGATGGTTGTAAGTACAACCTTTTAATTTTTTTATAGAATATGTAGGTACCTATAAAACTAAATGTACTGGAACTTGGTAACTTGGTACTTGATTAAGTCATGATGAAATGTCTAATAGACTGTTAACAAGTAAACAATCGAGTGTTTATTGTATTTTTATTCTATTAACTTATGTCAGACTTTCTTCGTGTACTTTTTTTTTACAAAATTATATTAAAAATGATACCTATTTCATAAAAAAATATGTACCATTATTCATTACTTTGACTTTCACAAGTTTTGTTGAATTTTAGACCTTAGTGTAAGCTTAGTAAAGTTGCAGTTAGATGGCTTTTGAATTGATGGGTTTTACCATCGGGTACATTATATTATACTTCCTTATTTAGTACTAAATTCTTGCCTTTTTTTAATGGAATTAATAAATAAATAGGATTCGCACTTTTATAAAAGAAAACTATGTTAACATGAATTTTAAAAAAATAAACATATTTTTTACCAATGTTTGTGATACTATTAATTATATTATTTAGTATACATTAAATAAATATATTCTTTGATAAAACTATCAACATTGTATTTATATTACACTTGTAGTATCTACAATTGTTGTACTTGCTACACCCATAACGTTTAACCGTTAAAAAGGTATTGCCAGCGCTCAATTTAGAAACACATTTGGTAGATTTTATTCATTCTACCATTGTGAATATGTATGTATTATATAACAAAGTAAATGGTAGGTAGGTAATTAATATATAGAACTATAGTTTAACAATAGTATATTTAGGTGTATATCTATGTACCTATAGTTGTATTTAAAATTATACAAAGTATATGATTGGTGCTTACGCCAGGTAAATTGTTAAAATGTTGTTAAAAAGAAGTGAATTTTATCTATGAACTAAAGTGGGAGCAAGATTAGATAGGCTCAGCCCTACGTACTGATAACAGCACCGGATTCCAACACGATTTACAGACAAATAATATATGTTAGTATAAGTATTTACTTTTTATGCATACACTGCTTACAAACTAGCTGGGAATAGGATTCAATTAGAACTTAATTATTTTAATTTTTATGTCATTAAATATATTTACTAGGGTTTTATTAATTAAGTAGGTACCTACTTACAATACATCTAAAGGATAATTACCTAATGTATTTTGTTACCAAAATATTTTATAATTTAGGTGATAATAAATAGGCATTTCCCAAGAACTTGTAAAACTTAAAATCTACGGGAAAAAAATATACCTACCTAGATATTTTTAAATAGGTCTACAATTTGATACATTTTGACATTAGTTAGGTAGTTATTATACCTACCTAGTTATGTTTTTTTTTTAATTTCTACTAAATTGTCTATTTTATTCTTGTAAAAGGTGTGAAAAATAAAACAATTACTACATAAAGGTACTATTTTTTAGTAGTTTTTGGATTTTATTTAATAAAAATTGATTAAATTCATAAAAATTGAGTAAAAAAATAAATGTTAAAAATATTTAATTTTTGAGAAACAAATCAATACATTTAATTTAATTATATTAGATTAATAAATAAAATATTTGATTTTTATACGTAGAGCTAGAGACAAAATTTGTAAGCGCGCCGCCTCAAACCAAGCGCACGCTTACCGCTGCGTATGGCAGCACTAACACGCACTTCCGGCGCAATTTTTTGCTTTCTACCCACACTACAACTCAGCGCCTATTAGAAATTGACAAAAAACTTAACACTTTTGTAAAATTTTCACGAAATAATGCCACTTTATTTTCCCCTTGAAAAGCTAGTTCGGATACTTTAATTTTGACTACTAAAATGCTTATTTTAAATTAAACCATATTTTGAAATAAGTTTTAAAGTCGTAATTATTGTATGTCTATTTCTTTTATTTATATTTCGACAAAAAATAATAATAATATATTGTTATATTTTATTATAAGAGGGTTTTTTCTAATTTATACACAGATGGTGCTCTGTCTTTATGCATTTAAGCAATATTTTAGTAACTTAAATTAATTATTATTTTACTTTAGACATTTTAGTTTTTAAATAATCTCTTTTGTATGTTTCAAAAAAAATAATAATAAAAATAAACGGTATATTTTTTATAAGCATTTTTTCCATTGCTGCTTGATTAGACTCTAAGTCTATGCATTATTGTAATTATTTAGTTATTCTAAATAAATAATAATTTATTATACTCAATTTAGTAAATATGTTATCTCTAATTAACGTTCCAATTCAAAATTTAATCAAAAATATGTTCATATTTTTTTTATAAGGGTATTCTCTATTCCTACTAATTGACACTGAGTTTCTGTCTTAGTCTAATAATTTTATTCTCTTTAAATATCTATCTAATATTTTTTTTATTTATCTAGTGGCAATATTAATTCTTAAGTACATATTAAATACAATAAATATACTAAAATTATTTCTAAATATATTTTATATTTGATTATAAGGCTTTACTCTATTCCCTCTGATATTAGACTCTACATTTTTGCGTTACTGCTATAAGTATTTTCTATTATTAAATAAAATTATTATTTTATTATATTTAATTTAGAAAATATGTTTTCTCTTATATGTGTTTCAAGAGAATATTTAATAAAATACATACTCTATTTTTATATAATCATGTTTTCCTTAGCTAAGTAAGTATTTAAAATTTGTTGATATAATTCAAGCACTGATTATTATTAATAATTAGATAATTAATTATATTATATAAATAAAATAATATGCAACTCAGTATTGTGTGTTTCTAGTATTTATATTTTAAGTAAAAAAGTAATACAATTTATGGGTTATATTTTTAAATTACTACTTTTCTACATATTCTATTGCTACTAAATCACTAAGTTTGTAAATTAGTGTAATATTTCCAAATTAAAAATAAATATTATATTATTATATTTAATTATTTTTTTCTATTTTATCCTAGTTATATTTATGATCAAAATATAACCAATTTTATTGTTTATTTTTTTTATAAAGCTTTTGCTATTGCTACTGACTACTTGCTAGTGTACTATTAATAATAATACAAAAAATAATTATTATTTTGTTATATTTATTATTTAATTTGGTAAATATGCTTACTGTTTATTTATTAATTTTATTTATGTAAACTTTAATTATGATTTAAGAGATTTTTTAAAATAAATACCAGTACAAACAGAGATGTAATACATAACTGTTACTTAAAAACTGTTCAAAGAGCTTAAATTAATAAAATATAAGTTTGTAAACTTATTAATAAAATAATTTTACCAATATTTATAAAAAAAAGAAAACATAATATAATATGTTGTTTAAGTAATTTTATGGAGTAAGTATCATAAAGTAACAAGAAAAAATGTACCTAAATAAAAACCAAAGTTTAATAAAATTTAATTGTAATTGTGGATAAATGTATATTGTTTATATTTTATACATACACATTTAACTAAAATATGTAACTGTACATTATTTTTAAGTGTCAGGGTACCTACTTTCTAAAATCTAAACTATTTGATAAAATATAACTTTGAAATAATTTCATGTTTAAATTTTTTCTTTCAATTTCATAGCATTTATTAGTTATGTTTGATTATAATTAGAAAATAAATAATAATAATTATTATTACTTAATAATAACTACCGAATGTTTTAGATTAAAGCTGTCTGTCCCATCAACTTTAACGGAAAATAAAAATTCTAATTTTTAACATTATATTATAGACTTGTGTACTTAATAATAATATATTTTTTTAAATGAAATGTACTTTCTATTAAGAAGCCTGGTAAGCTACTTGGGTATACGAAATCTAATTATATTTAATTGTGTACCTTTCTTAAAGTCATATAATATACTTTACCAGTTAAAAACCCCTCAATAAAATAATTTGTCAATAATTTCCTAAATGAAATTTATAACATCATGTAGATCAAATCATCATAATTATTATAATAATTGGTATTGCTAATATTCACACGTTACAGTGCGTTTAACTTTTAAATGTAAAGTCCTAAAACCCCTAGATATTGATGATTTTTTTGCAATTTAGCTACATATGTTAAGTATTGAGCGGAAACGATGATGAAGTGTTAGTGTGGTGCAGACATAGTGGTGTTCGCGTGGTGGTATCGGCCACGTGGCAGGCGGGCGCGCCTCGGCCATAGTGACGATGCAAGTCAGTTTTCTGGAAAAATTGTCAAATGTAGCAGTGTGTCGGCGGCGGCGAGTAATTTGCAAGAAACGCGCGCGTGTGCGGTGTCCGTCGCGACGCGATCACCGTGCGCGCTCGTGTGCGTCGTGAAGTGAAGGTCGAATATTTTGTCCCTACTCCTCGGTCTATTGGTGTTCACGAGTTGCCGCTGTGATAATGAGTTGTCGCGGTCCCGCTCGCTCTGCGCTACTAGTGCCGCGCGCCGAGAGGGACGGGTGTGTGTGTGCGCGTGCGTCGGAGCCTCCGACGGCGCCGGCGCGGCCTGCCCTCATCAGTAGCCCCGCAGCGGGGAAGCGGTTCGCGTGTGCAACTCTGTGGCGGCTCGAGCTGCGTTCTGCGAGAGCTCTGCGTCGCACACGAATATTTTTAGATAACAGCACGAATAATTTATTCGCAAGGTAGTGATCGCGCGCACTTTTGAGGATATCGGTATCGGCGCATGCGGGCTTGCGGTGAGCGGCGGCCGGCGGCTGTGTCGGAGCAGGCCGCCGCCGGCAGAGACGTCCCGATAGGTAAGCTGCGCACTTCCTGCGCGCACCGCCGCCATGTTCGGTCGGAGCGTCACTTCCGCCGGGGCCGGAACCGGCGCGCGGCTAGCTGTGGGCCCTGCGCTGGCGGCCCCTCGGTGGCGCTGAGCCGCGAGCGCAGAGCGCCCTGCTCAATGGGCGACGGCTCTCGATTCATAAAATGTCGGTCGTTCCATTCACGCCGCGGCGCGATGCTACGCCGACCGTTCACTCGTGACCCTCGCGTCTTCGAATATTCATGTCTCCCTCGATAACATCGTAACCTCTGACTTCTTTTTGTATTATCACGTTGTTTAGTGAACGCCGCTAGTTGAGCCCGGACTTAGTGCGTTGTGTTACAAACAAGTGTCCGTACTATCGTTGCACCCAAATCAACTGTGAAATTTAGTGCATAGTGAATTTAAATAGTGATTTTCCGTCTATATCATTGGAATGTTACATCCATTAGCGTAAGATTAGAAATATATTTTATGAATTTATATTTTTCTATATTTACGAATAAACGTTAATTTCAAAATAACATTTAAAATTAATATTTATTATAAATATTTGTATTAAATATTTGCAAATTAATTATAAACTAATGCGCGTTTAATAGTTTTATATTTTTTTTTAATAATATATGAGGGTAGCCTAATATTCTGTTGAATAACGGTTAGGTATTTAAATTGACATGAATATAGAAAAGACTTCTTGATTTTGATCAATGTTTTTTTGTGATAGTGTTGTAATTAGTTTTGTTCGTTATTTATGGTATTAGTATATAAGTATATGCAGGGTATTATGTGAGAAGTGTATCTGGTGGTGTGTGTCGCTCGGGCACGGCGCAGCACGTTGCCGACAGGACGTACGTCACCAGAGCATGACGTCTGGCCGCGCTCCCGCTCGCACATCGCCCGCGCTCCTCTACTAGTACTTAACCCTGTTCATTGCCCTCCGTCACTTGTTTGATCCTACCCTCCCTATTGCTTATTTAGATAATTTACTAACATAACTCTGTCATTGCACTTTCTTATTAATTGAGCCATTGTCTCAGACCAATGCGAATATGATTCTAAGATACTATACGATATCATAAAACGTATATCAGTATCGATATTAGTATCAATATAACTGTTACAACAATTTTTTCTTATGTGAATATTGTTTTAGGGATGTACCTTCTTGTACAAAAACTGTATTATAAAGTAAATCTTTTTTATACTAGATACAAATATTTAGAATACCATTCGTACGGTCATTTTTATTTTTATATATTATTATGTGTCTACGGATTAATTCAAATTCTTTAAATTGCTTACGTACTTCAATAATGTTTGTGTTGAGTGTCACTGAATCCTGTGTGTTGTTATATTTATAAAATTAACGGATATCTACCGTTATGTTGTGTAATTAATATTTAATTGATTTGTTGTATCAATTAAAGTATCAAAACTTATTATGCGAATCTATGAAACGTTTTGTGAGTGTATTGTGTTGTAGGTAGACGGTTATAATGTATGGTGATGGTAGCGATATGGTTGCAAGAGCGCCGTGCACCGGGCTCACCCGCATACAATAACAGTGTCTTTCCCAGCTCGGTGTGAGTACGTGATGAGTCAGGTGTATGTGACGTCAGTGACACGTGTGCCCTCGTCCACGGGTGACTCACAGCATCTCTTGATGACGTAGCACTCAGTACATATGACGCCCTTCGGTCCTCTCACCTTTGCTCTCATTTTATCGCGCTTTGATTATATTGTTCCGGCACACACAGTACCCGGGACAAGCGGCAGGGCATGTATGTAATCGACATTGCGTTGGCGACACCTACAGCCGAGTTGTGCGCGGTGCGCCTCCGCTTCCGCACGGCTTTGCCAGCGTGGGCGCACATTTCGTAATCGTTTCCTTACTCAGCATTCTTCCCGCCGAAGAGTTGTCCCATCAGCGATACAACTAGACATTGCCAGACACCCGTAAAACGGTAAATTTAGTCTGATGGCTATTCACACGGCGCTACACACAAGATATAGTGAAATAACAAATGTGACATAAGTGGTCAGTCATTGTTACATCCGCAGATATAATTGTGCTCGTCCCGTCATTCATGTTTGCGGTTATAGAACGTGGATAACGCTTCCGTCACTTCACAATCTCTACAGTTACATATACAAGCGACAGTCGATTTCCGTCCGTCCATAATATCACTCGTCGCGGGACAACATCGGGTAATAAGGTACAAACATCTTCGCACTGTGCCGTCATTCTCAGCCCCACGATAAGCGATTAAGGGTCGCTCGACAAAAAAAGATTATTATAAAGGATGTAAAGACTGCACCGGCGCCGAGCCTTCCCAGAACTGGGGCCATTCTTATTTCGCGCTCCCGCCATATTCACGGCCTTTTTTGTATGGTTTTGGTTATTTTTTTTTCACGGGAGCGGTTCTCCTGTGTGAGTTTCAAGGAAACGACTTATTGGGTTTCGTATAAAATGGAGCTTATCTCGGGGCGTCGATCGAGCGCGCGGCTGAGCCTGGGAACGCACCGCAAGCGTCGCACGCGCACCGTTATACGGCTAGCACGTCGCATACCAGCCGTGTCTTACGACCACGTCCGACACGATGCACCTTCACAACATACATATACTAGTACTATTATTTATTGTTGTTTTGCATTATGTCTACATTGAATTAAAAATATAAACTGTAGCAATTATAATTGTAAAAGTATTGGAAGTGACAAATTATAAAAACAATTAAGATCGTTGATTATTTGAATACTACTCTTGTAAATAAATAGAATTTACAAAAAACTGATCAAGAACTAGTGAGTGTAGTATAACAAGTGCAGCTAGTAAAACTTCACGCTCGACTCGTTGAGGGAGGTTCGTGGTTCTGTTTCATATTATGGTCACTTGTTTTACACTTTATTTTTTTATATAAGATTGGTATCTATGGGTCTATTTCATATTAAATGCATCTGTTAAGCCCTCCTTACAATATAGTGTTTTAAATATAATAATTTTGACTATCTTGATTGGGTTGCCGAGTAGAACAGTTGACGGGCTTGAATTCCTCTAGACCTATTATTTTTATAATCCACATGGACATACAGGCTGACCAAAGTTAAATTGACATTTGTAAAGAAATCCGGGACACCTCGTGGATAAGTCTTTTTAAGGAAAACTTATTCAGATCATCCCACGAGTGTTTTTAGTTACCTTGCTAATATTTTTTGGAAAGTTTTTGTGTATCCTGCTAATTTACTTGTTAAATTAATCATGTTGCAAACTTATAATAGAATAGAGTAACGAAATATAGATAACAGAAGTGCAATAAGGCCCTAAAAATACTATAAACATTTACTTATTTTTTGTATTATTTTGAAAAATAATATTGTTACAAATGAGAAATATTTTTTGTAATTGTAATGAGTCATTCATTATATTTAAAATAAGTATTTGTGGTTACTATATATGTATTTTTATTACTTTTTCAGTTGAAGCTGAGTTACGGACCGGAGTTAACTGCAATAGTGACCGGCGCCTGCGCATAAAAGGCGAAAGATTTACCTGCGCTGCATAAGAATGCGGTAATGTTACGTTACTCTGCACGACAATTACTATACAAGTATGTATTTTTATTTACTTTATTTGCATTGCTTTTTTTTATTTTGGATTTATTTGTTTTTAAAAGATTTTGTTTCTTCAACAGATATGACAAATAAATATTTTAATAATTTTTACAAACAGAAAAAATGTATTTTGAAACAAAATTTATTTTTAATCTAGTTTATTACTTACTTAAGAGAACTTAGAAAAAAGGCTTATTACAAATTTTATTGGTGTTATTACTATGTACAAAGTCGGTAAATCTAGACATTGATGTCATATTCACTATTTAAATAAATAAAGGGACAATTAAAATTACAGTAAAAGTTAAAATAATTATAAAGTAGAGGTATATTCATATGAAGGCTTCTTGTGTCTTTGCATTTAATGTCTGCATAAATTTCTTTGACATAGGTCTGAAAATCTGTCTGAAATAAAACCTCCGTAAAGGAAAGTTCACAGGTATTACGTCTACAAAAACGAATAAGGAACACTTGCCATAAGACTCTATCCAGAAATCCATTTGGTCAACGTTAATAGAATATTGATTTTTGACGACCTCTGTAGCGTAGTGGTTATATAACATTACTGCTACGCAGAGGTCTCGGGTTCGAATCGCGCTCAATGCAAATCTTTGTGTGCATGAACATGATTGTTTACATTGGTCTGAGTTTTTCTATGTATAATATGTATGTATTTACAAAAAAAAAACACTATTTATGTATGTTTATCCGTTGTCTAGTACCCATAGTACAAGCTCTTGCTAAAGCAAATATGACTAACAAATAAAAAGTAAACTGCAAAGAATAGTCGAGATCTATTTACGTTATTTAGGTGTGTGTACTTAGAACACGGGTCACGGGCCCTTATTGAGGGCAAAGGGAAGTTATAAATCTCTCAGGCGCTAACAATGGTGCGATAAGCTGCACCTTGCGTTTGAGCCGATAGTGCCACCCCCTCTCTCCCCCCCTCTAACGTGCACCTCCTGTGCCCTGACAGCCAGTTTAACATCATGCACGTCATAATAATGTCAACTAAACAGAGGTATAGTTACTTAGAAATAGTTGATAGTAATAAGAAAACATTTTGACGGATTAGATGGTGTGGTGGGCGCCCATGTAACAGCCCTGTAAGTTTGTGTAATATGTGTGATTTGTCATGTTTTGAAAAGTCACAGCGATACAGCGTTGTTCGAACCCTGGTGTGCAGAAAAGTAGACTATAAGACTAACTTAAATATACATACATGAACGATCCGTTTACATAAAAATCTTTAGTATTTTCTCTTTCTATAAAAAAAGAAATTTGGATTACTCGTAGATACAATCCTTTGTATAAAGTTTTTGTCTTTAAGTCTTCCTGACCACGAAACTCCCCCTTTCTACGAATTAAACTGTAACTTCTAACCCCTTATCAACCCTCAAGTCAACGTTATATTAATCTACAGTAGACATACCTATACCTTATAATACTACAAGCTCTCAAACTCGTGCTACTAACCAAGCAAATGCTAATAACAAAATCCCCCGATACTATCCAGTCATTAGGTAAAACATTTAGTGAGATATCCCAGTTAGTAATAGTGGTCGAACTGAGGGAAAAAAGCGAGAGGTCGACGAAACGCGAACCTTATCGGTCATTGACCTTCACACCTAAACTGAGCCTCACATAACATCTCGCTTCGTGCGCTCGTTTACGTGTACTTATAAAACATTTTCAGGAACAACACGTGCTTGCTATACTACTTTTATATTTGTAACTAGCTCATGTCTGCGACTTCGTTTGCGTATTTGAGACATACAATATCTTTATAAATTAATTGTAGCCTATATGTGATTCTAATTTATAAGGTACCTACATTGTTGTAAAGTTTCATCAAAATTAATTAAGTAGTTATGACGTGAATGATACTTATAAACTTTGACGTTGATAATATTAATAGATCATAATTTTTATAACTTCTACTCACTACTAAGAAGAATCGCGTTAGGCAGTAATCACTGTTTGTAACCACTACGGCCAAGAGGTCTCAGACTAGAGCTGCTAACCATAGATTTTCGGTTCCCGCTCAAAATATATATCATTGCGTGCATGAACATGAATATATTGGTTGGTTATTGCATTGGTCTCGGCGTTTCCTGTGTGTATTTTATGTATTTATTTTCAACAAAAAAAGTATATAAGAAGGTTTGTAGCGGTCTCGTATCCACATTACAAACTCTTTTTCGTTTCGGACTTCTATAAACCGTATATACCTACGTCAAAGCACAGCTCTAACCGCTGAACGAATCGGTTCGAAATTTGGCACAGAACTAAATGAAAGACGTAAGCATTAGCTTTGACTGAAGATTTTACATTTTTACTCGTAAAATACACAAAAAAGGCGCGAAACAAAAACATGTCAGGCACAAAATAAATAGAATAATACAATAGATAAAGTAGTCAAGCAGTGTTCTGGACGTCAGGTAGGCGCCAACAAGACCTTGACCTCTTTACTCGTCGAGCTGACGGCGATACAATGGACTATTCCGCGACATCCGAGCCGACATCCGACAACCAACGCCCCCCGGGCTCACCTCATAACTACTACTGCGAACACAACATGGTAACATAACGTTAATTTAAAATTCCGTTCAAGATATGAGCACTGAATACGATAGTATATCGATAAGTGTGAACAAGAATTTGTCAAAATATGTTGCTTTTTTAAAGCAGAGAAGTGTCTTACAGTCATATTTCGATCTCTATGTAAGAAACTTGAACCTTGATACAAATATACTTGATACTTGAACGTTAATACAAAGGAAAATGTGTACCTAAGTCATATCGCCAAAATCATAATTAAAATTAGCCCAAAACTCTTCCAGTTAATATTTGACAAATTCTAAACAAAACTTAATAAAAACATTTAGTACTAAACTCAAAAACTTGTCGATAAGTAAATAAAGTAAATAATAGTTGCGTAGTAAAGTAGGTCATGATAGTAGGTAATTAGAGATGGCTAGTATACTGGCGAGCCTGACAAAATTCGGGGGCGGTGCGGTCGCGTTGAATAATACATGGAGCTAGTTGGCGCCACGGAGACCGTGACTCTTAGCGCATAAATACATATGTATACCTAGCCTCTAGCACCTGAAACACTTAATATTAATACGAGCTTGAAACGTCAATCAGAAACACGGTTGGACGATATGGCTACATATAGAAAGTATACGTAATAAAAGTCACTATTCGTAGACGGTTCGTTTCGTCGAAATATAGAGTTTTCATAATCCGTATGTTATCGTAATTTGTAAATGGAAATGCAATTTACCTATATCCTTAATTTTCCTTTGATATTTGTTTCTTTGACATATTTTTTTCCTCAACACAAAGGTGACATAAAAGTCGAGATAGTGAAACTTTGCAGATATTTTTAAAAATTCACATATCATCATCATAACAGCCCATTAATGTCCCGCTGCAGGAACGGGCCTCCTCCCGTGAAGGCCTACTAATAAATATCACGCTGGCCAGACGGATTGGTATAGGGTTTAATTTCAAGTTTTCCTTCTTTTTATTTTGTACAGATAATATTTACGGATACTCCCTTAGTCAGTTTTTACGTATTCTTACTCAGTCACCACACGAACAAAAATTCACATATACCTATATCTAGCAATTTCCCTCTTAGCAAGTTCACCCCTTTTTTCTAGAACTATTTGCTAATCTTCCACATTATTTTATAACCCTGTATCGAGTTTTGCTTCTTTCTTTTTCATTCCTCTAAAAAGGCTACGTTTACTGTCCTTTTACTCTGTCGTCGCAGAGAGTAAAAATAAGGTTAAAACAAATAATTTAACTATTATTGCAATATTATGGCAACATTTTCTTTCTTTTTTGTTCGTAATCAATACTCTGTCATATGATATGTTAAAGGAATGTTTGTCGTTGAAATAAATGTGATATTAGCTGAGAATGCAATTATTTGTTGTTAATATGTGTATTATTGTATTTCTATTTATATTTTACTGTAGTCTAATATAAAAATTCAATTAAATATTAAGTATATTAAATTTTATATATTCCTCACACATTCACACAACGCCATTTAGTCCTAAGCTAAGCAAAGCTTGTACTAAGGGTACTAGACAACGAATAGACATACTTAAATACTTTTTTTTGTTATAACTGCATTATGAATCTTGCAGGGGGGCTCTGGCAGGGATTTTTATAAAAAACCTTTTTGGTATTCAACCCTATACTAGTCCATGTGGCCAGGGTGGAATAATATGCCATTATTAATCACTAGGAGTGGGACTTTCAAGAGCTGTACTGCTTTAGTTTACGTACTTTATTGAAAAAACAAATATTTATATGAAAGCATTTACGGGTTCCAATTAGTATTCCAGTTCAGTATTTTTTCTATCCGTTAAATGTATGTCTGTGAAATTCTCAAAAAGTAATGTTTCCTTAATTGATCCCTATTGCGGAAATTATCTTATCAAAACTAAACTAACATGCCTGGCTAATGCAATAGGACATTTATTTAAGGGCTGTTTAACACATACAAACGTAAGAACTAACAGGCAGAGGCCTCTATAGACATTTATTTAAAGGCTATAAAGGCTTAATCTCCGTGTGGTGATGGAGTAAGAATACAATATGTCATCACCCCATCTCATCCCATGGGTGTCGTAAAAAACGACTAAGGGACTATCCGTGAATATTATTTTTACGAAATAAAAAGAAATTAAACCCTATACCAATCCGTCTGGCCAGCGTGGTATTAGTAGGCCAAGTATCCCTCCGTCAAGGAAGGAGGCCCGTCCCTGCAGTGAGACATTAATGGGCTGTTATGATGACGATGATTTAAGGGCTAGTTCCAACAATCACACATACACACACACTCCCATACAATGCAGTTCAACTCTCTTAAGACACAGCTACGCAATTACATCTTGCAATATTCGTAGCAGTTTCGTAGCAGTTCGTAGCAGCGTAGCACTCACCACGATAGACCGTGCGGCGCTTGAGCCCACTAACGGTATAACACAACAGTTTCCCACGAGGAATTATATTGTGAAGATAGTTATTAATTAACAAGACTCAAAAACTCATGCGTTTTGATTAATTAATTATTAAGAATAAGCTCCCAATGACCCACTGCTAAGCACTTTCCATGTCTGTTCATGATATTTTTTTTACTAGTTTTATTTTTTCTTCTATTTTTCCTTTCTTTTCAAATAGTGGAGTATGAAAGTGATTACAAATATATAACATATATTAAACGAATATAAAACGAAAGAAGCAGCCTGACATAAAATCATAAAATTGGCTAAAATATTCTCCGTCTCTGATAAACATATCATATCTACTAGATTATTAACACGGATTCTTCCTTCACTCAATAAAATATAGTACCCAATAGGATAGGAAGAGAGGAACTTAAATAACCGCTTAATACAGATTGCATTGTTAGAAGCCATTATATTCTTATGTCCAGCAGTGGACTTCAATATGCTGTTATGATGATGATATTCCGCGAGATTCGTGTTTTTTTATATTCACGGACATCTCTACACAGCGCCAGCGCCATCTGTTTCCAAAGTAGGCGAGGCTTAACCTGCTTGTGTTATGGGTTACAGAACAACGGATATTAGTACCTACTTATATACTTTTTTTTGTAAATACTTACATATTATACATAGAAAACACCCAGACCAATGCAAACAATCATGTTCAAAATCTTCTACCAATCATGTATTGTAGGGCATAGCAACGTGTGTAAGTAGGCTAAGTTTCCCTCCATTACTGCAAGAGGCCTGTCCTTGCAGTACAACATAAATAGGTTGTTATAATAATTCCCACACTACACTACATACTAGATGTAAGAAACTTGTAACTTAATTACTCTTAATTAAAATGCAGGACGCGAAGCTTTTAACACGTACGAGTTAATAGCTTGAACTAGCATCGTTAGTCTGGTGCACCTAGTATGAGTTTACTTTACAGTTTAAGTAAAGGTGTATGTACCCGTGGTGAAGAAGTTGCGAACTGATGGCATTGCACGAGGTTGCTATTTCGAAAATTCGAATAGACAGAAAACCTAAATCCCTAAACCGAACCTAACCTAACCTGAGTTTAGTTATACTTTGCGTCCGGGGAAAAACTCCGCAAACCAAATGGCAGAATTACTTGACAGGTAAAAGGTCTCGTAAGCATGAGGCTGACTAGATTAGTACCACCTCTAATTTAAACCTCATTTTAACTTTTGTATAATTCAGCTTGTGGAAATACAGGACCACCTCTAAGTTTTAGTAACGAGCACAGTCGAGAGCACTCAGAGTTTATAAAACACCGATTTCTTCTCTCCAGTGAACTATTGCTACACAGCTTACGTAAACCAAACTCATACTAAGTACAAAACCGCGTTCCAGTAACAAAAAAGCGACATGAACGTCGTGATAAGTCTGTCGTGGATATAGTACGCGACTTAGCTGTTTAATTATCCTTTAATACTAATTACTTTATGTCTAGTGTTCACGTACACTTGTTGAATATTTTTAATACCATGTATTTTCTAAAGTAGTTTCAACATTGACAACAGATGGCGTTGTTCCTGTATTTGGCTTAATGCACATAATTGTCATAGAATCGCAGAAATGGTATTTTTCCTTAACTGTGTGGTTCTCTGAGACCCTCGGTATGAGATGAGATAGCATGGCAATGTATTTTGATTAAATATCACTTCGTTTCCCAATTCCATACCAAATGTTATAGTAATAGCCAAGAAATGGATCATAATATCTAGCCTTATCGACATTAAATCCATATACTAACGCAGACCTCAGTCGAAAACTAGCACTCAAATCGATTGTTAATGATATTAAGCTAAAGAAAGAGACATTATTACCCACATAATTAGTAAACTGTTTCCTATGAAAGACAACGAAATAATGCAGTAGAGTAACAAACGAACAAAACTAAAATCTCTTGTAAAATGAGAATGGTAGTTACTTATATGTGTGTAGTGTATAAACGTTGGATAAACTAAGTATAATAAGTTTGCGAGTCCCGTACGTATACGTGGTTATTAAATAAAGCACATTTTAGTAATTGAATAGGCAAGTAGTAATAAGTTTCTGATGTAACGTGCGCACCCGTTGTATTTAGGTAATTGCCCCGAGATGTTATCGCGTCCCACTTATTAATTATGAGGCACAGAGCCGCGCATTTATTGACCTTATCTCCGGTGGGCCCTTGCGCTTTCTTTACCTGCTTATTCGTTAATGAGTAAGTGCGCGACACCGGAACGGACTCTGCTGGGAACCTCCTACACAATACAGCGCCCTACGGATTGAGTTATTACATATTACGTATACTTGTTTTCTAATTTTGTCGCTCTAATAACATGTTATTTTATTGTTTTTTACTGTTGCTATGCGTTTTACAAAAGAATATAATATGCTAGAATGAAGATGGATAGTGAACAAAGTGGCCATTACGAGTTGTGCTTCACATAAGATGCGACCGACTAAATTAACGAAATATCTCTACCGTTTCATCGTTCACCCTCCGTCCATATATCTAGTTTAATTTGATGAGTGTTAAGTAGAAGAAAGAGAGGGTCGCTTAGTGCGGGGAGTCGTTTGCGCGAGCACTAGATGCGGGTGAAGGGATCAGTTCTGAAATAAGCTTGTTACATCACGGAGCGCCCCTTGCGCCCTGCGCCGTGTAGGTATAAATAGACAGTCGGCGGTCCCTTAAGGCGCGGGCGCACATTTCCGGGCTGGAAGTGTGTCGCTTCCGCTGCGAGCGGTCGTTGACGCCCGTGCATTGTCGCCGGCACATTCCCCGCCGCCGGCGGCGTCGCCAACGACGTTTTTAAATAGAGGAGCGATTACGAGCGTCTGGCTGCGGCGCCGGGCACATGACCGCGCGAAAGTGCAGCGCCCGACGCGTCACGGGCTATTTGCGACACCATGCACGCCTCCGCTATACGCTCACGCTCAGCGCTCGTGACATCCCAACACTCACTCTACTACACCTAACACTTCACATAGAGTAAAGACATCATCTACGTACTCCTACAAACCAAAAGTCGTAAAAATCTTTCGGTACAACCTTATAAACCAAAATGTTAGGCATCAATCAAAATCGACATCAAATACTTAGTTATCAGATAAATCGCCATTGCCCAAATAAAGGATTTCGCATTCATAAATTTTAATATCGCATAGCAGTTAATTGCCTGACAACTGAATGAAACGAACCGCATGAACTGTCTTATTATATAAATCTTGTTCTTAAAATACACACAGTAAGGGTAGTTGTCTCGAGGGACGCAAATAGTGGGTAGTTGTCCAGGTGCGGGTAGCGCACGACAAGGTAGCGGCTGGCCGGCGGTAGCGCGACGGGTCGCGGCTGAATAAATTCGGAGGGAGGCGCGCTGGAATGCGGGAGGCGGCGCGCGCGGGTAGCGTACCGCGGGGCGGGGGAGGGGGGGCGCCGTGCGACTGGCGCGCGCGCCGCTGTCCCACGGTCGCGCGGCCCCGCGCCCCTCGCCCCGGCCACTTTCTTTCGCGCCATAAAGGTCGTTTCAAATATTTCGGAATGCTGTTTGGTGACATTTCACCTGCGGGCGGCGGGGGAGAGGAATGCAGCCTCCGGCATTCGGCCGCACGCCTCGCACGCCGCCGGAGCACCACTGCGACTGCGCTGCCTCGAGCCGCGTGCATCCCGGCTCCACGCATACATACATGCATTACATACTAATCCACTGTCGTCGTACTGTCGCCTCTTCACCCGATACTTTGTTACACGAACGCTCATGCGGTAACTAAATGGGAAATCCCGCTGTGTGCAATACTAGTGGTCAGCGATATAAAGGTAGTCGTGACGGGGTGTATGTTGTACAGTTTTGTAATGTGAGACTGAGTAGGTCATCGTATCGCACAGACATTACTTATACACGCCACCGTGACTAACATCAATTTGAATGATTACTATGCAAAAAGGGCGTTTGCGTGTCGTTTTGCTTTTTCTATGACTCGGATAACTAAAGCTCGTCGGTCTACTTTCCACGCTCATGTGTGAACTGAGTTTCTCCAATTAATAGATTCGTTCCAATAGCAAACAGCGAGTCGGAGAAAGCAGTGGCGGTATGGGTCAATGTCCGGTGGAATTCACACCGTCCGACCGCCGTGACGTTCACGAACAAATGTGACGTAACGTTGTATAATTTCAAAAAGCACACTCGTTATACCTTTCCTGGAAGCGGAGGCGAGGCGAGGGCGGCGGCCGAGGACGAAGCGCCAAACGATCGCAATAGCAATGCGCTTGTTCGCGGGCGGTGCTCGACAAGCTGTGTTTATCGAGTCGCGCGTCGCTATGAATGGAATGCGGCGACAGAGGTTGCGCAAGCGACTAGCTTCGCAGCGCTCGGCGGTCGGCGGAATGCGCAGGCGGTGCGGGGCGCGGGGGCAGCGCAGCCTCCGCTGCATCTCGCGGCCATTCACGCCGTGCCCGGCACCCGCCCGGCGAAATAACTCACCGTTAGACCCGCGGAATGTTCGCTCTATCTCTATAGTGCACCCCGCCACTGCGTCGCACACGACATAACATTCCTCACTAATGCCCGATTTACACATCGACAAGTACAGTAGCGAGTTAAGTAGTATTTTAAGATTAAGTTGATTTAAATAGATCTCCATCCTATTTTTTGGCAAGTTAAGTTGGCGAGACGCGAGAGAGGGGGCTACTTCGTACTTAACTACTACTTAACTCGCTACTGTACTTGTTGATGTGTAAATCGGGCATAAGATATCCTTGCTAATTGTACTTTACGACTCTACAACATACTTACGCGCTTACTACCTCAGACTCGCAACTTATTAAGCT
The DNA here is from genome assembly GCA_905475405.1 of Schrankia costaestrigalis. Taxonomy (NCBI): domain Eukaryota; kingdom Metazoa; phylum Arthropoda; class Insecta; order Lepidoptera; family Erebidae; genus Schrankia; species Schrankia costaestrigalis. The sequence continues at coordinate 11,917,619 of FR997838.1, forward strand.
CTCATCTAATACATGCGTGTTAAATAAACTTTATTTTAAAACAAATTCGCTTTTGCTATGGTTAAATTTATGGATTTCTAGAGGTTTGTCGTGGACTCTCTGGACACTTTAGATATTTTGAAAATGGACCAACTAAGACATAACTCATTGCGAATATGTTTAAAAATTCATGTAAGTATTTACCTACACATCCACAAGACTTTTCTTAATCACTTTGAACCAAAATAACATACAACATTGTTTGTAGTGTAAAGATTGTGCATAATTTATGCAACTAACTATTAGATTCAGCAAATTGAAAATTGTACAAAGTGAAATTGTGTAGAACTTTCCACTGAAACTGAAAACTCGCTACTATAACCTATTCTTAATCAACCAGCAATGTAGAGCTTTTCATCGATGAGAATGCTTGTTGTGATTTGTAAATAAATTAATACAGCACTAGTCGAGGTCTTTATAATTCAGTAATTATAAATCAATAATCTTCACTTATCAGTAGGTATTATTGTGCCTTAAACGTTCTCTTTATGTATTGAAGGGTAAATTAAAACTGCATAGCAAAATATCCGTATAGTAAATTGCATCGTAATCTTAAGTATATTAAAAGACAAATTGTCTTGTACATTGTAGAAGAGCAAATAACAAGTAAAGTGTTAGATGTTGTGTGTGGAGGTGTCGGTTCGTTCGCACTATCAATAGTCGTCGCGTCACCCGGCCTACATATACAAGTCGCGACGTCCGCCGGGACGTTTCGTCACCTCATGCGCTAAATTCCATTTTTAAGTCCATTGTTCGTGTAGTTCGACGTGATACGAACCCCGGCGCTACACAGTCGTCGATACATGACGTAACTAAGATTCTCATCGTCCCACACGTCCCACAACTAACCATTCGATACGACAATGTTATGCCGCGGACCCGATGTTTATTATTCACACGATCCAATTCTGTCAAAAACGTTATACACTTCCGCTCGTGAGCGTCACATTCTTATTGGGGCGCCTCGGTCGTAACACTTACCGCCTTCTGAATGTTCTTTGGCAATCGTATTTATTTATTTTATTGTCTTCAATACCAGTCTCTTGCTATGCCATAAATTCTTAAAACAGGGCCCACTTTCGCACCGATAAAAATACGTATATTTAGACGGTACGCTCGTCATTATCACAAGTAAACACGGTTCGTGATAAAAAGTTACACATTTGCGCTATTTCCCATAGTTGTCAGCAATTAGAGTAACGTTTGTGACTGTATGTGTGTAGGTATGAGTGTGTATGTTTGTGTGTCGCGGGGAACAAGGGGGAATGGTGACACGTGTGGCCCACATAGTGCTCGCCCATTGAGCTCCCGCGCAACCCGCCATAGCGCCGGATGTGACGTCAGATACACTCCGCACACCTGCGCCCAGTCTCTACTACCCACCAGATAATACCCACCACTAGGGTCAGGGTTAATCTTCCTTCGTATACCTACCCAACATTAACATTTGCTTTATCATTAACAGTTTCATTAATGACATCATTTTCAATCATTTTAATTACAAGATAAAGTCAAAAATAGGTAACATCGATCTACCATGTATCGTGGATAGTATATAAAGTATGTACGGCAAGCAGCTATAGAACAATCACCGGCTTTCGTCATTGTTTTCACAATAACGCGAGAGAGTTATTTTGGTGTTAAATCTATCAGTATCTGGACATTCGTCGAGATTTCGTCAGCTATGTGGGTAGTTTGTACGTATGTGAACACGCAACAGACGTTGTCAATAAATTGGCGAAATAATTGTAGTGGCGCCGTACTCCCGCGCACCCGGACAACAAGGCCGCTGCTGCCGATATCCACACCATTTGTGGCCACCAGCGCACTCACACCGCTTCGCCTAATTAGTGTGCCTCGTGGTGTGGGTGAGGGAACATTGCTTACCTCCGCCTTCGTTTATTGCTATTTTAGTTATATTCACTCCGATATAAACGTAGAATTAAGCTCTACCATATCTGTTTGAGGACGTACTTCGACCCTGAACATTGTCCTACTTGATATATTATTTTATTATATCTGTGTAAACACGATAGATTCGTTATTGATGGAGCTTGTTATATGTTACAGATGGTGATCTACTAACAGAGGAGAGTTGCTTCGTGGCTGCGAGCTGTGTGCCTGACTCAGCATGATGTCATAGAGCGGTGATGCGTCTAATGGGATCGTCCCGGCGCTCAACCACGTCACATCCCATTCCCAACGCATACTTCACCCAATCGAGCGATGACAAATCCATTCATATTCTTCCATTGCTACTAACTATTGTGTTAAACAGTGAATTCTTGCGATTCCAATGTAATTAAAGTCTATCAAACGCTAGTAGCACACGCCTCGCTCGTTTCTAATATCTACTTGCGGTTTTCCTCTCCTCGCCGGCATTACCCCTACTTTAGGCAAGTAACGGTCATTGTTTGTTAACTACTTACGTGTTTTATATAGCTTATGTTCCTGATTATGAAGAATACAATTGGAAAAGTGAAGATGGAAAACAGAAGAATGAATAAAAAGGAATTACGAAACTGGTTTTCATAATGATTTGACAGATTATTTTATATTCTGAGATCATTGTGAAAGCTGATTTTGTTCCTAAATCAACGGTTTCTACTATAATTGAAGAATTTGAAAAACATGAAGAAGCTAATTATTTATGTTTTGTTGTTGAAAGTTATATGACAATACATGTTCTTGGTATCTTGTTTCACTAAGTAATAGTTTAGTATTGTTGAGTCTACCTACTTTAATTGAATTGTTAAATATTGCTAAATTCCGTGTACCTATATAAAATCCCATTGGTGATCATATTTTGTCATAACTATGTGAAGTATATTGTAAACCGTTTTTGAATATGATAGGATACCTATATAACGATCATTATAAAAACATTCAACTTAAACTTATTTAATTGATTAATGTTTGTTTAGTATATCTGTATTAAAAAACAAAACATTACAAAGTTTTATACTTGATATTAAAATAGAACAATTTATCAATTAGACAATATCCTCATGTTCTATTATAATTTCACACGATTTTTATGAATTCACGCATAACAATTTGCTTGTGCAATTCATAAGTCGTGCAAGTCTGCAAATTCTCTGCCTTTTAAATTGGATTTCCTTAAAAGGTCTATAATTTTTAAAAAGCTAAATGCATTGTAATTTCCTATTAATAATGTACCTAAGTACCCCTGTAATATAATTTGTGTTAAATATTTGTGTTTGTTACGATACTGAAAGTTGAAGCAAGAGATGTGCCCTTAGACAAATTTCGACATTTCTTTGGTTTTAAAAATATATATTGCTTATACCTAACTTAAATGTATAGTACATAATTCTGTATATTTTTGAAGTCGTATTATTTTATATCATGTGTGTTATAATTGTACATGTAAACTGAATTTCATAATTTGTTGCAAAAAGTGAGTGTGTGTGTGTAAATACCTTGTGCTTAATAATGATCCCATCTTAATGCAACAATAATCGTTGTTCTAACTTTCCATAATTTGCTTTCATTGCCTAATATAAAACGACCCTCTCTGTTACGCTAGCTATATACCGAATATATACCTAATAACCGAATAAACCGATTAGATTCATGAATAGAATACATTTTATTAGTTTTAGCTTTTTCATAAATTATGGCTATGTACTTACCTATAACAGATAATTCTTTCGATGGCATACCTGGAGCCTCTCGTCACAGAAATTGGGAAGAACACCGTGCTGTTATTTTAGATGGTTCGAGTCCTTAATGCTCTTAATGTCATAAAGACTGATCGAAAGAGAAAACAGTACACAAACACACTCATCATCAGCACTGCTGGACATAGGTCTCCTCCAAGTATTGCCACCTTGTGCGGTTTACAAACACACTCATCTTTATTTTATTTCATGCAAACTTTTTATTTGTCTCAATGGCGAGTACCTGGTTTTGTTTAACGAATGGCGTGCTCGTAGTTATAAGTTCAGACCCTACTCAGTTAAAACGTGTTTCTGCGATTCACAAATGATTGTCATGAGCGTAAATTAAATCGATTATACATTAAATTGATGTTTGTAAAGTCCTAGTCCCATCACGAGCATAATCTTTATTGCAGAAGTTGCTCTTTGATGTAAAGCAAGAGAACTCAATTTCGTTGTATAAAAAACTAAGTTATTTTTTGATTAATTATTGTGTTCAATTATTTTTATTAGTCTTATTACTAAGACATAAGGTACCTTTTTGAGTAATAAGGAAAATATATAAAAAATTCAAATGGGTAGGTATACTAATCCCAAGATAGAGGCGGCGCAGTGTAGCGGAAGTAGGCACAAGGTAAGTGAACTATTCCTATGCTAGGTCGTACCTACTTCTACAATTAAGAATTTAAAAAATAAACTATATTTGACGTCCTTTGTGGCGTAGTGGTTACATACTTATGACTCCTACCGGGTTCGATTCCCTGGCTTTGTGGACACTTTACCCAGTTACCAATTTCAGCTATTTAAAATAGCTAACATAGAAATCACAACTTCATTAAGTCATCGTATAAAAAATTCTATTACAAAATATGAAAAGTTAAAATTTGCAACGTATTATTTTATGTAAAAACTACTCAGCAATGATGACAAACTGGCGCGTGCGTAATAACTAAATTCGGGCCTCGTACTTTGCGTTTGGAGAGGCTCTGAGGAATAACCTAGTTAGTCTTCCCGTGTAATGTTAAATTATAAGCCTAGACTGCTTAGAGTACACTTACCAGCTTTATATACTTTACCTATATGACGATAAGTATATTTTTTTATATTTTCGGTTCTCAATTAAACATTGATCAATGGGAATACTATTTGTTTCGAGTAGTTCTTTAATTTGTATTAAGATGAGGCTGGTTAAGCTTTACCTCTCGGCGATGTCATTCTATAGATAGGTAACTGCTCAGAGCTATTTTACCTAAGCGTCTATCTCTGCTTCGTAGGGCTCGTAAAAAGCTAGTGTGGTAATAAGAAGGCTAACTTTTCCTTTGACACTGGAGGAATCCTAGGTAGTAGGGCGTAAAGTGGCTGTTTAGTGTAAAAGTGGATGAAGACGAGTAGGCTCTACATTTTAGAATTCATCATAACTGTCTATTAATGTCCCACTGCAGGGATTTTATTTCGTAAAGATAATATTCACGGATAATCCCTTAGTCGGATTTTACTACACCCATGGGATGAGTTGGGGTGGTGACATATTGTATTCTTACTCCGACACCACACGGAGAGATTATAGAATTAAATACATTTTATTGACTAGAACTGCTCTCTCTCTTTGTCTTGTTTCTGAATTCGGATTCCTATGCAAAAATGGTAAGTATTGACTATTTAGTCAGTAGCGTCATTATTATTAAGGTAGACCTACCTACCTATTCTTGAAATATTTTATGGCGTAATTCATCTACGAATTAGAAAATATAATTTAATGATTAGGTACTTTAGGGCGGCGACAGATTTAATTGAAGAGAAAAAGTTTAAATCTATCCAGGAAAGAAAGAAATGTTTAAAGGCAAATCTAATGATTTTAGTGTATTTAGTAGTATGTACGTAATAGTAAGTAGGTACGTATTTTGAAACTCATCAAATTGATAATTCTATTTAAGCTAGGTTCATATTATCCTTCATTATACCAGCGCCTATGAATTAAACTATTATTTAATGTACTTATATCACTGCAATATTTTATCAGAAGCTGTCATAATAAGCAAGTCTCTGTAAGTACCTATACAATACTCTAACGACAAACAGTTTCTTAACGAAGTTAGGCCATTTAACTGCCTCGGTTGCAAAGCGGTCGTATGAGCGGCTGCCTTGCATTAGGTCGCGGGTTCGAAGCCCACGCACGGTTATTGTAGGTACTTGTCTAATTCAACAAATTAATTATTACGTTGAGTCAGGATGTACTTTATGCCCGTTCAAATCATGTCTGCGCAGAAGTAGTTTGAACAAAATGTATTTTTACACGATAGGTTCCTACGTACTCTAACTACCAACATTTTTTTTGATGTGTTATAACATTATGAAGATGTATAATACATAATTATTATCTTAATTTTACTTATCTACACTTATAACTGCACCTGAGCCCGAAGTATGTGGGGAAATCACAACATTTTGCTTATTACATTTAGGTGGCAAACATGCAAGAGACCCGCCTGATGATATGATTAGTGGCAAACGGCTCTTATAAACATCAACAGTTCCAGAGCATAGATAAGCTACGCCTACCCTGGCACACAACCTGTTCTGTAATTATACTAGCTAAGCTACTGTAACACTTCATCTAAAATCACTAAAGTTGTGTGTACACACAGTGGTGGTAGGTACTAATCTAGTCGAACATTTGCTAAACAAACTTACCACCGAATGTATTTTTACTTAGCCTGCTCTTGATGTATAGGTGCATACTTTTCTAACTAAAAACGTCTCCATAACCAAAGTTTTGATAGCAAATATGGTAGACAATTTTGTTTACATGGATGATTCGTAGAAATTAAACTTTTACGGCCTTATTACAAAATACGGTTCGGTTAATACGGTTACGGTCAGTTTTAACGCTTTAGCGTTATTATGTAATAATAATATTACATAATAACGCTAAAGCGTTAAAACTGATTTTGTATTAACGAATACAAAATCATAAATTTATTAATACAAAATCAGTTTTAACACTTTAGCGTTACGACTGATTTTGCTTAAGTCCCGAGCTAGTAATATAAAAAAAACCGAATTAAAGATTCGGACAAGAAGATTACAAGTAGCTACTTTGTTAGGTAATTTAAAAACAGCTAAAGTAGGTACGATTGTGTCGAGCTGTCGAAATTCCTTCCTGTTAAATTGGACGCGCTTATGGACCAGGGCTAGTACTCAGGTATGAACAGATTTTGGGGCTACTATTAAGTAAATTATTTATTTTTCGTAACAACCCTTTAATTCCCCAATGCAGGGATGGGCCTGCTTTACTAACAGAAGCAATTAAGACGTAAGTAATGTAGTATTATGTCCAGTTTTCTTTTTATTTGCATATAGGTAGATAATATCAAACAAATTTCCCATATTCGGTTTCTACGATACCCACGGTATGAGTTGTGGTCTTGGGGTCGTGACACTGTATGTTTAGGTACTACGTCACCGAACGGAAGTGATTATAGTAACTGTCTACTAGGTACATGCCTACTGATGGCTACCTGCTTGAAAAATGAATTCTTATAAAAGTAAGTACTTTCCTTGCATGAAAGGTTTCAAAATAGGTATAAATAATAGCGCACTACATTCCTATGGTGGTCAGTTTGCGGGAAACCATTGGATGCAGGCTCAGGACTGCACACTGAGGCTTTCTATGGGGTGACCTAAGTCAAACAGTGGACAGAAAAAAACCGATGGAAACAGGTTCCAATAATAATAACAATTTAAAGCTTGGACATAAAAGTAAATTACTGAAATACTACGACGTAACTACGAAAAATAAGGTAGTATTTTTCGTAGTTACGTCGGTTAAAAAGGTTAGCAGAACTAATCGTATAATCCGTAGAATGAGAAGTCATCTCCATAGCAACTATTACGGCCAACTTTGATTTTTATGATCCCAGGAGTGTTCTGTGGCATTGACAGACATGAGTTTCGAAGTGCCACCGGCAACATACACATTTTTTGTTTTTTTACAATATCGTTCAGATTCGTAATAGTTTACGTCAGTTTACGGTAAATTACGTTTTGTTCGTTCCATCCACCGTGCAGCACCGCTTGACAGTGTCAATGTCACTGACAAGCGAGTGACTGACAAGTCCTATCCGTGATTCTCGAGTCATCGCTTGGTGGAGAGTGCATGGTTTTGGTTTCTTTGTTATAAAATTCTTACTTGGTGAAATAGTGTTATTTATGTTAGTTGTTATTTTTGTTACTGGTTTGGAGTAAGTTAATTTTTTTATTTATTAGTAGTAATGGAAGAGCCCCCAGATGGGGGCGGAGGTAAAACTCCTGCAAGAGTTCTTAAAAGAGCGGCCCCGTCAGATATTGATTTGATTGAGGAAAAAAAGAATAGATCACCTAGTGAATCTATTCAATCTGTCTTTGTTAAACCTGGCTACGATAATGATGCCAAGTTAAAATACACGGAATGTGACAAAGGTCCATTTATGGTATTTGTATCATGTAATGAAAATGAGCCTACTTCTGGCGCCATTTTTAAAATTTTAAATTTCGCAAAATTTATGCATAGACATAAAATTTCCGGAATCAAAGAAGGCGGTATACGTAAAATAGGACGCAACAGAATTTCTGTTGAGTTTGATTCTGCCACGTCTGCAAATAGTTTTTGCTATTCAAACATATTGGAGACAAGCAAATTTAAGGCGTACATTCCAAGATATCAAGTATTTCGAATGGGAGTTGTTCGTGATATACCAACGGATTGGTCCTTGGAGGAACTTGTTAATAATATAGCAACTCCAGATAATTATGGAGAAGTAGTCAGGGCTAGACGCCTTAACATTAAAGGTATTAAAGATGGTGAGACAAAATGGTCTCCATCTAATTCAGTAGTTTTGACGTTTTTAGGCCAAAATTTACCACAAAACATATATTGTTTTCACACCTCACTCCCAGTTACTACATATCAACTTCCTACAATACAATGCCGAAACTGTTGTAGGTTTGGTCATATTGCAAAACAGTGCCGATCTTCTCCTCGGTGTTTCAAGTGTGCACAGCCTCATCCTGGGGATAGCTGTTCTATCCCAGACTCTGATGTCTCCTGCTTTTTATGTCGTGGTGGTAGCCACAAGGCAACTGACTATAGATGTCCTGAGCACGGTAGACAAAAGTCTATAAAAGCGGTAATGTCCCAAGAAAATATAAGCTATATGGAAGCATCCGCTAGGTTCTCACAACCTAAGCGGCTGTTTTCTGAAGTAGCAGCTAATCCTTCTCTTCAATCAGTCCATTCTACTTCTCGGTCTCGCTCTCCTCCAGTCATTCCGTCCACTTCATATAAAAAAACTGTTTTACTTTCACCTCGTCCCGTTTCCAAATTAGGTAAATCTTATGATAAAGTTTCTCATAATGATATAATAACATCTCTTCCTTCTTCTCAACCCAATGGGTGTGCCCTTCTTTCCTCATTAGAAACTACACCGATGCTTACACCTAATGACAACTTAGTAGAACTCCTTATTTGCTCGTTAGCAAATATTCTTTCGAAATTCTCGGATGCTTTACCGAACAATGTTTCCGTTCTCGTTGAACAACTGTTAACCGTATTATCAAGTAATAATTTAAATAATGGATCACAAAGTCCTTCAATGGAATACTAGAAGTATTCGTCGGAATAAACACGATGTTACTTTTTTGATTAATAAATTTAAGCCGTTCGTTTTTGCTGTGTCTGAAACATGGCTTAGACCTGAAACATGTTTTAGAGTATCTGGATATTCGTGCCTTCGGGACGACAGAGCTGATGGTAAGGCTGGTTGTGCTCTATTAATTAATAGAAATGTTTCTTTTAATCAAATTTCTTTACCAAATTACTCTAGAAATTTTCAGATCGTAGCGGTGAGAACTTTGGATATATCATTTGTTTCAGTTTATATTCCTCATCCTCATCCTAATATATTTTCCGACCTTAAATCTTTGCTTTCTTTAGTCCCTTCCCCAGTTTTTGTTTTAGGTGACTTTAACTGTAAACACTCCCTATGGGGTTCACATTATAACGATTCATGTGCCTCATTTTTATTAGATTTATTAGATGATTGTAATTTATGTGTTTTAAATGACGGATCTGGGACTCGTCGAGTGTCTCCTTCTCAAAATAAAAGTGTTCCCGATCTTTCCCTTTGTTCTCCTTCTTTAGTTCCACAAGTTACGTGGACAGTTCTTCAAAATTCGTTTGGTAGTGATCATTTGCCTATAGTTATATCATATCTACAGTCCAATTCTCCTCATCTTAGTTCCCGCTTTGTTCAGCCCTTATGTAAATATCAGCTATCTCGAGCCAATTGGACTCAGTTCTCAATCACATTAGAAAATTTTATGAGTTTCATTCCAACATTAGATATTAATAATTTTCTCTCTATCTATGATTCTTTCGTATCCTTCTTACTCTCAGCTGCCGATTCTAGTATTCCTTTAAAAAATCAGACTGGCAACTTTTCTGCCTCTCCTCCCTGGTGGGACGCAGAATGTACAGCCAGCGTTCGTTCACGTAAAGTAGCAGAAATTAATTTTAAAAACTCCCTATCTATGTCTGATTTTTTGACATATAAAAAGACAGCTGCTAGGACTGCAAGGCTGCTTTCATCTAAAAAATCTCTTGGTTGGCGCAAATTCTGCGAGTCTTTGTCCCCCCTATCTCCAATTTCACTTGTTTGGAAAAACATAAAAGCTTTTCGGAAGAGCTTACATGATTCCTCGCTCACAAAAGATGATCAGAATTCTTTTCTTTTTGGTTTTCTTTGTAAACTAGCTCCACCTTCAGTTCCAGAACACAATTGTCTTATTTCTTCGAACCTTCTTGTTCCTGTATCCCAGGTAGAAGAGTTTAACGAACCGTTTTCTTTTTCTGAATTGACTTGTGCCCTTGATCATTTACCAGATTCTTCGCCTGGCATTGATGGCATACCATATTCTTTTATTACCAAATCTTCGAAAGCTTGCAAAGTCATCTTTCTCAATATTATTAACAATATCTTTGTTTCTGCAATTATTCCTTCATCTTGGAAAACTCAAGTCATTGTACCGATTCTAAAACCAGGTAAGGATCCAGAGGACCCCGCTTCGTACCGGCCAATTGCTTTGTCTTCAGTGCTTGCAAAAATTATGGAACATCTCATCAAAAATAGATTGGAATGGTTCCTTGAAAGTAAAGGTTTGCTTTCCTCATCCCAATTTGGTTTCAGAAAGGGAAGAAGCACCTTAGATAGCCTGAGTGTGTTTACATCAGAAGTTCGTATAGCTTTTTCAAAGAACGAGGATGCTATTGGGGTTTTTCTAGATATAACTGCTGCTTACGATAATGTTTATCTTCCTTTACTTAAACAGAAAATGTTAAAATTGTGTATTCCTGCGAGAATAATTAATTTTATTTGTTGTATGTTAATGGATCGTTCTATTGTAGTAAAGCATCAAGGAGCAATGTTACCCCCTCGTAGCATTTGGAAAGGCCTTCCGCAGGGGTCGGTTCTTAGTCCAATCTTATATAACATTTACACTTTTGATCTTGAGCACGCAGTTTCTTCATTTTGTAGGATTCTTCAATATGCCGACGATGTGGCTATATTGTCTGTATCGTCTTCCATTTCCAACGCTACATCTAATCTTAATTCGGCTCTTTTTTACTTAAATCAATGGCTTGAGAATCATCACCTTTCTCTTTCACCTTCAAAGTGTAATGCAGTAGTTTTTTCTCGCAAACGCTCCATCCCTAATATTTGTCTTTCAGTTGGCGGAAGTTCAATTCCAATAGTAGAAAACGCAAATTTTCTAGGCTTTATTCTGGATTCCAAACTAACAGGCTTACCACACTTAAATTACATCGTCAAGAAATGTGTAAGGGGAGTTAACGTCATGCGGGCTCTTTCAGGTGTTCGCTGGGGTTCCCATCCTTTTTGCCAAAAATTGTTATACAATGCTATAGTTCGTGGTCACTTTGATTATGGGTCCTTTCTGCTTGAGCCGTGTAACAAAACTGCATTGGCCCAACTGGAAAGGATTCAGTCTAAGTGTCTACGTATCATTACTGGTGCAATGAAATGTTCTCCAATCAATGCCCTTCAAGTTGAGTGTTTAGAGCCTCCTCTTCATCTGCGTCGACAATTTTTAGCTGATAGATATATGTTAAGGGTCATGCAATTCAGCAGTCATCCTCTTATTCCAATTATTGATTCACTTCACAATCTTGTTAATACCTCTCCTTACTGGACAAATAAGCCTTATCCTCTTTTGGTTAAATCGCTCATTCGTTTTAAAAATCAATCCGTACCCATTAAGACATCTTCTGTTTTGTGTCTTTTTGAAACAAATTTTAAGTCCCTAACATTTCAGCCACAAATTCTTCTGGATTTCGGCATTAGTAAGTCTTCCCTTAATGCTAATAAATTAATGAATAGTATCTTGTCCTGTGATTGGAAGGATTGGGTAACCATATACACCGATGCTTCTAAATTGTCTTTAGACAGTCCAGTGGGTTCTGCAGTATGGATTCCTGAATTTAAAATAATTCTCAGTTTTATGTCACACCCTAAAAACTCTATTTTTTCTGGCGAGTCTATTGCTCTCTTTGAAGCAATATCTTTCGTAGAGTCTCACAATCTTAAAAAATCCTTAATCTTAACTGACTCTATGAGTTGCCTTATGGATTTGCTAAAAAATCCTTTTCGGTCATCAAGTAATTTCTCTATAATTTTAAACATTAAATCTGCATTACATAGATGTCACTTGGCTGGAATTGATGTGGTTCTTGCATGGATTCCTAGTCATGTAGGTATATCTGATAATGAAATGGCGGATTCGTGTGCTAGAACAGCTATTCAAACAGGGATCTTCTCATATAAATTTTGTCACTCTCGTGATCTTATTTCTGATACCAAATCATCACTACTTAATTCGTGGAATGAAGAGTGGCAATCTTCAAAATTATTAAAAGGAAAATTCTTTGGTTCCATTCAACCTGATTTGCCGCCCAGACCTTGGTTTTTCCACCAAAAAAATATTAACAAACATTCGACCTCGGTCATAATTCGCCTACGCCTGGGATTTGTTTGTTCTCCAGTTTTTCTTTCGAAAATTCGGGTTAGGGATCATTCTCTTTGTGAGTGCGGTCTCGAAGAAGGTACTTTAGAACATATATTTTTTTCTTGCCCTAGATTGTCTGTTCCTTTATACGATCTACTACCTGTAAATATTCCTCGACCTATAAACATTCCTTTTCTTTTAACTTTGGCTCATTCTCCTTTAATTAATATTCTGGCTAGGTTCATTTCTATAAATCATATTGTCTTATAGCTTAGTAAGGTCATAGTAATGTGTATTGATTATTTTATTTTTTGTATATAAATATGTTTTTTTGTATTGTAATCACCAAGTAAGTTAATGTTAAAAAAATTATTCAATTGGTCAACCAGTTTAAATTATTTTCCTCTCCACCTTGACGTTGGCAGAATCATCAGATAATGATGAAGCCATATTTAACAAAAAGAAGAAGAAGAAGAAGTCCTATCCGTCATCCGTGTACTTGTCATAGTGATTTGAATTTGAACCTGGTGTTTATAACCTCTAAAAGTTAGTAAATTAAGTTATAACTTGTAAAAAAACATTAAAACGATGGAGGAGGTGACTGAGTTTGATGCCACTTTGGGTGGTACCGAACATCTACCATTTTCGGCGAATAGTTTAAAGTTTGCTGCTTCTAGAAGTGTAGAAATAGCAGCAATGACTGAAAGTATCCTTAGACCCAGTAAAACTAAACTAATATTTCAATGTTTACCTGTACACATGAGACGACGTGTAATGAGTCACAACTGTAAAAGGCTACCACGTAAGTTAAGGCAAGCTCACTTAGAACAACTGAAGAAAAGTGGCTTACCTCCTAAACAAAAACGGCCATCAAGAAAGTATCGACGCCGACCTGCTAATCTACTAGAAGAATATAATCGTCGTCAAAAAAATAATACTTGGCTTGAAACTCATATTTGGCACGCTAAAAGATTTCACATGACTTCATGTTGGGGATATCGTCTACCTTATGCACCATGCGACAAAGCCTTTAGAGCTTGCTATAGAGGCAGCTCTACTCATTGTCTATTGCAAGATATATCATATTGTTCAACCATTCAAATAACTGGTCCATTTGAAAGCATCAAGGAAATGTTTGATAAAGTTACTAATAGTTCATGTAATTTAGGACCGTGTGCTAAAGCTTACACAAATGGTAATAGAATGGGTTCTATGCATTTATATGGAAAAGATACATATCCTTATGGCTATATTGGTAAAGTGGATTTTTTATGGGTATCAACAAATGATGAGAGCAAAATGTTAATGCTCTTTGTGCACCCATCACAAACTAAACAAATAGAAATACTTTTCCAAGATCATTTAGATCCAAAACTAAATGGTGAGGATTATGAAACAGCAACGAAAAAAAGAAAAGTGACTAGTACAGTAGATGTCAAAGTTTTTGGAGATACCTTCAATAGATTCCGTTTAACTGGACCAAACAGTCACTCGATATTAGCTCAAAGCTTAAAATGTATAGAAGAAAACAACACTAAACATAAATGGATGTCACTTCATAAGATAGAGAATTTAAAAGAAACAAAAGAATACTGGCAGGCTTTAAATGTTCTGACCTCACCATCACAACTACCTCCAAACATGGTAATTAGTTTGGTTGTAAAAGACCCTAGATTAAGTCGACCAGCTAAGCGCACCAAGGCAAAACAAGAGACTTACACAGAAATTGATAGTGAATTATTAGTTAATACTCCAGATTTCCTTACTAACTCCCCTCTTTGGAATATTAATATACATAAAACAATCAAAGAAGGATTATTAACAAATGCCCAATTTATAGACCATGTTACAAAAACGCAAATAGTGCCTGGTGAAGTCAATGAAGATGATCCAGTGATGCAAAGTGTTCCAGTTGTTTTAATACAGAGACCAGGATCACAGAACCCACAGTTTAAAAAAATAGGTTTGTTTTTTTTTCGTTTATTTTTTTTTTCATTAGTCACCTAACCTGTTTTAATAATCATACTTTTCAAGAATATATAAAGCAAGTACCTAATCTCACCCCAAATAATAAAAACTAAGAAAGTGCTATAGATGTATTTTATAAATGCATTAGTGTACTTTCAGTCAAATACTGTTCAGAACAGACAGGAATTACTATTACCACAACTCAGTGTGTTCTAAAGTTGATTTTATTCTGAAGTATCACTTATTTTGTCATCTATATTTTTTATTTCCACAATCCTGTTAATATTATGTCTAATTTTATTTCAGGCTATGGAAGTGGGTGGGATATTATTATACCTCCCAAATATGCTCTACCTTTTTGGTTAACATTCATTATGTTTGGAGCTAGAGCAGGTGGCCTTAGAGAATCAGAAAGCTTAGCTTTTGAAATGGGAGAAAGCTATCTACCACCTGATTCAGTTGCTGGAGGAGATTATGAAAAGAAAATCAAAACAGAATTAAAAGACAAATATTTTAGATTACCACCAAGTAAAAGAGTAAATTACATAAAGATAGCAATTAATAGTCCATTTATATGTCCCTGGGATTTATTACTTAATGATTGGAGTAATCACAAAGTAACTGATTTTTTTGTCTTGCGGAACAGAATTATTTTAAATGATATACAGGTATGTTAAATGATGTTGACAATGTAAAATAATTTTATTATAATGTAGAATGTTGTATAATAATAATTTTAATCCCTACAATTATATAGTTCACATTCACACAATTTGGGAACTGAGATTTATGTATTTTTTTTCATTACAGGAATGTATTCTAAGAAAAAGATCATTACCAGATTTTGATCACAGTTCCTCATGTCTAATCCCTGTATATGTGAAATTAACAAGCAAAGGTAATCTAAACAAGCATTCACTACTTTGTCTGCCAAAATCAGGGGACCTAACAGCAATTAAAACCTTATTTGAGCCACACCATGAAGACCCCAATGAAAAGTTACGTAAAATTAAAAGGTCAGAGCATAGGACATTATTGAAAAGCCTAAAACGAAGAAGGAGGAAACTTAGAAAGAAAAATATAACAGTAAGTTTAACATTTTCTTTCATATACATATCGATAGATGTGTCAGTTATTTCATTTCAATTTATTGTTTCAGACAAAAGAGAAAAAAGTGAGGGGTAAAATTATTCGTTCTGAACCTTCGGAATATGTAAAAACTATGCGAGAATTATGGCTTCCTTCCAAAATTGAAACAGTGCGCCATATACCATCAAGACAAGTAATAGGATATGTTAACCAAGGATCTTTTAGTTTCACTGAAGGTAAAACATGTGGTGTGGGATACATAGCATACAATGCTTTAAATGTGCTATTATCTAAAGGTTTAAATCAAATATTAGTGAGAAATACTACTTCAAGAAAGTATAACTTAGCAAATATACTAATTATAAACAATAAATAAAAGAAAGTTTAAAAAATTATGTTTTTTATTTTACTTGTTGTTACATATTCTAATCACCATAAAACCTAAACAAGGTTTCACATCTATTTTGTGATGAATAGCAAAAATAATTTACTATAATTCAGCACATGTCAACACTACATAATTGATACACCACATATTTAGCATATGAGTACTTAAGGAATACTTAGTTTGATGTAAACAAACACTTCTCAAACTTACACAGTTATATAAATAATAACACAATGTTACATTACCATAAGTAAATGCTTTTTGTACGAATCTCTTTCTGTCCACATATACTGTACATTGTTCTAATTGAGAGTTAGCAAAATACGCCCATAATTACGTAAACATGTACAAACGTATGCTTTACAATAAAGAAGTGAACATTCAGCGCTTTGCTTCGCTGCCCTTAATCATGAATCAAAGTGTTACGTTCCACCAGTCTTAAATTTTAGACCGCTTCCGCGCTATCGCGTCTTCCACAGCCTTTAATTGTTTTAGTAGTTCTTCTCTTCTGGAAACTGATTTCTTTGCAGGTACAGCGTTAAGTGGTGAGGCGGCGCGTTTCTTTCCACCAGATTCTGAAAGAACGTTTTATCTAAGAACTATGAACTACCTTGTAAAAATATTGCAAGTGATTATATTAAAATCTATTTATTTACCTTTATCACTAGGAATTTCTTTCTTACTAGTAATTGTTGTTACCGCCGCTGCTAATCCAGCAGTAGCTTTTGCATTTAACCTGTATAAATAACATCATAAATTTTAACCTTCCTTTTACGAAATGTTTAGAAGCATTGAACGGTAACTATACGATATTGGTTTATGATAATTACCTAGGTCTAGCGGCTGCATTCAATAGCCGCGCATGCCGTGCGCGTCGTGCTCCTGAACTGCCTGAGGACGACGACGAATGTGACTCGCTGTCTGATTCGCTTGACGATGATGATGATTCTAATAAAAAAATTGATAATTATCATAAGAAGTAATAATCAACTTATTGATGCAGAAATAAGATCACTAATCCCGTGGGTTTTGTCAAGTTTTCTGTCTTTTGTTTTTGTAGAGATAATATCTTCGAACTTTAATTTATCGAAGAACCACGCACCTGGGTGGTATGCCACCCCATACCAATAAAAACAAATTGTGGTTCTTCTATTAATTTATGGCTTTTCATTTATCGTTTTATATGATATTTCAAGGCAAGTCATCTAATTTGATAGTCTGAACTCTTTAGTCCTTTCTCTAATATGTACCTACAATCTAAAAAGTTCTACTTGTAACATGCTTTTTATTACCTGATCCTGAAGATGATGATCTGGAATATTTTTTCCTATCTCTATTACGACTAGATGGCTTGGTCCTTCCGTACATATCCAACTCATCCTGCAACAAATAATATGATACATTATAAATAGTACGCATATAAGTATGTAGTTCTAAAAAGGGTAGAAAAGTGATAATTTTAACTGCAAAGCATCAAACGTTATCAAAATAACAATGTAAGATTGTGACTAGAATGTAAGATCAATTGATATTTATTTTGAAGTAGAACTATTTTATGAATGCATGTTATGTTGTATTATTTAAGACAAAAAATCTTACATCAAACTTTTCAACAGTAGTATGTTTATTTTAAATTATAAAAGACCAAGCTGTTGTTGTCATTGCTGTATTCTAAGCGGTTTTCATAGCACGTATATGTAATTACCTTGTGCCTGGCGGTGGCCGGTGGTGGCGGGTTGGCAGAGAGCTGTCTGGCGGCCGCGGGGGAGGGCGCTCGTCGTCGCGGCGCGGGCGGGTTCATCGCTGTGGCGCGCGCTGTCGCCAGCCGTCGCTCACGCACTATCACCGACGGAGACAACCTGACACACACACCCATCATCAATACACGAACACTACAACTAATCATTATATACACACACACACATATATCATATATATTTAACATCCGAATGACCGTACAAATTAAGGAGAGCCCTATCTCGTTTGTAACGTTTTAAAACCGAAACCCTTCTCACCTTTGTCTCGACGACGAGGAGGCCCTTCGCTTACGTCGCGCGCTCGGCGATCGCGAACTTCGGGAACTGGAATTTGAAGAGCTGCGGGGTCAGCGGGACGAGAGGGGGCGGGGCGAGGGGGCAGGCGGGGGCGTGGTCACACACACGCGTACGCATGCACACATGTTTGTTATAATATGTTACGTATAGACAATGCGTCGTGTTACAGGCGTACACGCAGACCGTGGCGACCGTGAGTGAGTTCCAGTGAGTATTGAGATGATAGTACATGCAATTAATAGGTAATGTCGAATAAAAGATGAGTACCATGAATGAGGAGAACACCGTGAAAACCAAACAATTAGACGAGTTATGAAAGCGAAAACCCATCGCCCGGGGGAGAAGGACGAAGCGGGATAAAATATCAAATTAATAATTCATGTATATCTAAGATTATATAAAATCTTATTAAGTACATAAATGTTTATTCTTAGGAAAGAAGACTCCCTGTTATTATCTAGCACATTTACGATCATTAAATAAAAAAAAATATTTTATCTGATGAATGAATAGCAAATTAATTCAATTTAAATATCAACTAAGTTTTCTCACCAGAATGCTAAAATAAATAATAGATAAAGTGCAATGTATAAGGCCTAGGGTGTTGCAATCTATAAGGCCTAGCGCGTTCATTAAATATTCTTTGATTACTTCAAGAAAATAACTTTATTAAAAAACAACAATAAAATATGTTTGATTAACAAAGAGTTATAGCAATTATTATGTTTTCTATCTTCCCACACTAAGCAATACGGTTGTTTTGGTTGTATAGAATGATTACTGTAACACCAGTTGGCTAATAGACATCAATTTAGGTTCTTTAAACAAATATAGTAAATACTCATTTATCTTTTTAGTTCAGACTTTCAAACACAATTAGACAACATAACAATGGCTAATATGAAAGTTTTGAACATTTCTTGTTACAGCAGAATAATGAATTAAGTATACTTAATGACACCTGTCATAACAACCTACTTGTTTCATATTAATTTAGGCCAAGGTTTACCTATTGATTATGAATTGAGGTTATATTTTGAAATTTTATAGTAAAAGTCGCTTGTGGGTCGAGAATGTGTGCCAACTATACGGGTCTAAGTGACCCGTTAAGACGTTGTTTAACCAAACACATAATTTGTGCACCTGTAATTATTTTCATAGGTATTAATAATTAAAGTTTGTTATTTGAAGTGTTTGTTGGTTATTTAGTTTTTTATGGTTTAATCTTTTTTTACAAGCACAAATTTCACCTTTAAATAATTTTGAGTTTTATCTTCTCTTTTTAAAATAATTTCTTATTTAATTAAAGTGAAGATTAAATAAAAATTAAAACAAAATTGTTCAATCTTAATCATTAACATATAATCTCAATCATAAGATCAGACTGAATGATTGAAGTGTAATATTGACCCTTTCAGTTTTTACGCTAATCATATGAATTACCTTCGAAACCTATAAAACTATAATATTTTAGTTTTGATAACTTTGTATAACAAGTATAGAACTATTTCTCTAAATTCTAAGATACTTGTCATATTAAAGTAATCGAAGAATATGTAATGCACGCAAAGCTTAATTATAACGATAGCATACCTAGAGGAGGAGTAGGAGTCCTCTGACGAGGGAGGCTTGCGACGTCGTGCGGCGGGCTCGGCACGCATCCAGGGATCCGCCCAGTCCTCCGTACGACCCTCGCGCCGGGCCTCGCGACCCTCACGGGGCTCACGACCCTCACGGGTCTCGCGTCTTTCCACCTCCGCACGTTGCACTATTACCTCTCTTGACGATCGTATGCGACGCTGGAATACAAATTATTTTATTTAATATCACTGTTAGATACGAATCTATGTATTTTAATAGACTTATACTTTATTAAATTTGTCACCATACGAAAAAACGTGGGAAAATAAAACAACTTTAATTACAAATATAACTGAGATACCTGGTACTAGTTTTAGTTTTTTAGTTATTCTTCAATCATATAAGGTGTTTTGGTGGGAATTGAACCCAAGTGAACAGCCCGGTAGTCATTGTTATTTTTTATATTCCATATAATGTGTATTTTCTTTCATTCGAAGTTATAGTCACCTTATGATAGGGTCCTTCCTCTGCAGCTGGTGTTCTTTCATCGTAATGTGGTACTCTTTCATAGGGACGCTCTCTTTCGTACCCATGTTCTCCACGATCATAATATCGCTCACGTTCGTCGGTGCCGGCTGGCCGTGGGAAGCGACCACGGTACATTGGACCGTATGGCCTGGGAATAAAAGTCATTTTTTAATATAAAGGCAACTACAGACAAATACAGTCAGCAAAACATCTCGACACTAAAAGCTTCCATATATGTAAGTATCGTAACGTAAACAGATAATAAGTAGTCTTGTCATTAGTAATATCGAATAAACAATGAACGCAGATTTTCCATAAATCATTTACCACGAAAAGCGACCTTGTAAACTTTTGTAGTAGACTGTACTTTTAAAACAATAGAAGTGTTTTTTTTATATTTAAATTATTCGTTAAATCGTAACAAATAATAATAATAATAATCTTCACACATTCACACAACGCCATTTAGTCCCAAACTAAGCAAAGCTTGTACTATGGGTACTAGACAACGGATAAACATACTTAAATACTTTTTTTTTTGTAAATACATACATATTATACATAGAAAACACTCAGACCAATGCAAACAATCATGTTCATGCACACAAAGATTTGCATTGAGCGGGAATCGAACCCGAGACCTCTGCGTAGCAGCCATGTAATATACCGACTGCGCCATAGTGGTCGTCATTTCATTCAGTAATGAAAATGTATTTTTTTTTTAATTTAGAACAGTAGAACTAACCTAAACCCTTCAGGATCTCGGTAATGTGCGGGCGGTACATCATGATGTCTCGGCGGAGAAGCCCCGACCGCGGCCGCGGCGTAAGCCAGTTCAGCATCCGGATCGTGAACAACACCTCCCACTGACAGATGTAGCTTCTTCTCTTCAAAGTCCATGTCTTGTTCTTTACGTTTGTTTGCTATTCTCAACATCTGTCAAAGGAAAAATATATTATGGCTTATATTTATATCAACTTGAAAGTTAAGAATAAAAGTTAACACATAATCTTAAATTAAGCAGCAAGCTGATTCTTAAATCATAAAGGGTGCTTCAAGCACGCTTTATGATTTGCGTGTCCATCCCAGCTCCTGTAATAGTAACAGTCATTTAGGCACGTCAGAAGCCAGTGGGCTGCTTGAAAATTTTTTTTATAAGACGCGAAGGAGACTAGATCCCACACCGCACGGTATCCTAGTGTGGGTCTAGAGAGAAACCTGTATTGTAATTTTTTTTTTTGAAAATAAAAGTTATTCTTATTCTTAACTCTCAACACCAGGTTGGACACTAACCAAACCGGTAAAGTAATAAATCTAATATTATAACAAATTATATGATAATAGTTTACCTCTTTAGCAGTACGTAATCCACGTTCCCAAGCAGACTCTGGTGGCGCAACATCTCTTGAAGGAGCGGTCGGGTACGAGCCACTAGGTGGCACGCCACGTACTACATCGAACATGTTGTAGTTACCCTTGTCGGTCACACCGGGATGTAGAAATCTGGGAAATAAGCAACAGTTAATAAATATAAAACTTTGACATTGCTAAGAGTTTTTATAAAACAGCGTTAAATAGTCATTACAATTAGTGAAATAATTATAATTTACTCTTTTTTTCCCTAGTTAAAGCGTAATTGAACTTTCAGATATTTTCTTCAAAATAATTAGTTTTTTTAAAGATGTATCTGACCCAAATTTTTTTATTTCCTTTTTTTATTGCGTAAACCAACATTAAATTTTGAATCAATGAATTACCTGCAGCTTACGCCCCAAGTGCAAGCCCCACGAGAAAAGAACCTGCACACGGGCCTCGGCTCACTCTCCTCTGGACGTCTCTCCGCTTCATCTGATACCTCGCCTTCTTCCAGTGATGATCCACGCGACCTTCGCTCCGGTTTCACATCGTCTGTGAAGGGATTATTATTATTATTTAGCTGTATGATTATATTTACAGCAAATATAAATACTAAATGTCGAAACGAAAAATTATAAAAAAGGTTTTTTTACATGAACACGTATACTTATTCCCAGAATTCTTAACGGGGTCATATTGACCCATTTTAATGTTAGTGTAAAGTTAATTGAAAATATAAATTCATATCCAGAAAAGTACAGAAATAGACCATAATTAAAGACTCAGTAATAACCTTGTCATCCACAAATATAATTATTCAGAAAATTTTATAGAATAAAATACACTTGCGTGCAAAAAAATCGGCCCTCCCCTAAGGTTTTGGTTTAAAGATAGATTAAAACAAAAATAAATTAAACAATGTTTTTTCAAAAGGTAGGGTTGGTAGGTGTAAATGTACCCTCAGGAGCAATTCACCAGATTCTCAATTTACCAGATTCGCAATTCACCAGAAGTATAATCAAACACAAATTGAATTTTGATTGAATTAGTATAAATTCTTAAAATACTTATAAAACACGTTTTTTTTAAATTAAAAAGAATGTATTGACGGAGAAAGAATGCAATATGTCATCACCCCATCTCATCCCACAGGTGTCGTAAAAAGCGACTAAGGGACTATGCGTCAATATTATATTTACAAATTAAAAAGAAGGAAAGCTCGAAACTGATGGGCTAAGGTCAAACCCTTACACTGTAGAAAGGTTTTGGCTTGCTGACACTAAACAGCGACAAACTTATTATTAAAATTAATTGTAATATATTGAATTTGCATAATATTATAGTTTATCATACTGCAATGCATTTTCTGTTTGATAGTACTAAATCTGATCAATTGCGAATCTGGTGAGTTGAGAATCTGGTGAATTGCGAATCTGGTAAATTGAGAATCTGGTGAATTGCTCCTGAGGGTAAATGTAGTTTATAGACCTACCTTCACACAGTATTAAAAATAATTTTCTGATTAATATTTTTTTTGGGTTAATTAGGATCCAAACGATGTCTATGGCGGTGGGCCGATTATTTTGCACACAAGTGTAATACCAACCACTAGATTGGGTAATGCAGCGTATAATCACAAATCTGTTATGTTTTTTTATTATTTGATAATTAAAATGTCCAATCTCCTGTTTATCATTACCACCCATTGCACTAAACAATGAATTATATATTTTAATAATTTTGTTCAACTTCTTTTGTATACCGCCTATATTTTAAAACTACACTAAGACACAAAAGTAAATTAATCCAAATGTATCATAATTTATTTATTTTATTTTGAAATTTAGAAAACTTACAGCTAACATAAACAGTAAATATAATGGGTACACAGGAGATGGCCAATTACAAGTTTTCACTTTTAACTAAATTTATACAATTATGATGGTACGGTCAGACTTTAAAAAATGTCACTTAAGTAAGTAATAACAGTATGTAATTTATACAAAATCAAAACTGAATACAGGGATGTTACCACTCAATGACTTGCAGAACCTGAGAAGAAATTAATGCACAATATGTTTTTTATTTTGTCTGGACTGATGTTAAATAAGTCTATCTCTGTCCCACGATTTATATCATTATAGGCACGACTCATTCAGATAATTACGACACATTCAGTTTAATTTACTTTTACATTTCATGGTAAAGAAAAACGGTTAACTAAAGCCTTTAAAAAATAACTGCATTCCTGTTTTTTCCTGATACTTTTTATAACAATATTGAACATGTTTATAATATCAAAGTAATTAAATAAAGCTATGTGTACACAACACACCAAGGGTTAGATCAATACTGTTAGACTTAAACCATATTGCTTGATTAAAAGTGGATACTTAATATTTATAAGAACAATCAATCAAAATTGTTTCATTAGTGTAATTGAAATCCACTATGTAATAAAAGTTGTTATTGTTGTTGTACTATTTTAATTAGAAAACTCAGCTATCATTCAGAAACAGAAAAGTCGCAATAAACCATGCTTTCTCCCAACCCTAAACCTTCTAAAAGCCTAGTATAGAAAACTCCTCTACAAAATATCTCAAGAGCGTTTATAGGGCTCTCTAGCGCCGCCAATAGAAAAAAAATCATAATTCGCAAATAGGATCAATAATGTAAAATGTTAATAACAAAGTCTTGAGAAAATGCAATAAAGTATTTGTATAACACACTCTCAACATTTTAAATGTTCTTGAATTAAATAAATATTGCATTATAAACAAAAACGGCCGTTTTTTTTTTCAAATGTAAAATTTAACTAATTGAAAAACATTTAAAGTGTTGAGAGTTTGTTATACAAATACTTTATTGCATTTTCTCAAGACTTTGTTATCAACATTTTACATAATTGATCCTATTTGCGAATTATGATTTTTTTTCTATTGGCGGCGCTAGTGAGCCATGTAAAGGCCCTTCACTGTATAAAATATTCTATCCTTTACACATCTTACCTTTGTCAATTCCCTTGTCATCACCATCACCATTTGATTGTTCAGCATTCTTAGGTTCTATACACTCTCCTTCTTCAGCTTCGAAATCTAACTGTTCCTCTCCATCTTCTGTATTACTTGTCTTTTCATGTGGTACCTGATTAATACAAAATATTTTAACTTCCAAATAGAAAAAGTAATAAAATTATTAAAGATAAATAGAATCAGGCTTTACTTTGTAGAATTGTGATTTTTTATCATTAATAAAATACATTGTTAATAACAAATGACAAAACAAGTATTTAAAATATACCTTATCATATTTAGGAGTTTCACTCTTTCCACGGTCTGATTGTGGTGAGGATTGAGTACTAGCGCCATTAACTGCAGCTTCAGTCTTTTCTGGTGATGCTGGTGAAGATTTGGGCTACAAACAGGCAATTAATTACATGTACAATCTTGTAAGCTTTTGTAAATTATAGTAAGTGCACTTGATTAACTTGCAAGCAGCCAATCTTTCAATCAAAATGAATAGTATAATTAGAGATCTTATGCAAAGGTACTAACATATTATTATACTAACTAAAAAAAAAGAAGATATACCCCAATTGTTTAGCTTAAATTCTTACGGTTTTGTTTGGCATAAGGTTGGTTTTGTTAATAAAAATCTCGCTAAACAGTGACTAAATTTAAGAGGTGTTTATGAGTAAGGGGGATAATCTTTAAAATTTACTCATTTTCAAAGCTTACATTTGAATGTATTCCTGACTTGGGAACAATATATTATTATATATGTTTAATAACAATACACTCCACTAACATTCATAGTGTAGTTGTAAATCTTTTTTAAAATATCACATCAGATCAAATAGTGCAATAGACATATAGATAGAACCTACCTTTGTTCCTTTATCAGGATCTTCTGGTCCCATAGAATCCAAGTCAGATACATCAGAAAGATCTTCATGACTAATATTAAGGTCTTTTGCATGTTTGGAACTGCCTGTTGATTTATTCCTTGATTTGCTATCTTCTTGGTCAGATTCCATTTCACCTAAAAATTATATAATATTAATGAGAACTGTATCTGTAAAAAGTGTAAAGGACCTTATAAATCCTTTGATACATAACTACGCATACATAATATCTAAGCCATAGTAAATTTATAAATATTGTATACTAAGAATATCTGTTGAGAGATTAAGATAGTTTTACCTTCAGATATTTCTTCTGTAGCAGGATCTTTACTTCTTTTGTTATATGAAGAACTTCGGCTAGACTGACTTGAATCAGATCCACTTCTAGCTCTAGGAACAGAGACCATCTTTTGTTCAGCTTTGGTATGTCTCCTCCACTTTTCATTCCTTTCCTTTGGACTCCACTCATTTTTTTTAGCAGCTGGTGATATGTTAGGTGAAGACCTATATGAGTTTCTGTCTGGTGATGGGCTAGAAGATGGAGACTTTACCTTATGGTTTCGTCCAGAATCAGGGGTAGCCGGTCGAGATCTGTTTTCTGGTGACCCAGGAGGAGATTTAGCAGAACTGCTAGGGCTCTGTGGAGTTTTTGGACCTTCACTAGCAGAGGGTGGCGCTGATGAATATTGATCAACATGGTTAGGAGAACCTACATTAGATCCAGCATCACTTGGGGAATGTGGACCTTCAGGGGACTTAGGGTCAGCTGGTGAGGCAGGCATTGAGTTTTCTGGTGAATTTATGTCTGAATGGGCCCCACTCAAGTTATCTGGTGATCTGGGAGGTTTTCCATGATTAGGGGATGGGGACCGACTTTCTGGTGATGGTGACCTTGGCCCTTCAGATCTAGGGGACCTGGGAGACCTAGGGGATCGAGGAGGAGATTTAACATTGCCTTTAGATGTTTCACTCCTGTCAGATGATGAGCTTCTTCGACTCCTAGAGCTTGAACTTGAACTACTTGATGATGACTGATCTCGAGAATCTTCCGATTCCATCTCTGAAAAAAAATGGTGGTACCCATGAGGTTGGCTATTTTTAATTTATTGACCCAACCCAAAACAAGCACTCTGTTTGTTATTTTGTATATTAAATAGCTTCAACCAGTCACATTACATTTTACTGACTCAAATGTTAGTTCACACATTCTCAAAAATTCAAGAAAGCAAAATTATTCTTTATTCATACAAAATAACATAAATAATATCAAATTAGGGCAAATAAGGGTTTTATTTAAAAAGTTCATATATACATTTTACCTAATGTTTTACTTGATATTAAATAAATATTAGTGAGTAATTTATACTAATGAATCTAGCAATTACAAATTAACAGGTGCTTTTATGAAGAGCTGAGGCCCTAGCAATTTTGATTTATTGTATCTTGTCTGACCATAAATTCAATATAACACAAATTTTGTGAACAATAATGCCTACTTAATATCACCGCACCCTTATGTACTTTTGTTTAACAGCAACATACTCAATGAGCCCTAAATATATAATCTAATTGACTGAAAGTTACAGCACAAAATAGACAAATGCAATTACCACAAAAGTATCTGCTTGTTTGAATGAATGTTTTGTTTCTATAGAGAATTTAAGAACTGGTAAATGCTACGTCGTGATTTATATTGAAGACACGTCCAGTCTTACCTTGACGATGACGCCTCGACGCCAGAAACAGTTGCACTTTGTAAACTTCGGCCGTTCAGAGAATGCGTTCCTGACACGTCGCGATTGAACTGACGCAGTAACTTTGTAATGGCGTTGCAGTTACGATAAAAATATTTTTGCTGGTTGTTTATCGTTTTAACTATTGATGAGCATTAAAACAACATTATTATATCAATAATTAATGAATGTTATAATGTTGTGTCAAACTGAGTGTCAAATAACTTGGTAAACAATATTTTTCTAAATCTACACTGCGCTATTACAAGGTTATGTCAGCGCTTTATATTTGTAGTGCTGTGCCAACAATAACAGTGAATAATAGTATCGTAATCTGTTCTTATCGATACAGTTATACTTTATAAAATAATACGTTTTGTTTTTCTTTTCAAGAATTTGAAAATAATGGACTTTAGAATAACTTTTATTAAATATAAAAATAAAAGTACATTAAATACAAAGTAGCATTTTTATATTTAGGTTGAAAATGGTAACCCCAAATGGCGTTATGGGCCGCCATTTTGTGACGCTGAAACAGTCGTCTGTTGTCGTTTCGTGCGCATAGACCACGTTCTTCAAGTGTTTGCGATCTGTTGTTATTTGACTTTGATTGTGTCTTATATTGCGTTCTTTTTACTTTTGGTGCATAATAATGCCTAAACGTGGACAAACATTGAAAACTGGAGCCCGTGAGTTAATTATCAAGCTGCAAGATTACTTTGAGCGGGAGCGGCAAAATGGCGGACCCCTGGTTCCTGTCGAAAAAGTACAAGAACGCGTCTCTCAGGCGCTTGGAGTTAGCAAACGAACGATTACAAATATTAATAAAGAAAAGTTCGGCTCTACTGGCATGGAAGATAATATTTTACGTACTCCGAAGAAGAAACGTAGAACTAAACCCGTGACAGATATTGATACCTTTGACGCCGATGCAATCAGAAATCATATATATGGTTACTATTCCAGAAATGAATATCTCAACAGGATGAAGCTTTTGGCGTCGTTAAGAGAAGCTGGACTGTTTAGCGGGGGTAAAACTGCTTTAACGAAAATCTTAAAAGATATTGGTTTTTCGTATAAAAAAACAGACAAAAGAAAAATTTTATTAGAACGATACGACATCATTTTGAAACGGATAAGTTTCTTGAGAGAAGCAAAAAAAATTGATAACTGGGATAATGTCGTGTTCATTGACGAGACATGGCTAAACGCCAATCACACGGTTTCCCGTTCTTGGACGGATGATACACAAGCGTCGACGTCGAAAGTACCAATGGGTAAGGGGGCTCGTCTGATAATATGCCACGCAGGTACTGCAAAATACGGCTTTGTGGAGAACGCTTTACTGGCATTTCAATCAAAAACCACAAATGACTACCACGAGGAAATGAATGCCAGTACATTTAAAGAGTGGTTCCAGAACGTGCTTTTGCCCAGCCTACCAGAGCCTTCTGTAATATTGATGGATAATGCCTCCTATCACTCGTTTCAAATACAGAAACCACCTACCCAAGCTAATAAAAAAGAAGAAATGGTTGCTTGGTTACAAGCAAAAGGCATTGACGCAAATATGCAGATGCTAAAAGCAGAGCTAATTAAGTTAGTGAAAGAAAATAAAGCGGCAAATGTGCGATACGAAATCGATGAAATGGCTTTGGAGTACGGTCATCGCGTTCTAAGAATTCCACCGTATCATTGCCAATATAACGCGATTGAGCTAATCTGGGCTCAAATAAAAGGTTACGCCGCCCGCCACAATACTTCCCCGCCATTCAGCACGAAAAAGATGATGACCCTGTTAAAAGAAGCCTGCGGGAAAGTCACAAGAGATGACTGGGCAAAGGTTGTCGAAAAGACTAAAAACCTGATTATGGAACATTTTGACCGAGATATCAGGATTGATTCTGTAATTGATAATAATATAATTATACATGTAGGCGAAGATGATGATGAAGACACCACCTCCTCAAGCGAATCGGAGTCTGATTAATATTCTGTACGCACATTTAGTTCAATGTACTTTATTCCATAGAAATACAGATTGTAACTTTGTAAAAAATAATAAATAAAACAATTTTATTATATTAATATTCCCTTTTATTGTTTCCACGTAAAGAACTAAAATATAAATTTTAAATGATTCCGCCAATTTAAAACGGTCTAAATCTAATCATAAAAATAACGCGGCGGTTCATTTTGGAGTAACGGTAACGAACTCGGTATAATGTTGTGTCCATCACTAGTCGTGACTAACTGATAAGTGTCAGGAACGCATTCTCTGAACGGCCGGATAATAACACTTTTCATATTGCAAAGACTTTCAACTTTATAATCACAACACAAATAAAACTGGGTCTGTCACATTTACTTGTGAACAACTTTTTAAACTTTTTGAACGATAAACTGACGACGAAAACCGAGTAAAATCAACACTACTTCAACATGGCTGTGATACTGAAGGAAATATATGAACATAATATATAAATCACTTTTCAGTACTTCCTCTGGGTTAACTTACGCCCTTACCTTTACTGAGATGGATTAGACGGTAAAGTTCTTGATGATTTCTAATAATTAAAAGAAATAAATCCTTTGCGCCGCTAACAAACTCTCTTTCAGCGAAGCGAAGTCATCAAAAACCGTAGTTTTAGCATATTCACAGACTATAATTTAGAAAAGTTGAATTGTCTATGCTTTTTGCCACAGATGCACGTATTTGAAAAGCAATGTTATAGACGGTCAATCTAATCGACAATCCAAATATTCTTAATTGAATATGTCATAATATAAGTGTTTATGACTCATACATAAGTAGTTAGGTCTTAATTGATTAAATTTAATTATTTTAGTTTTTTAATATCTAGGACATACCAACATAGATAAAGATAATACATATGAAACATACCAATATATCCAACGTGACAAAAATCGTGAATCGTCGCTATCATTTTATTTATTTATTTTAATTGGTAAAAAACTGAAGGACACAGTTAATGTCTATAAAATAAAAGATCCACTCTATTATTATATTATTATTACTCTGTCAGGAGTTTTTTCAGTGTTCATGTTCAATGTTTTTATCTAATCCTTGTTCCATAAATTTAATTAAGTTGTCTATTTAATTCCTTTTTAAATTATTATTTATCAACATTGACGCGAATATGAGGCTAAAGGCTAGTGAACTTATCTACTACTTATGTTTTTATGAGGGCAATTGATGGTTTAAATTCTTATGTGTACAAACACATAAGAATTCAAAACCATCAATGTGTAATAATAACTCCATCAGGTGCAAGATCATAAATAATAATCATTAAAATTTGTATTCTACATTTATTTTATGTTACCAGGGTGGAAAATAGTCAAAGTTGTATTCTTTCTATAATATTAATTTAAAAAAAACAAGAATTAGAAAAATTGCGCGCCAAATTTGTTTTGTTTGTATTGGTTCACTACAATTTTTAATTAGTTTCACCCAAAAGCTAAAAGATTAGGCAAATTACAATGATCGATCAAGCTATTGATGATAATGTGTCTGAAAACGAAGAAGAAGAAAGTTACTTTCAGGATGTGGATATTCTACAAAAACATGGGATAAATGTGGCTGACATCAAAAAACTCAAAGCGTCCGGAATATGTACCATCAAAGGTATTCAAATGTCGACTAAGAAAAAACTTTGTAATATCAAAGGTTTTTCAGATACAAAAGTAGAAAAGATAAAAGAGGCGTGTTTAAAAGTTGTAACTCTTGGTTTTATGACAGCGCTAGAAGTTAGTGATCGTCGGAAGCAAGTTTTCAAAATAAGCACGGGCAGTACAGAACTTGAGTAAGTATAATAAATGTAAATTGTTTACAATACTCAAATAAATACATTATACCTACGTAATAGTATTGCAAAACATTTTTTTAAGCTTTTATGCACATATCTGTGCCCATGGTTCATCGCCCTTGAGCTGAAGAAAATTTTCCCTGTAGTTACAAATTCACTGATGGCCTCTGCCTTGATAAATAAAATAAAAATCCAATTTGAATCAGTAGTTTTTGAGTACCTATAGCGCGTTCACCCATGCAAATCAACGAACGTTTACTTTGTAATAATATTGTGATCAAAAGATTTATAAATCAACCATGATGGGTTTATTTTCTTACATAAGACACGGAACATGTAAAAGCTGATAAAAACGCGAATATCCAAGAATGATAGCAATTTTACTTTTTGCTGCTGTTCCTTTGCCAGTATGGCCAAATGCTTCTTCACTCTACGTTTGAACTAGGTAACTTCTCTATCGAATATATCCCACAACATCATAATTATACACTGTTTAACTGTGGGATTTAAAACAATAGTTCTCTTCGTCTAGTTTCATAATAATATAAAAGTATAGCTACATAAGTATAGATACAATTTGAAATACTGAACATTTAAGTTACGAATAGATACTTATGTACTAATCTACGTTCAGTCTGTCCTGTAGGTACCTATTATCTAGCCAACAGACTGCCTGCTCCAAATATTTCGAGTTAGATTGATCTTTTGCCTTCACCGTCCATGGCTCTCTTCCAGGCTGTTTGTTCACCATATGAAGGCCTGTCCATTCTACGTCTTCCGTTACGCGATTCCTATTCCAGAAACATTTTGTCCCCACGTCAGTTATTTTTCTGCGCGCTATTATGTTTACCATTCTATGCGCGCTATGTTTTTCAATTCTACACGCGTAACTGATTATTAGGTAAATGAGACAACATTTTAAATTAATTACTATGTGTATGAAAGAGCAATAATATAAACAGGGTCTTTGAATAATTTTGATCTTAGATAAGTAAACTAAGTAATCGAGTTCTTTAACTTGCATTAGTCATACAAGAAAGTCATACAATGATTCTAATACTTACAACGATTTTAAACTGCGTGCCTCGTGTATTTTTATTAGGATAGTTACTGCTATTTAAACAGCATGCGTTAATGATTCCTGGTTGGTTTTGTGGGAGTTTGTTAGGGAATAACACATACCATCAGGTAACCCAATTGATTGTCCGCCTGTATTCTTAAAAAACGTATTCATTTGACATTCGGTCATTAAATTACTAAATATTGGGCTAACAAATTAACTCGCAGAAGAGACGTATGTATATAGTCTTGTGCTACGATTTCCATTAGGTATTTAACTGTCTCGGTGGCAAAAGCCTTTGTGTAGGGTACCTACTGCGGTGCGTGAGGTCGCGTCTTCGAATTTCACATCATTAAAACTGTCTAGACTCTGGGTGTAGGTACTTTGCTCCCGCACAATTTCATGTATAAAAATTACCCGCAACAGGGCTCGTCTCCATATTGCGGGAGTTGTAGTTCAATAAAGAAATGTTTGTCCTATTTTCATACTGCACCTAGTTCACCGAACTACAGACTTATACTACTTAAACTTCAAACAAATTAAACAATAGAATCGCTAGCATCATCGGATATTTCGTTCGCATCATTTGTATCAGTAGCTAATTTGTCTCATAGCTGGGGATGAGAACAGAGATGAATCAACTCTCGCACGCCCCGTTAGCTAGCAGCGTGGCTTGCTCACTTGCTCTGTAACGCGTCGTTTTCTTTTTCTGAAAACAATAGCATGCAAAATGATGCTTTTATTATACCTACGTACTTCTCTCCCACTACATTGACGGAGTTAAACTTATTCTACTAGTAGGTACCAGACGGATGAGTTTATTTATCAAGTTTTCGGAGAGACACATTAGTCACAGAACATTTTCGAAATCATTTGCAGTCAGCTGCAAAGAAATCTAACCCCTTTAGCGCACGTTATATTCTTAAAGGGGGTTAGATGTCTCAGCAGCTGACCGTACGAAGCGAATAATTTTTTTTCAGCAAACTGCTGGCTGGTGGGATAGAATCAATGGCAATAACAGAAGTGTTTGGTGAATTCCGCACTGGTAAAACTCAATTGTCTCACACGTTATGTGTGACGACTCAGATACCCAACTCTACGGGGTATCACGGCGGTAAAGTCATGTTCCTCGATACTGAACATACTTTGTATCCTTTTATTTTAAATGAAGAGGTATTTATTGGTGTACCTAGGTTTTGCAGTGCGTATAAGAGGAATGCAATTAATGAAATAAAAATAAAATAAATATTTATTAAATAAGTACCCATCACAGTAATATAGCCCATGTAGGTAATTTCAAATTTCAAAATGCTTTAAATTTCAAAGTGCTTTATTTCATATAATTATTTCATATAATTTATTACAAATTGTTTGAAATCATCGTTTACTTAAATTGAAGCTAGGTACAATTAAAATTATAGATCGACACAGACAAACGACACAGCACTAAAAAAACCGCGTTGTATTGTCCAATGTAAATTAGAGGAGAAAAATAAAACCAATCTACTACTTACTCAAAATCTACTTGTCTGTCTGTGTTGATCCATAAATTCCAGTTTCCAAATGCATAGAGCCAATGAGAATGAGAAGAAACCTGACAAAGAAACTCGGTAGAGTAGAGATCATCATTTGCGAATTTAATTTATTAGGTAATTTGCACTATGCTTTATAAACTAATTCTTTATAGATTAATGCTTTATAAACACGAGACATCGAAATATGTAGATAAATTGTGTAAATATTGATTATACGTAGATAACAGCATGCATACTAACAAACAATTTATGAACTTAAGAACACGTGGTTAGAATCGTTAAAAGACTCGCCTTTAAGTACCTATTATACTACGATTAATAATATTAATATCCTGCTAAATTGTTTACAGACTAAATAATAATAAATTAACGTAATTGTTATTCAATAATGATGGTTTCGTTCATAATGTTTCCTTAAAGATTTATTCTATAAATACAGATTGTTTTATTGCGTCATCGTAATCATTCGAGGACGGGTAAAGCTGATAGTTATAATGTAGTTTGATTTCTCTACTAAATTATGAAATATTCAGAACAGTTACTATTGTGATGATGAATAGGCATTCTGTATATCTATACACCAATTTTTTATTTCATCATTCTTGCTTGACCAATAATATTTATTTAATGAACACCTAATAAATAAAATTCTTATTCATTCAATTCTCGATGTTGTTTAAATTTTCTTTCTGTTAAGATACTGCGTGTGTTTTATTATTACTTCACCTTTCATGTCAATAACTAATTCATAAGATTTGTTTCTCAAAACCTGTGCCTTAACACGTACTTACAGCGCACAACAAATAACCCCTATAAATATCCCCTTATTTATAACTTAGCACTTTTCTGAATCAAAAACTCCCTCCAATTCCTAATAACGTTCAGCTTTTGTAAGCCTTGAAAGAATCTATTCAAATACCTAACAATAATATTCCTTAACAAAAGACTACAGTCGCCCCGACAGATTAAGGCCTATTGCTGATAGGTTTAATTTAGATCAGAGTGCTGTCTTGGACAACGTTTTATACGCCAGAGCGTATACTTCGGAGCATCAGGTATGTGAATTAGTTTATTAGTAAGTATTATTTCGGAGCATTAGTTATACCCTCCTCATACCTCATGAGTGTCTCACTACCGAGCCATAGAAGAAATTTCTCTATCTTTAGCCAGACGGATTGTTACAGGATCTTACATCAAATTTATTTTTATGTCATAAGCAGATAATGAATTAATTTATGATGTGCTTATTAAAGTAAATGTCCTTGTATTGAGATCGAATCTTAACAAAATATATAGGCGATACTTACTTAAATCTATCAATAAAACAAGTTTTTAAAATTATTACAGAAACCTGTTTCACTTTTTTTTAATTAGGCTGAATTACTAGACTTCGTGGCAGCTAAGTTCCACGAAGAAGGTGGCGTCTTCAAGTTGCTAATCATTGACTCAATAATGGCCTTGTTCCGAGTTGACTTCTCAGGACGCGGCGAATTGTCTGAGAGACAACAAAAATTAGCACAAGTGCTTTCGAGACTTCAAAAGGTGGGTATTTTAAAGAAATTAATACATACAAAATATTTATGCTATGGTGAGAAATTAATTATTATAGTAAGTACAGCTGAGGGGAAAACATTGTTAAATTAAAGTTAATTGTTTCATAGCCAAAAAACTTAGGTACTTAGCTAGCCAGATGGATTAGTAAGTATTATAGAGATATCGTCATAGTTTTTTTTTGTCAATTATCTGCGAAATATTTTCTTACTAATTTTTTACGACACCCATGAGATGAGTATTGACTTGTATTCTTACTACGTCGCCATACGAAGTTGGCTCTGCATAACATCTGAAAATAACTACGACGTAAAAATATATTTAAATTATTACGCATTTACTATGTGGAGTTATAAAAAATAAAATTAACTGCGTAATGTGTAGGTATAAGTTCAAGTTCATGCCGCGAGACTAGTGAGTGAGCCCAATGCCCCAATATACTTGATAGTCGTACATCCGGCTTGTATCGGAGTTTGTTAGTTATTAACAATAGATAAAACATAAAACTATAACAATGTCCGCTTCGTGGCGGAAAAAGAGAGATAGAGATTCAAAACATCACCATACTTTTTCTTCCAATAAACTTAGTAGAAGACGACAAAGTTATGCAGAAAAATTTAAAAAAAAAAACAAGCTCTATACAAGGAACTTGATGGAGTCCCACTTCATACTGAAATAATGTTATTAATTAAGATAGGTTCGGATTTGAAGGAGTCAGACCACTGATTATACTAAATAGTTTTGCGATTTATTTATATTTGCCAAGCTATTTATTCAAAGAAGTGGAATTCTATCAAGTTCTTTCCTGTGACAGTAGGAAACCTATATCTAGGGTAGGTTACATAAATATAAGTAGGTACAGGATTTATCTCCTACCTATTCCTTTTGTTTTCGTTGACATAGGTACCTACTATATACAAATATACAAACTTAAATGTTATCTATTCACTACACGGAGAAATCTATATCTATACTTATAATAAAACTGTAGAGAGATCAATTCTGTACATTGAATATATGTTAAAAATTAATATTGGAGGATGAATGGTGATCGATACTAATGCCAAAAATGCAATCAATAAATTTTTTGTCTGTCTGTCTGTCTGTCTGTCTGTCTGTCTGTCTGTCTGTCTGTATGTGCACGCATGGGTCAAAAACTACTGAAGGCATTTTAACCAAACTTGGTACGATTGTAGTCCATACTCCCGGGCAGGTTATAGGCTGTATAACATAACGCTAAGACACATAGGAGCTGAGCAGTGGCAAAAAATTTGAAGCAAGTCGGTTGAAAAAAAGCGCGTTCGAGCTCTTATCATCGCATACGTTGATCATACGCCAAAAATATGTATTACAAAAATAATGGTCTTCAAACGATGAACAAAAAAGTCCTGAATAGTATATATCTATCTTTTATATATTAGCCACAATAACGTGTTTAATCGTTAGGGTTTTCTTCAAAGTGTATTAAATACATAAATATATTGTAATTTGCATAGACATATCTTTTTCAAACTCCCATATTTCAAAAGTACACTTTAATACCTTATTCATAAAAAAAAAAATTATAGAAATCGGTTTATAAACACACAAGATTTAGATGAAAGAAAATTTCCAAATGTCGCCGCGCCAGTATGAGTACGGCAGTACGGTTGATTTTTGTTTAACGTCCGAAACGGCCAACCCGTGCATCTATATAATTTCATTCACATTGACTCTTAATGCGAACGGACGTGGTTCTTATTGACTCTTCTCGGAATAAGCGAGCTTTAGATATTAAAATACATAGATACGTAGTTTTTAGGTATTAAGTTTAAAGTAGGTATCTATCTTCTATACTATAATAAAACAATCGGAATCGGATAAGTAATACTCGAGATATCGCTAGATCTCTTTATTAGAACAGTCCAATACAAATCAGGGGTCATGAAAAATGGATTTGGTTCAATGTTGAATGAATTTAAATTTCGTTTCTTTTGTTCACGAGATGGCGTTACCAGTATTCGCCAGGTGGCGCTGTCGGTATACGCACCACAGTTTGTACATCTCCGAAAGATAAAATTTAAAAAAATATTAAATGTGAGAGTTTTATTGTAAAGTGCACGTTAAAAGTTTAAGGGACTTATAAACCTTTAGTGAAAGTGGAGTACAGCCAAACAGTACAGTTATAATAAAAATATTACAGTGACATTGGATTGAACTATCAGATCCGCGATTTATATTGAGTTAAAAACCGTAAAAGGTGTGAAATATAAGTAATAAACTAAGTGTGAATCGAAAAAGTGATATATGACTCACAAGTGTGATCGTTATCTTCATCAAATAAACATTATTCAAACAATTACAGTGCAGTGAACTAGATCTTTATTAGTAAAATTACCAGGACTCGTAGCAGAAAATAAAAATCAAACCAACAGAAGAACAATAATACAGTGAGTTTTTTAAAAAACAAACATTATCACACTTATAAATCAGTCAGTTATAATAAGACTATTAACATTGTAATTGCATAAATATAAAAGTTCGTTTTTTCTCACAAATCAAACAGCTGATAGAATAAACCAATCACCGTC
Source organism: Schrankia costaestrigalis (assembly GCA_905475405.1). NCBI lineage: Eukaryota > Metazoa > Arthropoda > Insecta > Lepidoptera > Erebidae > Schrankia > Schrankia costaestrigalis. The sequence goes on from FR997838.1 coordinate 11,955,545, forward strand.
CACCAATTAATTAAGGATAGTGGTTCCTAACGACATCTAGTGCTAAGAAAAAACATTCGCGCTCCTAGCGACATCTATTGAGAATTACGTGACACTTAATAGTAATCAATTTGAAATGACATCGAGGACGAAAGAAGTTCCAACCACTAGACGTAAGATGGCACAAATTACATGTTATGAATGTAAAAACCAATTCGACAACAATAAGGGAATTAAATGTTCTATGTGCAAAAATACATTTGATTTCGTTTGTGCTGACTATTCAGATAAAAACAAAAACAAAAGCAAAAGTTCAAAATGGCAATGCAAATTATGTAAAAACAAAAACATACACTTAACTCCTACAAATACCGACACATCTAACATAACAAAAATAAAACCAATAAATACAAAAAGAAATGTGAGAAAAAGAAATGTTTTGTCAACTCTTTCAGTAGAGACTTATTTAGAGCACAGTACAGAGTCCACTCCAAAAGAAACAATATGTGAAAAGGAACTTGACTCTCCGTCCGACTCTTATTATGACGAAATGGTACATACCTTTCAAGAAACATTATCAAAAAGTGTGGATTATACAATAACAGAAATGATTATTATTCAAGAACTGAAAGATACCGTTGAACAATTGAAAATGGAACTAGCTATTTCCCAAAATGAACTGCAAAACGTTATATTAGAAAAAAATGATCTCTGTGCTCAAATAACGAAGCTTACAACAGAAAACAACGCTCTAAAAACTATATTGATTGACACACCGATGAAAAATACCAAATCAATTAAAAGTAAGAAAAATAACAGAAACTCCCTACACTGTGAAGATATTAATCTTTTTGCAACTCCCCCTAGAAGCATGAAAACCTATGAAAAAAAACTTATAAACAGCGACGCTTTGGTCAGGACTCTGCAGGAAAATATAGAAAATCTTGAAAAAAAATTAATTAAGGCCAAAAATGTAATAGACAGACTAAACAACAAAATAAATGTTCTAGAAACAAGTCAACAAAATGAAGAAATTTATGAATACTTACACAAACAGATTGATATGAGCATACCTACACAACAACACAAAAACAAATTATGCATCATCTCAAATAGTAGCAGTAGAGGACCACTACAAGCTATAGATGACATATTCGGTTCCCAGTTCAATTATATTCGCTACATGTCAACAAATTGCAATATCCAACAATTACTGAAAAATATTAAAAATAAATTAATTAATTTTAGCATGAATGACTATTGTATAGTAATGTTAGGAGAAAATGATTTTAAACTCACAAGTAATTCATCATCAATAATAAAAATTATTAAAGAATCGCTTGAGCATGTTACAAACACAAATATTGTCTTATGCACTCCTACTTATATATGCGGAGCTCCTATATATAATTATAAAGTAGAGTTATTTAATAGCCTTCTATACGAAGAGTTTCAGAACAATGATAATATTTACTTCTACGATACCAATCTTGTAACATCCTTTGACATGTACTCACTCAAAACCGGCACACTTATGAATAATGCATTTAAACACATATACAAAGACATATTACATAGGGTTAATATAGATTATAGTTACTACACCTACTCTGCGATATCGCGTCAAACAACCCAAAATAATGAGGAACATAGTGAGCTTTTTCTTGAAGAGGAAAAGTAAAAAAATAGAGACGAGCTTTACAAATAAGAAAAATGTACAAAATAGACCACACCACTTTCAACAAACAAAGAACAAACCACACAACACAGAATTAAATATTGTATTTCAAAACATCCAAAGTATTGGAAATAAGCTAGACCTAGTAGAGCATCTTTTATTGGATTTAGACATTGATATCTTGTTTTTATCAGAGGTTTGGAAAAACGAATATTTTTGTAATTCTATTCAAATAGAAGGATATATATTGACCTCCATCTTCTGTAGGAAAAAGCGTGAAGGGGGAGGGGTGTGTGTAATTTTAAAGGACACTCTACAATTTATTGAAAGGAACGACATAAACAAACTTTCTATAGAATATATAGTCGAATTCAGTGCAATAGAAATTCCTAAATTGAATTGCATCTTTATTGGGGTTTATAGAGCAGATCGACAAAGTAACATATTTTATGAACAAATCCAAAAACTATTTCAAAACTTAAATATAAAAAGTATAAATAAATATATAATAATGGGGGGAGACTTTAATATAAACATTTTACAAAAAAACAAACAAACAAAAGAGTTTATTAACACAATGAGCTCTTATAATATGTCACAAATAATAAATGAACCCACAAGAGTAACAAAACTTACATCTACATGCATAGATCTGCTCTTCACAAATTACTTACCCGCCATAAGGGAGGCAAGTATCCAGGATTATGGCCTCTCAGACCATAAAGCAATAAGTATAAAAATGAATACTTTCAATGTACAAACCTACTCTAACAAAACATGGTACAAACAAGAAAGATTATTCACAAATGACAAAATTAAAAATTTTAGAAATGCTTTAACAGACATAAAATGGGAAAATATAATAAATAATAATTCTAATGTAAATACAAATTATAATTCATTTAATAACACAATTAAAAAATTACTAGATACACATATACCAATTCAAAAAATTAAAATTAAGAGAAAACCAAAGAAGAGATGGCTTACCAAAGGTCTTAAAAAGTCTTGTTTACACAAAAGAGTTTTAAGAACAATATTAAATGAAACAAAAAGTGAAGTGATAAGAAAATACTATAAAAACTATTGTAAAGTGCTGAAACGATGTGTTAGAAAATCAAGAAGAAATGAGTATATAAGACAAATGAAAAATTCAGATAATAGAACAAAAACAATGTGGAACATTATAAATCAAAAAACTGGTAAAAGTAAAAGACATCCCATAGAAAATATAGTACTAAAAGAGAATAACCAGACTATTCAGAGTCCGAAAAGAATCTGTAACATGTTTAATGATTATTTTGCATCCGTCGGCATCGATCAAAATAGCAAAAATACCGCTAAAGGGAGACCCGTTGTCAATACACCTTTGGTATCAATGTACCTACGCCCCATGGATCTTAAAGAAACTAGACGGATAATTAGTTTAATTAAAAATAAACATAGTTGTGGCGTGGACGACGTTCCCCCTATTCTACTAAAACAATGTTCAGAACAACTCTCTATGCCATTGACATGGTTAGTAAATCAAAGCTTTGAAGAGGGAATATTTCCTGATGCATTAAAAATATCTCTTATAAAACCCATCTACAAAAAAGGTGATAAGAACTCCCCGAACAACTATAGACCTATAGCGCTACTCCCAACCTTTTCAAAGGTTTTTGAGAAAGCAATGTACAACAGACTAAACCTATTTCTAGAGAAACATAATATTCTCGATGATAGCCAGAATGGGTTTAGAAAGTCAAAATCCACTACCTTGGCTGTATACAAATATGTACAAACAGCTCTCCAACACATAAACGATAAAAAGTGGGTGATAGGAATTTTACTAGACATGACAAAAGCCTATGAAAGAGTAAAACACGACATACTGATAGACAAACTAAACGGTTCAGGTGTTCGTGGACAGGCGTTATCATGGTTCAGGTCATACTTAGAAGACAGAAAACAGATTGTTCAAATTGAAAATTATCAAAACAGTACAAATTCAATTAATATATATCGATCTCTAGAAAGGAACATGGAATGTTCTATACCACAAGGAAGTGTGTTAGGTTGTATATTGTTTTTGATATATATAAATGATCTACCCAAAATTCTAAATAAAGAAATCACTCTTCCTGTTTTATTCGCAGATGACGTATCAATCTTGATAAAATACGAAAATAAAGATCCACAAAATAAAGTGCTCCAAGAAACATTGACGAATGTGTCGTCCTGGCTACTAGAACATAATTTACAAATTAACTTTGGCAAGACTAAAATAATGGAGTTTAGAACATATAAAAAACCACCTTTAAATGTAGATACAACTTTCAACAATGTACCTCTAGAGACTGTAGAGACCTTCAACTTACTAGGAATAAATATTGACACACATTTAAACTGGACCTCTCATATAGAATGTACAAAATCGAAACTATCCAAATTTACTTATGCACTTTTTCAACTAAAACGTAGCACAGACGAAAAAACAGCACTGTCAGCTTATTATGCCTACGCGTACTCATGGCTGAGATACGGAGTCATGCTTTGGGGAAATAGTGTAAACAGTAATGAGCTGTTTATTTTACAAAAAAAATGTATAAGGATTATCGCCCAAATTAACAATGAGGATAGCTGCAGACCTTACTTTGTCAAGTATAAGCTCCTAACACTGCCAAGCATATATATACAGGAAATTTCATTATTTGCATTCAAACATTTAGAAGATTTCACAAAAGTAAACGAAACTCACAATATCAATACACGACACAAACACAGACTACACTTGCCACACTCCAGAATAAACATGCTCAAGCATAGTACTTACCACATGGCAGTAAGAATCTACAATAAGTTACCAAAATTGATAAAAGAAGAGAATAAATTACATTTGTTTAAAAACAAGTTAAAATCATTTTTAATAGAAAAGTGTTATTACTCACTTGATGAATATTTAAAAGATCAAAATAAGTAAGAAATAGATACAAATACAATTTAATTAATAAATATTAGCTGACATTTTTTATAGATTTAGATTACTGTTAAAATAAAAATTATATTAATGATAAACAAAATACCTATTTAATTATTATTAAGAATTGGAATTATATTTAATTTATTGTTACATTATATTACTTTTGTTATTGATTTATTAAATTAATGTATAATTATTCATGTTGTGGTAAATTAATGTATTATTTGAGTGTAATATTATATCGAGATTTGCTACGCCTCAATAAGGCACTGAGTTATGTACAAAATATATATATAACAAGATCTGTATTCACGAAACACTTAGTATGCAAATAAATGTTTTGACTTTGACTTTGACTTTGACTTTGTAGTAATCATAAAATAAATGAGTTTTTAAATAATATATAACTATTTCTTTCTTTCTTTCTTTCTTTCTATTTTATTATTAAGTGCTATTAATAAGTTATTCCTTTTAAATGTTAATAAAATTAACCATGAATCGTATTTGTAATATCAATTATTATAAGTCTTCACATTAGCCTTTAAAAATATCAATTTAACGGACACAAAGAACATCCAGACTAAGGACAATAGTTTGTGTATCACAATTGTCCTCCATGGGTATCGAACCCGCGACCTCATGCACGCCAGCCATGTAATGCGACCGCCGCGCCACCGAGGCAGGTAATTCTGCCGCACCATAACGTGGCGTGCAAATGTATTCATTCATAATTAATTAGCGATTATCCGTGTGGTGACGGAGCAAGAATACAATATGTCACCTCCCCATCTCATCCCATGGGTGGCGTAAAACCGACTAAGGGACTATCGGTGAATATTATCTTTACGAAATAAAAATGAAGGAAAACTTGAAATTAAACCCTATACCAATCCGACTGGCCAACGTGGTATTAGTAGGCCAAGTATTCCTCCATCACGGGAGGAGGCGCGTCCTTGCAGTGGGACATTAATGGGCTGTTATAATGAAAAAAGCGATGTCATTTATTTTAACTTACAAATTTGACAACAGATGGCATTGTGCCTGTGACGTCATTTTCAGTATCGCGGTATTAAGATTTTACTTGAAAGAATGACGCTCGCTCATGTCTTTCAGTATAAGTTTAGACACAGTCTTCATAGATCTGTCTTTGTTAATTTTACAATTCGTGTGTAGGTATATCTGTTTGTTATAAGGTTTAGAAAACGATTTTTCAGTATTAAATCGAATTGCGAAGTAAGTAACATCCGCCACGCGAACGAAGTCGCGGGCACAGCAGCTAGTTTCTAATATAATAAATTATTGTTATCAACTCTAGATCTCTGAAGAGTATAACGTAGCAGTTTTCATAACGAATCAAATGACAGCAGATCCAGGTGCCACATTAAGTTTTCAAGCAGATCCTAAGAAACCTATTGGAGGAAATATTCTTGCACATGCCTCTACTACGCGAATTTCTTTGAGGAAAGGACGTGGTGAAAACAGAATAGCAAAAATCTACGATTCTCCAGATTTGCCAGAAAGCGAAGCTACTTTTGCTATCACAAACGGAGGTGTATCTGATGCCAAAGATTAAATATATTTACTTATCCGCTCGCTTGCTTACGATTTTGAAAAAGTCGTCGAACTTTGCTCTCGAAATTTAACGCATGAACACGGCGCGCCTTCTCTCATTAAAACTTAATTTGCCATCGCTTCAAGTGCCCCCCGTAAATATTGTTATTTGTTTTAGATAGACAATAATATAACAAACAAATCTAGTTTTTTTAATGTTACAAAAAGTATATGTGTAATATTTTTTTAGAGTCCAAAGTTTAAAGTTCAGCCAATTTCACCGGCTTCAAGTACACGTTGGAATTATTGAATTTAACACATTTCACTTGAATCATACTTAAATATTTTTTTAAAATATCATAGGAAATGTTTACTAGATTAATTTAGTACCTTTCACTTATTAATATACAATTAATCAGTAAATTTACGGCATTTTTACTTCGGAGCATGCACTAACACAGAATTTACAATATGGCGACTATAAATTTCAACTTTAAAATAAAAATAAAAATTTCTCTGGTGATGTTGCAAACTTGCATTCAGTTGGTAGACAAACTATTTTTCTATAAATTTAAACCGTTTCGAATGGACTTTATAAACTACAAAATAGAGTTTAAAGTCGTTAAATAAAAAAAAAAGTTTGGTAGCGATAGCTACCAGAAGCAAAGTTCGGCGTTTTGTTTTGGTAACTATAGCTACCAGAAGCAAGCGAGCGGTTATTATTGTTACTTTGACTTTCATTTTCTCGCCACTAGTCCCTGTAGATTACTTATTTTGATATCTTTGAGGTTGAAACTAAAGCAAATCGTCATCAAAGGCCGCTTAAAGCATTGGCTAAGATCTCGTTTATCTCTATACCGATTTCTATCGACATCGGTTCAGTGGTTTAAACGTCTAAACCAGACGACCTTTATTTTCAGATTTATAACCGTTCACGCTAATTTATTTGCTCCTACGCTGTATTTATGCTCCTATTATTGGATTGATGTTATAAAGCCTTCAAATGACTAATATGTGAAAAAGAAATAAGTAGTTATTCCTCAACCGAAACTTTAAAATTGATGTAGAGAAAATTTAAGAGGCTTTTATGAGTAAGGGGGGGAAAAAAATCATTGAGCCGTAACGAGTGACGGACGTGTTTGTGTACATACAGTTCTTATAAAATCAGAAATATAGTTTAAAGTGAATGTTCTGGACAGTGCGATATACCATTCTGTGCGTTAAACTAACTGCTACAAAATTGTGAAAAATCAAAACAGTGTATGCACAGAGTGCGGTGCAATAGTGAAAACTATAATATAAAGTTTTTATATTTTATGAGGATAAGTTGTTGTTGCGGGTAAATTGTGAACACATCCAAGCAAGTTGTCAGTGTACCTTGTCAACAAATATACCAACTTGAATATGAACGATTATTTCATCGACTACTCTTAAGGTGTTCTGGCACAGGTGGTATATACAACACCTTAGAATTCGACGACTCAAGTTCAAACCCCGGTTCTACTTTTTGTGCTTTTTTTGTTTTTTGTGCTTTGTTGCTCTTCAATTTTCTCAAGAATTAAATATATTGAGAATTTTCTCAAGATTTAAATATTCGCAAGAATTAATGATAAAGAAATAGAATAGTTTGGTACACATTAGGATGCGTTGCCAGGGGTGCACTAATGACATTGGCGGCTCTAAATTCTTAAAATGTAACACTTGCTTTTCTAAATACTGCTACGAATGCTTAAATTTAACAGCTGAAGAATGCAGCAACTTAACTTCTAAACAAGTGGCTTCTTTAAGCTGTCCATATTGTCAAAATGTGACGAAACGGAAAACCAACGACAGTACACCGTGTCGCCAACGCCGCGATGCCCAATTATTGGACGAAACGATGATGATATCGCCTTGTCAAGACGTCAGGCCCGCAGTAACTAACCCGAGTGTTGCTACCACTATGTCATCAGGCGCTAACTTAGTAAGTGAGCCAGTCACTATGGAGAGTATTAGTAAGCTTTTTGATATCAAACTTGCTCCCGACTCCGCAATCATGACTAACCTTAGATCAGCGCTGAAGAGGGACTTGGAGCGAATGGTGTCTGTGGAAGTAAATCGAGTGGTGGAGAAACTTAAAAGCGACTTCACCGCTACTACGGATTTTATTACGGCAGAACAGATGGATTTAAAATCTCATTTTGAAGAGCGAGAGACTCAGATCAAACAGCTGGAAGAGGAAGTTTCCAAGTCTAAATGTGTTGTTCAAAAGTTGGAAGCCAGGTTGTCTAACATGGAAAAAATTTCTAGAAATTTAAATTTGGAGATTCATGAAGTTCCTGAGAACAGAAATGAAGATTTGATGGTTATGTTCAGTAGACTCTGTGAATGTCTGCAAGCTGTTGTTCCTAACGGTGACATAAAATCTTGCCGTCGCGTTGCCAAGATGGACTCGACGTCAAAACGACCACGCAATATTTTAATTAGCTTTGCCTCTCAAAGACATCGTGATCTCATACTGTCCTCTGTAACGCGTTTTAACAGAACCCATTCCGGTGAGAAGCTTGCAACGACACATATGGGGTTGGCTGGCGAATCTCAACGAATCTATTTGTCAGAACACTTATCTCCCGAAACCAAAGAGTTACATAGCTGCGCTCGTAAATTTTGTAGGGATATGAATTTCATGTTTGTGTGGGTACGCTTTGGACAGATTTATATCCGTAAGGATGAGAAAAGTCAGGCAATACTTGTGAGAAATATCGAAACTCTAAATAAATTGAAGTAAACATGCACTCTGTTTAGATTAAGTATAATTTGTTTTTTTTTTTTTTTTATGTTTTGTTTCTTATTAAGCCAAAATGATTACTGTCTATTACCAAAATGTTAATAGAATACGGAGTAAACTTACACAGTTTTACATAAATGTTTTGAACTGTAAATTTGATATTGTTTGCTTAACAGAAACTAATCTTAACTCAGGCGTGTTCAACGGTGAAATTATTGATGCTCGTTATGATGTCTTCAGACGAGATCGTGAGAGCTCAACCTCGACTAAATGTGAGGGAGGCGGTGTACTCATAGCTACTTTAAAGAAATTTAAAACTGTTCATCAGTTATCATGGCAAACTGGCATGGAGGATATCTGGATTACGTTAATTTCAGATGATTGTAGTGTCCCGAACTTAAATATTTGTGTGTGTTACTTGCCACCTAACACCGATTTCACAAAACTCGATGAATTCTATTCTAGCTGCCAAAAAATAATATTACATGATCGTCCAGACGATAATTTTTTGCTCATAGGCGATTTTAATACTCCCGACTTTTCTATAAATGCCGCAATTGGCTCAAATACTGTCAAATGTTCTAGGAAGCTTTTGTTACTGCAAGAGTTAATGGCACTTTGTAGTCTTAAACAGTACAATAATATTACAAATGCGAACGGACGTATTTTAGACTTAGTTTTTTCAAATTTCGGCTCCATCGTGGTCGGCGACACGTCCCCTCTAAGTTTGGTTGATAAACATCATCCAGCTCTTTCAATTGAAGTGATACTGCCCTATAAAACAAAGGTACTGGGTAGGAGGACACGCGAAGTATTATTATTTTCCAAATGCAATTTAGACAGCATTAAGGCTGAATTCGAAGCGACGGATTGGAATGATCTTTTGTCATCAACTGATGTTGATATATGCACTGACGTTTTCTATAATAAATTGTTTGACATAATAAATAGGCATACACCGATGAAGAAGTTAAAAAATCAAACCTACCCAAGCTGGTATAATAAAAGTTTAATCAAATGTAACCAGGAAAAAAGAAAATATCACAAGCTGTATAAGAAGTATAATAATCCTCGCGACTACGATACTTTCTCATTACTTCGCTCAAGATGTCATAAACTAGCTAAGGAGTGTTACAATCAATATTTAGCCTCTACGGAAGATTCTATAGCTAAAAACATTAAATCATTTTGGAGATTTATAAGTAATAGAAGGGGCAACAAAACCTCGATACCACGAGTGATGTCACTGGGTGTTTCTTCTTCTTCGTCGGATGGTCAGGGTATCTGCGAACTTTTTTCTGCTTATTTTGGATCTGTCTTTGAGACACCCGAGTGTAATAACTCAGCATTCTCCTCTGGAAATTGTTCAGATCTTAATATAGCCGAGTCCTCTGCACATGCTGTACTGTCTTCTATCTCATTCACATATAAAGATGTCTTACACAAAATGCAACAATTGGATAAGGCCAAGGGTGCAGGACCTGATCAGCTTCCTCCCTTTTTTATCAAATCATGCGCCAAACAGCTATCTATACCTCTTTGTATTATATACAATAAATCACTTTTTAATGGCATTTTTCCACAACGCTGGAAAATAGCATACATAACTCCCATATTAAAAAACGGTGATAAGTCACGATGCGAAAATTACAGACCAATAAGTATATTGTCTTGCTTTGCTAAACTATTTGAGTCTCTTGTGTATAATTTTCTGTATAATCATGTTAAGCCCATTATTTCTGATAAACAGCACGGTTTTGTCAAGAAAAAATCCACAGTCACCAATCTATTGGAATATAAACATTATCTTTGCCAGGGTTTTGCGGTGGGTGGTCAAATAGACGCCGTTTATACAGATTTTTCCAAAGCATTTGACAAGGTAAACCATGTTTTGCTTTGCAGGAAAATTAACTTCTATGGTATTCGGGGCAATTTGCTTCGCTGGATATCTTCTTACTTGAGTAACCGAAGTCAATTAGTAGCGTTAAATGGTTATCTTTCTTTGCCTATGGCAGTGTCTTCCGGGGTGCCACAAGGGTCTCATTTGGGTCCCTTATTCTTTGTCATATTTATAAATGACCTGATAGAGTCTCTGTCTTGCCAATGCCTTTTGTACGCCGACGACTTAAAAGTGTTTACTCAGATCAAATCACATAATGATAATATACTATTGCAGAAAGACTTACATACTGTTTCAGAGTGGTGTAATAGAAATAAAATGTACCTGAACGTTGAGAAATGCTTCATTATTTCGTTCACAAATAAACGTAAGAGAATTGAATATAATTATACAATCGATGGACAGATTCTTAAGAGATCTACAGTTGTCAAAGACTTAGGCATATTGTTCGATGATAGGCTCTCATTTAGACCTCATTACGAGTACATCATCACAAAAGCTAACAAACTGCTTGGTTTTGTGTTGCGGTCAACTAAGGATTTTAAAAAACCATGTAGCGTACTTTATCCTTATTTTGCTCTAGTACGAAGCATTTTGGAATATGGTTCACCAATTTGGTCTCCATATTATAAAGTGCACATTGGTGATATAGAACGGGTTCAAAGGAAGTGCCTCAGAACTTTATATTACCGACAGCAATCGGTTCGCTCATGCCCCAGCTATGACCAGAGATTATTAGAATTTCGAGTCCAGTCACTAGAAACAAGGCGTAAATATTTTGACTTTATTTATTTGTATAAGATAATCCATTCTATTATTGATTCACCTGTATTGCTTTCTAACATTGCTTTAAATATCAAGTATAGTGAACGTAGATCTAACCGTGTTAACTTATTTGCTTTACAAATTTATAAAAACAACATCTCATATTTCAATCCACTTGTTAGAATGGCCCGTCAATACAATGAATTGGCGATAGGTCATTTGGATTTAGACGTTTTTCATCCAAGTTTCAAGACATATATAAAGACTGTAACGGATATCCTCCATCCTAAGCCACAATCATCTCAACTCACAATAGTTGAGCTGCCTGAAGTTTGATTGCATAGGTATAATGTTGTGTAGTAGGTATAAGTAACTGTATCGTGTTTTTGTTTACTTTTCATTTGCTTTTTTTTTTCTATTATTAATGAGTGTACACATAATAATATAAGTATCTAAATTATGTATTCATCACGTGATAAAATATGGTTTTGCTGTATCCACATGTGGTTGAGTTGCAATTTAGAATTAAGTTATTTGTAATATTTATTTAATACTATCAAAAATTGTAACTTGTTTTGTGGATTAAATGAATAAATAAAATAAATAAATAAAAGGGGGTAAATTTCTAAACCAATTTGAATTCTAATATATTTGTATGGGAACAACGTTGCAGCTTTCATTTTTTTTAATATTGGAAATGACTGAGTTCTGAGGTTACAAACATCTCAACATTGAAAAAACAACCGATAGGATGCAAACCAAATGCAGGCGTCGCACTGCTTCAAGCTCAAACTATGTGTTAACGACGTATAGTGACTGACTATAGTGTGTGAGTGAAGGACTAAAACTAAAAGACCAAAAAAGACTGTGAATCAGTGATATAGTGATTGAGAGACCTCAGATATATAGTATAAGTGTAAAAATATTAAAATAGAACGATTAGATAGACTTTTATTAAAGAAAATGTGTGAAAATGTGTCGAATTATAATAGAGACTTTGAAACGATAAATACTTAGCCAAATTGTTAATTTATATAGTTAGTTTAATTTTGTTGTATATTGTTAATTTAACGGTAGAGATAAATAATAAACAACATTTGAATATAACTTTCAATTTAATAAAGAATTATAAACGAATAACTGCTAGAGATCGACGATATTTTGTGTATTTTTTATGATTATACTGTCATAACCTTTTGTACCATTGAGATATAAAGAAAACTATTTTTAATTATTGAAACTGACATTGTAACGAGTTTATCCATGTATAATACTGTATATTTTATGTTTTAAATAAAGAAATACGAACAGAAAACGAGGTTACTCAAAGTGAAAATTAGCTTGAGATTAAGCGCTAAATCGCGGTGCCCACGTGACGGTAATGCTCCGGGGTACTTAAGCGATTGCGTTTTCTTGGAAAATTGTAGTTGGATCCTGAAGAAAAGTAAAACATCAAGCTTTGAGTACCTCGGAAACTGGAAGAAATACTGAAATAGTAAAAAAGTGTTTTATTTATATCCCAAGAAGAACCTGCGCATACAAAGCACCTACAGCAAGATCTTCCATAGTTGAGGAATCGACGGGCATACCGGCGCGGGCTAGAGCTTTAGTGTTGCTCTCCCGAAACAAACCCCGTCACCCGTATAGGGAGGTATCCCTCACGTGTGTGTCCTGTGTGCGTTATCTATACACACACACCAACGCACACCCGCGCACGCTTACGTACGTTTTATGTACAAGAGGGCGCGGCCAATACAGTTGGTCCTTCGAGCCGGATCTTATTCCTTAACGGGTTTAAGAGCTTGCTTGTAGGCCGATAGCTGTGTGCGCTGAAGAAAGAAGATAACGGTTCAAGATGCCGGTCACCAGGTCACAGAAGGGCGCGCCGACGCGACGCTCAGGCGAAGAAGCGACGGAGTCATCTTCAGAGAACACGGAGACGACAACCGGGACTGGGACTACGGCCACTGAAACAACCGAGAACACTGAAACAACCGAGAATACTGAAACTACCGAGAATACTGCCACTACCAAGAATACTGAAACGAACGAGAATGCGACGGCAACTGAAGAACGTCGTGCCGAGGTACCTGGGTCGACGAATACAGTCGTTCCCAAGTCAACCAAAGCGAGAACATTGAAATCCTCGAGTTCAAGAATAAAACGAAGAAAAGAACTAGAGGCTGAAGAAGAGTTGGCGCTGCTTGAGTTAAAGCGGGCGGAAGCTGCAGCGGTGTTAGCACGCGTCAAGCTCGACAGGCTTCGATTGAATAGCGATGCAGAGGAAGATGACGATTCTGTGGAAGATCATGAAGATAGGACTGCAAAGGTGTGTGATTGGATGGACAGTACCGAGAAGAAAAAGGCAGATAATGTGACTCAGAGTGGGCATGCACGTATGGTGTCCGTGGAGCACAACGCCGTGAAACCTGAAGATACAACACCAGTGAGCAGCCAGTCCATAGAAGTCAAGGTCCTTGCCGAAGCCCTGAGAGATGTTGTGAAGGGAACAAACACTTCACAACCGAAGTATGTGTACGAATTACCTACGTTCGATGGGAACATAAGTGAATGGATAGCTTTCAAGACATGTTACGAAGATACATCGCCCATGTTTAATAACGTACAAAACATGGCACGATTAAGAAAATCAATCAAAGGAACTGCAAGAGATGAAGTGAAGAGCTTGTTATACTCTGAAGCAGTACCAGATGCAGTATTGGTGGCTTTGAAAAGAAGATTTGGCAGACCGAATGCTCTAGCACTAGCCGAACTGGAGAAGCTGAGAACATTGCCTAGGATTAGTGACAACCCTAAGGATATCTGCATGTTCGCTAGTCAAATAAATAATAGTGTAGCAGCCATCAAAGGATTGAAGAAATCTCAATATCTTCATTCGCCAGAGATGATGAAGACAATTATAGCGAAGATACCACCTATTATGAAGTTTAGATGGTATGACTTCACAGCAGAAAATGAAGAAGAAGAATTTTGCAACTTAACTCTAGTAGCGAAGTTCTTCGATAAAGAAGCTGATAAGTGTGGGGCTCATACTACATATGAAGACGGGAACAAGATGAAAGAAACGAACACATACAAGAAACCGTTCCAACGTCATGTGACTCACACAGCAAGTGAAAGTGAAGTGAATACAGTGAAGTGTCCACAGTGTAAAAACAATCATAGACTACATGAGTGTAATAGTTTTAAGACATTGAACATTGACGATAAGTGGACATTAGTGAAACGTGAAAAATTGTGTTTTAAGTGTTTAAATAGTGATCATAGACATGAACAGTGTAAACGATGGCCGTGTAAAGTGTGTAAAGGTTCGCATCATTTCCTACTGCACAATACGAAGAATAAGAATACTTCTGTAGAACCACAACAAGAAGAGAAAGCTGAGAAGTCAACGAACATAGCGTTGAAGATGTCCAGTGCTGGGAAATCACGTGCCTATTTGAAGATTATTCCTGTGGAGCTGATATCAGACACAGGAAAAGAAAATATATTGGCTCTATTAGATGAAGGGTCAACAGTGTCTTTGTTAGATAGCAAGGTAGCTCGTGACTTAGGAGCTACTGGAATCAGTGAAGATCTAACAATTGAAACTGTCGGTGGACAACGATTGAAGACTAAGGACTCTATGAGGGTAAACTTGAAAATTAGAGGAGTTCATGAAGACAAAATCCGGCAGTTACGTCAAGTCAGAACTATTGATGACATGAAACTCACACCGCAGTTCATGGACAAGGGCAGATTAGAAGAATGTTCACACCTGAAAAACCTTAGCGACGTATTATATCACGAAGCAGAAGAGCCTAAGCTGATAATAGGCCAAGACAACTGGAATTTAATAGTGTCAAGATACACAAGAAAAGGAAAACCTGGACAACCAGTGGCGTCGTTAACCGAGCTAGGATGGGTACTGCATGGTCTAGATACAAGCATAGCGAAGACAATGAAATACATAAACTATTGTTCTCACACTAAAACAATAGAAGAAGAGATGCATGAACAAATAAAAGACCACTTCGCCATCGAAGCGCTAGGAGTGATGCCACGCAGACCATCAACTGACTTCGAGGGACAGGCTCTCAAGATATTAGAAGACACCTGTAGAAGACGACCCGAAGGCCGATTCGAAGCAGGAATGCTGTGGAGAGACCCCGAAGAGGAAATGCCCGAGAGTTATATAGCGGCTGAGAGAAGGTTACGCACCATAGAAAAGAAGATGGAAAGAGATCCTAAATTTAAAGCAGAGTATGAAAATCAAATTAAGAATTTATTAGACAAGGGTTATGCGGAGAAAGTAAACATTGAAGGTGATTTTAAGAAGAAATGGTACTTACCTCATTTTGCAGTGGTACACCCTCAGAAAAAGAAGATAAGAATCGTCTTTGATGCCGCAGCACCATCAAGAGGGAAAAGTTTAAATGACGCGCTGTTACCTGGACCTGATCTGCTTCAGTCTCTGTTCGGAGTTCTGATAAGATTCCGACAAGGACCTATTGCGGTAGCAGCCGACATAAAAGAAATGTTTTTGCAGATAAGAATTAGAGAAGAAGATAGAGACAGTCTACGATTTTTATGGCGTGACGACAAGACGTCAGCACCTGTAAAATACCGGATGACATCTGTAATATTCGGTGCTACATCTTCGCCATCGACTGCCATCTATGTGAAGAATAGGAACGCTGCTGAGTACGAGAATGAATATCCAGATGCAGCAAAGGCAATAGTACGAAATCATTATATGGACGATTATCTTCATAGTTTTCATTCGTCAACAGAGTTGCAACAGACGACCACGCAAGTCGACTTAGTTCAAAGAAAAGCTGGTTTCGAACTAAGAGGATGGACTTCGAATCAACCTACGTTGCTGCCATCACATCTAACTGGTCAAGAAGTTAAAGAGATACACTTGGGCCAGAATGAAGAGAAGACATTAGGACTGAAATGGATGACGTTTGAAGACACATTAGCCTTTCGTACAAACCTAAGAAAGTTGCCTGAAGATGTACTGAATAACATCAGAAAACCAACGAAAAGAGAAGTGACGAGCGCCGTGATGTCGACGTTCGACCCACTTGGATTATTGACACCAGTTCTAATACAAGGAAAGAAGCTCATACAAGATATATGGAGAAGCGGCATAGACTGGGATGATCCGGTAAAAGACGGCGACAGTGAACGCTGGAAAAGATACGTGAGCAGACTAGATCTACTGAAGACTCTACAAGTGCCAAGATGTATATCGCCACTTCACGCTGAAGGGGAGCTTCACGTGTTTACCGACGCAAGCTTAGCAGCATATGCAGCTGCAGTATATTGGCGTACCAAGTCTGAAGATGGTACTTACATGATAACATTAATATCAGGAAAAGCTCGAGTAACACCCTTGAAACCGATATCAGTGCCTCGCTTAGAATTGCAAGCTGCACTATTGGGAAGCCGATTAGCACGCACTGTAGAGGAAGAAACAGAATTGTGTATTACGAAGAAGACATACTGGACAGACTCTAGTGTGGTATTAGCTTGGATACAGTCTGATCCAAGAACATTCAAGACATTCGTCGCTCACAGACTAGCCGAGATAGAAGAATTGACAACACCCCAGCAGTGGCGCTGGGTACCAACATCTATGAATCCAGCCGATGACGCAACTAGAATCCTCGCTGAAGACTTCAATAGTGAACACAGATGGTATAGAGGTCCAGAGTTCTTAAGACTTGAAGAAGACAAGTGGCCTGAAAAACGAAGCTTCGGTAGAGAGAAGACGATAGAAGACCGAGAAACCGAATCAACTATGATCATGAAAGAGATATGCACGCTTGAGCCAGAACGATTTTCGTCATGGAATAAACTATTAAGAACCACGACGAGAGTTCTGCAATTTATAGAACTATGCAGAGCAGGAAGAAACCAAAAGACGAATCTTGTAAAAGAAGAGGACTGGAGAAGGAAGAATAGAAAACGTCAACCTGCGTTTAAAATGAAATTAGAGAATATCGAGAGAAAATGGTTACCAATAAATGAGAAACTCATAGCTAGAGCAGAAGAGATATTGTTCAGAAAATGTCAGACAGACAGTTTTCGAGAAGAATTAAGACGATTGCAGAAACAAGAACCTCTAGAAAGAAGCAGCAAATTGAAGAAGCTCGATGTGGTTATAGAAGACAACCTTCTCAGACTGAGGGGGAGAATCGATGCGGTAGCTGGATTATCGAGAAGCTATACAAGACCTGTGATTTTGGATAGTAAGCACCACATCACTCGTCTCATCATCTATGACTATCACAAACAATTTAATCATGGCAACCACGCTACGGTAATGAACGAGCTCAGACAACGATTTTATATATTGGGTCTGAGAGCAGCAGTCAGAGCAACTCAGCATGGTTGTCAATGGTGTCGCATCAGGAAAGGAAGACCGCAAGAGACAGCCTTTGGAGATTTACCGATCGAGCGACTGAAGCATGGTGAACATCCGTTCACATACACCGCCGTCGACTATTTTGGACCGATGACCATCACGGTGGGAAGAAGACACGAGAAGCGGTGGGGCGCCTTGTTTACTTGCCTGACTACACGAGCAGTTCATCTGGAGTTAGCTGCCTCTCTATCATCTGACTCTATGATACTGGCACTCAGAAGACTAGCTGCGCGTCGCGGTATGCCATCCGTGATGTTCAGCGATAACGGCACGAACTTTGTCGGGGCCAACAAAGAATTACAACAAGCTGCAGAAGCATTGAAGAACGAAACTCTAGCTACTGAGGCCGAGAAGTATGGTGTTAGGTGGAAATTTATACCACCTGGCGCTCCAAACATGGGAGGAGCCTGGGAAAGACTGGTGCGATCGGTGAAAACCGCACTAGCCGCCACACTCCGAGAACGACATCCGAGAGAAGAAGTTCTACACACTCTTCTACTAGAAGCCGAGCATATTGTTAACTCTAGACCTTTAACAGAGTTAAACGAAAATGAAAATGAAGAAGCACTCACGCCCAACCACTTTCTCATTAAGCGGTCGTGCGGTGCTGGACGACTGGGCGCATTCAGTGACCACGATTTGGTTGGTCGCGAGACGTGGAAGACGACGCAGCAGCTCAGCGACCATTTCTGGCGACGTTGGGTACGGGAATACCTACCTACTCTCCTACCCAGACGTACGCCAGGAAGCAACGTCGGAGAGAACCTGAAAGTTGGTGACATCGTGTTCATCGTAGACCACACACTGCCACGCTGTACGTGGCCGAGAGGACGCATCATCCGCACGTATCCAGGGCCCGATGGACGGGTTCGGATTGTGGACGTGCAGACAAGAGGAGGAGAGCTGCGGCGACCCTGCTCCAAGGTGGTGCTACTGGTGCCTTCCCAGACGTCGTTGCCACAGGATGGTGCGACGCACGAGGGGGAGAATGTTAACGACGTATAGTGACTGACTATAGTGTGTGAGTGAAGGACTAAAACTAAAAGACCAAAAAAGACTGTGAATCAGTGATATAGTGATTGAGAGACCTCAGATATATAGTATAAGTGTAAAAATATTAAAATAGAACGATTAGATAGACTTTTATTAAAGAAAATGTGTGAAAATGTGTCGAATTATAATAGAGACTTTGAAACGATAAATACTTAGCCAAATTGTTAATTTATATAGTTTAATTTTGTTGTATATTGTTAATTTAACGGTAGAGATAAATAATAAACAACATTTGAATATAACTTTCAATTTAATAAAGAATTATAAACGAATAACTGCTAGAGATCGACGATATTTTGTGTATTTTTTATGATTATACTGTCATAACCTTTTGTACCATTGAGATATAAAGAAAACTATTTTTAATTATTGAAACTGACATTGTAACGAGTTTATCCATGTATAATACTGTATATTTTATGTTTTAAATAAAGAAATACGAACAGAAAACGAGGTTACTCAAAGTGAAAATTAGCTTGAGATTAAGCGCTAAATCGCGGTGCCCACGTGACGGTAATGCTCCGGGGTACTTAAGCGATTGCGTTTTCTTGGAAAATTGTAGTTGGATCCTGAAGAAAAGTAAAACATCAAGCTTTGAGTACCTCGGAAACTGGAAGAAATACTGAAATAGTAAAAAAGTGTTTTATTTATATCCCAAGAAGAACCTGCGCATACAAAGCACCTACAGCAAGATCTTCCATAGTTGAGGAATCGACGGGCATACCGGCGCGGGCTAGAGCTTTAGTGTTGCTCTCCCGAAACAAACCCCGTCACCCGTATAGGGAGGTATCCCTCACGTGTGTGTCCTGTGTGCGTTATCTATACACACACACCAACGCACACCCGCGCACGCTTACGTACGTTTTATGTACAAGAGGGCGCGGCCAATACACTATGTTCATTGTTTTTCGGTATACCTACTTATTTAGGTATATAAAATATTTTATTACCTAATTGCTAAACGTGCTTTAGACAACAATGCAATCGATTATTTACGGGTAAGTTGCTTATCAGCCATTAATAATACACTATATTAATGGAATGCATTAAAGTAAGACCCGAGAGATAGGCTAATTTCGGCACGAATGGATTCGACTAGGTAGCTTGGAAAATTGTAACCTAGGTACTTAGGTAGGTATGTACTCCGTAGCCGTATTTTTCAGGTGTGACAAAACCACGACCATTAGGTACTAAGCTGAAAACATCTAGACCAGACAAATTTTAAGACCTAACTCTGTACTTACCTGTCTAACTAAACTCTTGAGCGTTTAACCCCTGTAACGTAAGGCTTCAATAATGAATAGCTAACATATTACAAATGTCTAATCGCTAACTATAGAGCCACATTGGAAGGAATCTAATGGCTAACGCAGACCTAAGTTATTCTCGAACTTAAATTTTAATTTTGTTAGGTACCTAGCAGGTACCTACTTACCAATACTAAACTGCTGAATTTAAATAAAATAATACCATTCATAAAGTTGATTTGCTTATTACTAGGCATTTAAGAAAGTACGGCTAAGAATTCTAAGGTCAATCGTTTTCAAATTCTCTCGATTCTCAATGGTTCAAGGCTTGGAAGTAAAAATAGATCTACCTTCGAGAACTTATAACCTTACATACAAGCCCTAAAAACAATTAATTAAGTACAACTTTTTTTGTACTAGTGAAATTAGTATTTTTATCAACTATATACTAAAGCAGCTCATACTCCCGGTAGATGTAGATGGGCCTCCTTCATATGAAAGTAAGTTTGGTCTACAGCTGCTACGCTTATCAGATTTGTTGGTATCGGCTTTAAAATTGACTGTTAATGGCTAACGCAGACCTAAACGGCATGGCAAAGTATTTTAATTTTTACTAATGGAAATTCAACCGTACTGTTACAGAAATACGAAAAATCCCTTTCAATGCCGCGGCATCATTTTAAAGCATAGCAATTTATGTCGTATTTCTGTAACAGTACGGTTGAATTTCCATTAGTAAAAATTAAAATACTTTGCCATGCCGTCCAGGTCTGCGTTAGCCATAACACGTCACATTATGTACGCATTTTACGACAGGTATTACGCACACCGTTTTACGAAGTTTGTTATATCACACTATATTAAATTTTATTATACCTACATACAACTGTTTACGTAGCTACATTCAAAAAGCGTTTGCGTACTATACCTACGTGTGATCCGAATGGGATCCGAGTCCGTAAAAAAATCAATGAAGAATACATAACTGGAATGACTTTACAGGAGATGAGTAAATAATAAGTAATCAAAGTTGATTAGGTACTTTCTTACATAAAATAATGATAACATGAAATTTAACTAAGTAGGTAGGTACATATCAGTGCTGATTATATTTATTACTAGACAAATTTAATTGTTTTTGCTACTTTAGTTACCTACTCCGTGCCATAAATTATAGAATGCTTGCATTTTGGGTTTATTTGAGGAGAATCGTCCCTTTAGTAGGCCAATACTTAATGGGACACCGTTAGTCGTCTTCGGCTCTGTTTGGCAGTACATACATAAAGGAAGTAGAGAATTGTATTCAGGAAGTTCCTGAGTTGTAATATGCTCAACACACTTTCCACGACGAAGACGGATTTTCTACTTAGCCTTTTAATCGGTTTAATGTAGGTATTTATTAAGGTAGCAATAATAATATAAATTATCTTAAAACAATTTTGTAACTAAAATGTAATAAATAAAAAATCTGTTACTAAACGGATGTCATCGACCTGCATCGCAAGATTGAATGAGATAACTTCTATAACCCGCGGTCAACTCCACACAAGTCCCGATCTCCGCGTAGACAGACGGCACCAAAGTCCATAGTTAACGAAAACGTTTCGTATTCGTCATATTTAGTGGCGTGATTCAAACAAGCCAATTAAATACTACTTGCTTTGATTAGATAAATCGTACCATGCTTGATTTACACTACACAGTTTATTTACTTTACTACACTTGCATACGTAGGTACTAATTTATTTGCTAAACAATTGATAGACATTGTTATTACTTATTTATTAAATGGGTTGTTATGTTTAAAATACCATTTTTAATATTAATAATTATAACTAGTTTTTCATCTTGATAAGTTCAAAAAATATAAACTTATCTAATTAATAAAATCAATTTCCAGGTTGTAGCGACAAACTGGTTGCAACGAATTGAATATCTTTTCAGTTTTAACACATCTAATTAGGTACCTACTAAAATTATATTACAATATAAAATAAACTTCAAACCAAGCAATAAGATTATCTGAAAATGCTTCGCATACTTAATATGAATATTTTTATGAGTAAAGCAGATACTTACAAAAATAAAAATAGGTCCTTAAGATAAGGATTGAAACTTTTAGATACATCCCTAGTCCATGAAATAAGTTAAACATCCGTTTATTATCTAATAAAGTCATTGAGCCGAAGTCTACAAAACAGTTTATTTGCTGAATGACCGTACTGTTGTACCTACTGTAGGTAGGTAGGTACTTATTAATGTCCCACTGCAGGGACGGGCCTCTTCCCGGGACGGAGAGATACTTGGCCTACTAATACCACGCTGGCCAGACGGATTAGTATAGGGTTTAATTTTAAGTTTTCCTTCTTTTTATACGGATAGTCCCTTAGTCGGTTTTTACGACACAGGTGTCAGTCGCCCTATCTCATCACATAGGTCTATGTGATGAGATAGGTGACCGGTGATATATTGTATTCTTACTCCGTCACCACACGGAGATTGGTTCAGTGAATAGGTATACCTACCCATGTTTGGTTCTTATGAATATTTGTTAAGCTCAACGAAACTTGGAACTCTGCTGCTAACAAGCAATGTCTTGATAATTAAAAAAAAATCTAATATTAAATTGTAGTTTACCCAGTGTTTTAAAAGTTTCGCGCTCTTTCTATGATAAGCACGGTACGATTGGGACGATGGATGCAATGCGACCAAATCCTCGCCAAACAAAAGACCTCTTTTAAGTTTTTCTAATTTTTTCGCTTAAACAAAACGTTGACTTGTACAAATATACCGTATTCTTGAGCTGTTATGTTACATATTCTACTTACTTAGTAATATAAAGGTGATGTATGAGAATACCTAGATTATCCAACTTATTATGAAATTTATAATAAAAGCATATTATATTGATTCACACTATCATGAGTACCTACACCCCCCATATCGATCATAAGATAAAGCGCTCAGACGCGTAGTCAGATCCTGGTCAGAAACAGACATTTTACCTTATCCTTTACATAAGAAAAAAAGTCATAGCCCTAAAAGTTTAAAAAAGTTCCTATAAGACCACAACTAAAATGTGTAACATAATGAAAACATTTGACCGTGACAGTCTGAATGATAACAGACATTCTATAGTGATTGCATCATGTTGATCGATTCTAGTTGAAACATTCTGATGTAGTTCCGATGTATGAAATAAAGCACTGTAAAAATTAGTAAAGAAACAAATGGTATTCATTATTTTGAAACATAATAATTTTGAAATATTGTCAATAACATTTAAAATTCAGCAATCATCAAAGCTAAAAACACAAAAGTGTTTAAATTGATTCACAGTGTAAATTAAAAGTAACTTACACAAATTCCTATGTAGCAACGATATCAAAATGTTTATTATTTCATTTTCATCACTAGAATGGTAGTCGTAGTCATACTATAATTTTTATTAAGACAACCGAACGTGATTGTACAGAAACACAAATATTTAATTCATTCATTGATTGCGAATAACATAATAAAAACATAATGTGTAATGTCAAACGATTCAGAACAAATTTAAATCAGCTTTAGTAATCTCGAGACATTAGTCACCTCACTATTCTCTCAGTCACTCATTTAGCTCGGCCATCTGAAATCTCTAGTCGCGCGACTTATGTCAAATCGACAGTAAAGTCAATCAAGCACGAACCACCCAACCCAGTTGAATAGAGAATTCTTTGATGTCGGTGGTGTTCTAAATTTAAGTTATTTAGGTTTAATTATATTATAAATTAATTCCAATTTGGTTATTATTTATTATTGTTTAATATAACTAAAAAAAGTATTTAATCATGAGCGAAAATAGTGATAATAAAAACCAAATTCGTGTGTGGTGTGATGGGTGGTGAGTAATATCGAATTTTTATTTTTACATTAGCTTGCTAAGATTCAAAATATTTCTACGGTAAATAGTTGCGTAGAAAATAGTATGCATAAATGCGTATCGATTGGAGTATGTGAACCGCAGTGCTCTTATGTGTATTAATTGTTTATTTAATTTAAAACATCCGGTGCGATTTCTCAGCTGAGATACTTTTTGCTGAAAAAAATGCCTATGTTCTACGTCATACTGTTCTTATTTCAGTTACGATATGGTTCATTTTGGTCACGCTAATTCATTACGGCAAGCTAAAGCTTTAGGTGGTGTATTGATTGTGGGAGTTCACACAGATGAAGAAATAGCGAAACATAAAGGGCCTCCTGTATTTACTCAAGAGGAGAGATATAAAATGGTTCGTGCCATTAAGTGGGTGGACCAAGTGGTTGAAGGAGCACCTTATGTCACCACACTTGAGACACTGGACAAATATCAATGTGATTTCTGTGTTCATGGAGGTAATATTTTTATTTATAAAATCATTTTAGTAGTGTAAAATATTATTTAACACAGACTACAACATTTTTCAATTTTTTTAAAATAAAAATATCTTTTAGTAAGCTTTTATGTTCACACAATTTATCATTGTAATTTTGGTACATACCTAACATAATTAGTCTTCATCCCGATATTTTAAATATTTATATTATGCATGTTTTCTATTTAACAACCACTAAGACAGGCATAGGCACTATTTAGACAGATAATCTAAACCCCTATGTTTTTATTATTTTAAAAAAGTTTAAGGACACAATTCAATTTGCTGTCTTTTATAATTTACATATTTTAAATCAAAATAGGCAGGCAAATTAAGAGCTGCAAAAAGAGTAAGCCTTGAATCACTTTAATACAAAAAATCTTTTATCAATTAAATTATTAAATACATATTTTTTTTATAAATGAACACAAGGTAATCAGAAATGATCTTTGCTGAACCTTGAATAAGTTTTTGCTGTTATTGCTTATGTAATGTAATAATAGATTATGAATATAATTTATGTTGGAAAATTATTAATTTCATGCTAGCTTATAAACATACCTTCATTCTGATTCATTTAAATATACATTATTTGAACAAATAACATATTATGGAGTTATGATATTAAAAAAAAGATATTATGATAAGGATATAAGCATATTCATAATAGTTAATGACCTCAACCTTTTGTTCTTGGATTTCCTATATAAAAATACAAAGCAAAACTTACATTAAAATTGTTATATAAACATTTCTAAATATGTCTATTTGTATACAAAATAATTCATAATTGTTTATACAATTGGTTGTTATAAAACCTTCAGCACACATACTCTATACAGAACCAAACATGTCATGAAAATAGTTTACTAAGTATTGATTTATATTGCTACCACAGTTATCTTCGATTACATTGTCTCTATAATTAAATTGATAAACATCATGCATAAAAGTATTAGTTAGAGTTAAAAATGAAAGATAGTTTTAACATGAATAAATTGTTTTAAAACCCAGAATGTAAGAAAATAAATAATCTTTATTGCTTTTCTAATAATTCTTTAAGCATTGGAATCTGTTGTCAAAAGAAAACCTAAATTCGCTCCCGAGTAAAAGACTTCACTGCAAAATAAAAGAGGAGTTTTAGGCTTCTATAGTAGCTTCAAGAGTTTGTTGTTTAGCTTGTCATAACAGTTATGTCATCAAAGATGTTGATATGTGCAACATCCTTTTTCAATTTTACTTGAATGCCGATATTGGTTTTGGCATCCCGGTTATTTGTTAATTAATAACAAAGTTAAAGAATGATCAGCCTATTGTATAGCCATAGCCTGTTTGTCAGTTATATTATAAAATATGTGACATGGTTGTGCAAGGTGCAAACCTACTTATTTTTGTATATAAAATATTTTGCATTCTGTCTGGATTTCATTAATTATTTTATTCTTTACATTTTGGTGGGATTAAATAGTTTATTTGATGTGTTTCTTAAATTAAATGTTAGTATTTTTACTAATATGTAGTAAATTTTCATGCAAGTGCAGGTCTTTTTCTGTGATATGCTGAAGTGGTATTATTATAACTTTTATAAATTAATTTACTGAACACAATACATCACACCATGCGTTAGGTTTTTAGACTATATAGACACTATAGAATGTGACCAGCATTCAACCAGGGAGCCAAAATTACTTGAATGGCCAGCACAGTTATGGCACAGGGCCTAGTTTTTTTTTGTATTGTTATGAACTTGTTTAGTTGAACATATATTTTCGAGACATGAATAGACTAAATTAAAAAGACCTTGTAAACGAATTCCATCTTCGTTGATCTTCATCTACGTAACGGCGCCGCTACTGTTGTTTTTTGTACCCCGTTTAAAAGTACTAATTATAACAGAATTTAGAATGATTCATCAAATAGTCATGCTAACTTGCAATCTATTACTACATAATTACTTATCATGATTTATGATTGTATTGCAGATGATATAACAGTGACAGCTGATGGAATCGATACATATCATTTAGTTAAAAAGGCTGGTAGATACAGGTAATTGATTTTTATAAATACGTACCTACTACATACATAAACTCACGCCTTTTCCAATGGAGGAAAGCAGAGACTACTAAGCGCCTAGACAAACTGTCGGCACTCCGCAACCTACTTTACTACACGTACCTACTTTATTTACGAATTCCTTTACGTAGTTTATCTGCAATGTTTTTTTTCTAATCACCGACTATTTTATGTAAAAATAACAGGTAACGTGACCGCGTTATACGGTTATAATTTGATTGGTAAATAATCTTAGTTTTAACTGGCTTTGAGTAGCTATTTTAAACTGAACTGTTTCCTTATTATGCTATTTTTGAGGAATACGATGGAATCTATCGTGTTTTTTCCTTATCGGTTTTTAAAGACACATCTTGTTTGAAACACTAAAATTCCAGGCATAGTTGTTATCATTTTTCGCAAGCAAAAATATTTTGTTTTTTCCGATGGCGTCTGAAAAAAAATCTTGTTTTGAAGTTCGACATTCATGTGGCAGTAGGTAACAAAGATAAAAGCCTCTTTTAGTAATAGATTGTTTCTTATTTTGCAGGGAAGTGCAAAGGACGGCTGGTGTTTCAACAACAGATTTAGTAGGACGCATGCTGCTTCTCACCAGAGAACATTTCAAGTGAAAATCATTTATATTATTTTTTTATATAACATGTACCGTACCTTATATCATTTACGATCTCGTTCTCTTAGCGCTCACAATAAGCTTTAGGTTTAAACGATGTGGGTTCGACTCCCACTACCATTTGTTAACGAACTTCTGGACCGTTTTTTGAATGTTTGTAAAGTATAACTGATAATAAATAAAAACGTACAAAAAAAGGGTTTATAAAATCAGTTTCTTCTATCTTGTAAGTGAGCAACAATGATTGTTTTATAGACAAATACACCTCATTTCTATAATAAATAATTTCTGTGCTTTGACAGGGAACCTTTGTAATTTATTTAAACTTGTAAATAATTAGACTTAACAGTTAACTGTCATTTCTTAATGTAGCTTGAATAGAGTACAATATTTTAAGCCCGATTTACACATCGACAAGTACAGTAGCGAGTTAAGTAGTAAGTTGTTGATTAAGTTGATTTAAACAGATCTCCATCCTATTTTTTGGCGAGTTAAGTACGAAGTAGCCCCTCTCTTGCGTCTCGCCAACTTAACTCGCCTTACTAGGGTGGAGATCTATTTAAATCAACTTAATCAACAACTTACTACTTAACACGCTACTGTACTTGTCGATGTGTAAATTAGGCTTTAGTTCTCGTTCATTTAGCTTAAAGCCAATAACCTTAAAGTATAGAACTTGTAAAAGACTGCTTGCTAGATTGACCTATGACCTTTAAAGGTCAGGTTGACGAAGACTGATTCAAGACTGGGGCTCTTTTCTCCAGTAGTTTTAACTGATTTTGTTTTTGGCTTTAGGTTGTTAGTACTGAAATCGTTGAATTTCCTTATTAAGTTCATGTTCAATAGTTTCATCAGAGTAGGTATCGTAATATTGAGTAAATATAGGTACATTACAGTTTGATCCATCAGAATGTTAAGGAACCATTACATTATCTTTTTTTAAATGTTTTTGAAAACTTAATCAATAGTAGACTAAAACTTAATTAACTTAGCTTACATTTAGCGAAACGTCACTATTGGTTGCTTATCTTCATTATACAATTTGGGATGATGACAAAAAATATCGGGATTAAATCGTTGATAAAAATTTCGGCACAACTTTTATACTTAGACATGCTTTTAAAATTGATCAGTCCTAAGTAAAATTCGTTATTTTGGGTATATGTAATTTTAACATACGTTTTGGTTGTCATCTTCTCTATTAGTTATAATCAGTTCATGCTTCTAACGGCGTCATTCAATTTTATCTTTTTTTGGCTAAATTTTAAGGCGTTCGCTGCCCGATATCCTGTATAATGACATAGCGGTGCTTCATCGACTCTATGTGGAAAGAACGGAAACAACTGGAAATGAAAGCGTTCGAAAATCTTTATCTAGGTCTGGATACTATTTCGACTTAGGTTTTCATTAATATCAATATTTATATAAAGATCGCCATTCATTTATCAACTCTGTGTGCGTTTTATATACACAAGTTATTTAATTCTACTTAACTTTAAACTTACCTTGCTGAATAAATTAACATATACAAGGCGAACCAGGTTCAAGGTTTAATTATTTTAAGATTTTCCACGAAAAACAAAAGAACATTTTAAGCAAATCATGGATTCTCTAAATCAGAAAACCACACCAAGCATTGGTTTAGAATTTTGTGTCTTGCATGCAACTGAATAAAATGCATACCTGGTCTATTCCTTTTATTACTATTTTGTATTGGGATGATATTTGATTGGGCAATAATTGTAAAGGATTATATGCATTTCAAGCAACCTATGCCAGTTTGAGCCAATGCTAGTCGGCATCAGAGTTAATAAATGAGTGAAGATCTTTATACACAATCATATAAATCTAAGTCATTCGTGTAATAAGAACGATAACATTATGTATCTAATTATAATAAATCGATACAATCGCTGAAGAATACATACAGCATTTCAAACATTCTTAGGTTATAGCGATGGTGAATAATGTATGTGAAAGGAAAAAACACATACGTAGTTAAAGTAGAATGACATACTTTTTCTTTGGCCTAATTTTGTTTAATAATGCCTCACAGTAGGTATACTGGAAGTCACTTAGTATAACCGGAAATCTTTTCTTCAATAAT
Organism: Schrankia costaestrigalis; assembly: GCA_905475405.1. Lineage (NCBI taxonomy): Eukaryota > Metazoa > Arthropoda > Insecta > Lepidoptera > Erebidae > Schrankia > Schrankia costaestrigalis. Next base: position 11,985,073 of record FR997838.1, read on the forward strand.
GCTTCAAGACACTTCAAAATTAAAATGATGGGTCGCCAATCTAATATGAAACTGGAATCGAATGGTACAATTAATTTCCTATCCACAACCTGACTTCTACTGATTTAACGGTTAGGTCCATTCTGTGGCTGGAGCATTCGTTTGTCGCATAAGAAAATCTTTAATGTAGCGAAGTATTCTAATGTTCTGATGTATCAAATTTTTTAATAACGCTCTGATGAATACAGACTCAAATCGGAATAATATCTGAGTATCGATAAGGTTTATTTTTTTAACTGACTAATATAAATGCATTAGAAAATAGACCTTATTGAATTTTGACTAGCAGAAGAACTTGAACGCAATGTCTAAGTCGTTAAGACCTAATATTGATCAGATTTTACACATTTCATATGCATATGATCATAGCATGTTATTGCTGATTACACTTAGGGTTTATCGCTTTCCAGGAGGGGTGACAAAGAATATTCAGTAGCACTGGAGCATTCGTCAAATCTCGGTACTGATTCCACGGCGCGGTCACCGTATACAGGATGCTCACAGTTCTTGCCCACCACACAGAAAATCATACAGTTCAGCAGTGGACTCTCACCTAAGCCCACAGATAAGGTTTGTACAGACTTATTATACTTTTAATTTCGACAAAAATATGGTGACACCCCTTTTTTTTTTAACGTGTGGGAAAACATCATTTTCTTCATCTCGAACGGCATGATACTGAGGGCTATAAGTGTCATGGGTCTATCGGATTCGAACCGACTAAAACCACACGGTGTTCTTTCCATTCGTCATGTGTCGGAGGCTCCAGGTAAGCCCTCCGACTTTGATTATATGCCCTTCGCAATCACATTACCGAGGTGGAGGCGATTAGACTCCGATTCTGTAGGGGCTAGCCTGTCACGGTACGCTGCTGTCTTGTTTTGTTTCTGTAAGAGTATAAGTTAAAACAACGTTTTTGGAACTGGTGGAAGGCCTTTAAGAGGTTTTTCTAAGAAAAAGAGGATATTTTAATATTTAAAAAATGAATTGTTACGTTTCAGGTTGTATACGTAGCCGGCGCTTTCGATCTATTCCACGTAGGACACCTAGACTTCTTAGAAGCTGCGCACAAACAAGGAGACTTCTTAATCGTAGGACTGCACACAGACCTAGAAGTAAACAGATACAAAGGATCCAACTACCCCATTATGAATCTACATGAACGCGTACTATCTGTACTGGCTTGCAAGGTAATTATACACTTCTAATTATTAAATACTAGCTGACCCGTGCCCACTTCGTTGGTCGGCGAAAAAAAACGCGTCCCTTTTTTAAACATGTTTAAATACTGCTATTAGTGATAGCGTGATACTATATAGCCCATGACATTCTCCTATAAATGAATATATTATACAACACAGAAGTAACTTGAATCGGTTCACTAGATCTAGAGATTACCCCCTATAACGTCACAAACTCACAAGCTTTACCTCTTTATAATATTAGTATAGATAAATTAACCCTGGAAAGCAGGGAATTTTTGAAGACAATTTAAGGAACACAAAGTGCTTAAGACTAATAATAATTATTGATCACATATTAATATAATAATATATGCGATCAACAATTTATTATTAGTCATACATATCGCATAAAATATTAATCCTCCGTGGTATTCGAATTCGTTAAATAATATTTCGATTTAAAACTCCAACCAACTTTGAAACTCCTTTAAAAAATAAGTTTTTTTATTGAGCCCAGAAATAAGTCAAACTTTAAAAATAAAAATTTAAGAAATGACCTTAATTATCATCTTTTTTGAGCCAATTATAAATATTATGACAGGTTAGGTAACTTTAGCAATGCTACTGTTACACAGTTTCAATATTTTATATATTGCTCTAGACAATGGTGTAGTACTTATTGTGTAAAAACAAATATTAAATAACATTAAACAAAATTGAATTAAACCTGTAAGGGACTAGTATAGTCTTTACCAATTTATTACTTATAAAACGTCAAAACCTGCTAAACTACCACTGGTTAGTCTGAAATAGGTTTACAAAACCTTTACCGGATTCAGTCCGCGTGGAGACGAACTAATTACCTATGTGGTACTTATTCTTAGTCCGTCTCCTCCATTTCTTTTTAGTCATAAGTGAAAAGTATAATTATCTACTAAAATAAGAAAAGGTCGATCCCTTTAAAAGCCGACCCGTTTGGGCATTAATTGGCACCCGAACTGTGATACCTCACCGAAACTGCCTAGCCCTTACGACCACCTTCATAATGAATTGTTGTAGATGGTTTTAATTGAGGTGGTTTTTATTATTATTAGTATTGAGATATCCATGTTACCTACCGCGTTTATGTGACTATAAAATAATTAATTGGTTTCACTGCAAATGCTAGTTTTAATAAATTTTATGTACGTAAAAACTATGGACTATAGTTATCCTTATCAGAGCTTAGCACTAGCGCTAAATATTTTATGGGTTATGTGCCGACGTATAAATGTTTCGTCCAACTTGTTCTGGGATAGCTTAATTGATGAGCTATCCCATAACAAGTTAACTAAAAAATTAATATGTATTTATTGTTTTATTTCCAGTACGTCCATGAAGTGGTGATTGGCGCGCCCTACAGCGTAACGGCTGAGCTGATGGATCATTTCCGAGTGAAGGTTGTGTGCCACGGACTCACTACTATAGCGACAGACGCTGACGGCATTGATCCATACAAGGTTCCCAAACAACGAGGCTGTTTTAAGGTATGTATTTTGTTCAATTCATTGTTCAAATTATTGTTATTATAAGTGTCTACCTATACTCTTATCATCATATCAGCCAATTGACTTCTACTGCTGGACATAGGCAAATATTGCCACCTTGCGCGGAACTGTGCCTTCCTCATCCATCGGTTCCCGCCGTTCTAACCAGGTCGTCTGTCCACCGATTGAGAGGTCTCCCTAACCTGTGTTTTCCGGTACGCAGTACCTATACTCTACTATACAATTATACAAAGGTATAAAAGAGAGGGAGCAAAAATCATGAATTTCATCCGCAGCATACCTTAAATCTGCACATGATATTCAGAAAAAAGCCATAAAAATATATTGAATTTTATGTTAGATCAGAATGGTTTAAAATTGGTTGTCCAAAGTAGTTTGAAAACTTGACAATACAACAGTTAGCAAAATAAGTTAATATTTACTCATTGTTTTTCAGATATTGAATTCAGGAAATACAATGACCACAGAAGATATAGTACAAAGAATAATACGTCACAGATTGGAATTTGAAGTACGCAATTCACGCAAAGAACAAAAGGAGCTGGCTATAACAAAATCATTGAAGAAAGATCAAATCGTGAAACAAAATGGTAATTGCGAAATTGAAAAGCTTACCATTGAAAGCTAAAACTATTTATAATTTAAATAATGAATTATTAATAATCTGTTTACCAAATATATGTGTTAGTATGTGCATGTAGGTATAGTATAATTAAATCAATACACAGTGCACTGTGGTCAACTGTCCATACTAATGCCCGATTTACACAACGACAAGTACAGTAGCGAGTTAAGTAGTATTTTAAGATGAAGTTGATTTAAATAGATCTCCATTCTATTTTTTGGCAAGTTAAGTTGGCGAGACGCGAGAGAGGGGGCTACTTCGTACTTAACTCGCCAAAAAATAGGATGGAACTCTATTTAAATCAACTTAATCTTAAAATACTACTTAACTCGCTACTGTACTTGTCGATGTGTAAATCGGGCATAAGATGCGACAAAAATACAAACTTCTTTTTTTGTGGGTTTTAATTAATGAAACACATTAGAAATGGAGTACAGTTTATTTATTTTTATAATTAAATATATAAAAAATAGGACTACTACATTTATCATAAAAAATGTTAACAAAAACAAAATTTATCTAGATATATTTGGGCTTAAAACAAAATACAAAAAAAAAATACAATTAAATTTAAAATATAACCCATTTAAAATCTGTATAAACCTTTAAAAAAATAAACCAAAAATATTTACAATAATTTAATTTTATAAAATATGTATTAAATATTTTAATAACTAAGTAATTCCAAAACAGCTTTCGATAATTTATATCTAGGCAACTTCCTAAGTTCTGAACTGAATTAAGAGTTCAGAACTTAATAAAAGTCTATTCAATAGATCACTATTAGTTACAACCCTTGTAAATTTCCGGGTGTGTCTAAGTCTGAACAATTAATATTTTTTTTAATAACTTCGGGCTTCTGCCGCTTCTTCGGATAGTTCACTAATAGGTAGTACATGTTCTATGATGGCAGAACCATGCTTTAAAAACCTTGTGAATAGAAGCAGGCAGATAATACCATGGATAAGTAAAAGCAAGTTTCCTAGCAGTTTCCATAACAGCATTATGGGGATATACAAAAATACAAACTAAAACTCGAGATGAAATAAAAATAAATTTAAAATACTAACGTTAAACGGGTAGACGTCGTAGCAGTCAAATTAAACAAAATGTAAACGATACTAACATTTAAAAAAAACAAGTACATATATCATATCCTTGAAAATTCATTTTGAAAACAAGTGTATATGTAATAGGTTTCCGAGAATTAATAAAGAAAACACGTTGATAACGTTCGGGGAATACTTCTAGATGTTCACAGTTTAGATGACGAAATGGAAATGAAAGTCATTAGCTAAATACATTTAATTTACGTTAGGTATGGCTCTAGTAAGTAGTTTTCAAAACATTATTTTTAAAAAATGATATCGCCTTACCTGATTTTTGTCGTGGCAATAAACCATAGTGCACTGTTGCAGTTTCTAATATCGTTTTAGATATATTAATAATTGTAATAAAAGGTGAATTAGCCACAGTTTCCTACTTTATCAGTTTCATTCAATCGGCCAGATGGTCTATTCCAATACATTCTACTTCTCATAGAAATTATACGTTTGGTATCGAAAATTTCGAACTTGCATTATTTTTATATTATTTACTCTTATAATATACATAAACATAATTAGATAGTTATCTTATGTTAAATAGATTTAAATGAAATTCCAGTTTTTGCCCGCCTATTTACAATATTAATTAAAGTCTATTCATAGATTGTATGATATAATATGTAAAAATAAATTAAGTCCGTTTCAAATTGTGTGTAATACATGAACGCTTTTTTCAATACAGTGTTGTTTATGATAATTAACATGGCTTTTTATGTTAGTGACTATTAGACTCTTAATTTAAATTATTCATTTGAGATAATATTTTACTAAATGATGTATTAATAATACATTTTATAAATTGTGTATTTATTTTAATAAATTAGTTAAAATAATTATTATTATTGTTAATTAAATGATAGGATATAAATTTGTTTTGACGTTGTGTACAAATTGTTTTTGTTGATGTTTTATTTCTGTTGCCTAGTTAAATATAATAATAATTATTAGGACAGACATTTTACTCAGCTCTCTCGAACTTAAAGCATTTTGATGAATCGTTGTTGCCCGATAATTTTGTATAGGTTACTGTATATATCAAACCTTTTATTTGATTGTCAAAGTACGCTATTTCAATTTACTATTAAACATGTATAAATGAAGTTGAGTCTTATTTCCATTTTCTAATGATTCATAATGAAATTGCTATTACCTGACAAATTAGAAGCACTTCACATGTTACGTAGAACTAGAACACATTTTTACACGGGAATGAAAAAACCTTGGCTGGACGAAATTTTCGTCTTAAATACGAAAATTTCCGTTGATTTCATGTTACACTACTGCGTGGCACTACTAGTAGAGCCGCGGGGAATTATCCCCTCTGTCTACTAATATCCATTGTAAAAACCATCGATGAGCCCTTTTACACTACAATAAATAAAATAAAAATGTCCACTTTGATCATCGATCCTAGAATATATGCAAAATGGATTTTTTAGAATTAGTGTATCAAAATCCTTTAAAGTGAAAGTAATCGTTATGCTTGTCCGACTGCATTTTGCACAGTGTACACCACTGATACTGGAATATGATAATTATGAAAATCGTTTGAGGCCCTTTTTGCTCGAGTTGACGATGCTGTAGTTGCGGCCACGGTGGTAAGTTGAAAATATAAAAGATCTTCTCTAGATCCTCGGTCACCTCTAACAACCCCATGGGTAAAGATGAGTAAGCGAGGTGTATTCCAAACACATTCAACTCACGGTAGGTTAACACGTTCCCCGTGGTGTGAGTAAATTCTGCAAATAAGACATTAATAGATTTCACTAGAGCAAGGAAAAGAAGACGTAGCTAGCATGCAGGAGTCTGGTGTCATTCATACCCCTAGATATCGTTACCTTTTGCTTTGGAAATGTTTATTATTGTTTAGATTGAACGTCTAGCAGCTTCTTTTAACTATTCACTGACGCAAAAGACTGGTACTCTTTAACTTAATTCTTTACTTTTTAATTTGACATTAGAAGAGAAATGGCAACATTACATTTATCAAAAATCCAAAATGGCAGAAACTAGCAGTATAGATATTTATTTCTGTGTTTGTGTAATAATAACTCTTAGTGACGTGGTGTAACGGAATTATTGTGAATTTGGACCATACAATACTATAATTTAACTTACTTTTGGATTTCATCCACAGAAGTCGTAGTTCCAATATTCAGGTAAGGTTTTTGCGTAGCCACCCACAGTTGTATTCAATCTGTTTCAATTTGGTTTATTTTCAGATAAATTAAGTTATTCTATTGTGTAACAAAATTATAATTCGTTTGTTTATTATTAAACTTCCTTTTTGTATATTGATAACGGCCCATAACCCAGCTTAATCAGGATAATTTCGTATACTGTTCTGTTGTTACATAGTTTTTGTTCTGTAATAAGATACTATGTAAGTATGTACGTATATCAGTTTTAATAATAACTTTCGGTCTATTGCATGATTTGATTGTAAACAGGGACAAGTGAAAAATAAACACGCAATGTCATTTTTAAACTTTTCTAGTCCTTGTAGGTAATATCATTTTATGTTTCAAACCGATTGAGTTGAATGATAAAAAGGTTAGACTCATGAATTCCTCTGATTCATTAACTTTCATCAGAATCTGATAAGATAGTCTCTAGTATGTCAGAAGTTTTCACAACTTATAAGAATAGTAGAAGTTATTTAAGTCATACCTGAAACCCATTTGTTTTGAAAGGTAAGAGCAGTAGAATCCAGATGCTGCAAGTTTAACATGAAAAAGAAACTTGTATTGTAGCATTACTCTAAGAAAACAAAATCTTGCCACCCTCCACATCTCATGTGCGTTGGCAACTTAAGAGAGATTTGAAATAGTATCATTCCTTGACATGGAAAGCTCCAGCAAAACCTGTTCTTATTGTCCTAAAAAAATAATTGTTTGAATGTTCTAAACCATCTGGCCAGTGTCAAGGTCAATAATCTGAGTACGAATGAATGAAAGGTCCCTTACGAGACTCATTAAATGGCTGAACACAAACAGAATATTAATGCATATTATGTAGTTAACTTATATTTTATCATAAGTAATAAATAATAAATGTAATATTATCAAAAAGTAGATTTATGGCTAACGCAGACCTGGACGGCATGGCAAAGTATTTTAATTTTTACTAATGGAAATTCAACCGTACTCAGAAAAACAGAATCACATTTATATTATCTGAACATATTCAAATAGACTAAAGTATTAGATGATAATAAAATAAATAAATAAATAAAAATAAAAAAGCCTTTATTAATTTCCATAAATTACAATAGTATACAGTTTTTGACTTAACTTAAATGTTAGAAATGTTAGTAATTTAATATAATTTAATAAAAAGGTTAGTTGGTTAGTAGTTTAATTTATTTATGGATCCCTCTTTGGGTGAAGGCCTCCTCCAAATCTTTCCATGCTTCCCTGTCTCTTGCTGAATCCATCCATTGCTTCCCTGAGACCTCCGCTATGTCATCAGACCAGCGTTTGTATGGTCTTCCTACTTTTCTTTTTCCTGATGGACCTTTCCATCGGGTAATATGGTTGGCCCATCTGTTGCTTGGTAGACGGGCAACATGGCCAGCCCATTTCCACTTTAGCTTTAAAGCATGGGTGAGAGCGTCTGTTACTTTAGTGTGGTTTCTGATTACTGTGTGTTTAATTTTATCAAATTTCCTTATTCTCAGCATGCTTCTTTCCATAGCCCTTTGGGTGGACCTGATTTTTTGTTTAACCTTGCTTGTGTATACCCATGTCTGGGAGCCATACAGCAAGCTGGGCAAGATACAGGTGTCACTCACAGTTTTCTTGATTGAAACTGAGTAGTCTCCTTTTAAAATTTCTTTTAGGCTCCAGTATCTTTTCCAAGCAATGTTACTTCTTCGAGCAACCTCGTCCTCGTTATTGTGTTTGGAGAATGAAACCTGCTTTCCCAAATAGATATAATTATCCACGTAGTCTATGTTGTTTCCTTTTACGTGTATAGGTCTCTTAATGCTATTGGTCATTGCCTTCGTTTTGGCAGTGTTCATTTCCAAACCCACTTTAGAACTTTGGTTATCTAATGAGTACAGCATCTGCCTAAGATCGTTTGTTGACTCAGCAAATAGCACAATATCATCAGCAAAACGTAGATGTGTCAATAGGCGGCCATTTATAGGTACTCCTTTTCCTTTCCAGTTAAGTTTTTGGAAGACATGTTCCAGCACTGTTATAAACAATTTAGGAGATAGAGGATCTCCCTGCCTGACTCCTCTTTCTATTTTAAATTCCTCTCCCCGGGACTCAAGCCTTACTCTACTTGTGCTGTTATTATATTAGATGATACCGTATCACAATTCACAAAGGCTTAAAAGTGTTTTCTTAGATTGTTATTCATTCCATCATTGTCCCTGTTATATAGGCTTTGCTCCCTTTAAGTACTATCTTGAAGACAGCCTTAGCTAATACTGATTAACTTTATTACATTTTACCACACTTGAATCATTATCACACTAACCAATTAATACATACATGTAAATAAGTATGAAGCATTAAAAATTAAGATTCAGTTAACTTTACATTTATGGGTCAGATATTTTCACTGATCAAAGATACCCAATTATCCATCCATCCCAATAGGGTTAGTTTAATTATCATGTATGATTTGCCTACGTGTTTATTCTAATCTTCTTGTAAACTATTAAATGTCCTACAATAGAAATGGGTAAACTACTGATACCTTGCTAGCCAGACAGGTACTGTAGGTTTTGTTCTAGGGTTGTTAGTTGACATTTTATACTGCACGCTACATGCTCGGTGCCATGTTTTAGATCCACATGTTGATCGGCAAATTGAAAATGATATTCCTTCCTTCAGGCTAAAAGAATTTGAATATCTTCAGAAGAGCCTCATGCATAGGATTTCTGAATGTGCTCAATTGTGATTTTGCAATACCCCAGTGCCTTGTTGACTTTGAGGATATTGGAGGAGGAATTGGAATTTCGTCGGGAAGATTTCACTGTAAGGGTAGACTCCTACCCTTACATTTTAATCCTATGCCTTTAATATGAGTAAAAAAAAAAGTAATCCTTAGAAGATAGTTAAATAATTTTTTGAGAAAACTATTTAATTGCAAATTAAGGGTGCATGTTAGGGGTGAAAATTTGTCTGAGGGTAGTACGAGCAGGGTAGGTTTAAACGTCATTCGGTTCTGAGGCTGCGATGCGCAGGCGCCGCACGTTACGGGCAGTTCGAGGCATGAGTCACAGGCGCCTAAAATAACTTGGGAATGGGCGCCGCCTACCGCCCGGGGCGGGCGGCTCGTCGGTCGGGCTCAGTGGCAGCTGCGACGCCGCCGCCTCTAGAGGAGCGGTCGAGGTGGAGCGCGTGAGCCTCGTGTTGACAGACGGGTGGTGGCGGCGCCGGCGCGGGATGCGCCGCCATGCCGGTACGACACCGCGAACTCGGCGACGAGCTCGCACCACCGGAGCCCAAGCGCTGCAGGCACTGCGACGGTAACGATCACTAAATACTACAGTTTTGAACAGCAACAGACTCACCAAAACATTACATGAAACTTATCTAACATGTGGTGACTAAAACTTACTCGTACACTAATTATACCTTATCAGCTTGAGTTTGACAACTTGGTAATAATATAAATAAATACTACCTACGCCCGGTTTTGTACGTGTGATTAAAAACTTGTAAATAAATTTGTAACTATGATCTTCTATCATTGAAGGGAACTATTTAAGAAATCGATGTTTAACATATTTGTATAGTAAATAAATATAATAACAGAACGATTATAATCATCAGTGGAGTTTAAGGTTTATTGATATGGTAATGTTATTTAGAACTGCTAGGCAGAACTTAAGTATTATGATTAATTTATTTAACAATAATAACAGTTTTGTTGATACATATTACTAAAATAATAAAAGGAATATTCAATAGATAAAAGAACTCAAGGCGAAACAAACAATTATTATTATGACAACCTCTCTGGCGTAATAGTTGTAGTAATTAATGATTGCTGCGCCGAGGTCTGGTGTTTTCTATGGACAAGTATACTTATTTACAAAAACACAAAAAAAAGGAAAGATTTAGGTATGTTTATCCGCATTCTAGTAAAAACCCTCCTTATTTTGGGCCTATATGGATTAGTGTGAATGTGTCAAGAATATTTATATTATTATGAAAAAAAAATAATAACTGTCTATGTTAATATTATACTCAAAAACAATAAACCAAATCAAAAATATCCACTTTTGATTTTGTGACTTAAATGTTCAATTATTTAATAAGACAATTTAAGGGCATTAAAGCTCTTTTTAGTTAGCAAAGAAATATTTATAACAACCCTTATAAAAAGTTAAATGTTAATCAGACGTGCAAAATTCGGTTAATGGTTGAGTTGCAGGAAAATTATATGTTTAGACCGCCCTTAGTCACTGGAGTAAGTAATATGTGTCACGTAGTCGGGAATGGAAAGAGCGTGTATAAATAGGTGTACAGAATCCACAACGAGTGGGCCACATTCCACACCTTATGTAACAGAAAACTCGTAAACAAATACGTTCACTCACTTATTACCTTCACGCGTTGAAGTAACTACTCGTATAGTTTCTCGCGTGCTTTGAGATACATCAACCTAATTGCAGTTGTCTATAATCATTCTATTAGATGAAAAAACATAAATCCAGCTCTATCTCTTCTTGTCACCGTGTTGGAAAGGAAGAGGAAGGCCGAAAAAAAGATGGATGGACTGTGTTAGACAGGATATGAAAGAAAAGGGAGTAAATAATGATATGACGGCTGACAGGAAGGTATGGAAGGAGAAAACCATTTGCGCCGACCCCAAGTAAATGGGATAAGGGCAGGCAAAGAAGATCTCTTCTTGTCACCATCGTCAACTACCTCTTGTCACTATCGTCAGCTACATCTTGTCACTATCGTCAGCTACATCTTGTCACCTACCTATTCATATTCTTGTTCTCTTATTGTATGAGAAAAAATCTCAAAGCGTGTGAAGAAAACCTCAATAGAATGTTAAAAAGAGTCTTCAGAGAGAACTTCTCTGGCCAGATTTTCCTATTTCGTTATTTTAGTTGAAGCCTATTTTTATGCAATGGGTGGTTTTTAAAGTAATATACAGGGGTAACATAGGAAAAATGTTCTTTTATATTCTTAATCATCATAAGCACTGTTTTATAAACCACCTGTGCAAATTTGAATGCAGATTATATTAGATTACTTAGTTGAATGTTGATATTTTTAGCCTGTTACCATTCGTCTGGCTAGCATGGTATCTGTAGGCAAAATTTACCTTTATTCGCCAAAGAAACCCGTCGCTCCATTGGGGGGCAGATGGGCTACTATGATTAAATCCTATATTTATCCCTTAAGTTACTTCTTTCTTGTCGTAATTACACAGCAACCGACATTGTGTACGTACTTGTCAAATTCGCTTCTCCATGTCTATTCATGTTAATAACCTTACTTAATTGATTGGATATTACCTCAGTTCAAACATACATTCAGATTATATATTATTCCAATTTTAAATAAAAAGCAGGAACACTATCCATCCCGTGGAAGCAGGTTAATTATCAATTTCTGCAGTAAGTATTCACGTAGTGTAGCTGATTTACTACACGCGTTCCAACGATTCTCCTTACTTACCGGTACCAACTTATCGTTATTGAAACTAAACGACAATACATCCGTATAGGTAGCGTTAAATGTTGGTTCGTTAGTTACACTTTAGCCACAATATAAATCTGAGACATGTCATTCAGAACAAAATAAGTAAAATAATATCCCTATGTTCAGTCTAGGGTGTTTTAGAAATCAATAAAGCACCTTTTACCAATCCGAGGTGATCGTTGACCAAAATTTATATTCTCTCCTAAGGTTGTTACATTTCAATGCTTTTATTTGTTACTTGTTGTGTTGTTGAATGTAGGCATGTAACTTTAATTATCCAGCTTCGGAATTATGCACAGAGCCACTGCAATAATTTCAGTTTAACTAGTTCTTTATTATGTAGAGCGGTTTTTCTTTACATAGATCTACAAAACTGATAATAATTTTATCATGGAAATATAGTAGTTTAGAAAAATGAAGTTAAAAAGTTAAAGTAGATAATGATTATTAAAATTAGAAAGAGTGTGTGTAATATAAGAAATATTACATCTGTTTTTTCTATATTATTGTATTGATAAAAGTTAAGTATTTTTATCAGCTGCCTTGTTTTTTTCAGTATTGTAAGTACTTGTTTTTTACAAAACTAACAAGACGTGTTGTTTCATTTTTTAAGGAAGCATTAGATTTGGAAGTTTTCTTCTCCATTCCTTCTTGCTGCGGAATGCGCTTTTTCTAGACATCAAGATATTAACCAATCTCAAAATTCATGTATGATTTCTTTCAGAATACTATACATAAATACACAAAACTAAAAAAGCGTGGTTGATCTAAATAAACATTAACCCCTTTACTCATAAACGCCTCTTAAATTTAATCACTGTTTAGAGAGATTTTTATTACGAAAACCAATCTTATACCAAACAACGTAAGAGTTTAAGCTAATTAATCAATTGACTAAAATTTGAGAGGCGTTTATGAGTAAGGGGGTAAAACATTAAGAGGAAGAAATATACTTAGCTTAAAACATCGATTTGTAAGGTAAAAAGGAAATTGTGAGAGCATTTCTACTTCCAAGAATGACAGTAGGTCGCGTTGTATTTTAGAAAGAGCAATCGTACTATATAATATGAGTATTAATATTATGTTCTTCATGTGTGCAGGAATGCTGTTCTTACTATATAGTTAGTAAATAGATAGTACTCAATTCTAGGCAATAGTTTGTAATTGTAAACTTTAGTTTATTCATTAAGTATTTAGATTATTAATAATGTTAAAGTATAAAACACTTTTATGGACCATTTTGTATAAAACGCCATTTTAATACCATTACCCACGTATCTTGGTAAATTCTTGCTGTTGTTTTCACATCAAGATTTACAAAGACGTAATTACAAAAGTGAATGTAATCAGTCTTGGTTCAAAAGACTCTTACTTTAACCATTCCAAGAAACGCGAAATAAAAAATTCCTTTATCGTAAATATAGTCCCGAAATTCGGATTTCTAGTACGTTGTCCTATCATTGAGTCGATCTACGCAGAAGTTTTGTTTGTACCTCGTCAATTAGTATTATCCGGCCGTTCAGAGAATGCGTTCCTGACACTTATCAGTTAGTCACGACTAGTGATGGACACAACATTATACCGAGTTCGTTACCGTTACTCCAAAATGAACCGCCGCGTTATTTTTATGATTAGATTTAGACCGTTTTAAATTGGCGGAATCATTTAAAATTTATATTTTAGTTCTTTACGTGGAAACAATAAAAGGGAATATTAATATAATAAAATTGTTTTATTTATTATTTTTTACAAAGTTACAATCTGTATTTCTATGGAATAAAGTACATTGAACTAAATGTGCGTACAGAATATTAATCAGACTCCGATTCGCTTGAGGAGGTGGTGTCTTCATCATCATCTTCGCCTACATGTATAATTATATTATTATCAATTACAGAATCAATCCTGATATCTCGGTCAAAATGTTCCATAATCAGGTTTTTAGTCTTTTCGACAACCTTTGCCCAGTCATCTCTTGTGACTTTCCCGCAGGCTTCTTTTAACAGGGTCATCATCTTTTTCGTGCTGAATGGCGGGGAAGTATTGTGGCGGGCGGCGTAACCTTTTATTTGAGCCCAGATTAGCTCAATCGCGTTATATTGGCAATGATACGGTGGAATTCTTAGAACGCGATGACCGTACTCCAAAGCCATTTCATCGATTTCGTATCGCACATTTGCCGCTTTATTTTCTTTCACTAACTTAATTAGCTCTGCTTTTAGCATCTGCATATTTGCGTCAATGCCTTTTGCTTGTAACCAAGCAACCATTTCTTCTTTTTTATTAGCTTGGGTAGGTGGTTTCTGTATTTGAAACGAGTGATAGGAGGCATTATCCATCAATATTACAGAAGGCTCTGGTAGGCTGGGCAAAAGCACGTTCTGGAACCACTCTTTAAATGTACTGGCATTCATTTCCTCGTGGTAGTCATTTGTGGTTTTTGATTGAAATGCCAGTAAAGCGTTCTCCACAAAGCCGTATTTTGCAGTACCTGCGTGGCATATTATCAGACGAGCCCCCTTACCCATTGGTACTTTCGACGTCGACGCTTGTGTATCATCCGTCCAAGAACGGGAAACCGTGTGATTGGCGTTTAGCCATGTCTCGTCAATGAACACGACATTATCCCAGTTATCAATTTTTTTTGCTTCTCTCAAGAAACTTATCCGTTTCAAAATGATGTCGTATCGTTCTAATAAAATTTTTCTTTTGTCTGTTTTTTTATACGAAAAACCAATATCTTTTAAGATTTTCGTTAAAGCAGTTTTACCCCCGCTAAACAGTCCAGCTTCTCTTAACGACGCCAAAAGCTTCATCCTGTTGAGATATTCATTTCTGGAATAGTAACCATATATATGATTTCTGATTGCATCGGCGTCAAAGGTATCAATATCTGTCACGGGTTTAGTTCTACGTTTCTTCTTCGGAGTACGTAAAATATTATCTTCCATGCCAGTAGAGCCGAACTTTTCTTTATTAATATTTGTAATCGTTCGTTTGCTAACTCCAAGCGCCTGAGAGACGCGTTCTTGTACTTTTTCGACAGGAACCAGGGGTCCGCCATTTTGCCGCTCCCGCTCAAAGTAATCTTGCAGCTTGATAATTAACTCACGGGCTCCAGTTTTCAATGTTTGTCCACGTTTAGGCATTATTATGCACCAAAAGTAAAAAGAACGCAATATAAGACACAATCAAAGTCAAATAACAACAGATCGCAAACACTTGAAGAACGTGGTCTATGCGCACGAAACGACAACAGACGACTGTTTCAGCGTCACAAAATGGCGGCCCATAACGCCATTTGGGGTTACCATTTTCAACCTAAATATAAAAATGCTACTTTGTATTTAATGTACTTTTATTTTTATATTTAATAAAAGTTATTCTAAAGTCCATTATTTTCAAATTCTTGAAAAGAAAAACAAAACGTATTATTTTATAAAGTATAACTGTATCGATAAGAACAGATTACGATACTATTATTCACTGTTATTGTTGGCACAGCACTACAAATATAAAGCGCTGACATAACCTTGTAATAGCGCAGTGTAGATTTAGAAAAATATTGTTTACCAAGTTATTTGACACTCAGTTTGACACAACATTATAACATTCATTAATTATTGATATAATAATGTTGTTTTAATGCTCATCAATAGTTAAAACGATAAACAACCAGCAAAAATATTTTTATCGTAACTGCAACGCCATTACAAAGTTACTGCGTCAGTTCAATCGCGACGTGTCAGGAACGCATTCTCTGAACGGCCGAAGTTTAGTAGTGTCTTCATACCAAAATCTCAGACCGAGACACAACATATGAAATCATCATTCATCGTACACATGTCGTCAAATTATGTCGTAGAACATTTCGGCCTAATTTTCTTTAATCTTTATAATTAGGAAATTAGGTCACTTTTCTTCACGTCAAAATATAATTGTTTGAGAAATGATTTCTACGAATGATAAATAGAAATCTTAAATTTTGATCTTTAAAGAGTTAACGGTTTTGATGTCTCCATTATTTTGGATTATTCATTATGTTATGTATTTCAAACGATCAAAATGATTTCGGTCATACTATGCCAGATTGTGGAAAACCATTGAAAACAGTGACATATAATAATATGCCTGCTGAGTCAAGAACAAAAATCAAGGTTCCAATCAGGAATGAATAAACACTATACCTGGGTGGAAGAAGTACGCGTTTTGACACGTAAGAAAATTATGCCCATACGTTGGAAAATTAATAGAGCTCTTAATAACATGTGCGTTGTTACCTTGCATAATTTTCTTTTAAATTTCTTAGATATAAATTTCCTGACAAGGAGCTTATAACTAGACTGGTTTTTAGAAAGAATACCGACGTTTATAAATCGGTTCTGGTGGAACTTCATATTTTTGAGAATCTATTGTTTACTAGTTATCTACTAACAGAAAAAAACTCGATAAAATTCCTGTATTAATCAGTAAAAAAATGTTATGAATATATTTTCAGAGCCCTAGTTATCGTGTACACCGGTTACTGCACCGGTTACACCTACAAACTGCACTGAGTACACAATGTATGTATCTCCGACTTTGTTTCTCTTATCCAAACGATTGCGTCTGTTATAAATAAACTGGCTGATTAAGCAACAGTTGTCACCGTCGCAATATATCCGGCTGATATTAGTCTGTTCAACATGGACGTAATTGTTTTCGCATAGTAGGGCGGTTACGCGCCCATCACCCACGTGTCGTCGTGGCGGACGACGGCGCCGGCCCGACAGGTGCCAACTAAACTATGTGAGGTGTTTTTGTTATCTTATAAATCTTCGAGACTTTTTTTCTTCACTTATTAGTTTATTCAGACTATAGATATGCAGACTGTCATTTCGTTGACGAATTCTTGGGAAACTCATCGTGCTTTGAGTGGGTTTTAATTAGTAGTGGTTGATTTAGTCACATACTAGGGCTATTGATTGTAATAGCACAAAAATTTGATCTTCGATTTGGGACATTATTCTTGGGTTTTTTTTTTATTTTATCTCTCTCGCAAGTGACAGAAAATAACGGCTGACGTGATCTCCAAATCACTAAATCTTGTCTTATTAGACTTGTATTGCTCTGCGAATTAACTCAGATATAGATATCGTATTAGTAAGGTAATCTCAAAACGAGGAAATGAGTTTTTCAGAGATTTGACTAAAGACTGACTTTCTATAACCCTTGATGTATTCCTTTTGTTATTAGTAAAAGTATGGACCAATTAATTTGTTCACCTCTCCTACGTAACACTTAATAAACTGCTTCAGTAAGTTGGATGAATGACAACTAATTAGAGTTATTTGTCATCGCTAGCTCACTATTTAGTTGGTCTAGCAGTTTAATTACACATTGATAGCGGCTCTTAAGCTGCATTAAAGAATGATAAACTTAAAAATGTATTTCAATGATTCATCAGGCGACTTCAAATGCAGTAATCAAGGCCGCTTCTTTAAATAAGTGTAAAGACTATACCCCTTCCAACGTAAGTTTAGCTTTTTGACAGTTCACGTCCATGAAGTTTCGTAATATTTCTGCTTATTTTTCAAACAAATAATATTGTATTTCATGGACGTACCCATGTTTTTTTCAGTTACCATGGTTACTTAGTGATGGACACTCATAACGATTACCCCCATTATGAAACAAATTACAAATAATCGGTAGAAATAAATGCTATGAATAAACCGGAACTCTTCTTAATACGTTTATAAAATGTAATATGATATTTTAGATTAGCTATAACCCGCGAGTGTGTCACGATAAATTATGTATTTTAAATAATACCTAAGCTAACTATAACTTTATCATTTTAAGCTATAGGCTAATTCTCTTAACATAGATAAAGAAAGAAACAGTAATAAAATGATAATGTAAGTTGATGTAAGGATCCAAATGTGTAAAATAAAGTAATTTGAAAAATCACGAAATCGCTTACAATCCAATGGCATTACATTCGAGATACTGCTGAACGTCACTAACGTCAACCTGTCAAAAATGTCGTTAAATATAGTGGAAAGGGTATAGTGAGATTTATATCGGAATTCAATTTGTACTGATTTGGATGAGTGCAAACTAAAAATGTAATTTCTACTACTATACTTACTAGGTCAGACGAAAGAGATAATTTTCTATAAGAAATACAAGTAATATATCAGCAAAGATCCCTTCACGACTAGTCCTATTTTCTTTTATTCCCGACTTGAGTGACACTGACAGCTTGACAGACGTGTTTCTTAGCACATTATAATATCCAGTGAGTCCCATAAGGGAATTTTCTACGTTCTCGAAATTACACAGGGTAGCTTCACTTTTTTTCGGTTCGTTCGTCACTACACGACATTATCTTTGAGTTACGAGATGATAACTCTCTTAGTTGTTTATTTCTTCCTCTGTTAATTTGCGCTCTATTATTATCGTTGAAAACGTTCTAGACATGAAGGCGACGAGTAATAAACACGAAAAGCATTCACTATCACCAGAGCATAGCACATAATTTCTCCTTAAAATAGGTGAATGCACCTAACCACTAATAATCTGTATCTTTTTTTTAACGTTACTACATTGTATTAACAGCTTATTGACGTCAACTGCTAGATAGGCCTTCTCAATATAATATTTCCACTTTACCTGGTTCTGTGCTCCTCTCATATATCGGTTTCCCGTCCAATTAGGTCGTTTGTCCACCTTGTGAGGGGTCTTCTTCTCAACAACGTTACTTACTAGACATTTAAAATGTTATATCGGTACTAAGCATGCGGGTAATTTATATCTTTATGTCTTACCTAATTTCATTTGAATTTTACTTGATGATCACTAGAGCGCGTATCAGACACCAGTTATAAAGTATTCTTTTTGAAACCGTTATATGTATTTGGTAGCTCGTCTGGCCACTACTTAATAAAATGCACATTCGTTATAATTATGCGTATATTATTATTATAGCAGTATGGTTATTCAGTACCAACTCGGTCGAGTTAAGTGAGATTATCTCGTTTTTATTGCGAAAAATAAAACGCCAGCTTGTGATCTAGGTACTTACACATGAAACAGGCCATTTGTCTCAAATTCACATAGTTATGGGTACTGGGTAACATATAAACATAGTATAGGGTAGGTATACTTCTTATAATGCCTACATGAATAACTCCCTGACCTAGGGAAACATTCATTTTAAGGTGCACACAAAGATTTGAATTAAAAAGGAACCACTGCCGAAACCTCTGCATCACAGTCAACCACTACTGACTATACCACACATGCTGTCAATTATTTCTACTATTATTTGTTTAACGTGCCGAGAATTTCATTTTGTCTAACCAGTATTTTTGGGATTAAGTCCACTTGCTTGTAAGTTGTGCTTATGTTGTTAGCTACAAGGCATGGATTAAAAACTTTTGCACTAGATATACATTTTACTGCAATTAACGTTCGTACACTGGCGATCAGGTGACTTGGTGCATAGTGTACCAGCCGGGTGCGCCAAAGTTCACCTAAAAGGAGACGGTTTTTTTTGTTCGGCGAATAGGCCACCACCACAAATTGTGGCATTTAGCAATGAAATGCATATCGGTATACACTAATAAGGCAACCAAGACCTCTCAAAATAACGCAGTTTTTGCTGGCTATTGCTTGTAGATCTAAAATAATAAGGTAGTTTAAAGAGAAACAATACACTATATATATGACACAAGAAATATTTATTACTGTTCACAATTATAATTAACACAGTCATCTCTTAAAGCAGTATTTCATCTTAAATAGACGCAGGTGGCTCAAGCTCACCTAAAAGCAGAGCCCAAGATAAAAACCACACTTTACACATCACAATGCACAGCAGCTAACATTGACTGTACCTGTGCTCAATAAGCAATAACAACAGTATCCAGCAAGAGCAGCTTTAGTGTGTATTATGCACTCTATCTAAAGATGACATTTTTATAAAATATAAAAGTACAAATAAATCATGCATTTATCTAATAAAATCTGAAACAATAACAACGTTGTCATGACAATGTCAAACTGATTGAAACTGTACTACAGAGTATCTGCTATTGGCTATTATTTACGTTTCGTTCTACGATTATTTTTAAAGTACGTTACTTGATAATTTGTATTATACCCCTTCCAGCGTAAGTTTAGCTTTTTGACAGTTCACGTCCATGAAGTTTCGTAATACTTCTGCTTATTTTTCAAACAAATAATATTGTGTTTCATGGACGTACCCATGTTTTTTTCAGTTACCATGGTTACTTAGTGATGGACACTCATCATAACGATTACCACCATTATGAAACAAATTACAAATAATCAGTAGAAATAAATGCTATGAATAAACCTAAACTCTTCATAATACGTTTATAAAATGTAATATGATATTTTAGATTAGCTTTAACCCGCGAATGTGTCACGATAAATTATGTATTTTAAATAATACCTTTTTTTTTTTTTTTTTGTCCCAGGGGAATCCATGAAATTGGATACCATGGAGACTCGAGGGAGTCTTCCATGGCATGCGGGGATCTCCCCCCCAGAAGGGGAGGGCCTACCCGCTAAACCCCTGGGCTATTCCCCACGCGCCTTTAAATTAGGGGACAGGCCGGATCGCTCCGGGCACTCACAGCCTGCCCCCCAGCGCATTGTGCCTTCGCACATACGGGCCCGCTTATGCGCAAGCCCTGACGGCACAAGGAGGCGCCCCCAGGAATAGTTGGAGACGCCCCCTTACTGAGGACGCAGCGACCCCCTCGGATCGCCACATCCTCGTCCTCAGTTAGGTGGTCGGAGGGGGAAGCGGCAGCAGGTCAGCGTACCTGCGCCGCCTCACCCCTCTCCTGCATCGGCGGAGAGGGGCCGCAAGGGGATCGTCTTCGCGGACCCTCTCCGCAGCCTCTTTTTGGCTCATGACCGCCTCGCAAAAGGCGGTCATGGCCCCCCAATTGGTGTCGCTGCCGACCGCCTGACGAACGATAGCCGGCAGCGACAAATCACCCCCAAATACCGCCACTAGGGCTCTCCTCTGTGTGTCCCATGTGGGGCACTCCTCTACCGTGTGGCGCACCGTGTCAGCCGGTGCGCCGCAGTGGTGGCAGGCCGGCGTCTCCTCTCGCCGGGCCACCTTGTGCAGGTACTCACCGAAGCAACCGTGTCCGGTGAGCACCTGACACGTCCGGTAGGTGAGGGTCCCCCTTCCCCGGGAGACCCACTCATCCAGCACGGGGCGGATCGCTTCGATGGTATTGCGACCCGCACCCGGCTGTTCTAGGGCCGACCTCCAGTCGCGGAGCAGAGCAGTCTGGCAGTCAGCCCTTACTCTGCCCGCGACGAAGTCGGCCCCGGAGGCCCGCGCCATTCCACGCTGCGCGTGAACCTCCGCCAGGACCCTACCTTGTAGCTCCCAAGGAGGGTCCCCCGCCAGCAGAGTGACCGCCTCGAACGATACCGTGCGATACGCACGGCACGCTCTGGCGGCGATCACCCTCTGCGGCCGCCGCAGCAACCGCACATTGTTGCGGCTAAGGGCATCCGCCCATATCGGGGCCCCGTACAGGGCCATACTCCGGACGATCCCACAGTACAGCCTTCTGCACGGGGACCCCGGGCCGCCGACGTTGGGGAGGAGACGTCCCAACGCGGCGGCAGCCCTCTCGAGCTTCGGGGCTATCGACTCAAAATGAGCCCCGAAGCTCCACCTCCCGTCGAGCTGAAGTCCCAGGTATTTGATGTGAGGCTTCAGCTCGACTTCCTCCCCCCGTATATTGATTTTAATACCGGGGGGGGCACCTCTTCGCGGGCCGTGGAAGAGGAGGGCTTCTGTCTTCCTCATGGAGACCCTTAAACCCAGGCAGTGTATGCGGTCCACTACCCGGGACACCTCTTCCCCGGCACGCCCGACCGCTTCCGCCAGGGTTGACCCGCTGACCGTCACCAGGGTGTCATTTTAAATAATACCTAAGCTAACTATAATTATATCATTTTAAGCTATAGGCTAATTCTCTTAATATAGATAAAGAAAGAAACAGTAATAAAATGATAATGTAAGTTGATGTAAGGATTCAAATGTGTAAAATAAAGTAATTTGAAAAATCGAAAAATCGCTTACAATCGAATGGCATTACATTCGAGATACTGCTGAACGTCACTAACGTCAACCTGTCAAATGTTGTTAAATATAGTGGAAAGGGTATAACCATTAAAATAAACCTAAGAACGTTCCAAAACAAGCATTTTTAGGTGTAATCCTTTTTTATTATTATTTAATTTTTCCCTCATCGTTTAAGTATAATTTGTGTTCGGTTAACTATATTAAGATAATAACTATTTTTGTGAGTAATATGAATAATATACATTACTGTTTAGGGTGGTGCGAAAAAAAACCGTCTCCTTTCAACTCATAAAATTGTAAGTCCGAAAATGTTCTTCCTAACATTTTTCATCCTAACAATCGCAATTCCTAATTTTTTTGTCTCTAATGTTAATAATCCGAAGCATTCAACTTCATAATTTCAGTAGCTATAAACATCTATTATACTATTATTTGTTTTCGTATATTTTCTCAACATAACCATCGTTTATACTATAATTTAAAGTCATGTCCCTTTTTTGTTTAGATTTCTTTTTATTCATAATAATCAATATTATATACATTAATTTTGTGTAACTTTGTTGACAACATGTAGGTATAACATAATATACCAAAGACCAGAGCAAAACCAGAGTCCCTCTCCAATCATTCAGTCAAGATCCAGAAAAGAAATGGGTCCTATTTATAATTATTGGTTTAGGTTATGGTAGAACTGACTGTGACCCCAACGCCAGACAGAACCGAATTGGTCTTTTACTTATTGGTTTAGTTACGGTTACGGTAAACTCTCAGGCCATAAGCATAACCGTGAACGAGTCCTGTTTTATGGATTTCATTCATTTAAGACAAAAATATTCTAATAATTTTAATAAACAATAATTTAAAAAAAATGGTTTAATGTAAAAAGGAGAATGAAACCTTCACTAAGAGTTTTGGGCCAAAATTAAACAGAAATGAGAGTATTATCAATTTATAGCTTCACACTTATCAGTCTCGTGCTAAATCTTTTGTTAGTTTTGGCAATCTGAAATCCAAGATAATTTTTTTTTGAAGAAGATGGAAACTTCTGGGCTAAAGCCTGTACATTACTGTACAGAGTAAGGATATGCCCTAAAAATCTTTTCTATTTTATTCAAGTTCGAAACCTAATACAATTGAGTAATTTTTGTATTATTTTATTAAAAAATAGGAAAGAATTTTAAGGCATTTCCTTACTCTGTACAGTAATGTACAGGCTTTAGCCCAAAAGTTTCCATCTCCTTTGTTTTGTAATCATAAGAAATAGTATAAAAAAAAACCTTTTTATTACTTTTACTTGATAAATATTTCTTTCTGAGTATGAGAGAAAATATTATGGTGAAAATGTTTAGGGATAAAAGCGTTATGATAAAAAACATTAGGAGTTTAAATATATTTACATAACGATATTATTAATAACGATTTTCGGAAACATGAGTGTTATGAACATCGCCGGTAGCAATACAAATTTTATGAATGAAAACTTTAGGATTTAAAATTTTAGGAAGAGTGATCATTCGGATTACAAATCGTTAGGAAGAACATTTTCGGATAAATAAGTTTAGGTGAGCCAATATGGACCCGTACCAGCCACATCGGAGGTCGCGAGTTCAATCTCCGTACAAGTCAAACCTAACGTTTGTGTGAATGGACATGGTTGTTTGGTTTGGCCTGCTACTGTAAGCATGCAGTAATTAAATTACTAAACATCCATTTATGTTATGATTGGGCAGCACAAGGACATTATACAACTACTAAAGGAGACGGTTTTTTTTGTTCGGCGAATAGGCCACCACCACAAATTGTGGCATTTAGCAATGAAATGCATATCGGTTTATTCCTTATAATCTCTAGATAGACAGTCTGCACATATCAAAACTTTATCTAGAGGGAATACTCTGAAATACGACAATCAAAACATGACTCTCGTGATAACGTAAAATCTCACAACAGCTATTGTCTAATGAATATACACTAATAAGGCAACCAAGACCTCTCGAAATAAAGCAGTTTATGCTGGCTATTGCTTGTAGATCTTAAATAATAAGGTAGTTAAAGAGAAACAATACACTATATATATGACACAAGAAATATTTATTACTGTTCACAATTATAATTAATACAGTCATCTCTTAAAGCAGTATTTCATCTTAAATAGACAGGTGGCTTAAGCTCACCTAAAAGCAGAGCCCAAGATAAAGACCACACTTTACACATCACAATGCACAGCAGCTAACAGTGACTGTACCTGTGCTCAATAAGCAATAACAACAGTATCCAGCAAGAGCAGCTTTAGTGTGTATTATGCACTCTATCTAAAGATGACATTTTTATGAAATATAAAAGTACAAATAAATCATGCATTTATCTAATAAAATCTGAAACAATAACAACGTTGTCATGACAATGTCGTCATGACAACGTTGTTATTGTTTCAGATTTTATCAAACTGATTGAAACTGTACTACAGAGTATCTGCTATTGGCTATTATTTACGTTTCGTTCTACGATTATTTTTAAAGTACGTTACTTGATAATTTGTATTAACCATTAAAATAAACCTAAGAACGTTCCAAAACAAGCATTTTTAGGTGTAATCCTTTTTTATTATTATTTCATTTTTCCCTCATCGTTTAAGTATAATTTGTGTTCGGTTAACTATATTAAGATAATAACTATTTTTGTGAGTAATATGAATAATAAACATTACTGTTTAGGGTGGTGCGAAAAAAAACCGTCTCCTTTCTGGTCCTTAATTTTACACTTTGATAGGTGATTGAGGCGCAACTTTGTTATGGATCTATTAGGTACTTAAATGAAATTAGTTTTAAGTTCCTTTACCTAAGTAACTTATTCTTAGCGGAAGTTATAACAATTTGTTAACTAATTAACGATATATTTTTATTTTAACTGCCCTTTACATTAGTAAATAATATTTCAAAAGTCAACGTGACCTACTTTAGTTGCTGGCCACTTGTCGAAGTTACTGAAATAGGTATTTAAAAAATATGTTGTCTTCTACGTGAAAATAAATAAATATAGTCGCGAGTGTTTTTCCTATTTCATTCTTACTGTCTAGTTGTCATAGGAAAATAGTAAAGAGTATTAATCATCTTTAAGAAAACGATCGTAAAGGGGTTAATCACTATTTTAATTATTTCTTAGTCGTGTTCTATTCATGTGTTGTCTTCAAATAACTGTGTTATTCAGTCACGCCGGACTAAACGTATTTTTATAGCTTGCTTTCATGACGTCATGGTACGTTGTTTGTTCACGAAAAGTACTCAAATACTATGCTTACCCCGTTTCACGAATTTAAAACAAAAAATGTCCAAGAAATTGCTCTATTTGTTCAACAAACGTGGATGTTTCCATTGTAGATAGTGTAGGTGCATATAATAGGTACGTAGAAACTGAATGTTTGGTTTGAGGAGTCGCAAACAAACTCGTAATTATTATTCTGAGAACCGTAGCACCTACACAGTACGGTTTGAACGGTATTATCTCTGACTTGTGCTGTAATTGTAATCTGTTGGCTAGTTATTATCTTTATTACGATGTATAAACTGGCGTTAAAAAGCTTCATGACAGAAAGCTTCAATACATGTAATCACTACACTGTTCCGAAAAGAATCTAATTTTTATAGATACATTTTTTTATTACTCTGTTTTATGTTTAAGCGGAATTGAAGTTTAGTGCCCGTGTGGATAGTGTGATTAGGTACAATGCTGCATTCGGAAATCGAGATAGTAGAGAGACTTACCTTCGTTAATTAAAAGCTTTAATTATAACCAAAATTGTGTATAAATCAAGTTTTATAAGAATTAACCTTCTCTTGCAGCGACTGATTAGCTTCCTTATGAGTTAGATGGGACGGTAAAAGCTTACCTCATTACAGTTTATTTATTATATTAAAAGTATTATTGAGTTAAGATATGTTTCAATAATTTGTTTAGTCAAGTGTTCATTCATTGACACATTCAATCAATAGGTAGATTTGTTTCGTTGATGTTTTAACGATAATAATATGTTTGTATTGTAGGTACATGTTATCAGTCGTAGCAGTTATTCGACAGTTTATGGTTGGCAGTTAAATGTGCCCGTCTCGGTTTGTCGTCACAAATAGAATTTTGGCACTGACTGTCTGCGATTGTGTAATTCATGTTTAAACCACTTGTTTGAATCTGAACTATCTATTCACATTAGAACGTAACAAGAATGACGTCTAATAAATTATTAGCATGCCTTTAATTGCTGTGATAAATAAACATTGTTGTTATTCATATAATAAAACTGACAACATTGTAATTATCCATAGGCAATCTTTAAATATTATCGGGCTAAAGAATTTTGTTTCTTCCTAATATTCTTGCCCGAAATCTACATTGTAATTTCACCACCACTGTTATTTTCCATAGCATGTGTATTATTGACGTTGTTTGTGAGTAATTAGCGGGTCCCGTCCTCGTTCTAAATCCCCACCTTGACCTCGTTACTTTACGATGTACTATCCGGTTTATACTTTTCTTTTTCTCATAAAAAAAATAACCGTTTGTTGTATATAAGAACAACACTATTTGTTCTATATTTTTCTACTATTGTTTGTAATTGATCGACTCATTCCATTCTGATGGTGTAATCGTATGTTGTTCTTGAGGTTAATCGACATACCGGTATGTATAGGCACGAATTATACATGGCCGTGGTTTACTGCCAAATGCGTTACCAATAACGATATGAACTTATAAAGCTTACCTACTCTATATTGACGTAAATAGTTTCTACTGCATTTCGGCATTCTCATTGAATCGTAAATAAGGACCGTTACGACTTGGGGAGCTTCAAGAAACGAGTGTAGGTACTCCCTTTTAAAAGGTTGGCAACGCATCTGTGATTCCTCTGGTGTTGCGGGTGTCCATGGGCGGCATGGCGGCGGCGATCACTTACCGTCAGGTGACCTGCAGGCTCGTTTGCCTCCTATTACATAAAAACAAAAGTTATACGGCAATACTTAAAACTCTGTAGACTATAATTGTGTACCTTAACCTGAACTCGTGACCTGTGAAATTGATGGCTGTAATGTATGTACTAAATAAATACGGTTTCATACATCATCACGATGATTATCGAATGTATTTTGTATTATGATTAACGTGGAGGTGTCGTCGAACGCTATTAGTAGTGGCCGGTAGGTGCGGCAACCATATCAGCCAGATTACCGTTATCTTGTGACAGCATCTTGGACCAGTGTCAACTGGACACTGACAACAACACTTTCAATTTCTGATTTTATGCTATCAATTTACTATATTATTTGTACACACTGTTTGTTTAGTATAAACATTCATTCATTTAACATCGGGTCAGTTTTCAATTGACGTTTTATTTTTATCATTTATGTTTTCGATTACGTGCTACGCGAAACCTCTTTTAATACACCTCGTTTCTAAAAGTGGAACTGATGTGCTTAAATTATAAAATATATACAAGTTTTTTATTTTTAAAACAGTATAATATTAATTAGACGCGTCGTCATCTTGGTTTGACTAAATTTGTAAGTAAACTAAACTTTATCACATAAAATGTTCCACGCTTACATATTTTAATATAGAAGAGAATTCTTCACAAAATTAGTGGGACTCCATTAATTATGCAACACGTAGACATATTTCGGTCGCCTTCCAAAATAATTTCGTGGTATCACTTGCGACATGATAGATTTTCCCATTCACGCTTATTTATTTAGAATGGAATTTGTTTTATTTTAGCACGGATATATTTATGTTATATTTTATGTAGTCACTTTATTTTTTTACTTACTACAAATCCTCCTGTCACGTAATAAGAGACTGATTTAATTGTAATTAATTTAATAATTTTATTTTAATTATTTATACTTCCATATATTATTGGCTCTAATAAAAATTAAATACATGTATGTATTTGTTCCTCTGTTATTTTAGGCCATTATCTTCTTTTACTTTTATTGGCCCTTTCAATTACAATGCCTGTGAAGATGCAAATTACTTATTATGTGATAATTATAAGTACCACCTTATGCACACTTATTGAGCACTAAACATTCTAATTTTTACTCAATAAACATAGGATTTATTATTTTAAGCCAAGAATTAAGACTATGCTAAAGAAACCATTTATATTCAAAAGCCTGTGTAATTATGACGTTAAAAAATGCCCGTACTCATACGAACTAGGCTTGAACGTCTTTCTTGAAGGTCGTTTAAGCTCAGAGTAAGTGATTATTATTAAAGAACGTGTTCAATAGAAATACTAGGAAAAAAATATTATCAAATAAATTAAATCCTTGGAATATGATTATATTACAATAATTTTACATTGTTATAACTACGGCTGAATAGAATCTGCGCCTCCAAGCACTAGTGTGCAAATGTTACTGTGTCTAGGTGTAAGGATCCAACAGCTAGTAAAATTAAAGGCCAAAAAACATTTTCTTACTTTTAATTTGCAAGACTGACTAAACGACACCAAAACATAGACATTTATTTATCTTATTATACTTTAAATATATAAGTATAGACCGCGAGTAAGACCAGGGTTATAACATTGTAAGTGTGATGTACAATATAGGTATATAATATGTATAATACTACTACTAGCCGCAAAAGTTTAAAATCGTTTACCTATTTTAAAAATGGTTGAGGTTAAAAACAGAATTATATTTATTTTGATTATCCATTTTATCTAATCTAATCAATAGATGTCTTTGGTTATCCGTTTTGTCTAATCTAATACGATAATAATCATTTATTCTTGTTAATAATTCGACATTGTGAATAAGTCTACTGAATCAATTAGCGGATTCGTAGACAGTCACGTCTACGAAGAGGCTACTTGATTCTATGTCCAAGGTCAGCTCTACACTCTTATCCTGTAACTAATCTGTCAAGAAAATAGACAAAAGTTTTAAAGGAAAAATATTAAAAGGACATTTTGGAAAAGGGCGTTGGAAAACTTTTTTTTATTTGATACGAAATCTGAAGAGGGTTCTTGTTTATCAAGATTGCTTTGCAATTATTCATTGATATTATCTTAATCAAATGTTAATGAGAATATAAAAAGTAATAACTATTTGATTGTTTTAATAAAATGTAATTGATGAACGATATAAAAATGTCAGAGATACCTGTGTAAGACTAAATATATATAGTTTATAATGATGTGTTCCCATACACAACGTTCAATAAAAATACACGAGGCGCGATCTACTGAACGGGGGCGTATCGCGGGATTTCATAAGACAAATCTGTTAAATTAATGTCTTGCTCGGCTTCCAACACTAAGCATTCCCAAATATATTCTAAAATAAAAAGTGTCTCAGACGGTACGGCATTGGAACCCGAATCTATTTGGATTAGTCTATCCGGTTCGTGTCACGTACGCAATGAGATAAACATATAAACACTTGTTTATTTGGTATAAATACTTTAAGGATCTTTACGAATATAGAGTTATTGTAATACCGACTAATCTCAAGGTTGAAATCTTAACAAATTTTACTGGGGCTAAGAAAACTGACTTGACTCTAGCATCTCTAAGAAGGGTCATTTTTCGCAGCGTGACACATTATTCGTACAATGCGTCGTAATCTGAATGTAAGCAGAGGTTTTTCAATGGGACAACAGCTGATAAGCATACAAAAAGCACTCTTTGATTCATATCTATTGTAAACATAGAAACACTCAAATCATGCATATAAATGTGTAACTTGTGTGAAGATCATCACTAGCTACGCCATCATTGGGCTTAAATTTTTAAGGGCTAATATTTATGATTTACTTCTCAATTATAATTCACTATATCGAATGTAGCAACGGTCTTTTTATCTGACTCGGAAAAGTGTTGGTGTAGTTGTTTTTTTATGTTTGCAACCTTAAAAACTCATATTTTAAATCAAAGTAAACTGTTGTTGTTTTAAAGAGTATCATCATCATGCCAGGTAATCGTCGTCCACTGCTGGACATAGGCATCCTCCAAGTATTGCCACCTTGTGCGGTCTTGTGCCTCCCTTATCCATCGGTTTAAGAGTATATTCCTAGTTAATCCCATAGAAGTTTCTCGAAACGTATTAAAACTTTCGTGAATCATATATGTAAATTAAATTGCATAATTATGTTTTATTAAACGGGGTCAAGGATTTTAATTAGAAAATTACTCCATGCACTTACTACGAGTACATGTACTTAAAATAAACCAATTAGTTCTACAAATATCACAAATGATACTTACATTAAATTTGAAATATTGTCAAATCCCGAAAGTTTGTACCTAGTTTTATTTTTGTTAAACATTTTTATCTACCGAACATAAATATTTAATCCACCTACGTTTGAATATACGGAAATAGATAATGGTATATCATATAATACAATTTAATTTAGCCATTTCAAAAAATGGTAGATTATTTTATATTTCTTCTAAAATGTTTTGTAATATTTTAAAATTAGTTAAATACAATAAATAGTCTGTTGTATTCTGCAATCAAAATGGTCTAAAACATGGTTTAGCTTTTGTAACTTTTTACTTAATTTACAACACGTGTGAAAAGTTGCCAAGAATTTTCATCTATAAATAACTAACATTTTATTGCTAAGTCAACGTGTTCCACTGTTAGATTTTGATTATTTTAAACTATTGTATTTTATTTTTAATTGAGTAACAAATGTAAGGTCTGAAATTTATTCCTATTTAATTTATTTTATGAGCTTTGAAAAAATTATTACTTTTTTTTGTCAAATGTTCACTTATCGCAAGCTTACTTTCTTAATCTAGTTCTGATAACTCAAGTGAGGGTAGTAAACACTTTTCATCATAACACAAGTTCTTAGAAGTCTTACGCAGGGTCGGTTTTCTACCAGTTACGGAGCAATTATCGCCAGCACATTTCGTACATGTTTTATGTCAAGATAGGTACGTGTAGATTTTCCTTGGTAACATTTTACTTATCGAAATAGTATCTAATTTTTTTGTACGTTTTACTTTTTCCGAGTAAACCTGTAAAAAAATCTTAGTAGGTCAAATATTAAAAAAGCAGCTTTTCCAAATCAGTATAAAATCGAAATATCTCTAGGCCAATAATTTTCTAAGTCTGTATTTATGGGATTAGCAAGAAAAACAGCATTGAATGCAAATACTTTATTCGCTGAAGACATTTACGCACATATCTAGATCTGGGTGGGCTTCATATCCTTGACGCGTATAAGCAATGGAAGTAGTTTGTACAATACTGACGTCAATGTTTTAAAATGCAAGACAAGACGCTTTATAGATCACTGCATAGGAATTTATTTTAAACCTATTTTTTACTTCAAATCAGTTTTCCGTTGCCAGCCACGTTTTGTTTCCATTTGCAACAATGTAACGCAGCCGGTACCAAGGACTTTGCGAATTATAGTTTTTAAAAAACACGTTTCGTTATGTCTATAAAATTTATGTCTACTATAATATTTTATGGCAAAATTTTTGTGTTTGCTATGCCAGCAAAATAGTGCAGGTTAGTAAATAATCCTCATTTTGGCAAACATGTAGATTGGTCGTCATGCCGCACTAACTGTAACTCAAGCATACAAATAATTTATGTAGAAATAAAATGAATTGTTGCCAGTACATACAGTACCGACAGCTAATATTAGCTAAATAAATGTTTCAAAGCGTTTTAAAACGATAGAAAATAAAATATAATTAGACAAATGCTGTCTTCAAAAAAATTGTTACGTAAATATTAATGTTTCTGATGATGTATGAACTGCAGCTGTGAATTTCCAGTCAACTGCACATATGTTAATTCTGTAGAAATGAGTCAGATGCGAATATCAAGCCAAGTTACGTAATAATGCATCCATTCATGGCACATCGTCACCAAAAGTGAAATTTGGTTGAGCTGGCCGTTATATCGGTATGTGTTGCTAATAATTTATACAGGTCTGCAATTTAAGGAAATAAGTTATTATGTCAGCGGCCACGTGCTCTCAGGAAATACCAGGTTTGTTTAGTTTGCAAATTTATTTCTGTCGGTACGGTGTCATCTGGGGGCGTCATCCTCGTGAGGCAGTGCCGCCTGGGTGCGCTTGGCGCTTACAGACGTTCATTTCGCAACGACTCTTTCGATGCATTCCCGCTGATGGAAATGCGGCCCATACACCTTTGCGAAATAATGATTTAATTGGTTATTTCAGACATTTATATTAATGTGGGTTTAATTTAATGATGTTCTTATAATTAATAGCTATGAATTAATTTAAATGGAACATTTTCTACCTCAACGTGCAGTCTACAGCATACAGACTATTTATCCAAAGTTTCTGACTCTTTTTCTGAAACGTTTTATTTGTTGACATTGTTTACGGTATGGAATAAGTTCTAAGAAAGTTAAAGTAGGGCTAATTTATAGATAACATTAAAACTTAATTAATTGCAAACTTAGGTATTTTATAAGAGTGGTTGCTGGTAGAGACTTGGTTTATATACTCGTATATTTGATAGAACATTTCCTTCTAATGCAGTACTAACCACTTTTGTCTATAAATATTTAGCTTCCTAACCTTCAGGTCTTGTCAAGAATTTTGGAAGCGACGAACCTGATTGTTATTTTAGTAACTGTATGTTTGTTACCATGCCAACGCTTCTTTCCAACTATAGTTTTCATCCGTAAAGTTATGTCTATTGACCTAACGATGATTCTTTATTTTCTAGATATCATTTATATAAAAATAGGTTTTCCATCCTACAGCATACTTTTGAATTATTAATTCAAAATTGGCAAGTGTTTTGCTATGGTAGAGTTTCTTAGTTTTCCATCTACAACTTTTTACCTTATGACATTTGAGATTTGTCGTGTAAAATGTTAATACATTTCTATTAATGAATCAAACCGACACGCATGCCAAATTTTTTTTTGGAAGTTAAACGAAGCATGTATTGGGAAGTCGACAACCAAATGCCAACTTGGGTCTCGAAACTCACATTAGATAGGCCGGTGATCGCGTTCCTTGGTACACCGCCAGAAAGACCGATCCTTTTGGCTTGTCGATACACTGGTCATAGCCCGCCGCGTCGGCTAAAATAATGTCAGTTCAGAGATTAACGAACTTCAGCCGCTTGACCTATAAAACGGGCACAGGTAAAATCATACGTGCAAAACTCCTCATTGACTGCCCGTTGCAACTTTATAAACTAGCAGTTGATTCTCAACTTTTGTTTATGTTTGGTGCGCATCTCAGCACTGTTATTTGCGTATTCAGCTTATTAAAAATCAGCAGACACTTTTTTTAATTTCTGTAAAGGTATTGTATCCTATGTTGCTAAGATTTGAAAATATTAATTTTTCAGGCACGATGACACTAGGCTCTTTGCCATTATTTATGGAAACCTAACATTCTATCCTATCCTATATGGGATTCAAACGAGTGAAAACGACATGCTTATAGCGCGACTTACACGCAATGAAGCCACCGAGGCATTAATGTCATAAAGGAGCTTAATTCAAAGAATCGGAAACGATGATGCAAATTTATTTCAGTCTTAACATAAAAGAATAGGTAATAAAATTTTATAATTATAGCAATGAAACATTGAGTCCAGAAAAAAATAAATCATAATTTACGCTTGTTTATGTGTCCTCGAAGGAAATTTGAAAACACATTAGGTTTTCTTCCGTTAACTCGTTAATAGTATCACGGTACAACACATTATATTGTTTTCTTTAGGGTTCGCGCGCGTATACGTTTTGGAGCGTAGGTGGTTCGTATCAGGCGATGCTGTCAAACTTGTTTACGAACTTTTGTCTATTTGCGTGCTACCCAATTACTGTACTGCTTTCTGACAATCGTATTCAAGCGCCAGCAAAACGTTTCAACTTTTGCCAACACATAGTCTCGTGTATTATGAAAATTATTTTTAGTTTATAAATTCCTTATTTGTTTCTATGATATCCAAAATAATTAAGTTACCTTACTTGCAAGTATAATTATTTGCCTTGGCAATATGATCAATATGACTAAATTATCATTTTTTAATCGATACCGTTACACCAATTTGCTTAACGCTAAGACTGTGCTCATGAGCTTTATATTCCTATTACCAGATCGGTATAGCAGTTAAAACTGCTGACTTCGTTTTATCTTTTACATTGACAATAAAAACAGAACCATTAGTTAACCATACTAAAATAAAAAAACACATTAAAATGTACACGGATTCACAGAAAGTAAGACACACTGTAAATTGCTCAATAGACATAATCTTAACTTACTAACTGAACAACTAATCTTTTAAACAATGAAACTAGTACAATGGGAGAATAAGTAGGCAAAATTGTTACTTTGAGTTAAAACTTTTTATTAATGTGAAACTTTATGTTGATCTTAATGCACCTGTGAACTGTTTTACGAGTATAATAGCACTTGGAATCATATCCTAAGTCGCAAAGACTATTAATTAGTCTATTTATGGATACCTAAGATCATTGAATGATAACGACCTAATCAAGTATACAGATTTATGTGCTGAACTACTTTCTCTAAAGTATATTACAAGAACCAGTACTTACGAATTATCTATCAACACTACATCCCCATATTATACAATATTTAATAAACAATTGCGAAATTTGTTCAAAACATTGAACAATAACCCAGGAATGCTTAAATCTATAAACGTGTCTCTACGTAATTCCAGTTATTATTATTTAGGCTCTAGTGAGTACTAACTGTTGTATTTTATATTTTCAGGTAATTAACCTTCACGTTCCTTCTTTCTGAACGTCTAAATGCTTGGCACAATATTTCGGTAAGTCTGGGGACATAATTATGTAACTAGTTGCACTTTAGACATGATACATATTTGTTATTTGCTTCACGAGTTCATTAGAGACATTTTCTTTCGCCATCGAATATATTTTCCATGTACTTACAAAAATCTCGAGAACTAAAAAGAAGTCGAACTATTTGTAATTTATTTAAAGTTTGTAGTCAATTATCTAATACATTTTCTGATATATACCTAATGCACAGACTAACGTAATTCTCTTGTGCCTCAAATTGTTAAGAACTAATTTACGTGACAGGTGTACAAATGACATTCCTCTCATGAATATATCTTCGAATACCACAACTGTCTGACTCACATTTGTGGTTTGTTGACATAACAAAATAAACAATACTTCGGAATAAATTATATCGTCTACTCAATTGTATGGTGTTTATATCGAACCGTACTCAAGAAGAGAGGCTATAAAATAAAACTACTCGTATATTATATAAAATGTGAAATCTTTGTTAGGATTAGTAATGCTATTGTGTTTAAGTGCCTGTGCTGATATCTTTAGAAAACAGCTGTTATTAATTATTTTATCTAAGATCTAGTTATATCTGTTGAGCTTTACAAAATGTGGAGCGTTCAGTTTTATTTATCTGGTCGCTAAGCGCATTTGCTTCACCCACGCTTGCACATCGGCCAAAAACAGCATTTTTACTTCGTTAATCATTATTGTGTTGAATAGTTTTATTGACTTCCTTGACGTACCAGAATTTTCTTTTGAGATTAAGCTAGTTCACGTTTATGTTGCTTTTTAAATTGTAAAACCATTCCAAAAGCAATGACTTTGTAACCCATTTGTAATTGTAGTTGTCTAGGTGTTTTAAGGCTACAACAGCTGGTGAACCGGGTACTGAATATAGATGTCGGGAAGGACACTTATGTTTAGCAGTGGGATCTTTTAATAACTATACGGTTTTTTAAAGACAAATCACGAGCATAGTATACTTACTAGTCTAGTCTCTCTACTAGTCAGTCATTTCTAAGCACTTATGCCCGATTTACACATCGACAAGTACGGTAGCGAGTTAAGTAGTATTTTAAGATTAAGTTGATTTAAATAGAGTTCCATCCTATTTTTTGGCGAGTTAAGTACGAAGTAGCCCCCTCTCTCGCGTCTCGCCAACTTAACTTGCCAAAAAATAGGATGGAACTCTATTTAAATCAACTTAATCTTAAAATACTACTTAACTCGCTACTGTACTTGTCGATGTGTAAATCGGGCATTATACGATGTTGCATTTACTCACGTACCGTATGGCATTATGGTAGTATCACCTGGGATACTTACCACTACCACTACTTTGTACTCCTGCTTTATAAATCAAGGGGCTTTCACTCGGAAATATTATTGTCGGCTAATTAGCAACAAACATTTCGGTTCCACTGGTAGTCTTAACCATAGGTTTAGCACACCTACAAGTCCGCTTGTGAAAGCAGGAAATGTGATTATTAATCGGAAGGCCACGTAGATAAATAAAAAATAAATAGAAAATACTACATAGTTTGGATATTTGGTTTAGGTGGGCTATTTTTCGCTAGAACTCATTAGGGATTAATCCAAGTGTCGCTGTGACTTTTAGATACATGAACTTAACGGACGCAAAGGACATCCAGGGTAAAACAATCAATTGCGAATTCGTATACTCCAGCCGCTAAAGTCAGAGCTAATATGGATTAAGATACTAATTCATAATTACTACCTACCTACCGGCTTATGTGCATCAAAGTCATTATTGCATGCCGCTGCCTAACGGTATTATGTTCAGGCTGTTATTCTGTTCATCGTGTCCGTTATGTTTTTGTAATTTTACGTAAAAACTTTTTAATATAGTACTAAAGATACAAGGTTATGATACTATGTAGTTTAATAAAGATCAGAGTTTTTAAACAAATGATCTTTGTCTTTCATCCCAAGGAGTTAATAACGTTTTAATTTATTAGTGCAGTCACCCAGACATTATCATTAATACCTATCTAAAGTCTATTTTTTTATCTCGGATACTAAAATGACAACTACAAATGTCAAACGTAAAAATAATGTAGCCAGCGTTTAAAAAACAGCGCTGTCCTGTGTTTCGATTCGTGTTGTAATTATTGTAAAATATTTACGGTTGTTAGTATAGTCGAAAACTAAATAGCTTTATCACCTCTAGAGTTAATGTTAGTTGCATGTCATAAAACTATTAGATTCAATATCGCACAACAAAACATCAGCTAAATCATGACGCTACTTTGACAGAATATCAGTTCTCTTGTATTAGCAAATAGTCGTTAGATATTTATAAAAACAAATAGTAAAGTCAACGTTATTGACTGTTACTAGAGCATATTTTCGGTAAAGCGTTTTAATCTAATGAATTTCTCTCTTTTTTCCTTCTATGCCCATCCCTATAATTTCTTGTATGACGTCATTGGCGCATATTTCAATTAAAAGTTTTCGTAATTTTATAATATAAAACAATTTAGGGTAAACCATCTAATCGTTAGAAGTACTACAATTGTTGGCAATTAAGAGTAAAAGGTAAGTAAAAAGAAAGAAAACACTATAGATTATTCTAGTTCAATATGATTATTCAAGTTCAAATATTATTTATTTAATATTTTTATCATATTTTATTTTTCATGTGTCAACATTACAACAATAATTTTATCAGAATCCTTTTATTGGCATTAGTGCTAATAATATTTATTTAATACTATTCAATAACATAATAATGATTAAGTATAAACAAAGATTAAAGTATTTTATCATTTTATGATATTTTATATTTTAGTCTGACACGAAGTCCACTCTTAAGGTGCCAACAATTGGTTGGCTTACCAGCCAATATTTAAATTCTACCTTTTCAGTTTTTCTGAAATAACAAGCTTGTAATGTCACAAGTAACAAGTTCACTATAGTTTTAAATTATAATGGTTTTTCACATACAAACTCTACAGTTTAATATAGTGACATTTGTATTGTGTTAGTAGATATTATTATTTATTGCGTTGACATGAAAGTTTAAAATAGATTGCACTTTTAATCTAAGCATAGTTTTGATTACGGTCAACCAATGACATAATATCTATCAATAGCAGGGGGAGTCAACTCTGTTCTACACAATGTTTCTATTAGGGCTGTTAGTCACGACAGAGAGAAAAGATGAAATAGAAAATGTTATGTCATTTCCTAGCAACCACCTAATACTTGTTTATATGGAGCTGTCAACAGTCAACACTACAAAAAAAGAAACCGTTTATTTTGTAAATTCCTAAATATCTTGTAAATAAATAAAAAATCTCGATAAATAACAAGTTTATCCTGAATTAAAAACGTTGCACGAGCATCCTATTCCTTAGTTGAAGTGTTTTTGTGAAATTGCATCCTATTCCTTAGTTGAAGTGTTTTTGTGAAATTGAACGTTATTGACTCCAGTTCTGAGAAAGTGACTCCTATAGGGTTTTTGTTATGTTACAATGAGTTTCAATGTAGAGAAGAATGTTTCAATAAAGAATGTGAATATTTTTTATTATGAATATTATTTACATAAATAAATTGTAAAAGAAATGAAGTTTTTTATTATCAAATCCAACTCTAAATACAGTCATCCTAATTTAAACCTTCAACAAAATAAACAAATAGATATATTATATAACGCCCTAATAATGTAGGGCGTAATATAATATATCTCTTTGTTTTTATTAAATAAAAAAAATAATACAATTTCCCGCGCTGCTGATTTTAACCGCAGTTTTGGCTCCCGATAGATGGCGCCGCACGCTTAGGAAAAGTTTCCTCACGAATTTTATATGAAGTTGACATTCTTCTCCTTTGAGTATAATTGTTCTGTGATCAATAGTCACGGCGGATCGATTAAAAAAAAATACGAGGGACGACACGCGGACGCCATCATCACTATACATAAATTGCACAAAAAAAAAAGGTAACAGTAATAATATTTTAGTATTCGAGATTAAAAAACAGCCTATAGTCTCTATTTACCGTAATCGGTGGAACTAACCTATATTTTAATCGGTAAGTACCGGCTGTATCGCATCACTATTTATTAGTTGTAAAAAACAGACAACACATGAAATGTCATTTTAGTATCTGAGATAAAAAAATAGACTTTAGTTTATAATTAATGAGTTCTACATGCATTAGTATTGTTTTGTTACTATACAGACTGTGACAAATATTAACTACAAAAAAAAATAACTTTATTTTTAATGTTTATTTTAATTTTACATTTTGATGCCAATAAATTATTTGTTCGGTTTTGTTAAAGACAAATAGATATCCTATGGTATAGTTTGCTATTATAACGAAAACAAATTACAACCTATATTTATGTATAGGCTATCGAGGCAATAAAAACTCTTAATGGCATGCAGCGACCTGAGAACCTGTCGATGAATCATATGGTATGACTGGAGCATCAACACAAACATATCTTTACTAATATAACAAAGCTCTTCTTATAAGTCTCAAATAGAGTTTTACTCGTAGTATAGTTGTTCATCTCTTGTCTTCATAGCCTCTGCTTAAATCGACAATAACGACAATCTAGCCATAAAATGGGACAAATGAACAATGTGTAGGTACTCTTAATACGTCTAGAAAAAGCTTTTATTTAAATTTACAACATTCAGAGAAATAAATAATATCATAAATGTCAATAAAACGAAGCTACGAGAGTAAAATTTTTCAAGAATTCAATGGTTCGCGTTTTTTTATATAAATTCAGTGACATATTTTGCGGGCGTCTTGTTTTTCGCTTCACAGAAATAGACTAGTCCACTTCTTTGCTAAATAATAAGAAAAATCTCACGATTGGCCGTGTACAAAATGACCATCCTCATCAATCAGCTGCTTGGAGCGTGTCCAAGATTTTTTCCACGTTTAGGTTTCATAGATTAGTTCGATAATTCAATGTTCTCCTCGACGCTTTCCTTGAGTTGTGTGCAACATAAAACAACGATTGTTATCTCTATACTACAGTGATAATGATTATCATTAAAATAATACCTATAAACATTTTTTATTTCATTTGTTAATAAAAAAAATGTTGTTTCCATTCAAATATAACAGTAACTACGAGATGTATATCTAGTACTTTATTTAATTTAATGCATTTGTAAAATAATTAATTCTCTTTTCGTTAATTTCAGTTTTAATTGCAATGCGCTGCCTGGCGCCGCTTACTCTAGCGGATTCTGTATAATTTTGTGATCTCGTAAATTAAAAAAAAAAGTGTTCCAACCTTTTTTTACACGTCTTCTATTTTGACTTCCATGTAATTAACAATTAAGTACTAGTGGATATTTTGAACGAGCTCTAGTTATTTTCTCCGCTGTTGACGGACGCTAATGGTATTTCTGTAGTTTCGTTGTCGTGGTAAGTTCGCATAGACAGTTCGAATGAAGTGTTCACGACACCTTTACGCAATTCCTGTCTCACGCTTTAACGCTTGCCAAGCTTCTACGTCATCTGCGTCAGTATCTACACACGTAAACTTATAAAAGGGACCCTTTACATGAAATCGGTGAATGACTTGAAATCTCAACCGCGTTTATGAAATACATGCCAAATTATTGACTTCGGTCAATTGTTACTTGTCGAACTTTAAAGAATCAAAGACATGATGTAAAGATGGACCGTTACGTAGGATGTAACTATATCGAGATATAGATTTAAGTAAGAAGACGTTCATACTTAATTAAATTAAGATAGCTTATTATGCAAAATGAAATTAATTATTTTAATGTGTACGTTTATTGAATCTTATAAAAGTTTAATCAGTAAAGTTGCACCGTAATCTTTCATTACATGTTGCATCAGTGATTGATAAGGAGCTTCATCTGAAGAATGTGATAGCTACTTACGTTCAGATGTAATGACGTGCGGAACATTAGTCAGACGGAAAAATTAGACATGATTTTAGTGGGAAATGTCATGGTGACTTTTGTTACTTTCTTCCTAGTCTAACGAGACGGGCCGTTGAACTTTTGCTCCTTATTTAGATTATAGAAGTGGAGACGAACGACCACGCAGTAGGACGGCCTGGCCTGCTCTGTAAAATAGACACCAAATGAACACTTCCGCAATCTAAATCATAACACCCTTTAATGCGATATAAACTTCATGTCCAACTTTCATTCAGACGCTATATTTTCCCATTAAAATATTGATGATGACTCATTTAAAGAAATAAGCTTTTTATTTCAGCTTAAAGTAGATGATAGTGTTGCATAGAGTTGGGTCGATCGGATTAAATAGTACTTATTACAGCTAACGAACATTGATGGTTTGAGAGTGATTGAACGTACGTACACACATCGCGAAAGTCGCGACAGAAACACCAGCACAGTCTTCATCGTTTAAATGCAGTTCAGAAATAGACCACGGAAGCGTCCGACCGACCCGTTTGGTATTTGTTCAACGTTGACCTAAAACAGTGCTTGCTTTGCTCGTTTGTTATATTCGCGTGGCCGACTAGCCCGCCACGCCGAGTATATTGTCAGAACTATGTATATAACATCCGCCTATTGCGATCGTAAGTATTTTACGATTAATTTTACAATCATTCTAGTTATTTTAAATGATCTATTTGTTGTTTGACAATATGTGTGGATGCATTTGCACATTGTTTGTTTTGACCGTCACAACAAATAAATGTCAGTTCAGGCCGTCTATAAAGTAAAGACAGATAGTTTTATGTAAAAAATCGGACAAATGTTCCAATAGTGGCGTATTTGCCGTCACGCGGCAAAGTGCCAGAGCATGCAGAGCCGCATTGCTCGTGGAACATGACGGATGAATGGGGGTCGTCAGCGTCGCTGCGTGTGAACGCTCACACCACACTGCTGTCAAACACTACTTTATTACGATTTATTAGGGATAAGCTAGGTATTTTGATGTATTGTTTTATTCAGGTCTATGCACTATTTGAATTATGATACCATTTTTAGACTATTGATGCTCTAATTCGAACCTCTTCAGACCGCGATTCTTGAAGTTTTCCATGTGACAATTAGAAACATTTCGCTGTGTTGTCCTATAAAAAATCAAGCCTTAGCATTATTGTACATTTTTCGTTTTATAGTTTCTGTTTGGTTTTTTAAGACAAAAAACAACTCTCTGTAAAAGATCCTACGATGAAACAGGGCTAAATCCTGTTATTACACTCTTAGTTACTTGACTATCTTAGTGCTTATTTAATAATCTAAACCTCTAAATGCTTTGTAGTTGCTCTGAAAGAAATCTTGTAGCAATCATAATAATTCCACCTGGTATGAGAAACATTCTCATCGTTTGATAAGAATACAGTCGCGACCATTATTATCATGCTGCTATTTTATTTATCTTTAGTAATGAAGATATTTAACAACTAATTACATGTTTTTTTTTTTAAATTTAACATCTAAATGAATATCACAGCCAATAAAAACATTTTAAAACACTCATGTTGCGCTGGTTGGTGTCTATAAATCATGTGTCCCGTACAGCTCTATGTTGTTAAATTCTGTAAATGTTTTACGCATTGTTTGACAATAGGGCTGTTTGTTGTTTATGGCCTAAAAATTGACTGTTTGGTTCTCGGACCAAGAGTACAAAATGTCACCATCCCTTTTTCGTCCTAGGGGTGTCGGAATGCGACTAAGGAAGATTCGGATACTATCGGTCTTAGAAACAGAAAAGGGTGTAAAAACCCTAGATGACCCCACTGACCGGGAAGGCGGGTACTAGAAGGTCAAGTTACCGTCCATCACTGGAGGAGTCCTGTCCTGCGTTGGGACATTAAATGGCTTTTTCTCTTGAGAGGTGTCATTATTTTAGGTATGCTCTGTACCTTTGATTGTGCAACGTGGCCTGCAGGCTTAGTACGTGCTTATATCTTTTATGTATTAAATATTTTAAGTACATCAGCATCATATATAATTACAGAGATGGTTCTCATCCATTGATGAAGATAAACTTGGCTTGCTAGTCTACGCCGACAAGAAGGGTTGGTCATTGGTTAGGTGACATGGTTTCTTTCTTTGAATAATTGTAATCCCTTAATCGTCTTTTACGAAACCGGTGCACGTGGTAAGTGGTGACATTATCTTGTATTATTAGACTATCACCACCTTAGAACATTTATAAAGATAATTTTGAGAAATTCTTTTACCATAGTAATTACTGTTTTACAAATATTTTTGTACGTACCTAACAATAACAAACGCGTTTCTTTATAAACTTGTATAAGTTGGCACTTTTTCCGTCT
Organism: Schrankia costaestrigalis; assembly: GCA_905475405.1. NCBI lineage: Eukaryota > Metazoa > Arthropoda > Insecta > Lepidoptera > Erebidae > Schrankia > Schrankia costaestrigalis. Next base: position 12,028,496 of record FR997838.1, read on the forward strand.
TATTATTTTGTATATACAACGTTGCCAACGAAAGTTATTTCGTACTGTCTCCGTGAGACAATATAACAAGTGTTACAGTTAATTCTCTAGTACGAGTTCCGGTCACTTGCCAATATCTATAAATTGTTATTAATCAGTAGACACGATAGTCTCTCGCTGTAGACCACGCTCATTATTCCTCAAGGTTACGATTAACGACGCCGCAATAACTTCTGTTTTGATTATATCTTTGCTGTGAAGCTGTTAAAAATATTTCATGTTTATATATTGTTTTAACAAATGATAGATTACGTTGAACGTAAAAATAATGGAGAACAGTTACGTGAAGTAGCAACCCTGATGTTAAACGTAAACAGCTGTTATGTTTCAGTTACAAATAAAATTGTTAACATCTTTACGTGGTTGTGGCGGTTTGTCTGAATTTAGAGATTCATACGTAAAGTTAGTAGATTTATGCCTTTTCGATAATAAACATATATAAATCACATATTGTGAATGCAATTAACTAAAGCATGTTGTTTATTGGAACTCTGCATACTTTTATCGCGTTTTGTAGCAGTTCATTCACATTTACAATCTACATAATTATAATATACTTAAATAAAAGTCTGCGAACATCGAAGTATAAACTGAGATAGATACTTACTCACTTATTTATAAATAAAAAGAATGTAGAGCCACTTGTGAACGAACCAAAATATTTTCTCATAATTTATGTGTAGAGATTTGCGTCAGTGACTTTAACATTTTTAGAAAATACCTATACAAGTTTCTTTCTATATTTTATATATTTGCTTCTTCCTATCAAGCTAAAATGAACCTTGTTGATGTTAGTTACCGTTTATGATATATTCTTGTTTAAGAATAATTTGTAATATTTATGTTTCGAAGTAGTTTGATTAAAATAGTTGTCGGCTGTTGCAGACACGTGCGGACAGAAAGGAAAGATTGTAATAGATGTTTTGTTGACAAATTGTTTATGTTTGCTCATACAGTCATTATCACTATGCATACACTGTTCATGTTTTAAACAAAATAAAATTTAGTGATGTGAATAAAAGCTCTACCTAAACCTAAAAATAACTAAAACCTTTATTTTGGAATTCATTTAATGAGTAAATATATGAGTAGGTACTAAATCTGATGTATTAATTTTATTAAATTAAATCCTAACGTGTTCTCTAGCCAGTAGACATAATCATAATAGTAAAACAATGTCAATAAATATAAAGGTGTGTCCTAAACATAGAGCGGAATTCGTTCTTAGGACTTACGCACATGAATGACAGAGGAACTTTGATTCCTAATTGAATTATATGAACATTTAAAATCATGGGGTCCAAATAGTAAAATGGAAGGTTTTCTAAGTAATATTTAGCAATATTTTCAATAACATCCAGAACTACAATAAACCCTGATTAATCAACTTCGTCCAATTACTAGAACGCTGGCTAACACTTGTCGCTTTATGAACATAAAACTTCTCTATGAACTTAATTTATTATTTATAATCTCGACCTGTTTTACTATCGGTAATAATTTAGTGTTTCGACTTTACAAGACTGCTACGTCCACAGCGTATTGACGTAGGCGTGTCTGAGCTCAAAGACAATGAGGTGATTCTAAAATTTACGTTCATTGATCAATAAATCGATTTTGGCTGTGTTAAATATTTTAATTTTCCTATCGATAGTTCAATATGTCTATCTATAATTATATCAGCCTATAGGTAGGTGAGTCTTTGTAAAGACGGAGTAGAGAGTAGACCAGTCAATGCTGACTAGACGCATTAGTTAAGGAACTATGTCAAGAATTTATTTATTTATAGAATTAACTTTTAATTTAAGATTTCATTAATTGGTTAGTAAGCATGTAGGCTGCTTCATCACATCAGCTCATGGATGTCCACTGCTGGACATTTGCCTCCTCCAAATATCAAGTTTGTCTATGTTCAACCCTCACAGTTTCAACCCTTGTCCACGTTCAACCCCTAAACGGTGTCCACTTTCAACCCCTCAAGGGTTGAACATCTACACCTAGCGCGGTCCCGTGCCTCCCTTATCTATTAGTTTCTCGCCGTCTTAACTAGGTCGTCGGCCCACTGTGTAAGGGGTGTGTAATCTGCATAAAACTACATAATTATATTTACTCTATATTTATTTGGCCTTTGCTCAAAAGCCATTTAGCAAAAAATATTATTATGTCTTTAATGTTATTTCTTGTGCACTTATTATAGTAGATTTATTGAAAACAGGAAGAACTCAACCGATCACTTAAAACTACTAGTGCACCTAATGACATTTAGTATATTTCTGTAGTTATTATTTAGCACAAAATAGTACGGTCGTATTTCTTAAATTATTATGTTAGTAGGATGAATAAAAATTTAGTGAACAACGTGACATTTTAATAGGTAGGTATGTAATATATTTTGGCGAAATTTCTAATTGTATGTGTGGAAATGTTAATATCTACATAACACACTAGAATGTCTTCAATAATGCTTATTGCGTAAGAGTGATAGAAAAAAATATATGTTTTGTGCGTATCATGACTTTTATTTAGATTAATTTGTATACGGTATCGCATAGTTGGCATTGTACTAAGCTACTGAGCAGAAACTGGAGTTTTATTGTTACTTTTAATGAGATCGTTAAACATCTTCATTGTATTTATGCTTTAGTGTAAGTTTGTAATCCTTCCTAACTATTCGATTCAATAAATAATGTAGGCACTCGCGCGTTGACATGGTAACAAAATACTTCCACATTTACACAACTTCCAAACTAAGCAAATGCAGACTGGATAAGGGATCAACATAAATATAGCAGGTATTTCTTGTATTTTTTTTCATCATTTTATCGACCATCTAACTGTAGTTACCACAAGCATTGATTTCTGGGTTTATATGAGTTTTTAACTATAGTTCCTGAACATTCTTAAACGTAATTTTGTTATAAATCTTGTACGAAAATAAAATAAGGAGAACTTAACTGTTTGGTAGTTTATTTTGGTATACTCAGCGCTATTTTCCTTTCATCAATGTATTGTTTGTTACAAGACGTGTGCAGTTATGTCAACTATACTATAACTACAATAGTTCTGTTTTTATCTTTGATTTGCCGATTAGTACATAGAACTTCAAGCTTTACAGGGTACTGTGGTTATTATTACAGACTTAGAATTTTAACTTTAAGATCTGGCAAGGCCCTTAATCCGATTCAGCTTTAGTTTAAAATAATACACTATTTGTACTAAAATTGTAAGATATCAACTATAGTAGATAGTTGATGATATATTCAATTACGTCATTTAATCCCCGGCTACATAACATTATTAGTTTACCATCTACGTGGGCGCCCGTTGCGTAACAAGCCGAGTATTTCAGCATTCCATGTACATTTATTGCGATAGATAGAAGTGGTGTAATTCGTGTGTTTTTACAGCTGCATTTCGCCAAATGCCCAGTCTGGGTGTAGTTGTAACTGTGTGCCGACGAAAAACAGACGGCAACTGTTGCAGAATCGCTGAAAACATCCTTTTACGTCATCGCCTAGCTATGGTAGTTCTATTAAAAAATATTTTGTCTATGTATGTATGTCTTATGTTATCGTATCGGTCCATACATTCACGTTTATATCGCGGGCACGAGCTACTTCGAGTGGGAATAGGTAATAAAATAAAATAGGTATTAATGCCTACTATAAAACTATGTAATATCACACGAAATAAAAAATCAAAAGATGTTTGAAGATGCCATTTCACGTCTCAAACGTGCTGAAAATACGGGCCGCGGTGATAATAATACGATCGCTTTTGCATTGCTATGTGACCTGCTGGCATGACTAGCCTTTGTAGTAGGCAAATTAAAAGCATCTTTGTCAACCCCCTTTGTGTATCAAATGGATATTCTTTTGATACTACTATAGAATTCTGTAGATGTAGTAGTTAATTGACAACTACGGTATTCATTGCGTGTAAGAAGATCTCGAAAAATACATCCCAAATAATGAAGTAGTCGTAGTAGGTATTTGTCCTTTTAGTGGCTTGCTAAAACTGCGAAATGTCACCGCCACTCCTTTTCATTCCGTGATTGTCCTTAAAGTTAACCAATAGAAATCATCATTGCCAGAGAAAGAATAGAGTAAATATTGTACCTTATTCCCTGGCCAGCTTAGTATTAGTAGGTAAAGATTCTCTCAATTTCTCGAGGATACTCGTTCGTTTAGTGGGAATAATGAATTTGTCACCCTTTAATTTAATTACCTAGCAGCTGGCAGTAAGTAGTCAAAACAAATATACTTACACATAACTTCTGAAATGAGGAGTATCTTCGACCACTTTACGCCAGACACATGTAAGAAAATTGAGGTTATTCCAATTATTAGAATTTTCTACGAATGAATGCACCAACTATTTTAATGATTTCCAGCATAAACACAGCGTTACTTTATAGAAAAAGAAATATAAATGTTCTTTTAGTAAAGGAAAGTCATTTTCAGTAGTAAAATTGAGGTCGCCATATTAATTTACTGTATCAGATGCCTGCTTTCATTAACGCGTCTATTCCAAGACAAACAGCAATAGTCACAATTCTCCATAGTGCTAGGCTAAATATGATTTGTGGGACGAATTTCGAACAGGCGGCGACAGAGTAGTGACTGACCCCGTTACGTCGTTCGCCATGCCTCTCAACATTGTTTTTGTTTTACTTTTTACATTTCTTTTTTAAACTAATACAGAAAAAAAAACATCTAAAGAACGTTGATACAAACATATTAAATATAAATCAGCGGTGTCCCTTTAATGCAGAGATGATGTTGAATATAAAATTGATTTAATCCTTGTTTCTTCAAATAAATAAAAAAACAACTAAATTATGTGAATAGGTGATGAAACTGTAAGTTGTGATAAAAGCTGTGTGTGACGAAATCATAGTCAAAACATTAATATTTCATTATTTATATTTTTAAAGGAAAATTTATAGAGTTGATGCCAGTTAATTTGGTTTTTGTCGACATAATATCTCCGAGTTGGTGTCATCTTTAATGAGAGGTAACAGCATAATATTCTTACTATCACCACACGAGCCATACGAGTTTATGAATTCTTAGCCGGTACCTTATAAGAAATCGATTAATTTAACCATTTACCAGGCAATGGGAATGATGTTACCAAATAATCTTGAACTTTACCCTACAAGTATAAAGTTTGTAAGCAATAAATTAAAAATAAACTCAGGCCTGGTAAAGGGTTTAAGTACTTTACTTCTCAAAAAGAACAAATACATAGTTCACTTAAATGAGAATTTTACAATCACTTCATATATCATTGTGTAAGTACCGGTCTTCTTACGGTCATGATTCGAAAGAAGAAGAAATACTGTATAAGATATGCTGTTGTCTTCGTCTCCATTTGAGTACGCAACAACCTACCCATATAAGCAGACGAATCAAACCCGTTGCGTAAAAATTAGACTGATTTTTGTAACATATTGAATGAATTCGAACTACAGTATTGACAGACATTGCCACCTGTGATCCAGTTACATTATGTTCAAACGAAAACTTTCAGCAGTGATGATTGCTTTGTAACGTTTGCTTAGTATCTAGGTTTATTGTTAAACAACAACCGAATTCAATTGACATAACTTAATTTTACAAGGTATAGCAAATGCGGTTTATAGTTAAGTTATTTTCTGAAACGAATTTTCTTTTATAAAGATTATGAATGTTTGTAGTTTGATCAGTATTGCATCAATGTTCAAAGTACGTCCACCAAACATATTTTTATTTCTTTATCATATCAGCCAAATTTGGCAAATGATCATTCAGATACAAGCACTAATCATTTAACAAGGATAGGTTAAAGAACGACTTGCTGTTATTCTATATCAAGTGAGCGACTCCGTGTTTTGGAAAGCACCTCCCAAAGGAAGAGTCGCCCTATGTAGACGTAATATACATTCTAATTTTGTTGACTTTCTCACGTAATACCGACAATTGATAGCTAATAGATGTAGGAATATGATTAAGAAAATATATGTCTACTGAAAAATATTGCACTTATTTAAAATGAAAGACTCTGTAAAGTAACCTGCTTTCCCAGTTCATTGTTGTGTCATAGATGTATTTTTTGTCACCATGACCCACTTAGTGGCAATTACAAGTTTCTAGTTCGTACAATTCAAAAACTAATGATAGTATTGTTCACTAAGTAGTAGGTATTACTTGGATATAGAAATACGTAGGTAATAATTATTTCATTGGTAAAGATGTTAGTGTCTCTGAACCAGCAGGCAGTGTATTTATTTGTGCTTATTTCACAGCTTACCTTTTTATCGTAGACAATAGTTAAACATCGGAGTATAATGCTATGTATAAAGTACTAATTGCTTGAATAGGCAGACTAATGAAAACTAAATCACCAGACAGGAGTGGTGAAGGATTAAAAATTAATGGTGTTAACCATCCATTTTCTTGTATGTCACAAAAGCCGACTAAAGAATACAACCAAGTATTATCTCCATGAAAATATGGCATTATATCCTAGTCCCTGTATCAATGATCCTGGTCGGTACGAGCTACGTAGCTAGTAAATTTAAGTAGTATAGTATTAAAACATACTTTATTTATGCGAAAACAACAAAGTATTTAAAAAAATGTTATGGACAACATAATAATATGTACATAACAATGTTTACTAACTACATCAAGTTAACGATAGTCTTATTTGCTGATGACCATTGTATTTTGCTACACAATTGTTAATGAATAGTCGAATAATGTGTGAATCGATTAAAATATCAATAGTATTGTCGATGTTTGTCATTCAAGTTGTTTTGCTGTGGGTGGAGGCAGGTGCTGCGCCCACGCGGGCTCCAGGGCCGTGTGCACGCCTCACGTCATCGTGACAACCTTTTGGTGACGTCAGCTTTACGGAAACTACACACATCAAAAAAGTCTAAGCAACATGCATGATATTACAAATTTACCATTTATATTAATTAATTTCTAAGTATTTACTCACTCAAAGTGTATAGGTAAGTAAACTTTTTTGTTATTCATGACATACTGGCTGGTTGTAAAAAAAAAATTTCGATTATGTTTTGTTTTTTTTCATAAAATTCAAATGACTGCGAATTTGTTTGAATTTGAGTGCATGTTAATTGCTACGTTTTAGTCTTGATTTTATAATTTTACCAACCATTTAAATACAGTTGGCGACAAAATTGAATTGTTAGATATTCTTTACGTCATGGAGCGACGTCATTTGACGGCAGATGAAATGCAAAGAGCTGTAGGGATGTTGCAAGCGGGAAGTAATCAATCTCAGGTATCTCGACATTTTGGTATTCATAGAAGTGTTATTTGTCGTCTTTGGCAGCGCTACAATAATACAGGGGAACCCGCTGAACAGCATCCAGGCCGTAAAAGGAGTACAACCACTCGGCAAGACCGGTACATACAACTGACTGCAAGACGCCAGCCGATGTTAACCGCTCGAGAGATAAGTTTGAGGCTACAAAATTCAAGTGGTGTTGATGTAAGTCCCCAAACTGTGCGAAATCGACTGCATGAGTACGGCCTACGAGCTCGACGCCCTATCAGGTGCCCACCGATACGTCACGGGAATCGCGCTCGTCGAAATGAATGGTGTAGAGAACGCATAACATGGACCCAGGAACAATGGGATAAAATTATGTTTTCCGATGAGTCGCGATTCGGGTTTAGGCCTGATACAAGAAGGGTGCGAGTGTACCGTCGACCCGGAAATACTGAAAGACTCAGGTGCGTTCAGGAAGTTCATCCATACAGCGGCTCAACAGTTATGGTATGGGCGGGTATTATGAAGAACAGGCGAACTGAGCTCGTTTTTGTAAATGGAAACATGAACGCTGAAAATTACGTTGAGGATATTCTCAGACCTTATGTCCATCCATTTGCACAAACCTTTGGCTCCGATTTTACGTTAATGCATGACAATGCGCGTTCACATACAGCTCGGCGAACCAGTGAATACTTGGCAACGGAGAACATCCAGGTATTGCCCTGGCCTGCACAATCGCCAGACCTCAACCCCATCGAGCACGCATGGGACATGCTCCAGAGACGTGTTTTGAAGGACTTGGACGGAGTGACAACAACCCAACAGCTGAAGGATTTGCTACAATTCCATTGGGAGCGAATACCGCAAGATGACATAAACAGTCTCATTAATTCAATGAATAATCGTTGCCGACAAGTTCTGAATAGCAGAGGAGGCCATACTTTGTATTAAATTGTCCTATTCTTTCACAATAAATTCATTTTCTTAAGAAATTTCAATTTGTAAAAAAAAAGTTTAGTTTCTTATGTACCTGTATATTCTAATATTGGTAATTTCTGTTATTAAAAGAACTTATAAAGAAAACAGCTGTTATTTTTACATCATAGAACCCTAAAAATATTATTTTAAAAATAAAATACAACGTTATAATTAAAATAAATGGTAAAATAAATTAATATAAATGGTAAATTTGTAATATCATGCATGTTGCTTAGACTTTTTTGATGTGTGTATATACATTTGCATGTGTAACTATAGGCAGACCGCTTAACTCAGACCCCGCCTGCGGTAATAGGGGTGCGCGAGGGGGGAGGACAAAAGAGAGAGCTATCTCTTGATTTTTTGGCAAAACGGCGCCATCTAGATATTGTGACCCGAACTACATCACATCACAACACAGCTCTAATTATTAGCTAGCTTGTTTTTATGAAATAAAAAGAAGGAAAATCGAAATTATACCCTAAACCAATCTAAATACTTGGAGAGGTTTTTTTTATTTTTCTGATCAGGCTTTAAATTGTGTAATAATTTAGATTGCATAAATTTTCTCTAAGAGAGTACGATTTTTAGTGGGAAGATGACGCCACCATCTTTGAAATTTGTAAATTGTTTATAAGAGGGACTAGCATACTGCACTAGTGTCAAACTGACATACTGACTAGGTGTCCGTTATGGTAGCGTGTGAAAATAAAAAAGCTCTTATTATTGTTCTTATTATCTGTAAATATTTTCTAAGATTGATTCATACAAATTAATATGTTTAAATCGGGTGCGCCAAAGTTCACCTAAAATTTCAACTCCTATAATTGGAAGTCCGAAAATGTTCTTCCTAACATTTTTCATCCTAACAATCGCAATTCCTAATTTTTTTGTCCCTAATGTTAATAATCCGAAGCATTCATCTTCATAATTTCAGTAGCAATAAACATCTATTATACTATTATTTGTTTTCCTATATTTTCTCAACATAACCATCTTTTATACTATAATTTAAAGTCATATCTTTTTTGTTTAGATTTCTTTTTATTCATAATAATTAATATTATTATACATTAATTTTGCGTAACTTTGTTGATAACATGTAGGTATAACATGATATACCATAGACCAGAGCAAAACCAGAGTCCCGCTCCAATCATTCAGTCAAGATCCAGAAACGAAATGGGTCCTATTCATAATTATTGGTTTAGGTTATGGTAGAACTGTGACCCCAACGCACGAGCCGAGCGAGCGTGCCGCGGCAGCGGCCGGCGAAGTGCCAGAACCGAATTGGTCCTTTACTTATTGGTTTAGTTACGGTTATGGTAAACTCTCAGGCCATAAGCATAACCGTGAACGAGTCATGTTTTATGGATTTCATTCATTTAAGACAAAAATATTCTAATAATTTTAATAAACAATAATTTTTAAAAAATGGTTTAATGTAGAAATGTAAAAAGTTGTTAAGTAAAATCACAAGAAATAGTATAAAAACAAACCTTTTTATTACTTTCACTTGGTAAATATTTCTTTCTGAGTATGAGACAAAATATTATGGTGAAAATGTTTAGGGATAAAAGCGTTATGACAAAAAACATTAGGAGTTTAAATATATTTACATAACGATATTATTAATAACGATTTTCGGAAACATGAGTGTTATGAACATCGCCGGTAGCAATACAAATAGTATGAATGAAAACTTTAGGATTTAAAATTTTAGGAAGAGTGATCATTCGGATTACAAATCGTTAGGAAGAACATTTTCGGAAGAAGAACTTTAGGTGAGCCAATATGGACCCGTTTAAATCATACCTGTTTTAATGTATATAATATATAAAAAATAATTAGTTGTATATTGGTTTTACAACCTTAAATCAGACATTCTTTTTACTTTTCAATTATAATCTAAAGAATAGGTTCTTTTAATTATTGTAAAAAGTAGTGTTAAGGATATTTCTTGAAGAGTCTACAAATAAATATATTTGTATTCTTTAAAATATAATCAAATTATTACAAATTATGTAATATTATTGTTATTTTTGGAGTCGGTGTCAGCCAACGAAATACGATAATACCTAAGCAAATAGAATGGCGGCCGTGAATTACAGATTATATTATTATATAATTTCGACATTATGACATAAAGTTGTTGATTATTTATCATTATACCAGCCAATCGACGTCCACTGCTGGACATAGGTCTCCTCCAAGTATTGCCATCTTGCGCGGTCCTGTGCCTCCCTCATTCATAGGGTACCAGCCGTCCTAACTAGGTCGTTAGTCCACCGTGTGAGGGGTCTCCCCACCCTGCGCTTTCCGGTACGCGGTTGCCATTCCAGAACCTTTCTGCCCCAACGGCTGTCGGTTCTCCGCGCTATGTACCCTGCCCACCGCCACTTTAACCGGGCAATTCTCTCCATTTCTGATCTCCTCATTTCTGATTCGATCACGCAGGGAAACTCCCAACATAGCTCTCTCCATTGCCCTTAGAGTGACCATGGGCCTTCTTAAAAGGCCCATAGTTAGATTGATTATGATTGTTTATGGATTGGTTTAAAAATTAAACAAATATTAAATAACTATTTTTATCATATTTAAATAAATATATTTCAAAATACCTGTGTCACGTTCAAACGTTTTAATATACCTAAAAGCGAAAAAAATCGTAATTCGCGAATAGAATCAGTAATGCAAAATGTTGTCTACAAAGTCGTTAGAAAAGGCAATAAAGTTTTGTATTCCATTCTATTCCTTTCCATCCCATTATAGTAATTGTCTTTGATTCGTAGTACTTATTTCTCATCGTAGTCTATGTATAACAGGACCAGGACGCCATATTACTTTAAATTTTAAGTCAGGAATAAAAAATAGAATATAACTATCGTGGCTGACACCGACTCCAAAATAACAATAATATTACATTATTTGTAAAAATTTGATTATATTTTAAAGAATCTACAAATAAATATATTTGTAGACTCTTCAAGAAATATCCTTAACACTACTTTTTACAACAATTAAAAGAACCTATTCTTTAGATTATAATTAAGTAAAAAGAATGTCTGATTAATGTTGCAAAACCAAAATACAACTAATTATTTTTTACTTTTTAGTGCAATTTTTGTCTTTGAAGTCGTTTTTTTTTTGTAAAAACTTATTTTATTTGGCATAGTAACCAACTCGATATAGCTCTTGTGTACGCTACCATAACGGACACAGCTACCCCGCCCCCTCGTCCCTTTCATACCCCAGGCGGGGACTGAGATAAACGGTCGGCCTATAGTTACTTTCAATTTTAGAGTTTCCATCATACGAGTGGAACTTTTAAATGTTAATGTAAATATATTTTATCATCATAACAGCCCATTAATGTCCCACTGCAGGGACGGGACTCCTCCCGTGACGGAGGGATACGCGGCCTACTAATACCACGCTGACCAGGCGGATTGGTATAAGGTTTAATTTCAAGTTTTCTTTCTTTTTATTTCGTAAAGATAATATTTACGGATAGTCCCTTAGTCGGTTTTACGACACCCATGGGATGAGATGGGGTGGTGACATATTGTATTCTTATTACTCCGTCACCACACGGAATATACTTTATAAGTCAAAAAACCTAAAAAACTTAAAATAGTATTTGTAAGGTGTATGTAACTAATTTGTTGATAAATAAATTAACTATAAGTACCTTGGTAAAAGTGTCCTTAGATAATAATAATTAATCACAAGGTTGATGATATAGTAAATTCTTAAAGAAGTTGTCACAGTGTTTCTTTACGTACTTTGATAGTATGTACTATAATTTAAGTGTAAAGTTTGATCTTTATAAATTGTGTACGATAAGTAATTATTTCGATACGATAATAATCTTGTCGCTACTGATTGTAGCTAGTGAAGGTGAAATTTTGAGTGATTCATTCAGATAAAAATTAACTGTGTCATATTCAATACTATGTTATTGATTTCATAACATTTCGGGGGATAACTTAACTAACTAATACCACGCTGGCCAGCTGGAGTAGTATAAATTTTTGTGTCATGCTTTTCTTTTTTCTTAAAGAGGTAATATATTCGAACGTTCTTTAGCTCGCTTTTACGACACCCATCGGATGAGATATAGAAATCCTGTATTCTTTCTCCGTCACGAAACAAAATCACGTTAAATATTAAGTACATAAAAAATCTACTATATGTACTTCACAGACTCGTGCAAATTGTATCTTTGGGCACGCGCTTGGTGCGCATCTTAGCCGCTGACATTTTGATTGACGTGCCGCGTTACGCTACTTGCAGCACGCATGCGACTAAACGTACCTACTTCATAATTTTTCTCAGTAGTAGTAAGTATGTTAGTTAAAATCCGCACTAACATCAAAGGAACACGCCTTGACCTATATAAAAAAAAACTTTACATAAATAGTTTGTGATCGTTCGAAGGCAATCCGGCTTTTTTTTTCGTTATTACGTGTTTAATTTTAATTACATGTCATAAACATATCTTTTTTAATTTAAATGACAGTTATTTGTACTTTTAGTAAGTGCGTAAGTAATCTCTTTAATTAATTTGTAGTGTACGGTATTCTGATTATTTAACAAGAGTATTTATTCGAGCTTGTTAAGTATGCTACGTTGCTAGGAAATGTATACCACGAAATCAATAGGTAATGTAAGTATAGCTTCAGACAAGGGCCTTTATAAATTACATGCTTAATGTCTCGTACGCGTAGTGGAAATAAAGACGTCTGAATGTTAAAAAAAAAGGATCAGCGAAGTTAAAAAAAAAAAGGAAACCCCTAGAGGCCTGGATATGCCTACAATGCGCTACAATTACGTTTTTCGGCATGGCATAATCTCTCGTTACCCTCATGGGAACAAGAAGGGAGTATAAATATGTGAATATTCTTATGTATGTATGTAATAATATGACAAGAGAGGAAAATCGAATGAAATTCAAAGAAAGAAAAGTCCCTTTAGTGACTTGCATCAGCAGTGACGTATCCTGTTTCTGTGATGATTTTGAGTTTGTCTTTTCTTGCTATAATATTATTCTAAGCAATCTCGCTTTGTTGACTTTTATAATACTTAGACGACTAGAGCCAGTGTAGGTGACAAATTGCATGAACACTGTGGTGATTGACTTCTTAGTCCGTTACAACAGTTTTAATTGATTGGTTCCATAGTGCGAAGAGTTTTTAAAGAATCATCAAGAACATCATATTTGTATATTAATGAGTAGGCGATTAATTGTTGTGATGAATAATGCTTACTAATTATGTGCGTTGATAGTAATCATAATTTGTGCCAACGAGCTGTGCGACTAGGCCATGATTACGATTAATGTATCAAGTAGTCCTTTTTTAAATACATATGATAATCTACATGCCAGACTAAAGATCATATTATTTTATGATTATAGTTCGTAAGATTATATAAAAAAATAAAACATTCCAATTTTCGAATCCTAAATTTAAATAAAGACCGAATTCACTGCTGGCCATAGGTCTATATAAAGCTTTCCATCGTGCAAGTTTGTGCCATAGTCATCCATCAACCTTAAATTCTCTTTCGTCTACGATGTGAGGGGCTTGTCCACTCTTCTTTATCGGTACGCGATTTCCCCACCGAAATCATTTTTGACTGTTGGTTCTGCGTGCTATAATGTTCTGCGCCTTTCCACTCTAAACAGTAAATCCTATATTCTGTTTAATTTATGTAATATACATACCAAAAAATTATTTGTGTACAATAATAGTAGCTCTCCGTAAGTGTTATCAATTTTTCTTCAATACGTATTACACTAATATTTATTTTATGGTTATTTATAAGCGTCAAGTAAAGATCAGATCTTTGCCTTCAAATTATGATACGATTTTCGTATCGTATAGTAGCCGGTTGTATAGATTTTTAAAGTATTTGTGGATCACTTATAACATTTTAGTTTATTTTATCTATGTAATATGTAATACACAGGTCTTAAATCTTAAAGGTTCCTTTGCTAGGACTGGCATCTTCCTAACCTCCTCCTAAGGAAAGTTATAATTTATTACATTACACTATGTGCATACTTAGATAGTCCCTACAGTCTAAAAATGTATAGGTACAAAACATTTGAGCACACGCTTAGAAGCGATAAAGAATAGAAATCTAATCACTATCGCGTCTAAACATATTTTTATCTCCTAATCATTCGTGTGCGACGTAAATAGAATATAATATTCTAGAAAAGGTATGACTATGCCGAAAGACCGATTGACTAAGAAACTGATTGTGTCATGTGATGATATTTATACGATGTGCGTGGGAATCGCCGACACGAGACTCATCAGCTATGTGATGACTCCGAGATGCAGTACAAACAATTTTTTACTATGTATTATGTTTTCTGCTAGAAAATATTATGTACAGCCGTGTATTTTAGATGAATTATTTATTACTTTGGTCGTAAAATGTATGTTTTGCAGTTGTTTATTTGTATGCTGTCTATGTTTCTTTGTAATTTATATAGGTTACTTATCCTATAATACGAAAAGGAAATTTATTAATGGAACATCGGATTAATCGATGCTTTTGATTAACTATTAAAGAAAGGAAATATCAATTTATTTACGTAGTCGGTTTAAAATCGAATAAGGGAAAAGTCTTTTTGATTTTTAATTGCTTTCAATGTACTTATTTGTTAGCTGATACAGTTGTCTATATAATCCTAGATCGACATAATTATGTATAATTGGCATTGGCCTTATGTTATAGCCCTAATAATTTCTGCCAAACCTGTAATGAATCATCGGTGCACGTGCGGCCAGTTTGTTTACAAAGTTGTGTTTTGTAACAGCAACGTAAAATGTGTAACAGGCATTTACACTCTTATTAATTTACTGTTGTTTCGTGAACGTAATGATAACATTAGTTGTATTCTTTGTTATGTAACATGTAAAAACAATTGAGATTATAAAATCATTAGTGATGGATTTAGGGATTCTTTTCAATCAATTGATAAAATGATAAAGATGCGGCAATGGTAGTCACTGTGATTATAATTTTAGCTTATTTATGTAGCGCGTGTTTAAGAGAGGCCTATGCACAGCAGTAGACTGCGATACGCTAGTTAAATAATTGATAGCTTATTTTGTTTTAATGACGTGTAAATTCAAAAGAAGAAGCACATTTGACGAAAACTTAGCCGGGCGATAAGCGGCTGCCATGCATGCGACTAATTGGAACACCGACTTGTTTATTACATAAATGGTTGTGTATGGAGACAGTCCTTCCCTTAATGAGATAAATGTCAGTAGTAAAATCCAGTGAAGTTATGACTAAATCCATTGTCATAACAGTTACTATACCCCTTCCAGCGTAAGTTTGGTTTTTTGACAGTTCACGTCCATGAAGTTTCGTAATACCTGCGCATATTTTTCGAACAATTAATATTGTATTTCATGGACGTACCCATGTTTTTTTCAGTTACCATGGATACTTAGTGATGGACACTCATAACGATTACCACCATTATGAAACAAATTACAAATAATCGGTAGAAATAAATGCTATGAATAAACTTGAACTCTTCATAATACGTTAATAAAATGTAAATGATATTTTAGATTAGATATTATAACCCGGGAATGTGTCACGATAAATTATGTATTTTAAAATAATACCTAAGCTAACTATAATTTTATCATTTTAAGCTATAGACTAATTCTCTTAACATAGATAAAGAAAGAAACAATAATAAAATGATAATGTAAGTTGATGTAAGGATCTAAATGTGTAAAATAAAGTAATTTGAGAAATCGAAAAATCGCAATCAAATCAATACAATCGAATGGCATTACATTCGAGATACTGCTGAACGTCACTAACGTCAAGCTGTCAAATGTTGTTAAATATAGTGGAAAGGGTATAATTGAATATGTTACATATAATGCAGTTATGTTATAAAAGCGAATGTGTTGTATTAAAAGTTTCATTTGTTTACCTTTTACGTTTAGTTGTATATTGTGCATGACTCACAGGCAGATGTTTTATTTTCAGTATTACGTATTTTTCTTTCCTTCATATATTCAGCTTTATGAGATTTTTAAACATTACATAATACATCCAATTTATTCTCGCCTATGCAAACTGTACAAGAGAACGATTCTCTTTGATTTACTATGTCTATTTATCTCTTTTATTATTTTAATGTTTTGATGTCCTGAAGATTTTATTATGATATATTCTTTATGATAATATATCTGAATCCTTGGGCACTGTCTACTCTATAGCAATTTTATTTCAATACCTCCTAACAAATCTTGAAACAAAAAAAATATGAGGCAATTTGTTATTTATTTTGCATTAAATGGATAATAATAATTTAGAAATATTACTGTTTTAAGGCAATAGTAGACTATGATCACTATAAAATATCGTATGTCAGCGATACTACGCACAATGATGCGTATAAACTCGTTCAAGGACCTGAAATAATGAGACAACCGTGTCCGGAGAGCATGTCAATAGTTCCGCCTCACCCATCATACTAGAATATCTACACACCTCCCTGTTTATACTATGATTACACGATGAATCATTGCCATAGAACTTCGCACTTTATGTTATACAAAACAACTAAAATAAAAACTTGTGTTTGTGTGACAGTTACGTAAAGATACCATGGCTTCTCGTCCCATGGCAAAGTCAGCTAAGGTAGATTGAACACGGATAATATCGACGACCTCGGTGGCGCGACGGTAGCGCAAGCGGCTGCCGTGCAAGAGGTTGTGGGTTCGATCCCCACGCAGGACAAAAATTTGTGAGATCCACAAATTATTGTCCTGGTCTGGGTTTTAATTGTGTCCGTTAATTGATGTTTGTAAAAGGTCCCCGCGACACAGGGCATGATCCCTAGTGCGGGAGTTGTCTTTTTTAAAAAAGAAAAAAAGAAAAGATAATATTATAATTGTAGGGGCAAGATAAGTCGATACAAAACCCATAATAATCAACCCAGCCGGCATGGTAAAAGTAAGCTAAGTTTTCCTACGGATGTCCGAATTACGCTTCCGCAACTCTGCCAGTGACTTCGTTGTTTTGTTTAAAATCAGAGGAATTGAACCCCTTTAGCCTTTGAGAAAACATGCCTCGGACTTTTTGTATTGTCGTCACTCCTTCTAAACTTTATAGTCTTATGCGTTTCTTCGTAGCCTTGCTCCGTTTTAATATTGTAATAAATCGTTGGTAATTGCTTTTTCTCTGCTTCTTATAAGTGCGTTTCAAATAGGAATAAATACCTAACCGTCAATATTTTTATTTCATTTTGACAAGTCAATGGTCATAAAAATGTAAAGATTACTTTATTTGTTTTGACTTACAGTTTATCAATATAGGAAATTAACTAGCTAAGCACTTCCGGAAAATCCCCTATAAGATGTAAATAAAAAGCGAACAATGATTAATTGTATGAAATGTTTGTTTAGAAAGTCGTTCATCGTGTGGCGGAGACGGTGGTTCCGAGGGCTCAGAGGGGCGTGCGTCCTGGCGCGTGACGCTGGACCACGACCTCGTGGAGACCCTGAGCGCCATCTACCCCGAGTGGTTCAAGCCGCAGCACCGACGAGAGCGAAGCCTCGTGGAGTCGCCGGTCTCACCCTCGTCGCCGCCTCGAACGCCTGTCACACCGCCTTCAGACGATACGTTTAGGTACACCTTACTTGTTTATACTAATAATACCTACCTATTTTAAAGAATAACTTCTTTTTTGGTTTCCCTGAAATACTTTTTTGTTCTACGCAAGATTTGTGTAATGTTTCTACCCCAATGAAAATTGGTTGAAATTTCGAGCATTTCGTGTGGTGATTACTAGATTACTACCCATAATAAGCCGCGATTCAAGAGATGCATTGATTTGTCATTTTCCTATCTATAGATTACAAATTAAATAGTAATTAAGTTGAAACTGAAAAGCATTTAGAAAATTAAAAAACCTTTACGCATATATGTATTTTGAGAGAAATAAATAAAAAAATGTAGGTATATAACATACGGAATACCTAAAGACCAACAGATTTAAAACCAATTTAGCGTACCTATCCCGAAACTCCAAACTTTAATTCTTCTATCCGAATATGGAAAAATTAGACAAAATCTGGGCTGCGACCAAATTCTGGACACAATAAAAACTTGTTTGCAAGCAACGCCATTCCAACCGAATATTGAAGTTCGAGTTTAATTTACTTGAGCTACATGATTGGGCAAGTGGAAATTTAAACCAGTCGAAGTGCTCTGCTTACAATTTTGATATGTTTAATTTCCCCAGAACAATCCAACTATCGCAATGTAACTTGACCGGCCTGGAGTTACTTTTCAGATACGTTCGCGCAAGTATAGTAAATAGGAAAACTATCGCCCCCCGCCATTTAGTTCCAAAAATGACATCTGTAACAATTTCAAGCCGGTCAACTTATATAGCACGTACTTGTACTATTTGATGCACTTAGCACGTGCTTAACACAGTTTTAATTGATTTCAGTAGTTCTGGTGCGGAGGAGATGGCTGGACGGCAGGCCGGCAGCAGCGGTGCTAGCGAGCCGCCGAGCTCGCCCCGCGTCTCTCCGCCCAAGGTGGTTGTCGACGACAGCCCATTACAACCCGCCATGGGAAAACATAAAGAATGTAAGCATCTAAAAGAAATAATTGCCTTTTTTTATAACAAACAATTCTTATTAACGAACGAGTCGCTAGTTATTTGCTACTAAGTTATTAGCATAGACAAGTTAGGCACTGAAAGTATCGGGGGCAAGTTGCCGATCTGGAAAGGTAGGAAAGGCGTAGGGAAATGTGAAAATAAAGGTTTCCGGCATTCTCACTAATTGACACTATTTTACCAGAGCAATACGGTGAATGGCCTAATTGTGTAAAATGATAAAATAAATCTTTTATTATTCAGTGTATTTGGAGATGAACATGAAAATAAAGAGATTTAAGAATCCACATCCTAAGATACCTAAAGTATAGACAAACACAACAGCTCCTAATCACAGACAAATTAAAAGGCTTTATAATATGAAAATCATCGCCCAATATTATAAATTAAACTTCGGCCGTTCAGAGAATGCGTTCCTGACACGTCGCGATTGAACTGACGCAGTAACTTTGTAATGGCGTTGCAGTTACGATAAAAATATTTTTGCTGGTTGTTTATCGTTTTAACTATTGATGAGCATTAAAACAACATTATTATATCAATAATTAATGAATGTTATAATGTTGTGTCAAACTGAGTGTCAAATAACTTGGTAAACAATATTTTTCTAAATCTACACTGCGCTATTACAAGGTTATGTCAGCGCTTTATATTTGTAGTGCTGTGCCAACAATAACAGTGAATAATAGTATCGTAATCTGTTCTTATCGATACAGTTATACTTTATAAAATAATACGTTTTGTTTTTCTTTTCAAGAATTTGAAAATAATGGACTTTAGAATAACTTTTATTAAATATAAAAATAAAAGTACATTAAATACAAAGTAGCATTTTTATATTTAGGTTGAAAATGGTAACCCCAAATGGCGTTATGGGCCGCCATTTTGTGACGCTGAAACAGTCGTCTGTTGTCGTTTCGTGCGCATAGACCACGTTCTTCAAGTGTTTGCGATCTGTTGTTATTTGACTTTGATTGTGTCTTATATTGCGTTCTTTTTACTTTTGGTGCATAATAATGCCTAAACGTGGACAAACATTGAAAACTGGAGCCCGTGAGTTAATTATCAAGCTGCAAGATTACTTTGAGCGGGAGCGGCAAAATGGCGGACCCCTGGTTCCTGTCGAAAAAGTACAAGAACGCGTCTCTCAGGCGCTTGGAGTTAGCAAACGAACGATTACAAATATTAATAAAGAAAAGTTCGGCTCTACTGGCATGGAAGATAATATTTTACGTACTCCGAAGAAGAAACGTAGAACTAAACCCGTGACAGATATTGATACCTTTGACGCCGATGCAATCAGAAATCATATATATGGTTACTATTCCAGAAATGAATATCTCAACAGGATGAAGCTTTTGGCGTCGTTAAGAGAAGCTGGACTGTTTAGCGGGGGTAAAACTGCTTTAACGAAAATCTTAAAAGATATTGGTTTTTCGTATAAAAAAACAGACAAAAGAAAAATTTTATTAGAACGATACGACATCATTTTGAAACGGATAAGTTTCTTGAGAGAAGCAAAAAAAATTGATAACTGGGATAATGTCGTGTTCATTGACGAGACATGGCTAAACGCCAATCACACGGTTTCCCGTTCTTGGACGGATGATACACAAGCGTCGACGTCGAAAGTACCAATGGGTAAGGGGGCTCGTCTGATAATATGCCACGCAGGTACTGCAAAATACGGCTTTGTGGAGAACGCTTTACTGGCATTTCAATCAAAAACCACAAATGACTACCACGAGGAAATGAATGCCAGTACATTTAAAGAGTGGTTCCAGAACGTGCTTTTGCCCAGCCTACCAGAGCCTTCTGTAATATTGATGGATAATGCCTCCTATCACTCGTTTCAAATACAGAAACCACCTACCCAAGCTAATAAAAAAGAAGAAATGGTTGCTTGGTTACAAGCAAAAGGCATTGACGCAAATATGCAGATGCTAAAAGCAGAGCTAATTAAGTTAGTGAAAGAAAATAAAGCGGCAAATGTGCGATACGAAATCGATGAAATGGCTTTGGAGTACGGTCATCGCGTTCTAAGAATTCCACCGTATCATTGCCAATATAACGCGATTGAGCTAATCTGGGCTCAAATAAAAGGTTACGCCGCCCGCCACAATACTTCCCCGCCATTCAGCACGAAAAAGATGATGACCCTGTTAAAAGAAGCCTGCGGGAAAGTCACAAGAGATGACTGGGCAAAGGTTGTCGAAAAGACTAAAAACCTGATTATGGAACATTTTGACCGAGATATCAGGATTGATTCTGTAATTGATAATAATATAATTATACATGTAGGCGAAGATGATGATGAAGACACCACCTCCTCAAGCGAATCGGAGTCTGATTAATATTCTGTACGCACATTTAGTTCAATGTACTTTATTCCATAGAAATACAGATTGTAACTTTGTAAAAAATAATAAATAAAACAATTTTATTATATTAATATTCCCTTTTATTGTTTCCACGTAAAGAACTAAAATATAAATTTTAAATGATTCCGCCAATTTAAAACGGTCTAAATCTAATCATAAAAATAACGCGGCGGTTCATTTTGGAGTAACGGTAACGAACTCGGTATAATGTTGTGTCCATCACTAGTCGTGACTAACTGATAAGTGTCAGGAACGCATTCTCTGAACGGCCGGACAATAGTGAATTATCTTTTCTAAAATAACAATGACTTATAATAATATTTCTGTATCAATTTGTAGTCCACATTATTCGACATTAATTTACACATTGCACCTGTTTATGTTCATCTTAAATGTTAACTATGAAACACAGTTTAAAAATACTAGCTTCTTGATAGAATTTTGTCACGTCTGCCTACATGTGTTTCCATGCGCGTGGAAATAGTTTCCCAATTTCTTCGGCTAGTGATACCAGTGTTAGTTTGTATGTACCGGCAAGTAAAGACGCCCAGTAACCCAGTGTATTCGGCCCAGTGGTAATGAATGTTTCGTCTGTAATACGGTCGCGGCATAACACTAGTTTCCTTGTGCAGTGTTTATTTATATTGGCGCCGAGCCAGCGTTGTCCGCCCATCGCCTCGCTGCTCGCCGCTTGTCTACACGCAAACAAGAATATAGCTCTGCCCGCATACGTTCAGTTGCAAACTTTATCGATATAATCTTTGTAAATCGATCGACGTATCGATCACGTCGTACTCGCACGCGACACGCTACGTCAAAAGTTCGTCACCTGGCATCATACACGTTATTCTTTATAATCAAATGTCAATGAGTACCCATTGTTGTATGCTAAAGGTAATGTGTACTAATGAAGTTATCATACTGGAACATTGTATGCTCAGTCTTAGTCAGATTTTTTAATAAAACCGTCGCCGGTACAAGGGGAAAATATTGAGGATAATATGTATATGTATATACCTAAATTCAAATCACTGCTGACGTTGAAGTTGTAAACAAGTCTTTATGTGTTATTTTTCAGCTTTAAAAGTGAAGCTAATGATGAGGAGACCTATTAACCAGCTGGTTGCACAAGGAATAATGCCGCGTAAGTGAGATTTATTATTTTATATTTAGAAGGTAGAATCAATACATGAAAAATCTTTGGTAATAATATTTTCAAAGAATTATGTCAGTAATGTTTGTGGAGGTATCATATACAAAGAACAATGTAAACTTATGACGGAGTGCATCCATTACATTACATTGTTACACATACCAAATTAATGTTTGTTTTCTAAATATAAAGGCGAGAGTCATTACCAAGCTTTCCAACAAAAATGTTATTAATGTTTATGTTTTTTTTCGTTCAATTTTAAACTAGCAATTATCCTTGGACTATTTATTCATTTCGAAGATTTTAAATTTTAGTATCATGTCCACCTAATGTACTTTTTATTTTACAGCGCTAAAAACTCCGCCGGCATATTTTGAACAATGCAAGCAATTGGAAAGAGCGAAAACAGGAGATCTATTAAAAGCCAAAATTCAACGTCGGCCTGACCGACAAGAACTAGAACGGAGACATATTTTAGAACAAGTATGTATGATAATATATCACTACTTTATTTAAAACTAATAATATGAATGAGCATCTAAAAATTTAAATGATTCTGTTCACCGACATTGTAGACTATTCTAATTGTAGCTTTTCAAATTATCATATCAACTAAGGTATGTCGGAAACATTTAGAAGAGGCATAAAAAATGCCAGCTATAGTCATCTCATCCATTGATCCAAAATCATGCTCGTAGTTATATTAATACCATGATTTTTTCTCAATCAAAAGCTAAAACTATTTTTATTATTAATTGTAAATTGTTTCTTTACAGGAAAGCCATGTAGATCCTAGTTTAGCTGAAAAACAGCGAATGTTGAAGAAAGCTCGCCTCGCGGATCAATTGAATGATCAATTATCACATCGTCCCGGTCCGCTTGAGCTCATTAAGAAAAATATACTACATACTGAGGAGACGATCGAAACTGCCGTCAAAAGTGGAACACTCGCGTTCAAAGCGACGAGCGAGGGAGCCTCGGGCAGGCCCCAGCATCCCTCTTCGTACTGCGGCCCTCCTGAGGAGGTGTCCCCGTCGCCCTCACCACCTTCGACACTATCACCTATTAGTGTCGCGTCACCTCCGCAACACCCGGCACCCGGGAAAGATAAAAATAGAAAGAAAAGTAAACAGAAGCAACAACCAAAGGCGAGGTTTAAGTTTCACGAGTACAAGGGGCCCCCGAATGCACAAAAAGCTTCGTCTCCACCAGGTTCGGTCGAGACACCGTATGAGTTGCTACTACAACAGCAACAACTACTTCTGCAGCTGATGTTGCCAGCGTCTCCCGCCCCCTCCTCCACGTCAGTCGCGTCAGACTCGAGCGACGCGTTCTCAGCCCCTCCGCCTCCTCCCCCTCCGCCCGCACCTCTCACGCCATCGCTGCTCGCTTCAGCTCGTTTCGAGGACATGAAAGTGTCCGACCTCCGCGCAGAGTGCAAGAGACGCAATCTCCGCGTGTCCGGACCGAAGCCGCAGCTGATAGACCGACTGCGGCCCTTCTTACTCGAGAAGCAGCCGGAGGAGCCGCCGCGGTCACCGGCCTCGATCGCGTCGGTCGCGTCGCCCGAGGTGAAGTCGGAGCCGGAGTCGCCGGAGGACATCGTGCAGTCGCAGCGGCGACAGATCGAGGAGCTGGAGCGCAAGCTGGAGGCGTCGCGCCAGCAGCTGGAGGCGGTGCGGCGCGACGCGGCGGGCGCGGCCGCCAGCGAGCAGTCGCGCCGGCTGCTGCAGGCGCACCTGTGCGTGTCGCAGCTACGTGCGCAGCTCGACGCGCTCACGCAGCCGCCCGCGCCGCGCCTGCTGCGCCTGTACACGCAGCCGCCGCCCAAGCCGCCCAGCCCCGCCTACATACTGAACGGCGTCAAGGTCGTGCCCATCGCCATCCTGCCCACCGCGCACTACGAAACGCCACCGACCCCGCCGCCGCCCCCGCCTCCACCTCCGCCGCCGATGCCTCAGCACCCGCTGCAGGATCGCACCGAGAACAGTCAGATCATGGACGACGTGCTGGAAATTCTCGTCGAGAACGGTGAGCTGCCGCCCTCGGCCGTCGGCGACGCGACTGTCACCGCGGCGCTCAACGCTACCTACAGCCCGAACACTCCCCCCGCGTACACGACGACGGACGTGTTGACCGACGACGTGCTGAACGATAACCATGTTCGAGATTCTCTCGCGGCGGACGAACTGCAGCGGGAGCTCGACGATATCCAGAACGAAATAATGAACCATGCGGATCTTCAGGGTGTTAATATCGGTAATAGATGCGATCCTTCGGCAGACATCGATGCGGATCTCGCGGTAGATCTGTTGTCGAACGGGGAATTTCATGCAGACTTCGGTTCAGATCCCAACTCGGCCGACAATGACGACTTCTTCGGCAGTCTATTATCGGGAGACGGCGGAGACCGAATGGAAGAGAAGTCCCACATGGCGATGGACATCGGGGAAGACGGCCCCGAGAGAATGAGTATGACTCCGTTGACCAACGGCGACATTCTCGACCATTCGAGGACCGGGTTCGAATACATGGACGATCTGTCGCTACCGTCGTTTCAGAACGAGGACACGAGGCAGGACGTGTTCGAGGAGCGGCCGGGCGAGTTCGACTTGAAGGACTTCGGCATAGACCCCGGCGCGCACATGCACGTGGACAGCGACACGTTCGACTACATGGACACGGAGATCATCCCCAACCTGTTCGGTCGCGGGCACGTGCCGCAGTGCGACCCGCTGCTGGGCGGCGCGCTGGCCCGGCCCGCGCCGCGCCCCGCACACAAGCTGTACTCGTGGGAGCGCATCGAGTTCGACGCCACCTGACCGCCGCCCGCCGCGCTGCTGTGTCGTGTGACGTGTGCGTGTGACGCGTGACGTGCGTGTGACGCGTGACGTGCGCTGACGTAATGTTCGCCGTCAGATCGCCGGCTGCACGGTGGCCGGCAGATCCTTGTCCTAGTCTCCTCTCGTGACTTGTTCTTCCAGAACCTTTGATTACAAAAGTAGACTTAAGAGATTGATGTTGTGAAACACCAAGTGTTTACGTTTATATAGACTTTGATTTATTTATATGATTAGAGTACGGTACTTAATAGTGGTATGAACGTATGTGTCGCTAGTTGATAATAGTCGAATGGTTCGTATATTTCGTTAGTGAGCGTTTGCGTGCGTCACCTCGCGTGAGCCGCGACACACTTGGCTCACTTTATTGTAAGTCCGTTTTATTTACTATTTATAGGTATAATTATTATCTACTTATGTATATATTGCAAATAATAATACTCAACATAGTTGTGGATTTCTGCATTCCGCCCGATGACTAAAACTTAGGGGAAAAATTATCATAAGAAAAGTTGTTTTTGTTGAATTAAATCACAGTCGATCTATGAGACACCTGGTCACGTACACATTGTGTTAATTATAATAAATATGATATAAAATAATTAAGATTGATGTTGTGTCAATTATGAGAATCCTTTGGACGCTGTCTCTAGCGCACGGATTACTATTTCCCGAATCAATAAGCGACATTCCAGTCTTGTTGAAGTGCAAAATGTGGCACAAGGGCACTTGTCTCACACTTAATAAATAATACTATTATTTGTTTTAAATATTTTGACCAAATTAATCAAATCTGTTTTAAGTTTAGTTAAAATTTTAAAATTTAGGAAAATAATGAGAACAGAATGCACATTCACAAACCATCGTCATGGGTGGGACCAGCTTGGGAACAATGTTAGATATTCATTTAGTTAATTATTTGGAGCCGATGGCTCCACTCGCTACGACAATTATGCAAGCACACTTGACTCACCTGATGTACCAACAAGGAGGTTAAATCTACTAAAATATACTAGTCTGAACATTTCTTCTCTATGTTGTAGCTTAATTATAATATCTTTGCAAAATTATTGTAATTATTTGATTTACCTAGAAGAATTATCTTAACTATTGTAACAACATAACATTCTTTAAAAATGTATCATTCCATTATATTGTCTAAAATGTAGGATAGGTGCGCGCAGTTATAAGTTTACGCTTGATTACGCAATTTACATTTGATGGTAATTTGTTTGTATCATGAGACCATAGAACGACCAATTTGTTTAATGACAAGCAAGATACATAAATGTTGTTCGTCCAAGTAGCATTTATTGCGTAGTCTAGCTTTTAATGTATAAATCATTAGATTGTTGTTGCTTCATACAAGGTGACGTATTTAAAACTCATTCACTAACTAACCTCAGTTTGCTTGCATAATTGTTGGAAAGTATACCTAATTATAATTTATTTATTTATAAAGCCCTTACAAGTGTACTTACTGGTTTTTAGTTTCTGTTATATTCATTACTATGTGTGAGTGTTTTTACTAATGTATTTTATAGTATATCAGTTTTTGTCTAGCGTTTAAACCTTTGCTTCACTAGTAAGGATTTAGATCAAGCTAAATTTGAAAATCGAAAATATATTGCCATTTTATGCATTTACAATTTATTTAATTTTTGAATACTTGTTGCTACAACGAATAATTACAGTTTTACTGCCCTGCGTGCCAATATATTCAGTATTATGTAATATGTTTCTCTACATAGCTCATGGTACGGCAAACAGTTCAATGATTTAGTATACGTAAGTATTTCACATATTATATCTTGTATATTGGTTGCAGAGTGATTAGAAGTGAAGGATTGGCTATGCGTCTGTACTTTGTACAAATAAGCAATATTTTATTAGAGTACATTCACATAAGGATTGGTGCTATTTAAAACTTAATATTGAACTTATATAATGTAAAATTAATATTTTCGCATAATTTGTATATTGGATTTGTAAATGTGTGGCTCTTAATATAGTAAATTATTAACATGTTACATCTACATAATATCGTAAGTTCGGACTTAAAAAGTATTCGAAAACATGCATACAACCAGTACAAGGGTAGCTTACAAAATTAAAAACAGGGCTCGCAAATTGTAATTTGCTTTAATTTATAAGTAATATTCCATTATCTAAGTGAACTATACGGAACATTTACTCTTAGATTTAAATATAAAAAATCTATTTGCTCATTATCGAAATTTTACACATATTAGTCAAATGTATTGGAATCATTTATAGAAGATTCTTTTGTCATCTGATCCGATAAATATAATAACAGGCCTAGTATTAATTTAGCTTTGTATTCACTCTTTCTGCAAGAGTTTAGTTTAAATGTATTTAACGAGATACTAAGTGAGATTAATGTTTTGATAAATAGCATATTATCTGCATATTTGTTATTATTGTTGTAATTATTTTAGGAGAGTTTTAATATTTGTTTGTAAACTAAGTTATACCCAAAACCGACTTAATAAATATCATGTATTAATTTTCTAAAGTGAACACATTCGGCTTCTTTAAACTAATGCTTGAATTACTTACATAATGGATATGAGATACCTTATGTTTATTTAGGCTATTTTATGAGTATTGGGCTTTAAGCCAGTTTATCTGTAGAGCCAAGTATTCAAATAAAATAATGTTTAATGTGATAACCACAGGAGTCGGAACTGTAGTTTAACTGGATAGTTTTTTTTTACCTTGCCCCATATTGAAGCCTTGTAAATATTTATAAGCCTTTATTAGAATATGTTGATTAAAAAAGTTTTTGACGATAATATTGTTTCATTTTAGTATGCTACCTATTAAGTAGGGAGTTTGTGGGATTATCCACTAGTTTTTAATTTAATCAATACTAAAAAATAATAATATAATATAATAAGTTGCCAATAAGCCAGATATTGTGGTGATAGATCGGTCAGAACGCCGTGCAATGATAATCGATGTCACCATTCCTCATGACGAGAATCTTCAAGCAGAAAAAGACAAACAAACGAAATATTTGGACTTGGCTCACGAGGTTGTCGACATGTGGAATGTTGATTCGGCGATCATTGTTCCGATAGTACTTTCGGTGAATGGACTTATTCCAAAGAGTCTCTATCAACATCTAAGGAGACTCGCTTGACAGTTGGATCATAGGTCTGATGCAGAAGGCAGTACTGCTTGACACGGCACGTATTGTGAGGAGGTTCCTATCTCTGGAGCCCTAACCACCAGTAGCTTGGTCCCTGTACCCGATGCTGGTGGGT
Source organism: Schrankia costaestrigalis (assembly GCA_905475405.1). Lineage (NCBI taxonomy): Eukaryota > Metazoa > Arthropoda > Insecta > Lepidoptera > Erebidae > Schrankia > Schrankia costaestrigalis. Next base: position 12,057,154 of record FR997838.1, read on the forward strand.
CTACCTTTTTTTTATATTTTTAAATGTCTATAATTTTATATTTATATTTAAAAATGTAAATAAATGTGAAAAATGTAAATAAAGATAATATAATAATAATAATATAATTATAAAGAGGCTTTGTGTGTTTGTGACGTTGTACGGGTTAATCTCTGGATCTACTGAACCGTTTTTAAAAATTCTTTCTGTGTTGAATAGTCCATTTATCGGGGAGGCTCAGTCGCAGAACGTACCTTTCGCAAAATGCACCCCGTGCGCAAAACGTACCTTTCTCATAATGCACCTTTCGCAAAATGCACCCTTCTCATAATGTACCTTTCGCAAATTGCAACTTTCTCAAAATGCACCTTTATCTTATTAAACGGTACGTAGTTTACAAAATGTACACTTATTGCAAAAGATATTCTTCTATTTGGTTTCCATACAATCGTGTTCCAGCTAAACTATTGCAATACAGATAGGTTTAATTGTCAAGTTCGACTCATTTGGTTAGGTTAGGTTAGAACTGTAACCCTTCGGAACCGACTCGCTGTTGTTTTACTTGCCCATTACAGATAGATTTTTATTGTCAAATTCGACTCAGTAGGTTAGTTTAGGTTGCAATTAAATAGGTTAAGTTAATAATATTAGTAAGAGATAAAAGGATTTAGTTTATCTGGATATCGTTTGTTTGAATTTCAAAAATTTTGATTTGAAAAATCTGGATATTTGTCTGGATTTCAATAACTGTATTTCAAATTGTGACATGCAAATATTAATGAGATATATAAAATGCATCCCTATTAAGTACCTAACCGTATTTTGTGCACAGTAATACAATAAGTTAAAGGTGCATTTTGAGAAAGGTGCAATTTGCGAAAGGTACATTATGAGAAGGGTGCATTATGAGAAAGGTACGTTTTGCGCACGGGGTGCATTTTGCGAAAGGTACGTTCTGCGACTGAAGGTAACGCGTTTTATTCGCCGCACAACGAAGAGGGCACGGGGCAGCTAGTTTCTTATAATTCCATGAGCCTTTGATATTGGCATTTCATCCTTTGATTTTGGTAGTTTAATTGCCTTAGTTGCCTTTTACGATACCCAGGGGATGTGTCTTGTGGATGGATGGGGAATCTTCTGTGTAAGTTCCTTGGTCATAAAACGAACAAGATGAGCAGAGACCAGAAAAAAAAATGACCGGCCAAGTGCGAATCGGACTTGCGCACCGTTCCTTTTAAACCTGTATAATGTAAGTAAAAAGTAAGTACCTATGTCAAGTTTAAAGGTCAATTTCTATGTTTCTGGACTTACGATTGAATTTAACAGAACCCAATAAAATATTCGCTATAATAACACCACGCTAAGACCAAAACTTTTTTTTTCAAATTTTTACTTTGAAGCCTGACCTATGGGCTTTCTCAAAGGGCAATGGAGAGAGCTATGTTAGGAGTTTCCCTGCGTGATCGAATCAAAAATGAGGAGATCCGCAAGAGAATCAAAGTAACGTCATAACCGGTTAAAGTGGCGGCAAGCAGAGCACATAGCGCGGAGAACCGACAGCCGTTTGGGCAGAAAGATTCTGGAATGGCGACCGCCTACTGGAAAGCGCAGTGTGGATGAATGAGGGAGGTTTAGGACCGCACAAGGTGGCAATACTTAGAGAAGGCCTTTGTCCAGCAGTTGATGTCGATTGGCTGAGAAAACGATAAAAAAAAAGTCGTCAAAACCTCAAAGGCAGAAAAAGGACAAAGATCGGCTAAGTGCGAAAGTCGGCGAATGGCGAATAGTCCAATATGATGATGATGATGATAACTTTGTATGAACAAGTTTTTTTATTATTTTATTTATTTTTAAATTTAATCGCGGACGAAGTCTCGTTCACAGCTAGTGTAATTGTATGTATAGGGATCCCTTTTTTTCTCATAACAGTTTTTGTCCTAATTTAATTTGTCATAACAAGTTAGGCATAATTGTCCTTGTCATAATAACAGTTTGCCATAATTGGTTTTTAGCATACTATGTTTGTTGGCATAATCTCGTTTTACCATAATTTCATTTGTACTAATATAGTTAGCCATACCTAATCGTCCTCAGTCATAATATTTTGCCATAATAAAAAAAAATGTTTTAAGAACCCCGAGTTAGAGCAGTCCGACTAGGATAGGTTAGGTTAGGTTTATTCTTTAAGCCACCCAGAGGTAGGAGACCCGCGAAGCTAGGCTGGTAGTCCTTTTCTTCTCCGAATGTCGATCGTCCGAAAATCATAATCCCTAACAAGTATACTATAATCATCACTTTCCATAATGTTTGCGTATACGAAATCGTATATTACCTACCTAATCCTATTTTTTCTTGCTATAAAGTCACATGTCCTTAAATAAAATATTAGGGCAAAAGTCAGAAACAGTTGGTTAGGTTAGGTTAGTATGGTGACCACAACGCGAAACATTTAGCCAGAAACATTTTTTTTTATGTAAAACTAGAATATAGTATTTATATTTTTTAAATATTTATAAATTTATTAATTAATTATTTTTTAATTTTTTTATTTATTTTTCATATATTTTTCCCCAGCTAGGTGGACCACGACCTCATAAAGGTCTTTGGGTCGGACTGGATGCGGAAGGCGCAGGACCGAGTTCTGTGGCGCGTATTGGGAGAGGCCTATGTCCAGCAGTGGACTGCAATAGGCTAGTTGATTGATTGATTGAAATATTTATAGCAAAAAAAATTAGGTCATGTTTAGGGATTTAGGTTTTCGGACAAGTGATATTATAAGACATGAATTTAGGGCTAGCTACTATTCGGGCTCCGTCGAGCTCATTTGGCGTTATGTCTAATGAAATTATGGCAAGTATCAGTACGGCATAATGAAATTATGGCATTAAAAATTATGGTAAAAGACTATTAGGATTAAAAAATTATATATTAAAAAGTTATGCCAAATGATTATTATGCGAAACGTATGTTAGGACAAGTAACATTATGCAATCTTAAATTATGACATAAAATCTTAGGAATAAAAATAGAGAACCTATGTATAGCGGTGGAGCTTAAGGGATAAATTAAAAAAAAAAAAAAAAAGTCATTAAAAGAAATTTTTGAAAAACAACCGCTGAAACTTTGTTAAAATGTAGGCTTATTCACATTAACCAATAAAAAACTAAAATCATTAAAAGCACAATTTCGCTGTGAAAAAAAACTTAATCGAGGCCGATTTTTTTTTAGTAACTTTATCAGCTGATGATCGGATCTGCTATCAGTGCTATCCATGAGGGAAAAGTATTATTGTTAAAATTTTCATAAGGGATAAAATTATCCTTTTCAACTAATACACGCGGGCTCCCTGAATTTGTATTGTGAAATACATGAAATGAATAATAATCTGTTCCAATTGTAAGTTTAATGTAGTCTATGCTCACGTCATTACGACAATTCAGATGTCATTGTAAATCTTTGAAAACATCCAGATTTTTGAAGATATCAAGAAAAAATAAGGTTTTTAATTCTAATTGGTAATGAAAATAGAAGTGGCTATAGAAAATTCTGTTTGTGGAGTTCAATAGAATAATTTAAACTTTTTTCAGGTCCAGGTATTCTACAATGGTTTAAAAAATCCTCAATTTTATTGGAAGGGAGCTACCTAAACCATATTAATTGATTATTGTTTTGAATTTCTATTATTTATACGCGTAAGCATTTTCGTGGTCTCCTTGTAGAACTAGTAAACGGTATTATGATATTAGCTGAAACATTGGTCTTTTCTTTGAGTTTAATAGATAGTGGTGGCATATTATTCCTGCTAGTATACTATATAATAACTCTGTCTGACCTAGAATGTGATTATTTAAATTCACAAGAATGTTGCGACAAGCTTAATTATTGGGTTCTGCCAAAATATATTGCACATTCTTTTATTACATTTATATTACTACTACATGGTCATGTTATTTTATTTCTGTTCAATTTGCCAATGTTTATATGGCTAACATTCGAATACTTTACAGTACCACAGGGAAATTTAGGTGCATTTGATCCTGCAGAGATCCACAATAGGGGGCAGCTTAAAAGACATTTGAGGGATGTAATGATTTACATAGGTTACTATTTAATATTCTTTTTCATATATCTTTATTGCTTTATATTAGCTATACTTAAAGGAGACCCAATAAATAGATCTGGAGAAGATCAAATAGTTACAGAACTATAAATAAGTTCTTATTAAAAAAAAATGTTGGAAGAACACATTGATGATAATGGTGCAGGGAGTGTCACATCTGAAGATGAGTCCAAGTGTGAAAAGCTTTACTTACCAGATCACATCACAGCTTATTTAGAAAAGAGAGACTTGTCAAGAGATTTAGCACCTCTGTCATGTGACAATATTTTGTTGGAAAATATTACAGCTAACTATGTTATAGCAAAGAAGATAATAAGTAATTTAACTTGGCAAGATAAACTGCTGTGTAAACATGTATGTTCTATGTGGCACTCTGCTGTGGTTACTCTGCAGAAAGAACAATTAAGTCCTGCTGACTTCTCTATAAGTTTGAGAATGCCCAGTATTAAGAATGGAATCAAGTTTTTAAAATCCTCTGATTTTTATACTGAACCATTAGCTGTTTTTGTAGTTACTAATAGTTCAGGATTTATAACATCAAGCAGATGTGAAAGTTTAGTACCTAGTCCATGTGAGCCTCCTTGTGAAAAGGAACACTACCGTAAGTACTATGTCTTATTGTTATACTAGAGATATACTTATTTCTATTAATCCCAAGATCTTCACTTTACTTTAAAATACCCTTAACCAGATTAAGGTTAATTTTCAACACAAATGTAAATTTGTTTATGAAATTAATACAATACAAAATAATATTGTTGTACCATCTTCAGCTGACCTTTAATGTTAAGACTTTACACACTAAAATGAATAGGTTTACCTCAAAAGTATCACTTAATTAATTGAAATGTTATTAATTTCAGTGATTGATATGATTTACCAACAAGTTGCTGCTCCAAAGAATTGTATGCTAACAGTAACAGCTTGTTTTGTATCATACTTGCCTCTAGTGCAGCCCACATATGAAAATGCTATAAAGCACAAGATGTTTATGGAACCTGACCCTTTCATCGGTGGATTATTTATACCGGTTATACCCAATGTTAAGTTTACTGTCCTAGATATAAGATCAGTAAACTGTATTCAAGAGGATTTCTATGATGTTGTGGATAAATTGACAGAGACTCAGTACATAAAAGGAGCTCTAGTATTTGCCAATGATAATTACTTGTTGCATTCAGTAGAAGACATAATATTTTTAAATTATTTTAAGACTGTGTAAGTATGACTTGTTTTTTGAGTTACTGATCTTCATTTTTATCTTTTAACTGCATCAGTTTTCTACAAAATGAAGCAAAGTATAATATAACCCATCACTGATATGGAAATTACTAATATGTGCAATTATTCAATAAATTTAACTTATTTTGCATGTATATAAAGTGTTAATTTAGTAAACACCATCATCAAAATATAATAAAATTTATTTTTCATTTCAGACAACCGGATGTACCTTATGCACTTGGAGGTTGTACAGTAGAAGACACCATGTCTGACCAGTCAGCAATTAATATTATTATAGATGGACTAAATGAGGGCAAAGAATATATTAGTGATAATCTTGTATCTATAGGACTTTTTTCAGTAACTAAGAATGTAGATGAAAATAGTTGTAATTTTGACATGTATTCACTTATATTAGAATCATCGGACTGGTCAAAACCTAAAATACAGACTTCTATTAATGAGGTATGTTACACCTTCTTATATTTTTATAATACGAGTGTATTATGTCACCACTTTGTGTACCTTGTAGTCAGATTAACAGACTAAAGCGACATTTGGTACTCTGCTGTAGTGGCTCTACAGAAAGAACAATAATAAGGCTTGCTGATTTCTCTATTAGTTTAAGAATGAACGAATTTTGCAGGTCTATGGTTACAGTGGGACTTGGGCTGATTGCATCTACTTTAATTGTTCTAGTAGTAAAACTATAGAATAGGGCTTAGGATATGACAGAGTAAAATTAGATAGACATAATATCTATGAAGACAAGCTAAACTAGAAATTTATATTTAAAAAAAAAAAGTCTGAAATGTTTTGCCTTTTGTTTCAGTTTGCAAAGAGAGTGCCGCAATTTGAACACAGCGTGGCTATTAAGTTGTCATGCGTGGGTCGCGATCAAAAGCACGAAATTGAACAGCAGTACTTTAGAGCAGTCTTTCCAAACACGAGAATAATCGGTTGCTATGGTAATGGTGAACTAGGAGTGAATCATCCTGCTAAACCTGACCCTGAAGAATGCCCCAAAACTGTGAAGAGGCACCGCAAGGACCCAGGACCACAATATGGTGTTATGTATTCATATTCAACAGTATTCATGTATATTGGTTGGGGTAAAATTTTATATCAACCTGAATCTACGTAAAGTATTTATATTATTTTCTGAGTACATGTTAAGATTAGTACTAATATAAGGTATTTGGTCTGCACCTAAGCTTTTACTAATTAGACAGGCGCAGGACGCTGTATGTTATAATACATTTATATTCAACTAAATGTATAGAATTTTGATAGTGTAGCGGTTAGGTATCAGTCAATCGACAAACACATAAAAACTCTTTTCAATTTGTTTGATTCTGTATGTATTTATGGTGTTCATTGTGTTAATATATATGTGCTCTAATTAGCATATCACAGAAACCCGGAATGTACCTCCATCTTAATAATAGATACGTATTTTATTAATTACCTTAGTCAAGAAAGTAAGCAACTGATCTTAAACTTAGGGCAACCTCTATCCGAGCTATACCTCTGAAACTATGTACAAATTGAAATGTAATAAATCTATATTAAGTTTGTAGAAACAGCATTTTTATCGTTTTCAAGTTATTCTCTGACATCCAGACAGACGGATGTTAATTAAAAAAAATATACATTTTCTAGCATTTCTAGATAGTTTTCGCGAAGATATTTTTCAATGTTTATATATGATTTTTTACTTTTACAGATTTATAGTACGTTATAAATTAGTAAATGGTTGGCGACAGGTTCACAATCGTCTAGATACTGGTTGTAAAACTTTGTAAACTATTGTATTTTTTTCACCTGATTTGATACATTCATAGTTTTGTTGTTGTATACGAATTGATCAATTTTATTGTGTAATTTGACTTTGTCTAAGTATCTGATATGTATGTAAGCTTTTATTATTGCATAATGCTAAGATATTTAATATTGTGTTAGGTGTTTGCTCTCTGTATGTTTGTCTGTATATACTTTATAATAAACTTGTATAAGGGTAACAATTTAGTGCACACAATGTATAGTATGATGTGTACATTGCGTCTAATTTGCACATACGTAAATACATAACCTCACGCCTTATCCCGTCCGGGGTAGGCAGAGACGGCAGAACGCCACCTGTCACAATCCTGGTAAACGGATTGGGCCTCGTCCACTTTGCACATTTCAGAAAGTTTTAACAAAATTGGACTACTTTTGCTAGTTCAAAGTAATTTTACTTACTAGCGACAGAGTGAAATAAATGTTTCGACTACCCATCCTTTGCTTTCATTTGTGGACAGTATTTGAGCTTTCCGTCAAGTTCAATACAGTAATGTATTGTATTTCTATAAAAAAAACTTTTGACAAGTTGTTAATTTTGACTACAATATACATCGTGTACATTGTTGTCTAGGTGTCTACTTATAAATTGCGTAAAACTGTACAATATTATTAAACCTGAATAAGCCTAAATAATAATTAAACTTATGATTGTTAGAGTAGGTACACAAATTAGAGTTTGAATAAATGGTTTTACTGTAACTATCTATTGATTGTGCAATCTAATAAATTATGACTTGGATTTTTGTGTTTTTAATTTGACGATTACCATGGCCTTGGCCCATGTATGTGGTCCAGTGCCTTGATCCTCAGGATAGATGTAAGATATCGAATATGGTTTAAAATCATACAATGCAATGTAGTCTCAAACTAAGCAGAGCTTGTGCTATGGGTACTGGACTATAGATAAACTTACTTCAATACTTTATTTTTGCAAATACATACATGATCATTGAAACACCTATACCACTTCAAACAATTATGTTCATGCACACTAAGATTTGCATTGAGTGGAAATCGAACCCGACACCTCTGCGTAGAAGCCATGTAATAATATGACGACTACGCCACAGAGGTCGTCAAAGGACTAAGTGCATCCATAATCCCAACAATTAATCCACAGGCATCACTCGTAGCGGGCCTCGACGCACGCCTCTCGCGTAGTCTGTTTAAAGTTTGTATCGATTATTATCGTATAACTTGAATCTTTAAGGATTAACCTATTCAATTGGACCTACTTTAGTGGCTTGTAAGCACTATCGTTAAAGAAGTGTCAATACTATAAAAGGTATTTAACGGAAATTACACAGAACCTACACCAATGTAGCTCATTATCTAATTGTAAGTTCTAGAATAATGATACAAAACAATTTGTTAAAATAGAAAAAAAATAAAAAAAAAAAATTTTTTATTTAAATTTTCTGCTCCAAGTACATACTGTTTCTTTGATTCTCACCTCATGATTAATGTACTTTAGCATCAGCATCCTAAATCCGGAATGACACGTTGATTGATCGATTAAAAATTAAAAACTACCATCACACTTCTTTTCCCTTCCTTAAGATCCCGGATTTTTTAAACGGTAGTGAAAAAGGCTTCTTCTAAGGCCCGCTATAAAGGAAACATTCATAGATTCTAGTGAACGTCATAAAAGTACCTACTTAGTAGGCATTTTTTTTAATTAACATAATAGCTTCATAAGTACTTTCTCTTGTCTTCATATTTTAAGAACCTAATTACCAGTGTAGGTCGTTCCTTCATTTGCATTTAACTAAAAGAAGATTCTAATGATCGTATAAGGGAGTCATTCAAAAAGAGAGTTACATTAGCATTGTCATTGTTTCACCAGTCTCGCAACTGAATGAGGTTTAATGAGTTGTTTAAACGGCATTAAGCGTTACGTGTGGGAAGTGGGATGAGACGCGGATTGCATACTGGTACTCGTTTACCCTTATGTGTAACGAAAATTGTACATAACGACTACATAGCCCAGTAATTAACGTCTTGGATTGTAGGTGAGAATAAATGATAGTGCTGTTATAAAACGATATAATCTGTTACAGGTGTTTTTTAGTAACTTAGCTTTATCATTTAATTTAGGCAAACTTAATTATTAGATTTAAAAACTAAATTAGAACGAAGTACAGCTGGCTCATTAATTTTATTCAATGGTAGTCAAAAGGATAAAATATTATAAAAACAATAAAATTTCTTAATAAACTATGGGATGAAATCGGTGTCATAAGTATTATTATGTAAGTATAGGTACGTGTACGGTGTACATAAGTTCTTATAGATATTGACTTAGATATTTCCAAGCAGTAAAAGCACGACATGGTTCGCGCTTTCATACTGGTTGAGATTTGAAAGCCTCTATGATTCAGGAAGACATTCAAATCATCGACGAACAGGTGTGACGGCCAGTTACCTACCTAGTTTTACTGCGCTCACTGTGTGTATTCTCAGACAAATTGAAACGGTCCTATAAAACTAATTATGCGAAATTTAAATGCCACCATTTCTGCCTCGTTGGCTTTGGTCCCCGCTATTATTGAGGAAATGGATTTTTAAATAAGATATGTTGCTGCTAATATGGGTAAAGAGTGTAAATTCCCTAGAGAAAACGGAATAATATTTACAATTAAGCCTCTAATAAGTAACTACAGTAACTTCTCGCGTTTAAATTAGAATGGGATTTAACCTAATCATGCTAGATTAATCAGTAGTTAAGTAAAGTTACATACCTACCTCTAAGTAAATTATTTTCCTGGTTGGTTAGGATAAAGGACCCGATAATTTCTTTTAGATAAGGGCTCTGTAGTAATTTAAGTTTATAATGTAGGTACAAGAGGTAACCTAACAGGTTTACCTAATTGCAAGAACTATCAAACCTATTCCATAAACACAATTGCCGCTATATACCAGCCTGGAACGGCCGGCAATTCTATGATTTTATAAGCAAATTCTACCATTTTCTCACTGCTACGAATCTTTGAGATTATTGTTGTGGACAATAAAGACGATCTCACGGAAACAGACATAGACGTTCAACAAAACTAAAATGGGACCGTAAAGATATCAGAAATGTATAGGCAAATGCTGTAATAAATAAATATAAATATTCCTCACACTTTCACACAACGCCATCTAGTCCCAAAAAAATAAAATAAAGAAAGACTAATATTTTGTCATTCTCTATGTGGTGACGGAGCGGAGTAAGAATACAATATGTCACCAACCTATCAGAATCTCATCTCATGCGTGTCGTACAAACCGACTAAGGGACTATCCGTGAATATTATCTTTGCGTTATAAAAAGAAGGAAAACTTGAAATTAAACCCTATACCAATCCGTTTGGCCAGCGTGGTATTAGTAGGCCAAGTATCCCTCCTTCACGGTAGGAAACCTGTCCCTGCAGTGCGACATTTATGGGCTATTATGATGGATAATTGTCATGGGCCTGGATGTCGTTTGTAGCCATTAAACTAATAATATAATATTAGTTTAACGTCTGAAAAGAATTACGAAACAAGGCTTCATTCCTAGTACGCGAGATATTTAACTTTAAACTTCATCTAGATCCGTAGTGAAAACGAATGAAACTTAATCGTTAGAATGAAAACGTTACTGTCACTCGCGGTTTACCTACGAAAGTGCATATATCACTATGTCATATATAAGTGTGAGCTTTTATATATCGAGTATGAAAGTGCGAGGTGAAATCTAGCTACTGTATACATTAGTCTTTTATAGCACCACTTAGCGTCTCAGTTCGAATAACTTGCTTAGGTAATCTACGATGAGGTTGGTCACGTGGTGGACTATAGACAACTTAATGTCATAATGATTACTTTCACTTATAATAAATTTAAAATTCGAACAATTTCGACTATAAGTAATCTGTCAAATCCTTATTATTAGTGACATAATCCGGTTTAATAAATTGGCTATTGTATTTTTTCACGTTGGGTTTATGATAATGGTTATTTTCAGAGCGGGAGGTGTCTTAAAAAGTATCAAGTTGTTTAATAGGTATCTAAGTGTAATTAGAAGCTTACTTGGTAGGAGTACAAATCTTTAATGTCTGGGGTTATAGACTATAGTAGGTAGGTGTCTTTAAGAGGAGCTGTATGCCTTGACTAGGGTATTGACTACGATAACTACTTACTCTTTACACATTTTTAAATTCGTTGCTAATTGTACAACTAGTTAAATTTCCCCGGGACTTATTGAGTCGGCCTGCGGGTGTGCATATAGCCCATTTTGCAGACGACACAGATATTTACGCCTCTGGCCCCTCGATAGTTAGGCGACTCCAATCTGCGTCCAACGCACTCAGCGATTGGTTCCAGAAATGGAGAATAACAGTCAACCCCGAAAAGAGCCAAGCGGTAATGTTTCACAAGAAGAAAGACCAACAGTCAGGATGTTCGGCTCCCCGATCCCTTGGGCTAGGGAAGCAAAATATCTTGGAGTCCTACTCGACGATAAACTCTCTTTCTGTCCCCACATACACATGGTTCGCAGGCGGGCCTCGTTTGTGTTGGAACGGCTGCACATGCTCCTCCAGAAGGAGGATGTCGATCTAAGATGTTGATCCGAAACAAAGTTAGGTTATATACACAACTTGTATTAGACCCATCATGACGTATGCGTGCGTAGTTTTCGCCCACCTTAGGCCACATAGAGTCCATAGGTTACAAACACTTCAGAATAGGTTGATGCGCAAAGCGACGGGAGCACCGTGGTTCATGCGTAACGAGGATCTACATTTAGACCTCGAGTTGCCTACCAGCAACACGTGAAACTCTGTTCCCGTCGCTACTTTGATACGGCTGCCACTCACCCCAACCAACTAGTGGTTGAGGGGTCCGGGTACATCCCCTCTAGACTATCTAAGATTCGCAGACCTAGGCATGCTCTCGAAGACCCGTATGATAGGATCACGATCGCTCAACGTAGAGCTCACACGGCTCGCGAAGCCACAACAACACGTCCGCGGTTCCGTCTTAGCCGTCGAGGCCGCGCCGCGTTCGCTCCTAGAGGGCGTGCCTTCCGCACGTCCTGTTAGTCAGTGAGGGTCCAGGCCGAGGTTTGTACCCCAAAGGGAGTGCCCCTGAGGCACGTCACGTCATGTCTTTGGTTGAGGGCCATCCGCCCCACCACAGCCCTCGTAAAGTAGTAACTGTCGTCAGAGACAAACTACTCGTACTCAACAAACATTCTTTGCAAGGCCACGCTGTTAATTTAAATACAGAGGTCACAACAAAAAAAGGAGGTTGTAAACGTATGGTTTCCCGAAAGGACTGAGTGCCACGCTTATGTATCTACCTGTCCCGGACGAGGCAAAATTTATACTAAGTAGATTCAATTTTATTTATCAAAAAAGAATTGGCAAGAATTCTTTTTCATAAAAAATTAGAAATTGCCACAAGTTTGATAAAATATTGTCCAACTGAAACAAAGATTGTTTTGTCCACACTTTCCTCAAAGTAAATAAATGCGGCATGGTTAGTTTAGGAGATATTTTATGTTTCGACTCTATAAATATTAGGTACTTTGTATCCCTTAAGTATTAAGTGTATAAGTAAATAAATATTTGATAAACCAAATCGACATTGCCAGTTCAAGAAATCTCTACTTAATAGGTACGCATTTTGAACGTGTCGTGAAAATGGAAATTAGAGATTCAATGAACACTATTATTCCAAGATCTAGGGAGTGCCAGACATCACTTATTTTCTAACGAACCAAATATACACGAATGGATAGTGGTGGGGTGTACTATCATCGTATGACTAATAGCTAACTTGCCCCGACGGCCACTTTTCTGGTATCCGTTGATGAAAGTACAAAAAAACAGAGGTAACTTCACTCATTTTCTAATGGCTGGTTTTAACATAATATTATAAACAAGAACGTTAAGAATCTATAATCGAAACTGCCAGACACTTTGCGTCGGCCGTTTTGCGTAACAGACACTTCAAAGTTCCGAAAAAAAATCATTAATGTCACTTATTTTCTAATGGCTGATTTTAACATATATTATGCACAAGATTGTTAAGAATCCATAGTCGAAACTGTCAGACACTTTGCGTCGGCCGTTTTGCGTAACAGACACTTCAAAGTTCTGAACGAAATTCAGGCAACTAAAGTCTCTCGTTTCTTCCTCTCTTCGTAGTGAAAAGATGGCGTACTTTAAATTTAATATAAACAACAAAATTAATCAGCCCAAAACACTATGGCGTAACTTAAAAACAAACTTAATACCCAAAAATAACAACAGTGACTTGCCTTGCGAAATTTCGGACCCTGTTTTAATAAATAAACACTTTTTGACCGTTCCTGGAAATCCGGTGATCCCGTTGTCTTCATTGACTTACTATGAGTACCAACGCTATAGCGATTCTATTTTTACACTTTCTCTGGTTACTCATGAGCAGGTTATGAAACAGCTTACTAGCCTTAAAACGAACGCGGAGGGCTGCGACGGCGTTAACCTGGAAATGCTGCTAATGACTTTACCTTACGCTATATCACCACTTAGTCAGATAATAAACACCTCTATTCAATCGGCAACTTTTCCTGATGCATGGAAGTTGGCTAATGTTAGACCAATACCTAAAACCTCTAACCCTATTTTGCTTAAGGACCTTAGACCTATCAGCATTCTGCCATGCCTGTCAAAGGTAATGGAAAAGGTTGTTTGTGCACAGGTGACTCAGTACATGGATGAAAATAACATTCTGCCTCCACTACAGTCAGGTTTTAGACGGCGTCGTGGTACCGCCACCGCACTGCTGGATGTTTCAGATAGCATTCTGCAAGCACAGGACCAGGGCATGTGTACGGTGCTAGTGCTACTTGATTTTTCCCGCGCTTTCGACTGTATCAACACTTCTCTTCTGTTGTCGAAGTTAAGTTATTACGGTTTTGACTACAGAACTGTCCAGTGGTTTCACAGCTATCTCTCTGGTCGGCAGCAACGGGTGGAAGTGCGTCTAAGTGATGGAAAGTCGGTTCGCTCTGAATTCAGCCCGGTTTTGAGAGGAGTTCCACAAGGATCTTGTCTGGGCCCTTTGCTCTTTGTACTGTACTGTGCTGATTTAGTAAATTGCCTAAAGTCCTCAAGGTACCATCTCTACGCGGACGACGTCCAGGTATATTTGTCGTTTAAGCCCAATGAAAGTGCGCAGGCTATAACGAGGCTAAATGAAGATCTTACCAGAGTGGCCAACTGGGCGGAAGAGAACTCCTTGGTCCTTAATCCTAACAAGACCAAGTACATGGTATTTGGTACTATGTACCAAATAAGGTCTTTACGAAACGTCAATGTGACTATGATGGGAGGGCCTATTGAAAGGGTAGATGAGGCTATTAACCTTGGACTGAGAATGGATACGGGTCTTAGGTACGAAAAACATGTGGCTAGCTTGGTAAGCAATTGCTTTTATAGACTGAGTGTGCTTTATAAGATTAGAGAGTTTCTGTCTGAAGAGCTGCGTGTGCGTTTAGCTGAGGCCCTCGTTCTTTCCAAGCTAAATTATTGCGACACAGTATACGGCCCTCGGCTACTTGCACGGACTGACCGGCTGATACAGAGAGTACAGAATGCGTGCGCCCGTTTCTGTTTTAATATTCCCTACAGATGTCATGTCACGCCATTTCTTAACGGCAAAGGAATGTTGAGGATGAAGTCCCGTCGTAAGATGCATTTAGCGTGTCTTATGTTTGGTGTCGTAAACTTTGGGGAACCAAAATATTTATACGACAAACTTTGCTGGATAACTGGGAAGAGAGACTGTGATAGACGCAATTGTTCAACCCAGTTGTCAACGGCACATAAAACCGCCGCTGCCAGGGGCAGTTTCCGTTACGCAGCTTCCAAAATTTGGAACAATATACCTCCACCTATCAGATCACTCAAAACTATTAACACCTTTAAGGCTCATTTAAGAAGTTATCTTATTGATGCGCAACGGAAACATGACATGATTAAGTTAGATGCTTCTTTTATTTAATCTCAGTCATAATCATGAACAATTGCAATGTGATGTCCTATTTCGATTTTTGTTAGTTAAGTTTTACATATAATAAAATTCTTAATATTGTTAATTTAATGCTTATCAAGTATCTATTATATATTTCAAGTATCTATCAAGTATATATTATTTATTTCTGTTATTGTTATGGAATTATATATGTACTATTTATTACCTTTAATGTAAGCTGTCGTATAGAGAGGTACGACACACAATATTTGGCAGACGTGCCTTCTCTTAGGTCCTGGTTGAAAACCAGCGCTAGACGTTTAACTTGACGTCTGGCATAATGCTGAACCAGGGTCCTTTTTAAACATAGCCATGAGACACTCATGGCCACAGAGGCAAAGGTATTTTGTTGTACTATGTTTGTTTTTTTTTTCTTATTGTTTTTGTGTGTACCTGCTTCTGTGTAATTTGTTTGAATAAATGTTTTCTTTCTTTCTTTCTTTCTTTCAGGTAATTTATTTTCTAATGGCTGGTTTTAACATATATTATAAACAAGATAGTTAAGAATCCATAATCGAAACTGCCAGACACTTTGCGTCGGCCGTTTTGCGTAGCATACACTTCAAAGTTCTGGACGAAATTCAGGTAACTTATTTTCTAATGGCTGGTTTTAACATATATTATAAACAAGATCGTTAAGAATCCATAATCGAAACTGCCAGACACTTTGCGTCGGCCGTTTTGCGTAACATACACTTCGAAGTTCTGGACGAAATTCAGGTAACTTATTTTCTAATGGCTGGTTTTAACATATATTATACACAAGAACGTTAAGAATCCATAATCGAAACTGCCAGACACTTTGCGTCGGCCGTTTTGCCGAACAGACACTTCAAAGTTCCGAAAAAAAATCATTA
This sequence comes from Schrankia costaestrigalis, assembly GCA_905475405.1. Taxonomy (NCBI): domain Eukaryota; kingdom Metazoa; phylum Arthropoda; class Insecta; order Lepidoptera; family Erebidae; genus Schrankia; species Schrankia costaestrigalis. The sequence continues at coordinate 12,073,228 of FR997838.1, forward strand.
ATGTGTGTGTCATTTTTGGTGAACAGTATTTTTTATTTAAACCCGTAAACGGCTTGTAGCACTTTCTATGATAACCAATTTCAAATGGATCATTTGGCAAAACAATGTCTTTAAATTTCAGATTGTATTCATTTCTACGTTTCAAAATCACTTTACACTTTTTTAATGTTTCTTCCGAAAAAAAAATTAATTTTTCTTTGGAATTATTGCAAAATATACATTTTAACAAGTCAGCCATTGTAATATAATCAAACTGCAAATATTTTTATTTCAGGTCGTTTCTACTCAAATCACTTTAAAGCGTAAGCAGACCTCATACAATGGCTAGTTACTGGGCCTGTTCACACTAGCGATTTGTCTGGCGATTTCACGGCGAGGCGAGATCGTGGCGTGCACGCGGAGAGCACGTTGCGAGTAGTTAACTGCTAAAAAAAAACGCGGCGAGATTGTTGCGTAAACGTGGTGATGGATAAATCGTGGCGAACTCGCAGCGATATTTCTTTAGCAGCAAACAATTCACAGCATGCGCTCCGCATGCATACCGGGATCTAACCTCGCCGTGAAATCGCAGAAAAATCGCCGTAAAAGTCGATAATGTGAATAGGCTCTAAGAGTAAATCAAAAAAGAGAAAAAAAAGAGAGCAATAACGCTCTTATTTTAAATCATCTCTCTATAGTTTTATATCTAAGGTTCGTTACCAATAAATCATCATTTAAAAAGTTGCCGTCATAACCCAAAGTGTCTGGCAGTGTCGATTATGGATTCTTAACGATCTTGTTTATAATATATGTTAAAACCAGCCATTAGAAAATAAGTTACCTGAATTTCGTTCAGAACTTTGAAGTGTCTGTTACGCAAAACGGCAGACGCAAAGTGTCTGGCAGTTTCGATTATGGATTCTTAACGATTTTGTGTATAATATATGTTAAAACCAGCCATAAGAAAATAAGTTACCTGAATTTCGTTCAAAACTTTGAAGTGTCTGTTACGCAAAACGGCCGACGCAAAGTGTCTGGCAGTTTCGATTATGGATTCTTAACGATCTTGTTTATAATATATGTTAAAACCAGCCATTAGAAAATAAGTTACCTGAATTTCGCTCAAAACTTTGAAGTGTCTGTTACGCAAAACGGCCGACGCAAAGTGTCTGGCAGTTTGATTATGGATTCTTAACGTTCTTGAGTATAATATATGTTAAAACCAGCCATTAGAAAATAAGTTACCTGAATTTCGTTCAGAACTTTGAAGTGTCTGTTACGCAAAACGGCCGACGCAAAGTGTCTGGCAGTTTCGATTATGGATTCTTAACAATCTTGTGTATAATATATGTTAAAATCAGCCATTAGAAAATGAGTGACATTAATGATTTTTTTTCGGAACTTTGAAGTGTCTGTTACGCAAAACGGCCGACGCAAAGTGTCTGGCAGTTTCGATTATGGATTCTAAACGTTCTTGTTTATAATATATGTTAAAACCAGCCCTTAGAAAATGAGTGAAGTTACCTCTCTTTTTTTGTACTTTCATCAACGGATACCAGAAAAGTGGCCGTCGGGGCAAGTTAGCTATTAGTCATACGATGATAGTACACCCCACCACTATCCATTCGTGTATATTTGGTTCGTTAGAAAATAAGTGATGTCTGGCACTCCCTAGATCTTGGAATATATAGGGAGGAATGCTTTTTTAAAATAACTATAGGTACTTGAGTAACTATATTATTATTTTTTTAAATTTTGGTATTATGCTAATCAAAAGATTTATTTAGCCTGCCTGTATATTAATAAAATCTATTTATTTGTATTGAAGATATATATTATTAAAGCTCTATGAAACATATTTGGCGTTCGAATCCCACAATTTCCTTGTCGATGAGTTATCTGATATAATGAAGGCTTTACGGCTTCAGTAGGGGATTGTTTGTTGGTACTCGCTTAGTACTCCGCTAGAAGGCCCCGCGGCCGCACGTATCGAGCTGTCGGTAATACACGCACGGTTAGAAAGTCGCGCGATCTTATTGCAAAAAAAGTTTTTATTTTATTTTATGCATTGTGTTTTTGTATTTGTGTATGGGAAATATTTCTGACATTTATAAGTACGTACGAATTTTTTTATTACATATATTATTTGTAACAATCTTCTTACTTAATTAAATATTAATTTAAAAAAAAACATTAATTGTCAATAAAAGGTGTGAATTTTAGAATTAAATTATTCCGTTAATTTTATTGATTAAATTAATTAATTAAAAAATATTTATAATAATACTTTGTATTTGAAAACAATAAAAATAAAGTGTTTTAATATTATTGATGTGATAAGTAAACTAAAAGCCAATAATTTCCTATCACAAATTTTATGTGTTCTGTAAACACACTTTTAATTCAGTCATTAATATATTATTATATTTTATAGCACTAATAAGGTTAATTATAATTATCTTCTATCGTAACATAATGACAATTTCTTATTTAAAACGCAACTAATTAAACAATTTTGGTATAATGAAATCTTTTCTAGTATTTTTATTCTTAAGTAGGTGTTTAAATAAAAATGTCTTAATATTTTATCTATACCTACCACACGAGTAGATAAATCGAAGAATTCAAAAACATGCAAAGTTGATTGTGTGGTAGCCGTAGAAACTGTCCCAACAGGATAAGACAAAATAACCAAAAACTTTTGTGATTAGTTTTATCATTCAGTTTATCAATTATGTATGCGTATAATATAGGGCTGGAAAGTTTGTATGCTTGGTTAAAAGCGGCAGCGAAGTAGCAGCAAAGCAGCAACTTCAAAGATTCATTAAAAAAATCGCCTTATCAGAGGAAGAATAACGGCTGATCCGAATTGAATAATCTTTTCTTATTGAAAAGAAAATTTATCAAGAGAGATTAAAGGGTTAATTAACATTAACCGATGTATAACAGAAAGCGTTGATTTGTAAATATAAAGGTCATCTGTAAACCTTAAATGCTATTATTTATAACATATTTATGTGAAATAATGCTATAAAGATTAGCAGTAAAACAACCAAAGCTAAAAGATCGTTAAGTTCCAAATGAATCAAACAAAATCCTGTATTTATGTTCACATGAATGAGTGTGCAAATTAAACAAATAGGTTTATAGTTTGTCTTTATTACGTGCACGAGATCAATGTTAATTTAGTTGTGAGACAGGCGCCCGAGTACACGTTGCCTTCACTTTCTCCTGTACAGTGTAATCACAGCCGAAATTATGTTTTTAAGAATTTACTGGCTCGACAGGAGGAACAAGCCTCGTCTAGCGGCAGAGGAAAACTTGGCCTTGTAAAACCACCCTTTTTTGATGAATACGTACAGGGTTTTATGTCAAATTTACCGTTTTACTTTAATTTCATTGTTGTATATCTTTGAACTTACTTATCTCTTCTTATCTTCTTCTCCTCCTTTTCTGGGACCCCTCAAGGATGTACTTCGACCCCATAGGATCTTTTGTGCTGGAACTTACCCATTGTCGACACTTATGTGATGGGGTGAGGATACCATGTATTCTTATGCCGTAACCAGACGGAGGTGTTAATGAAATTTTATGAGATACTTATAATTAAATCAACGATGTAGAAATTATTTATGTTCATTCAATTTATTTATTTTGTTTCTTCGCTACCGTGAAGTAATAAATAAATAATAACAGACTATATTAACTAATAACTAATAAATAAACTCCATGAAATTCATAGTTGATAATTTATTGACGATAACGAACTTAATGGCTACACTATAGCTATAAATAATATTTTGCTATAATGTTGTACTGGATTGTCTTTTGTATATCTCTATCCTTAGGTAATTGGGATATTGCAGCATTGTCATGAATCGTTCCTTTTCAGCGATGGAAACTTTTTTTTTTATTTGTCTACCAGAATGTCTCTATGGTGCCTGATATTAAGCATCCAATAGAGTCCAAGAATGGCGAGCACCATGCCAGCTACAATATTTGTAGAGGCATGAATGTCTCCGCTATGGCGGCTTAAGAATGTGTTTTAACAGACTTTTAACTTTTTGCAGACCTTTGGCCTGATATTAACAGGCTAGCCAAGAGTTTTGTCATATGGATTCTTTGTTGTTTTTCGTCACTTCGATAGTGCTGTTTTGCTTTCTTAGTTCGCCACGACACGGGAAGACTAACGATTCTATATACCATTAAAATATTAAAATAAGACGATTACTTAGATTACTTATTTGTTTATAACAATTTATGTGAACTAATTGGCACCGTAATAAATATAACTATTAGGTACCTACTTTTATTTAAAAAAAAACTTCTCTGTGGGATAAGTAGGTATCTTAGCCACCTATTAATGTTTGTTTGTATTTCTTTTTTTTTTACTATGTTAGGTTGTATTCTATTTTCGACTGTGTTTAATATTTGTGTTCTATGTTATAACAATCTGTTTTGTTACAGACGGTGTTTTCGAAGATTATGGTTATCATGAATGGTAGCTTTCTAAGTCACCGGACCGTGTGAAATAATTAAAGATATCAAAACATTTAATTACAGTGCAGACATTGTGATTCTCTCATAAATATAGATAAAAAAAACAATTGTGGACATTGTAGAAGAAAACATTAAAAGAATATAAGTGAAAGTTAGTAATTTCCTATATTAGTGTGGGAGAGGTCGAGATACAGTGTAAGACAAAGAGGAACAATGGACCACCTGTTCCGGCAGAGGCGGATTAGTGTCCCCAAGAGGTGAGAGCATACATTACTTACATTACACTTACTTATTATATTATATCTTATTGTTAATTTTACTCATTGATTATATTTCAATGGAGTAGCGGTTAAAGTCGCATTATCATTTTGCGAGTTGCGTACAATGCTTGAAATTTTAAAAGGCAAAGTTGTTTCATGCTTTAAACATAAACGATGGTGGAAGCTTTCTTTAGTTTTATGTGTTAGAATTTATGACAGTTTTGACAGAAAAAGTATTTGTATGTAATTTTTAATCATCATTGCACTGAAAACTTCGTGATTTATAAACTAATTATGAGAGTAGGTTTTTAACAAATTAAAACAAATATTTAGTTATCAGAGCTTTATTAAGTTAATAATTACATTCAGGAGTAACAGATTTCCATTCGGTCACGCACGACTCACGACCGATTCACTAATCGCGATTAATGTGGAATAAATGAATGATAGCGATTAAACGTAGCTTTATTCGTGGTAAGATTCGAGTGTAGAATCGATTAAACTCGCAGATGTAAACATCGATTTCCAACGGGTGAATGACACAGAGACAGACAGACGCGATGCGGCTGTTTTTGTCAACTTAATCTCGAACATTGTTACTTAGTTACAATGGCGTCTCTGATGCTAACGTACTTCTATCTTTCTCACAGGCATTCCGAATTTGCAACGCATTTCAGCAATGTATAGTATACTTAATGTCACAATCTTCACTCCTTCTTAGAATGTCGAAAAAAATACGATTAAATCTTCGCGCCTCGCGGCCGATTGCAATCGCTAAGGATTTTACCGGCGCGTTTCCATTCAGCAAGGTGATAACAGTCAGATTTTGAAAAAGTATCTTTATGAAGACAAGGTGAAATGCTAGTGACACCTAACTGTCATAATATCGAAAAAAATCTTTCGACAAGTTGTTTCCTTACCTTTTCTCCAGCCTTAATTAAAAAGGCGATATTAATGATTGAACTCCAATGCAGGTAAATATATGTTTTGGCAATTTAAACATAAAAGCCTAATAGAAAAAAATTTGATGCGCGTTGTAGCTAACGGGAATACTCGTAGAAAAGCTGACATAAAAATGCAAAAGCACTATATGTATGTAAATAACAGTTTATTTTTCAGTTTTTTCCGTTCTTTGTCGTTTATTTAGTGGGTACCTGGTGTCCAGGGTTGTTAATGTCACAGGCTTCTGACGTGATACTATGACGACAGCCGAGATCAACTTATTTGTGCTCTCTAAAGCAATACGCTTAGATGTAGAACCACTAAACTATCTATAGAATGTCCTGTTATTTAAACAGATATAGAAAATATCCTTATAAATGCCATAAGCTACTGTTGTTGCCGAAAATAAAAATACCACACGTTTTCTAAGATCTCCGCTTTCGGTAGTAAACAGAATCTGCGTTAATATTAATCAGATCCTAAAAGTTTAAGTTTTACTATATTTATAGCGTTTTGTAGAGAATTTCTAAGCAACTTGAATCTTGATTTAGCTAGAAACTTGAAGCTAGTAGCTGTAGTTTTATGGTTTCATATCTTTTACCGGATTATTTGCTAACGGAAACTAGGTTTTATCTTATGAATAGACAATAAGAAACTGAGTAATGCAGTTTGAAAGTAATATACCAGACACCATAGAAGTTGCCCTTTTAGGATCACAAATACGTAATCATAACATCCTTTACAGCTTATGTACGCATGTCTATGAAGAACTGAATTCTAAGTGCCTTGGTGGCGAGGCAGTCGTGATGTGAGACTTGACAACGTTGCGGGTTTAAAACCAAGCAGGATCATTTTTTAAATGATACACAAATAATTATCATCATCATATCAGCCAATTGACGTCCACTGCTGGACATAGGTTTCCTCCAAGCATTGCCACTTTACGCGGTCTTGTGCCTCCCTCATCCACCCGTTTTCCCTTGTCCTATCCACAAATAATAATTATCCTGAATTGGATGTTTTTTGAGTTCGTTATATTGATGTTTGTCAAAGACCTCGCGATGATACCTATATCCTATTCGCGTTTAGAATGCAGTGAGTTGTCACTAACCAATCAAATCTTTTAAAATTCAAATTTATTAAATTTTAAAAGATTTGATTGGTTAGACGGCGGGGCTAGGTCGGCGAAAAATGACAACTCACTGAGTTTTCTATAAATGATGAGAATTGATATGACATTAGTACATAGAAGCGAGGATAGTATCACAAACATATTAGTATAGAATTCAGGTAACCGTACAACTTAATACATAGTTTTACTTTCTAGAAGCATTTATACGCGGGTACAAATAGTGGAATTAACATCCGCTCTAGTAATGGCTTCTTTAATGTGTGCTGTTCCTCATTTCTTTTCTCAGTAGATTCCTGTTAGGCATGATTGTGTGTAAAATGATTGTTGTCAACAGAATGTTCTGTTAATAATACGGAAGATAATTATTTGTTGTAGTTTTGTTGCACTGTTTTATCTGGTTTAAAGATTTGCTCTTGTCTGTGAATGAAGCTTTAATTATCTCTTGTGTTTTGTTTTTTATGGGTTTAAGAAGGTACACGAGCAAGCCTGTACCTATAGTCTATGTTTGTCCGGTCTATGGCCGGTTACTTAGGATATTATAAAGCCTTTCAAATGAAAAGTAACAAAATTGATTCTACGTATTACTACTTATACGAATATATAAATTTTATTATACTTTATAAGTATAAAGTCAAGTCCCTAGCTGTACATTAAGTAATGTACAGCTAGGGACTTGATGTTTAATAATATTAATATCTGTTTATTTTTATTTAAAAATAATTCATATTATAACATAATTCTAATTAAACAACCAAAATTAGATATCCACTGCAGCACACAAACCTCGCGGTTAATTACTGTGAACCTAAGTCTGGTTTTCTATAGTGGTGTAGGTCCAATTCTCATCTTGTCTTGTCTTGTCATGTTAAATGTTTTATGTGTCTGTTTTAGTACCTTTAAACAATATAGTGTGTAGAATCATAAGTTTAACATCTAGTAAAGTTTTTAAATACTTACTGCAAATTACCTAAAAATATAATAATATGCTCACACACATGATACCTATACACTGAAAGTCGACAGCAATACCAGAGCTTAGTCAAGCCACTGCATATCCTAGACAGAACAACGTACAATTTCACAAGTTTCCGTACCCTTTCCCCCTCAACACAATAACATTTTCACACTACTGCTTGGAGGTAGATTAAGCGGGTACATCGGAGGTACTGACCTTTACGACCTTTTGCAAAAGAGACCTTCCATCCGGTACTTGTATGTTTGTCTTAATACCTTAATAGCTCATAATGAGTGTATACCGCATTACATCTTCTTACATACACCGAAATCGTTGCGTAATTTTACTGTATTTTGTTGTTATTATCTATTTTTGTTCATAAAAGATTGCTAACGCGATTACGTTGCATAATATTAGCGTTTTTTATGACCAATTTAGTTTTGTGTAAATTTTGTATAATCACGAGATGAGTATTCTTATTTCTGTGTGCGAATACACTTTCTTAAGTAATATGTGAGTTAAAGTTGTTTGTTTATTTTTAACTGCACGCAAGATGTAATTATAGTTGACTTGGTTACGTGAATGGAGCAGTGGAACAGTCTCTTATTTCTAGTTTTACAAAGGTGTCTATTAGCTTAGATCGTCAATTGGGTTAGTGTACTTATTCCGCAAATTATTGCAGAGAATTGTTTTAGTATTATTGGAATGTTTATCAGTATAAATCTGGACGGATGCAACAACACAATGGCTTAGCTTACTTATCAATCACAGTACTAAAGACAAGAGAATTCTTTGTGAGTGGATTCATTTTTTATTGATCATTTTGATATTGCACTAGAGGAGCAAAGTATCGCTTACTTTCAACTATTATTATTACTTTTAACCTTTTAAGGGCCTTTACGTGGATCACTAGCGCCGCCAATAGAGAAAAAAATCATAATTCTCAAATAGGGTAAATAATGTAAAATGTTGAAGTAATAGGTGCATTGATTTCGTTCAACCAAATTTGATAACCATCAAAACGGTTCTTGTGAGTTAATCTTAAAAGTTAGACATACGCTGTTGTAGACATCGTTTTAGATAATTTAAAGATAAATAATTCTTTCATACATAACCTATTTTAAGTATGTTGAATTGCACGCTACGGAAGCTCTCAAAAATGAACAGCGTTAACAGATCATGAATACAGGAGATGAAGAATAGGACAAAAAAAACACTGAAACTAGACCTTTGACATCATGATGAGCCTCAAATTAGATCGATACTGCATCCGCTTGGCTAATGAGACACATTTAAAGTAACAGCACTAATATTGCTTTTAATACATGGAACAGTTTCTTGTAGTATCTATAAGTTATCTCTTGTATTCAGGTTTATGGTCAGTTAAGTTTGGTTATAATACACACTTTTAGAACTATACTTAACAGGAAAGGTAACAAAATGGATTTTATTGTTATACGAATATAGTACATATTTCATTATAATTTAATGTACCTACTTACTATTTACTAGATGTTAAAGGTGTATTTCTATGGTTTAGTACGTATTAACAATAATATAGTGCATAGTTATGACGCTGAATGTGTTTCTGAATTAAAGATTTGTGTGTCATAGGTACTCTTGAAATAACTAAAAGAGGTTTAATATGAGTAAAGCGCCGATTACACTAGACTACATGTAGTCAACTACATCTTGTAGGACACTACATGTTGTCTTTCCATTTCCAAAACAATTACATGGAAATGGAAAGACTACATGTAGTATCCTACAAGATGTACCTAGTCTCCTACAAGATGTAGTGTCCTACAAGATGTAGTCTCCTACAAGATGTAGTCTCCTACAAGATGTAGTTGACCAAATAGTGTAATCGACGCTTATGAACTTCATGGTGTTGTAGAATTCCCCCCATTTTTGGGTTTGCTACTTTGTTTACACAGGACTATTGTAGAAACGAAGTAGGTGTAAGGACTATTATTTTCTTTTGCATTATGTTGTTAGGTTTAGCTTGTGACTAATAGAAAGAAAGAAAGAAAATAAACTTTATTTGACACAGTAGACACTAAGTATACACAAATAGAATTCAACCCAATTTACATAATTACAAGAATTACATATCTTAATATTAAGTTGTCTATAGTTATACAAAAATATATAATTGTATGTATATAAGTAACAAAAAAAATGGCAAATGTGTCTTAAACCTGCGACAAAAAGGCAACCAGCTCAGCATAAAGCCAGGCGATGATACCTGGCGCTGATTTTCAGCTGTAGCCATGATTTTGACATACGGATGCCAGCACATTTTAAATACAAATAACATGATATCTTAACTTAAATTAAATAAAAAAAAAAAAATTGAGATTGTCGGACAAGTGCAAAAAAAGTGTTAGTAACATAAACAATTATTACTTTATAATGCAAAAGTATGTCTTTTGTGAAATTTAATAACAGAATGAATCAAATGTCGTAAAAGATAACAGAGCGGATTACTTTCATTTCGATAGAATTAGTTTCACCAACAATTGAACTAAGTACCTATAATATTTAATCAAGTCATTGACAGATACAATTAATGCAGTACCAATAAATCTAATTTATTCGTTTACTGCGTTAGTTAAATTTAAACATTTATTACGATTCATAATGTACACGGAGTGGACCGGAGGTACACTACTTTTTTTAAGATTTTTTAAATTTTTATTTCTCACGTACTTTATAAATATCTCATACTTGAAAAAAATTTACATTAAAATGTATCGCTTAGGTGCAGACGCAGACGTTAGCGGGCCAATTGCTGACCATGTGCTGGGCACAGCACAGGCACACACAAGCACACATACACATATAAACCAACACATACACAGGATACATATAAATACACCAATAAAAGACACTCAACAGATAAATAATTAATTTACCACCACATAAACGTACCTGTATATATTTTATTTATACCCAAATACACACAGAGAAATGCCTATGGCTGAAGTTTGTAGACATCAGCCAGTAAGGCCAACATGAGTAACCATGACTGTATACACCAAACAATGACAAGGAATACCCTGTAGACTAAAACGATCACAGCCTATATTAATGAATAATTCATGTTCACATTACTCATTTTTACCTGACCATCTATTAGATGTTTTTTTAAATGATTCCTGAAAGAGTGAATTGTGGTCAGGTTTTTAATAGGTGGGGGTATATTATTCCATATTTTAGTTGCAGCATAACGAAAGCTGCCTCTAAAAGCGGTCGTACTATGCTGAGGTATTGACAATTGCTGCGAACATTGCCTTGTCGTGCATTCTCGCCTTGTAGACATCCACGCAAGTTTTTGGTACAAGTATTCTGGGACTCTGTGCTTAATAATGCCAAACATAAGACATGCAAGATGTAACTTCCGCCTCGACTTCATTTTTAAAATTAAATGATCATTAAGAAAAGGTGTAACGTGACTACGTCGAGGAACAGAGAAGCAGAATCGAGCACATGCGTTTTGTATCCTCTGCACAAGCTTATCTGTACGGGAGAGCAAACGAGGTCCATAAACAGTATCAGCGTAATTAAGTCTAGACAGAACTAATGCCTCTACGAGTTGCAAACGTAGTTCCTCTGATAGGTAAGGGCGTATCTTGTATAGAACTTTTAACCTATAGAAGCAGTTGCTAACAACATTCGCTATATGAGACTCGTACCTTAAGTTTGCATCAAGATGTAAACCCAAATTCCTGGCCTCTTATACTCTCTCAATTTGTTTGTTCATCAGACTGATGTTTAGTGTTGATGGTAAAGACTTAAGTTGATGTTTAGTACCGAAAACCATATATTTCGTCTTGCAAGGATTAAGAACCAAACAATGCAGAGCAGACCAATCAGATATCCTTTGGAGATCGTCATTAAGCTTTGTGAGAGCAACCTGGTAATCTTTGGGCTTAAATGAGGCATATATTTGTACGTCATCAGCATACAAATGATAAGCAGAGTTCTGTAAGCACTTGGTTATGTCTGCGCAATACAGGGAAAACAAAATAGGTCCCAATATAGAACCTTGGGGAACTCCTCGATTTAAATAAGATACCTCAGATTTTTTCAACTTTCCATCATTCATACGCAGCTCTACAAGCTGCCTACGTTGTGATAAATAGCTTTGGAACCATTGTAACGCGGCACAGTCTAAACCATAATAAGCTAACTTCGACATCAATAATGACACATTAATAGAATCGAAAGCTCTAGAATAATCGAGTAATATCAATATTGTACACATACCTGCATCTTGTGCTGCCAAGATGTTATCAGTTACATCAATAAGTGCAGTAGATGTACTATGCTGCCTCCTAAATCCTGACTGAAGCATGGGTATGACATTGTTTGTCTCCAAATAGTCTGTCAGTTGCCTGCACACGACCCTCTCAATCACTTTTGACAAACAAGGTAAAATACTGATGGGCCGAAGGTCGCCTACCGTGGATGGGTTCGGTTTTTTGGGTAGTGGCTTAACAACAGCCACCTTCCAAGCAGTGGGAAACGTGGATGACACTATTGACCTGTTAACCATTCCCGTTACGATCGACAGAATATAGGTATGAGACAGAGTCAGCATGTTGAGAGTTATGCCATCATAACCCACAGCGTTTGATCTCAATTTTTGAAGAATCTCAGATACAGTTTTTTCTCTTACGGTTTTCAAAGAGAATTCACAGCAATGATGACGATGAAATTCATAGTAACTTAAGTTAGAGATAGTAGTTACTGAGTTACCTGGTACGTTTATAAAATGTGTATTGATACTATTAGGATCACCAAAATAGGAAGGTAAATCAATGTTATTTTTAAAGGGTAATATATTTGTTTTTAAGTTTTTCCAAAGGGCCTTAGGACATTTAACTTTATCATTAATATTGTGACGAAAATAAGCTTTTTTCTCGTAATAAATGGATTGCGTCACCAATGACTTAAGCTGTTTGTAGTATTCTCCTTTTGTTTCCAGCCCAGTACGATGATAAGCAGATAATGCATTGTCACGTAGTTTCATCATTAATTTAATATTGTCCGTTATCCACGGATAGGCTGGGTTTTTTATTCGAATTTCCTTAACCGGACAATGAAAATCAAAAATTGATAAAAGATAAGAGTTAAAAGCACTCACCATATCATCAACACTATCCAAAGCCATTAGGTTGCTCCATGGTGTAATAGAAAGGTCGTAATTTAAGCTATCAATACAAACATCCTTTATAGGTCTATGTTGAATAGTAAACGGAATTATTTTTTTATATATAATCACCATTAGTTTTAGTATACTTTTTATGTTGCTTTTATGTACTAATAACTTCAAAATTCTTAATTAATAGGCCTATTTTATTACTAGACCAACAATGAAGAGTAAATGATACTTTGAAATGCAACGCATATTATGACAGCTACTTACCATTTACAAAATTTGTAAAAACTCTTTTATTCTCTAACTAGCTGAACCGTGCCCACTGCGTTGGGCGGCGAAAAAAACGCGTCCATTTTTTTTAAACATATTTTATTACTGCTCAACTCCTATTAGTCATAGCGTGATACTATATCCTATGACACTCTCCGATAAATGGACTATTCAACACAGAAATAATTTTTAAAATCGGTTCATTAGATCCAGAGATTACCCCCTACAACGTCACAAACACACAAACTTTACCTCTTTATAATATTAGTATAGAAGTATGGATTAGTCTCCAATAAGTTCACGATTTTTCGAGATGCATACCTGTTGGTTCAGTTTTCTCTAAGGGCCAGATTCAGAGACCGCACTTTGACTTTACTTTGAAGGAAAGTTCGACTTTGATACAAAAACGAGATATAAGGCCCAGATTCAGGGCCAGATTCAGAGACCGCACTTTGACTTTACTTTAGCAAAGTCTAGTTATTATCTCTGAATTTGAACAACATTAAAGTAATCTTTTCGCATGAAAAGTTTACTTTGTAGTGATAAATAATGAAAGTAAACTTTTTCATGCGAAAAATTACTTTAATGTTGTTCAAATTCAGAGATAATAACTAGACTTTGCTAAAGTAAAGAAAAAGTGCGGTCTCTGAATCTGGCCCTCAGAGTCGTGACTTTACTTTCTTTCAAAGTAATCTTCCCAAAGTAAACTTTTCATGCCAAAGATTACTTGTAATGTTTTTCAAATTCAGAGAAAATAACTAGACTTTGCTAAAGTAAAGTCAAAGTGCGGTCTCTGAATCTGGCCTTTAGCCTTGAGCGATCCACTGCTTGACAAAGGTAGGAGACCCGAGTCCGTGTTACTCCTTCAGCTCTTTCGCCTGTTGGTTCAATTAATGGAGCTTGAGTACGAAGTGGTCTTAATAAATGGTTGATTTTATATATATGTATAAGTAATTACATAAAATCGTATATTAACTACGAGACACGTGGGCCATTGATTAATAAAACATTTGCCTCAAGCTGTTGTCTGGTAGCCTTTCCGTTTTTACAATCTGCACTCAAGGGGAATAATTTTATGGTGTATTGTGATTGTAGGTATTAAACCTTTATGTTGTTAAAATATAGGATATTTAATACTTAGTTATCCGCTGTTTGTTCTCGCCGGAGCGGGTCGTGTAATGCTTTGCTTCTCGCCCTGCCTGTCCTGAGCCTAAAATGGATGAGAGAGAAACACCGAGGGCTTTAGTCTGTGAAGACTAAAGACATGCCACCTATAAAAAGGTTTACTTTTGAAAATGTTAATTTTCGAATTGTTGCTGAGTAATTCTTTAATATTTAACATGTTTTTTAATCTTACCTGCTTGGTATAATATTGTAGACATAACTTCCAACACAGTAGTCGCAACCCACGTAATAAACGCGTAATTTAAACTAAATAACTTTCAAAGAATTATGTACGTTTATAATATGTAATTAAGCGATGCTTCGCACGCCTGTTGGGGCGAAAATGTACGTCCAATCATGGAAATATTTCGCATGTAGAAACTTCGTTCATGCTCCACTTGCATCGACTAGTACGCTCGTTGTCGGCTTATAAGCATCACTATATTTTATCTCGACTTCGTGTTTATGCTAGAAAAGAAATTATAGAGTTACGTTAACCTTGTTTTACTTTTTAATTGTCTTAATTTATATTTGAAAATAACGCCATCTAGCCCCAAACTAAGTAGGTACAACTTGTAGTCTATGCTATCTATGTAAGAGACCACGGATAAACATAATTTAATACTTTTCAGTCCTTCCAGCCAAACATAATCTATCCTGTAGTGGACTGCGATATAGCCTATCGCAATTAGCCATTGATTTGATTAATTTATACCTAATTTATATTCTAGGTATAATAGTAATAACGTATTTTAAAGGTACACAGAAAACATACAGACCAATGAAAGCATTCATGTGCATGCACAAAAAGATATGCATTGAGCGCGAATCGAACTCGTGAACTCTGCGAGCCATTTTGCATAGTGATTATTATATTTCATAAATTACTACGCAAAGTTTTGTCTAACTAATAATACTGTAATTATAAAAAATCATGTCACATGTTAATTAGTTTTATTTCGTGTAGGAATGTTCAGTTCATGAGTACAATATGCTTATTACTTCATTGGTATGTTGTCCATGTTTTAGGAATTAATTGATGAAAGCAGGTGGCTTAGAACTTAGATACTAACTAACTAAGTAGGTTTGTATACTATTTGTGAGGAATGTAAATATGGCATAATGTAAACGCATTTTTTAAGACAACTTCAGTACTGATAAATTTATGGCTTGTGTCTTTAAAACTTTTATAAAGACGGATCACATAAAATAATTGTATGGACATGAAATTCAAACCTGGTAAGGAAATTATTTGATTGTTATTTATTATAACGATTTTTATATTTTTTTTATTTATTATTTCTGTAATAAGGTAAAAGCTCCTATTACGGCGGTAGTCAAAATCGCGTCCTATTACGGAGGTATTTCTATTTTCTTGTTTTATTCTGGTTTTATTCAGTTTACGTACAACAAAACGAAATCAGTTTATTCTACATCTATTACTTCATGATTTACCTGACGTTTGCAAGTAAAGAACATAGGTAACTAATCAAAATCAATCAATCTGTGTAACGGCATCAACGTGAAAGGGATTTCCATACAAACGCTGAACAACAAAATTAGGTACACTAATATTTAGAAACTAAGTTTTTCGTATTAATAAGCCGTTTAAGATGGTTTATTTCTTATTCATAGCATTTTCTTACTATTATACTCACTATTTCAATAGCTTGTTTTATATTTGTAACTCGTTTTATATCCAAAAAATAAGAAATAAAATAGCGCCGTAATACGACACGATTTGTTTAGATTCGTCCTAATACGGTGGTATAACTCCGTAATAGAAAAAATACTGGGCATGTTTAATTGCTTGTAACTTTCAATTTATTAACTTATTGAACTTGTTTCAAGGTTTTTTGAAATAGTTATTAATTTCATAAACTAAAAACCATATTCTGCGGTATGTATTCGTAGTTAGAAATCTAATTAAATACGAAAATTGTTGAGTACAAAATGTGGATTTCTTAGAAAGGGTAAAAATAGGAAGGTGTATTTTAAATTATCATAAATCATTTATTTTGTATAACTGTTGACTTCTGTTTACACATATGAGCCAAAAAACTGTTATAGTTTCATTAAACATTTACATTGTTCCATTTATCGAAGTTTTGATAGGTCCGAATTAGGATTATTAAAAACAGGAGTAGTTTTCCTATTGCGGTGGTAATTATTTCCAAGTAAGTCTGTATTAGGATCTATGATTTCCTATTACGGCCCTATTCATAGAACATAAAATTACAAGTTTTAGGGTACCGTGATTATTGATTCTGAGAATAGAATTGTTATGTGATACGTAAGTTTTTTTGTTTTGTATAAAACTAAAAGCGATATAACTTTTAAATATACATATAATGTATATGTATATTTAAAAGTTTATGTAAAGTTATGCAATCTATGTAATTTTATATTTCTGTTTTTATTTTACTAAGCATAAAAAGAAAAGTTAACCTTATTTTAATAACAGAAAATTCTTTTTAGAACGTGTATTTCTATCTATACTTATATAATATTACAAAGAGGTAAAGTTTGTGACGTTGTAGGAGGTAATCTCTGGATCTAATAAACCGATTTTAAAAATTATATCTGTGTTGAATAGTACATTTATCGGGGAGTGTCATAGGCTACATAGTATCACGCTATGACTAATAGGAGAGGAACAATAATGAATCATGTTTAAAAAAGTGACGCGTTATTTTCGCCGCCTAACGAAGTGGGCACGGGTCAGCTAGTAAAAAATAATTTCATTAAAAAAGATACAAATCAATGGTCAATGAATACCAAAAATACAACTTACTTTACTAATACATTTAAATTATTTGATAAATATTATTTGTACGGAACTTGGATGAATATAATTTCTGACCCTCCGTATTAGGAATCGTCTACCGCAGTAATAGGCTCTGACGAAAAAAATACCTCCGAATTAGGGAAAATCGACCCGACTATTTAAATCTTTTTTTAAAAATAACTAATATCATTAAAAGAAACAAACTCGACAGTAAGACAAAATATAAACTCCACTTTTGACGATGACATTTTTTTGCACAGTTAAAAATATTTACAAATGCTTATTTTTGTTTCTTACTTTGAAATGTTGCGAAATACCTCCGTAATAGGGGCTTTTACCTTACATTAACGATTGTTTTCAGCTTAGATATTTTTTGTGCGCATTTAATTGAAGTTTTGTAAAAGAAGCCGCATTTACTATCAATATATTACTATTTACCATCAGTAATTTCATACTTCCACATGAAGCTAACGTACCTCTACTGAAGTGGAAAATTACGATTATTGATTCGCATTTATGTACGGTAAGGTAAAAACTTAAGGAAGCTTTTAAATATTTACATAAAATGAACAAAAACTTGCTCGTAAATATACCTAGTTGTAAATAATATATTTTATGTTATAAGATGTTAGTTTCTTTATGACAGTTCTACTCTAGGGACGGACATATTTCAGTGACATTTATCGCTGACCAGTATTGGTATAAGCTTAACGTCAAGTTTTTTTTTTGTAAATATATCTGCGAACTTTCTTTTAGTTATTTTCTGCGGCACCAATAGGATCACATGGGGTGGTGACAACGTGTATTTTTACTTCATTACGATGTTGGTTTATCTAAACTTATAATTAGAACAAAGCTTAAAAAAATGTTTCGTAGAAGGTTCTAGTATTGAATGTTTTTGTGTTGGGTATCTCTAGTCTATTTTGGAGAAAAATACAAGTTACGAGTAGTAGTTACATGTAAAAAATCATATCTGAAAACTATTGTTGCGATCTTCCTTTGGTTTTCATAGCGTTATGCTGGTGTCTGCATTTGACATACTGATATTTTTTTATTCCCTCTATTATCTGCATGGTTGTTCTACCGTTTGGGCTTCTATTTAAAACAATTAAAAAAATGGAGAGAAAAGTGATTATAATGATACAAAAAAAAAGTAAATAGATAGGTTTAAAAGAATAAATAGTTATCACAGAATGTGAGAGTATTAAACAAAAATATACCTACTTGTAAGCAGTAACAAAAATAGAGACATTTTGAGAGTTTCAAACTTAGGCAAGTGAAAACGCATGCTCAGCCAGTCAGCTATAAAAACTGTCTTTTGTTCCGCTCACCGAAATACAGGTGGCTCTTCACAGATCGCTGTTCACGAATACATACTTATATCAAAACACTTTCACCAAAACATAGATTATATCATATTACAAATTTGTTATAAAATTACATGTCTCTCAAGAGTTTTGTAACTAACCATAGAGAATGCACACGTTACGTAGTTAGAGAATGACAGCAAACTTTGTTACTAATTACGTAGATGCAAGTATTTTCCTTATTCCGTTTCATTCATGTTGTTAGTATCAATTACTGTGAAGAAAAATTGACGTAGTGGCAATTCTTTAAGTTTTTAGACAGGAAAAGCCATAGGAGTTAAAGTCCCTATGTTAGATAGTTTGTTTAATTGAATTATCTGAATGCTTCGCGCTGTGGGATCTATCCTGTAGGTATGAGTACATGTTTTTTTAAAGACAACATCCGCTCAGATCATATAATGCGAGAATTTTTACGAGAGTTAATGTAACATACATAATGAATATCTTACGACAATAAATAATGAGTGGACAACACAACAGCAGCTGCTTAATGGTAGAGTGACTTAAGATGCATAAACAGAAGAACATTTAAATACAAATATCCGCCTGGTGACGGAGTAAGAATACAATATGTCACCCACCACCCCATATTATCCCACGGGTGTCGTAAAAATCGACTAAGGGACTATCCGGGAATATTATCTTTACGAAATAAAAAGAAAGAAAACTTGAAATTACACCCTATACCAATCCGTCTGGCCAGCGTGGTATTTGTAGTCCAAGTATCCCTCCGTCACTGGAGGAGGCCCCTACCTGCAGTGGGACATTAATGGGCTGTTATGATAAAGTGTCTTCCTGCTGGCACCTGGCTGAGTCAATGTCATAAATGTCAACATGGATAAGTCAAACCACAAATTGTTGCAATAACAGAAACAAAACAAAACCGCGGTTAAAACCTAGCAACTTATAACATAAGTTACGTACGGTTATGGTATATGACGTCGAACAACGTAAGGTCTAGGTCGTTGTTCTATCGAACAGTTATAGACTGTACGCATCACTTCCTACCCTCAACATCGGAAAACATTTTCATAATGAATGAGTATTAAGTCTGGCACACGGACGTGACCATAATGTTGCACTTTTATCATAACGTTATTTGCTAATTGCTTGTTAATTGTTACGTGTTGTATTCTCTTGGTGGGTAAACAGGATTGTAGTTTAAGATGAAGACTAGATGTTGCTTTTAGAGTAAAGTAAGCAGTGGTTTCGTTTTTTTGCGTAAGGTTTTAGATGCCACTTTGTCACATTATATTTGGGTTGTGCAAAAAAACAGGTTTGAACAGGGCGCAAATCCTGCACGCAGAACCATGACCATCGCAACTATTATTGGGCAATGCTACCCTTGGAATAATAATAGGAAAGAAATTTCTCCCCGTTATGTCTTATGCGTGCCGTAAAAGTACCCTAAGAAAGAATACTTAGTCAGAAATAACCTTTGTAAAAAAAAGAGATAATGTCAAAATAAAAAGAAAATGTTTTACGTGGTATATGATTGAGGAAAGCACAGCCGTAATTAAAATATTTAGAGGCCCAGACTTTTGTCGGATATTATGATAATGAAAAAGAAAATTTAAACGAGATTAATGACTAATTAAGTATTCATTAACAAACAATAAACTTATGAATATTCAATTAAAGTTATCAGTTTTGTAGGTATTTATGGCTAAATTGATGTGTTAGTAAAAATTTATGGTTGTTATTCTACTTATCAAATATAGCAAAGAGATTTCTAGTTTTAGTTTATTTTTATTTTATTTATTTATTAAGGTAATTACAACAGGTAGCAATCAAACATGATAGATATAAATATAATGGAAGGTGATTTGTACAGATTGATACCCTAGCGCAATCACACAGCATGCTATTATATAGTTATACAATTATTAGTTAGCTAAAGGGATAAGTTGAACAGACAATTACAATGGTCATACAAAAAGCCAAATAAAACAGTCACACAAAACAAAAATAGAAACGAACAAGAAGAAATACAATCTAGAATGACAGAGACAAAACATCTTTCTTAAAAATTGTTGGTCGAGAATCAAAAATGTCTATTGTATCAGAGACTTGATTGTAAAGACGACACATTCTGATTATAGGGTTATAGTATGAGGTATTATTTTTAAATATACTTAGTATTATGGCAACTAGTAACAGTAACTTTATTGCTTACTTGGGTCATTGCAGTCAGCGTGGTGGATAATTAGCTATATCATTTAAATTAGGATCAAAGAGAAGAAGTCCATTAAACATCTAACGAGATTTCACAGACTTAAATACTAATTTGAATATACACACATCAAAAAAGTCTAAGCAACATGCATGATATTACAAATTTACCATTTATATTAATTTATTTTACCATTTATTTTAATTATAACGTTGTATTTTATTTTTAAAATAATATTTTTAGGGTTCTATGATGTAAAAATAACAGCTGTTTTCTTTATAAGTTCTTTTAATAACAGAAATTAACAATATTAGAATATACAGGTACATAAGAAACTAAACTTTTTTTTTACAAATTGAAATTTCTTAAGAAAATGAATTTATTGTGAAAGAATAGGACAATTTAATACAAAGTATGGCCTCCTCTGCTATTCAGAACTTGTCGGCAACGATTATTCATTGAATTAATGAGACTGTTTATGTCATCTTGCGGTATTCGCTCCCAATGGAATTGTAGCAAATCCTTCAGCTGTTGGGTTGTTGTCACTCCGTCCAAGTCCTTCAAAACACGTCTCTGGAGCATGTCCCATGCGTGCTCGATGGGGTTGAGGTCTGGCGATTGTGCAGGCCAGGGCAATACCTGGATGTTCTCCGTTGCCAAGTATTCACTGGTTCGCCGAGCTGTATGTGAACGCGCATTGTCATGCATTAACGTAAAATCGGAGCCAAAGGTTTGTGCAAATGGATGGACATAAGGTCTGAGAATATCCTCAACGTAATTTTCAGCGTTCATGTTTCCATTTACAAAAACGAGCTCAGTTCGCCTGTTCTTCATAATACCCGCCCATACCATAACTGTTGAGCCGCTGTATGGATGAACTTCCTGAACGCACCTGAGTCTTTCAGTATTTCCGGGTCGACGGTACACTCGCACCCTTCTTGTATCAGGCCTAAACCCGAATCGCGACTCATCGGAAAACATAATTTTATCCCATTGTTCCTGGGTCCATGTTATGCGTTCTCTACACCATTCATTTCGACGAGCGCGATTCCCGTGACGTATCGGTGGGCACCTGATAGGGCGTCGAGCTCGTAGGCCGTACTCATGCAGTCGATTTCGCACAGTTTGGGGACTTACATCAACACCACTTGAATTTTGTAGCCTCAAACTTATCTCTCGAGCGGTTAACATCGGCTGGCGTCTTGCAGTCAGTTGTATGTACCGGTCTTGCCGAGTGGTTGTACTCCTTTTACGGCCTGGATGCTGTTCAGCGGGTTCCCCTGTATTATTGTAGCGCTGCCAAAGACGACAAATAACACTTCTATGAATACCAAAATGTCGAGATACCTGAGATTGATTACTTCCCGCTTGCAACATCCCTACAGCTCTTTGCATTTAATCTGCCGTCAAATGACGTCGCTCCATGACGTAAAGAATATCTAACAATTCAATTTTGTCGCCAACTGTATTTAAATGGTTGGTAAAATTATAAAATCAAGACTAAAACGTAGCAATTAACATGCACTCAAATTCAAACAAATTCGCAGTCATTTGAATTTTATGAAAAAAAACAAAACATAATCGAAATTTTTTTTTACAACCAGCCAGTATGTCATCAATAACAAAAAAGTTTACTTACCTATACACTTTGAGTGAGTAAATACTTAGAAATTAATTAATATAAATGGTAAATTTGTAATATCATGCATGTTGCTTAGACTTTTTTGATGTGTGTAGTACAATCGGACTAAGGATCGAACCAAGGCAAGATACAATTTTATTTTTTAGAGCTATACAATTAACAGACGCAAAGAACAAACGGGCTTGAGCCTATACTAAACTTATCATACGCACTTTCTATCTAAGATAGAAAGGCAAAGATGGCCTCTCTGAGGGACAGAGCGAACTTAGTCCACCTCTTTGCCTGCCCAGATTGGTATAGGGTTTCGTACCAAGTTTTCCTTCTTCCGTTTTAGTAGAAAACATGATCTATTGCTAACATTCGGTTTTTCCCCTTGGTATAAGATAGGATGCAGAACAGTGACGTATTCCATCTTTAAGATCCGTTCTCCTCTAACATCAATCAAGATATAATAATTTAACAAGATGTCGCGTAACACCTGTAGGTAAGAAATAAAAGAAACAGCATTGTATTCTTTGTATTACGAGTTGTAACGAGGACGATTCCTTTGTATTGAGCTCACCAATGCGAAACATACAAATTTGTACGTTTTACACAATCTATCGTACTTTGTATGTACCTAACATAACTACATCACTAACAAAAGAATTTGATTTCTTTTCTATCTTAAACTAGGCAATCGTAAGCGTCCCGCTGCAAGGCTCCTACTATATTGAAGAGAAAATTTAATTCTTTGAATTGTGGTACTGCATGGTTTCATATTCCTTGCAAGATAGTTTATTTGTGCGATTTTGTCTTGCGAAATTATTGTCTTGAGGCTAGATTTTGACTTTGTGCCCATAAGCTTATTGTCTGTATAAGTCCCTGGGACATTGGGCTCGATCCCAAGTTCTTTTATAAACAAAATAATCTTGAGTTGAAGGTTGTATGATTAAAACTAAAAAAATAATGTTTAAAAAAAGTTTGCGTGATCTGAATTTATGCAGATGAGATTGAGACACATTTTACTTTGATTTTAATTCAATAGAGCAGGAAAATGCCGTATGGCCTGTGTGGCATAGTAATTTTAAGCTATAATGACATAACACACAGAGGACCACAAAATAACCACTCAGCGTCCGTCTTCACTTTGTCATTAACTGTTACATACTCAAAATAATGAAGTTTGCATAGTTTCTAACCACTACTTGTAAGTGCTCTACTTTTCATCTACAAAAGTGGCAATGGCTATTTCGTTTCACATTCATAAGTGTTACTTTTTGACCTAAATAAATAAATGACTTCAACTTGACTATTGAAGGTACAATTTCTGACAGTCCAATAACAGAGCTTCCATTTTGTTTGTTCGTAATTTAAATTCAAACAAATCTAATAGAGTTTTTGTTAAGTCATACGTGTTCTGGATTCGAAAATTTAACATTCGAACAGTTAGATAATTTGGTTTGTTTGGGTCGTCAGAAACATGACTGGACTTTTTGTTTATCGAATTACCGTTCGATATTTCGTTCGGTATCGTTTACGTTGTCTGTTTATGGGTAATCGCCGTGTACTGTGTGAAACTCGGCTAATGGGTCGGCAACAGCGTGCTTCCGTGCGTCCGGATGGCACTACTAGAGCAAATTACTGAATTTGCTCCATCGACTCAATTACATTCAAAATTTAAATCCAACATACAAAGAATCTTAATGACTTTCTACGCTACACGTCTTTACTATTTAAAGTCATTCGTATTAATGAATACGTATAAGATGATTGTTTGAATCATTTTGTGTTCACGCGATGTCCCGTAAGTATGGCACCAGGACACGGTGCATGCACGTTTTAACGCAAGGAAAGTTTTGACATTTATTAAGTGAATGTAATTTTATACGCATTTCTCTGACTCGTATTTGAGTATCTTTCGTTATTCAACGAAAGTAAAAAGGATTTTATATCTGTTTTCGATTTTATGTTTCGAAATCGGCACAATAATCATGTACGGTAAATATCACGATTATCATCAAAATAAAAAAAGTTAAATTACTATCGACATAAAAAATTAAGATAATTTTATCGTTCCGTCAATTTAATATTAAAATTATAGTAGATAATAAACATGATAATAACGAAAATTGTTAAGTAAGTTAATTTATATTATTTGTACTTACGTACACAGTTCCGTGAAATGTCAAGTACTCAGTACAGAAAAATATAAACTGACTTAAAAATAATCATATACATCTGAAATTCAGGATCATTTATATTTTTATTCTGGTTAGAGTATGTACCAAAACTCGACCTTTAACAAATCACCTAGCTAGCATATAAGTACCTAGTCCAAGTTTCTGACTATTACTGACCATAAAGGCCCGGTAAAGAAGCTGGTAGGAAGCAGTAGACACAGTAGAAAAACAATGTGAATGTATTATAAACGATAGGTAGACAGGGATATACGAAGGGACAGGAAAACGCCTAAAATTGTTTTCTTCAAATGTAAAAACTACCAATATCTTTGGAAGATTAAAATAATAAGTTTTTAAAAACTAAATTAACTTTTTTATCATAGAATGTAGAGCTCGAATCACATAATCAATAAAAACCTTTTTACATGCATACGCTACATGTTATACTTAAACAAAGTGAACTTCTAACTTAACTAAGTTATCTATGAAACATAGATAAGTAGGATGTTTCCGTGAAATAGTAAAGTTTGTTTTGCTTTAATTTTTAATGAGATACACGAGGCGGTATTCAGTGCGTGTACTGCTTACACTTCCTCAAGGAGGTTTTATACATGTACTGTATTTATTAGCCTCTACGTTTTTATAAGAAAATGTGACTTATTTCAAGGGAATAAGGTATAAGAGTGTTTTGTTGCATGTGTTGTTGAGTCTACGTGACATACGTATTTAAGAAGGCTTATAAAAGCCGACACATTCTATGTTAATAGCTTTTATTTGTTTTTATTTATCTTAATACTACTTCTTTAATTCCGTTTTAGCCTATCTTTATTTGTTGTATTAGTCCATTGTCCTGCACTTCTGCTGCAGTGAGGTGCTTCTTCTTGAGGCGGATGAAAGCTCGTTCAAATTATCCCGATCCCAGGCCAGACAGATTGCTATTGAGTTTTACTTGATTTTTTTTCTTTTATTTGTGTACGATGTATATGATCGGCTTTAGTATACAACCTGTTTGGTATTCCGAATATTTTATTTTACATCTTCTCCCACAAAGAGCTGAATGAAGGAAAAGTTTATTCAACAAATTTAAAGAAAGCTTAAACGTAAATTATTTTTTAAATAATTGAGTCAAGTATTTCAATTTAGAAGAACCAAATAGTTATGCAAGAAAGTGGAATACAATTAACCCGCGAAAGTATAATTTTGGAACGCGAACAATCAAAAATATGACATGCCTTGTGTACCTACTATGAAACCGTGGTAAAAATACTGAATTAAATTTAACTATCTAAAGGTTAATTAGATATAAAATTTTCTCTGCAACTGTTTTCCCGGCAGTTTATTGTTGGGAAGGGCCGTGAGAATGCATCATATATATAGATATCAGCCTTGAACTCGGAGCTATTATGACAAATTACATACGTGGTGATGGTGTACTGTTATAACCTGTACGGTGTCACTGTTACGTTTTTATTTAATCTGTGTGACGGAAAAATGCGCGGAAATTTTGAACTATGACAATGTAGTTTTGAAAATATAAAAGTATACCGAAAAACAAAAGAACAAAGTAAAATTTAATGAGAAATATCCCGAAATGGAAACTAATTTAAAGCTTGATGTTTTGACACAGGTTGCACGAGCCGTGATTGTTATGAGTTTTGAGGCTTTCTCCGTCATTCAGGTATTCACAATAGGGAAACTAGTGTGTAAAACTTAAAAATATTATGAATACATAAAAAATATTTTAAATTTAAATAATAAAAAAAATACAATATACAGTAAATTTGGTTTTTCTCGTTAGAAATTATATTTAATGTTTCTTTTCTTGTTTCAGGTAATTAACGAGATTAATACATATAAAGGAAAAGAAATAATGGTAAATATAATGAAAAAAAAAAAAACTATTTAGTACAGATTATTGAATTTGTTTTTATCTCCGTAGGTACAGGTACAAAGGCCTTGGATTAAGAGCTTTCTTTGGTGTTGCGTACTTTTATTACATGTATCATCTAAACTCGCTTAACTTTAGTCCCTAGCTAAGCAGTGCTTGTACCATGTATACTTGGTAACAAATACTTAAATTCTCTTTTTTCGCAAAAACAAAAAAACAAACAGCCATGTTCATGCATACAAATGGTTAACTTGGGTGGTAATTACGACCCCCCAACGTAGCAGTAAACACAGTAACAACAATTCTCGTCGTCGATAGAACTTCAATCGCCTGTCTCGTATTACCCGTAGCTATTGTTCTAATATTCATAGCTATTCAATATGAATGACTGCTGAGTTCATAGCGCCTATCTATCTGCCATTATAAACAAATGTATCAACTGTTATCTCCGCAACGGCAGTGTCACGCTACCGACTGCGTTCTTATAACAGTGACATATATCTACCACGACACTGCAATACAATGGCATTCTGCGGAAATCGCAGCCAACCGTTGCAATCACAACATTACGCGATATTCCCACTTATCTCACAAGGAATAAGACTCATTTCAGAATCAGAAGATGTATTTGTAGCAACCGCAAATGTTTGTAAGGCCTGATTTCGCGTGAGCTCCTCAAGCCCTAGTTTTTAAACATTACTCTTAGCATTGTTTAGTGCGTAATTAAAGAGTTGTTTCACACAATTGAGATTGTACATACAAAATTATATGCTAAAGTTACGTATTAAAGACTGTATTAGCATGATGTATTTCTGCATTAGGTAGAGCTTATATGTTATTGTTCTTGGTGCAACGGAAGGTTTCATTGTAAGATAATCCAATTATGAAACTTATTGACAAAAAATGCCGTTAATATGTAGTATATCTACATAACCAGCTAATAGATTGTATTACTAGGGCATTTACACAATTTCATGTGCATCATATGGAATGCATTTTTTGCTTGCCATGCAAATTATTCAGGTTTTTTTAAAAATGACTAACATGTTGCTTACGAGTATTTAATATCATTTCCTTATTTTCGTAATACATATTTATCATTATTGCTCCCCTTCTATTGTTCGTAGCGTGACGCTAGGCTAGACAGCCTATGCAAACTGAGAACGTGGGGTCGATGAGCTTATTAGAAATGTATTGTCTCTTATTAGCTTTAGGTCAGAAAGAGAATTTCAAAATCATTGTACATATTAAGAAATCGAGGTTAAAAAACGAAATCCTTTCATACCATTTTAACCTTAAACTTTTTACGTGGTCAAAGTCATACCTAATTCTTAAAGTATATTAAAGATATACGTATACTAGCTTAAATATGATTTAGTAGTGCGTAATTGTAAATTTACATATTGTTTTGTTAAGCAAAATTCTGTTGTATTCAAAATGAAAAGCCCGCTGAATTCGTTTAAAGGAAGGCGGAGCTTTATGAATTATTTATAACAATTTTCTTTACTTGGATTCTTGGATTATGCATAACAATGGAGCCTTTTACTATTGTATTTTATCTTATAGATAGAATTGCGATAAAATTTGTATTAAATTTGAAAAGAAAGTTATGGTTTAGCATTTCGATTAGTTGTTAAGAATAATACGACTTGTTGACCTATTTAAGATCGTTAGGTTATAAATATTCTGCTGCCAGTTTACACTTCACTTTAGGTACTGGTAACACGCTAATCAGAAGAGTTGGCTTATGTGTCATTTCTCTTCTTACACAGATAAAGTTTGCTCAGCCTGCGAACTGAGGCCGATTTTAGTATCTACAACTACGTTTGGGGCAATAAAAAAGCACGTTTGTAAATTGTCAACTACCCATAGCTCTGGTTAGTTTGGGAGTAGCTAACATTGTTTTGAGGATATATAAGTTTATAAACTATGTTTCGTGATTTCATTCAATAGGAACAAGGATACTATATGTTTTTCACGTCTTTTACGAGACAATGACAGCAAGTAACGTCTTATTTTCTTAGTCATTCACCATAAATAAGGAAATTTTTAAACATAGATAAGTATACTTTTTTTTGTATTTACGTTACTCTGTACCTATTAAGTTTCTTCGTGATATTAAATTACTTTATAACGGCGCGGTAAGAAAATATTGTTGTCAGATTTGTCCCTTACTTCTGCTTTTTGGTTTTATTTCTTTTCCAAAATAACGAATTACGCCTAGTGGTCATGGCGCTGGACGCGTATAGTCCAGAGACGCGTGTTCGAGTCCCGCATCGAGTGCCAATATTTTCCATTGTCTTTCTTCTTAACGAATACAGGCTGTTAACCTAATAAGATAACCTTATTAGGGTTACCGTTTTAAGCTAGTGTATACCTTTTAAAGATTGTTGGTGCATCGTCGTGTCCGTTGTTGTTCCGCGTAAGACGGTCCCGAAAGCTTTCCACCTTTGAAAAGCATGCGTGGAACATCTTAATCTTATCTTAACAACTCATCAATGTCCCACTGCAGAGACGGGCGTCGTCATACCACGTTGGTCAGACGCATTGGTATAGGGTTTAATTTCAAGTTTTCCTTCTTTTTATTTCGTAAAGATTATATTCACGTCCCTTAGTCGTTTATTACGACACCTATGGGATGAGATGGGGTGATGACATATTGTATTCTTACTCCGTAACCACACGGAGAACATGTACACCATTATTTCTGGACTGCGAAGCCCACGTCTGCCGGATCAGAGAGAGAGAGAGGACCAGTCACTTCACAGGACCTTTCCACTTTCCTCTCGTAAGAAGGCCATATAACTAAACATATGAACAAAATGCGTATGGTAGCATTTTTTTGGCACCGTCGTCGTATCGACCTAGTCCCGTTAATAATGACCGACGATTACTATAATTATTTATTTATAGCATAATTACACGGCTATTATATTCTTTTATTAATATCCCTATGATTATAGATTAAACATAGTTAATGGGTATATTTTTTACTAACATACCGTGTGCAAATAATTTACAAAAAATAAATAGAGCTAATACATTGTTTGATAACGGTTTTTTGTATTTCAATATTGGTTTTCCGTGTACCATTAAACTAGTACATATTTACTTTACAATAGTTAATAATATAGGGTTAGCTGTGTTTTTCTTGGAGTATTTATAATTTTAGCCATCAGTTAAGAGACGGCCGCTGCATATTGGCTCTATTTATTTGTTTTCCATTTCAGTATGCTCTTTACTACAACTCTATGTAGGTATTTGACGTTCTTCAATAAGTTAAAAGATAGTAAATTTTAACCTTTATGACTTTGTGGGCGCAAAATGGATGCATTTTTTTACCATATAATTACGCGACTACTAAAAGTTAACCCCCTTACTCATAAACGTCTCTTAAATTTTTATACGATTTTTCATACGATTTTACTTAGATAAATCTCGCTAAGCAGTAATTAAATTTAAGAGGCGTTTATGAGTAAGGGGGTAAGTATTCAGATAATAAACCTCTTAAGCTACTGTGTTAACAAAATTTTTACTACAAGCAATGAATATAGTCGTGTGTTCCCTACCTGGTAACACAAGAGTAGATAACTTTTTATAAGCTTGATGCATAGTATAAATATAGGTATACAGTATTTCGACTTCATAGAAACGGACGAAACGCGAGTTATACCTACACGCTCACGATAGCGGTAGCTTTGGGAAGTGAACAGTCGCGACTGTGCCGCAGTAACGAGCGGGAAAGTAGGTAAATGTAAATAAAAAGTAGGAGGTGGGCAGCCCTACCGCATGTTTACGTACCGCGTAGATAGACTACTGGTTGTACTGTGCTTGAAGGTATCGTTAAAAGAAAAAGCTCATTTTCGTTTAAGTGCTGCACTTATTTATTTATTTTGTTTGTACTATACTTAAATATTACCTTCCTACTAGGATTATCTGTCCGTCTGCGGTGACTTTATAGGCCATCTAGTAAAAGTACGTAAAACTTTATATTGGAGATTTTATAGCAACTAAAACACAATAGAGATGTTAGGATAAAATACTAGCGGATATTTGAAACAAGATTCTGACGTAATTAAATCTGAAAAACTAGTGAATATTCGATACAAAACAGTAAAATCTAACGTAATGAAATCTGATGTGAATGTTTCAGTTAATAATGGATACAGGCGAAACATGATATAGTTACAGCTTTCATGGTAAATGCATTCGTGTTACTGTTCGTTTAAATACAAATAGTGTAGAGTAGACTATCAGATAATTAAAAATAACTTTATATTAAGAATACAATATGTCACCACCCCACATGGGTGTCGTAAAAACCGACTAAGGGACTATCCTTGAATATTATCTTTACGAAATAAAAAGAAGGAAAACTTGAAATTAAACCCTATACCAATCCGTCTGCCTAGCGTGGTATTAGTAGGCCAAGTATCCCTCCACCACGGGAGGAGGCCCGTCCCTGCAGTGGGACATTAAAGGACTGTTATGATGAATTTTATGTTCGACACCGTACTCGTAGTTTTTGTTGGAGTTTTCGTGCAAGAGACTAGCTATGAGTAGGTATACACTTTTACTCTAAAACAAGTACTTCATGGGAGCTACATATATGCTACAAAGGCAGTATAAACCCAAACCCGAATGTAACAAACCATAAACAATCGCAATTACATTAAAGGCTGTAATTCTACTGACAGTTGGATATCGATGTAGCCTGAGTGAAGATAGAAATGTGTTCTATTCAACGTAAAGCCTAGTTAACACCTCGTTAGGAACACGATAGCATAAGCGTTAAAGATTTACTTAGATTACCTACCTATAAATTAACTGGTTCTGAAATGCCCCAATTTGTATATGTTTACACTAGTATAAGTACACCATAAAGCTAAGAAGACAAGATAATAAATCAAACTGTTTACTATCGTATTGCGAGCAAGCAAATAAGTGTTTCGGTGATTACGAACGAAGTAAAATGCATTTAGCTTAGAACATACCTCAAAAGCATTCGAAATTTTGTTGTTTTTTTAAACATAGAGGTGCCTTGCGCCTACAAGACACCTCTGCTATGATTTTTAGATCCTCTTTTGAAGAAGCCTTGCTGTCTTTTAAAAATCTAGACAGGTGAACTTATTTTACAGCCAAACTGTTTATTATTTATTTTAGTCTGTCACTAAAAAACTTGTCATGTCCATTAGAATACACGACTTGCTTACTGCTTTATTCAGAGGTGTAGATTAAGCTTTTTTTAGGATTCCACTTTAGTAAATAATAATCCAATTATAAATAAATTTAAAAATATACGTTGGCAAAAGCAGCGCTTATAATGCAAAGTTCTGTCCCAAAGTAGAAATAGAAAGCTGTTCCAAACCAAGACTCAGTATAGAAACAAAATAGCGACATATTTTTTCTTTCCAACCCAAATAAGAACATAAAAGATTTTCTCCAAAGCCACTATCCCTTTGTTTAATATAATGAATTCCATTTAAAATATAAAATTAAAATATTCTAAGCTAAGCTACAAAGTTGTACTTAATTCTAAACATAAACATTAAGTAAAGTAAAGCTTTTCTCTTTAAGAATAGGTACAGGGCGTGATAATACGCTCACGTATTCTGTTCAATGCTTAAGCTTAGAGACGTGACTAAGATGGCTTAAGTTTCTATATAATTGACCGTTACTAGCTCCGGGAAGATTAGCGGGTAATGGATTTAGTTCCAGACTATCTTAGCTTCAAACATTATCTACATACAATGTATTTTAAGTACCCTTATCAGGTACGGAAACTCTTTGATATTGTAGCGCGTCTACTTGCAACGGTGCGCGGTCTCGGTCACCGTTGTTGTTGTAGTGATAGTAGTTTTTAGCCACATTGAATTCACAATGTCACTATCTCGTTTCGACACTAACCCCCTTACCTACTCATAAACGCCTCTTAAATTTAGTCACTGTTTAGCGAGATTTTATGAATTTAAGCTTATCAATTGAATAAAATTTAAGAGGCGTTTATGATTAAGGGGGTAAAAGCTTAGCAACTCTTTTCTATGCCGAGAGTCTGTATATGACAAGGTTTTTACGAGTTCAGAGCCATAGGTAAAACACATTAAAATGTTTTCAGCATCTAACATTGAGAACTAAAAAGAGAGCTATAATGTGATAATAGTAATCACAGAATTTAATTTTCATCAATGCGGAAATTTGTTATAATTAAATAATAATAATAATTGGTAAGGTATGTACAACGGAAATTAAGAAAGAATGTAATTTAATATTCTGTTAATTATTAATTAATTAAGGCGTAGTTTTTCTTAAACACGTTCACCGATTCGAATCTCAGCTATTTACGCTAGTAAGATAAAATAGTTTTTTTTTACAAATTGTTATGGAGTACCTATGGAATTTTTATCTGTGTTAACGAATTTGCATAAGTTGTAGTTATTATGATCGATAGCAAGCGGTCAAGTTTTTAATCTGAAAATTATTAATTTCTGGGTCGATCTCCAAATCGGGCGTATTCGTGTGATCGCTCTGGTGCTTTTCAGATCTTGATATTTTTTGGTAATTATGTATCTCATTGAAAATAATGATATTAAAATACTACATTTTTACTATTGGCCTTCATTTTTGACAAACAGTTATGGAAATATTTAAGTTCAAACATTTTCGCGTCCAGAGCAATCATGATAGGCGCTAGAGCGATCATAAATGGTGAAACAAAAATAATAAAATTGTTAATATATTATTTATTTAGTCATTTTTAGTCTTGCATGTTACAAGATTATATGATTTTATGTTTAGGGGATATATCTAGAGCTTTTTGAGAGCTCATCAGTTGGAAACTTGTTCATTTTAGGCCAGCGTACCAATTTTGAAAAAACGGAACCCTTATAGGATCACTTCGTTGTCCGTCTGTGCGTCTGTCTGTCTGTCTGTCAAGATCATTTATCTCAGGAACGCGTGGAGGTATCAAGCTAAAATTTTCAACAAATATTATTAGTGATGAGACGTGACGTCATAAAATTTTTGACAGATAAGTAAGCCGTGACGTCACATAATTTTGGCAGGAAAATATTTTTTGACAGCTGAGTCGTGACGTCATTGAATTTTTGACAGATGTGTCGTGACATTACAGAATCTTCGAATGAGTCGTGACGTCATTGAATTTTTGACAGATGAGTCGTGTGACGTCATAGAATTTTGGCAGGAAAAATAATATTTGGACAGCTGAGTCCTGACGTCATCACAATTTGGTGTTGTTATTGTTATTGTTACTTTGTTGTCCGTCTCTCTGTCAAGACCATTTATCTTAGGACCTCGTAGAGGTATCAAGCTGAAATTTTTACCAAATACTAAGGTCTGTTGCCTTTTAGTGCTGTAAAAAAATCAAACTTCTAATCTAACGAAATCAAGACATATAGCCGTGAGCAAAGGGTAAAAAGCTACAGGGTACTTCCAGTCTACATACAAACTTGAAATTTGGCATGAAGCAAGGTCTTACAGTGCATGTAAAGGAAAACTTCCGAAAACTTGAAATTTTGACTTCCATCATATTATATTTTGATAATTTCATCATAGTCATAATAATTTTGACAGCTGAGTCACGTGACTAGTGACGTCATAGAATTTTGACAGATGAGTCGTGACGTCATAGAATATTGGCGGGAAAATATTTTTGCAGGGGAGTCGTGACGTCATAGAATTTTTGACAGATGAGTCGTGAGCGTGACGTCACAGAATTTTTGACAGCTGAGTCGTGACATTTGTTGTTGTAACAATCTGGTATTATTACTTAAAGTAGTTTTATAACGTACAATTATTGCAAAATATCATCGCTCTGGTCTTTTAGACAGAGCAATCATAGCCATAGCGATCAAAAAAAGTCATAAAAGCATTAATATAGCCCAAAATAAAAACAGTAGAAAGTTGTGTTTACGTCTCATAAAGAACATCATTACTATTACTTAATTCACTTAATAAGCACATTTACAGCCTTACTACTTAATTTAAAAAACATGCCATATCAATCATCAAAATCGAGAACCAAACCCAGATAAATCATAAACTTACCTTCGCAATGTGGGAGCGCGGGAACGTGGCACACACGTATCATCCTCTGAGGTTAGACCACTACTACCACTACCCCGGGGGAGGGGAATAGAGTTTCTATTTCGTAAAACGAGGGATGAGCGCGATGTTTTACTCCAGCGCAGAGCGATGAGATAAAATGCCAGGTCATGACGATAAATTTAAATTGTGCCAAAACTATTGTTAATATTATTAAAAAAAAAATATTACAATGAAGATTAACTATTTGGCATGTAATATAAAATAACATCGGACATATGAACCTTCTCAATAAAAAGTTACACAATGTTTTCTCATTCAATCGGGAGTTAGGTCAACCCAGAGCAATCAGGATTTTAAGGTTTATGATTTTTTTTTAAATATTTATAACAAACTAATTCATAATTTCAGCCCTGCACCACATAGATTAGACACCAAACTGTACATAAAAAAATGTAATGAAAACGTTTATCGATTTCAAAATGGGTTTCTCCAGTCCGACACGATAAAAAATGCCTCTGGAGATCTACCCTTCTATGTATAATATGTATATAATAACAAAAAAAAAGTAAATAAGTATTAATATCTATTGTTCTGTTACCCATAACACAAGCATGTTAAGCCTAGCTTACTTTGGGAACAGATGGCGCAGTGTAGAGATGTCCGTGAATAGTTATTTATTTTATTTATTATATAATTAGTTTTAAAAAGACATTACACTAGATTCAGTTGAATATACTAGATTCGCTAGAATATTCGCTATAGTACCAGTTTACAGGATAAGTGTTATTTCGCTGCGTAAGCTAAAATAAAGCAAAATTTCAAGCAAATCTTTCCAGTAGTTGTGGCCTGTAAGAATAACGTGTACTAATATTATTATTTAATCTCACAAACTTTCTTTTTCTTCTCACTATCTATGACATTAAACCTCGCCTTAAATATAAAGTTTACAGTGTCTTAACTTTTAATTCAATTAATGATCTCTATTTATTGCACTAAATCATTTATTAGTTAATTGATAATTTGTAACGTTTTCGATGGCATCTTTTTAATGTAAGCCTCTATATAATTTTGATATAGGTACTGTATCTTTCTTTAGCTGTGCTCGTGTGCCATTAAGTTTTATTAATATCGCGTTTAAGCATTAACATAACTCATTAAAATACAATAAAATTTATGATCTATGTTACTTAATCTAAAATTAGGCAATTATTACAAATTTATTATTTTATTTTATGTATAATAATTTAACTATTTGTACAGATTGCTTTCTTAACGTAGCAAACAGTAACTCTGAAAGATAGCACACAAAGAGTTTGCGCCTTGAATAATGGAAGCTAGAGTAAATAGACGAAGCATCCTCTCTTTCGCCGATTCTACTGCTTCCTTGTATTAAGAGACGAGCAAGTAGCCGACCTAGTGGTGTAAGGAAAGCATTGCTGAAGAGGTGACAGCGGTGGTACCGTCTCAGACGGTCTCTTGTTGAATCTGGTGCCACTTCTTTGTCAGACGCAGTAGAGAATCGTCTGCAAACGAAACGGCGGCATCTCATTCTTGACTATTTTTAGTTTAGCCGTCCTTTAGAGCAAAATATAAAAATAAAGACTAATAGTCTTCACATACATACATACATAAACTCACGCCTTTTCGCATCCGAGGTAGGCAGAGCCGACAGAACGCCACTTGTCACGATCCTCGATCCATTAAGCGAGTCATTCACGTCCTTGGCAAATACGACAAGCATCCTCTCTATATTTATAAGTATAACATGATGGTTGTCAAGGTCAACGCCATTAAGATTAATACCGTAATCACTAGTAACCTTGTGCTCCTCCAAAATGTTTACTAATTATGACAAATGACAAGTCATGTCATGTTGGGAACAAAAAATATTGTGACAGCTGATTTTTAGCTCTGTTAGTGTGAAACTGATGTTATCTTTTTGCAATCCTCTTGGGCAAATGCCTCAGTTCTTTAAACATTTACTCCAGTCCTTTTGCAATTTTATGCCTCCTTCTTTAATCAATCTACTGCTTTATAAGCTCGTTTGGCGTGTTCGATATGCTTAGAATAAGTTATCAATTTTCTATGGTTGCTTTTTCCATCTTTAAGCAGTAAGTAGTTAGTCTACAAATGTTACCTTGCTTAAGTGGAAGGTGGAAGGTACAGTACCTATTAGTGGCGAAGTGTCCATATAACTCGATTCCTACCGGCTTACCTTTGCAAAAACCGCTTAGCATTGTCTATTAATCAATTATAAATCAATGACGCAACATCCACTCAATACAAAATAATATAAAACAAAAAAGTATTCTCTTACGTAAATCGCAATAATAATTACAGTAATAATAATTTTCAATATAATTATTTACGTACTCATAACGCCATCTTGTAATTAAAGGTTGTCAACTAACAACTTGTTATGGTTCAGTCAGAGAGTACTTAAAGCGCGCATGCGCGGAGCGCAGTAAGCCGGTCGCGAAATTAGGAATCCAGTACAACAGACTGTACGGAAATCGTACGGTCACGTGACACTTTGTATTCGTCGATCTAAGGTACCATATAAGCCGGTGGCCATCGGCTTATGACAAGGATAAAAGATACAACTACAACATTGCGAGAGCGAGAAAGCACTATTGCAACCAGTGGACCGACCAATTGTAACGAAGTTTCATTTCATTTCACGTTAAGTACTTAATTTGCCATTGACATTCCTTTGTTTTTATCAATTATTTAAATCTGATAGAAATCAGCCTTTCTTCTGAATTTTTAGTTTTTAATTATATTTATTTGTTTTTATATTTTTATACGGCTTGCGTCTTGACTTTGGCAGAATCATCGGTAAACGATAGGACCATTTGAAGAAAAAACAGATATTTGTATTTATTTTCTGCAAATAGGTTATAAAATTCGCTTTCTTGTTTAGAGTAGTAAAATTTGTATGTTTAATTATTTATGATTGTGTATTATGTGTTGTGCATTGGTTGACTTTATTTTTGTCGTAGTGCGTTGGGATCCTATGGAATATTTTTGTAAGTACTTGTTTGTATTGTTTTCAGCAAATTTAATAGTTTGTTGTTATAAGGGACAGGTTAATAGTGTTATATTATATTGACTATCCTATTATGTGATGTGCGATAAAACATCATTCTCGAAATTGAATTATAAATATAAGAAACGCCGGCGCTGTGGATTTACGAAACATTTTAATACAATTATCTAATTTCGATACGTATAAGTAAGTGGCTTACAGACAGTATTCTCAGATTCTAAAAGTAAGTAAGTAGGTATGTAGAATCATTTAGGATATAGCAATATAAACAATTAATCTAATTGATCAAAGAAGTCTTCCAAACAGAGAAACATTTTCGTATTTTAAGTTTATGAGTTCGGGACAACTAGGTAAAATCGAAACATTTTCTCACGAATACCTATGAACTACAGAATAATAGTAATATAAAGTAGAACAAAAGTCCACGGAATCTTCGGCTTCCCTTTTATAAAAATCCACCCTTCGCCACTGGTACCTATTGAAATAACAGGGCTATGGCCCATAGCAGTTAGTGTCCCATCGTAGGCTACCGCTTGCGTACTCTGGCGTTTCTGTTGTCCAAGAGCGGTAGGTACCATTAGGTACCAACAATTGACCCGGTTGTCTAGAAAAAAAAAAAATAACAAAAAACTGTGTCTTATATTTGAGAATTACTTCACAGATTTTAAAGCACTTTTTAATTAGTCATTAGCTGAAGATATTGTTAGTAGATGCAACTCAAACAGAAAACATAGCGGCAAGCAATTTTCATCCAATTAGGAAGTGCAGAAATAATAAAATAGGCAGGTAATTTAGATCTTGTATTAATTAAGAGAAAGTACATTTCGCTGGTTAATTATGTGTACCCGTGGGTGCTTCTAATCCTAAACTAAACTAACTGTAAATAATTACGATTTTTGCTTTATTTCGCTTTAAATCATTGTAAGCGAAAACGACATCTCTTCTGTACAGCTTTAAACCACAATGCCGTAAATATCGTCAAATATGTATTGTCTGGCCAATACTTGAACGTTGGATAGATTTATTGAAATATTCGAGCTTAGATTGACCTAAATGCTCAAAGTATTGAACTTTACTTAGGTTCATAATTTGCTTCGTAACAGATGCAGCTAGTCAAATAAAGATTAGCCGCTTGTATGAATAGACAACAGATTCATTTTTAATGTGTTTATTTTTATACAAGTATTTTATCTGTGAACGTGAGTGAAAAGTAAAAAATAAACACATCACTAGTTGCAATTAGTACATAGCGTGAGATAAAACAGTTAATACTCGCAGACTCAGCTTAAATTAAATAAAAATCATACCAAATTACTTTAATGCACAAAAATAATAAATATTCATTAAGACTAGACTTCCATTTTGTAGCAGACACTATAATAACATATTTAGTAACGTATAAAATGTGTCTAATAGTCGACTTAACGGTTGATTATAAAAAGCGTTGTTAAATTTGACAGTAATATTATTATGACGATTGTAATGTTGAGGTGTTTGATTTCTCGCCTTAATGTTACCTACATGATCGAGTCATGTCAATGTCAGCCAATTGGGCGGAAAAAGTGGCAAAAAAGCATAGATAAGTAGTTACGACAGGAGTCAGTGCACCCTATTGACAGCTAATGAGTAAGCATGTTTGATCACGGACATGTATTATACAGCCACTTATCCGTGAACTATTTTACTATGGCATGTCATTAACATCACTTTGAAGGGATTGACCTCCTCTACATACGGCTGGAGTTATAGCCCGTAGATGCAATGATGGTCAGACGAGATTTTTGTTAAAACTTTTTCTTCTTTGCTAGAGATACCACCAGCTAAGTATTACCTAGTTCTTTGTCGTCTTTTACGGTACCTTCGCTATAAGAAGGGCGGTAGATACCCTGTATTTTAAGTTCATTACCATAATATGTAGAAACGAGAGCTATTAGGCTCACCAATATTAGACAGCAGTAGTAAATATTGATAGACAGAACACGAGATCAGTACTTATTCAAATTAAACTCTCAATATTAACCCATTCTCATTCAGTATAGGCAAAACCTCTTAGGCTTTTGTTAGGCCGTCAAGGTCTTCATAATTGGACTTCAATGACTGCTTTACGTTAGGCGGCATAGGGTCAATTTAATTAGCATAGATAAAACAAAACAAATACATCTAATATGTCAGGAAACATTGCCAAGTCCTTTTCCTTGTTTCAGAAAATGCTAACAATGAGCAAAATACGAGCTTATAATTTAAGAATTAAATAAAAACATAGGAACAATTGTTTTAACAAAAAGTGGCATTATTTCGAGCAAGGAAATACAATAGATGATGTAGGTAATTAAAATTACCTTAGGTAATTATTTGTTGTACTTGATACATAATTAATGGTATGTATCAAGTAATTGTACACTTAAAAAATGTGATAAGTATTCGTGAAGGTTTTGTTAGATGAGATATATACTTACGAAATTATTAAACAAAAAAATTGAATAGTTTTCTTAGTAAGTAAGTATTTTTTTGAATAGTTTTCTTAGTAATTAATGATAAAAGAAGCCATGTTTAAAATAAGCAAAAAAAAAAATTTTGATTAAAATTATGATATTAGTACTTCTTTTGAATACATGACACATTTTTCCTTTTATAGAAGCAGCTATCATCGAGCTAGAAATTTTGACCATTGTTAATAAAAATAATAGCATTAATCGTCTAAAACCGCAAAAGACTATTCGAATCTCTTGGACGTAACAATCCTATTTATAACGCTTTATACTAACAAGAATGTGTTAACCGTGCCCAAAAATAGGTGTGAGGAACATAATGTATCTAAAAGGGATAATAAATAGCAATTATTTACAGTTCGCTGGGCTCGTTACAATGCATCAACAAAAGCTACCTCGAGCAACGATGTACACACAAAAAACGCAATGAACTCCAAACATAAAGTGTTGATTAATTTAACCACTTGCCGCCGAAGTAATTGAGTGTAGCGAGATATGAAGATATCAGAGATGCGATCTACTTTTGATTGGATCCCGATTGACTATTAATTTGTTTATGTCGGACACAAGGCGAATACGAAAACGACAAAAAACTTTAAAGCAAACGTCATTTCATCGTGTAAACGAACTAACAAACAATGAGATATAAGAAACTTGTTTTTTTTAGAAACCGTACGTAATACCGGGTGATATTATTATATTTTCAAACGGAGTGTGACGTAATAATAAGAAACCAGTGAAACTTGCTACTAATACTGGTGAATATTCGCAAAGAAAGCTATGAGTCATAAACAATCGGTTGGATTAGAAAAGTTTGTTATAAATTAACCATAGACACCTCTGGTGACTTATGGGGCATGTCAGTAAAGGTAGTCAAAAGTATAATAGATGTAGTAGCTCCTTATTTATCAGTTATTTTTAATAGGTGTGTAGATTCAGGTACATTTCCCGATTTAATGAAATGTAGTAAAGTTGTTCCACTTTTTAAGACAGGTAGTACGACGGATCCTGGTAACTATAGGCCCATATCAATTTTACCGGCTTTTAGTAAAATATTTGAAAAAATCATGCTTAGGCAATTATTGAAATATTTTAACCAGAATAGCTTACTGCATAAAGATCAGTATGGCTTTACAAAGGGTTGTTCCACCACTGATGCAGGTGTAGCTTTATTAAAACAAATTTATAATGCTTGGGAGAATTCTTGCAACGCTATAGGTGTATTCTGCGACCTTTCAAAAGCATTTGACTGCGTATGTCATGAAACGCTTATACACAAACTTATTCATTACGGTTTGCAGGATTCTTCCTTAGCTCTTCTCTCATCCTACTTGAGTAGTCGGACTCAATATGTTGAAGTTAATGGTTCGAGGTCCTCAGGCTTGCCCGTAACGTTGGGTGTGCCGCAAGGTTCAATTTTGGGTCCATTTCTGTTTTTAGTGTACATTAATGATTTACCTTACCATTTAAAAAACATTTGTGACGTTGTACTGTTCGCTGATGATACATCTTTAATATTTAAAGTTAATAGAAATAGGACGCATTTTGACGAAGTAAACAATGCACTCACAGAAGTAACTAAATGGTTTACTGCTAATAACCTTGTACTTAACCCAAAGAAAACGAAATGTATTAAGTTTGCATTACCAAATGTTAAAAACCTTGGCCCAAGTTTAATTTTAAATTGTGAACTGCTGGAAGCTGTTCAATCCACAATGTTTCTAGGTATAAAAATAGATGAGAAGTTACAATGGGGTGCGCACATATCTTATTTATCAGCGAGGCTCAGCTCAGCTGCTTACGCTGTTAGAAAAGTTAGATATTTGACAGACGTAGATACAGCTAGATTAGTTTACTTCAGCTATTTTCACAGCGTTATGTCATATGGTATACTATTGTGGGGTACAGCTGCCGATATACAAAGTGTATTTATTTTACAGAAAAGAGCTATCCGTGCCATTTATCGGCTTGGAGCACGAGAATCGCTTAGAGAATTATTTAAGGAAATAGGTATCTTAACCGTCGCTTCCCAATTTATTTATAACAGTATATTGCATGTAAGACAGAATATACATTTATATACCAAAAGAAGCGATATTCATACGGTAAATACTAGAAATAAACATAAACTGTGTGTCCCTCATTACCGTTTACACAAAGTACATCAATCGTTTATGGCACTTAGTATACGCCTTTATAACAAAGTACCTGAAGAGATATTAGAATTACCGATTACTTCATTTAAAGAAAAAATTAAAAGTTGTTTAGTAGCCAAAGGATATTACACTCTTGAGAATTATGTTAGTGACCGGGATGCCTGGATTTAAAATAGGTCTATGAATTAGGACTCGCAGAAAAATTTACTTTGGTTGATGTGAAGTAAGCGCGTCCCTCTGCCATTTGTATCTCCCCTGATTGTAGTTTTTTTTTTGTTGCTCTTATTGTCAGGACTCGTCATGCTCACTATAATGTCATTGCTTGTGGTGGCGTGGAGGCCGGGTCAATCCCTTCCCTACAATATGGCGAGGGGGTTGATGGCTGACCTTTGCGTTATACTCGTGAACGGGTGCTACTTGGGGTGACTGGTCGACCCTGACATTAATAAATTTACATTTTAATACACTTCTGAGTTTTTATTCAAGGGGTCATTTGGCTGAGCGACGTCTTTACTACTGGATAGTTATTTATGAATGTGATTTGGTGCTCCCACTTTTATGTACTACCTACATCACGACGCTACCTTTATCATTGAATAATCCTTGGTTATGGTTATGTATGGTATACAATGGTTGCAGCGCCTAATTACAGTTATCTCCTATGTAAAAATTATGACGTCAAGAAAATGCAGCAGTAGAGTTTGTTGCGCCGCTTCTTCTCTACTAGCGCTTTGGAGGCGGTGGTAAAGTTTTCTAAACTTTGAAATGTTTT
This sequence comes from Schrankia costaestrigalis, assembly GCA_905475405.1. NCBI lineage: Eukaryota > Metazoa > Arthropoda > Insecta > Lepidoptera > Erebidae > Schrankia > Schrankia costaestrigalis. The sequence goes on from FR997838.1 coordinate 12,116,147, forward strand.
AAATTTAGATTAAGTAGTGTTAAATGACGTCAAAAAGATACAATATTATTGTACTACTTTGAATAAATGAATGAAACTGAAACATATCTGTATCTGTTTTACTAACATATTCGTAGTTAATAGTTTGAAGACATTTAATTAAATGTAAAACGAATCGGTCCGGTGTATATCCGGAATACAATATATTAATTTGCTCTTTTCGGAGTCGTAACTATTTCATGCATTTTTAATAGTAGGTATTTTTTTATCGGGAAACTCTACCGACCTTGTATATACAAAATAAACTCAAAGAAAACATGCTGTCACCATTCCAGCACTATTATTTCTTGCATAATATAATATTACATTGTCATAAAGGTTGACAGAGGAGATATTCTGCAAAAGAGTTAAACTTTACCCAAAACTTCTTACCAATCCATCTAGTTATGCCATCAGCCTGTGTTATCAAACTTTTAACTTTACTCGTGAATTTCGGGACGAAAATAGCAATAGGGTTTGAATTAATTTCGACAATTGCGAAGTATGGCGACCTCTGTGACGTAGTCGGTGTATTACAAGACTGCAACGCAGAGGTCTTGGGTTCGATTCCCGCTCAATGCAAATCTTTGTGTGCATGAACATGATTGTTTACTTTGGTCTGAGTGTTTCTATGTATAATATGAATGTATTTACAAAAAAAAAAAAGCATGTTTATCCGTTGTCTAGTATCCATAGTACAAGCTCTGCTTAGTTTGGGAGTAGATGGCGTTGTGTGAATGTGTGTGGAATATTTATTTATTTATTATTCAGACAACAGATATTATACAAATATACGAGTATAGCCGATGGATGAGGGAGGCGCAGGGCCGCACAAGGTGGCAATATTTAGAGGAGGCCTATGTCCAGCAGTAGACGTCAATTGGCTGAAATGAAAAATACGAGTATAATGCAACATCCTGCAACATAAAATCTCAAACTGTTTTCAACAATTTCTCTAAAGTTTTAGCTCTCAAGAAATTTAATACAGAAGAAAATAATAAGACTAGTCTTGTAAAATACAGTACCTAGACTAGTTTTGGATTCATCTCGAGCAAAATTGATTTATTCATGTTTATTCGAATGTAGTCGCGTGACCATAAACAAGTGGCCCTCAGGGCAGCCATAATAAATTTATGTACAAGTCTAGAGATATCTTCATCGGTGGCCTCTTTGTATAAATAAACTACAAATCGTATTCGATACTGTGGCATTATTCCCTGACCGAGGCCTTTGTAATAGATATAACTAATGAATCCCTTATAAGTATAATGCATGTGGTATATGACTGCAGTTCACTAGGTTCATGACCCAAATGGAAAATTGTGATGTTTACTTTTGTTCTGAATGTTTAATTTGTTATGTTTTGGCATGTTTTAACAGTCTTTTTGGTTTTACGTAGCAAGAGGTTTTGTACGTGATAAGGTTATTAGAATAGATAGGTAATATGGTATTCGCAAAGGCGTTGTACGGATGTGTCCTTATACTTCCATCTGGGATCAATGTTACATACACCGTTTTTTTCTAAATCACACTATAAAGTAACCATGCAATACTAATATTAGCATTTATCGGATTATTCAGATATATGCATCTTCATACTTTGATTGTTGAAACCTAGTGTAAATATTTCAAAAGATCCTCGACTTGAGCATTGTTTGAGAAGAATTTTATAGATGTCTTAATAGACTAACAGACTCTACGAGACACTCTGAATATGATTATTGTTGAAGATATTGTCGTTCACCACGGTGCTTATGGTAATGACATGATCTCTGCTCTAGCTGCAAAAACAAAACTTATTCATAGGATAACTTCCTCTCATAATTTAATTTTAAACGTAGCTCTGTAACGTGGAACAATAAAACGTAGTTAAGATATTTATAATACAATTAAATAACAATTTTGTATCTAGATATAAATCTCATATTAAAATGTGATTTTACTAACATTTAGAGTGAATAACTGAATATTTTTTAACCAAAATTAAACGAGAAAGATGTTTTCAATTCGTATATTTACTTATTTATAAATGTTTCTTACCGTAGATCTTTCTTATTTTTTAGCCAATTTAAATAATAACTTTTAAATTGGTGCCAGATAAGTAATATCTTTTAAATAAAATTAATTTACTATTTTTGTTTGTTTAGTTTTGTCTCAAAAATTATGTCATTTCTGTGAATCAGTCATGCAAACAAAATTGCGTAAGTGATGTATTCGGGGTCAATACTCTGGTGAGAATGGGTTTCTAAATTAGAATATTACTTATTTACTTTTCTAGTTTGTAAAACATTTTTTTTATTTCTGTTTATTAATATAGTGACATGACTGCTGTTGTGCCGCGGTTAATTAAAAAACTAACACCACGAAGCCCTGTGGCGGATCTTCTTTTACATACTTGTACATGACACTAGCTTTTGCCCGCGGCTTCGTTCGCGTTACCACGCTTACACGACGATTTGACTACCGAAGCAGTATGAAATATTGTACATAAAATGTTACAGCGAGAATTCCTCTACTACACACACACGTACATAAAAATTTCTATCTTTTTATAGGTAATTAGGCAAGTAGAACTAATGCCCGATTTACACATCGACAAGTACAGTAGCGAGTTAAGTAGTATTTTAAGATTTAGTTGATTTAAATAGATCTCCATCCTATTTTTTGGCAAGTTAAGTTGGCGAGACGCGAGAGAGGGGGCTACTTCGTACTTAACTCGCCAAAAAATAGGATAGAACTCTATTTAAATCAACTTAATCTTAAAATACTACTTAACTCGCTACTGTACTTGTCGATGTGTAAATCGGGCATAAGACGAATGAATAACAAAGACTTGGCTGTCATAACTACATGAACGTGTATTCTCTCTGATATCGTGCTTGTCATAAAACTATAATAACATTCTTCGTGGCTATTATGTCGAAGATAATATTGTCACTGTAATGTGTCATGTATATCACGCGATTATATTAGTGATGAAAGTGAAATTGGTGTTAGTATTACGAGTCTGGTTATCAAATTATTTGCTTGTTAGTAATTCATTTGTTCTTATTGTTATGGACCCAGTATTATGGGCTGTGATTGTCCTGTTGTTTCAACAATTTACGATTCGTCTAAGGCGTATTATACTTATGTAAAGTAAAGACCATATTCTACATGGTGCTTCTTATCTTATCTACTTCGACTTCTTAAGATCTCTTGTGCTAATCCAAGTTTGTTTATTCGAAAAAAGATTTTGAATACTCTTCGAACTTGTCAAATCAAAACGGGTTTAAAAAGTATTTCTTTTTCATTTTAAACATTTGTTTAAAATAAAATAGCTACAAGGCTAAAAATAGCATTATAATATTAATAATTTATATTTTTAATTATTTACGACATCATTTACATTTTACACATTTAATATTCTGTTTATCCGAAGTTTAAATGTAAAATGCGTAGTAAAATTATTTCGCAATTTTTAACATTACTTTGTTCAAAGGATGTCACATCCAATTTGGCTCGAACAGCTTCACTTAATCTCTGAAAACAAGACGTTCCTTTTAACAAATCAAGAGGAATATATCTTTAACAGAGTCTTAGGAAATAAACAAATGCGACTCTATATAAAATTGTACGTGACCTGCCTTATATGTCTATGTTAAATATTCTTTACGAAGACTGGGCACGCTTCTATGACTTTAATAGATTAATAAGGAAGTTACTTAGTAATTACAAATGAACCACTCACATTCAATATTTGATTTATTGAGTGAATGGTGTTTAGAATGTTACCTGCTCATCTTAAACGTTGTGCAATATTACTTTCTAACATTTCAAACTTATTTTTGTACACTTAATTGTGTCGGAAAGTGAACTGGTTATGTTCATGTAACATTTAGTGATGTCATACGTATATATATGTTTTACCTCTTCAACTAAGATGGGATAGAAAGTAAAAGTGGTCGGATTGGGCGTTCTAACATAATAGATCATAAAAGTTTGTAGTGAGTGTATTATCCCACGCGCTGCTGTTGAAAGTGAGAGGAGTGGGTGGTCGATTGAATTCATATGATCCGTGTCGTTTGACCACATGTACGGAGAGGCAGATGTTTCCGTGTTAACTGAGGTGGATTTAGAAAGTATTACAGACTAGACGGCCAATTGAGATTAGTGTATGTGTAGAGTCGAAATACGATGGTGGACGAAGAAGTTTAGAGTATCACAATTAAAACATGTGTGCTTGACTCCAAAAAGAAAAGGATCATAAAGTTCAAAGAAATTCTGTTTTATTTCATTAAATTTTTCTTGACTTAGAATTCAAATTCCTTAAAAAATTAACACAAATATTTTTTTAATCACAAAATCAATACTTATACATACATAAAAACTTTAAATTTATAGTAGAATCTAAACAGTAATTAAATCAGTAGACTCTTAAATCTAATAGCTATTCAAACTGATCGTGTAACATAATTTTACTTTAGAGATAATTGGAAAGCAGGAAGATAAGTTTACTTAGTTACTATTCCCGCGGTCTGTCGATCTCATTAAAGACGTTATCTATGAATGTATATCACGTTTGCATGCTTAATTCGTGCAATTAAAATGAATAGTTCCAATTGTTCACTGTTGGCTGATAAGATTTTATAGACATTTGTTGGAAAAAAATATTGTGCATTCTATAAATAACCTTTGACCAAGCCGACTTTATCTATACTTAATATTATAAAAAGGTAAAGTTTGTGTGTTTGTGACGTTATGGGGGGTAATCTCTGAATCTACTGAACCGATTTTAAAAGTTCTTTCTGTGTTGAATAGTTCATTTATCGGGGAGTGTCATAGGCTTTATAGTATCACGCTATGACTAATAAGAGCGGAGCAGTAATGAAATATGTTTAAAAAAGAGACGCCTTTTTTTCGCCGCCAACGAAGTGGACACGGGTCAACTAGTGTAGTCATAAAATCATCATAGCAGATTCAGGAGTTTACTAAGTTGAGTTTTTCTACAGAATTGGGACGTATATCCTTTAATCGTCTTTACGACATACACAGTTTGAACTGGAGTGGTGACATTTTTAATTTACTACGTCACCATCTAAAATCTAAAAAAAATACACTTTTTATAGAAAAAACACTGATATTAAAAAAGAAAAAAAATACATTTTCAACTATCAAAATACTTTAAAAGAAAATAGAATATTTAATTATTATATTCAACGACCTCATGTATAATATGTAGGTAAACTTAATTACAGATCGTTGGCCTTTGAATGTAAAGTTTATTTAGTGGAAAAAAGTAATATAAAGATATATCTTTCTCTAAGTGTTTGCTAAATTACTGTTATACATTAATATTGAAATAAATATGAGTTAAAACGCGCATAAATTAAAAATAATGATGTTAAATACCAAACTGTGTTAGTAACAGTAGTAGGTAGAAAATTAATGTGGTGTTCTTTGTGACATCCTCTTCGTTGAGTTATTCGCACACGCAAATGATGGAGGTGAAGCGGTCGTCGTGTCTCTATTTACGGTCTTAACTCTTAAGTTTTTATCTAAACCTTTATATTGTGCAAGTTTTCCAAAATATAAATAGACCTAGTTTTACTTTTTATAACTTTTAAACTATCGCTTGGCGTATTTATTAATATTCAATAATACGGGAATAACACAACATGCATATTACATGTATTTTGCTTTTTACCAATGAACCCTGTGCTGTAACGTTAAGTAAAATTTCAATATAATTTCCCGTAATATTTATTTAGTATATAGGATTTTTATTTAGATCTTTATTCGGAGAAAATAAGTGCACACATTAGCCGTTACCTATTCATAGTTCCTGAAATAAAAAGGACATCATCATATCAGCCAATATTCCACTTTGCACGCTATCATCATTCCCCTGCCCTTATCCCAATTTTTTTTTTGATGTCGGCACATTATGTCCTTTTCCACATGCTGCTAAAAGTTTTGGCTATGTTTTACGGCCAGCCGCTTGACTGACGCCAACTCTCCTTGGGTATGCTGTTGTTGGTGATTTACTCCCCACCAGGAGATTGACCCGAGGTGCTGGGTGGTATGCATCGGGTAATATCCCTTAGTCGCCTCTTACGTCACCCACGGGAATATATGGGGCAGTCCTATTCTAACCGGTAACCGCAAGGCAGCTTGCACGCTATAAAAAAGATATACCTAACCACATTAATAAGTACTGTCACATCGATAAAATATACGACTATGCTTACAGGGTTGACAAATGATAAATGCATGTTGGTTAATTGCTTGTATTGCAATGTTCTTGCCGCCGCAAGATACTTTACACCACGGGGGTATTATTGTACCCGTACATGATTAACTGCTTATAACATACGTTATTCTGTACACTAGTTGTTTCTTTGCTATTGGAGGTAATAGCACAGTACAACCAGTAGTTTATCTCGGCCGAATATTTATTATAAAGGCTGCGCGGTACGTAAACATGCGATATGGCTGCCCACCTCCAGCTTTTTAATTCCATTTACTTACTTTCCCGCTCGTTACTGCTGCACAGTCGCGACAGGTCATTCCGCAAAGCCACCTCTATCGTGAGCGTGTAGGTATAACGTTTCGTTCGTTTCTATGAAGTCGAAGTACTGTATATATTTGTACTATGGCAATAGTATTCAAGTGTATTATTTACTACTAGCTTTGATTTATGCTCGCAAAAGAAATGTTTCTGCAGTTTTAGTTTAATTTTATGTTTATGGTTTAGTTCTTTTGTTTGTAGAGTGGTGTTGTAGTCTTATTTGATAAATGAGCTATTAATGTACCTCAATAATAGTTATTTTATTTGAATCAGTAGTTCCTGAGATTATATGATCAAAACAAACTATGAAGCTCTACAATTTTGCAATAATAATTAGAAATACATATATCTACTATACATACATTCGTAACCTATAAATCTTTCTCTCTCTTTCTATCTTATATTTTACGAAACTGCGGAGCCCGAAGCCTAAAGAGTTGAAATGTGGTTAGCGGTCCCGAGTTCGAATCTAATATCTATCATAATCAGTAATAGGAATCCCATTACAGAAACAGTGATGATAGGACTTTGCCTAATTATTTACGGTTTCAAAATAGGACTTTTATGTTTAATTGGGCCAAAGCCGTGTTAGCAGCTATTAATATGTATATAAATTATAATTAAAAAGTGTTACAATATACATATTATAATATATCATATCCTTATATTTTGAAAGTGTAATTCATTATATTGTGAGTAAGAACATGGTAAAAACCTTATCGTACTTGCAATCAGATATCAAACGTCATCTCGTAATAGATTGCCTGGCGAAATTTCTCACACTTTTAATATTAAGTTTATACGTGAGAAATAGTTTCCTTTCTTAATAAAAAAGCTACCTAAATTAAACTCATTTAAAATTATAGTATTTAATATATTATAAATACACGTTTTAATATATAAAATTACGACTTCCGTACTACTACTGTATGATTATTTAATAATTAGTGTGTGCCTTCCATATTGGCAAGTGTACTTGCTACATTAATCTTCCAGTATGTACCGCTAGTGTAGTTTGTAGTAAAGTTAGTTTATAGCAAAACATGAATGTTTACGAGTATGAACGATCTGAGTCCTGTAGGTAAATGGGATTTGTAATTACAGTAGTAAGAAGATCTACTGCAGGGAATTTGAAGGGAAGATGGCTTTCACTAACATATACACTATTTAATTTTTCGACAAGAGGCTTAACTGGGCATCAGGGTGTTTATATTTAAATAACGATAATTATCTTCGATTCAATAAGTAACTACCTTCCTTTTTGTCTGGGCAAAGATCATCGTGATCTATAAAATATATAATTCCACGCTGACCAGAAATTGGTAAAGGGCTTATACAGCTTTATTACATAAGTTTATAATATCTGTTAGTTTATAATGTCTGATTTTATCTATCTCGTGTAAAACAAGAACAATTTAACCTTACCATCTATCTGACCTCTCTAACACCGTGTAATTGATTTCACGAACCTTTCACTATTCGGAAGCTCAGTTTTTTGAGAAAGGGCCCAGCAATTTAGTTTTAATTATTGTAATGGTGTTTTATATGAGACTAAATTACTGGTTTTCAAACGCTTTAAAGTGGTTTGATAGTTACTTAATTATACAATTCATTTTACTGGTTAAATGTTACCTGTGTTTAATGGAAATGTTTATGTCAAAGGGTTGAGACGTGTTTAGTGGTTAGAAATGTTTTACCAGCGGTTTGACGTCTGTCTGTGAAATGTTATCAATGATTTCAACGGTTTCCTGGAATGTTAAACTCAAAATGCTTTTATCATCTTATTTTCTAAATATCCTATTACTTAATTTTTAGTTACAAAGAAATTGTAATATCGCATTCTGCATGTGTGGTGACAGAGTAAGAAAACGTAGTGTTACAGCTCTATTTTTACCATGGATAATGTTAGCCGACTTAATAGAATAGGGAACGCGCGCGGCGGTAAGTATTAAAGGCGAGTTGCTTCCTTACTTGACTCTTACTTCAGGCAACAGAACGAGAGGAAGTGATGACGTGTTGTACTTTGTTCCGTCACAACGTGGACAAGTAGATAGTAGGTACAAAGCCGATCACTAGCCATTAAGCGATATGGATATACTTTTACTATAAAAAAGAGGATATAGACAATTTTCTCACAAAATAATGATACCAGAAACTAATAAAATTGACAAATAACGGATTTAACTCTCTAACATCTGCTTTCTCAACGTTCCGGTCGATCTGTGGTCGTGGTTACACTTGAACGAATTATAAAACTACTTTGTTTACCACCACCATCTTGCACTTATCTATTTTATTCGACCGACTTTATCAGCTAATTTATGACCCTGTGCAGGGACAGGCCACCTTCGGTGAAAGAAAGTATCTTAATCTATTTATACCTTGCTAAACAAATAGTTGGTAAAGAGTGCGTTTCTTAAGTCTCTAAAAATAATTAGGCGTGTTTCGGTCACCCTTAATCGTTACTTCTCACTTCACTTGTCAGATCCCAAATCACTTCTCACTTCTTCTCCTAATAAACAACAGAATAACCTTAGACCAAGTGAACATATAACGGTTTTAGTAAACCGAAGAGTTTGTACTAATGCAAGGAGGACACTTCGTAGAAGGTATAATGTTAGATGCATAAGCGTAATTAAAATAATTGTTTTCGTCGTATTGCTATATGGCTTTAATTAAAACTTGAACCTATGTGGCCTGTCCTCAATGCTTAGTGAAATACTTCCCTGTTACTTCGCTATTAGTTTTTTAAAACTCTTCCCGGTATTCATTAAGTTTAATTTAATTAACGTAATCTTAATATTAATAAATGACCTCTGTGGGGGAGTGGTTGTAGTCTTTGGCTGCTTGGGCGGTCCTGAATTTGACTCTCTCTTAATGCAAATATTTGTGTGCCATAAACATGGATGATGAAGACGTGGGTATTGTAATCAGATTCCTACTGACTAAAACCCACTGATGTTCCGTCTCTCGCGAGAGCTAAGGGCCGCGGTCAACCTTAACTCAATGTGCGCTATTCTAATAGGTCAACACCTTTCCTAGTGTCTAACTGTATCAAAACTTAAACCTAATAGATACATGTAAATGAAACCTCTTCTTGAACTATATAAGTTAATAGCCATGGGAAAAAGATAGATACGCAGTAAATTTACGACATTTTTATATTGTTTATTTTATTAAAACATCAATAATACCGTAAGTGGTATAAGCTGCATATTTATTACTTGTTCGTGTCTCGAAGTCCTATGTAATGGGTAATCAAATGAACGTTTACTACTTAATTAATGTAATATGAAACCACAACGTCTGGGGTCTACTAATTAACCAATAAAGAGCAATTCCTTGTTGTTTTTATCTTTGAGTTAAGGACAAGGTTAAATTTTGTTAAGACGACATATTCATTTGAAAACTGACGTTTATGTATATAGATTTGTTTATGATTTGCAAATTATCTAGATTTTGATTTAAACCTGCGACTCCGTGCATAGAAGCCGCAGTAGTTAATGCTCAGGTTGCGGTTTTAACGCCCCGGTTAACGTCAACCAAGCTTTACTTACGGTATATTTAATAAATACCACGGCTCCGATGCAACTAGAGGATCAGGTAAAGCCCCACTGCGAGATCACCCATCCATGCAATACCTTTTCTTTCCTGAAAAAAAATCTTATAGAAATGAAAAAAAAGCGAACTTTAAGTATGTATCTAAATATTTTTTCTAGTTAAGTATTTGAACTTTACCTAATACTCGTAGTTCGTTCCTAGTAAAAGTTACTATAGTAACAGTAACTGACAAGTTAACGTTCTCATAATACCTGTCATAGTAAGTTAAACTACAGTCATTACCGAATTAACTACGCTTCACGGCAGCACCTTGAACTAAAGCCCTGTATAGTTAGTTAGTCGTAGTTTACATACTATTATCTATCGTTACACACAATAATTATATGCTAAAAGAATATATAATTTGATAAGTATGTAATTTGATGTAAATTTGTAATGCTAATAAGACAAATAGGCTGTATTTAAGTTTTATGTTTTGAAGTTAGTTTGTATAGTTTTTTGTTGATCAGTTAGTAATACTATCCTATCTATAGTTTGGCAGGTAGATTCAATCTCTAGAATATCGTAAATGGCGACTAAGAAATTAACCAGTCCTATGTCATTATTTAAAAAGAGTAGCCTGAGTTCCTTAGTTACATTCTTCTTACAGTTATACTATAGTCATCATATACTAACTCCATCTGCGTTCATAAGTGTTACTATGTAACCTAAGTGAACGAGAATAAAATTAATTTTCACAAAAAAAAAGAACCGACTTCAAAGACAAAAATTGCACTAAAAAGTAATAAATAATTACTTGTACATATTTTGATTTTACAACAATAAATCAGCCATTCTTTCTATTTAATTTTAATCTAAAGAATAGGTTCTTTTCATTAAGTATTGTAAAAGTATTGTTAAGGATATTTCTTGAAGAGTCTGTAAATATATTTATTTGTAGATTCTTTAAAAGATAATCAAATTATTACAAATAATGTAATATTATTGTTATTTTTGGAGTCGGTGTCAGCCACGATAGTTATTATTAAGTATACCATTTTTTATTTCTGACTGAAAACTTAAACAAATATTATGGCACCGTGTTATACACAGACTAATAATTACATAAAATTCACATTCGAAAATGAAACGGCCGTTTTCGTTTTAAATGCAATATTTATCTAATTAGAAACCATTTAAAGTGATGAGAGTGTGTTATACAAAACTTTATTGCCTATTCTAACGACGTTGTAGACAACATTTTGCATTATTGATCCTATTCGCGAATTATTTCTTTAAATCTAATCTATTTTAAGTTCTGGAAAGCTTTAATCAGTTATTAAATATAATATTAAAACGTTTAAATGTGATACTGGTATTTTAAAATATATTTATTTAAATATGATAAGAATAGTTGTTTCTTATCTTCTTCTCCTCCTTTTCGGGGACCCTCCCGGCTGCACTTCGACCCCATCGGATCTTTTGTGCCGGTCCCCCGTTCACCACCCCACAGCTTCCTTAATCACCTTCGCGAAGGAGATAAGTAAGCCTAGCGGCAGCTTGTCGAAGTCACTAGGGGTAGGATATCCCACTCCTAGTAGCTTCATCCTTTGTCTGGTGAGGGCTTCGCAGTTGCACATCAGATGTTCCACTGTTTCGTCTTCCTCACCGCACGCTCTGCACTGGTTGGTGCCTGATAGTCCCATCTTCATCAACAAGTCGTTGACGGGAAGGTGACCTGTAAACATACCGATTATTAGTCGGATATGTCTGCGGCTTAGGTGCCACAGTTTTGTGGACCTGCCCGGATTTACTCCTTCAATAAAGAGCTTTGAGTGCCTCATGCCAGTCGACAACTGCCACTCTGTTGAGTGTTGCTGTCTTGTCTGATCATTGACGGCCATTAGGAACGTACCTTTTGAAAGACCTACGCATGGTTCCGGTCCGCCGAAACTCCTGCTCGAGCCTTCCCTTGCAAGTTCATCGGCTCTTTCGTTGCCGACATAACCTTCGTGTCCTGGGATCCATACCAGTCTCACCTTGTTCGTTTTGCCAAGCCTGTTTAGGGCCTGGATACCATTTTTGACTAGTTTGGAGGTGACCCTCGGTGCCGTTAGGGCTTTGAGTGCCGCCTGACTGTCGCTGAGAATATAGATAGTTTCGTTGTTCACTCCACTGTCTATGTTCTCCTGTGCGCATGCTGTAATCGCGTAGGTCTCAGCTTGGAAGACTGTCGCATACTTACCCATGCTTGTGCTACTACCGTAGTCTTTAGTATAAATACCTGCTCCGGTACCCGTGCTCGTCTTCGATCCGTCCGTGTACCATATCTTACCCTTACCCTCTGGTGGTTCGAGTCCTTCTGACCATTCAGATCTTTTGGGAATAAGGATCCTGAATCGTCTTTCGAAGATGTAACTTGCTGGCATCTGGTCGCCACACATGTTGATTGCATCTTCCACTTGCCTGGATAATGTTGGCTTTGCATGTCTCGTGCTAGTGCCTCTGTCGCACCATAGCCCAAGACCTATCTATAGAGAATAGTTGTTTAATGTTTGTTTAATTTTTAAACTAATCCATAAACAATCAACAACTATAATGTCGAAGTCACGGTCGAAGTCATATATATAATCTGTAATTCATGGCCGTCATTCCGTTTGCTTAGGTATTATCGTACTTATTTCGTTGGCTGACACCGCCTCCAAAAATAACAATAATATTACATTATTTGTAATAATTTGATTATCTTTTAAAGAATCTACAAATAAATATATTTACAGACTCTTCAAGAAATATCCTTAACAATACTTTTACAATACTTAATGAAAAGAACCTATTCTTTAGATTAAAATTAAATAGAAAGAATGGCTGATTTATTGTTGTAAAATCAAAATACAAGTAATTATTTATTACTTTTTAGTGCAATTTTTGTCTTTGAAGTCGGTTCTTTTTTTTTGTGAAAATTAATTTTATTTCTAAATTTTTAGTGAATTCCAATTCTATAAATCCGTGTGGTGACGGAGTGAGAACACAATATGTCACCACCTCATTTCATCCCATGGGTGTCGTAAAAACCGACTAAGGGACTATCCGTGAATATTATCTTTGAGATATAAAAAGAAGGAAAACTTAAAATTAAACCCTATACCAATCCCCCTGGCCAGCGTGGTATTAGTAGGCCAAGTATTTCTCCGTCACAGAAGGAGGCCCGTCCCTGCAGTGGGACATTACTTTGTCTGAATATGGGTAGACCTACGAAACGCGCTGCTTATATGAGACAGCGCCGATTGAATGAAACAAACGAAGAAAGGGATAAACGCCTTTTAATGTAGGAAATCTACCTCCAATGTCATTTCAAAAGAGACTAGTGAACAACGGAGGACCTACATGCAAAAAGTTTTAAATAGGGAGAACATCGAAAAGCGTAGCCACCGTCTCGGCATGGTTAATTGGTAATAATAATTAAGTTAATTAAAATAAAAATAAATCAAATAAATATAATAATTATTATTATCAATTTGTTATATCTAAAGAATAAGTTTAAAATAAATTAAATGCAATTCAACAATTTTGTCTATTTATAATCCGTTATTAATTCCTATTTTAATTTAAAATAAGAATTTCATTCAAGTCTTAAACCACACCTGCGATTACATTCATAATGTTAAGTTTTCATCAATACAATTAAAATAGGCCCAAACACAAGGTAGCTGCTATATGCTGTTGAGGAGTTTCCTAGACCCTCAGTCGTCTTTATCATGAGGTCATGTTTGTGTAAAGTTGTGTAAAATCAGACCTCGAAATTGCCAACTTTCCGGAGACCAGTGGAGAAAACGTTTTGCATACCGTGGGTCTTGTGGCAGGAAAGCTCGGTGTTGCCCTAGAACCACGAGATGTCATGTTTGCAGAGCGAGTTGGGTACCGCAGGAATACCAGTGACGGGACAACACTAGCGCCTACCCCGCGCCGTATTGTGGTGAGGCTGGCGAGGCGAGGGCTACGGGATGAAATGCTGGCTGCGGCACGTGCACGTCGAGGTCTAAATAGTGCTGACTTGGGGCTGGCAGCAGCACCTCGTCCCTTTTACATCAATGAGCGCTTGACTAGACACAACAAGCTGGTATTCTTTCGTGTGCGGGAACTAGGTGCCAAACTGGGTTGGAAGTACACATGGACAAAACATGGAAAAATACTAGCAAAGCAAGCTGAAGGAGGATCTACTTTTGCAATCCGTTCTTTGGCTGATTTGGAAAGGGTTTTTGGTAAAGATAACGTTTGCTCTGCACTTAGTGAATAGCATTTCTTTAATATCATATGAGACTTTTCTGTCTTACACTGGTGGAGTGAAGATGGGGGGAATAAGGCATGTACATTTACATTTTCACAAATTCATACAACACCTTTGTTGTAATATTATACACATTTACATTAGCAGAACCTTAACTGATAATAACTCTTTAAATGGACACACACAATACATCATCACACTTTTACTTTATGAATGTTTTGGGCAATCTTTTAATTATTTACACGAACTTCTATATACATACTACATACATAAAAAAATGAAAAACACTATACATATCTTAAAAATGGTCTCAAATGACAATATCTATTTACAAATAACAGTATATGCCTTATCTATCTCACATATCTGTAACCACATAGTAAATGGAACTATATTTTATAATTTATTTAAAATACTGATTACTATAAGTGTGCTATTTACAATGATCACAACAGATACATACTTACTATTGCTTTATACTGCTGGGCATAATACTTTTTGTAAACATAGCTCATGTAAATTAGTCTGTACACTACAGTACCCACATTATGATTACAATTTTCTTTTAGTTTTATAATATAATAATATAACGTTTATTTATCTTTCACAAAGGTAGGTAAGTACAATTAAACTTAAAGTAATACATTAACAATCTTCATTCCTTTGTGAGAGACTGGTGTCTGTTGTAGGTAAACCTGTGTTACAGATCACCAGGCTCCCATCACTTGGACGAAACTATGTGATAGTAATACTTGTATGTGTACTTAATGTTTAAATTTTTAATAGTAAGTATATTATAAATATATATATATATATATAATGTGTGTACATTTGGGTGTGTATGTGTGTGTGTGTGTGTGTTAGTGTGAATGTGTGTAAAGTAGAGTGTAAAATTCAATTTGTGTTTGTTTTCGTTTGCGTTTTGCTGTGTGTATCAAAAATAATATTTATATCAGAGGGACAAGCAGGTTCTCAGTTTCCTGGTATGGCATTGTTACTAGCCATGATGTTAATTTAATTTTTAACTTTGATTGATTTAAATTGTATATAGATATTATCGAGTTAATTTTGTTATATAAATATGAACCTAAATAGCAGTAGAATCTTTGGGCAAGAGTTGTTCTGTATGTTATATCATTCTGGAAGATTTTATGTTTACGGCGTTTTGTTGCATTGAATAAAGGGTCATAATTTGTTTGTGAATGTGCCTTAAGAATAATGCGATGAATGAATAATTGCCGGACCGTTAGGACATCGAATTTCCGATATACGTCTGTAGTAGGGTGAAGAAATGGAAGGGAAAGAGCCACCTTAAGTACCGCTCTTTGGGCTCGTTCCACCTTAATCAAGATCGTCTTAGCAGCACCTCCCCAGGAAGTGATGCAGTACATCAGTATAGACTGGCATAGCGCAAGGTAGGTCAATTTTAGTACTTTTTTGTCGGAGACATGACGCAGATATTTAAAAATGTATATTAACTTCCTGGTTCTAGATGCTAGTAAGTCAACATGGGCTTGAAATGTGAGATTTTTGTCGATCATAATTCCCAAGTATTTTATTGAATCTACAATTTGGAGATTTTTGCAGGTACATCGGCCAAGTGAAACGTTGAAGTTGAAGCAGTGGTGTGCTGTAATAGAAAAAGAAGTTTCTGGCTGCTGTTTATTTGTTTTTAAATTGAATGCTATGTATTTAGTTTTCTCGACATTCAGCGAAAGCAGGTTGGAGTTAAGCCAATTAGTCACGCGGTTTATACCGTCTTGTGCATAAGAATATGTATTCTCCCAGGAGTCGCCACTGAAAACCAATGCAGTGTCATCTGCGAAAGTTATAACCTTTCCATTTATTAAATTTAGTTGGCAGAGGTCATTTATAAAAATGAGAAATAAACTCGGGCCAAGTATACTGCCTTGCGGCACGCCAATGTCGACTGGAAGGTCATCACTACGCACGCCGTCTATTTGAACACACTGTGTGCGGTTTGTTAAAAAACTCGCAAAGAATTTCTTTGGTATTCCACGTATGCCTATCGACTCTAGCTTATGAAGTAGCAGTGGGAGAGAGACTGTGTCAAATGCTTTAGCTAAGTCCAAAAATACCGTGATTACTTTTTTCTTTACATCTAGACTAGTCACAATAGTATCTGTTAGCTCGTGAACTGCGTCACCAGTGGACCTGCCCTTTCGGAAACCGTATTGTGACTGGGAAAGTATTTTTTTCTTTTCTAAGTAATTTACGAGTCTACTATTCGCTAGTTTTTCTAAGATCTTAGAAAACGCAGGTAAAATTGAAATGGGTCGGTAGTTGCTAACACAGTCTCTCTCGCCACTTTTATGTATGGGGTGAATTAAGGCGCGTTTGAATGCTTTAGGGAAAACACCTAAGGAGAGTGCCAAGTTACAGATATGTGTAAAAGGTTGCAACAAGACACTCCTATACCTTTTGATAAAGTTGTTCGAAATACCATCTAGGCCAATTGCGCAGTCGTTTTTAAGAGCACCGATAATCTGGTTTATTTCGTCAGTGTCTGTTGGGAAGAGAGCGAATGATTGTGATTGGGTTGGTGTGTGTGACGTTGTAAGAGACGAGGGAGGGTTGGAACTCTGGAATTTTTCTGATAGAAGCTTGCCGGCATTAGCAAAGTACTGGTTTACTGAATTTACTGATTCTACTGGGTCTTTTTTGGTTAATAGATCTATTGCTGGTGTTTTAGTTTTATTTGTGTGAGTAATATTTTTGATAACTTTCCAAAGCTTTTTTGTGTTATTTTTAGCATTATTGATTTCCATTTTTTCAAATTCTATTTTTGCGTTATTAATCAGTGAGTTACAGAAGTTGCGGTATCGAGTATAAGTTAGTCGGTAGGTTTCATTATTTGGGTATTTTTTTGTTTTTGCATGTAGTTTGTCCCTATTTCTAATGCATCTCAGCATACCCTTTGTAATCCAAGGTTTTAGGATATGTTGTCGTCTGGGAAGAGTTTGCGTTTTGGTGCAACTGTTCAGCCTAGTGTTTATGGTCTCAGTTAGATAATCCACAGCATCGTCTACATCTGTCATCAGAAGAATAGGGTCAAGGTCTGATTTGGTTAAGACTAAGTCAAGAGCATCGTAGTCCACTCTCTTGATAGTTTTAATAAATTTTTGACTATTAGACATCATACTCAGACTGAGTATGACGCTAAAGTGATCGGTGATGGTAGTGCGTGCAACAAAGCACCTTGTAGGTAATTTGGTCTTAAGAATGGCATGGTCAAGACAAGTGTGGTCACGAGTTGGGATAGTGTGGGCAGGTAGCATGCCATGTGTGGCCAAAAGATTTAGATAATTTTCAGCTCTACTATCCTTTGATGTAATTGTAATATCCAGGTTAATGTCTCCAGTTATTAAAATATTTTGGAAAGATGCTAGTTGTTTTAGTACGGTATCTAATGAATCTATGAAGCTGGACGTGTTTTTAATACCTGGACGGCGGTATATAGCAAGGATAACAGTAGTACTATTTATTTTAATCATGAGACAGTTGGCATCAACAAGCTTTGGTTCAGATATAATGTAACCATGTGTGGATTTATAATATATTACAACCCCTTCGTTTTGTGTCTTATTGTTTGTTGTAAAGGCATGGTTAAAACCTTTCAACAATGGTATGTGGCAATTCTTATGTAGCCAACATTCGGTCAGTATGATCAGATCCCAATAGATGTTAGAGCTATGTAATAATGTTTGCAAATGGGGGATGTTACGATGAATACTTCTAATATTCTGAACAATTAGGTTAAGGGACTTATTACTTGGATAAAGCATGTTAGCGCATATGTTTTCTATATCACAGGTGGTACTACTGGCCACATTCATTGTATCCAAGTCGTTGTTAATTTGAGAATTGGTCGGATCGAATGTAGTTGTTTTTGTTTTTTAACTTGTTACAAATTCTGTGTTGTCTGTTATCGGGTATTGTATAGTATGAAATGATGTTGCTGTTGTCAATAATATACTCGTATAGTACGTTTGAGTATAGTGATGGTAAACATAGTTTTAGCTTCCTGTTTAGAGGTATATCAGCTGGGTGTGAAGTAATAAAAATTAAGTATATTTTTGAATGACATATAAATGATATTATGTTTGTGCGTGTTTTTAAGTGGGATATAAAGATAATAGTGTTTATGTACGTCTTTAAAAGATATTGTATGCATGTTATAATGTTTATGTATGTTTTTGTAATATATAAGTTTGTTATAATGTTTAAACGGGTGTTATTCTGTGTTATTGTGTTGCTTATGTGTGTGTGTTTCATAGTGAACGTAACATGATGTAATATAAAGATGTTGGGGATGTTACATTCTAGTCATATATTATGGACGTCCAGTTTAGCAATGTCGTCTTCACAATTAATACGGATGGTTGGTGTTCCTTCTCTAAGACGTATAAAGACCTTGCCGAACGCGGTCCAGCAGCTGGCTGGGTGGTGGGCTTTCGTGAACTCGCGGGACAAATAGTACAAACGTCGCGTATTGTTTGTCAGGTTGTCCCCCACATAAACCGGTACTGGATTTCCTGATATCTTTAGATGGTTTGAGTTAAACTTAGCGTTATTGCTTTTGTTTTTATTAAAGCTTATAACGCCTTTTATTAGGTTTTCTTTACGTAATGTCGTCGTGAACTCAACAATTACGGGACCGGGTTCGTTTTTAGCTTTAATCCTGAAAATATCACGGATTTCAGTGTCTTGTATTGGTTGATTTACTGCTTCGCCAAGGTGTAGGACATGGGTTTTTAAGTCATCTTTTGTCTCTGGTTTGACTAGTGGCATATTACGAATTTCCATAGATGTCGATTTCTGGCTTCGCTCTAACTGCTCGACCTTAGATTCCAATAGTTTTATGCGATATTTGTGCTGTGAATTTTCTTTTTCGACAGTTTCAAATTTTTGTAAGAGGTTGTCGTACATGCTGGAGAGGAACTCCAGTGATTTCTGGGACTCAATGTTTTGTTTTTTAATAGCTACCATATCCTCTTTTAGTGACCTGAATTCAGCTTCTTGTTTCCTCTGGATATCGCAAAGGAGATCCTTAAGTTCGGCGTTGGCGACATCTCCATGTTTTCGCTTTGGTCTCCTTGATCCGTGGCTAGATCCCTGATCGAAATCGGATTGTAGTGCTTCCGAGGCGGTATCAGAGTCTTGCGTTACAGCAATTTTATTTGTAGATGATGCCGGTAATGATGATATATTTGTAGGCGTTGAAGGCGGAGTTCGGTTGGTTGGCATTATTTTTATAATGTTGCAATAATTATAAAATTGAAATAAATATAAAAAGAAAAAAACAACAAAAATAATATTTTGATCTGGGGTTTGATCTTGGGCCGTGTGTTTTCGCTTACACTGTTAAACCTCCAGGCCACCGGAACAGTTTACAAGTATTGCAAAATTACGGTTCTATATCGTTGCTGTCATATGTTGTTTGTTAAACGCCTCCTGTCTATGTTTGCCTGGTACTTGGTTATAAGAATTGTAATAAGTAATTATGTTTGTCTCTCTCACCCGTGGGTGGGGCTTCGCTTGCAGGCAACACGACGACAACGGGCGGCGCGGCGAAAGGGGTTTTAAAGCCGGCTTCGTAGAACACTTCTCACTTCTTATGCGCTCCTATTATTTCTTCGTAATTTAATGGATTAATTTTTAGTTATTTTATTTAATCAAAAACTGCGTAGCTTTTGCACACGTCTGCTCGATATCGAGGTCCAAGGGGGAGAGGAATTTTATGTAAATTAACATCCATTTATATACAAATATTACAACATAAGAAAAATAGATATCTCATGCCAAGAAATAATAATTGTGTGATTGTGGTCAGTGGTGGACAGCTTGTGTGTTTATTTTGGTGTTGTGACAAAGTTTACTCTTTTTGTATAAGAATTTATCAACAACAGGGATTGTTATTAATTAATTTGTTTTTGCTTAAAGGCCCTGTCAAGAAAATAGTAATAAGTTTGGTTAATGTTTGGACATACATGGTGAGTGCGAGTGATGGGTTTGTGTTTTCCTTTTGCATATTTTTTGTAATTATTAGTATTAAAACAAAATCAGATAGGGATTGTTGGTTGATTGTGTCTGAGCATTATGTCTTTGTGTCTGATGGTTATATGTTGTGTGTATGTGTGTATGTAATGTAATGGCACCTAAATGTCTTAGAGTTGGACTGTACAATGCAGGTTCCCTCGGCACCAACCATGACAGTATTATAGCAGCTGTTGCTCGCAGTGGTGTTGATGTTTTGGCCCTGAATGAAACTTGGATACATTCTGGGGAGGAGGGGCGAGCTCCTGTTATTCCTGGTTATAGACTTAGACACAAGCCACGACCAAAACATCACCGCACGCGTGGTGGTGGCGTTGGTTTCTTTGTAAGGCATGGAATCACTGTGCGTACTTGGCAGCATCCCGTGGACCCACTTCACACGGTGGTCGAACAAATGTGGCTTAGTCTTAATGTTAACGGCAGGAGGCTGATGATTGGCACTGCATACAGGCCAAACTGGGTAAATATTGAACTGTTTTTTGATGCCATCACTGATTCTTTGAGTTCTATGCCTGGATGTGACAACATTATTATTCTAGGTGACTTTAATATTAACTATCTGGATGTAAATAACAATAACACGAAGAAATTTCAAGCTTTTCTTTCTCATTTTAACCTAAACCAACTAGTCACTGAGCCAACTCATTTTACTAGCACTAGTCAAACATTGATTGACGTGGTCTGCACTGATTTAAAGCATAAGAAAATAACTTTGGAGCTTGTAGGAACCATCACAGGTCATTGTCTTGTTGTTTGTGAGTTTGACATTAAGCGGGATAAAATAGCTCCACAGATAATGACTTACCGGCCTATAAAAAACATAACTTTGACAGATTATAACAATGATCTAAATACTATCGATTGGAAGCAGATATCGCAGTGTACCGATGTTAATCTCATGGTTAATGCATTTAACTGTTTCGTGTTGTCTATTTTTGATTGCTATGCTCCAGTTAAAACTGTCAATTTAAGAAATCGCTCATATCCCTGGATCACTGATACTGTGAGGGTAATGATGAGACTCCGAGATAAGGCGGCAGCTGATTACAATAAAACTAAGACTGACGCAAAAAAGGACTACTACAAAAGCTTGAAGTCCACTGTTAATCAGGCTCTTTATCGTGAGAAGTATGCATATTATAGGCATAATATCAACAGTAACATCAATAAACCTAAATTGTTGTGGAAAAACATAAAGAACACCTTGTTACCGCATGATGACTTTACACTGCCTTCAATCTTTGACGACCCAGATAAAATAAACGGACATTTTCTTGACATACCACCTAGTTCAGGTAATATTTCTGACGTAATGGGATTTTACGACACCCATAGATTTACTGATGCCATATTTAAGATGAGTGAAATTAGTATGGAACAACTTATCACGATAATTAGGGGACTTAAGTCTAATGCTGAGGGTTGTGACGGTATCACCCTAGAAATGCTACTCATGACTTTCCCTCAATCCTTGGATTGTGTTCGGGTTCTAGTGAACACTTCTATTAACACGAGTACATTTCCCGAGTTATGGAAATTGGCAGTTGTACGACCATTACCCAAATGTTCAAGCCCAGCTAACTTAAAAGACCTAAGACCTATTAGTATCTTACCGTGTCTATCAAAGATTTTGGAGAAGGCTATTTGTTTGCAGCTGAATAAGTATCTTGAAAATAACAATATTCTGCCTCAGTTGCAATCGGGTTTCAGAGTGGGACGTAGTACTACAACTGCCTTGCTTGATGTAACTGATAATATACTGGTTGCTCGTGATAAGGGGATGTGTACGGTTTTGGTGCTATTGGATTTTTCCCGGGCGTTTGATTCCATAAATATAGGTCTGCTAATGTCCAAACTAAAATTTTATGGCTTTGACACGAAATCTTTAAAGTGGTTTGATAGCTACACCACTAACCGGTATCAGTACGTGAAGTTGCGTCGTAGTGATGGTTCCTATGCCGTATCAAATAAAATGGCCGTGCCATCGGGCGTACCTCAGGGTTCTATCCTTGGACCTATTCTCTTTTCCCTGTATTCAGCTGATATAGTTTCCCACATCAGGCACGCTAATTACCATATCTACGCTGATGATACCCAGATTTACTTGTCGTGTAAGCCGCAAGATGTAGATGAGACGATCGGTAGGCTCAATGAGGATCTTTGCCAGATAGCTGAGTGGTCCTCCAAAAACTGCCTGTTGCTAAATCCTGCCAAAACTAAATACATTGTCTTTGGTAGCAGGCAGCAGCTGACTAGTCTCAATCCTACTGTAAAGCTTATGCTCATGGGACATCCTATTGAACGTGTGTACGAAGCCCGAAACTTGGGTCTTGTTATGGATAGTGACTTGAGGTATGAGAAACATGTGGATAGTTGTGTAAGAGCTTGTTTTTATAGACTGAGGCTGCTCTACAAAATGAGACCTTTCTTAGGAGAGGAACTACGCGTACAGTTGGCGGAAACCCTTGTATTGTCGAAATTAAATTATATGGATGTCGTTGTTGCCCCACGATTGTTAGCGAAAACAAAAAAAGTTATACAGAGGGTTCAAAATGCCTGCGCGCGTTTTTGCTTTAACATACCCTTTAGGTCTCATGTTACTCCTTTTTTGAATAAATACGGTTTACTAAAAATGCAGCACCGTCGTAAGTGTCATTTGTCATGCCTGTTGTTCGGTGTCATTAAGTTTAAGGAACCTAAATATTTATATGACAAGTTTTCCTGGCGCTCGAGTCATAGGAACGGTGTATCCCGCGCTTGCTCAGTACAGTTGGGGCTTCAGCGGCATTGTTCAACTGTTTTTAGGGGAAGCTTCCGTTATGCTGCTTCAAAGTGTTGGAATAATATTCCACCGCCAATCAGGAACTTGCCAAGCATATATGCGTTTAAAAAACAAATAAGATCTTTTGTATTGAAACACCAAAAAAACGAGGAAGCTCTGGTTAATGACACCAGTGCTTTGTAGGCGCTGGCAAATAATTATAATTATTTATTTATTTATAATATATTAATTGATTATGTTTATGTATTTATTTTGGGAACCAGCATCATTCGTACTCACCTCTGTGTGCTTGTGTATTTGTGAATCCCCCGTGTATATATATAGGTTTAAGTATCGTTTGTTGAAAATAAGAGATAACAATATTTATGCTATCCATTTATCTTACTTTTGTAAACAAATATGTACTGGGTACATTTTGCAATTTCACAATTTCACTAGTTTGTGCATTGATTGATTTTACTTTGATGTGTATGAAAATTTATGTAAAGTAGCTTTAGACATGTAGGTATGCTATAACAAAATTATTTTGTCTTGATAAATTATTAGGTAGGTACTTTGATTTAACCACTATTTTTCTTGAATTTTACTATTTATTTAATTAAAAATTTTTCACAAAGGTCAAAGACCAAGTCTAACTATAGACTTAGTATGGTCTGTGGTTGACAAGACGCCATATTTGTTTGCCTTTTAGTTCTTATGTGTTTATGAACACTTATACTTCTAGAATTGTATGTGTAGAACTTCTAGAATTGTATGTGTAGACCGTACGTCACTCGTCAACCAGTCTCAGGGGAAGACCAGCGCTGGTTATCTTTAGCCAGTATTTGCTGACTTGAGTCTGATTTGCGGCAAATTAGATATAAGTTATTGTAGCTACTAAGTATTTCATTTTTTGTATGTTTTGCTGCAAATAAATAATTTTTCTATTTCTATTTCTATTTCTAAAGTTTTCATCAATACGAATAAAATAAGCCCAAACACAAGGTATCTGCTATATACCGTTGAGGAGTTCCCTCGACCCTCAGTCTTCTTTATCATGAGATCATGTTTGTGTAAAGTTGTGTACAGTTTTCATCAATACGAATAAAATAAGCCCAAACACTCGGTAACTGCTATATACCGTTGAGGAGTTGCCTCGACCCTCAATCTTCTTCATTATCAGATCATGTTTGTGTAAAGTTTTGTAAAGTTTTCATCAATACAATTAAAATAAGCCCAAACACAAGGTAGCTGCAATATGCCTTTGAGGTGTTCCCTCGACTCTCTCTGGTCTCCAGGATCTGACCAGTTCTTACTCTTGACTATTTGGTAGTGACGTCAAAGATGCACATGTATGACAAGATTTTACACAATGCGTCCCTACAATTTTCAAGAGATGCCCTCGATTTCTCTGGGATCCCGTCTTCCAGATCTGGTGACAATGGGACCAAATGGGAAGCATACCCATACGAACAAAAAAAAAATTTTTCATATCGGTCTAGCCGTTTTCGAGAAATCAGGTAACAAACACAAAAAAAAAAAAAAAAAAAAAAATACAACCGAATTGAGAACCTCCTCTTTTTTGAAGTCGGTTGAAAATAGATACTTTGTCTTTGAAAACGAGGCCGTTTTCATTAAGGAGGTCAAGGACGAAAAGGATATAGCCCTCCTTGTCACGTCCTTGACACTGATCTTTGTTGATAAGCCTCTAAGGTAAGACAATGTCGTGTTTGTTATAAATCTAGTGAAAGTTCACGGCTATGGGACTTTACATCTTGTGTCCCTGAGTAAGAAGAGTGGCAGAGGCATTTTGAGATTTAACTTTGAAAGTACATACCAACTTCTTCTAAATAATGTAACTTTTACATTTTACATGTTACAAACAAATTAACCAGTAGTAGTGCGAGAGATGTCTTTTAAAAAAATAAAAAATGTATAATAACAGTTGACATATTTAGCTAAGATGGATAACTGTTGGTCATGTTTTTAATACATGAAGAAGGCCATTCTTGTAGTATTAATAGACATTCTAGTTCGGTCCCTGTCGTTTTGGCTTCTATGTAAAGTTTAAGATACTAAAGCTTACATCATTTAGACATCGACTGAGTCGTTATTATAGAGGAGTTTATTATTATTATTCCTCACACATTCACACAACGCCATCTAGTCCCAAACTAAGCAAAGCTTGTACTATGGGTACTAGACAACGGATAAACATACTTAAATACTTTCATTTTTGTAAATACCTACATGTTATACATAGAAACAGTTTGACCAATGCAAACAATTAGGTATGTTCATGCACACAAAGATTTGCATTGAGCGAGAATCGAAGGCATGTTATATAACCACTACGCCACTGAGGTCGTCATTATAGAGGAGTTCAAGGACTAAAAGACAATAAACTTTTAACAACAGTCTCACGTCCTTGACCCTGATCTAAGACGATAAACCTCTAAAGTCTCAAAGTCGTGGTAATAATAAATACTATATGAAAATCTCTCTCTCTCATTTATCCCACGACTTTTCGTGATGCCCGTGATATCTAAAGGTTTAAAAGATACTTACTCTTGTGCCTTATACTCCATTTATGTACGAATATAGTTATTGCGGTCTTTTGATAATTATTTAATCTTATCCTATTACTATTTAGGGTCATTATAAAATGTTGGAGAAAAGCTCTTGGGAAGTTTATGGTTTTCTTGTGGAAATAGTTCACGAATATTTTGTTTTTGTGTGTGACATTAATATACTATCAGATTGATATATATATATATAGGGTAGGTATCATCATAATCATAACAGCTTATAAACTTCCCACTGCAGGGATAGAACCTCCGTTATACGTGAAGATAATTTTGGCCTACCACGTCGCCTGGACGGGTTAAGATCAGTTGTTTTAAGATTTTCTATCATGCTACAAATCCGAGCTGTTAAATAATCTTAATTTTTTTATCTAATTCTATCTAATTTCTCTAAATAGAATGGTTAGCCTTGCTGTAAATCTGTGCCATTTAGTATAAGACAGATTTCTGCATGTGGTTAGAAATATGCGATGGAATAACCTTAGTATCGCGGTCGCTTAAGAGGCTGCGGAGACACGCGTTCTGTAGTTAGAATCCCTGTTATTTATGTCATAATCCAGAATATGTTTGTAGTTTAAACCAAGACCGGCCAGCGTGGTACTAGCAGAGTAACCAAAGAAGAGAAAGATAGTCAACAATCAATTCATTTTTCCAACATCAATCTATTTTTTTAAATACGTTATACGACACGTTAATAATATGACTGTATCTGAATTAATAGAAAGCGTGAGTAAATTCCAGAAAGAAAGGCAACGGATGGTAGTAATAACAGCTTATAGCGTCACTCCGACACCGCCGTTCGCCATAATTTTGCCTGTATGACCACACGTGTGCGTAGTAAAGTTACTGGCTGATTTCCGACCAAGATATGCAATCATCAAATTCAAGTGCATGATTTGGGGGCTTTTTGCTCTAGTGCATGGTGACCTACCAGGACAATGTAGTGTCTGGACAACCGATTGGTTGTCTAGATATGGAAATTTCCTTTAACGATCCCTACAGTTCTAATTAGGGAGCCGAGTTGTCTTAAAAACCCTTGCATCAACGCTTTTAGCAAACATAGAACAACATTGTAACCTTAACAATATAAAGCTGCTATGTAATCAAAAGTCTCCGTTCAAAATGACCTATCAAAGTATTGAATGGAGCAATCAGGTTACAATATACAATTTACTAACTATTTAGTTTGATATCAGAAAGTGCATCTTGGAAAGCTGGTACCCGTTAGTGGACCGGCTGCACCCAGCTTTCCAATTGCGCCTGCTAGGCACAGCTTAGACTTGATTCATATTTATAAGAGCTTTCTACCTTCACTGCTTGTTTATGTGGGCATATTAATTTACCTAGATTTATAATAATGTATTACAAATCTAGGTTTAGCGTAGGTGTCATTTTAATTTTAAACCACTTTAAGATAAGGGAAGGCAACAAATCAATGAATTATATCTTTTAGCAGGAAAGGGGATTGATTGGTAATTAGCAACTTTATCTAAAAGATCTTTTGGAATTACTGTCATTAAAGTATATTTAAGTGAGTATTATAAGCGATAACACCACCTGGTTATGAAAACAGATTTTCTTCAGATAAGAACCTACGTCTATGCATAACAGTAGCTTATCACGATCGCTACACCATTAAACAATCGTGTACTAGTTTGGTCCGTGTAATGAAGGATCAAGAATACAGGTCGTCAACGCCATACTATATCTAGAAGTTTGTGTTTTTCTTTTGTTAATCGTATTCTCGTAGGACCGTGTTTTGTGGCGCGTGTCGGGAGAGGCCTATATCCAGCAGTGGACTCTTACAGGCTAGTTGATTGATTGATTGATTGATTGATTGATTGATTGATTTGTAATAAAAAGCGACTAAAAGAATTCTAGTTAACGGTCAATACAACAAAGCTCTTGACATATAATCCGATCACATTTATCATTGCTATTCACACCAAATTCCTCGTCTTAACTGTCAGTTGGCTTAGTGCCCTAAAGACTTGTAACAATGCAGGTGAATATGTGACAGACAAATAACAATGACTCAGTGTCACTGAAGTTGCGATGGAGGTTTTATTTTATACTCAACCAAATCGACATTATCAATATATGTCCAGCACTCGGACGTCAATTGGCTGATATGATGATGATGATGAAATAGACATTATCATCATATCAGTCATTTGACGTCCAGTGCTGGACGTAGGCCTGCTCCAAATATTTCCATCGGAACTAGGTCGTCGAGAAAAAATAATTATAATCAGTGTCTGTAAAAGTGTCTGTTTGTGTATTAAATTTTCTGTATTTTACTGTACGACCTTAACCTAAAGATGAAAAGTAAGTTAAAGAATAATAAAGTATGTATTTTTTTATTGAAATATCGATTTCAGTTCCTTAACCAATTTTGAAAAATATTCTGTAGGGCCATGAATAAAGGAGTAGGTACTACCCTTCTCCTTCCCTACCCTGGAGTATACCGTTTATTTAGTATACCCTTTTACAGAGAAGTAAAGTAAGTAATCTTATTATCTATCCGTGTAGTGATGGAGTAAGAATACAATATGTCACTACCCCATCTCATCCCATGGGTGTCGTAAGAACCGACTAAGGGGCTATCTCTGAATATTATCTTTGCGAAATAAAAAGAAGGAAAACTTGAAATTAAACCCTGTACCAAGCCGCCTGGCCAACGTGGTATTCGTAGGCCAAGTATCCCTCCGTGACTGGAGGAGGCCCGTCCATGCAGTGGGACATTAATGGGCTGTTATGATGATGAAAGTAAGTAAAGTATATTTATACTTTAGCTAGCAGATGTGTATACAGTTTCACATTAGCTTTAAGATGTAGCATTTTATTGATTTATGTTATAACCGCTACTCTTAACTGCCATATAATGATATGCTTCGGAATTAACTTCTTATGTTTGCTTGCGTAATTTTGTATTACATTAAAGCTTCTTTAATTTTTATATAGATTTACTATATTTGCCTGCGGCTAAGAAGTCACTTATGTCCTTTTGTAGTCTCGATCACAAAATGTATTAGACTCAGTGTAGCCATACTTAAAAGGGAACTGAATGTTTTCACACATAGCAGTCCTTAGTGGTCTACACAAGTCACGACACCAGGTTGGCCTTCGGCCACACATAAACTAAAACAACCAAACATACTAAGTAAAGTGTGGTGACGGAGTAAGAATACAATATGTCACCACCCCATCTCATCCCATGGGTGTCGTAAAAACCGACTAAGGGACTATCCGTGAATATTATCTTTACGAAATAAAAAGAAGGAAAACTTGAAATTAAACCCTATACCAATCTATCTGGCCAGCGTGGTATTAGTGGGCCAAGTATTCCTCCGTCACGGGAGGAGGCCCGTCCATGCAGTGGGATATTAATGGGCTGTTATGATGATATTAAGTAATAGGTACCTACTTATAATACCACTTCTATTTGGTTTTATTTTGGAACAGCGTTGAATTTAGAGCATCAATTTTATAGAAAGAATTGATTTAAAATAAATTATTTCTGTTACCATGAACAATATAACACGGAAAAAGCATGAAAATAAGTTGTTTTACGGTACATACTTTCTAATAATGGACACGGTATCGCCTTTCATAGACAATTACTAGTGTGCTACTTGTTTCAATATCTTTAACACGGCTGTCCATAGAGCTCATTGATATATGAGCTGACAAACAATAAGTAAAGTACCTACTTGAGATAATGTTACCATTGACTGTTAGTAGTATTAATAACTACCTAGTTATAATGCCTATAGATACTAATAGTTGACGACCTCTGTGGCGTAGTGGTTATATATTACTGCTACGCAGAGGTCTCGGGTTCGATTCCCGCTCAATGCAAATCTTTGTGTGACTGAATATGATTGCTTTCTATGTATAATAGGTATGTACCTATGTATTTACAAAAAAAAGTATTTAAGTATGTTTATCCGTTGTACCGTGTACCTATAGTACAAGCTTTGCTTAGTTTGGGACTAGATGGCGTTGTGAATGTGTGAAAAAAAAATAGTGGTGGTCAGAACACATAGCGAGAAGAATTGATAGTCGTTATGGCAGAAAGAGAAAGATTGCAGTTCTTTTATCGTGAGTGTCCGAAAAGACCATGAGTGGTTCTTAAACAATTTCTATACTGCCCAAGTAGCAAAATCTTGTCATATTAAGGTGTATAAAGCCAAAACAAATTGACTTATAAAGGTCATATAAACGTCTATAAGCGTGGGTTTAGGCGCAGTTTATAAGAATATAAACCTTATAGTAGCTATATTGTGGTCATATAAAAAGCAAATTTTTCTTGTAGAAGGTTTATAAGAGCATCTTACAAGATCTATTACACTTATATTGATTACATAGAAGACTTTTACAAGATCAATATCCTTATAGCTGCATTATCTAACTCATCTATGGAGAAATTATTCTCTTATCAGTCGCCGTCGCAGCTTTTTGATATTGTTATGTTCAAGTGATTGAACTGGATTTTTAGAAGACATTTTATTTCTATTCGCAATTGAGTTGTCAAAAGTAAGTACTACCATATAATATAATATGCTTGGAGTTGGTGGTTTTAGGTAGTAAGTAGTAAAAAACTAATGGAAATTATTATTTACGGTAAAGTGTGGTATGATATTTGATGTATTTTTAAGGGGCCCATTGAATTATTCGTTTATATGTATTTCAAAATATATAATTATTTGTCATGTCTTGGTTACCGCTGTTACAAGTGTAAAAGCATTTTTTACAACACCTACAAGGGGGTTATAAAACCAATATCATTTTAAAAGTAAATTTATAAAGCTAAAGTCGTCCATATTGAGTAATTTCGGAGTTCCCTAAAGTAGCTGAGAAAACCATAACCACATCTTTCGTTTTTTTCAGTAGAATCGCTGTAAATATGGTTGTTTTCATGGACGTGGATCGTAAAGAGATGATTTTAATCTGCAACAGTAAAAAATAGCCTTGGCTATAAAATTATTTTATTTTAAGAGAGATGCTTTAATTGTGATCATTCTACTTACACAAACATACCATTACATTTCATCATCAATGTTGAAGAAATGGGACTTATATTACATCGAACTTTTTTTGGTCTAAAGACTGTGAATACACAGTTTATGATCACTACCCTGATGACGAATGTGAATTTTTCTTATATAATATTAATGTAAAGTGATCTTCAATAAATAGATACGTCTGAAAAGTACCCCTCATTGTTAAATAGTTATATTTAAGTTTAAAATAAATACATCTCGATTAAAATTATGTCTTTTATTTAAATCGTGGTTTGGTGTTTGGCATTTTATTTAAAATTATATCTTTTAGAAATCTGTATCTGTGGAAGCTTGTTATTGGCGTTTAGTAACTATTTTTGAATCCATCTTTAATATAGCTGTAAGCCTCCCAAATATTTTTTTGCGTCTTAGTTACTAAATTTATAATAATATAAATATAATATAATAAAAATAAATTTAGTAACTTGTTAAAAGAATAAAAACAGATACTGGTACAATATTTAGTTTAGTTATATTTAGCTATTATTATGCCATTAGCAGTATCACTTTCATTATTCTCTGCCGTACTGTATTCATGTTCAAGTTTTGGTGTAAAGGAGTATTGTGGTAAACTAAACATTTCTCTTATATTTTAATTTGGTACGGAACCACTAATATTTACCTCTTTATTAATTTCTATTGTAGAAAAAGCAATGTACGCGTTTTTGTCAAAGCCTTATATTTTTTGTCCACCCTCTTTCTACTTCGCTTAAATTTTTTCCGCCATCCTTGTTTATCATGAATTAATATTATAATTACTAGGTACTTCCAATCTTCCACTTGTTAAAAATGGCGCACATAAGTAATATAAAACATAATAATAAAGTAATTATTAGGGTAATATTCTTATTGCGGCTAGATAATTGATCTTTACATTACTTATGCACTTTTACGGGTCATTTATGTAGCAAGTAAGCATTTGTTATATAAAAACTGTACAAACTGCTTTTATGAGACTCTAAACTTTATAATTATCATATAAACCACTATAATAAGCTTAAAAAGACTTCATTTAAACCTTTATATGACTCTGTATATTATATGACCATTTAGCCATATAATAAACAGTTATAAGAGTAACTTCTGTACGAGGCTTTATAGTTGTCATATAATTCAGCTTTATAAACGTGTACATGACTGAGTTATAAGAATGAAAGTAGTATAGCCAAACCCTCTTATAATATGCCTTTACATGGTATATTGTCGTAAATTTTGCTACTATATAACAACTACAAGTATTATAGCTGTATAATCCGTTTGTTATAAGGGTATTTTGCTAGTTGGGTGGGACTCAATAAGTTTCCTTTCCTTTATATAGGCGAGGAATTCCACTACCATTCATGTCATCTTTAGGTATTAGCATAATATTTACCTGTAGTTGTTCTATCAGTATGTAGGTATATTATGTTCTAATACAATAGCATTAATGAGGAGTCTGATGACATCTATATCGTCCTGAACACGCGTAATAATGACATGCAATGTTATGTTCTGCACGCAAGCAATAACTCCCAATGTCATGTTCAAGTATTATTACGGCCCTGTTACGACAAAACACTGCAACCCGGGTTACAGCGTTTTGTCGTAACATGATTTAAAATAATCTGCTGCATGTTAACTTGCTACAAGTTCAATCAAAATTTCAATATCACTTTTTCTGACTGAAATATTCTTAATAACATTTTACTGCAACCCAAAATTTTAACTAAAAATCTTGACAAAATGCTGCATACTAGACTGCAGTGTTCTACCGAAATCGTAGCGAGCGGCGAACCTCTTATTATTTCAACAAACCGCTGCAAACTCGGGTTGCCGCGTTTTGTCAAAATAATATACGAAAACTTACTAAATAATTGATTTGAAGTTAATTACACAGTTTAACTTACAGATGGTTTTCGGTTTCGGTTTTTCGGTACGTTTAAAAATTGGCTTATTTACTGTAGATATGCAGAAATGCTTTACCATGCCAAAATTATATATTATAATATGTAATAAAGATTTCTTCTTTAGCAGAAAATTAAATTTGTTTAATGAAACCTTTGGCAGAATAGGTAAAGGAAATAAAGTGGTGACGACTATATTGCGGCACGAAGGCGAATCTGGACGTAAAGCATTTGACTAGGCAACAGTATGTTTTATTCATAAAAAAAACTCTGTAGAGATTATAAAGGAGTAGTTTTATACGCAGACAATTGCAACACCCAAACATTTGACATAATCTTGGTATTGTCCATGTTTATTTTAAGACCCACTTGTTGAGAGACTCTGAGACTCCCGAGCATTGTGTTTAGGTCTTCCACGGTCTCGGCCATGACCACAATGACATCGGCAAATTAGAGATACGTGATATACTCGCCATTTATATTGATGCCAAGTCCGTCCTAGTTTAAGACCCTGAAAGCATCTTTCAGCGCAGCGGTAAACAGTTTCGGAGAAATAACATCCCCTGTCTCACTCCTCGTTGCAGCTGGATAGGCCTCGAACATCAATCTTAAAGACTGACCGACATTGTGGCGTTTATATATAACCACTGCAACACCTAGAGGTACCGATAGTCAATTTAGCGCTGTTGGAGAGACCGTAACACTGCCCAAGTCTCGATCGAATTGAAAGCTTCCTCATAGTCAACAAACGCCAAGCATAGAGGCTAGTTATACTCATTACTGTATAACTTGCCGCAGCATATGAATGTGGTATTAAAAAGTGGTTCGGGAGGCTGGAAATCAGCCAGTCTGCGTTCGAGACGATTGGTGATGACTCTCGAGAACAATTTGTAGACGTGACTTAGAAGACTGATGTGTCTGTAATTCTGAAGGAGCGTTCTATCGCCGTTTTTCATGATCAGTACCACCACACCTCTCTCTCCTACGCCTTTGGCGTTTTTCCAGGTGCTTGTGTTGGAGTGTAATAACTGCCCGTAAAATTTCCAAATCTCTTCTAGAAGTTCAGGCTTTGATGACATTATTCTGCCACACCGAGTCTTGAGCCTAGATAGTTGGCTCTTGCAAACACTTTTGAGTCCTTGTTTCGCTCAATGGTTTCTTTAATACAAACTATATTAAAATTCCGAAAGTCGCTAGTCAGTGACTTTGAGACCTGCCTATTGAGCCGCCTATACTGTTCAGCGTCGTCTGGAGACAGCAGTGCCATCTCAGGCCTTTGTTCCAGGAGCGACAGAGTGTGGTCGAAGATCTTTTTTATCTTCTCCTGTGCTGGGTTTTTCATGCACCGAAACGAATGTACGGCCGGCTGAACCCACGCTCTCGCTGAGCCTATTGAAGTGGTTGTGCCTCTCACCATCCAGTGATCACTACCAGTTTTCACCGAATTGATCACTGTTTTGTCGACATGATGAAGTCTATCTCAGTTTTTGTGACACCATCAGGAATAAGCTGGGTCCACTTACGGTAGTTACGCTTCTTGAAGAAGAGGTTCATCATAATAAGTCCCTCCCTCTCCATGAAGTTCGCAAGCATTTGGCCCTGTGGATTTCTTTGCCCATACCCAAAAAACCTACTCTCAACTCATTTCCACTTCTAAAGCCCAGCTTCGCGTTAAAGTCCCCCATGACAATGGTGTAATGGGTCTTATAGGTATGTATGTATGGATTAGGAAATATCCTTATACATCTCTTCCACCTCATTGTCAGCATGAGCTGATGTGGGATCGTAAACTGGTTTACGATACCACCTCAGCTTTCATACCTTCAACATACCAGTATTACCTTCAACGAATATCGTTTGGTAATTCTGCCAAGAAGGTACGCTAACCTTGAAGACACACTCTCGATCTTCACCACGTTATTTACGATTACGATTTATGGACGAAAAACCCGACACCACTCTGGAACTGTTGGTGGCCCTCCCGGAAATAGAGCAGGTTACCGGACTTCAGGATTATCGAATTCTCCCCTTGTCTCCGAACTTCCGATAAGCCGACGATATCCCACCGTAATCTGCTCAATTCTTCCTCCAGTTCTACGACCTTCTCATCCGTACGCAGTGTGGCGTGTTGTATATTCCCAGGGCCAAAGGTCGGTTGTTTTGGTAGCCTGACCTCCCCTGGAGATTCTTCGCTCCCCCTACTTTTTGTGTGCTATCATTTTGTGGGGTTTGTTGGCCTAATAAGGAGAACACACCGAAAGTTATTTCTAAAAAATAATAAAGATGATTTAAAAGATTTATCAAAATTTATGCCCACGTCCTGGCACCACATTTATTATAATTTAATAGTCAATGTTAACATTACTAAAGATTTAGATGAGACTTCAGAAATATTTGAATTTGAAACACCAAAAAGATCAGTGTTTTTATTTAAATTTTATCTATTCTTCCTATACTTATCACAACAAAACGCGGTAAGCTCAGGTTGCATCGTTATATGACAATACTATTACATACTGGCCAATAAATGTTATCGTAACAAAACAAATTTTCTTAAATTTTGAGGTTTATAATTAAAATTTGATGATGTTGTGTTCTAATGAAAGTTAGCAAACACTATTAACAATAATTTATAAAAAAAATCAAACGGCTATCTATACTTGATGTAATTTGGTAACGAGTTTAATATTAAAACTTAATACCGCGTTTTCTGAAACTTGGCACTTCAATGTTTACAGCATTTTGTCGTAACAGGGCCGATTAGGTAATTATGTTTTGTACCTATCAATATAAATATTATAGCATATGAAATAGTCCGTATTCTTTTTTATAATACGGGAAGAAATAAAATTGTAAGTGTACCGGAATGCGCAGGGTAGGCTGACACTTAGGAGGGACTAGGAGTATAAGGCAAGCTAACACCTGACCATTATAACCCCAAAGCTAAGGTTTAAAGACTAATTTTCCATCTTTTGTTTTTTGTAGAGAAACAATCAGCGGAACAACAAGCAGCAAATCCATGGGGTGATATGAAAAGGGACACGGATCCTTCTTTCTCTGTCACCTCATGAAGAACAGTATCACTATAAGAAATAAAATATGTATAATACGTTAAATCAAGAGTAGTAGGTACATGAACAGTAGCTTGCATTTGAATTGAAGTGTAAAAAAAACTAAATTACTTTTAAGAATGAGGCACAGGAAACGTGCTTTATACAGCCATTTAACCGACCCATCACGTGAAGGTAAATACGCGTACATGGCACAACCACTTTCTATTTTATTTGCTCTGTGGTCCAACGAGATCAACATTTTATACTAACCTTCTTGAGTTTAGAATCTTATTTAATTATGTTAACCAACGATTATTAAGTGAAAGGATAAACTAATAAAATATGTTAAATGTTTTTTACGGATCTTATATTATGCAATAATGTCTACAATAACATATAGGTATTGCATAATGATTAAACGCCTTCGGAGATTATTATAACGAGAGATTTTAAGGAAGGCGTAAAGTGGGCTGGAAGAGATAACCTGCATGATTAGTGGATAAGCCGGGCATAGTCTGAGTTATATAATGTGTCTGCTACACAATGATGGTAGTGCAAGTGAGGTACATCGATTGATCTCCGAACACGATATGAAAGTGTTTATGGGTTTTTCCCTAACGCCAAGATGATACTTCATCAATATTTAGCTTTAAGAATTAAATACAGATCATCAGAATTATAGCCACTACTGGACATAGGTCCTCTGGAAATATTTCCACCTTGTGCGATCCTATACTTACCAATCCTACCTCATCCATCTATTGCCCGCCGTATAAACTAAGTATGCCAATAAAACCGCAAAATGTTATACAACCTTTTTAAATATTCTATCGCAGACGAGAGTAAACTTGAAGTTCATAAAGCAACTTCACAAGTCGATTTAATTAACAGATAATGGTAATATAGCGACGATGTTGCGATTAAAGGATTATGTATATTACTTTCAATTAACGAGGCCCTTTAATAGTTCTGTCCAACCCTTTTCATGTTAAGGATAATATTTTCGATATGAATTATCTAGCCATCATAATTTACTAGCTCTAGTTATACATTTTCATTGGAATATGTTTCTTATTGCAATGGATTATGGTGTTATACCTTACCCGTCGGATGTAGGTTGTGTTTTGTTTCATATTTATATAATATGTCTTTAGATACCTATTAGCAAAGGCGTGTATATAATAAAATTATTATGTGTGTGAACCACTAAGTAGGTAATAAAAGTTTTGTTAAGAGTAAAAATATAATATTTTATAGTTGCACAGGAAGAGGACAGGGTTTCTTAATGTATCACTGGGGTCAACTTGGAAGACCCTTTCAAATAAAGTAAAGTTTCATTAAAATTCATCAAGATACAGTCCTTTACAGTCCTTTGAATGAAATAGAAATGAATAAGTTTTCCGGCAACAAACATTGAAAAAAATAATTAACCGAATAAGGAAAACACTTCCTTGTTTTAGAGTCGATTTAAAATCAACATCACTATGCATGCAGTTGATGAAACTGCAGAAGCTAAAAATAGGAACTTAGTAAGTAAATTCATTCACTTTCTCGACATTCGAGACGCCTTCGTTCTTATCTATTAATAGAATACTTGACGTTGATCCAAAGGATATCTTTTCACGCCTCAATTAAGAGAAGGCAAGGCATGATAGAGGCAAAAAATAAAACATAGGCTATCTTTCAACTTGCGGGTCTGTTTTATTTAACTTTTTATACAAAAACATGTTTTTATTTGTTTTATATTAATACTAGCACAGTATTCTCGGCTTAATTAATCCTTATATGATTCGTCTAAGCTGGCATATCAATTGTGTTTATTTTTATCTGTGGTTGGAAATGGTTGAAGATTAAAAAATATAGTCGGTTAATTAATCGTCATTTGTCGGAGAGAACATACGAGTACAATGCACTTTTTCATTCTTTGTTTTATATAATAAAAAATAGTTTTCGTTTTATAAACGTTAATGTAAGAATCAAGTCACAGGACAATAATTTGGTGATTTAATAAATATTTTTTGTGGGATGCCGACATGTTTATGACATCCATTATAATAATTACAAAACAACCATAAATGAATATTCCTAGATAATAATAATTCCGTCTAGACTTTTTGCTCGGAATAAACATTATGTTTACTTTCGAATATATAATATGAAAGATATTTAGAAAGTATAATTAATTTATTACAATAGATATATTTTAGAATACATTAGGTTTAAAATATACGTGGAGACAGCAGAAGCACCAGTCCTTTTCAAGAATGTCAACTTTTCATCGTCTTTACACTACCAAGACAGCATAGCTTACTTTTACCTCTAAAGCCCGATTTACACATCGACAAGTACAGTAGCGAGTTAAGTAGTAAGTTGTTGATTAAGTTGATTTAAATAGATCTCCATCCTATTTTTTGACGAGTTAAGTTGACAAGACGCAAGTGAGGGGGCTACTTCGTACTTAACTCGCCAAAAAATAGAATGGAGATCTATTTAAATCAACTTAATCTTAAAATACTACTTAACTCGCTACTGTACTTGTCGATGTGTAAATCGGGCATAAAAGAGGAAGATCTTGTTAGTCCAATTTATAATTAATACAATTTAAATAGAGCATTTGTTTTAAAAGGTATACTTTTAAATTTATCAAAATTGTTTGGTCTAAAAAAATATGAAATTACTGTAACACATCAGCATGAATGTAAACAAAGTTACGTAAGTATTGTCCAGGGGAGGTGTTTAGTAAGGAAATAATCTTGACTATTCTCACTACATCTTCTTATGGAAGCTATCTGTGTTTTTATTGGTGTATTTACAAGAAACTACAGTAGACAACATTACTGTTATTAGCATTTAATTTGCATAATCACTGTTGTCCGGCACAGACTCTTTGTTTCCTTAAACACATTATTTTTAATTGTGAGAGAGGAAAGAAAGTTACAAAGGTGAAAGGATATTGTTACTTTTACATCGGATGCTAGGGCACTATTTACTTTAAGTTAAGGAAAAGGGAAAGGAGTATGTACTTTGAAAATTACGTATAGAGAAAATTACTTTAAACTAGTGAATGTGATGTAATATGTTGGTAGCTAGAGATAGTTAAACGTCGTTAAAATCTTACTTAAAACTCCTAATTGCTAATGTGTGGCTATGTAACCGAGTGCCTACAGGTAATTATGGGTTAAAATGTTTGCGTAGTGGTCACGTAAGCAGCTGCTAAGAACAGGATTGCGGTATGATCTGCAAAGGACTGTATTCTGTGGCGCGTGCTGGGAGAGGTCTTTGTCCAGCAGTGGACTGCGATGGCTAATTGATTGATTGATCTGCAAAATTATGTCTTGAGTCTGGATGTCCATTGTATCCGATATGCTCGGTCCACACGTCAGACTTTAATCGACTCGCTAGTGACGTCAAGATCATTGTGTGGATTAAGGATATTAGCAGCAATTTATTGCTGCTGCAAATGAGGCAATCGCATTGCAGTTAATGTGAAAAAAAAGCAAGTCGGGTTTGAGACTCATTTATTTCGGCATTGAGCGGTAATCCTAATCACTGCGAAAGTTTAAAAAATAAAAATAAATTATATTTATGCAGGTATATTTTCCTTTTTCTACATTTTTAATGTGAAAAAGATTTAAATTAGTTCTTATTTCGTTAAAATCAATGATCAAGAGAGCCACATGACATAAAGGTACTAAAGATAATTATGTATTTCCCCTTTCATACATACGATCGGCTATTGCGCTATGAATGTCAACCATGACTTATGCATAGTAAAATACCTATTCATGTATGGGACTCTGAATAGAGAATTTCTTAAAGGCATCATCTCTTTGCTTGAAAAGACTACGAAAACTATAAAAGAATACATTTAAAAATAATTGTATGTTTGTTAAGCTAAAAGGTAAATAACAATAAAGTTTTACACCTCAATTTGTTTTTAGTACACCATGTTAAATCTGGGAACTTATGGAATCGTATAGGCAATTTTTTTACTATAACTACTAGACTGACTTCGCTAGATCGTAAGAGGAGTCGATAAATTATGACGAGTAATAGTATGGGCTTGTTGTGATAATTGCAATCGTTGGTGGTCTTTTAGGAGATGTGTTTTACGACTTTTAAAGGACCCATGACCTTAAGAAGGCAACTAAACTCGTGCACTGGTTAAGAGTTCCAACTTTAAGTACATATTTGTATAGTTATAGGAAGGAGGGGAAAACCTTTATTTTCATAGAGAAAATTTAAAATTATTATTTATTTTGGCACTAGTTCTATGGTCTCATTTCTTTATACTTTTTAAAGGTTTTTAACTTAAGTAAAACTTTTTATTTTTTGACAATATAATCATAATAATCTCGTATTGAGTAAAACAAAAGACGAATCATTATCTACATAAAATTATTCCTTTTTATTTGTAAAAAAAGTAAAGTAGGATAAGTATAAATTACTGGCGATATAAGTAAATAAGAGAATTTAGCCAATCTTATGTTGGGTGTAGTACCAAATTAATGACACAAATAAAATAATATATTTATGTAATCTTTTCTTGTTCCAGAACGAGCGAGCTAGTGGCCCTAATAGCGGTATCATGCACATTATTCCTGTTTCTTCACACGCGGGATCTTAGCACGAAGCTACGACGGATGCAAGGAAAGCTTAATGATGACGTCACTGCTTTCAATCACCTCACCGACAGTAAGTTCATTTGTATGTCTTTACTCTATACGTACTTTAATTAATACACACATCAAAAAAGTCTAAGCAACATGCATGATATTACAAATTTACCATTTATATTAATTTATTTTACCATTTATTTTAATTATAACGTTGTATTTTATTTTTAAAATAATATTTTTAGGGTTCTATGATGTAAAAATAACAGCTGTTTTCTTTATAAGTTCTTTTAATAACAGAAATTAACAATATTAGAATATACAGGTACATAAGAAACTAAACTTTTTTTTTACAAATTGAAATTTCTTAAGAAAATGAATTTATTGTGAAAGAATAGGACAATTTAATACAAAGTATGGCCTCCTCTGCTATTCAGAACTTGTCGGCAACGATTATTCATTGAATTAATGAGACTGTTTATGTCATCTTGCGGTATTCGCTCCCAATGGAATTGTAGCAAATCCTTCAGCTGTTGGGTTGTTGTCACTCCGTCCAAGTCCTTCAAAACACGTCTCTGGAGCATGTCCCATGCGTGCTCGATGGGGTTGAGGTCTGGCGATTGTGCAGGCCAGGGCAATACCTGGATGTTCTCCGTTGCCAAGTATTCACTGGTTCGCCGAGCTGTATGTGAACGCGCATTGTCATGCATTAACGTAAAATCGGAGCCAAAGGTTTGTGCAAATGGATGGACATAAGGTCTGAGAATATCCTCAACGTAATTTTCAGCGTTCATGTTTCCATTTACAAAAACGAGCTCAGTTCGCCTGTTCTTCATAATACCCGCCCATACCATAACTGTTGAGCCGCTGTATGGATGAACTTCCTGAACGCACCTGAGTCTTTCAGTATTTCCGGGTCGACGGTACACTCGCACCCTTCTTGTATCAGGCCTAAACCCGAATCGCGACTCATCGGAAAACATAATTTTATCCCATTGTTCCTGGGTCCATGTTATGCGTTCTCTACACCATTCATTTCGACGAGCGCGATTCCCGTGACGTATCGGTGGGCACCTGATAGGGCGTCGAGCTCGTAGGCCGTACTCATGCAGTCGATTTCGCACAGTTTGGGGACTTACATCAACACCACTTGAATTTTGTAGCCTCAAACTTATCTCTCGAGCGGTTAACATCGGCTGGCGTCTTGCAGTCAGTTGTATGTACCGGTCTTGCCGAGTGGTTGTACTCCTTTTACGGCCTGGATGCTGTTCAGCGGGTTCCCCTGTATTATTGTAGCGCTGCCAAAGACGACAAATAACACTTCTATGAATACCAAAATGTCGAGATACCTGAGATTGATTACTTCCCGCTTGCAACATCCCTACTAGGGCATGCAATTCCGGAGTTCCGGAATTCCGTAACTCCGGAATTCCGTAACAATTTCACTGATTTTTTAATTCCGGAATTGAGAGGAGTAATACCGGAATTCCGGTATTCATCATTTTTTAATATTATTAAATAATACCTGCATAACATACCATTATTTGGCTAGTGAGTTGTCATAATGTTGCCTGTGCCATAATGCAACGCTATTACAGCTAAAGGACAATAAGCAGAAGTGGTCCAAATTTCCACCACTATTGAGTGCTATGTAAGCTTAAAGTCGACTAAATACCATACAATTTTGATTACTAGGTGACAAAAATATATTCACTCAGAAAAAAGTTATGACTGTTTTAAAAATACGTATTTCTAGTTATTTAACCGTTAATTTTTTCGCACATAGCCACATTTCAAGCAGTAAAAACATGGTAGACGGATTCCCCCTGTTCTGTAATGCGCTCATATCGTCTGCAAAGTATACAATGATAACCTTAGCGCACCTACTCATATAAAAATGTAATCGGGACGGTTCGCAATCGTGCTAAAAGTATTTTTCGCACGTGCAAGACACTACACGTATGTTATGATCCATAATCGAAAAACCATTTCGAACTACTACTGTTCTTGTCTTTCTGGAATGCGAACTGTGGGGTGCTGTGTCCATGTCATGGTAATTATTTGTTATTTTGGATGGGCGAGACACCAACCCACAATTCTACTTCCAGCTGCGAATTTGGACAATGTTATTGTGAGTGAAGACATGAGATGTATTCTTATAAGGACAGACTCCACACTGTGAGACAGGAATAAATAAAACTTGTGTGATATTTTTGTGTTTACATTCTTCCCAGTATTACAAATATTTTAAAATAAACATAGCATTGTAAAGATAGCTATAAGTCCTTTCATTTGATTTGATACCCCACATGATAGGGTTTGATTTTTTTGACGTAACGAGGTACCTACCGCGACCGCCATATTGTATATATTTTGGCTTTTAGAGCTTAGATCAACCAGAATACCGCATGAATTACAAAGAAATGTCATACACCTAAATCAATCGAGTAGTTTAAAAGATATAGTGAAATAAATAAGCGTAAAATGGTTTTTAAATTGCAAGTTCTTATGGGGTCATAACTTTTTACTGAGTAAATATTTTGGGTTGCGGTCTTCTGATAATGATTCAGAACGCAGTGTTCCATTACATGTCATAGTTCTTATTGATGGTGGAAATTTGGACCAAGCTCCATATATTTTTGCCCATTCTCCTTTAATTAAACTAGACGAACATAACAGCTCTATGAGTTGAGACAACTTGCGAAGTCGTGTAGAACTCTAAAAGTCGACTACTATGGGAATGGTAAGTGATCACCGCCGCCCATGGACACCCGCAACACCAGAGGAATCACAGATGCGTTGCCGACCTTTAAAAAGGAAGTACGCTCGTTTCTTGAAGCTACCCAAGTCGTAACGGTCCGGAAATATCGTCGCAACGAGCTTGTTCCACAAAACAGTTGTTCGCGGTAGGAAGTTTCGCAAAAATTGCACAGTGGATGACAGCTAACCATCAAGGTGATGACGATGGTAGGACAGCCGATTGCGAGTGGTTCTGTGGAGAAATTCAGCTGCGGGCAATGTCCAGATCAACTCCTCAAAACAATCCCAGTGATAAATGCGGTAGAGAATGCACAGAGACCCTACATCTCTCCGCAAAGCCAAAGAATCGAGCCGACTAGAGAGCACCTGATCGTCAACAATTCGAGCCACCCTTCTTTGTATGCGGTCAATTGAAGGAGTTGACTGGGATGCTCCAGCCCAGAGATGGGAACAGTACTCCAGATGTGGCTTGTAGAGTTGTAGGCGATGGTTCGGCGTAAAACACTGACCCGCTCTATTGAGCACACCCAGTTTTTGCGAAGCTAATTTAGCTTTACCTCCAAATGATCGCGAAACTGAACTTCGCTAGAAATGCTGACACCTAGGATTTCAATAGACGACTTGGCAACAAGAGGAGCGCCTTCGAAATCAATATCCACGAAGAATAGAGATTTTTTAGCGGTAAACGCGCAAACCTGTGTCTTTGAGGGGTTGAATCGGACTAAATTTAGCCGACCACAATTCGAAACTAAGCATGTTTTCGATATCTGACACAAGTTTGTTCCGGTTCTCATTAACGTTTTCTACCGCGAAAGAGAAATGACAAAGCGGAACGTACTCTTTTTAAATGAAATAGGTTTTTGTTTCTACCAACAGCGTTTTTAAAATCGTGTTTACTCCGCTCCGTTTTCGAGGCAGGAGCGAGCTCATTTCTACTCTTTCTACACGCTCGGCTCTTTCCGTCCGACTATTTGTTGGTGGCAATACAACTTTCCACAGTAGCATCTTTTATCGTCTTCAGAACTTCACAATAGCAGTTCTTTAAAGAATTAGATCTCTCGACCAATTTTCTAATGTACGCGATGGCGACTATCTGACAGAAGTTTACAAATATATTTTTATGTGTTCTGCTAACAAGTGTGGAGAATGGAAGTGTTTTTCTGTGCTGGCAAAATGTAATTATCAAAACAATAAGTAAGTTGAGTCTTGCCTTAATTTAACGGCTTAGAATGACAATAATAAAGGAGAAAAATTACCAAACATGTTCAAATTCTTAGTGAATATAATTAAACAACTGATATTATTATACACTTCTTTTAATTCAACATATTCCAAAAATTACCAGTTCCGGAACTAGCTCCGGAATTCCGGAATTAGACCTCCAGTATTGGAACTCAGTTCCGGAATTGAAAACCTTCCGATATTGCATGCCCTAATCCCTACAGCTCTTTGCATTTCATCTGCCGTCAAATGACGTCGCTCCATGACGTAAAGAATAATTATCTAACAATTCAATTTTGTCGCCAACTGTATTTAAATGGTTGGTAAAATTATAAAA
Organism: Schrankia costaestrigalis; assembly: GCA_905475405.1. Taxonomy (NCBI): domain Eukaryota; kingdom Metazoa; phylum Arthropoda; class Insecta; order Lepidoptera; family Erebidae; genus Schrankia; species Schrankia costaestrigalis. Next base: position 12,160,903 of record FR997838.1, read on the forward strand.
TCAAGACTAAAACGTAGCAATTAACATGCACTCAAATTCAAACAAATTCGCAGTCATTTGAATTTTATGAAAAAAAACAAAACATAATCGATTTTTTTTTTTTACAACCAGCCAGTATGTCATCAATAACAAAAAAGTTTACTTACCTATACACTTTGAGTGAGTAAATACTTAGAAATTAATTAATATAAATGGTAAATTTGTAATATCATGCATGTTGCTTAGACTTTTTTGATGTGTGTATTATAAAGAGGTAAAGTTTGTGTGTTTGTGACGTTGTAGGGGGTAATCTCTGGATCTACTGAACCGATATTTAAAATTCTTTCTGTGTTGAATAGTCCATTTATCGGGGAGTGTCATAGGCTATATAGTTTCACTCTATCTCTCTCTAGGGGTGGAGCAGTAACGAAATATGTTTAAAAAAGGGACGCGCTTTTTTCGCCGCCCAACGAAATGGGCACAGGTCAGTAACCTAGTAGGTATGTAATTATAAGCGTAGGGTACAAGCCTGCGTAGATATTAAATTAAAGGACACAAACATGTGCATTCGGCATATTTATTTGCACTTTTGAAGTGGGGTAATATGTTTGAAAATCGGTTGTTACAGATAAATAAAATCGAATTTTACTCTACTGAAAGCAAAATAATGTCTATTATATGGTGAAATATGAACTATACAGATCAAGCCTTTGTATTCAAGACAATTCATTCCTTACAATGACTAAGCGATTTAAGTTGACTGGTAGAGAAAATCTAAGGCATTAAGTCCTCCTAAGACATTTCTATAAAGTTTTACAAATAATTTAAACATAATTTTAATTAAAAATAAAGACATTTCAGGGTAAGATTGTAACGAAGTCTGCTTTCATAATCTTTTCATAATACAATAAAGTGATTTAAATATATTTAAATTCGAGATGGCGCGGTGTTTTAATTTGTTTTTAGCGGGAGAAATGTACATAGTAAGTTATGTTAAACTTATAATAAATGTCAATGATTAAAAAAACGTAAGGATTGTAAGTTTTTGTTTTTTCTATTAAAAGACTTTTTTTTACTTAATATACTTACCACATATTACTATTATAGTACTTATACATAATACGCAGTTTTTTTTAAATAATACCTTTACTAGAGATCTATTCCCATGTCGATGTTACCTTTTACAGATAAAGATTTTTTTTTGTGGACTAGGAAAACCTTTGTGGATCACGCAAATAGCTACGTTGCACAGGATTCAAAGCCACAACTCGCACGGCAGCCTCGACTGTTTTGCTATCAGCACTATAAAAATGTTAATGAATGCTCATTAAAGATAGTTCTTTAAATATGTGTTTACAATATAACTCAATCAATGTCAAGATATGGTCTAATTGTACCTGGAAATCAGCTAACCGGATATATTGACTTAGAAAATACCTTGTAATTGACTAGCTCGATGTGTAACGCGAATCCGGCTTTGGTTTATTTGAAATGTTAGTTAGATCTAGATTGAAATGCCGTCTTCTGGAAGCAAAAGTGTTTTTATTTGTATCTTCCAGCCGTTCTAGTCAAATCAAAATGTTTTAAAGTATTATTTGAATAATAAATAATTTGGGTACTCCATCTCTTTCCGAGAGTGTCATGAAAGTCGACTAATGTACAAAGAAACAATTCAAAAAGTTGCCAGATGTTTTTATTTAAGTAATCTGATTAAAAGAGCTTACGATTTAAAAGCCCCTAAACTAAACAACACTCATAATGACAAACCAGCATGGTTTTAATTAGACAAATTCCCTGTCATTGGAGAATACCTGTTTCTGCTATGAGACATTAAAAGACAGATATAAAAAAATACAAATCACTTTATATAAAAAAAAAACATTATTGTAACACTATTGTTGTATTTTTTTAAGCTTTTTATATAACACACTACATCACTATTGTCTACTCACTACAAAAAATAAACATTAAGTTATTATAAATAAGACTAAACATCATAATCGTGTTCACAGTCGAGATGTATAGATAATGACATGAGAAATCAATTTGTACTGCGCACCGACTGACAGTTACAAGTTTCTGACAGCCCGTGAAATTGAAACAAACGGAGTATTTAAAAATATTTAACCGCTGCCTGCTTCTATGAGTCTGATAAAAATCAGAGCCAGAGCTCTTAACGACGAAGTAGCCCAGCGTTTGATATATCTGGTTCAACAGTTTTCTTTGGTTTATAGGCTACTCTAGATTTAGGTGAGGTGGAAAATCGGTGGATGTAGGAGGCACAGAACCGATCAAGATGAAAATTGGAGGAGTTCTATGCCCAGCTCGGACGTCTATTAGCTGATAATATGATGATGATTATTGGGTGCAATGCATGATCCTACGGACGCACGGAGGGATAAAGGGAATCTTGGCTTATTAATACTATCGCAATTTGCTAATGATCATAATCAACATACATGTAAACAAATGATCATGCACACAAAGATTGCTTTTAGCGGGACTTGAATCCGAATCTTTTGCGAAGCAGTCGTATACTTTAACCTTCAAACCACAGAGGTCATACACACCATAATGTAATTTGAATGACATCTGTCAGAAAATATTTAAACTGGCGTCACTGGAGGTCATACACTTTGAGGTATTTCACCGTTTAGATCATATAATACATATCTATTGTTTATTACAGAGGCATAACGTTACGCATAATAGTTGAAAACAAGTAATTTATATGTTCCGTTAACTGTAATATGTCCGTGATAATGATCTTGTGACAAATAAAACATTTTCACACTGTTAATTGCCCATAAAGAATGTATTCGGTGGTTTAACATTTAAATTAATTCGTTGGCAAGCATTCCTAAATGTTTTTTTTAATTCTTGTAGCTCAACCGCCGTTTTAACATTGTTTGTTAATTTATAATCATAAATAAAATTGCTCTAGATTTTAAGTTTTAATTTGAAGATAAAAGAGGTTATTTGCATGTCATTATTCCAATAAAGCAACTGTTTTTGCAAAAGACCGCTTTTCATACACTTGAATACACCTTACTTAAGAAATTATTTAAGAAAATGCTGTAGTTATCTTTTTTTACTACTTTTACTTTCTTTTATCACCAACTTATAAATATATGCTACTGCTTTAGTGTGACCCCATCCCGGATTAACTGGTTGATACTAGGACAGGTGATGACACGCACCTGAGCATATGACCCGACAGATTGACCTACAATAGGGACCCGTCACTGCATAGAGAACAACGTATTAGCTTAAGTAATCTGTGGTATTAGTAGCTTTGCAAGTGCTAAGTTACTATACACTACATTGTCTATTGAATTGCAGTCAAGGCTTCTAATTGGTCGATAGAAATCATATTTAGATAAACGATATAATTTATAGTACAATAAAATCAAACTACACTTAGGTATTTGCATTCTCAGATAATTAGGTCAATTTCTAAAATGATAGTCATCTTTGTCAAAATTGCGTGACATTATTTCATTACGCACAATGATTTTGTCTCAGGCGTGTGCACTGGTTCTGCCCACCACGGGAACTCGTCCAAACTTTCACTACCACAGAGAAAAAATAATAATATCATAGCGTCTTCGTGATACTCTGTGACGATACCGTTCACTGATTTCTTTGCTTTATTCTTTCACTGAGCCCTGTGTAGTTTAGCGTGCTATTTAAAGTAATTCGCTGAATATTTTCACGTTCGTTCCGTGCCAGTAAGTTATTCGATCAATTTTATACATAGCAACTTATCAACTTAACAGGTTCCTTATATAATGTTGTATGATACAGGAGACTGGGAAAAGGCTCAACAAGAAGATGTCATCTAGATATGTGACTCTATATTATGTTCGTAGAGTTCTTTCTTACCATCCAAATCCTGTGTCTGAGTTTGTCAATTCAAATTAAGTTATTATTATTGTATTTATCAAAATAAGTTTAAAAATAAATATTTAGTACTTAAAACAATTGACTCGTTCATTTTGTCTCTATGTCGAATAAAGAAACATACACATTTTGGAATTAAATTATGTAGTCTGACGTATTGCAATGAGTACAATTAAGTAAATTGCATTTATTTGCATCTTATTTCCCGGTAGCGCTTTCTTTATAAGACCGTGTCGGTTGTTATAAATTCCCCTTTATTTTTTAAACTGATTTAAAACATGATTAACTTGTCCGTTATAGCCGCAACTGGATGTTTTTCATGTTCCCACGTAATGTACCCGACCGCAGAGTGTGGTGTGATGAGCATGGCTGCGAACCACGTATAAACGACACATTACTTCCTTATTGATGTTCTTGATTGCATCGAATGAAATGCAGGACTGATAATACACAATTACTCCTGCAAATCAAGATTAATATTTTGGACGTTAAGTGTAAACAAGCAGTTAAGCGAACTACGCATGCCAGTACTATGGGAAATAGACAACTAATAATAAATATTCCTGTATGCTTTTTACATAAGTTGTGTAGTTTTTTTTACTGTGTGATCCTGAACTAGATTTCTAGAGTGGGAATGTCTTTTAAAATGAACAAATTGGCTTACTAAAAAAAAGGAAATTTAACCGCTACTGCGCTGCGGTAAGATTAGCGGTTGAATCTCTCCCATGAATGGTACAATCTAGTGTACCTACTACAGATACAGACACTCTACACAACGGGACTGCAATTCGTGCGCTCACGGGCATAAGATTACTAGTGATATCAATATCACAATCGTTGTACGAAAAAAAACAAGAAAAAGAAAGTATAGTTTGGGTACTGGCAATTCCTTACAATTATCACACTTTTTGTTTTCCTATATCTCCAGCGCATGCGTAGCCTATTTTATAACAAGCGCAGTATAAAGAAACACAATGGTTAGACAGGGATATGACGACCTCAAAACATTCTTCATCGTCCCATCGTCCTTGAACTACAGCCAGCAGCTTGATATTCAGTATTCAGTATTCATTTATTTATTCAAAGTAGTACAATAATATTGTATCTTTTGGACGTCATCTAACACTACTTAATCTAAGTTTATTAACATTTCAAAGTTTTGAAAACTTTACCACCGCCTCCAAAGCGCTAGTAGAGAAGAAGCGGCGCAACAAACTCTACTGCTGCATTTTCTTGACGTCGTTTTTACATAGGAGATAACTGTAATTAGGCGCTGCAACCATTGTATACCATACATAACCATAACCAAAGATTATTCAATTATAAAGGTAGCGTCGTGATGTAGGTAGTACATAGAAGTGGGAGCACCAAATCACATCCATAAACAACTATCCAGTAATAAAGACGTCGCTCAGCCAAATGACCCCTTAAATAAAAACTCAGAAGTGTATTAAAATGTAAATTTATTAATGTCAGGGTCGACTAGTCACCCCTAGTAGCACCCGTTCACGAGTATAACGCAAAGGTCAGCCATCAACCCCCTCGCCATATTGTAGGGAAGGGATTGAGGATATCAAGTGCATTTCTGTCACTTTGCTAAGTTACTATAATAATATACCTATCGTATCATTTTTTAATAGCCGTACGTATTCTCGGCACGTGCAGAAAGTAAGCAAACGCGGTCATAACCTCACTATCTCAATACATTACTTTATAAAGTAGTAAAAGAATTACTGTTTATACTTTAATACAGTTATTATTATAACAAAATTTACATAATTACAGTAAATTAAATGTTATAAGAGTGTATAATAGTTAATAAATTGTTGTGAGAGTAATAATTAGTGAATGCGGGGTATAATTATGTGATGATTGCAAAGTAAATGAGACATTGTATCGGTCAGTGTTAGATTACCCTTTGGTTTAACCTACGTTGGTATTATATAACATGTTATTATGGTAATGGATGTGGCTACAGAGTTTAGATTAAACTGTAGTAAGTTGTGGCAGTCTCTGTTTTGTGACTTTGTAAACATTCATGCAAATGTGGTCACGTCGTGTGGTTTACTATGTGAGTGTACTTTTGCTCGTGTAAGGAGCCCATCTGATTGTGAGTGTCAACCGCCAATAATGGACATCTGAATTCGCTATCCGCTGCCTGCCCTAGGACACAAGCGGTTATGTCCTATAGCCGTGTGATTTATTTAGCTACTGTTAATTTGCACCTAAACATAATAATCAATGGACACTACTGCTTGGAGGTGCATTAAACGGGCACAGCTGTGATACCTATTTAGATAGCCTCTTGCTGAAGATCACCGAATTACTAACATAATTATCATTCTTCTTTAGTATATGAAAGACCAAAACTTTGTCGCCATTACTTGGTTAGTCGTGCCAATATCACACTGATTTTGAAGTTCTTAAAAGAAAAATGCTCAGTAGAAATGGTCTAATTTAATTTTTAACTTCAAACTTCATGCACAATTTCTACTGAGCATTTTTAAGAGCTTCAAAAGCAGTGTGAATTTGAGCAAGTAATGGCGACAAAGTGAAGTATATAAACACTTTACAAACTCCTCTTTCATCTAACAACATTTGATATACCACAGTATTTACAACAACAATGTAAGTCTATATTAGTTACATGATATAGAGTGTTAGTTACAGGAGAAAGGACGGAAACTAACATAAATATAATATACGTTGGTAACGGATCATAATTACTGATCTAGTGCTGTGTATGGTGTTTGATGTGCAACAAAGATTTAGTTTACGTGTTCAAATGTGGTTCAGTAGAACAGTGGAATGCATACGTTTTTATGTATATCACTGGGTTGCTATAAAAGTGGATTTAAGTTTTTTTAGTGTTTGGCGTTACTTTATGAATTCCAAGAGCTGATACATTTGAAATTTCATGTGAATTTTGGTTTTCTATTGCCCCCTTATTGAAAATCTACCAATGCAAATTTGCAAATGTTCAAAACTAGAGGTGTCTACTAATACAGAATGCAGGAAAAGTGTGTTTTTATAAAGATTGGTTGTTTTGGTTTTCACTAGTATCTATAAGCTCTGCTTAGCTTGCAACAAGATGGCGTTTTAGTGATTGTGTAAGAAATTTGATTATTTTATTAGTTTAAACAGAATTATGTAAATGTTTGCATTCAATATCCCTATTTCAGGTCTTGCTTTCTCTTGTAAACAAATGTACCTATTTGTAATCTGTTAATAGCCAGATTGCTTGCACGGCAATTGTACGGAGTGTCAAAATTATCGTAAAACTTAATTGCGTGGTAAAATAGAGGTATCTGTCTGTATAATGTACAAAGTAACTTTGTGTTGTCGGAGTTGGGAATGTTTATTACACGTCCGAATTCATTAGTCTAGTGGAAACATTTTCGTTTTTTAAATAAAATCTATTTTGTTACTGCGCAGCTCAAGTTAGATCGTGTTTTTTTTGGCACTATCTATCGCAGCATATAGAAGCCATAAGACAAGAACTGGCGTTATGGTGCTTACACTACATAACGATGCAAAAAAACCCAAAACCTAACTTCTTTAGGGTTTGCCGCGATTTTTAAGCCGAGCACGCGTAATTTTTATCTACTTAATAAATATTACAGCTACTTGCAGTCGCATTCTCACAAAAATCGCGTTATGTTAATTACTACAATAACCTCCATCAAGTAGAGAAATGGCTTTAAACATTACATCAGATAAGATCTTAAGCGTGTCGCGTTGAAGGCTATCAGCACTATGACACATGTCCCTCAAAATGTATTCCGTGAATAAAATAATGGTGTAAGTGCAACCTGTGTCGAAACATCAAGCATAATCAAGGTAAATAGCATGCGCGTTAATGTCTCGTTTATAATATTAGCGACACATTCCTACATTGCACAGGTACAATATTATGTTTGTAGTTTACTATGTGTAGACCATCCTTTTAAATCACTTATCTATTAAAAATTGAGCTTGAAAATCTGTTGCTTACTTTTAAAGATTTAGGCATATGTGTTTTTATAAGTTTGTGACGTTGTAGAGGGTAAGCTCTGGGTCAACTCTGGATATAGTATTACGCTTTGACTAATAGGAGTGGAGCAGTAATGAAATATGTTTAAAAAAGGGACGTGTTTTTTGCGCCGCCCACCGAAGGGGGCACGGGTCAGCTAGTGTATATAATATTGAAACGCCATATAGATTTTGTGGGTTAATCTCCTGTTCATTATAATATTTATAATATTGAAATGCTATAGTTTTTAGTATAAAAGTTATAAAATAATGGTATCAGAATGTTGACTGACTCAATTGACAGGGCTTGCGGTTAAATTTTATGATAACGCGTGCGTGAACAGTACCGGTCCCGTTACTCACTGTTCTGCTCCACATTAAGATTTATATGCCTCTATGCAATACATTTCTTACTATAAATTTGCTCTTGTTACATGTATATAAGTGTATTATCTCGTGGTTTACCATTTCTAGTGTGTATTTGTATGTAGGATAACAAGTTATAAACTTTAGTTGGTTTATTGTTTCTGCTGTTACTTTGGCTCAGTAAATTATGTTAATCGAAACATCTGTTTCATTGAAGATTTTCCTAACAACCTATTTATGCTCCATACTAAAAGACATGTATTGATTTATCAAAGTGTTTTATCTAAATTCGAATATATAAAGTGGCAGACGCTCTTATGATCTGCTATTAAAAACATTATTAGCAATGAGCCGGATACACAACACGCAAAACCAACAACATTTAGAGCAGAATGATTGTAGATCGTATAGCAAATACTTTTTAGTCACGTAATACATCCACTTGATATCGTCGAAAGCGAAAGGATGTTCCACTAACTAGTTACAGCGAAAATAACAATAAATAAGTAAAAGAAATAACGAATCCAACCATCCGTCCTTTTTAGGTCATAAAATGAAATTACCCATAAAGCTTAGTTTTGTTGTTATTTCTTTGAGCCTACGTCTTCTAAGTGTACTTACATCTAAGATAATTGCATTTGTTACATTGAAATTTTACTGCTAGGTTTTCTAGATGGTGCTGCTCTAAGCGATTAAATTATAGGGGATCATAGCCATCTACGCAAAATATTAGACAGTTTTGAATACAGATATATAATGCCTTGGTTTACGTAGAAACTCTTTTGTAATATGTGGCTTGAGTGGCCTAGCGGTATCTTTTCTGCATTTTATTAAAAGATGCAGAAAAGATGAAGAAGCTTCCAATTTTGTCTATACTTTATTGAAAGATAACAAAATCGGGCTTTACTTTGCAGAAATCAATCACTTAATTAATGATAAAACATATTTAGTTTTAACATCGGCTAAGTAGAATGTTTTTAAATGCAGTAGGTATACGAGGATAGCCCTCGTGCCCTCAAAATGTATGTACAGAAAATAATTATGTAATAACGAAACGCGATAGTTTAAATGTGAAGAATTCATTAATTAAATCAGTATTTTCTGATTAAATCCAGAAAATTAAAATTTTTCCATATCAAATCGTAAAATAATAATTAAATACTGGGTTTTAAATTAAGTCAATGTTTTAATGGTAAATTAAATAGCATTAATGAGCTCCCCTGTGAAAGGCTCATGATTGTTTCAAAGAGGATTACTGACGGTTGCCGTTATATTGTCTGAACTTCTAAGGAATTTGTGCCTTGTTAGTTCTAAAACAGGTATGTTTCGTTTCGTTTCCGACATTACTAGACATACTCATTTAAATGGGGTTTGACTATTCATAGAATATGTTTTGTTTCAAGTCATTGACATTGCAAATATTTAAAGTAAGTATTTTGAAATAACGTGCGAAATATTTGGTCATAATTATTGTTGGTTTATTACTATTGTAAGTAGAGTATTCGTTAATGAAATGATTAAAATTAAAGTAATCTGTAAAATAATATGTCCTATTACAGGAATGTACCTCCACCAGTGATTTAGGGAAACCCTTAAGTAATATTGCGCTGTTACTCGGATTTGTATAGGGTAAAATCTTAAAAAAAAAAATAAGTACCTACGTCAAGTTGTCGTTGTTTTTTGTTTCTGCAGAGAAGATCTGCAAACTTTCCCTTTATCAGCTTTTACAACATTCATGGCATGGTATAAAGTAGTGATATCTTGTATTTTAAATTCGTGACCTTATTTGCTGACGATAGTACAGTCACGAGCAATAATATGTACACATTTTCAAATTTTCTAAACTATCTGCACGTTTATCTAGACATTACAATATCAAAATGAATTCGTAATTTAGAAGAGGTTCCGTACAGTTTTGAATTAATCTTCGAATTTTCAATTTTGGATTGGCAGAACTTTAGATAACTGGTTTACAAAATGCGAAAATGTGTACATTTTATTGCTCGTGACTGTACAATATTGTTTTTGAATAAGACATGATAGACAACATCTGTAAAAGACTTTATCAATTTTCATTTGCCTTGTATAAATTGGCACGGGTAGCGAATCTATCGACAGTTATGACGGCATATTACGGACATGTACAGTCCATTTTACGATATGGAATTATATTTTGGGGCAACTTAACAGACAAGTTACGAGTACTTATCGCCCAAAAACGTTGCATTCGTTCAATTCTAGGTCTCAAAAAAAGAGAATCATGTCAAAATAAGTTTAGAGAATTAGGTATCTTAACGGTCCCATCTCTCTATATTATAGAGGTTGCTACCTTTGTCAAAACCAATCCTCACCTATTTACCGCATATCCCAATGGCACTAGACGTGCGGCCAATTTGAGACATGTGGCATGCAAAAGTCAACTCTCGCGTGCAAGTGTATTTTGTATGGCACCTATTATTTATAATAAAATACCGATAGAAATTCGTTTGAACAATGTAAATGTATTTAAGAGCAAATTGAATGAATTATTAGTTAAAAAGGCCTACTACTCTATTGACGATTATTTAAATGATAAAGACTTTCATTAACATGTTGTTCTTATTAACTCTTTTTTTATATTGTTATTAAAAATAAATTGTGTTCTATGGAATTTGAAATTTATTGTCATTTGTTATATTATATTATTGTGGTATTTTTATATGGTAATCTGACTCACATGTTTAGTATTGAATGATGAAATGTATGTGTAAAATTTGTACACCAAAATGGTAGGACATAGCGTACATAAAACCTAGCTGTAAGAACTGTACACTAACCTATGATTCACAAATAAATGAATTGAATTAAGGAGAAAGAATTTTGTTACCGGCCCTTAATGTATAATATAATATGATACTTCTGCGATGGAGTCTACTTTTATATTTTTATGGTTTTTTATTAAGTATAGGAAACTAGCGTTCTTTTAAAATATTGTACACACAGCAACTAATCAGACACTAGACTAGAGTTAGACACTCATGTACCTTAATACCTTGAAATAAGACACAATTTCAAATGAAAATGTTTAACTTGATGTGTTGCTGTGTGTACGTATAATTAGGCTCGATAGTTCGCTCACGCTCCGGTCATTAATAGGTTTATTGAATCTCTGTTCTAACTATGTAATGTTGATATTCATAAAATATGATACAACTGAAAAGTTTAAAAATTCTATTTACAAAGCTTTAGTTCACAGCAAAAAGTGTTAAGTTCCCAATTCCAAACAATCATATCAAATAAGTGCAGTTTTTTAAGGTCGTAATAATTAACTATGTATTAAAAAAGAACCTTCAACATTTACTCAATTCAACACAGAGCGTATAACTAGTATCAGATAATATTCAAGATTTATTGAATAGTTTCAAGTTTAATGACTTAGCTCACATTGTTTGCAAGACAATTGTTATTTCAAAGAGTCGAGACTCATTTAATTTTCCTTCTTATTGTAAACCTTATTGCTATTGTAATAAGATGCATCTATATTAGATTGTAAACGAGAAACAAACAAAGGACTTGTTCATTATAAAAAACGTGTGGATGTCGCAGAAGGATAGCATACTGACATTGGGACAATGTAATTGCGTTTAACTTTGTTCAGGATGTAAAGTGTTTTATATATCTACGCAGGTGTCATTATTTATTTATCATTTACTAAATATTATGTAATTTACTACACGGTTGTTGGTAATTTTTTCCATTGCATTACAGACTATGAGTCCCTATATTTAATTAAATTATGTGCCGTCTCAGCGAACTTTACTTAGCAGAAAGTCATTTTACATTCAATTAGACCCATGGAATAAGATGGGGTGTTGACAGTTTTAATTGTTACTCCGTCCGCACAAGAAAATCGAGCATTATATAATATGTTTTTTATTATGAATAAATAAATGTCTAAGGCGGAAATAAACCTCTATCTGTATTGTATTAATATGAAAGTACTCCTGTCTGTGTGTTTTCACGGTTATCCGCCTAACCCGAAACGAATTGGTAACATAATAGATAGCCCGCGGTTTCGTTCCAAGTAAGCCGCAAAGATACGTCAGTCCAAGCTAAGGTTTGTAGCTTAACAGGAAGTGCCCTTTGGCAGGTTGCTTAGTGGATTTGTTTAAGCGTGATCTACTCTAGCACAGTTTGCGTAAAGATCATATTATATGTATAAGAAAAAGATCATACTCGTATAAGGCAATAGTAGGTAAGTGTTAATCCACAGAGTAAGTTTTACAGCGAATGACGACTGTTTTTTAGAAAAACCGGCATTTTTTACTATGGTTCTGTTGTCAAATGGCAAAAAACGGAATTGTTATTTAGGTAAGAGTACACATTATGTTCCACTTTTAATCATTGTATCTTCTCTAAAATTATCGATAAACATCTGAAAACCTATAACGTATACCTAATACCGCTTTGATAATACGTATAACATCTTTTTTATTCATAAAATAATATGCCTACACAATAAAGTAAAAATTCTCATGTTTACGATAATGTAATGTCAATCAATTCTGCGCCGTTAAATGTTATGAAAAAAAATGGCGTAAGGAAATTGCATGTTAAAAGCGGTTTTGTAACGGGTCGAACATAGCGTCGCTTTAGCAGTAAATATGAATAAAAACACAATTTCATTCCGTACATCGTACAAACTTAATAATAAGATATATTATACGATATAAGAGATTACATGAAAGAGTCTATAAAGAACCTCTTTGTGCAATATATTGCTCTATTCGTGTTTGTTGAACTACAAAACGTTATTTTCTTTCTTGACGGCTTTTCTTTGTAATCTAGTTTCGTTGCGAAAGATTGGATGTATAAAATAGAAAAGGGTAGTATAATAATTTCAGTAGATATAAAGGTCTATGTCTTTTTGCTTATATTATGTCATGTTGTGATGAATTAAAAATGCTTGTCTTCACTTACCCACGTCATCTTTTGGCTGTACTAAAAATAGGTAAAGACCTAACCCTTTGCCTATTTTTATATCTATATTAGATGATTTCTAGGGAAACAAAATAAATAAAAATTACATAGAACCTTGAAGAAGTCCCGTTTGGTTAGCGTGATATTAATAGGCTAGGTTTCCTGTCGTCAAGGCAGGAGGCCCATTCTTCTAATGAGACAATAATTCTGACTGTTCCAATAATAAACAGTATATACCTAGTGGACATTTACGATATCCTTCTGATGAGACGGGACCTTGACATTACGTACCTCAAGAACAGGCTGGTAAGACGGTGATGAATCAAGTAGATTTCCTTTCGCTATAAATTTAAAAATAAATAATAATATAGCGCACGTGCAGTATTATTTCCGGCATCGCTCTGTGATTATCTGATCTCGTCCGGAACCAAAATAAAAAACAATAACCTTAATTCTATAGAAAGCTTAGAAATGTAGTACGTCATTTTATCGATACTCTTACTCTAACACTTTTTGTGAATCGTTCGTTTCTTTTCTCCCTTGTACGTGCAGCCTCTATACCTAATGAACTAACAGCTGCTCTGTTTCCCAATAAGATTTTCTTGTAAAAGGAAATTGAATAATTCGTTTTTATCCGGCATTGTATACTAAAATCGTAAAAAGGGGTTTAAAAACCAAATTCAGATCATAGGCAAATATTTTTATTTCTTTCGTATTAGCAACCTGCCTGTAAAGGTCACATTGTAGTTTCCTCTCATCAATGAAAACCGTGGGACGGAAGGTACTCTCTGGGCTACAGGTCCTTGAACTATGCCGCAGGCGGTCAGCGGCCCCACATACGGATTGACGTGACGGTGGTCGACGAGTTGTCCAACGCAAGCTGCATGAACAAGCAAACCCCATAACTCTGCCAGTGCACGTTGTCTCTTCCATCTTCAAAAAGAAATATCAACTCAATAACTTACTCTTACCAAGCGAAACGAAGCAATAAAAGAAACTGCTTTTTTCAACGGTTTTCTGTGTAAGGGTTATACTGCCCCGGCCGAGGCGACCCGATTTAGGCTGTCAACAGTGTGACTCTACCACCAACACGAATGTATTACTGAAACTACTCAATTTAACGCATAAATACAAATTATAATGTTACACGTTCGCGTGAATAAGTATTTCTATCACGTCATGTAAACACTTTCTAATAAAAGTGAATTCTTTTCACTCTGTCATGAATTACGATAATTGATATAATTGTTGTTAAACTGTGATTGTAAAGCCCCCATTACACTACCCTTGTGACATTTTTTCTACTATTACCATACCGGGCAGGGCTATAATATTTGCAAACATTGCCTTAGTCGGTTTTTACCATGCGATGAGATGGAGTGAACACAGGGCTATAATGAGACTTAACTTGTACCTAAGGGTAACTAAGAAGCGCAGTGCAGACGCACTATGAACTATGCATTTATTTGTATAGTAACAAGTTCTGTTTCACTATCTAGCAGAGACACTTTCATTATGTTCTATGTTTTTAAAACAATATGGATAAGAATTGAATAAGTATGTAGCCTGATGGTAATTGCCAAGCCTGTAAAGAAAAATAATAATTAAAAACCAAATGATGTAACCCAAATAAAAAGGAAAGAAAGGTGTTATCTATATTTTTTAGTACGATACTATTCATGTTAACAAGCGTTAAAAAGTCATTTTTTTATAACTGGCAGCCATGAAATATTGTCTATGAATTTCCTTTTAATGACGGATGAAAAATACTATATTTATATCACTTGTTTTTTTTAAATATTATTAACGACAGGAAATCCCGAACGGACTTCCACGTAACTTTGGTTGTTAAAGACATTAGCATGTTGGGTTTGAATAGACTAAAACAATAAAGTACTATGCTCTTACTTAGCAGTAAGGAATAATTCATATTTTTTTGATATTGGAATTAGGCTGACATAATAAAAGTATGTCTCCATAATGTCTTTGTAAGTAACGTTTCCATCACTAGTTCTTACTGCTATTTCTCTTAACAAAGTCATTATACTTATTATTCAATTTCTTTTTACCTACAAGAAAAATCTTTATTCAGTATTAAGATGAAGTATAAGATATAAAATGTATGGAATGCATCTCGTGCGCATTCGTTAGCAAAACTCTTTCACAACTTATTGAATAAAAACGTATTCATTACATGAACATTTCCGTCGTAGAAAGGAGGTATAATTCCTTCTTTTTATAACCTGTGATACTTGTTGAAGAATCTAGACAAGTTGATAATCCACTACCTAATGGGGTCTTGTATCTACATACATATAGAAACCAGAACGTTACGTAGAATGAATGTGACATATCGGGAATATAAATACATTTTTATTGGCAGAGAAAGTGCCATTATGGCGTTTTATTGCACAAAAACAATGATATATTTGATAATATGTATGAATCACATAGAGGCGTACTAGAAATAAAAGAAAACTTTATAATAATGAGTGAGGAAAATAGGGGCGAGTTATCTTTTTTGGTAATAGCTACTTTTTCTTGTTTTTTTTTTATTATTATAGTTATGTAAACTTATCAAACACTTACCTACCTAACTAATAGTCATGTGTAAATTACATAACAGAATACAGTACACTAAATTATCTCTAAGTACACCCAATATTGACGCTGTCTTCTAGAATATTTAAGTTTAGTAGAATAGTAAGAATAGCAAGTAGTTTTGCAAAACACAATACGTTAGTTCTAATAGAAGCTCATTTATAAGTAAAAAATATTATCGTAAATTCGTTCATGTTCTGAAATAGTTTCAGTTATTATATATTTTCTTAACATCAGTTAACGCTAAAACCTCTCCATAAATGTAACGCTAGAACTATGCATTGTTACATTATCATTTTAGCCTATAAAATCCAATTGAGAAAGCCGTGCTATATTTCAAATATCTCTTTATAAACACATTCGAAACTAGTACACAATATACCATGAACTAAGTGACATATCGGGCATATAAATAAAATTTTATTGACATAGAAAGTTCCATTAAGGACTACACAATCGAACCACAGATCATATTGTCATACACGCACGTTCCTATTTGCATGCGCAACTCTATGGATAGCAAAAACATGAAAGCTTACTTATATATTGTAAATTACAATGCTTTTATGGTGATTAATTAATGCAGTGGGAATTTGTGCATAATTTTCTATGTTTAATCACCTACTTTCCATGAAAGAGTGCTAAAATTATTAATTTATGCCGCCATAGTATTGATAGTAAGTCGTTGAATTACCAAGTTTTTATGGTAAAACTGATAGTCTGTAAAGAGTTTATTCTCGTGAGAAGTCAATTATAGTAAGTAGCTACTGGTCACTTTTCCCATTGCAATAAACAAAAATAAAATACAAAAAGAAATAATGGTTTTGTTTCTTTGTTTTTTTGTAGTGAACTATTTTGTTTTGAGTAATTTATGGCGCTAAAATTAAGTTTTACTATTTATTGGTTTGTTATTCATTTTCATTGGTTTAATAACAATATTCATTGCACATACATACAACCTAAGCTAATAAGAGCTCCTACTATGGATTAATGGTTGACAACCAATGTTGACAACTGATAAACATAGATATATTTTTAAGGTGCTTTTAGATATTTAATTAAGTATGCCAACGCCATGTCTACATAAAAAAGGATCTCTCGCAAACAGATAGTAATTGCATTTTAAATTATTTTTAAAGCCGAAGCGAGTAAACTTTATTATTTCTATAACATCAACAATTTGTTTGTACCTAAGCTATACTTAATGTTGAATAAAATGGTTATACAAAAGTCAATCTGCCTATACGTCGGCTCTCCATCCCTCGAGGGTAAAACACGTTGGGCTTTAGTTGTCTGCGCACACGATTGTTACATGTCTGTAATACGATTAAAATTAGCATACTACGAGGCCAGTGAGAATTTATTGCTAAATAAATTTGTTTCTATATAAAATGTTTTTGTAATAGTACTTTATGTGCACTGGAGGATAACTTAAACTAATAATACTTGGATCGACAGGCATGTTTGTCTAAAATTTTGTGTTTTTTTACCAAATAGCTTCCTAAGCCGTTGTTATATATGGGTCCATATTGGCTCACCTAAAGTTCTTCTTCCGAAAATGTTTTTCCTAACGATTTGTAATCCGAATGATCACTCTTCCTAAAATTTTAAATCCTAAAGTTTTCATTCATACTATTTGTATTGCTACCGGCGATGTTCATAACACTCATGTTTCCGAAAATCGTTATTAATAATATCGTTATGTAAATATATTTAAACTCCTAATGTTTTTTGTCATAACGCTTTTATCCCTAAACATTTTCACCATAATATTTTCTCTCATACTCAGAAAGAAATATTTACCAAGTGAAAGTAATAAAAAGGTTTGTTTTTATACTATTTCTTGTGATTTTACTTAACAACTTTTTACATTTTTACATTAAACCATTTTTTTTAAATTATTGTTTATTAAAATTATTAGAATATTTTTGTCTTAAATAAATGAAATCCATAAAACATGACTGGTTCACGGTTATGCTAATGGCCTGAGAGTTTACCGTAACCGTAACTAAACCAATAAGTAAAGGACCAATTCGGTTCTGGCACTTCGCCGGCCGCTGCCGCGGCACGCTCGCTGCGCTCGCTCGGCTCGTGCGTTGGGGTCACAGTTCTACCCCTAAACCAATAATTATGAATAGGACCCATTTCGTTTCTGGATCTTGACTGAATGATTGGAGCGGGACTCTGGTTTTGCTCTGGTCTTTGGTATATTATGTTATACCTACATGTAGTCAAAAAAGTTACGCAAAATTAATGTATAATAATATTAATTATTATGAATAAAAAGAAATCTAAACAAAAAAGATATGACTTTAAATTATAGTATAAAAGATGGTTATGTTGAGAAAATATAGGAAAACAAATAATAGTATAATAGATGTTTATTGCTACTGAAATTATGAAGATGAATGCTTCGGATTATTAACATTAGAGACAAAAAAATTAGGAATTGCGATTGTTAGGATGAAAAATGTTAGGAAGAACATTTTCGGACTTCCAATTAGGTAGGAGTTGAAATTTTAGGTGAACTTTGGCGCACCCGTTATATATAAATAGAGTGATAATCGAGTGAAAGAAATTACAAAAAGTAAAAAGAAATCCTACGAAAACCTACTGAAGGTTACTAGCCTAAATACCCTTTCGTTAGTTGAAGAGCCTTGCAGTAGGATATTATAGAGTTGTTAAAATCTGTTAATGCTTTAAGTAACAAAATAATTCGTATTTGCATTCTACATAATTGCATAACACTTAGTATTCTAGATAAATCTATTGAAGTTCATTGACCGTAGTAACTGACCGGCTCTAAACACTCGCCCCGAGGTCCCAGAAGGTTTGTCGTGACTCCTTTATCGTCCCCGGCGCGGTACATTGTGTCAGATGCCAGCCTGAGGGCACTCCCTACATGGTATGTGCGCCACTAGACTGTATTAGACGCTAAACTTACATACTAACGTTACTGAGAGGTAAGGAAAACATGATTCTTAATCAGGTAATTCAAAATGTTTTACTGAATTCTAAGGTTAAATTGTGAATGCGAGTAGCGGCTAATGAAGTTTGCGGGTCAGCTCGTTTCTAACTGGCTGTTTGTGTGTTTGTTCATGACAGCCGGCGTAAAGTAGACAAAAAAGAATAGTGGGTACTGTTTATGAGCGGTCCTTAAATGTTTGTTTTATACAACTACTTTAGTGTCATCCTTCCATCAACTACATAATAGCGAGCAAATCTTTTCTCGTCATATATTGCTTCGGAAACTATTTATATAGATTACATAAGTAAGTAGACTGGTGAGAATCAAAATTGTCTATTTAAAGGTTTTATTAAGGTATAATAAAACCTTTAAATAGACTTAATCGAAATCGTAATCTTATACAGTATGTTGCCCACGATCGGGAGAATAATAAAATTAAACTTTCATAAACAAGTAGGTTTTCTATGTAGTAATACAATTTCATTAAAATTTGTTTTAAAACAGAACTCTTACACAAGGTATTGAAACCACTAGGGATAGAAACACATAACGGACACAAACAATATTAACCCCCTTACTCATAAACGCCTCTTAAATATTAGTCAATTGATTAGCTAAAATTCTTACAATTTTGTTTGGTATTAGGTTGATTTTGCTAATAAAAATCTCGCTAAACAATGATTAAATTTAAGAAGTATTTATGAGCAAGGGGGCTAATCTCAGGACTAATTTATGGAGGCATAAGTAAATTTTCCAGCGTTGTTTTAAAAGCCTCGTGCAAGGCAGCTGCTTACACAACCGCTGCTTTACTAAAAATCAATATAGGTCATTAAATATTTAATATTAATTTGTATTAGTAACATTTTAATGTAAAATCAGTATGGCTTCTGTATTAGTCAGCGTTTATGACACCTACGTAACATATTACGCTCATATATACACTTCTCATCAAAAAAATCGAAACAGTTGCAAGTTTGCGTTTTATAAGGATTATCTGAAAAATGTGTATATTTAGGAATATGTGTTATATATCATTTAATAGGGAATTTAATGAGGTTTTCAAATAATGATGTTAATGTTCTAAATTCAAATTACATTTTCATAGATTTCGTATTTTGTTTAACAAGTCGTATTTGCCCTGTACGTAGTTTGACGGAAAATGTTAAAATTAGGCACGTAAATGAAAAAAAAAGCTAGGAAACGTTTATTTAATAACTCGGATACCATTCCCGACCTCTCATTACTACTTCTGTACGGTTTTTCATCGATCGGATGAGAGTCACGATCAAAAATAGTAGCGCTCTATTCCATTCCTCTTGGATTGCATTTTAAAGCTGGCTAAGTGTTTTTGAGTCATGATCTTTTACACTAATTCGTCTTTTTTATTCATCCCATAGATGTTTCATCGGATTCATGTCCGGGCTTCTTGCTGGCCAATCAATAATAGAGATATCGACTTCAGTAACATAATCTCATACGACGCTCGCGGTGTTTGTCCTAACATCCTCGTACATAAATGTTAAACCGGGGTCAAATAAATGTGCATAGGGCATCACAAGAGGTTCAAGATACTGTTTGATGTACCTATGACTGTTAAAAAAGGGCAGACGAGACCCAAACACAAAGACAAACTCGGTCTTGTCGTTGCCACTAATTTCTCCTCAAACAGTCCATGAACCGCCACCATGGATGGCCTTTTCTTTTAATCCTGCATGGGGCAAAGCATTCTCCATCACTTCTGTAGACCTTAGTCCTTCCATCGTTACCATACAATACAATTTTGCACTCAACAGAAAGGAGGAACTTGCTCCACTAGATGTATGACCAATTTAGGTAATTACGTAAAAAGTTAAGGTGCGCTTTTCGATGATCTGCAGGTAGTTCCTCCCTATTTGCTGGCTTGTACGGTACAAGTCCACGTTTCTTCAACCTTCTTCTAATTGTAGAGTCACTTACAGCCACCATAGGTTCATCATGAGGCTGCTGCTGCGGTTGAAAGACATTAAGGCCTAGACTTTTTAAGAAAGGTGTTACTATAAATCTATCTATTTGGTCAGAAGTTACCTGTTTTCTGCCGAGCGTGAACAAACTAGTCTCTTGATAGCGTTTGCAGATTCTATGAAAAGACGAGAGGCTAAGATGCAATATTTTAGTCGTAATAACCTGACTAAGTCCACAATTCAGCAATGCCACCACTTGGCGGTTTTTGCGGGTAAATATCGCATGGACGCAGTAATAAGAGGAGCGAGGAACTCTGGGTGCGCGATACGGGTTATTAAATAAACGTTTTCTAGCTTTTTTTTTCATTTACGTGCCTAATTTTATCATTTTCCGTCAAACTACGTACAGGGCAAATACGACTTGTTAAACAAAATACGAAATCTATGAAAATGTAATTTAAATTTAGAACATTAACATCATTATTTGAAAAACCTCATTAAATTCCCTATTAAATGATATATAACACATATTCCTAAATATACACATTTTTCAGATAATCCTTATAAAACACAAACTTGCAACTGTTTCGATTTTTTTGATGAGAAGTGTATTATATATTCTCACTTCGACGAGTTTACACTTCCTTCATAATTAATATAAAGGTAACCTATCAATTTGTATTTTGTAATAACAATTATGATATAACAAATTAGCTGTGAATAATTTAGCTACATATACAATGGGAAAACTTTACAGCGCTGTTTTAACAACGGCTTATTGTTCATGCTAATGCATGTATGTACCAGGCATATAATTTTGCGTATCTCTATGGTACAGTCAACTACAAAAGTTGATTTACTCATCCTGTATTACAAAATGTTTCAACTCTAAAAAAATCCATAAGAGATATAGAAAATAGTCTTATCATTAGTTATGTACTGAACACTGAACATTAATTTCCCATAAGCTTTTGAACACGAAAAGCAACCTTGTAATATAGGATATGTGCCTAATTCAGCTTTTGTTTAAAAAAATTATATAAACGGGAAGTTAATGCGGCATGAGATTTAGCTTTATTTTTTTTGCTTGAGGTTTCAGCACAGGTTATACTGGCCGTGGTCGCAATCTGCCTGCAACTTTTGTTGTTGACTGTACTGTGTATTTTGAATGTAGATATATAGGCATTAAGTACCGTTCTTTAGATGGTAGTACAGATTGTATGTGAGATTCATAGACACGATACCAAGTAAAGGATTTAGTAGACATTTTGTAAAATTAACAATATCAACACCCTTTTATCAACATAGAAATCTGATACTTTCCAGTTATATTTCCGGATAATATAAATAAATAAATGAAGAGATTATTTTGTACTTAACCAACACAATGTTAATATTTTGTGTGGTTATGAAACATAGATACACTATAATGCCCCAAATTATTTCTACCCCTAATGAATCCCATCTATTGACACTTATTCATATTGTCAGTTCGAATAAAAACGTTTATTTATGTAATTCTTTATTCATTTTATTTCATTGCATTTTGTTTTAAGATAATCTGATAAATAAAACAAAGTACAAATTAAAACACATTTTGACAAGTTCCTTCTTCTAAAACTTTTTTTTACTTAACAAAACAGAATAAGGATACCGTGGTCGTCAGACACCGCGTAAGGGTTCTTTCACACAGACCGGCTCGGAGAGCATCGCGCGGCTGCGCGTCGGCTCCTCTTATTATTTCACACCAAGCGCGTTCGAGTATTCTTAATGACATAAGCAGTGCAGATGCAAAAATAAACCTTATTACAAATACTAAAATCTCTGTTTTCAACCTGATAAGAATCTGCTCTTCTCTCCGAGCCGGTCTGTGTGAAAGGACCCTAAGGAACCCTTCTGCATCGTCCGGTATTCAGTATCTACAAAGTTAGCTATAGTAAAGTAATGAATAATATCCTTAGTGTAGTATCCCTGTGGGCTTACACGCTGATATCCGTAGCTAGAGTACGGTACAGCCTCGCCTAGTCATGCCTTTAAATGTCATTACCATGGGAACTCCTGAGGTATCACGCCGAGGAATAGTTTAGCGCATGTTAATGTTTAACAGCTTGTTTTGTTGATAATAAAATGAATGAATTAGATATAAAGCTTTTTGTTATAAATTATAGAAAAGGACGAAATACAATGTCCAGAAGTAGACATTCTTTGGGCCATATTATATGTTAGGCCATAAAAACACTCAGACGACCTCTGTGGCATAGTGGTTATATAACATGACTGCTAAGCAGAGGTCTCGGGTTCGATTCCCGCTCAATGCAAATATTTGTGTGCATGAACATGATTGTTTGCATTGGTCTGAGTCTAATAATATCCGTTGTTCTGTTACCCATTACACAAGCAGGTTAAGCCTAGCTTACTTTGGGAACAGATGGCGCTGTGTGGAGATGTCCGTAAATATATTATCAGTCCGTGAGTCGTATATCATGTTATGATGTTGACGGCGTTGGCCACTATCAGACTGTGACTGTAGATTAACTTACCCGACTGATACAGAAGAAGAACGAGTTATTGTTTGAGCTTGTATTAGATTCGTAGTCTACCCCGAAATATCACAGACTACAGAAAGACAGCTAATCAACATGGCTACCGTTAAAGGATAAAAATGGTGGACGAGTGACCCATTTTATATAATATTTAAAAAAAAGACATCATGGTTTTCTAAAATTAATTAAACTTATAGAATTAACACAAAGTTATTTTTATTTTTTAAAAACAACAAACTCTCGTTTTTGTTCCGCTTTATTTTGCATATAAAAGCGGTTTTTGGCTTTTTATAGAATTTTTAATGAAAAAGAATGAATTCTGCCGTTACTTTTGACATTATCGTTATTAATAAAGATTGAAATGAAAACAAATGGTTGCGGTTATGCAAAACTGGTTCGGAAATTTCTCTCGGCATTATCCTGACCGTTGCTAAAATTTAATATGATATGGTTTGATACATTGTAATTTATTTATTTTATAAGTCTTTATTAATAAGTATTTATTTTCGTGTAGAGCAGACTAAAGTAAAAGGTCGTAAGTTAAAGGTAACAAAGGGGTAACCCCATATAAGTATACTGTAAGCTTATATTGCTCTTGTGTTAAATAAATAAATAAATATACGCCTTTTTGACTGTCAATTTCTCACTCTTTAACAAATTGCACAGAGATTTTAATATGGATATTTACTATATGCACTTAATAATAAAAAAAATATCTATACCTACGATCCCATTGAATTGAACTCATTTATGTTTAAAGGGAAATTTTTGCCTAAAACACCACGGTAGACTAAGCGGTTGGTATCTAATCCGTGTAAAGTTCACCTTCTTTTGTTGGCTGTGTAGTAGTCGCCTTTACGACTCGCATTTTTCTTATCCGTAATACATTACGGATAAGAAAAATGCGAGTCAGAAAAAGCTCAATAACACTCAATAAAATCGTCTGGTATTATAGAAAATCTGAATCATATTTATGGCTGTATTGTTATCCCAGAAAGCGTTGTTAGTAGCAACATTGCGCTAGATCAGCCTGTGGTTACTGGGACCTAAGCTCGTTAGCTGTTCCCGTGTATCGTGTAACCTATCTAACCCGGGATACTATACCTACTGTATAAGTGTATCTGTATAGGCGAGTGTTCCAAGTTCATGGTACATTTAGTTAATAATTAATACACGTATTAAAGGCTCCTTGGTTTTCGAGTACCGTTTGCAAACAATAAAATATAAATTCTATACGATGGCTATTTTTAAATAAATGAGATTTAAAAAAAAAACAAATATAAACTGGCTGGAAATCAACCATGGAAAGGTTTTAAGACGAAAGCATCGTTGTTCCTTTTTTAAATTAAGTTTATTTTTAATAAGACGGCAAAATATGACAGCATCTAACCTCGTGGAAAGTGGACAAAGGATGGCAGTTATGAAATGAGTTCACTCCGTGTCGCTATTAATTCCCTGCCTGGCAAAAACCTTATTCACTTTATGTAAGTTGTGATAAATAATATTTATTTATAACATACAATTACAGTATATTGTCCAGATTAAAATAAACAATATCACGTAGTCTTATTCCTTAAGGATGTTTAATTTCCGTTACTCGGTTTTTACGGCATTTAAGATTGTGCATATCGTGTGAAGGATTTCTATTAACAAACCTAGTAAGGCGATGCCTTCTTCTTATACTTATTGCTGGATTGTAGTATATCCCTTTCATACATATAATTACCACTTAAAGTTATCTTATTCTATAAAATTATAAAATAATAACGTGTATGATTGTTTTTAATTGATACCAGTAAGCTGTTACTGTTTCATTTTATGTTACCTTTTAATATTCGCCTAGTTTCCTGGTAGATAAAGAGACCACTTCAGCAAGGTTATTTATCGTCGTATAATCTTAGACTAGAGTGGGTTGTGTTGAGTTTATAAAAATATTACTGAGTAAGAAGTCCGTCTAAAGATTTTCCTGTTTTACGTCTTTCAAACACTCTATCAACGCGTAGGTACACACCTGCTTCATAATTCTTATATTTAACCAGTCATCCCTTATGTCATTCATAAAAGACCGTACTCCATTAAAATATGATTACTTTAATGTAATACAAGTTGTAAGCTTTTTACTTTTTATACAGTTCGCGCAAAAAATGTTTCCTTAACACTTTATAAAATACAATTACTTGTTTTTGTGTTCGCCATTGTATTGTAATAATATGAAAAAAAGTTGTAAATGTGTTGATGGGACGGTAATTACGAAAAAGTGTATCAGTAAAGTAAGTAGTAATTATATTTTGAAGAAATGATTTTGAGTTTCACAGGTCAACGTCAAGGTATATTATTCCAAGAAATATGAATCAGAAGTTAATCTTATTTGTATACTTACTCCACTTTTAGTAAACGGCAATTGTGCTAGGGTTATCAACTTTAACAAATGCAAAAGAACCATCATGTCTCTTTTGATACAGATCTTAGTTTTTCTTTTCCATGTAAGGAAAGAGTTATATGGCAAGTAATTTCTTTATAATAAAATTTAAGCAAAGGAATTGTAAAACAGTTAGGTACTAACAGTTGGTTTTTAGCCTCAGGATATTCAATTGCTTGTGCGACTGTCTACAGAATACTATTTACAACAGCCTGCTAAATAGCCTGTCAGAAGCCATCAGCACTAAACAATTGTCAAAGCCTTATTTATTTTATATCGCCTGTACAAAAGTTTTTGCCTTTATAAACTAAAATGTATATGAGATCTCATCATTCTATTATTACGGTTCCATTATAAAAAGTATATCTATTCATATATCTATCGCATCAGCAGGTGTGAATCATCTATGAATAGCGTATCAACTAAAATAAAACAAGAAAGTGTAAAATGTGAATGTATTTTGCGTTCGTAAGAGCTTTTGTATTTTGCATTCGAAAGAAATTTCCGCCTCCAGCATTAGTATGAAAGATTCTAATGATTTGATTATAAGATACGATGTATAATGGATCTCTCACGGGGATTCTCGGCTTGTTTTTTATTTCAACGACCACTCTACATTCGATCTCCCATTTAGATACCACTTCAAGGCTATAACAGCGACTTCTGTATTTAACATGCGCATAATTGCGGATTCGTAGTGAGAACCGAACGATGCACAAAAAGCTACTTCCACTGTAGTCTTGCATTGTTAGCAGTTAGTTTATAGTGCTAATCTTAAACTATAATTACACTAAGTAACTGTGCTTGTTGTATTATAGTATGTTTTTACTAATTGCATTAATGCATGTGACGTAAATTAATTACTTTATTGCTGTAGGTTGCTAGTTAAACAAGCGGCCTTCCTGATGATAAATAGTAATAGGTGCTCATTAGCAAAGCCAGAGTATAGCTAAGATAATGCCTACCCCTATTTTATTGAAATAGCCAAGACTGTACTAATTACATAACATGGCTGTAAGACCTCTGCTTAGGGCCTTCCCCTTTACTGTCTATGCCTATCAGCAATGACAGCAATGCCAATTTTCAAATTGCTAATTAATTTGTCTTTGCATTGCGCAGAATTTGATGGTATGATCCCCAATATTTCATTCAATAAATAAACAGACACTAATAAACCAACTACAATAACAACATAATGTATATAGGCCTATACATGTCTAGATGAATTACGGCAATTTTTACGTATGTACTCGTACGTATTTATTTCGTACATTTCATTTCGCGGTGCGCGAAATGAAATGTTAAAATTTAATTTAAAACAAAAACAATATTCTTATAAGGAGGTAAATAACAGTCAGATGATTAGTCTAAAAAGTCGTATTCTAAAGTCTAATCATGCCGTATTATTCTTGGTGGTAACAAGGCTTTGTGAGCACGTACCTAACCGGTTGCAGTCAGTCGTCTCTCTAGGTCTATATTTGCCCTTATAAGTCCTCTACAAATAGAGCCTTTTGTTTGACGCATGCCTGTAGGGTATTGACATCGTACGCTGTAATCAGTACCTGTCGTACTAACGTAGATCTATGTGAAATGTCTATACGAATGAAGTGATTATTTTCATGATGTTGGCTTTCTTCTTCGTCGCTGTTTGGAAAGTGGTTGTGGTATTCATTTCAGAATTAGTGGTACGGCTCTGAATTGAAAGCTGTTCCTTCCACATTATAATATTCTTTGTGCCGTCGTTGAGTGGACTATTCAGTGCCATTTTTACTTGGTGAGTCCAGCGTATTCGCTACCTACCGCGCTTTATTACCCTTTCGGTAACTGATAAGATTTGTTCGAACCGCAACCTTTTGTCTTAGTTGTTTGATGTACTTTATGTACATTAATTTCATGTCTGTAACGTCACCACGATACAGGGCTCAATCTAGGCTCGAATTGAGCGCCTACACTAGCCGTTAATTTTTTCGAAAGCGAAATTTAACTCATTGAAAAACATTTCTTGAGAGTGTGATATATAAATACTTACTTTATTGGCTTTTCTCAAGACTTAGTAAACAATATTTTGTATTATTGATCCTATTTGCGAATTATGATAGTACAGTAATAAGTGTATATTTTACACTAGAAATTAAATATAAAAAAGTGGAAACTTTTTATCCTGCGTCATTATAAACTTATTCATAAAATTGTCTGTACACTTGACTACATATTTACATTGTGCAATAATATCACCACTAATTGCACATCTTATGTGTTTTATTGTCTCAGTTGGTAAAATGTTACGTATTTCATTTTGGACAGACAATTAAATGCAACTTTATAACAAATCAGTAATTAAAGATAGCAAATAGACCTTTAAATAAACACTATAATATAATAAACACATGGTTAAGGTTAAACTCATAGTTATGATAACGACAATAAAAAGTAATTAAGTATTTAATAGAGCCTATTGTTAAACTTTTTTATCTACGTAATACTTTTTTATTAAGGAAAATCTTTTAAACCATCCGGCTACTGTTAAGACAAGAAACAATTTTTACACCACCTGTCCTGTCGGCTTTCCTGGGCAACCAGTGAATGTCCGCAAACTATGTTTTGGTACTTAATGTATGTAATGTGAGCATTAAAGACGCGGCTTTTAATAGATAATTCAAAAAGTAAATAAAAACTTGTCTATACACAGCTCTATCAATGATAGATAATGATCGATAGAGAACCGTTTTATTTATATTGGTTTCCGGTAATAAACTATGTTAGATTATGAATAAATATTTCACTATAAAATGTTAGCATGTCTCGATCATGTATAAATATTATCCAGTGAAATGTAAGTGTATCGATGTAGATGAGGTACGCAAATAAATAGAAATGGTGTAATTTGGAAAAAGTAGAAATTCCAAAACGGGATAGGTAAGTATAAACTGTATAAAAGTGGTAGGTACTATTCAAAATCGCTGTCACACACGATATCTCTGATTGGGACATGGAACGATGAAATTTTTTAGTTGGCTTTAAATATTTCCGAGTAAATATAAAACAAAAATCGAAATATGACTTCTACTACCACGAGGTTCTAACGTCCCATTTACCTGGTTGTCAAAGTACTGTTTATTTATATACAAAAACACATGTTCAAATATTTACCAACAAACAAATGAATATCTGCTATTTGCTTACTGTTCAAAATATTAAAAAAATATTTTCCATTATCGAAAACACCCCTTACTTTAGGCGCACCTATTCGAAATTTGAAAATGTTTCTCCAGCTTCTAGTTTTCTTTTCGCTTCCAACGAGGTAAAGTAATTAGGGCATACGTGTTAACCTACATTTAGAAAACTAAGCTTTTTTTCTCTATTACTCGTTAACAGCCATTACTTACAAAACTAGATACATCACAATGAACGAAGTTGAATCTAATGTGCATAAAATTGATTATTATAAATAATAACATATATTAATGTCTGCAAGGCGAGAAAATCATAATTTTCCATTGACTACAACGCCTTGAGCCATACATTAAATGGTATTAGAACTGTCTGGACACTGAATGCCGTCATTACTCATAAAATGGACGTCGTTATGCTTATCACGCAATGTCATTTAATTTATTATATCTATACATATAATAAATCTGTAGAGAAGTCAATTCTGTACTTGAAATATATTCTCAAAATAACTATCAGGGTGTGATTAGTGATCGATACTGATGCCAAAAATGCAATCAGTACAATTTTTGTCTGTCTGTCTGTCTGTATGTTCGTTATAGAAACAAAAACTACTTGACGGATATTGATGAAACTTGGTACAATTATTCTTCATACTCCTGGTCAGGTTATAGTATACTTTTCATCATGCTACGATCAATAGGAGCAGAGCAGTGAAGGAAAATGTTGGTAAAACGGAAGAAATTAGAATTTTTAAGTTTTAGGTAGCTATTAAGGTAGGACATGTAACTTAGGTTATTTTGTTAGGTATGTTAAAAAGCAAGAAATAAAGAAAAATGATCGCTTGAAAGCCCTGAAAAAAATTATTGACAAAAAAATGTTTTACCCTTTAAGAATTTTATATACATAAAATATAAACATTGCAATGAACATTGATATTAAAATTTCATCAGGCGTTTAATAAATGTTAAATTTTTTTTTTAGAGCTTTGAAGCGTCTGTTAGGTAAAACGGCCTATACTTTTCATCACGCTACAGCAGTGAATGAAAATATTGGTAAAACGGGAGAAATTAGCATTTTTAAGTTTAAGGTAGTGATTTAGTTATGAAATCTTACGTAGGTTATTTTGTTAGGTTGGTTAAAATGAAAGAAAAATTATCGCTAGAAAGCCCAGAAAAAAATTACTAACCATTTTAACTCCTCGCAATAGTCAGGCATATGAGATTAATAAAAAAATACTGTCGAATTTACAAGTGGAAAGTAAACTTTATTTTTCAATAAATAGAATGGTCGATGCACAAGAAACCACTAATTACCCTATCGACGGGTCCTACGTAGACTAGACAAAAATAAATAGTCTTTTCCTGTATTGCTAATATTGGCGTACAAACTTCATTTTTTAAAGTTAAACTACACACATCAAAAAAGTCTAAGCAACATGCATGATATTACAAATTTACCATTTATATTAATTTATTTTACCATTTATTTTAATTATAACGTTGTATTTTATTTTTAAAATAATATTTTTAGGGTTCTATGATGTAAAAATAACAGCTGTTTTCTTTATAAGTTCTTTTAATAACAGAAATTAACAATATTAGAATATACAGGTACATAAGAAACTAAACTTTTTTTTTACAAATTGAAATTTCTTAAGAAAATGAATTTATTGTGAAAGAATAGGACAATTTAATACAAAGTATGGCCTCCTCTGCTATTCAGAACTTGTCGGCAACGATTATTCATTGAATTAATGAGACTGTTTATGTCATCTTGCGGTATTCGCTCCCAATGGAATTGTAGCAAATCCTTCAGCTGTTGGGTTGTTGTCACTCCGTCCAAGTCCTTCAAAACACGTCTCTGGAGCATGTCCCATGCGTGCTCGATGGGGTTGAGGTCTGGCGATTGTGCAGGCCAGGGCAATACCTGGATGTTCTCCGTTGCCAAGTATTCACTGGTTCGCCGAGCTGTATGTGAACGCGCATTGTCATGCATTAACGTAAAATCGGAGCCAAAGGTTTGTGCAAATGGATGGACATAAGGTCTGAGAATATCCTCAACGTAATTTTCAGCGTTCATGTTTCCATTTACAAAAACGAGCTCAGTTCGCCTGTTCTTCATAATACCCGCCCATACCATAACTGTTGAGCCGCTGTATGGATGAACTTCCTGAACGCACCTGAGTCTTTCAGTATTTCCGGGTCGACGGTACACTCGCACCCTTCTTGTATCAGGCCTAAACCCGAATCGCGACTCATCGGAAAACATAATTTTATCCCATTGTTCCTGGGTCCATGTTATGCGTTCTCTACACCATTCATTTCGACGAGCGCGATTCCCGTGACGTATCGGTGGGCACCTGATAGGGCGTCGAGCTCGTAGGCCGTACTCATGCAGTCGATTTCGCACAGTTTGGGGACTTACATCAACACCACTTGAATTTTGTAGCCTCAAACTTATCTCTCGAGCGGTTAACATCGGCTGGCGTCTTGCAGTCAGTTGTATGTACCGGTCTTGCCGAGTGGTTGTACTCCTTTTACGGCCTGGATGCTGTTCAGCGGGTTCCCCTGTATTATTGTAGCGCTGCCAAAGACGACAAATAACACTTCTATGAATACCAAAATGTCGAGATACCTGAGATTGATTACTTCCCGCTTGCAACATCCCTACAGCTCTTTGCATTTCATCTGCCGTCAAATGACGTCGCTCCATGACGTAAAGAATATCTAACAATTCAATTTTGTCGCCAACTGTATTTAAATGGTTGGTAAAATTATAAAATCAAGACTAAAACGTAGCAATTAACATGCACTCAAATTCAAACAAATTCGCAGTCATTTGAATTTTATGAAAAAAAACAAAACATAATCGAAATTTTTTTACCTATACACTTGAAGTTTACTTACCTATACACTTTGAGTGAGTAAATACTTAGAAATTAATTAATATAAATGGTAAATTTGTAATATCATGCATGTTGCTTAGACTTTTTTGATGTGTGTATATCTATACTTAATCATAAATATTAAATTGAATTAAAATAACATTCCTTATCTCACAATCTTATTATAACTGCAATTATAATACACCTAAATAACTATTTAATAATTAATAATATATGGGTATAATATAACAGACAACATAATAAGTAACACGTTTTTCTTTATAAAATCATTTTACACATTATTGCTATTTGTCAACATTAAAAAATACAAAACTGACAATAAAATATAGAAATACAATCACAAAACATTAAATTATTATTCAAAGTGTTTGTGTTTATTTTATTAAGTAATTCAAAAATACTGCACGCAGTTTATCTATAGATAATAATAATAATATAGTCGAGTCTAAGTTTAGTCAAATATTTTTTGCTAGATGGTAAAAAGGTGTTAGGCATTAGTGTTAGTTATTTCAGCATTTTTTTTACAAAAGACAAATCCCACACTAGCCTTTAAAAATATCAATTTAACGGACACAAAGAAAATCCAGACTAAGGACGATAGTTTGTGTATCACAATTGTCCTCCATGGGAATCGAACCCGCGACCTCATGCACGCCAGCCATGCAATGCGACCGCCGCGCCACCGAGGCAGGTAATTCTGCCGCATCATAACGTAGCGTGCAAATGTATTCATTCATAATTAATTAGCGATTAAGATTAAGTGTGGTGACGGAGTAAGCTCAGTACTCACATACGATATTACTCGATAGTTTTACTCCAAACAGAGTAAAACTTAAGGTGTGGACCACAAAACAACAACTCGAAGGCTCGCATCGAGCCGTCTCGATGGATTTATAAAAAAAGTAATTTCCTTTGCACCTACTCTAGCGAGCTTCACTCGATAGGTGAATGCTGAATGTGTGGACAAAAGTCCTAGGCGCGGGTTTTACTCAACATGTTTGCTCGATCGAGTAAAACCGTATGTGAGTACTGAGCTTAAGAATACAATATGTCACCTCCCCATCTCATCCCATGGGTGGCGTAAAACCGACTAAGGGACTATCGGTGAATATTATCTTTACGAAATAAAAATGAAGGAAAACTTGAAATTAAACCCTATACCAATCCGACTGACCTGCGTGGTATTAGTAGGCCAAGTATCTCTCCGTCACGGGAGGAGGCGCGTCCTTGCAGTGGGACATTAATGGGCTGTTATGATGAAATAAGCGATGTCATTTATTTTAACTTACAAATTTGACAACAGATAGCATTGTGCCTATGACGTCATTTTCAGTATCGCGGTGTTAAGATTTTCCTTGAAAGAATGACGTTCGCTCATGTCTTTCAGCATAAGTTTAGACGCAGTCTTCATAGATCTGTCTTTGTAAAGGTCTGTTTTTGAAAAGGTTTTGGTTCGTTCGTTAATTTTACAATTCGTTTGTAGGTATATCTGTTTGTTATAAGGTTTAAAAAACGATTTTTCAGTATTAAATCGAAATGCAAAGTAAGTAACATCCGCCACGCGAACGAAGTCGCCGGCACAGCAGCTAGTAATAAATAAATCTAGCTTAAGTACAGTAGATTTAGTGCAACACTTTTTAGACAAGAAAAATGAGACGTGATTGTTACAAATTATAGTGTCAGATTTAGACAATGGGGCGATTTTGATTTGGTCTGAATAAGTAATTTAAAGATTGAGTAATAAATATTGTTTATTCTCTTAAGGTTTTTTATTGCTTGAGAAGATGAACAAGCGACTCTCCTGATGGTAAGTGGTAAGCTCATGGATGTTAGCAATGCCACAGCACACCCAAGCCGCTCCCTGCCCTAAACTATGTTAAGCTATTTAGTCTCACAGTCTTTCTTATGGCAGTTAGGTCTACACCAATGAATGTCCCACTGTAAGGAAGAATGGGACCCTCTCCAGTGAAAGAGGGAGAATCTTTTAGAATGCTAATACTGAAACCTGCTGGCCAGACGGATTCGTATAGTATTTTGGAAAAATCTATGAGATATCTGCGATCATTCTCCGTTTTTTACGGGACCAAGAGATGAGATTAAATGGCGATACCAGGAAATCTTGATAAAAAAATTAGGTGTGAAGCTATTATCGGGGTCATATAGTTAAAGTCGTGCCATAGTAACAGCAAGCTAACCACCGGATATGCCCCGCTATACTAAATTTTTGATCGTATACTTTTTTATTTTTCAATATGATCATTATTCGGATTTATCAAAGAGACCGTATCATTACGAATAAATTTTATATAGTATTTAATGAATAGTGCTTTTGCAAATTATTGTATTTATGTATATTAAAAAGAAATACTTATTGTATTTTTAATGTAACTTGCTTTAATGGAAACCGCATATTGAATTATTTAATCATCAAATTATGCTTACCTTAATACTATTACAGTAAAAAAAGTAACTTTTGAATTTGGCATCTACCATATTACTCGTTGTTCCAATTGTTCTTTGTATTTAAAACTTTTTGCAGAAGTTTTAACTATTGATTATTTTAAATTTAGAATAGAAAGAAAGAATTAATTACAGGGCTATAATATATAACAAGTTAATATGTTGAGATTAAGCAGCGGTTTGGTATTGCTGACGTCCATGAACAGCGGTTACCAATAGCCTAGTGATTACCAATGCAGTAAACAAATAAAACACACATTTTATTCATTTCATCATTAAAATTAGATAAACTATTGTTAAATAAACAATACTTGTGAACTATACTATCATATAACAGTATAACTATTATCTTCTTGATTATTTCTAAGCAAAGGTAGTCAAAGTTAAGAAGTTGTCTATTGCCAGCTCGAATACAAAAGGCCATTAAGTTTGTAGTAAGGTCTTAATAAATGCTTTGTGTTTCGGTGAAAGTTATATTTCACACCAGACATAATTATCATTGTATACTAATTGTAAGTGGCTTAGAATATAAATTAAATTGTTTATCTTCAACTTGACGTGGCTTGGATTGCATGATTGCAAAATAAAGTAAGTAGGTAACTTTTTTAATATGAATTTGGCAATTTAATCTTAACTTTCACATTATTACTTATTACTCGTTTAGGTAGGGCTTCATACATCTTGCCTACCCTTTCGTACATAGGGAGTCGACCGAGGGTCTAGAGGCCATTTTTTTGTAGAGGCCGTCTGCTGAGCTATTACCGTAGGCTTGCATATTGTCGTGTTCGGGTATCAGCTAGTATACATCCAGCGCAACCTTTTTGGCATATAATAATATTATATTGTTTATCTTTGTCTATTAATATATCAAAAGTAGGTTCACATGTTTACAATATTTACCATGTTAACGCCTTTGTTAAATTATAATGCAAATTAAATCATGTTTTAATAGTTTAAAGTTAAAGAACATGGTTACATTAGTTTTTATTTCAAAGCATTGTTTATTTTATGAGTAATTTTTTGCATATATTGTCTTTTTTGGAACAACTTTGCTGAAAACAGTTACAATTGTGGAGATTTAAATTGATGAATATGATAATATCGTGGGGTTGTCGGGTCCATCTTCTGATTAAGGAAGGAATATACCCGTGATAGTGTCAGGGACTTGTGGCTATTTACCTATCCAAATTTGGTAAGATCCTAACAATGCCCCTTTGTGGAACTCCTAGTCCTATCATTTTTTAATACATTGTAAAGGCATTTAGTATACTTTGTACTTATCTCCACGGCATCTAGACTAGCCGTACCTGTAAGAAAGAAAGACTATTGGTAATTCAGGTTATGAGTTAGGTCGCCCACTCGTCAGTTTCTCTAACTCGATACTTTCCCTATCTCGCATGTTTCCTTATTCGTCAGTTTTTTATTTTTCCCTAAGTGTCAGCTTCGCTATATCGCCAGTCTCCCTTATTCGTTGGTTTCCGTAACTGGTCACTTTACTCGATTCGTCAGACTAAATCAGGAGTAAAGTTAGAATTATTTTCGAAGTAAGTTTAAGTATTTTGAAGTCCGTTAATCAAGTTGACGTGACCACTTAGAGAATGTGTGTCGGACTCCGGATTACTGCTTAGCCTTCTAGGGATTGTTGCACTGTTCTTGCCACCGTTACATACAAAATGGTTGCCATATATATGTTTATTTTATGGGTAATGTTGTTTTATATATTATTAGGTACTTATTTAGTACTAAAAAGGGGCTTTACCAATAACACTATGACTTAATAACAAGCCTTTTAATCGATTGCGGCGCGTTGTGGCACAATTTCACAACGCGATCATCATCGTGCAAGCCAAAAAGAAGTATTCTAACATAAAGGTGCAAACCACAGACACAACATAAAAATATTTATGGAATGTTTTAGCGTCAGAAGTGTTCTTAATTTGACTTTATTCTTTTTAGTTTATAACAATCCTCAACCTCGATCTAATGACAGTTTAATTTGAATTTAGAAGTTATTTATTTTACTGTCGGTAGCCTCAATAGACAGATAGACGCGAAAATTAATATCACGTATGCCCTTTACAATTTTTACTGCGTCGTAAATTTTTTGATTGAAAATCGAGTTAGTGTCGCCAATTAATTTGGCTTATGTAAAACAAAAGACTCGAGGTAGTGGCTCTTGTATTTATTTAATTGATGTCTTGTTGAGATTCAAACAGAAGTAGCGGAAATATAAACCCATAATAACTAACCCCCTTACTCATAAAAGTCTCTAAAATTTAATCACTGTTTAGCGAGATTTTTTTAGCAAAAACCAACCTTATGCCAAACAAAACCGTAAGAATTTAAGCTAATCAATTGACTAAAATTTAAGTGGCGTTTATAAGTAAGGGGGTTAAACGTAAACATTTTAATGACACTTATAATATCATGCGGCTATTGTCTGTAGTCTTACCTAAGTAGGTACTCGTTCTACGAGCATGAGTATGAGCAACTATAACTTCTCCACTCATATCTGTTTTGTGTTAGCTTCATATGTGATTAAAGAGAACAAAACCAGTAAATGCATAAAGAATAGAACTATAGGAAATAGTTAGTGCAAATTACTTTCCATTCCAAATAACCTATATTATAAGGAATAATGAGAACTGTATGTGTTTCTAGATTATTGAAAGTGTTCAAGCAATTATAGTGCGGTCAAACTGTGTGTTTATTATAATAGTTTTGTTATAGTTTACCCTACTTTAAATATAAAACACGTAAAAAATAAGTTAATCGACTCTCGTAAAATAAATCAAGTTATGATGTGGTAGCTTTCTAAATGACTTTTTAATTTTATTTGTTTTTAAAATAGCTTCTGTATGAGGTTTTAAAACGTTATTATGAAGCTAAAGAGTCCATTGCCAAGCAAGACATAACTTTTGTTTTTATGAGGTTTTAATATGTAATTATGAAGCCTGTA
This sequence comes from Schrankia costaestrigalis, assembly GCA_905475405.1. Lineage (NCBI taxonomy): Eukaryota > Metazoa > Arthropoda > Insecta > Lepidoptera > Erebidae > Schrankia > Schrankia costaestrigalis. The sequence continues at coordinate 12,198,090 of FR997838.1, forward strand.
AAGCGGATATTTGTTTAACCAAGGAATAAATTTTACGAAACAACTTTTTCATCGTGTGAAATCTTTTAGAGGCCGTCTGAACCTTTGACCCAAGACCCAAGTGTGCTGGTGTCCTTAAAACATGGAAAACAGTTTACCAACTAAAACCACCAGTGTTCCTTTTTCACAAATGGCCAGACTAACGAGAAGACGAGCATTTCTTTAGCCATTCTCAGAGGTGTTGGTCTTAATCGGGGCCCGATAATATTGGGGCACTGCCATGGCCTTCCTCCGTAGAGCGGTGCGCGCGGATTATTGACGCTGTTCTTTTTGGATTCTTAAGACCTTATTAGCAGTCAGTTATTATCACAACTATTGCCCCGCTACAGGGTACTCAAATCGAACAAGTGAAATTCTTACTCCAGGAAATAATACAATGTCTTTGTTAGTAAAAATAAGAATTACCTTATTGTAGCTGTTCGGTATAAGTGCACACAGTTAGTCAGTGAATCAATTATTTTCCTTGTCCATTTTCTCATTGAAAGAAGTTTTTATTCCGATGAGAGTGTTAGTTAAACGTAAAGAAAGAAGGATAGAAATAAAGTGTAGAAAGAAAGTTAAATAAAATGGACGTAGTGAGTTTAATCTAACTTGTTTTATTTGCGATCGACTACGAGACTCCTAAGAAAGTTATGTCCTTTGACAACAATTCTTTTTAACTGCTTTAGTATAGTTCTCGAGTTTATGTTCTCTTTGAAAAGTATAAAGAAAATTGTAATAACAAATCTATTTACAAAAGAAATGACACACTAATATCTCGATGAGGTAGTGGCCGAGGGTAAAAAACACTTTTTCATCTCGTGGTTGTCTTAAAAGTCAACTCAGTGACATTTGCCAAGCATAATGTCATTTTATAGGAACGAATCTCCGTGTGGTGACAGAGTAAGAATACAATATGTCACCACCCCATCTCATCCTATGGGTGTCGTAAAAGCTGACTAAGGGACTATCCGTGAACATTACCTTTAAGATATAAAAAAAAGGAAAACTTGAAATTAAACCCTATACCAATCCGTCTGGCCAGCGTGGTATTAGTAAACCAAGTATGCCTCCGTCACGGAAGGAGGCCCGTCCCTGCAGTGTGACATTTATGGGCTGTTGTGATAGGAATGAAAACTCTAATCAAACCCAATCAACATGGTAAGTATAATAAGTTTCTCTCTGGTACAGGCCGTACTTGCAATAGGGTAATATTCTATTAAAATTTACTCTAATGCAGCCTAGATGATGTTGTCTAATTTGATTTTTTTATGAACAGCAGAGGTGTCATAGGCATCTTAGGAGTTTATTCTTAGGCCAAAAGTTCGAATCCTGTCCTATTTTTATTACATTGTTTTCGATACATTTCTATAGCACAACAGTTATCTACATACAAACGTGCTCTACTATAAAACATAAAACAGTTACATAATAATATACAAGTAACATTACCGATTTGTGAAAGACAATTTGAAGCGATCAATTTATATGATGACCATAAACTCGAATATTGTATGTAGATGTTACATAACTGGATCACAGTTGTTATTGTTATGAACCGTTGTCTATGGACAATTGCATAGCACCGGATCTCTATGCAGTTATCACAGGCAATGACAATGGCCGTCGTAGACCTTTATTTACTAATAATAATAGGAGGATACTAAGGAAATAGAGTAAGATTCTGGAATGGGGGCCTCGCACCGGAAAAAACAGACCGGGCAAACCTACCGTTATTTTTTTCTTTTTGCTGCTGGACATAGGCCTCCTCCAAATATTGCCACTTAACTCGCTCCAGGTCGTCTGTCTACCGTATCTTTTTGTTATCCTTCTTTCCTTTTCTGTAATCCTATATAATCATTACAAATTTCCCCACAATAAAAAAAATACTTTTATGTATTTTTTGTTACTTGAAATAAGATTTTGTTTTCCAATCTTTAGAATAATCTAAGGCTATCGGCTTCCATTATTAAAGAAAGGATATTTCTGCATATACAATAACTGATAACAAACCTATCGCGAAAAGGTCTTTATAATTTTAAATGAATTGTCATACTGTGTGAAAGTGTAAGGTAACATAAATTTTCTCCATGATCGATACTTCACCTTTGGCTCTATAAATAATATCTTACAGTGACTTACAAGTTTTTGTGTCCATTTTATAGCCATCTTTAAAGTGAAACAGTGTTTCTTTACAAACTGTTATTTTGTCTCTAACTATTACTTTGCTCACGTATTGTATGTTTCTCTGTTAAGATCTGTCTAAATTTTCTATAGATAATGATTGTTATTTTGATGTTTTTGTGTTCAAAATTATCGTTTTATTTACAATGCTGTTGTACTAACTTTCAATTGTGAGTTAAACGTTTTCTTTTCTGAAGAAACATTCATTTGTTTGGTTGTTTGTTTACTTCTCGTCTTGAACGGTAGGCCTCTGCAACCAAATCTTTTCACGCCTTTGGTGATGTTTGAGGTATGTATAACGAGGAGGCTATCGTGAATTCCAATTACGATGTTTTAACAGTGAATTTAAAGAAATACTAACAATCGTAGCCTAATACGTATACCTAGTAATGGTCCAATTACAGCCTTTTTTTAAACCAAATCCTAAATGCTTATGTTATACATTTACCATCTTGAATTATAGCGTTGAGAGCTTGATATCTTTCTTTTATATTATTTCCAGAGTACCGTGAACCATGTCAAGTTCTGTATTGATAAAAAGTTTGCTTCTTGAAAAGGCTTATTATGGGTTAATTCCAGTTTTTTATTCAGTAGTATGAAATACAAAGCTTATAAGTGAAATAATTTAAGTATAATCATCAAAGCTTATATTTGAGCAATCAAAAATAATCATTATAAAATTATTTCTTTTTACTTTGGTATACAATTTAATGTACAAAAAGTATTGAGTATTTTCACCGTGTCTATTATTAATAAAAGTATCTCTAAGTTAAAGAAAAATAATAGCTATGATTTACACTAAGCGAGTTTTTACAACAATTATTTGTGATCGAACACCCACTTTACAGTTTTTACTGTTATCTAATGCTTCTCTAGTTTCACAGAATTTTTATCCGTAACCAGTAATTTTATTTCGTCCGATTAGTTCTGGAGTCAGGACACTATCTTTGGACATAATACTAGTAATTTAGCGGAATTATGTTTAAAAGATGATAAATTGAAAATATAGTTACGATCTTTGAGCTGGGTGCAATCTCATGTATATCAAACAACTCGGCAATCGGTGATTACGTTAAAATTTGAAAATTACTAAAATTAGATTTAGAACGTTTTTGCTGAAAACTACATTTTTATCTGTGTTTAATGTACTATTCCCTTATCTAAGTTTTACAGTCACTTATGCTAACTATCAATTTGGTGGTATTTATACCCCATAACAGCAGTTTAAACAGCGCTATGGCCACCCACTTTTGAATATAGGGCTTCTCTAAACACTTCCAAATAATAATCGAACTTAATAACATGTTTTCTTGTTCACCAGGAATAGCAACAGAACGGACGGAGCACGCGTATGCATCAGCACAGGAATACAAAGAAGCTCTTGAGGCCATAAGGAAGCACACTGGCGCAGTAAGTTTTTGTTTATTACTAGCATTATAACCAATATTCGATAAAGATTATAAGGAAATACAAATATAATATAATTCCTATTGGAATAGGAATACTCGAAACAAACCCTGTACCTAGCCGTCTCGTTGTTTTATTGGTATGCTTCTATATATTACCATATCTAGCGCTGAAGACATTTCTATTTCTGGACATTGCAATAGTCGATAAGCAATCTGCAGTTTAAGCTCTGTGATTAATATCATATGCCTAACTTACCGGCTTACTTACCTATTTAAACACAAACAATGTAAAGATCTGACGAAGGAGTTCCATTTAAAGTTTGTCCTAATTAGACGAACACTTAAAGAGAGAAGAAGTAACACACATAAAACTCACAATTTTTGCCTTTACTTAATGTAAAAGATTAAAGATTAATAAACATTAATCTATTACATTTAATTCACCAAGAATAGGTATAAATATTTTAGACGCCATTTGGGTTTTATTTAGTAAAAAGGACCGAATGTTGCCACAAATCTCGAGAAAGTAAATATACAAACTTGAATCATGTTCAAGTGAACTCAGTAAGCATGATGTATGAACATTGTCCGTAGGGCAAACGGTGAGTGGTCGATGTATACCCGAAAACGAAATGGCTTTATCAGTTTTGACAAAAAATTCTATCATAATTCAAATTCATTAAGATCGTTATTTAATGTTTATGCGTGAGCTTGACGTCATTAGTTGACCGTAATCAAAACTATGCGTAGATTAAAAGTGCAATCTATTTTAAACTTTCACTTTAATGCAATAAATAATAATATCTACTAACACAATACAAATGTCACTATATTAAACTGTAGAGTTTGTATGTGAAAAACCATGAAAAACCATTAAATAATTTAAAATAAAGTCAACTTGTTATTGTGACATTACAAGCTTGTCATTTCAGAAAAACTGAATATGTAGAATTTAAATATTGGCTGGTAAGCCACCCAATTGTTGGCACCTTAAGAGTGGACTTCGTGTCAGACTAAAATATCATACAATTATAAAATACTTTAATCTTTGCTTATACTTAATCATTATTATGTGATTCATTAGTATTAAATATATATTATTGGCACTAATGCCAATAAAAGGATTCTGATAAATTTATTGTTGCTATGTTGTCACATGAAATAAATAAAATATTAAATAAATAATACTTGAACTTGAATAATCATACTGAACTTATCTATAGTGTTTTCTTTCTTTTTACTCACTTTTAACTCTTAAGTGCCAATAATTGTAGGACTTCTAACGATTAGGTGGTTTACCCTAATTTGTTTTATATTATAAAATTACGAAAACTTTAAATTGAAATATACACCAATGACGTCATGCAAGAAATGATAGGGATGGACATAGAAGGAAAAAAGAGAGAAATTCATTAAAATAAATCGTTTTACCGAAAATATACTCTAGTAACAGTCAATAACGTTGACTTTATTATTTGTTTTTATAAATATCTAACGACTATTTGCTAATATAAAAGAACTGATTGTCAAAGTAGCGTCATGATTTAGCTGATGTTTTGTTGTGCGATATTGAACCTAATAGTTTTATGACATGCAACTAACATTAACTCTAGAGGTGATAAAGCCATTTAGTTTTCGACTATACACGCAACTTTACCTGGGGAGGTACGCCGTACGAGTACTTTTCAAATAAATATTTTATTTTTTCATATTAAAAATCTTTTTTTTTATTAATCTATATAAAAATCGAACACAACCAGAAAATTGATACGCTGCATAAGACTTACGCTGTTTACTTCGCGGAAATTCTATAATGTATTGAGAATTAATTTTGATTAATACATTCTCCTCTTTTCAGAGTCAGTTTCAAGTAAGGTACGACTGACAATATTGTTCATACATAATTTGTTCTCTTGACTTACGAGTAAGAACATAGAACTCCATTATGTGAAAAAGTGTTAAAAAGAAAGAGAATCCTACTAATATTATAAATGCAAAAGTTTGTGAGGATGTTATGAATAGATGTTCTTTCACGCAAAAACTACTAAGTAAATAGATTTTGATGAAATTTGGAATATACTTAGATAGTTTGGGGTGTAGAATAACATTTAAGCTTCCTATAGGTAAAGCCGCGGGCATCAGCACCTCCATAAAAAGAGTAGCTTTTACAAAATGTATAAAAAATTCATACACGTTTTAAAGGCTTTTATCCCGGACATGTCCTAAAAGTTTTTTTTACTGCGTTCATTTTTAACAAGTTAACAAGTTTAATTATAGGTTTACAAATAGGTAGTAGATATATTCGGGAAAGTTTCATAAATAATAAAGTAATGACTACATAATTGTAGATAATTAATTATAATTAGGTATGTGCATAATTTCTTTTTTCACGTTAATAATTATGCGTGTTACAATAAACTATGCATGTTGTTATGTTGTTAACTGTAGTATTACAATAAATCGTCAACGTAAACGCTTTATTCTTACAATACTTACAAAAATGAAATAGAAAATTAAATGTAAGAATACTCAAATAAATCGAAAAACAGCGCACAATATTATAAGCTCGAGGAAGGGATCGCCCCAAAGTATTCTTCCCAAAAGTCTTGTTCAATAAGACATCTGGATTTACCTTTTTAGGGTTCCGTACCAGTTTTGAAAAAACGGAACCCTTATAGGATCACTTTGTTGTCCGTCTGTCCGTCTGTCCGTCAGTCTGTCAAGACCATTTATCTCAGGAACGCGTGAAGGTATCAAGCTGAAATTTTCACCAAATACTAAGGCTTGTTGCCTCTTAGTGCTGTAAAAAATTCAAAGTGCTAATCCAACGCAATCAAGAGATATAGCCGTTTTTGTCGCAAAATTTAGAGGGGTAAGAGCAAAAACCTACAGGGTACTTCCAGTCTACCTACAAACTTAAAATTTGGCATGAAGCAAGGTCTTGTATTACATGTAATGGGAAAATTCCGAAAACTTTAAATTTTTACTTCAATCACATTATATTATATATGCGGAAAAGCTGAGTCACGTGACCAGTGACGTCATAGAATTTTGACAGCTGTCAAAGTGACAGCTGTCACTTTTGACAGTTGGGACGTGACGTCATAGAATTTTTGACAGATGAGTTGTGACGTCACAGAATTTTGGCGGGAAAACATTTTTTGACACTTGTGTCGTGACGTCATTGAACTTTTGGCGGGAAAACATTTTTTGACACTTGTGTCGTGACGTCATTGAACTTTTGACAGATAAATCGTGACGTCACAGAATTTTTGACAGATAGTTGTGACGTCATATTATTTTGGCGGGAAAATATTTTAGACATCCGTCACTTTGACAGCTGTCACTTTTGACAGATGTGCGTGACGTCATAGAATTTTTGACAGATGAGTCGTGACGTCACATAATTTTTGACAGATGAGTCATAGTATTTTGGCGGGAAAATATTTTTTAATAGAGCTAAGTTGTGCTGTCATTGAATTTTGGCGGGAAAAATAGTATTTAAACAGCTGAGTCCTGACGTTATCACAATTTGGCAAATAGGTTTGTACGGAACCCTCGGTGCGCGAGTCAGACTCGCACTTGACCAGGTTTTAATTTAAATTTATACATTACTTTGTGCAGATCTAAGCTAGGTACTTATTTCCATTTGTGTTGTGGTTATAGTAATCTATATACTCTTTATTACTATATTATATAAAGCTGAAGAGTTTGTTTGTTTGTTTGAACGCGCTAATCTCAGGAACCACTTCTTCGAATTGAATATAGTTTTCAGTTTTGGATAGACCATTGATCGAGGAAGGCTATAGGCTATATAACATCAAGCTAGGACAAAAAAATTTTTTTTTAATTTAGGTGGCCTAAGGGCCTACTCAGAAGGCTCATGGTCACTCAGAGGGCAATGGAGAGAGCTATGTTGTAGCCTAACCTATGGGCCTACTCAGAAGGCTCATGGTCATTCAGGGGCATTGGAGAGAGCTACGTTGGGAGTTTCCCTGCGTGATCGAATTAAAAATTCGCAAGAAAAAAGATTCGCAAGAGAACCAAAGTACCCGACATAACCGGTTAAAGTAGCGACAAGCAGGGCACATAACGCGGAGAACCGATAGCTGTTTGGGCAGAAAGATTCTGGAATGGCAACCGCGGTGTGGACAGCTGGAAGCCGATGGATGAGGGAGGCACAGGACCGCACAAGGTGGCAATACTTGGAAAGAAGGCATATGTACAGCAGTTGACGTCGATTAGCTGTTATGATGATGATGAATAAACTTTGTATAAATTATACAAGTTTTTTTTATTTCATTTCAAATTTAATCGCGGACAAAGTCGCGTTTTACAGCTAGTTTAATATACGTGGAATTAACATACACTATAGATGTCGCGCTATCTGAGTCTTAAAGCTATGTCATTTCTCTATATCTATCTCGCTTGCACTTATGGGTTTTCTATTCTTATATAATATCTTCTATCTCTTTTTGGAGTACTCTGATGTGATAACGTGCAAACTATAACAAACAACACTAAAAAGTTTAGTCAAATTACAATTTTTTCCTCTAACGAATCACCTTTTACTATAACCAATATCACAATCATCTTTTTCATTCTAGGAGCGTAGCAAACCCCAGCGTACATTAGAAGCGGAGCCAGATGACTCTCAACAAATAGAAGAGGATCAGGAATACCTCGACGAACTACTAGTTCCGGAGCCATGGGAATTGAACAACACGGCACGAGCTGGTATTGATGTGCTCTTCTTTAATAGAGTACCTAAGGTTGGCAGTCAGACTTTCATGGAACTGCTGAGACGACTCGCTATTCGAAATGAATTTGGTAAGTATGTATTTCAAATATTAGAATTGATCTTGTATTATTGGTGATGGAGTGGTAATAAACGGTGTCATCAACCTATCTAGTCTGGAGACTATCCAGACTAGATAGGTTGATGGTGCTAACCTCTACAAAAATGAAAGACGGATTTAAATAACCCTCATACCGATTCCTCTGGTCAAAGGGATATTGAACGTCAATTCAGAATGATTTTGTAGTATGATTATAAATTACCCGAGTGTTTAATTTTTTTGTTAGACACAACGGCAAATCATTCCAAGTTGAGCAGTACTACTATACTTAAGAACATATAAACATACTGAAATACATTTTTAGTAAATAGATAGGTATATATACATCATACACGGAAATCACTCAGATCAATGCAGATGTTCATGTAAGCTACATAATTCTCCATTATACAGTCAACTGAAATGACATCTAACTATCAATTTTCAATAGTCCATAATAGACTCACATTCAATAGCGGGTAATAAACCAAAGTAGAGGTATTCAATATAATTTCCCGATCATTACAATATAAAATAGATTATATAATATACATAAAACAATTTTATAACTCATAAATATCCCTATAAGTTCTATAATAGTGATCGGCTAAGATTTACTGGCACGAGATCATAAAATAGTAATATTTTTCTCTCAAATAACTCAATTATTACTGTAATAATTGTACGTATAATGTGTTTTTAGTAGACTCTATAAAGGGCAGGAAGTTCTTAATACGTTTTAGCTTTCTTACGTCATTACAAAATGAAATCTTTTTAAAATTGTATTCTATACGTACTAGTTCTCCTTTCCTTTTGATTGCTATAAAGCACCATCCCAAAATTCATCGTCTTGCAAGCTTCTATTCGTGGTATGTCTCGGGTGGTACAGCTTTGTGGGCTCAAATATAGTTAGTTTCATATATTTCTTTATCACATTGGTTAAATAACTAATTGAGTATTATCTAAATATAATGCAGCTAATGTGTCATCCAAATCTTATCTAAAAGAGCATATAATTACGGTCTCATTTGTAATAATCGGTATTAATGCACTGTGCATGGACTTACTGTGTCATTCAAGTATTATTATTCAGTATCAACTATATTGGTTGTTTTATGTTTAACAAAATATTAGGTACTTTATATTTAGGTATAGAGAAAGTAAAGTATGTAATATGTCTAACAAATATATTATCCCATACAGGTTTTCATCGAGATGCAGTACAGCGTGTGGAGACAATTCGTCTTGCGCCGGCGAATCAACAAATCTTAGCCGGTCTGGTATCTGCGTACGAGCCGCCTGCTTCTTATATCAAACACGTTTGCTACACTAACTTTACAAGGTGAGTGTTTATCTAGCAGATATAAACATATCTTGTTTAGTTATTTATTAGCACAATACGTACTTTGTTAGACGACTGAGGTGTATATTGCCTTGGCTGTTATTTAGAGGTATTTGTCTATTCTGTAACTAGTAGGTACTTGGTTATCTGGTAGTTGAATAAAAAAAAATATCTACCCATATTAGCCTATGGACGTCCACTGCTAGACATAGGCCTCCTTCAAAAGTTTCCACCCTGCGCGGTCTTGTGCCTCCCTCATTTATCGGCTTCCCGACGTCCTAACCAGGTCGTCGGTCCACCGTGTGAGGGGCCCCCCACCCTGCGCCTTCCGGGGCGCCCAAAAAAGAAAATATAAGATGCTTTTTTTAACTTCATAACTTTTTGTTAAATAAAGTTAAAAATACATTATACGAGTAGAAGTGTATAATTGGTTACTAGACACAATGTAAAGCGAGGAATGCCAGGTTTACTGTTGCGATCTCGACACGCCTTGTCGGTTTTGCGCTTGCCAGTAGGGCTCGAGTAAGGCTTTAGTCTTCCTCATCCATGCCCTACTTCCGAATGCATTGATCATGGTGTCAGCCCACCCTGTATCTTCCTTTAAGCGATCGCCCTTCTAAAGCCCTTTCAGCCCAAAGGCTGTTGATTCTTTACACTATGTGATCTACCCACTCCCACTTTAATAAGGCAATCCTGATAGCTTATCCCTATATTTTACCTAATAAAAAAAGTATCTCATTTTAACCGCCGACTTCAAAAAAAGGAGGAGGTTCTCAATTCGGTTGTATTTTTTTTATATAGCATCTATTAAACGCAATAAAATTAAGTAGGCATGTTGCTTAAGTAATTTTATCTTAACATACACTATAAATTTTCTATACAAGGGCTCTGTAACCGTTAATTTACTATCTACAACAACATTATAGGAAATAGTGTGTTCTTCGTTAATTATAATTTAATTGTTTATTGAAAGCAACAAAGCTTTATACAATTTAGCTCTACATTGATAAAGGATTTTGCTTAATTGTTCAATGAAAGGATATACATAAATATTATGTTATACGTAGTAGGTAAAATGGAAAGATAGGAGTACAGCAAACGCGATACGGGTACATCAAATATGTATAATAATCTACCAAAGAGCATAAGGGAATTACCAATGCCATCTTTTAAAAAAGTAATAAGGAACCAATTAATAAATAAGGCATACTTATTATAATGTCACCGAATTCAAACAGATAAAAAGTTTTTACAATAAAGACTGTATTAGTTTAGTATATTAGTATTAGTTTCCATTATTAGATTTTGTTTTATTTATTTATTTATTCTATTTTTGTTTTAACAAACTTTGCTTCAGTACATTTAAAAATCTTTTGCAAAATTAACTTTTTATTTTATTTACTTTATCTTGTAAAATTTTGCATGCATAAGTTCTGCTATATTTTACCTAGGTACGCCTAGGTAAAATATAGCAGAACTCTATGTTTATTTTTAATATCTATAAAGTCTTTTATATTTGCAAAATAAATATTCTATTCTATCAAACAATTGTAGAAGAAGCAGTTGTGATGTGTAAAGAGGTTAAGTCGTGGTAAAAACTACACCGACAATAAACTTTTTCTTGTCATGACAGTTTTATACAAAAAGTTACCACCCTTTGCCCCCTTGTTTCCTAAAAGTAGAATATGTGAACTATAATGATTTTATTGCGAAAAGCACTAAAGCCTGTACGATCGGTATTAACTCGCGGAATCTGGGAATTTGATTGGTTAATACGTTTACTGTTCCCATTCAAAAGCTTAGGTCCATAAAATCTGACTGTACGTTTATCCTATAACTTTGAGATGTTTATAATAGATATATAGACAGAGGTGCATTTAAAACTGTACATAATTAGGTACTAAAACACTAATCTGTTAACCCATATTAGTGCGTTAATAGCTCTCTTTAGTCGTTGATAGTTGCAAAGATAATTATAATTAATAAGCGGTCAAAAGCGTGTTAGAATATAATGTAGGGTGTTGTAGACAGCACCTCACCAACCATTGACAGTAAATGTGTGCTTTATTTTATTGGAATAAGACTCATTTTCATATGGTAATGTACAGCTTGTTGTGTTGCTGAGCCGACCTAGGTAGGCATGGTACCTATGCGTAATGTTTAACAATATTATATACCTGTATTCCTTGAATATATTTTTAACATACAACGAAATTCCTATTTCGTCCTGGAGGTATACGGAGAATTCGTTATTATTAGTTTAATTTACTTGTTAGTTTAGAACAGGTCTTGTCAATTAAAAAGTTTTGATAAAAGGTACGAGAAAAAATAGTTGTACAACCTTCTTCGTTTTTAATTATTTTATTGGTAACACCACAATCTATGTACATCATAAAACAGAGTGGACAAGGTAATAAAAAAATAATTGAATAATTAAAGCTTGTCATCATACGAGTACCTGCCCACTTTGTAATTGCTGGACAGACAGAAAGTATTTTTAGAGTTAAATAACATGTTTCAAAGAAATGATTTGCAAATAGCTTGTGAAATAATAGGGCTAAGACTTAATAGCTTCGTGCAGGGGCACTCTAAGCTTTATATTTGGTAAGCACCGAGTTCTTGTCGTAATCTTCTTTCATTTTCAATCTTTGTCATTTTCTCTTTGTCATCAAGCAAGCGATTTGCGCGTTTTGTTATACCTACAGAAAATTAGTTAAGACAGAATTACACATTTATTTTCTTCTTATTAACTTCCGGAACAAACGTTTCGTATTTCTACCTTTACGCCAAGGACGGTTATTTTCGCAAATTTTTCCAAGAACAGAGAGCTAGTCAAACATCCCAAATAAAACAACTTAAGCTACTTATTACCAAAACAGCATACTACCTAATAAGTATAGTTTTTTTGCTTAATACATCAACATAATGCAAATCAAATTATGATCACAAAAACCTCAAAAATATATACTTACCAAAGATTGAACAGTTAATGCCTATTATAAAGGATGAAGGCACAAACTAATGTTATTCGTTTACCTCATTAAAATCATAGCTAACCGTTACCAAGAAAGTACCTACCAAAAACTTTAACTAGTGGCACAGTACAACCAGTAGTCTATCTCGGCTGAATATTTATTATAAATACCTACGGCTGCGCGGTACGTGAACATGCGATATGGCTGCACACTTCCAGCTTTTTAATTATATTCACCTACTATCCCGCTCGTTACGTACTTACAGTCGCGACTGTTCACTCCGCAAAGCCACCGCTATCGTGAGCGTGTAGGTATATATAACTCGCGTTTCGTCCGTTTCTATGAAGTCGAAATACTGTATATATTTGTACTATGCTAGTGGTATGTGGCGCTAACACAATAAACTCATATAAAAATATCTAACTATCATTCACGAATGATAGGAATATTTACGAGTAAGAGTCGATATCCACTCATTGTTCCATTTAAACAGTAAAGAAGCCGCTGGCACTTATACATCAATCAAGAGTGCACCAAACTCTATTGGATGTAAACATAAAACATGATTAATGTATCGAATAGATATTAATTGTTGAGACGTGTACAACGTAAGTATTATAATGATAAAGAGCTCTCTTGTTATAACTAATTATAGGAGGTGGATATAAGCAAAAAAGTGCGTTGAGTTATACTACTACTTAGTTCTTCGATACGAATGAGTACAAAGCTGTTAGTTTTTTTCTGATGACCTACTCTGAATTTGTCTAGGTCTCTTTTACAGCTCCTGCAAAAAAAGGGTTAAATTCGTGTATCGGGAATACTTTTTACTAAAGTGTAATAACAGAAAGGACAGCCAGGCTCAAGACAATATTAATGCAATTCAATGCATATTTGTAGTCAGTCTTCGCAACTTTGTGCACGGCACGGCCATGGCACATGGTTGCGAGTTGACTGGGCCGCATACTGTGCCGAGTCAATTGAATTAACTCAAGCAGTGCAAAGCACAAGCAAAATAGTTTAACATGTTTATTCATTTTTTATGTACAAAATCGTAAAGGCGAGCTTAATATTTTAAAGAGCATTAGGTAATTACATACATGCAGAGAATAATATAATTAACACAAACTTTTCTTTTCAGATACGGTTACCCAACCCCTATTTACGTGAACGTGGTCCGTGACCCTGTGGAACGAGTCATCTCATGGTATTACTACGTCAGAGCTCCCTGGTACTATGTTGAGAGGAAGAGAGCTTTCCCTGATCTACCTCTCCCAGACCCAGCGTGGTTGAAGAAGGTAAGTTGTGCCTGTTTTATATCTTGTCCACTGTAGATGTCCTCCAAATATTTCCACCTTGCGCGGTCTTGTGCCTCCCTTATTCATCGCTTTCCCGCCGTCCTAACTAGGTCCATAAAATATGAAATTTTAGTGAATTATATTCGTAGAAATGTAGCGATTGTTTAAGTATTATTAACGATATCAATGCTCTAAATTTTAAGTCGTTTTGTTTCAGTTTCCTAACACAGTGTCACTTTATTTTCTTAATCCAACAACAACAAGAAAATTAGCTATACCTTAGTAATTCTTTTACTTTAAATTTCAAATGAGCTTCCATTGTGCAATTATTATCCTAACAATCTCTTATAAACGTATATGACAAGATAAACGTTGTTATATTTTCTTCATTTTCTTTATTATCTGTGAGAGCGTGTTGCCTATTACCTTTTTTATATCTCGAAGAAGTCGTGACACGATGTCCGCTCTATAAGACGTAGTTTTTTATTAAACACGTTAAACTCATCTTTTGATGCGGCCTGGATCTTTTAACACTGATTGCTTTTTATCCTAAACGCGTGGATCGTACGATGTAAGTAAAGGATTGGAGTTGAGTTACAAATGGCGGGCCAAAGGATTTTTTTGGGATTGCTTTTTCTAAATGTTGGTAGAGAAGGGATGTCGATGTTGGCGTAAGAATTTATTTTATTCATTATGATTTTGTCTTTAATATTTTTTACATATTAAGACTGACTCACAGTTTTACACAAATCCGTATAAAAGTTATATAACTTTTAAGAGCAGGAACGAACATCAACTGGCAGGAAACCGACTTAATTAACCTAAACTGGAAATTATACGCCATCACAACACGAATCAGAAATATTTAGAGCGAGCCCATGTCCACCAATGCACGTCAATTGACTGACGAAAGTGTAATAATGAATTAAATTTAACAAGTAGTCTGAGAACTTCAAAACTCTAAACATAAATTGTTCAATACATGGACAAAGACTCTCCGTGTAGTGACGGAGTAAGAACCCATCTCATCCCATGGGTGTCGTAAAAACCGACTAACGGACTATCCGTGAATATTATCTATACGTAATAAAAGAAGGAAAACTTGATATTAAACCCCATACCAATCCGTCTGGTAAGCGTGGTATTAGTAGGCCAAGTATCCCTCAGTCACGGGAGGAGGCCCGTCCCTGCAGTGGGACATTAATGGGCTGTTATAATGATGACATGGACAAATAAAAAAAATAAGCTACCTACACGTCTTTTAGAAGGTTAAATACCTCCTTTCCTACTATAACTTTATTAAATAAAATACATTTTCTGTATAGAGTAAAGAGGTAGTATAAAAACATTAATCTTGACTGGCATGAAATTTAACGGTTTTTGTGGAAGATGATAAAATTGTCGTGACTCCGTTTAAGAGCTGTCGATTGATCACGTACTGCTCTCTAGTTAACTGCGCAAGATTTGACCTTACTAGGGTTACCGACTGACAGAATCTTGCTACTACTTATACATATTTATACATACATTTAAATTTACATAAAAGAGGATGTAAAATTTACAATGCATTTATAGGTTTTATTCTTTTTATTACAAAATTCTGATATTTTAAGCCGCGTTCCTCTGTTACTCTTTGATTTATATTAGTTCTCAAAAACTCCTTGATTCGGATGTTGTGTTGTTAAATGTAGAGTTTTGGAACACTTCAAATCTTCACATTAACTTGACAGCGCGGTACTATAGGGTTTCGGGTACATTTTTCCTTCTTTTCTCACAAAGACAACTAATCTGACTAGCTTTTCTCTTAGCTCGATTATTATGATTCCCATTGGGTGAGAAGTAGTGACGGTTTGTATTCTCATACAAATAGCGAAGCAACAGTTCGCAAAATTTTAATACAGTGTTTTTTGATAAGTTATCCCATTAATTAAAAAAAAAAATTGTATGTAATGGAACTATTTGGTCTGTTTGTTGTAATATTATTTGTAAATGACTGTGTGTTTTCCTAAATAAATAAAAATTATAAAATAATTATAATCTCACAGACATCAATAAGTGTAGGTATTTGGAAAGTGCTATCCGTATTTAATGCCATTATAATTTAAGACATGTTATATCTTCACGTTTGTTATAAGTTATTACTAATCACGATTATTTTATGCTATAGGAGGCATTTCATTGAGAAAATATTTGCACGACGCAATTAGTGGGATTATAAGAGAAATGTGGTGCTAATGAGCTGTTATAATGACGTTTATCCGCCATGACAGGTCGAGTTATGTGGTGCGTCTAGTCGTCTTAGCCTGTATGGGTGAAACAAAAAATCGCGGTCAGAACACTGTGTTTCCATGTGCAAGGACTTCGACTCAATACTCTGGATCAAAGTCGCATGGGTGTATAAAACCTTCATAACCTTGTTCTTTTTTTAGCAATTGTATAATCAATAGAACACCAATTCAACATTTTGAAATACAATTCGAAACTAATTAGATCGCTAATCAGGATATCTTCTACCTATTCTTTAATCACGTTGATTTATAATTATTTGTAATCTTGGAAAAAGACCCTTAATGAATACTCAATACTTCTTTTTTTATTTCCCATCATTTTTTCTCTTTTCCTGGAATATATAGGATATAGGGCAGCTCTAAACTTTCTCACCGCACGCAATCTTGTGCCTCCGTTATTCATTGACCACCCATCATCTTTATTAGACAGCAATGGCTGACTCCCCCGCGTGACGAACGGCACTTGTTTCTTAGGGCCAGATTCAGAGACCGCACTTTGTCTTTACTTTAGCAAAGTCTAGTTATTATCTCTGAATTTGAAAAGTATTTTTAAAGTAATTTTTCGCATGAAAAAGTTTACTTTCATTATTTATTACTACAAAGTAAACTTTTCATGCGAAAAGATTACTTTAATGTTGTTCAAATTCAGAGATAATAACTAGACTTTGCTAAAGTAAAGTCAAAGTGCGGTCTCTGAATCTGGCCCTTAAACTCGATAATCTATACTAATATTATAAAGAGGTAAAGTTTGTGTGTTTGTGACGTTGTAGGGGGTAATCTCTGGTTCGACTGAACCGATTTTAAAAATTCTTTCTGTGTTGAATAGTCCACTTATCGGGGAGTGTCATAGGCTATATAGTATCACGCTATGATTAATAGGAGTGGAGCAGTAATGATATATGTTTACGCGTTTTTTTCGCCGCACAACGAAGTGGGCACGGGTCGGCTAGTAATAATATAAAGTCCACTTGCCATACTGTGGCATAAAAAAAGCTTGCAATAGCTGCCTATCATTAAAATCTAAGCCTTCAAAAGTAATACATGACTTAGTATGCTTTCATCACGAAACAATAGAAAAAATTAGACTCGCACATCAGTCTATCTAATTTTAATAGACCATTAGCACACTACAAAACCATTAAGAAGGCCGTATCAAAAAGTGATAGTTCTCATGCATTTGCAATTTCCTTGCGCCGCAAACCTACTTTATGGTCAATCTATGCTTCAAACTTATCAGGATGTTACCGGATTTTCCAATTTTACACTATTATCTATGACGAATTCCATTTTTAAACTGTGACGGGACCGTTAGAGTTGCCAAACGTTCATTCAAACGAAACCCGCGGTTCAGTCGGTCACGATGCTATCGATTAACATGACATGAATCAATGCTCACGATCGACAAGTTACATTGAAAAGCAAATTGATCCGATGTTATTGACTAACGATTTATCGATTAATTGGGTTAATGTATCAAATAGGTAATGATAAACTGTTTTAGTTTAGTTAACGAGCTGATTGTATTACTATCTAATGGATTATTATTGCTCTTTATTGAGATTACGTGAAGTTAATTTTATTATCATTAGCATATTTTATTACATTTTCTTTTCTACATGTAGTGATCGAGTATGCAATTAAGAATACCTATACTTCTCGATTCGTAAAAGCCGGCTTGTAAAAGTTCACAGATATTGTCTGTACGAAAACAAAAGAAGGAGAACTGACACAAATCTCTACACTAATCCATTGTGGTATAAGTAGGTCGTGTCTCCCACCAGAGGGAGCTCGTAGCAACAGTATGGAGATTAATGGGCAGTTATGATGATGATGATGAATTTTATAATTGTTTTAATGTGATGAATTTGTGTAAGTATGCCACGGTTGCATGAATGGGTACGTTCAAACAATTTAGAGATGCTTTAACGACTTTCTTTATAATGTGCGATTGAATGTAATGATTTGGTAGTTAAGTTAAGTACATTATAATTCGTTTAGTCAATTTATTTTTGTGAATACAACTTATTTAAATAAATGGAAGGCAATGATAAAGCTTAGAACCTATTGTGAAGTGATTTATACCATAGATGACTTAGGTATAAAACAGAGATTGCTTCGCAAGGCAATCTAGATACCAAATAGGCTGCAGTAACAACCACAAAGATACAGTTTACGTTTATGTTTAGACGTGTTAGAATCTTTAGATTGTGGTAGCAAGCAGAGGACTCACGAAAAATTAGCTTGATACTAATCACTTTGCAAAAATGAAAAGTCCCGGGCTAATAAAATATATCTTGGAGCGGTTTGCAACAATTTTAGCACTAATACTTAGTTATAATATTTTCAATAATAATCCTCACACATTCACACATCGGCACCTAGTCCCAAACTAAGCAAAGCTTGTACTATGGGTACTAGACAACGGATAAACACACTTAAATACTTTTTTTTGTAAACGCATACCTACATATTATACTTAGAAAACACTCAGACCATACAAGCAATCATGTTCATACAAAGATTTGCATTGAGCGGGAATCGAGACCTCTGCGCCACAGAGGTAATAGGTCTATTCTATTCTAGTTCCTGAAGTTAAACGCGTTCGAATTCAAAATACAATTAATTAAATTACGCCTACCTAGAGCTACACTATCCCCGCCTTCACCGCGACCTGTTAGCTGTTGGTAAGGAACTAATTTGTCAATGACAAATTTCTGACAAATCGTAGGCGTTAAATTTAATAGCTGTTGGAATATTCTAAGGACTGTACAATACAGGATTTAGTATTTGTTGAAATAAAGTAATTTTGCTTTGTAAATCTGCCTTAATACCTAGTGTAGCGGGGTTACGTTTATGGTCACGTTATCCAAATCTACGCAAAACGACCTTTCTTAGCAACAACAATGCTACTTTCTTGAGTCTGGAGGGCTTTTGACAAGCACTTGGTGTTAGTAAATATGCCTGTACTTATTAAAAATCTCTTGCTTTTGACTATACCGTTATCCGGATAGCGATCTAGATGATATAAAATATATTTCCAAACTGTCTGTCGTCTGGAACATATTAGATTCTAAAAGTACCGCACCATTACCTTCAGTCCATCTAACAAAACCCGTAGTTATAGTTTGAGCAAACTCGGACTCGAGTTTTGATTGAAGTAGCCAAACCCGTAGTCCGGGATTTTTATTACTAACTTGGTTGTGATTCTCCGTTTTGATTTGTTGGTTGATTTGTTAATTAATACTATGTTGTTAATTGGTTTTAAATATTAAAGAAAATCAATGCAATGCAAAAAGTTATTGCTTTTTTAAAGTGCAAGAAATACAAAAAAAGAATA
Organism: Schrankia costaestrigalis; assembly: GCA_905475405.1. Taxonomy (NCBI): domain Eukaryota; kingdom Metazoa; phylum Arthropoda; class Insecta; order Lepidoptera; family Erebidae; genus Schrankia; species Schrankia costaestrigalis. The sequence goes on from FR997838.1 coordinate 12,217,776, forward strand.
ATTATATTAAACAGAAAAATATTCGTATTTTCGAATATTGAATAATGATACTTCCTTGGGATTAACTAGGACTGATACTCGCATTAGCCAAATCCTCAACCGTTATACGTAAAACGATAAAGTTTACGGTAACATAAAGTCTACAAAACCAGACACACTAACTAAGGCGTATAAAACAACCGCTTAAAAAGCATAAAGAATACTGTTAACAATTAATTTCTTTGAATAGGTTTCACGCCTATGTTATGACCACCTACTTGCTTGCAAAAACTAAATTAGTTTTGTGTCAACAAAAAAAATTGACGATATAATTAGTTTGCAGAAAAAACTAACGCTTACTACACTTACTATAGACTAGACCAAACAAGCAGTAGATAATTATAAAAGATTGTTATACAAAATAGTTAGTTAGTTAGTTAATAACTAAGGCATTATATTCATACATTAAATTATTATATCGATCAATAGCAACGGTACCGATCTTGGTGTCTAAAGAATTGCACGATTTCCCCTCGGGGTTATGATTAGGGTTGCCGCATATTGTAGCCAGTATTCCTCTTTGTAGGTATATTACATTATTGCAGTTCGTGAAATTGCAGCAACAGATCATCTTTGCTTAAGGAGGAAGGCTTACAGGTATCACACTGACCAGACGGGCTGGTATAGGGTTTTGTGTCATTTTTCCTTTTTTGCTACATATACTAACCCATAAATAGTACACTAGAAGTGGTTCTTTACAGTACACGGAATACCCCTATCACTTGTATAATTTCTATTTTACTGCTGTAATGAATCCCAAACCAGATGTTTGCTACATCAGATGGCGCTACAGACGCCGTTTCAGACGATACTCCAGACGTCGTTTCATACGACACTCCAGACACAAATCCAGACAGCATTCTATACGCCACTCCAGACGCGTCTAAAGTCTGGATGTCTCCCCAGACAATTTATAAAATTTGGTATGTTGTATTGTTCCAGGACTTCGAGACGTGCGTGCTGAGTGGTGACCGAGAATGCCGGTATATAGAAGGAGAGACTCACGAGGGTATCGGTGATCATCGCAGGCAATCTCTTTTCTTCTGCGGACACGAACCTCAATGCACGTAAGTATGATCGATTATCCTTATAGATATAAAGCGAAACACAGTGAATATTTTGAAATTAGAGCCTTTTTTATAAACCCTTTAAAATATTCAGCATCATATCCTGGGTTCGTTCTAAAATATATTTATTATAGTTAGTTATATCATATCCAATTTAGAATTTTAGATCTACTGGCCGAAAAGGCCTCCACCAATAATGGAGAACAATTTAGCAAACTTACTCCATACTAGCCCACAGATATAAGAACAAGCTAGCCTAATTAGTATAATTATAACATGTTACACATCAATTTTTTCTTTTGTTGTCGTATTGAAGTTAATTTTTATTTATTTTAATTTTTTTTTGTTAATTTTGGCTTTTATGGTACAATTTGGTCTGAGAGCACACATTAAGATGAGATGGCTTGAATAAAACAAAACCGAACAATGATGCATACACTGCCATCTCTATTTTTATACGGGAACTAAGCTGGTTCTTATGTTAGTCGAGGAGTTTACTTCTTCCATTCCGTTCCTTACAAACATGCTGATATATAGGTACAGCGTATTATTTAACATTGTGAAGATCATGATTTTACAAATTTTTCAAAGAAAAAATTGCACAGTAATTATGCTCTGTGTCGCTGACGACTATAACATTCTTGAATTTTTTCGGAACTAACTAACATCTTGGCACGGTGTTATTTTGTAAATCGCACAAACAAGATGTCTTGTTAGGGATTTAATGTGACCCCGTAACCTCTTATGCCAACAAAAAAGGTAATACTTAATCTTAAAAAAAAAAGCAATTGTAAAAATCTGATTTTTATTTATAACAATTTCAGGCCATTCAACACCGTGGAGGCTCTACAACGTGCAAAGCGAGTGGTAGAACAGCAGTATGCCGTGGTGGGCGTGCTTGAAGACCTTAACTCTACACTACTCGCCTTCGAAAGATATGTGCCAAGGTTCTTTGATGGGGCCCTGCGATTGTATTGGGGTATGTTTCATGAATTAAGTATTTTTCTCATTGTGGTATATAGTCCTATGTAATTTAATAGGTACAGAAAGAGGTTTCGGTCCCAACACAATTGTATATTTTTTTAAATAATTGCTCTAACTAGTGTTAAAAGTAAGAACATGACTCGACGCTCGTCCGAGACTCAGAGCATTACTGGCCTGAGAATGAGGCTGAAGTTAGGTTAGGATAACCAACATTTGTTTTATTAAACAAAAAGCAATACAATAAATTAACTTTAATAAATTGAAATGACAGTTTAAATGCTTTAGGACACTACTTTCATTGTTCTTTTTCACTATTCTGTAATTGACATGACATTATTTAATGTTACAGAGGAACTGAACACATTCAACAGAATCAACCGCAACGCCTTCAAGCCGCCTGTATCAGAAGCTGTCAAACAAATGGTCAGAGCCAATTTCACAAGAGAAATAGAGTTCTATGAGTTCTGCAAGCAAAGGTTGCATATGCAACTGAGAGCTCTAAGAGACCCTACCATTACTCTACCTACGACTAGAAGTGGTAGAAGAAGGAGAACGAAGAGATATGGGCGAGTGTAACCTTCGAAAGTGATAGGTTACCCACCCAGTGTACCTAGACTGTTTTAAAGTTTTAGGTAGATAGTTTAAGAGTTACGTGATTCGAAATATATGAAACAGTGGGACATTTTGTTAAGTGCAACTGTTAATTAAGGAATAAATACTTTAATTTAAAGTTAAAGATATGTTTCACAATAATTTGTACTGTATTAAAGATGCCGATCAAAATTTTCCACTTCGATCGAGCTTTGTTGCCTTATTTTTTCATTATTTTATACAAAACATTTTTTGAGATCTTTTTGTAAGCATTTTGTTTTATTTTATTACATAGAAGAGCGGAAATCTGGCTGAATAATCATATTATTATGATTTATGTTGGGACAGCTTTTGTTTAGAAGTATTATTGTACACAAGTTGCTATTAATGTAACAAATACAAAATAACATCCCGCAAGAGCACGTCGTAAAAAGAAAATGCAGTTTATATTTATAAACGCCTACTGAAGTTATAATAGCAACATTCTAGAGAACGGAACGCTATTGTGAAACCAACAGTGTAATGAGTGCACCATAATGAATATGTATTAACGAAAAATTGCTGTAAAAAGTACCTGGTAAATATACTTACCATTAGATGTCTTTCGGTTTATTTTGCCGGGTGATTATTTCTCTAAAGCCCGATTTACACATCGACAAGTACAGTAGGTAGCGAGTTAAGTAGTACCATAGTTGTTGATTAAGTTGATTTGAATAGATATCTATCCTATTTTTTGGCGAGTTCAGTACGAATTAGCCCCCTTTCTCGCGTCTCGCCAACTTAACTCGCCTAGCTGTACTTGTCGATGTGTAAATCGGGCTTAATAGAGTGGCTTCTGCCGCCACCAAATACCCAATAAACTGTTTATACAGCCGCTATAAAAAGAAATTTTAATTGTGACTATTTATTGTACTATGTTATAATTAAGTGATGTCCATATTGTTTGTAAGTAAGTGCTTTAGTACATACGTCTTTATTTAAGTGTATATTTTAGTTTAAGTACTTAGCGCCTGTTTTACTTTACTACTTAAAAATATATTTGTTATTTTGATCACGAAACATTTTACAACAAATTGTATAGTAGCCAAGATGAATGATTGCTTCTAATAATATATGAATTTTGATAGTGTATGTTAAAAATTGTTCTGAATGTCATTGTAAAGAAGAACATGTCCTTATTATTTATAATGTGTTCTTTTAAAATCCTTAATGTGTATGAAACTGGCAGCATACAAACGAAAGTACCATAAAAAAATAAATTATTTCTGTTTTAAAAAAGTTTGTAAAAGTTTGCTTTATTCCACTAAAAGAGCTATTTGCACTTTTATTTTAGTATTTTGTATGTATTAAGTTTTATTTTCTTGATCTGTTTGATGCCCTGTACCTAATGCTGAGTAAGTTATTTATTAAAAATATCGAATTAAAGTGTTATTGTGATATATTTCGCTTATTTTATAAGATTGTCTTATTAAAGTAATATATTATTTTGATTAATTTGTATTATTTTTACTATGAGATAAGCTACTTGCTGAGATATGACCAAAACATACATGAAATGTTTAAAAAAAGTTGGTAGGTTTTGCCAAAAATGACTATTGGGAAACGTTTTCTTTCCTTTTGTTTTAAAGGAACAAACGAGTACCGAACTAATAGCTCAACAATGGCACACCACACCCAAGCTGCATTTTCACGGGCTACTTCAGCTTGCCAAATTTACACTTTTTCACACTACTGAAAAAACCTACCACTAAGGAAACTACGTTATCTGTTTTGTAACCGTTTATTTTTCGAATAGTACTTTTGTAAATAGCTAGGCTATTATGCTGGTACAATATATAATCCGTGTGGTGACGGAGTAAGAATACAATATGTCACCACCCCATCTCATCCCATGGGTGTCGTAAAAACCGATTAAGGGACTATCCGTAAATATTATCTTTACGAAATAAAAAGAAGGAAAACTTGAAATTAAACCCAATCCGTCTAGCCAGCGTGGTATTAGTAGGCCAAGTATCCCTCCGTCACGGGAGGAGGCCCGTCCCTGCAGTGGGACATTAATGGGCTTTTATGATGAATATATATAAGATCTCCTATACGACATCCACATGGGGTTGTTCTTAGTTCCTAACCATAGAGATAAGGTCCAAAGAGACTTATATTCATGTAAAAACAACATTCTTAATAGTCTGGTTTACTAAATGAGGTAAGAGCAGGACCTCGGTGCAGGATAATACTAAAATATTACTCACCCTCTATTACTTACCTAATTTAATGTTCTAGTAATACATATTCACGGAAATCTCTACACAGCCCCGTCTGTTTCTACAGTAAGCTAGGCTTAACCTGCTTGTGTTATAGGTAACAGAACAACGGAACTACTTATATACTTTTTTATTATTGTAAATACATACGTAATAATATTATTCATTGAAACACTCAGACCATGTTCATGCACACAAATATTTGCATTGAGCGGGAATCGAACCCGAGACCTCTGCGTAGCAGTCATGTTATATAACCACTACGCCACAGAGGTCGTCAAGTAATCACCAAGTTATTCTTTAATCAGAAGATAATCCTGAGTATACTTACAAAACGTAACTTCATGGGCTTGTAAGAATTCTGTTAAGGGTCGTTATAGCAGGTATATGCATGGTATAACAAAATGCGAATATTAAGCGTATCCCTGTTACGAAACCTCCAAGTAAATCCTCGTACCAACTTGTCTATTTTAACCAAAATAAGTTTTCCTTCTTTTTTTTCTAGTGTCTATTATTTTGTTGTGCCTCCATAATCTCATTATACCACATCACCACTTTGGTCATCAAAATTTAATATAGATGCAGATAATGATGAAAAAGAAAATTAACCAACCCATATTATCTAATGATTATTGAAACAGGTGTACAGTGTACGTACTTTTGTAAGACATAAGGCTGAAATAGGTAAAAATGGAATAAGTATTTTGCATATTTAAACAATTGTTTTAGTATTACGAATATTAATTTATTAGGTAGGTATTTATTATAAAACAGGAGTCAATTATAAAGAATAATTAAAATTATAATAGTTCGTATGGATAGAATTCAAATCTTTATAAAATTAATATGGCCACATTTTAAGAATTCAGGTACATAAATAAAATAAGAAAGACGGCCCAATAAATAAATTATGATATCTCTTAAAAGTAACAATAATTTAATTCCGTAGTTCCTAATAGTCTCATTTATTAAAATCTCAAAACTGAATCAACAACTGGCTATTATTTATCAGTTCTTACATTTCATGTATGTCATGATACCGTTATTAAAAAATATGTATAAAATATAATTATATCCATATTATAACATTCATATAAAACATTTTAAGCTGGCTACACACAGGCGTCGCCACTGTAGGAGGCACGGAGATTGTGGCAAGGTTGTGGTCTCTTTGTGACTTTATCTTCATATTAAAGCCACATAGCTCACTGTAACTACAAATTCTCGACACTTTGGCGGTCACCTTTGTGTAGCCTAACTTTCATAATATTATTATTATTCGCATAGCTTTACACTAATAATATTTTATTTAATTAACAATTTCTCAGACATGTTCTGCCCTACATTAAAAATACATTGAAACTTTACAACGATCTAACAATTGATAGGTATTCTGTCAACATAGACGCTATATCAAGACATTAAAATAACATAATATCTACAGTTCGTAAAGGATTTATGTGAATAAAATCTCTCTATCTAAGTGATACTCCTAGTTAGACAGTTTATTGCTATTACAAACATCTAATAATGTCGTATATAAAATTGTATTAAAATATTATTTAATTAATATCATTCAGAATTCATCTCTCTCAATATTTACAGGAGCGCTCGTTCGCGGCACACGACGTTCTACATCACATATTATTGTCCTAGGGGGACGCTAATCTACATTTATATTAACATAGTACAAAAACAAAATAATATAATGTACATTAAATTGAAACATCGCTACTACAAAATGGCACTCTGAGAACGAGTCGCACACTCGTCGCGTTTTATCTACACCTAGTCTAAATTATATCACAAGTACGCTTTACAACGTTTAGCCTCATCGGAACAGGACTCGGTCAGCTCGCACGAAGAGCGGGCCCCGAGCCCCGCGCGGCGCGCCCCGGCCTGCCGGTGCAGCCGCTAGTCTATCACCTGACTCTGTTCATGCAGGAGCGCACACTAGCGCCTCAGTAAAACGACGGGTGCCACTCTACTGTCGGGTGCAGTGGACCGGGAGCCGTAGCTCCCGTTACCGCTCCTAACGCCAAGCAGTCAAAGCAATAGTTGGCTCCGCTGTTATTATCCCAGTATTGTTGGCCTTTACAAAGGAATCGAACAGCTAACTCGAGTCTCTGTCCCGATGATATCGCTGGAGCGTACAATACAAATTGGAATCTGTCGGAGAACCCGTCGCACGATCCCTGAACGTACGTTGCCTGTAGATCCGAGTACGTTTTCCATCTATTCATTGTGTAGCGAATGTTTACAGTCTTGTGAAAGTCGAGATTTCTCACACGCACAGAGCCGCACACAGTGACGTGGACACCGTCACATACTCGCGCACTCTCTAAACTTACGTTGAAGGTTTCGAGTCTGTCGGTGATCTCTCGCGGTAGTTGGAATAACGGCACTAATGTGAGAGCACCGAGGCGAGGCGGAGTTCTCACTGGTGGTGCGCTCTGTACATCACATCCAGTGAGATCATCAAAGGCAGACTTAGGAATTACAGGAATTTCATCCATAAAAGTTTTTACATCTGCTAAATCGAGTCCTAGGACGTCTGCAAATCGTACGATTTTCTTGCGACCGGGCGTACCGGGTGGCGTTTTTCCCGTTTTGAGTGAAGAGCATCGTCTAACACGTTGAGGACGATCATCTTCACCCTCTACCTCGGTATGATTTTCGTCACTATCGTCTATCACCTCCGCACTTAATAGAGTCGGCTCAATTTCTGGCACTGGCGATAATTCTTTTTCAATAGGAACTTCACTGGTTATTATTTCTAGAGGTTCCCTAATAATTTCGTTGCTCGAGTCTTGCTTTTGTGTTGCTTCCAGTTCAGGGGTTTCTTGCGGCACTTCCTCATCATACGGGATTTCCACTTCTTCGAGAGACGAGTTTTCAATATTTTCTGTGATATTATTTTCGCATGGAATATCATTTTCGTTTTGGAAGACTTCATCGGTACCTTCTGAAGGTTCACTTTTTGCAGATTTAAATTCAGAATCACTGTCCAATGTTAAATTTTGAACAGTAGGTAAAATTGGTAGCCGGTCTGTTTCTATTGCGCTTGATGGTCTAACAACACAGTCAACTTCATCGAAGCTGTTATGGCGTGCACAACCTTCAAATGTGATAGCAGAATATAATCGTTTATCAGTGTGACCATTTTCCCGAGGTATTGGTTGTAACTTCACTGGTGAACAGTCAGTGTAAAAAGCTGTAGAAAATCTGAAACCATTTTTTCCTTTATCCGGCTGTTGTAATAAGAGTTTGGTTTGATCCTTTTGTTCTGGTTCATTTTCAACATCATAAAAAGGTGGCTCGATGTCTTCTGTGGGCGACCGTTCCGTGAAAACAGGTTCATCATCTTCTACAGGACTAGAGGGGCTCTCACATTCAAGTTCGAAGTCGTAAAAGGTATCGAGTTCCCGTTGATTTGTAGACGTAGTGGATCGATGTGCTGTGGAAGGGTCTCTTGTGAGCCAGTTGTTGTCAATGTCGTCGTTGTGTGCACTGCCAAGGTTGCTGAGACGCGAATGCAAATCGCGTGCAAACGCTGCTGCACGTCGGCCACACGACATCGGCAACAGCGATGTCAATCCGCACTGCGGCCCGGAACGATCACCACTCATCTGCGTCTGGAAGAATAGAAAAAAACACTATAAGTATAGGTATACAATGCAATTTATGCAGGCAAAAAATTTAATATAAAACGAGTCCTGCTTATACTTGTTTATTTATAATACGAAGGTGACCTGGATGGTTATTTTATCAATTTTGGCACGAAAACAGATCGTAGTATAAGTGCAAGTGTTTAAATACACACAATGCAAGAATTTTACATTTGCAGCTTGCATTAGTTATATTTTAAACGACGAAAATGTGTCTTACTGTGAGTGCTCAAAGTATATTTTGATGTGTGTCCACCAGTACGAAAGTCAGACAATGATTGTGTTATTGTCAATATGAATTATTATTATTTATTTTCATAATTAAGAAACGAAAGTTATATTCATAAGCATGTTAATGACCTAGTGAAACTTGGCTTACTACGATTGGTATAGGGTTTCATGTCAAGTTTACTTCTTTTGGTTTGGATAACGTTCAATGCTTTGTACCGATCAAAAATAAAAGCGGCACTAAAATGCTGGCGGTAAATACCAATAAGATAACATTACCAAGATAGTGCACTTAAAAGGTATAATGTATTTAAAGAATTTGTGCAAAATTATGTAAATATAATGTCGTGTGTTCATAAGCTATTTACTTCTTGCTATCACGTATGAAAGTTGAATGTCAAGTGTGAACGACCTCGATAAGATAATGAAATTACACTGGTTTTGCTTGTGATGAGCCCCACTGCTGATTATAACTACCTAATGTTTGTTTAAGGTAAGTAAACACTGGCAACCGATACGGTAACTAATTATAATTTTGCCTAAGTTTTTCGTATCAAAGAAAACAAATAAATGGAGTGATCCATCAAAGTTTCGTAAATTATTATCTCTACAAAAGTAAAAGGTGAAAACTTAAGATAAAACCCCATAATAGGTAATTCATCTGTCCAGCTATGTAATAGATCAAGTTACGTCACTAGCAGACTCATCTTTGTGTAAGTAATTAATGATATATCTGCGCTAAAAATGTAATTTTAAAATATATGATACACCGCATCGGTAAGAAAAAATGCCGTTTCCAAAAGCAGACGTGTACCGATTTTACGCAATTTCATTTAGATGATTTTAAAACATTAACCCCATATTTTTGTAAAAGATAAAATAATAACTATTATAAAATTTTTAAGGCGCTAACTAGGCCCTTTAAACAATACTTATTTTTTTTTCAAATTGTTTAAGAAATTACCGAGTTCTGAAGAAAGAACCAAACATTAAATGACTAACCCCCGGTTTCTGAATGACTGATCATAGTTTTGACACTTGATTAGTTGATTTTTACTTGATCAGTCATCTTCTTCCCATTTTGGAATTGGTTAAATATAAAATCAACGAACTTCTAAAACGATTTCTAGGCGACTACTGATGATTTTCTATGACGATTGGTTGCGTAATAATTATTATTCCTTGACCAAAGTTCCACCCACGCTTTTCATGGCTATCTCTATTTTCTACAGGAGTGACGCACTGATGTCCGTCAGACCACTTGCTGACCCATTTCAAAGGTAGACACATGTGTCACATAACCTTGACCCGAATTGCTTTTTTTGTACTCTCAAAATATGTTATTATAAAGTTAAGGATTTCCAATTAGTAAACGTAATTTTTTACATTATTTACCTTAAATATAGATTTAAAATAGTTACCGTTTTTAAACTTTCGCAATTACTATCTATACCAACATGACACTATTTTCTAAATCGGCGCAGAGGGACTGCTTATTTATTATACCCTCTATACATGTGTAAAACCAGATATAGATTTTTTTTAAATAATGACTAGATAATCCATCAGAAGTATCCTAAGAGAAAAGTCTTAAGCCTTAAAGTGGTCATTTCCACTTGTATAGTAATTGCGTTTGTGCATCTGCGTTATTCCTTGGCTCAGATAATCAAAGACTTTCATTGAAAGGAAATCAATCCCAAAACATCTTCGCGGCACTAATCCCCTACCAACAGTTATCGTCGTACCTTGTGTAGAATGTTTCCATTAAGAGGCATTAAGTCCAATCCAATACATTGAACGATCGACCGATATACTATACATAATAAGCTCCCAATCACGTTCAATTTAAGTAAATTATAAAGGTCAAACAATTTTTAATATGGCGACAGTACTTTTATTTTGATTTGTTGTCGCGAATACAAGCAACAAGTAATAGTAACGTCCTGTTATTGTCTTTAAAATTGAACTAAATTAAAGTGAACTGTTACGTAATTGAATTGAATGTCTTGTACATAGTTGACGTGAGAATGTGTAAGAGAGTGACTGAACTAGTTCTTGTAACTATTTACAAGTGTTTATTTTTACACCTACAATAAACTGTGTACCTAGATTGTCTTATTTTGTATAGAGCTGTTAAAGCTTCCATCAAGCTTTTCACCAATGAATCTTGGACTCTCACACCGTGTTAGTTGCAATGAAAAAAGTTTACGAATTCTATCTAAAAGTCATTCGAACACAATTGATATAGGTGTACAAATTCATTATTTACTTAATTTGTGAAAATAAATTTTCTTCGTATTGACGAACTGTGCTTTTACTTAGGTAAGTATACCTACTACACTTTAAAGTAAGTAATATTTTTTGTACTAGGCAATCTTTTTTTATGATGACCAGAAGTTTAAAAAAATACTGAGTTTATACTCAGTAGGTAAGTATTCGTCTTTATAGACGGCCTCTCGACGCCCTCATATTTTAAAGTATTTAACTAGAATATTATGAATATTTGTCGCCTTCATAATTCAGATACTTTAAATGATATTATGAATGTATCTAACATGTCAAGAATATCGGAAGTTAGTATTACGTTGTTTCGCAAGAGTACTGATGTGCCAAGATATTTTGTACGTCATAGTTACGCGGGTGTAACAGCGCATCTGGATGGTCACGCTCAAACGACCGGATGACGACCGTTCCATTGGCTATTGGGAGACAAACTATTTTAGATTTGTTTAGACAAGTCTCAGCTTTATAAGATTCTAGTACAAAAAAAATTAGAGCTTGCTAGGAAACTAGATTTTATCGATTCATGTAAAATTAATTTATTTGAAGCAAACCAGGTAGTAGGTCTTTATTTTTAGGCAGGAGGCTGCTAGACTAGGCCACCGCTGATGCTGCTTAGGCTAGGCCACCACTGATGCTACTTAATTCACCTCCAAGCAGAAAAGCTACTGTGTTTTCTTAAACAGGTTGCAGTAGCCAGTGAAATTATAGAGCAATAGGACATAAACAGCTTGTATCCTAGCGTAGTCAGCTTATCTATGCTCAGTCTGGCATTGCAGACCTCCATGAAGTTACCCCTTACTGCCAGCATCGTGTCACACCTATTTATTATTCATTGTAAATTTTATTATTAAACGTATACGACACAGACTTAAAGTTCCATAAAATACAATGATTAAACCACGTGCAAAATAACATGACTAGTCATGTGATGCAATATGTTTTAGGAGATTTAATTTTAAAACAATATTCATCACTCATACGTAATGATACTATATGTGGGCTGAGTGACGTCATATAGTCACATAGACATAATACAACTAAGAAAAACTTTCGTAGCAAAACTGAAAAGACTTTCTTAGTAGCGCTGCGGTCTAGAAAGCAGTTCCAATGCGAGTTTGTTTATGCAGTCCACAAAATGCTGTGCTCTTAACCAAAACCAATCCGCGTAGTATAATTAGGCCTGCAGGGAAACATTTTAGGCTGTTACGAATAACAAAAATACTCAATAAATTTTAATTTTTATTATGCTAAGTTAGTCACAGAAAAACGACACAAGCTTTTGAAAAGGTACCAAATAGAACTATCGTGTGCCTGCATTGAATTCTTGCAACGGACGAATACAATTTTTTTAGAACGAATCTAGCGCACTTATTAGCTAGACTTCTGTACCTATATCTGTTTAGTGACCGCTAACAAAGATTATATTTACAAATCGTAGGAGGGTACATTTTCAGTTAAATATACCTAGTCTAGCCATAAATATTGTTACGAAGAAAAAACATTTTTTTTTATTGCAAATAATATTTATTACTTTTACAGTGTGTTAGTTTAATACATAAATATAAAACAATTCAAAATATAAAAAGCTTATTCGAAGTGGTCTCCATTGGCTGCAACACAGTCCTTTAAACGTTGAGGCCAGTTATCAATAGAAGCACGCACTCTTTCCATGGGAAAATTCTTCACTGCCAATCGTATGGATTGTTTTAGGGACTCCAAATTATCATGGCGTTTAGAGCAAGCCATACTCTCTAAAACTGACCATAAATCATAATCCAGCGGATTAAGATCGGGACTAGACGACGGCCAGTCTTCAGCTCTGATGAAGTCCGAAACGTTCATTTCCAACCAAGACTGCGTGGACCGAGCTTTATGACCCGGCGCTGAGTCTTGTTGGAAGGACCATACTTGGTTATTGAACATGGTGTTGTTAAGGGGTTTAACTACCTTCTCAAGAATGGTATCTTGATACACTTGTGCCGATGTTTTGATACCTTTTTCACAAAAATATGGCTCAGTCACTCCTTCATAGCTAACACCCCACCAAACCATCACTGAAGTCGGATAATGCCCACGTTGCACTCTGTCGACTAATTGGGAAGCTTCCTTAGAGCTTTGAGCATAAATACGGTCATTTTGTTTGTTAAAATGTTGCTCAACTGTAAAGATTTTCTCATCCGTAAACAAAATTTTTCTGTGACCTCCCTTTGCGTACCGCTTCAGTAGTTGCTTCGATTTTGACACCCTATTCTTTTTTAAATTATCAGTTAAAAAATGACCAGTGCGTCTCTTATAGGCTGCAAGTCCTAAGTCATCTTTTAAAATGCGTGACATGGTTCTGGGTGCTATCTTCATCTCCCGAGATAAAATCTTTTGCTTTCGGACAGGATTTCTTCGAATTCTTTCCCTTACTGCTTTGACCACCATTTTCGTACGAACACTACGTGGACGGCCAGATCTTTTTCTGTCACAAACAGAGAAGGTCTCATTGTACCTATTAATAGCCCGGTACACAAACATTTGACTAATACCAAGCGTATGGAGAGTTTTAAAAATTACATTCGGCTCCATACCAACTTTGTGTAATGCAATCACAGCGATTCGGTTTTCTTTATCACCCCACTCCATTTTAATATAGCAAAATATTGTACAATGTATTGGCGCCAAAATTAGAAAATACAATGAACAATCGTATAAAAATGACAGATTCCAAATTCAAATGTAATATCTTTCTTATTTTTAATTGTAACAGTATTTATGGCCAGACTATGTAGTTCAGTAATGCATCAATGGTCAGTCCGCCATTATCCAATCAGTGCGAGCCGGTCACCGCTCCGAGCTTTGACGCCATTCTTTATTGTTCATAAATTACGTTCAAGTCAATTTTCATAATATATTATACTAGTATACACACATGATTGCAAGACGCAATAAAGAGTTATAGATCCTAGGTACTTACTTATAGAATTCAGAGAAAAAGTTTTATTTTAAAACCCTTGTGATGTACCTAAATCTTTATGTGCATAAACATTTATGTCCATCCTCACGAAGTCTTAAAAAAAACCGTAAGTAGAACGCTTGAAAGAGTTAGGACATTGAGATTTAGATGTTCTTCTCCTTTACTCTTACAATTTTAGGACACTACTACTAAAGTCTTTATACCAAGGAAAAGTAAGTATGATAAACAGGAGGTAAGTATAATAGATCCAAAATGTCGAAATGCAGGGTGTATGGTTCTCCATAAGAAACAATATACTAAAAGGAAAGCATCTTCAATTTTCCTCCATATCTGTCTGATAAATAATTAATATTAAATACTTACATAATACAATTATCGGACAAAATACTTTACTATCTAGTATTCAAACATTAAGTAATTAATTACCGCACTTTTATAAACATAGTCGTACGATGTTATTCACTAGAATCGCAGGTGATTGCAAGGTTATTTAGTGTAAACAAAGAAAGTACTTGTTTATTTACGATAAGGTATTTAAAAAAATATAGATAAAAATGTCACAAATATGTTAAGTATACATTTATAGTATTTATTTATACATAAAGTAGCGAACTAAGACCCTTTTTAGCTGTCATAAAACTTGTTAAAGATTGGGTAAAGTACAATGTCACTTCAGAAAAAAAAAAGAAGCCAACTACAATAATAACTCCACGAGGTATAAGTATACTAAGTTTACATTCATTACTGAAGGGGGCTTGTCCCTATAGTCTCGGTTAAAAGTCGGCTGTTTCAATACATTTATGCAATACTAATTTGTTTTTGTTTAAAAGCGTTTCTAGGGCTCTTTAGCGCCGCCAATTTAAAAAAAAACATAATTCGCAAATAGGATAAATAATGTTAAATATTGATAACAAAGTCTTGAGTAAAAGCAATAAATGTTTTTCAATCAAATAAATATTGCATTATAAACAAAAACGGTCGTTTTCTTTTTCGAATGCGAAATTTAACTAATTGAAAAACACACGAGCCACGTAAAGGCCCTTATGAGTGCATTCAAGTGGTTTATAAAGTTACTACTACTATTTACGGTAAACTTAACAACAGAGTTTTTTTAAATGACGTTGGTTTCTAGCATGAGCTTTACGCTTGTGTGCTATTAAAGCTCCGACTACCTCTTCCTTAGGACACAAGTTGTTTTATCCTATAGTCCTGTTATTTAACTAGTCACATTACCCTGCCGCTTAATCACAGTTGGACACTAGAACTTGGAGGTAAATTAAACGAGCACAAGGGGCACACCAAGTAGGCCTTTTGCTAAAGACTTGTACAAAAACGAATACCATCAATTTAAACAGGCCATACGTACTATAAGTTACTTTTAACCAGTTCTTTGAAGGATACCCTAATAAGGTTTTATTAGGCTCATTGACTGCAACTATGTTTATAATTAACTAAAGGTTATTTTTGTACCGTGAGTATGTGGCTGTTATGGCATTTCGTAATTAATTACCTGCTTCGACGGCATTTCAAATATTATGGAGAAAGTGTACATCAGTCCTTATATAAATGCAAAGTTTTTTTTTTAAACCACCACTTGTGTAAACATAGTTTGTATATTTTATGGCATGTTTGTCCTGAATGTCGATATATTGTAACCGGGTCCAAAAAGAGAAGTAGGTTTTCAATCGATATGCATAATGTTTTTTTTTAATCTCTACAGAAACGCATTGGTATGTTATTTAAACTTTTCAAAGAGATAATATTTGCTAATTTAGTCTCCATTATTTGCCTTCCACGACACCAAAGGATAAAAAGTAGTGGTGAATTTTTGCATTCAAGTCCAACACTTCACGAACCGTGAATATTTTCTTTACGAAATAAAAAGAAGGAAAACTTGAAATTAAACCCTATACCAATCCGTCTGGCCAGCGTGATATTAGTAGGCTAAGTATCCCTTCGCCACGGGAGGAGGCCCGTCCCTGCAGTGGGACATTAATGGACTGTTATAACTTCACGAACCGAAATATTATTGGATAATAACTTTCTCAAATAATAATAACTTAATCTAATCCTACCTATCAGGCAGGCGCCTGACCCACGATAACTCTGCCTAATTTAAACAAAATTGAGGTCTGTTTTTAAAACGGAGATAAAGATAAATCCCGAGTGCTTTTGTACTTCATCACATGAGATAAAATAAACAAAATGTTTATATTCAGTAAAGATATTCTGATTTCTGTACAATGAATGACGTATGGAATATCTGAAGAACAATGGAAAGAATTTAAACCGTTCGGACCAGATGCCTTGCCAGTTTGTTTCTTCAAAAAATTCTGCCCTTGTTGGCAAAATACTTGAAAAAAAGTGGTAGAATAACGCTTCTTGGACACGTCTGGTAGTAAGTAGTAATGTTTTAGCTGAAGAACTAAAAAATATTAATGCGGACCTCAAACAACCAAGTTTAGAACATACTCCTTGTTTCAATGTCGATAAAAAATGTGTTTTAGGTTAGCTATAACTTTTTAAATATAATTTGAAAATTAAACTCTAGTGGTTTAAAAAAGATAGATGTTTTGGTTCAACCTGTTATTAGGTACCTACCTACTTGAATTTCTTTGGTATAGCATTAGCCTTTATGAATAATTTTCGGCACATTTTTAGGGGCCAACAACAACAACAAGTTGAATAACCTATTTATATAATATTATTCTAATAAATAAAGATAAATAACATGGTATATGTTACATATTATGTATAACACAGGAATTAGAAGTGCGTACGTCATTTATAAGGAGCTCAATGAAGAAGTTAGATAAGGGCGGTCATTGAACCTAGATAAGTTATAAATGCTGTGTGTCGTATGTCCTAAGTGTTGCCAATGAGTCTATTGTGCGATTTATTGTATTTAGCTTGCACTTAGACTGTTATATAATGTTATTTTTATTGATTACCTACTCACCTACTTAAAGAAGAGCTCAGCCGTTTTTCAAATATAGAGGTGTGCCTCCTTTTTTATGCGAATCCAATTGTCTATTCCAAATTTGATTTAATGTTTCGAATTTGAACTATTTTTACGCATTTTTAGTTACAAATGAATATGCAATCTCCTTGCACATAGACATAGCAAAATTAAATAGCTAACATTGCTCTTTGCTACAAATAGTGAACAACACATTTTTAGTAAATTACTCAAAAGTAAAATTTGAGTTCGAAATTTATAGTTGAGATTATAGGAAGGTGAAATATCAAAACGCGTGTAAAGGTACATAGTCCAAAACAACCAGATATTAAAAATATGGACTGTAATAGAGCTACGTTCTTCGTGTGGTGACGGAGTAAGGATACAATATGACACTACCCCATCTCATCTCACGGGTGTCGTAAAAACCGACTAAGGGACTACCCGTGAATATAATCTTTACAAATAAAAAGAAGGAAAACTTGAAATTAAACCCTATACCAATCCGTCTTGCCACCGTGGTATTACCTAGTAGGCAAAGTATTCCTCCGTCATCCGAGGAGGCCTGTCCCTGCAATGGGACATTAATGGGCTGCTATGATAAAACTACGACATATCTAATGGCGATGTTTGTGATAAGAATCAGAACATTAACTAGTGCACCACAGAAAATACACCAAAACTATATTTCATAGATATTCTCAACACAAACATGTTTTGTAAATCCACTAATTAATTATTAGATATGCATAGATGACGCTTGTTGCTATGTTAAAACATATCAAAATAATTAAATACATGTTTGCTCTTATTTTTATTATGAAATAGTTGGCAACACAGAAAATATCAGCAATAAAATGGCATATCGAAATCATTCCATAACTATACAATATCGTACGTTTTATATAATCTGATTTTGTAGTACTCAAAAGATAAAATAATAAAAGAAAATATAATAAACAAGCTTTATCTTTGTGAAAGTGACACACGTTAAAACAAAATAAAAATATATAAAAAAGTATTTAATCCTAATGATAAGAGTTAATGGTCAGAATGTCAAATCAGTAAAAGATAAGGGAATGTCAACTTTTCATTAATAAATTATTACCAAATAATTGACTATACAATTTGATGTGTTAATTACTGTTATTAAATATTATGTAAATATAACTAATATACCTATTAATTAATTGTCAATGGACATCGACATAACAACAAATCGAAGTCAATGGAAGATCTCAGATTATGATATACTTATATAATGTCTAGATTTTTCTGTTACTATGTAATAATTATGGGTACCTACCTAATTATGTTGTGCTCTATTTTTGTAGTTAGACACTTACATTGCTTTCTTTTTCTAACAGTGTATTTATTATTAATAAGTCAAGTAATTTAAAAATCTGGAATCTAAGGTCAAACTGTTAATAATTTATAAAACAAGTTCTAATAGAATAACCATTGAACCGAGTTTTAGATGAATCAAAGAAATTTTAAGTAAGTTGGTAAGTATATGACTTTTAGTAAGGGTTTGTAATTTTAGAGGGTAGGATAGAACTGATAATGTGAGGACACCCCTCACACGGTGGACCGACGACCTAGTTAGGACGGCGGGAAGCCGATGGATGAGTGAGGCATAGCACCGCACAAGGTGGCAATACTTGGAGGAGGCCTATGTCCACCAGTGGACGTCGATTGGCTGATATGATGATGATGATGATAATGTGTATGTTGTAAAAGTGTTTATCGATGGATGTTTGTTAATCTTTCCAGAGAAAACCACAGGTCGGATAATGTAAATATTTTTAGCACGTAATTTGAATAGCTTATACATCAGAGTAACACATAAATGACATACACGAAAGTAAAACCATATTTATAATTTTTTGTTTCAATTGAAATTAGACTGAAAGAAAGTAAAATCTTACACTCTATATTGCATTCATAATCTAACAGGTAAATATAATAATTGTTATCATTTATCTCACTAAATCGTGTCTAAATAATCCTTGACATTCGCATTACTACTTCAAGGTTATTCACTGGTACCGTTATTTGCGTGTAAAATATACATCTGTCAAAATGACATTTATTATTGACTGCAAGAACAAGTGGCAGACAACGGACGTGACTCTGTCTTGTATTTAGATTAGATAATATTATACACATAACAACAATACAACGAAATAACTTGTTTATAAAGAAATGTTTAGATAAAAAAATACACTTACTGAATTATCTACCGGTGTTGCTCTTAATATGAGCAATTAAACAGGTTAGGAAAAGTGAGAGAAACAGAGGGCATGTAGCGGTCAACTCGTCTTACGTAAAGGTGTGTGCGTAACCAAAGCATTTATTACACACGTCCATAGAAAAAGTATAAACACATTTTGTAACACAATGAATGGAAATAGTGAAACTGATTGAAACTTCTTTACCTCACAACAAGACAGCACTTCATATTACACGAATTTTAATGATTTACTGTTTATTTAACGAAAATACACTTTTTTGTTTCAGTAGTCTTTATCACTGGGTACACGATTATTCATATCATAGGCGTAACACATTATGCTTTCATTACTAAACACTTTGATATTGTTGATAAGACAACTCAGTTTTAGATACAAAATATTTGAATTGACTTTGAGTAAAATGGACGAAAATTTTTGAATATTAATTTTTGTCAAGATTCTAAATCAAGCGCGAATGGCAAATGTTTGTATAGTCGTCGAAAGCCAATGAATATTCCAACAAGGTTGATTGAACTTTGTTTTTGAATTTTATACCTTATTCAAACTTGAATCTAATCGACTAAAAAGAAAGTATTAAAGGAAATAATAGGATAATTAAATCAACTTTTATTTTTTCAACGTTTAACTTTGTGAAAACGAATCCAGTCTAATGTTTTCCTCATTCATCGGAATCTCGTCGTTTTTATCAGAGTATATCTGTCGCAGGGAAATGAGGAAACCAGGGATTTCACGAAATCCCTAGGGATATGACGAAATCCCGGTAAATGTCGAAACGCCTTGCACTTCGGCGGCCGCTGCCGCGGCACGCTCGCTTCGCTCGTTCGCCTCGTGCGTTATGGTCACAGTTCTAACCTAACCTAACCTACAGAAGTTGGAATACTTGTGTTTTTTAACCTACAAACAAAAATATGAGCATTTCTTTTCTGGTAGAAACGGCATTTTCGTCATTTACCGGGATTTCGTGATATCCCTAGTGATTTCGTGAAATCACTGGTTTCCTCATTTCCCTGCGACATATCCATTTGCCAAAGCAGTTTATCATTTCCTTCTGATTAATTTCGGTACGGGTCCTAAGAGGTTTAAGTTTTCTTCTCTAACACTCGTGGAGTATTATGCTTGTCGCTTATGCAAAGTCCCGCTATTAGTGCTTAATTACAGGAATCTTACTTTTGGAAAAGTGTCTAAAATAAGTTACAACTTATTTCGCCTTTCTGCTTCAACGGCCTTATATTCATTTTGATTAGTCTTACTAATTCTAAATGATTAACTTCCCTGACTAATTTAAAATACTAATATCGACCGTTCAATGTCGTGAATGAATTAATTAAAACAATGCAATTACTAAAGCAAGAACGTTCTAAGCCATGACAGTTGTGGTCGTGACTTTCACTTTATGAACTAAAATAGTGTCCAGACGTCAGTTGAACGTGTGGAACAAAATCACGCGCTTGGCACTCTACCTATTACATATTTGCTTTAGCTATGTCTTCTCTCAGCTAACACTAAAAGCGCTTGAGCAATGTACTGTCGACAAAATGAGAATATTCGATGATGTGAATGTGGTTAATATGCTGGATTAACTGTCAATCCTATATATCCGCGTGGTATATAATCACACACCATTCATCCCATAGGTGACGGAAAATACTAAGGGAATATTCGTAGTAATTTCCAAGAAAGTAATGAATCAATAGCCTATCGAAGTCCACGGCTGAACATAGACCATTTTTGGAAAGTAAAATTGGCTCAAAACCAATGCGTCTAGTGGTATTAGAAGAAGCCCTAGTTCTTCTCCGCCATGGGAAGAGGCATGTTCTTACTTTAGATGTAAAAGTGTGTGTTAGATAATATTTTCGATAGGAAAAACAATTTGCTGACCGTACTATTGATGTGCAAACAGAAAGGCGTGCACTTCACGGCACTTCCTACTCTTAGAATTTGGCAAACTAGTAACTAAGTGTTATTTTATTTACAAGTGCTAAGCATTTTGTTAGACAGCCTTGGTGACAAGAAATGCGTGTTTACAACTTATAGGTACTTTTATTCGTTGTGTTATTTAAATAGGTGTTTTGTAAAAATGGTCTGCATACCTATTAAAACTTAAGCCCCCGGTTTCCGAATGACAGATCAAGTAAAAATCAACTAATTAAGTGTCTTTTAATATCGTTGGACTTATGTTATTTTCTTATTATCATTCAATGTAAGTGTTTATGTCATTAATGTGTGCTAGAATATGGCTTACCATTTTACAACTTATTATGTACCTGTGAACGCGACTACGTCCGCGATTTAATTTGAAAATAAATATGAAAAAATATTTTTTTAGTCATAGCGTGATGTTATTATAGCCTAAAACCTTCCTCGATAAATGGTCTATCCAACACTAAAAACAAAATTCAAATAGAAGAAATAGTTCCTGAGATTAGCGCGTTCATACAAACAAACAAACTCTTCAGCTTTATATATTTTATAACTCATTATTCCGGTGTGTCGTAAAAGGCGAGTAAGAGACCTTTATTCTTATGCCCGATTTACACATCGACAAGTACAGTAGCGAGTTAAGTAGTAAGTTGCTGATTATGTTGATTTAAATAGATCTCCATCCTATTTTTTGGCAAGTTAAGTTGGCGAGACGCGAGAGAGGGGGCTATTCGTACTTATCTTGCCAAAATATAGGATGGACATCTATTTAAATCAACTTAATTTTAAAATACTACTTAACTCGCCACTGTACTTGTCGATGTGTAAATCGGGCATTAGGGACAGTAAACCCAAAACAAACCATATTCCAATCTGCCTGGCCAGAGTGGTACTAGCATGACAAGTTACCCTTCATCATAACAGCCCATTACCTTACCGACTCGTAGTCACACCAAGCTCGTCACACCAGTGTGACAAACAGTAATCCTTTTCTTGTTTGTCACGCTACTGATTTTGACACACCATTAATGTATTTATTTCTAAACTAGTGATGTCCAAGTTACAGTACTAAGTTTTTTTATATTGAAATCATCAAAGTATGTAGGTACTACTGTGTTTAGAAAGTGCCAGAAAAAGACCAAGATTAAATTGTATCATCTTCGGCTTTTCTGGAAACGACGAACTTACCTATACCAAAGAATAAACCAAACAAAACATTTTTAACATTTGTAACACTGAGTTTAGTTCTCAATGCAAATTCTCTTTTATTCAGTTTCATTTATTCTATTATTTAATCTAAGTTTACATATTAAAAGTTTGTCAAGCTTTCCCACCGATTTCAAGGCGCTAGTAGAGAAGAAGCGGCGTAACTAACTGCTATTTCTAGAGTATTTAATTTAATAACATTGTAACTTCAATAAGGTGCAGCAACCATTGTTTACCCTATATAAGCATAAAAACAAAGGAATATACTAAGGAATCAATATAAATTTAAATATCTAAAACTATAAGGAAGCATCCTAAGTAGTACATAAAAGTGGGAGCACCAAATCACATATTTTATATCAATGTATTTCCAACCGGTCAGTTCTATAGATAAGGTTGTATGTAGTAACTTGTACTTATTAATTGTCGGCAAACGATTTTACTATGTAGGCACTGCACTAGCAATTATGTTATACATGATGTTGAAAAATCAGTAGTGTGACTAACAAGAAAAAGATTACTGTTTGTCACACTGGTGTGACAACCTTGGTGTGACTACGAGTCGGTAAGGGCCCATTAATGTCCCACTGCAGAGACGGACCTCCTCCCGTGACGAAGGTATACTTGGCCTACTAATACCACGCTGGCCAGACGGATTGGTATAGCGTTTTATTTCAAGCTTTCCTTCTTTTTACTTCGTAAAGATAATATTCACGGATAGTCCCTTAGTCGGTTTTTACGACCATGGGATGAGATGGGATGATGACATATTGTATTCTTACTCCGTCACCACACGGAGAACCCTTAACGAGGCTCATTCCTGCGATAAAAAGATAAATCAAAGACAGATGGTAAGAACCCATAAAATAAATCTTTATAAACCCTGAGATTATTATAATTGAAACAGATAACAGGCGTTACCATTAAATTGCAACTAGCGATCCTGTAATAATGATTGTACATGAATATAGTTAATTTATTCACAATGTACCGGCCCAGTAATTGCAATGAACAAACTTGTTCAGTTATTGTCAGTGGGCGACCGGTTTGTAAAGAAAATCAAAACGCTTTCACAATTGTCACATTTTTGTTCTTGTTACGTTTCCCTTTTGTGTTAAATACCTTCTCTGAAATGTATGACATTCACCAGATAAGAATGGATAATATACCTATTGATATGACAATATACCTACTCGTAATTTAGCAGACATTTGAATTAATCAGTACTATCCAGGGCGATGATTCTCCGTGTGGTAACGGAGTAAGAATACAATATGTCAGCACCCTATCTCATCCCATGGATGTCGTAAAAACCGACTAAGGGACTATCCGTGAATATTATCTTTACAAAATAAAATGAAGGAAAACTTGAAATGAAACCCTATACCAATCCGACTGGCCAGCGTGGTATTAGTAGGCCAAGTATCCCTCCGTCATGGGAGGAGGCCCGTCCCTGCAGTGGGACATTAGTGGGCTGTTATGATGATCCAGGGCGATGGAAAATATTTATACTAAGTATGTCCAGCAGTGGATGATATGATGATAATTTGTGATGCGACTTTTAATGACACTGATTGATATGGCGATCATAATAATGTCTGATGGTGCTTTATATCACAATGTATGCTTTAAGTGGTTTAAGGCCAAATCAACGCAATAACAGCACATCATGTAAGTACGTATAGAGTAAACAAGGTTTGACTGTCAACAAGACAAGCAAAAATTTAAGCTCTCACTTTACAAACAAATTATTATACTCCATTTTTTTATAGTAATAAAACGTTGTATGTACAAAGCATATACAAATATTGATCTATAATGAAGTGGTAAGTGGTAGTCGTTCGCTTCAATGACTTCGATTACATTCATTATTGAGCACGCACCAAATGTGTCGCATTTCTAATTTATAGTTTGTGTACTGTTTAGACAATCAATGAAACAAATATGTGCATTATGTTTTGATAGAATTTCTTTAACATTCCATTTATGTAAAACTTTCCTCTTCTAGTGTGAGAAACGGCGAGAAACTTGGCTTATTACCACTACGCTGGGCAAATTTTAAACCAATACGGATCTTATAGCAAGATTTTCTTCTTTTGTGATCGTAAAAATAAAAAATTGCCTTGAAAAGTTGTTCTTATCTTTATTTGAGTCCTATCATTTAATAATATCAATATAAAGGTAAATAAAGGTATATAAAGGTTTCTTCATAAGCGTTACTTTGTTACCGAGATGACAGTTTGTCTATTTCTTTTGGTTTTGGATCAATAGCAGCGTCGCTGTCGTCGATGACCAAATAAACAGCGCAATCCTATTTTTAACACGCACACAGCCGTTCAAAAGGTTAACATAGGTAGTTTGAAACACTTTTACAAAAAAATAATTTCTCGGTTTTCAGATTGCCAAAACTTACAAAATGTTCAACAAGAGACTAATAAGTGTAGAGCTATAAATTTCTCTAACTCCCGTTTTGGTACAATCTTAGCCCAAAAGTCTTAGTAAAGGTTTCATTCTTCTTTAGACACTAGGGGCGGCTTGCGTAACGTATCTTAATTTGATTTAAGTAGAACTAAACACATTTTTAAGGCCTAAACAAAATTAACGCCTGGCACAACCAAACTTTCATTCTTAAATACGTTTAGCGAGCTGTCAAAGTTAAACAGCCAAGAACGGGTGTTTAGCGTCGCTAAACGCATTTAGGGACTGTCACTGAAAATTCGAAACAAAGATGTCGAAACTGTAAAAATATTCGTTTTACGCGAATTGTACGCCCGTTCTTCGCATAATTTTAAACAAATCTCGGTTTTACCATGCAATTAAACGCTAAAACGCCTCTATGATCTCGCTAAATATGATTAACCTCGTGCAAGAGAAACTTAAATGTATTTAAGATAAACATGTTTAAGGTGTTAAACATATTTAACTAATTTCATTTAGCAGTTATTTAAATCGTTTGTTACGCAAGCCGCCCTAGGTTGTACACACTAGGGCGCTAATTCTTCAGTGAGTAGTTAACTTCAACGAACTAATGTATAAAGTCTCGTGTAGATAATTTACTACATCCGTTATTAAAGACAACTAAGTAATAAATCGTTAGGACGTTTGTATGTCCTAGATGTTACAGTTCAATGATTTTCTCATTTACGGGTGATGTCAACTTATATAAATGCCGCAGTAGATTTTGTTGCGCTGTCTCATCTCTTCTAGCACCTAGGAAGCGGTGTTGAAGTTTAATAGACTTTAAACTAATGTAAACTTAGGTAAATAACTTATAGCCATGGTATATTTATGTTGTTATCATGTGGCGTAGTGGTTATATAACATGACTGCTACGCAGTGGTCTCGGGTTCGATTCCCGCTCAATGCAAATCTTTGTGTGCATGAACATGATTGTTTGCATTGGTCTGGGTGTTTTCTATGTATAATATATATGAACTTTGCGATAAACTATTTAATCTGGAGTACTCTAGAGTCTTCTCGTGTCGATGACTACATGTTAATAATATAAGGTCATAGTAGACCCTCAGTCTTCCTAAACTTCCCTCAAGAAGTGCATTCCTTCCTGAAAAGATCCAGAATCTTTCGCTCAGTTTTTACGATGAGTAGAGATTGTCATACGCTCTCCAAGAAATCGTTTACATAACTCTTTTCTAAGTAATGCTGAGTTTCTTTAAAGTATATTAACATTAAAACTATGTTTTCGCAGAAAGCGACCATTTTTGCATGTTTTCAGCAGGATATGTGACTAATATTGTTCAAATAGCATTTAGTTTAGTGCAAATATCGCACTTGCTCATCGATCGTAAAGACTGTTTCTCGTAATAAATTTACTTACGTAATTTCAGTTTCAATTTCTAATTATATATTTGATATCCGTGCGGATTTGCGTCAAATAGATTTAGGTATATACCTCGTATGTTGTCTAGAAGTCTATATGTATAATGTAGTATGTATGTTTGTGTTGTAGCATATGCAAGTAGCAAACTAGTCCTGCAAGCAACGGAGCACGGCTTGAAGTCCTTGACGACTGCACATCTTTCAATGTATGCATAATTAAAGAAAATAGTTTTATGACAAGTCTTGGTACTTGATTAAAAAATATCTATATGGTGAGAAAACTTAAGTAGATACCTACGTTTTTTATTGATAAAAAAATACTAGTGTTACTTATCTCCTTCATTAATACTGTTTCTCTTTTTCATTGTAAAACAAGTAAAAGTTAATAGGTAAGTAAGTTTTTCGGTATAAGAAGATAACAGAACTTAACAACAATACGTAAAGGTACCTTTTCTATATTAATACTCATCATTTACTATCACTCTTATCAAAAATTATTTATTCATTATCACAAATACGCACGGAAAGTATTATGTTACTAATGATTATTACATTTCTTATTCTGATAACATTCTCCAGCTTAGCTACTATTTATTTTACTGTGACTATGGTAAATCCAATGTGCAAAGTCCAAACAATAGAGAAATTAGAAAATAATTAGGTAATTCAATTTTTATATACATTAAGTTAGAAATGTTTATCACGTAACCTCAGCTTTTCTTTCTGATGTCTCTTTTATTTATGGTTGTAATTTAAGGAGTTTGAAGTCATTTCAGAGACATTAAGGTAAGTCATGACCTGGCTATAAATATTTAGAAGAAGGAACTTCAGTCTGTTCTTCCTGAATGAAACACTATCCTACTACAAATGGTATGTTCTTAGCGACTGACCTCCATTTTGGCGTGGTTCGAAAAACTTATCTTCCCTTTTGTACCATCATGAAATCAACGTATAAAATGGCGCATGGCGTCAACAGAACGTTGTCATCATCTCAGTTGCATATATAATCAGTTAAAGTAATACATATTAACATATTTGTTAGCTAACGCCTTGAGAGCTCAATCAGTTGTAAGGTTATGTATTATCACGCGTTACCTACATTCATTTTCATTACACTGTAATAATAATGTCCTTTACTGATTAGCTGACATTGTCTGAAAAGCTACATTTTAATAAGAATGAAAGGAAAAAAAATGTACCTATTTCTAAATGGAAGATGGGAAGCTTTATTTCTGAAAGTAGATGCTAAATTCAAGTAATTCCATATCTTAAAATAATATTACATAGGTAGAACGTTAGGTTGTCCGCTGTATACTAACAACCAATTATAACCTACGAACAGTTTCATTAACTTTAGAATGTTTCCTAGGTTAAGGTTCCCTCCTGTCTTCAATGAATGAACACAGGAGGGAACCTCAATGAAGACTCTTCATAAAAGCAAGAGCAGAGCTTTAAAACCGTGCTAAGAAGCTTCTTTGCTTTCATCGAGTTACATCAACATTATTTGATATCTATTTAATTATTTATTTTACTTGAGCCACGATTTTAAAGATGCTTTAATTCCTTCCATTCCAAAGATTAGGACATTTGTCTAATTAGTAAGGACGACACGAAAATATCAAAGTATAGAAAGCAACGAAAAACACTTAACATTCCTGTCATCTATTTTGAGCTAGGTGAGGTGAACGACCGTGAGTTCGCTATAGATTTATTTATGTATCATTAAAATGCAAACTCTAGAAACAATTACGTTAACATTGAACTAATTCAGGGTTAAATGTTCAATTTCAATACTTATACATGTTTACACCTAACACTATTAACCGTGAAATTTTTATCAATATCACAGCCCATTAATCTTTCACTACAAAGACGGAAACTTGGCCTACTATTACCATGTTGTCTAGGCAGATTGGGATAGGTTTGTCTTAAGTTTTCTTATTTTGTTTTTATAGAGATAATATTTTTATCTAAGAAGTTTATATTTAAGTATTATGTGATATATATTATTGCGTTGTTAAGGGGTGGTGACATTTTGTATTCTTATTTCGTCACCACGCGGAAAGTAAAACAAATAATAATTTGGCTTAAAATATTTTGACAACGGTTTTAATTGGTTCAATTCTGACATTCTCATGACACTGACAGCTGTCAGTGTCAATGTCATTCTCTTTAAAAAGATAATTTTATAAAAAAAGACGCATAGAAGTTTACACATAAATAATCTAGCGAAGAACAAGTTAATTGATACAGTTTCTCGTTACATGCATTAACGACATGCACTTACACATGTACATTTTTGATATAGTCCCAAAACATTTTCATTTGTTTCTAAATATAAATAATTATGTCTATGTTGGCACGGTACCTAAGTATTACTAGATTTAATGAAGGTAATGTCACTATATAACAACGATTATGAAAATGCCATAATTCGATTGTGTTGAAGGTTCAATATTTAATTATAAGTACCTACATATAATTTATTAAAATTGGTGTCTATTGGTACGATAATGGACTGCGTTTGTGACTCTAACAAACTGCAATTTAGCGGACACAAATAACATCTAGGCTCGCGACTAACGTTTGTAGATCGGAGCAACATTTTACTGCGTGGGATTCAAACCCGAGCAACTTGCACGAGAACTGCATTCCTCAACAGTCACGCCACGGAGATAGTAACCGTGAAAGTTTGCTCAGTGCCTTACAATGTAAAGAGAGGCAAGGTGATTTGCATTGATTTGATTTATTAGCAAGGCTGTTATTGTCAAGGTAAGTGCCATAAGAACATGAACCTAGTTACAGAACCTAAACGTATTTCCTACTTCCATAATTAGTCATTATCACAACAATTCATAAAAGTCCTACTGACAAGTCTCTTCTACTAAAGCTGCGTTCCGTGATGGGTGAAATAGATCGACTTTTCCCTATTAATTTACCTTCCTTTGGCCCTTTTGGAACTGTGTAACATATTTCTTAGTCTTTACTTTAACATTCTATCCTCGGAATGGGATAAGATGACTTATTTGAAGAAGTCACAGAAACCCCATATTTAATGCATAGGTACTCAGATTGGAAGCTTTATTTGTAACCGCCACACTGATGCCAATCAACATTTTTAATCTGTTTTCAACTAGACATGTATGAGACGGGTAGACTTCACAAGCTTTCCAGTAACAACTTTATCGAATAATTTACGTTTAGATAAGATACTATTTATCTACGGCTCATTATGTTTTTCTCGCTTTATCTGATAACAATTACGTGGCTATTGATTTCAGGCAACATGCGTGCAAAAAATGTAATACAATAATAAATATATAATTTTTAAATTAGCACACTTTCATATAAGGCTATTTGGTCCCAAACTAATCTTGTACCATGGGTAGACACACATACTATACTTTTTTAATACCTACATACAAAACACATAGACCAATGCAAACTTTCATGTTCATGCACATTAAGATTTGCAATGAGCGGGAATCGGTAACTTTAACTAAATTTATATGACTTCGAATCAAACAAAATATTAAATCAGACCTTTTTAAATATACACCTAATAACCAATAAAAACGCAGAAGGCATCACTATTCCCAGAGACTTATAAAAGTTTATAATAATCTTAGATGAACTACCTGATTGAGGTAACTGTGGAAGGTAACCATTGTATTGATTACTAATAAGAATAGAGATATTTCACAAGCAATTTGATCCATATAGAGTAATGCATAATCTAAGATGTAATTAAAAAAACGCTCTCTGGGAAACACAAGGATGTACGTAGGTATATACTTATGTCATATAAGTACAATACTCGTTATTGACTTATCCTGCTAAAAAAAAAAACATATCATTTTTTAATTAAACATTCTATTCTAAATTCGTCTAAAAGTTGAAACGTTCCAATTTTAATATCAATGTATAATCCTTTTACCTGCGAATCCCATCATCGACTTTTTTTACAATTGTGTATTTTTTATTCCCAAATGCCGGTTTGATGGGATAGTTGTTAGATTGTATCCCTTATATTTAAAGTGACATTCCTAACGTAACATTTAAAAAACATTACATCATGTGAATCCCCAAATAGAAAAGTGATTCTTCGATAGGTCATCAGATTAGAGCTCCTGTCTGTCAAATAATTAGGTAACAGAGGCTACAAGCGCCTCAGTAGGTTATCGCAAAACTAAAAACATTCTTAATTAAGGCCTTTAATAACAATTTACCTTGTAAATGTAACAACAAAATGTCCAGAATGATAAGCTTGATCACGATGCGTAAAACTAGTGTAAGTTTGCTTCAAGTCGTGACTATCATGTGTTTGCCCGCGTGTTTTCATGTTGATAGTATTGAGAGTGATACTAAGAGTTAGTGATCGTAATGGCTGACCTGTCCCCTTCTCTGTGACTGACACAAACAACAACACACACTGCCTCGTGACATAAGTTTACACTTACTAGAAAGTGATTACTCTGATATCATTGAATGTTACATTACGTAAGTATTGCATTGTTTACATAAGTATCTATCTTTTCATTATGAAAGGCTTTTCCATCGAAAAAATGATAATTAGAAAGTTAATTTTGTTGATACATGAATAAACAAATATTAAATACCTTGGCGTGAAGCTGATAATTATTGTAATTTATAAAATAAAATTTATGAATATTAAAAGCTACTTAACTGCCATTATAGTTTAAAGTAAATACTTAATCAAAATTAAATCCGAAACGTTTACGTAATATATTAAATATTTTTTTAACATTACATACAAAAGAAAAAACAACAAAAAATAAATACTAATTACCTAAGTGTCCAACAAATTTTTCGTTATTTACCAAACAAAACAATTAGAAGACATTGAAACAGAAACTATTAGAAACAACTAAGTACCTAAATAGGTATTTCTTGCTTCGACAGTAGCGATAGCATAATACAAACAGTTTAATTAAAGAAAGATAGTCGTTCACAATGTCCTATCTTTAATAGGTAATACTAAAACAAAACAATTTGAACTAAGTGCACCCATCTACAAAAACAACAATTTCACTAAGTCTATTTTAAAGTCTAAATAATGAAAACAACTTTCTTAGCTAAGTCCAAATATAATTCGGAATCAAATGAATGTTGATATAAAGAGACGATTGGTTGTTGACAAAAACGTATGACTTTCGTTAGTGTCAAACAAAAATAGACTGACACGTGAGCATTTGTACTGACTGCATTTTAATCAGTCATTTGATAAAATTATCGACGGGATGCACCGAAATGTTAGATTTTGTTTTCTTTTTCACTCTTTGTTTTTAGCTGTTTCTATTGTTTTTTTTATCTTCACTTTCATTTAAATACTGACTTATAAAAGATTTTATTGTTACTACGAGTAGGTATTTTATTTAGTTTTTTATCTTCACTTCTATTTGAATACTAACCTATGAATTTGTATTTATTTCTTTTTATCTTAATCGAAACACCAAGCAGTTTGCATGAATGTTTTTTTTATTATTATTATTTTCTTTTTATCTTCAATTCCATTTGTATAGTATAAATAAATAATGTTTTATTTTGTATGATAGTATTAACGCAAATGAAAGCCCTAACCAATCAGTCTGGCCTCTGTCGGGACTTCGGGAGCCCTGTCATTGCAGTAGGGAATTATTTAACTGTTTTGAAAACAATGTTTTGGCCTTTAATCCGTCATCTGACAATAACTATCTTTTTTCTATACACAAATCTAAAGACAGTATTGTTATCTGAAGCACAATCACTTTTATTTTCTTGTTTTATTTTATTTAAATCTGTCATTTTAACCCGTCACTTGTACGTCCGTTGTCGTGATAATTAAATCAAATCCTTAACATTACGATAACAAAACGGGGTCGTTCCCTACTTTTCTTTTGTAAACAAAAAATGTATATCTAGATATTTTGTTTCAATATTTTTATGTTATATTAAATTGAGGTCCATTAGTATATTGTTGGTAAACATTTATAGTAACCGTTAAGTGTCATAATAGCATAATTACTTAATTTAAAAGGCTGTTATAAAAGGTGATTAAGAGATAATCTACGCTAACATTATCATTAGTGAGAAAAATAATAAAGTCAATATAAAAAAAATATTTATCAGTAGACCGCTTAGTGTCATAATAGTCCCAAGGATGTAGTAAAAGTCGCTTAAGATAAAATCTTCGAAATAAAAAAATGCCTTTAAGAAGTTATTATTAAGCATTATTATAATACCCATATAAAAAATATTTATCAGTAGACCGCTTAGTGTCATAATTAATAGTCCCAAGGATGTAGTAAAAGTCGCTTAAAATAAAATCTTCGAAATAAAAAAATGCCTATAAGAAGTTATTATTAAGCATTATTATAATACCCATATAAAAAATATTTATCAGTAGACCGCTTAGTGTCATAATAGTCCCAAGGATGTAGTAAAAGTCGCTTAAGATAAAATCTTCGAAATAAAAAAATGCCTTTAAGAAGTTATTATTAAGCATTATTATAATACCCATATAAAAAATATTTATCAGTAGACCGCTTAGTGTCATAATAGTCCCAAGGATGTAGTAAAAGTCGCTTAAAATAAAATCTTCGAAATAAAAAAATGCCTTCAAGAAGTTATTATTAATCATTGTTATACCCATCTACTGCAACAAAATTGCGAGTCCTTATAAGTCAAACCAACCTATCTATTTCTACAGTGTCAAGTCCTACAAGTTCTTCATCAATGATTACATGCCAAACTGCTATAACTCGTGTAAGGTCCGCCCTATCATCATTCGCAATCTCTTCAATAACTCAGTACTCCTAATAATTTACTACTAGATACTGAAACAGGATATTCTAGGTAAGCTATTTGCATAATAAATTACTGTAAGGTAGTGCTCGCTCGAGATATTAGCTTTACAATATTAATCTGGAACTGCCGCTTAATGTTGCATACCTATGCTGCGACAGGGGCTATAGGGTGATTTAATTTTGCTCTAGCTTATGTAAGATCGTTGTTATATTGACCTATCTATACCAATTCATCCTACTATAAAATAATATTGACTACAGCTTTACAAAGATGGAAGTAAAAAAGTGATAAGTTAAAAGCAGAAATGCATTTGAATTTCACTGTCTTTATTTTGAAGTCGTTATTAGAAAATATGATAAACAGGATGCCAATATGTTTTCTAGTTATAATCCAAGGGAATAACATGCAATAAATCGTAAATTTAGCATAGATAAACTAGATCAACAGCACAGAGGTTAAGATGATAAGGTATTAATGTAGTGTAAATAATTATGGTTAGATGGTTACCTTTTTCATCAACGCAGGGATCTGATGTTCCAGGGACATCTCAAGCTTAGGAGAACTCATCGAGCTACTTTTTTTCAATGCACACGGGCTCATTAATAACACTATAAAGTTCTTGTCCTGTTCCACTTAATTACTATTTATGTATTTACTGATACATTTATAATTAATGAAGGCACTAAAGATAACTGTCACTCGGTATCTGCGTGTATTCATTCACTTCGAGAAATATTATTTTACATTACAAAAATAAAAAATATTTATTATTTATTTTTATTTAAGAATTTTTATTCCCGTTTTTAAATCGAGGGTGGATTTAAATTTGTGAGTGCGCAACCAGCCGGCGCCTGCGCGTCGTGCGAATGAACGTGCGCGATTAGTAACGCGCCCGGGCTGAGTGCGGCTCGCTCGACTAGACAAAACCAATTTGAGATATTATTTAACCTATGTATATATCATGCGCATCGTTAGTATTGTTTATGTATTCTTAATGTTCACAATTCATCGGATCTTACAGATAAATTATCAGGTACAGGGATTTTAAACGAATAAGTAAATATATATTGACATAGCGACACGCAGTCGACGCGTGATTATCACGCAGCGTCTGTGTGGCGTGCTGACGCCCTCGGCGACAGTAAAAATGTCTGCAACACCGGCATCCATACAAGAATGTTCAATCAGTAGCATTATGCAATGATAAACAATTGGAACGTGTACCAAAATATTTTATCTTTACTTACCTTCATAATATTTATCTGGGTCTATTTGGAATTGGGTTTAATTTTTTCGTGGTTAAAATACAATAAAAAGTTCACAGATAATTATTTTTTTTCAAAAATTTCTCAAATTCTTCAGAGTTAAATATAAACCGGATGATCACCAGAGCCTAAAAATTTTTCATTGCAGCAATGGGCCTCCCTCTCCGTAATAGGAAAATAATTTTTAGTAACACATATGTTTTAATTAATTATCTGGATAGTATTTCTAAATAAAGCTTATCTACACGGCTCTACTGCATAGTTTATATATTTTTGGCAATATTGTAAATTCAAAAAGATATAAAAATGTATCTTGAGCTGTGTACCGGCTAAAACCAGATTAGAAATGTTTGTGTGATATAAAAAAAAGTATAAACATTCGTCTGACAGAATTATCTTATCCTCGAGTTTGTCATTTACTATCCTCATTAAAAAAACAAGCACGTATAATCTGTATTTATATTTTTATTTTAACATAATATTTACATTGATTATTATGGTAATCTTACCGCATGACTTAACTCTATCGGAATTTAGTCAAATCGGCAGGAGTAATGTCCCAAGCAGTACGTTAATGTCCAAAGTGGTAAGAAAATGTCCCACTACAAAAACCTCTTCCTGATTCCTGCGGCGGAAGAAATCTAACCCTGACACTGGAGCGAGTTAGTAGGTAGTGTTTATTGTAAATTTTTAATTCCTTAAATTTTAAATGTTTGGAGGAGGCCTATGTCCAACAGTGGACGTCAATTGACTGATTTGATGATTATGATTAATTCCATGGTTTGTTTTTGTAGAGAGAATAACAGTGAACTTTCAGTAAATCTGTTTTAACGAGATTTACGAGTATCTACGCAAATAACCGCATGCGGAATAACGACCAGTGATAATAAAATGTGAATAAAATGTGTAAATGTGCATGTGAAAGGAGAGAAATTTTGAGAAGACCTATTTGCAGATTTTATCTTATACTGTTCTTATACTCATTGTTTGCTTATGTCACTTATTTACACAAAGTTGAAGACGCTCGGTTCTTCTGCGAAAATTAATGTAGGTAATGATTTTTCAATACCTGGTAAATGACGTGAAACTAGCCTATCGGTCCTCTACAATCGCATCTTGACATACTTTTAGTACAACTGAGTCTTTCAAAGAAAGTTTCTGTTCTAACATCTCCTGAAACAATTTTATTTTCTATTGATATGCAATAGGTACATTTTTTTTGCTGAAAATTTGGTATCCTGATCTTTATGCCAAATGAGCCAGGAAGGAAATGCGGAACTTGCAATCTCAAGACAATACTCATTTGTGGGAGTATTTACTTTTATGCCGACTTTCCCGTTTTGTCGACTTTATGGAAAATATGATACATCGATTACCCTTATGCCGAATTTTCAAATTTCATTGATTTCAGTTCTTTTATACCGGCTTTCCCTTTATGCCGACTTTTATAAGTAATCCCTTAATAGGCTTAGAATGCCAACAAGATAAATTATCTTCGTTTTTAGAACCACAATGCCGACTATTTGTACAGTCGTGTGAAAGACTGTCTAGTAAATATTGATTGAAACAAAAAATATTATTCTTGAATATTGTTTAATTAAAATAACAAAAACTAAAATCATATCTTACGAAAAAAAAAAAATTAAATACCATATATACATTAATAATGAACATTTGCGAGTCTTATCAAACATGTGTCTATTTTAATGTTGCTGGTTAAATAGTCATCAACTATTTTATGGTAGCGCCTGTCTCTTTTTTTTTTTTTTTTTTTTTTGTTTATGATGTGTCATTGTTAAACGACTACTCATAATAATTACAATCTAGACCTTATGGCTAATAAGTAATTTGAATTTAACTTAATTTGCTACAATACACACAGTTAAGAATGTGCCCATTGGCACTTTTCTTATAGTCTCTATTAATATGAGAAAGACACTTTGTTCTTGTGTTTTTTAAGATTAGCTCTCACTGATTACACTGATTACACTTACTTCACTAATTCAAAAGGTTTAGTTCTTTTTAGCCTTCTCACTATGTCCGTAGTGTCAAGGAGCTGGATAGCCTCAACGTTCACATGATGAAGAAGCCTTTGTTCATGTGCTACTGCGTTTTGTCTTATAACTTCATTTACAAGTTCTACACCAAGGTCACGGTGGATGTCATTATTTTTGACGTACCAGGGAGCATTTACTATAGCCCGAAGTACTTTATTTTGGAATCTCTGAATGATTTCTACGTTAGTTCGTTTTGTGCATCCCCACAATTGAATGCCATATGTCCATACCGGCATGAGTACTTGTTTGTATAAAAGTATTTTGTTGGAAATTGATAGGGTAGAATGTCTGCCAAGTAGCCAGTTCATATTTTTATAGCGCAGGTCTAACGCTTGACGTTTCTTTTTAACATGTGCCTTCCAGCGAAGTTTTGCGTCTAGCGTCATGCCCAAGTATTTTGCCGTATTTTCGTGTGGTATTATACTATCGTTAATGTATAGCGGTATGTGAACAGCTCTTTGGTTTGTAAAATTGATATGTGTCGATTTTGACTCATTCAATTTCATTTTCCATTTTTTTGTCCAATCGGCGATAGCATTGACTGCAATTTGAACCTTCTCTGCGGCTTCTTTGTGAGTGGCACCTGTAGCCATTATAGCCGTATCGTCAGCGAAGGTAGCAATAATGCTGTTATTGGTTTCAGGGATGTCGCTTGTGTACAATAGGTACAGGATAGGACCAAGAACACTCCCTTGCGGCACACCAGCTTTTATCTGTTTGATATCTGAATAAGCATTTTCATGTCTCACTCTAAATGTCCTCTCGCTTAAATAGGATTCCAGAAGGTCCACATATTGCTTTGGAAGCATATTACTTAATTTATGTATAAGTCCTACATGCCACACTTTGTCAAATGCTTGTGCTACGTCTAGAAATACTGTAGTACAAACTTTTTTCTCTTCTAATGTTTTTTCAATAACATTGGTGATTCTATGTATTTGATCTATTGTGGAGTGTTTTTCTCTAAAACCAAATTGGTAATTAGGAATAAGTTTTCTGTCTTCTATAATAGGTTTCAAACGTCTGAATAATAGTTTTTCGAGCAATTTCGCTATGGTTGGTAAGAGAGATATGGGTCTGTATGAGGTTACTTCACTTGGTGGTTTTCCTGGTTTAGGGATCATGATAACTTCAGCTACTTTCCACATACTAGGTACATGTTTTAACCTAAACGTGGCATTGATGAGGGTAGTAAGCTTGAGAACTGCTTTACGAGTGAGTTTTTGTAGCAGTTCTCCGGTGATCAAATCATATCCCGGTGATTTCTTTTTGGCCAATTTTTTGATCATGTTGTTAACTTCTTTTGGTGTAACTAGTTTGATTTCTATGTTGTCATGTTGAGCCACGTCCAATGTAATATTAATAGAGCTTTCCACTCTGTTTTCTTGAAAAATTTGCTCTAAGTGTTCGGCAAATATATCTGCTTTGTCTTCATTACTTATGGCCCATTTGCCATTTGGTTTTAGAATAGGCGAATCGTGAATGATTGGCTTTTTTATGCTTTTAGTGACTTTCCATAGTGAGTAATCAGATGTGCTATTACTGGTAAGTTGTCTGAGATAATCATTTGTTGTCTCATTTTGAAATTCCTGGATTGCTCTACTTAACCTTTTCGTGAGTTTATTCAGCAGAGTTTTATCAGGCGGGTATCTAGATTGTTGCCATTTTTGTCTCTGCGCTCGTTTTGTAACTATAAGATTTCTTATTTCCTCTGGATATCTTTGAGTTGCTACTCTTTTTTTGCCTGTCTCTTAATTTGTATTTATCAAGTTTTTTTTTAGAGATTGGCAAGTATGTCAATTTACTTCGAGCAGCGTGGTCACTGTGGACGCTCTCATCCTTCAATATTTTGATTAGAGCAAATACTGATATCTTTTTAACTTTAACTATTTTATTTAACCGGGCATGCCAACTTTCAACGGCATTAGTAGTGCGATGTGGGTTAGCGTAACAGCTAACTACAGGCAGCACTTCACGGTTCATCCAGTTTTTTACAAAATAATCTATAAATTGATTCCAATTCGTGTTGTTACGGGTAATTTCGAAGTTTATACTATTAAATCCTTCTGGAATATGTTGAACGGGTAAATGGGCTAAGGCAGTATATAAAGATATAATTTTTCTATCACCATCTTCGTTTAAATTATATTTTTTAGCATTTCTCTGGAGTGCTTGTGAAAAGTGGAAAAAACAACCTTTATTTAAAGCATCAGGAAATTCACTTTTAAATGCGTTCATTGCAGGAAATTCATAATCTGTTTGATACAATAATGGTTGAAATTGAGGCAAATGATTTTTTAATAACCTAAATAATCTTTCATACGTATGTTGTTGTTTATTAGGCAGAAGAGCAAACACAAGCGGAACAATAACTGTTGCATCGCTATCGCTCCCAACATCTCCGTGTATGGTGTATATTTGCTTAAAAGGGCGAGGCGCACATTTAAAGTTGCCGTCTCCAAAATAATGCTTAACATATTTTAATGTTTCACGACTTTCCATGCTGCAAAATACAATTATTTTATTGTCTATCCCATCTTCAAATAGTAGAAAATTTTCTCCCAGTTTTGAACTCATTTTCACATCGGCCACAGTTTTGAAAACTGTAGAATAAACTTGTAAATATTGCCTCCTAGCCCTATACAAGCAATTTTTAATGGATTTAAATAATGGAATAACACCATCATATTGGTGATTTTCTTTGTAATCCCTTACAAATCCATCATAGAGTAGTGGTATTGGTCCCAAATCGTCGCACACAAGTTTTTTTAGTCCAAATAAAAATTTTTCGATTTCGAACTTGCTCCAATCAGGTTTACATACGTGAATGGACTCCCGCATTACAGTACCATCCTCTTCCATCCACGTAATAGATCCAGAACATTTTCGATTGGAGCATCTCCATATTTGCGAATTATCCTTATTTTTTTTTTCTAATGTAAAACTGAACCCGTACCGCCATAGAGTCCAGCCACCCTAAAAAAATATAGTACATAGTTATATTCGACCCTTCAAAGAATAGGTATAATATTCACCACACAAAAATAAAAAAAACAAAAAAGCTTTGTGTGACCACGGGCAGTAAATTAATTTGGCTTACCTTTTTATTGTGAAAGAAAGTTATATCACCTGAAGTTTTACTCATTTTAAAAATAAACGTATTTATATTTTATTAGCATGCCACTAGCCAAGAAAATAAATGACATTTCACAAATTTTTTTTATCTATAAAATGACATTTAACAAATGAGTTCGTATCACAATTAAGTAAAAAGAATGAATCATATTTTTTACCCTTGTAGGCGTCGCATTTAATTATTTGTTATAAAGTACATATTTAGTATAGATTAATATTGCGTTACGTAGGTACGTGACTGTACAAAAATCGGCAAACCGAAACAAATATACTATAATTTTTAGAAGTTGTCAAAACGGTAACTTTGTTTGAAATAATTAAAAAGTCGGCATAAAAGGACTAAAAATAATGAAATTTGAAAATTCGGCATAAGAGTAATCGATGTATCATGTTTGCTTAAAGTCGACAAAACGGGAAAGTCGGCATAAAAGTAAATACTCATTTGTGGATCAGAATATTATCTTGCGTGGGTCACAAATAAACGACTTCGTGCTCTCCAGCGGCAAACACCATTACAATAACTTATTACATTTCTCAATTAAAATCGTTATAAATAGAAACTACTCAACTAATTAGCTATATCTACCTACACGTAAACATACTTTACAAATACTAAGTTAACTAATGACGGACGTGAAAGTCTAATAAACATAGACAAACAAACAGAGTTCATCTCATTAATACATAATTGATAATAAATTAATTAATGCGGATATATGTAATTACTATTTATTTAGATTACTACCTATTTACCGTGAGAGTGACCTGGGTCAGATGCTTGTGCATCAAAATAATTATTTGTTTTGATTAACGTGACATGTGTAAGCAGGGCCGCTGCAAGGATTACGCCATTTTATGTTTATTTTCTATTCTGCACAAATTGACCTCCCAAACGTATGCACGTAGGTAGCTTACTCTATTGCTACTCGTATTGGTAAAATTCTACGCTATAAAAGTCCTGCAATAATGCCTAAGTACTATTGATAATAACAATTAAACTACGTTTACCTCAGTAATAATATAATTTTGACGACCTCGGTGGCGCGCCGGTAAAGCCAGCGGCTGCCGCGCATGAGGTTGTGGGTTCGATCCCCACGCAGGACAATAATTTGTGAGATCCACAAATTATTGTCCTGAGTCTGGGTGTTATATGTGTCCGTTAATTGATGTTTGTAAAAGTCCCCGCGACACAGGGCATGATCCCTAGTGCGGGAGTTGTCTTTTTAAAAAGAAAAGAAAAGAATTATTTCTCACACACTTTCCCCCGGTTTCCGAATGACTGATCAAGTAAAAATTAACTAATTAAGTGTCAAAACTATCTAAACTATCATTTTAGTTCCTGAAAATGATAGTTGACAAGAGTTTTGACACTTGATTAGTTGATTTTGAACCTTCGGTTTCCGAAAACCGGGGGTAAATCCTCTACCTACAAACTAAGCTAGGCTTGTACTTATGAGTCCTAGATTAGATTTCTGTGGTCCTAGACGACGTGTAAGTACTACTACACTTACATTTTTGTAAATGCATACATAGTAACTTACAGATAGAGGAGGTCGCTAACATTACAAATCCTTATTTTATTAATACATAATTATAAAATAAATGATCCGTGTAGTCCACCTTGACTAATATGAACTAATACGTATGTCACTTTGAGTCCATGATCATGGAACGTATGTGAACCAGTATTTGTTACTACCAACACAAGTTTAAGGTCAGATAATATTAGTAACAGGTATAGTAATTTAGTTATTTATTAGCCATGTTAACTTCAACTCCATCGAGAATTAACCTTCTGTTTGATATAAATATAATTAGGTACCTATCTTAAAAATTTACGTATTTAAAGCAAGAGCATAATTGCCTATAATCTGCGTAAAGGAAGTAACAATAAAATGAATTAACAGTTCAGTTTCAGTTTCTTTATTTTTCAACATAATGTTTAAAAAAACAACTTATTGACGTCAGTTTAATACTACTTAGTTTACATTATATTAAAAGATTTTCAAACTTTACCACCGCTTCCGACGAGAAGAAGCGGTAACAAACTCTAAAGCAGAATTTTTTAGACGTCACTATAACGAGGTAAAAGCTCGGGTAACGTAACGGTCTAAGCGTTTCTTAGCATTATTTCAATACTCAGTAACATTGTTCAAACCTTTGGTAGAAAAAGGGCATAATTGTCATAAATTGCCAAAATGACTTAAATACGAAGAAATGCTTTAAAAAGGCCCTTTGAACTAGAGGGACAAAGACATTTTCGGCAATTTATGAAATATATGCCCTTGTTCTACCAAAGTTGCGTGTTGTTCATTAAAATTGCATAAAATGTACAAAAATACATCGTAACAATGATAAAATATCTCTAAGAAGTCAGGTTTCAAAACGTGTAAAAGAGAAACATTAAAGGTACATACGGTTTTCCAACGTAACCGAGCCGTATTTAGGCTTTCAACCTGGTATTTTTAGCATTGAGTGCAACGCACTGCGTCTGGCCTTTCCTGATAGCTCTACAGACATTACTTTGTATTATCTGTTATTTGTTGTAATGATTAGAAACCAGTCAAAACACTTTATAATTGGTTAATTGGTCTTATTTAATTTTAATCTTACATCAATGTAATAAATATAAATACAAAGTTACATGAAATGTAAAAGGTTGTTTATCAATGTTAATTAGTTATGTAAGGAAATATGTCCTGAGCAGTCCTTAATAGTCCCACTACATAGATGCTGATATGGTGGAATATGAGTCCACTAATAGCCAACCAGTCAAAAAGATTGGCATAGGAATTTTAAGAAGTTTTTTGTTTTTAGCAGAGATGATATAGCTTTTTCTTTACTCGGTTTTAAAGATATCCACGGGGGAGATGGGGTAGTGAGATTAGTTATTGTAGTCACGGAGTAAGAATAATGCTAAGTGCAATTTACAAGTACTTACTTACTATATAAAAAGCTGTCATGGGAAAGAGCTGGTGACACTTTAATAGAATAAAATATTTCATGTTTATTAAGAAGTAAAAAAAAACAAGTAAGTAAGTACTTCTAAGACAAAAAAATAAATATATTTTTACTCATTATATGTTTATCGGTGGGCTGTTATTCTCGATCATTCAGGATGACACCCCCGCTGCGCCTACACAACTTGTCTCGACGGATATCGATCACTTAATGATATTCATAGAATTTTAATCCTGTGAGAACGGGTCGTTTGCTTATTATGTGTTCAATGGGAATCGTATCAATGTTTATTTTTAAATGGGAGGTACATAGATAAAAAAAGTAGTTCTCTTTAAAAAACGAATATAAATACACCGTTTATATGAGCGTATCGAACCTAATGGAAATTGTAAGTTTAGCACAGGAATGCAGGCACCGAATGGTTTATATTTACATGGGAATGTCGTTAAGGAGTTTTTGGTTTTACAGTTGCAAATACAAATTATTAAAAGTTAAAATTAAAAATATCTAAATTACTTAATAATTTAGATTTCTTAAAATTTGGAGAAAATCATTTATTTTGAATAGGTAATCCAGCTCTCAACAACTCCGAAACAGATATTTGTTAGATGCCCGGTAGTATTGAAAGTACCTACCTCCAAATAGGTATTGGTAATACAACCTTACGGACACGGTACGGTTCAATTTCGTTTTGCCTATCATTTGCCCATGATAAAGTCTGATCATTTTTTTTTCAATAAAAAATTAATGATTTTTTTTATTGAAAACTAGTAGCACAAATAATTTAACCCATAGATAAATTAGATTCTAAACAAAAATGTATTAAAAAAGAAATAAATTTTGTTTACCATCAAGACCTTTGATGAACCATTGTTCATCAAAGGTTACTTAAATGACATTCTTGACCTCAAAGGATACACCTTACATTTCTTTTTATCTATTTTAAAAAGCCAATCAAGAATATGATATTAGTAAACAAAATCTAAAATACCTGAGCTAGTCTAACAAGTTTCCATAACTTTGTTAAGAAAATATTCGTGTATTAATCCATAATTTACTGTAAAATAACATTACGATAAGCAATTAAGATTTTTGGACGACGACTCTTATGAATAAATTAACTGACCAATATTTAAGTCTGGCAATTAAACTAATAAACATAAAACTTTATATTATGTTATTGACATTTTTCAAAAGAAGCTGGAGATATTAAGTTTTTTTTTTATGAAAGTTTTAAGAGTCATAAATAATACAATGTCTGCACAGGTTTTCTATAGCATCGGTTTCGGTAATTCATTAAGTAATGCAATTCAAACAATCTAAGACGTTTGATTAAAAACAAAAAAGAAATTCTGTTTCACTAAAAATGACTTAGATTCTGAAAAGCAACAATAAAACAACCGATATCATTATCCTTTTTGAAGTCGGTTTAAAAGCACACAGATGGCAATGCCACCGTGCGTAATACGATAGTTATTACTACTACTTACTAAAACTCTTAATTATTAATCTTTCCAAAATTGCTAGCATAACTAACACTTTAATTATAAATAAGACACACTGTCACAATTAAGACAGCAACCATT
This sequence comes from Schrankia costaestrigalis, assembly GCA_905475405.1. Lineage (NCBI taxonomy): Eukaryota > Metazoa > Arthropoda > Insecta > Lepidoptera > Erebidae > Schrankia > Schrankia costaestrigalis. Next base: position 12,261,844 of record FR997838.1, read on the forward strand.
AAATTCTAAACAAAATATAAACAAGGTCCCGTAATTCTCCTTAAGCAGGACGCAATCTGCGTTGAAAGCTGAAATGTTTCTCTAAGAGCATTGAATTTAGTTGCATGTAATGCCGACAAAGCTCTGAGGCCGGGAGGCGGCCTGTAATTGTAATAAGTCGCGCGACTGACTTATGAAATGAAGCTTGGTTTTTGCCGGTAGACAGCTATAGAATGTACACCACTAACAGGCGACTCCATAGTACCTATCATGTAGGATACGAAATTTTCAGACTTCAATTTTTTATGCCGCTAATTGTTTATGTGCAGCAGTGATATTTTGTCATAAAAAAAACAATTTGTTTTATAATAGACTGTGGAAAAATATTCACTTTTTGATTGATTTTGGACGAATCGCGCCTGCTTCTGGTCATGCCACTTCCGGTACCTGAAGATTCAACCAATCGTCTCCAGTAAGAAAAAACCTTTGATAATCTATAACGATTCGTGTGTCTGTATAATAAAAAAATGTGCTGACACAAACGCACTAAGTTATAAAGTCAAAAATTACAATAAATATTGAACCTTTGAACAAATTCTTCCCGTTATCCATTCCATTGTTACAGTAATAAGGAAACTATTATTTGGTGATAGGATTGTATCTTATCTAAACATTATGCTAATATTGATCTCAATTATACAACAAATAATCAAGATAACATTCTAACAAGTAAATACATTACGTTCAACGAGATACACCCAATATAGTTAGTTAGTATGATTTCTATTCTATAGTTTATCAACATTCTACTTTTCCTATGAATAGTATAGTATGTAGGTGAAATAATTGTGCGCGTAAGTCTGTCACTTTTTCACGTTGAAACGGCGTCACGTTAAAATTTGGTGTGAACCTAGGTGACAGCTATAGGTAATTACAATGAATACGAAGTAGAGATGTAAGTACTTATACTTGGCAGACATACTTAAGTATTTCGGAGCTGCATGTAGTAGCTAATAAAGTAAGGACGCAATATTATAAGGTACAGCAAAAGAATACATTTTTACTGTTCTGTCTTTTGGCACATCCTTTGGTTGTAAAGAATTGAGGACCATACAGAATGATACGCCAGAAAACTGTGAAATAGTCCTTATTCTGTATAGGTACTCGTATATTATCCAACCCCTTCTTACATTCTCTTGCTATTCATTCGTCGTGTTAGATGTCCAGACATTGCTATTTCGCATATTTCTTTCTTTTTGTTTAGACACGTAATTTCAATGTACTGTTATTTGGTCAGAGACATAGGGCAATAAAACAAAAATTATGTCACTACAGCGCAAGCAGATCGCTATTTTGATATTGAATTAATTTTTTTCTTCCCATATAAGTTCAATCAATCCTATATTGGTATGTAAAAAGAAATATTAAGTTTATTAAACCAAAATATATGCGTGTTTACCCAAAGGATGCGTTTTTATACGAAGTGTCGTGTATTTTACAGAGACTTCTAACGACTGAATGACTTTCTTTTTTCAAATAACTAATGAATATAATTATTTAATTGAAGGACAAATAACTAAGTATATATTTATCTAGGTAAACAAAATTATCAGCTGACTGTATTACTGACTGTAGCATGACTAAATTCGGTAACACTTAAGTTATTTATTCGTAACAAGTACCAACTTTATCTACTTGTATCTTGAGCGGTATGGAATGCGTTCGGGAACCGGATCACAAACGGCCAGCGCCTTTTACACTCTAGACAGACATATTTCATGTCAGGAAACAAGATTCAGGAATGTACTATCTATACACCAGAATATGCACTAATGCAAGGGAATGGGTAAACCTCAAAAATGTACGAAATTTTTTGCTTACTTTTCAGTGTTACACATTTCATTGTATAGTTGTTATAAACATATGTATAGTTGTTTAAACATAAAATAATCTATAAAAAAATACCTAAACAGATACTCGTACCTACATTTAAAAAACCTGAGTAAAAACGTAGATCGTATTTTTAGTTTGGTTTTGGCTCTATGCATTTGGAAACTGGAATTTATGGATCAACACAGACAGACAAGTAGATTTGAGTAGTAGATTGGTTTTATTTTTCTCCTTTAATTTACATTGAACCAATACAAACATTTTTTTAGTGCTGTGGCGTTTGTATGTGTCGATCTACAAATTTAAATGTAGCTTTAATTTTAAGTAAATTGTAAATGACGATTTCAAACAATTTGTGATAAATTCTATGAAATAAAGCATTTTGAAATTTGTAAAATTGAAATTTAGTTGGATATAATTTAGTAAGAAAGGTTAAAACCTAAAATAATCGCTACCGCGAAAGCCTCGGTGGATGGCGTAGCGGTAGTAGCGACAATGTATGGTGCCAGATTATAATTCCACGCCAAATAGTTTTTACTTTTCACAAATTATTGTCCAGAGTCTGGATGACCTTTGTGTCAGTTTTCTCGTCACAAAGAATATCCAGACATCCAGTAAAATTAAACAGTTCCAGACACCATTAAAGCTTAAAGCAAAGATCTATATTCCTTTAGGTTCCATCCATCCATCCATATCAGCCTATGGACGTCCACTGCTGGACATAGGCCTCCTCCAAAAGTTTCCACTCTGCGGGGTCTTGTGCCTCCCTCATCCATCGGCTTCCCGCCGTCCTAACCAGGTCGTCGGTCCACCGTGTGAGGGGTCTCTCCACCCTGAGCCTTCCGGTGCGCGGTCGCCATTCGAGAACTTTTCTGCCCCAACGGCTATTTGTTCTCCGCGCTATGTGCCCTGCCCACCGCCACTTTAACCGGGCAATACTGAGCGCTATGTCGGTCACTTTAGTTCTCCTGCGGATCTCCTCGTTTCTGATACGATCACGCAGGGAAACCCCCAACATAGCTCTCTCCATTGCCCTCTGAGGGACGGTAAGCCTTCCGAGAAGGCCCATAGTCAGCGACCACGTTTCAGCTCCATATGTCATCATATTCCTTTAGGTTCAAAGTAACACATTATTATGATCGTCTAAAGATATACCCCCTTACTCATAAACGCCTCTTAAATTTAATCACTGTTTAGAGAGTTTTTTATTAGGAAAATCAACCTTATACCAAACAAAACCGTAAGAATTTAAGATAATCAATTGACTAAAATTTAAGAGGCGTTTATGAGTAAGGGGGATAATATCTTTAACACATGATTGCAGTATGCATGTAAAGTGAAGTATACCCGAAAACGAAATGGCTTTATCAGTTTTGACAAAAATAATTGTCATAATTCAAATTCATTAAGATCGTTATTTAATGTTTATGCGTGAGCTTGACGTCATTGGTTGACCGTAATTAAAACTATGCTTAGATAGGTGCAATCTATTTTAAACTTTCACTTCAACGCAATAAATAATAATATCTACTAACACAATACAAATGTCACTATATTTAAACTATAGAGTTTGTATGTGAAAAACCATGAAAAACCATTAAATAATTTAAAACTAAAGTCAACTTGTTACTTTTGTGACATTACAAGCTTGTCATTTCAGAAAAACTGAAAATGTAGAATTTAGATATTGGCTGGTAAGCTACCCAATTGTTGGCACCTTAAGAGTGGACATCGTGTCAGACTAAAATATAAAATATCATAAAATGATAAAATACTTTAATCTTTGCTTATACCTAATCATTATTATGTGATTGAATAGTATTAAATAAATATTATTGGCACTAATGCCAATAAAAGGATTCTGATAAATTTATTGTTGCTATGTTGACACATGAAATAAATAAAATATGATAAAAATACTAAATAAATAATATTTGAACTTGAATAATCTATAGTGTTTTCTTTCTTTTTACTCACTTTTAACTGTTAAGTGCCAATAATTGTAGAACTTCTAACGATTAGGTGGTTTACCCTAATTTGATTAATATTATAAAATTACGAAAACTTTAAATTGAAATATGCGCCTATGACGTCATGCAAGAAATGATAGGGATAGACATAGAAGGAAAAAAGAGAGAAATTCATTAGAATAAAACGTTTTACCGAAAATATGCTCTAGTAACAGTCAATAATGTTGACTTTACTATTTGTTTTTATAAATATCTAACGACTTTTTGCTAATACAAGACAACTGATATGTCAAAGTAGCGTCATGATTTAGCTGATGTTTTGTTGTGCGATATTGAACCCAATAGTTTTATGACATGCAACTAAAATTAACTCTAGAGGTGATAAGGCCATTTAGTTTTCGACTATACATTCATCATCGTAAGCCACATCAATGCTTCTTCTATCTGAGAACGTAATAATATTATTGTATTGCATTACTAGAGGTCATATGAGGACATTGAATAGTAGTAATAACGACCTTATTATTACCATGTTATGAATTAATAACGTGTAATCTTGATCTATAAAATACGATGAATTGGTCAGATCGAATAACTTGACTATTTTTTGAAAAAAGATTTTGTCATAAATACATTTGTTTTTTAAATAAAACATACTGTATGACATCGATAAATAATATTTACACAGTTTCAAAAGCATGGGACCTGGCAAACGTATTGCAGGACGCCCCCAACCAGATAGATGGACCGACGACTTCATAAAGGTCTCTGGGTCGGACTGGATGCGGAAGGCGCAGGACCGAGTTCTTTGGCGCGTGTACTGCAATAGGCTATAGTTGTTTGATTGATTGATTGATGGGTACTAGATAACTGATGAACTAGTAATTGGCGGTAATACCTATCTTTTCTTAATAAGTTGAAGAAATTATTACAACGAATATGATTTTAAAAAAGACTACCCTAACCGTGCCAGTTCAAGAAAGGAGACGTCAAATAGACACAAACTGAGTTCACTCCGTCCCCATCAGACGATCACTTTCCCAGTTCGGCCAAATGTAATATTTTCTGTTTTAACTAAATAAACTATTTTTGAATTCTAATTTAGACTTGATATCACATTATAATAAATCATTTTGATGACGCAATATCCCAAAATCATGAAACTTGAAAGTCAAACAAAAATAATCCTCAATGCATTTGATATAAATAGAGACGTCCGCTCCACAGATAAATAATCAAACATAAATACAACATATTTTTGTATATAAATATTGTATCAGTAAATACATAAATTATATAGATGACTTTATGAACTAACTCGTCATACTACAATAAGTTATCTTGCTATATATTTTATGGCTTGCATGACTGTACTTGCAAGAATATTGTCTATACTTTTTCCTCATCATCATCACATATTATTCTACTATCCACTCTGATGACCTGAAAAATGTTTTGAAGTTTATTTCAGCTTGTATAATTTAAGTGATTCCTTCGTCAATAATGGAAAAAGAAAATTAATCCTTCAATCGAACCGAAACATACTCTATCAATATAACCCCTTGGATATCCCTCTGCAGCGACGATATTCTCCATATTTAAAGCAAGTTTGTCGTCTGTAATACTACTATGGATGTAAAATGTTTATGACTATAACTCCGTGTGGTGACGGAGTAAGAATACAATATGTCTCATCACATGGGTGTCGTAAAAACCGACTAAGGGACTATCCGTGAATATTATCTTTACGAAATGAAAAGAAAGAAAACTTGAAATTAAACCCTATACCAATCCGTCTGGCCAGCGTGGTATTAGTAGGCCAAGTATCCCTCCGTCATGGGAGGAAGCCCGTCTCTGATGCAGTAGGACATTGGTTGTTATGATGATGTCGTCTGTAATACTACTACGGATGTAAAATATTTATGACTACATATCTAGTTAGTTTCTTTTGCCATATTGTTGACATCGTTCTTTAACATGTCTAGACAGTGTTAATAGTGACAGAAAACATTATATTTACGCTATGAATAACAAATAGAAACATTCACATATTATTTTTGTTACATTCCGTACGTATAGCCTACGCTTTTGGCGCTAGAGTGCAATGTAATATAGGACGTCATTGATTCACTACATTTATCAGGCAACATGCTAATCTATAAGATTATTGAAAATAAAGAGAGGACAATGAAAGAATTATGAACCTGCATCCTCTTAGATATTTTTACGCTTCAGATACTTTTTACCTCTGGGCCATCCGAAACTTTTTAAAAAACTTTCAATGTTTTAATTAACCTTCATTTTGAATGATTTAATGAGAAAATGAAAATGTTTGGAAGAATAACTTGACCTGTGGCCAACTGTCTAGGAGAATTTTGGATAATTTTGCGTCCCTTGAAAATTATATTAGTTAAGTGAAAAGTAGAAGACTCTTAGACAACCTACGATAAGGTCCCTAAGCTTAATGAGACCTTGCTGTAAGATGGGGAGGTAGCACTCTACATTCTTTAAATAGGTAGTTATAGACAAAATAATAGATACATTAACCATAATTTAGGTCTATATTGTGTAACTTTCCCTTTAAATAAATTAGTCTTCCAGTAGTCTACGTGAGACTCAACTATAGTTTAAACTAAACGCTAAGGTTTAAGGTTAAGGTCTAGCCGAATTAGTAATAGACACGACTCAGCAAATACATCCGACGGTACCACAAACAAACCTACTCCAAGATCCTGAGTGGGCGTTCCTTTAAAACATAGCTCAACCTTAAAGCTAAGTAATCACTCATAGCAATTGAGATAAAGGTTACTTTAATTAATCCCTAAGCTTTCTATTTACCCCTTAATAGATCCAGTATAACAAAGATTCGATTTGAAAAGGTGTTCTGCCTCCCATCGTGTTTCTTCAATAGCGTAAATACATGGAATATAAATTAAGAATAGGTTTCGCGTATAGAGAGTACGGGAATTTCATTTATTATGGGGCGCTAAGGTTAATTAGACATTATTCAGTTTGAACTAAGTATAAGGTTATGTTTAAATATGTGATAGTTATATATGTTAGTTTGTCAGATGCCTGACAAAATAGTAAGAGAAGATAAAGAAGTAAAAACAAAACCAACGAATCAAAACCTTGTAAAGGGTAGAAAAACATTTGCTTGCTCTACTTATTAATTTTCTTGATTTATTTTGCTTTTAAAGCGTTAAAAATAACCTTCAAAATACATTTGACAAGACCAAAATACATTTCTAGAACTTATTTCTTACTTAGATACTAAAAAGACAAACTGGCACTAAGAGTTGCGGTGTGGGTGTGTGTGTAAGAGGGACTAAAAGCTTGTTCATCTGTGCAGATCTTGAGCAAATACAAACAAATCAGACAAATAGAGCTTTTAAAGAATGACATAATTTTAAACACACACACTTTTCAATGAATCACTCAGTATAAGTAACAGAAAAATTTGGTACACATACTATAAATGGATTTGGGAAGATGCCCAAACGGCAACATTACAACAATATAACGTGATATAGCCAACCTTCTTGGTAATGAAAACTTTTTCTTGGTGGCGCTAATAATTTGTGTAATATTGGTAGTATTGCTTTTAAAATGATTGTTAGGTCATTCACCTCTTGTGTTTGTTAGTTGGCGCGTGCGTAGATCGAGCGTGACCTTCGACGACATTCGGAGAAAAATAGAAATAGACAGCACTGCAATATTTAAAATATTTCTGGTCACACATGTTATTGTGGAGTGCATACGTCTTTTCGTATTAGCCGAATAAATTAAATACAGTATACTAATTGTATACCTGATGTCTTGCATATTGTCTCATCTTTCTAATTTTATGTATACCTACATAGAAATGTATAGGGTAGTAAATAAAAACTTATGTACGTATACTATGTTTATTTGTTGTCTAATGCCAGTAGTGAAAGCTCTACCTAGGTTGGGACTAGATAGCGTAGGGTCTGTCAATGTGTAAGTAAACATTACTTATTATAAGTAAAAATTGAAAACTTAAATAAATTACGAAGAGACCTTTATCTCATAATATGGGTAATGTTAGTAGGTACCTAGGTACCGTTTTCTATTGCTTCACTACGGTGTGGTTGTAGAAGTGGGGGTAAGCGACTACCTACGAGGTTTCGGGTTCGAGACTCACCAATACGAAAATACTACCCCTGTTTAAAAGTATTTTTATAATGTGTTTAAAATGTTAGGCTATACCTACACATTGCGTTAAAATGCTCTATCAAAAAGAAGAAAATTAAAGCGTTAATAGAAGAAAACAATAGAACTGTATTCACATTGTGCATTAGGTTTAATTCAAAGTTAAATTAAAGTAATTTAGTCGTGTTTTTGTAAGAATAAAGAAAGCTCGGTGCTAATTATGTGAGTACCCTACCTGAATAAGTTTGATAAAGCTTAAATACAATATACCTATTCATACAAAGTCATAAAAACATAAAATAACATTATGCTTATGGTACTATGTATCTTAATTATTAGTGTATATTACAAATGCATGCTAAATAAAACTACAAACTGGAGCTTATTATGTAATGTCTAAATATAGGTAGCTAATGGCAAATGAATATCATCATAACATCTATAAACAAATCTTTAATAAAGTATTTGATTTATGATAACAGAGCAGATTATACGAGTAGGTATATTATGTATTCAAGAATATTTCAGAATTTAAACTTAAATTGAAATTTCTGTCCATTCAAACAAAGAAAAGCAAGCAAAGGATGCGGAAATAATAGGATTTTCTTGTCTTTGATTTTACAGACTACTTAGCTGCTCTCAACTTCCAGAACTGAGGTTTATTATGTCACGTTTCGTTTCTTTTGTTTTCATATAGATAGTACCTGCGAAATTTTTTTTAATCTCGACTTTTGCGACAAAAATATTATAATGAACGAGATGACACATTTCATACTCCATTAACCCATGCAGAATTTATTCATCATAACAGCCCATTAATGTCCCACTGCAGGGACGGGCCTCCTCCCGTGACGAACAGTTACTTGGCCTACTAATACCACGCTGGCCAGACGGATTGGTATAGGGTTTAATTTCAAGTTTTCCTTCTTTTTATTTCGTAAAGATAGTAGTTACGGTTATTCCCTTAGTCGGTTTTTACGACACCCATGGGATGAGATGGGGTGGTGACATATTGTATTCTTACTCCGTCACCACACGGATGCAGAATTTATTACCTTACTTAAAAAGAAAGATAAAATGGAACTGTACTGGCACATAATAAAACATGAAAAACGTTCAAATTAAGAACCTGTCTCATCCCAAGTCGGCCATATTGTGACGCGTCACAATGCAGCGTGACGAATCACAACCCGTAACATACGAGAACGCCATCAAGGCACACTTACCTACTCTTACGATTAAAAACTAATATACCTACACTAAAAAGAACGCAGTAAAGAGGTGACAAGGTGATAATAAATAAATATTTCTCAAATATTCACACAACGCCATCTAGTCTTTTTTTAATAATATCTCTTTACTTTCTATACAGCTATAGATTGGTATAAGCTTTTAAAAATTGCAATCGGAAGCTTTCTAAAGAAGCTTTTTTCGATAATTTATGCAGTCAGAGTAAGATGTTTCTATATACCAACCCATCTCTATCAATGGGTGTCGTAAAATTCAACCAGGGAAAGCCAAGATAGAAAGATACAAGTGAATGGGAAAGTTCCCTGATATTTTCTCTACGAAAACAAAAAAATAACATAAAACCCTGACTTATTCTCTGGACAGCGCAATATTATTAGGCATTAGAGATTTTTAATCATTATATAATTCATATTAAGCACAGGACAGCGCATGGTAGAAATATTTGGAGAAGGCCTATGTATTGATTCAGACATAAAATAACGCCTGGCTCTACTATCCGGAAAATCTAGGTAGCTAATAGGTATCATAACATGATAAATATTATGAGATCATTTACATCAATTACTTAGTTTTCCCCTATCGCTTTCATGAACCTCTATCACAGAACAGATAGTTACAGAAATCAATCAACGTGCAAAGTGGGCTCAAGCAATCATAACAGCCCATTAATGTCTCACTGCAGGACGTGCCTCATCCCATGCAGAGGAATAATTGGCCTACTAATACCACGCTGGCCAGACGGACTGGTATAGGGTTTAATTTTAAGTTTTCCTTCTTTTTATTTCGTAAAGATAATATTCACCGATAGTCCTTTAGTCGGTTTTTACGACACCCATGGGATGATGAGATGGGGTGGTGACATATTGTATTCTTACTCCGTCTTACTGTTATGATGATGATGAATCATTGACAATTATTTTCAATTAATCACATTAACCGTAACTTAATTACATCTCATAAGATAGACTGCTCTACCAATCTGCTATATGCCTCAAGTAAGTCATACATAAATTGTAACTGTTTTTCTCATTTAAATACCTATTTCCTGGTTCAACGTGCACTGTTTGTTTGCCCTCGTGACGACACAATATTCTATCCTGATCATTTCTAAACAAACTTTTCTATACATTTCAATCAATCAACTGGCCTATAGCAGTCCACAGCTGGGTATAGGCCTCTCCCAACACGTGCCACAGAACATGATTCTATACATTAAGGGCTGTGCTTAAAATAATTCACAAATAACTTTCCACTTTATAATAGTTGTTTTTGAGGATTGTGACAGGAAGAAACACAGTAACTAACTGTATGATGATTGAAATAATGTTGAAAGTTTTAAGAGTTATTAAACTTTAGGTCCACACTATCAAAAACTCTTCTCTAATTATGCGAAAAAAGTGAATCATCAAAAGACAGGTCAGACGACTTAGTATAAAGTTATGTGTCAAGTTTTCTTTCCATGTTTTATTTATTTTATTAGTTTAAATTTAATGTATAGTAAGTTCACAGTAGTTGTAAACAATTACATGCCAATTACAAGCATCCACAAATAAACAAAAAACAACATAGATAAAGTTGAAGTAAAGTGAAGTTCAAGTAGACAGGTAGTATTCATAAAATTAAAAAAATAAATAAATAAACAAAGTTGTATGTTGACTGCTTAGTAGAAGAAGTTTAGTTGCATTGTACTATTCTTTCGGAACCTTAGAGATGGTGTTTTTTTTAGGTTTGTCACTAAACTAATAAACATACCTTTTCGAAACTTTAAAATAATGGATAGGTATTAACTATAAGTTGCGATTATGTTTATAAATATTATTAACAAACAATAGTTAACTCTTTTTAATTTGTGTGAGTTATTAAATTAAATTTAAGCAAAACTGGTTAATAACAATGAATCAGCAGCTTTAAAAAGATGATGTCTTTTTTTTATCAATTTATTAAAAATACAGATTTGTTTTTTTGTTTGAGTAGTTATTATAATCACAGTTTTTGTAAAAACTGCTAGGTAATACCCGGTTAAGGTAACATTATAAATTTCTCGTTGCGATGATAGAGTAAGAGGGTGTCAGAGTGTCATCACCACAACTCGGCAAAGTTCCTAGATATATTACATGCGAAAACAAGAAACTTGACCTATTCTATGTCATTTGACCCGCGTGGTGTCAATAGGTCCAGTTTCCTTACGTGGCCTGTCCTTGCAATGAAACATTAAGGGTTTTAATAATAAAAATGGGAGCACATTCAGACTACTCCATCTGGTATACTCTCCTAAACTAAGTAAAGCTTTACTTCGGGTATGCCAATAATTTATTTGTACCTAAATAAATACATAAACATAACAGCCCATTAATGCACCACTGCAGGGACGGGCCTCCTCCCGTGACGGAGGGATACTTGGCCTATTAATACCACGCTGGCCAGACGGATTGGTATAGGGTTTCAAACTTCAAACTTCAAAATGCTTTATTTCATAAAATTTATCACAAATTGTTTGAAATCGTCTTTAGAATTTACTTGAAATTGAAGCTATAGTTAAAATTATAGATCGACACAGACAAACGCCACAGCACTAAAAAAAACGCGTTGTATTGTCCAATGTAAATTAGAGAAGAAAAATAAAACCAATCTACTACTCAAATCTACTTGTCTGTCTGTGTTGATCCATAAATTCCAGTTTCCAAATGGTAGAGCCAATGAGAAGAAACCTGGCAAAGAAACTCATGGCAACTCGTTTAATTTCAAATATTAAATAAATACATGTTTACTTCTAACACATAGTCATGACAATAATCTTTACCAATTAATTTACTCATTATAGAAAGACGGGTAAACGACTAATTAAATATTCTTCCTGTGTTGATATTCATAGATAATATTATTTTCACTTCATTATAAAAACTCTTCAATATAAATAAATAATCCTCACACATTCACACAACGCCATCTAGTCCCAAACTAAGCAATGCTTTACTATGGGTACTAGACAACGGATAAACATACTTAAATACATTTTTTTTTATATGGTGACTAACAGCAATTTCTGGCAAAGGGTAACACTTGTAACGACATTCACGTGTTGAAACAAGGTCCTTTGAAACGAATTTTCCTCCTGCACATATTATTTATTTATTACTTTTCTTAAAGTGGTTAACGTATCGTTTTGATATAGTAATAAAAGTAATAGCACAATAGCCGTTTATTGTACCTAAGTATTAATATTGTTATCATACTGTTTCCACTCATCGTTTGAATTATGTGGTTTATTTAAATTATAATATTTATTAAAAGGTATTTCACCAACCCCGAGAGTAAGAAAAGAGTGTTTGGCATTCTTCTATTTAATTAAGTAGTAGGTACCTAACCTACCTGTACAGGAATATAACTATAATTTATAATAGAAGAAAATAGCATACTTAGTAAAAAGCATGAAAATAATTATAACAATATTTGTATAAAAAATAATCAAAGTGGCGCAACCAAACAAATATAAAAAGAAATGCTACAATTAAAATTATCAGTACGTAATCTAAACCTCAATGATTTTTTTAAAATTTTATATAAGTAACTACATATAATACAATATTCGATAACACTAATTCTTGTCAAGTAAAATATCCTGTGCCATTAAAAAAAAACAATATTCAAACTCACATGCAGTTACCCATAAACTCACCTTTAAATCCATCTCATGGTAAAACACTCACACATGCACAAATAAATAATACAGTCATCACATAATATCAGTACTCAACTATAAATAAATATCACAAGGAAATAAGTATGTGCGAGTAAGAGCGGACAAATCGTTAAACGCGAGAATACAGTCCGCAGCTCAAAGCGGTCTGACGCTTCGTTGCCCAGGACGAAAGGACCAGAAGGATACAAGAGCATGACCTATCCCCCGCACCCCACACTAGTGATAACCATATCAATAAATGACAATTAAACATAAAAATTCATTACAATATACTGCACTGTATAATATGTTAACCTGGTTGCAGTATTAAATAAGGCGATACGAGTTTGCACTCTCAGTTATCGCTCAAGGGGTTAACGATTTTCGCATGGAAAAGTACCGGTATGATTACGGCTGCATGTGGCAAATAAAACAATGTCACAGTTATCTATAAATAGTGGGTCGTATTATGCAGGGCGGATGCGTATGAGGAGGCGGGCGGTCAACGTCGGCGCATGAGCTAAAATTTGGCACAAGCTTTTTACATGCATCTAAAATTGACTTACACGGATTTGTCGGTGGTGATTGTGAATATATTAAATACGTATTCATAGTATGTTTAAGGTTAGTAAAGGCAACGAAGTAAGTAATTTTAAATCAGGCTTATAATTTAACCAAAAACCCATTGTATACTAAAAGGACTTTAGTGTTAGGACTCTTGAGTAAGAGGCTGTATAGGATGGCACTATCGCTTTGCCCATTTAATTTTGAACCCCCTCGAAACAATAAGCAAATTTAAGTGTGTTTAGGTAGAAAGGTACATTAGTATAATCTATCTATATCTGGATAGATTATACAGTAGATAAACTAAAGTAGTACATCGCTACAGTGGTTGGAGGTTGTGTTGAAGAGTGTAGTGTAGAGACACTAAGGTTTTTATTCATAACTTGCAGAACTCTTCTGCATCTGTCTACAACACTAAGAGTTGTCAGTCAAAGGGCCATGGATACCGTCTCCAGCTGTGACACGAGATAGTAATGATAACTAACAGAACATTAATAACAAACAAAACTGTTTATTTATAAATTGATTCGGAGGGAATTTGATAAATGATTGACATTAAACGTTAAAATAAATAATCATTTAAATGAATGATTAATGATATTGTGCAGTATGTTTCGTTTATCAACTTTCTCGAATAGTTTGTAATAACATTTGAGTTATATATCCAGCTACCGAATTTATTTTAAAAAACAAAAAAAGGGCAGTCTGACAAAATCTTGCGAGGAACCATACAAATACAATACTAAAAACACATGCCACGTTGCCAATGGTTGCGAATTATAATATCTGTAAGGGCTCTTTCAGTTTAGCCGTCTCGTGCCGTACGGCTGCCGTGCGTTTTTCGAACAGCAAAAGCAACGATCGTTTCATCATCATCATAACAGCCCATTAATGTCCCACTGCAGGGACGGGCCTCCTCCCGTGACGGATGGATACTTGGCCAACTGATACCGTGCTGGCCAGACGGATTGGTATAGGGTTTAATTTCAAGTTTTCCATCTTTTTACTTCATAAAGATAATATTTACGGTTAGTCCCTTAGTCGGTTTTCACGACACCCATGAGATGAGATGGGATGGTGGCATAAATATTGTATTCTTACTCCGTCACCACACGGCACGGAGTCCGTCGATTTGTAACTTACAATCTTGATATCGTTAAAACTATTAAATAAGAAAAGACCATTCCAAATATACCAAGATTACCCTCTTAAATAATACCAGTTTCTTCATTCAAAAGAAATGTGGATGTTCATTGTTATTTATAAATACAACTTAGATTTCAGTAAAGCAAATGGCACTCGAGAACAATCTCAAGATGTCGTCAATGTATGCACAGAGAGACAAACAATGGCGAGTGAATAAATATTAGTAAAGCATGCATGACGTGCAGATAATAAATACTTACATACAATAAATAACTTGAATAAGAAAGTGCGATTATGTTGGAACTTGGTAAGTATAGTTAACGGTAAGTTTAGTAACTTAAACTCTACTTTATAAACTAAAAGATTAATTGCTTAAATAATAATTAGGTACGTTAAATTTTGTAACGAGATGAACAAACGCTTTGCTGTCCGAAATTGTCAAATACTAATATGAAGTAAACTTATCAAACGTTGAATTTAAAAAAAAGTTAAGCTTATGATATTTTTTGTAGAGATCAGTATTATCTATGAACTTTCCCTCGACACAAAACTACACTAAACACACCCGAAGAACATTTTACGTATACTTACACATTGTTAATAACTTCAAGGAAAGATAAACCTCTTGCAAAGAATTAAATAGAATAAGAAGATATAAGAAGAGAGAAGAAGAAATAAGAAGAAAATGCACATTATTTTATTCTTATTTCATTTTCGTAGAGATCTGATCTGCAAACCTTCACTTAGTAATAACAAACTAACAAACTAAGTGCTACAAATAGTATCATAATATCTAAATATGGACTGCAATCGAATATTGAATGATAAATTAGCCGCAATAAATGTGCGTGATTGTAATGAAGTTACCAACGGCCGAGAATCGAACTTGAGACTTGCGGTTAACCGCACAACCTCCACCCAAGCGCAACAACATGATACTATTGTACCAACATACTTCTATTAATACTATTGGATTTCATTAGATGAGTTATAATGGAATATATAATTTTGTTATATTAGCTTCTTACTGGCCCAATGCAAGGACATGTCACCTGCAAGGATCGAGGAACTATCCTACCACTACCAAGCAGGTTGGTTGTTAGGTATTGCAATTCTTTTCTGGGGATGGAGCAAAACTTGGCCTAATAAGAACCATCCTGACTCGAAAGATAACTATAGGGCTTTATGTCAAGTCTCTTCCTATAGTCTGAGAATGTTCCCCAATGGGCTTTTCAGACACTCGAAGCGGATGTAGTAAGGCGGAGACACTAAGTATTTATTTGTGAGTACAAATATATACGTCCTATAACATTATAGACTAGAATTCTTTACGATGCCTAGTTTTCCTTTCTCTTATTTTCGTAGAGCGAAATTTTTCTTATCTATACTAATATTATATAGAGGTAAAGTTTGTGCGTTTGTTTGTTTGTGAGTTTGTGTCGTTGTAGAGAATCTCTGGATATATTGAACCGATTTTAAAAATTCTTTCTGTTTTGAATAGTCTATTTATCGGGGAGTGTCATTGGCTATATACTCGTAGTACAGTCAGGTGCAAAAATATGTAAATACCCCAAAGTCTCATAAGACGTCACCATTAACAAGACCATAAACATGTATTCAAATAAGTGTTCATATTATGCACACATTGTATTGTTAATAAATATGTATTCAATAGGTAAAAAAATATGTATTCATCAAAAGAAGCATAAACATGTACACTACCAGCGATGTTGCCAACTCGTGCAGTGTACGGGAGCCGCGCATGACTGAATGGCAACGTCGCCCGCTGCGTCGCTTATCTGCGGTCGAGTTTCAGTGTAGTTGTTGTGAATGATTTTGACAGTATACAAAAGTCAAGGCCCATTTCAAAGCGCAATACTAGATTGACAATTTGATCAAAACTGTTGTCATCACGATAGCTTTGCTTGTATAGAGCTTGGCTAAGAAGAAAACAACTCTGGTTCGATCCTGATGAAAGGATTACTTTTTGTGTTTTTTTTATTTTTTCTTATTTTGTTTTCTACTATCATTATTCAATACGAGCTGTAACCCGCGACTTTATTTACGAAAAAAATGTGTAGTCGTCAATTAAATGACTTTTTTTATATTTGATTAAACTTAGACTGGACTATATTATTATCTACCTATAGATAAACTGCATGAAAAATACTGATTTTTTAATTACATAATAAAATATTTAATATTTTGTGATTGTATTTATATATTTTAAATGTTGTGTTGTTGAATGTTAAGATTCTATTATGAACTTATTTTGGATTAAAATGATATTATTAAATTATTCAAAAACTATTCATAACTGTCTTTTGCTGACCTATATTAAACAAATTATAATAAAACATGAAATGTAGAGTAAAATGTGTTTTTATTAATTTATTAACCATAAAAAAATGTTGTTTTTAATTTACTTAAAAAAAACTTATATCTGTTTATTAACATTCTTTCTTAAACATAACTAAACACGGAATTCTAATTACTACTATAGGTACTGGCCTCTTAAAGTGACTACATATATAAGTCAAAGTCATAATAATTTATTAAACTTACTCAAACTAAAAATAAATTTCACCTAAAACGCAACTTAAAACGAAAAAAATTTATAAATAAAAGGTTTTTAATTCACATTTAGGGACCGATGAATGTAACAATGGTTGTATTATTAATATTGTGTATATCCACCATTAGCCAAAATAACACATTCAAGTCTGCTTCTCATTGACCTGACCATATTGCTACATACATCGGTCCCTAAATATGACATCCAAATATCTTCAACATGTTTATTTATA
Source organism: Schrankia costaestrigalis (assembly GCA_905475405.1). Taxonomy (NCBI): domain Eukaryota; kingdom Metazoa; phylum Arthropoda; class Insecta; order Lepidoptera; family Erebidae; genus Schrankia; species Schrankia costaestrigalis. The sequence goes on from FR997838.1 coordinate 12,279,303, forward strand.
TTGTCAATGGTTCGAACCGTTGAAGCATCCCACTGTTGCACCATTAAACCCCATAAATTCTCTATGGGATTTAGGTCTGGGCTTTTTGGAGGCATTTTGATTAAATGAACATCGCCTTGATCACGTATCCATGATTGTACTATGTCAGCATTATGAATAGACGAATTGTCTTGCATGAATGTGATTGGTCTGTTTCCGAAAACAATTTTGGCTGATGGAACTAAAACTTGTTCTAGTATGTCTCTGTAATCGATACTATTTAATCGCCCTGAAATTTGATGAAGTTCTCCTGGTCCAGTCGCAGCCATCCAACCCCAATAGCCTATAGAAATGCGACCACTTCTGCGATTGGGGAGTACGTTACCTTCAACATATCTGGTGCGGTTTACACGCCATAAACGTAGGCGACCATCAATATTAGAAGTAAAAACTTTCTCGTCCAGGAACAATACGTCACTAAAATCATAATTTAAGTAGTTTTGGGCAAAATTTAACCTCATTGCCTTATGTCTATCTGTAAGTTGAGGCTTTTTTGCGGGGACTCTGCAATGTATTCCATTTTCATGAAGGCGACGTCGTATTGTATGCGATGATACTAAATATTGAGCTGCATAATTATTTGTGTTAACAAATCGACGGTATCTAACATCCTCAATTATTTGCGTGTCTTGCTCCATGGTAGTTTTTCTTGGTCGACCCAATGAAGCGTGATTTCTTATCGCCCCTTCACTTGCCCATCTTCGCTTCCACAAGTAAACGGTTTTTCTCTAAAAAAATGTTGAAACATAGTTGAAATTCAATTATTTTCCAAAAGAATGTTAAAGGTATTTGCACTAGACGTTGTTCATCAATTAAGCTTACCGTGATACCCAATTCGTCAGCAATATCGGAGACGGACACACCGGCTTCACATAAAGCAACTATTCGGTGTTTTTTATGCTCATCTATGCGATACATATTAGTAATTATTTATTACTTTTTGTTTTGTAGTAAGCTTGAATTTCAGATCCGAAAATGCCTTAGAGAATAAAATTAAATTCTTCCAAAGCTGTTGACAGTTTTTTTTAAATGTCAAAAAAAATAGATCAGGCACTTTTCATACAACGAAGACTGGCCATATTGACTAACTAACCAAAAAGGTTTGTGTATACATATTTATTTGCTTAAGAACGTACACATGATTATTAGCAATTGGTAGTGTACATGTTTATGCTTCTTTTGATGAATACATATTTTTTTACCTATTGAATACATATTTATTAACAATACAATGTGTGCATAATATGAACACTTATTTGAATACATGTTTATGGTCTTGTTAATGGTGACGTCTTATGAGACTTTGGGGTATTTACATATTTTTGCACCTGACTGTACCACGCTATGACTAATAGGAGTGGAGCAGTAATGAAATATGTTTAAAAAAATGACGCGTTTTTTTCGCCGCCTTACGAAGTGGGCACGGGTCAGCTAGTCTATATAATAATAATAATAATATATGAAACTCAAAGGTGACTGACATAGTGATCTATCAACGCACAGCCCAAGCCACTGGTGAGATCTGGCTAAAATTTGGCATGCAGGTAGATGTTATGACGTAAGCATCCGCTAAGAAAGGATTATGATGAATTCTACTCCCAAGGGGATAAAATAGGGGATAAAAGTTTGTATGAAACTTTGTCAATTTCAAACCGATAGGCTTGAGACTTTGTATGCATATAGCTACTATGACGTTGGCACCCTCTTAGAAAGGACTTTGATAAATTCTACCCCCAAAGGGAAAAAATAGGTGATGAAAATTAGCATGAAACTTTGTCAGTTTCAATCCGATCGGGCTGAGACTTTGCATGCATATAGATATTATGACGTTGGCACCCCCTTAGGAAGGACTTTGATAAATTCTACCCTCAAGGGGATAAAATAGGTGATGAAAGTTTGTATGAAACTTTGTCAGTTTCAATACGATCGGGCTGAGACTTTGCATGCATATAGTTACTATGACGTTGGTACACCCTTAGAAAGGACTTTGATAAATTATAACCCCAAGGGGATAAAATAGGTGATGAAAGTTTGTATAAAACTTTGTCAGTTTCAATACGATCCGACTGAGACTTTGCATGCATATAGTTACTATGACGTTGGTACACCCTTAGAAAGGACTTTGATAAATTCAACCCCCAAGGGGATAAAATAGGGGATGAAAGTTAGCACGAAACTTTGTCAGTTTCAATCCGATCGGGCTGAGACTTTGCATGCATATAGATATTATGACGTTGGCACCCCCTTAGAAAGGACTTTGATAAATTCTACCCCCAAGGGGATCAAATAGGGGATTACAGTTAGTATGCAACTTAGCTTCTCTCATGAACTGCATGTTTTATGTTGCTTGCTCACGAGTAATTTCTCTCAATAGCTTAATAGTTTTAGCGCCTAATGACAGATTAATTATCTATATCTATACTATTATATAAAGCTGAAGAGTTTGTTTGTTTGTTTGAATGCGCTAATCTCAGGAACTACTTCTTCGAATTGAATTTCAGTTTTGGATAGACCATTTATCGAGGAAGGCTATAGGCTATATATAACATCAAGATATGATAAAAAAAAATCAAAAATTGGAGGGCCTATGGGCCTACTTAGAAGGTTCATGTTCACTCAGAGGGAAATGGAGAGAGCTATGTTGTAGCCTGACCTGTGGGCCTACTTAGAAGGCTCATGGTTTCACAGAGGGCAATGGAGAGACCTATGTTGTAGCCTAACCTATGGGCCTACTCAGTAGAATCATGGTCACTCAGAGGGCAATGGAGAGGGCTATGTTGTAGCCTGACCTGTGGGCCTGCTCAGAAGGCTCATGGTCTCTTAGAGGGCAATGGAGAGAGCTATGTTGTAACCTGACCTATGGGCCTACTCAGAAGGCTCATGGTTTCTCAGAGGGCAATGGAGAGACTTATGTTGTAGCCATCCTATGGGCCTACTCAGTAGAATCATGGTTACTCAGAGGGCAATGGAGAGAGCTATGTTGTGGCCTGACCTATGGACCTACTCAGAAGGCTCATGGTGTCTCAGAGGGCAATGGAGAGAGCTACGTTGTAGCCTGATCTATGGACCTACTCAGAAGCTTCATGGTTACTCAGAGGGCAATGGAGAGAGCTATGTTGTAGCCTGACCTATAAGCCTACTCAGAAGAATCATGATCACTAAGAGGGCAATGGAGAGACCTATGTTGTAGCCTGACCAATGGGCCTACTCAGAAGGCTCATGGTCACTCAAGGGCAATGGAGAGAGCTATGTTGGAAGTTTTTCTGTGTGATCGAATCAAAAATGAGAAGATCCGCAAGAGAACCAAAGTAACCGACATAACCGGTTAAAGTACGACAAGCAGGGCACATAGCGCGGAGAACCGACAGCTGTTTGGGCAGAAAGATTCTGGAATGGGCACCGGCGACAGCGCTGTTGTGGACGGCTGGAAGCCGATGGATGAGGGAGGCACAGGACCCCATAAGGTGCAATACTTGGAGAAGTCCTATGTCCAGCAGTTGACGTCGATTGGCTGATATGATGATGATGATAACTTTGTATGGATTAAACAAGTTTTTTTATCATTTTATTTATTTTCATTAGGAATATGTGTACAAAGAAGTTTTGTAGGCCCCTTATTTTTACACACGCCTAACAAAAAATAAGCCTAATTAATCATAATACTTCTGAACGCGAGCGAAGCCGCGGGCTACAGCTAGTATAGTAATAAATAGGAATGTCATTAAAAAGCTATCCCCTTTCATTGCGTAATCAAAACATAAATATCGACCTCATTGAATTACGTACCTAGAATATACGTAATAATTACTAGTTTTATGATGTCTAAACGGTTGACTTAATTTAATTGTAAAATGGATCATTAAAATTGAAACTAAGCAATTTTATATCTTAACTCTATGATAAATATTGTATAGATCTTCGAGTTATAAAATAACGATATACTTACAAAGGGCATTAACATACTATTTTGTATTTTATTATAATGTATGTTGTCATCAATGTGGCCGTCATCATAATATTGTCATTTGTATGGAGAACTATAAAAATGTGTTATCCTGTTTCATTAAAATGTGGTTCTGTGAAGAAACACATAGAACGTTGAGGACGGCAGGATTTCGACGTTGAGGATGCACAATTGTCGGTTCATGGTAGAGCTGAAGATATCTAAGGGGGTTATTGAGATAAGACGAATCCTACTAGCTTTTGAGTTTCGAAATAAATATTAACCCTTTTTTTCTTTTTAAGATTCACGTATTACATTGCCTTACAAAACTGTTTGCGCAGTTAAACTATTTGAGGAACTATTTTAAGTTTATACTAATAAAGAAGTATGAAAGTCGTTTAAATTCATTATAATTATCTTTGGCTTAATGCCGCCGGACTACAATGACAGATTTCAAGAAATAACGAAAGCAAACTAGAAGCCAGAGCCACATGAAATTACCTATAAAAGTTAGGTTTTGTATTGTTCAACAAAAAAAAAATTTTGAAGCTCGATCTGAAGACGACTACTTCGTTCGAGCTTCGATTTTGTTTTTTCTTTATCGATTTTTTTCTATTTTACTAATACCTACAGCGCTTGCCAGGCGTATAGTAAAGGTCATACTTAAACGATACTGCTCCAACACCGCTCTCACCCAACACCGTCCTATACTAAGACGACTGCTTAGCTGCTTGATGCTTGACTACGCGCCGATAGCTAACAGGCACCCATCAATCCACGCAGTAACTATTAGCAGACGGCCGATCAAGTAATATGCACTCTTTTGCCATCGCATTAAAGCTCTTTTAATACCTCAGTTAGTATAAACTGGGTTTCATACTTATTTATCTTCGAATGACATTTCTTCGAAAGCCATTTCTACTACGCCAAATCATCGAAGAGCTATTTAAACGACGGGTTATTTGACCGATGGGCTATTTCATCGAATAGCCACATGTACGAACTCCTATATCACCGATAGTACATTTCATCGAATGATACATGGGGAAGGTCTAATAAACGAATTGTTTATGATCAACATGTTTTATTTAGAAGATTTTTATAATTATTTTGTGTCATTATTTAACGTTAAATAAAAATATGTATTTGTTACTGATTAAGTCGGCCAACATAAAATAAAATGATGTTCTAAAAACCTTACAAACTATATAATAGATAATATAAAAAAATGTTTTAATAAAAAACTACGTAATTAGGCATAATTGCAATATTTTACACATATAAGTACCACGATATTTATTGAAAACCTCTTGTAAACACAGGCAACATGAGAAGGTAATAATATTAACAAAAGGATGGTACCTAGTTTGAAAAGTACTTTAACATATGCGTTCGGAAATAGGAAAATTATAAGCTTATCTACCTACTATTGATTTTTCGCATATATTTATGCGAAAAATCAATAGTAGTGTTCAATCTAAAGACAAAGTTTTATACAGCTGTCTCTAGATGGCGTTAGTATGTAAATTAAAAGTTGATGTTAAGATTCTCCTGTAGTAGTAGATAAGGTTTTAGCTATTAAAAACAAATTTTGTCCTCGCTGGGAATGCGTGTTTTATTCATATCCCATACGGCGATTTTTGGGACTACGGTCCATTTTGATCCTTACGTAGTCGGATATTATTTTGGATAATAAATTTGTTCACAATTAGATCAATAATAAGTACTTGTAGTGGTGAGGTGGATCCCCACTACAGTTACAGTTGTGTGTGTGTGTGCAAAGTAAAAACATTGGCAAAGTAGCTACAGTGCAATTTGTGTGGATATCGTCATCAATAATCTCTACAGTCAACACCAGAGGGCGCCACTGGAGCAACGATAGAAGCGGATATCAAAGTGACGTGATATAGTGAGGTTTGGTGTAAACAAACTGTGAGTACATTTTATATAGTTGCGTAGAAGAAATAAAAGAAACAGTGTTGAAGTAAATAAAATAAAGACTTTAGTAGTTTGCATTAAAGATTAATTTAGTTTAGAAGTATTTAGTTTAGTTGTAGACTTAGAATAGTTTTAAGTAAAAAGTGTTCAGACGGGGAACCTATGCCCGATTTAGTACAAGTTGTGCATTAATTATTTCAAACACTTGTAAAATTTTTCGATTTGATCATTAACTTAGATTATTTTAATAGGATTTGTTAGTAGGTTATAGCGTTCTGTTGTACTGTGTTTTTTAACCTTTTGTATTGTTAGCTTTGTAAGTCGGTTAAAGTCATGGATTTATTAGTAAAATTGCAGTTTGATACACAACTTATTATAGAAAAAGGTAGAATAAATTTCAAAAAATCTCCAAAAGATAGGTTGACGCAGGCTTATGTTGACACTAGATTAGATACATTAGAAGACCAATGGAAGCAATTTGTTCAAACTCATCGTAATATAATCGAAATTGCAACACCAACTGATATGCAGAATATATATTTTAGTGATGAAACATATTACAAAACAGAAGAAGTTTATATAACCTATAAGTCAGAATTAAAAGAGCGTAAATCTAAATCAAATTATAAACAAACGGAACAATCGAAGTGTTATAACGTAAAGTTGCCGAAAATTAGCCTACCAACATTTTCGGGCGAATATTCTCAGTGGAATACGTTCCGTGATTTATTTTTATCGCTTATTGACAAGAACGAGCACATTGAGGACGTCCAAAAGCTTCACTATTTAAAGGCCCATCTATCAGGCGAAGCGGAACAGTTGCTGAGACATACTCCTGTGACGGCGTCGAATTATAAGGAATGTTGGTCTGTTTTAACAAGGCGTTACGATAATAAGAAGTATTTGTCAAACTGCATACTAAAGCGGTTAATCAATCAGCCACAAGTCAAGGAGTCGTCAGATTCAATAAAAAACCTGTTAGATACTACAGTGGATTGCTTGCATGCCTTGAAGACGCTTGAAATCGATGTGAGCTCTTGGGACGTCATAGTCATATATTTAATAGGTGCAAAATTAGACGTAGAATCCCGTAAATTATGGGAAAGAGAAATTAGTTCATCAGATGACTTGCCGACCTTTCCCGAATTTAAATTGTTTTTAGAATCACGGTTTCGCTCTTTAGAGAATTTAGATAGTGATAAGTGTATTAAAACCAATGATAAAAATAGTCGTAACACTGCTAAATCATTTCATGTCGCGTCACAGAACTGCATATTGTGTTCAGCAGATCATAAATTGTGTCATTGCAAGCAATTTTCAAAAAAGAATTGTGATGAGCGTCGTGAGTTTGTCCGTACTAATAATTTATGTTTTAATTGTTTGTGTAAAAATCACACTGTTTACTTTTGCCGCCAATCTACAAAATGCCAGATTTGTAAGAGGAAGCATCACACATTACTTCATCCCAAATCAGCCGAAGGTTCCGCTGAATCACACGAGGGTTCAGTCGACAAGAAGGTTGTGGTTGCTGCCGCAACCGCATCTTCTATTCAAAGCGAGAGTACCACAAAGATTTGTTGTTTTGCGGATGTTCACAGCCAGGGTCTGTTGGCCACGGCCTTGGTTAATATTGAGTCAAGAAGTGGCACTGTTGTGGCTTTACGAGCACTAATGGATCAGGGCTCGCAGGTCTCTTTTATAACAGAGGCTGCAGTGCAACTGCTTGGTCTAAGGAAGACATCTGCTCGGACTGATATATGGCGTCTAGGTGATGATGATGGCTCATCGATGCCATCTAGGTGGATAGTTAGATTTAAATTGCAATCACGCCTAGACCCCACTTTTATTTTAGATGTAGAGGCCTACGTTTTGAGCAAATTAACTTCCCATCTGCCAGGGCGGAAGTTAGTTCAGATAATGTCAACGTTCTCATCCTTCGAGCTAGCCGACCCGACTTTTGATACTCCAGGTAAGATCGACTTACTCTTGGGTACTTGTGTCGTTGGCGAAGTGTTGTTGGAAGGTTTGGTCAAGGGTCCGCCGGGAACGCCCGTCGCACAGAACACCAAACTTGGCTGGATTTTATCAGGGGAAATCCAGAGTCCTCCGTTGACATCAAGGCCAGTATGCTATCATGCTGTTGCAGACAGTGATGTAGGTGTAAATGAGCTATTGCGTAGATTCTGGGAGCTAGAGTCAGAGTCGTCTGCACCTCAGAAAGTTATTTTAACTGAGGAGGAACAAAGATGTGAAGAATTTTATTCTGCAACGACTAAAAGAGATGTAACAGGTAGGTATATTGTAAGGTTGCCATTTAAGTCTTCTGAGCCCAAGTCTATTCATGGTAAGTCAGAAATCATAGCTCAGAAACGATTCCACATGCTGGAGAATAAGCTTTTAAAAAACCCCGAACTTCGTATGCAGTACGTAGATGTTATTAATGAGTATCTTCGTTTAGGGTATGCCGAGGTTGTACCACAGTCAGAAAAACACCATGATGCCGTTTACCTCGCGCATCACGCCGTTGTTCGTAACGATAAAAGCACGACAAAGGTTAGGGTAGTATTCGATGCCTCTTGTACGGGATACAACGGTGTATCATTAAATGACGATTTGATGGTTGGCCCTAAGTTGCAATCAGATCTGCGGCAAATTATTATGAGATGGCGCTGCCATCCTATTTGTATCGTCGCAGATATTGTTAAAATGTACCTTCAGGTAAAGGTTTTCGATGGTGACGTGAATTTCCAACGTATTTTGTGGCGCGATAATCCAAATTCCGAGCTACAGCATTTGCGATTGTTGCGGGTCACGTTTGGAACTTCTTCGGCGCCCTACCTTGCTGTACGTACTTTGCAGCAGTTGGCTCGTGATGAGGGTCAAACCTTTCCTTTAGCAGCTAATAGAGTTCTTACTGATTTCTTTATGGATGATTTTTTAAGCGGGTTTGAATCCATAACTGAAGGGGAGCTAATTTACTCCCAAATGATTGAGTTACTTGGTCGCGGTGGCTTCCAACTGCAAAAGTGGTCAAGCAATAGTGAAGAGTTTTTAAGTAAGGTAACTAAGGGGACAGTAGAGAAAAAGGATAACTTAGAATTTAAATTAGACAATATTATGAAAATTTTAGGTTTATCTTGGGATAGGAAAACTGATCAATTTAAATATACTGTCCATCTTCCGCCGTTGCAAGCCTCCGTAACTAAACGTAGAGTAGTATCAGATGTCGCAAGGTTGTTTGATCCTCTTGGGTGGATCGCTCCTGTTATCACAACAGCTAAGGTCCTTATCCAGCGGGTGTGGTTGTCAGGTATTGGTTGGGACGAGGAGCTTCCAAGTGACATATTAAAGGATTGGGTGGTTTATAGAAACAGTCTTCACAACCTATGTTCCTTTCATCTTCCGAGATGGGTTCACATGAATCGTGGCGATACCACTGAGCTGCAGGGTTTCTGCGATGCATCTAATGTTGCTTATGCGGCTGTGGTCTATTCGCGCTCGATTGATAGTAATGGTCAAATTCATGTAAGCTTGGTAGCTTGCAAAACCAAGGTGGCTCCGGTTAAGGTGGTATCTATTCCACGCTTAGAGCTTTGTGGGGCGGTGTTGCTATCAAAACTACTTTTAGAGGTTTCGAGCACTTTAGGTATCGCCGGGGAGAACGTTCATGCCTGGACAGACTCTTCTGTTGTTCTGGCTTGGCTGGCTAGCCATCCTAGTCGCTGGAATACCTTTGTCGGCAACAGGGTATCTGAGATTTTAAGTACAATGGAGAGTCATCAGTGGTCCCACGTTCAGTCGAAAGACAACCCGGCCGACTGTGCGTCACGGGGTATGAACTCTTTGGAATTAGTTGATTTTGAATTGTGGAAAACCGGCCCGGAATGGTTAAAAGGAAAATATATTAATTATAGTAAAGGGGCTATAGGAACAACTGATTTGGAAGAAAGAAAAACAAAATTGGTATTCACTACAATGACGGATGAAAACCAAGAAAACTATATTTTAACAAGGTTTTCGTCACTAAGGAGGTTAGTTCGGGTAATAGCTTTTTGTAGACGTTTTCTAAAATTAAAGGATAGAAATAAACTAAGTGTCCGTTCGTCACTAACGTTTACTGAGATCAATGAAGCTTTATTTACTTGTATTAAGATTTGTCAGAAGGATTGTTTCATGGATGAAATAAATTGTTTACGGAAAACAGGACAGGTTGATAAAAAAAGTAAGCTAAGGTCACTCAACCCTTACCTCGACTCTGAACAGATTTTAAGGGTAGGTGGTAGGCTACACTGTGCTGAAATTTCAGAGGATATGAAACATCCTATTATCATGTCGCAAAGGTCACATTTGACGACTTTATTGGTAGCTGACGCTCATGAGCGTACTCTACATGGCGGTCCACAGCTTATACTCAACTATTTGAGAAGCAAATATTGGATCGTTAATGCTAGGGATACAGTTAGAGGTTATGTACGCAAGTGTGTTTCATGTGTAAGGTATTCAGCACAGGGTCTTGCACCATTAATGGGGCATTTGCCCAAGGCCAGAGTTACAGCTGATCGGCCTTTCATTCGGAGTGGCGTAGACTACGCCGGGCCCATTAGCGTTAGACCTACAAAGGGTCGTGGTTATCACGCTACGAAGGGTTATATCTGCCTATTCGTATGCATGGCCACACGAGCCATTCATTTAGAAATGGTAAGTGACATGACTTCTCAGGCTTTTTTGGCAGCCTTTAAAAGGTTCACGGCTCGGCGTGGCCATTGTAGACAGCTTTGGAGTGATAACGGCACTACCTTTGTAGGTGCTAACAGAGAATTAAAGGGTCTCTTCATACATGAGAAATCAGGTGTAGCGCCTGATATTGTCGATTTTTTGGCAACTAACGGCACAGAGTGGCACTTCATTCCACCCCACTCTCCTAATTTTGGAGGGCTTTGGGAGGCTGGAGTGAAGTCCACTAAGCACCATTTGAAGCGCGTCATTGGTACTAGCACTCTTACCTTTGAAGAGATGATTACAGTACTTGCGCAAATTGAGGCATGCCTAAATTCACGCCCGATATCTGCACTGAGTAACAGCCCTGATGACTCGTGTCCACTGACTCCAGGTCACTTTCTGGTAGGCGAACCATTGCTGCAGATACCCGAGTCGAACTTTGAAAGTTCAAACATTAGCACTTTAAAGAGGTGGCATCTGACGCAGCGTATGGTTCAAGATTTTTGGCGCAGGTGGTCTACAGAATATCTTGTCCAGTTTCATCACAGATACAAGTGGTCACATCTGACGCCGGAACCCAAGTTGGGAAGTGTGGTGCTAGTGATGGAGGATGACTTACCTCCTGCAAGGTGGTTATATGGCCTAATCGTAGAAAAACACACTGGTGCGGACAAAATCACGAGAGTAGTTTCGTTGCGTTGCAAAGACTCTGTAATAAAGCGACCAGTGTCTAAACTGATTGTTTTACCGTTAACTGAATAGTTCAACTCACTATTTGTAAATTACAAATCTGTAATTTTAAAGTTGGTTGTTATTTTATATTATGCAGTAGCAATATATGTAGATTATTATATGTAGTTTATATGAGAAGATTTATATAAAGTCCACAAACATTTAGTTTTTAAATTTTAAAGTTAATACAGTCCACTAATGTTGATGGAACCCACTAGTACTTTTGTTTAGAACCATGTTTCGCAATGGTGGGCGGTCAGTTTATTGTATTTTTTTTTTTTTGCTTGTTAAGCTTTATGGTTATTGGTTATGGACATTCTGTCCATGGTGGGCGGAATGTTCAATCTAAAGACAAAGTTTTATACAGCTGTCTCTAGATGGCGTTAGTATGTAAATTAAAAGTTGATGTTAAGATTCTCCTGTAGTAGTAGATAAGGTTTTAGCTATTAAAAACAAATTTTGTCCTCGCTGGGAATGCGTGTTTTATTCATATCCCATACGGCGATTTTTGGGACTACGGTCCAAGTAGGTAATTAAATTTATCTATTTTTTTTATAAATGTAATAAAAAAAACAAAGTGTTGCTATACTTTAATTTTCATATTCGTATTTTATCCTATTACATATTATGTATATTAAATGTTAATAAACAAATGTAATATGTGTGTGTAAATTTGACCAACAAATTGAAAATAATTATAAAAATCTTCTAAATAAAACATTTTGATCATAAACAATTGTTTTATTAGACATTCGCCCATGTATCATTCGATGAAATGTACTATCGGTGATATAGGAGTTCGTACATGTGGCTATTCGATGAAATGGCCCATCGGTCAAATAACCCGTCGTTTAAATAGCTCTTCGATGATTTGGCGTAGTAGAAATGGCTTTCGAAGAAATGTCATTCGAAGATAAGTATGAAACCCGTATAAACTAACTAGGCATACCTAGTATGAAGTAAACTCATCGAGTACATACTCATTTGTTCTATTTATATTGAAGAGATGTTTGTATTATGATATCAGACAATCACATAATGCATTTAAACTTTAACTAATGTACATTGTTGTCATTGTTTGAATACATATTATTATTATATCGATACGTATCGTTAAACAATAATAAATGAAAGCACAAATTGTCTTTTGTGGTGTTAAAAATATTAATTATTATCTTATCAATCTATTTATATTTCATTGCAGGGACTGGCCGTCTCCAGTGTCAGAGGAAACATGGCTTATTTATACCACGGTGTCCAGATTGCCATAGGTTTATGCTTAAACGAACGACAGGCTGTATTCATTCTACAATAACATCTACTGTTTTCTCCGCGTAAAACTACCCCATCTTCTCAAAAGCGTGTCGTTAAATCCGACTAAACGTGATATTATCACTTATTATCTCTACGACAACAAAAATAAGGAAGTTACAGAGTTATTCCCGATTTACACATCGACAAGTACAGGGTACACATATAACGTAACGTAAACGAATCGGCATGCACCGCCTCGCCTTTTTTCTTGGTGTCAAACGTCAAAAATCCGATTACGTTACGATTCCGTTAAGTGTGCGTTGCAGTAAGGAGTTTCATACAAATAATACTGAAAGGCACGAGTTGATACGGTGCCGATCCCTTTCTGTTACGTTATATGTGCTACGACCCTTATGTCTACTATAGTAAGATGGATTACCCATTTGAGTGGCTGGTGCACAGAAAAAAACCATTTTCATTCTATCTTAAAGTAGTCTCGTACAAATAAATAATTATCATTATTATTTTCTTTTATTAACATTATTTCGTAATATTTAAAAAAACCCAGCATCGGTTACCTAACTACAGGTGGATAGGGCACGCCCGTTTTACAATACGTGTTGTCTACGAGTAGGTACCTAATGTCTTCTGTATCACTTTATTATTATTTATTATTATGTGATAGTATTTGTAGCAATATCTTGTATTATTCCGCTAAGTGCTTACTGATATTATTAATAAACTATCCCGAGTAAATAATATTTAAGTATGTTTATATATGAGATTTATGTAATAGTTTCGTAACAGCAATCAATGTCAATAAAGAAAATACTTATATGGCTTTTCATGTTACTAGGTATCTCTTTTCATCTCGGCGCGTGAGAAATTATCTATACTAATATTATAATGAGGTTTGTGACGTTGTAGGGGGTAATCTCTGGATCTACTGAACCGATTTTAAAAATTCCCTCTGTGTTGAATAGTCCATTTATCGGGGAGAGTCATAGGCTATATAGTATCACGCTATGACTAATAGAAGTGGAGCAGTAATGAAATATGCCATGCGCCTAACGAAGTGGGCACGGGTCAGCTAGTGGGTCAATAAAGTGAGAGTTACGATATTTCAAACCTGCTTCTTTGACGAAGGCAGCATGCCTACAATATCTTTATTGAGCCAAGACACACATCACACCATGATCAGATGTCATAATATCCTCGTTTTTAGAAACACATGCAGTCTCGTGATAAAATCGACAGGTTTTATGTAATGAATACCGATGCTAGATTAGTCTGTACAAAATCAGCTGACCATGCGACATAGTTGGCAAACCGTAATCACTCTTACTGCCAAGGTACACACTTCCTAATTTCTCACACGTAAACAGTGTAAGTGGATAAATGTACCAGTTTAATTTAATAGGATTAATATTATTTATTATAAGCCCATTCACAAAAATAGGGCCTCTTAGCCAAGGGAAAAAAAAAAAAAAAAGCTGGCACGACTCTACTAGCACTATATTTCCTTCTTTTGGTTACTTTTCTTTAATCAGCTGTTATGAAACTAATTAAGATTAAAGAAAAAGAAAAGGAAAAACTATTCATCAGTAATAAATAAATTTTCATTTTTTGTGGCGAATAAAATCAGTCACAAACTTAACATCGGAATTATTGTGTGCCACAATTGTGTACAAGGTGAATGCAGACGCTCATACAACGCAAGTTTTTATATAAATCTCCATTGTCAAAAAACATGAGTCATCAAAAATATGAATGATCATGAACTAGAAAAAGTATAAAAGTTAAAAAAAAAAACAAAGATAAAAAAGTTTTCGATAATCTCTATGCATTGTCTTCTTCCTTGACACTACGGTCCTCGGTAGTAAAAATAGCTCATAATATACTAAAGACTCAATGAACATACTACATAATCACCTAGAAGCTTATGAAACTCGTCATAAACTTTAACAGTGTTCCGTCTATATTATGATAAAATATGATTAAAACACAAATAAAACATTATACTTGTTACTATTTTCTTTAATAATTAACGAAAGTAACATTTATTTAACTTAAAATAGATTTTTCGAGACGGACGGACCCGACGGAGAGCCGTACATAAATATCATGGTCATGAATTTTTGGGGTCACGATACTATCTTATCCCATGAGTGTCGATATTATTATCGATAAGAAACGACAAAGCTGACTACGCGAAAGTTCACAGATAATAAGTATCTCTACGAATACAAATGAAGGAAAACAGGACTTAAACCCGAATGGGCTTCTCTACATATGAAAGAAACTTTTTTAAGAGACACCACGCTAGAGTTAGGCTTAGTTCTGCATTTCAGGAGAGATAGTGCCTGGTAAAAAGTCGCATTTTATAATGAACATTAATTCTGGCGAACAATGTATTCGACCATTTTGATTTTTAGAATTGAAGTACAATGACTTATTGAATATGCTTCAATGAAGATACAATGTCCTTTTAATATAAATTGCGAAAGAAAATAATGTTGGTCGTTCAAGAAAGAAACAGAGTTCAAGTGGCACATGATCATAAATTGTAATTGAAGGGCCAAGGTTATGTCACAAAGCAGAGATGGATACAGAAGTCGATATACGACTTATAACATGACTGCTACGCAGAGGTCTCGGGTTTGATTTCCGCTCAATGCAAATCTTTGTGTGCATGAACATGATTGTTTGCATTGGTCCGGGTGTTTTTCTATGTATAATATGTAGGTATGAATTTACAGTACAACGTTAAGGAGATGTAATTAGTAGGTAAACTGATCTGCCTATTTGACATATTTATTTTAAAATCAAGAAGTTAAGAACCTTTTCCCTTTACATACTCTATTAAAAAGATGTTTACTTAGCTAATTTAACTCTTAATTGTTCCAAATTCAGTGAATTCCTTAAATACGTAAGAGAAAATATCTATGTAGACGAAAACGTTCCTTATACTTACATTTTTAATAAGGAAAAGCTTTCAAATAAGATGAATCACGTTATATAAATAAACCTGTTCAGTTTAATGCTTCATATGATACCAAATCAAAGATAAAAGTCATTTAATAGATCGTTTTCAGCTGCCGATATACTTGAACAAAACCAAATGGCTGACCACTTGAACTAACTCTAAATACACTCAGAAATATTCTATAGTACTTGTTTACAGACTAAGCTGTCAATGGAGAGGTAGAGTCATATAATTTCTACAATTTGTCTGAAAAACTAACCCTAGTCACCAACCGTTTTCGTCCCGTAGGTATCTTCTATGACATAAAGGGTGTTGAGTATGGCGTATTTTAACCACAAGGTCAAGAAAGGTCAAGGTCAAACTGGTGGTCAAACCAGGTCAACCATGGTCAAACCACAAGGTCATAGAAACATTTTCGAAAAATACCCATCCGAAATATGACTGTCTCTATTTTCACTTTTATTTTTATCGTCATGAAACATAGTATTGTAACGGGTGGAAGTTAAAAATTGAGAACTGAAAAATGAAAATGTGTTCAGGTATTACATAGTAATTTAATAGTATAAGATAAGTTTAAGTTTTCTGTCGAAGGCGATAGATGGCGCTGTGCGCTTTAAAATTAGTTCCTAGATCTCACATGGGTTTCGTTACATTGATAATATGAAGTAGTGAGAAAAATATTGTATCGGCGCTTCACTGCTCACCCTATGGGAGAACTTTAGTAAATAACCTAAGTATACGAAAGTTTAGTGTTTTATTTATCTCCCACCGGCGGACCCTTGGTATAGTCGTTTCCATGGTCCTTCGAGCCGGATGGTGAGAAAGTACCGCGGTAGTCTTCGGTGGTGAAGAGTATCACCCGCGCTGTTAGGTTTACTGGATAGTGGATCGCTATCCAGAGCACGCCCCCTTCCAGGTTGTGGCAGACGTCAGCGGATGGGACACCGCGACGTCACAAAGCAGACTGGAATCATCCCGGAAGAGGCGTACCGGCAAGGCAGCTGGAGGACACAGTGCGGGAGGCAAGCAGCGGACGCCGAGTTGGAGTGGCAACTGCAGATGGCGCCACTAGTCGAGTGACGACATCGAGTACGTTTTAAATATTATTCAGCAAAGAAGTTAAATTTTCAAGAGTTAAAGTGCAGTGTTAAAATTTTCCATTCCAAATTGAACTTTAAAGTTACTAGAAAAATAACTTAAGCTATTTATAGAAGATCTTGGACTTAGAAAAATTTAGTTTTAATTTGTTAGCAATTAGGACTTGTAATAGTTTTAAGTAAAAAGTGGTTTAGACGGGGAACCTATGTCCAATTTTATATCGAGTTGTAAAGGGTTTAAACACTTGTAAAATTTTAACTTTTGTTTGGTTCGGTTAATTAACTTGTGTAAAAATTAAGAAGTCAATTTGTGGACATTGGTTAAAATTTGTATAGCGGTTAGGACTTGTATTAGTTTTAGTCATAAAGTGGTTTATACGGGGAACCTATGCCCAATTTCTCAGCGATTTGTAATGGTTTAAAACACTTGTAAAATTTTCTTTACTTATAACTAAGGGTTTTATCTGTCTTATAAATTTTATAATAGTTTTTAAAAATGGAAGCACTAATTAATATCCAGGAAGACATTAAGTCTAAGATAACTAAGGCGCGAACGAACTTTAAGAAAAGCCCTAAAGATAGACTTACAAAATCTTATATAGAAACGCGCCTAGAAAATGTAGAAGATCAGTGGCAATTGTTTTGTAAAACTCACACAAAAATAATTTCGGAAAGTAATAAAATAGAGTTGCAAAATTCGAGCTACATTAATGATGATTTATATGATATAGTAGAGGATGTTTATATTCAATTTAAAAGTGAATTAAAAGAAATGTTATCTAAATTTAAAGTTTTGGATGTTAAAGAGAATAGTGTCACTAAAGATATAACTAGAACTAAGGTAAAACTGCCCGAAGTAAAGATACCTGTATTTTCAGGGAAGTACACAGAATGGCAATCTTTTAGAGATCTTTTTATAGGACTAATACATAACAATGAGAGCTTAGATAATGCACAAAAATTGTATTATTTAAAGGGACATTTGTCAGGGGAAGCGCAGCAGCTTTTAAACAATGTAAATACTACAGCTGATAATTATAGTAGTAGTTGGTCAAAACTAGAAGATATCTATACTTATAATAAAACTGTAGAGAGATCAATTCTGTACATTGAATATATGTTAAAAATTAATATTGGAGGATGAATGGTGATCGATACTAATGCCAAAAATGCAATCAATAAATTTTTTGTCTGTCTGTCTGTCTGTCTGTCTGTCTGTCTGTCTGTCTGTCTGTATGTGCACGCATGGGTCAAAAACTACTGAAGGCATTTTAACCAAACTTAGTACAATTGTAGTCCATACTCCCGGGCAGGTTATAGGCTGTATAACATAACGCTAAGACACATAGGAGCTGAGCAATGACGAAAAATTTGAAGCAAGTCGGTTGAAAAAAAGCGCGTTCGAGCTCTTATCATCGCATACGTTGATCATACGCCAAAAAGATGTATTACAAAAATAATGGTCTTCAAACGATGAACAAAAAAGTCCTGAATAGTATATATCTATCTTTTATATATTAGCCACAATAACCTGTTTAATCGTTAGGGTTTTCTTCAAAGTGTATTAAATACATAAATATATTGTAATTTGCATAGACATATCTTTTTCAAACTCCCATATTTCAAAAGTACACTTTAATACCTTATTCATAAAAAAAAATTTATAGAAATCGGTTTATAAACACACAAGATTTAGATGAAAGAAAATTTCCAAATGTCGCCGCGCCAGTATGAGTACGGCTGTACGGTTGATTTTTGTTTAACGTCTGAAACGGCCAACCGGTGCATCTATATAATTTCATTCACATTGACTCTTAATGCGAACGGACGTGGATCTTATTGACTCTTCTCGGAATAAGCGCGCTTTAGATATTAAAATACATAGATACGTAGTTTTTAGGTATTAAGTTTAAAGTAGGTATCTATCTATACTATAATAAAACAATCGGAATCGGATAAGTAATACTCGAGATATCGCTAGATCTCTTTATTAGAACAGTCCAATACAAATCAGGGGTCATGAAAAATGGATTTGGTTCAATGTTGAATGAATTTAAATTTTGTTTCTTTTGTTCACGAGATGGCGTTACCAGTAGTAATCATAAAATAAATGAGTTTTTAAATAATATATAACTATTTTATTATTAAGTGCTATTAATAAGTTATTCCTTTTAAATGTTAATAACATTAACCATGAATCGTATGTGTAATATCAATTATAAGTCTTCACACTAGCCTTTAAAAATATCAATTTAACGGACACAAAGAACATCCAGACTAAGGACAATAGTTTGTGTATCACAATTGTCCTCCATGGGAATCGAACCCGCGACCTCATGCACGCCAGCCATGTAATGCGACCGCCGCGCCACCGAGGCAGGTAATTCTGCCGCACCATAACGTGGCGTGCAAATGCATTCATTCATAATTAATTAGCGATTATCCGTGTGGTGACGGAGCAAGAATACAATATGTCACCTCCCCATCTCATCCCATGGGGCCACCCGTAAAACCGACTAAGGGACTATCGGTGAATATTATCTTTACGAAATAAAAATGAAGGAAAACTTGAAATTAAACCCTATACCAATCCGACTGGCCAACGTGGTATTAGTAGGCCAAGTATCCCTCCGTCACGGGAGGAGGCGCGTCCTTGCAGTGGGACATTAATGGGCTGTTATGATGAAAAAAGCGATGTCATTTATTTTAACTTACAAATTTGACAACAGATGGCATTGTGCCTGTGACGTCATTTTCAGTATCGCGGTATTAAGATTTTACTTGAAAGAATGACGTTCGCTCATGTCTTTCAGTATAAGTTTAGACACAGTCTTCATATATCTGTCTTTGTAAAGATCTGTTTTTGAAAAGGTTTTGGTTCGTTCGTTAATTTTACAATTCGTGTGTAGGTATATCTGTTTGTTATAAGGTTTAAAAAACGATTTTTCAGTATTAAATCGAATTGCGAAGTAAGTAACATCCGCCACGCGAACAAAGTCGCGGGCACAGCAGCTAGTGTATAATAATAAAAGGTTTATTGCTAATGGTGTACTAAAAAGATTGTTAGGTCAAAAGAGTTTGAATACAGAGTCAGCAGCTGAGATTAAGAAATTGATAAGTACCACAACAGAATGTCTAGAATCAATTAAATTTTTAAGTATAGATATTACATCTTGGGACATCATTATTATTCATCTAATAAGTGCCAAATTAGATAGAGATACTAGGAGAGCCTGGGAATTACATGTATCGTCTTTACCAGGGGACGATTTGCCAAAATATACAGCTTTTGTACAGTTCCTAACAGGTCGTTTTACAGGGATTGAGAATTTAGATAATAATAGAGTTCATAATGTAATAAAAAGTACCAAATCATTTCATGTGGTAGAAAAGGATAAACTTGAATTAACTTGTGGGTTTTGCTCTGATCATCATAAAATTACATTTTGTAAAAAAATTATAAAGGAGAGTAACGATGCTCGTCGTAATTTTGTACAGGAGAAGGGTTTATGTTTCATTTGTTTAGGTAATAACCACCCAGCTAGGTATTGCAAGAGTACTTTCAAATGCCAATTATGTAAAAAACGCCACCATACTTTGCTCCACCCTAGTGGTGGTTTGGGGTCTGTCGAGGTGAACAACAGCACTGCTGTTTGTAAGAGTGAGTTGCCAACGCCTAGTGGTAAGGGCAACTTGACATCGGATGTGTCAGGAAATAAAGGTAATGCCGCCATTGAAGCGGAGGGGTCTAGTACGCAATTAGTGTCATGCCATTCGACAGGAGACTGTACGGATACAGTGCTGATACCAACGGCCCTGGTAAAGGCCGAGTCAAAGCATGGTGCTTATAGGGTTGTACGCGCATTAATAGACCAGGGGTCTCAGGGGTCATTTATCACTGAGGCCATGACTCAGTTTTTAGGTTTAAAGAAAACGTCAAGTCAACATTTAGTAACAGGTGTAGGCGGTGATAAAACGGTTATGTCCAAGTCTACCGTATGCGTCAAAATACGCTCCAGAGTTGATCCAAATTTCTACATGCAGGTAAAAGCATATGTTCTTAAATCTATAACCTCCCTTCTCCCAGTTGCGAAAGCAACTAAAGTAGAATGGGAAAGATTATTTAATGATGATTTGGCTGACCCGGATTATCACACACCTAACAAAATTGATCTTTTATTAGGTGCTGAGATATACAGCCAAATTATCAAGGACGGCATACAAAGAAGTGGGTCACTCGTAGCTCAGTACACTAATCTTGGTTGGATAGTCTCCGGCGTCACAAGACGAAATGACACATCCAATCATTTGTATTCTTGTATAACAGTGATGCATACCAGGGTTCAAGATGATGAAGATCTCTTGAAAAAATTCTGGGAGCTGGAGGCTTTTTTTTTTTTTTTTTCTCGGGGGGAAATCCTCATGGAGTTCCTCCGCCCCGGAGAGGGCGGAGGGGTCTGTTAAACGTCTACTGACTAAAACCCCCCGGTGTTCCGTCTCTCACGTGGGCCAGGGGCCGCGGGAAACCATGATTCTTCCGCAGCCCCTGACTAGTGCTGGCCCGCTCCTTAGCGGACCCCATCTCGAGGATGGAGCGAAGTGCTCCTCCCCTTACACCTGGAGATGCGCGCGTGGAACACTATGCGCCGCCATCTCGGGTCCATGGAGTGGAGGGGCGACGGACTAAGTAGTCCGCCGCTCTTGGACCCATTTAGGGTGGCCGAAAGAGGGCATTGTCCGCCCTCCTCCTGCGCCCGGTGCGCCGGCTGTGGGCCGGGTGGTCTGCCGAGGCTTCCCGTTCCCGCTCCGCGGCCTCCTTCAGCGCCACGACTGTGTCGCAGAAGGTCACCATCGCGTCCCAGCAAGCCGCGCTGCCGGCCATGGCGCTGACCACGGCCGACAGCGACAGGTCGCTGCCTACCATTAAGGCGAGGGCGCGACGCGGCTCCTCCCAAGCTACGCACTCTGCGAGCGTATGCCGCACCGTGTCCTCTCCACTCTGGACGCAGTAGTGACACCGTGCGTCCGGCTCCCTGCCTATGCGGAACAGGTACTTCCCAAAGCAGCCGTGCCCCGAGAGCACCTGCGTCACACGAAACGACAGGGAGCCGTGCCTCCTCTCGAGCCAGCTTTGTAGCACTGGCCGAATCGCCTCAGCTGTGGTGTGGCCGGCAGAAGGGTGCTCAAGCCTCTCCTGCCATGTCGCCACTAGGACCTCGCGGAGCTCAGACCGACGTACGTCAATTTGGCGTTGAGTCAATCCTTCGCCCCGCGACCGCTCTGCCTCGCGCCACCGATAAAGTGACGCTAGGGCTCTCGCCTCCAGGTCCCAGGGCGGGGATCCGGCCAGTGCGCAGGCCGCCTCGTGGGAGATCGTGCGGTACCCTCTGATAACTCTGACAGCCATCACGCGCTGTGGTCTTCGCAGAACTGCGATGCTGCGGTCCGTCAGGTCACCAGCCCACACCGGGGCCCCGTACAAGGCCATGGATCGCACGATCCCCACGTAGAGTCGCCTACAGGCAGTGCTCGGTCCCCCCAAATTGGGCAGCAGCGTCGCCAGCGCGCCCGCAGCGCCCATCACCTTGGGCACCAGCCGGCGGAAGTGGGGGCCAAAGTCCCACCGGCTGTCGAGCACCAATCCGAGGTACTTCATAGTTTGCTCGACAGCGATTCGGACCCCCCCAACCACAATGTGTGATCCCGGCGGCGGCGCCCGCCGCGGGCCATGGAATGCAATGACCTCTGACTTGCTGAGAGCCACCTCCAAGCCCAGGCGCCGGATGCGGCTCACCACCTGTGAAACCGCAGCCGTGGCCAGCAACGCTGCCTCCTGATGCGAGCTCCCCCGGGCCATGACCAGTGTGTCGTCGGCGTGGGAGCTGGAGGCTGAGCCAACTTGTGTCAGGCAAATGCTTACCCCAGAAGAAACGGAATGTGAAAAATTATTCGTAGCCACGACAAGACGTGATGACACGGGTCGTTATGTTGTTAGACTTCCCTTCCGCGATTCTAACCGTAGCTGTAAAGAGAGTAATTCAAGGATGATAGCTGAAAAAAGACTAATCAATTTAGAATTTAAGTTATCTAAAAATATTAAATTAAAAACTGAATATAATAAGGTAATACAGGAATATTTAGAATTAATTCATATGGTAAAGGTATTACAAAAAGAACAAAATAAAGGGTTGTACTTACCTCATCACGCCTTAGTTCGCGAGGACAAACAGACAACTAAAGTGCGCGTAGTATTCGATGCTTCCTGTAAAGGGAGAGACGGTGTGTCGTTAAACGACAACCTCATGGTTGGTCCAACTTTGCAGTCGGAACTTCGGCATTTAGTTATGAGATGGCGTAGATATCCCATAGCTCTCAGCGCCGACATTATTAAAATGTATAGGCAGGTAATGGTTGATAGGCGTGATACCATATATCAACGTATTCTGTGGCGAGATAGCTGTGTCCATAGACTGTGGACATAGATGAATTAGAGTTATTAACGGTTACGTTCGGAACTGCATCAGCACCTTTCTTGGCAGTTCGAGCCTTACATCAGACAGCGTATCGCACGTCACAAACAAAAGGGTATTATTTCGAAAACGTTGTTTTGAGATATCGCGTATTGAAGTTTTAAAAAATCATAGATTCGGAACTACTTACTCAAATATTTAAAATTATCTCTAGATTTAAAAGTACACTATCCTTCTTTATGCTGGTTAAGTTTAGTTTGTGTATCTATAACAGTTTTTTTATATTAATAGTTTTATGGGAACAGAAAAAGATGATACCCTTTAAGCAGTTCAAATAGCTCTTAAGTTTAACTTGCTACTCTCTAGCTTAACCAAAATTTACCAAATTATTTCGATAACCAGTTGTAATTAATATTGATACTATATTAAGCAGCACAGAAATTATCTTTTGCCTACATGGCTAAGGGATTATAATTCTTCTTCTTCTTCGTTTCGACGGCAATAAGTCTAATTTCAAATATATTTTAGATGTGTTTTGCCCAAAAACCAGCGACAGCAACAGCATTATCGTTGGCACTCTTTAGGTCTTCTGGTGTGCAGGTGGCAGGGCACATTGGGCATGATAGGAAGTGTTCCATGTCCTGGACGAGAGAACCGCACCCACATCCACTATAGGAGGGGTTCAGATAACCCCATTTAGTCCGGTTAGAGTTACAGCGGCCTACTTGGGTACGTAGCCTATTGAGCGACCTCCAGATCGGCCACTGCTCCTCGAAACCAGGTGGAAGATGTTCGGCGGGTGGAATGAAGTCCGCCGGTGGTGCAAAGTTTGAGGCCCACCCGTCCAGTCTAGCCTTACTGGGGTCACCGCACAGTGCACGTGTGTGTCGCAAAAAACTCTTACGACTTTTGAGGCGTGCCCTGGGTATATTGTGCGAGTAAAGTGGATGACGAGGGTCGGTCTCTTGTTTTTCCTTTCAGTTTCGCAAATGACCTGACGGCGAACACCAGGTAGAGCAATGGCGGCCAATGAGTATAATTTGACCAATGGGGTAGGTTTCAAGCAGCCAGTTTTTATACGGCATGTTTCATTCAGGGCAGAGTCGACCATACCTGCGTGAGCCGAACGGTGCCATACCGCGGACGCATACTCTCCTGCCGTGTAGGACAATGCCAGACCCGTAGTGCTGACAACATGTGGGGCTGCCCCCCAAGACGCAGAAGTTAGGCGTTTGACCAAGTTGTTTCTGGTTGATATTTTTTGCTTGGTATTATAATAAATTAAATACTGATTGCATCTAAAAAATCTAGAAATTCTATTTGTTTTAGTATCATAATTAGTTATAATAAAAAAGAAACTCAATATGAAAGAAACATAATTTAACAACATTATGTAGGTACCTACAGTAACAAAACTATTAAACTAAATCAAATGTGATACTTTGGGGACATACGTTAGATCCCTGTTGTCACTGTCAGCAAATGGGTCTTCGTAGAAGTATTGAAGTGGGCCATGAAAGAGAAAGTTGTACCTGGGAAGTATGTGAAGTTAATTCGTGCTATGTAAAGACAAACCAGTTATACGTCCGATCGTCTTGCAACTCCAACCAGTTCAGTGTGGCGGTAGGCTTGCACCAAGGGTCGGCTTTAAGTCCTTACCTCTTACTGACTATGGACGCCTTGACGGCGGGCATACAGGAAATGGCACCCTGGTGCAGTGTTTGCCGATTACATTGTTCTGGTTGGGGAGGATGGACCTAAGATCCAGAGCAGATTAGAGCGTTGGCAGTCCTGAAGCCATAGCGCTTAACGGCATGCGCCTTATAGTCTTCTCTGTCTTCCGGTATCTCGGTTCTTTCATTCAAAGCGATGGCGTAGTAGATCGGGCGGTCAAGAACCGAGTTAACATAGGATGGATGAAATGGCAGCAGGTCATTGCTTCACGGGAACCATCTGTGACCCCCACAGTCCCCTTAATTTAAGGGGAAGATCTATAAAACTATGATTACACCTGCCGTCCTGTATGGATCAGAGAGTTAGCCAGAAAAGAGATTAATGAAAGACAATCTGTGTGGTGTTACGAGAGTAGATAGAGTAAGAAATGAGTATGTAAGAAGATTTGAAAGTGGCACCGGTGGCAGAAAAATTACGTGGCAGCCGGCTGTCATGGTATGGGCATGTTATGCGGAGAAATGAGAGTCATGTAGTGAGGAAGGTGGTGAACATGTGTGTGGATGGATATAGGGGAAGAGGACGACCAAAGAAACGATGGATGGATTGTGTGAAAAGCTATATGGCTGCGAAGAGTGTTACTAGTGAGATGACGTCCGATAGGACAGTATGGAAGAAAAAAATATGCTGCGCCGACCCCAAATAAAATTGGAATAAGGGCAGGGAAATGATGATGATGAGCAAATGGGTCTTTGTTTTCTTCATTTTAAGAACTGTCCGGTGTACTTAGGCGATTGCTGATTGCTTTCATTATTAAACCAGCCTTCCTACTTCGCTTCATTGTTTTGATTATAACTAAAATTTAAAAAAGACAAAATATAATAACAACTTAAAAGGTAGTATTTTACTTGAAACTTGCAACCATAAAATACAATTGACAAGATGTACAGAATTATCTCAAGCAAATCGGGAGCTATAAAGTATTATTTTATTATTATTTTGTTAAAATTACCAAATTATATTATATTGAACAGGCAAGACAGTATTATTTAAAATAAAACATGAAACTAGTATAAATTTTAACAAGCAATAAGGTATTAACTTTACATAATACTGTTTAGAATACTTACAACTTTATAGATTGATTCCATATTGACGACTGGACGGGTTGTAACTCAGAAAGATACGTGCGACGGCCACGAACGATGCCCGGCTACTGAATCAACTAAGATGCGACTGTCTTACCTATCTCGAAAATAGGGTGCATAAATAGTCAAGAAAGAATTGTATCGTTATATTTCAAAAAGTATTTGGAATTTAAATACTATTTTCTTACCAATTTATAGAGAAAAAAATTAGGTTTCCGAATTCAAAATAAAAAAAAAACGGTTTTTCAGACTTAATACCCTTTTATTTATAGCGTGCGGTATGATGAAGGCCAGGATTGTCCAGCAGCGTCAAAGGTTATTTTAAACGACTTTTATATGGACGATCTGATGACAGGAGTTGAAAATGAAGAACAGGGTTATGACATATACACAAATATAACTAACATATTAGGCAAAGGAGGTTTCGAAATGCAAAAGTGGATAAGCAATAGTAGGGATTTAATAAATAAGATACAAGAAGGAACTAGGTCTAAGGAGGAGGGAATAACAATAAAAATAGATAATATTACAAAAATATTAGGCCTTACCTGGGATCCGCGCGCCGACGTTTTTCATTACTCAGTAGATCTTGCTTGTCATACGGAACCTATAAGCAAACGTAAGATTATATCTGATATCTCCAGGCTTTTTGATCCTCTAGGATGGTTAGCACCTACTATAATTGTTGCCAAAATACTGATACAGAAATTATGGTTAGCAGGTATAGGATGGGATCAAGAGGTTCCAAAATATTTAGAGGAGTGGATAACTTACCGTAAGAACTTACCTTTATTAGTTAATGTAAAAATTCCTCGCTGGTGCTAACAACGTTCAGGTCGAGCTTCATGGCTTTTCAGACACCTCGAAGTTTGCTTACGTGGCGGTAGTTTATATAAGAGTAGTTAATACCGGTGACGTCAAAGTGTCGTTAGTTACTGCAAAGACTAAGGTAGCACCTATAAAGCAGGTGTCGATTCCAAGGCTGGAACTGTGTGGGGCCGTTCTCTTGGCGAAACTAATAATTGAGGTCGCGAGGGTTTTAGGAGTTCAACAGGATCATCTGTACGCTTGGACTGATTCTGAGGTAGTTCTCGCATGGCTTAACTCGCACCCTAGTAGATGGAAAGTGTTTGTTGCAAATCGGGTCTCTAAGATTTTAACAACATTAGATACAAAGCATTGGTCGCATGTTCCATCTAAGGAAAACCCTGCGGATTGCGCCTCTAGAGGCCTTACACCAGGAGAACTTAGTAATAATGTTATGTGGTTTAACGGTCCTGCGTTTTTAAGTCAATCAGTCATTAATTATAGAAAACCAAAACACATAACTACGAAAGTCGAAGAATGTAAGGTCCATGTTAGTCTTACAGATATGTCATTTTGGGGAAGGTTTTCGTCACTTCAAAGGTTAGTCAGGGTGGTGGCTTATTGTAGGAGGTTTT
Source organism: Schrankia costaestrigalis (assembly GCA_905475405.1). NCBI lineage: Eukaryota > Metazoa > Arthropoda > Insecta > Lepidoptera > Erebidae > Schrankia > Schrankia costaestrigalis. Next base: position 12,306,742 of record FR997838.1, read on the forward strand.
TAAATTATAAGCAAAGGGCTGCCAATAAGTGTGGGGAATATTTGTCGAGTGTAGAGTTAGAAGAGTCATTGAGAACTTGCATTCGGAGATGTCAAGCTGACGAGTTCTCAACTGAGATCGAAGATCTTCAAAAGACTGGCTGCTTAAGTTCAAAACACAAGCAATTTAAGTCTTTAAATTTATTTTTAAATCCTATGGGTTTAATAAGGGTAGGGGGAAGATTAGATATGTCAAATCTAGAGTATGATCGTAAGCATCCTATACTTATACCAAAAAATTCGTTTTTGACGAAACTTTTAATAGCGGACGCTCACGTCAAGACAATGCACGGGCGACCTCAGGCAATAATTACTTACCTTAGGTCACGATACTGGATTATGGGTGTTAAATTATTAGTTAAAGGTTATTATCGTGATTGTGTTATTTGTCTACGATATTCGAGGAGAGCAAAGGTTCAATTAATGGGGCAATTGCCTTCCGTACGAGTGGCACCTAGTAAGCCATTTACGTGTGCGGGAGTAGATTACGCTGGTCCTATTAATGTACGGGTATCGAAAGGTCGCGGCAATAAGTCATATAAAGGATACATAGCTTTATTTGTCTGTATGTCCACTCGGGCTACACATTTAGAGGTAGTTAGTGACTTAACGTCCAAGAGTTTTCTGGCCGCCTTTAGGAGATTTGTCTCACGAAGGGGCAATTGTAGAGAGCTACATAGCGATTGTAGCTCAAACTTTATAGGGGCAGCTCGTGAGTTGCAAGAGTTGTTCGATAGCGAGAAGTCTAGTTTTCTGCCGGAGATTGCTGAGGTTCTAGCAAACAACGGGGTTCAGTGGAAGTTCATACCACCACATTCTCCAAATTTTGGAGGTTTGTGGGAATCAGGGGTTAAGTCGATGAAGCACCACCTTAGAAGAGTTATTGGCAATTCGACACTAACGTACGAAGAGCTATCTACCGTTCTTGCTCAAGTAGAAGCGTGCCTCAACTCAAGGCCTTTATCATACGTTGAGGAACAAAATGAATTAACCATTCTAACACCAGGTCATTTTTTAGTAGGCGAACCTCTTGTGATGGTTCCTGATAATGATTATGAAGAGGTAGGGGGTATTAGTAACCTCAGACGTTGGCAACTTACTCAGCGGATGGTTCAAGAGTTTTGGCGCAAGTGGTCGCAGGATTACTTGAATCAATTTCTCCAACGACATGTCAGATTCCTGACAGGTCTTATCAGATTCCTGAACCATCAATAGGCGATGTAGTGTTGGTGAAGGAGGATAACTTGCCTCCAGGTAGATGGTTAATGGGTAAGGTAGAAAATAAGCATCCGGGCCCTGACAACATTACGCGAGTAGTTACTCTACGTTTAAAGGATTCTTTTGTCAAAAGACCAGTGTCTAAATTGTGTGTACTTCCCACAGCAAAATAATTGTAATATGTAAGAGAGGTTAAACATTGTTTTTTTTTTAATGTTATTATTAGATAGGGTGTCTAGTTGTACCTTAAAATAGTTTAAAGAATCAGTGTATGTGCTGATAACAAATTGTTGATGTAATTAGGTTAAGTTCGTAAACATACTCAGCCACTAAAGATAGGAGGGTGTATTTTTGGTTTTATGTATTATTAACAGTTCCATTTGTCTATTTATAAGTCTTAGGCATGTCAGCAGAATTTGCCATGGTGGGCGGTTTCAATTTTAAGAACATTCGTCAACGCTGTCCTTGGTGGGCGGTATGTTCAGGTATTACATAGTAATTTAATAATATAAGATAAGTTTAAGTTTTCTGTCGAAGGCGATAGATGGCGCTGTGCGCTTTAAAATTAGTTCCTAGATCTCACATGGGTTTCGTTACATTGATAATATGAAGTAGTGAGAAAAATATTGTATCGGCGCTCACTGCTCACCCTATGGGAGAACGTTAGTAAATAACCTATACGAAAGTTTAGTGTTTTATTTATCTCCCACCGGCGGGCCCTTGGTATAGTCGTTTCCAAAATGAAAAATGTTTATTTGTCTCAAAATAGTTACATGGTTTTTATGTTATGAGGCATCCCCAGTAAGTAATTAAATAATACCTGTGTTGGGGTTGTCTCGCTCTTACTCTAAGTCACAAGAATAATGAGACTAACTATTGTTTACAATTGATTAAATCATGATGATGTTAAAGAACTTTCTTTAAGCTTTGCAAACGGTCAATTTCTCGGCGCAGGATAACGCAAATCCTATACTACCAACGTAGGGTACATTAAGGGCAAAAAGACCGGTTAAAGCGCCTCAAAGTTCTTAGCATGTAACTGTAACCTGTGTGATATGATACAATAAAGGTTTATTTCTTTTTTTCTTACCGTAAGCGGAGGTGAATTCGTTGTAGTAGGTTGTGGAACGTCTCTTCTTTTTAATCCAATGCAAGCTGAACGACTGGTAAAGATACTGCCCATTGGTTGGTAACCTAACAAACAATAACTTAGTATTAATATACTTAGTTAAAAACTGAACAATGAGGCTTCGTCCATTAATGTCCTACTCCATGAACGGTCTCTTATATTCATCATAACAGCCCATTAATGTCCCACTGCAGAGACGGGCCTCCTGCCAGACAGATTGGTATAGGGTTTAATTTCAAGTTTTCCCTCTTTTTTAATTCGTAAAGATAATATTCACGGTAGTCCCTTAGTCGGTTTTTATGACACCCATGGGATGAGATGGGGTGGTGACATATTATATTCTTACTCCGTCACCACACGGATTTTATTGATGGAGTGAAACTTGACCACGCTAGACGTAGGTATAGTGCTTTAAGTGTGTTTTTTTCTTTTATTTTTGGTAGAGATAATATCTGAGAACTTTCCCGACGACGAGAATAGATGATAACACCAACCCTAAGTACGTCGTCAAGCGTGGTAATGTAGGTCAAAGTTTCTACTATTCAGTACAAAGTTTAGAGTTTGTTAGCAGCGATAGTGTAGTAGGTTTCTTTTTATACACAATGGGAGGCAAAGGAGCCAGCAGGTCACCTGATAGTAAGTGATCATCGCCGCCCATGGACACCCGCAACACCAGAGGAATCACTCATGCGTTGTTTAGGTAATTGAGATTTTATTTCGTCAACAGATAAACTGATTTTTCATCAGTTTTTGTCGTCAAAATGTTACATACAAAGTGTCATCATTCTGTTTAATGCGGTAAAGGGAAAATTGACTAGAAATATACGATGGCAAGCTACGGACCACGAAACAGCCCGACACTAAACACACTAGACAGCATGATAATGAGTTAGGCAAGTTTCGCTCCATAACGGCGAGAAAGGCCTCTTCCTGGAGAAAGCCCATCCTTGCAGTAGGACATTAATGGGTTACGGTTTCATAGACTAACGGAAGCTAACAATAAAAACCGTGTACAATTTGAACCTTATAAACAATACGTCAAAGTTTTGTTTACATGACCTACGTTAGGGGTCAAGGTCATGACCTAAACACGTAACACATCTCATTCATTTCTACTCGAATATCTTTATCACGAGATGATATCAAACCTTATTAGTAGAAAAAAATAACAATGGGTATATTAAAACTATTCTTAATAGTATACAGAACGTAAACAGTAACTAAATATGATAACAAACCTATTTGACACGCCTTACGGGTTCGAAAAACCAGCCAGTACTAAGAGCACATCACCAGAACATTTCACTTTTTTAATTGACACTAGATTAGGAATCTGACAAACGAAATCGAAAGTATCTTGGTATTGGTACATCTGATAACTTATAAACACGTATGGCGACGCGGCGTACGCCGACGACTGGCGGGCTACCGGCAACCGGTAAGGACGCGGGAAGGTCGGTGGGCAATGCTGCGCATGCGTCGTCTTGATCACCATAAACTAAACTAAACATTGCCAATTTTACGTGACCTCTGGCAAACTTTAGACGTCAATGATAACGGTCATGTTGACACTTTGTAATTGGTGATTATTATCAGCGAGCCATAGAGTATTTACTATCATGATAATAAGATACTACGTTGTCTGTTATATAAAGTTTTTTTACACGAATGATTCAGATGTTTTGTTCGCTTCATGTGTTCTTACCAAACTTAGCTGCTTCTCTGCTTGTTCTTTAGATAGTTTTCTTCTCTAGGGCGTTATGGGGTCACAAACCGAGACGTAAACTCTTAGAAGTAGAATGGTGAATCGTTATCATCTTATGTAGCAGAGGCTAGACTAGGCTAGGCTGGACAATTATGATTATGATATTCTATAAATTAAAAAAAATAAAAATTGTTTATTTGCCTTTCTTACATACTAGTTACATAAAGTTTTTGAGATACTCCTTTTAAGTAAACATATACCTGTGAAAAAATATTTTTTATGTAAGTTCTTAAAACGTTATTTCACGCCGAGCGACGACGACGCATTGACGGCATATACCTCATTTAGACCCTCATTTTACCCTAGATACGCCGATAAGTAAGTGAATTAGGTTTTATAATTGAATACGATTATTAGGGTTAATATCAGCTTCAAAATAACCTAATTTCAAAACTATATGAAAGAACAGGGGCGAGTTTAATAATATATTTCATAGCGTTCCTTTGCGTCGTTTGGTGTCGCATTCCGCCCTTTGTGTCGTTTGGTGTCGCACGCATGCCGTCATGTACGGTCGGGGTATTTGCCGCTCGACCACCCTTAGGCGAGAATCGCTTGGCACGCGGCGCATGCGATACGTGGCACGCCCACGTATCGCATGCGCCGCGTGCCAAGCGATTCTCGCCTAAGGGTGGTCGAGCGGCAAATACCCCGACTGTACATATGTGTATTTGTCGAATTGTGTCGTATAGCGTCGCATTTTGCCGCATTGTGTCGTGTAGCGTCGCATTGTGTCGCATTGTGTCGTGTAGCGTTGCATTTTGTCTTTATGTGTCGTGTAGCGGTGCATTTTGTCGTGAAGCATCGCAGTCCGTCGCAGTGTGTCGTGTGGTGTCATATTGAGTCGCATTTTGTCGTGTAGAGTTACTTTTTGTCATGTACCGTCGCATAGCGTCTGTTGTTGCAATTTTGTCGCAATATGTCGTGTAGCGTCACATTTTGACGCATTGTGTCGTGTAGCGTCGCATTTTGTCGTATAGCGTCGCATTTTGTCTCATTGCGTCCCATTGTGTCGTGTTGCGTCGCATTTTGTCGTGTAGCGTCCCATTTTGTCGCAATGTGTCGTGAAGCGTCGCAGAGTATCGCATTGTGTCGTGTGGTGTCATATTATGTCGTGTTGCGTCGCATTGTGTCGTGTAGCGTCGCATTTTGTCGCATTGTGTCGTGTAGCGTCGCATTTTGTCGTGTAGCGTCGCATTTTGTCGCATTGTGTCGTGTAGCGTTGCATTTTGTCGCAATATGTCGTGTAGCGTCGCATTTTGTCGCATTGTGTCGTGTAGCTTCGCATTTTGTCGCAATATGTCGTGTAGCGTCGCATTCCGTCGTATCGAGTCGTGTGGTGTCATAGTCTATGTCGTTTTGCATGAATTATATCATACATATGTATGAATTTGTCAGCATAATAGAGATATATCGTCCTTGTGGTGGCGGAGTAAGAATACAATATGTCACCACCCCATCTCATTCTATGGGTGTCGTAAAAACAGACTAAGTGACTAACCGTAAATATTATCTTTACGAAGTGAAAAGAAGGAAAACTAGAAATGAAACCCTATGCCAATCCGTCTGGCCAGCGAGGTATTAGTAGGCCAAGTATCCCTCCGTAACGGGAGGAGGCCAGTCCCTGCAGAAGGACATTAATGGGCTGTTATGATGATGATGATAAAGATATTATTTTTATCCGTTTGGTGACGGAGTAAGAATACAATAGATGTCACCTCCCCATCTCATTCCATGGATGTCGTAAAAATCGACTAAGGGACTATCTCTGAATATTATCTTTACGAAATAAAATAGAAGTAAAACTTTAAATTAAAGCCTATACCAATCCGTCTGGCCAGCGAGGTAATATTAGGCCAAGTATCCCTTCGTCAGGAGGAGGTCCGTCCTTGCAGTGGGACATTAATGGGCTGTTATGATAGATAATGTCGCCTTATTATGATAGGATTGCAGAGACTGTATGTTATTTTACTGCAATAAAATCAAACTAAATAAGTATACTTATTAATACAACCACCTCAGAAGTACTTACCTGCTTTAAAATAACTTCTAAAAAAATATAATGGAAAAGCTACGTAAAAATTCTTTAGAACTTAAATGTGAAATAACTCAATAACTTATTTTAAGTTTATAAAGCAAGATCAATAAGCACACTTGCTACTTACTATAAAAAGACGCAGAAGGTTATTTTTTGAACACGCATTTTACGTTCGCACAGACAAAAATATAATGTGGGGGTCGAAACCATTACGTAAGCAAAGGCAGTTTGACCTAATAAACTCTGCCCTTCTAACTGACCAAACGATTCAGGTCAGAAATGCTTTACTCCAGCTATTGAATTACTTGGAACAATTGGTGATTTTCGGAACTACTAACTTTAGACACGTACCTAATTAATTTCATGATTAGAGGAGACGAATTTATTTATTAACTATCAGTAAAGTTAATGTACCTATCGGTTTATATCATTTTGAATGTGTAATTTATCACAAAATTGTGTAATTTTAGAGAAACGCCTGACTATGTACGAGCAACACGAAAAATATAACGACTTTCAATTACTTGTAATTTACTTATTTTAATTAAGCATAAAATTTTAAATGATATGTATGTTTTTATATAATATGATTTGTACCACTGAAATAATTGTTAATAAAATGAAGTCTGATTTGTTTTCTAAAAGCCTGTTAAATTTAGATCTACATTATCATTTGTAAAAATTGCTCGTATCTTTAGTAAAGGCGTTTCATTCGGTTGAAGTGTAATTTAGCACATCGTATATGTAGCGATGGCGACTACGTCATGAATTTATTTCATCAGATACCTATTCAGAAATAACTACTCGCCATTGTTGGCAAGACAAGTACTGAGATACACCTCGTGACTAGATTTCGTTATGATGACTGTTTAAAGACGAACACTATCATTGGTTATCTGTTAATTGAATGTTATTTTTGTATTTAATTAATGATCCTAAAAGTATTACCGTATTTAATAAGACAATTTTCTAAATAATTTATTCATCTGCCATTCATTGTTTTTAGTAATAAAAAATGTTACTCGACTGTGTTTACATTATACCTACCTAGGTACATAGATACTGCACATAAGTAAACCGCGAACGTCGTGAGTTCGAATTCCCCGCAAAACTATTGTTTTGCGATCCGCAAATGTTTGTCATTAATTAATGTCATTTTTCTACTAACCTTCCTTCTAGATGCCCAATCTCGAAAGAGAAAGAGAATTTTCGGAATGAATTTGGTGGCTGACATGTGGAATCTTGTAAATCCTCCGATGCTTTTCTCATTGGTCTGTTGATAGTTGTAAACGGTTTTTTTACATTTAAATATTCTTACTTACCTTACTGTAACTTGCTACAAATATTGAAGAATTTCGATTAGGTACAGGCAACTCCTACCTAGTACGTAAAAGAATTATCAGAAAATGTTCTCAAAGCTTCTCTACTACACCTGAGAAATACTAGTTTGTTCTTATAATCGATAAATCGACATCGACCGGAAGGCCGACATAAACATCCCGCCAAACCCCATGCGTAACCATTTCCCGTAAAAACTATTTATTATATTTAATGCATCAAATTATTTAGGAGATGGTCTATAAATAATCTCTCAGATAGTATCTAATCATAATTATTGAATAGGTAGGTAGTCTTTTGTGAATTATTAGGTACTCAAGCACCTACACAAAACAATGCTATGTCCTAATGGTTATGTAGGTACCGCTTATTTTGTAGGTACCAGTCTGTTTATACAAACCCACTATTTTAATTTTGAACACGTTAGTTGCGTAAGGATAAAGTATGTCGATAGGTTCCTACATACATATTCATATAATACTATTATGTCAAACTGATGTTGAATGAATCCTCTATTACATTCAATGTTCATCTACTCTAAAATGCTTTAGCTTTGTGTTTATAAGTAGGTACGACAAAGAATAAGTTTAGTAGTTCTTATTTCTTACTTCAAGTCACATTATCTGGTCACTGTATCCGCTTACCTCCACAATAACATGATCCCTACATATTACGTGAACGTTACTAGCGTAACATCTGAGTTGTTTGTACTGTACAATAACTGGTATCACAATAACGAACTGCAGACAATGAGCTCGGCGGACCGGGCGGCGCGTAGCACGGGAGCTACATGTGATCTTTACCTACGTTTCCGGCCCCACCTTAGTCACTGGTTGTTTACACATAGCTGTTCATTAAAAAAATTTAAAACACTTAATCAAAGAACCTGTGTAATTGTAGTTGGGGCTTCTTATGCTTGTAATTAATTAATTTAGCACATCATTTCTCAATCTTTACATAGACAAATAATTCAATTTATGCAACTTTAGTTCTTCTGTTTGTTGGTCTAGATTCTAGATATATGGATAGTCTTCTCTTACATAAAATCATTCATTATTGCATTATTATTACACACAGCACATTGTACGGCCATACATCTACTGTATGTAAATCAATGTTTTACATCACATTAAATGATGGAATAGTTTTTATTTAGTCAGGGAGAATAGATTGATTTAGTAAAAGAAAAACAAAAATAAACATAGTAACAAGCTCGTTTGGACATTTTATTTATGTAAATTTGCAGATATAATTAATACAAATTATGGTCATGTAAATTGGGAACTATGATAAATAATTGCAACAACTAGCTGGTTAGAGAACATTCGTCTTTTCTTTTCTTCCCCCAATTTGATTACACTCCAGCCATTGTTTAATTTTGATGACTCATTGAAATATAAAAAGGCAGTCTCGGAGGTGTGGCATTACAAATACTGTCTTACTTCTAAGTTTACATAATGAGATTTTTATTGTGATAGTGATAAAACACAAACTTAAACTATGTGAACATTTCTACTACCTGAAAGGCTACTATATGCATGCAGACTTCATTACATTAGTTTCTTCACATTCTATGATGTTTGTTACAAGTGCAGAGCTATGATGTCATTATGTCAACTAAATTCCTAAAAGATTAATGTGACAAAACCTATATTGTCTACATGTCATACATCACAATTTTTCCTAAATTTATCTGTACAGTTTGTGTAATTCAAGATGTAAGGTATAATGCCAATTTCATTACTATAATTTATCAATAATTACTGGGCAGCTAGTGTATTATATACTTAGCTGTGAAGTATCTATAAGACTTGTTTCATTCACAATGTCTTGAATATTAATGGTCATGGTACAGAATCTAACCTCAAATAATTAAGGATTGCTAACAAAACAATCTAGATACAAAGAAAATTATTCACAAAGAATCCATAAATAAAGTTTTTTTATTAAAATTGTATAAGACTGAAATACTTAGTATATTGACACTACTGATTTCATGAATGGGTTTGATCATTCACTTCAGAGAGCAATGTTATATTATTTCTCAGACTCATTTTGTTCAGGTGTTACAATATTTAACCACGGGTGCTGAAGGCACTCATACGCAGTGGCACGCCTATTAGGGTCAAAGTCCAACATAGGCCTTAAAAAATCTGCAAATTCCTCAGCATCTGATTGACTCCATTCATATTTTTCAGTTAGCACTGATACTAAGCCCCAAGGTTTTAGTCCAGTTATATTCCTCAACTCACCTTTTTTATTAAAGAATACTTTAGAATATTTTCCTGAGGCAGCAATTCTCTTAGGAATGTCACCAAGCAGTTCTATAATATGAGCGAGGTGGTCTTCATCACGACTGTAACCATCACCCGAATGAGGCTCAAACAAATAATCTCCAGTGGCTAGCTCAAATGCCATACATGCCGTACTCCAAATATCAGCTGATGTGCCATAACCAGCACTCAATAATACCTCTAAAGATCTATACTGTCTTGTTTGTATATCTTCTGTAAAATGTCTGTGCACCCAACAGGCATTACCTAAATCTGCTATCTTTACTTCTATGTCACAAATATCAAAAGCAGGATCCACTTTTTTTTCTACAGATTTGCCTTTAGTAGATTGAGAGTTAAAAGAAGGTGGAGTGTCAGTCATTTCTCCTTCAGACATAGGTGTACCAGCATCATCTCCACAGCTGTAAAGCTTAGACCTTACCTGCACAGCATCAGCATCAGTATCAAATGATTCTTCATCTGCCTGCTCTAAGTCGTTACAACCATTGATATTACTATCATTCTCTGAACGAGTGGTTTCAATGACACTCGTGTCTTCAGGAGTCTGCGGTGAGTCATCATTGTCTTGAGACATTGGTGCTGATTCACTATTATGTTGAACTTTCTTCTGTTCCTCCATTTCCTCTATTTGTTCCATTTGCTTTTTAAGTAACATAGATTGACGCTTGGCTTTCTTCTTTAACTTTTTCTTTTTATTTCGGCTCATTTTAGCAGTAACTACTTGTTCTTGGAATTCCTTTGGAGCAGTGCTAATCAATGAATGTGGTAACCTCAAGCCCAAGGAATGTAGTTCTGTGGCTTCAGCTGCCAATTTACGTATGTAAGATTCATCAACACACACCAGCACATTTTCAGGCTTTATATCTGTGTGAATAATCTTGCACTTTGTATGAAGATAATCCAGACCAGCTAGAACTTGACGTATTATTGTTTTCACATTTTCTCGTGGTATACCTCTATAATTAGATTTGAGTATCAACTTCAGTAAGTGGTGACCAAGAACTTCAAACACCATGCACACATGGGTACCATTCACACCGGTGATTTTGAAATCATTAAGCAGCTGCACGGTTTTATTTCGCTTAGGGTCCGTTGGATCGCTGTCCCTGACTGCTTTTAATATTTTAATTTCATCTAAAGCTGTTTCAGTGAAATGAGGTGCGGACTTAACGACTTTTAACGCGACAAAACGTTTATCGACAAGATCCCAACATAACCATACAGTAGAAAAATGGCCCCAACCCAGTTTTCTAGTGACGTGGTACCGATTCAGGAATAAGTCTCCTATTTTGACAGGATGGTAACCACCCTTGCAATAGTCAGCACTGTCTTCCTGCTCCTCGTCGTCACTTGCGTACTGTTCGTCTTCATCTTCTTCGATCGTCTCATTGGAAGAGCTATGTGTAGGTTCTAAACGATTCTGATTCTGGTTGCGCAGACCATTTCCTTGTCCACCAGCCCCGTGATCCTCCTCACGATTTTTCTTTTTACCTAGTTTATATCGTTTCTTTTTCGCCTGAATGGCGAGCACTCTTCTATTTACATCTGATTTAGAACTCATTTAGCAAATCAAACACTTTCAACAACTCCAATATATATATAAATTTATCGTTTCATCTCAAATCTTTTTGTTTGAGTATGGCGGCCGGTCGCAGAACAAAATGCGCTCGAACATGAACTCTAAATACAGTGTGACCAGAATTAAACATAAAATATTTCACTTTGTAATTGAAATCTACTAATCCCAGAACTTCATGACAAAAATAATGTCTGTTAATAATATTTATCAAATTTCTTTTCTAAAATATTTTAAACATTTTTACTGGGGTCATTTTAAATTGTGCATTATTTAATTTTCATTTTTAGATGGTTTTGGCCTACTTTCCTACGGTGGCCAGATGGATTGGCAAAGGGTTTGTTTGTTTTGAGTTTTTCGTCTCATAATGAAATCAGTCGAATAGAAAGAAAGAAAGAAAAAATCATTTATTCACGAAAGATATGACAATACCGCTTGTGAAAGTCGTTTTATAGTGATCACATAATATGCTCGTCTAACTTAACGGCTAAGTTTACTGAGGGTTCGGAACACGACCATGTCAAAGAAGACACCCACAAGAAACTCTGCTGGGTTCCTATCGCTCTTTTGGTGATCACTTCACAAATATCATTTTATTTAGTAAACAGGACAATTCAGATCCAAGCATTTTTATATTAGTTATAGCATTTAAGTAATCCTTTACACTTTAATATGATTTCGATATTAACTTTGTTTAATAAAAGATTTAAATTTATTATATGAAAATTCTTTAACTTCCCTAGGGAGCTTATTATAAAAACGAATACCATTACCAGCGGAAGAATTACTTATTTTATGAAGCCTAGTGTGGAGAACAGCAAGTTTATTTATAATTCTAGTGTTAACATTATGTATATCACTCATTTTTTTATATTTGTTAATATTTTTGTGTACGTACATTAAATTATCAAATCAATCAATCAACTAGCCTATTGCAGTCCACGGCTGGACATAGGCCTCTCCCAATACACGCTACAGAACTCGGTCCTGCGCCTTCCGCATCCAGTCCGACCCAGAGACCTTTATGAGGTCGTCGGTCCACCTAGCTGGGGGGCGTCCTACACTACGTTTGCCGAGTCGCGGTCTCCACTCTAGGACACGTTTGCTCCAACGGCCATCGGTCCTTCGACAGATATGACCAGCCCATTGCCACTTCAGTATCAGTCTTCAATTATCAAATATATACTGGCAATGCACAATAACTTTTAGGTCACAATATTTTTTTAACCGACTTCAAAAAAAGGAGGAGGTTCTCAATTCGGTTGCATTTATTATTATTTTTTATTTTATCAAGTTGTTGTTGGATGATTAGCAAATTTCACTGGTCCATATTATAATTTCTAGGTAGGTAACTAGAGTGTAGATTCTAGTAAGGATACATAATTACATTATTTTACTTTGTCGTTTTGGTGACATTATGAACAAAAAGTATGACGCAGCATACAGAACTTTAAAGATGCGGAGCGCTGTGCTGTACAGCAGTTATGCATAAGACACTTTTTTTACTTGCACATCTATCTAAGTCACGGCAATCTTTTCCGTCACCCGTGCAAAATGTGCTCGATTTCCTTAATTCAGTTTCTATTTTGCCTAAGTCTAAATCAGATTTAAATCTTATTTCATCTTAGATCCAATTTCAGAATGATCATCGCTTATCTATCTATTCACCCGTCGCGAGTCACACTCACACCCTCGTGTTTTGTGTAGACCGCTGAGAATAAGTTGTAAGAGGCGACATCATGTAAACAGGAAATTTCGGCCGTTTCAGATGGCACGAGAAGAGATGAGATGTTAAATAAAATTTCTAAGAAAGAACTGAAAACAAATCACTTCGGCGCAAGTATTAATTGTTATAAGTCTGTTTTAGCCAGAATACAATCTGACCATGAACTGAATGGGGCGCTGTCGTCGTATCAGTGTTCTTACAATAGTAGTTGACACTTGACACTGACTTGACAATTCTACTGCCGTCTTGTTGAAATTTAATTTTGTCATTGACAAGACGGCCAGTAGAAGCTTCACTTAAATATTATGTACTCTACACGTCAACGGCAAAGGTATTATTGCAGTGGATAGTTAAAGCCAAGCTAAAGTCAACTATATAATTCTTTATTTTAAGTATGAACTCGATTTTTATGCCAACAGCACACTATTACACCCTAAAGAGTAGGGTATGTAGGTACATTGAATTAAAACAATAATTACAGCCCTATCTGTCAATTTATTTCATGGAATTTAGGCATGTAACTATTTCCCAGTTTCCTAACATTTAATTGGATTAGGTACATTTAAAGCAAATAAATCGAATTCTTACTATTATTTTATCATATTTTTAGGCTAGTATTTCAGGTAAATGTTGCTATAGCAAAAAAATAATAATAAAACATAGCATGATTATGAGGCTTTTGAAACCACTCTTCACATTACCTTTAGTTTATTTCGTCTTGTAAGTCAATAAACACAATATCTTAATCCTTTAGTATGTGAGCTGTCAATAACATGAAAATGGGGTCGTCTGTGGTACCGGCTCCCGGTATTTCCACAGATATGGGTTTGTTGGAGACAAATTTTACTAAAATTTGAATTTCTCTGATTTCAACTAGATTATTTGTAATTTATTATTACTATATTATTACCAGATAATTGCTTTACCTATTACTATTGTTTTCTTAAAGCAAGATTGAGTTATAGGTGAAAGAATATTTAATTAAAATAGGTGTTCCAAATGTACTATGCGTTTCAAATAAGAATAGGACTGTCAGAGCGCCATCTTGTTTCGCATTTCTAACGAACTTCATGAATGTCATGTACGGTAGGAAAAAAATAAACACAAAATTTTATTAATTTTTACTTCAATATGTTTTATAGATTTTTAAATAAATTAAATTTTAATTACAATTCAATTCTTCCACACCACTTATGGGATCATAGCTACGTTCTTCATTCGAATCAGATTCTATGTGAAACAAACTGCAAAATTTTCAATAAAACCGGTTTATTTCGTAAGATTTTTTATGTTATTGTTTCAATGTAACAAACAAATAAAACGGTAAAAAACGAAGAAACATTTTTTTCGTTGAATAAAACAATCTATTTTTATCGGAATTTTCAACGCTAAATATTTTTATTTAAATTATTTTACGATTTTTTTTGTTGGTCGTACTGAAATGACAGTTGCCACATGAAGTTGGCAGCAAGTGCGATCCTATTCTTATTTGAAACGCATAGTATCACTTATTTTATTAATTTAAATAATATTAATTAAACAAGAATCATTTATTTAACATATATTTGAAGTATAATAAACATTGTAAATTATGAATGTTCTAGTGTCGTTCAACTAAATGGTTTTATAATTCAACAGCTTAAAGGTCATGGCACATTATACCGGCACCGCAACAGCACCGCTCCACACCAGCATTTAACTTGTCATTCAATTTAGAGCATTAAATCGTGTGTAGTATAATATACACACATCAAAAAAGTCTAAGCAACATGCATGATATTACAAATTTACCATTTATATTAATTTATTTTACCATTTATTTTAATTATAACGTTGTATTTTATTTTTAAAATAATATTTTTAGGGTTCTATGATGTAAAAATAACAGCTGTTTTCTTTATAAGTTCTTTTAATAACAGAAATTAACAATATTAGAATATACAGGTACATAAGAAACTAATCTTTTTTTTTACAAATTGAAATTTCTTAAGAAAATGAATTTATTGTGAAAGAATAGGACAATTTAATACAAAGTATGGCCTCCTCTGCTATTCAGAACTTGTCGGCAACGATTATTCATTGAATTAATGAGACTGTTTATGTCATCTTGCGGTATTCGCTCCCAATGGAATTGTAGCAAATCCTTCAGCTGTTGGGTTGTTGTCACTCCGTCCAAGTCCTTCAAAACACGTCTCTGGAGCATGTCCCATGCGTGCTCGATGGGGTTGAGGTCTGGCGATTGTGCAGGCCAGGGCAATACCTGGATGTTCTCCGTTGCCAAGTATTCACTGGTTCGCCGAGCTGTATGTGAACGCGCATTGTCATGCATTAACGTAAAATCGGAGCCAAAGGTTTGTGCAAATGGATGGACATAAGGTCTGAGAATATCCTCAACGTAATTTTCAGCGTTCATGTTTCCATTTACAAAAACGAGCTCAGTTCGACTGTTCTTCATAATACCCGCCCATACCATAACTGTTGAGCCGCTGTATGGATGAACTTCCTGAACGCACCTGAGTCTTTCAGTATTTCCGGGTCGACGGTACACTCGCACCCTTCTTGTATCAGGCCTAAACCCGAATCGCGACTCATCGGAAAACATAATTTTATCCCATTGTTCCTGGGTCCATGTTATGCGTTCTCTACACCATTCATTTCGACGAGCGCGATTCCCGTGACGTATCGGTGGGCACCTGATAGGGCGTCGAGCTCGTAGGCCGTACTCATGCAGTCGATTTCGCACAGTTTGGGGACTTACATCAACACCACTTGAATTTTGTAGCCTCAAACTTATCTCTCGAGCGGTTAACATCGGCTGGCGTCTTGCAGTCAGTTGTATGTACCGGTCTTGCCGAGTGGTTGTACTCCTTTTACGGCCTGGATGCTGTTCAGCGGGTTCCCCTGTATTATTGTAGCGCTGCCAAAGACGACAAATAACACTTCTATGAATACCAAAATGTCGAGATACCTGAGATTGATTACTTCCCGCTTGCAACATCCCTACAGCTCTTTGCATTTCATCTGCCGTCAAAAAATTGACGTCGCTCCATGACGTAAAGAATATCTAACAATTCAATTTTGTCGCCAACTGTATTTAAATGGTTGGTAAAATTATAAAATCAAGACTAAAACGTAGCAATTAACATGCACTCAAATTCAAACAAATTCGCAGTCATTTGAATTTTATGAAAAAAAAAAAAAGCATAATCGAAATTTTTTTACCTATACACTTGAAGTTTACTTACCTATACACTTTGAGTGAGTAAATACTTAGAAATTAATTAATATAAATGGTAAATTTGTAATATCATGCATGTTGCTTAGACTTTTTTGATGTGTGTATTTCATAATGTCAATATGAAAAAGGCAACGGCGGGCAGTCAGCGCGCTTGCCGCTACCACACAACTCGACCCGCAGTCCGCGTGCTGCAAGCGAGCGGACCTTATGCGTACAGCGCGCCGACGGCATGCTCATTACGCGCCGACTCCGAGTCGGTAGACATTATGAAAACGTGCAAGTCCTAAGCGTGTTCAATCATAAATGTCTTACAACAATATTGAGTTCGCGGTGACAGCAAGCTTACACCTCGCGGCCACCGCGCGGACTGTGAGCTTACACGTCGCGGCC
The DNA here is from genome assembly GCA_905475405.1 of Schrankia costaestrigalis. NCBI lineage: Eukaryota > Metazoa > Arthropoda > Insecta > Lepidoptera > Erebidae > Schrankia > Schrankia costaestrigalis. The sequence goes on from FR997838.1 coordinate 12,323,489, forward strand.
GGCGCGCGGACTGCGAGCTTGCACCTTGCGGACAACGCGTAGTTAGCGCGCTGGCAGCTAGCCGTAGTCTAAATTCGAGGCGACGCCGTGCAGCAGCTAGCGAATGCAATCCGGACTATCCGTAATCCGAAAAATCCGGGTATCCGTTCATTTTTACACGGATTGTAAATCCGGATTCGAAAATTAAATCCGCGGATTTTCTGAATAATAAGAAATTGTAATGTTAGAGTGGATATGGCGTTATTCGAGGATAGTGGTTCACCAGGACGTTATTAGGAGCCCGCTTACAAGCATCTTCAATGCATTTCCCCTACAAGCGTTGAAACAGAGCGTGCTTTTTCTACAGCAGGAATTATGTGTAACCGAATTCGCAGCAGGTTACAAAACTTTAGATAATTTATTATTATTGAGGTCACATTTTGATGGCAGCAAAGTTAATACAGACATCTACAAAATAGCAACTTTACAGGAGAGCACTTTTAGTAAAAAAAGTTACCATTTTGAGAATTATGAACCAATTAAAATTGGCAGAATGAATTAAAATAACCTTTTTTATATACCTATTGTATAAAGAGTTTTATCCCTATGTTGTCATTTTACTGAAATAATGTACCTTTATTCTATTCGCGTTTAGAATGCAGTGAGTTGTCATTGTCCGTGAATATTATCTTTACGAAATAAAAAGATGGAAAACTTGAAGTTAAACCCTATACCAATCCGTCTGGCCAGCGTGGTATTAGTAGGCCAAGTATCCCTCCGTCATGGGAGGAGGCCCGTCCCTGCAGTGGGACATTAATGTTATGATGTTATGAGTTGTCATTGTCTACCGACCTAGCCCTGCCGTCTAACCAATCAAGTCTTTTAAAATTCAAATTAATTGAATTTTTAAAGATTTGATATTATTGGTTAGACGGCAGGGCTGTCACTGCATTCTAATAGAATGGGATATTATATATGACTTTTTATACATAGAAAGATATCTTACGTGGAAGAAGATATCTACCCTAATAATCGTACATACGTCATTAGTTGCCACAAAAGAGGTCATTTCGATATAAAATATTATAATATAAACTGAGTAATAAGTTCTGAGACTTTCTTTAATGGATATTATTTAATGTTATAAAAGCGACATAAACATTCCATTTGTGTTCTAAAACAAAACAATATTAAATGTGTCAACAAAAATATTGTAGATGTCTTCATTTACATTGCATATAACATTTATATTTATGTAAAGTAGGTACTTAGGTAAGTAAGAACTTTAAACAAAATAAATTCATTAAGACAACAAAACGGTACGCGCAAAAGCAAGACAAGTGACTGTTGTCTTTATTTAGGTTACAATCATCTGTGGATGCTCCAAAGTAATTACTTTTTTTTATATAAATAAAATATAACTTTAACTAAAATAAATTTGATGCAGAACTTTAGGTAAGGTTTTTTAAGGTTCATTTTCGTAAAACAAAGAAATTTTCAGAAATGTAGTTGTCCGCATTAACTTGGCCGCCATCGATTTTATGTCTTATAAAATAACAGGCTTTTTAAAATTAAGTTAAATAAAAAGAGGTTAAATTATTTTGTTACTTTTGTTATGTTATTAATTTTTCAAGAAGTCAATTATTTATGTTTACCTACCTGAATTTCTATTTATTTTAACTTTTAATTGTTTTAGTAACGTTCCTCAGCTGGCAGTTCACGAGTTATACACAGATTATTTTAATAATGCGGATTGTTTCCGTGTGTAATCTTTATTAATTTGAAGAGAAGTTTTACTAGTCTTATTTTTTATCTCCAAAGTTTTATTTTAATTTGTACTTATTATTTTGATTTGAAATTGAATAATTACAAATAACAAAAACAAAATAAAAATCGATTATATTAATATGCTTTGATTTTCCAGTGTTTACATTATAATCCATTTACACAAGTATAAGAAACATCACATTTATAGACTGATTTAAGTGGATTTGTTTAATTTTATAAAAAATCCGTAAAATCCGGATAATCCGGATCGGACCAAAAATCCGTTCTTAAAAATCCGGATTTTAAAACAGAACGGATTTGCATTCCCTACAGCAGCTGTGCTGTTGCGGTGCCGGTATAATGTGCCATGACCTTAAGAGTACCATTGACTGTAAAAAAATCAATAAACTATTAAGTTAGTACATTATTCGTCGCCTGAATGCTTATTTGCTCAACCGACCATTTTGACGAATTTCACTTTTTAATGCCATTTTATTAAGGATCAAATTGCGGTTCGATTGGTATATAATACTTGCTGTTTGGACTTAAAATACATTATTTATAAGGAATTTAAGTTTTTTAAAAATTAACACAAGAGAATTTAAGCTTAATGCATTGCTCAAAGTCCGTAGAGAAACACCAAACGTGCATCCGAACATCGATTAAGTGCTTAAGTATTCAATCTCCTCACAGGTAACCAATCACGACATCGCATTTTGATGACGCAGTACGCCGCCATTATTAATTTATTTTGTGACGAAGCTGGTGCTCGCACGCATTTGAGTTAAAACTAACGCGAAATATAGAAAAAACGTATTAATTTTAATAGAAAACAGTACCCGAAATGTCAGTGACGAAATATAAATCGGAAAATATAGTCACAACAATAGAAAAGAATCGGTAACTTGTATTTTTGTTAACATTTCTTTGCAGATTATCACTGCGTATCGTTAACTTATAGTACAGGATGTTTAAATTTAATTCTTATAATTTCCGATTTAATTAAATCTTTGAATGAAATTGTGACGTATCTATAAATGAACAGATTGTTTCGAACATTTCGTAAGGTTGTAAAATATAACTAATATAATAATAAAAAATATTGCTTTTGTGCGGCGACTGTCAAAATATACCTGCTACTTGCATGTTTGCTAATTGTTAAATGGGTAAATTTCTTAGCATTAAATGGGTAGTTTTGTGTTTACGTATACCTTACGCTTTGTGTTCGCAATGATGTTAGATGCTAGATAAGAAGATTAATACTATTTTTTACTCGCCACAGATCCATTGCTCACATTGTACATCTATTTTTATTATGTCCGTTGCTTTGCATTTTCTTCCCTGTTTTGGATGAGAAATTCAGAACTAATTACGCCGTTGAGGGATGAATAGCCCTTAAACTAAAGAATTCCTTATGAAAACATAAAGAATCGTCAAAAAAAGGGTTAATTTTCTTTAAAAAAATCCATTCTAAATTGTTTAAATAGTGTCAGTATATTAATTATTTTTTATACGTATAGGTATGATCTTATCACCGTCTTATTTTCAATTTATGTCGTTTTTATTGTACATATTGAAATGAAGAAGTAGAGTCACGGTAATACCATAGTTCCATTTTATGTTGACATTACGTACGATGAATCAAGAATCCGACGAAAGAAGAATACGACGAAGAAGGACTAATTCAAATCAGACACTAACCGAAAAGAAAATAAAATATATTAGAAGTACCTACAAATATATGAAAGCTGACGACAAAGCCTTTATGGAATCTCTAAGGTTTTGACAGGATCAGACAACATAAGCAATACCAGGCGAAATAAACGATCTTGTATCGGTACAAAAACAAAAAAATATTGTATTTTTTATTTATACTCGTATTGTATTATGTATAGGTACCTAGTGTAGCAACCAACCACATTCTTAATTTATGAAAAAAAAAATCTGCTGGTCAAAAAAAGTTGGGTTTTTATTTATTTTATCACTTTTACCAATATGTGTTGTGAATTATTAATAATTACTACTAAAAGTAAAAAATTTCAATCGATTAATCACATTTACCAAAACATGTAATTATTATTAATAATAACCGGTAATTATTAATAATTTTAAATTAATCACATTTACCGTAACATATATAACAGTGTTTTTTTTTTAAATTCTGTGTTTTTTTAATAATAAATAGCCAGTTAACTAGTTTTTTTTTTTACCACGATACACAAACACACTGTATTTGGTTATAGGGCACTTAAGTACTAAATATATTCGAATGCAAAATGCTCAACCTCCACTCCAGTAGTGGTCTATCTCCAATTGCATAATTTGTTTTGTGTTTATTTGCTCAACCTCCATAAAAAATTGTGAAAATAAACATAACTGTTTGACTTTTTAATGATTATTTGTAATATATCATTTCATAAACACGTTAACTATTTTTTTAATATAAAACTTTTATAAAATCATATTATTTGCTTAAACTAATCAATAAAACGTCTCTGGTGTAAAATGTTGCAAATGGAGGTTGGACACTTAAGTATTCGTGTGACGTATTGTCAACAGTATCGTATGTATATAATTATCACCTGTCCGCTTGACTTTTTAGGGCATAATTTTGTCTTTTTTTACCATTCAATCATTACATTTAGGGAATACTTAAAAAAAATCCAATTTTTCACATCTTTGGTAATTCTTATTAATGTAACCACTCTGTTTGCTTAAAATCTCTGATGTACCCATTTACATGTGTTTTATAGCGTTATAATTCAACTTTATTTGTATTTAAATTTAAAAAAAAAAAAAAAATATGTATTTTAATTCTATAGGGACTCCACCATATTCTTAACACAATTCTTTAATGACAGTGATATTAATCACTTGACATTGACATTAGAGAACTTCATGTTTTTGTTTACATGTCAAAGTCAAATGCCCAAGGGATGGCGATTCTTTCCGAAAAAGATCGATTTTTAAATCGATTCAAATCGTGTCCTAATGAATCGATTAAAAAAAAATCGAGGCCCGAAAAATCGATTTCCGAAAATCGATCTTTCTTTAAAATTTCCGTAATAGCATACATAAATAATCCATACTTAATATTATAAATGCCAAAGTAACTCTGTCTGTCTGTCTGTCTGTCTGTCTGTCTGTCTGTTACTCTTTCACGCCTAAACGGCTGAACGGATTTCGATGAAATTTGGTACAGACAATCTTTAGACCCTGAGAAAGAACATAGGCTACTTTTTATTAGCAATCATATTATATTTTGATTTCATAGAATTTTGGTGGGAAAGCTGTGTCACGTGACCTGTGACGTCATAGGTCACGTGACCTGTGACGTCATAGGTCACGTGACCCGTGACGTCATAGAATTTTGACAGATGAGTCGTGACGTCACAGAATTTTGGCGGGAAAATATTTTTTGACAGTTGAGTCGTGACGTCATTGAATTTTTGACAGATGAGTCGTGACGTCACAGAATTTTTGACAGATGATTTGTGACGTCATATTATTTTGGCGGGAAAATATTTTATACCTCTGTCACTTTTGACAGCTGTCAATTTTGACAGATAGGCGTGACGTCATAGAATTTTTGACAGATGAGTCGTGACGTCACAGAATTTTGGCAGGAAAATATATTTTGACAGCAGCTAAGTCGTGACGTCATTGAATTTTGGCCGGAAAAATAGTATTTAAACAGCTGAATCCTGACGTTATCACAATTTGGCGGGAAAATAAATAGGTTTGTACAGGACCCTCGGTGCGCGAGTTAGACTCGCACTTGACCGGGTTTTTAGCTGTGGGTCTGATATATCTAGAGAGCTTAAATTCGTAATTGTCAACTTATTTCATCACTAGCTGATGCCCGCGGTATTACCCGCTTAATTGTTATTTTACACCATAAACTACCTATATTCCAAATTTCATCAAAATCCATTTAGTAGTTTTTGCATGAAAGGGTAACAAACATCCATCCATCCTCACAAACTTGCATTTATAATATTAGTAGGATAGGATAAGCAAAGGTGTGTCACTTTAGTGCCTAACAAATAAGGTGAATATTATCTTCACTAAATAAAAAGAAGGAAAACTTGAAATTAAACCCTATACCAATCCGTCTGCAAGCGTGGTATTAGTAGGCCAAGTATCCCTCCGTCAAGGAAGGAGGCCCGTCCCTGTAGTGGGACATTAATGGGCTGTTATCCATACTAATATTATAAATGCGAAAGTAACTCTGTCTGTCTGTCTGTCTGTTAAAAAATAACAATTAAGCGGGTAATACCGCGGGCATCAGCTAGTGTAATATAAATCTATTTTAATAAAACCAGGATACATATTATAATTAAACGATCTCTTATCAGTAAAATCAGGTAATTCGAAAATAAAAATATTTTTATTCTCATAAAATATCAAACTAACAGATCAAGTTTAAAACAAGACATTTACCCCCTTACTCATAAACGCCTCTTAATTTTAATCATTGTTTAGCGAGATTTTTATTAGTAAAATCAACCTTATACCAAACAAAATCGTAAGAATTTAAGCTAATCAATTGACTAAAATTTAAGAGGCGTTTATGAGTAAGGGGGTTATTTTCTAGATTTAGAAGTTTTACAAAGTTAAGAAACTTAACTAACTTTTTTATTCTAGAGACGCCAAGGAATCTAAACATACAGCCATCTCGCGAGTTTTTGAATGATTAATTCTTTAACCGGCAGCACATTTAATTAATTGTAAATACTTTAGTGGTTAATACTAAAAAAATATTGTACGTCGATTTTCAAGGATGAAAAATCGATTCATGAAATCAATTCAATAGTACATATCGATTTAAAAAATCGATGTTTTTGGGTCAAAATATCGATTCTTCGATTAATCGATTTCAGATCGCCATCCCGTCAAAATTATTTCTGTTCTGTTCTGTTTTTTTAATACAAAAAACAGAACAGAACAGAAATATTTTGTGTAATTTTAGAAAATACATTTTATTAAAATGAAATATTACGTTCGATAATTATCACTATTATGTATTAGTAATATGTTATAATATTGATAGTTATAGATGTTTTTAGCTATGAAATATGTGCGATACCTCGTTAATTAGGAAAATGTTTTAGTTGCAGTTAAGGTAAAAGCACCTAACTACGAGGGGTTCTAAAAATGGCAGTAAAATCCGAGGTATTTAGTAAAACGGTTTTTTAAAGTAATTCACTAGTTATTTTGGTCTGCATGATAAAATAATCAATTAATAATTTATCTGTTCATATTTATATAAACAAAAGAGACTTAAGTGTGTTCACACTGTAGAATAATCGGTCATTTTGCCACGGGAAGCCGCCTTTAAAGCGCACTTCATACGTTTAGGACCTCATGCACGTGAGTATTACGATTTGCCAAATAGTGTTTTACGGGATAATTTTATACAATGCGAGTTTTCGTTTAAGATGAATTATTGAAAGGACAATATATTTTATCGAAAACACTTAAGATTTGAGTATTTTATTTGCAAATTAGCAAGAAAATACGTGTTGAAAACACCACGGCATTAGGTGCAAAATATTTTAGTGTGTTCCTAAAAGCGATGTATACCACGGAAAAACAAATTTTAAGACATTTACTTTTTTTAAATTTTCGGTGTGTGTTTTATGATTACAAAGTTTAATGTGTTAGTTCTGACTTATTGAATAACTCATGCATTTAATAATGTAATTCCGAGGTACACCTTGGCATCGGATTCACTAATTATAGCAGGTCAAAAATGACTATTATATGTACTTTCTTAATACGTTGTACGGGAAAAAATTTATGAAGACGTTCGGTTTTTGATCTGTTCTGTTATTATATGTATGTGTCTTATATTTGTTTCCCTTTCATATTGCAACTATCCACTATTTAATTTGCATAATATCAAAAAATCTTTTAATTTTTATTACTCGGAATTAGAAACTTTGATTTAGCATCATAAAACGCTATTCCGATGTATATGTCGCAGGGAAATGAGGAAACCAGGGATTTCACGAAATCACTAGGGATATCACGAAATCCCGGTAAATGTCGAAATGCCTTGCACTTCGGCGGCCGCTACCGCGGCACGCTCGCTTCGCTCGCTCGCCTCGTGCATTATGGTCACAGTTCTAACCTAACCTAACCCACAGACGATAGAATTTTTGTGTTTTTTAACCTACAAACAAAAATATGAGCATTTCTTTTCTAGTACAAATAGGATTTCGTCATATCCCTAGGGATTTCGTGAAATCCCTGATTTCCTCATTTCCCTGCGACATATATACGTCGGAATAAGGTTATATGAGCACCTTATTGCGATGTATTTACATCGGAATAAGCTTACATGAGTTCCTAATTCCGATGTTTTGACCCGGTCATAGAGAGTATTGACCCTGTTTAAATACAGAGTGTTCCTTTTTTTATGTGCTTAGTACGTAGTAACTGAAAGAATACTAATCATCTATAGTACAATCACATAAAATTGGAGTGTGCGTGTATTCATATTTCTTTAACCCGATTATGAAACTACAGCAATTAAATGATTTTTTGTCTGTCAGTCTGCCTATTTGAAGACTATTTTCAGCGTGTGTGTTTATGTAACTTTCTTTGTATCCTCCTACACACTTAGTGACTGGGCCTGGATAGTTTTACATACATCATTATTAGGTTTCCTAAGTCATTTTTTTTATTGCATAATAATCATTCATGATTTTAGTGCTTCAAAGTTTAGCATAACCGCGCCTAATAAATTATTTCAAAAGTCTTAAGCTTGCATTTTAGTTTCACTTATTTATTACTTTTTAGTTTTTTTATTTAAGTACATGTTTAGATTATTTTTGTAATCATGATACAAGTAGATTTTTATGTTGATTTTTATAAGATTAAGGATTATGATTAAAAAAAGAACTGATTTAACATAAAAAATAAACTCCTTTTATTTTTGAACATCATGTATGAGAACCCTACATAGGAAGTTCCCTTTCTATTTTTATACTCGGAATTAGGAACCAAATGCATCGGAATTACGATTTTTACATCGGAATTAGGCGCTTCGTTCTTTTTCATATTTTTATTTATTTTATCATTTTTAATAACGTTTTACTGACAAACTGCATATATTTTTCAAAAATTAGATAGTTAACGCTTCTGATAAAAATATAAAATTGTATACAAAGGTACGATAATTACTTAATTTTTAATGTTCTTTCGTGTTTTGTCAAAAACACCACGGAATTAGGTGCCTTTACCTTAAAGCGGGTCAAAATAAAATTTAATAGTAATTTAGTTTTAGTTTTCAATTAAAATATTAAGGACCTACCTACACAATTTAATTAAAGATATAAAGTTACGTTCATTTTCTATTATTAGATATCGTGACAGAAACATTATTTACACATAATACCTAACTTTTAAGCAGAACTTTATTTCTCGACGCCACAACGTAAGATCACAAGATACACAATACAAATAAGTAGACTGCAATTTATTAAATTCATACAGGCTTTTTAACACCATAACACATTCCGAATGCTTTTGGCAGTGGAAATAAATAAAGTTTGAGTTATAAATGACTAAAGAATAATTTGTAATAGATAAGTATGGTTAGCTTGTCTTAACACAAATAACTACCTTATTGTTTAATTATTATGGGGTTACTTTACTCTATCTAGGTTTGCTTGATTTTCCCTTATGTCAAACAAGGCAGGCTTACATTATATTACGTGGGAGTAATACAAGAAGCGGTGTGGGTTATGTTGTGACAGTAACAATGGCTTATTTGCAAAAAATGGCTCAGACCACTCTCTGGCAATGACTCTCTACAATACCCAAATAGCTGCGGCAATGAATGTAAGATGGCTGTAAGATGAAGTTTTTCGATCTTATAGACAGCGCGTCACACCAGGGAGACAACAAGTGGGCCAAGGGAGTTGTGCTGCTATCTAGTATTCCACTTGCTGCCGTATTCGTGCTTTAAAATACATTAGCCGCTAGTTTTAACCACCTATAGCTATTCAGGATCCCATTTTTGGCTAGCCAATTTGGGCTAGTCCTTCCAAGTGACTTCGAAACTGCCATTTACTCGAAGTTTCAACGCCGAGACCCCCCAATACTCTAACACGCTGATTCATGCTAGAAACTGCAACCGCTATGACAAATGGTTTCTTCTTTGCTGTGTCTAAATAAAAACGCAGTAAAATTTACATTCAACCCTCTATTCCCTCACTATTTTTCTTAACATTGTTTCAAAATTGTAGTTTTTACCTTGTTTTAGAATTGTATTAAGTAATTGTAGAGCAGGTACAAATCTAGGTATATACGTCGTGTATCTATGTTATATCTGAATAAATTGCTACTAAAATAAAAACGTCTATTAACATTCATTGTCAAGTTTAATAAAAAACATTCTAATAGAGAAACAATATACTTATTCACTTAAAAATAAACCTTGGGGAAAATGTGTTAGCGTTAACATTGCTATTTATTACATTGGTTTAAATACCTACCTATTGATTATATAAAACAGACTGTCACCTATAAAAAAGGGTACCTAGGCATTTAATGACGTGATTCTTCTACTTACAGTGTATCTACTGCGAAATGCAAAACAAGAATGTAATAATAAAGTTAAATATTTTTTCGCTTACTAATTTTTTTTTATCATCGTCATAGTAACATTAATGACTATAGGTACCTACTGTTGCTTAAACTTTACACAGTTAAACAAGCAAAACGATTAAACAACTATTATTTGTTACGTACACACAGCAACTAATCAACCTAGACACTCATGTACCTTAATACCTTGAAATAAGACACAATTTCAAATGAAAATGTTTAACTTGATGTGTTGCTGTGTGTACCTACCTCCTATCAACATTTGAAAGTGCTGACAAAAAATGCAATAATATGATACAATTTTTTTATACAATTAAATATCTAAGTAGGTCCTATAAGTATTAGGTCCCCTTACCAATGAAATTGACGTTTTAGGTATAAGAAGATTTTATCAGAAGTTTGATTTTTCTCACTTACGTTTTCTTTGTTTTTTAATTGTTAATAAAAGTTAATAGAATAAAATTTGGTATAAGTACCTGATAGTACACATTTAAGTTAGGTATATATCATTAGGTAATAATAACAAAAATTATATCAGAATTTACAATTACCTAAACAAATGGTAAAATCTGCTGATTTAAATCGGACCCATAAATATGGGCTTATTACTAATACGAAATTATCATTATTTTCCTTAATATCGTTTGTTAGTTGTTGGTAATGTCCTATATTATTATATTTACCAAATAACAAAAAAATCAAGCAATCATTGTTAAAGAGAAAATAGTGGCTCAAGACAAGACTGCGCAGAGAAAAACGTCAATTTCATAGGTAAGAAGGACCTAATATTATACAAGTGTTTTTAAATTTCAGCAAGTCCCGTTTAAAATTAAAACTAACTTTATTCTACACTATTTTTATCTTGAGTTAGTTCTTTTTTTATTATCTCCTTCGATGGTGGTAAGAGATTCAGAGCTGTAATTAAGTTTTAATTTATTTCTATTTATCGACGACCGCCTACGGCCTATCACATATGGTTTAACGATCTCCGAATCCACCTCCTTATTGGCTATTCTTTTTATACTAATTAATATTAAACCACCGGCAAAGATACAAGCACCGGCTATACTAAACGCTACAACATATCCAAAGTGATTTTTAATGACGCTACTTAAGGGCGTACCTAAAAGAGTTCCAAAGCCTTGAAACAATAATATTATGCCAGTAGCATTTGTTAAATTTTCTAATCCATATAAATCTACAATAACCACACTTCGGAGAGTACTTATACTAGAAACAGAAATACCGAATAATACACAACACGTATATTGAAAGTAAATATTGTGCGATACGGATGTCAAAATAACTACTATTCCTCCTGTTAAACAGGCGACAGTGTATATTCTGATTGATTGCTTATATTTATACGTCAACACCCCTACGATAAGTCTTCCTATGGCACTCGAAAAACCAATGACAGTCACAAATTTTTCGCAGTGGTAAGGATCTATGCCTGCACTTAAGTTCCTATCAGGTAAAAATATATATGGTACTAATACACCTAGATTTACAAAAAACCCTGTAGTGCATAGCATTAAAAATGATGCTCTACGCAATAGTTTGGGATTCATCATAGTAGCTAAGATTCTTCTTACAGCAGTAGTATATATACCTTTTGATTCTCTTAAATCGCCAGTCGTGACAGTTCTTGACACGGCCATCCGATATTTTAGGTCTGCTAATTTTTTTGGTACTAAATCTCCTCTACTTCGTTGATACGCTGGTAAATTCTGTACTCTTCCATTGTAGAATGCATCGTCTCGGTACATAGGTCGCGATTCGTCCACGTGTCTTCGCCAATGACATAGCCTGGACCACCACTTTGACTTTTCAGGTATAGACCTCAAAGTAACTTCAAGCTGGTTGTCTTTTATATTCGTCCGTAGTTGACCTCTTGTAGTTATACCAGATGGGCTTCTGGCAGTAACTATGTATGTGGACCCAGGTTCATTTGAAGGTCCAGCATCTGAGTCATCACTATTTTCAGTTTCGTTCTCTTTTATAACATCTGCTGCTGTTGGAAACTTTATGTTAGAGGGAGATCTAAATAGGCGTTCGGAAGCCACCGGGCCTATTGTAGCATCTTGCTTATCCTTCGCATCCTCTTTCATATTTATTGCCGATAAGCTCGGTAAGTAAGTTGCACTTTCATAATCGCTTTCATTTTCTTCGTTGGTTACGGTTAATGATAAGAGAGGTCGGTATACCATTGCCAAAAAATATATAATACCAAACATACCCGCATGAAATAAGGTAGTAGTCCGCCACCCAATTTTTCTGACTAATTGGGTATTAACCGTATTCATAACCATTACACCAAAACTTTTACCTAGTCCTGAAAAAGCCATAGCCAAACCTCGAAGGCGTTCAAAATAAAACCCAACTACTAACTGAGATGACATATAAATAAAACAGCCTCCAAGACCGGGAATCACTCCATATGTTACCAACAGTAAAGCATAATTATGCGCAAAACGTGACACAAAGTAACTTAATGAGACTATAATTGAACCGATCATTGAGCATGTTCGAAATCCGAATCTATTAATAAGCGCCGACACAACTGGACCCATTATGAAATAAAGAGCAATTGCAACGGAATTTATTAACGTTACTAACGAAACATCTGTTTTAAGATCAGCTACTATGTCTTTGTAAATAGTTCCAAAAGTGAAAAATATTCCATCTAATATGAATATTGACGAGAAACTAGCCGCAACGACAGCCCATCCCCAGCCACCCTCTTCTGGTATGGATATTTCAGCTGCAATTTGTGTGTCGGAGGCTTCATCAAAATCCTCTACATTTATTATTTTGGATCTAATTTTAGAATTTACACTAAGGTTGCTTGTACTCTTCTTATTCATTATTAGTATTTCCTTTATATTAGGTACTTACTTTAAAAATTAGTTAAAAAATTAAAAATACAACATTACGTTAGCTGAGAATGGTAAAGCTATGAAATATGTCATAATATGCACGAGGCCATAGAGTAACGTTTAGCACTAGGCACAGGAATTAAAGTAATATCAGAAGTAGTACCTACCAAAAGCGGTCTTATCACTTTTAGCAAAAAAGGCTTGTGAAATTACCTACTGAGTTACAAAGTAAAAAAAGTGCAAATGAATTGTTAAGGCTGACATTCGACATGTCGAGCAGGCGCGGCGCACAGAGACCGTTTCCCATACAAGCATGGTGGTCGAAAATACATATTTATTTAGGGCTTGTGAAAAATCAATTAATCAACTAGCCTATTGTAGTCCACTGCTGAACACAGGCCTCTCTCAACACGCGCCACAGAACACGGTCCACACTTTCTGACTTTCAATATTTTTTTTTAATGAGAGTGTACTTAAACAAACACTACCTGGTCATGTTAGCCATGGTGTTGGTTATCATTATACCTAGCTATGGAAGAAATTCGATAACCCTTTCTGTCAAGCATGATCGAGTTCAGTCTGTTACTCGCATGCTACTCCGCACGTAAGGCTACTTAAAACAGACTCTACATCCGTTTATTTAAATTTCATTTAAATTAGTTGTGTAACTAGCTGACCCCTTGCAACTTCGTATGTATCACACAAAACAGAGCGAAAGAATGGAACAACACTGAAAGAATTTTTCAATTCCTAACATTAGTTTTAGATATTAGCGCGTTTAATCAAATAAACAAACAAACTCTTCAGATTTACTTATAATATACCTAATCAATATTAATTCATATTTGCACTTTTGACTAGGTACTTATTAGAAATATTCCGAATTCGTACTTTTATAATTGTGAAAATGAGGCATTCGGAAAATTAAGAATAGGTAAAATTACGCACGTGGAAAATTAAGAATTAGGAACTAATAGTTGACACCGTAATTAACTATTAGATATTATTTACTATGTAAATAGGTACATGTGTTATTTTGCTTTGTTTGTAAATTTTCAATTAAATTTATAGGTATAAATTTATATTAAGAATTGTACATTTTCAGATACAATAATAAAAACAATTCTATCATGGTTTTACGAAAAAGGTTATCGAAACTGAATAATGTACGCATGAACAAAGTTGTTTCAGTTTGAAAAATATAAAACGTCATACGGTACCTTTTGGATTAGTTGAATTGAACAGTACCAGGTTACCCTGATCAAATTTCAGGCAGCATTCTGTTTAGATAAATTTATTCAAAAATACATTAAATAAAACAAATGCGTACAATTTTTTCTTTATTTGGTTATATTTTTTACTATTTATTAAGTTGCGCTTGTAAGCGTTGTTCCTCAAGCCTGTCTTCTTTTTTGCTAATTTTATTTACAGGTAATAAAACAAGTGCACTTAAAAGTATGTATAAACCAGCTACGTAAAAAGCTACAGCATAACCAAACATCTTTTGTATCACATTAGACAAAGGTGTGCTCAATAAACATCCGAAACCTTGGAACAATAAAAGCATGCCAGTAGCATTAGTTAACTTTTGTAATCCGTATAGATCTACAAGAATTAAACTTCGCAGGCAATTAACACATGATATAAATAAACCAAAACCTGCACAACAACCGTATTGAAAATACACATTATATGACACGTTAAATGCCATTATAGATCCTGCAGATAATAAACTTCCTAATATATTCAAATATAAAGCATTAAATTTACTTGCCAATATACCAAACAATATCCTACCTACTGCATTCGTAAATCCAATGACACTAACAAAAAATTGTGCATGTTTCGGGTCTACGCCTGCACTTATACTTCGACTAGTGACAAACATATAGGGTATCAATAATCCTAAACAAGCTAAAAAGCCAGACAAACACAGTATTAAAAACGACCATCGTTTTAGTAATTTAGGATCCATCATGGTAGCAAGAATTCTTCTGATAGCGGTTGTAAATAAACCTCGACGGTCTTCTAAATCAGTAGTAGTAACCGCTCGGGACACGGCCATTTGATATTCAATACCCGTTCTCGCTTCTGGTGCAGTATCCATCACACTCTTTTGGTATGCTGGTAATTTTTCTATTTTTCCTTCATAAAATGCATCATCTCGATACATTGGCCGAGATTCAGCTACATGTTTATCCCATTGACATAGTCTAGACCACCATCTCTTTTTCTTTTTCACTTCTGGTCCCATAATGGTAACCTGAAAACCTCTATCTGCTCCTTCAACGTTTGATCGTGATTGTACCTCTTGAAGTTTTCTTCGACTGACAACATTCTGTGGGTTACGGGCAGTTAAAGTAAGTTTTGATACACCCGATGGTGCCGATGACCCAGCTTGTGTTGAAAGTGCACGTGTTGCTACTCCTTCATCTAACATAGAAGCAGCTGTCGGAAAGTGAGCATTAGACACTGCGCTAAACAAGCGCTCGGTGGCCGTGGCCATTTGATCTCTTTTTGCACTAGATGGAGATGCTCGCAAGTGTTCTATATCGGCTGGCATGAGACTAGGTAAATACGTTACAGTACGGGTAGGATCATCGGTCAGCTTGGCTACAGTTAGAGCAAGCAAAGGACGGAAGGTCATGGCCAAGAAAAAAAGAATTCCAACTAATCCAGCATGTATTAAGACTACTATGCGCCAACCAGCTAGATTTACTAACTGGGTATTTACAAGAAACATAACCATTACACCTACATTTGAACCTGTTCCTGATATTGACATAGCAATAGCACGTCGACGTTCAAAATAAAAACCTACAACTAAACAGGCTGAAACCCCAATAAGGCAACATCCAAAACCAGTAGTGACGCCATAAAAAATTATCATTGTAGCGTAACCATTAGAAAAGTATGTACAAAGGAAAGATAATGCCACAACAATTGAACCTGTCATTGTGCACGCGCGAAATCCGAATCTATTTATAAGCGCTGATACTATGGGGCTTGACATATAATACAAAGCAATTTGGACAGAATTTACGAGTGCTACTAATACATCGTTTATTTTCATATCTTTAGTTATGTCAGGGTACATACTTCCAAACGAAAAAACAATACCATCTATTACAAAAAGAACTACAAAACTCGCTGCAACAACTACCCAGCCCCATGCTCCATCTGGTGGCAGTGATATTTCAGCTGTTATCTCCGCTTCTTCGACATCTTCTAAATCGTCTAAGTTCGCCGCGATTCTACTTGGCACGACAATAGTACTTTTATTTTTCTTTTCATCTGTTGAAATGGACTTGCGTTTCATTGTAATCACTCAACGAAAGCGTTTTTAAATTAAAATAAGTTTAAGAGTTTTAATACATTGTGTAAGCAATATTATTTTCCCCATAATTAGTACTTAGCTTACCAGGTAAATAATTTGAGATATTTATAAAGGCGAATACAATACATTATTATTTTTAAATTGTCCGACCAACAACATATTATTATACATTTATGACATTCTGACAGCAGCAGATGCCAATAGGAAGCAGAAAAAAACCTAAGCAAGAAATGACATAAGGTTGTATTAACATAAGTAGGTACAGTCACGAGCAATAATATGTACACATTGTCAAATTTTCTAAACCATCTGCACGTTTATCTAGACATTAGAATAATAAAATTATTTCATAATTTCGAAGAGGTTTCGTACAGTTTTGAACTAATCTTCGAATATTCAATTTTGGATTAGCAGAACTTTAGATAAATGTTTTACAAAATGTGAAAATGTGTACATATTATTGCTCGTGACTGTACCTATTATGTATAAATATTCTTTCAACAAAAATGTAACGGCTTGTTGATTGTTAATTTAGAGGTCTTTGTTGAGTTAAAGCCTAGTATATTAATCCCTTACAATTGTAATTATTAAGTACCTACTAAACTGAGAAACAGATGAATCAAAGGCCTGGCAACGTGGAAATATTTGGCCTATGTGCAGCTGAGTACGTTTGTTGAAATTTGATGAACATTGGTTGAAATGATGATATTAATGATGACCAAACATAAATATGAGCGAGTACGTGGATATAGACGAATATCACGAACGGTTTGTGGAAACTGTCCGTACAGTCGGTTCCGGTGCTTTTAAAACCCAGCACCAGAGAAGATCAAAAAAGATCTCCGACCACACTCTCTCGCTTATGGAGCAAAGGCGTATGATGGCACTGCAGTCTCCAGACGACGCTGAACAGTATAGGAGGCTCAATAGACAGATCTCTAAGTCGCTAACTCGCGACCTTCGGCACTTTAATACAGTTTGTATTAAAGAAGCCATTGAGCGTAACAAGGGCTCGAAGGTGTTCGCAAGAGATCTGTCTCTAGGTCAGAGCCAACTAGGGAATGCAAATCCGTTCTGTTTTAAAATCCGGATTTTTAAGAACGGATTTTTGGTCCCATCCGGATTATCCGGATTTTACGGATTTTTTATAAAATTAAACAAATCCACTTAAATCAGTCTATAAATGTGATGTTTCTTATACTTGTGTAAATGGATTATAATGTAAACACTGGAAAATCAAAGCATATTAATATAATCGATTTTTATTTTGTTTTTGTTATTTGTAATTATTCAATTTCAAATCAAAATAATAAGTACAAATTAAAATAAAACTTTGGAGATAAAAAATAAGACTAGTAAAACTTCTCTTCAAATTAATAAAGATTACACACGGAAACAATCCGCATTATTAAAATAATCTGTGTATAACTCGTGAACTGCCAGCTGAGGAACGTTACTAAAACAATTAAAAGTTAAAATAAATAGAAATTCAGGTAGGTAAACATAAATAATTGACTTCTTGAAAAATTAATAACATAACAAAAGTAACAAAATAATTTAACCTCTTTTTATTTAACTTAATTTTAAAAAGCCTGTTATTTTATAAGACATAAAATCGATGGCGGCCAAGTTAATGCGGACAACTACATTTCTGAAAATTTCTTTGTTTTACGAAAATGAACCTTAAAAAACCTTACCTAAAGTTCTGCATCAAATTTATTTTAGTTAAAGTTATATTTTATTTATATAAAAAAAAGTAATTACTTTGGAGCATCCACAGATGATTGTAACCTAAATAAAGACAACAGTCACTTGTCTTGCTTTTGCGCGTACCGTTTTGTTGTCTTAATGAATTTATTTTGTTTAAAGTTCTTACTTACCTAAGTACCTACTTTACATAAATATAAATGTTATTATGCAATGTAAATGAAGACATCTACAATATTTTTGTTGACACATTTAATATTGTTTTGTTTTAGGAGGGGAGGGAGGGAGGTCATTTCGATATAAAATATATCGAAATGACCTCTTTTGTGGCAACTAATGACGTATGTACGATTATTAGGGTAGATATCTTCTTCCACGTAAGATATCTTTCTATGTATAAAAAGTCATATATATATCCCATTCTATTAGAATGCAGTGACAGCCCTGCCGTCTAACCAATAATATCAAATCTTTAAAAATTCAATTAATTTGAATTTTAAAAGATTTGATTGGTTAGACGGCGGGGCTAGGTCGGTAGACAATGACAACTCATAACATCATAACATTAATGTCCCACTGCAGGGACGGGCCTCCTCCCATGACGGAGGGATACTTGGCCTACTAATACCACGCTGGCCAGACGGATTGGTATAGGGTTTAACTTCAAGTTTTCCATCTTTTTATTTCGTAAAGATAATATTCACGGACAATGACAACTCACTGCATTCTAAACGCGAATAGAATAAAGGTACATTATTTCAGTAAAATGACAACATAGGGATAAAACTCTTTATACAATAGGTATATAAAAAAGGTTATTTTAATTCATTCTGCCAATTTTAATTGGTTCATAATTCTCAAAATGGTAACTTTTTTTACTAAAAGTGCTCTCCTGTAAAGTTGCTATTTTGTAGATGTCTGTATTAACTTTGCTGCCATCAAAATGTGACCTCAATAATAATAAATTATCTAAAGTTTTGTAACCTGCTGCGAATTCGGTTACACATAATTCCTGCTGTAGAAAAAGCACGCTCTGTTTCAACGCTTGTAGGGGAAATGCATTGAAGATGCTTGTAAGCGGGCTCCTAATAACGTCCTGGTGAACCACTATCCTCGAATAACGCCATATCCACTCTAACATTACAATTTCTTATTATTCAGAAAATCCGCGGATTTAATTTTCGAATCCGGATTTACAATCCGTGTAAAAATGAACGGATACCCGGATTTTTCGGATTACGGATAGTCCGGATTGCATTCGCTAGAGCCAACTATCTAGGCTCAAGGCTGGAGATGGCAGAATAGTGTCGTCAAAGCCTGAGCTTCAAGAGGAGATAGAGAAATATTACGGGCAGTTATACACCTCAACACCACCACCTATTAATGATCTAGCCACCGATCCTAGGGCTAGATTAACTCGACACCATACCGACGAAATCCCGGACGTTAGTCTGTGTGAGATTAGTAATGCTCTCAAACAACTGAAGAACAACAAGGCGCCGGGGGATGACGGAATCACAAACGAGTTGCTGAAGGCCGGAGGAGAACCCGTTCTCAAGGCTCTTCGAAAACTATTTAATTCCGTCTTACTCGAGGGAAAAACGCCACAGGCATGGCACAGAGGGGTGGTGATACTGTTCTTCAAGAAGGGCGATAGAACGCTCCTTCAGAATTACAGACCCATCACTCTTCTGAGTCACGTCTTCAAATTGTTTTCGAGAGTCATTACGAATCGTCTCGAACGCAGACTGGATGACTTCCAGCCTCCCGAACAAGCCGGTTTCCGAAAAGGCTTTAGTACCATAGACCACATTCATACGCTGCGGCAAGTTATACAAAAGTGCAATGAGTATAACCGGCCTTTATGCTTGGCGTTTGTGGACTTTGAGAAAGCCTTCGATTCGATCGAGACTTGGGCAGTGTTACGGTCTCTCCAGCGGTGCCAAATTGACCATCGGTACATCGAAGTGTTGCAGTGTTTATACAGAAACGCCACAATGTCGGTCCGTCTACAAGATCGATGTTCGAAGCCTATCCAGCTGCAGCGAGGAGTGAGACAGGGGGATGTCATATCCCCGAAACTGTTTTCCGCTGCGCTGGAAGATGCTTTTAGGCTCTTGAACTGGGACGGACTTGGCATCAATATTAATGGCGAGTATATCACGCATCTCCGATTTGCCGACGACATCGTGGTCATGGCTGAGACCATGGAAGACCTAAACACAATGCTCGGTGGCCTCAGTAGTGTCTCTCAACAAGTGGGTCTTAAAATGAAAATGGACAAGACCAAGATCATGGCAAATGTCCATGTTGCACCCACTCCAATCACGGAGTCTACACTCGAAGTTGTCGACGAGTATATTTACCTGGGACAGTTAGTCCAGCTAGGTAAGCCCAACTTTGAGAAGGAGGTCACTCGTCGAATCCAACTCGGATGGGCAGCGTTCGGGAAGCTAAAACGTATCTTCTCGTCCACATTACCGCAGTGTCTGAAGACAAAGGTCTTCGACCAATGTGTGTTGCCAGTGATGACATATGGAGTTGAAACGTGGTCGCTGACTATGGGCCTTCTCATAAGGCTTACCGTCACTCAGAGGGCAATGGAGAGAGCTATGTTGGGAGTTTCCCTGCGTGATCGAATCAGAAACGAGGAGATCCGCAGGAGAACCAAAGTGACCGACATAGCGCTCAGGATTTCCCGGTTAAAGTGGCGGTGGGCAGGGCACATAGCGCGGAGAACTGATGGCCGTTGGGGCCGAAAAGTTCTAGAATGGCGACCGCGCACCGGAAAGCGCAGGGTGGGGAGACCCCTCACACGATGGACCGACGACCTGATTAGGACGGCGAGAGGCAGGACCGCGCAGAGTGGAAACTTTTGGAGGAGGCCTATGTCCAGCAGTGGGCGTCTATAGGCTGATATGATGATGAAACATAAATATTAAATCATTACAAAGGTATTTAGTTACTTAGACTACTAGCATTGTGCATACATCATCACTATCTTCATCATACACAGCCGAACGTCCTCTGCAAGACCTCTTAGCATTGTTAATACATTATTATAAAAAAATAATACAATTCAGGTATCCAATTCTAAACAACTATTATTTTCTCACTGCAGAGAGACTGGGTCTGCCTGAAACTCAGAAAGAAAAGTGACCTACTTATACCACACTGACCTGTTTGTATTGTTTGGCGGATTTGTATTGGTTTACCTACTTAATTAAAATCTTAAATTAATCACTCGTAATTGTTATTTAATTTTAATAATGTTTACATGATGCCTACTCCATACTCATAACATTTAAAAAGTCTTTATAAGTATAAAGTGTGTACATAATCCAATATACAGTGTGTAGGTACATAATAAATAAGAAATATTCCTCACACATTTACACACCGCCATCTAGTCCAAATCGCCATCTAAGCAAAGCTTGTACCTACTATGGGTACTAGACCACGGATAAACACCTAGACACTTTTTTTTTGTAATAATAACATACAATAATTCAATATAATGGCGCGTAGAGCATAATAAGTAGTTTTTAACACGAGTAGAGCATACCTAGATGAATTAAAGTGGACATAAGTGTGTGATTTTAAGTGTAAAAAGATCCATGGATCTTTTCAATGGATTTTAGTGGACATAGGGGTAGTTTTACTAGACGGAACAAACATTATCAGAGAATTCAGAACATTATTCATAATTTTTATTTCTTTTGATGTTTTTGATGATCGATGTTTTTTACATTTAAGGTAAGTAAGTCGGTTCGGTAGTCCTACCGAAGCGGAAGCGGGTTAGATCAAGTATTTTTTCTATTTTACTCTAGCATCATTGTGTGAGGTAGAGAAGATATTACATAAAAATAGAAGAGCTGTAAGTGCAAGCGAGATTTATTTATAGAAATGATACAGCTCTAAGACTTAGATGATAACGCGATATCTATAGTACCAATATTTATCTACTAACTACTGTTTGCTCTTTTTTTATTGGCTCAAGAGGACAGACGAGCTGGCGGCCCTCCTAAACATCATCATAACAGCCCATATTATTAATGTCCCACTGCAGGGACGGGCCTCCTCCCATGACGGAGGGATAATTGGCCTACTAATGCCACGCTGGCCGTACGGATTGGTATAGGGTTTAATTTCAAGTTTTCCTCTTTTTATTTCGTACAGATAACAGTCCCTTAGTCGGTTTGTACGACAGCCATGGGATGAGATGGGGTGGTGACAGATTGTATTCTTACTCCGTCACCACACGGAGATAATAAGTGGTAACCGCCGCTGACACCAGGAAAAGAGAAAATGACGTGACGTGCATAGCTGCTTTGCATTCACCCCGGTGCTTTGCATTCACCGAGCGAAACACATCAGTGAAGAAAACAGTTGCTTTACGTTGATTTTCTGTGAAAGAGTGATACTGACGCGGTCGTGGATCGTTACTGCATATATACATAAACTCACGCCTTATCCCGTCCGGGGTAGGCAGAGACGACAGAACGCCACTTGTCACGATCCTGGCAAACAATTGGGCCTCGTCCACATTCATTAAGCGAGTCATACATGCGCGTCGGTTACGAGTCCTCTCCATTTGGCCCTTCTCCAATGTGCAACCTACCTATTTGGTACCCGTTACTGCCTATGCCGTTAACAGAGTGACTCTACCATTCATAAGTAATTGTAGATTCCTCTTGAGCAAAACCACCAGTAGCACTTATTTCTAATTTGATCAATCAGGGATTAACACAGCAAACTCGTTGTTCTTTCTATTGATCTTTGAGTGACCCCCGGTTTCTGAATGACTAATCAAGTCAAAATCAACTAATCAAGCGTCAAAACTGTCATTTTAGTTCCTGAAAATGATAATTAAGTTGCAGTTTCTGAGTAGACCCATACTCAGCGAGCACCTATCTATTTCATATTAATCACTGGTTCAAGACCATATTATAAGATGTTGTGGTAATTTTAAGGATGAGACCAGCAAGACCAACCAAAACTTATTTTAAACTTTGAAATCCATACCGCAAGACGTGGGAATGTGTAGGAAATATTAACTAAATAAAAAAAAATAAGTTGGTTAGTAATCATGTGAACATACATTCATTTATTCGATAAAATGTGTACTTACTTATTTTTTCAAATAAATTAGATAATTATCTTAAGGTTTACAAAAGAAAACTGTAAGTAATACAATGTTAATCATCTATGGATGGAACTCGGGCTATTGTCACGGATACCATAGTTTTTAAAATTCACGAAGCGTACTTTAGTGCTTATCCTTTACGGATTAAGCCCTAAAGTACGCTTCTTCAAGGTCAGCATTTTTTAGTGCTTATGTAATGCTTTACTACATACCTATTTATACCTAGGTAGTTTCATTATTTATTGGCCAACTATTTCATTGTGGAATAAAAACTTAAAAATCATCGAGTAAAAGGACAGTAGAGGTGACTAAGTAGGTTTTTACAAAGCTTAAATCAATGAAATATTACTTTATAATGTGTGAAAGGTATTAAATAAATATCATTTGGTACACTATTATAGTAATCACTTTATTTTCCGAGCTATTTATTACGGGCTTCCTCAAGCTTGTCTTCTCTTTGACTAATTTTAATTATAGGTAATAAAAGAAGTCCACTTGTAACTAAAAACGCACCAGTTAAGTAAAAAGATGCAGCGTAACCAAAGTAAATTTTTACTCCACTAGACAATGGTGTGCTCAATAAAACTCCTATGCCTTGGAACAATAAAATCATGCCAGTAGCATTAGTTAACTTTTGTAATCCGTATAGATCTACTAGATACAAACTTCTTAGGACTGTTACACATGAAATATTGAAACCAAAAATTACACAACAACTGTATTGAAAATACACATTAAACCAGAAGTTAAATGCCATTGTACCTATACCAGCTACTAGACATCCTAATATGTGCAAATATAAAGGATTAAATTTACTTGCCAATACACCCCACATTATCCTACCTACTGCATTCGCAAATCCAATGACACTAACAAAATATTCTGCATGTGTTGGGTCTACACCTGCACTTATACTTCGAGTAGTGACAAACATATAGGGTATCAATAATCCTAAATAAGTTAGAAAACCAGATACACAGAGTATTATAAAAGAAGTCCTTTTTAATAATTTAGGATCCATCATGGTAGCAAGAATTCTCCTGATAGCGGTTGTAAATAAACGTCGACGGTCTTCTAAATCAGTAGTAGTAACCGCTCGGGACACGGCCATTTGATATTCAATACCCGTTCTCACTTCTGGTGCTGTATCCATCGTACTCTTTTGGTAAGCTGGTAATTTTTCTAATTTACCGTCATAAAAAGCGTCATCTCGATACATTGGTCGAGATTCAGCTACATGTTTATCCCAATGACATAGTCTAGCCCACCATTTTCTTTTCTCGGTTACATCTGGTGAGAGGACTGTCACCTCTACAGGTTGAAAGTTAGGTCGTGACGCTATTGATTGCACTTGTTTGAGTTGACGTCGACTGACAACATTCTGTGGGTTACGGGCAGTTAATGTAAGTTTCGATACTCCCGTGGGTGCGGATGACCCAGATTGACCATCTTGTGATAAAGGTGATTGTGTTACTACACCTTCTTTTAATATCGAGGCTGCTGTAGGAAAGTGAGCATTAGACACTGCGCCTAACAAGCGTTCAGTGGGAGTGGCGATTTGTTCTCTTTTTGCACTAGACGGAGATGCTCGCAGGCGTTCTATTTCGGCCGGCATGAGACTAGGTAAATACGTAACAGTACGGCTAGGGGCATCGGTTGTCTGAGCCACAGTTAGAGAAAGCAAAGGACGATAAGTCATTGCTAAAAAGAAAATAGTTCCTAGGAATCCACTATGTAACAAAGTTACTACGCGCCAACCAGCTAATTGTATCAACTTGCTATTCGCAACAAACATAACCATTACACCTACATTTGTACCTGTTCCTGATATTGCCATAGCAATAGCACGTAGACGTTCGAAATAAAAGCCTACTACTAAACAAGATGAAATTCCAACAAGGCAACATCCAAAACCAGTTATAACACCATAAAAAATTAAAAATGTTACGTAATTAGCTGCAAAATATGAACATAAGAAAGCAAAAGCCACAATCATACCACCTGCCATTGTGCACGCGCGAAAACCGTATCTATTTATAAGTGCTGATACTATAGGGCTACACATGTAATACAAAGCAATTGCTACAGAATTCACGAGTGACAGTAACACGTCGCCTGTTTGTAAATCTTTAGCTAAGTCGGGTTTAATTGCTCCATACGTAAAAACAACACCATCTAATATGTAAAGAATCACAAAACTCGCTGCAACAACTACCCAGCCCCATGCTCCATCTGGTGGCAGTGATATTTCAGCTGTTATTTCTGTTTCTTCAACAGCATCGTCTAAGCTCTTGGTTTTGCTTGGCACGACAATAGTACTTCTGTCACTTTGTCTATCGGGCTTATTAGGCGCTGCTGGTTTCATTGTGATCGCTTACTAAAACGTTTATTTAGAAAGAAGTTTTGTATATTATTACATTGTATAATATTATTTTTCCCAAAGAATTTGAGATATTTATTATTTTGAATTATTCATATCGTTGTATTCTCAGAGCAACAACAAAGTCCATCTGTCCAATAGTGTCCAATGTCCATGTGTCTGACAGCAGATGCCAATAATAAATAGAAAAAAACTATGACAAGTAGGTTGTACGAGGGCGGTCCTAGAAGTACCCGTTAACAATGAAAAAATTGAAATGTTGGAAAACACTATACTTAATTACTTATTTCTATTTAGCTCTATACACGTTTTCCAGCAATGATCAATAAGTTCGATACCCTTTAAATAACAAGAATCGTCAAGCTCCTCAAAATGCCCCCAGTGCGTGAATATTTTTCTTATAAAAAAAGAAAGAAAAAAAGCATCAACTTTCGCACAGACATCGGGTTCCCTATGTCAGTGCGAAAGTTGATGGTTCGATTTTTATTATATTAAACACGGTGTCGCGATAATTCAGTTGTGTTATGTTGTATTGGTGCGATGTAACGATAGTGCGAAAAATCTTGTGGCTAAAAACCTTACAGCTATGGGTTGTTAGCTCGGTAATTTATTAGTTTGATAATATTTCGGTTCGAAAAGACTATTGTTTCGTGATATAACTATAATTAATAACCTTATTTTGTATTATAGATGTTTATAAAATTTACTTTTTTTTTTAAATTTAATTTTACTTACATATTTTAAATAATATACAAGAACTAGCAGGCCAGAGAGGAAAGCGTAGTGTTTCATGTATCTACGCCTTTTTACAGAGAGCGCATGGTCATCATTTGTCAGTTCTTTGTGGTATGTGTCCGGCCCACCGCTAATTTAACCTGGCAATCCTGATTGCTATGTCTCGGTCACTTTGGTTTTCCTGCGGATCTTCTCATTTTTTATTGATGATGAGCCTTCTGAAAGGCACATAGTGAGCAACCACGTCTCTGCTCCCCATACGTCATTAGATCTTTTATTTGTCTTCAAACACTGCGGCAATGTTTTTTTTTTGTTGAGGACGAGTAGTTGGTCTCTGACGACCGCTACTACTTTACACGGGCTGTGGTGGAGCGGATGGCCCTCTACCAAATCGGCAATGTTGACAGCCGAGGTGAATTTAACGAGTGACCTTCTCAAAGTTGGACTTACCTAGCTGAACTGACTGTATAGTCAGCATCTTTTTTATCAGCACGATTGTATCCTTTGTAAGAGAACGCTCGGACTTCTTGCTCTTTTTAACTCCTCTTATAAATTTACTTACTATTTAAACATTTATATTAAGCTAGCTTCTGCCAGCGGCTTCGCCCGCGTGGTGTTTTATAAAAAAGTAACTTATTTATATTCTTTTTCGGATTTCAATTCATGCATATCCAATTTTGTAAGATATTGTTGCCTAATGAATTTATACGACACCGACTGAATAAGATCGGTTTGTGACAGTTTTTATTTTTAATCCCTTTTTCCTCACTTTTCTGTCGTAAATCGTAATAGATGAATCTTAGTAGGGCTTTTTAATTAATTCAAGTACCTAATATTAATACGACGATTATTGTAATATTAATACTGTTCTATTTTGGACGCTTCTTACTTTTTTTTTTTTTTTTTTTTTTTTAATGGCGATTCTAAGATTACGCCAATGACCAGTTAAAATAGTACTTTTAGTAGACGAGCAAGGTAATCAAAATTTGTTGTTATACATAAATACGTGTTATTCTGTGCTGTACTAAAAAGGCAGATATTAATTTAAGAATATAAACAAGAACAAAGAATAAAAATGACAAAACCATTACAGTTTTATGTTGTTTATCTCTATATAGTTACATAAAACATATATAAACGGTGAATTAGAATACGTAAGAATATTATTAAAATTAACAGGACGAGGTACGCTTCTTACTTTTAACGTTCCCATGTTCCAATACCCCAACAAAACTTTGAAGTTGACAGGTTATGTTTGAAATAATACTATACCGTATTCATTTGGGCTTGAGAAATTTGGTAAACAAACAAAAAAATGGGTCTTTTTAATGTCACGATTACTCATTTCTAGATAATTATAATCTATGGTCACGATGAAGACTCGAAAATTATAAAAAAAATATATATAACGATTAAGATAACGACTACAATAAAATAGAAATTTCATTACATAATATGTTTAAATAATTTAAACATTATAATTAGATCACCAAGTAATCAATTAATTTTTTTTTCCTTTTTAAACATTACATACGAACTAAACGACAATGATGAAGGGCCTACAATTGCCAATGTCTTAAATGTCATGTATCGCATTAATGTCTTAGCAGAAGAAGAATAATATTAGATTTTTTTCTTGTTTCGAATGTCGGGGTGGAAAGTTCTAGAAGCGATTGATCTGTCAAAAAAAAAAAAATTGAGTGTGATTTATTTTTTGACATTTTTCTTTGATTATTTTAATATATTTTATTTTATAATTATACATATTTAAGGTATAGTTTTTTTGTTAATTATAGTATAGTGGGAAGTGGTTTTACTAAAATGGAGGAGGATGATATTCCTCCTCGACCGCCAGACCCTCCGGATCCCGGTAAGGTTTCTATTTCTAATAATAAACGTCGACTTGAGCCTAGCTCTCAAGTGCCTACTAAAAAACCGTCATCATCTATTGATGATGTTCCTTCTATCGACACTCAATTTACGGATCCAGCGATGGTTGTGGGGGCTTTAAGTTACTCACAATCTGACGCCGGCCCCTTTATTATCCATGTATCAAAAATTGATCAAGATGCAGGCTCTTCCATTAGACCTATTAAGTTTGGCCAGTTTTTAAAATCTAATAAAGTTACTGACATTTGTCGTGATGGCGTTAGGAAGGTTGGAAGAAACAGAATTTCGGTCCAATTTACTACTGCCGATGCGGCCAACAATTTTTTAGCCCTTCCACTTTTGGCTGCATACAAATACGCTGCAATTATTCCTACTTTCAGCATTACACGAATGGGTCTTATTAGACAAGTCCCTACGGACATCTCTATGACTGAATTTGTTCAGTCACTTGTTTTACCGACAGGTTGTGGCAATATATTAAAGGCGCGACGTCTCAATAGAAAAGTCTGTGACAGTTCTAATAATACTACTTGGGTCCCGACACAGACAGTTGTTGTCACCTTTCGTGGGCAAATGCTGCCTACGAAAGTATATTCCTACTACACAGCGTTACCAGTAGAATTGTATTATTTCCCCACCATTATTTGCCACTCATGTTGCAGATATGGTCACACAAAGGCTCAATGTCGTTCAAAGCCCAGGTGCTTTCGTTGTTCTAAGGAGCACTTTGGTGATACATGTGATATTGAAGAAACAGAATCTACGTGCTTACATTGTTCTGGTCGGCACTTTGCCACTAAAAACTCCTGCCCAGAATTTGCTAGGCAAAAGTCTATAAAAATGTCAATGTCACAAAACAATATTTCGTATATTGAGGCTTCTCAACAATTCCCGAGAGTTGATAGGTCGTACGCTGCGGTCACGCAAGAGGTCAGTAGACCTCGATCATCTTTATCACCTTTAACTCCATCTCAGTCCTCGTCTTCCTCTTTTTCTTACAGAAACACTAAATTCCTTCCACCTAAATCCAGAGCTCCGTTGGGTAACTCTTATGATAGGGTTGCTCTTCAAAATATTGTATCAACACCTCCATCTCAGCTGCACAATGGTTGTGCAATTAATAACAGTTTGCAATCAGAAACAGGTCCCCAATGTGCCAATACGTTGGAATCCCTGATCACTCTTCTTCTCGAATTTATTCTTTCTAATTCTCAATCATTACCGTCCAACGTGGCATCTAAACTTATACATTTAGTTTCTCTTTCTTCCAGTAATGGAACAAACTCATCTCCTGCAATGGAATTGCCAAAGCATGCGTCGCAAGAAGCATGAACTTTTAGATCTTATTTCTCAATTTAATCCCTCAGTCATTGCTATCTCGGAGACTTGGTTGAAACCTGGTTCCCGATTTCGGGTGCCTGGTTTCTTCTGCCTGCGGGATGACAGGGCTGATGGGTATGCGGGTTGTGCTTTGCTCTTAAAGCGCGCTCTTTCTTATCTTCCTATAACCTTTCCCTCTCACCCTCCTAATATAAATATTGTTGGCGTGAGAACTGTAAATATCTCTTTTATTTCTTTGTATATTTCTCGCCCTCATTCATCCCTTATAGCCGATATCCAGTTGCTTCTTTCATCTGTATCGTCCCCAATGGTTGTGATGGGTGACTTTAACGCCCATCATACTCTTTGGGGTTCCGCGAACTCTGACTTATTTGGTCTTTCTCTTCTAGATTCCTTCTACGAAGTTGGTCTGTGTGTTATGAATAATGGTGCTCCTACTCGCAGGGTATATCCTTCCCAGAATCCTAAAAGTGCGGTCGATCTTACATTATGTTCGCCATCGCTTACCCCTCTTTTTTCATGGAGCATCTTGCCTCTAACTTTTGGTAGTGACCATTTCCCTATTTTGAGCACCCTTACTACCAGTGTAATTCCCTTTTGTAACTCTAATCCCTCTCTAAAATACAAACTATCTTCTGCTGATTGGCCCTCTTATTCGGCTACCCTTGATTCAAATTTACAAACTGTTGTTTTTGATCCCGTCGATGTTGATCCCTTAGAATCATATAACTCTTTCGTTGATGCTATTCTTTCATCTGCTTTGCTTCATATTCCTAAAAAGAAACCTTCCAAGTCTTTTAGGATTTCCCCCCCGTGGTGGGATTCTGAATGTACAGAAGCCGTTCGTGCTCGAAAAGAAGCTGAATTGTTATATAATTCGTGCATGAACGATCAAAATTTTTTCAACTTTCAAAATGCTTCTGCTCGTTTCAAAAGATTAGTTTTATCTAAGAAAAGACTTGGTTGGCAAAAGTTTTGTGAAAATCTATCTCCAAAAACACCATCTACTATAATCTGGAACCAAATTAGGCGCTTTAGAGGAGCAATGAATAGTACGGATGTGCCTTCCATTGACTCTTCATCTTGGCTGGAGGTATTTTCGGACAAACTAGCACCTAGTTTTGTTCCTTCAGATGATTTCCTACCTTCTCCGAGTTCTTTTCTCGTCTCTACTAATACATTCGATCGTTCCTTCTCCTTTGGTGAATTGTCTTTGGTCCTAGGTAACTTGTCGGACTCTTCTCCTGGAATAGATGGCATCCCTTACTCATTTATCACTAAATCTTCCGTTCGCACAAAACAAATGTTTCTAAACCTTATTAATTATTTTTTCGATTATGGTATTGTTCCACTACAATGGAAGTCTCAAATAATTATCCCTATCCTTAAGCCTGGTAAAGATCCTACGGATGGCAATAGCTACAGGCCGATTGCACTTTCCTCAGTCTTGTGCAAAATTACTGAACACTTGCTGAGAATCCGCTTAGAGTGGTTTGTAGAAAACAAATCAATTCTGGCGGATTCTCAGTTCGGGTTTAGAAAGGGTCTCAGCACAATGGACAATTTGTCCTTACTAACGGTAGACATTATAACAGCCTTTAAACAAAAAAAATATCTTACGGCTGCTTTCCTTGATGTGGTAGGTGCCTATGACAATGTCCAGCTTCCAATATTAAGAAATAAGCTTTGTCAGCTTGGTGTTGCTCCCAAGCTTATCCGCTTCATCTGCAACATTCTGATGGAACGTTCGGTAGTAGTAAGGTACCAAAACATTCTTCTTCCGCCTAAAACTGTCTGGTGTGGGTTACCCCAAGGTTCGGTCTTGAGTCCTCTGCTGTACAATATTTACACATATGACTTGGAGCAGAGCGTACAATGCTTCTGTTCCATAATTCAGTACGCAGATGATATCTGCCTTTATGTGATCGATGATTCTATTGAGATTGCGTCAAATAAACTAAATTCTGCCTTATGTTACCTTAATTCCTGGATGTTAGATCATGGCCTCTCAGTGTCCTCATCTAAAAGTTCTTCTATGGTTTTTACAAAAAAAAGATTGATTCCTCCTGTTGATCTGTTTATCGGTGAGGATCTAATTCCCCAATCTAATAGCTCAAGATTTTTAGGCGTCGTTCTCGACAATAAATTTTCTGGCTCTTTCCATTTTGATTATGTTTCCAATAAAGCCGAACGCAACCTCAACATTCTCCGAGCTTTGTCAGGAGTATGGTGGGGTTCTCATCCCTATTCTCAAAAACTATTATTTATTGCAATAATTCGTAGTCACTTGGATTATGGTTCTTTTCTTTTAAACTTGTGTAACAAATCTTGCCTAAATTCTCTTTCCAAAATTCAATCTAAGTGCCTTCGTATTATTTTAGGAGCAATGAAATCGTCTCCAATTAATGCTATGCAGGTTGAAAGTGGAGAGCCCCCTTTAAATTTGCGTAGACAGTTTCTTGCAGACAGGTTTATTTTTAAACTTATTCAAAATTCTAGTCACCCTCTTATTCCTAAGTTAAATATTCTATTAGAACTTTTTCAAAATTCAAACCCTGACAAACTCCCTTTTATCCTAACTAGTTATATTAAATTTTCCAAAATTCCTTATTCGATTGTTCAATTCCCTTTAAATCCGCTATTTAGTATTGCGTATGAGGCGCTTATTTATCTGCCAAATATTATTTTAGATTTTGGTGTTGATAAATCGTCTCTCTCCCCTAATACAGAATTCTCTAATATTTTAGATAATAATTTTAAAGATTGGTTTACATTTTATACTGATGCATCAAAACAATCTGTAAATAGTAATGTCGGTGTAGCTGTATGGATCCCTTTTACCAGAATTTTTTTAAGCTATAAATGCCCTCCTCTTTCCTCAGTTTTTACTGGGGAAGCTTTAGCTATTCTCGAAGCTATATTGTACATAAAATCCCATGGTCTCAATAACTCAATTATCTTTTCGGATTCTAAAAGTTGTCTCCAGGCCATCTTATCCAACCCATTTCATTCCTCTTCCAAACCTGTAATCCTTAAAATTAGAGAATCCTTATATGATTGTCATTCTTCCAATATTCTCGTGGCTATAGCATGGATCCCTAGTCATGTTGGTATTCCTGGCAATGAGACTGTTGATTCCTGTGCTAAATCTGCGTCCCAAATTGGATCCCTTGAACTTTTCAAAATTTATTCCCATGATTTATGCCTCCTTCCTAAAACCATCCTTCAAAAGTCTTGGGCTCAGTATTGGGCTTCTTCAAAACATACAAAAGGCAGATTCTATGGTGAGGTCCAACCGGAGTTACCATCAGTTCCTTGGTTTTTTAAGTTTCGACATGCGAATAAATTAACTACGTCCACTATTTGTCGTCTCCGGTTGGGTCATTCATGCACTCCTGTCCACCTGGCCAAACTTAGGATTAGGGATAATTCATTGTGTGAATGTGGTCTAGACATAGGGTCTGCAGATCACATCTTTTTCAATTGCCCTGTTTATAGATTTTCCCTCTTCGACTTTCTCCCTTCTGATATCCCTCGTCCTGTTTCCTTAAAATGTCTCCTTTCCCGTATATTTAGTCCTAGTATTGCTTTATGTTTATGTAAATATATAGCGTTTAATAAAATTAAATTGTAGATAGTTATGTAAGTTTGTGTTTTTTTTTTAGCTTAATAATTTTGTATTTAGTTATCTTATTTATTTATTTTCGTGTATATAATTATGTTATTCTGTTTAAAATAATCATCCTGCACAATTGTTTCTGATTTGTTTTGGTTTACCATTTATTTGGTTATTAGCATGGATCATGACACTTCTTGATTAATGACATTACGAGCCCCTCGACAAGACACTGGCAAAATATGTGACGTTTCACATGAGGCCATTCACGAAGAAGTCAAGTCAAGTCAAGAATAATATTACAAATTAATGGGATTATTGAAGAATTTGTTAATTAATTTATAATACAAGCTGGGAACAGTTTCTCTGAATCTAAATTATAAGTTTCCGATTAATAGAAATTGAAAAAAGTGTTTTTAAAAAGCAATTTACTAATTTGTAAGTTTTATTTATATATTCTGCTTCACAATAAACTTTTATTGCCTTAATTCAAGCATTATTTACTAAATTCACATAGTCTTATCCAGGTAGAATACACTTATTTGTATTTACACAGAGTTATTGATTGTTTCTGTTATGGTTTTAGTTAAAATTGTTTGAAAACCGCGGCATTTTTGCAGTTTGACAGATTTGACATGTTTATACTTTTTCTCATGCTATCTTGATTAAGATATAAAAGTGACAGTTGACTCTTGGTTGTGGTACTTCTATTTTGTTTGACCGTTTGACGCACAAGTGAACTTTTGGCAACGGCCGTTTTGGAGGGAAAAAAATTAGTTTATTTCGTTTCTTCTTTACACGTATATCGTTATTTCTATTACATTAAGAAATTAAGTGTTCGTTAACATAAAATTAGATTAATAATAAGTGAAAACCGTAAAATGTCTCAGAAAACAATAACATCGTTTTTTAATAGCCGAAAAAGAGCTGCAGCCGACGATATTTTCAGCTCTAAATCTAAAGTGGCACACATCGACAAGACTTCAGAAATCAAAGATTTATCTCTATTGAGCAATAAATTAGAGAGTATTCCCAAACCTATAATTCAAAATGGCTCATCTGATACAAACGTTCAGGTCCCATTGAAAGTGCCCACAGCATTTGCCAAAAAAGTTAACGCGTCGAACACGATTAGAACTACAGCACCGACCAAAACTGAAGCTGTGGTCGCAGCTCGTAAGGAGTTGAGCCTAGGTGATATTAAGAAGAAGTTAGCAGGAAGTTCTAGGTTAGCTGAACTTAGGGCGACAGCTGATCGTCTTAGCAAAGGCATACAAGAGCTTAAAGAGGCGAGTGAGAGACGTAATCTCAAAGAATTTAAGTCTATTGATGTGGAAGTACCTTCAAGGTATGTTGTTTGTACATTTTACTCAAGCATCTTATTAAGTATAATATTGTTATATTCTCCTTGTGATATAGCAGTATAGGAGTTAGATGAGAAGCCAGTTCATTATAAAATTATTAAAGAAATGTTTGTATAGCCCTAAATACAAAGCTCATTTAACTGTATTCATACTTTTATCTGCTTTTATTTAAAAAGTTTTGACTTGATATATAGTTAGTAGTTCCAAATAGGATACAATTTAATCCTACTAATATTATAAATAAAAGGATGTATGGATGGATGTTTGTTACTCTTTCACGCAAACACTACTGGATGGAATTTGATGAAATTTGGAATATAGGTAGCTTATGGTGTAGATTAACATTAGCTGCGGGCATCAGCTAATACATATTAAATACAACCACCTTTTTATGGCAAAGATACATTAACAGTTAATAAGTCTGGTACCAAAAGAAGATCTATTCCTGCAGTGGGATGTTCATGCTATACTGTATGCTATGTTAATGATGATGTTCCAATACTTATTTTGTTATTACAGTCCAAGCAAGAAATCCTTGATTCACAATGATCTGCTCTCACCAAAGAAATGTGTTCCGGGGCCTACTTCACAACAGAGACCACTTATATCACCCAGGAAAGTGTTTGTCAGTCCAATCAAAAGCCCCAACAAGGTCAGTACTACAATTATAATATATGTGTTATTGTTTTAATTATTACTATAGGGTATACTGCCCCCCCCCCCAAACACTAAAAAACAGTAACAGCTGAAACATAAACTGATTCATAAGCATAATCATAATTCTTACATTTTAATAAGTTTCCTTTATTCCTACTTTAATTATTATTATTTTAAGCGGCTCTACAAACAATAAAATACTAAAGTCTAATAAATAAATTAAGATAAATCTTTTTCACTACCAATATTTTCTCTGACATTTTTAAGTGTATTTTGCTTCATTCATGAATAAAAAACACTTCTATTAAGCAAAACATAAAAAATAAATTAAAAAAAGATAAAAATGGTTTTTATGGTTAATAAATTGTGTATTCAGATTATATTTTTAATCCAAAACCTTTGAATAGAAAGTATATTATTCTACTTTAGGCAAATATAGCCATAACATTTGAAAACTATTGTAATATGTAGGAGTATAAGCTATTAAACCTCTTTAAGGGATAAAGCAAATTTACTAAATATTACTTTAACTCTCTTCATCTGATTGAGCCATAACTCAATCTTATGTGAGACAATTGAGTTGTTTTATAACACAGTAGGTATTAAGAATTTGATAACATGGTAATTAAATTAAAATTAAAATGTGTTTATTATATTTTTTATAAATACTTTTATTTACCTTTAGTTGTTTGTATTAATGGAAATAATACAGTATTATTCTTTCTTTATTGATTAACAGTTAAATTAATTAGGGCAATGCCCTAGTAGAAGATAGTGTAGAATATTATATTTAGTTGAATAGAGTTAGTAGTAGCTAGGCTAAGTTTGTAAATAACCCTTTTATAATTTGTTCTGTTACAGATACCAGCATACATCAAACATGCAGCCCTGGCTACATCAGCTAACAGTTTACCTCTACCTCATCACTATAGGTTCCTCGCTGAGTTGTTCCGTGGCATGGAGACTGTTGTAGCTCTACTATATAATAGAAATGAAAAGATAACATTTGGTAAACTGAAACCTTCAGTCCAAGAAATGCTAAAAAGATCATTTACACAAAAGCACTTGGGTCAAATAAAACATCTAGTACCAGATTTTTACAACTTTGAAGTACAAAAAATGAAATCTTTTAGCACATCATCTCATAAAGAAGAATATGAGTTAGTTATTTCTCCTAATTTTCCGAATGATATAAAAAACATGAACCCGAGTGTACTGTTAGAGAGACGCAGATATTTCTATGATATTTTGCTACAATTGGTTAAGAAACATCACTCACAATATTTACAAACACTTGATCCCCCAATGGATATTGCAGATTCTAAAATAACTAGATGGCATCCAGAATTTGAAATTGAAAAAGTACCTGAGGTGGAGGTAGCAAAATTGCCTGAAATGCCAAATGTTGAGAAATACTCTAGTGCTCAGGATGTGTTGTCCAAGGCTCGTGAGCTATTTAAATGTAATACGAAAATGGAGAGAGCTTTGGAAAAGCTAGCTCAAGCTAAGGCCCGTGGTCTCACTGAACAAGAGAAAGCTGCTACTGGTCTAACAAACAAACCATCTCCGATTAATGGCACTAAAGTTAGTGGTACACAAACACCTCAGCCAACCACTAGTTCCGTTACGCTGCTTAATCCAGCACTGCGTAACCTCCCTACAGCTTTGCTTGAGAAGGTTAAGGCGAAGCAAGCTGCAAAAGCCCTTGAAGCTATGACTAGATCAACTGAAACTGATCAAAAATATTTAATTTACACTCGTTTACCAGACCTTGCAAGGACGCTAAGAAACATATTTGTCACTGAAAGAAAGAATGTTCTGGCATTGAACATAATTCTTTCTAAATTAGATAGCAGTTTTAAAGCTAATATATCAGCAAGTGATTTACAAAGAGACATAAAAGCTCTTGCAGAAGAAATGCCTGAATTTGTGAAATTACATGATATAAGAAATAACACTTATCTAAAATTGGAAAAAAGTGCCGACTTGCAAAAAATTATGTCTAAGTTAGAAGTGTTAGCTAGTAAGTACAAAAACGATTAATGTTTTAATAGTCCTTTTATTGACATTACAAATGAAGACTGAATAATTGTAAAACAATAAATTGTTAAATTATGTAAACCAGTCAAAATCATGAAGGAAGATTAAGTACTGTTTGTTTTTTAATGAAAGGTCAATCATAATATTGGTGTACTTGTCAGATATTTTTTCCATCTATACTCATTGAAATTACGAATAAATCTGTTGTCGAAGCATAGCAACTAAGCAGACATACCAATAAATATACCAAAAATATATTGACATGTAATAGATTAATATGACATTAATATTTATTTCCTTAGTAATTATTCAAGTCTACTAAGTAATAACGGTTTTTCAGGACATGAATTAAATAAATAAGTGTGTGGGATCTATTAGTTTTATTCTTTTAGTATTATGTAGTATAATTTTATTTTCTAATTCTTTTCTAAGATGTTTTATTTCTATAAATAAAAAAATACACTTAATATTTTGTTTATCTGATTACCTAAGTTTTGAACTATGTAGTGCAGTGCAACGTTAGTTTTTGGTGATTTAATAAGAGCGTTTATAGGGCTCACTAGCGCCGCCAATTGAAAAAAATAAAATAATAGGATAGGATAAAATTAAATAATAAAAACGGCCGTTTTTATTTATAAATAAAAACGGTCGTTTTTTTTCGAATGCAAAATTAACTAATTGAAAAACATTTAAAGTGTTGTGTGTGTGAGTGTGTACTTAATTGCCTTTTCTCAAGACTTTGTTATCAACATTTTACATTATTTATCCTATTTGCGAATATTAAACTTTTCTATTGGCGGCGCTAGTGAGCCACGTAAAGGCCCTATAAGTAAAATAATGGATTCTTCTAACTTTATCACCAGCAGCACCTATCTTATCCTATACTTAGGTTTTGTAAAACCCCGAAAAGGAAAGTCTGTACAGTAATGTGTTAACTCCGAGCATGTAGATATTGTGCCTAGATTAGATCAGGTTTGTGCTACCTGTGTGGCTTGCGTTGGACGAGCACACAATTTATTGCCAAATATGGTTGTCGTCTCGTCGGGAGAAACCCTTCTGCTTTCTCACCCCTGGAATAAAGGCAACCTGGACAGATTAAGTCTGGCCTATTTATGTCAGACTCTTACTGGCTAAATCAGCCTTTGATGTCTCGTTTCCTGAAGACTATTAGACAGTTTGCGTTTCGTATGACATGACTAGCAAAACTAAGAAATATTTCTAGTAGAGAAACGAGCACATCGCGACCAGATGATAAAACATTGTTTTATAATGTGTTTTACTAACAATGTAGGTATCTAGAATACTAGATCAATGTCAATCTAGATATGTTTATGACGAAAATGATACGAAGATCTTAATTTAGGTCGTCAGCTATCACTACAACATGTACCTACTTAGGTAAAATTAAATGCGTATACTAAGGTACCCGTGACCGTGATCATTCAATTCTGATTAAGTATATCAAAATGGGGTAGTAGAAAATTTCTTTGAAATACATACGTGTACCTTTTTACATTTTTAATTAATTTGTCAAATTAGCTCTACTTTGTATGGTGGGTAAGGTATAGTAATCGGTGGAGTTCATGAGTTTTTCTTAGCAGGTTGCAAAAATTGCGATATGGCCCCTACGATTATAACGTGTCTCTGAAGAACCAGAGACAGTACGAAAGAAGCGTGTGCGCAGGTAGTAAGTTACCTATAGCTTTAAATGGTCGACAGAAGAACTGCTATAAATGTTTTGTTTGCTTTCTTATAGACTCCACAGTGTAGGAGTGGCACTCCAGTCAATCTATACTTTCTACCCCTTACTTTCCGATCAATATTGTCAGTTTTGCATGTCACCTACTCAAAAATTTCCCTTCCCCTTATCAAAAATTTTACGTATTTTTTGTATTATTTATAGGACATAAGCATGAATGTAAGAACCTACTTTACCACCCTAATGCGTCCTCTACATACTGTGTCCAGTTCGACCGCGCGGCCATAGCGTTTTTTTTAAAAAAAAACCATGTCAATTTTTTGTAAAAATTTGTAGAAGTTGATTCCCAAAACCATAAATTTGTCAAAGATACGGTTAAAAAGTTATAAGGGTTTAAACATGGCCGCGCCATTGAAACGCGGCGAACCGCGCGGCCACTGAGATCTTTAAAACTAAGCCTTGTAGAGACCTGAAATTTACGCAAATGCAAGATTTAATTTGTAAAAATATTAAAAAAATACTCAGGTTTATAGTTTAAGAGCTATAACACTAAAACCGAATGGCCGCGCCATTGAAACGGTGGAGAAAACGCTATCGCCTGTATCTCGCTGAAAAAAAATCGCAGAGTTGTGTAGTTTATTGTAATTACCCAGATTTGAATTTGTCGAAACTAGGAAAAATACAACAAAAATTCCTAGGTTTATATTTCAGGAGCTATAAGACTAAAACGATATGGCCACGCCATCGAAACGGTGAATAAAACGTTATTTCGCCTGTATCTCGCTGAAAAAGCATCGCAGAGGTCTGGAGTTTTTTGTAATACCTAGATTTTAATTTGTCAAAACTAGTAAAAATACAATAAAAATTCTTAAGGTTATATTTCAGAAGCTGTAGAACATTATCAGTATGTGGTGCGATAGGGTGACCATGTCTTATTGTTTACAGAATATTTGTATGGATGACCGTGTAGTTAAGATATTTTACTATGAAATATTTACAATCTTATGTATATGAACTTATATGAAATACTAAAAACTATCTAATAACTAACAAAAATAATAATAATATATAATGTTTGCCCTGCAGTGGGACAATAATAGGCTGGATTATTATTATTTAATGTTTTATTAAATCATATAGGTAATTAGAACTTAACTTAGAACATTTGAAATGATTGTAAATCATTTTGATTCCACATTTTTAAATAAGTAGAATCATAACTAGCAGGGATGTAGATATATGTTTTTACTTTAAGCGTAATATTATATGAATGGAAAAATTACTAAAAAAACTAAAGTCAATCATTTGAAAGATATACACTTCCAAAGTCGTAAAATGAGCCCCCCCCCCCCCCCCCCGCCTCTAACTTTTGAAATAATTAAGTTGGAAAAAAAAATTTATGTAAATGTCAATAAAAACTTTCAATGAAAGCTGGTTTGAACAAGATACAATCATAAGTTTTTGAGATATAGCACAATTTCAAAAACCGCACACGTTACTTTGTAATTCATACAAACACTATGAAAAACAAAGTTAAGAGCAAAACTTTGCTTGTTACTACGGAACACTTCATGGGCGAGTCCGACTCGTACTTCCCCAGTTTTTTTTTGTAACTCCACTGGTAAAATCTCTCTTCCTTTTCCTCTCACTCATTATTTTTTACAAAACCAGAAGTACAATATTATTATTGTTTGTTGTATTACAATTTAAAAATACACCATTAAAATAAATAAAATAATTTCTGTAACAATAAGTAGAAAGTATTTTGTAAACAATAAGACATGGTCACCCTATCGCACCACATACTGATAATGTTCTACAGCTTCTGAAATATAACCTTAAGAATTTTTATTGTATTTTTACTAGTTTTGACAAATTAAAATCTAGGTATTACAAAAAACTCCAGACCTCTGCGATGCTTTTTCAGCGAGATACAGGCGAAATAACGTTTTATTCACCGTTTCGATGGCGTGGCCATATCGTTTTAGTCTTATAGCTCCTGAAATATAAACCTAGGAATTTTTGTTGTATTTTTCCTAGTTTCGACAAATTCAAATCTGGGTAATTACAATAAACTACACACCTCTGCGATTTTTTTTCAGCGAGATACAGGCGATAGCGTTTTCTCCACCGTTTCAATGGCGCGGCCATTCGGTTTTAGTGTTATAGCTCTTAAACTATAAACCTGAGTATTTTTTTAATATTTTTACAAATTTTTTACAAATTAAATCTTGCATTTGCGTAAATTTCAGGTCTCTACAAGGCTTAGTTTTAAAGATCTCAGTGGCCGCGCGGTTCGCCGCGTTTCAATGGCGCGGCCATGTTTAAACCCTTATAACTTTTTAACCGTATCTTTGACAAATTTATGGTTTTGGGAATCAACTTCTACAAATTTTTACAAAAAATTGACATGGTTTTTTTAAAAAAAAACGCTATGGCCGCGCGGTCGAACTGGACACTACATACTTTGTAAAGAAATTAGTACGAGTTTATTCAACGATAGTTCCTAAAGTTCATTGAGCTAACTCCCAACTTTTCTATAGGGAGCTTCACAGTAACTCATCAAATTAATGTTCTGCCGTTTCTTCTACTTTACTCCATGTTGTGCATAGAGTAGGTAAGTATAGCCTGATTGTTCGACGTTTGGTAAAAGAAATACGTAACAACTTAAGCAAATAACTAATACATAGTGAGAATTAATTTCCTTTATCTGTCCAGCAACGTTGTATGTTGATTTAGCTGTTTTAAATGAGCACATAAATTTGATACCAATATCTCTAGTGGTCGATTGATCCTTTCCTGTTTTATGCGCCGCCTGTCGAAACTAGGAGTGTCAATTTGCAATATTCACGATAAAATTATGACAGAATTTACCTTTATTTATGCTATCTAATATCATAAAATAGATTCTGAGATATCACAGTTTGCCAGGTTTTAATATCAGTCGTTGTCGGCATACCATTGCGATAGTGACGCGTATTAAAGAATTTATTCATTATGTTACAAAATTAAGTACGTTTGTAGTGCAAATGAGTGTTTCTGAATTCATGTGGGAGTTGAGAGTGTTATATAACTTTGTCGGTTAATCATCGCAAGGGCTCGAAGTAACCATTCAAGTTTGTAAAAATAAATAGTTATTTATATGTAATTTAATTACATGTTATAATAAACCATATCTAATGTAGCGATACCGGGTATTTACCCATTAGATCATGACATAGCATAAAGTTGACGATCTCGATAAAGTAGAGATCGTGGTTTCGATACCAACACAAGGCAAATATTTTTGTGTGCATGAATACTATGCATACATAATTGTATTATATACTTTCTAAAAAAAGAGTTATTTCTCAAATATTACCTATCATAACGCCAACTTGTCACAAATTGCTGAGCTACAGGGTAATGGATAACAGATAAATATACCTACTTGTAGAGTTTCTTAGCTTTCATGCTCGCTAATTAGGTATACTTATTGATTTTTCTTCCCGTTTACAAAATACGATTTACAACTCAAATTTTAAACTTGGCTGAGCCTTAGCATAAGCCGGAGGTCACAACAGAACTGATATACATAGCACATACATAAATATAGCGATGAAGGCACGAGCGAAAAACATTACCCTCCTTTTAAATCATTCGGGTAATAAGGTAACAAGCTAAGGCATCAAGATATCTAGTAAAAAATGTCTTCTCTGATTGTTACATCTGACAAATCTGTCCCAAAAATAATAGTTTTTTTTCTACTAAACTGGAAATTTTGAAATAGTTATAACTTATTTCCTTATCGCGAATCATCTTGAGATGAAAGCAGACACAATAAACAAAGTTGACATAGTGCTTAGAGCTCTAATATTTGTACACAGAAACAAAGACAGCAATTAAGTATATGATCTAATGGTTATAAATATGGTATCGTTAGAGTTTAGATGTTGGGTTCAAGAAACTTAAAAAAAGGTTTTAATATCTTATTTAAATATTTTTGAATGGTTAGCGCAGTGATTATTATTTAAAAGTGAGCCATGGAGTCCAAAATAGTTATCAAAGACAAGAATCCATACGAAGATTCCAGTGTGATCTCTAAAATATTTTTAACGTAAGTATGGAGTGTTAAAATATTATAAATTCTTATAGAATGACAAAAAAATTAAGGCACCGGAACCCTCGGTTGCCTTCATTTTTGTCTGCATGTACTTGAATACCAAGTCATAACATAAACTCACTCCCACCATCATTTTACCTAATGCTAAGTAGGTAGATGCTTTTTCAGACCAAACATGAAAACCCTGATATCGTAGATAATCGTCTGTTGCTAAATATTTTCACAAATTAACGGTTCTGCTTAAGAAAGTTATGTGCAATATAAATGTCCCTAGCACAATTACAAGCGATTTATCTAACTTTTATCGTAACACACCCTTAAAAAATGTGTGGACAACGTTGAGGTCCAGCGACTGAGCGAATCTTGACTTGGTATAC
The DNA here is from genome assembly GCA_905475405.1 of Schrankia costaestrigalis. Lineage (NCBI taxonomy): Eukaryota > Metazoa > Arthropoda > Insecta > Lepidoptera > Erebidae > Schrankia > Schrankia costaestrigalis. The sequence continues at coordinate 12,367,124 of FR997838.1, forward strand.
TTACCCGTTGATCGAACAGATTGCTGGTGAGACATTCTTTGTTTTAATTAACATTTCTTTCTAGATGGAGTTTCGGCTTATTCCGCAAAGGCCGAAAACACGAGGTTACCATGAGTGATCTATGGCAAGCGCGCAAAGGTGACGAGTCTGGGCGTCTTGGAGATATGCTTGAAAAAGCTTGGGAGTCAGAACTAGAAAGTCAAAGAAAATTCGGAACAAAACCTTCACTTTCTAAAGCAATAGTAAGATCATTTTGGCTTGAATACATGCTGTGTGGCCTTGTAGTTGCTACCCTCTTCGTATTTGTGACGTAAGTATTTTCTGATTATAAAAATTCTATTGTTTTCTTGCTGTGCGGTTCCCGGTTAGAATTTGGACTGCCCCATATCCTCCCGTGGGTGTCATAAGAGGCGACTAAGGAATACCACGACCCGGTGCATACCACCTAGCACCTCAGGTCAACCTCCTTGTGGGGAGTAAGCTACCAACAACAGCAGGAGGGTTGGCGTCAGGCAGGCGGCCGGCCGTAAAATATAGCCAAAACTTTTAGCAGCATGTGGAAGAAAAAGACATGCTGCGCCGACCTCAAAAGAAAGAAAAAGTATTGGGATAAGGGCAGGGGAATAATGAAAAGTTCTATTATTTTCATAAAATAATGGGGTATTTGTATTTGACTAGCTGCTGCTTTAGTGGTGATACTAACGTGCTGATGTTATATCAATCCAGAGTAAAGAACTCTTCATAATTACGTGCTTGGTGCCTTATAAACGCTTGGTCTACGCAAACCATTTTCCCAGTCCGAAAAAGCGTCTTCTTATTAATAACCTTATTTGGGATTTATTTACGGAAAAATCATGTTGTAATCATGCGGTAGACTGAAATTATGTTTGTTCGTCACCACACAAAGATGCTAACGAATAAAAGCAATTAAGTTTTCTACTTTTTTCTTTGTTTTTCAGGCCAATGATACCATTTACGTTAGCCAAGTTCATAGAATACTTTTCAAATGAAAAAACAGTAGAGGCATACCGCAGAGCTCATATTTACGTCTTGATAATGAACTGTTCCAGTATTTTGACAGCTTTCTTATTCTGTCACACTATGTTGTCGCAATGTAGAGTTGGGATGAGAGTGAGGGTGGCTTGCTGTTCCTTAATGTATAGAAAGGTACGTTTACTTAATTTTTTACGAGTAGCCGTTAAGGAGGATGGTGTTAAGGCATTTCGCAGGACTCTAGGGTGATCTTTTCAAGGGACTTCTCCGCATATGAATTGGACAGCTGAGATGTATACCATGTGGTTTTAGTTGCTTCAATATGCACACCGCACTTATAGCCCTCGGGGTCGCAAAGGCCTTTCAAATTGTCATACGCTTAAAAAAGTTGATTCTCAACGCACTTTTGGATATATTTTTTAATTAGTTGATTTTCAACGAAGGCTTTGACTAAAACCTCCAAACTGATAGAGGATATTATTTTAATTTAAGCCATTAAATTACCTGAAAAAAAAGCACTAAGTAGTACAGTGATGATTTTAATTAACTTTTTCAGATATTGAAGCTTAATCGCGCTGGTTTGAATAAAACAGAGACCGGCCAAGTAATCAATTTGATGTCCAATGACGTCAGCAGGTTCGATCTCGTGACCATGTTCCTCAACTACTTATGGATCACGCCTATCGTAGTTCCTGTAGTCTCCTACCTAATCTGGCAACACATAGGGGTAGCAACACTGGCTGCCTTAGCCGTAGTTTTCTTACAAACCGTCTTTGTACAAGGTAAATAAGCTTATCATAATTCTATGTTTGAATATACCTAGTCGTATAAACGAGATATTATTTAGTGTAGTCTAATAATTGTGTCTTTGCTTTATTATTAGTGTAGGTAATTAGCAATAAGTTTATGGTAATGATGTCATTGACTTGCTTATGTAACTTACGATTTTACTAATTTAACTGGGTCCAATCTCCGTCTTCCGGACACATTCAAAGTTACATGCCTATAAGCGAATTATGGAGATACCAAGTTTAACTTAATTCGTATGTCATCTGTACTCATTACCCATTTTTTGAATAATTGATATGAGTAATGAGTATTGTAAAACGCATAGTAATGCTAAAGTAATTACGATGACGAGTTCCTGTTGTTTTACTAATATAATTATTACAACATTAATTGATTTGGGTAATGTACCTACAGTTCAACAAATCTAAAAGATACAGTATGACGTTTCATATTTTTCAAACTGAAACAACTTTGTTCATGCGTACATTATTCAGTTTCGAAAACCTTTTTCGTAAAACCATGAATTTAGAAAGATTTTATTATTGTATCTAAAAATAAACAATTCTTAATATATAAATTTAATTGAAAACTTTCAAACAAAGCAAAATAACACATATTTACATAGTAAATAATATCTTATAGTTCTATTCTTGACCTCATTGCAAAGTCACGTAGTTAGGTTACTGCTCGTAGTGTTGCGACTCTTCGGATACACTTGTATGCAAAAAAATCGTTTACATATACGAAAAATCGTTATTATCGTTAGACACGTAACTAACTGTTACTTATAACTAGTACTCGACGTGGTCGAAGGTGACGGGAGGCAACTTATTAAGGTCTTAGTAATGATTAAAAAAAATCCTAAACATTACTTTTATTTAATTAATTATAATTTAAATAAAAGTAATGTTTGGATTTTTTTTTTATTCTCTAAAAGTACTAGATCTAATACTACTGTTTATTTATTACGACTTGAATATAAAGGTAAACAACTATGGGGTCGTGTCAACCACAGACTATAGACTTTAGTATTTGACCTTTGAGAAATGGAATCAAAGACTAAATTCTAGAATCTACAAATTATGTCAAATGGTGAAATTTGACGTTGGAAAAATTACATATATTTAAAATATAAGAAAGATAGTGGTTAAATCAAAGTAATTTACGTGTTTTCTATTGCATAAACGTTTAATGCTATTTTCCAGAAATTTTCACCCATATCAAAGTGTGCGATTGATGTAAAAACTAGAGAATTTGCAATATGTGGTGTTTTTTTTTAAAAATGTTCTACCCTTTAATAATAATGAGATTAATTATTAAAGTGTCTTAAAAATCGGATATTATCGTAATCGATCTCTTATATTTCGGATATTATAGTAATCGATTTTTTTATCCCAACCTTATTATTTAATTTGTCAGAACTGTCATACCGTACCTATTAGATTTGTTGGACTTTAAGGTATACGTATTAAATATCGCAAGGACGTGGTTTGGAATCGGACGTAAGATTATGAGCGATAGGTGTTTTGTTATAGCTTAGGTTTTTTTATTGGTTTATTCTCTAACTAACCATCTCTGGGTCGTAAAAACCGACTAAGGGACTATGCGTGATTAAAAAGAAGGAAAACTTGAAAATTAACTTTATACCAATCCGACAGGCCAGCGTGGTATTAGTAGGAGGCCATGTATTCCTCCGTCACGGGAGGAGGCCCGTCCCTGCAGTGGGACATTAGTGGGCTGTTATGATGATGATGATTGTCTAACTAACGTCACGGTTTTACTGATTTTTTACACTTTCTACAAAACCGATAGACACAGTAAAATGCCTATTTTTACATTTTCAGTTTATTTAAGCAATATTCAAGGAACTTACAGAGGTAAGATAGCAAAGCGAACAGATGAAAGGGTTAAAGTAATGAGTGAATTAGTAAACGGAGTCCAAGTTATCAAAATGTACGCTTGGGAGAAACCTTTCGAAAAACTAGTCGACAAATTAAGAAAGTAAGTATTTACTCTACGTTTTTTAATCAAATGTGCTGACAAAGTTCGTACTGAATGTCCTGATCCATTTTTGTCCAGAGACTGGAATAAAGTGGCAGGGAAATTCAAAAAGTGTAAATTATCTATGAAAGAGATTACGAGTATAAGGCTGCCGTTTTTTCTGTTTTTGGCGAGAGAAACGAGCATTAAGGGCATTAAAAACCAAAACGGCCGGTTTTTTTCGAATGCGAAATTTAACTAATTGAAAAACATTTAAAGTGTAGAGAGTGTGTTATACAAATACTATATTGCCTTTTCTCAAGACTTCGTTACAAACATTTTGCATTATTGATCCTATTTGCGAAATAAGATTTTTTTTCTATTGGCGGCGCTAGTGAGCCCTATAAACGCTTTTAAATGAGTAGGTACAGCATATTACTTTCAGAATAGGCAGAGGCTTGTTTGTGCTCTAGCATTGTTGGCATGGTCATTTCGATGACTATAAATTCTTATGCTAAATTCCTCCTTTTGTATTCTCTGAGATCTCTCAACTTTCCCTTAGTGAAGTTTAATGGCACCCAAGAGGTGGCATGGAGTAGTGATGGTGTGTATTCTTACTTGGCCGTCTCACGGAGTATCAATTCACAATGGCAAAATGAAGATAACATTTTTTTTTTATTTCATTCGTTTGATTACATATTATTTAAATTATCAGCTCAATTTGATGAGTTGTAATCTGCATGACTGTCTATCTATGGATTATGTATTGATTAGCTTGGCCGTATACAATGTATCTAGTTATATTATAACAATAAACGTGATATAATAAACTTAAATGATTAAGGTATTTAATTGAAATGGCCTTGCTAATGTTTGGCAAGGACAATTGTGAATAGGAAACAAGTGCAGTTTGTATTGCATTATGTCATTATTTGATTTGCACACATCGGATTTTTTTTGTAGAAGTTGGATTTTTCTACCGGGATGTTGTTTGTCTATCCACAAATGAATTTCTTAAGCCTAGGACTTAAAAACTTGGATTTTTAGTAATTGCAAATATTTATGACTTACTGTTATGAATAAGGTTATTCTACGCCACCTTTAGTCCAAAAGTCAATAAAAGTGTCGTGTCATCCGATGCTGAAAAGTCCTCTGTACCGTCCTTTTCCTTATCGTAGTATGCAACCTTCAATCGCAACATAGTATTGTTATAGATAGATACAAGTAAATAAAATAAAAAGTAACTTATCTTTTAAAGTCAACATTATAAACAAATCTTGATACTTTGAAAATCATTATCAGCTTTAACTGTCTACAATGTATGTATTAAGGCTTAATGGCTGAATGGCTTTTAGGCTTAAGGACAATGTTGCTGTTAATAGTTACTATGTCAGGCTTGAATAAACGGGCAGTAAATTATTTTTGTTACACTTTTTCTTTGTTATAATATTTCGAGTTTTACAAGTATCTTCCTTAGGAATGGATAACAAGAATTCAATTAAGTTTTTATGCAACTTAGATAATTATCATTATAAGGGTGAATATCAAAAAGTTTAATTTTTTGTCAATTTTGGTGGCAATTTTTATTTTTCAGTTTTCATGAAAAATAATCACGTAATATGAAAAAGGAAAGTCTACTATATAAGTTACTGTAAAAGGGCCGTCTATATCTCGATAGGTTTTTAAGATATTTAAGTTTAAAGTCTGTAGTGGCCACCAAAATTGAAATTGATACACCAAAATGCCCACTGAATTTGAAAATAAGCAACACCAAAATTGAATTTTTACCATTTAGACTCATAAAGGATAAAATAACACATGATATTTATATTTAATATATTCATTGGTTTTTCAATATTACGTCAATAACCAGGAATAACTAAATTATCACAATCATCAATCACTAGGAATCAAATAACATTTAAAATGATCAGAAAAATTACAATATTTTGAAAACAATTGTTAAACAATTATACTATTAAAAAAAAAAACAACAAAAAACTAAAACATTAATAACAAAAATAATCCCTTCAATCCGATAACTAGATTAAAAAAAATAACTTTTTTAAATTATGCATTACAATTTAACGAAATCACCAAACGAAATGAATACGTTTTACAATCAGTCTTTACTCTTAAAATACAATTTTACGTAATAAGCCTTATTGAGAGTGCCTAGCTGTCTCTGCTCGTGGCCTAAGCAAATTAATAGTCGGTGTCATAGAAATGGCATCTTCGCAATCAGAGGGTTGAATTTCGGCATCTACATTGTCATTGCTTGGTTACCTGTAAAAACCCAAATGCGTACCATGAAGGCATTCAGTGGAGCTGTATAAGCGCTGAGGCTCGACACAAGACAGAAAACGTAATGTCACTGGATTCTTGAAATTTTTGGCCCAAATAGCTTCCTTCGTGCACGTTCATGGTGGAACCATGAAAAGGTTTTAACGAATTAGGAGTAAGCCAGTCCTTTTCAGTGATTTCATAGTCTTATCAATTATATTATCTGTCATTTGATTATTTATCAATTTTTTAATAGCTACTAGGCATTTTGTAATCTTTAAACGTGTTTCCTGTAAGTAGTCTGTAGTAGTATCTCTTCTTAGTTCTGTTATTCTAAGTCGTAATAAATTTAGCTCCTTACCTTTACATTCTTGGTATCGTCTAAATTTATTCTTAAATTCACGTTTAAAATCTACTGAAGTAACTGATGATGCATCTGAATTTGGACTATCTAGGCACATCATAGGGACAGTCAAAACACTAATACTGCTAACACATGGCGAAGTAGGGCGTGATTGTTCCAGAATTTGAACGGGACTGCTCGTGCAAAGATGTAGATTTGAACTACTTGTGATTGTTGGTAATTTTCTAGACCGTAAGCATCTAGTAACAGTAGCATGTTGATTTATACTCTCTTCATCACATTGAACAGACCTTGTTACATAACTGCAGCTTGAGGAGAGTCATAGTCAGCTCGAACATTACCTGAGTCTTGCTGTGGTCTGCAGCTAGTATGTACGTGCTGAGTTGATGCATTTGATTCTTCTTCTACCAGTCTTTTCATTGCTTTTTTCTTTGGTAATATTCATTTTGGTATATTTTATTTATTTCTTTGTAAAGCTGAAAGATCTCGTTCCGACATTTGTCGCTGTAAAACAAGTTTACCTTCTTGCTTTTTTTGGCATCTTTCCCTTTTTTTTCCTTAGAGCTTCTGCTTCTTCGGGATTGTTTTTAATTTTTGCTTTTCTCTTTATTTCTGGCATTCTCTTTTTAAACAGTCTCTCTCAGCAAGTATGTCAAAACGGAGCACCGAATGCTCAGTTTTGACATACTTACTAAAAAAAAATGTAAGTATGTCATCAAAAGCTGGCTCAGAAAGTTACTATTGTAACATTTATGGTCCGGCCCCAATATAACTATGAAATAATTTTTCTCCATTAATGTTACGCACGCGACAGTACAAAACTAGTATAATACGTAGGTGCTTCATCATATCATCCTATAGACGCCCACTGCTGGACATAGGCCTCCTCCAAACGTTTCCACCCTGCGCGGTCTTGTGCCTCCCTCATCCATCGGCTTCCCGCCGTCATACGTACGTAGGTGCTTACAATGTGTCAATTTTGGTGGCTCGTTTTCAATTTTGGTGCCATGAAAATGCCACCAAAACCACCAAAATTGAACCACCAATATTGAAACCAGATATAAAAATAATCAGAAACAGTAGGGGTTCAGAAACAGCAGTTAAGGTTACCACTAAGTGAGTGTAGTTAACTTAAACATTATCTCAATGTGTATCTATAGACTTAGTTATTTATCCATAAAACAACATATTGAATAAAAAATCGATCCACCAAAAATTTGAAAAATCTTGTCCCCCATGCCACCAAGGTAGATAGTTACCTTTTTAGCGGGAAATCACAACACTTATACACATAACTGCTACATGCAAACGCGGGCCCACAACTGAGACACTCGATACAATAAAACGCTATACGCATATGTCGTACAAAACTCGTGGTATAATCAGTTGAATAAATGCCACCAAAATTTTATTTTTTCTTGAGACAAACTTCGTTTAGATATTTCGTGTATCCATAATAGATATATTAATACATCTTAAATGTTTTTAAATTGTTTATTTTATATATAAACATATATAATTGCGTATTTAGTAAAGTAACATAAATTGTAACCGTAGCGAATGAAATTGTATAAAAATATGGAGTTGGGACAAGCCACCAAACTAGAAATTTTAAGACACTTTATTTTTTATTTAATTATTTACATATTTATAACAAAATTGGATTATGGCCCTGAATAAATATAGTTTCGTAGTTGATTACAAAAAAATATCAGCACTGAAATATTATTTTACACCTGGATTCTCAACGAAGACACGAAAAATTTGCCCGTTTGATATTGACCCATAAGCCCCTTGACATACGAGGGCCGTAAATTGGACATACCATTAACTGGCACATTACTAAGTACCTACCAAAAACGCCAAAAAAATTAACGCTAAATTTAACAGACCAAGTTATTGCAGTTAAACTTACACCCAAAGCACAATAGAAAAAGCTATTCTAAACTATGAAATTAATTTTTCCGCAGGTTAGAAGTTCATTACATAATGAAAACATCGGCAGTGAAAGGATTCGCGATAGCACTTGGTGTTTTCACAGAACGTTTCATTCTATTTGTTGCTATTGTAACGTATGTATTGATTGGTGGCCATATAAGAGCTCAGACAGCTTTTGCGTTAGCTCAATACTTCAATCTTGTGCAGCTGGCGTGCAATATATGCTTTCCATTAGGATTATCATTTCTGGCTGAAACTAGAGTATCGATCAGGAGGATAGAGGTAAACGATATTTTCTTCTTTTATGCCTGATTGCAAAAGAATCGTGTCTTTTCTCACCGAGTAAAGAATTTATTCCATAATCCCTGGTACCTACATTTTTGCAAAGTAAAAATTTACTAGAGATCCCGGACTAATTGAAACTAATTAAGTAATCTCTTTAAATCACAATTCATGTTTAATTCCGTTCAGCTAAAAGTACACTGAATATTTGATCGTTTTACGGATAAGTAATTTCGAAGTCGATTCCTTTTAAAAATAGACTAATTTACAAGTAGAATCTTTAAAATACGCAATATAAATATACTCGTGGATTAAATATGTTAGTCATACTGTGATATTTAGTCTCAGATTTTACTTTTCATATAAATTTCCTCATACATCACCTTGATATATTTTTGCTTACTTTACAGGAATTTTTACTTCTAGACGAAAAGGATTCCGATGAATTAGATGCAAAAATAAGTTCTGATATAAAACCATTATTGTCTGATATGGAAGACAAAGACACGATTGAGAAAGATTTAAAGTCGAACGGTCTCCTGATAGTAAATGTATCAGCGAGTTGGTTACAAGATTCTGTGGTTAACACTTTAAGGAATATATCGTTGACAGCTAATCCTGGGGACTTTATTGGTGTTGCTGGTGGTGTAGGCTCTGGAAAAGTATGCAACACTTTTATAGTATTTTATTTAAATTAATACATATCACACACACTTAACGTGATTTTGTATAATAGTAATAAGATTTTTAAAAAAATTCAGTGTATTGTTCTTTCGATTTTGGTTTTGCTAATAAAAAGTATGAATGTATCTGATTGATAAAATCTTATTAATTGTTAATCTATTTTATAGTCGTCTCTCCTACAATTGATCCTGGGAGAGTTAAAGCCAAAACTTGGAATAGTCAGTCTAAATGGGTTAAAAGTTTCGTATGCCAGTCAAGAGCCTTGGTTGTTCGTCGCAACTATACGTGAAAATATTTTATTTGGGCTGCCATTTGACCGCGTTCGTTATAAGAAGGTAAGCACAATGATAACTAACTTGTAGATTGTAAGTTTTCATTTCATGAATTCGTAGGAAGTTGGGACAAGATTCCTCCGACCGGTAATTGTAATTTACTTGTAATCTCCAAACTATTACTTACTCCAGTATTTAATACAACTATAGGATGAATGGTGGTGATCATCTATTCTTTCAATTTTTTGGTGCATTACATGCCGAAATCACTTGTAAAACTCTACGCCATGGCATTTTATAATAACAATAGTTTATTGGCAGGTAGTGAAAGCATGTGCCTTGTTAAGAGACTTTGAGTTACTGCCACACGGTGACTCAACTTTAGTGGGTGAGAAAGGTATAAGTCTTAGTGGTGGACAACGAGCAAGAATAGGTCTGGCGAGAGCTTGCTATAGAGAAGTAAGTATTTGTGCAATATTATTACTTACAATCCATAGTTTTGACGTTTTCATTTATATCTAAAGTATGCAGTACAATTAAAGATCTTCATTCGCTCCCGATAACCAGTTGCAATAATAAGTAAGCGGGTTTGAATTTTATGCAGAACACAAACAATTTTGTGTGCTTCCCAAATTATTTGGCTGGGTGTTTACTTTGTGTCAAGCATAATTGACACAAAATACTAATTCTCAGTTAGTATGTATTCTTCATTTGCCAGTTAATTCTACATTGTCCAGTATTTCGAGTAGGTACATTTTCTTAAGTAAACCATATTATTATACATCTATCCTTTAAAATAGACTAGAGCACGTGACATTTCTGTGTAACTAACATTTATACGATTTATGGTTAATGCTTCAATAATAATACCACAATTAGCAAAATGTTTGCAAAAAATTAAATGTTTTTGATTAGATGGCAACGACCCAGTTATGGAAGATAATAATGCAAAATGAATTTAGATAACAGTTGTAATTGTTGATAAGATAATAATTAAAGCCGGAATAGATACAGTAGGTACCCGGCCGTAAATATTGCACATCGACTTTTGTAAAGAGACAATCGGCCAATTGCGGCTTCGTAGAGCATCAAATACAAACAGTCTCTCAAATACAAACGGTCTGGTATCTATTACCAACTGTTAAGGGTACGCATTCCAAAGACACGAACTTGCTAGTGGGCAGAGCCTCAAAGATTGTTGTCGGAAACGTGCATGCTAAAATTGCCCAAAATAACTTTACATATTACGTACAAATAATATTAACATATAAACAAATACTATTTGATAATAAATTATCAAATGAATGAGCCATTAACTTAATCCGTTTGTATGGAATTGCGACTGGCATGCGTACCCTTAAAACAAATTATGATTTGATAGTGTGCGACAGAGATAAAGCTCTAAGAAGCCGAAATTGACAGATTGGCTCTTTCCACAGATCGTTTACTGAAATATTTATAATTGAACTTATTCTTATCCCGTAAAAACAAGTGGATTAATATTGATATGTGATCACAATGCTGACAAATGAAAATCTGTGTCAACAACCATATTGTCGTTTTATTTTCTTTTTCAAAGACAAGTCCCGCACTAGGAATGCTAGGGCAACAAACGCATATGTTTAATATTACTACTATTAACTTTCAGGCCGACATATATCTTCTGGACGATCCCCTATCAGCTGTGGACACTCACGTAGGCAAGCAAATAGTCTCAGAATGTATACAAGGCCTGCTCAGTAGCTACACTAGAATAGTCGTTACACATCAACTTCATCATCTCAAGGAGGCCGACAAAGTTATCGTATTACGACATGTAAGTATACTTTTATTGCTGGTTAGACCATGTCTTAAATATGTAAGAGGTCAATATTATCAAACTATTCCAATAGCTATTAATCTGTATTTTAGACCCCAATGAACCATTAAAAAAAGTTTTGTTATACGCCATGTCTTATTTCAATTTTACCTAAGTTTTCCTTCTTTCTATTTCGTCGGTTTTTACCTTTAAATACCCAAATAAAGTAATAAATACAATAAACTGAGAGAAGTCCTCGATCGTAACTGGTTACGAACCATCTCAGTTACGATGGCGGCCGAAGGGTCTGGTGTTCGATTAACAAACTATTATACACATGTTTTTATAGCAAATAATTATTACGGCATCTAAAAAATTTCAAAGCTAAGGAAAAACGACATTAATTTGCTTGGTATTTGTAACATAACTTTGTTTTAGGGAGAAATTGAAATTACGGGTACATTTGAAGAGGTATCTAAAACTTCCCTGTTTGCGGAGTTATTAGAAGAGGAAAATAGTGAAAACGAAACTGGTGATACTGGAAAGAGTTTATCTAAGGTAAAATATGTGTATATCATCATCATTAAATCAGCCAACGTCCACTCCTGGACACAGGCTTGTTCCAAATATTTTCACCTTATGCACCTTGCCCACCACCACATTAATCGGACAGTCCTAAAATATGTTTCAATCAATCAACTAGCCTATCGCAATGCACTGCTGACATAGGCCTCTCCCAACACGCGCCAAAGAACTCGGCGAAATATGAAATATGTTTGCTGACACTAAATTAGTGAATAAGTAAATATGTATCACAAGGGTATATTTTGTAACAATTATTCTTGCATAGGTGACTTTTTAATTTTTTTTTGTGTAATTCACAAGATTGTCCAAAATGTAAATGGTTTTTCAGAGATCACCCCTGTCGCAAATTATGTCTTTGTAAATAATGTTAAGGAGTTATATCACATCTTGAATCTTAGTCAAGAAGTTTAATAGCTATCTTGAATACAGACCTGTTCGAATTCTGTCGCCATAGTTGGTTCTTGGTTTTCTATATATTTTGACGAAATATAATACCAAAGGTTAACTTATTTCACAGTAAAAATTAAATTGTAACTAATTCTGCAGGTGACCGGGCCTACGGCACCTACTGAGAAAGAAAACGTAGAGGATTCACCTGATCAGGAAGAAGTTGAAGAGTTATCGGAAACAGGTATTTTTACTCATGACTTTGTACTAATAAGCGATATCTTGCTGTCGTTTGACGTTTTCGCTCATTTTACCATTATCTAATGAACTTATAATTTGCTTTTACGTATACACATTGTTATTACCTCTTTTTCCTACGGTTGTCGTAAAAGTCAAAGAAATACCAAACAAGCTAGAGTGGTAATAGTTCTCTTCATGTTTTGTTAAGGTCCCACTCTGTCGTAGCATATTTAGGGTAAGCTAAAATATTAATCAAAGTAATCTGTTTTTAGGGCACATGTCATCTTCTGTGTACAGCAAATACTTCTATGCAGGCAGCAGTGGATTTTTGTTGATCATAATGATTCTCTCTATAATTGTCGCACAAGCTGTCACATCAGTCAGCGATCTCTGGCTAACACATTGGTAATTTACTCTTTCTTTGTAATTTTCTAATTGAGTTAAAAAAAAGTTATATGAGCTCCAATTTATTTTTGCAAACAAAGTTAATTTCCATTTTATTTACTCCTAAATGTTTGTAAGCCTTTACCTGTTTTCTATCTTCTAACTTAATTATTTCTTTCATAATTTTGCATATTTATTTTTATTGCCTGTGAATATTTATACAAACTTAAATGAACATGCAATGGGGACGCTGTTTTCTAGCCATTTATAGATTCGTTTCTTGGTGTTCCACAGGGAACAAAATTTGGTCCTCTCTAAAATTCTATCAAAAAGTATTAAGTATTATTTGTGTTACAGGATAAACGTAGTGGAAGCAAGATACACACCTGGTTTGGAAACAAATAGTACATTAGAATCAATCAATATTACAAGGACGGCTTTAAATATAACATATGCACCTGTGACAGAGAATCCACTGACAAACGTTACTTTATTAAATTCAACATCGACATTACCAACTAATATGACTTCAAGAGTCAATGTCGTTGAAAATGATTGCGATAGTAATCTGTACTACATATATGTTTGGACTGGAGCTATAACTGCATGTATTATTCTCACTACTGGCAGGTAAATAATTAATATTTTTTCTAAATAATTGTTGAATAATATTAATTTATCAACTCTGTAGACTTATCAAAGACTTCTGATAAGTAGACCATAAATAAAAAGTTGGCTCACACAAAGTTCTCTGTAATACAGTGTAAAGCATCATTTTATGATAGTACATTTGAAGAGTTTTCAATCATTGTGTGAGAAAGTTCCTATGCAACAACGACGTTATAATTTTCTTTTAGCAATTAACTTTTTTGTTTTCCACAGGGTACAAAACTTGGCCCACATTAGTTTGCTCACAAGTCTTAGGAAATGGAACCGGTATGAGAGTGTTGTGTATTCAAAGTTGCTTTTATTTACAGATCAATACTGTTTCTGTGGACATGCATGCGCAGTTCTATAAAACTTCATGATAAAATGTTTAGTAATATAATGAGCGCGACTATGCGGTTCTTTGATACCAACCCTTCAGGACGTATTCTTAATCGCTTTTCTAAGGACATGGGCATTGTCGACGAAATAATTCCGAGATTAGCTTTAGACAGCCTTCAGGTAATTGACATGACAAATTGTTATACTATTTCCATTAATAGAACGTGGTACGCCGTTTTAAAATCGTCAAGATATCGAAACTGACGTGATTTGTTATCAGCTTACATAACGATCAAACTGAAAAAACCTTAGAAATTATAGAACAGTTGGTGAGTTTGTTGACTTTTCGTGGACTCATGGACTAAGTATCCGTAAGTCTGGGATAGTTTTTCTTCAAATGACATCCAGCTCTCTTTTGATTCTTCAAAATATGTTTATAGAAAACTTGGAATACATTCTCTTCAATTCATAAATACATTAATTCTTCTAAAAATAATTCTAAAAAAAAATATTTAATGCTAATCAAACTTGATTTACGATATATATATTTACGAAGCATAACTATGCTTCGACGAGTTCTAAAAAAAGGTTTATCTTTTGCAGATATTTATGGTGATGATTGGTATATTAGCGATGGTGGCAATAGTGAATCCTCTGATGTTAGTCACAACGGGTATTTGTGGTATAATTATGTACTTCTGGACGTCTCTCTACTTAATCATTGCACAGGGTTTGAAAAGGTAAAAATTTACGAAAATTTAATAACTTTAAGCTATAAATAACGCACGTAGACTATTGTTTGCGAGTTCAAGAAATTAGTTACTTGTCCGGATTTTAGAAGTCCTTTTTCTCCACTAACTTTATATTGATTAATGTTTCAACAAAACACGTCTTGATCACAATTGTGGGCCCAGTCTTTAAAATACTATAGGCTCGAATACCTACAATACTCTTATATTGAGAAAGATGGCTGTCTAATAATACTACCTAAATTACCACGTAGAAAAGGTTTATTTGTTTTATAGTACTTAGTATAATATAGTCTTTTCTTTTCTAAGTTCATGTCCCTCTCTATCTTTTTCAACGAATGCCTACGATTCAGTTGTTCACTTTCGCATTTAAGTTAAAGAAGTAAAGGTGTCAGGAAACTTAAACATTTTTGTTGGTAAACTCATCTTCAGAGTGGAAGGAGTAACACGCAGTCCCGTATTCTCTCACGTGACAGCAACCATGGCGGGTCTAAGTACGGTGCGCGCTAATGATGCACAGAAGATGTTAGCCAAGCAGTTTGACGATAAACAGGATGTACATACTGCTGCTTGGTAAGTGTTAAACAGTATTTAAAATCGGGGTCCGACTCGTAGTTACCCCGTTTTGTCACCCTAGGGTGACCACGAGTCCTGTTTGTATTGAAATTCCTCGTGATCACCCTGGGGTGGCAAAACGGAGTAACCACGAGTCCGACCCCTTAAAATCAATTAAAATTATTGAAGGTTATTTACACTATTCACAGCCTTTAAAATG
Source organism: Schrankia costaestrigalis (assembly GCA_905475405.1). Taxonomy (NCBI): domain Eukaryota; kingdom Metazoa; phylum Arthropoda; class Insecta; order Lepidoptera; family Erebidae; genus Schrankia; species Schrankia costaestrigalis. The sequence continues at coordinate 12,382,614 of FR997838.1, forward strand.
TGTGGTGGCAGACAGACGGAGAGGATTGCAATTTTGTTGCGGGATCCTTCGGCGTGGCATGAGAATACAATTTGACAATGGGTTTATAATATTCAGAACATACGATTTTAAAACAGTACCGTGCTCTTTCCAACAGTGCTCTGAACCTGGTTACAAAGCATGAAGTCAGCTAAGTTTGGTTCATTAGCTACTATCCAAAATCTATAACAACTCGATTCTAGGAACTAATTCTTTAGATTTGTTAATCTGAATTAATGAATCCAAAATCAAAATCGTAAATTAACGTCCAATAACTTTTGTACATTGATATCAAGATTTTTTCTCTGTTTCAGGTATTTAAATTTAGTTGCAAATAATACGTTTTCACTTTGGTTGGGTTTTCTGTGCGCTTCATATGTGGTTGTAGTCGCATACTCTTTCCTACTATGGGATACTGGTAAGTTTTATTTGTACTTAGTACAAAAAAAATATATTGCACTATGGTATCGTAGATCTAGAAGCTGCAACAGAGAATAATCACTTAGAAATCCCAGAAATATTTGATCTTCCTAGGATTCGAAAGCCCGACCGTGCACTGAATCGACAGAGCATTTTTCTCTACACTTCCTGCACTGGGGACCATGCCCTTTGTCAAGGTACTATACAAACATGAATTTAACTGACACAAAGAACATCCAGACTCAGGATAATCATTTGTGGATCACACAAATATGTCCTGCGTGGAAATCGAACCTGGCAAAGCAGCTACTTCCGCGACAGTCAAAATGAATTAAATGCTATGTAAACCATATCCAAATATTAATTACAAAGTCCTATTCCAGACGCATCAAAATCCGGTAACGTCGGTCTCGCCATAAGTCAAGGACTCATTCTTGTCAACATGGTACACTACGGCATAAAACAAGCCACAGAAGTGATATCACAAATGATAAGTGTTGAGAGAATCTTACAGTTTACATCGCTACCTCAAGAGAAGAAAGATGGATCTAGTCCTCCTGAAGGCTGGCCAAGTAAAGGAGCTGTGGTTATCAAAGATCTTTCTTTGAGATACGATGAAACGTCTGAACCTATTCTTAAGAATCTTAATATTGTTATTGAAAGTGGTTGGAAGGTAAGAAACATTGTGGGGGTTACTCTTATAATTGATTGCATACCTTAGTATAATACATATACCTACGTCACACTTTCAGTCAACGTAATCAAGTACCAAAGTAAGCAGAGATTGTGCTAGATAACAATATACTACAAACCTGACGGAATGCTATCAAAGATTTAGATGGCAGATTAATTTGTTTTTTTTTTTTTTTTTTTTTTATATAACTTATATATATATTTTTATATAACTATAAATTTTTTTGTTTGTTGGGACAACAAACAAAAAAATTGCTATCGCGTAACATAAAATTGTTTAAAAGTGAAACTAAATAATTTAAATGAAATACTATATAGTGATCATTATACCAGTCCCACGGCAGGGACGGGCCTCCTCCAGTGACGGAGAGATACTTGGCCTACTAATACCACGCTAGCCAAACGGATTGGTCTAAGGTTTAATTTCAAATTTTCCTTCTTTTTATTTCGTAAATATAATATTTACGGATAGTCCCTTTGTCGGTTTTTACGACACCCATAGGATGGGATGGGGTGGTGACATATTGAATTCTTACTCCGTCACCACACGGAGAATACTAGTGATGCTTACTGATGCCTAATTGCAGGTTGGAGTCGTAGGACGTACTGGAGCTGGCAAGTCTTCTTTAATCTCTGCACTGTTTAGACTAGCACCAACTGAAGGCAAAATATTTATCGATGAAATTGATACAGGAAAACTAACTTTAGCAGTAAGTACATACGTATCTATTTGTTTGAAAGGGTATAATTTCAAGATAGCCCTTTGGTATATTGAATTAATGCTAACAAATATGGAATTCCTGTTAATCATCTATCTATGTAAACAAAATATCACTAGTTTAAGAGTCAGTTCTTTAATTAGATTCTTTTTCATTAATTTTCAGTCACTGCGTTCCAATATATCAATAATACCTCAAGTTCCAGTATTATTCTCGGCTAGTTACCGATACAACATGGATCCTTTCGAAGAATATTCAGATGCTGATATATGGGACGCACTTGAACAAGTATGTATTCATTTATGATATACGATTAATTATTAATGGTCTGTTATGATGATGATGATGATGATACGATTAATTTATGATGTAAATAATATTACGCATAATATTGCAAATTAAGTTAAAATGCACATCGTCTGCCAATTCAAAATGAGAGATTTTTTCTACTGACTGATTATTATTGGTTTTGTCTCTATGATAACTATACTACAGTAGCATATTTTGTATTACTACTACACAAACTCTCTCCACCCTATTCCCTCCAAAAGTAGGGTATCAACAAAGTAAATTTAACAAGAATAATATCTTTGCTAGAGGAATTAATCTTGCAACAAAGTCTGTGTCAATCCACTTGACTAGCGTAGTAGGTATTATTCGGCCAAAACTCCTTTCATCGTAGCTGTGGCGTTTTTAAAAGCAAGATTGTCGAAGAATTAATAAATAACCATGAGCTTAATAGAGATCCTGATTGATAACTTGTGATGTTTTTTTTTTGCAGGCGGAACTGAAACAGGTAGTCCCATCTCTGTCAGCGATAGTAGAAGCCGGTGGGTCTAACCTAAGCGCCGGACAGAGACAGCTGTTGTGTTTGGCGCGAGCTGCTCTTGCACATAACTCTATACTTGTACTTGATGAGGCTACTGCTAACGTTGATCCCACGTAAGTTACTTATACCTATTGTTTCTTACTGCTAAAGATTCAAATTTCAAATAATTTATTTCTCTCAAAAAGGTGGGTACAAATTAAGTTGAGTAAATACTTATCTAACAGCTTAATATTAAACCTTTTTGAGAGCTGAAGACTGTACTAGGTTGTTGACCTGTGTGACGGATCTCCAGGCACTCCTTATGGCGGTATACATAACTCCTAATTAGTGCATAAAAATAAAGAACAATGAAATTACTCTTTCGAGGGAACAATTATTTTGAAAGAATATCTTAAAAACTGTGTGTGTGTGAGTGAGAACTATGTGTGCGTGTGTGTGGAAGATTACTAGAATCAATGGTGTATATATTTATCGTATCTTAAGTGACCAACCTGAGCCTCAACCTGAGCCACTGATGTGGCTTAACTACAACTATCATTACGATACGAACTCATACTGACTTATTAAGCGCCCAGCAAACCATTTAAAACCTCAGTTGAGGCAATCTTTCATCTCGGACCTCATAGTGGAGTATACCAAGGCGTTTTAGCTATTTTTTTTACTCGCCTAATGTCATGCTCGGTATTTTTGCGAAGTCACACTTATCTTGATCATGACTTAAGTATATGAGTCAAACTAAGAAAATGAGTCGAGTTGGCCCCATAAATCTAACTTTTATTTTTTTACTTTTTTAAAAGACTGCTGCACTACTGAGGCAGTTGAATTATTGATGAAATGCAAACAATCATGTCTTATGTATCACTTTGTTTTCTTTTACAGTACTGATGCTATAATACAGAAGTCAATTCGCAAACACTTCTCTGACCGTACAGTTATAACAGTGGCTCACCGTCTACACACTGTTGCTGATTCCGATAAAGTTCTTGTAAGTACTGCTTCTTTTCTGATTATTTCTAGTTAAATAAGAGTTGATTAAGATTGTCATCATAACAGCCCATTAATGTCCCGCTGCAGGGACGGGCCTCCTCCCGTGACGGAGGGATACTTGGCCTACTAATATGAGATTATGATTGTGAATCCTGCCAAATGGTTGGTTTAACTATTCTACACACGGTCTTACCATCCCAAATCATCCCGAAAAAAAGTAATTTAGCAGATGTTATCGCTACTAAAATAAAAGTTGAAAAACTTGATAGCAAACAAGTAGGAAAAGTTTTCCTCTGACATCGGAGAAGGGCCGTCCCAAAATTCGGATACCAATGAGCTGTTATGAATGAAGTTATAAGAAGGTCGAGTTTCATGTTTTTTACTGCAATGAGTAATTAAAAGTTATTTTTATTAAATTTCAGGTTATGGAAGCCGGAGAAATACTAGAATACGGACACCCGCATGAACTATTGCAGAAAGCAGAAGGTCATTTCAGTAATATGGTAAAAGAACTAGGTGCTGCTTCAGAAAACAGCTTGCGTGAACTAGCAAGCAACGCGTATTCTGAACACACCGAACGAAATAAAATCGAACCAAAGAATAGCTCATGAATATGTTAAAAAAGTTATTGTATGTGCTTAACTTTCAAATTCAAAATATTTATTTTGTACTTTAAGACTATTATTTGTAAAAAAAATATTTTTCTAATCAATGTTATTAAACTTAAAATAACTTTAATCAGCTACCATTTCTTCTCCAAATAAGATCTTGTGCCAATATATTGAGTTTGTTTTTCTTGAACATACCAATTCTTATTCGTATTTTTGTGAAGTCGTCGTATCGTAGGTACATTTTGATAAAGCGCATACTAATGCTCCACTAAAGGCGTGGGCTTCCTTCCTACTTTCTTCCCATGCTTAGAAACTTATTCCTAATACAAACTGATTGGTAAAGGTCTTCCATGGTGGAGCTGTAATTCAGTATTGAAACAAAGGCGTTAATATTCGGTCAACTTCATGTTTTGAATCATATCAGCTAATCGACGTCCACTGCTGGACATAGGCCTCCTCCAAGCTCTGCCACCTTGTGCGGTCCTGTGCCTCCCTCATCCATCGGCTTCCCGCCGTCCTAACTAGGTCGTCGGCCGTATGAATGAGATCGTGCAAAAACAAAAAAAAATGTTTAAAATGTTTGGTCACATTGAACTCGTGCTCTACCGGCTGTGCTTCCAAGGGTTAACTAAAGAAGGTGTTGCACTAAACAACGTATCAGAATTGTTTTGATATTACTATAAGAATGACGTGAAAAAGTTTGGGTGTCCTACAAGGATCATATCTCGGTACTGAAAATTATATAAATTACATAACTATAGGTAAGGAAATTAAGTTGTAATGAGTTATTTTAAGCATTTAATTTTTAAAAAATAGTAAATTTTACGATAGACAATAAATTCTATGCGACGTTATTCTTTAACAAAATCGTTGAAACTAAATGGTTTGCCTTGTGAAATCGTTGCGCAAATCTCTTTATATACATTTGCTGGGACTGCGTATTGGGCTACCACTGGGTCCTTCCACATGTTGGATATGTATTCAATCTGAAAATTAAGAATACGAGTAAGTATATTAACTATAAGAAATGAAATAGTCGAACATGAGTAGAACCGTTAATTTGCTCAGGCCACAAGGAACACTATGGATAAATTGTAATTGTAAGTATTTTTAAGCGTTTTCGTTAATTTTTGAAGAATATTACGAGGTATACCTATTACGACGATATTACGATCCAAATACCATTCCCACGATCAGTGGGTTATCAGACAATCTGAGGGACCTGCCAACTCCGTGTCTGCCGATATGGCTTCAATATTACTTCATTCAACTTTGAACTTTTTTTTTTTTTTCTTTCTTTTTTCTTAAAAAAGACATTACTCTAGTTACACAGTCGACAGTCTAGTTTATAATATCGACAGGCACTACATCGATGGTCGCTACATCGCAAACGCTCCATCGATGGGTTACTGTATCGACAGTACCCTAAATCGATGGTACGCTATTACATCGACAGTACCCAAAATCGACGGTATGCTACATCGACAGTACACTAAAACGACGGTACGCTACAATGACAGTACACTACATCGATGGTCGCTACATCGACAGTGCACGAAATCGATAGCACGCTGCATCGACTAACCAACCCAAGCCAGGTTTCATTATTTTTTATAATTCTAAGGCATTTTATTTATTATATTTTTTTATTATTCTACGATTTATTAAAATTAGGTAGGAATATTGTTATTTTTATTATTCTACGAAATTTTTGAACTACTCAAGGCAGAATTAAATAAAAAACACAGGACTTTTTAAAAGTTTTTACTTATTTATAATTTGTTGAATCTGTAAATTGCTTGTTTTTAATGTAAGTACTAAGTAGGGTAAGGTTGCGACTATTGGACCATTTAATTTTAAACAGACCTGGTAGTTAAAATAGAGAGAGAAATAAAACAAAATCTGTGTAAACGAGTAGTCTGTATGTTCAATTATTAGTAACTAATATAATTAAGTTAATTTTATTATGTATATAGTAGTAACAAAAGAAGAAAATAAAACTTTGTGATGGTTTCCTTGTTTGAACCACCGTCTCTTTTATTGGACCACTTAGTTGCTATAATTGGACTTAGGGCATTATAGGTGGCTGGTCCATTCAAGGTGCATGAAAAAAAATGTTTAAAGTAAAATATTTTTTTATTAAATTTCTTTTATTTTTAAAAATAAACATTAATTAGTCGACCCTTATTATATTTCTTTATTTGGCATGGAAAATCACAAAAATATTTCAGGTACGTAAAATCTTCTCTTTTACGTCGCTTTTGGCACTCGAAACATTCTGATTACCTTATTCAATCCAACTTCTTTTTTCCCTAAGTTAGTTTCATACGCGAATCTCTCTCCTCCTCTTTTTACGGTGCTAAAATAAAAAGATTTGTTTTTTTAAATAACAGACATTATAGAAGTTGCCATGATTGGACCGGTTCAATGAAAGAGCATCGTGTCAGTCCATTGATAAAAACTCACTAACATCCACTGAAATGTTTATTTTAGAAAAGTAACACGTTACTCAACAAAAATATACGATAATATGTATTCTTAATGACTGTACTATACTAGTAAAAAAATCACATTAAAATAATTAATATAACAGTACTTACATGCTATTATTTGCCGCGTAAAAATTATATTCGAGGTCCGAGAAACAAAGCGAAGTACGTCCATCCTTCATGCTGCCTGCTGCGGTACTGCCGGTTGGAGGGCGGTGTGGGGGGTTGTAAAGCTATCGTTTTGATGCAAATACCGTGTTCAAATATGATTAGATCGCGAAATATTGAAGTGGTCCAAACAAAGTGCTAGTCCAATGATCGCAACCTTACCCTACTATGGTGAAATAAACATATAATATTCGTAAAGTTTTTACTTAATTACAATTTGTTGAATCTGTAAATTGCTTGATTTTAATGTAAGTACTAGGGCGAAATAAACATATAATATTCGTATGTAACTTAGTACTTACCTACATTACCACCGGGTCAATCCCTTCCCTACGATATGGCGAGGGGGTTGATGGCTGGCCTTTGCGTTATACTCGTGAACGGGTGCTACTTGGGGTGACTGGTCGACCCTGACATTAAGTAATTTTCATTTTTGGTACACCACTTATTTATCTAGGGGATAATTTAGTTGAGCGACGTTTTTATTACTAGAAAACTTTATAAATGTGATTTGGTGCTCCCACTTTTGTGTACTACCTACAGGACGAATCTTCTAGTTTAAGATATTTAAAAATGTATATTGATCCTTTAGTGCAATCCTTAGTTTTTATATGGTATACAATGGTTGCAGCACTTTGTTACAGTTACAAAATTGTTGTAAAATTATAGAGACGTCTAAAAAATGCTGCTTTAGAGTTTGTTACGCCGCTTCTTCTCTACTAGCGCCTTGGAAGCGGTGGTAAAGTTTGGAAAACTTTTAATAGGTATGTAAACTTAGACTAAGTAGTTTTAAAGCATGTCAATTCTCGTTCTTTAAAATCGTTAAAAATTAAGTTAATTTAACTTTTAGTTGTCAAATTGTCACAATTGTATTCTTGTATTTATAATTTTCAATCTTTTTAAAATAATGTAATCGTACTGTAACTATTTTGTAATTTTTAAAGTGACAGTTCATGTAATTTTCGCGCTAACATGGGTAGTCTTGTCAATAAGAAACGTCAAACCTTTGCCTTTATTTTAGGAGCGGCAGTGCGCGTGCGCGAGGGAAGCGAATCGAGCGGGAAAAACAAGTTAGGGATATCGCATTATTACATTCAAAGACCCTGATTTTCATTTTTTTTATTCTTAGAATAGAATTTTACGGAACTTATAATATTTTAATTTACCGAAGATAATTTCCTGTAGTTGATTTATATATTAATGTTTTATTTCTGTATATGGCGTGTTAGAAAATCTATTAAAATTTCCAATCTTTTAAATTGTATACCGTAAACTGGCAACTCTGTTATTTAACTCTTTTTTGCCATTTAACTTAATTTTAACTTTTACTTTACCGGACAAGAATACCACTTTGGGTTAATTAAAAATTAAATTAAAATAAATTAAAAATTAAGTTTAATTAAATAGTATGTTTCGAGAATTGACCTGCTGACGTCAATAAGCTGTTATTTTGTAACATTATGTTGAAAAATAGAGAAACTGAAACTGATCAAAATCAAGCAATTTACAGATTCAACAAATTGTAATTAAGTAAAAACTTTTAAAAAGTCCTGTTTTTTAGGTTTTTTATTTAATTCTGGCTTGAGTAGTTCAAAAATTTCGTAGAATAATAAAAATAACAATATTCCTACCTAATTTTAATAAATCGTAGAATAATAAAAAAATATAATAAATAAAATGCCTTAGAACTAAAAAAATAATGAAACCTGGCTTGGGTTGGTTAGTCGATGCAGCGTGCTATCGATTTGGTGCACTGTCGATGTAGCGACAATCGATGTAGTGTACTGTCATTGTAGCGTACCGTCGTTTTAGTGTACTGTCGATGTAGCATACCGTCGATTTTGGGTACTGTCGATGTAGCGTACCATCGATTTAGGGTACTGTCGATACAGTAACCCATCGATGGAGCGTTTGCGATGTAGCGACCATCGATGTAGTGCCTGTCGATATTATAAACTAGACCCGTTTATTACAGTATCATGTAGGATAGAGTTGTGTTGTAGTTTATTTATTTGTATGTCTCAAAAGACCAAGAAATTTGGTTTTTGGACATTAAGTAAGATATATCTTTTTTCCTACTATCTATTTTGCAGTTTTTGTCTGTAAGTACAATACCTATATGTATAGGTAGTAGGTAAATACTCACCATAAGCACTCTTCGAAGCAAACCATTGCGGTTTATGCGTCAGATTAATATTTACTATTTCATAATCGATATCTTTAGCATTAAGTGCTAAGACTACTCGGTGAGCGAAGGGACAATAACGCATATTGTAAAGTCGTAGCCTGTCATTGTACTTCGGTAGTGGATCAACTGAAAAATGAAAATAGCAGTATGTAATTCCTGCGTTGAGTCAGTTGAGTTTAAAAACGTGCTGTCTCATTAGCTAGATGCACATAATTTTAAGAATTCTCCTAAATACTTCTGCCGAACATTCTTGCCCGAGAAGTGTATTAGTCTTTAGTGTAGGTACTTATCGTAAGCTTAGACAAATGGAAAACATTTATTTGAGATTAGGTTGATGGAAGTCTCTGCGTTTATGCCAAATGCGGATCTGATACGACAAGTCATTATTACTTTAAGTAAGTATAGGCTATCCTAGTTAATGGGAATTATGTATCTATTTTTGGTGAGACATAAATTATCTTATTAAAATTTATCATATACCCAGACCATTCTCATTATTTTTACACACCTAAATTAATAGGTGTAAACTTTACATACACATGTACCTATGTATGTAAGCATTAAATACAGAAGGCGACATAAACAAATGTAGTTTCATCACTTCAATAATTCCCACTAAACCAATGTTTTCTCGTACCTCCTGCTTACTAAATTTTCAACAACATAATGATTAGAACATTTTATGCCTTTAACGCTAGATTAGAGGAAATAAGAGATAGGTATTTCTGAACGTCAAATACGAGTAATTGACTTACTTAAAACTTACCATTTGTCAGATGTTTTGAATTAAAGTTTACTTTAGGCGATGGTGCTGAAAAGTTTCGAGACAGCACATTATATTTAAATTGTCTTACCGACTTCAATATTTTATTAAAAGAATACATCGAATACAATTTCTACATGCTACCACTTATTAATGATATTTTATGAAGTAAATATAACGATAAATACCGACTATGGATTGACTGAGATAATATTAATCGTATACCTACCCACTTCTTATCAGTTATTTTTGTTAGCAGGGCAATAAACTACGTCTAACATTGTAACATTAAAGGCATACATTGGAATGAGTTATTAAATAACTGTTTTTTTTGTTTTGGACGAACCTAGCTCTCACGTTTACATAACCCGATCTAAACTATGCAGAACTTGTACCTACTAAAGATAGGTACTAGACAACTAAAATACATACTTTACTTCGTTGAGTTTGTTAGCTAAATATTATAGGTAAGTAGGTACGCCATTCGGTCCTAAAACCAACTAAGACATCATTATTGCATGTTCATGCACTAATATTTACGTACGAGCCTGTGAGGCATTCAGTTATCAAATCTAAATTGTAGATCTAGGTAAATGACGATGGTAGGGAGCCGGTATTTCCTTAGTGGCTGTAAATGCACCAACTTCTCTGAAAGCCAACATCAGGCCGGCCAGGTATAATTGCGCAAACTATTCTGTTCTCAGCTTCATGTCGCACGGTTATTCCTTTTCCAATAAGTATTGAGTTAGTAGCCGTATACATTTGTCACACAGGTTTCGAACCTTTTACAAACTCCAGCTCTCACTAAGATTAATGTCTACACCATCTATTTTAAGACGCAAACTATTGTATGTACTTACCTTTTTGAGAGAAATAAATGATTTACCTATTTATTTATATTTCTTAATAATGTTATGACAATAATTACTGGTAATAGAATAAATGTAAGTACTTAGGTATATTTTTCTTAGAGAAAAAAGACAATCGTTTTATTTTACAAACTTTTTAATGGTATTTATTAAACAAGTATCATTATTTTAGAAGTAAATCGTAGTTTGGTGTCTTGCCCGAAGAATAAACTGCATGGAATTCCTGGTATATCTCCTTTGGCACTGCATATTCAACCACTACAGGATCTTTATACATGTTACTTAAGTATTGTATCTGAAAACATAAATATAAAGTACAGTCAACATGAAATTTGTATTGAAATACTTTTTATACGTAATTGGAAAGATATCGGTGCCTGCATTTGTAACCACTGAATCCTGAGAATCCCAAGGTACTTAGGCTTGGTTAATAAGGCCAGGCGAATATTAAGGCCTAATGCCCGATTTACACATCGACAAGTACAGTAGCGAGTTAAGTAGTATTTTAAGATTAAGTTGATTTAAATAGATCTCCATCCTATTTTTTGGCAAGTTAAGTTGGCGAGACGCGAGAGAGGGGGCTACTTCGTACTTAACTCGCCAAAAAATAGGATGGAACTCTATTTAAATCAACTTAATCTTAAAATACTACTTAACTCGCTACTGTACTTGTCGATGTGTAAATCGGGCATAAGCGCACAAAATGTTTAGTAATAGGTAGGTACAGATCACACGGGTAGGCAACTTTTTTATATTTTAAACATCATTCCAGACTATTTATTACAGGAGATTAAAACAAACTAAGTAGGAAGGACACTTAGGAGGAAGTCCCATCTCTACAACGCATTAAAGTTCCCGCACAACGGGACACTATTAGGTAACTTACCAAAGTTTTATATTTCAGGGGATCCATATCCAATCTCTTATCGTTAGTGCTAGGCAGCCTCTCAAACCATGGCCAGAGCATATAGTCAGCGTAGCCAGGTTCTTCTCCGTCTAAGAATGTGCTACCACGCTGTTCCAGTTGCCTTTGTATGTAATCCAATGCTTTGAAATATGCTGACACAACATCTTCATTGATTGTATTTGGCGCCTTTATCGTACGAACGATTACGTCACTGATCTAATGGAAAACAAAATTATACATAAAATGGATTAAATTAGTAAGCTTGTATGTAAGTATAACTCATAACTATTTTATCCAAAAAAGATTACGGTTATTGAAAATTTTATGAAATTTATTTTAATATTCCGCAAAAACGTAATTATTTATTTATTATTTTCAGTATTTTACTGCAGTTTAGAAAAAGAGCCGAGCATAAAGTAGAATTAGAATTAAATTAGCAAGTCAGTAAAAAGTAACACAGTACAGTCACATTATATTAAAACACGACCCAGTTAAAAAACTATACTCACGGGAGCTGATGCTTCTACTAAAATTTTATCGAAAGCCTTTTTTACGGGATCCGTTGGCAGAATAGGTTTATCCTGATACACATCATCAAGGTAATCCACTATGGCCAAACTTTCGTAAATGGATACTCCTTCTTCCACTTCTAATGCTGGCACCTTTGCTACATTGTGAGAAAATTTTGAATTAGGAAGATGTAGCCGACGAAATTGTATTGCTAACCTTATAATATAACCTATGAAGGTAGAAGGTACACTACCCTGTAAAGTATGGCGACGGACGACCAAAGACAAAAAATTGTTATTCTTTTTATCACATGGTCGTAAATGTAAACTAAGGGAAAGTCAAGAAGTAAGAACAGGGTGGGCCAAAAGAAATCACTCTATTGGAACATGCTCCTATTTTTGCAATTGGCCGATCATGCCAAAAATGTTTTGACATTTAAAGACTAGCGAGATGCAGAATACAATTGAACTAGCCATGGAGTGATACACTCCCTGAGAACACGAGATAATTGTGTCTAAACTTTTGCGAGTGCGAGAACCTGTCGGTCGCCCGAAATTTTCGTTGAATTGATGAAAAATGACAAAAAACGAACCTCTATGGCAATGAGAAAATATTTTAAAAAATCTCTACAGATCAAGGTAGACTTATATATTTTCATGCAATAATTTTATCTAAAGTTTAACAAAGTACAAGTCGATATGTTGCTATGTGCACACCTACAAACACTAACCATATTAGTAAACAAACGATAGTATCAAAGTCCAATTGAAACTAAGCCAAGCTTGTATTGGGTACTACTTAGACAAGGGATAAACATATATACTACTAGGTACTACTTACAAACTTTTTTTGTAAATGCACAGTACCTATTATAGAAAACGCTAGACCTAGGGAAAGTTTTATGTTCATGCACACAAAGGAAATCGAACTGAAACCTCTACGTAGCGATCTTGATCTTTGACCTCTACGAAGCCCTAAACATATATAATTTTTGTTAGAGAAAATTATTATATTATTACCAAAAGCGCTCTTCGAAGTCAGCCATTCAGGTTTTTCAATGAGATGTATGTTAATAATTTCATAGTCTATTTTCTTAGCATTGAGCGCCAAGACAACTCGATGAGCAAACGGGCAGAAACGTGTGTTGTACAGCCGCAATTTGCCTGTGTACGGTGGCAATAGATCTCCTGAAAGGTAATAATACCAATACAATAATTTAAATACTTATTTTCCGTGTGGTGACGGAGTAAGAATACAATATGTCACCACCCCAGCTCATCCAATGGGCGTTGTAAAAACCGACTAAGGGACTTTATCATGAAACTAAATATTTTAGATTAAAATAATTAGAAGTAAGCCCTTTAATGTAATTTTATAATGTAAGAACCACTTGTAAACTTATGATCAATAAATATTCTATTCTATTCTATATTCTATTCTATCATCTTATCGAAATAAAAAGAAGGAAAACTTGAAATTAAGCCCTGTACCAATCCGACTGGCCAGCATGGTATTAGTAGGCCAAATATCCCTCCGACACGGGAGGAGGCCCGTCCCTGCAGTGGGACATTGATGGGCTGTTATGATGATGATTCATTTATAAAGACAACTTCCGCATTAGGGAACATGCCTTGCGCCGCGGAGACAAAAACAAAAAACAATTAATTTTATTTCCTGCGTGGAATTCAAACCTGCGACCTCGTATCCGGTGCTAGTCGTTACTGTTACCTCTGCTGCGCCATCGAAGCAACTAAGTATGTGTCAAAGAAATTCTAACGTAAGATTATTTTAAAAAAATACTTTTTCCTTGTTTACAAGATTATAATATTTTAGTTTATCAGTTAGACAATTGAAGTATGCTTAGATCTATATGATATTTATTACATAAGTTATACTTTAAGTATACAAATCCTATAATTGTGACAATGGGTTTTAAAACTTTTTCTAATAAATAGGTGTTATACTATTGTGATGATTATGATTATAAAACCTGTTTTACGATTCGTTTAGTGAACCTGTTTATCGTGACGATAACTATGTACGTACAGTACTGTGTTTCTCACAAGACTTTTACGGATACATAACTGATTAAATCAGTAAATAATTCGATATTTTTTTTTACTTACTCTAGCAAATATCTAATAAGTATTATAATACCTATAATATTAATAAGCTATGAAAATTACATCAATTTGAATAATACATTTCGTGACAAAGTAGAGAACTACAACTAGTTCGGAATATGTGTGTTGCAATGTACAATGTAAAAAATTAATAATATTGTTTCTAGTAAATTTATATACTTAGGTACCTACCTACCTAATAAATAAAAACACTTATAATATTAAATATACTAATAAAGGAATTAAGCATATTATTACACAAAAAGTACTAACCTTTCTTGAGATGTATCGAATTGAAATTAACTTCCGTCATTATTTCTAGTCTCCACGTGTAAACTTGTTGTGAGCGTGATAGTGACAAACTGTTGTGACAATCACAACGTTCGTATTATAGAGTGAACATTTATTATTATTATCACATTACATAATTATACCTAGTTATCTTTGGAAGTGGAGAGCTACTATTTACACTAGAGATGTGTACAAGAAGTGTTTGTGCTTGCCATAGTGGTAAAGTGGTCGTGTATGCGTTAGCCATATACGCGGTCGCAGCTTCGAATCACACCCAAGGTAATTATTTGTGTAATACACTAATGTTTTTCTTGAATCTGTTGTTATTGTTGATGATGTTCTGTGAGTCCTTTTATTTCATGTCTGTAAAAGTTCCCGCCATAGTTACACTTTTTTAAAACAAAAAACAGATAAGTAGATATCCGTGGAGACGTTATTGTATTTTTTGTGATTATTCGCAATTAGTAAGGAAAACGTTTTGTCCTTCCTATAAATAGGTATGTTGTACAAGAAAATGTTGTACATACTTACTCATTTTTCCATAAGTAGTAGATATTAAACATTGGTTGCCGTAATCTGTTAGTTTACACATTTATATAACATACCTAGCTACTAAAACAAATATGTCTGTACTAAACTTATTTGCACAGTGTTTGTACAGTATAATTATTAATTTTAGTAGTTGGTAGTTACTAAGTACTATACAACATTTCAGATTAATTTTATTGTGTTTCACCTTCCACCTCTACTCCTATACTTACATAGTATAAAATGAAGTAGCTTTTTCTCTATTCAGTTCAAGAATGGAGAAAAGCTTGGAACAACTTTTTGATCCTTTGTATTTTGGGTAATACTAGTTCCTATGTGTTCTGTGTGGTGACGGAGTGAGAATACAATATGTCACCACCCCATCTCATCCCATGGGTGTCGTAAAACCCGACTAAGGAAGCGACTATTATCTTTACGAAATAAAAAGAAGGAAAAGTTTAAATTATACCCTATATCAATCCGTCTGGCCAGCGTGTTATTAGTAGGCCAAGTATCCCTCCTTCACTGGAGGAGGCCCGTCACTGCAGTGGGACATTAATGGGCTGTTATGATGATGATGACTTCCTATGTTAGACTTTATACAGTAACAGAAGATTTGAACCTCACGCCACTCTATCCTGTTCTCAGTCCGCCTCATTTAATTTAAACAAGTAAGTGTAGAGTGGGAAGACCTCTCACACGGTGCACCGACGACTTTGTTAGGCCCACAGGACACTGATGTATGAGGCAGGCACAGGACCGCGCAAGGTGGAGACATTTTAAGGAGGCCTATGTCCAGCGGTGGACATCAATATAATTATGAAGTAGGCGTTCGATAAAAATATTATCTAAAAACAAAATCATTTATTTATTGTACAAACTTAAACTATACTTATTAACAAATATCGTTGCATTTCAAGTCGAATAATATTTAAAACAAATATAACGCTTATTCTTCAAGTAGAAGATCATAGTTGGGTTTCGTGCCAGATACGAAAGCGCTGTGGAATTCTTGGAAAACTTCTTTGGGCACTGCGTAATTCTTAACTACGGGATCCTTCCACATATTGCTTATGTATTCAAGCTGAAAAATTAAAAGCATTGGTTTAAAAACTAATTGGAAAAAAAATCACAAATCTTATCATAAAAAAAAAGAAAGAACAATGTTACATTGAATAGGTAGTTATCAGAGAGCGTCATGAGACTGTCGAGGTTTGACATGAGATGAAAAGGAAATAAGACCGTCAAAAGGACAATGGGCAAATTTCATACAAAAAAAACCCAGGACCAACAGAACTAATATGCATCCCTCATTATTACACATGTTAAACTTATATAATTTTCATTATTTGTTTATTGTATATGTATGGGGTATGAGAGATATAAGGCTCATAACAGTTAGCTATAAATGAAAACTACGTTACGTGTTTTAATGTTTAATAATATATAACCATCTAGCATAACAGCCCATTAATGTCACACTGCAGGGACGGACCTCCTCCCGTAACGGAGGGATACTTGGCCTACTAATTCCACCAATAAGAGTGGTACAGGGTGTAATTATAAGTTTTCCTTCTTTTTATTTCGTAAAGATAATATTCACGGATAGTCCCTTTGTCTGTTTTTACGACACCCATGGGATAAGATAGAGTGGTGACATATTGTATTCTTACTCCGTCACCACGCGGATAACCATCGTCGTGAGTTCGATCCCCACGCAGGACAATTATTTGTGAGGTCCAGAAATTATTCTCCTGAGTCTGGGTGTTCTTTGTGTTCGTTAATTGATGCTTGTAAAAAGTCCCCGCGACACAGGGCATAATTCCTGGTGCGGGAGTTGTCTTGTTTAATTTAAAAAAAAAAGTAATCCATCGGACTTGCAGGCTGTTCTATGCCTACATGTCTGACTGTGACCTAAGTAATATATTACACTTATCATATGAGAACAGCTCCCTAACGTACGCATACCGTGGATACAGGATTCTGTACGACATATTTCTCCTAAATGATTTAATTTAACAAAGTGCCATCTCTGTCTAACGTGGTGTCCTACGTGGGTGACGAAAACGACGCGATGCGACGAACGCGACATAAGCCATATAATCAAAGGCGTACCCTACTTGTGTCCTATGTGACGGTCTGCGACGATGGTGACGTAATCATATAGAACACTTGTCGCGTCGCGTCGTGTCGCTTTCATCACCCACGTAGGACACCGCGTAATTCATGTGCTGTGAGAGTGAAAAAGTAAAATAATACCTGAATCTGCGCATGACCCGGGTCGCTTATGGTATTTTTTTGTAGCGAGTAAAGACTTTAATATCAATTAGATAACGTTACACGTATTTCTTTGTTTTTATTAGCGTTATGAAATGAAAAAAAACTATTTTTTAATTGTGTGTAATTACAGTTGGACAGCACCTAGGGGAGAATTTTTTTTATTAAAATGTTTCTCATAGCAAGACTAATAAACCGGCATATATTTTGTTCCTGTTGGTTCTGGGTTAATTTTGCCCAATCTCTTTTGTTATTTTTTTACTTATAATTTACCATTGTATGTAAATGTTAAAAATATTAAAAACTTACGAGTAATTTATATTTCTGCGCATCTAATTCTTTTCTTTTGTCGTCAACGCTGGCTAGCCTCTCAAACCAAGGCCACAACATGTAATCAGCATATCCGGGTGTCTCTCCATCCAAGAATGTAGTGCCACGCTCCTTCAGCTGACCTTGTACAAAGTCTAAAGCTTTGAAGTATCCTGCTACAGCTTCGTCGTTGACTGTATCAGGTGCCTTTACCAATTTAATTAGGAAGCCTTGAATCTAAAAGACAAATAAAAATGTTTATACATTACTAATTACTCTAAATCAATTTTGGCTGCGGGCAATTATCGTCATTTATTGGGGTGAGATCGGAAGTGCAAATGACCTAAGTAATGCAACATACCTACTACTGCACATAACAGTCAAAGGGTCCAGAGAAGTTATTTACAGTCAGTCATAGCATACAAACAAAATGTGTCATTTTATTTTTTTAATATTTTATTTATTTATTTATTTGCATCAATATGATATCTTACAAACTATTATACAAAGACTTAGAGATACAACTTTATCGTAAGATACAAAACTCAGTGAACATCTGTGTCTGAACTAGATAAATTAATATCTGTATTTCAGACAGCAGCGCTCTTCCCTAAGGGCTAAAAACATGTTACATATTGAGGAAAAAAACATTAATGAATCATTATTATCATAGATATCATCATAAAATTGTAAATATGAATTTGAAAAAAATTGGAATAATGAAAAATTGAAAAAAAGAAATTAAATTTAGAGATGTGGAGTGTAGGTATGTATGTATGTAATCCTCCTTGTGTGTAGTGTGACTGTGAGTGTATGTGTGTATGTAGGAGGTTGAATATAAGATATTAACAGAGTATGTTAAGTAATTTTTCAGTTTCGTCATAGTTTAATTTTTGTAAAAATTCAATCAGTTTGAATTTGAGCTCTCTAGCATTCAAGTAACGTATGTCAATGATCCTACTGATCCCGGTGTACAAGTACGGACCCAAGAAAGGAAAGTATCTATTCGCGAACTGGTGTTTAAATGAAGGTCTATTGGGAAAAGTTATATCCTTACGACGAGAT
Organism: Schrankia costaestrigalis; assembly: GCA_905475405.1. Taxonomy (NCBI): domain Eukaryota; kingdom Metazoa; phylum Arthropoda; class Insecta; order Lepidoptera; family Erebidae; genus Schrankia; species Schrankia costaestrigalis. Next base: position 12,401,378 of record FR997838.1, read on the forward strand.
GAAGTCATGTAGTTAGAAGCAGAAATGCAGGCTGAGTGTTGTTTCATAATCGCAAGCACAATATAAAGTTGACGCACTGTGAGGACTTCACAAGATTGGTGCCATTTAAAAGTGGTCCAATCATTTTGTTTGATAAAATAGCAATTACTTACTCATCCAAGTCAATTACAATGATGAATTGAGTAAGTATTTTAATTAAAAAACTATTACGTTTATTAGTTATTAAGTTAACTCACAGGTGTGGTAGCTTCAGTAATAATCTTGTCAAAGGCTTTCTTGACAGGATCTTTAGGTAGCAGGGGTCTTTCGGGATAAGCATCATCCAAGTACTGAGCTATGACCAAACTCTCATAAATAGACACTCCATCTGCCACTTCTAAAGCTGGTACTTTTGCTGCAAACCAATTGTAAAGTAAAACATAAGTTTATTATATTTATATATAAATGACGCATTTATATTATGTAAACTTGAAAGTACATTGAACTGCATTGCTCAGATTCAAGGTTTTTCATTATGCTCCAGTTTCTTTTGACTAAATTTTAAAGCTGGTTCTAAATCGTAATAACCTTTGCTTTGTTTGTTGGGTTTGGTAGTATCTACTTACATTACAAGAATCTCTACTATCTACTACTATCAGCCATTACTTATTCACAGCCGGACAAAGGACTACCCTGATTCGCGCCGCTCATCTATCCAAATCCATTTTTTAAGAACAGCTGCAGAGTTGTTATTTATATCTTACCGAAAGCACTTCTCGATGTTAGCCATTCAGGTTTATCAGCCAGGTCAACGTTGATGATTTCAAAATCAATGTTTTTAGCAGTTATAGCTAAAACGGCTCTGTGTGCATACGGACAGAAGCGCATGTTGTAGAGTCTGGGCTTTCCATTGTAAGGTGGTAGGGGATCACCTGAAAACAAAGGTGTAATATTTAGGACGATTTGTACGAGTATGTTATATAAATTTACTGCCGCCGTGCCAGAGGTTGCAGGTTCGATTATTATTTTTGTGCTGCACTAATTATTTTCTTGATCCTACTTAAGTAGGTATATGTTTTTTGATTGCGTTAATTTACCCCCTTACTCATAAACGCCTCTTAAATTTTATTTAATTGATTAGCTTAAAATTCTTACGTTTTTGTATGGTTGGTTGGTTTTCCAAATAAAAATCTCGCTAAACAGTGATTAAATTTTAAGAGGCATTTATGAGTAAGGGGGTTAATGTCTGTGAAAGTTAGAGCAACACATGGCTTGGTGCCTATTAAAAATAATGGTAACACGCTATATCGAATCTCCTTTTATAGCCCCGAGGGAAACTAATAAAGGCAGGTAGTTTTTATCTGATAGATTAACGAGTTACCGATAGCTTGTTTGTTATTAATTTATCAGTCTACCTTTTATACACAACTTTCAACATTTAAGAGACACGTATTCACTAGAAGCCCTAATTAAATAAATAATAAACATTGTTATCATCTAACTAATTATTATCTAATTTAAGTAGGCACTCGTATTATTTACTTACTTCGTACTAAATTATGTTTACGTACCTACCTACTCAACATATTAAGGCTATATTTACCCAAATTTAGTAGTAGGTAATAATTCTAAAATATTTTGTTGTAATGTAACATAAGAAGTAGGTACATAACAGACGATTAAGTATCTTATTTTAAAACATTCATCAAAACTGGTTTTAAAGTAGGTTAATTAAATGCGTAAACTCTACGTAGTCGCTCCACTTTATACTAGTGTCTCGTATTCACCATAATAGATAGTTATTTATACACAGAATACACCATAAAATTACAAAATAAAATGATTTAAATCTAATGCGTTTAAAAATCTTATTCTGTTTATATCTAAACCGTGATTACATACTTATTAAGGCTGTTTTATTTTTTATTTAATTAATGTTTAATTAATAACAAAACGTATTTAATAGAAACAATATTATTGATAAATACAAAGTGGGATTCGAATTCCGAACCGAACCCGCAACCGCTGCGCTAACGAAACAATTAAATAAAAATAAACTATAAAAAAGTATGTTTAAAAACTAACCTTTAGTTAAATGTTTTGAGTTGTAGTTAATTTTAGACGTCACAGATGCCATATTTCTTGGTAGTACGTATCCTAACACTTGACCAACCGATCGCACAATTTGAAATGACGACATTATTATATGGACACTCAAGCTAACTACTGACGTTATCATATTTAGTTTCTCGAATGAACACGATAAATAGATAATAAAGCTTAAAAATATTATTCAGTGAGGTGATAATCGCATTTTTGTGAAGTAATAATGATTATCTAGCACATGACCTTGAATACGGTTAGCGTGACTGTCGATAAATTTATTCATATCATAGCTGCGTTACAAGAAAATGTTATTGTTAATGCTTTCTAAGCTTGAATTTTACGTCACGCTGCGTCGTGCGTGAGTTAGGGTTACGCTTACGAGTTCCAATATTAGTATTAGTCATCTTTTAGAAAAATATTGAACGTGTTTTATTCATTTACCGTGACATAGTATTGACCGGTACCCATAATTTTATACACTGTGTTATTTTTTGATCCTACTAATTATTTGCTATATTAAATAAATTAGATACTTACCTCTAACATTCAACAGGCAACACTGGCCTGTTTTAATTTAAAAAAAAACGATTAAAAAATAACAGTTTTAATAACAGTTATATTATTTTATTCACACGAATGGCTACTTTGTCGCATAAAATGGAGATCCGATTAGTGCAAAATATGTTCAACATTAAAATTTAACCTATCATACAGTCTCGAATTAATAAAAATCATGCTTAAAGGTAGGTTTGGTATCAAAATGTCAAAAAATATCTATATTAAAAAGTAACTTTATAACCTTTATCAAAAATACACACATCAAAAAAGTCTAAGCAACATGCATGATATTACAAATTTACCATTTATATTAATTAATTTCTAAGTATTTACTCACTCAAAGTGTAGTAAGTAAACTTTTTTGTTATTGATGACATACTGGCTGGTTGTAAAAAAAAAAATTCGATTATCTTTTGTTTTTTTTCATAAAATTCAAATGACTGCGAATTTGTTTGAATTTGAGTATAATAATAATAATAAAATGTTTTATTCTCACCATAGCATAAAAACACAAGCACACAAAGTTATTTGTTTCTTGACAAACTTAACACTAGGCACTGTTAAAACAAAAACAAAAACACACAAGAAACACTAAATACAAAGATACTATGGTGGGTTGATACCTGAACTAGGAGAATCCTGTATCTCAGGTTATCAACCCTCCACCCCTTGCAGTGATACTAATTACACTAATAAAATAAGAATACATTTTTAAGAGTAACATTTCTTTAGGTGGGTAGTTTACAATGCAGTTAAATGTAACAGTACATGCTACGGAATACAACTACCCACGAAACTAATAAAATAAAAGTGATTAAAGTACTTGGAGTATGGAACAAGTAATAAGTTATTATTGTTGACTATAGTAATAAATAAAAAATAAAAATATTATGTTGATTATCATAATATTGATGTTAATTATAATTAATGAGCTAAATATATCCATCTCAAATGCAACATAACAATAAAGTTTATTTCTCAACTTACATAATGCCATAAGTTACATTTTTCTTAAATGGATTAGATTGTAGAGGTACAGCGAAACATATTTTTTTTTTAAAAATAATTATTAAGTTCTAACAGACTTGTGGCGGGTTGGTACCTGAACTAGGAGAATCCTGTATCTCAGGTTACCAACCCTCCACACCTGGCAAAATATCTAATATTATATGTGAAAGGAGATTGTGAAATAACGTGTGTATATTATGTGTCGTGTGTGTGTGTGTGTGTGTGTGTGTGTGTGTGTGTGTATGTGTGTGTGTGTGTGTGCGCGCGTGTCTGTGTGTGTATGTTGTGCGTGTGTGTTATGGGTGCATGTAGTGCGTGAGTGTTATGGGTGCATGTAGTGCGTGTGTGTGTGTTGTGAGAGGGTTCGTGTGGTGTGCATCAGGGTTAAAGTAGGCTATTGCGGTTGTATGCATGTATTGTATTACGCGTGTGTGGGTGTATGTCCATGTTAGTGGGGGAGGAATTGAAATTCATGTTAAAGATTTTGCTTTATATTTTTAGAATTTTCTCGGTGCTCGGGTAATCCAGAGTTGTCAAATATTCCTTAAGTATCGATTTTAAACGAAACCTAGGCATACTGTAAATCTGGTTTGATTTATTAACGAACCTATAAATGAAGGGTCCCATGTGAAATAATTGGCGTCGTGCGAATATTGTTTTAAAGGAGGGAACGGGAATTTTAATTCTTCTTTTACTTTGCGATATCTTGGAAGGATCGATGGATTTATGATGGCGTAAGACAGTACAGTAGATGTATAACTGACGAACAGTAAGTAAACGCGATTCACAGTAAAGTTTTTGAGTAGGGTATTTTCTAGGCTTATAGAACATGACTTTGATTACTGCACGTTGTGCTCTTTCCAGTTCCAGTAGATGAGTCGGAGCTGCTCCACCCCAAACAGGACAGCAGTACGTAAGAATGCTTTGGCAAAGGGCATAGTAAACGTTGGTTAAGAGATTGCAGTTTGCAGCTTCGCGAAGGTTCTTAAAAATTGGAAGTAATTTACGAACTCGTTTGCTAAGTGCCGATATATGCGATTTCCAATTCAAATGGCAATCTATGATAACTCCTAGGTATTTATGAGTTTGGGTTTGGGCAATGGTAGTGCAGTTACAGTAGCCACCATTTTCAGGTTTACATTGGGAGGTATGGGCTTTAATAGAAAAGTTAGTGAATGGTCTTGATGCTTCTGATATTCTAAAACAAATGTATTTAGTTTTAGTTAGGTTGATGGTAAGCAAGTGTTCATCAAGCCAATGTATGACCCGCTTGAGACCTATTTCAGCAGTTTCCTGGACTTGTGGCCAGGTTTTTCCACGAAAAATAAGAGCGGTATCATCAGCAAAAGCCAGTATTTCCGCGTTATCTATTTGAATTTTACACAGCCAATTAACGTAAGCCAAAAATAGCGTCGGACCGAGGGTACTTCCCTGCGGAATTCCGTAAGTAACTGGTAGGCTAGTGCTATAGTTGTTTTCTACTCTAACCATCTGACTTCTCCCTCTCAAATAGTCTCGGAGCCATTCCAGAACCATACCTCTTATGCCCATGCACTCTAGATTGCGTAACAACATTGGTATTGATACGGTATCAAACGCTTTTTGGAGGTCTAAAAATATGGCTACGCATTTTTCACCCTTGTCTATTACTTCCGTAACGATATCCGACAACCTTGTCACAGCATCTTCGGTACTTCTCCCCGAACGAAATCCATATTGGGTACTGGCCAAGATGTTATTGTTTTCGAGGAATTTAGTTAGACGGGAGTTGACTACTTTTTCAATAATCTTACCAATTACACTCAGTAGGGATATAGGCCTGTAGTTGGCGATTGCATCCGCATCACCATTCTTAAACACTGGCACGACTGCTGCTATTTTGAAAATAGCTGGGAAAACCCCAGCTGTAAAACTAAGGTTGCACAGATGAGCAATCATAGTGCATAAGATCGTCCGAGAGTTTTTAAGTACGATATTTGGAATATTGTCAACACCTGGAGAACTGTTGTTCTTTAGACCAATGATAATTTTATTAATCTCGATATCATCTGTTGGGTTTAAATACATAGAGTTAACGTTGTTTGACGGAATAATTGATTCTGATAGTCGCTGTTCATTAGTGCTATTTCTCTTTAAGATGTCTGAAGCTAGTTCGCTACCAACAGAGGTAAAGTATCGATTAACCAAATTAAGGGATTCACAAGGTGAATCCGGGACAAGGTGAAGTAAGTCAGAGGCTCGGCTGCAATTCTTTTTAATGCTACATAACTCTTTCACAGTTTCCCAAGTTCCTTTATTATTTTTATAATTTTTGCTGAACTTATCCTTATAATAGTTACTTTTTAGGTTGGTTGCTATTAGGTTACAAGTATTGCGATAATTTAAGTAGTGCATTTTTATTTCAGCGTTGTTAGGATTCAATTTTGAAATACTGTGAAGCTTATCTCTAGTCTTGAAACACTTGACTATACCTGTTGTAATCCACGGTTTTAATGGTCGTCGACGCTTCGCAATAGTAGATGTATTTGTGTTTTTTATTATAAGTGTCTGCAGTGTTTTTATAAATGTTTCCGCGGCTAAGTTCGGGTCTTTAATTTCTAGAAAAGATGTCCAGTCTTTTGTTTTTATATCTTCGGTCAGAGCTGTATAATTTATTTTGGGTCTACTAATCGGATTGCAAATGTTTGGTTTCGACAAGAGTGAACTATTGTAGGTCAAGTGCATGTTAATTGCTACGTTTTAGTCTTGATTTTATAATTTTACCAACCATTTAAATACAGTTGGCGACAAAATTGAATTGTTAGATATTCTTTACGTCATGGAGCGACGTCATTTGACGGCAGATGAAATGCAAAGAGCTGTAGGGATGTTGCAAGCGGGAAGTAATCAATCTCAGGTATCTCGACATTTTGGTATTCATAGAAGTGTTATTTGTCGTCTTTGGCAGCGCTACAATAATACAGGGGAACCCGCTGAACAGCATCCAGGCCGTAAAAGGAGTACAACCACTCGGCAAGACCGGTACATACAACTGACTGCAAGACGCCAGCCGATGTTAACCGCTCGAGAGATAAGTTTGAGGCTACAAAATTCAAGTGGTGTTGATGTAAGTCCCCAAACTGTGCGAAATCGACTGCATGAGTACGGCCTACGAGCTCGACGCCCTATCAGGTGCCCACCGATACGTCACGGGAATCGCGCTCGTCGAAATGAATGGTGTAGAGAACGCATAACATGGACCCAGGAACAATGGGATAAAATTATGTTTTCCGATGAGTCGCGATTCGGGTTTAGGCCTGATACAAGAATGGTGCGAGTGTACCGTCGACCCGGAAATACTGAAAGACTCAGGTGCGTTCAGGAAGTTCATCCATACAGCGGCTCAACAGTTATGGTATGGGCGGGTATTATGAAGAACAGGCGAACTGAGCTCGTTTTTGTAAATGGAAACATGAACGCTGAAAATTACGTTGAGGATATTCTCAGACCTTATGTCCATCCATTTGCACAAACCTTTGGCTCCGATTTTACGTTAATGCATGACAATGCGCGTTCACATACAGCTCGGCGAACCAGTGAATACTTGGCAACGGAGAACATCCAGGTATTGCCCTGGCCTGCACAATCGCCAGACCTCAACCCCATCGAGCACGCATGGGACATGCTCCAGAGACGTGTTTTGAAGGACTTGGACGGAGTGACAACAACCCAACAGCTGAAGGATTTGCTACAATTCCATTGGGAGCGAATACCGCAAGATGACATAAACAGTCTCATTAATTCAATGAATAATCGTTGCCGACAAGTTCTGAATAGCAGAGGAGGCCATACTTTGTATTAAATTGTCCTATTCTTTCACAATAAATTCATTTTCTTAAGAAATTTCAATTTGTAAAAAAAAAGTTTAGTTTCTTATGTACCTGTATATTCTAATATTGTTAATTTCTGTTATTAAAAGAACTTATAAAGAAAACAGCTGTTATTTTTACATCATAGAACCCTAAAAATATTATTTTAAAAATAAAATACAACGTTATAATTAAAATAAATGGTAAAATAAATTAATATAAATGGTAAATTTGTAATATCATGCATGTTGCTTAGACTTTTTTGATGTGTGTAGAACTAAATCATAAATAATCCTAATAAATTCTTAGTTTTTATTTTATGGACACATAATTAGCATACCGTCGCTTGAATGCTTATTTGCTCAACCGACCATTTTGACGAATTTCACTTTTTGATGCAATTTTATTAAGGATCTAATTGCGGTTCGATTGGTATATAATACTTGCTGCTTGGACTTAAAATACATGAATTATAAGGAATTTAAGTTTTTGTAAACTAACACAAGAGAATTAAAACTTCATGCTTAATTGCTCAACGTCCGTAGAGAAACACCAAACGTGCATCCGAACATCGATTGCGTGCTTAAGTATTCAATCTCCTCACAGGTAACCAATCACGACATCGCATTTTGATGACGCAATACGCCGCCATCATAAATTTCTTTTGTGACGAAGCTGGTGCTCGCACGCATTTGAGTAAAAAATAACGCGAAATATAGAAAAAAAGTATTAATTTTAATAGAAAACAGTACCCCAAATGTCCGTGACGAAATATAAATCGGAAAATATAGTCACAACTATAGAAAAGAATCGGTAACTTGTATTTTTGTTAACATTTCTTTGTAGATTACCACTGCGTATCGTTAACTTATAGTACAGGATGTTTAAATTTAATTCTTATTATTTCAGATTTAATTAAATCTTTAAATGAAATTGTGACGTATCTATAAATGAACAGATTGTTTCGAACATTTCGTAAGGTTGTAAAATATAACTAATATAATAATAAAAAATTTTGCTTTTGTGCGATGACTGTCAAAATATACCTGCTACTTGCATGTTTTCTAATTGTTAAATAGGTAAATTTCTAAGCATTAAATTATGGGTAGTTTTGTGTTTACGTATACCTATGCTTTGTGTTCGCAATGATGTTAGATGCTAGATAAGTAGATTAATACAATTTTTTTTTCTAAAGAATTCTTTATGAAAACGTAAAAAATCGTCAAAAAAAGGTTAATTTTCTTGAAAAAATAAATCAATTCTAAATTGTTTAAATAGTCTCAGTATATTAATTATTTTTTATACGTATAGGTATGATATTATCACCGTTTTGTATTTAATTTATGTCGTTTTTATTGTACATATTGAAATGAAGAAGTGGAGCCACGGCAATACCATAGTTTCATTTTATGTTGACATTACGTACGATGAATCAAGAATCCGACCAAACAAGAATCCGACGAAAGAAGAATACGACTAATTAAAAAAAAAATTACTAGGACTAATTCAAATCAGACACTAACCGAAAAAAAAAATATATTAGAAGTACTTACAAATATATGAAAGCTGACGACAAAGCCTCCATGGAATCTCTAATTAAAAAGGTTTTGACAGGATCAGACAACATAAACAATACCAGGCGAAGTAAACGATCTTGTATCGGTACAAAAACAAAAAAATATTGTATTTTGTATTTTATATAAATCAAACAGTGTTTTTTTTTAATTCTATGTTTTTTTCAATAATAAATAGCAAGTTAACTAGTTATATTTTTTTTACCACGATACCCAAACACACTGTATTTGGTTATAGGGCACTTAAGTACTAAATATATTCGAATGCAAAATGCTCAACCTCCACCCCGGTAGTGGTCTATCTCCAATTGCATAATTATTGATGTGTTTATTTGCTCAACCTCCATAAAGAATTGTGAAAATAAACATAACTGTTTGACTTTTTAATGATTATTTGTAATATATCATTTCATAAACACATTAACTATTTTTTTAATATAAAACTTTTATAAAATCATATTATTTGCTTAAACTAATCAATAAAACGTCTCTGGTGTAAAATGTTGAAAATGGAGGTTGGACACTTAAGTATTCGTGCGACGATACATGGTTCATTCTTTTTTTTAAAGTTACCAATATTAGAACATTTTTATAGAATAATTCTTTACATAATTATTATGTCTTCGTCCTTTATCCTTTAGCAAAATAAATTCTACACCTCATTTTTAGATGTGTATATTTATTTGCGCTCCATTTACTTACTAACTCTTTGTCACTGATTTGACGTACCGTGACGTCAAAAATGATGACATGCTTGATGGTTGGTATCGGCGACACCGAAAAAAGAAAAAACTTCTCATCATTTCATTCACTCTCCTTTGAGTATAATTTGTTCTGTGATTTCATTTCACTCACTCTAGCGAATACGTACAAGATTGGTTCCCGTTTGTTCTGGTTAGAGAATAAAATAAAACATAGGTCGGACTGATACGTAGACCCTTTCGAATATTGTAACTGTTCTCGAAGGTTAATTTAGAACTTACTTTTAAATTAAAACAACTGTCAATATGTCTGAAAAGCATTTAGCAACCGGTAAGATAAATATAATTATTTTTAACATCTATTAGCGGATGAAGTTGTCACTATGTTATAAATAAGGCCTAACAAAGCAGCCTCTTTTTTTCTTGTACAGTCTAATTTATATAATATTTTCCGCACCCATTGTAATTTGTAATTGCCTTCGTATGTGTTTTATAAGGTACCTGTTATTTATTTTAGGTACCTAACATTGTAATTAATTATTGAACATAGTTTTACCCACATACTTCCTTTTATTCTGTGTAGTTTCTTTTTTTTTAAGTTCTTTTATTTATTTTATAGGGGACGAGCTTCCTGCTTACAATGATAAACTCCGACTATTTGGCATGAGATTCTGCCCATACGCCGAAAGATCTGTCCTTGTATTGAATGCTAAGAAAATAGCTTATGACTTAGTATTTATTAACTTGGATCAGAAACCTGACTGGATTTTCAACTACAGCCCAAAAGGTAAAACCATAATATTATGTAGTAGTAAACAGACTTTGTATTACTAATAATGATACATACTATATAGAGGAAAGGTTTCATTTTTTGTTTGAATTGAATAAGCTTTGAAACTACTGAACATATTAGAATAATTCTTTCACTGTTGGAAAGTTACATATTTCCTGAGTGACATAGGCTATATTTCATTAAAAAAAAAAGGGGATACTTACTTAAATAATGATAAAGTTAAGGAATTTCAAAAGCAATATTAATGCCGCTGGTATTTTATAAGTTAGAAGGTTTAATATTAATTAAGTGTCAGCATTATGCTATTTCTTGAATACCACCTATTGCTTTCATTCCAAAAAATATAGCCATACAATATAATAGAAATCATTGCAAACATAATAAATACATTTTTTATTTTTAGGTACTGTACCCGCACTTGAATATGAAAAAGGAAGAGGAATATTTGACAGTAATATTATTAACCAGTATTTGGATGAGAAATACCCTGAGGTGCCTTTGCAGTCCTCTGATCCATTGAGGAGAGCCCAGGATAGAATGCTGGTTGAATTATTTGCTCCAGTAAGTTGTAATTAGAATTGTTATTAAAGAACTAAATTGTCATGATGGATTAGGAATACAAAATATGATTACTCGCTCATGTCAAATGGATGTTTGTAACAATTATGGAAGAATTGAAAATATTTGTTTATTGTAAATAGTTAACACCCAAACAATGTTCTAACTGGCTTTTTTTGTCCTTTGAGTAATGCTCAAAGGGAATCAGGTCATCCAAGTCTTTACCCCTACATTCTGATTTGTCCATTGCTTTGCAAGATCCCAGAGCCACTTGCTCTCAAACTTTTACTTACACCAGGCAATGCCATCTAGGCTGTAAGAATAATGTTTTTTACACAAATGTTTAAAAAACAATAATGTTTTTTACACCAACTCTATTTGGAAAAGTTCAAAATGTTTCCATACTTATCTTTGTTTTCTATTTCAGGCTCAATCTGCGTACTACACTGCAGCATTCAATTCGCAATCTCTACAGCCATCCATGGTTGAAAATTACCACAAAGGGCTCGAAATTTTACAAAAAGATCTTGAAAGCCGTGGCACTAAGTTCTTACATGGTCCCGAACCAGGGCTAGTTGATTACACTATTTGGCCGTTCTTGGAACGATTTGAAGCTCTCCCAATATTAGGAAAGACTGAATTTGCTATTGACAAGTCAAGATATGGAGCATTGGTAAGATATTATGCTATAATTATTTTAAGGGGATAGTAAGCTAAATTATAGAAAGCTAATATTCTAGCAAAATGTTTGTACCTGCTGTATGAAGTTGACAAATGTAGGTATATAATATCAGATTGTTCAGTAAACAAAACATATTATTGATTTGTTTACAAAACATGAATCAATATGCTATTCATTCATTCATTTTACTTTCATATGTTATAAATGAAAAGATAAAAAAAAAGTCGAAAAAAAAAAGTTAAAAGTTGGTGTATTATGTAAAGTGACCAGATGGGGAAATGACTAGTTAACAAATTGACTAATTAGAGAAACTGACGACTTTGAGAATATCATGAAATTGACGAATAAGGAAACTGACCGGTTAGATAAACTGACAGATTGAGGAAACTGACGAATGATGACCCGACCCATTTATATATGTACTTGTTTATTATAGTGTTTTTTTTATCTTTAACGAATGTACAAATGAGAACCAGTCCCTTAATTCTATGTTTTCCTTGTAGCTAACCTACATTGAAGACATGAAGAATGTTCCTGCAGTGAAAGCCTACTGCTTAGCCGCAGATACTCACGCCAAGTACATAGAATCACGAGTGAAGGGAGACCCTAACTACAACATGCTTGATACAAGCAATGTATGCTGCATGCGCCCAAGGAAGAAGAAGGAATAAATGAATTTTATTTACACATTTTTTTTAATGAAATTTTGGCATAATACTTATGTTTTAACTTCAATTTACATTATCTAACTAACTTTCGAAGTCACGCATGGGATAAAAAATTGCTGTGTAAGCTGGTCTTAAAGATCTTCTGTCTATTGTTGATTTAATCACATTTTTGTAACCATTCCTTGATAATGTAAATTGAGCCTTACTTTAGGAATACGTACTTATTTTAAGTAGTAAAAGACACATTATATAGTAATAAAATTTATATGTAACATATAAATTTTGTGTATTATTTCAATCTTAAACCCTTATATAAAGTCTTGATGTTAATTTTATGTCTAGTCAGCACAGTTTATCATAATTGATGATGACCTTCAAAAGTGAACTTGCAATAATTTTAATATTTATCATGTCTTCTTCAAATAAAAATGTTATCATAAAGATACAGAGATAATGCCATGCTATTGAATAAAAAATTAAAGACTCGAACTGCGTCATAAGTACTTATCTACCCATGGCGCTTTGAACATGGCATGTCCTTATAGACCAATTTTAATTAATGCAATTTACAGTCTGTCTAATGAACCAAGTGCAATTTTGTCAACTACAGCACTACCAATCCTAAAACTGCTTCATTCCCTTTCTTCATTCTTAATATGTGACCTGTCCAATCTGAAATCTGTAGAGAAATGCTAGCATATCAACATTATAGTATTTGATGGACCAGATTATGTAGCAGTTCATATCCGAATAACCAACAACGTCGTCAGATACTGAACGTTACGGACTTGCATTTTATTTTTGTAGCGTCCGATTTGTTTGAATGTTTTTGTCATTGCAAAGATGATTGTCTTTTGTAATTGCATGTTTCATTAAAACGCAGAATAGTTTTAAACGAAAGACACGGTCTTGTTCGGTAGGTACTTATACTGTAATAAATTACGATAGGTACTTCTTTGTAGTTGCTATAAATTGACCACACTTTGTCTGGGTATATTAATAGTGTTAAGTACCACAATTTCGTTGGGTCGTGGTTTCAAGCATTAATGTCCCAAGAGACTATACCAATAAAAACCACAACTAACATGACATGAACCTAATCATCAATAACCGCAAGTAACCTTTATTACAATTGATAAAATGATAACATAACTGTACCTACCATAAAACTTATTATCATTTTTATTTGCTTTGTTATTACGAACGATATCATAAGTGCTCGTTACACAATTTTCATTCAGTGATATCAGTAGTACGTGTGCAACTACCTAAGCCTATCTACAAAACACTGTATAGAAAGGGCCTCCATATACATGGAAAGAGATTAGCATAAGTACATTACCTAGCCAGGTTCTATGAGTCACTCCGAAAAAGCACCCTGTCACGCGGACTTTCAGATATACTTATTAGGTAAATTGAGGGATACAATGACTATTCATACTTAGTATTCACACCTCCGTGTGGTGACGGAGTAAGAATACAATATGTCACCAACCCATCTCATCCCATGGGTGTCGTAAAAACCGACTAAGGGACTAAGCGTAAATATCATCTTTACGAAGTAAAAAGAAGGAAAACTTGAAATTAAACCCTATACCAATCCGTCCGGGCAGGGTGGTATTAGTAGGCCAAGTGTCCCACCGTCACGGGAGGAGGCCCGTCCCTGCAGTGGGACATTATTGGGCTGTTATGATGAAACTTTTAAGAATTTTCTGTCGGGTACTCGGGAAAAAATAGACAACAATTTTATAAAATAAAATTTATATTTTTCACAATGTCAACACAACCTTCCAATTATTTTTGTGTACCAATATATATAGGGAGTGTTCAAAGCACTGAGTTAACAATTATAGATAGCTGTCTATTTTATGCGAAACAACATTATTTTACAATTACTACCTAATAATTAATATTTTATTTCTGAGATTCATTCTATTAACATTTATCGAATAACAATAACATTTCATAATGATTAAATTGATTTATATTAAATGAGATTATTTGGAGTTTTGATTTAATGTAGGTACAGTCACGAGCAATAATATGTACACATTTTCAAATTTTCTAAACTATCTGCACGTTTATCTAGACATTACAATATCAAAATGAATTCGTAATTTAGAAGAGGTTCCGTACAGTTTTGAATTAATCTTCGAATTTTCAATTTTGGATTGGCAGAACTTTAGATAACTGGTTTACAAAATGCGAAAATGTGTACATATTATTGCTCGTGACTGTACCTACATAATATATTTACATCAACAAAAGTATAAAAGGTTCATTTATGTCCATCGCTACTAATCGGTGTCTATCTGAACACTTATCGAGTGTGTCAAATATGATTCATCTCCATTGTTTTACTAACTTTAAACATTACATTACTTGAAATTTATAAACATAAACAAGTCTAGAAATTCATTGTCAAGCCTTATATAAAAAGCAGTTTTCCGTGATGACGGTATGACATGATGTAACCAAACCATGTCATCTCATACGTATTAAAAGCTGCAGTTCGTAGATATTGTATCAAAGAAAACAAAAGGAGGAAAATTTGTAATAAAATCCTATTAATACCAATACATCGGCTTCTCGCCGTCCGGGCGTCGCTCCACCGTGTGAGAGGATGAGGGAAGCGCAGGACCGCACAAGTTGGCAATATTTGGAGGAGGTCTATGTCCAGCAGTGGATGTCAATTGGCTGAGATGTTGATGATGATGATGAATACCAATCCGTCTGGCCAGCGTGGTATTAGTAGGCTAAGCTTTCGTCTGTCACTAGTGCATATTTGTCTGTACAGTAGAGCATTAATGAGCTCATAGGATGATAATGAAACTATAAGTAAAACCCTCACACGGTCACAAAAAAAAAATCTTACTATTGACATTGTACTATTTGTTCTCGAGTTCTAATACCATCAGTTAGCTACGATACACATAAATGAACCTAAAGAGTATTCTTGTAAGCATTTATACATTCAAAATATGTATCACATTGTGTCTATGTGAGTGCATACAACAAGTATATTTTATCTTATATTTAAGTGGTTATAGTGACACATTGCGAAGAGGCATGGTTTGTGATGGCGGAGACGAAGAAACATCTATAAC
This sequence comes from Schrankia costaestrigalis, assembly GCA_905475405.1. Taxonomy (NCBI): domain Eukaryota; kingdom Metazoa; phylum Arthropoda; class Insecta; order Lepidoptera; family Erebidae; genus Schrankia; species Schrankia costaestrigalis. The sequence continues at coordinate 12,416,960 of FR997838.1, forward strand.
TAAAGTTGTAAAAAAAATCTAGGAGCACGAACTTGTACGGGAGAGATTTTAGGCGCTCATTGAAAAAAATAAACTCTATAGTTAAGAGTGTCTACAAAAAACATCGAGACTAAGGGTCGTAGTACATATATCAAAACGTAAACGGATCGGCACCGTATCAACTCAAGCCGTTCAGTATTATTTGTATGAAACTCCTTACTGCAACGGCACACTAATCGGAATCGTAACGTAATTTGATTTTTGACGTTTGAAACCGAGGAAAAAGGCGAGGCGATGACGATCCGTTTACGTTTTGATATATGTGCTACGACCGTTAAGGTGGAAGAATAATGTACCTATATCAAACAATAGTATTGCGTGAGATTTGAACTCGAGACCTAGAACTCAGCAGCTACACAATAACGCTACGTGGTATTTTTTGTTTTACAAATTTACTAAAATATATTAATGTTTTACTTAATTTAAGATTTAAAAGTATACATATATCAAAGAATAATTATGTGATCCATTATTTTTTTTAAATTTTTGCTAGGTCATTACGTGTTATCAAAAGTAGGTACTGTTTACAATAAGTGCACTCGACGCTAGATGCATGTCACTGCGATAAAACTATTTTTATCATGATTGTGTACTTTAAAATTAAAACTGTATTGATATAAATAATAAAAAGATTATTAATTCGTATATTGCACTAATTTGTACCATGCTAAACTAAAAATTAACTAAGCATAATATGTAGTTAAGTACTTGTTTATTTTTAAATTAAAATATAATATATCATTAGGAATGAATATTCGCTAGGCATTAATATCTATTTAAGTACATTATCATATTATAACCAATGCTTTTTCAAACATAGATAAAGTTTTTGCATGCTAATTACAAAATAAACATGGTTATAAAACTATCGCTCCTCTTCAAATACACATTACATTTATTACATTTTGTTTCCTGGTAACATCTTTTAGCTCTATTAGTAAGGCGAAAATTAGATTTCAAAAATAGTTTTAAAGACATATTAGTCTCAAACATCAATCGATTAATTTTTAATCGACTCCAAAAAAGAGAAGAGTTAAATATTTATTTTTGTTAAGTACTTATAATTTTTGCCTTCAATTCGATTTCGTTTTAAAAAAAAGTTTTATGGAATACTTACTATCTTGAATGAAATTTACTTCAATAGAAAGACGTCAAGCCTTTAAAAAGAGTGATTTTTTCTGAGACATTTTAAGCACACTTAAATAATAAGATTATTACTTTACAGTGACAGACTATAAATTAATAATCTTATTATTTAAGTGTTACCACTTAATCAGAGTCGATTATAACTCAATCAAAATACACATTATACTCTATTTATTATGAAAATATTTCACTTACATTGTACTTACGAAGCGCTAAGTTTTCTTCTTGAATATATTCTGCAGATTCATATTAGTTTTCGACTGTTGGAACATTTGTGTTACCCTCCTGCCTACTTCTTGTGCCGCTTGTAAATTGGTGTTAGGTCTTGGTGGAGTATCCCTTATGACGTCATTTGTAACCCCTGTGCCGGTTACGTTGTGTATAAGGGCTTCTATGGAAGATTTGTATTGTGTAAGTGACGGATGCTGAGCGCCTTCTTCGAGTTTTCTGTTGATGAGAGATTTATGAAGTATGCGCTACTGAAAATCTTTTGTTGGGACCAAGGCTCGGAACCGGTTTAAAAAATATCGGTTTATTTCGGTTTTCCTCCGAACTTTTCTTATGAACGTAAACGTTTTAAGAACTATATTTTTACCTAAATTAACCGGTTTATTTGACGAACGGCATGTCGTTAAACGCGTTGCAGCTTGTCGCACAGCGCGCGGCATTTGTTTAGGTATAGTGTGTCCGTATTAAGTAGTATTCTTAATTAGACGACCTCGGTGGCGCGCCGGTAGAGCCAGCGGCTGCCGCGCATGAGGTTGTGGGTTCGATCCCCACGCAGGACAAGAATTTGTGAGATCCACAAATTATTGTCCTGAGTCTGGGTGTTCTATGTGTCCGTTAATTGATGTTTGTAAAAGTCCCCGCGACACAGGGTATGATCCCTAGTGCGGGAGTTGTCTTTAAAAAAAAAAAAAAGTAATTAACCGGTTTTTATTGCTCTAAACCGTTTAATCCGATAAAACCTTTATTTAAATACTGTTCTAAATATCGGTTTAAATAAAACGGTTTAGCGAACGAAACCGAATGTAAAGGTTTTGCGGTCAAGTACATAGTAACGGTTTGAAAATTTAACCGGTATCCGAGCCCTGGTTGGGACCTTTCTTAAGCACTGAACCTTTGCCCTATCAGCTATCAGTTCTACGTGCTATGTAAGGAGATGAGCTAGACATGGCACAGAAGTAGGTCATGGCCGTCTTTATTGACATGCCATGTACCTAAAAATTTGCCCAGCAGATACAGGTTAATACTAACTAACTTGTAACGTAATGACTATTTAATACCTATGTTTTAAAGAAATACTTTACCTCAAAGCAGGTAATAGCGCAGGGTGATGTCGACAGTGATGTGCAGCTAACTGTAAGCCAGGAGTCAGCGCGGCGAGACACTCGCTAGACACAGACACTCGTTGACAAAGTGTACACAGCAAAGACACCGCTGGAACAAAAATGTTAACTGTAGATTACTTTATTAGAAACAGAATTCAATTTATAAAAATGTTGGCGTTTGCAAGGTCAACTAGCACACCAAAGACGCTGTGGTTCTAGTTCTCAAGAATAATAATAATAACTTTTCCATCTAATATGAATCCAAATAAGTAACAGAACTAAATCCACAACTAATCGTGTCACGGTCGGAAATTGCGCAGATTTTCGAAAGAATAAAAGAAGTTTTCGCTCTTTGCTTGTATCATCTTTAACAACAAGCGGGTAGTTGTTAAAACATTTACAACTACCCGCTCTAGAGTCCCAACCATGAATGAGAGGGAACACAAAATTAAAAACTAACTTATCCAACACAAAGGAGACGAATCTGTCAATTAGGTTTTCAGGAATAAATCTCGCCTACTCGTGCGCGTCATACTGCCCCACGACGTTATAGCTACCTCACGTACTGACCTGATGACGTCACGATACTAACCTTTCTCTGATACAGCATGACTATCTACAGTAGGCAGTACGAGTAGAGCTAGCGCGTCGGCGGCACGTGTCGCCTCGCGTGACGTCACAGCGCGTGACGTCAGCGCGTCGTGTAGCGGCGCCCAGCACGACGCCTCGCAGTGCAGCGCGCGCGCCTGACACGTGCGCGTCATACTGCCCCACGACGTTATAGCTACCTCACGTACTGACCTGATGACGTCATTCATGATTTAGAATGATACTAATTATACAGCAATAAGAAATACGACAAACGGTGTGCAAAAACAAATGTTACAAAATGCTTGTCCAGGCAGGCGGTAGGCGTGTATCCAGATGGGCGGTAGGCGTACAGATGAGCAGTAGGCGTATGCAGGTGGGCGGCAAGCGTATGCATGTGGGAAGTAGGAGTACAAATGGGCGATGGGAGTGTGTAGGTGGGCGATGGGAGTATGTAGGTGAGCGGTAGGCGTGTCCCGGTGGGCGGTGCGTGCATGTGGGGGTAGGCATGTATTTAGATGGACGCTAGACGTATGCATGCGTGTGCTTGTGGGAAATAGGCATACTAACGAACGGTGGAGGTGTGTAAGTTGGGGGTAGGCGTACAGATAGGTGGTGGATGTAGAAAGGCTGTAGGCGGTGGGTGTGCGAATGGGTAGTTTACATTTTTAAAGTATTAAATGTTAAAGAAAATAAATTTAAAATTAAATCAACTTACGGGTCCTCATCGTGTAGTAAAGCTACGACAGCCGGTAGTATTTGTCTCTCAATACACTTCTCGTCTAACTCAGTAGCGTTCAGAACTTCAGTTAAAATATTAGCGATGTACACACGAATAGCACTACCACTCGTACTTTCGCAAGAACTAGCTGCAACTGAAACAGATAAATAATTACTGAGATACTACAAAATATGCATAGAAAAAAAAGGTAACATTGTGTAAAAATTTGTTAAACTTTTACTAAATGGTTAGGGTGTTATCAAAATGGTTTAGTCGACGTCGTTGTAGTGTTAGAAATTATCGATCGACTTCGACTAAACCATTCTGGCATCGATCGAACACCCTTACACATTGTCGCCATTATGACTTCTTGAGAAAACGAACAAAGTAAAAAATTTAAATGATGAAAAGTTCAGTAGTAGTACAGACTAAAAACTCACAGAAAATAGAGACAAGACCTTCATCAAACTAAATAAAAAGTGAGCTATACTAAAGCCAAACTCGATGTGAAATCTTTGTAAACAAACCATTATGTTATTGACATGTAGGGTTATCACACCATTCCGTATTTCCATTTTATGACAGGTATTATCAAGATGACCTGAAGTAACTACGGCGCATGTGATGGGGTTTCGTATTTGCCTAGAAAAGTAAATTAGGAAATTCCATTTTTTTATATGCTTTCTAAGCATGGTATGGTTATGGTTGACAAGCATAGGCTTGTTATTAAACATTTCACATCGACTTTGGCTTTAGTATAGAGTAATATACATACATTCTCTAAGATGTTGCACATAGAAGTCGAAATCTTCACACCTATGCTCCACTACCCACTTCAAAGGTACTGAGAATATTTTAACAGGGAGTCCCCGTAAACTGCTGTACATTATCCATCTGAAAATTAAATAAAGAGATTTGCGTATCATAGTTAAACATAATTTCGATGATAAATACAATATATGAAGTGATTTTATTTATAACCAAACGACATCTGCAAAACTTGGGTTTTAGTTGTTTTCTTGTGACAATTACTCTTAAAAAAATTTATACTAAATAATTATACAAAACTACTCTTACAATATTAGTTATCTGAGAGATAAAGTAATCGTAATCAACCAGTGAACGTTCCATCAAAATCGTTCCAGCCGTTTTAAAAACTATTCTTTATTCAATATAAATTATTTATTTATTTGTTTATTAGCACAACCACATCATATATAGGTATATTATTACATGTACAAGAAACCTTACATTATAAATATATCTGATATATATGACAGTTACGGTATGCATAACATTGGCCAGATAGATAGATAATGAGAGCTTATTGAGTTAATATTCTATACAATATTTTATAAAAAGTTTTAAAATAATAAAAAAATTAAAAGAACCATTATATAGACACACCTATGTACATTACATTAGAGTTGCAAAAACTCACAGATTTAAAGAAAGTAATTTTGACAATTTGTTTTTAAATGTATCATACGAGTCATTAAAGATGTCAATGTCGGGCTCGCGAGTTTGGATCATGTTGTATTGATCAAGAATTCTATAAATTGGTGACTGCCGGCCTAGGTTGGTTCTACAGAATGGTGCATGAAAAGATCTAGTAATTGCATGTCGGGGATATGCGTGAGGAATGGCAAGACAAACTTTCTCTAATAAGCAGCTACATTGTATTTTATTATTAATCAATTTATGTAAGAAGGAAAGGTCGGTGATACATCTGCGACTGTCAAGACTGGTCATATTAAATTTAATTAAACGTAACTCGTACGAGCTTCTGTGGGAAAAACCAATACAAGAGTATGCAAGACTTCTGGTAAACGCTCTTTGAATACTTTCAATCCTTTGTGAGCTCACAGCATAGTAAGGTGACCATATGATACTAGCGTATTCCAGATTGCTACGAACAAGTGTGTTATACAGAAGCAATTTGGTGTCAAGTTTCTTGAAGCCCACAACATTTCTTCTTAGAAAACCAAGCATTTGAGCAGCTTTTGTAACCGCTTGGTCAATGTGAGCTTTGAAGGTCAGACGTGTATCCATTGTAACACCTAGGTCACGAATTTCAGCATATTAGCTTATTACTATCTATGAAATATAAATATTTCAAAAAATATACATACTTTTGTAAAAATTCGCTATGAAGATTCTTATCGTCGAGCGTAGGTAATACAGTGACTAAATAAACTCCAACCACAACAGTACTTTCCACGTTAACTGTATGTAATTTCTCCATTTTGTGTTCCAATTCCGCTATTGTATCAGTAAATATAGGCTTCAGTATATAAGAAGTGAAATGTACGCCGAAATTTTCGACATAACTATTGATTAGAGTAATTAAAAGTTCATATATTGATGTGTGATTTAATACTTTACTATTTGTTATTATTTCTATTATTTGTTTTAACCTGTAACAATAAAAATATATCAATCGAAAAAATATGGAATAAATGTAAAACTTGTGGCAGGAGTTCATATTTCCGTCCTTTAAATATACGTCATAGTCAAACAATAGATAGTAATTTTTAGAACAACGTAACAACTTGAATAGTAATTCAAGCTGTTACGTTGTTCTAAAAATTACTATCTATTGTTTTGCACAGAATATGAGGCCACGATTCCCAATTTTCATCATCATCATTAAGCCAACTGACAGCCACTGCTAGACAGGGCTTTTCCGTATATTTCCACTTTGTGGGGTCCAGTGCATCCCTCATTCATTGGTTACCCCCCGTTGATATAACATATTTTTATTTCTTCGTTTATATGCTTTGCGGAAAGCTCGCAAGCGCTTATTATCTTTTAAGACTTACAGAAACTTTAAGTTTTAATACTAATATTTAAACAGTTACTTACACACTAATAAACCAGGACAACTCCGACCATCTAACATTAGGTTTCTCTTTAACTAAATGATTCATAGCTACCACCAACATCTTAACATCTATACTATCACTGACATAACACTGCACATCTATAAAGTTATCTTGTTCCTCCAATGGTACATAAGTTAAATTAACCGGTTGTATATCACAGTTTAACAGGATCCTATCTTTTACTATTTGTACATTAACCACATAAGCCAATTTAGCTAATACTAATACACGAAAAACATCTAAATATAATAGGACAGTCTTCCATTCGTTTTCATCGCTAGCTTTATTTAAATTTATTATTATTTTACTGCATAGATCTGTTGAAAATTTGCCTGGAACAAAAATACTGAAGTTCATTTTATATTCTGTAATTTTATTATTAGTGAAACATAAGATCACCGCAGGACAGGTGGAAATGAGAATATCTGTGTTCATAAATCTTGGGTTCAATACCGCACAACACAACCTTCATATTATTATCATCATAACATTACAGTACAAGTTTGCTTTGTTTGGTAATAGATGGCGTTGTGTAAATATGTCAAAGATTTTATTAGTACAAAAAAGATTATTTTTACTTTATATTTTTCTGCAGTTATTTCTTTTTAAAAAATTACTATTCACCAAACAAGCTGTCTACATAACATATTATACTGATGACTAAATAATAAAATAAAAAATAATACCTGCAATCAAAGCTGTTCTTGCTAATATAGGAATAAAAATATTCACTGTATCCTTAACACATTTATCCGCCGGATCCTTTAAGAAATTAAATAAAATATTTTCTAATTGTCCATATTTATGTTCAGCCACTGGGCATATAAGACAAGCGGCCTTTAGTCCCAATGTTCTTATTTCTAGTTCGTTTGATTCACACATGAGTATAACCAGACTAAGTAGTAATGACGTGCAAAGTTCTATTGGGACGTAGGGTGCTATGGCCACGCATACTTCGCTGGCTAATAGTCGTCGTTCTATTGAACGCGATGCAAGAAGTTCTGCTATTGATGAAAGCACTTCGCCGCTTCCGCCCCATTTTACTACTAGGCATGTAGCTGGAAGAAAGAATAACAATAGATGAATATCAATATAGAATATACAATAGAATAACGTTAATGAATAGCATGAGATAAATGAGCTGTCATTCCAGCAAATTATTGTCCTACTGCAGGCCTTTCTTTAGCGATGGTCTATTAATATCACTTTGGTTAGATTATATGGTATCTCTAAGTTTCCATCTTAATTTTCGTAGAGATAATATAATGTAGTATATGAAAAAGTGTGTGAAGTGGCTGTCGCTAGCCACCAGTGGCTGTGGTCGGTGGCCCGTTTGCGCCTGGCTTTACCATAAACCAAAAGTACAAACATTTCGACATAAGCAGTTCAGTAATGTAGTACCTTCACAGATGGCGCGCGTGTCCTGCGCGTCGGGCTTCTTGAGCAGCGTGAGCAGCGCGTGCAGCGTGCGTGCGCGCCGCGCGTCGTGCGCCGGCAGCAGCGCGCACGTGCCCGCCAGCAGCGCCGCGCAGCCAGCCCGCCGCGCCACCAGCGTGTGCGGGACCAGCTGGAGCGTACACAAGTGTACTAATAAGCATTACTATAAAGAGTCGCCGAGATCTAACATGAACGCGCATAACCGGTGTGAGAGACACACTGCATGAAAGAAACTACAAACGGCACTAAGTACTATAACTGCTCGCACTATCTTACTTGGCCGGCCTAAAGTTAGCTACCAGAAACATTCGCACATGTATAAGAAATAACGAAATACCCGCTGACCACACTTCCCGCCATTTAATCCCAAAAATTACTTTGAGCAGCTTCATAGATTGCGCGTACCTACTCATCATATTCCTGAGACCATCACAGACAAATCATTATTTTTGAGAATGTTGCGTCTAGATTAAGAATATCATTTTATCTGGCACACTAAATCTCACAATCAACCTTTATTAATAGTTTAGATTAGAATAATACATCGCACCAAACACTCAACAAAGCAGCATACAATAGTTTTAAATATAGCTAGCATATATAATTATTTTTTAAATTTAACTTACTCTAGGCAGCGTGTCCGCAACTAATGTAAGAAGTCTCGGTAATGTGATCGGCTTGTCACTGCTCACTAGCTCAGCAAGAAGGTCGTTCGAGAGAGGTTCGTTCAAATTTAACGTTTCACAGCACCAATTCATCACGGATACTTTCAGGCTATTCGGTATATCACTGAAAAGGGGATTACTATTTATTGATTATACGCATAATTAGATTTATTTTATACTTTCTTAGGATTTGACTGTTTGTTTAAGTTAAATGGTAGTAAAGGTGGCAAGGGGTTCCACAAGGAGTCATATTAGGTCTCCTAATGTAAGAAAATATTAATGTATTAAAGGGCTATAAAACAAGCTTTCTTTCTTCTATCCTTAGGTTAGCGGCCAACCTGATATCGAGAGTTTTTAAGCCGCCTATTTATAGTCCTCATAGATGGCTTAACAACTGTGTCGCTACGAAGACACCCGGGATTGATTTTACGTGTCCTCTGTAGACACTCAGATATATCCCACAATACCCCTAAACGGTCACCCATCTATGTAATGACCTATTAACCAGTGTTTATAAATAATATTTCAAACTCACCTATCAATCCACATCTCTTTACTACTGGTCTCTATACTGTTATACTCATAGTGTACCCGAGTCCATTCGCCCGCGTCGTTTATACTTAGCGTTTCATCCAATGTAGTAACACTACTACGTCGTAAGGGGGAGCCTCGAGCGCTTTGGTCTAACGCGCCAACTTCGAATGAACTTATGTTAGAGCCTTTTCTTGTACTGAAAACAGAATGATAATGCAATTCATCATAACAGCCTATTAATGTCCCACTGCAGGGACGGGCCTCCTCCTGTGACGGAGGGATACTTGGCCTACTAATACCACGCTGGCCAAACGGATTGGTATAGGGTTTAATTTCAAGTTTTCCTTCTTTTTATTTCGCCAAGATAATATTCACGAATAGTCCCTTAGTCGGTTTTTACGACACCCATGGGATGAGAGGGGGTGGTGACATTTTGTATTCTTACTCCGTCAGCACACGGAGAATGCAATTAAATAATAAATGACTGCTTGCTTCACTTCACTGACATGTCAGATCAAAGTGCTTAGTTTGGAACTAGACACCCTGAAAAATGCAATCTTGCAGAAAGGGCCAGTGCGTAGCACTCTGCTTGTATGAATCGAAGCAATGCAAGTTTGTAAGAATCGTAATACATTGCGCTTAATAGTATATGCCTGGCCTCATAGGAATAATGTGTTCCGTACACGTGAAGAATGGTTAACTTTATAATTTATACTACAATGTTAATACTAGAACAAATAGCTAACAAATTGAATACATAAGATGAACAAAGTAATGAAATATTGATACATGATATATTTACAAGTGAAGTAGTACATTTATAAATTTTAGTAGTAAATATACTTTCCGTGTCATGAGAGACTAAGAATAAAATAGCGTAACCGCACGGAAATATTTGCAGACATTATCTCAACAAAACCTTCTAAAGACCCATGTCCTTTTCTCGTTGACCTAATTAGTTTATTGCTTTCCACAAACCTATTAATGCTCGTAATTATCACTCAACTGTACTGTGTAGGTCCGACCTGGCAGTCTAAAAGCAAGTTAAAAACTTTCAATACTTACATAGCACTATTCTTTTCACTATCAATCATCTCGAACTGCTCCGGCGTTGCACTATGCGTTGAATTACCACTTCCATAATGATTCTCCGTTGCGGTACACGTTAAAGGTTTTGCCTCTAAGCCTTCCACTCTTGTTTCTAACTTATCTTCAGGTATTTGTAGATCGAGAACTTTACTCTCCGATGTTGGACTTGTAATAGAATTTAAACTAACAATGGCAGCGTCGTAAAGTTTCTGGAAGTTTAATTTTTCAGTCTCTAATGCTATGATTTTTTGTTTTAGTAGTTCTATTTCTTCAGCTTGAATGAGTAACTGTGGATCAGAAAAATATAAAATTATCATAGGCTGTGGGCATTTCTTCAAGGGCCCTGTGCTAAATTCTTAGAAAAAGTTGAAAAATACCTGCTTCCATAGGTTGTTTAAACAGTCAGTTGCAACAAAATTAAATCGCAAAAAAAAACAAAAAAAAGGCATTCATATCATTCAACTGACTGCTGGATACACGCCTCCTCTAAATATCTACAGGTGGTCCTGTGCCTCCAGGCTACTAAAAATATCATCATCATCATATCAGCCAATCGACGTCCACTGCTGGACATACTCGTAGGCCTCCTCCAAGTATTGTCACCTTGCGCGGTCCTGTGCCTCCCTCATCCATCGGGTACCCGCCGCCCTAACTAGGTCGTCAGTCCACCGTGTGAGGGGTCTCCCCACCCTGCGCTTTCCGGTATTAAAAATATAAAAGAATTAAAATAATAATAATAATTTAATTTTTTGACTTACCTCATGGCTCCAATCAGTTTCATGTTCTATCGAAGTTTGACAGCTAACACAAACATGACCGTCCACTAAGTCTGTTTGACAATCAGCATCTAAGTAACTCCAATCTATTTCTGTACCTACATCTGTCTTGGGTGTATTCAAACTAGATGTATTGCCTCTGAACAAGCACACCAGGGCTGCTGGTCTTGGCATATTTAGACCAACGTCATCCCAGTCTTCGAATTCCTGAAATAAAATTACGTGTAAAAACGTGTAATTATGTTGTAAAATATGTGCAGGACAATTGTTTATGATATACAAATCACAGTCTATATTATTATATTGTTGTGCTGTATATCTTGAAATAGGGTATCGGAAAGATTTCCTTTCTTTTTTAAAGTGATGAATATAGCTCTCTCTAAGAGCCTCAATAACGAGCTACACAACCCAAAAACAATTATTCACTTAGGACCAGTAGTTTTTGAGATTAGTGGGTTTTACCATATAAACAAACACTTCAGCTATATATTATTATTACTAGCTGACCCGTGCCCACTTCGTTGGGTGGCGAAAAAAACGTTTAGTATAAAAGTATAGATTATCAATAGGTATAAGGTTCTCTACATAGGCAAATAATTTTTATAAGGTAGGTGTGAATTTAAAATAACCTTGTACAATTTACGTGTGTAATACCTACATAACTATTTCAGGATAACCTTACATGATCTAATAGATTATCAAACAAAAACTCAATTACGCAACACGCAGTGCATTGATACGTAGATGTTTTACATGCAGAATACAGTTCCAATGCGAGAACTTCCTCCATTGCGGAGGTCCATGTAGGTACAAACATAATATGTTTGTACCTACATGCAAATTCAATAATTCTTTAAATTATATTATAATAGTAAGTAGGTACACAAATTGACAACCTTTTACGGCCAAATACTCAAACGTCTGTTAAAAGTTGGCGGCGCTTAAACTAGAAATTCTCATACAAATGTCTAGTTTAAGCGCCGCTTTACTTTAAAAAGACGTGTGAGTATTCGGCCGTTAGACACATACCTGATCAGGATTTTCATCGGAAAATGTAATGGAAGTAAGTTTATAGTCTTGTAGTAATAAATATTCATTAATAAGGAAGTTAAGTGCACGCTTCTCGTGTGGCTTTAACGATCTCTGATCGCTTACATCCTTTGTACTCTTATCTAACGTGGACTCTCCATCTGTAATAATAAAATAATGATACTTATTCAAAATGATAAGCAAGGGGTCTAAATTTTCCTCCGCATAACTTTCTGGAGGACTTTAGACCATTCGTCGTCAATATAAAATTTAAAATCCTATCTTATTATCGTTCTCATTTTTCTACCCTTCTTCAGTAGGTTTCAATGAACACACACAAGTACGTGTCAATTTACTGCTAAATAAAGGTTATAGGGCACAAATATCCTATGTACCGCCTATCACGAAGCCAAAATGTAAGGCGCCGTATCCGCATTGTGACATTAATTGCGCGGTGTAATAAGCATTTCTCCTCTTGGATGGTGAACTTTTAGAATGGAGCTATGTCGTACCACCAAAACTCATCTTTGAAACCGTACATACATTCAGACATTGGGTAATAGTGAAACACAACCCATGACATTAACAAAGGTACTGGACCCTAGAAATTAGTACGTAAAAATTTTATTAATGCGCCTTTCATCTATGACTGACTACTAATTATAGTTATAATGTATGCAATAGATACGTCTTGTAAGTTAAAAGTAAAAGTTAGTAAACATGAATACTGCATAATTAATGTGTAGAGAAACATTCACTGATTGTAGTGATTATTGTGCGTATAAATTAATTGTTGTACTATATAAGCGCGTGCACTTATTATTATAACAACGTAAACTTTATGTTAATTTAATTATGCCTGTATAATGAAAAATAACAGATACTTTTAATGCAGACTAATATCAGTAACAGGTTAATGCTTGGGTGGCAATGAGCTCGTTTTGCATGTCACGAACGAGGTCGCGGGTCCCCAATAGAATACTAAGTAAAATAGTTATTAATTTGATCTACAAATAATTTCCATAGCTTGGGTATTCTTTGTGTCTGTTAATATTATATCTGTAAAAATCACTACGACATAGGGGACTACGATCCTTAGTGCGGGAGTTGTCTTTTGATAAACAACGAAAAGTACAGGCTTTATGACCATAAGGTGTTGTTACCTTAATTATATAAAACAGTAGCTGACCCGTGCGCTTCGTTGGGCGGCGAAAAAAACGCGTCCCTTTTTTAAACATATTTCATTACGGCTTCACTTCCATTAGTCATAGCATGATATTATATAGCCTATGACACTCCCTGATAAATGGACTATTCAACACGGAAAGTATTTTTTTAAATGGTTAAGTAGATCCAGAGATCTACAACGTCACAAACTCACAAACACACAAACTTTACCTCTTTATAATATTAGTATAGATGTAACAACTATTTTAATACTCGTCCATTAAAGTTTAATCTGTAATTCAGATCTGGCTGAGACCTCAGAGCAGCAGCCAATATTACAACCACCAAAATTACCTGCAAACTGTGTAAGATTTGCTCTCAGTGAATTTATAGTTTCTCTCGCCTTCCTGAGTTCAAATTCGAGTACAGCCACATCATTACCACTTCCACCTCTGTCTCCTCCACCATCTTCTGAATATCTAGCTGTATCCAAAGAGTCCAGAGTGGCTTGACTTGGAGTCCGATCTACAAAGTTAATAAAGATTTTATGCCCCCAATATTACAGCTCAAGTGATGTTAAGCATTGGTACTATGTAATTTCATGTTAAAAACAGACATTTTATTTATATAGATAGCTTTTCTCATAGATTTCCAAATAAATAAATATGATGTACCTAAATTAACAAATTACTACAGCAACAGAACCTTAGTAAAATGTGTTCCCTACTTATTCAACATTGTGTTTAATAAATGTGATAGGCAACAGGCAAAAATCCGGCAATAAAGTAAACTTATAGTATAAGCTATAGATGTAAATTCAAATAATTTTAAGAGACTGAACAATCTCACAGTTAAACTGCGCAAGCAGTTTTATAGGGCAATGTATTAGCTAATAAGAACTTTTAAATTAAATAAATGTTTCATACATACAAAGTTTCAACAAAATTTTGCATCTTTGTGTCAATGTTAAAAAAAATTATTATGGCCTTCCTAAATTATATTTTTTAATATGCTTTGTCTACATCATATTAATTAAGTAAATTTATGCATTATTTAACCAATTGGATTAATACATTCATATTTGTTTTGGAATTTAGTTTATCATATGGGATATATTTGAAAAATGTGAAAATTTGACATTTCACGCAGGGACTGAATGCACATCTTATGAGTTAATGCCTCAGATGCCTTTACTAGAGGTCTTAGTGTAATAAGCCCTTTCCTCGAAATTTATATTTGTCCACTGTTTTTCTAACATTATGAGACTATAGATATTCACCTCAACCTCAAATCATTTAAAACTTCTTTCTCATTATCTATATTATCTAAGAAGGACAGGTAAGTAAACCAAGTTTATAATTATTTCACCTATGTAATACAGATGGAATGGCAATAAAGTATTTATTGAGTATTGCTGAGATTTATTTAAAACCCCTAATCTATAGAACTAAGGCATTAAAGTTGCCAACAAGGTTCTTCTTGGTTTCTTTAGACATAGAAACCTATTTATTTAGCCTTTTTTTAAAATAATAAACAAACAATAACAGAAACTTCATACATAAAAATATTACGCGTACAGTAAGCTGGTAGCACCAATGAAAATAGTTAAATAAAAGTAAACTTACGCATAGAAGAATATTCAGATGCTCTGGAAACATGCTGTTCAAAGTTTCCAGGATTCGAGAAAAATTCTCTCAGCTGAGGTAACTCTTTACCACTCTCTACAAGTTCTGTATGTAGTTCTAATGCAGACAGGAAAAAATGATCTTTGAGTAATTTGGTGGCGATGTCCTCGTAAGATAGATGAGGTGGTGCAGAAAAAGAATTTTCGTCTTTATCCTTATACGGATTCATTTTGGAGGTGACTAATATCACATACCAACCCAGATATAATTTTTATTAATACAATATTAACCAATTCGTCGTAGTCAATTCACTTCATATTATCAGAACTATATTATTAAAACAAATTAGAAAATATTACCGAAAAACATTTCACACAACTATAAATAATGTCAACTTTGTTTGACGTATACTATAAGTGACACACGAAGGGAGTGGAATACAAAGTTTTGGAAGTGAAAAATACAAAAATGGAAAAGCTGGACATCTTTTCGCTAAAAATGGCCAACAAAATACACACATCAAAAAAGTCTAAGCAACATGCACAGTGATGGGATTACACTCGAGTAAAAACTCATTTTTGAGTAAATACTCATAAACACTCGTTTCTATCCGAGTATTTATCCAAATCTTGGGATAAAAACTCTGATGCATTTTTCTATCGAAATATTTAGTTTTTTTTTTATTTTATAACTGGTTTTGACTTTCTTTGCGATACTTTGCATCAACCTGGAAATTTACCTTCGAAAGTTACTATATTTTTAACCGACTTCAAAAAAAGGAGGAAGTTTCTTAATTCGATTGTATTTTTTATTGTGTTTGTTACCTGATTTCTCGAAAACGGATGGACCGATTTGATTTTTTTTTTTTAGTTTGAAAGGGTATACTTTCTATTTGATCCCATAGTCACCAGATCTGGATCTGCATGACGGGATCTCAGAGAAATCAAGGACAACTTTTGAAAATTGTAAGGAAGCATTATGTAAAATCTTGTTATACACGTGTATCTCTAACGTCAGTACAAAATAATGAAGAGTTAGAACTGGTCTGATGATGGAGATCACAGACAAATAAGGGAACTCCTCAACGGTATATAGCAGCTAACTTGTGTTTGGCCTTTTTTTATTCGTAATGATGAAAACTTTACACAAACATGATCTGATGCTGAAGATGACAGAGGGTCGAGGGAACTCCTCAACGGTATATAGGAGCTACCTAGTCTTTGGGGTTATTTTATTCATATTTATGAAAACTTTACACACCCTTACACAAACATGATCTGATGATGAAGATTATAGAGAGTTGCGTTACTTTTCCGTCTTAGGAAGATTATTTTCTTTGATTAGTGACCATAATATAATTATCTACCTTTATAATATAATATTATTGGTAAGTAGTTATTATAATCAAGTATGTCGTTGACGTCGGTTTTTTAATTAGAAATTTTTTATTTTTTTACTTTATTTTATCTTGGTTTCATTCATTGATTTATAAAAAACCCAAGATGCACATTTTCAAACAAAACTAACAGCCAAAAGTGTCACCAAATTATACATACGCAATAAATACGTATAGTAATATCGTAAACATATTTATTTTTTCAAATTCAATCTTACACGCATGACATAAAGTTGTATTTAAAAAGTAATGCACAAAAAGCAATAAACTTTAATGATTGACGTTTGCCGGTAGAACAGACGACGATACTTATTTAAAAAAAGTGCATTGTGCGCCTATTTGTTGCGGACGGTTTTGGGAAGTGGAGTGTGTATCTTTGGTTTTTTGTAAATCAATGGTTTCATTACGTAGAATACTTTATTTTACCTCTCTCGAGTAAATACTTCTTTATAACTAAATTTAAATATGTTATTTTACTATACTTTTATTCATTTTTTATTTTTATTTTTGAAACATATAAGTTTTTTATTGTTAATATTATATTTCAGTATTTAGTTTTTATTTATTTTATCTTTTTAGTACGGAATTACAATCATGACGTTTGGTCACTATTACAGATGGGTCTCTAGATGGATGGGATGGATAAATAGGTACCTACTCCAAGTTAATTAAACGCATATTTTTTCGAATCTCTTGAAGGCTCGAATCCGCACAATAACCAACAACGCTTCGGTACTCAAAGCTCTGAATAAAATCCCTGTCAGTTCGAAACTTATATTGGAATGGCACTATGCGGTACAACGGATTGCGACTTCCAACAGTAACTTAGTGAGACTACAATGGATAAGTAGACACGGCGGATCACTAGGAAATGATGCGACTGACGCACTAGAAGGGGATCTGATATCACGGTCTTCGGACAAGAGCCTATCACACCCATCCCCTTCAACCAGGTTCAAAACTCAAGATCACTGGCTATCAATCCAAAGCCATGCCATTCCTTAACAACAAACTGACCAAACGCATACTGTGTCTGCACAGAAACGGTTTGCTGCTGATGACTGCAACCATCACCAGACATTGCTTATTAAATAAACACTTCCACACCATAGGTAACGTTGTCACACGTGCTTCTTGAGTGTACAGATGTCGCTAACACACGGATAAAAACACAAGGAGCCCTGAAATCTGTAACAGAATGCCTGGACAGTCTCGGAGACCTCATACGCTTCTGGAGGAAGATAGGCTGGCTGGAATGACTAAGTGCGGAAAGCAACCCCCAATAACTATAAATTATGAACTGAATAACGGAAGATAAAGCTGCGAAATTTACCTTCATATTGTATAATTGGAATCTCTTCAACAAAATTACTACATCTAGTACTTCTTCAGATCTTCAGAAGACTGCTTCAACCGAGACCTTAATACTGATGCCCACACAAATGAAAGTTTTGAATATAATGTGACTAGGAACATGAGGAATTTGATTTCATGTAACATAGCTACATCTACACTATTATATAAATATGAACCCTTTGTTTTTTTTTGTTTGTATTGAATACACTTCAAAACTACTCAACCGATTTGAACAATTCTTCCACCAATATAATACATTATTTGCGAGTAATATAGGATATATAACATTACGCTAAATTTAAGCGGAGCATATATGAAAAATGTTGCAAAAACGGGGGTAAATTGCTACTTTCGTAAGCTTACATTGCGTGCGCTGTGTATATGGTTACATATAGTTACACAAAAATATGTACTTGCGACGGAAAAATTGAATAATTGTTCTTAAAAAGTTTTCAAAATAGTCTATTTATTTATATAATGTTAGCCCTAAGTAACTATTCCACGCGGACGAAGAAAAGCGCGGAAAGCAGCTAGTTTTGTTAATAACACTTTTACAATCATACAAGTAGTTTTTTTAATCCTACACATACTAATAACAAATAGACGAACTCACAAAAGGAGACAAAACATGTATAAATTATTTAAAAGACCAAATACTTTTATACAAAACTGTAGTAAACTATTTATTTGACTTGAATACTTAATGACCCTGACTATGTAAAAGTAGTCAAAATTAGTTAAAATTCTTAATAAAATAAAAACATTTGATACACGAATGCAGCTGAGTATTTATTGAGTTTTTATCATTCGAGTATTTATCTGATTGCCCATCACTAAAAAAACAATATATTAACACTATATACAACTAATATTTTAAACCATAAAACACCTGCAGATAAACAGTAAAAAGAAATTAGAAAAAAAACAATTAGTAACAAATAAAGCCGCAAACGTTTATTATTGTAGTACAACTAATATTTTAAACCATAAAACACTTGCAGATAGACAGTAAAAAGAAATTTAAAAAAAAACAATTAGCAACAAATAAAGCCGCAAACACTTATTATTGTAGTTTAACTAATATTTGAAACCATAAAACACCTGCAGATAGACAACAAAAAGAAACTAAAAAAACAATTAGCAACAAGTAAAGCCGCAAACACTTGTTATTGTAGTATACAACAAATATTCTAAACCATAAAACACCTGCAGATAGACAATAACATAAAAATTTATTAAAAAAACCATTAAAAAATCCAAAACATTTGATACATGAATGCAGCTGAGTATTTATCCTGACTTTTTGAGTTTTTATCCAAGAATTCGGATATTTACGAGTATTTACTCACTTTTGGATATTTACTGAGTTTTTATCATTTGAGTTTTTATCCAATTGCCCATCGCTACATGCATGATATTACAAATTTACCATTTATATTAATTTATTTTACCATTTATTTTAATTATAACGTTGTATTTTATTTTTAAAATAATATTTTTAGGGTTCTATGATGTAAAAATAACAGCTGTTTTCTTTATAAGTTCTTTTAATAACAGAAATTAACAATATTAGAATATACAGGTACATAAGAAACTAAACTTTTTTTTTACAAATTGAAATTTCTTAAGAAAATGAATTTATTGTGAAAGAATAGGACAATTTAATACAAAGTATGGCCTCCTCTGCTATTCAGAACTTGTCGGCAACGATTATTCATTGAATTAATGAGACTGTTTATGTCATCTTGCGGTATTCGCTCCCAATGGAATTGTAGCAAATCCTTCAGCTGTTGGGTTGTTGTCACTCCGTCCAAGTCCTTCAAAACACGTCTCTGGAGCATGTCCCATGCGTGCTCGATGGGGTTGAGGTCTGGCGATTGTGCAGGCCAGGGCAATACCTGGATGTTCTCCGTTGCCAAGTATTCACTGGTTCGCCGAGCTGTATGTGAACGCGCATTGTCATGCATTAACGTAAAATCGGAGCCAAAGGTTTGTGCAAATGGATGGACATAAGGTCTGAGAATATCCTCAACGTAATTTTCAGCGTTCATGTTTCCATTTACAAAAACGAGCTCAGTTCGCCTGTTCTTCATAATACCCGCCCATACCATAACTGTTGAGCCGCTGTATGGATGAACTTCCTGAACGCACCTGAGTCTTTCAGTATTTCCGGGTCGACGGTACACTCGCACCCTTCTTGTATCAGGCCTAAACCCGAATCGCGACTCATCGGAAAACATAATTTTATCCCATTGTTCCTGGGTCCATGTTATGCGTTCTCTACACCATTCATTTCGACGAGCGCGATTCCCGTGACGTATCGGTGGGCACCTGATAGGGCGTCGAGCTCGTAGGCCGTACTTATGCAGTCGATTTCGCACAGTTTGGGGACTTACATCAACACCACTTGAATTTTGTAGCCTCAAACTTATCTCTCGAGCGGTTAACATCGGCTGGCGTCTTGCAGTCAGTTGTATGTACCGGTCTTGCCGAGTGGTTGTACTCCTTTTACGGCCTGGATGCTGTTCAGCGGGTTCCCCTGTATTATTGTAGCGCTGCCAAAGACGACAAATAACACTTCTATGAATACCAAAATGTCGAGATACCTGAGATTGATTACTTCCCGCTTGCAACATCCCTACAGCTCTTTGCATTTCATCTGCCGTCAAATGACGTCGCTCCATGACGTAAAGAATATCTAACAATTCAATTTTGTCGCCAACTGTATTTAAATGGTTGGTAAAATTATAAAATCAAGACTAAAACGTAGCAATTAACATGCACTCGAAATTCAAACAAATTCGCAGTCATTTGAATTTTATGAAAAAAAAACAAAACATAATCGAATTTTTTTTTTACAACCAGCCAGTATGTCATCCATCAATAACAAAAAAGTTTACTTACCTATACACTTTGAGTGAGTAAATACTTAGAAATTAATTAATATAAATGGTAAATTTGTAATATCATGCATGTTGCTTAGACTTTTTTGATGTGTGTAGTATTTTAAGAGCGTTTATAGGGCTCACTAGCGCCGCCAATAGAAAAAAAAAACATAATTCGGAAATAAGACAAATAATGTTAAATGTTGATAACAAAGTCTTGAGAAAAGGCAATAAAGTATTTGTATAACACACTCTCAACACTTCAAATGTTTTTCAATTAAATAAATATTGCATTATTAACAAAAACGGCCGTTTTTTTTTCGAATGCGAAATTTAACTAATTAAAAAACATTTAAAGTGTTGAGAGTGCGTTATACAAATAATTTATTGCCTTTTCTCAAGACTTTGTTATCAACAATTAAAATTATTTATCTTATTTCCGAATTATGATTTTTTTTCTATTGGTGGCGCTAGTGAGCCACGTAAAGGCTCTTAAAGCTTGAATGCTAATTAATTAGTGTCGGTCGCCTCACTCACCTAACGCATATCGGGTTGTGTTCACGTATGTGAATTGTGAAAATTCTACAAAGTATAAGTGTGCGAGTGAAGCTGAATGCATGATATTAATTTATATTATTATTAGAGATATTTTAACAAGTTTTGAGAGACACTCTCACATTTGGCAACGATGTTCTTAAGGCGTCAACGACACAACGACAAGACGACACCGCGAGCACGCTCCGTGTATGCGGAGCTCACGTGACGCGTTACCCTTTTCAGTCAAATATTTTTAGAGATTATGCTGTAACTGACTGAAACAAAAGTGGACAGCATGTAGGTGGTCGAAGGTTGATCGTGTCTTTAAAACAGCGTTGACGCCGCGTGAGCGCCGTGTCGGCCGGGCCAAATGTGGAATCAGCCATACATTCAACTTTTAACAGAAAACTAAGTTTTATATAAATATAATATTTATTTATTTGGAAGACTAACAGCAGTTTGACAATATGGTTAAAAGAATTAAGAAACATAGAGCCAATTATAGGTCCTCACAAATAGCAACAAGGTAACATGCACAAAAAGTTACATACAAAATTAAACACACAAAAGAAAAACAAACTGTTAGTAAATATGAATAAATGAATGTATATTATATAATAGAAAATATATATATATATATATAAATATATATATAAAGACGCGAGGACTGCACTGCGTAGTCGCAGCCTCTGCGTTGCGCATACGTTCATCGAACGCCTACGCTAGACGAACGCTACTGTGTTATATATAATATGTTACAGCCAAAGTAATAAATACGAATATTGTACATAATAACTAGCCATTATGTATAATAACTACTCAATTTAGATAAAGTGATAAATGTCGCAGAATTAATCACATTAACTAGCCATTATATATGTTATAGTACTGGCAAAACAACAATATTAAGGCAAGAGTCAGAAACAGTTGGTTAGGTTAGGTTAGTATAGTGACCAAAGGACGCAACATTTTTTTTATGTAAAACTAGAATAATATAGTATTACTATATTCTAGCTACTATATTCCTTAGGTCACTGTACTAACCTAACCAACTGTTTCTGACTTTTGCCTTAATATTGTATTTTTGCCATATTGTAAAACAGAAACTCTTAAATAAAACTTCGGCTTGTAGTTGATGCTATATTTTATTCGAATCGACAAGGAGGTACTTTACTTTAAATAATTATACTTGTATTATTATAACACGACCATCAGCTATGAACGTCCAACCGAGACTGCCCTGAGTCGACCCGCCGGCGCTCGTCACGATTCCTACTCTGTCGGTGTTGCCAAGTAAATAAATGTCACTCGATATAAATTGAATCGATTCAAATTATTTTATTTATCGATTATTTAACGTTTATTAATTTAATTATAATTCTTAAATAAAAGAACCTTACACTCGACCATCCTGATAACGTGTATGACCTCATACACGGCTCAGGTGAGAACCTTACACTCGGCTAATCGACTCATGGCAGCAATAGATCACCTTGCAACTGTTTCTCTTATAACTAAGTTTACACTTGTTCCAACCCTATACGGCCCAACTCGAGTAAAAGAACAAGCAAGAAACCTCGGTGGGTTTTTTCTTTTTCACGGGTTTTAAGTGATCTCAATAACAATCAGTAGTAATAACAATAATATCGGCAATAATTAGTTTTGATAACATCAGAAAAATTACTTTGCATTTATAAACACATAATAAATTAGTCGTTACTTTATACACTTATAAAATTTAGAGAGTAATACTTAATTTCAGTCTGATTACTTTAAATTATCATACAATTCAATGTAACGTGATGTTATTATAATCTTAAAAATAATCTAGTTGAATCTACAATTATACATTCTTATTTATTTTTTTTATAAATTAGATATATCAGCAAAAGGAAGGTTAACTGAGGGTCACGAGCCCGCACGCTCACGAAGTCTCATGCCCATATCTTCTGTTTCGGCTAAGACAATCATGTGTAGTCTAATTGCCTTAACCTCTATTACATTTATAAAATCAATTACAGTAAGCAAATAACTAAGGGTCACGAGCCCGCACGCTCACAAAGTCTCGTGCCCATATCTCTTAATTCTCGTTTTAGCTAAGACAATCATGTATAGACTATCTGTCCAACTAAGGGTCAAGAGCCCGCAAATTTTCAAATTCAAATTGCTTTATTTCATAAAATTTATCACAAATTATTTAAAATCGTCGTTTACAATTTACTTAAAATTGAAGCTACAGTTAAAATTATAGATCGACACAGACAAACGCAACAGCACGCTCACGAAGTCTCGTGCCCATAGCCATTAATTCTCGTTTTAGCTAAAGCAATAATGTATAGTCTATTGTCTTAACCCTTATTACATTTATAAAATCTATAACAGTAAGCAAATAACTAAGGGTCACGAGCCCGCACGCTCACGGAGTCTCGTGCCCATATCTCTCAAGTCTTAGCTAGGGCAATTATGTGCAGTCTAATTGCCTTAACTCCCTATAAATGAGGGCCACGAACCCGTTCGCTCACGTGATCTCACAGCCATATCTCTCATATCTCTCAAGTCTTAGCTAGGGCAATCATGTGTAGTCTAACTGCCTTCGCTCTCTCAAGTCGCGAACCCGCTCGCTCACGTAGTCTCGCGCTTGACCATCTCAATCACTCTATGATCTCTTAACAGGATTATTCTCTTATGTAACGAAGTCAAGTCACGAACCCGCTCGCTCACGAAGTCTCGTGATTGACCTGAAACAACATAATCATTTGCAGAATATAAACTTATAATTGAAAATATTATCTGTGTCTCAATTTGCACATCAATTCTCAATTTAACATGACAATAATTTATCCATAATTATTATTTCTTATTCATCCACGTCAGATGAATCACTATATCACTTCGCTATATCTGCATCATCACTATCTAATTCTAAAGAAGCAATTTGTATCCATGGCTCCATCCGATCAGAAGCTACTGTAGTTTTTTGCGCTTATTTCTCGTACCCTCAAAACCAGGTATGGGTACCACACTGTCTATACAAAGCTTCTGAGATGATACTAAAATAGCCGAAAACTGATCAATGTTTTGAGTCCTTGAGGCTAGCATAATTTGGTACAAACTCTCGTGTTACCCCAGCTTCTAATATATTATCTACCATATCGCGAACCTTATCACGTTCCTGGTGCAAAAGCTTATAGGGACGATATACCAAGAGGCGTGTGCTGCTTAACTCGTTTGCATTTCCGTGACATCGGTACACCCTAGTTCAGTCAAGTCAGAAACAGAACAGTGCTGGTAACTATAACTTTTAACTATCGCGTTTCATTATTATTATAAAATTACTATTAAAATAAAGGTAAATAAAATGCGCGTTAATATCCCGTTAATATAATATTTATAATAGTGCTGGTAACGTAGCAATAATTGAAAAAGCTTGTTCTTATCTTGTACATTTACTATTAAGTTACAATATTTTTAAGTTTATACTTTAATTTTAAAGTTTCTACTTACGAAGTTTACATGTATTTTACTTTATTATTGTGTTCTTAACTAAACCTTTACTTTTTACGATTTTTAATTTACTTTTAGTTTCCTTGATTTGAAGTCAGGAGCATGTACGAGCTTACTCGACACTATTTGTAATGTTTACTAACCTACATTGAAAACTAAGTACTCTTGCGAAATACTACACATCTTAGGTATTTGTGTACTTCATAAAAACGCTTAATTGATATATTAAATGTGAATACAATAAACATCTTTGGTAACGGACACGTTTTACTTCACATCCCGTTTCCAACCTTATTGTGTTAGTGACAACTACTACGAATCACTCCACAATCTAAGTGTAAGGACACTACCCTTACACTCCTAACTTTACTTGCTGTTCATCAATTCACTAATAGTTCTTACCTCACATTGTTTTGCCTCCGGTATGATATCAGTAACCCTCATAACTACGTTTATCTTTTCAGCGCGCGGAAATACGAAATTCTCTTGTAGCAAACATGGTATAGAACACGGAATTACAGTAACGCACAAAAACCTCTTTTTTTTTTACTACATAAATTACCGCCAAGTACTACAAACTGTTCATTAAGTTTACCTACAATTTTTCTTTCCAAGAGGAAGTTTCCACTAAACTGAAATTCCGTTATGGATTTCACACTAGCTGATCCGTACATCAGAGAAAAACCCTACCAGCCTTACCCTAATTGGACGCTTCTCATCTTCAAAGCAATCACAACGAGTCTCTGTACCAACATTAATGAACCACAACTTCGTAGTCTTTAACAGCCAATATAATAATACGAGGTTGTTAAGAATATGACTGCCTAACTAACTGTCAAGCAACCCATCGTCAACCACCTTGCAACCAACTGTAGCAACAACACCGTCATTTGACAAAGTTATTGTCCTCGACCCTAAAGACTGAACCCCTTTTAAAAGCAAAATAATCCAGTGCTAGGTATGTTACATTTACGACCACCTTCATTATTATGTTAATTTTAATTAGTATTCTTATTCCTAATATAGAACTGATACGAATGCTCTTTATTACTAAGCAAAAACTGCAGCAACCGATCGGGCTCTGTATAGTCGACAACGTTTCGGCTATCAGTTATGACAAAAATTCCATCATAATTCAAAGGTTCGTTACTTAAAGTTAATGCGTGAGATTGACGTCATTGGTTGACCTCAGTAAAACTATGCTTAGATTAAAAATGCAATCTATTTTCGCCTTTCAAATAAACATAATAAATAATAATATCTATTAACAAAACACAATTGTCACTATATTAAAACTGTAGAGTTTTTAAGTGAAAAACCATAAAATAATTAAAAACTAAAGTCAACTTATTACTTGTGACATAACTATCTTGTCATTTTAGAAAAACTGAAAATGTTAATGAACTCAAATATTGGCTGGTAAGCCACCCAATTGTTGTGTTATAATTAGATTACTAAAATTTTAAAAGGAAATGCATGTCAATGACGTCACGCAAGAAATGATAGGGATAGACATAGAAGGAAGAAAGAGAGAAATCCATTAGAATAAAACGTGTTACCGAAAATATACTCTAGTAACAGTCAATAAAGTTGACCTTACTATTTTATTTTATACTATTTAACGACTATTTGCTAATATAATAAAACTGATATGTCAAAGCAACGTCATACTTTTGCTACTTTCTTGTTGTACGATATTGAACCAAATTGATTTGTAATATGCTACCATTTACTCTAAGGGTGGTAAAGCTAAAATGTTGTCGAGTATACAACGCAATGCAAAGTTGTCGAGTATACAACGCAATGCTGTACTTGATTTAACTGTTCTGTCACTGAAACCATGTGTAATACAAACTACAGCGCGCCTGCCCGTGATTTCACATTAATTAATAAAAGCTAGTTTCTCATAATAATAATTTTCGATCGGCTCATTATATTTTTAACGTTTCAACATGTCCTCCAAGGACTGACCACAATCATAGTACAAATATATTATTATACAGTAATTCGACTTCATAGAAACTGATTAAACGCAAAGATCGCGGTGGGGAACAGTCGCGCGACTGTGCCACAGTAACGAGAGGGGACGGTGTTTTATAATTTGGAACTAAAACTATAATTAATTTGTCAATTTCATACGAACATGGCCGATATCAAGACAGGTAGGTCTACCGAATGACTTAGGTACCTACTTAATATTATAATATAGTATTTTATTTATATCACAAACATGGTGGATATAAAAACAAACATAAACATGTTTCTTTAAATTAAACTTATCAATTATAAAACGTTTGTTTTTAGAGCACTTCCTATTGATTTAAATATAAAATAGAAAAAATAAAAAGTATAAATTCACAATTACAAAACTAAACGGAAACACAAAGTAGGTAAATGTAATTAAAAAGCCGGAGGTGGGCAGCCCTATCGCATGTTCACGTACCGCGCAGCCGTAGGCATTGTATAGAGAAATTTATTATTTTGGCGTCCCAACCGTAGACAGAGGCATACTTGTTTACTTTTCTAATCCATACATACATTTTATTAGAACGGTCAAACTCAGACAATTTTTTTTTTTTTTTAACTAAGTTTATTCACGGAATTTATACTCTGTTCTGACACGGTTGCGACGTACAATTATTTCTGTATTAGATGTATATAATGGGCTACATGACCTTGAGCGTTGCCTAGAACTGGCATCGCGGTTTCGGCGATCCTCTCGACGCTGGCTGCCTCGCTGGTCGCCGCACTCGCGTCGCTGATCGATGATCTCCCGGCGCTGATGATGCTCGCTGCGCCTGGAACGTGCCTCCAACTCACGCTCCTCCAAATCAAGCTCCCTTTCACGCCTTAAGTCTTCTTCACGCCGGTATATGTTGGTACTGCGCCGTGTATCCCGGCGAGGTAAGTGACTACGTGGCCGACTTCGCCTAGTAGCGACGTCTTCAGCTCGGCTTTGACTCAGCGTGCCTCCATCTCACCATTTCTACCGGCCAGGTTACGTTCCCGAGTTTGCATGGTGACTCGGAAGACTCTCTTCACGCTCCATAATCCCGGAAACATAATAAACCAGTTTGAGCTATCTTAGCAATGACTATGTTTTAATTTATACATAAAAAAAAATTAAATGTTAATTATCTCGAAAACGGCGCGTCCTAGCTCAAAATGGACCCAAAATTTAGCCCCCTTAGGAACCCCATAGTCGTAACAAGTATTACGAAATCCGACTTTAATTTGGCCTTTACCATATTCAAAGTCAAATATCAAATGGCTTCCTATTCTATCAGAATTTCAATTGTCGTACCTTACAATCGTTAAGAATTCGGTTACATTAACTCTTAGCTGTCAAATTGTCACACCATAGGTCTTTTCATGTAATCTTCTCCATTAGGAAATATCCTACTTTACCTTTATTTTATCATTTAACTTTATTTTTAACAAAATGTTTAAGGACCAGAATACCACTTTTGGTTAAAAATTAAATTTAAAAAGTTAACTTTCAGTTAAATTAAATTGTATGTTACGACAATTGACCGGTTATAAGGAAACTTAAAGGAGACAAACAGTTCATAAGAGAATTGTACCCACAAAGTCGGGTCATTCTTTTAAAATAATAATTAGTCCATTACAATTACTGGCAAAGTGAACTTGTAGGACAATGTCTTGTACGTTATGAGATTACTTGACAGTTGGCCTAGCTGTTTTAATAGTAGAAGCATTTACTTCCCATGTATCATTGCAAATGAATTGAAAACTATTTAACTACCCACAAAAAATTAATATTAATATTATCATAAGGCCGATTTATAGAAATTAGAGTCCCGTTATCTATCTAAACGCTTTTTCTTTTAAAGCGATATAACAAGCATAAATCAATCAGTTAATCATTTCAAAATTAATGGTACTTACCCACTTCTGAAGTGTAAAACAGAAACTCTTAAATAAAACTTCGGCTTGTAGTTGATGCTATATTTTATTCGAATCGACAAGGAGGTACTTTACTTTAAATAATTATACTTGTATTATTATAACACGACCATCAGCTATGAACGTCCAACCGAGACTGCCCTGAGTCGACCCGCCGGCGCTCGTCACGATTCCTACTCTGTCGGTGTTGCCAAGTAAATAAATGTCACTCGATATAAATTGAATCGATTCAAATTATTTTATTTATCGATTATTTAACGTTTATTAATTTAATTATAATTCTTAAATAAAAGAACCTTACAATATATAATGGCTAGTTAATGTGATTAATTCTTCGACATTTATCACTTTATCTAAATTGAGTAGCCCTTATACATAATGGCTAGTTATTATGTATAATATTCATATTTATTACTTTGGCTGTAACATATATATATATAATAGAAAATATTTAATAAAGCTGGCGTTTATTGACAGTTGGCTGCATGTATTATCTTTATCTATGGTTGGCTGGCACAAATATACATAAGGGCGCCTTCACAGTAGCGTTCGTCTAGCGTAGGCGTTTGATGAACGTATGCGCAACGCAGAGGCTGCGACTACGCAGTGCAGTCCTCGCGTCTTTAGTCAATGGTAAATGAATACGCTGCGTTAACGCCGCAGGTCCGTGGGGTAGCACAACGTTCAATTGGCTCAAGAGAAAGCGCTGCAACAACGCGACGTCAACGCTGTACTGTCAATGCGTTCATCGAACGCCTACGCTGGACAAACGCTAGTGTGAAGGCGATCTTATGGTTAAAAGTTTAAAACTATTCGTTACTTTACTTTAGTTATCTTACAATATTTTAACAAATAATAAAATAATATGAAAATTAACTTTTTTTATATTCATACAGAAGTTTTTTTTAATTTTTTCGATGGTACACTTAATCCATTATTGCTTTTATCATTGGGTTAGACCTTCCTTTAGATTACTTTACTCTGTGGGTTAGACGTTAGTTGCCCATCGTTACGCTTGTGTCAGAAATTCAAACAAAACCTTCGCTGTTTGACTTTGCTCTGCTGTAAACAAACTGCAAGCGAATTCAATTATGTAAATATTATTACTGAAAACGAAATAATTTAACAAGAAGATTTTTGGGGCCACTGACAATATGTGATATTACGTGTATTACCTAAATATCTGTGCTATTTATTCACAAATCAGGATTATTTTTTTCTTGTTTCTGTACGATATTGATAAATAAAAGTAAAGCACTGTGCTTTTCGTAAAAATGGGTGAACCGTATTTTACGTTAAAACGAAAATTAGAAGATCTCGGTTATAATAATACATTACCAGTAGAAGCAGTGCCTTTGGTAGAATGTGTGTTAGCAGACCTTTTACAAACTACTCGAAGCCTTCAACATTATATGGATTTATCCAAGGAAGCATTAATGCAACGTGATTCTCTTATGATGGAAGCAGAGCCCTACAAATGTGATAATGCTAAATTAATACAAGAAAACAATCAACTGCATAAAGAAATTATCAAATTACGTGAGGATAATCTCAAAAGTTCAAAAGAATATAAAAGGAAGCTCAAAAATTTGGCTGAAGAACTAGGAAAAAAAGACACAAATATTACTAAACTACAACATGAAATTAGAGACTTAAGTTTAAGAGGATTATGTGCAGACACATTAAGCTCTCGAAGTAAAAATAAGAAACCAGGTGGTAATACCAATGCAAATAAAATATGTTCCTTTAACAGCAGAAGTAAATCACCTAATGAGAAAGATCTATCAGAATTACGAAACAAAATTCACTTATTGGAGGAAAAAAATGAAGCCTACTGTGATGAAATTGTAATATTGAAAAACCAAATAGAACACAGGGAAAATGAAATTATAAGGCTTAACATGTTACTAGAAGGTGGCCGACCTTTGGCCGCTATAAGCAAAGATTGCTGTAACATTAGTTCAAGTGAAAGAGTACAAAAAATGTTAAAAGACATTTATGAACTGGAAACTGCAAACGCAAACATGAAAAAAGAAATTGACACTAGTTTAGAGAAACAACATGAAGCTATGCTCAGAGCCCTACACCTTGCTGACAAAAATAAAAGTCTGCAGGAAGAACTCCAGAAGGTGGATAGATTAGCATTAAAAGTTGAAGAAGATTGTAACAGAAAATTGAATGGGATGACATCTGAAATGAATTTTTTGCAAACTAGGATAGAAGGACTGACACTGAAAAATTCCGAATTAGAAAAATTACTATCAAACTCCCAATCAAATGTTAATTCACCTCATATAAATAAACTACAGGAATCATTAACTGCAGCTTCTAAAGAAAATGATGCTTTGAATAAAGAGATAAAAGACTTAGTGGAATTAAATAAGAGTTTACAAGAAAAAATATTACTTTTGTCACAAATGAATAAAAAGTTTAGTGATGAAGCAGATTATGCAGAAGATAAATTTAAATATCTAACCAAAACTGAACTGCAAAATTTATTAGAAAAAGAGAGACTAAAATATGAAGTTCATGTAACAACAGTACAAGACAAAATGTCAGAGGTCATGAATAGTTTTAATAAGCATATGACCAAATGTAAAGAAAGTAGCCCTAAAAGTCAAAGGACCCCTGAAAATGTACTAATGAGAGATTTACATACTAGATTATGTGAAAGCGAACAAAAAATCTTGATGTTAAAGAAACAAAATGATGAACTATCTATGAGAAAGACTTATGTCCAAGAGAACAACAAACAAAATTATAAAGATGTAATAAGTCAACTCAATGTTGAAAATGCTGAACTATCAAAAGAAAACATAGCACTAAGTCAGCAATTGAGTCAATATAAAAATCTAAATACAGTTAAACACAATGATAGGGGTGATTATTACAAAAACGAAGTTCAGCAACTCAAAGAGAAGGTAGTTAAATTAACAAATGAAATACAATTGTTAATTAAAGACAAACATGAGTATAACCATAGATATAAAGAAACATTAGAAATGACAGAAAATTTGAAAAGAGATCTAGCATTTAAACAAAGAACAATCGAACAACTAGAAGAAGAAAATTGTTCATATAAAATGACCAACAGAAATGGAAAGGCTTCCACTGAGCATCTCAAGGATGAATGTAGATTTTTGAGAGAACAGTTAAAAAAAATGCAAGCAGACTTTATCAGAGAGAAAACAATGGCAAGTCAAATAAAAAATATACAGGTAGAAACAGAAAGAAGTAGTAATGAGTTACAAAATGAATTGATAGGCTGCCAAAAGCGAGTCAGTCTGTCTAAAGACACCATTGAATCCCTACAAAGAAAGATTAAAGATTTACAATCTGAAATTGCAACTTTAAGACATGATAAGGCTAATCTTGTCGATAATATTAGAAAAGTTGACCAAGAAAGAGACAAAGTGGTAATAGAATTGGACAACAAGACAGAAAGTATAAGTATGCTAGAGGAAAAGCTTAAATCTCAATCATATGACCTGAATAAATTAGAACAAATGGTTTCTGATTTGAGACGACAATTAACTGTAAATAAAGTTAGTGAACATAAATTAGTTGATCATGAGACTCAAATATCTTTTCTAAATGGTGAGATTTCAAGACTTAAACAACAGTTGGATTCTGCTATAGTTGAAAATAAACACTTGCAAAATAGTTTAGGTGATGCCAATGGCACATTAAAGATTACAAGGATTGAGTATGACAAGACCAAAAAAGAAGTAGATACATTAAAGCAGCAGTTACAGCACTATGTTGCTGAAATTAGAAGAATTGAAGAGCTGCTCTCACAGAAGGAGGCAGAAAGATCTGATATGTTGGAACACTTTGCTAGTTTATCTGTAGAGGCGAATATACTGGAAAACACAAATCATTCTCTAGAAAGTGAATCTGCATCAAAGTCGGTACAAATGCAGACTTACGTAACTAAGATTCAAAGCTTAGAAGAGAAATTAATTGATAAAGAAAATATTATAGAAAGTCAATCCTCACGCATAGCATCATTAAATTGCAAGATAAGTAAATTAGAAAGTGAAGTGAAACTTATGGCAGAGGAAAAAATTGTCCTTGAACAAAATATATCATACTTAAAACAAATGTGTAATAATATACAAGAAGATCATTCCAATAATCTAAAAGGTATGGGAGATGTAGATGCAGAATTTAAAACTTATGAATCCAGAATAAAAAGTCTGACAAATACAAAAGCCAAATTGCAATTAGAGAAAGATGAAGTGAAAGAAAATTTGGAAACTACAGAAAAATTGTTATCAAATGCTAGACACGAAATTGTAGAGCTGAAATTGGCGCTACAAGATGCAACTGCTGAAACTAAATCATTACAAGAAAGTATTAATAGGTTGAGTAGGACAGACCCCGAAATACATGAGGTGAATTATATTATATTTTTAACTTTTAAAATTGTGTAATATTTTAAAACACATAATATTATATTTTTTTTATCTTTTCCAGGAAACATTGACTAATCCAGATTTCATTTTACCACTCGCTCTGGATGAGATTCGTGAAGCAAGTCATGAGGATGATGATGAAGGGTCCTATTACCTTAGAACCCACAAAAGTTATTCCAAATACTCCCACAGTGGTACCCTGTAAGACTAGGTGTAAGGATTTTTAAAAGACATAAGTTTATTCCATCTTTGTTACATTGCCTAAACAGGTTGAATATGAAATACTTAGTACTGTTTGGTGGAATCAACCATTGTCAAGGACTTTTTATACGCATTTATGTATTCCTCAATATTAATCCTGCAGGATACTTTTAGGTAAAGATGCTAATAAAAGTATACTATACCAAAACCTGAATTGTTACCAAACAATTTGGTTCTAACATTTATTGGTTTCTCATTTTGGAAATTGGATTTAATATTGAGTGTACTGTATTTCCTAGACTTCACCTATTGGAGATTATAATAAAATATGTTTTATGTATTTTAATGATGAAGTGCTTTATTGAATGTAGCAGATTTGTTAAAAAAATTATGAAAGGATAGTATATTTTTTTAATGCAATTGTAAGTTGTTTTACTAGTTTACTGTAGATGGCGTTGTATGTACCTTTTAATTATTGTTGCATAGTAACTAAAAAAAGTTAATAATAAATTACCATTGGACCAAGTACTTCATTACATTTACTTGAAGTCTAGATTTGTTAATATTTTTACTATTCTTGATTCTTATAGCTGCATGTTATCAGCCCTAATAAAATATGGTAAAAGGAATTGAAAAAAAAAATACAAAACCACTTTCGAGGATGACATATATCTGGCGAAATTATTGAGTAATTAATAATGTTTGCTCTTACAGTCTTGAGTTGGTGTAAATTAGTACCATTGTAGTATAGAGTTGCAAGCCCATGTTCTGGCTTGTTTGACTCATGTTCATTATTACATATTTGTAACCACTGAAGTCAAGATAGATCTGTAACTCATAACAATTAAGTTACAGGACTACTTCAGTGGCAGACGAAAAACTAGGCCTAGGTTAGGTACTGATAGTCAGGCAGATTGGTGGTAGAGGTTTTGTTACAATTACTTATTCCTTCCATTGGTTTTCTAGAGGTATCTAATTTTTGCTATTGTACCACAAGGACAAATACAGGGATACTTTGAAAGTACTATTGTAAGTAATTTAATTTACTGCAATGCTGTAATTCCAGAAGTGACCTTAATATTATCTAAATTCTTGGTTATGGGCTGTTTGTAATTAAATATCATCTTGATGGGTTAAACCCTTTCTATGTTATGTCTATTTAAATGAAATGTAATGTATTGAAGTAAAAGTTTATGTTGTTAATTTATACAAATAAAAGAAAATAAAATATCCAAATGTTTTATTTTTCACTGAATAAATATTCATGTGTGGAAAATGTTAAGTGATTTTCCAATATTCCTCTACAATATGTCTATGTACAACATAATAACATTAGCATTGCATATTAAAATTACCTTGCACCTACATTAAAATAGTGATAATTTTTTTTATACAATATGTACTTAAAAAGATGGCATGTTGCATCAAAGTTCTGTAGATTTGTTCTACCATAAGCTTATATTTTATTAATAAATAATAAAAGGTGCTTTATAAACCATAACCAAAATTATGACCCCTTTAATAGATAGCAAACACCAAAAACCTAACAGAATCTCAACATTGAAGAAAATAATAATACACATTTTATGAAACTTGATAAAATCAACATTACATTAAGTACCTATGTCAGGTTTTAGGTTTAAATAATGTCCAGGTCTGCATTCTTTAACAAAAACAAAAAACTACCACTATAAGAATATAGGTATTTCACCTTACCACTAAAATAATCCAACTAACATGATTGTGTTAACCCAATAAAAATATTTTTATAACAGGTATCTTGTCATTAAATGAACCTAATAGATCTTAATCCTCATTTATGTGCACATTATATTAAGAAAATAAAGGTTTAAATCTTATATAGTGATAATAAAATGTTAAAATACAAACAATTCTTAAATATATTATTGCAGGAAACAAAGAGGTGCTTGATTAAAACTGCTTAAAATTAAACTTTTCAGTCAAGACAGACCTTTCACATGGTGTTTTTTATATCAAAATTGTTATAGGTTCTATACAAATCAATAAAAGTTGAATAAAATTAAAATATGTGAGGCATTAGTCAGGGGTGAGCCAGCAAATAGTACAAGAAAGCAGATTTTATTAAACTTAATTTTCCCCTCAGGCAACACATATAGACAATATTTTTTTTTTATAAAATAATTATATTTGTGCAACATACCTTAAGTAATAATAAAATAATTATTTTTATACATAGAATTATCACGCAAACATTTTTGTACACAGATGACAAGGTTCATTACTGTTTCGGTGGGCCTAATCATATTGATTAAATAATCATGAGCAATTTTAGAAAAAAAATGTACAGTCATTATGGACAGTAAATTAATAATATTTGTCCTAAATAAAGTTAAAGTACATACTTGGAATGCTAAAAATTATTATGGACAGGTATACAAACATTGGTCAAAATTCGTGAAACTACTTTTAAGGATAGTTTGAGGCTGTTTAAAGTAGACAGATAGGAATATCTACTAGTACTTACATAGGAGAGATAATAAACAGTTAAACCATCTATGCCCCAAGATAGAAAATCTTTTTACATTTAATGCACAAGATTTAAGTACACATTTATTTGCCCTGCTCATATTAAATTGTGATTTGTTTTTACTAGAACCTGATTTCACAATTATTTCTTATTTCTATTGAGTAGAAATTTTAGGGGACCACTAAAATATGTATATGTGGCTTGGAGGTGACAAAGGATACTTTATAGAATAATATGTATTAAATATATTATGGTTTAACTAGGCACTGCACTGTCTCCTTTATAATGAGACTGAGATTAAAAAGTATTGCTGTGTAACTTGATTATACATTTATCTACAAGCTTCTATAATTTTATCACAAGAGATTAAATATTGCAATGATTTTTAATTACTGTTAATTATATTTTGGATATTGAAGTAGAAAATCTAATTCTACCTGTATGATTTTGATTGAAATATCAGTCATTATAAGTAGGCACATATTTACAATTTTTAATTAATATTATATACATTTACATGATTAAATTTATTACATTTTTATATTCATTTTGCAATTTTTTTCAATATAAATACAAATTAAGCACATTGTTTATTTTATTTAGCTATACATAGAATGTATTTTCATCAAGTTTAAAGTTATATACATACCTAGTCTAGTGAGTATTTACTATTGGGACTACACAATGACATGTAAGTTTATATACTACAAAAGGTAATAATGCATTTAACACCATTCAGCACCTTCCCTTACAATACATTCCCATTATAATAATCCTATGATAATTGACTCAGAATTATTCAATATTTATTTATAAATTTACACCACTTTAGTTAGCTATAGGTACATTTTTATTACAAAGTAGCCAAAATTCTTGTGAAACCCATACCTGCTCCTAATACAGTTTGTCCAATTCCCCATATCATAGCATGTATAGGCGGCATTGTTAAGTCGGCAGCTCTGTATATGAAAGCGACAGCAGCACTTGTAGCTACACCAGAAGTCACTGGACTAACAACACCCATAACAATCAGTAAAACTGGAAAAAACTTTCCATATTTATGTTTTCTTAAAGTTCCGAAAGCGACAAGTGCTGCACAGGTATGCACAAACACTGATGAAAATAATGACCACAGAAACACAGGGTACCACATCTCACCAAAAGTATCTAAAGGATCACCAGGAGTCAATTTTAATATATCTACGAATGAATCGAATTCTGATACTTGAAACTCTGACAACATGTCATACATGTTGTCCTTCGGTGTTTAAAGCACACAGGCATCGGGGCAGTTTAATTTTCGGAAAATTTCTCAGGAAACAATACAATGTAACTTCTTTTCTGATAATAGTCCTCTTAAATTGAATAATTATAGGTACCACTATTTATATTTATCATCGTATTGTCAATGCCTAGAAATAATCAACTATATTACTATTTTTTATGATTGTTTATTGAGTTAAAAATAATAAAAATACAATTACAATTCCATCCGACTAAAATATCGGTGGTGACATTTTGTTTAATTTGACATTTCGATTTTTTTATGATCTAAACTTTATGACTAAAGTAAGAAATAAATTGATTCTGACATGGGTTGGTTCACACGGCACACCTCCGCAGATGGTAAAGAATTTTTCCTGTTTTTTTACTTTCAT
Source organism: Schrankia costaestrigalis (assembly GCA_905475405.1). NCBI lineage: Eukaryota > Metazoa > Arthropoda > Insecta > Lepidoptera > Erebidae > Schrankia > Schrankia costaestrigalis. The sequence continues at coordinate 12,454,383 of FR997838.1, forward strand.
AGGATTTGTTTACTTTTTACCAGGTTTGACACGCTTCACCATGTACCTGTTTAATTTATTTTAACTTATTAGAATGAATGAACTCTCTTTAAATGAACTATTTTCTTGTTACGGATACCACACTACTAACAGTCCTTCTTGATGAAGATTCTGGGATTATTGGTAATAGAAGTGAATAGCGGAATTTCTAAATTTCATAACCGTTATTGAAATATTTGCAGAAAAGATTATTTTAAAGTTAATAACAATAATGTTATATTAATTTATCATGATTAAAATATAAATCTTGTAGTACTAGTATGTACTCTATACTATTTTATACTCTGTCCACTGATTCGCGTTTGGTGACTGAAATGAAGATAGCTACATGATAGCTACAGTCCGGGAAAGGCTGTGTGATACTGTTGTAAATTGTGTGTTTCTATTGATAAAGACGTGTTTTAATTACTATTTAAGTGCAGGTTGTTATTATTTGTCGCAAAAATTTAATAAAACATCTGAAACGCAAACTTCCTGCAGTACTTTAACTGATGTAAGTATTCTTATTTCTTAAATCATTGACATGAAGTTGGGTGTTGTGATGTGATGTGTGTGAAGTATGAAGATTGACATGACAGTAGAAACGAACGAACGAACATTGTGTTGTGATAACCTAAAACCTAAATTTTGAGTGTGGTCTGTGTTTAACGTAGATATTTATTATTGAATTGTATTGTACTAAATATAATACTTAAAAATGGGAAAAGTTCGTTCGGCCCCGGGTGCCCCCCGTAAACAGGGTTTCAATAAAGGAGCACATTCGATGAACCCAGATCGTCCAACAGAAGGATTAAAAGGAGTCGCAAAACCCAGAACTAAAGGCACTATCAAACGACTGCAAATGTACAGAAATTTTAAAGCAAAGCGTGACAAAACTGGTAAAATTTTAACCCCTGCCCCATTTCAAGGTTGGTTGCCTTCTGGCACTCAAGCTCGCGTAGAACCTAACCAAAAATGGTTCGGAAACTCCCGTGTTATATCACAAAATGCTTTGCAAAAATTTCAAGATGAATTTGGAGCTGCTGTCAGAAATCCATATCAAGTTATTATGAAACCTACAAACTTGCCAATCTCTCTATTGAATGAAACAGCAAAGAATGCAAGAGTACACCTGCTAGACACAGAAGGATTCGACAAAACATTTGGTCCCAAGAAGCAAAGAAAGCGAGTCAATTTAAAGTTTAGTGATTTAGATTCAATGTCAAAAGCTGTCGAGGAAACTACTGAGAACTATGATGAAACCAAAGACATTGACAGAGTTCGTGAAGATACTGGTGAAAAAGAAGGACAAAGAGACTGGGTGTTTGGTGCTGGAATGAGTAAAAGAATTTGGAATGAATTGTACAAAGTTATTGATTCATCAGATGTACTTTTGCAAGTTTTGGATGCCCGAGACCCTATGGGTACCAGGTGTCCATATGTAGAGAAGTTTCTTAAAGATGAAAAGAGACACAAACATCTCATATTTATTTTGAACAAGGTTGATTTAGTGCCAAATTGGGTAACACAACGATGGGTAGCTATTCTTAGTGCTGAATACCCAACAGTAGCTTTCCATGCTTCTATGACACACCCATTTGGAAAAGGCTCCTTAATTAATCTTTTACGTCAATTTGCCAAATTGCACATTGATAAAAAGCAAATTAGTGTTGGTTTGATTGGTTATCCAAATGTTGGCAAGTCTTCAGTCATCAATACTTTAAGAGCTAAGAAGGTTTGCAAGGTTGCTCCTATTGCTGGTGAGACAAAAGTGTGGCAATATATAACCCTAATGAGGAGAATATTCCTCATTGATTGTCCAGGTATTGTATACCCATCTGCAGAGACAGATACAGAGAAAGTCCTCAAAGGTGTTGTAAGGGTTGAGTTGGTACAAAATCCAGAAGACTACATAGAAACAGTTATTAAAAGAGTCAGAAAAGAGTACTTAGTTAAAACATATAGAGTTGATGCTTGGGACACTCCTACAGAGTTTTTAGAAAAACTCGCTGCTCGTACAGGAAAGCTTTTAAAGAAAGGGGAACCAAATATTAGTCAAGTTGCTAGAATGGTTCTGAATGATTGGCAAAGAGGCAAACTTCCGTTCTATGTAGCACCAGAAGGTTTTGAAGTACCTTTGACTCACCTGCAGCAAGAAGAGGGTAGTAAGGAAAATGAAACTCCTAAAGAAACAGAAGACAATGCAGTTGAAGTTGATAACTCAACAAGTGAAAAGAGTAAAGAGGATGACAATAAATCTGACAAACCTATTTATATTAATAAATTGATAGTGGCACAAGATTTTGCTAAAATTAGGGTTGGTTTACAGTTTGATAATGATGATGATGTCAAACCTCTTGACAAGATTGACATTCCAAAAGAACTGGAAGGTATTGATGATGAAACTACAGAAAATTATGAATCTAAAAGTGTCATTGAAGAGAATACAAATGAGGACCCTGATTCTTCTGATATAAGTGATTTTTACAGTGATGATGATAATAAATGTAGCGATGTTGAAGATCACTTAACTAATGATGCTGAAACTGTCAAAGACCTTAAACGAAAGAAACTTGAAGCAGCAAGCGGAGAGTTCACTGTTGAAGAGGTTGAACAGAGTGCAAAGAGAAAGAAGCCTGCTGGAGAATATAAGATGACTGCTAAGAAAAGGAGGGCTATCGAAAGAGCTCAAAAACGCACTAAAACAGGCAGTAACTTTTATGAAGTGTCCAATGTTAAAAACAGAAATAGAAATAAGAAAATACCTGTTTGAAATTAATAAAATAAAACTGTGCTGTTTAAATTTAATCTTTTATTTTACTAATCATCATCATAACAGCCCATTAATGTCCTACTGCAGGGACGGGCCTCCTCCCATGACGGAGGTATACTTGGCTTACTATTCTTACTCTGTCACCATTTCATATAATATAGCATAGTACAGTATTATGTATTCACACAATGTTCCAAAAAATGAGCATTGTTACATGTTTGTAGGTTCAGTAATTAAAACATTATTTTACAATTAAGATTTCTTGGTAGTACCTACTTATTGTAATTTCATAAAACATAGGCTTACATTTAAAATTAGCTGTTCAGCGCTGCCCAGGTGACTGCTGTCACTGACATTTTAACTAGAGTGCATATTTTTATAGAATACAGGTTAGTCTTCTGCCATTTCCACAACATTTTTTTTCCAAATAGGTACCACAATTTAACCCTTAATAGGGCAAAGGGAACTATATTACCACCTCATTAGCAACTCTAACGACCTTGTAATAAAGGTCAAAAACAATGAAAAAACTAAGTTACTTGTGCCCGTTTAAGGGTTAAAGAATGCTGACCCTTTTATCATGTGGGACTTATAACAGGGAGCAGGAGAGAAAGAGGTTCAACTGTTTTGTGTGTTTTGTGCCTAAAGAAATAGTAAACTCTGCTTTAAACTGGGTGAGATTCATAATAACTTGTGACATGGTATAGTAACTATAGTAACAATTACTTTTTGTAATAGTTTGTATGTTTACTATACCATGCCTAATCTCAAAGGACAAATTAGGGTACTTAGTTATTCTGAAACAACATGCATGTATGAAGATATTATAGGTATACCTTTGCTGTACTTGCTGTTACCCCGCGACTTCTTTACGAAAAGTTAATTTAAGTAGGTAACATTTTCGTTTTTATTTTATTCTCCAGAATTTTATGTTTTTCAAAAAATTATGAAAGTTATACCTAGTGTAAGCAATCTATCCGTGAAAGTTCCTTTGAAACGGTACATATAGCCATTTTAGAGATTACCCAGAACAAACAGACAAACAATAAAACAAAAACAAAGGTATACCATTTAACAACTTCTAAACCTCGTAGTTTATGGATTAAGCTGGAAAAAGAGATGACTGTGTGGTAGCTGGCATGAGATGAACTAAGAGTTCTTATGTTTTCGCAACAAAATAGTCTGAATGTTATCTAAGTCCTTGAGTTATGAAGCAAAGCTAGGAATGTGATACATATTTTTATTGTTTGTACATCTACAGAGTTATAACTCTTAACCCTTTCATAGTGCCGCCAGCAGACACAATAGTAAAACAATGCACGTGTACCACATATGGTACACTGCACTGGGAACGTGTTAATAATAGTAGTATTATTATACCTAATTGTAATTTCGTATTTCAGATGTCGTCAGGCAGCGAGAGCGATGATGATTACGTACCCGGGGAGCCAGAAAAATTATCTGAAGAGGAGTCTGCAAATGAGGAGACAGACAAACAATATGAAAACGAAAAAGAGAAGATACTACAAAAGCGTAAGTTAGCGCAAGAAAGTAAAGGCAAAAAGAAACGGAAAACAAGAAATGGTGTCACTGAAATACCTGATTCTCCAGAAAGAGTTATAGAAGAAATTGAACCGCCAGCAAATCCTGAAGAAGAAAAGAAAAAGGAAGATGATTTGTGGGCAAAGTTTCTAGAAGGGACCGACACCAAACCTAAAGCTGTTGCGAAAGAGACAGTTTCTATTGCATTCTCTAAACCCACAGCAAATAAAGTAGACCCTCCCAAGAAAGAAACCTCATCGAATGACGACAAAGCTAGAGAACAAAGAATTTTCGAATTCGCAGGTGAAACGATTGTTGTGGAAAATAATAAAATTAAAGAAAAAATTAAGACATCGGAAAGCCCTGCATCAGGTATACTTTATATTTTATATATATTTCTTCTTTTTTAATGATAGCTTAATGTAGTGACTTAAGGTTTAGATCTTAGTCTTAGAGGATTTAACATTCTCATGTTTATGACACATTGTGCACTGCGTTTGGCTCTTTAACACGTTCCCTGTCCCATGAGCCATATATGGTACATGTGCATTGTTTTACTATTGTGTCTGCTGGCGGAACTGTGAAAACTGCCCTCTTCTCAGGCAAAAGACGTCCACTGCTAAGCAAAGGCCTTATTCAAACAGTCTAACTTTCTCAGTACAGTGCCTCTCTCATCTATTGGTTGCCCGTAAATTGATCAGACTATTTTACCAGATTGTCGGTTCACATTGCAAGGAGTCCACTTTGCGTCTTTTGTTCATTGAGGTAATATGTACTACGTACTAGAGATGACATCCCGAACAAAATTTTTGCTCCATTAATTGAGGTGCATGCACCTCAGTTGTCTCAGTCGACATTTGAACCTAGTAGCGTGAAGACATATTTACCATAGATCAACAAAATAAACATCCACAGACAGATCTTTTACTATTGTACCTAATCTGTATTGGACTTTCAGTATATTAAAGATATTTATAATAACTCATTAAGCTATTGTATTGTCAGAATACATTTTTCGTTCATCTTGAAAGTTAGTCAATATAATATAATAGAACTATATAAGTTCCATAAGAAGTATTATTATTGTATTATAATACATATAGAATAATTTAAAGAAATTGAACAAAAATCACATTTAATTTACTTGGGTGAATTCCCACTTGTAATTAAAAAAAAAAAAAATATTAATTTATACGTATTGAATTAGGCACAAATCTATAGGCAGACCGTTTAACTCAGACCCCGCCTGCGGTAATAGGGGTGCGCGGGGGGCGAGGACAAAGGAGAGAGCGATCTCTTGATTTTTTGGCAAAACTGCGCCATCTAGAGGCTGTGTCCCGAACTATATCACATCACAACACAGCTCTAATTTTTAGCTAGCTTATTTTTATGAAATAAAAAGAAGGAAAAATTGAAATTATACCATAAACCAATCGAAATACCTGGAGAGGTTTTTTTATTTTTCTGGTCAAGCTTTAAATTGTGTAATAATTTAGATTGCATATTTTCTCTAAGAAAGTACGAGATTTAGTGGCAAGATGACGCCACCATCTTTGACATTGGTAAATTGTATAGAAGACGGACTAAGATACCGCACTAGTGTCATACTGACATACTGACTAGATGTCCGTTATGGTAGCGTAAATAGTATAAGAATTAAAAAAAACTTTTAGTACATATTGTTCTTATTATCTGTAAATATTTTCTAAGACTGATTATTTAAAATTAATATGTTTAAATCATACCTGTTTTAATGTAAATTATTGTAATTACACCAAATGTGATTATACTGTGATTTTAATATATAACTAATGATTGTACTTTGTTATTATTTGTAAATATTTTCTAAGACTTTAGTTATAATTATATACTTTAAATCAGCCATTCTTAATCTAAAGAATAGGTTCTTTTAATTATTGTACAAAGGATTGTTAAGGATATTTCTTAAATAACAAATATATTTATTTGTAGATTCTTTAAAAGAAAATCAAATTATTACAAATTATGTAATATTATTGTTATTTTTGGAGTCGTTGTCAGCCAACGAAATAAGATAATAAGCAAATGGAATGCCGCCCATGAATTACAGATTATATTATTAAATGACTTCGACATTATGACATAAAATTGTTGATTGTTTATGGATTAGTTTATAAATTAAAAAAAAATAACTTTTTTTATTATATAAATAAATATATTTTTAAACAATTATTAATAAAATATTATTATTAAGAATTGAGCATAGTTCGGCTGCACTAAATCCTGTTTCTTCAATATATTCCCGGTTAAGTCTAGGCTGAATTGGAATGACTACTGGCTCAAGTAATCCATATTGTACAATATTGTTACCACCTATTGTGCTAACAACTTCTTTATGTTACGATTTTGGAACAGAGTGTTGTATTATCAAAACCCGCTAAAACGTCTTTATAGAAATTTTTAGTTAGGACCTACTTTAAAAATGGTTTATTGATAGGTTCTATTAGCGCTGATCGTTTAACTTCTAATGCCACTCTAACCCGACTAAAAATTAATCATAAAATCGAGTTTAGTTTCAAAAGACCCTAAAAAACTGCTTGTGTGTTTCAAAATCCTCTAAAACGGTATCGGTTACTTTCAAATGTCACTAAACTTCAAAGTCCCTTAGAACAAATCTATTTTTGCAAATAACCTCGTTTTTCAAATTGTTTTTAATAAAGAAATTTAATTAAATTTAATTTTTTATTATGTTTGTTGGGATTGCTAGATTACAATAATAATATAATGTTTAAAATCGTACAGAATTAAAGTTGTTAGTAAGTTTAAGACGTTTTTCATGAATTGTCGACATTTAAGAAAAAGCACTTTAGGGGGTTTTGAAATTATATGACTCCTATCAGATAGACGCACTTTGCAGAGAATCCTTGACATAATAATAATAAATATATGTACATTGATAATAATTTTGAAAAGAAATCTATATATTCCATAGACCAGCAGCATCCAAGGTTGCGTAATGTGCGCATGTAAATTGTAAATAAAAAAATTGTGTAAATAAAAAATTGCCCAAAAAAATTCGTCGGCATGGGATACGAACCTTATTACCCAGCTCCTACTTTAACCATTTGTCTATGAACGACTTTCAAATACTCAGTTAGGGAACGAAATTTAAATTCATTCAACATAATTATTTTAATTATTTGTATATACTTTTACGGAAACTTGTAGTTTAGTGAATGCGTATACCTATACGCATTCACTAAAAATATAAGAAAAATAAAAATATGGCACATTTACAGCAATACATACAATATTACACTATACAATTTACTTCTACACTATATTAAGGTATTTATGAAAATTGAATACCTATACGTTTTCATAAGAAACGTATTAAGTATGCACTTTCACTAAAAATGTAAGAAATAAAATTATAAATATTAATTTTATTGGGAACAGCGGTTCCCAATTGTTAATTAGTTGTATTGCACTTCCACTTGATTTTTCTTCCGTGCATATAAAGTAATAACTATGTAGGTATATAAAGCCGTCTTTTGATGCAATGTAGTTCGGGTCGCAGTAACTAGATGGCGCCGTTTTGCCCAAAAATCAAGAGATAGCTATCTATACGTTAGTACTTATTCATATCTATGTTGTGCTGGGCACTGTCATTGTAAATCAAAATTGTGCGATCCCCTTTGTCGTCATTCCCCGCCCCCCAGTCACCCCACAGGCGAGGTCAGAGTTAAGCGGTCGGCATATAATTATTTTTTACTTTTTAGTGCAATTTTTGTCTTTGAAGTCAGTTTTTTTTTTGTAAAAATTTATTTAATTTGACATAGAACCAACTCGATATAGCTCTTGTGTACGCTACCATAACGCACACCGCTACCCCGCCCCCTCGTCCCTTTCATACCGCAGGCGGGGACTGAGATAAGCGGTCGGCCTATAGGTATATGTGTCCGTTCTGTTAACAGCTATTTAGTTAGTCTATATTGTGCAAATTTATATGAAATGAATGCACGACGTTTAACCCTTAGCTGGTATCGTTAAAAAGTGCAACGTAAGTGGTATCGGGTCAAAAGTGACCCCGATGAGGTGACTGACATATTATGTGTATATAAATATTAAAAAACATTTATATAGATTAAACTTTACTTTTATTTAGGAAAATAGCACTTATATTATAAACATAAGATAAATTTTTAACTAATTTTAACAAGAAATCACGTTTTTATTTATAAAATTGCTAACATCTATTTTTTTTCTTTGACTCTACTTTAGGTATTGATATTAATATAAAAACTAAAAATAAGTTTCTGTGCTATATTAAAATCGTTTTCTTTAAATAATAAAATAAAAATAAGAAACTTTTTCTGAGATCACATGTAAATAAAAATTTGACAACTAAAAACATATCCTATGAATAAAAATTTTAAAATTTCATATAATCAGACATTTGACCAACTTTGCAGTATGATTGAATATATGTAATTCATACACTTTCTACATTTTTTATAGCATTCTAACATCCTTTTTCTCTTCACTGATTGTACTCGAAGAATTAGCTTCCTCGGCTATAACAGAACAGCTAAGTACTTCAGCTTCTTTACAATCACTGATAATTTCTTTGTCACACGCAGCTGTTGTGGCATCATTTACAATTTCGGAGTCCCATTCATTGTCTTCATCAGCTAGAAGGAGAGAGTTTTAATCATCACTTAAATAATCCGCCATTGCGATGATTGTGTCCTGTAAATAAATAAAATATACCAAGACAACTCATAAAATAAAATACACACTTTTGGTATCGGGGTCAATTTTGACCCCAACATGATACGTATCTAGTAGGAAGTAAGTTACGAGCGTCCGTCACCTGCTGCACCCCGCGAGCACATGGGATTATCTTGCTTGATGCGCGAGAGTGTAGGTACTTAAACTGCATAGTTATGAATAAAATCAAAAGCTCTTGGGGTCAATTTAGACCCCAATACCAGTTAAGGGTTAAAACGTCGTGCAACACTTGTATTGTGCAATGTAGCTTGAAAATTGGAGCACACATTTTCTTCGGGGTGTCTTCTCTAGTACGTAGTACATTTACCTCAATGCTTTTGTTACACTTTTCTGTACACGATCCAATTATTAGTCGGATCTACTTTTGTTTCTACTTTAATAATAATGGTTATGCTAGCAATATGTTAATAACTACACCTAGTTATAGGAGTGGGCACAGGTCACCACCTGTGCCCACTCCGTTGGACGGCGAAAAAAACGCCTCCCTTTTTAAACACATTTCATTACTGCCCACTCCTATTAGTCATCGCGTGATACTATATAGCCTATGACACTCCCCGATAAATGGACTATTCAACACAGAAAGAATTTTTAAAATTGGTTCATTAGTTCCAGAGTTTACCCCCTACAACGTCACAAACTTTACCTCTTTATACTATTAGTATAGATTTATGGTTTATCAAAATATAGCGCTATACCTCCTCTCTACTGTAAATGTTTGAAACGTGTCTTATAGCTTCCATGAATAAAACCCTTGTATTTTCTAACGCCTAGTAGGCATTAGTTGGATCCGAACGGTGCCAAGAAATAGTCTATTTATTCATAACGGCCAAGTTTCAGGAAACTGATATTATCCAGTTCGATACTTCAATAACATTAAAACTTAAACTTGTTAGCGTAGTAAGTTATGTTACATGCGAGGCGTGGGTATTTGTAGAAGGAAATCGCAATTGAAAATAGACTTGTGAATACTGATTTACGGAAATAACCGGTTTTGTTTATTTCTATTAAATTTAGATTTCAAACAGTATCTTAGTCTATTTCGTAAGCTTAGGTTCATTTTTTAGATGTACATATAATAATATTAAGATGTATTATAATAACTAAATACACTACATACAATACTCTCTCGGTGTCTTGGCATTCGCGGTATGCAGTTTTCGTGCGCAAGGTGTTTTGAATCCCACGCCGCCGTATAATTTGTGGGTCTATTAGTTTGTAAAGCCCGATTTACACATCGACAAGTACAGTAGCGAGTTAAGTAGTAAGTTGTTGATTAAGTTGATTTAAATACATCTCCATCCTATTTTTCGACGAGTTAAGTTGGCGAGACGCGAGAGGGGGCTACTTCGTACTTTTCTCGCCAAAAAATAGGATGGAGATCTATTTAAATCAACTTAATTAACAACTTACTACTTAACTCGCTACTGTACTTGTCGATGTGTAAATCGGGCTTTACTTAAATAAATGAATAATCTAATTTTCTATTTTATGTAGTAAGGAACTAAGAATACAAAGTGCCCTAAACATCACTTTTCCTGTGGATGTCGTAACCGTCCACTAAGGAAGATTTAAGGCATAATATTATTGCAATACAAGATGAACTCGAAATATATCCTTCCTTAGGTTTTTACTAAAGTAAAGTATATAAGTTTTAATATCCTTTGTTCTGTTATGCCCGATTTACACATCGACAAGTACAGTGGCGAGTTAAGTAGGAAGTTGTTTATTAAGTTGATTTAAATAGATCTCCATCCTATTTTTTGGCGAGTTAATTTGGCAGGACGCGAGAGAGGGGGCTACTTCGTACTTAACTCGCCAAAAAATAGGATGGAGATCTATTTAAATCAACTTAATAAACAACTTACTACTTAACTCGCCACTGTACTTGTCGATGTGTAAATCGGGCTTTACCCATAACAACACAGGTTAAACCTAGCTTACTTTGGGAACAGATGGCGCTGTGTAGAGATGTCCGTGAATATTTTATTTATTTATTTACTAAGCTTGTCTAGCTAGTTTAAAATAGTTCTAAGGATTCTATTGAAGACCGTCTTTCCCAGGGTTTTATGACTAGGGCAAATAAGTAGTTCTTTTAATGTGACTTACGACTACATGTAGACAGCTTGGTCGTATATGACACGCAGGAGATAAACTTTGAATCACGAGTCTTATTAATCCGGATGTAAGTAATAACGTTATTAAATATTCAATCTTGTATTAATTCCAATCCCCAGGTAGTAAAGTAGATGTGCCACCTCGTGTACCTCGCGGTGGACCAGCTGTAGGCATCTCCAGTGTACTGAACCAGCTCAACAAAAAGAACAAACTCTCAGTCCTGGATAAATCTAAACTTGATTGGTCTACCTTCAAGGACGAAGAGGGCATCGAGGAGGAAATACAAAGCCATAATAAAGGGAAGAACGGGTGAGAGTTTTGCAGTACCAGTCTGTTTTCGTCATTATCATGCCTCGTTGGCGCGCTTGTCACGGGTTCAATTCTCGTGCAGGACAATTCTTAGTTTGACTTACAAATTATTGTCCTGAGTATAAAATTGGTTTTTGTGTCCGTTAAATTGGTGTTTGTTAACCCCCCGTGACACAGAGGGCATGATTCTGGGTTTATGCTATTGCACAGGTATTGATGTAACGTAATAACCTTTGTCCCAGGGTGAGGAATCTTTATGTTATTATACTCGTAGTAAGCACTGACTCCTGTTTATGGTATAGACTAATGTGAAGCTTGGGAAGCGACTTTCAAGCCATCTTTACGATAGGAACGTTAACCGAAGTGATAGTGTTCTTTGTATCTACGTCTTAACTCATTCGTAGAATGTCATGTCCGTACTAAGTATAATGTATGTCAATGTTTTCTATATAAAACAATCTTGTTTTCAGTTACTTGGAGCGTCGAGATTTCTTAGAAAGGGCCGATGCACGCCAGTATGAGCTTGAACGAGATTTACGATTGAGCCGCCGGAGCAATCGATGAGTTTATAATAAATACGTTACAATAATAAAACGCCATGATATAATTAGTTGTTTTCGTCTTAATAAATAAATGTGACGCTTGCATTGGGTCTGAATTACTTGTTTTATTGTATGCCTTTTCCGTACATTATTACTTGTCAGATCCTTCACAACCATCTTGCACCACTGGTGATGTAAATAGGTATTTATTAATACCCATTACACTACCAAATTACTGCAAAACCAGTGGTGTAAAAAGTACGTCGTCATCTGCTATAAGAGGACGCCATAGCGCCTCTCTACCATCCACTGTGATTTACCAATCGCTTTTTTTCCTCAATGCAAAAATGACATTTAAGAACTGTCTACAAGGCTTAATTTCTTTTGGTCTATTGTGAAATGCTCTCTGACGGGCTCCGTTCAGTCGAAATCGTACTGTAATGTGTGAAAGGTGCCATTAAAGGCGCTGAATAGTATTACCATACCCTTTAGAACCTTTGCATTAGGTATCTTCTAGTATATAATTGTTCTACAATAAGGATATAAGTAAATTCTTTAACCTGTTTTGATGTTTAATAGCTTGAATAATTATGTATAAATAACTTTTATATAGCTATTAAGACATGTAATACTACAGAATGATAGACCAATTTGCTATTTGATTATTGCTACAAGATTTATTTACTTTACCTGTTTCGCAAGAAGACAATTAAAGATTAAGTGCTTTAACTTTATTGATTTAAGTTCTTATTTAATTTGGTTTTTATATTTGTTACCTCACAACTCTCTCATTTCTAAATAATATCTTAAAAATTTAGGCATTTTTCTGAATCATTCACGTACAGTAAATTGCGCGAAATAGGTATTGGTTGTTGTTAATTGGTAACAGAAGGCATTATAACTACTTTTTTTTCTTAAAAGACGACTCCCACACTATGTATCATCTGGGGATGACCTGTGACGGACACATAGAAGATCCAGACTCAAAACAATATGACACAAAGTTTTGTCCTGCTTGGAAATCGAACCCGCGACGTCACACACGGCAGCCGCTTCGTCGCCCCACAGTGGCAGTTGAGCTAATTGTAACAAGAATGAATTTAGAGAGCTACAAATTACCTAGAAAGACCTCTGACGCCTTTGACTGCATACAGCTTACTCAGATGACGATGATTTCGAATGTTTTACAATTTATTTTGATCAGACTGAAGACTTCAGACCATGTCAAAAGGCTATGAACTACACAAAAAGAAGATTTTATCAATGAAATCGAATCAGAAAATAGTTTCGTTTATCGATTTTCTTTGATAAATTCTGTGTGCCTCCATTATCCATCGTTTGTCTTTAACTACCGATTGTTTTAATGTTTTTACTAGCGGCCCGGGACGGGCATTATTTTCCTACTGTTGAAATTTTTCCTGAATTTTCTTTGCTGTAAACCTTACGGAGCCCGAGACCTTTCCAACGAATGCAAAACCGTGGAAATCGGCTCGTGCGTTCTGAAGTTATAGCGTCAGGAAGGAAAACCCGACTTATTTTTATATAAGAGAAGACTAGCGGCCCATCCCGGCCTCGCACGGGCATTATTTACCCGCTTTTCTATTGAACTTTTTACTGAATTTTCTCAACTATAAACCTCACGGAGCCCGAGACCTTGTATGCGTTTCGACTGCTCGGCCACGGAACGTAAACAGAAAAAAAATTAGTCAGGGATTCTGTCGAAATTTGTCGAAAACGAATGGCACAAACTAAAAATTTGTCGAAGTAGAAATAAAGAAGAAGACCCCTATGGTCTAAACGTGGCCGTGCGAACGAAACGCGGAGGATTGCGCGGCCACGGAGATCTCAGCAACTACTTGAGATAGAGAGCTAATTCTTTTTGTAAATGAATGGCTGAATTTGTCAACAATTGTCGAAAAAAGAATCACAAGCCCTAGATCAATACTTTACTAGATATTCACCTCTGAAGTCATGGCCGCGCAATCCTGCACTTGTGATTTCTTTAATGTTGATTATTTCTTTCAAACTAAGACTTTAGACAGTAAAATTGGTGTTGACAGCAAGGTTTTAATTTGTCGAAACTAATGAAAGCAATAGACTCTACTAAAGTTTAGCCATATAGACGAAATCAGAGGAAAACAAAAAGTTCATGGCCGCGCAATCGAAACGCTACTTTGGACGCTGATATCTCAGTAACTATTATTGCAAGGATATTCGTGTTTACATTTATTTATTCTACATTTTAACCTCATTGTAATGACATATCGTTTGATCCTCAGAACAGTTCTTAAGCCGTGTATTCTCAAAAATAGTTATACCCTGTACAATGTTCGAGCAGAGTAACCATAATTTCGATTTCATTAGGATATTCCTCTAATGGGAGACAATCATTTTTATTTTAAAAAACAATAAAATTACTCCTTTAGTGCGTGCATGTAATGAATATAATAGGTTGAATGGTAAAGTCGATATATTCCATGACTCTTTTTCCAGTTTTGGACAAAAAATAAAAAAAAAATTAACTTTTCTTTTTTAGTTAATTTGTTTTAATTTAGCTCTGCCTTTTATTTTGTTTGGTTTATTAAGAATAAAAAAATTATTGCTCACCTCTCTTTATTGGTATCTCTACTCTTGTTAATGTTGTAGGTACATGCCTCTTTTAGGTTTATATAATATGAAGACTATGTAATAATGTGTTTTTTATTGAATTGAATGTCTATACCTATGTATAAATATTATGTTGACATGTCTATTGATAAATAAATAAATAAACAACTAAATACGAATACATACCTATACACAGTATTTATCTCCCGATTCAAATCGACACACAGCTGAGTTTTAAACGAGAATAACGTTCCTCTGCAACTAAACAGTGTTGCAAACTTTGTTTTTCCACGGAGTACAAAAGATTGTATTAAGCTCGTAGATACATGTTGAAATCTTAATAATGGGTGTATTATTTTCTTTAATTTTTATTTTATTTCAGTAAGTTTTAGCAACTATCGTTAACAGAAGGCAAAGTGTTGATTCTTTAATAATAATATGTATTATTTCCTATTTAAATTTAGTTTTGATATTATTTCGTTAGATGTGTTAAAATCAATACCCGAATAATGTTTATTAACAGGGTACCAACAGAGACACTGTACATTAAAATGCGCGATACATCATGTCATTGTTTCAAAGGCAAACTGATAGAAAAGCTGATGTTTTAAACTGAAAAATGTATTTTTGATTGTAATATTATTCATAATTGGTTACGAAAATGATGATTTTGGTAAGAACGTAGCGTACGATTTTGAGTTTAACTTACCAAAAAGTCGTATGAGTACGATTTAAATCGTACGGCTGGCAACACTGGATCAAAGCCACTACTATTCGACCGTCTCGCCCGGTGCGGTGGCTCGCTCGCCAACAAATGTGCGAGTGAGAAATCATAATCTTAGAGTGAGAGCGCAAAAGGCTAATTTTCGCTTGATCCTCCCGGTTTCGTGGCTAACTCTAGCGCAATCGTTGGCAAAATTGCTTTAAATTAGACCTTGAAGCTTTTATAATAATAATAAATAAATAAAATCTTTTATTTCAGACTCACAATGTTTAGATACATGCATGTCTATGCATGTATATTTAGTGGAAATTAAAAATAAAAATAAAATAAAATCAGTCATTAAATTAAAATATAGGGGTTATCCAATTGTTGTAAAGTAATTATTACATTTCAATTTTTAAATAATAGGTATAACAATGGGTGGTGTTATAAAACCAGGATGTAAGAAAATCTTGTAATGCTACACGGCACAAAACATCTTTTAAATATCACTACACACACAGTAAGTTCGTAAAGAATCATGCGATGGATGTACGAAAAATAACTAAGGCGATAACAAAAAAGTACAAACACATACTTATTAAAAATCTTTAGTCTTTAAAAATAATTAAAGTATAATGGAGTCAATAGTTCCTTGATAGTTTAAGATCTACAAATATTTGTATTAAATAAAATTTACTATGATTAATAAAAAGGAATTTCCTAATGAAATCGAAATTATGGTTACTCTGCTCGAACATTGTACAGGGTATCATTATTTTTGAGATTACACGGCTTGAGAACTGTTCTGAGGATCAAACGATATGTCATTACAATGAGGTTAAAATGTAGAATAAATAAATGTAAACACGAATATCCTTGCAATAATAGTTACTGAGATATCAGCGTCCAAAGTAGCGTTTCGATTGCGCGGCCATGAACTTTTTGTTTTCCTCTGATTTCGTCTATATGGCTAAACTTTAGTAGAGTCTATTGCTTTCATTAGTTTTGACAAATTAAAACCTTGCTGTCAACACCAATTTTACTGTCTAAAGTCTTAGTTTGAAAGAAATAATCAACATTAAAGAAATCACAAGTGCAGGATTGCGCGGCCATGACTTCAGAGGTGAATATCTAGTAAAGTATTGATCTAGGGCTTGTGATTCTTTTTTCGACAATTGTTGACAAATTCAGCCATTCATTTACAAAAAGAATTAGCTCTCTAGCTCAAGTAGTTGCTGAGATCTCCGTGGCCGCGCAATCCTCCGCGTTTCGTTCGCGCGGCCACGTTAAGACCCCTATAACTTCTTTATTTCTACTTCGACAAATTTTTAGTTTGTGCCATTCGTTTTCGACAAATTTCGACAGAATCCCTGACTAATTTTTTTTCTGTTTGCGTGCCGTGGCCGAGCAGTCGAAACGCATACGAGACCTTTCCAACGAATGCAAATCCGTGGAAATCGGTTCGTGCGTTCTAGAGTTATAGCGTCAGGAAGGAAATCTATTAACCTATTTTTATACAGTAGATTAAATAATATATTTTTTTATTATTTAGAAATTATAAAAACGAAAATAGAAAATATAATAGCGATATTGTTATGTTGCAAAATAATTACTAAGCAAAACATATAAACTTACGCAATAGTTGCATACCTTATCTACGTGTAAAAATGCGCGTTTCAATAACTTCTCACGTTAATCAAAAATATAGCAAAATAATATATCAAAAACATATTTTCAAATGTCTGCGTCAAGTAACCAAGGTCCATTTAGTCTATTCTGCTCAATCACAACAATGAGTTTAACTCGAATGTTCAATTAATTTCAATTTGAAAGAGAGCGACGTTCGAGGCATAGAATGATTTGCACACGTTTTGCTAATCAAGCAGTAAACAGTTTGTCCAGGCTATAGTGTTACACTGGTAGCACCAGTCCTTAGTCTGCATTCACGGCGTGTTCATGACCATTTTAGTTTAAAATATATATTAGTACAACAAGTTTAGTTCGTGTTATGTTAACAAGTGTTAGATTAATTTAGTTTTATAACGTTTTGGTGCTCTACAATGACAACTTATGGAAGATGGACGATTTACGATGGAACAATGCCGGGTGTACAGGTAAATTTATTTTTATGACCTATTTTATTACCTATACCTTTGCTTATTTAACTAAGTTACAATTTAATTTGTATCAATTTGTGCAGTCTTTTTTCTGCGTAGGTATGTCGATATTGTATTCTGTTAGTATTTTACAGATCTACTTACATATTTTATAAAATTAATAGGTAAGCATGTTCACGATTCGTTGCATTTTTACAAATAAGTAATTGGTATTAGCAACATTGATAATAACTAGAGAAATAGTTTTAAACGATTCTGACTACTTTACTTAATACTGATTTAAAAGAAGTGTTTTCTCAAAGTGGTCAAATCAAGCCTCTAACTAAGATAAGGATTTACGACATTATCAGTGCAGAATACTGTAAAATTACCCTGCAATAAAGCGTTTTCCAAGCGCGCTGTTGTAAGTACTTAGACTTCATTTCCATCAGCTGACTTCTCAACCGCTGTGCCCAGCATTAGTTCTTGTAGATGCTGATAATACAACCCCATTTGTTTTGTTGCTTATTGAGCCTATTGTTGAAAGAGTAATAGAATACTGATAACTACTCGTAAGTAGGTACTAAAAAGAAGGGAAAGTTGGTTATAAATTAAAGTATATTACCTACCTCGATAATAAAATAATAGTCGATGCGTGTTTGTAAATAGTACCTATAGCATATTCATTAGGAGGAATCACATGCTGCGACGAACGGATATCATTTATAGTAGTTACTGTTTCAACAGAAGCTAAATTACATAAATGACATGACCATCTTCGTATTAAGCACGTAGGAACATATATTCATATGCCATTAAGTCAACATAAAGATTACGAGAGATAATGATAATAAGTATATAATTACAATCTTGATCCGCCTACTGACGAGTTCAATATACCTTTTTAGATCTGATTTTATATGTTTGATTTTTTAGTTTGTACTTGCTGTTGTGTGATGGTTTGTAAGAAAGTATTTGTTATAGAGTCACATTGAATTGATGGTTGCTCTCTAGAATGATACCTCAATAAGAGCGTAGGTTATCAGTTACGGTCGCGGAAGCGCTTGCTGTGCTGCTGTGCACGAGGTCGCTGGTTTGGTTCCCGCGCAGGGCAGTTCTTTGTGTGATTCACAAATGATTATCCTGTCCTGTGTCTGTTTGTTTTATATATCCGATAAATGGATGTTTGTTAAGTCCCCGCAACACAGGCCATGATCCCTTTTAAGAGATTTGTCTGTAAAATTTAAATAAATAAGTAGTTAGAAAGAAAACAAAAGCAGTAGGTAGAAATATCATTCGAGAAGTAAATTGAATACTTAAACACTTTGTCAGGAAACCAATAAATTACTATCCTTCACCAAAGGAGGATTAAGCCTCCCGCATTACGTACAAAGAGTGTCACCGAAGATTTGCCTAAATGAATATTCAAGATCATTTCAAAACACAATTCACAATTTGATTGTGCAATTGTACGGGCCAACTGCGTAAAACAGGTGTTGTACGTATTAGGTTTACTTCCATTAGTACTTACCTATGAATGAACAAGAACTGGTTGTTCATTTCTAAGGTAGGTAGGTGTCTGTTAGAAATAAGGCGTTCGATTATATTGTAGGTACACTCGAGAGCAAAAGTTCCGGGTCACTAGCATTTACTTCAATATCTTGAAAACGAATAAAGCTATCGTATTGAAATAAATTGAACTTTATAGACAATTTAATGTTACTAAAATAAAATGCATTACATTTTTTGTTATGTTTAAAAGGACAAATTAAAAATGGCGTCATTTTGCTTGTAAAACCAAAACTGAAAATATTGAATTTTTTATATTTACAAGTAGTTTTAACACGGTTTAGTACTTGGTATTACCCCCACGTGCTGTCTGGACTGCTGCAATGCGATTTGGCATGCTGTACACCAAGTTACTGAAACACTGTTGGGGAATGTTCTCCCATTCCTCTACCAATGCATGTTTCAAGTCACTAAGCGTAATTAAAGGAGGATCTTGTTGTCTTACCCGTCGTCCGAGCTCGTCCCAGGCGTGCTCGATTGGGTTGAGGTCGGGGCTACGTGCTGGCCACACCATGGGACGAATATTCACCTCATCAAGGTAGTCTTGCACTACACGAGCAGTGTGGGGACGGGCGTTATCCTGCATAAAGATGGCATTCTCACCAAGTCTTGCCATAAATGGACCGACGTGCTCGTTGAGGATTTCATCCACGTATCTTACGCCATTAAGAGTACCGTTTTCGATCAGTACAAGCTCTGTTCGGCTTTCCGCAGAAATTCCAGCCCACACGAGTACTGAACCACCACCGTATGACACCTTTTCTTCAATACAGGCTTGCATAAATCTTTCTCCTGGTCTTCTGTACACCTTTGCCCTTCCGTCGTGTGTATACAGCATAAATTTTGATTCGTCCGAGAATATGACATTTGACCAATTTTCAATCATCCAATTCGAGTGTTCGCGTGCATAAATTCGTCTTGCTATACGATGGTGTCTCTCGAGTTTCGGACCATTTGCGGGTCTAAATGGTTTCAAATTACCTTCAGCAAGTTGCCGTCTTACAGTCCAAGCAGAAGGGCAGCTTCCACCAAGTCCTAAAAAATGATGAGTCAGTGCTGTTCCCGTAAGAAACCGATTTCGTAGCATAGAGTTCACTAAATATCGATCTTCACGAGCCGTCGTACACCTGGGTCTGCCTGTTGTTGGTCTGCGTAGGTTCAAACCAGTTTCTAGAAACCGCTGGCGAACACGCTGAACTGTAGACAACGATACACCGACTATTCTTGCTGTTTCTCGCTGACTGCTCCCATTTTCCAGGATCGTGAGGATTCTCGTACATTCCTCAGGTGTGAGTGACATAATTACCACTTTAATAATGACTATTGGATACCTGGATGACTCCTTATAAATACATTTTATGACAGAACAAAAACAAAAGCAAAAACAGTAGTGAAAATTAGAAGTTCTGATTTTAAAAAAATGGATCTTTTTTTTTATAACTTTTTTAATGCCATTACTTACCGCCAATCAATAAGTTTTTATATGTTTAATGAAAGATTATTAAATTGTCTATAAAGTTCAATTTATTTCAATACGATAGCTTTATTCGTTTTCAAGATATTGAAGTAAATGCTAGTGACCCGGAACTTTTGCTCTCGAGTGTATTTGTGTGGTAGCTAGATGATTTTTAAATGAAAATGACGTAGAGTTTTTGTACGAACTGGCTTTGAAGGTCCTTGTTAAGTTTTGATAAAGCTAAGGCAGCTTTATCAGAAATTGACTTACTAGTATTTTAACTAGTGACTGTTTATATTACTATATATCCGAGACTTTTGAATAGAAGTATGTTCCCTTTACAAGGCTTTCAATCCTTCTTAATAAACGGCGACTTTCTGGGTATTCAAAAATTATAATTACTGAAATAAACACTCCTTTTTGACAAAAGTTTGCACGAGAAAAGAAAATACTCTTGCTGTTAAATTTGAATAGAATAGGATGCTACTAGGCACCTAGGACGTGAATGCGTGCATGCAAGAAGTTGGTATATGAAAATATTTACCTACTGGTAGGTCTGTAATAGGCTGTATCACGCAAGTCCGACGACGGCGACGGGTTAGTAGGTATTATACCATCTTTATTGTATACAAACATATGAAGTAACCTAACCTTAGCAAGGTCTAATTATATACGTAAGTCCTTAGCACTCTGAACCGATGACGGTTTTCTTTGGAAGTATGTAGGTTTTTTTATATGATGAGAGGCGAACGAGCCAGCAGGTCACCTGATTGTAAGTGATCACCGCCGCCCATGGACACCCGCAACACCAGAGGAATCACTGATGCGTTGCCGACCTTTTAAAAATGTATGTAAGTAGGTATGTAGATAAAGGAGAGCATGTTATTAAGGATGGCACATGGGGTTCCTGAGTCTCTACCAACCCACATGTGAACAAGGCGTGATTTTATGTATATTTCAAAGTAGAGGACATTGTATAAATGTGTGAGAATTATTAATACAATAACAACTTAATTTAGTTCTACTTCCTACACGAAGCTAGTGAATGAGGTATCTAGTAAACCGATATGCTTATTGCTTAGTATAAGTAATGACGTAATCTGGAACAGTGAACGTAATCGAAAGGAAAAGTGGGCGGGCTACCGATTACCTATACAGCCTCGAGTTGTGCCCACGCGTTTGCGAATCTTGCACCTTGCACCCTCTATACAAAACATAGACAACAATAAAAGGAAGCATAAAGTTTCATTGTATTTATGCGGTTGAGTGGAAATTATTACAATTATTATTTTATCTCAATGGGAGTATATTGAAGAGTATTTAATCAATTTCTCCTGTCACAACTGGCTGTTAAGGAAAATTGCTTGTGTGAATCTACGAATGACAATCTTCAGCTTGCATCTTACCTGACTTGGTGAAACTGATTGTGAAAGTCCCTGTGACACAGGACATCACAAAGCACATCTGGTGCGAGAGTTGTCTCAACATACATAGGTAGGTACATAAACTCACGCCTTATCCCGTCCAGGGTAGGCAGAGACGACAGAACGCCACTTGTCACGATCTTGGCAAACAGATTGGGCCTCGTCCACATTTATTAAACGAGTCATACATGCGGTCATACAAGTTGTCTCAAGGGAGACGGTTTTTTTTCGCACCACCCTAAACAGTAATGTTTATTATTCATATTACTCACAAAAATAGTTATTATCTTAATATAGTTAACCGAACACAAATTATACTTAAACGAAGAGGGAATAATGAAATAATAATAAAAAAGGATTACACCTAAAAATGCTTGTTTTGGAACGTTCTTAGGTTTATTATAATGGTTAATACAAATTATCATTATCAAGTAACGTACTTTAAAAATAATCGTAGAACGAAACGTAAATAACAGCCAATAGCAGATACTCTGTAGTACAGTTTCAATCAGTTTGACACTGTCATGACAACGTTGTTATTGTTTCAGATTTTATTAGATAAATGCATGATTTATTTGTACTTTTATATTTTATAAAAATGGCATCTTTAGATAGAGTGCATAATATACACTAAAGCTGCTCTTGCTGGATACTGTTGTTATTGCTTATTGAGCACAGGCACAGTCACTGTTAGCTGCTGTGCATTGTGATGTGTAAAGTGTGGTTTTTATCTTGGGCTCTGCTTTTAGGTGAGCTTGAGCCACCTGCGTCTATTTAAGATGAAATACTGCTTTAAGAGATGACTGTGTTAATTATAATTGTGAACAGTAATAAATATTTCTTGTGTCATATATATATAGTGTATTGTTTCTCTTTAACTACCTTATTATTTTAGATCTACAAGCAATAGCCAGCAAAAACTGCTGTATTTCGAGAGGTCATGGTTGACTTATTAGTGTATATTCATTAGACGATCGCTGTTGTGATATTTTAGGTTGTCACTAGAGTCATGTTTTGATTGTCCTATTTCAGAGTATTCCCTCTTGAGGGAGTTTTGATAGCAGACTGTCTATCTAGAGATTATAAGGAATAAACTGTATGCATTTTATTCCTAAACTCGCACAATTTGTGACTGGGCCTATTCGCCGAACAAAAAAAACCGTCTCCTTTACTTAAGTAAATACAATATTAATCTACAATAATTCATTAAGCCGAAGACATTGCTTGTTTAGAGATAGTTGAACGCAATAATGTCAGAAAGTACTGGTCTGGATAAATAGTAAAGTATTTACTCATAGTCCATTTGTCAAGGAATATTTTAGGCTTTTAATAATTTCGCGATCGTATTGATAGTATTTTATATGGTATCTAGATAGTAATGTACGTGATACTGATTAGTAATTAGTGAGCTTGAACCTAAGCATCATACTATTACATTAAGACAATCGTGTCATTTATGTACGTGGTAAGAATTATAAGTAGGTATTATAAAAGCTATCTGCCTGTATTATACATATTTTGTTCATAGTTCTCACATGCGTACATTTACATACGATTTAACAACCATAGTATTGTAATGAAGTTAAAATTAAAATAGTAATATAAACATTTTTTTGCTGTTGTTTGTTTTAGTGTTCTTAAATTAGTAAGTATTAGAATCTACAGGTTCTAAGTACAAACATCACAAATGGCCGATTTTTATACCAACTTACTGAATCCCAATTCATTCCGAGTATCAAGTATCATGTTCAATTAAATGTATTTGTTATTGAATACCTACTAATAAATTATTAGTTATAGAAACTTATTTGACAATTTTGATACGAGTTTCGTCTAAATATCCAATGAACAATTTAGTTCTGTGGGAGAGCTAAATATTTACATTCGGAACAATGGCAGATTCCTGAAACAAATAAAATTACTTATGAGAATTCGACTTAGTCCCTTATTTCTAACCGTCATGGAGTGCTAAAGCTTTCATATAGTTTTTATTGCAGCATTTGATATTATTATCACTCTATGACATGACCGACTAATTTAATTTACATGGGTGCTTAGGAATCGATAAGAAGTAATTTAATAAATCTCAAAACTATACTAAAATAAAAATAAAATAAAACAAAATATAGCCTTAAACATTAATAATTATCTCTTTAATTTCTGTGTATTTTTTATATTACTTTCTAACCCTACCCGCAAACTCTACTAAGCACGAGATTTATATACTCTACATTTACTTAGTTTAGATTTATGTATTTTTTTGTAATTTAAGTAGTTGGGTAATGTGCTTCTTATAAAATAAAAATAAAAATTTTAACCAAATAGTCTTTGCATAATGTTTTGTGCAAATGCAAGCAATATAAAAGTTATTAATTATTCAAAGTAGACAAAAGTTGACTCTACGACTCTACGCTAATTAAGAATGATACAGCAAACGAATTCAGTGAAATTGCTTGCTGTTGCTCCCGTTATTGTACGGCTCGAAACAAACGGAGCTATTGTTGTCTAGTGCCACAATATTTGCTCAGGTGTGCCTTGTGCGCTATCCGAGGCTAAAACCGTACAAATGAATGAGCTACGAACTGTGATAGTGGAAGGTACTGCGCATGTGTACTCGCGCTCGATAACCGCACTACGCCTGTGTCCGCGGCACGTGTTCGTGTGATCAGCCGTAAGGATTCGAGCGAGCCGACCGAGATGAAGGAGGCTGTGCCGCCAACTTGCGACCCCATACAACTGCGAGCGTGAGCCGAGCTGCCAGGACCTCCACGTTCCGTGTTCGGGCGCGGGGCAGACCGAGCGATGCGCGCGACGACCGTGGCGTCTCGCCAGTCGCACACTCGCGCCTCACGGGGTAGGCGCTAGTCAGCTCTCTCGGTTTTATCGCGCTTTTTATTAACACTGCCGTATTCTGATTATACATAATACATCGAATTTTGTTATTTTTTAAGTGATTTCTCGTAGTATATGAATGAAGATTTGATGGTGTTTTGTGATAAAGATAGCAGCGGTGTTGGATATATTTTTTTCTGTGGAAAATCGCGTTATCGGGAAAGTGTTTTTCTTGTTTGTGATCGGCGTCGGTAGGACCGGCAGCGGGCGGGCTTGCGGCCCTTGTGGCGGGCGTGTGGATGGTGGCGCGCGAGCGGGCGCCGGGGTGCGGCCGGCGCCGCTAGCAAAATGTCGATACCCCTAGGCCGGGAGACTGTGCTCCCCACGCAGGTGAGTCGTCAACACATCGCGCACTCCCTAGTCTCTATCACATGCTTACACATAAGGACAACACTACAACCAACTTTATGGCTGCTATTGTTAAGACTCTACATTCTTAAACATTTTTTAAATGCTTAATTCAAATTAAGAATTATTCTTATTAGCCCACAATATTTATTTTTAATTTACATATTTTTTAGTTATCAAAAGTATTTATGTAAATTATTCTAAGTGATATTACAAACATAATAACTTAATCTGATAAGATCCATTTATTTTTAATTTCAATAATAATTTTTCTAGGATATATTTCTACTTGTTGGTCGCTGATTAATTTTGATAACACTATAGATAGTAGGTGTAACACGTCAACGTAATAAATTCTTAGTGCTGATAACTAAGTGATAACTTATCACTTAGTTATCACTGATAAGAAATGGTCGCTATTGCTTACTCTGTAAACAGGATGATAGATCGTGACCATCAATTACTATGTCACATATGACATGAAATTACATAAAGTCCCTAAACTGCCCACTGGGTTTTCCCGATGATTTGTAAGTTTGTATAAGCTAGGGATCCTTTAGTCCTATTTTACGACACCCTTGCAATACGATAGGTTGATTATATTAGGTCAAAGAAAATAAATTCTTATCTAAAGTGGCGGTTACAGGAGTACACCTTTGGTGACAGATGGGGACTTGGTATACTTATACCACAAATAGCCAGATTTATCACATAAGGTTTTATGTCAAGGTTCTTCTTTTGTTTTCCTATAGATAATATCTGCGAACATAAGGAATATTTTTTACGACACCCATGAAATGAGACTGTGATACCAATTATTCTTACTCCGTCACCATAAAGTTAATGGGTATTAATAATAACATGTTTTATTTTCGAAATTCACATTTTTTATCTACGTGTATTTTGTATGTTCTTAGTACTTAAAGTAGATAGTAGCATCAATATCAACACTTTTCGTGTCTACAAATTGTTGTATTTTGGGCATTGATTACTAATGCAAAAGAATTGAGGTCATTTTTCGAATAATTTACTCTGTGGTCCTAATCTATGAAATGCAACGAGAACGTTAATATCTTGATACAATTAACTTAAGTACTGACATGTAAACATATTTTTTAACAAATATTGTAGCTGGCATGGTGCTCGCCATTCTTGAACTTTATTGGATGCTTAACATCAGGCACCACAGAGTCATTCCGGTAGGCCAATTTAAAAAAAAAAACAGTTTTCCTTTTAATAATGAGAAACTAAAGATTCTAGCTAAACGTTGTTTTGACGTATGTATAAAATAATTTACAGAGAGCCTCACTTTGAAGAAGATTGATTTAAAACCTAGGAGGGTTAATAAAAATTGTTTACGATCTGTACAAATACCTATGTATTTTTAAATTTGTTACCTGTCTACAGTATAATGAAACAAACACATACTATGAAGGTAACCTTCGTAGCATTAATTAATCATATTATATTACTAGCTGATGCCCGGTTTCACCTGCGTTGTATAGCTTGAATGTTATTCTACACCCTAAACTACCTATATTCCAAATTTCATCAAAATCCATTCAGTAGTTTTTGCGTGAAACAGTAACAAACATCCATCCATACATCTATCCTCACAAACTTTCGCATTTATAATATTAGTAGGATTTATATTACTACAAAGTATTACTTCTACCAGGTAGTAGTGTATGTTAAACGAAATACATAAATGTCTGTACTATGGTACAGACATTTATGTACTTTAGTATATACGGTCATAGTTATGACTATGACCGTATACTTAATCCACCTCCAGACACCTTCTTCACACAACGTTTGAAGGACCCCTTGTTGTCTATGGCGTTCCTAATTTAAATCTATTGCCGTCTGTATTCGCGACTCTATCTCTTAGCCATTTTACCGTTAGCTTGAGTTAGTCAACACAAAAAAGTTTTCGAATACTAATATTGAACCTGTCAAAACTCTAGATTGATTTATTTATTTTAATTCCAATTCTTTTTAGGCTATTTTGTTTTACTTTTTATTAACAAACTTTAAAAAAACTGTAAAGTTCAAGATAGAAATTCAAAAACCTTTTTTGTATTGCTAATAACTTACAATGATAGTAGGTACTTACTGGGTATACATTTGACAGGTGACAGTTAACAGTATTGAGCGCAAGGTGAATCAATGTGGTACAAAAAGGTACCACATTAGGCCCCGGTTATACTAAACTATTGACCCTGTGTTATATAATATAGTACGGTATAGGCAAGAGATTTATGGTAGGTAGGTATATTATTCGTTTAGTGGGTAATAAATAATACGACAGTAGTATTTTAACAAATATTATGACTAGTACGGGTTTTTTTTTTTAAATCTCATTTATTAAGAAAGCCATACATCGTATAGATTAAGTCGTCTTCTAATACGGGTTAATTGTTTAAGAATTTGAACCCATTATAGACTTTTTTTTATAAACATAAATATTGTTGATTCAGGCAAAGATTGCATTGAGCGGGAATCGAACCCGAAACCTTGACTCAAAGCCATGGACTAAAACCCCACGCTAAATCTGAAACTTATAAAAACTTAAACGAACCGCCAAATTTAACGAAAGATCGTCAAATCTTAACATCCTTTAATCTATACTTTAATCTATACTAATATTATAAAGAGGTAAAGTTTGTGTGTTTGTTTGTTTGTGTGTTTGTGACGTTGTAGGGGGTAATCTCTGGATCTACTGAACCGATTTCAAAAATTCTTTCTGTGTTGAATAGTCCATTTATCGGGGAGTGTCATAGGCTATGTAGCATCACGCTATGACTAATAGGAGTGGAGCAGTAATGAAATATGTTTATAAAAGGGACGCTTAAAAACGTTTATTTTGCGTCTGCTGCTTAAACGTATGGAGATATACTGAAATGATGTATTAAAGAATTGTACCTTTAAAAAAGTTTTACAATTAAGTCAACGATAGCATATATCTATCTTCTAAGGTTGACTCACTACGACCTTTTTTATAATAATTAAATTTGATTTAAAGAAATGCATTGTTTGTAAAGGTATTTTGTGTATATGGTATTAACCCTTATCAAAGTAAATACGTTAATAAGTATAATGATTAACGTATTTACTTTGATAAGGGTTAATACCATATACATGATAAGGGTTAATACAATATTATAAAGAGGTAAAGTTTGTGTGTTTGTTTGTTTGTGTGTTTGTGACGTTGTAGGGGGTAATCTCTGGATCTACTGAACCGATTTCAAAAATTCTTTCTGTGTTGAATAGTCCATTTATCGGGGAGTGTCATAGGCTATGTAGCATCACGCTATGACTAATAGGAGTGGAGCAGTAATGAAATATGTTTATAAAAGGGACGCTTAAAAACGTTTATTTTGCGTCTGCTGCTTAAACGTATGGAGATATACTGAAATGATGTATTAAAGAATTGTACCTTTAAAAAAGTTTTACAATTAAGTCAACGATAGCATATATCTATCTTCTAAGGTTGACTCACTACGACCTTTTTTATAATAATTAAATTTGATTTAAAGAAATGCATTGTTTGTAAAGGTATTTTGTGTATATGGTATTAACCCTTATCAAAGTAAATACGTTAATCATTATACTTATTTAATTTTAAACAATATTGTTCTTTACAGCGATGAGATCCGATTATTAGTTTGAAAGATATCTCAGTTTTAAAATAATGCGCGAATAACGTAAAATATCTGTCTAACGCGATGTTAGTAGGTATAGATGAATTTTCTTAGTATCAACATTTAATTTTTGGTTGGAGTAAGATTTTTATTTTAATTTTAAATACCTGTACTATAAATTAATTCTACCTCAAAAAGATCGCTTGGTCGGACTAAATTCGGAGGGCGGAGGACCCTGTTCTGTGGCGTTTGTTGGAAGAGGCATTTTGTCCAGCAGTGGACTGCGATAGGTTAATTGGTTTATTGATTAATACCATGTACCTTTTCTTAATCCATCGTTACATGGATAATCATTATCATAACAGCCCATTAATGTCCCACTGCAGGGACGGGCCTCCTCCCGTGACGGAGGGTTACTTGGCCTACTAATACAGACGGATTGGTTTAGGGTTTAATTTCAAGTTTTCCTTCTTTTTATTTCGTAAATATAGTAGTTACGGTTATTCCCTTAGTCGGTTTTTACGACACCCATGGGATGAGATGGGGTGGTGACATATTGTATTCTTACTCCGTCACCACACGGATAGAATGAATGGATAATACTCTATACTAATATTATAAAAAGGTAACGTTTGTGTGTATGTAAGTTTGTGACGTTATAGGGGTTAATCTCTGGAACTACAGAACCAATTTTTAAAATTCTTTTTGTGTTAAATAGGCCATTTATCGGGGAGTGCCATAGGCTATATAGTATCACGCTATGACTAATAAGAGAGGAGCAGTAATGAAATATGTTTAAAAAAAGGACGCGTTTTTTTTTGCTGCTCAACGAAGTGGGCACGGGTCAGCTAGTATTACATATAAAGAAGTAAAGTTTATGTGTTTGTAACATTGTTGGGGGTAATCTCTGGATCTACTGAACCGATTTTAAAAATTCTTTCTGTGTTAAATAGGGGAGTTTATCGGGGAGTGTCATAGGTTATATATTATCACGCCATGACTAATAGGAGTGGAGCAGTAATTAAACATGTTTATAAAAGAGACGCGTTTTTTTCACCGTCCAACGAAGTGGGCACGGGTCAGCTAGTGTTCTAATATAAACGATCCTTCTCCGGTTATAGAGTGAAACTAGATGCTGATATTACGGTGACAAGAGTTTTGTGTACGCGACTCTCTAAAATAAAACGTTTCCTATGCGACGTGTACAGAAATGTAAATGTTGTTAGAAACAACGTACAACCTTGCACTCCGATGGATCAATACATCCTTGAACTTTGCGCCACACGAACCTAACGCAGTCAACCAATTTATTTAATACAAACACCATGTCCTGTTAAAATACCTAGTCTAGCCATAAATATTGTTACGAAGAAAAAACATTTTTTTTTATTGCAAATAATATTTATTACTTTTACAGTGTGTTAGTTTAATACATAAATATAAAACAATTCAAAATATAAAAAGCTTATTCGAAGTGGTCTCCATTGGCTGCAACACAGTCCTTTAAACGTTGAGGCCAGTTATCAATAGAAGCACGCACTCTTTCCATGGGAAAATTCTTCACTGCCAATCGTATGGATTGTTTTAGGGACTCCAAATTATCATGGCGTTTAGAGCAAGCCATACTCTCTAAAACTGACCATAAATCATAATCCAGCGGATTAAGATCGGGACTAGACGACGGCCAGTCTTCAGCTCTGATGAAGTCCGAAACGTTCATTTCCAACCAAGACTGCGTGGACCGAGCTTTATGACCCGGCGCTGAGTCTTGTTGGAAGGACCATACTTGGTTATTGAACATGGTGTTGTTAAGGGGTTTAACTACCTTCTCAAGAATGGTATCTTGATACACTTGTGCCGATGTTTTGATACCTTTTTCACAAAAATATGGCTCAGTCACTCCTTCATAGCTAACACCCCACCAAACCATCACTGAAGTCGGATAATGCCCACGTTGCACTCTGTCGACTAATTGGGAAGCTTCCTTAGAGCTTTGAGCATAAATACGGTCATTTTGTTTGTTAAAATGTTGCTCAACTGTAAAGATTTTCTCATCCGTAAACAAAATTTTTCTGTGACCTCCCTTTGCGTACCGCTTCAGTAGTTGCTTCGATTTTACCACCCTATTCTTTTTTAAATTATCAGTTAAAAAATGACCAGTGCGTCTCTTATAGGCTGCAAGTCCTAAGTCATCTTTTAAAATGCGTGACATGGTTCTGGGTGCTATCTTCATCTCCCGAGATAAAATCTTTTGCTTTCGGACAGGATTTCTTCGAATTCTTTCCCTTACTGCTTTGACCACCATTTTCGTACGAACACTACGTGGACGGCCAGATCTTTTTCTGTCACAAACAGAGAAGGTCTCATTGTACCTATTAATAGCCCGGTACACAAACATTTGACTAATACCAAGCGTATGGAGAGTTTTAAAAATTACAATCGGCTCCATACCAACTTTGTGTAATGCAATCACAGCGATTCGGTTTTCTTTATCACCCCACTCCATTTTAATATAGCAAAATATTGTACAATGTATTGGCGCCAAAATTAGAAAATACAATGAACAATCGTATAAAAATGACAGATTCCAAATTCAAATGTAATATCTTTCTTATTTTTAATTGTAACAGTATTTATGGCCAGACTATGTATAAAAAGTTACCACACCATTTGAAGCAAAAGGTATTGTAGAGACTACAATAAGTGGGAACCTACCTGTCTTTGTCAATCAATACGAAACAAACACTAAACGAATCTGCTTGCCCAGCAATTAGTGGGATAATTTTCCTGCCGCGCCGCCACGCCAGTGTGACATTTAAGAGCTAGTAAGATAAGAATATAATGAGAAGGTTGATAGAAATCCGTCTGGCCAGTGACCTATTTGATGGCCCTGTTTTCCTTCATCCCAGCAGAAGGCCAGTCTTGCAGGGTGGCATTTAAAATGCCATTTAAAACATGCCACAAATCTAAGAAATACATAATTTATGTAGAGCATTATAATTTTCTAGTCGTAATTAATCAAGAAACAAGTTTTTGCAATAAGTAACCATTAATCGTTATATATGCAATTATCGTACTTGACAGACAGGCTCTTCCAAGTCAAAGAAAAAGAAGCTACATCCCAATTCTTTGAAATCCATGCAGGAGTGCCCCAGGGTTCTGTGCTGGGCCCAGTCCTCTATACTATATACACAGCCGACCTGCCCACAAAACCAAACATAACAACCGCCACATATGCCGATGACACCGCTATCTTGGCTAGTAACACCGACCCTGAAGAGGCATCAAATGCACTCCAGGAAGGACTCAACGAAATAAATCACTGGCTAAAGAAGTGGAGAATAAGAGCAAGTGCAAACAAGTCCGTCCAAGTAACCTTCACATTAAGACAAGGAAACTGCCCTCCTGTAAATCTTGAAGGCAATACCCTAACACATGGTGATACTGTCAAGTACCTGGGTCTCCATCTTGACCGTCGGCTTACTTGGAAACATCACATAAAGACCAAGAGGGAGGAACTTAGTTTGAGATATAAGAGTCTGTACTGGATACTACACAAGAGGTCGAAACTATCAATCGACAATAAACTCCTTATCTACAAGACTGTATTGAAGCCTGTATGGACATATGGGATACAGCTCTGGGGTAGTGCTAGTAACACAAACATCAGCATGTTGCAACGCCTACAAAACACCATACTAAGAACAATCGCAGGAGTGCCATGGTTCATAACAAACACCGAAATACATAAGGAACTTGACATTAACACAGTCAATGAGGAAATTTGCTCTGCTGCTAAAGCCTATAAAACCCGAATCTCCGCTCATCCCAACACACTTGTAGCCGAATTAAGGAACAACAGCTACATACAACGGCTCAAACGCAAAAATATCAGAAACCTGGACGATGTGCCAAAGTGAATTTAAATGGAGTGGCGATCTTCACTGGAAGAAGCATACTACAAACGCCAATACAAGCAACCCATTCGCTTATAGTTTGTGACTGATTGCGGATTCAACACAGAGAAAAAAAAAAAAAATATATGCAATTAAAAAAATGTTTAAGATGACATGAGATAGAAAATGTAGTTTCTTTTATAGTAGATAAACAGCTAACTTGAACTAACCTAGCTAGTTTGATCTATTTCTATTTATAAGTTGTCTGTTATCATGGCAACCGACGAATGAACTGTAGAAACGCTACATTAGTTAATAAAATCTTTTTATTATCTAGATAGTGTATCGTATGTCTATTCGTTGACTAGAAATACGAGATGTCATTGCCTTTTACATCCGGAGGTTGGAGGCAGCTAATGGAGTAATTGTGTAAAAAGGAAAAATTATTTTAATTAAATCCACATTAGATTACTATACTAAGTACGAGTAAGTAAGTATAGGATTATTATTACTATGGCAAGGAACCTTTGGAATCACAGAGTTTTTCACTGAACCGGAATTACCAAGACGGCGAGGAGCGAAAGATTACGCGAGCCCTTTTGGCGGTATACTACTAATAGACATTATACTACCAACGTTTACTTAATTTTACTCCATCCAATGGTTCTGTCTCAGAATCCCTTAAAGAGTAACGTTATCTTGAGTGAGAAGACCACTTGTTGTACAAAAAATAATTTAAGAATGCACAGGTATAATTAAATACATTAATTGACTAGATTTTGTAGTCAAATTATAACTTTTAGGGAATTTAGCCATAGTAGATTAACACTGATCCAAAGAAAAAAATACATTGAAATTACTTTCATTACATTTCACCTTTATTCGAAGATTCAGTACAAAGAATTAACTAGATACCTAGTTGTTATTACAAACTTTTATGACTATAATAAAAAAAGTTTATAAAGAAAAAGTATCAATGTGTTTGTTTTCTGGAGCGTAAGTAGGTAAACTTGGAAGCTCTGTGACTCTGCGGTTTTGTACGATAGAGTTAAGACATATTGTTATAGCTATTTTTATTTCTCTTTCACTTTAATACCAACCTTTCGCGTTTCATGACGAGCAGTTTTACTTTAGAACCAACATTCCGTTTGATTTCGGCCACATGGAGTAGTGGTGAATGTCCTGCCATGCTGTTACGGGTTCGATACAAGTTAAACCTTTGTGGCAATGGACATGGCTGTTTGAATTGGTCTAGGGTACACAATCATTTTATGTTTGTGGTCGAGTATATATATTATAGAGGGAGGCACAGGACTTAGTATTTATACGTAAATTTATTATAATAGGTCGGGGAAAAAGTCTTTTCGCATAACGTAGCTATAAACTTATTATAAAATTTCTTTGACTGTACTACTTGTGTCTGGCTGGTTTTGGTAACATTAAAAAGGTTACATTATAAAGAAAAGAAAAAAATAAAAAAAAGTTGTTTCCCGCTATTTTTCATTTGTTTTTCTCTCCGTAAAAATGAGTGAATCTAATGAAGAAATTCGATACATTTTAAAATTTTATTATAAAAAAGGCAAAAATGCAACTCAAGCAGTGAAAAAAATTTGTGATGTTTATGGACCTGATGCAGTGTCAGTAAGAGTAGCACAAATTTGGTTCAAACGTTTTCAGTCCGGAAATTTTGATGTTAAAGATGCACCTCGCTCTGGTCGCCCTGTTACGAATAAAATGGACGCCATTTTTGAAAGAGTGGAGCAAGATCGGCATATTAGTAGTTACGATGTAGCTGAAGAACTGGGAATTGACCACAAAACAGTTTTGACCCATTTGAAGAAAGCTGGTTATACAAAAAAGCTCGATATTTGGGTGCCACACGAGCTCACTCAAAGAAACTTAATGAACCGTGTACTCATTTGCGATTCATTATTGAGACGTAATGAAACCGAGCCGTTTTTGAAGAGATTGATAACTAGCGATGAAAAGTGGATCACGTACGATTAGAACGTGCGAAAAAGGTCGTGGTCGAAAGTTGGCCAGGCTTCACAGACTGTGGCCAAACCTGGCCTAACACGAAATAAGGTGATGCTGTGTGTATGGTGGGATTAGAAGGGCATTGTTCATTATGAGCTTTTACCGCCCGGCAAAACCATCGATTCTGATCGTTACTGCCAGCAACTGATGAGATTAAAGGAAGCAGTCGAGAGAAAACGGCCGGAATTGATCAACAGGAAGGGTGTGGTCTTTCATTACGATAACGCTAGACCACACACATCTTTAGCCACTCAGCAAAAATTAAGAGAGTTCGACTGGGAGGTCCTAGTGCATCCACCATATAGCCCTGACCTTGCGCCTTCAGATTTTCACCTGTTTCGGTCTCTTCAGAATTCTTTAGGTTCTGTAAGGTTGACCTCAAGAGAGGACTGCCAAAACTATTTGTCCCGTTTTTTTGATCAACAAAACGGTACATATATATTGTAAATAAATGTAAATAAACTTTGAAAAAAATGTCTTGAAATTTCATACAAAAATACGAAAAGACTTTTTCCCCAACCTAATATGTATATTACTGTTCTGCTTATTTAAAGACTAGGCGACGTTATGTAAATGTACAAAAAAAAATTAAAAAGAAAATCAATGCTGTGTTTCGATTTAACAAAGATTTTATAAACAGTTAGTTAAAATAAATAAAATATGCACCTATTAGTTAAACTTGTAATAAACTTACCTAAACGAATACACCAATATTATTTCTTAAAGTTCAAACTTTTATGAAGTCTAGACGATCTTAATATAATGCTTTTCATGTAAGCACATTACTATGCAAGTTGACTCGACTGTTGCACTAACTAGGTTATCCTGCGGCTGTATCCTTATCGGACTACATTGTCCGCATCTTAGCTGCCCTTATTACGATAATGGATCCTAGAGTTGCTATTATATACCTATACGTAGAATATGTTATGAAACTACGTGTGGAATATGTATAGTTATTTGGTAGTTGTTTTATAATGTGTTTGCAGTTAGTTAAAATTAAGCCTAATTTACACATCGACAAGTACAGTAGCAAGTTAAGTAGTAAGTTGTTGATAAAGTTGATTTAAATAGATCTCCATCCTATTCTTTGGCAAGTTAAGTACGAAGTAGCCCCTTCTCTCGGGTCTCGCCAACTTAACTTTACTACTTAACTTGCTACTGTACTTGTCGATGTGTAAATTAGGCTTTACTGATTCATTAACGATAACGCTGGTTAAGAAACGTCGGTGAGGTTATTCCATAGATGGGTGACCGTTAAGTGGTCTTTATTTGAGCGTCTTTTTGCTTCGGAGGGCATGTAGAGTCGGTCCCGGCTGTCGTCGTAATATAGTCGTTAAGTCACCTCAGAGGGTCCCGGCTGTAAGGACACAGTCGTCGGGCTAAGTTAAAGATCAATGAGGAGGCTTGAATAACTCACGACATCACTACTAACTAACCCCCTTCCTCATAAACGCCTCTTAAATTTAATCACTGTTTAGCGAAATTTTTATTAAAAAACCAACCTTGTACTCGTACTAAACAAAAACATAAGAATTTAAGCTAATCAATTGACTAAAATTTAAGAGGAGTTTATGAGTAACGGGGCAAATGTTTAAACAAAAACCCTGGCCGTTACTGTATATGGTAACTGTTGCAGTAATAAGTCTCGAGGTTTATCAACATAATATTAAATGAAAGCATTTGTACACCAGTTTGTCATCGATCCTTAACAAGAGATATACAAGGTGTTGGTAATAAAGTACTGGCTTTTTGAGGTAGTTAAATTTTGAAAGAAATAAATCCCTTATTATAAAGACAACCATAATTATTATAATTACATTAACACCGAACCTTATTTTTCGTTACTCTCATCAGATCTACTGTGTGATAAGAATGCGATTGCTATTCTAGAATCCATTGCTTTTCCGGACAACCAAAGGTCATCGGTCAGAGTTGTACTCATTGGTTTTTCGTATATTTCCACATTAAATTCGTTTGTCACGTGTAGTCGCGTGCGACGCACGTCCGAAACGTCACAGAAAAGTTGACCTTAAGCTCTGTATGCAGACCGCATATGTAAACTTATACTTTGTTGCCAGATGTTGGCTACAGAACTGTGCTCATCGATTCTATTGTACTTATTCAAAGGAAGGAAGGAGCAAATGGGAACGGAAAGAGAAGGTTGAGAAATTGGGCTGCCAGAAACATTAAATTGTCTTACTATTAATATATAAAATCTAATACTTGTGACCTTATTTTAGTCTAACAACAATACGAAATGCATTCTACTTCGATGTATTTTATCTGTGTGTTGCACGCTTATCTTGTTCGATACAAAGATATCCGCGTTTTGTACGGTTCCTTTATCGATGTCTGATAATGTACCGATAATACGATAACGCAGTTGTGCTTTGTTTATCGAACATTTATGAATTTATTTATGGAAGTTGCCATGATTAAAGGATCAATTTTAAATGAGGAATAATTATGTTTGCTTTTATAAGATTTTACTGTCACGTAGAAAAATTAGGATAAACAATACCTAAGTATTAAGATTCTGACATGATCAATTTTGCAAAAAACAAACCAAATATTTGGTAATGTATGAAAATAATGTGCGTGTGGTGTGAGTGTTCTTTTTAAAAAGTTAGTCCAAACATGACGAAATTTAAAAATGATTTAGGAAAAAATTGTGAAAAGACAACGGCGTAGATAAAAAAATTGTGAAAAGCATAGAAAAAAAGTTACGGTCAAATAATTAGAACACTCAATCCGGCGACCAGAAAAAATTCCTACACCTTGGATCTCAGAAATATAAGAACAATTTTGTTGTGAAATAATTGTACAGATTTAGTGAAATATATTCCCAATTATTCAAATGTTATTGACTGTTTATTTCGATTTTATAAAGGTATTTGTAGAACACTCAATCCTCCTATAGCGCAGATTGAAGTATTAAAAAATCTTAAACTATGGCTTAATAATTTCCTGACTTTGATACTCTATTACACGAACACAATCTAGGATTAATTTGTGAGACACAAATCATCATAAAAAATATAATAGTTTAAGAGAAAATTAAACAAATACTTTCAATGGAACGTTCCGTGTGAGTGTTCCATGTTTTGGCGTACATGAATTTAACCCAAACTTGTATGTCAACCCAGACTATAACTGAAATTGTGAAAATGTTTGTACTAAATTTTAAAACGTCTTCTGAACTTGATACGGTATTATTTTAACAATTTATCAACTTAAATAAATCTCAATCACAAATTTTATGCTATAATGCTGATTGGGCTGACCATAAATTCAATAAAAATAAAACTGTACTCTTTGTGTTTTATTACAATAAAATATAATTTATAATTTAATGCATCTTTGTTTTGCAAATCTAAAAATCTTTTAGACAAAGTTGTAATGACTAAGAATTATCGGAAATATGTCTTGAAGGATGGTACATTTGATATAAATTATATCACTGTCCCGGAGAGTAACTGGCATATTGTTTTCGGTTGTTCTCGTTTTGCGAATGGTGAATACTTGCATAGTCACAACCAAGTAGCCAGACTTGGCCACCAACAACTTGCTCTTAAATTATTTTATTATTATTATATTTTATCATTTATTATTATGTTATTTATTTTATTTTTCCCTTATTCACATAAGGGCAACTTCTCAGAATGGCAATTTCTCATGACGGCAACTTCTCAAAAGGGCAAGTTCGCATAAAGGCAAAAGTATAATGTAAACGAAAAGTGTTTCAAATAAAAACTTTTACTGCAACAAACTACTACAATATAATATTAAAAAAAATATGGTACAGGCATGTATGAAAAGTGACCATTGTTCTTTATTACTAGAATACAATCAGACGTTCCAAACATTCCATAACTGTAGAGGAACCATTTATAAAATTATCGATAATTTTATTAATATTTTTGTTTGTTAATTTAAAACCCTTTTGGTATATTTTGGTATCTTGTACGAACGCTTCTTTTTTTAACGCTGCAATGGCTTATAGTAATAAAGGTTTTGGTGGTATTTTGGTATTTAATCTTCTATGCCACCCTTCAACGGCGTTCGTAGTTCTGTGATCTTCTCCGTAACAATTAAATATTTAGCTTGTGATTATTTTGATCCATTGCATTGTGAAATATGTTTGAAATTCAGAAAATTCATGACTGTCAGGAGCCATTTCCTGAATGGCCAAATAAGCCTCAGGTATTTTATATGGAGGTAGTAATGCTGTTTTTGTTATCAACCGAGTTATATGACGACCTTCACTGGAGTCGCAAAGTCAAAATTTTTTACTTGCTCTCCAAATGGCCTGCTGGAAGTGGTAATAGCAACCACGCACCTCGGCTCCAGGATATACAGTTTTCACCGCGTTCATAGCAGTAATCTTTGGAACGGCTGGACGGATTTTGACACACATAATAATATGTTAAAATAAATATGGATCAATTCGTTCAGAAACAAATAACTCACATGTTTTAAAATTAAGCTCTAAACCTATTGTACGAAATTAATAGCAAGTTCGCATAAAGGCAATTTTGGTACAGTTTTGCTCTTAAGTATAATAAATAAGTTATTAATTGGAGGAGAATTCTCCTCCAATTAATAACTTATAATACTCTAAAACTGTACCAAAATTGCCTTTATGCGAACTTGCCCTTTTGAGAAGTTGCCGTCATGAGAAATTGCCATTCTGAGAAGTTGCCCTTATGCGAATAAAGGTTATTTTTGCACCTTGTCGATGCAAAAATACCGTAATATAGGTAAGTACCCTACCCATATAATTTGGACTTTGCTTATGAAGTTGTCGACTTGTGGAATGTTGATTCGGCAATCATTGTTCCGATAGTAATTTCGGTAAATGGACTTATTCCAAAGAGTCTCTATCAACATCTAAGAAGATTCGCGCTTGACAGTTGGATGATAGGTCTGATGTAAAAGACAGTACTGCTTGACACGCCCTAACCACCAGCTTGGTCCTTGTACCCGTTGCTGGTGGGTCTACCTTTTTATATTTAGGTATATTTAAAAATGGAATACTTTGTAAAAGAAAAGAGAAAAATAATAATATAATTGGGTCCGGTCGGTTTAGTCAGTTTATACGAAACCCATGGGATAAGATGGGTGGTGACATATTGTAATCCTACTCCGTCACCACACGGATAACCCGTTACCTGTTTTTTATAAAATTAATTAGTAGGATTGCAATGAACCGCATATAACAAAAAAAGACTTTTATTTTAATGTAAGTCATGGTCAGCCTAGTCCATTTTCTAGCTAAGAATTATAATTAAGTTGATAATTATTAAAATAATACCGTATCAAGTTCAGAAGACGTTTTAAAATTTAGTACAAATATTTTCACAATTTCAGTTTTAGTCTGGGTTGACATACAAGTTTGGGTTAAATTCATGTACGCCAAAACATGGAACACTCACACGGAACATTCCATAGAAAGTATTTGTTTAATTTTCTCTTAAACTATTATATTTTTTATGATGATTTGTGTCTCACAAATTGATCCTAGATTGTGTTCGTGTAATAGAGTACAAAGTCAGGAAATTATTAAGCCATAGTTTAAGAATTTTTAATACTTCAATTTGCGCTATAGGAGGATTGAGTGTTCTACAAATACCTTTATAAAATCGAAATAAACAGTCAAAAACATTTGAATAATTGGGAATATATTTCACTAAATCTGTACAATTATTTCACAACAAAATTGTTCTTATATTTCTGAGATCCAAGGTGTAGGAATTTTTTCTGGTCGCCGGATTGAGTGTTCTAATTATTTGACCGTAACTTTTTTTCTATGCTTTTCACAATTTTTTTATCTACGCCGTTGTCTTTTCACAATTTTTTCCTAAATCATTCTTAAATTTCGTCATGTTTGGACTAACTTTTTAAAAAGAACACTCACACCACACGCACATATGAAAATAAACTTTAGAAAAGCATTGCTTGTCAGCAATCAGCATTTACGTGTATGTATATTGCTCTACTCATATCACTATAACTGACCAAGCAACAATTTTAATTACCACCACGAAGTTAAATAAATTTAAAACGATATAAGTTACACAAACAATTCGTATGAAACGATCGTTAACCGGGCCTGCAAGAACGCCTTAGTTATGTTTTCCTCCGGTAAAAGTACCATTGCAAAAAATCAGAAGCGTCCAAATTACGTTTACTATACGCACATCGTATGCGTGATTTCAGAGAACCGGGTTCCTTAAATAACCACGACTGGACGAGTTTTCGGCAGGCTTCTTGCGGCCCGTCCTCGGCGGCGTCCTTTCGACCACTTCGGGAATGTTCCCTGCACCCTTATTAGGCTACATAATAACCTATCGCGCTTACTTCTCAAGTTTCGATTGTTCGACCCAGTTTGGAAATTGGTGACATTTTTGGCAGCGATATAAATGTTTTGTTTTTTATTTAATCTCTTTCTAAATTGGTGAGCGAGAGATAAATTTTCGAGATGCCTTCATGTTTGTCTGGAATCTGGGCAGTTTGGTTACATTATTTGAATTGGTGGAATACAGGCACGTTTGTGCTTTTGTTATTTTAAAATTTTGAAGTACCTATTTATGACAAGCTTAGTTGACGCTCGTATTTTCCCTAAGATTGCATAATCATTAAGTAAATCTTTTCTTTTTAAGAGAGTCATAAATTCAAATGTTAAGAGATTCACCATGAAAGAAGTAGAAAATGTTGCAATTCTTTCCATCTCTCTACAGGAGGAAAATCCGGTCGTTGATCGACCTATGATGAATCATGCTGCAAATTAAGTTGCCTTCAAGACTTTTTCTATATTTGGTCTTTACCTACTAAAAATTTGTGCTATACCTACAAGAGTAATAATTTAATACAAATGTCATTCAAATATTTATAAAATTCCTAGTAGCTGTTGCAGTCAACATCAGTAAAAAAGAACTATAAATAAAATATGCATTCCACCTTGCGTCATAATCACAAGTGTAACACTTGTTAATCAGCGCCATGACATTTTAAATTAAATTAAGCTCATACAAGTTGTTCGTAAACAATTTAGGGCTTCGACTAAAATACCCGGCCGAGCCTGTTGCAAGTAGTCGGAGCTCGTCGGCCGTCAGTGGCCATATAAGGCGCCGGCGGCACATCGAGGTCGGCCGACGTATAACCCTCTCCCGACACCTCGCCTAGCAGACTTGTCCTCGCGACTACTTGAGGACATCATCCTCACGATTAAGAAGACAATGACCGTATTAACCTTTCAACTTATTTGCATAATCGTATAATTTGCAAAGGTACCTATTGCTAATTTTAGATGCTTTTTTAAATATTGAGGGAATCGAAAGTAAAAAGATTGTTCTAATCAATTTTTGTTTACTATTATTTCCACCAGGCCTCAAACGCCATGGCATTTCTAAGAAGGTCACTAGACCGCAAGTAATGGAAGGTTTTTGTTTTAAAATCACGTCGGCTTTGTTGTTCACGTGACAAGGTACGAGTTACTGTACAAAGTGATATGAGAGGCGACAGAGAGTTACAGAGATAAGACCCAACGCGAAAATCAGAACAAAATAATAAAACGCTAGCCTCCGGCAGCTGAGCCGTCTCGTCGCCCGCATCGCATCAGAGCTAATCTAATGTCGACTTAATAGCTTCTTGCACTTAAGCTCCAATACTATTGAGCAGTTTATATATAGGGTAGTGGCAATTGCACATCAGTCGCGTTCCATACCATAAAAGCTCATGTGCCATAACTCATTCATTCAATCGACCCAATGTTACTTCGTTATAAAGGCGAAATTTACAGCTTGTCGTTTCGTGGAGTTTAATCTGTAAAATATTTTTATGTTATGGTTCCATTTCGTCTTGAAATGGTTATGGCAGAAGGACGTGACGAGAAGTTTCTGATCGTAAAAGCAACATGTTTAAATGGGGATACAGTTGCTTACTTATAGATAACAGTTAAACTTCTTCAATAGCTACTTACTTGAGTATGATACAAATTGGATTTTGCACTTTATATGTTAAACTATTCATAGAGTACAGAGAACCACGTACAGTTGTGTTACGTTTTAATTAAATGGTAACTCTGATCGAAGCTCCCTGCCGAAAATTGCTTTGCGGTCAGTTTAATGGAGTTCCGTTTATGGTCCAGTTCCCGTTTTAAATGGAAACAAAGCATTCGCTCAGGGTAAATGATTTGTAAAACAGTAAAACATGTATAACGGCTCCCTACGCTCATATTTAACTTGCTTTTACAAAAATATTTCAAAACAACTGAAGAGAATTTGTTAACAAGATTTAATCTGTATAAATAAAAGAAAAGCTTTTATTTATACCCTTAGAAACATAACAGTTAATTTCATTTGTAATTTGAATATTTTTGTTGTTAAACGTTCCGCTAAAGGGACCGGATTCCCCTCAGTAGTAGAGCGAAAGTTAGTCTACTATTTACAACACTGCAACACTAGTCAAGTGGGTTGGCGTCTATTTTCATTCTCTTGCAGAAAAAAAAAACAATAATGTGCTTAATACCTTCTTTTACCTCCCGAAAATCTATGATTTTGGTGGAATACATTCTAAGTTCGAAACTTTCGAAGTATAAATAAAATACTCTAATAAGCTACCATGTTTGGTCGGCATACGTACATAAGTACCAATAGAAAATAGTTATAATAGAAACCAATTTAATTCTTAAGTAGGTACAAACGCGGAAGATAGTCGATCGACTTTAGATGTTATCGCGTCCGTAACCCAGATAGTCTTGCTTTAACCAACATGTAGAGGACGATCTTGACTTTGCTAATAAACGTTCCAGCGCTTTAATATGACGGGTCAATTGATCAGACGTGGCTCTTGCAACTTTAGCTGAGCTAAGCTTGTCCTATCGACCTAATTATAGTATAGGGCAATAAATCAATAAATCTAATCATCTATCTATCGAAGTATCTAACATCGAAACAGACATTTATTGCGAGCAGATCAGATAAATGAGATAAATAACATTTTGTCTATGGTGTACCTATTGAAATAGATACTGAAACCTCATTTGTGTTTAGTTGTTAAGAGTAAGTGATCTAGGCACCGTCATTAACTTTGACATTTCGCTTGATGGTATAGCAATAAACTATTAGGTAGTTGCTGTTAATTAAATGTTTGTATTCTTTTCTATGTCCAGCAGTGGACGTCCATAGGCTGATATAGATAGATAGATTCTTTTCTATTTCTTTAGAACCTAATCGTTGAGCATTGTTTTTGAATAATTAATATTCAATCCAGTAATCTTATTCTTTTATACTTTTCTGTTATCATCATCAAATAGTTCTTTACAATTTTTTTTATTATACACATAACATTGATTTACAAAAAACCAAAGATACACACTCCACTTCCCAAAAACGTCCGCAACAAATGGGCGCATTGTGCACTCTTTTCAAATTAGTATCGCGTTGTTCTACCGGCAAACGTCAATCATTAAATTTTATTGCTTTAAGTGCATTACTTTTTAAATACAACTTTATGTCATGCGTGTAAGATTGAATTTGAAAAAAGAAATATGTTTACGATATTACTATACGTATTTATTGCGTATGTTTAATTTGGTGACACTTTTGGCTGTTAGTTTTGTTTGAAAATGTGCATCTAGGGTTTTTTATAAATCAATGACACATAATGATGTTTTTTTTAAAGAAGTAGTTCATATGTAAAATATGCCACCTCTTTAGCCTTATCTCTTTTTTCTCCAATCACGATTCATGATGACTTTGAACAAAAAATTTGATTTTTACAAAAAAAAAACCGACTTCAAAAACACAAATTGCACTAAAAAGTAAAAAATAATTAGTTGTATTTTGGTTTTACAACATTATCAGCCATTCCTTCTACTTAATTTTATTCTAAAGAATAGGTTCTTTTAATTATTGTAAAAAGTATTGTTTAAGATATTTCTTGAAGAGTCTGTAAATATATTGATTTGCAGATTCTTTAAAAGATAATC
The DNA here is from genome assembly GCA_905475405.1 of Schrankia costaestrigalis. Classification (NCBI taxonomy): domain Eukaryota; kingdom Metazoa; phylum Arthropoda; class Insecta; order Lepidoptera; family Erebidae; genus Schrankia; species Schrankia costaestrigalis. The sequence goes on from FR997838.1 coordinate 12,499,127, forward strand.
AAATTATTACAAATAATGTAATATTATTGTTATTTTTGGAGTCGGTGTCAGCCACGATAGTTTATATACCTACCATTTTTTATTTCTGACTTAATATTTAAACAAACATTATGGCGTCGTGTTACACACAGGCTAAAGACTAACAATTACTTAAAATTCGCATTAGAAAATGAAACGGCCGTCTTTGTTTTAAATGCAATATTTATCTAATTAAAAACCATTTAAAGTGATTCGAGTGTGTTAGAAAAGGCAATAAAGTTTTGTATAGCTTTATCGTACTTATTGCGTTGGCTGACACCGACTCCAAAAATAACAATAATATTACCTACATTATTTGTAATAATTTGATTATCTTTTAAAGAATCTGCAAATCAATATATTTACAGACTCTTCAAGAAATATCTTAAACAATACTTTTTACAATAATTAAAAGAACCTATTCTTTAGAATAAAATTAAGTAGAAGGAATGGCTGATAATGTTGTAAAACCAAAATACAACTAATTATTTTTTACTTTTTAGTGCAATTTGTGTTTTTGAAGTCGGTTTTTTTTTTTGTAAAAATCAAATTTATTTTCAAATTTTTAGTGAATACCATTTCTATAAATCCGTGTGGTGACGGAGTGAGAATGCATGTCACCACCTCATCTCAACCCATGGGTGTCGTAAAAACCAACTTAGGGACTATCCGTGAATATTATCTTTGAGAAATAAAAAGAAGGAAAACTTGAAATTAAACCCTATACCAATCCGTCTGGCCAGCGTGGTATTAGTAGGCTAAATATCCCTCCGTCAGTGGAGGAGGCCCGTCCCTGCAGTGGGACATTATTTTGTCTGAATGTGGGTAGACCTACGAAACGCGCTGCTCATGAGACAGCGCTGATTGTATGAGACTGTAGAGGTGATAAAGAAAACGTGACGGTTATTTACAAGACTATTTACTTATTGACACAGAATGAAAGAGAATACAGAGTTATTAAGTTAGTTAAGTTCACAGCACTGAAGTTAAGTTATACAAGAATAAAAAACAAGATGTAGATTAGCTAGACGTAGCTTAGACTACGAGTATATAGGAGTAGAAAACAAGATGTAGATTAAAATCTAGAGATCGAGTTAATTGCGTACGCATGAAGCGCGGGCGAACGTGCACTCGCCGTCGGTCTACGGGCCAGATTCAGAGACCGCACTTTGTCTTTACTTTAGCAAAGTCTAGTTATTATCTCTGAATTTGAACAACATTAAAGTAATTTTTCGCATGAAAAAGTTTACTTTCATTATTTATTACTACAAAGTAAACTTTTCATGCGAAAAGATTACTTTAATGTTGTTCAAATTCAGAGATAATAACTAGACTTTGCTAAAGTAAAGTCAAAGTGCGGTCTCTGAATCTGGCCCTACGTCTCGCACTGTCGCTTGTGACTGAGCGGTAGCGGGCGGACCGGTCACCGTCGCGTCGGGTCGCGGGGCGCGCGGTGAGTGCAGCGCGGGCGCCGCCGCGGTATGTTCATTGGTGCGCGTCACAGGTCACAAAACTTGACGCGCCCGCCTCGGGTTCGATTCGATGACAACCGAAGAAAGGAAGAAACGCCATTCTCGAAGTAGGAAATCTACCTCCAATGCCATTTCAAAAGAGACTGGTGAACAACGTAAGAATCAGCTTTCACAAAAAAGGACCTACATGAAAAAAGTTTTAAATAGGGAGAACATCGAAAAGCGTAGCCACACCGTCTCGGCGTGGTTAATAAGAAATAAAAATTATTAATTTATTGTGCGACATGCACACTAAATTGATAATTTAAATAAATTGACATAAAAATAAATCAAATAAATATAATAGTTATTATTATCAATTTGTTGTACCTAAAGAATAAGTTTAAAATAAATGAAATGCAATTCAAAAATTTGTTTATAGTCTATTTATAATCCGGTATTAATTCCTATTTTAAATTCAAATAAGAACTTCATTATTAAGTCTTAAACCATACCTTCAATTACAGTCATAATGTTAGTGTAAAGTTTTCATCAATACGACTAAAATAAGCCCAAACACTAGGTAGCTGCTATATACTGTTAAAAAGTTCCCTTGACCCTCAATCTTCTTCATCATTAGATCATGTTTGTGTAAAGTATTGTAAAGTATTCATCAATACAATTAAAATAAGCCCAAACACAAGGTAGCTGCTATATGCCGTTGAGGTGTTCCCTCGACTCTCTCTGGTCTCCAGGATCTGACCAGTTCTAATTCTTGACTATTTGGTAGTGACGTCAAAGATGCACATGTATGACAAGATTTTACACAATGCGTCCCTACAATTTTCAAGAGATGCCCTCGATTTCTCTGGGATCCCGTCATCCAGATCCAGATCTGGTGACAATGGGACCAAATGGGAAGCATACCGATACGAACAAAAAAAAAGTTTTTCAAATCGGTCTAGCCGTTTTCGAGAAATCAACAAAAAAAAAAAAAAAAAAAAAAAATACAACCGAATTGAGAACCTCCTCCTTTTTGAAGTCGGTTGAATATTAATACGCGTCCTAAATAAATAAATCTCGTAAGATTTTAATATTGTTAGAGCTAGGGCTGAGGGTTAAGGGAATTCACTGACGAAATTTTAATATTACAATCTCCATTGTTAACTTATTAAAGTTGTTAATAAATTGAGATAAAAACAACATTTTTACGAGGAACAATTTACGACCGAGAAGACTTTTATTAACAAATCCGCAGAGCTAATTATTCGACCCTTTTGCGCAACCATAACAACTTTGCAAGATTGGGCATTAGATATTATGAAGAGAAATTTACATACAAAAAAGGTTAAATTTTGAGGTTGTTTTCTTACATAAACAAAAACTTATTTTACATAATATTCGTACATTAATTTCTTTGCATACATGACTACAAAATTCCACAATTCATTTAAAATACCTCTGAGACATAATATACAAAATATACTTGTACATAGATATAAGCCTTTGAAAGATGAAAATGATAAATGACATCACAGGATTTGTATAACATCAAATCAGAAAATAGGTGGCACACAATCATTATCCTAACTACACTATTTATCATTCTATAGACTATGTATATGTATGTAAAGGATTGAACCTCGTATAGCAGTAGATATTAGCAGTTTCACACTAGCATTTGGCGTTCAGTTGGTCTCGGGTTCGATTGCCGCCCAATGTAAATTTTTAAACGTGAATTTTGCATTGGTCTAGTTCTTTTCTATGTATAATAGTAAAACTTTGATGCTCTTTTTCTCACACTATAAATTGTGACATCTTCCTTTCTTCCACTCATGTCTTTGCATGTATGTACTTATAAAAAAGGATGTAAGTATGTTAATCCGTTGTCTAATATCCAGAGTACAAGCTTTGCTTAGTTTGTGGTTAGACGGCGATATGTGAGAAATATATGGAAAGGAATGGACTTCTATAGCGGTTTCACACTAGCAAAGCGCGTGTACGGTTCTTTCAGCATATACGCTGACACGCGTATAACGTTTGTCGCTTCTTAAGTCTGACTCATCTAAACGGACTCGATATTCTGAGGTGTTCGCTCAAACCTGTAATAGTGAGTCAATGTCTTAAGTATACTTATGAAGTAACATTGTTACTTACGTACTTATATCGTTGATGAAGGCGTAAAAAGGTAAAGAATTTAGCACTAAGTAGTGATGCTTAGTTTATTAAATTAATATCAGGTAAAACAAGTCTTCTGTTTACATACACGTAAACGCTATACATATTGCCAAAGATGTGTCTACACGCATTTACACGTGCTTTCTTTATAGTACTTTTTCACTGTAAGGAAATATTGGTCGAGATGTCATTTTTGGAACTAAAAGGCGGGGAACGGGTGTTTTCTTAGTTACTGTATATATGCGTAAAAGTCCCTGAAAGCTAACTTTAGGCCGAAAAAGTATGATTCCGAGAATTGTATCTAAGGTCGTATTCAAGGTTGGTCTGATGATTGCGAGAAATTGTTCTTTTTCATGGTAAGTGACAAATATTTATTTAAAATACCTACCTATACAACAAAGGAATTTATTTATTTCTTTCCATTTGCATTAGTTCTACGAATGCAATGTCATTTTGTATTCTATTACCTATTTAGGATTAAATGTTAGAATTTTTATGCTTGTTTCTCACGGGTATAATTGAGTAAATTAATACAAAGGTAGTAAATAAAATATATTTAATTCTAATGTAGAATTTAAGGCCGTTTTTATTGTGTGCAGAACTTAGAATATAACCTCATTCAAAGGTTATTGGACACACGATTGTCTTTGTAGAGACTGTAACAGATTTAGAGATGTTAACTGTCTAAACTCATTAGTCAGACACGACTCATCTGTACCTCCTTGTATTATAGAGTAGAAGAAAGTTTGTTCGCTACAGTTACAGTACGGTAATAATATCTAAATAATATTACTGTGGTTACAGGAACTAACTGGTTCGATTTATTAAAATACTGGATGATGTCCGCGGTTATTCTACACCCTAAACTACCTATATTCCAAATTGCATCATAATACATTCAGAAGTTTTTGCGTGAAAATTATCAAACATCCATCCATTTCACAAACTTTCGCATTTATAATATTAGTAGGATTTTATGTTGAATAGGTACTTCAACAAACACAAAGACGATAAAATGAGTTTTCATTAAATTTATATAAGCCTATGTAATATCCTGTTACGAATACATTTTTATTGTTTTAAGTGGTATACCTATAAGCAAGCGGTACTACTGATGGTTCTTGGTACTTATTCGTCGCTCGTGTGTGTCAGTAATGCAAATAGGATTGCAGCATCAATGAAATAATGTTTGCAAAGCGAGGATAATTATATCAAGCTTAGTAGATAGGTTGTAGGTTAAGATAGCTCAATTCAAGACCATAGCATGAAATACCTACCTACTATAAATCTAAGGAATTTGTTTGTTATTTCATGTTGGACATGGCTTAATCTTTTGCATATCCCTTTACATAATCCAGGTCGAAAACCTTTTTATCACATGACTTTCCAAACAAAACTATGAAACAAAACAAAAAAGACGTAAAATTGAAGATGTCAGTATTTCAGCACGTACAAATAATATCGGACAGATGAAGGTCACCTGTAGTTTCCCGGTGCATCGACACTTCGCAATACCATGTGTTATTTAGCCTCGAGTCAACGACCCCGTATGTTATAAAAAGTAAGTTTAACCTGCTCGCCGCATTACTGCAGATTGACGCCATAACTGACTGTGGCAACTACTAATACTACTCTATGTATACATTCTAGAGAGCAAGATAACTTAGGATTGTATCGAAAATGGTTTACATACTGAGTCATATGCCTATGCTGCTATAGTTCTGTTTCAAGACTCATAATATTTAGAGGATAAAGTCTTTATTCGATTCTGCCTTTTTGAATGTATGTTCCATTAGTCACTTAATAGTTTAAATAAAAAGATAATTGTTCTTCAAAGGTACTTTTTGTGAAAGGTCAAACAACAACAACAGGTCTGTCTCACAGCAAAATTTACAGTCTAATATATACCTAGTTAGTATATACAGCGTATGTAATTGTCAGTTGTCCTTAATTAATCATTAAAACAGAAAGGAACAGACAAATCACGATCCTCAGTATATATTCGCCCACTGACCTACAGTGCAAAAAAAGATCTTGTTTCGGCATTTAACGATAAGTAAATATAAATTGCAGATGTTATGTCCTCACTCGGTAATCGCTCCAATGAAATGTGGACTCTCCGCCGCGTTCAGAGACGAAAATATAAATTTAACTTTTAATTAAATGTGATTTACTGATGGGTTAAAAACAGATTGGCGGCTCCGTGATTTGGCGAGACGATGCTCAAACAAAACAACGTTAATATTACGTTTTAAATACTTAAAAGAGTGCTTGTGTTAAGTATACCTACGAGTATTTTTTTGCTAGTTAAACGCAAAAAAGTTTCGCTAAATTATGTCTATTAAGATTTTATTGTTGTGTACTCAGAAAAGCTATTAATTAAATTGAGGGACCCTTGAATAACCGTTAGGGATGTCGCGAAATAGAAGGTTTTAGAGATAGAAATCAATGAGATGTTAGGGTTGTGCCAATGTTGTATTTCGTTTTCTATATTTAGTGATATATGATTATTACTATTAATTTCTTCAGTAAACAAAACTTTTTCATTTATATAGCCTTAATGTAATTTTCATTTAGTAAAGATTTTCAAAGAACTTAAAATTTATCATAAAATGTCATATTTTCTCCCGCGTTGAATTTAGTAAATATTACTGAATTATGTAACAACTGAAGTTGTTAAAAAGGTTTATGCAATTTTGTTTAATTTTATATGATTAAAGTATTTCATACGTTTGCGGCGATTAATAAGTAAATAATGATCTAATACCTAGATCATTATTTACTTATTAATCGCCATGTTATTCACTCTGTTATTACTGTTACTTACTACATTCAGCCATACATACATTATTTTTGTTAAATCTTACATACATTACACACATTCTAATAGACTCTCAAAATCGCATATCGCACAACGCATTTAATAAATAGATCAAAGTTTACCGACTTTGGCAGCCCTATGCGTCGTGCGTCGCACTTTGCTCGTGTACCATTTGACTTTCACTGATCAAATTTTTGCTAAAAGCCGGTCCCACGTTTCGCGAAAGTGGTTGGTCTGGTAGAAGTCTTTACGTATCTGTGGCTAGAGTAGAGCTGGATAGACACTCGAACTCCGCTCTAAGATCCTGTTACAAATGTTAGTAGCATATCATGCGTACTGATCTTAATCGGTAGAATGAAAGTTATCTATCTCTAATTTCTCGTCTGGCATACACATAAGTTTATCACTAGTCCTCCTTATACCTTGATGGATGGATACAATTGATACTTGATGTGTTTCTGTGCGTTCTAAATATGTAACATGTACAGTACGTAGGTACCTATTGTTACATACATATCATATTCTAGATCTAAAATAAGCAAAGAAGAATCTACAGTAACGAATAAAATGAGTACAAAATCTTTTTAAATACTTACTGAGTTGCCACTGTCTGACTAGGAGCTGCGGTCACTGTTTACAAAAAGGTGGGCCGCGTGATCGTCTGTTACTTGAAAGCAATAAAAATAAGAAAGGAACTCGATAAGGCAACTACCAATCACTGCAGGTGGTCATTCAGTGTGACATACGCCGCTGTTGATATATGACCCAGATCTACAAACGTTTTCTACGCAAAAAAACGTATAAACTAAACTTGGTTTGAACTAAAATATCGTTGCCGTAGCGCCCTCAGCCCCAACAATGCGTACCACCCCTAAAATATCAAACAACGTAACTAAAATGTCAATCAAACTTGCTCTACATTATCAGAATACGAACAAAGACCGTCACCGGAAAACTTTCTGTGCAAACGACGTTTTGAATTACTATTTACTAAACAGTAACTGTAGCTTTAAACCTATGTATATTATGTAATATTTAACTTTGCATTTACAATGATATTATTCAGGACGCGACAAAAAGGGGCTTTGGGTTGTATGCAAACAAGTTGTAACCAGCCCTAGGCGGGCTCCGGTAGTCAACTTCCCCATTTAGACCGGACATTACCCCGACATTTCAGCCAGTAACTATGTTCAAGATAATTGAATTTCCTCTCCGTTACAGATACTTTTTTGTTAAAAAGAGGTTTTATTGCCGAGTATGGCTTCTTTGTAGGAAACCCTTTTCAATAAACGTGCCCCTATGTAAACTAAATTTGACAATGTAAATAGGTTTTTATAGATGTTCTGAAATATATATGCATCTCTTCATTATTTACTCTGTAATATTACTTTGAATAATGCGTGAATACAATCTTTACGAAATAAAAAGAAGGTAAACTTGAAATTAAACCCTATACCAATCCGTCTGGCCAGCGTGGTATTAGTAGGCCAAGTATCCCTCCGTCACGGGAGGAGGCCCGTCCTTGCAGTGGGACATTAATGGGCTGTTATGATGATATCTTTTAATCTACGTGATACTTTATAAATTTAAGTATTATTACATACTTGGATTGCAGGTGTAGCTACTTACCAAACATTTACATGACCGGTATACATTTCCATGCGTATAGCTGTATGCGTTAAAGATAATTTATTATTTTACATTTTAAACTAAAAACTAGTTTTGGAATTAGAGACTAAATTTATAAAAAAACAGAAACTAATTCAAAAATAATACAAGCAGGTTAACCTAATACAAATAATAAGAAATACAAATAACCGTTATATATAAGTACGACTCAATTGATTATCTCTTAATAAATCAACTTACCTTTTTGTTTACTTTCTAAAGTGAAAGACAAGAATAGGTAAACTAAAAATATTATAGTTGACCCTTTCTTACAATATACTTAAGTAGTAGGCAAGTACTTAAGTAACTTACAATAACTCTATGTATACAGATTTATATTTCAACGCCCCAGCTTGTTTATTTTCATCAATGAGTAACAGAGCTTATTTTACTTACCTTTTTTCGTCGTTAGTTATAGAGTCCTATTTTTTAGGATTACCGTGGCACGAGCCTCGTTCCGAGTAGGCATTATCTGAATAAATTTCAGTCACGTAACAACAAATTGATATAAGCACACAATTTTAAGAAATGACGTGTACAAAAATACTTTTTATATAGTCTATTAAGATTCGTTTATGGTCTCAAATGATAAAATCCCGATGCACATTGAATGCATAATGAGAATAAAGCGCGAAGCGAACATTGAAAAGAGAGGAGCTTCGTAAAGTACCTCGTTGGGTGCCAATATCGATGTTATTTATTATAATTATATGTTTTCTTTTATTTAAATGTTTTATCGTATTATACATATAGGGTATATTCGAAATTGGGTAAAATATTAAGCCACATTAGATTAAGGGATAGTATTATTTTGAACTTGTCTATCAATTCCGGCTTATAAATCAATCCTATTCTATTCCTTACAGTAGGTTCACATACAACAGTACCATAGAATGATATGTAGGTGTGTAGGCTTTAGTTTTTTTTAAAGTGAACACTTCACAAGTCAAGTCAAGTCTAAGCAGCTTTGTTTTCATTAGACTTTTACCAGAACTGGAGACTACTACTTAGTTATGAATATGTGATATTAACAAAAACACAAAAATTCCCTCGATTGCTTATTATCACCCATTAATTAAAGAACGTCATAATTATTTCACGACTATGTCACTATAGAAGCCTATGTGAAAGTACCAATAAGAAAACTGATTGATAATTTCTTCTTCAACATAACGGTTACAATAAAAAGTATAATGACGTTCTGGGAAAACCTTTTTCATAAAGACTTCTTTGATTATGTAAGCCATAGAGTATGTTAGCTACCACGTGTTGAATATTAACTACACGCGTATAAAATATACAATACTCTACCAGCTGTGTTATTGTTTAATTTTATGAATTGTTTGTCTATTCTGTAATTTAAACAGAGAGTAGACATAAAAATTATAAGTAATGTTTCAATTTATTATGGTTTTATGGGCAAGTGAAGATATTTCGTTTGAATGTTAGCTATGATTTTTGTTTAGTTAATGACAACTACCGTAACTGTGCATGTAGAGTCGCTTTGTCAATATTTATGTTGCGTCTCATAGCGTGTACCACAGGGTAACCCCAAAAAACCTTAAAGGAAATTTTAATTGTGACAACACGATACGTCTACTAATATGGACTACAAGCAAGCAAAACAGACTTTATCTACTCTACTACAGTAGAAAGCTCTGAAAATAATGTAACTAAGAAAAGCAGGCCACTTGTAAAATAATTTTAATGAAAAGATCAAAAACATAAACACTGATATGAATTTGCAGGATTATCAAAATAATCCGAGTATTCACAACCAACAAAATAAGACATAAACATTCATATTTTAACTGAACTTGCTATGACATTACAACAAAGTAATGTACCACGACATCTGTCTCGTTTTGTAACAACTTGGACAATATGCAAATAGAGCACTTGTATTATCTCGAGATTCAGATACAACCTTTATTTCAATCGACACTAAACCATGAATTATTCAACACAAGCTCGACTGCCGACATTTTTTTTAATGTCATGCAAAGTCATTGACGAAAGCGATAGGGTTAATGCAAGTCAATAATAAAAATATACATAAATATGGCAATAAAATTCTTGTATTTGTGAGATAACCACTTGCATGTAATATGCATTTATGAGAGCAGCCATTGAATGCTATCCAGGTTAAATATAATTAGCATCAAGGAATTTAAAGTGTGAGTAATATGTGTATCGCGATCTACATTTAACAAATACATAGGTACTAAAGTCGGTAATTTATTTAAACGTTTGCAACTAAAATAATAATTTCATGTATGTGTCTCTGTGATTATGTTTCTTTTGCGTAAATGTATGTTTATTAAATTAAAACTGATTTTATGATAACAGTTTAAAGATTGGGATGATAAGTGAATTTAGCTCAGCGCTGTGGTAAATATTTTTATAAGTTTCTCTTGACGCTTTAACCAGAACAGGAAATTTCTATTTATTAATATTTTTAAGTTTATTAACCATATTTCTTCTACATTTCATTTTGACCCAGACTAATAAGTAACATTATTGTTAGAATATGTGCTAATACATATTATGTTATATGTTTTTTTTAAAGTTCTTGTAAATAGCTATAACAATTTTATAACTTGTGTTAGAAAATAAGGTTCGTCGTGGTTAACATATCCAGCTGAGCTTACAATGTGTTAGACCCGGTTTCATGTCGGTAATTTGTAATCTCTTACTATCGAAAATCCTAAAATTAGACATTACTTGCACTCATGCTGTGAGGAAAGAAAAACTAATATATCGTATATCATAACAGCTCATGTTTGCAAGGCAAGGGTCTTCTCTAGTAAAGAAGGGAAACTTTGATTGCTAATACCACGCTAGCCAGGTACTTATCTTTTGTTTGCGTAGAGAAAATATTCACGAACTTTCTTTTAGCCGCACTTTATCCCATGAGAAGACATAAGGGGTGTCACAATGTATGTATTGTTACTCTGTTAAGACACAGGAATTTATAGTAGTTAATAATCAAGATAAAATTCCTTACAACATAAACATACCTACAAACATAAGGACAAGTGTAAAGCGATCTGTTTCCTCCTTGAAAAGATCTAATATTGTCAAGCATTAGTCTTCTTGAAAGGGCGGCCCACTTTGGCCCAATTCGTGTCGTACAATGTATACTTCTAGTAAGATGTATCGATACAATAAAACAAAGTTTCGAGTTATATTTCTTGTTCCGAGAACTCGTCTCGTCATCATTATAATACAGGCATTTCAAACTCGATTCATATTCCAATTTTATTTTAGTATCTAGACAGATAGTTTTGTTACAATAATAATAGCTGAGAATAAATTACTGCACATGGCGCCGTCGGGTTAACCTTATCGTCTTAATAGTGGGACATATGTCGTGCATATCTGTTACGTTATATTGTCGGTAATTATATAAATACCAGCACAATTGATAGCTTCGTCCATCGGCTCCATTCATTGCCTTAATTCTACAAATACATTTAGATTATATCAATGTAAACAGGCTTCCTTGTTTAGGCGCATAAGAACTTTTTTTTCAAGTGTTCTTAAATTTGAATTTCGTTCCATCCTTTTTAAAGTTTCTTTATCTGTGTCATTGAACTTATAAAATATCTTTTGTACATTTTTTAAAGAAAGAAATGATATCAATACTTTGCAAATTGATAAAAACTTGACTGTACGTTGTAAAACGTCTATCAGCAAATAAGTTGTAAAATAAATTGCATTTTTCAATCGATGCCGTCCGTCCTCATGTCGAGTTGCAATTGACCCGTGGGAGCATAACATATTTATGAGTGTGTAATAGTAATTCTAGTGTGTTTACATGTGTTTCTAATTAAACAATGTCGAGTATTGCTTAGCACAGCTTGACTTGAATGAAACGTGTCTGTAGTGATTGTATTATGTAATAAAGTTTTATGAGCTCTTGTTGAATGTTTTCTATACTTATAATTCTAACAATGTAGAATGATACTAATCAGAAAAAGTTCTTCAGAATACTCACAGTACTTATTTTATGTAAAATTGCCAACCAAATAAGTCGTGAAATGTAGAGCAGTGGATATAACCAAATACATTCTTAATCATTAGGTATGTTTTATTCTGGAGTTTACGAATAGGTAAATATCTAAGAGACATTAACTCTGCTAAAAAAGGTTAATCTGATAATAAAAACAAAAAACAAATTAGAGAAGAAGACTTAAACAAGATATTTTTCTTATTTTACTATACATTCAATTAATGATCTTTGTAGGTAAACTAATGATTTATACCAATGTCGAAATACCTTCAGCAAACATTACGTTACCACAGTTACAATAAAAAAAAGTTTATAGCAGAACTGTATTCATAGTGGTTTAATAACAAATGTTGCGGTCTGTGCATGATGTAGCCTGCAATTATATTTAAAATAGCCATGTTACATCGGTTAGCCCGCCTAAGATGGCTACTGGCGTCGCTTGTTGTCCGTGTGAAGAACTCTTTTTTTACATAGGACTCATCATCATAACAGCCCATTAATGTCCCACTGCAGGGTCGGGCCTCCTCCCATGACGGAGAGATACTTGGCCGACTAATACCACGCTGGCCAGACGGATTGGTATAGGGTTTAATTTCAAGTTTCCTTTTTTTTTAATTCGTAAAGATAATAATCACGGATAGTCCCTTAGTCGGTTTTTACGACACCCATGGGATAAGATGGGGTGCTGATATATTGTATTCTTACTCCGTCACCACACGGAGAACATAGGACTAATCCTACCCATTTTCCCACAAATGTGACTACTGTAAGCTAGAATCTCAATATGATCTCGCGAAAGTACATGAACTAGACATTGGTGAAGCCCGAATAGCTAAATAGTCTTCCGTGTGAAATTGCTTCGTGTTCTGGGTCCCTGCAGATTTACCAAAAACATGTACAAAAAATCGGGAAACAAAGTCGAAAACAACATTGAGCCGAATTCGAAACGCAGAAGCTCTTTAAAATATATTTAATACGATTAAGGATATACAAGGTGCTAATCTCCATCTCTTAACGAAAATATTCACACATAGTGATCTCCTTGTTGCATCTACAAAAACTACTGTCGTGCTACTCTCCGATTCCAATAAAAAATCAAGTTAATTGGGCAATGTTTGTAAATATAGGCTAAATAGGAGATTGCCTTTTATTTATTGTTTTGTTTGAAAATACAATTAATGATGGACAAAGACTAATGAGTGCCTGCCATGACAATCAATCTCAATTATATTGACCTGTTATTATGTTTTTAATTTACAATCGTAGGTTAGGTATTTGGGCGGGTCCTAATGGTGAATAGGTAGGTACCTCAATTAAGCACTCCGCGTAACCTAGATCAAAGGTTGACAGACGTCAAAGTCTTATTAGTGGTTAATGGTTGGTTAGCAGTCAAAATTATGTTTCGTTTGACGACCTGTTTCGTCCGTTCGTCCTATTTAGTGATGTGCCTAGTGGCAATATTGCCATTCCCAGCAATATTCCCAATGTTGCCACTGCCGGTAAAATACCAATATTCCCAGCAATATTGGCAATATTGCCAATGTTGCCTATCAAAATAACACTATATTTTATTAGTACTGTAGATGAAATCATGATTTTTCAATTATATTTGTGAAGGATATCTTTCATAAAATATTAATAATAATAATATTTTGGCGAAGTCGATAACAGCTTCACTCACACACAGGTAAAAATTTTATCAATTCCTTCGACTTCTGCTAGCGTGGAAAGGAGTTTTTCTTGAGTTGTTGATCCAAATAGTGATTTACAGATAATGAACGAATGACATTTTTTTGTTGATTGTTCGTATTTTATATATTGACTAGCTGTTGCCCGCGACTTCGTCTGCGAGTTTTAAAGAATTCACACATATCCTTATAAATTGTAGCCTACGATGGTTTTGACTATGACTTCCATTTTAAATTTGACTTAGATTTAGACTTTTACTTTACTTTGTCTTTTTGATTTTGACTTTTGACCTTTTTTGATTTTGACTTTTGACCTTTTTGATTTTGACTTTTGACCTTTTTTATTTTGACTTTTGACCTTTTTGACTTTGACTCTGGTTTTGAATGTTACTATGACTATAATTTCGATATTGATATCTTTTTTGCCTTACATTAAATTTTAGAAAGTCTCGTAATCAAAATGAAATTTATTTTCTGCGGGAACCTATTAAATAAAAGTATTCTAAGTTACTCCTTATACCATCAGTTACCTCTTCGTAACCTTATAGAGCCTAATTTGTGCAAAACCATTAATATTGTTAAAATTTTCAACGTTTTTATATTTTTCTACGGAACCCTAAATAGTTTTTAAAATCTAAAGTACCCCAGTTTACGCGCCGTAAAATTTTCAATCCAATAGTGAAATTCCCATCGAAATCGGTCCAGCGGCTTCGGAGATTATCCGGAACAAACAGACAGACAAAATTTTTTTAATTGTGTTTTTTGGCAATGGTATCGTGTATATGTTACAGTCAAAACTCATTGCCGGTCAAAACCCTTTTTAACTGCATAAAACAGTCAATAGTGGTTTTGACCGACGTGCTTAGTCAAAACCCTTATTGACTGTTTTTTGCAGTCAAAAGTGGTTTTGACAATCGATGTTAGTCAAAACTCATTGAAAATTGATCTTTAATACATATTAAGGTAAAAGTCCGAAACAGTTGGTTAGGTTAGGTTAGTATGGTGACCAAAGGTTAGGCTAGAAACATTTTTTTTAATGTAAAACTAGAATATAGTATTATTATATTCTAGCACTCGCCACTTGACTAAGCACGTCGGTCAAAACCACTATTGACTGATTTTTTCGGTCAAAAGTGGTTTTGACCGGTTATGAGTTTTGACTATAACATATACATTGATATGCAATTTGTAAAAAACCGGGGATTTCATGTCACAAACAGACACTCCAATTTTATTAATATGTATAGATATTTGGTATTTCCGTTTCAACATTACTCGTTACATACTTAATAGTTATTTTTATGTAATTTTGCCTGGAAAACAAGTACAATATTAAAGAATTGATTGGAATTTGTGCCTTTTATTCAGTTTACTATGATTGTCAATTCCTGTATAGAAATGTTGTCGTTACTTCTTATTTTCACTATCATGTGTGGCAACATTGGCAATATTGCTAGTAAAATACCGGGAATATTGCCAAAAATGCCGGCAATTTTGGGCATTTTACTCAAAACAAAATTATATAGTGTGCAATGTAGTTCGTAGCCTTGAAATGCTAATTTTAAGTATTGTACATAGGTGCTATAGTCCATTTGACTTTTATTTAAACAATATTGCCATAAATTTCCACTCGCAGCAATATTGCTGGCAATATGCCACCAATGTTCCCAGTTCGGGCAATATTGCCGGCAACGGCACATCTCTAGTCCTATTCGTCTGTGGCATAATGGTAATAATAGTCTATGGGTGCAATGTAGAGGTCTTGAGTCCGATTCTATAAATCATAGTATTACCTGAATGTGAATGTTTACATTGGTTAAGTGTTTTATATGTGTTAAACATGCGTGAAGGATTTTTTAAAGACAGTTTCTCCGTTAGGAATAGCGAATATAAAATACGTTGTTAATCGTCTTCATCGTGCAAAAATCATATTATTAATAAAGTACAACTCTATAAACCCAATAGAAACTAAATGTGTTGTTATTGTGATACATACATGTGATTACTCTTGAGTATTTACACTTACTTTAACAAAGATGTTAGCTAGGTGAAGAATTATAGCAATTGGCTTAGGTGCAAGGCTTATTGATAATTGGGATACTATAAATCCTATTTTTTGTTGCTATTTGATAAAAGATTACTAACAAGCTTTATAATTTTATGGCTATTTCTCCTCAAGCGATAAAGTTCAGAATAAATACTTTAAAGTTATTATTAGATCGAAATCTATCTGTTAAAAGTCTGAGATATAAATCTGTCATCAGTTCATTGATTAATTTAGCCAGCGTGCAGTGAATTTAATATAGACACTATTTTATTTTTATTACATTATGCAAACGATGAAGCTATTCTTTCTATTTTATAATGAAATATTGGTTTCAGCTGTCTATCGAAAATATCTTAAGTAAAACATTCTTGAGAGCATGCTTTAGTCTAAGCGAGAATACTTCTCTGCAAGGAAATTATAAATTAGTAAAAAAAAATTGAGTAAATAGTAAATAATAATTGTAGTTGTTTTCTGTCCGTTTAAATGCAAGAAGTTTGCACATAATACTAATTAGAGTGGTTTGCTTTTACGCGATTAGTTTGCGTAAAAGTAAAAAGACATAATAATGCACTGCTGGGCGTGTCTTTATTAGTAATATAGGAAAGAAT
Organism: Schrankia costaestrigalis; assembly: GCA_905475405.1. Classification (NCBI taxonomy): domain Eukaryota; kingdom Metazoa; phylum Arthropoda; class Insecta; order Lepidoptera; family Erebidae; genus Schrankia; species Schrankia costaestrigalis. The sequence continues at coordinate 12,515,621 of FR997838.1, forward strand.
TTGTCAACTACCATCCTAGGAAGACGGGATGGGCAAGAATCCTGGTAACTCTACCTATACCAAAACTGTATACCTACTTGTAATGCCTTCTATTACTGCCTTCAGCAAAATGTTAGGATTGTTGAATGACAAATCGTAAGTCAACATTTTTTAATTTGACATAAGCAGTCAATTGCCGCGCAAATTCTTGTCTGCACACGTGGATATTTGCATTGTTTTTATTGTTATATTTTGTATACTACAAAGCAAATTATCCTTGACTAACGGTAAAGGCTAAAAGCTCAAATTCCCATATAAGTATCAAATTAACAAGATGACTTATTTATTACAGCAAGGTTATAATTTCGCGAATATTTGGCAGCAATTTATTTATAAAGGGCAACCCCGTCATTATATCATCCATGTTACGAATAGCGGTTGCGTTCTTGTTTCTCAAGTAGTATCGGATGTTTCGCGTCCTCCAAGATGTATTGCCTTATGCAAATTCCGACATGACAATTACTCAACAACACGGTGTTATTACTGCATCGTTTATTACGATTATAACGATGCAGAGTATTAATTTGTCACTAGCTCTACCGGAGAGAAAATATATCTATCTTTACTTAGTAAATATTGAGAGGTAGAAAATCTATGATTATATTTTTTTATGAAAATATTTAGTAATACTTACTAAAATATGCTTTAAACAAGATTTCTTATTATATAAAAAATAACTGTGTTTGATTTAGTAGGGGTTAAATTAAAAGTGTAGTTAAAAAATGTCGTCCAGGAAGTAAAAAAATTGCCGCGATAAATCGAATGAAATTAAGAACATTTTACGCGTCTTATGCTAATCTTATTATGATCAAATGAAAACACAAAGCACGTTGTTAAATAGAAAAAAAAATGGGCGTCTATGGAAGTCATTGCTTACTCGTGTTACTTTTATCTGATATTTAAATCACAGAAAAGAGCGGAGGCAACTCCAAAGGAATTAAGAAACAAGTCTCGCTTTCATTTTTTAGTTATTCCATTCTATGTTTAAATGCGACCATTAACCACCATAAACGATAGGTTGATTAACAAATATACCATAAAAGGAGACAAGATACATATCGTTTATACAAACAATCTCACGGTAGCGGGTTATCTACGGTATCCAGGAATCAGTAGCGAGGTCAAAGACCTTCGCCAGTCACGTTTTTGTTGAAAAAAGGCTAACGTAATAAACCATTGAAATAACTCTCATCTGTCATCCGATAGTCCCTGCCAGTGAGCTTGAAACACTCGCCACCCTGATATAGAGTATAAATATTTCTTAAGGTTTACTGTCACAAAAATAAGGATGGTTTATTGAGGTTTTATTGTGTTTCGACCGGCCACTTTTTCTGTTTGAGTAACACAAACGTCTTGATTATTTTTATCTGTGCAATTCAATAACTGTGTTATCTTTTTGTTACAGGTATGTGCGACCTTATGAACTTCAATTAGATTAACCGAACTGTATTTGTTTTGGTGAGTCATTACTTGTTTACCAATTTAGTCTTAAAATTAAATTATATGAACAATGTTTTCAAGTTAAAATTGTTTTCCCTGGTGCATCAAACTGTCAACACCATGTCAGTTGCTGGATTTGACAAAGGCATTTCTCCGCTTCTTTTTTGTGAAGTGACAGTGTTCGTGTATCGTGTCATGTTACGGGTAACCTCTGAGCCGACAAAGTACTGCGGCGTACTTTCCTCGGTATTTGTCGGTCGTACAGCGCCGACAATCAAATCAGTCGCGACAATTTCTCCACCAACATTACCTTTGTCCTTTAGGAATTGTGTTTCGAGCTCTGTAACATTTCCACGCCGCATATTTGTCACTATACATAATATATTTAGTCACAGCATGTCTCCAGCACTGACAGCTTAACGGCTTTCTTTGTAACTGGATCATTATTTTGTTCTTGACAACTTACATATTATACTTAACGACAAGAAGGACATATTGATAAATTATTTACCGCAACTATAATAAGATATATTCTATATAAATCATCTCAAACTTCAAACTTCAAAATACTTTATTTCATAAAATTTATCACAAATTGTTTGAAATCGTCGTTTACTTAAAATTGAAGCTACATTTAAAATTATTATTATCTCATCTGAAAATTAGACGTTAATAAGTTATAAAGGTAATGCTATCATACATTATCTACGCTCTTATAAGCTAGGCAACTGGCTCAAGTACATTGCGCCATATGGCGATGAATATGCATTTTATATTTATATTTAAATTATTCCATCAGGATTCTGGGTCAGTTCAATGCAATATAACCCTATCGATTTCAAAAGGTCGCCCAATTCTACACTAGTAACGGTTCACTGATCAATAATCAAATCGGGTCGTGTTGCGCATATTTGTATAGCCCTTATCTCGACTATAAAAAGCAGGTAGTTGCATTCCCAGAAGTGTTGCCCACTCGAGGGCGCATCGCGTACGAGTGTTTAATGGATTCGTTTGAGCACACTGGCTTTTAGTTTTTGTGCGAAACGTTAGTTAGAATTTGGTGATAAAAAATGTTTGGACAGCACATGGGTGTGGGTCTTTTTATGTATTTGAATTAAGTTTAATTAGGGCCGCCACAACTTTGCTCTCTGGTGATTTAGATTGCCATTCATAATAAATGACGCATTAGCACATGGTTCATTCTTGTTTTTTCTTTTTGTTTTTGTGATGACCTCCGAACTTGGAGATAAAACAAATGTAGCGGCAAGCGGTTTCTGTTAAAGTATTACGCGATGCGCTGTTGGTCGCATTCCTCTGTTGGTGGTCACAGACGTTTATATGTGTGATCTTTAATGTCATCGTCTGTTTTATGAGCACACATGTTCAGTAAATGCGTTATATTCTAAATATTAATGGCCACTATCGATTTCTTATTCAAGATATAGTGCTTACTTAAATTACTTTCTCTTTCTTAATGTATTTTCTCATAGAGATCATAAATTTATCAAGTTAATAAATATCAATTAAGATTTTATGTTATAAACCTATTATTAGTTTATATGCTTTTTCAACTTCTCAATTTTCTTCCGATCGATTTCAATGCCATGTATTTTATGCGGGTTATGCAGTTGACCCTGACTTACAGTAGTCATAGTTTTGAGGGCATAAAATTAGTCCCAAATTGTCTAAATTTAGTAGTTGGTAAGTATTATAATTCAAAAGATCGAGGAGCTATTTATCAGTACAAACAAACTTCGTTACGATTTCTCATACATGTTCTAAGTATAAGGCGATGAATGTGATTCTTTATTATTGTGTTTAAACTATGGATACTATAGTACAGACAAATGCGAGATAAACAGTGAATAACGTGTTTTATGGGAGATAGTAACTATCTCTTTTAATAACTTATCTACTTTTAATAACTGTTATTAAAATTTTTTGCTTATGAAATTTTTAATGTGTAGTTTTATTTGATTGTCTATGCACAAACTTCGACAAGAGATCAGATCAATCTCTAGCAATTTATCTTCATTGAGGTTTTACACTTTATTATCAAACATTACTATTACTTTTTGTTTAGACTGATTTACAATACCGGAATACAATACAATGGTTTATAATTATTTAGACTGACAGGTTAATTAGCATATTTGGATATAGTTTTTGTTTTCAAACTAGTTTATATTAGTTGTAGTTTTAAACTAGGCACAGAACAAGAGATCAATAATTATGTTAACATTACGTCAGTACGAGGTGACCGGGTGTGACTCAGTTGCTCGAACTTACTACGTTAACGACCCTGGTAGGGTTGACCCTTTCATATGGAATTTATATTATGAACATCGAATGAAATAATGCAAAAAAAGTTACTATAAACAGAAAAGTTTTCCTTAGAAGTAGATATACATCCTTAAGCATCATTTTGAATTTACGTAACTGTTATCAAAACATTTTTTTAGATGTAGTTCTACAAATTTTTATAATGTTGATTTTTTATGTTTAGTTTCACAATATTTAACACGAATAGATTTCGTGTTTACGGCCGTGGTTACGGATTAAAAGTAATTACAAAAACAGAAACTTGTTTTTAAAATCAAAACCGTCTGTTCTCCTGACCACGAATTGTACCTTGTAGAACTCCTAAAGTTTATATTCCAATAATTTCATTAAGCTTCGCCAAGATAGAATAAAAATTTGTATTCTTCAACTGATAACAGCGCTTTAATTAACCACTGCAGAGACAAATGAAAACTAAACTTTTAAATAAATACCAGAAAAATTGGTATAAAGGGGTTTATTTCCCTAAGTTCGCATTTCAAACACCTGTGAGATATGATGGGGTGATGACCCCTTATATTCTAACACATTCACTACACGGAGTGAAATTTTATACTTAATTAAAACTGCGTAAGTTCTCAACCCTACGTTGACCCCCCGCGGCAAGGCCTGACGAAAGTGTCGCCACATTGAACCTCGCTTATGAAAGGTCACAGAGGCTTTAAATGAAAACTCTCATTTTCATGTTGATAGTATAATTATGTTAACGATACAACCAATTAGTTCCGACAAGAGACTTTCTTGTAGATACTAGACTGATAAATAATGTAAAATGTTTAGATTTATTATTAACTTTTACATAATTAATTAATGTACGTTGTTTAACTTATTAAAATATTAACATATTTAGCTAGGTTATGAAGAAACATGGCGGAGAGTAAATCCTAGACGGCAGTCCATAAAATCTAAACATTTTTACGGTCGTAAATGTTTCTTTCTCAATCCCTCGATGGAAGTGGATCCGACACCCGCACAGAGTATTCCTCAAATGCTAAGAATTAGGTCCAACAAATAACTAATAGGTATAAGAAACGCTGTTCAAGTTGCCTTTTCTAGTTAAATTAAGTTTAAACTTTAGATGTTTTCATATTTACAGAGCATTTTACAACTTCTACTATGATGTGAATTTCAAATGTTACTAAAGCCCGATTCACACATCGACAAGTACAGTAGCGAGTTAAGTAGTAAGTTGTTGATTAAGTTGATTTAAATAGATCTCCATCCTATTTTTTGGCGAGTTAAGTTGGCGAGACGCGAGAGAGGGGGCCAAAAACTACTTAACTCAAAAAAACTTAAAAAGTACAAAAATAACTTTACTACTGTTTAGCATGAATACGTGGAAACACTATTCTAGATCATTCAATGGGAGATAGCATAATCCGCTCAACGGAAAGCTGTTAGATACCTCGGAAAACATAAGAAGGAATACTTTACATTACAGTACCATACAATTTCGTTCGGTCATTAGTTTTTCTTCATCACTAAAGGAGGCTTAGTACAGTATAGTGGGACATGAAGACCTAGTTTTACTTTGCTTAATGAGAATTAAATACTTACTATGTACAATGGTATTTCCAAAAACTTGGCACGTAACAAATAAAAGATTTAATAATTATTTACTTAAAACGATTTCATTTCAAATCATCGACATTTTGCGGTTTTAAGAGGAAGACGCTAAAATTCACATGTAGATTCTTTTTAAATGAATCACTGGTTTTTAAGAAGTGCATTATTTGCTGCTTTGTACTTTTTTGTCCAGATATTCAAATTATGCGCATACTGAGGCTAACATATGACTAAATAAGACTCCGACTAATAACGAACACCTACACTTGTGTAAGGTACATAAAGCTCGTTGATGGGTCAAATTGAAATCTACTTTGGGATTTGGGAAACTGATTGAAGGAACCTTAGCCTATTATCACACAGTTAGACGGGTATAGGTACCTAGTATTTTGGCTAGTTTTACTACCAAGATAGAGTCAGCTTGGTAGCTCCTCGATAGTTTTTCAGGCTAGCTTGCTTGCGTTCCTGGATAATTATCACTTCTCTTACCTTACAAGTCTTCTACTAATTTGTTATAAATATATTTATTTATATCTTTCTCTGGGTCGGACTGGATTCGAAAGGCGCAGGACCGAGTTCTTCGGGGCGTGTTAGAGGCCTATGTCCAACAGTGGGCTGCAATAGGCTAGTAGATGATGATTGATATTCATCTATCTTGCTGTCACACAGTAAACATATAGGAATACTAAATACACATTTATCACAATAGTAATTTAGTATTACATTCATGTCCTACTATTTGACCAGTAAGTCAAAGCTGTAGTTCAAAATAGCCCATTTAAACGCGACATACATACAAAGCTAGTAATTATTTAGTAAGCGTATGGTGTGAAGTTAGACGTTATCAATCGTTCTATGATTAGGCGATCGACTACGTAGGATCGTGGCTGGAACAAATTTGCACATTGGTCGTGACGAATTGTAACTAATTTAGCCACGTATGTGGGACTCGCATTTTACTGATATGCGTAATGCGTACTAGTATGCTTGGTAAGGAATGTTTTTGTTCCTTGATTTTCTTTTATGTGAAAGTGTTTGAACTGTGATGTTTTAGCGTAGACGTGTTTTATGAGACATTCTTTTAATACTATCTTAAGTCTAGTTTTAATCTAGTTTTCAAGTCATAAATGATCATAATTTAATTATAGCGCTATTTGTGCTGGCTTTAAAGTTCTATCCAAGTTTTTTACGGCAGAGTCAATTCGCAGCCTATGCACCTTTTATTGAACCTTTTAGCCAGTAGCTAAAAGGTTCAAATAAAAAAAGTCTCCTAACCCCTTATTTAAACTTTAGGGCACCTACGCAACAAAATGGGACTACAGGAATTCTTACCATACTTACACTTCTTACCATAAAGATGAATACCATCTCCTTTGCACAATTCTGTAGTAATCTGTACGATTTTCTCTTATTCGCCGCATCAGTTACATAAAACATTCAAATAAAAACATAAATCTCTACGTAAGTACCATTGATTTATAAAAAACCCAAGATGCACATTTTCAAACAAAACTAACAGCCAAAAGTGTCACCAAATTAAACATACGCAATAAATACGTATAGTAATATCGTAAACATATTTTTTTTTCAAATTCAATCTTACACGCATGACATAAAGTTGTATTTAAAAAGTAATGCACATAAAGCAATAAAATTTAATGATTGACGTTTGCCGGTAGAACAACGCGATACTAATTTAAAAAAAGTGCACAATGCGCCTATTTGTTGCGGACGTTTTTGGGAAGTGGAGTGTGTATCTTTGGTTTTTTTGTAAATCAATGGTAAGTACATAAGATGTCAACAAACATAACACTTGATCGTCGGTACTTAACTCTCAGCTAGAATGTTTATGGTATGACGAAGGCACATGCATGCCAGATCGAGCCACAATAAAAGAAAGACATGTATGACGTCTATGCATCGTACACCACGTGTTTATTGCGTATTACATACTGCATATGGCAGCTATTTGTTTTTCATTAACCTTGTAATGCTAGGTCGTCAAATCCTTCTTATATAATTATAATAATATGTTAAAGTTGAATATTATGAAACTATTTAAGAATAATAATTTACATTCGTTAAAAGATAGAAATGATTTGGGCATTTATAAGATTCATCCATCCATCCAGGTCCATTGCTGAACAAATATCTCTTCTCTGCTGAATAAATAGGTCTCCTCCAAATATCTCCACCTTGTGCGATCCTGCATCCTATGTATGGTCCTGATTTATTAGATTATCAGGATACTATTTCCATCTCAAATTCCCAAAAGGTTAATTATCTTTATTACGAGTAAAACAGTAAAGCTCGATGATATCAACGATTTAAACCTGGATCTTTAGGTCCTTTAGCGTCATGCTTATTTAATATTGAAAATTCCTTGCTTTGCAGAAATTTAATTTTCTATTTATTTATAAAGTCTAGTAATAAAGTCCAATAGGTATATCAATTGAAATGATTTGTTAAGATGAATTAATTTTAACATGATCGAAATTACAAATAATAAATCAACCCTAACCCTAAATTCGAACATTACTTTCATGTCTTAAGAGGTAATAAACTTGAGAAAGTATTTATGCGGTTGTACGAATTCGTTAAAGTTAGAAATATCAATAATAACTGGAACTCAGTAGCTATGTAGGTAATGAAATTATATTGCCTTCTTTAAAATTTATTGCGAATTTCTTTTCTACGTACCTAACCAATAAATTATAATGGAAGTCTTTTTAAAATTCGTAATTAAATTTAGAAATGGTTAAAATCTTTTACAAAAACTAAAAAAAGTATTTTGAAAAATTACCTAACCAATCTCCACGTTATAACGCAGTAAGAACTCAAAAATAGATGATGGAAAACGTAAAAAATCAGGGTAATATTATTATGATGAGGGCCTCCTCTAGTGACAAATGATAAATTTAGACTTTCATTCAGAACCTTTCTGTAGCCCAGGGAGTCATTAATGAAACAATATTGAATTTATGCACATTATTTACCTGTAAAACAGTATAACTGTGTAGAATCAATCGTTAAGGTTTTACTTGTACTTTGATATTATTTATCTGTACATAAACTTAAAATACTGTTTGAAGTTCCTACTTTGGCAGAGCGTAGACGGAGCGAAGCCATTCAATGACTGCCATCCAGTGGCGAAGGGTGGATTTTTATAAAAGGGAAGCCGAAGATTCCGTGGACTTTTGTTCTACTTTAAATTACTATTATTCTGTAGTTCATAGGTACCTATTCGTGAGAAAATGTTTCAATTTTACCTAGTTGTCCCGAACTCATAAACTTAAAATACGAAAATGTTTCACTGTTTGGAAGACTTCTTTGATCAATTAGATTAATTGTTTATATTGCTATATTCTAAATGATTCTACATACCTACTTACTTACTTTTAGAATCTGAGAATACTGTCTGTAAGCCACTTACTTATACGTATCGAAATGAGATAATTGTATTAAAATGTTTCGTAAATCCACAGCGCCGGCGGCGTTTCTTATATTTATAATTCAATTTCGAGAATGATGTTTTATCACACATCACATAATAGGATAGACAATATAATCTAACACTATTAACCTGTCCCTTATAACAACAAACTATTAAATTTGCTGATAAAACAATACAAACAAGTACTTACAAAAATATTCCATAGGATCCCAACGCACTACGACAAAAATAAAGTCAACCAATGCACAACACATAATACACAAACATAAATAATTAAACATACAAATTTTACTACTTTAAACAAGAAAGCGAATTTTATAACCTATTTGCAGAAAATAAATACAAATATCTGTTTTTTCTTCAAATGGTCCTATCGTTTACCGATGATTCTGCCAAAGTCAAGACGCAAGACGTATAAAAATATAAAAACAAATAAATATAATTAAAAACTAAAAATTCAGAAGAAAGGCTGATTTCTATCAGATTTAAATAATTGATAAAAACAAAGGAATGTCAATGGCAAATTAAGTACTTAACGTGAAATGAAATGAAACTTCGTTACAATTGGTCGGTCCACTGGTTGCAATAGTGCTTTCTCGCTCTCGCAATGGTGTAGTTGTATCTTTTATCCTTGTCATAAGCCGGTGGCTATCGGCTTATATGGTACCTTAAATCGACGAAGACAAAGTGTCACGTGACCGTACGATTTCCGCACAGTCTGTTGTACTGGATTCCTAATTTCGCGACCGGCTTACTGCGCTCCGCGCATGCGCGCTTTAAGTACTCTCTGACTGAACCATAACAAGTGGTTAGTTGACAACCTTTAATTACTAGATGGCGTTATGAGTACGTAAATAATTATATTGAAAATTATTATTACTATAATTATTATTGCGATTTACGTAAGACAATACTTTTTTGTTTTATATTATTTTGTTTTGAGTGGATGTTGCGTCATTGATTTATAATTGATTAATAGACAATGCTAAGCGGTTTTTGCAAAGGTAAGCCGGTAGGAATCGAGTTATATGGACACTTCGCCACTACTGCCATCCATTGCCATCTTTCAATCAGGTTTGATGCAATAATAAATATATGCCGTGTCCTAAACAAATAAAATAAATAGAAAACGATTATGAAATATCTAAATCAATAGCTACGTTATTGTAGCAAATAAAATTGTTTACATTGAGTGTTATCGACTGATAAATAACAAGTATGAATGATATCATATTACTGAGGCCATGTTTTTACATTTTCAATTTAGGTATTTTCAACTTATAATTGATTGAGTCATGTCTCAATGAGACAATTCAGTGTGAAACACCATGTCTGCGATGAAAGTCAAAGCCATGGCTTTGATGATCAAAAGGCTTACCAAAGTCAATCATTGTTGCTAACCAATTCAATCAACTCGTAAGTGCCAATCTTTCGTCCTGAAATAGTATAACTTTAACACGTCTTTTTACATTGTTTAGTAATAAGTAATAACGCTTTATCATTGTCATGAACACTGAATACATCTTTATTAAACTTAGTATACTTATTGTATGAGTTGTAAGTTCTAATCGTATTGCAAGCGTACATGTATTCTGCAAGGATACCCATTGTGTCATGAGCAATTCAAAATAAAAGATACGAAAGCATTGCTGAGCCCATTTGAATATATCTGATTGCATAGAATGTTCTTTCATTTAATTGTTCAATTAATGTCAGAATCATGCCATTCGTATTTTGTTTTTGTTTTATATTTGTTGGTAACACGGTTTTGTACTTAAAACTGAGTTAACTTTTTCTTGATATTGTTTTGTGCTGTTTGCTCAAAAGCTACAAAAGTACTCTGGTTTATTTTAAGAATTATCTTCCCTGCGGGTAAGTTAAAAATTGTATTTTAATCTAATTTGAATGGAGATTAAGCTACAGTTGAAAGAATATTTCTGATTTAAATTAATTTAGTCGATGCAACTAATTTGTACAACTACGTCTAATTTGCATACATAGAATGGAACATCAAGACCTAGCCATATACGTATGTTTGACTTGACGTTTAATATAAGTTAATATTTCTTCCGTCAGGAGGATACCTGCTTTGTAGTGGGGCAGTTAAAGGCTGGTAAGAAAATAACTGCCAACCTACTTAAAGGATATTGTACGCTTTCTTAAAAATAATGTTTACAAGGGATCAATCTTTGATCAGAAATTGATAAACAAAAGGATCTGCTATCTTTAGATAGGGGATCATTATTTTTGTAAATATGATCGAGTAACAGTGAATCTGAGTAGTGTATTATAATTTTTAACCGACTTCAAAAAAAGGAGGAGGTTCTCAATTCGGTTGTTTTCGAGCAAACAGCACAAAACAATATCAAGAAGTTATCTCAGTTTTAAGTACAAAACCGTGTTACTAACAAATAAAAAAAACAAAACACGAATGATAAAAACATAGGTTATATTATATCATTTTAGTTCGGTAAATTTGTAAGAAAACATAAATAATAAAACCACTGTTTTGTCTTTTGCTTTTACTACAGTTACTGACTATAATCTTCATAGTGGGTTACTAGCTGAAAAATTTAAGCCATTTGCTGTAGTTTTAACTGTTATTCCTCGTTATCAGGCTTTTATATCACCCTATGAAAGAAAAGGTGTGTCATGCTGTATTCTTACTTTGTCTCGACACTAGAAATAAAAGAAGGGTATTTAAGTCTTCCTTTATATCTAACTGGCTGACCCGTGCCCACTTTGTTGGACGGCGTAAAAAACGCGTCCCTTTTTCAAACATATTTCATTACTGCTTCACTCCTATTAGTCAAAGCGTGATACTATATAGCCTATGATATTCCCCGATAAATGGACTATACAACACAGAAAGAATTTTTAAAATCGGTTCAGTAGATCCAGAGATTACCCCCTACAACGTCACAAATACACAAACTTTACCTCTTTATAATATTAAGTATAGATTTTATATGAAAGTTAGCACAAAAAGTGAGATACCAATAAGTAGGCCAGATAATATTCAGCGCGAGTACAGAATATAAAATTAAACATTCTGCCCACATTTTCGCAGATATGGCGTATAGTTATGTATTGCTGACGGCAGAGGTCGCTATCTGTGTTCGCCAGTCGCGCGTGACCACTCATCTTGTTAACCCATCGCCTACCCTCACTGACGCTCACCCTTCTATGGTTCCGCACATTGTAAATTTAACTTAATTATTGACACTGTTCCTGTGTGTATTATACCGAGCTCTTTTTTTTCGTGTGTGCTTGTTGAAATCCGTTTTAAAGGTTACTTTTTTTTAGTGAAAACGTTTGTTAAAAGTAAAATAATAAACTTAGGTTAAGGTAAATTAATAAATCGATTTTTTTGTAATTACGCGTAAAGTCATTGTTTGTGTTGTAGTAAAACTGTACTAAATCAGATTAAGATTGCGGTGTAGTGACAAAGCAGTACATGGTTTATCCATACTGTCTCATGTCATGGTTATCGTAAAAGCCGACAAAGGGAAAGCTCGCAGATTTAATCTCTACGAAAACAAAAGAAGGACAACTTGATATAAAACCCTATACCAACCAGCCTAGTCAGCGTGGTGTTAGTAGCCCAAGTACTTCGTCACTGGGCCTCACATTAATGGGCTTTAATGCTTAATATTGTTCCCATATTTATTCCTGTTGTCCCCTACCATTATAAGGGCTTACATTTTAATACACGCTCTCAACATAGAAAGTTATGAGTTATTACGAACTTGGGAATAGTTAACGACTTCCAACCCTTTCCGTAGTTAGTTGATTGATCGTTGGGATGTCAGTGACTTGTTGAACTCCAAATAGCTTGTAATCAATTTATCGTTTGATTATGACAGACACTTTTCAAATCGCTGAATTGTCGTTAGCGGATTTTCCAATCACTTATGATTCAAGTAACGATTATTACTATTTTGGAGTAAGTGGAAAGGGTTGTAAACATCCATTAAGAAGCTAAGTCAACCAAATGTGGTGGTCCTCATGCTGTATCTATTTGTTTAGTAGTGGAAGCTTTTGAATGAGTGGAGGAGGGTCTTTTAGTGTATTCTCTTTTGAGAGTCTAACTAACCTTTGTACAGAACTGAACAATAATTTGACTGTAAGCAGAAGTAAAATTGTAAAAATACAAATTTATTTCTTTTGAAATAATGTTGAAGTATGTTTTAATATTAAAAAAAATACTCTACGTTCTGTAAAGTAAAGTTTTAATTATCATTAGTGATAAATTTGTATTAAAAAATGGCTTCCTATCTTCATATCAAGAGAATTGTTAATCTCGAATTTTACCCAAAAGCAAAGTAATCTCCTACAGTATATTTTTAATATCCGGAACATAAATTAGCAAGGGGACTGTTGCTTCCGAGAATATGGCTTATGCCCTAATTAGTTATTTTTGGTGCTAAGTTATTTTCAGCACAATGCACATGGCATGGCTGATTACACTCCCCTTGTAAGCACCCTATCTATGGAGTATTCCTGATTTTAGGTCATGTGTTCTAAATTTAAATGTCACTTCACTTTAGAACAAATAATTAACGGTCTTTATTGTATTAAATTTTAGTGTCAGGTGGAATGGAAACAGCTCTCATAACGGATTTAGATAAATCTATTGTTAAAATGATGATTAAACTAACTAATTAGTAAAAGTAGCCATAGTGCTTAATCCGATATCCGGCTCGCTGCAAGGCCGTCTCCAGTAATAGATAGGAATAAGTCTATGCAAAATGTCCCGTAATTGACTTTTGATAAAGTTTCCATTATGATTTTCTCAAAGCTCATCAAATCAGCTTATCTGCTCTCTGCTTCTAATAGTGCTTTACTCGACAGCGTCCGTAATTTGTTATCTATTTTAAATACCAGCACCAAATATATATGATTATGGTAAGCAATTAACTAGATTGAAATGACTTCGTTATGGTAGCGACACAAAATATTCAAAGAATACGAGACTCTACCTTCGTACTAACTTATATAACTACTTACTCCTAAAGAATAATGATATAATACTGTCGAGTTAGTCTTATTTCAGAGCCGAGTCTCATTAACAACTTTCAGTACTTTCAACGTTAGTTTTTCACGCGGCTGACAAGAGTGTCTTACCGTCTCAGTGTCACGCGCCTTGAATAAATCTTGGAACGTTTCTCCGACCGACTATTAAGCCAGCGTGTTGACTCAGGACTACGCTTGCATTATGCCAAGGAATATTCCTCTGAGCGTGAATATTTTCAGCATTTTAATTACTTTCCTCAGTTTTATTGTTCGTTTCTTTGAAATTACGGAGTTTTATGCTTGTGTAATAATGACGGTGTCTTAGTTACGATATTCATTAGTGTTTTTACTCTTTTGGTAATCTGTTACAGTGTAAATCTCTACTATTTTATTATGATTTGTGTTTATCAAAAGTAGCAAGTCAGAAATAGCGGGTTAAAATTCTCTTCATCCCGTAGAAACAAACCCGTCCTGCAAAACACAAACATAAACATACATAAGTACTTATACTAAGCATAAACAGATTTTGTGACCGCAATAATTTACCAATCCCCAAAAGAGATTGGTATCACACAGCGTTCGTTCCTAAAAATATAGCCAAATCTCTACGTGGCAGAATGATAAAGTTGTAACACATATATTATTGTACATATTCTATTGTACCTAAGTGATTGAGATGGGTGAAGGAAAAAGAAAATAATATACAGTAAATTCAAGAGAAAAACGGGAACCATAAAGTGAAGACGGCTTCGTTGTACAGGGATCACTGGAAAACCAGTGAAGTTATTGTAAACCAGTTACGATGTTATTCTTGTAAAAGTATTTTGTTCCTTTCTTTTAAATTTTATTTCATGTAAGTAGAGGTGTTTCAGTTCGTTTGTGAATTTTAACCTCTGATTCAATCAGTTCTTGACGAATTTGAAAAAAAACTTTTTGTTTGTTTGAAAACACTTTTCATTAATTTAGTTTCTATTAATAAAATTAGGAGTTATTGAGTCAATTTCATCCAAGTGACCACTACGTCCTTAAGTAGATTCTTCCCTGCAGTGGAACAAAAACGGGACGTTATGATGATGACGTTCATGTCTACTGGAGCCCTAAATATTACGTATTTTGCTCACAATAGTTGTATAAAATCATCATAAATAATATTTTAGCAGTTCTAACTAATACACTCTAAACAGCCTTGTATAAATATTATTCATACTACGTTTATAAATTCGTTTCGCTTTAAGTGTTGTCTGTATCGAAATATTCCTTAAAATATTTGGTAGGACAAAGTATTTACGCTGTAAGAACACTTTTAGCCAATAAGCACTTTATTAAACCTCAATATTTAATAAAGTTTAAAATAGTTCGTGTTCAAGACTCATTTTATGGCACAGACAATAAATTCTTATCCTTTCTTTTTTAAATAAAGGAGCGTTTAAAGCGAGTGCTACGTTAGATCCATACCTAGATTATGTTTATAATCTAGCCACAGTATCTCGTCACCAGCATTACTAAGTACTCCGCTGAAGAAACTGAAGTTTTAAAAATAATCCTGTCTCTGAGGATTAAAACGCCTGCAGGTGTCTCTGCTCTATCTTAGATTAAAGCCAGCTTTGCCACTGTAATATATGCCTTATACCCTAAGCTTTTGGATCAATTCCAGCTTGCAAATTTTTAATACAATATCGATTAGGCTTCATTGTTTACGAAGTGGATTTGTATCGAAACTGTAATCTTAGCTTGAGCGTTTCGTGTGTATCGCCTTAAAATTTGTTATAAAGTATTTTAATATTTATAAACACTTTATTTTCTTAACTTAAAGCAACTAAGTTTTAACATTAGGCAGGTTTTATTTAAATAAATTTTAACTATAATATGGTGTTTGTTCGATTAAAAGTTATAATGGAAAGTAAATTGATCATAGGCAAACTATATTTTTTTATTTTCGGCTCTTTTATAAGTAAAACATTCTGATCTGACAATCTCAACATTCGACTCTAGATTCAAATGTCTATCTACTTTACTTTATGGAAGTCACCAAATTGATTCCTTTTAATGGTAAATGGAACGTAAGCGCAGTTCTGCAATAAAGCCTCACCATTCCCAATAATGATCGTACCTACACAAACAGCGATGGTCATCACTTTTACGACTTTAGAAGATGCTTTTTATAGACTCTAGTTTTTTATTCTGCATCGTCTTGTTTTTTATAAGTAGATTAACTTAAAATAGGTAATATATTTAAGTTTATGGGCTTTTAACTTGTAGATAAGTTAAATGATTGCTTAAAATAAAAGAGTCCAGTTCTGGATTGCGTTAAATTATAAATTTTACAGTAGAATTCACACAATTTTACACTGAAGAAAGAAGTGCTCGTATTTAGGGCAATGCTGGTCTAAGCGCATTAAATTATAATTAGTGTTTTAAATAGCACTCTAATTATTCTCTCAGCGTGCAATGCTATTATGTAGATGTACGTATAGGGACAGTGGCGACTTACGTCGGCGCCTGCCAGCCGCCACTAGTTTCGCCGTCTTACTTAGCATAGTTAGTATTCAGAATATCGCAGAACGTTGGACTATTTCACTTACGCACGAACGACGACGTCGAGTCGACCGACGCAAGCGCAAGGTCACCGGGTGCGCTTCAATATCTAAATGGCGCCATTTATCCTGACACCCAATGTTCCTTTGTCTATATTTGTTTATTGGCAAACTTTAGTTGAAGTTGTGTAAATGCCCGTGGTTTCACCAGCCTCGATGCGGCTATATCGACTAAACTTAGACCCTAGAAACTTACAACGGCCTCGACAAAGTCTAACTGTCGAGTCTTTTAAAAAAAATGAAAATATATATATATAAATATATCTATAAATCTTAAGATCTAAAAATTCAGACAGCAAGATCCAAAAAAACAAAATTACTCCAGTCGTTAAAGCGTGAAAAAGTATTAAACACTCGTTGACACACAAACCATTACCTTAACATAAGTAATCATGTTAACCTGTACCCTATTCTAGATCAATTATCACACATTACCGCATCACCGCGTGCTTTCTCCATACGATCTATTTCAGTAACAGGATTCGCATGCATCAATGAAACTGCCTGTTCCTGCGTCAGACTGACGGTGTAAGTCTATTTTCGTCATGCTATTGAACTAGCTGCTGAATGTTATTCCTGGTGGAAATTCTTCATCTATTTTAGATTTTCTATACCTAGATATTACTCACTACGCATTCACACAGCGCCATCTAGTCCCAAACTAAGCAGAGCTTGTGTACGTACATTATTTGTAAATACATACATTTTATGTATAGAAAACCTCCAGATTAATGCAAACAATCATGTTTTTGTACACGTAATTTGAATTGACCGGGAATCGAACGCGAAACCTCTGTGTAGCAGCCATCGACTATAGCAAGTACGCCACAATTCATCTATTTTCTAATTGTGTGCATGAACATGTTTTGCATGCACTGGTTTGGGTGTTTTCTACGTATAATAATGTACATATTTACAAAAAAAATTATTCAAGTATGTTTATCAGTTGTCTAGTACCATAGCATAAGCCTGCTTAGTTTGGGACTAGATGGCGTTGTGTGAATGTGTAAGAAATATTTATGTTTTCTGGTATTTGTATAATAAGTTAAAGCCTGAATCGTTTTGAGGCCGTTGACTCAGTGTCGCACCTACTCTACCATATTTGTCATGCGGATAAGGATAGGCTATCGAGACTTGTTTCATGGTCAACACTACTTAGTTGTACTTGCATTTCACATTACCTATATTTTTGTTTCTCCAATGTTGTTACGTAGCTTTTTGTTTAGGTTTTGGTACTGTCATTATGTATAATTAAAGTTACACTTTTTTATTAATTGGAGTTTGTTTTGCACTTTATTTTTTTGGCACTTTGATCAGAAAGTTTCTACACCGCATGTTATTTAATTGAAAATTAGCAACAGCTGGCCTTTTCTTTAAGCTCTGAAGACCATTTTACATCATTTGAGCTTGGTGCTAGGTCAACTAGGTCTCAGGTTCGATTCCCGCTCAATGCAAATCCTTGTGTGCATGAACATGATTGTTTGCATTGGTTTGGGTGTTTTCTATGTATAATATGTATGTATTTACAAAAAAAAGTATTTAAGTATGTTTATCCGTTGTCTAGTACCCATAGTATAAGCTCGGCTTAGTTTGGGACTAGATGGCGTTGTGTGAATGTGTGGTTCGATGTTATCGTATTACCGTGTCCAATACAAATAAAATAATTATGTAATAACTAAATCAATAGTAAGCTATTGATTTAGTTATTACATAATTATTTTGTTACACGTTATTGTAGCAAATAAAATTGTTTACACTGAGTGTTATCGACTGATAAATACTAAGTATTAGTGATATCTTATTACTGAGGCCATGTTTTTACAGTTCTAGTATAGGTATGTTTTACAGATACTAGAACACAGCTAGGTTCAAAAATTCACGATTAATTTTATGTATGTTACCACCCTACTTGACGCAGTAACAATTTATGTTTTTGCCACCCCATCTCATTTTATGGCGAAACCAATGTACTTCAACTAATCAGTTATTTTATTTTTTACAGGTAATGCATCAAATTTGGATTAATCACGATAATAAGCAGATTTTTTCCTTATAACTGCTTTATAAGGTAAGTTATATTTTCCACGGAGCCTCAACCAAAGTGTTACACAGATAACTAGACAACTATAAAATATCCACTTATCTCTATCACTATCCACTTTCTCATCAGGAATAATTTAACATCCCTTATTAATATTCTACTGAAGAAGAGGCCCTGAGCTCGATATTCGCCATAATTCATTAAAAATTTAACTGGAAGCTTAAATAATTATCTTCGATCATTATAAATTTAAGTTTCATTACTTTAAGTTTCAACTTATATAAAAGTTACAGTACTCTCATTAATTAAAAAAATAAAAGTGGTTTTTATAATTTCATGGATTCCGATAATGGGATGGTCCATCGCGGGTTTGAGGAAAGAGCAGCTTTAGGTACAATGTGTTAGTGATTACCTAAACTCTACTTTTCTGTTTTAAGCCTAAGATTTTTGCGGGCTGACAAGAGAATCTATTTTGTTGGGTCGAGGGCCTGTTCATCGCGGTATATGGTTGCTGTGCATGAGGTTATGGTTTCAAATACTAAGTACGCAAAATAAAAATCATTGTACTGAGCTACAATTTTCTTTACCTAAGTCTGTTCAATTAATGTTTTTAAAAATTCCGCGATGCAGTACTCTATTGTAGGGTTGTAGTAGTCTTAAAGAACCTTTATAACACCACAAAATAACAACACACAGACCGGAATGATATCAAAATATAATAGAATATCCTCCATTTGATGACAGTCGTATTTTTACACAGAGTCTCGTTTAAATCTGCCATCAATCCTGGTACAGTCACGAGCAATAATATGTACACATTTTCACATTTTGTAATACAGTTATCTAAAGTTCTGCTAATCCAAAATTGAATGTTCGAAGATTAGTTCAAAACTGTACGGAACCTCTTCTAAATTACGAAATAATTTTGGTATTCTAATTTATTTATTTATTTATTAAATGATTTGCCTACAATTGTTACACAAATACAGTTCAAGTTACAAGCACAATGGTTTTTAGTCGGTTGTGTACAAAATTAATCGGCAAACACAGCATACATAGTACATTGTTTTACAAGAAATGTAGTTTTACTTAATTCTAGTATATTTCTTAATTGTAATGTTAAGAGATTTAGTATCTATGATTTAGTATTACATCTTAATGTTAGTGTTAGTATATAGGAAGTGTTAAGAACTTAAGCTAAGGTATTCTAACTATGAGTTTTATGTAATTCCATTGACTTGGTTCCTGAAGTTGTTTAAATTGTAACCAAAAAAATTTAGCTGTGTGTGAAATTTATTGCCGAGCCTACAAATTCTGGGTATAGGAGAATTAAAGCCTAAAACAGTTTTTCTATGGGGTGGGTAAAATAGATTAATAGGTTTTCGCGGGTATTTATGTGGTATATTAAATTTAATCTTAGAAACTAGTTGTGTACAGTCTATTAGATCATTCAAAAGTTTATATAGGAACATAAGGTCGAGGGAATCCCTACGCTTTTCGAGTGATTTTATATTGAAAAACTCCAATCGCTTTGCATAGCTTCGTATTCTTTTACCTATTCCCCTCGTGTAAGTCAAATGATTCAAAAACCTTTTTTGTATTCGTTCTAACCTAAGTGAATGTGTAGAATAGTGAGGGCGCCATACAGTTGAGCAATACTCTAATATACTGCGAGCAAAGCAATTAAATAACAGTATTTTGGTTTTAGACTGACAGAATGGTTTAGCGTTACGAATTATAAAACCAGTAGCTCTTGCGGCCTTCTTAATTGTGGCGTCCACATGAGGGACAAATGTTAGTTTTCTATCAAGTATTACGCCTAGATCTCTAATGACTTCAACTTTATTCAATTTCTGACCATTAATGTTGTAATCTGAATCAATGAATTTGAGTTTTCGAGTAAATGTAATTTGAGAGCATTTATTTATATTAAATTGCATGTCATTTTGGTCACACCATTCTGAAAGTTTATCTATATCTTTTTGTAAGAAATTTACGTCTGATAACGACTTGATAACTCTAATTATCTTTAGATCATCGGCAAACAGGAATGGAACTGTGTAATTCAAATATTCCGGTATGTCATTAATAAAAATGGTAAATAACACTGGCCCCAAGTGTGACCCCTGAGGTACGCCAGATGATATTTTAAGGATGTTAGACTGATACCCATTGACTACAACAAAAAAAGACCTACCAGTTAAGTACGAAGAAAGCCATTTATGAAAAGAACCAGAAAAGCCGTATGCATTAAGTTTGTCAATCAGTACTGAATGAGACACCCTGTCGAATGCTTTACAAAAGTCCATGTAGACAGCATCTACCTGTAAGTTAGAATCCACACTCTCAACGACATGTTCAATAAAAGATGTAAGATTGCTACATGTAGATCTACCAGCTAAAAATCCATGTTGGTGGCTCGATACAAATTTTTTAAAGTACCTTTGAATCATAGGGCATATTAAAGATTCAAAGACCTTACCAAGAGTACAAAGAATTGATATTGGTCTATAGTTGTTTACTAGGCTATCGTCATCAGCTTTGTAAATAGGAACTACCTTTGCAAGTTTCCATTGCTTTGGAAAAACGCCCATACAGAGCGATTTATTAAATATGACATGAAGGGGAATAGTAAGTTCTTCGGCACACTCAACAATAAATCTAGCTGGAATATGATCGCAACCTGGGCCCTTAGTAATGTCTAGTGCTTTTATTTTTTTAAGTATTTCTTCTTGGTTAATATAAGCCATTGTAAAAGAATCTGAGTGTGTTTCCAGACCAGAATGACCCGATGTAGAATCCCGACATAATGTTCGATTTGTAGAAGAATATACACCCTCAAAGTAGGCTCCAAACATGTTACAAATGTCGCTTCCATTGCTGGATGAGGACAATCCATTAGTCATAGTGGCCGGATAAGATTTAAATGAGCTACGTCTGTTTTTTATATATGCCCAAAAATGTTTTGGGTTAGCCGTAATATTTTGCTCTATTCGGTTAATATAAGTTTTATAGCATTCTTTGGATAACCTTTCGTACTGTTTTCTACATGTCTTGAAAGCTAGTTTATCCATTGGATTTTTGTATACGTTATACCTTTTTCTATATTTATTTGTTTCACGCATTAACCTAATAAGACCTTTCGTAAACCACGGTGGGTGTGAACTATTTTGAACCAATGGTGTTAATGGGACATACCGCTCAATTATTCCATTAATAACATTATAAAAGACTTCAACCAGGCCGTCGGGGTCATCAACTCCAGAAAATGTGTCTGTCCAGTTAATTTTGCTAAGTTCTTCTTTAATAGGAAAGTAGTCTGCTTTATTAAAATTGAATCTAAAAGTTTTAGCCGGTATAAGATAATTTTGATAATTTTGTGGTCTGTAGCGTAAAGAAATTTCAAGGGGAGGATGATATGGATCAATTTTGCTTAAACTTTCAAGAGCTTTTGTAACGGTACATTCTACACAGTCAACAAGAACCAAGTCTAGAATCTTTTTCCTAATGTTCACAATATTATTACACTGTTTGAGATTATTAACATGGATAAAATCAATAAATGTATGGATGTTTTTAGTGTTCATACCTGTAGGCAGAGGAGTGGTACTGCCTGTGTCCCCGTTTACCAATTCCCAATCAATGTTACTTAAATTGAAGTCCCCTATTAAAACCGTCTGTGAATCATTTTTGTCAGACACCATATTATATTTGTCTATAAAGTGCTCCAATATTTGACTTTGCAGTGGAGGAGGCAAATACACTGCACAGATCGCTATTTTAAAACTAGAAGACACATTCACAGTCACCCACAAATCCTCGCAATCGCTTTCCCAAGCATACTGTCTATTGGCAGTGAGCTTCCTGGCAACAGCAATCAATACACCACCTCCATCTTTAGTTTTGTGAAATCCAGAAGTTGCTCTATCGCGTCTAAAGACATTGTACCTGCTGTCAAAAAGCTCACTACTAAAGACTGAATCGTTAAGCCAGGTTTCAGTTAACACCAAAACGTCATAATTAGTTGTTACTAATTCTTTATAAAATTCGTTAGTCTTTGAGCGAAGGCCTCGTGAATTCTGATAATAAATATTTAGATAACTGAATTTTACTTACAAACAATACAGCAAACTTGCCCAAACTAAAAAAGAAACTTTCTTACATTATTTACGATAACAATTTATTTAAGGAATCCATGTCTCTAATAATCATATTATTTGAACCTTCGTTTTTTTTTACGTATATACGACCTCCACGGACCCACACATATTTGTAGTCTTTTTCCTTAGCTTTAAGGCGAGTGGCCGCATGCAATGCTTTATTAGCTGGACTCAGGTGCTCAGTGATGTAAATGGCAGACTTATCACCATTCATTCCGATATGCGAGGTGTTTAGCTTATCTGTAACAGGTTTCGATTTGTTATAGGTGATTGACGCAGCCAAAAATGTGTCCCGGTATCTCGACGAAGTAAATTGAACAACGATGGACTTCGCCCGATTGTTTAAGTTATTTTGTTTCATAATGCGTGTGCAGTTAGCAATATTTTCTTCTGAGATATCACAATTTATAACCTTGCCTATTTTTTGAACAATGTTAGGCAAGTTTTCGTTATTTTTCTGTGGCACACATTGAATCTCAATGTTATTAGAACGCGCCTGTTGTTCTAAACTGTTTATACGCGCTGCCATGCCCTGTACAGTTGTTGTCAATTTCGAATTTTCGTCTTGAAGTGTTTTCATTGTCTGTTCCGTTCGCTTTTTATCCTTTACCATATCATCATATTCGTTGCTTATGAAAGTGACAGAATTCTTTAAGGTCTCAATGTCTTCTCGCATAACGCTTAGTTCCTGGTTTAATAAGGTACGCATATTCATGGTAAACTTTTCAAGCATGAGATCCATTTGTGATTTAATCGTGTCCTCAATGAGGGCGCGAAAATTTTCCTCAATTATTGGCGGGTTAGATGTACTTGGTGGGGATTGAAGTGCCTGTCTCTTGCTGGAGCGGATTGTTTCAGTTATTTTAAATCTAGCAGGTGTTTTCCCGTTGTTCTCATCACAAGCTTGACAAGACCAAGATGACGTATCATTTTCAGGATCTAGTTGCAAACATTCATGATGAAAGAACTTTTCACAAATTGAACATTTGAGAGTATTTCCATTCCGTCTTGCTTGGCCGCAACACCCCAATACACCCTTAAGCTCACTCATATTTTAACCAATGAGAAAAAAAACACTGTCTTTATTTCAAGAACAACACCAATAAAGGTTCACCCATAAAAGTTTTAATGCAACTTATGATTTTATTTTAATTGTCTTTGTACACCAATAAAGGCAATGTACGCCCGGCACTGTAATAACTCGCGACCAAAAGGTCTTAACGTCGCGATATACGGCGGTGGTTACGCGTTCGCACAACTTATTTGAATAAAAATGTTGCGTGGGTAAACAAACAATTATGTACACAGATTTTAAGTTTTTGTTTTGGTGAAATTTAGCCGAAATCAGTTTACTAATGTATTTGTTTTGTAATTAATAGCTAGTTCACTACTTTCACAATATTTAAAACATTAACACTGCACTGTTTATTTGCTTTAAACTACAACAAAACATTTTTTTCTACAGAGCGTTAGAAACACAACTTGTTCACAATGAATCGTACATTGACACTCTACTAATGTCTAGATAAAGGTCCAGATAGTTTAAAAAATTTGACAATGTGTACATATTATTGCTCGTGACTGTACGTGCGTGCCTCGGGTAAGCCGGTACAGATTATAGCGGGCCTGACAACAACAGGCAACCCCGCATGAACACATACGACCCCTCTGTTTGTACGACGAGGGAAAATTGTGATTACATTCGCGTTTATTGCGTTATTCCGATCCATTAGGACACTGTATTTATTTATAAAAGCTTCATAAAATGTTTTACATGTGTCATGGGAATTTGGTTCTTGTTTACTTTCAGATCAATGAAATTATGTACTGAAGTATATTTAAGAATTATTTTTTTAAACCTTAAACTAACGGAAGCGGAAGCTGTGCGAATATTGTAAATAGGGCGCGACACGCCTCTACGGAAGAACAGGATACTTTGGTCAGGGTGACTTCATGAGCCAAAACCTTAAATATTACCGTATTTAAACTTAACTACGATATACCTAATTGTAATAAGAATTTAATTAAATAAATCTCAACAATAATTCATTATGTATTTTTTTTACAAAGCTTAATGTCAAAAAACAACCTTTAATGTTTGTCACAATAAAATAAAAATAATTATATAAAAGGCAAGAATATTAAATAGATTTTTAATTTGTCAAGGTTTCGTTATAATAGCTTAAAAAACCTCAACCTTTCATGCTTAATTAAAACATTATATTCTTGAATTTAAATGAATAAATATGCAAAATAGTTCCTTAACAGGTGTCAAGTCTCTTTTGTGCAAAAAAAAAATGTTATAATATGAATCTTTACAAAATTAGGCAGGCAGGAGATGCAAAAGTTCATAAACATCTTTTTAAAATGTGCGTAACTGGGTAATTAAAACCTAAATTTAAATATACCTATATCCATGCTAAATACACTGATTCAAAAGACAAAAAGATTTTAAATTACCTACGAATTAACAAAAAGCAAAAGCCACGCATGACCAAATTCAGCTTTTTCAAAAAGGCATATTAATTTGTATAATTTCCATATTTTTGTACGGTTTTCCTTAATTAAGGCATCTTTTGTCTTATTCTCATTTAAGCCTACAGCGTTAAATCACAGAGTAAAAACTGTAATTACATAAATTAAGTAAGTTAGCTTCGAGTTTAAAATTCATCTACTCGTATAAAGCGCCTTCTTTCCCCACTTGGTAACCATAGATTCAATCCCCTCTTGATCCTCAAACCTCTTTAAAGAGGGATTGTCGAGAAGCAAGCGAAGTGATTTTTAATCTCTATTTGCAGCCGAAAGAGTCGATTAGCCGTTTTCGAATCTGTATTGCGGCCTTAAGTGCTTTGAATTGATAGGCTGAGGCCGTAATATCGGAATGGAATGACTGAACTCGATTATTCAATTTTTTTACGTTTTACGTAGAGTTTCGAGATTTGTGGTTTCATTTAAAAATGGTTTTGCGTAGATAGGTTTAATGTATTTTATTGTAGTTTATGTTAAGTAATATATTACTTAGCTTGGTGTATATCTTATCCTTGTATGCATTACTATAAATTATTTAGTTTATCGAATTGCATTTTAGGGTTCTTATTAGTGAAACGCACAATGCGGGTTAATCATGACTACTAACCCAATTCATTTAACAATCTTCATTACATCCTTATAACGTCCCACTGCAAGGACAGCGAATGAGAGAAACTTACACTTTCAATATTAAGCTAGCTGTAGTTTTATATCTCCTTCTTTTGTTTTCGTAAAGTTGATATAAGTCTGTTGATAACAGCAAGTACCGTTTTAATTTAAATACATCAACCTTATATTCTATCTAATTTTAATGAAAATCATAAAGCGTACCTAGTACCTACGCGTTTCGCATTCGCTTCGCTGAATAACATACTTGAAGGTGATTTATTACTTATTTTCATACGGTAATCTATGAATATTCAATGTCATATCTAATCGGGGCTCACAGGTTATCTAAGTACCTACCTACCTAAAGTTAAATTATTTTGACAATGAGATTAAGAAAAAAAGAGTGACGCTCTTTTGAGTAATTGTTTTACCTTCAAGTACATAAAATGTTTAATTTGTAATACATACAGTCGTATAGTACCTATTGCTTTTTAAATACTAGATACTGATATTTCTTGGAATGGGATTAAAATATTGTTATAAGGACTAAACGGGTAAAGGTTGAAAGTACGTCCTTCAGAAATAACTTAAGATAATAAAACAAAGTGATTACAAGAATATTATAACAGTTTTTCAAACCAAAATATTTATTTTATGTAA
This sequence comes from Schrankia costaestrigalis, assembly GCA_905475405.1. Taxonomy (NCBI): domain Eukaryota; kingdom Metazoa; phylum Arthropoda; class Insecta; order Lepidoptera; family Erebidae; genus Schrankia; species Schrankia costaestrigalis. The sequence continues at coordinate 12,542,069 of FR997838.1, forward strand.
ATTACAAGAGTTTTACGTGGGAGTAGGTATTGTTTTCGTAAAAGAAAATGAGAATAAAATTTTCAACCCGTCAAATTGTTTCAAAGCTAAAGTAGAATTTTAATATTAATGTAAATGTCAGACTCGTCATCTTCTAGATCACGCAATCAGAAAAAATGGCGAACTTTGTGGAAAAATAAACGTTCATTTAAGGAGGTCGTGGGTTTTTGAACTGTTATTTTTAATTGTTTGCGAATTTTGTTGGTTACAGCTGAGTAATTTTTTTCTTGGAAATTTATAAGAATACATACTTAATAGGTATTCATCATATTTAACTACGTTTTATTTTATATTGTGTCTACTTAAATAATTAAAAGGGACCCTAAAATCTTAAAAGCAATCATCATCACATACATAACGAAACATGCCTACAGACATGTCGTCTCGTAGCCAACGCAAAGCAAATAGACAATACTAAAGTCTATTTTTTTATCTCAGATACTAAAATGACATTTCATGTGTTGCCTATTTTTTACAACTAATAAATAGTGATGCGGTACAGCCGGTACTTACCGATTAAAATATAGGTTAGTTCTGCCGATTACGGTAAATAGAGACTATAGGCTGTTTTTTAATCTCGAATACTAAAATATCATTACTGTTACCTCTTTTTGTGCAATTTATGTATAGTGATGTACCACCACTATCAAAAGTTAGCGATAAATTAAATTTTATACAGTTTTTTGGAAGTAATAATATAAAATGTGCAAATTCAAATTTAAAAATAAAGTGAACTTGTTACTTGTGACATTCCAAGCTTGTCATTTCATAAAAATTGAAAATGTAGAATTTAAATATTGGCTGGTAAACCAACCAATTGTTGGCACCTTAAGAGTGGACTTCGTGTCAGACTAAAATATGTATAAAATATCATAAAATGATAAAATACTTTAATCTTTGCTTATTCTTAATCATTATTATGTGATTGAATAGTATTAAATAAATATTAGTAGCACTAATGCCAATAAAAGGATTCTGATAAATTTATTGTTGCTATGTTGACACATGAAATAAATAAAATATGATAAAAATATTAAATAAATAATATTTGAACTTTTTTACTCACTTTTTACTTTTAAGTGCCAATAATTGTAGGACTTCTAACGATTAGGTGGTTTACCCTAATTTGTTTTATATTAAAAAATTACGAAAACATTAAATTGAAATATGCGCCAATGACGTCATGCAAGAAATGATAGGGATGGACATAGAAGGAAAAAAGAGAGCAATTCATTAGATTAAAACGCTTTACCGAAAATATGCTCTAGTAACAGTCAATAACGTTGACTTTACTATTTGTTTTTATAAATATCTAACGACTATTTGCTATAATACAAGAGAACTGATATTATGTCAAAGTAGCGTCATGATTTAGCTGATGTTTTGTTGTGCGATATTGAACCTAATAGTTTTATGACATGCAACTAACATTAACTCTAGAGGTGATAAAGCCATTTAGTTCTCGACTATACTAACAACCGTAAATATTTTACAATAATTACAACACGAATCGAAACACAGGACAGCACTGTTTCTTAAAAGCTGGCTACATTATTTTTACGTTTGACATTTGTAGTTGTCATTTTAGTATCCGAGATAAAAAAATAGACTTTAGAGCTAATTCTCATAACCATAAAGTCAAACATAATAACATCTCATTGTTGTAGACCTCTTTACTAAGTTGCCTATATGTAGTATGCCTATTCATACATAGAAGTGTGAGTATGTACGCGGCTAGACGTAAAGCTTTCGAGTGCGTATCGCAGATTGGAGTGGCTGTTGCTGTCACGCACGTCACACACATGAGTACGTTGGACGCTGTCATCCCTACACCCTGTGTCGATATAATGACATACGTAGATATGTGACGTAATTCGTATCTCTCGTTGATATTTTAATAAAGAAGCCTATTTTCACGTTTCACGCTTCTGTGCGTAGCTAGTTTATTTTGGTTGGAAAATGAATTTGGCAATAACTCTATTTGAATATGCTTATGTCTATGTATCTTGTATAATAATATGTACTCGTAGTTAGTTAGAATTTGTTTTAAAGAGAATCTAATATATGAACAGCCCACGATTAAGGATAACGGATGGTAGAGATGGTAATATATCGGTCACTCGTCGCTCTGACCACACATGTGCTTTGAATGTTGGTATATCCGCTGATCCCTGAACAAGCGAAGCCTTTTGGCTCTAGTCCTGTGGTCGCTACATCAAACAAATTGCTTTGGTATTTATGTGCTAGGAGTTTTACGTTACATTTTTGTTACAGTCCTTTGTTAAAAATATATATTGTGCATACATTTTTTATTATTGGACAGGAATAAAACATGCAGTTGTTGATGCGCAATACATCAAGTACTATGCTACTGTATTTGCATAAGTTTTTCATAGTTACGCCACTAAGTCATTTAATAAAAATACTTACTGAAAACTGACCAATAATTTAATATAGACATGACAGATTATGTTAGTCATTTTTATAAAAATATAAAGTAACTTAATAAAGTTCCTAAGAAATTCTTAGCTAACCGCTAAGACTTACCCGTAACGTACCTTCTTAAACCACAACAAACACACGCCAAACAGAGTTGCTATTTTCATAATTATAGTTTTGCCTCTTTCGATAAAACTTTCATCTTAATACGTATTTTAACTTTGGTTTATTATGAAAAAAGCAGCTCGGTTTGGTTTTGGTTGCTGAAGAAGTGTTTAGATTCAATACCGATCTCGCGAGTTTGGTTTTAAAATGACGAGAAGACCAGCAAAAAACTACAGGTATTCTATTTGACAGAGAAGGTAAAATTAATAGCATTGAAAAAACAAAATTGAGCTAGATTATACAGAAACATTTATGAACGTCTTTATCTGAAAGATTAAGAACCAAAACCTAACCAGAATGACATAAAGTATACGTAAAAATAATTTAAATTACAGTGTTACTAGACTACTCTATTCTAACAAATACTTATAAAAATAACAAAATATACGTCTGTGAAATAATTTATTTAACTCATAAAGCATCAACTCTATTCAAAAACATTAATCACCAACGAGTTTCATATGATTTATCAACTTTTAGAACACAATTTGCCTTAATATTGCCACAGTGAAAAAGATCAGTAATATTAGCTTGACACCGATCGTAAGTTATATTAAATGGCAACATCGAAGGATCTCTATACCATTTTCCCCGCAATAAGAAACCGAGAACGAAATGACGAACACATTATTAACCGCAATAACCTACGGAAATAAATAAATTGTTGTACATTTGTCTTTTGCAAAGAATGGTGCCATAATAGGAACTATTTTCGGTAAGCACATCATTATCATTAGTTTGTTTACCCAAACTAATTATTACAACTCGATCTTGCTATCATAGGATGGCTATAAATGCTGATTTCAGCACGAATGGGCTAACTTGCCAGTGATAGCAGATCTCCTCTTGTGTGATAAACTTGACTTACTATTAGTACACTGTCTAGGTGGGGTTTGTTCCGTGATTCTGTGCCGTAATGTTTTTTTGTAATGTTTTTAGAAGATTATCTTGCGCGTGATAAACTAATAAACATCTTCTTTGAGTTAACGAAGCAAAAGCTTAGAACTGCTGCAAAAAGCTGTAACGCTATGACACATTCCCTCTTCCTTTGTGAACCACTGCATGTATGTATGTTTTCAAAGAAGGACGGCTGTTCCTAACGAACCAAAAAGTTTGTCAACCCCTTCCTATGTCCAATAATAAAAATTTTGAACCTAATTTCCGGCCCATGTGTTTCTCCTTTCTATAATATTAGGTCCTTTAAGTGTAATGTGCAAAAGCAGTTGGTAAGACCGATCTGCTACCGACGAAAGAACTTTATTCTCCCATCGTTCTCACTGTTCTTAGACTACAATCATGCTTAAGTTTTCCACATCACTTTATGTAAAGGAAAATTTAACACCAAAATAATAAAATCATTCAATTAATCCTACCTAAGATAATCGCGTTCACAAAAACAAACTCTTCAACCACCCCGTACTTACTCAACGTCTTATCTCACAAAGTACATATTCACGTCATCGATTAATATAGATTCACGCCAAACTTAATTTAGTTTATCAGTCACATCGTTATTCAAAATCTAGTTTGAATTATGCCTATATGTGGCAATGTGTGGTAATATTGTTTATTATCGTCGGCTAGAACAAACAGGTCAACTGTGTCTACTAACACAGCAATATATATAACGATGATGGACGCACAGAAGCACAGATATGACAGGCTATTTATCAATACGTCACTGCCTTGTATTGCTATTGAACACCCAAATACCTTATAGATGGAATAACGCACCAGTAGATATTGTTAAGTAGCAATGTTTATACATGAATAATTATTATTATCTGAGATGTTATTATTTATGATGTTTGAAATCTAATGGCGTAGAAAAAAAGCGTCAATAATATCGGCGCGGCTACATAGAATTATTGGTTCCAATTTCAGCCTGATGCAATTATTCTATCATCATCATCATATCAGCCAATCGACGTCCACTGCTGGACATAGGCCTCCTTGAAGTATTGCCACCTTGTGGGGTCCTGTGCCTAAATCATCCATCGGCTTCCCGCCGTCCTAACTAGATCGTCGGTCCACCGTGTGAGGGGTCTCCCAACCCTGCGCTTTCCGGTACGCGGTCGCCATTCCAGAACATTCCAATTATTCTATGCATGAACATACATTTTAACATGGTTATTTCAGAAATGTAATTACCAAAAAACAGTTTATATAATTATGTTTATCCGTTTTCTAGTAGTGAATCTGTATATTATCCTAGTACATTAAATACTTTCTGGATTTATTTTCACGAGTTTTTAATACAAAAAGTATGAGAATTATTTATGATACATATCTTCGTTGGCAAGCAAAAAATCAACTTTTCCCTAACATCACTGAAAAGGTTTCACTGGCATATATTTTCGTAACATAGTAAGTAAAAGTTTGAAAGTTCCCAACAAGTTCAATACGAAGAAAAAAGGTACAGAATAAATAGGCTAAGGTACTCAAAACTTTTTACTACGAAGTTCGAAAGAGTCTTCATTAGAACCAATGAGCAAGCAACAAAATGTAATTGGGTTTCCTACCTTTGTGTTACGGTTCGGGAAGATCACAGGATTCATTTAGTGTGGTAAAACAAAAGAAAGTAATCCAAGCGCCTAACTTGTAATAAATCTCGGTGATAGATAGCAATAACTTACCAAACTCAATTTAATAAATAATTAAGTAAGTAAATTACTTTATTTCCAGAGATACCTATATTACTATGGCAGAAAGCCCAGGAATTTCTTAAATAAAAAGTCGACTTATTACGATTAATTACAACCGTACTTATTTGGTTTTTTTGCATGTGGTGTTGGGAAATAAATAAATGTACTTGCTTTAAAGTTTCCCTGATATAAGTATACCTATGTATTACTAGGTGGTGCTTCGGTAGCTTATATTATAAATACAATATTTTTATACTTAATCTGTAAACTATGTGCTAGTCTGACGTTTATACTATGTGTAAAGTTGCATATTGTATGCAGTTGTTTTTACGTAAAAGTGTAACAAACATCCATCCATACTACAAATAAGTATTCGCGTTTATAATATGAATAGTAGGATAAATGACACAATCGACTTTTTTGTATATGAGTGAAACCGGGAACCTATTTAATATTTTCTAAATGGCATGTACCTACTACGCAAATGTATTAGGCCATCGAGGCACCAAGGGAATAACATAAAGACTAAGCAAAGCGCTTAATATAAAGTAAGAACATCCAAATATTTATTGTTGACATATTTCAAAGAAGTCAAATCGCAGAGTAATGAGAGTACTTCACATCGGGCGTTCCGTCACAAAAAATGGGGTGGATGCCAAACACTTTTATCCCAACGGGAGACAGCGAGGCATCGGGGGAGTTAAACGATGGAGCGACATGTTTGCAATAATGTTAAAACACTTTTTCTGTAGAATATAAGAGTTATATAGCCAAAGAGGCATAACGTATTTGATTGTGGATATCTTTTCATTCTGAAGGGTAATTCTTATTGCTTAAATTCCCTTTAGGATGTTATTTAATTGGGATAAAGAAACGGTTACATAGGTAATATATAACCGTTTGTGTATGTGAAATGATATAGGCATACATTGTACGACGTAAATTTGTACATTATATTCTAATACAAATATGAATAATACACCTTTATTTACGTATTACAAGTGAAAAGTATCTTACCGTTCAGACATTGGCAGTCTTTTTACCTTTACCTTAAAGAGATTATTACTTCCAAGGGCTTAGCTATACTCTGACATTGCATACCTACTAGTCTACTGCATTAAGGTATAAAATATAGCACGATAAAAACCCCAAACACGTAATGCATTTCTCCGAGTCGAAATGCATTACAAAGATCATTAAATATTGATAATATTAGAGGAAAGATATATTACTGTAGAAACAGTAGAGGTAATAAAGTCTAGCGTCTCAAGAGAGTCGTACAACTGTCTACGAGCAGTGGTCGCCAAACTTTGCCAATATTCATAAGTACTTAGGAGGTACTAGGACTTGTCTGTGGTATGGCTTTGTTTAGGAATTGTCAGAATAATATGTCGCACCAAAAAGTTCGAAATGATTTCCTATGGCGAATCATTAAGTTGTGGATCAATCTTCCGGCTCATGTTTTCCTATTCCTCTAACGTATGATATTGATTTCTTCAAACGTAATGTAAAGAAGCATTTGACTAGACTTTTGGACTACCATTTGTTGCCTTTATTTCTGTGCTTTATTCACGTTTTCTATCACGTTCGATATGGTCAATTGCCGAATCTTTACATAAAAAGTATTAGTCGCAATCTGTTACACACTGATTAAAACAAGGTAGTGAACCAATTCATCGGGCACTTGCAATATATTTATTACAGTACAGTTGTTTCCGTTTTATCTTTAGCCCAGTTTCATTTAGTATGGGGTGGAGTATTGTGTGTATTCTGCTCGTTGTTGACTTAAAGCTTATTGGCTAGTTGCTTTTTTAATGGTTGATGAAGTTGTACCTATGTGTTTATTGACTTGTCTAAAAAAAGGGCATGTAGTGTTATCGCATCCAGATTTGTATGTATTAGTTCTACGTAGCAAGTTTAGTAGTTCGTATTCATCATCATCATCATAACAGCCCATTAATGCCCCGCTGCAGGGACGGGCCTCCTCCCGTCATCATCATTGCGTATGGCTTCTGCTCTGAACCCTATACATCTATATCCAGCTGGAGGAGCCAATCTTTTGCGGCCTCCTCCCGTGACGGATAGATACTTGGCCTACTAATATCACGCTGGCCAACAGGATTGGTATAGGGTTTAATTTCAAGTTTTCCTTTTTTTTTATTTCGCCATGATAATATTCACGAATAGTCCCTTAGTCGGTTTTTACGACACCCATGGGATGAGATAGGGTGGTGACACACTGTTTGTTTACTCTGTCACCATACTGAGATTCGGTTCGTATTTATGCAAGATAATAATTATTTATACTTACTATTCACTAATGAATATCTTGAGTTAAAATATTGACTGACATTAGAAAAACGAAAACTTGTCTACTTCAAAACTTATTCATTTCTTCTTCACTCACGCGCAAAAATGAATAACACTAAATGAGTCAGATAAAAAAAAATACGAAAATTAACAACATTAAAAACATACTTTACAAAACACTAGGTCGAAGAGAGCTGTCTGTAGTTTAATGTATTTTAAAACGTAATTAATATCGCTTAAAATCCTCTTATACTATTTGCACTTAAAATAAATAGTAAACGTACTTATATGAAATTATAATTTATTGCGAACTTTCTATGTGTCCACAGTAACTTAAGGCTGAGCGCACATTGGAGTCTCGACAGTTTTAAGACCGACTTGCCTCATATAGACAAGTCTGCCTTAAAACTAAAACGAAATAGTTTTGACTACGATACGTAGCATACATAAAACAAAACTGTTTTGTCTACGCGGCGCACGCTCCCGTCAAATTACCATCAATATCAAAATGAACTTCATAGATACTACTGTAAAGCATCCTTATTACGCATGCACTTGCACTTTTTTTAATATAAATTAGAATATTTCTTGCACATTTTATTAAAAAGTACAGGGTCTCTTTTCAACCTCATCAATTAATTTTTCTACGAGTTCTTCGTCTGTAAACATGATGCCATGTTTACTTTCTGAACGCTCGGAAGAGAGTGGGGTGCGTGCGGGGTGTGACGGTAGACAGTTTTGTCTTTAATGTGCGCGCCCGCATTGATACAAAAAGGAAGCCGACAATCGTTAGTGAGACTAGTCGCCGTGAGGTTTACGTAGATTTATGACAATAATGTCTATACGACGTTTTGTTCCAAGTTTGCGCATATTCATACATATTGTAAAGCAATAGTCTGTCTTAAAACTATCGTGTTCCAAGTCTGCGCTTAGCCTAAGAGTAAGCTAAGTTAGAAAGTTAATTTATTATAAGGTACCGTCACTGTTTTGATATATAATTATTGGTTGGTTTGTAAACATGACTAAGGCTTACTGGGGTCTGGGATGTATGATCCTAGTTATTGAAAGACAACCTAGCTGTTGCTGTCAATAGTTAGCAGGTGAGTTGGCAGAGGGCTCAGGTATTTCAATCATGGGTCCAGTTGAAAATCAATGCCACGCTTCAGAACAAGGCTCATGTTGATCTGTAATGTGTTTAGTTATACCTTATCTATACTTCTATACTAATATTATAAAGAGGTAAAGTTTGTGTGTTTGTTTGTTTGTGAGTTTGTGACGTTGTAGGGGTAATCTCTGGATCTAATGAACTGATTTAAACAATTCTTTCTCTGTTGAATAGTCCATTTATCGGGGACTATCATAAGCTTTATACTCGTAGTATCACGCTATGACTAATAGGAGTGGAGCAGTAATAAAATATGTTTAAAAAAGGGACGCGTTTTTTTCGCCGCCCAACGAAGTGGGCATGGGTCAGCTAGTCTAGTTATCATTTTGTAAATTGTGTATAATTGTCACAAATTCCATTTTTTTCTTCTGTTGCGGGCAACATTGCGGGCGATTTATTTTCTAGTTTTCACTGGTCAGACTGTTTTGAAATGGTTACCACTGACTATCAGGTGCTCGTATGCTAACTAAAGTAGGTATTAAATAAAGGCCACAACCGTCAGTACCTAGTATTCACGCAATAGTCCTAATCATCCATTTTCACATTATCTACTTTCGCCTTTAGGTATATCAAGTAAAAGTATACTTTATTCAATGTTTATAAATAGTAACAGTTGACATTTAAATAAAACATGTTGAAATTTTGAGAAACTACATTATTATTTTAAGCCAAAGCGTAAACAGTATAAATTTTAATAAGTTAGTAAGACGACCGCAGTAACGCCGAATTTATGCTGCACGTCAACATTAATCTAGATTTAAATGTTATTATGGCCTGCCAAAAGTTGTTATGAGGACCCTACAACGATACAGTATAACTTAAGTAGCAGCTTAAGTTAGATTATGCTGTATTAACTTAAAGTATAATAACTAAGGTAGAGAAACTCTTTGTTTATTTTTAACTTTGACATTTTCTGCCAAGATCGTGAGTCCGATTTCCGTTTGTCAATCTCTTTTGTGCATGAACTTAGTTTTAGTTTGATTTGGTATTAGCGTTTCTAAGTAGGTATTTTTTATTTAAACTAAAATAGTAAAACATTTAAAGTACAGTGATCGTAGTCACCTAGTAAGCAACTAGGTATGTAGATGTAAAATAGGAATGTATGTGTTAGTTGTCTAAGGGTAAGTCGTAAGCTTTATTTAGTTTGGAATGGTCCGTGTGGTGTCGTAGAAACCAATTATGGGACTATCTGTGAATATTACCTTTACATAGAAAGAAGGAAAACTTGAAATTAAACCCTATACATATATCCTTCTCTCCAGCGTGGTATTGGTTGGCCAAGTATCCCTCCGACACGGGAGGAGGTCCGTCTTTATATTATGACTAGCTGACCCGTGCCCACTTCGTAGGGCGGCGAAAAAAACATATCACTTTTTTTAAAAAAAATCATTACTGCTCTATTTCTGTTAGCCATAGCGTGATACTATATAGCCTATGACACTCCACGATAAATAGACAATTCAACACAAAAATAATTTTTAAAATCGGTTCAGTCGATCCAGAGATTACCCCCTACAACGTCACAAACACACAAACTTTACCTCTTTATAATATTAAGTATAGAAGTATAGATATATGTTTTAAAAGAATATAATCTTAAGTCTGGGCAGAAAACAATGTCTACTAAGTGCAGAACATTTAGTCTATCTTTACGACACCCCTCCATCATTTTACGCCACCCTCCATCATTTTACGACACGTTTGCAGTTTGACGACAACCTTGCAGTTTTACGACACCCTCCATCATTTTACGGCACCCTTGCAGTTTTACGACACCCTTGCAGTTTTAAGACACCCTTGCAGTTATACGACACCCTTGCAGTTATACGACACGCTCCATCATTTTACGACACCCTCCAGGCATTTTACGACATCCTTGCAGTTTTACAACACCCTTCCATCTTTTACGACAACCTTCCATCTTTTACGACACCCTTCCATCTTTTACGACAGCCTTCATCATTTTACGACACCCTAGCTGTTTTACGAAACCCTCCATCGTTTTACGACACCCTCCATCATTTTACGACACCCTTGCAGTTTTACGAAACCCTTGCAGTTATACGACACGCTCCATCATTTTAGGACACCCTCCAGGCATTTTACGACATCTTTGCAGTTTTACGACACCCTTCCATCTTTTACGACACCCTCCATCATTTTACGACAACCTCCATCACTTTACGACACCCTAGCTGTTTTACATCACCCTCCATCATTTTACGACACCCTTGCAGTTTGACAACACGCTCCATGTATTTTACGACACCCTCCTTTATTTTTCGACACCCTCCATGCATTTTACGACACCCTCCATCATTTTATGACGTCCTTGCAGTTTTACGACACCCTTCCATCTTTTACAACACCCTTCATCATTTTACGACACCCTAGCATTTTTACGACAATCTTAAGTCTCTTAATTGTAAAACTTTTTTAAAGGTACAATTCTCTAATACATTATTTCAGTATATCTCCAGACGTTTAAGCAGTAGAAGCAAAATAAACGTTTTTAAGCGTCCCTTTTATAAACATATTTCATTACTGCTCTACTCCTATTAGGCATAGCGTGATACTATATAGCCTATGACACTCCCCGATAAATGGACTATCAAACACAGAAAGAATTTTTAAAATCGGTTCAGTAGATCCAGAGATTACCCCCTACAACGTCACAAACACACAAACACACAAACAAACAAACACACAAACTTTACCTCTTTATAATATTAGTATAGATGAGTTTGGGACTGTGTAATTATTAGAATCACGAAGGTAGGTAAACTCTATCTACTTAGTTTTACTTAGTATATCTATGAACTTTGACATTAAGAAAGTAAAGGGCCTTTCAATAAAATTACACTTCCTTTATTCAGAAAAAGCTGTTTTTGAGAAAACCGGATATTAATTTTAGTGTTCAAAGAAGCCTTGACAGTAAAATTAATATCCGGTTTTCAATAAAATTAATGTCCGAAAGCAAAAGACAATCTGGTGGTGGGAAATTCACCCTACTTACGCTTATAATACAATTGAAAATTACATACACGTTCTAAGCTAAGCAAGTAGGTAATTACTTACTTACTTTTATTCTAGTACATATAAGACATTTAATAAACATACATAAGTTCTGAGAATTAGAAAACTGATAAAAATTAACTTTTTTTTTGTAAATACGTAGAGATAGAGAAGACCAAATTGTTAACGCACACATAAGCCATTAAACCAACAATTAAAATTGATCGGAACACGAGCCTAAACCTCTGCATAGCGTTCTAGTACAATTTTCAGGTTTTCATTGACAAAAAAATAACATGTTCAGACAAAAAATAAAATCCTCTATTCAAAATTAAAACAACTCCATTGAGTTTTATCTTTATAAACGAAAACTCTACCACTCCTAATGATTGTCGCATAAACATTTCTCCAGTATTTTAATGAAACAGTGTACAAATAAAGCAAAACTTGTACGCTGTATCTACTTCTAGCTGGGTTTAATCACAGCCTGCTTCGAGTGCACCCAGAGTAGTTCAGACGAAATTGTTTGAAGTCATTTCGAGTGCGGCGCACTTCGGTTAGTTGCGACGTTTGCTCGTTACAATAATTTATTAACACACAAAGACCCTTTCCTTTGACAGTCGCGATTCACAAACGTGCTATTTTGAAGTAAACGTTACTTAACATAAACTAGGTGAAGTACTACCGTTTGTAATGTATGGTGCCTAGCGATATTGATAATATCGATAACTACGAGTAAGGATTATCGTTTACTCGTATGATTGTAATAGACGCGTATCAATTTTCCAATTAGTTAAAAGATCGTTGAAGTAATACTTCTATATTACTTATGGGTACTTTATGTAACAGCTCATATTGTGTAAATGAAGACTAATACTCTTCCGTGTAGAGAAAGAACTTGTTCCTACCACCCAATCTCATCTAATGGATGTAAAAACAAACTAAGGGAAATTTCATTCATATTATGTCTACGAAAACAAAAGAAGGAAAACTTGATAATAAACCCTTTAATAACCCATTGAACTAGTGTGGCATTAAAAGTTCAAATTTCCCTCCATCACTGAAGGAAGGACGTGCTTGCAATGGGACATAAATGGTTATGATAATGATTAAATTCATGTTACCGCTAACATTATCTATACCTATTACCACATAATAACAGACGCGTATCAATTTTCCAAGTACGTATGTAAATGATAAAGTGTAATTTAAAAGTAATGCTAGTAATTGGTGTTATGTCTTGTAGTTAACTATGTAGTATACTATAACTTTTAACTACAATAATATTCGTACTTTTCCCTTGGTTGGGTAATTCAAGTGAAATCAAATCAATTGATGTACTTAAGTAAATTCTTATCGTTTCAAGATACGATGGTGTAGAAGTTAGTCTATTTGCATGCCACGAAGTAGCGGATTAGATCCCCGAATAATCGAACATTTGTCAGAACGTCTACGACTGGGTGTTTAATATGTATTTTTACTTATTTGCAAGGGGTTACATAAGTAAGATGCAGGCTTAAATCTTTCTTCCAGCTTCTAACAATTTCGTTGCTAACGCTTTATTTACGCTCGTACATAGGAGTAATACTTATTTATTTTATTATAGGAGATAATTAAGAAACAGTATACACACAGATACTTTATACGTTGCTTAATGTCACTGGCTAAAATAAATGAAGTATATTAGCAAGTGTCCGTAGTAATATATATTAATGTGATAACCTGCATTTAATATTCGGGACACATCGTTAGATACACGATGACGGTGTCGGCCGAGTATTGTCCGCCTGAGCCGCCATGTAACGTTTGGACAAATGCCAAATCTTCCTCTACAAGTGTCAGCCACACACTCCTACTTGGCAGGCGATGTTCTTCGCAACACATGCATAATTGGGTAACCAAACGGGACCGCAATTAAAACTATATTATCAATAGAAGAACTAAAATAAAAATGTAGCCGTCTATTCAAAGAATGTAGCGTTCAAATGACCATTGTTATCCAGTCGCAGTGTTCAAACAAAAGTCATTGGACTTTTGAAGTTACTCTTGTTAAAGAGAGGGAAAAAAATGCTTTCTATTCTTTGGTGTCTGATCTATAAAATGCATGGTGAAATTGCATCAGCCCTCCCTCTGTTACCCCTCGTACTTTTGTAAGGAGGGAGATCTTTTCAATTCGCCCCTTTGGTCTTGGTTGCGCTGTTCGCTTGTTCATGCGGTAATGTTTTTCATTTCTATTTTTTAATTAAGCACCCTATTTTAAATATTAATGCCCCATGGATACACAAGTGTATAGTAAGCTTATAACTGATTTATAAAACCATTATAAACGCTAAATGGTAATTTAATTAACTTCGTAGACATTTTCTAAATGTAAACTATTAGTAAAGTAAGTAAGTAAGTACCTAAGAAATCTTATAAAGACCTTATTGTGTCTAGTTTTTTGTTGTTTTTGTTTTTTAAAGAAGTAGGTAGCGCATCGCTATGTGTTGTGAAATTTGAATAGATAGCGTGACCACTTCATCTAATCCCTTGGGTGTCGTAGTTTAGGTGTCGCTCGATTGTGGGAAAGTTCTCTTAAAAACTCAACGAAAACAAAACAAACTATCATTCGACCAGACCCATCATTTGTTTCTATAGATGTACTTGGATATAGACAGTAGATTATTATAAGTATAACCTTTTATATCCAGGACCTTTCTGCCCACACAGTCTATACGACTACAATAAGGTCTTATTAAGTCTATAAATAAAAGAAATAACATTAAGGCCAGTATTCAATACATGTAGGTTTTTATTTATAAAGAAACTAAAGTTTTTGATGAATAACATCTCATTAATAGGTAGGCGTGGTACCCATGTGGTATGTATAAACAATGTTTACTATGTAACTCGTGTCACACAATAATTATCATGTCAAATAACGCACCACTGGCTCACTACTGGGAACACAGGGAATATTAAATACTGGCTGGTTTTATGTATTTGTAATTATAAAAAGTTTGACAAGTAAATAAAAACTTTTTGTAGAAATACATAATAAATAAGTATTATTTTTCATAATAATTAATAGCATCCTGGATATATACTTCAAGCATTATGGTTTAGCACGCGAGAAAGCTGTGTTTTCATGCAAGAAAGGATTATTGATAGGTCGAAATAGCTTTGGACTTCCAGGCAGGCGGAGCTCTTGGCAAAAGCTATTAAGTAATATAAATAATTTCACATTTGTTTGTCACCCACGTCACTTATACTTACTGCATTTTATTCTTGCACCCATTTAAAAAATACAGAAAATAATATTGAAACAACAATTTGTATAAAATGACTATCACTGTTTTGGCGGATAGTTACGCGTGGGACTATTTTATCTGTTAAGATAGGTCAATGACTGCAGTGTCTGATGCATTTGCAATTACGTATAACAAAAGATATTACGTACTGATCAATTTATCAGACTTATAATGTCCCATTACAGGGATGTGATAGAGTATCTTTAAGTGACAGAGAGAAATTTTGACTACAAAATCCGGTACATTCTTTTCTGCATGTCTAGACCGACAGGACAAATTGTATCACCTTAATTAATAGTAAAATGCTGCACTGCTTTTACTATTAGCTTCTTTACAGTTGTTGTCATAAAAAATATATTTACATAGTAACTTTTTGTGCTCATTATTAAAAAAAAAACTGGTTTAAATTTAGTAGTTTTTATTGAAGTTATAATCTAAGGGGAAAATCATATTTTGATCTCAAGACTCAAGAGGTTAACGCGGCTGCCATTTGTGTGTTCTTAAGCGCTTTATGACTATCTGTCAGATAACTGTCTAAAGAAATCAAGCACCATTCTGAGCTTACACGTACTGCAAATGGATTTTCAAGTGACTCGCCATTTTTTTTCTACGTTTTAAAACACGTGTTAAAATACCGCACCATATGCTTTAGATACTTTGAAACATTTAAGATAAAAACAGTGTCGTTGCAATTTACTCTCAAGATAGAAGTGTCTTTCCTTGTTCAAAATCTTGGCAGCAAACAGGAGACGCGAAACTTTTGCTTTGGCACAAAGTATCCATATTTGTGAAACTTTTCAAACAATTTTTTGTCTTGGAAGGTAAAGTTTTAAAGTTCAAATTTCCTTGTGAAAAGTCAAAGTTAGGACACGTTGGTAGACTCACATGTACCTAAATTGTTTAAAAGGTAAATCAGTTCAGACTGGTGCCAGTTAGCTTTTGAATTATTTATAACATGCTAATTCTACTAAGCTTAGACTTACATGTAACTTGGAACAAAGAAATAAGTAATGTACGTGAATATAGAATTCGATTAAAACGTACATGAACTGTGTAAACATTTTGCCATAATGTATCAGAAAAGTCTGTTTGAATTACATTAATAATTCCTTTAGCAAAATCCTTGAATAAAATTTTCGATTGACAAGTTAAAGTTTTTCACAAGAATTTCTTTACTGAGAAAAACTTTAGATTAAATGGTACTTAAATAATAAATTACTGTTATAGTTAACTTAAAATATTACCTTTACATAGAAAGAAGGAAAACTTAAAATTAAACCCTATACCAATCCGTCTGCTCAGCGTGGTATTAGTAGGCCAAGTATCCCTCCGTCACGGGAGGAGGCCCGTCCCTGCAGTGGGACATTAATGGGCTGTTATGATGATAGTTAATAGAGATTAATAGTGTTCATTATTATCATCCAATTAGCCAAAAGTCCACTGCTGGACATGGGGGCGTCAGGCCAGAAAATACAATTGGTTGCGGTACGGACCCACGATACCCCTGACGATACCACCGGGGTATCGTGGGTCTTTCAAAAGTAAACGATACCCCTGTCCGAATGACAGTAGTGTTGTGGTGTGGAATGCGGAAATAAATTTATCTCTTGTACGTAAATGACTAATGTGTACTTTTAAATATTTTATTACTAATTTATAAATGCGAAAGTTTGTGAGGATGGATGGATGGATGTTTGTTACTATTGCATGCAAAAACTACTGAATGGATTTTGATGATTTTAGGCAGTTGTCCCACCAACGACGAGAAAACGATTAACTATCGGCTAATTTCTCGCTCAAGAAACGTACAATATATATACTTTCCCTGTGAACAACAGAGATCCTTAAACAAACAGTTGATCGCTGACTGTTCACACTGCCGGAGAGCACTCGCTTCACTAGTTTGTCGCTGAGCGAAAAGAGCTATGAAAGATAACACTCGCTCGGCGATACTCGCCAAGCGATTAGAACTCACGCCGAGATAGCAACCAGTGGTAATTTCTCTCTACAGTGCGTATCTGAAAGTACATGTTTTTATTGATGCGAGTAATCGCCCGCCTCACTCGCTTATGCCCGATTTACACATCGACAAGTACAGTAGCGAGTTAAGTAGTAAGTTGCTGATTAAGTTGATTTAAATAGATCTCCATCCTATTTTTTGGCAAGTTAAGTTGGCGAGACGCGAGAGAGGGGGCTAATTCGTACTTAACTTGCCAAAATATAGGATGGAGATCTATTTAAATCAACTTAATTTTAAAATACTACTTAACTCGCCACTGTACTTATCGATGTGTAAATCGGGCATTATTGCCGAGCTACACAATAGCGGAACTACGCACTCGCTCCCCGCGTCTCGCTTACTCGTTTCTAGTTTTAGCTGTACTCGTTAATCGTTGCCGGTGAGTGCCTTAGGGTGTAGAATAACATTGAAGCTACACAACGCGGGTGAGGCCGCGGGCATAAGCTAGTAACGCATAATTCGCAATACAAACTCTGGTGTCGCCGTTAAGACCAGACATATTCCTTGACTTGACAAATGAGATAACCAGAAATGGCTACAAAGTTACTCTATATAAAATAGGTGCGAGGGGTACTTCAGCTAAATCCCTATACAACTTAATAAAAGCTTTTATGCAAGTGTTCCCTCCTCTATTACACGATGGACACGCACGGAGCATCCATAGAATGCTAAGATTAGGTCTTATTGATATTTTTTTATTTTTTGTAAATATGAAATTCTCGAGATGACAAAGCTCTTATTAGATCATCATAACAGCCCATTAATGTCCCACTGCAGGGACGGGCCTCCTCCCGTGACGGAGGGTTACTTGGCCTACTAATACCACGCTGGCCAGACGGATTGGTATAGGGTTTAATTTCAAGTTTTATTTCTTTTTATTTCGTAAAGATAGTAGTTACGGTTATTCCCTTAGTCGGTTTTTACGACACCCATGGGATGAGATGGGGTGGTGACATACCTATTGTATTCTTACTCCGTCACCACGCGGATATCTTATTAGATAACTTACTTATATTATTATAATAACATAAATATTTCCTAATAAAAGAGTGTCATTTGTTCAACTACGTGTTCAATTTAACAAATCGAACGAATTTATTGTTATTTATTCAACTATAAACCGTGGAATTTAATTAGGTCTGTTTTTTAAATGTATGTACCCAGTTTATCATTTTTAATATTACAACGTAACAAAAAACATAAAACAAACTTACTGAACAAAAATCATCCAAACAACTCGCAGACATCATCCATACAACTGGCAGAATAAACAACTCACAAACTTTATCCAAACCTACAATTATCATCAAAATAAGTTAAAATAATAAGAATAGATGATTGTTATTTAGTAACATAGGTCACGGTACAGTTTAACTTTAAAGGACCACAAGGGGTACGGTGGGTCTGTAGCGATTAGTGTCACAACACTATTAGTTGGGGGTATCGTTTACTTTTAAAAGACCCACGATACCCCTGGTGGTATCGTCAGGGGTATCGTGGGTCCGTACCGATTGGTTGTGAGTCCACTACGCGCTGACTCTACCTACTAAGTTTTAGCAGAAGTTTAAATATTATTAACAGTCTATTCGTCTTTATTAATAATCTATTTATAAATAACAACAACATAATTTTAACAAAATCAACTAATTACAACAACAGTTAGTATGAGGTAACTGCGAATAAAAACTATTTAATTAAAATAAAATACGCGTGTCTAGACGGTTGTTGAGTCGCGGGCGCCAGTCGCGATTACTACCACAAACGTTACAAGACTATTTTAAGTGGACGGCTTGCTTCCTGATCTATATATTTTGTTGTGATAACTGCAAGTATCATGTTCTAGTGTAACAAGGTTTGTTACAAATTTACTTTTAGTATTTACACTATTAGGAATTTTCTAAATGCGTCTCTCTATCTTTATGCAGAATACCAGCAATGTTTTAGTTACAGTTTTAATTAGTTTAGCTTACACGTAAGGAGAATATTAATTATTGCGTTTCTCAGAGCATGGATTTTAAATCTGTTTTAAAATAAAATAACTTAAGTTTTAGCGTACTTAGAACAATTTTTTTAGATACAACACAGTGCTAAGGAATATAAATATTTTTTACAATGTGCGAAATCAATAATTGCAATCGTTGAGCGAAACAGTTTCTACACGACGACGGCTTTTTAATTTAAGAATACATTTTTTAAAGCGTTGTCGCGCATGCGTGTTAACCCCTCGCGTACTACGGTAGCAAGCCGACCTTCCTAGGTCGGCGCCCCGCCATTCAGTCCCCTGCCGGTCTTCATTGATTTTCGACCCACTATCATATGTCGAGGTCTACTCGAGCGCGTGGACCACACTTGATTTGCCAATATCACGTGTCGCTTTATTGTTCCATTTGTTAAATACTTTCAAAAGTTGGCGGGAAGACCCAAATATTCCTTTTAATGTGACCAATGAGGAAATTTGTGCTTCAGTTGAACTCTTCAAAGAAATTATAATTAGAGTGTACGGTTTTATGATTCAGAGAACAAACTTATAAGGTAAAGCAACTTATAGAATTTAATTTCATTAACGAGAAACTAATGCAACTAGTTTCATTGATAAATATATAACCGCAAACAATAACAACATTATTAGTTTATGTTTTTAACTTATATGTCACTTTGCGGTTTTTATACAGCTCTGTTTTGTTGTGTACGTGTAGTTTTAAAGATGTGTGTTATTTGTGATTATGTTCTCTTATTTTCCCGGGAAAACAGGAAGGTCACTACACTATTATTTTTGTTATTTCGCTTTTTATAAAAGTGATGCAAGCTGTACAAATTAAGTCATCGTGTATTTGCGACTGGTTTTGTTTTGATAAACACTAAGCGGTTTTAATTTATAGTTGTTTTATATTCACTCAACGAGCCATCAAAGTTTTTTGTTGGTAGGTACAAGTACTTTATATTTGTAAAGTGTGTAATTTTAGTTTGTGGCTTTTAAATAAAAAAATAGTGAAGTTAATTCTATTTATTTAATATGCAAGTGTGCAATTAAAACTGCAAGTGTCGTAGTCACGTTTATTTATGAATATGTTTAGTTGTTTATGGTAGTAACTATTTATGTACATTTGTAAGAAACTTATCTATGTTAGACCGTCTAGAATAGGATGCTTTTTTGTATTATGTAATCTTATAAAAACAAACACGAACTAGAGCACTGACACAGATTAAAATGTTTACGAAATTTATTGTACCATTATGGTACAAATTACATATGTTTTTACATTAAAAAAAAACTTAACAAATAAGAACCTCCGTTCCTCTTTTTCAAAACGATTAAAAACAATGAATATTTTCATTGACAATAGTCAATACTTTTTATATAATATACGGAAACACGCCAACTCAAGTTCCATCAATTACCGTTACCCGTCTGGCCTAGACATTGTCAGTTAAGGAAAATACATTTGTCTTAATATTTATTGGTTAACAATTTGTATTAAAAGGTCAAGCCAATGACCTCATCGGCACAATCAGCACTAACCAAGCATTCACGGGTTACGTGCGCGTGTTATTTCTCTACGAGGCGCCATTGCAATGCCTCGCAACAAATTCTGCGAAACAGCCATCATGATTCACGCGCATCCGGTTCTTCAGCATCTTTGTCATACTATCTATGAATAGAGTTTAATAATTAAAGATCTTATGAAAGTATTGACTTGTCGTTTTGACCATACAATGGGCAACATTAGCAATATTTAGAGAGGACGTTAATGATTTATTTCTTAGTTCAACAATGCTAAGTTTGCATAACTTTGGTAGGTATATTTAGGTGGTTTCGAAATTGATTTCCGCGAATGGTAAAAGTTATTAGTGAGTCAGTCATCTCCTGTTCATTACAAAAATGTATGATAGTAAAGGAAGGCTATTACCTAGATGTACCCATAACTTTGTTTAATTTTTTTTAAACCTTTAAGGCAGAGATGTGGGTACAAATCTAGATGGGCAATTGCCAAAATTCCTTAGTACTTGTGAAATTGAGCTTAAGCATTGTCTTACCACTTGTGTAAAACGCTGCTGGTAGTTGTGAGAAATTTCGTCTCAGTAAAAACAGGAAGTTGTCTATGTAAACTATGATGTTCGCAGTATGGTTACTAGTTTTGGATATTGCTTGACATAATGCCAAATATATCCACTATATGCGGACCTGCGACTCGTTCACCTATTGGTTTCCCATCTACTTGATTAGGTAGGTAGTCCGGTCACCGTGATCATTTTCTTCTACGTTGTTTTGTAAATAAACGACAAGTTTTTAAGATGTTATGTAATAACATACACTAGAAAATACACTTTAAATTACCCTTTAACTAAATAATTTTTCACCTGTAACACTGAGTTAACAAATTGCGCGCGAAATAGCCGGCTTCGGATGTTAGTTTATTATTTACAAGGAGCTCTACAAAATACAATGGATGTAAGTACGTATCTTAGTGTAGGTACCTAACAGTGGGTACATTATTAATGATGTAATCCTTCTCTTTTGGTAGAACAGTAAGTGTGTATGTCGAGGTTGTGTTGGACTAATTGTGGTGTGTAATTACTTTGTAAATGTTTAACTGAATACTAAAGGTAACTGCTCTATTTATAGTTTTGGTTTTACTGAAAACCGTGATCAATAGTTAAGTTTTCTATTAGTAGAAGTAATACAGATCGTTCGACTTCTCACAGAACAAATGGACACACTTTTTGACATAGTATTTTAAAATAACGTAAAATTTAAAAATATAATACTTTTAAATATAACATTTTTAAATTTTGTATATACCTACATCAGGAAATTGTATCTACATCAGGAAATTATACAATTATAGTTAAATGAACAATTATTATAATATCACATTTTAATTCATTTAAAGTCAAGGTATGTAGTGTAAAAAGTAAATTTCTTGAACTTATATTGTTAACACTAATTACCTATATACATAAAAAGAGCGTACCTATTACCATTCATCTTAAAATTAACTAATTCAAAAGTTTACAAGTAAAAGTTTATTTATTAGATTTTTAAAAGTTTTTAAGTAACAAGTTTATTTGTATAAATTACATCTTTATTTAAATTAAATTAATACCATGATTGATTGTAAAATGTAAGGGATATAAACGTTTAAGTTTTTCTACCGATACTCTTATTCAGTAGACTCGTATGTAGACAATGGCTTATCTATTATACTTCTATACTAATATTATAAAGAGGTAAAGTTCGTGTGTTTGTGAGTTTGTGGGTTTGTGACGTTGTAGGGGGTTATCTCTGGATCTACTGAACAGATAAGATAGATAGATACAGTGTTGAATAGTCCATTTATTGGGGAGTGTCATTGTCTATATAATATCACGCTATGACTAAAAGGAGTGAAATATGTTTTAAAATAGGACGCTTAATAACGCTTTTTTCGTCGCCCAACGAAGTGGGCACGGGTCAGCTAGTGTACAATATTTTATTTGGAGTAAGCCGTATTGTAATAATACCGCGTAGAATAGATAAAAAAGATAGACCACACAGAGTGAGTAGAACCGTAGGGTTAAGCAGACTCCGAGTCCCAAAGTTGTTACACAGAGGACAGACAATAGATACCCAACGTGCATGACGACCTATGGTAGCGTAGTGGCTATATAACATGACTGGTACGCAGAGGTCTAGGGTTGCATTCCCGCTTAATGCAAATCTTTGTGTGCATGAACATGATTGTTTGCATTGGTCTGGGTGTTTTCTATGAATAATATGTATGTATTTACTAAAAAAAGTATTTATGTATGTTTATCCGTTGTTTAGAACCCATAGTGCAAGCTTTGCTTAGTTTGGGACTAGAGGGCGTTGTGTGAATGTTTGAGGATTATTATTTATATATTCATTTCTATCGGACAAATTACATATTAAAATTTAAAGGAGTACTATGTCTAGCAGTACGCTGTAATATCAATAATTTCTCAAAGGTGAAGTTAGCCTTTTTAGAGTTTCATATGGACGGCCATACAGTCTCAGTACCTTTAAACGTTTCTGTTAGGCACTCACCCAACAGAAAGCTCACGAATTCGATAATCCATATCAGCCTATGGACTGCTGGACATAGGTCTCCTCCAAAAGTTTCCACTCTGCGCGGAAGTTTTCTCTCTGAATTCAATAATATTATAGCTTAATTATTTCCTATCAATGAATGAAAACTTAAGCAGTTACGTTTATGAATCCCTGATAAAAAGATGCCGTCACCATTGTCTACGTAACAGGAAAATAATCCTTTTGTCACGTATACCAATGTACTACCATCAATTAATTGTATTATCCTTTTAAACAATATACCTACTGTATATAATGATGTAATAATTATAGACCTAAATATACTGACAGTATCATCATTCATCTCCGTGTGGTGACGGAGTAAGAATACAGTGTGTCACCACCCCATCTCATCCCATGGGTGTCGTAAAAACCGACTAAGGGACTATCCGTGAATGTTATCTTTACGTAATAACAAGAAAGAAAACTTGAAACCAAACCCTGTACCAATCTGTTTGGCCAATGAATTAGTAGGCCAAGTATCCCTCCGTCATGGGAGGAGGCCCGTCCCTGCAGTGGTGCATTAATGGGCTGTTATGATAATGATCATCATCATTATTATTAATCTGGATCTGAATTGGTCTTCTTTAGTGACCGAGGGAAACTTGGTTCACTAATACCACGTTGGATAGACAACTTTATGTAGCGGTAATTGTAAGAAAAAAATCTTCTTTACTCTGTTTTCAATCTATACTAATACGAGTATTATAAAGAGGTAAAGTTTGTGTGTTAGTGACGTTGTGGGGTAATCTCTGGATCTACTGATGCGATTTAAAAAAATATTTCTGTGTTGAATAGTCCATTTATCAAGGAGTGTCATAGGCTATATAGTCTCACGTTATGACTAATAGGAGTAATGAAATATGTATAAAAAAGGTACGCGTTTTTTTTTGCCGCCAACGAAGTGGGCACAGGTTAGCTAGTAAAAAATACAACTCATGCCATGGGATCATGACCTGACCTGTGCTGCAAGTTCTTTTACTCTAGAACTTAACTGCTACAAAGAGCATTCAGACTTAGGTACGATTATCGTAATTATGTGGATCGCTTCATATACCACGACCACAATACATGCAGTTCATAATGTCATAACTTTAATAAATTATACTAATACTTAATATAATAATTGTTCTTAAGTATATAAAATAAATTAAGCTTTAAACTCTGTACTAATGTAATAAAATATTAAGTTTATTGTGTTACTTATTGCACGATCACACTAAATTGCTTTATCGATTATTACGTATATCTAAAGTAAATAAGGTTTTTGGTGTTGTGTCAGCAATGAGTCACTAATATAATTAAAATGATGAATTTTATAAGAACATTTTTATTTTCACTCCTCTAAAATACGTCAATTTATCACTCCAAAATATAGTACGTTACTGTTGACTCTACTTTTACATTAGTGAAATTGGTTTTGAAACCATAAAATTATAAATTAAAATCTTTTACTTTTTTTTTATCTTTTCTTTTTTTATTTTATTAAAAGACTTTAATAATAACACTTTGCTATTATGGTTTTAACAAATAATAATATCTTCTTAAGGCTATATAAACTTTAGACTAAATCTTTTAAAAAGATGTGCTATCCATTCATCATCGTCTAGCCTGTCGCAGTCCACTGCTGGACTCTCCCAACACGCGCCACAGAACTCGGTCCTGCGACTTCCGCATCCAGTCCCACCCTGGGACCTATGCATTAACGCTCATAAAATATGGACAACGTGTAACTAATATTGATTTTCCAAAGACTTCTCCTGCTCTACAATAATTTGTGGACCACACAAATAACCAATCAATCTTGAGTGAGAATCGAACCCGCGATGTAATGCACGGGTACCGCATATACGACAACTTGTCACTGTAACAGTTTAATTTAAATAAACATTTTTTTTTATGTGATGTCCTCAAAATATATTTAACCTATACTTAATATACATTTTATTCTTGATTTATTAGTTACCTTAATTTTTTTTTTGATTCACATCTAATTAGGTATGTAATTATACGTGAATCAAAAAATTTTGCACGTTTAATTTATAAATGTGGAGAATGAATCAATGTAACAAATCCAGGAAATACAGACAAAATACCAAGTACTCGTAAAGGAGAGACGCCAGGACGAAAGATAACAATTATTTGTGGTTCAACGCATCGTATAGAATGACCGATGTCTGACTATAGCGTCATACAATTCTAATTAATTAGTTAAAATTAACTTGTTTTGATTATTGTGAGTAATGTATTTATTGTTATTCATTAAGTCTTGAAGTCTCGAGGAGAGTGCTTGTGTGTTAACGTTTTGTTATTGCTGAATAGTGACGTTTTGTGAAGTGTTAAATATGTGTAACTGCAGAAGATATATTATTGCCACCAAAATTACAGCTATTTGGACTAATGTGGTAATATATTTTTATATGTTATTTCATTTAATATAATATTCATTTAATATAATGTATTTCATTTAATATATTATATATAATAATATAATATAATAATAAACCAACTTAAACTAACTAAATTATATATAACTACTTAAATTGTATTTATAAACTTTGTTTAAGATAAAGGAAAGGTAAACTTGGTTCTTCTCTCTTAATTTGCAAAATACACTTAATGTTTATAATATGAACATTATTTTAGGTTTGATCAGTCTTGTTGTTTAAAAATAGTCTAATGAGTATGTAAAAACTATTACATTTCCATTTCTTTTGATTTTTTTAATAACTTTGTGATTTAGAATAAATAAAATTATTTTATTTAACCAATATTGATTACATACAAACACTTTATAATATTACTTCAAAATCTAAGCTAGCTTTTTTATTGCACTCAGTACTTCAGGGATCAAAGAATGCTCCCACATCGTTACGCTCAGACAATAACCAAAACTAAGTACCATAAAAAAGATGTGAGAATGCAAAACAAAATTAAACATGAATAAAACATAAAAAACACATGTAGGTATTAAAAAAATGTCGAGGAGTAACACACGTACATTTCGACAAAAAACTATCAATAAAAAAGGCACCCGTTTACTATAAAACATATGGACTTAAAAACATAACATCGCATTGTCAGTCTCCCTATCTGTTGCATAAATGATTACGTTGATCGGAAGCGGACATACCCTGCCTCAACATTCGCCCACAACATTGCACAATGCAATCTGTCATTATCGGCTGATTTAGGACGCGCCCGTTCCTTTGCCAACTGCAGCTGCGGTACCACATGTCCTATGTACTCTGGCTCACGTGGGCGGTTGCGCGAATGTTAAGTGTAACAAGGTGGTATCTACCTACAGTTACTATGAAAAGTCGGTAGTTATATTCGTAATTTTATAACTAAACTAGCGCTATAATTAAGTCAAAGTTAAGAACCTATATAGTGCTACTACAGGCCATAGCTTCCGCTTTGGTTGTGCTTTAGTTTGCCAATTATTTTCGAAGGTATCTAGTATACATCGCTTTCTTTTTCTGGACTGTAACTGCTTCTTGTTGCATAGAGTCCACTCTATTCTTATCCTAGCGCATAACTCTGAGGCTTTTTCCTTCAAAATTTGTAAAAGTAAAAAATTAGCAAAACTCATAAAAGCCCTACTGTTGCTAAACCTTTATCTACAAGTGGTTTGTTGAAGGTATCATTGAGTTGAATTCTCTTTAGCACTCTATTTCATTACCTAATCTTTGGTGTACCTCCTTTAATAAGTACATAGGTACTATTTCCACATCTTTTGTGTCTTTAACCCAATATTTAATTCATTTTGTCGTGCCCAACCCCTGTTGGGTCATATGGACCATTCCATAATTGGAACTTATCATAAGTATATTGTTGAAGATCTTCGTAATATGTATTATGGTATTCAAATGATATCATAATGAAAAGTAGTCCTAATTTATTTTGTTTTCTTGTTTCAGTGTATGGCGCGTGCGTTATATGATAACATAGCGGAGTCGCCGGACGAGTTGGCGTTCCGTCGCGGCGACTTACTTACCGTACTAGAGCAGAATACAGGGGGAAGTGAAGGCTGGTGGCTATGTTCACTAAGAGGACGTCAGGTAATTATCATTAACACTATTTTCAAATTCAATTAAAAAAAATTCAAGCACAAGCATGACTGTGGCATCTAATTGCGTAGGAAAACTTGGCTACAATACAATTAATTGATAGCCTCAACATACCTAGCTCTTAATGTTTGCCTTTGTGTTCTTGAATGAAGGTTTCATTACTCAATTAATAGTTAACTCCTAAAGGACAGTGACCCGGTGATGATAAACCAAAGAACTTATAATAATATTTCGTTTCACGTCTTCTTATTCATTGCCTTTTCGACAATTTTAAAATAGCTGTAGAGCTGTGTATTAATGCTGTAGAGTTCATGAAACGTATTTGTACTGTTAGGTAAAAACCTTCATCCATCTTCAACAAAATATAGTAGCTATATAACAATAGAGCAATCCCAAGCTACGTAGTTATTGCCTTCAGAATTTCTCTGAATGATTACGATGACACATACGAGCAACGGTTGTTTATGATTTAGTACCTACAGCGCAAAGTACAGATGACTGTTTTCATGTAATGACACGAAGGTTATAAACGAAACAAACAGCCAATGACGACGGAAGGTTTAAACTTTTTAAAGATAATAAAAAATATAATCATCATAACATTAAACTTCTCTCCTAAACCCTTTTGCAGGGCCAATCGTATTCCACACCCTGTGCAATGCATTTTTACCAATAATATTCTTATTCCTTTTTTTATAATAGAAACGAATATGAACAAATCTGATGGAAAGCGCGGATAAAGTCTGTGAAGGCAAAAGATGGTTGACAAAAACCAATATCAATCCGTCACCATCAACTTAACGCCTGGGTCAATGCTTCTTTAAAATCTGGGTCTAGATTGATATGTAAATAATTGTATGTACGAATAGTACAATTATTGATTAAACAATCAAAATTGCATCACGTTCGTAAATGCTTAAATGACAATAGTTGGCAAATACTTAGTTTACAATTTGCCTACGTTCATTAACCTACACGACGACATGATTGTTTCCAGTCTAGCTATACAATATAAAAGATTGGAAAATTTGTATTTATTATCACGTTAGCAAAATGTGGCATGTCATAATCAAGGACTTTGTATCTTCCAGGCCATGTGTTTACTTTATGTACTTGAAAAAAATGTGTCTAACATTATGACACGTTCCAATTTCGAGTTAGAGTCTGAGGAGGTGTAAACTGTTTTCTATTTAGAACGTTAGATGAAAGTAATCTTTTTTTAGCTGAACCATAATTTACTTCATCTTGATTTTCCAGGGAATATGTCCAGGGAACAGGTTAAGAATAGTAGCGGGCGTGTTCGACGCAAGCAATCCTATGCAAAGGAGACGAGCACGACCTCCACCTCCCGTGGCTCATCAACCTTTACCTACACAACAGTCCCCTGCCTTCACAAAAGTAAGTATTCAATTTAAAGGCTACAGTCGCTGTAGACTATTAAGTACTCAATCGAGGGGACATTACAATCAGCACCAGATGCGCCCGTTAATTAAGTGTTTATGGACCCTTTGATTTGTTTTAAAAATTTTTATTAACAAAAGTATTAACAGCAATAAAGTTAGTAATAAAAATGTCAAAATTGCTATACTCCCTTTTTTATAGTCCGTTTTACAATAATATGTTATAAAATAATTATATAAATCAGGACAGTTTGATAATTGCTTTTTTATTACCCGCAGATCGAAGAGTGTTCGCATTACGATGTACCACGTGCACCGATGCCAGTTCAACGCATCGGCATGTACGACTGCCCGCGACCGCTAGGCGACTGGTATGATGCCCCTCGCGCGCCCAGGCCTGCAAGTGCGGACTCAGCATGTAGTGGGACTGGTTCTCTAGCTTCGGCAACGTCAAGTGCGTCAGCCAACTCGGGCAGTTCGGCACATTCTGGCGCTTCGGCTTGCAGCACGTATGATGTGCCACGGTCGCGAGCCTTACCGTTACCCTGTGATGCTGCGTTAGAAGCGCTCGATAGATTACAGGTTTGTGTGATTGAAATTATAAATGCCTTTCTCAAGGTTGTTTGTCTCGTACTCCTACAAACCAAAATCAAACAAGAAACCAATTTTGTAGGATTCACTATACCGTTGTAGCTCGCACAATCTTATTTTGCCGGCCTGAAGTTAGCTGCTAACGGGAACAAAACACCCGCTCCTCACGCTCTCCACCATTTAGTGCCATATAGGTATGACACCTGCGCAGCCACTTTTTGCAACAACTTTAAGCTGGCTAACTTAGATCCTGCGAACGGTATACCCCCAGTAAAAAGTTCCAACAAATCAAAAAAACATTGCATAGCAGATTTGTAACATGGCATTTGCTTCCAGGAGGAGGCTTCAGCAGCGGTATCACGGCTGTTGTCCCACGTGTCACCAGGATGGCGACGTCGCGGCGCACTCCGCGGGCGAGTGCTAGACGTGCGCGTGGCGGGCGCTCGTCTGCGAGCCGCGCTGCACGACCTAGCTGTGTTCGCTGACGCCACGCTTGCTAACGCACATGATGCACAAGATAAAGGTAACTTCAACATAATAAACATGGAAAGATCTAAGGATGAAAAATGGGGAAAATGAATCCTCCAAGTAACTTGCAGCGTTTTTTTAAAGTTGACTAAGAGCGCGTTGTTAAAACGAGCTCTTTTGTCGGGGTACATTGCTTTGTGGAGGTTCTGAGAATGGTCTCATTGATTTCATTCATTGATTTTACTTCTCTCATGATCATCATGGGTTCATTGATCTTTACAAATATGGGTTTACTGGTAAAAGTTCTCTTCAGCAAGAGGCCATCAAGGTTGGTACTACCGTTGTGCCCAAGTGCACCTTCAATCATTGTGTGGAAATGCTTTTGACCTATAACCAGCCAAAAAAATAGGTAACAAAGCAAAGTTTTACTTAATTTATAGTCGTTTTTATTTTACAGGTATTGCAGTAAAGCTACGCCCCTTAGTAAAAGCGTTGAAAGATGCAGAACGTATAACGCATGAGGCAACAAGTGCGTTAGACGCGGGTGATTGGGCTCCGGAGAGGTTAGAACGAGAGAGAGAACCGACTGACGGTACTGAAGACGCGCTTGATCAACTTGTATCCTGCGCTCGATCTCTTACTGAAGATGTCAGAAGAGCTGCTTCTTTTATCAATGGAAATGCATCTTTGTTATTCAGGTTAGTTTAGATTTCAAGACTTTAGACATGAATTCATGGTAACAGAAATTACTTGGAACAGAAAATAATTAGTACCTAACTAGAATTGGACGACCAATGACTTGTACAAATAAATATTTATTTTACATGAGAATGCCACCTCAGAACCTTGTGCTCAGTAGGTTCATCCGGAAACTTCAAGCCATTGAGACAGCCCTTTTAAATCTAGTCTTCAGTGGACATGGCGATGTCTGTATTGAAGTATTAGCTGTAGATACGTTTTCATCTAAACAATTAATTTAATTATGCTTCTTGGTTAGAAAGAACCTTTCTTTGGTTTGTCATTCCAAATTTTTTCTCCAATTGGTTTGCTACTTAGCTCTGTTTGCCAACTGATTTAAAGGATCGTGTTTAGTTTTAATAAACTAGCTAACATATGACCTTGTATTATATTTCAGGCGGTCCCCAGTAGTGTCAGTGCCAGAACATGAGTGGACAGAAGAATACGACTACGTTAGACTAGAGTCTCGAGCAGCTGTCGGACGTCGTAATGCAGAAATACGTGCAGCACTTCCTGATAAACTGAGGGCTTCCTTTGATGCACTTGTCCGAGACGCAGATCATGCTGGCGAGGTAAGATATTACAGATTATGGACTAACAGTACTATTAGAAACTTTTTTGCTTTATTCCAATAAAGTCTTAAAAAACTAGGGTCGAAAAGGGAAGTCAATAGATGTCCACACCTGAACATAATTATAATTCCACGTATAACAGCCTCTAAGATTTTTTTTTAAGAGTTATCAACCTCTAAAAAAGTCATAACAGGCCAATATATAGACTTTGAGAATAACAACTTTACGTAAAACACTATACATAATGTTTCCATGTAGGGCTGTTCTGATAATAGACCTTTTATTTGCGATTATGATTGATTCCTAAATTTGCACTAAATATTTAATCTCAAAACATAGTCATTAATTTGTAATCTTATTGTTTTTTCTTCAGGTAAGTGCAGTAGCAGCAGCAACAAGACTGCCAGCCGACGACCGACAGCTAGCGGCGTTCTACGCGGCGCAGGCAGCCACGTATGGCGCACACTTGGGTACCGCGGTCGAAGCGTTCCTCCGCACCATCGAGATGGGCCAGCCGCCCGACGTCTTCCTCGCGCACGGCAAGTTCGTCGTGCTCAGCGCACATAGGATTGTGCATGTGGGCGACATTGTACACAGGTACTTATTCACTTACAATTCCATCTATTGTATGCTGCTGCATTGTATGACTTAAAACCGAAATAAAGTTAACTTAAGTTCAATGTCAATAATATTATCCTTTTTATTGAAAAATATATTGTACTTCACATTGTTTAAAATAATCTCTTTTTTGTCGTAGGACCGCCCAACATGCAGGATTGAAGACACAAGCGCTGAGATGTTCAGACGCTCTATCTGACGCCCTTGCAGCTACAGTAGCGAAGACGAAATGTGCAGCGCAACAGTTCCCTTGCGCGAGTGCCGTAGGTGACATGGCTGACGCTGCACGAGTACTTGCCACTCGAGCTCAAGAACTACGCAGAGTATTAGTTCGTGCTGCTGATCCACCGCCTCCACCCGACACACCGCTCACTCCCGCTACAGCTGTACCGCCCTCGGCCCCTAGCACACCGCTAACTCCTCTCACGCCACACAACTCAGCCACGCCATCACTCGCTGCTCTTCAGATATAAGAATCCTGCATCGATTATAGGAATTGTAATTGATGCCTTGAAACTGAACGAAAGTTTAGATGCGCTAGGCCTTGGCGTCCGCTTCGCCCGGCATTCCATCTGTTAACTGGATGTTCGGGCCCAGTAGACGCCCTTGTGGCATTCCCTTTGAATGTAGCATAACCAAAGAAGTTATCGAGATAGGACGTACGATACTTAACTACATGCCTAGGTCGATGTAGACTGCCGATTTGATGACGAATAAAACAGAGTTTCTATTTAAATGTTAGTAAGTATTTATACATTTACGATAAATCAAAGGCTGCTATTAGGTCTTTTAATTTGAAGTTGTTCGCCGCGGACGAACAGTCCAAAGTAGCTGGATGCTCATTTTGCCGTAGTGAGTTGAGTTGTCCGTCCAGTTTTATACAATTTTGCATCAGTGTCTAATCATGGAACGAGTTAGTTAAATAATTTAATGTTTGGTGTCATAATTTGTCTTCTAACTTTGCTGTAATATGAATTGATTAGGTACATGCATTTTATTATATGTAAATTCAAGTATTGCTGTGTTTTCGATACACCTGTATAACTTTTCAAATATCTAGTGTGTGCCTACAGTTAATAAACGATAATTAGTGCCTACAAGCTAAGAAGCTGCCGGCATTCATTCCTAAAATTAAAGTGTGTGTCAATCATGTGTGTATGACAGTCGTTTTATAAATTAATTGTTAAATTATTAATATAATATCAATGCTGTAAGTTTTCATGATCTCATCTAAAAACATATAAGTACAAGACATTAATTGAATTGGAGCACACAGGGAGTCCCGCGGTTGTCTGTTAGCATACCTTAAGCGCTTTATCTAACCGTTATGAGGACACTATTATGCTGCATAAATGAATTTAATGGTGACAATATTCCTTTAAAACAATACTAAATATTGTTTGAATGTTCCTTGTGATGGCTCACATCGAGTTATCTGACGTAGGTATTTGTCTTCGAAGTTATTTAAGTCAGGTTGTAACTTGTAGTAGACAGGGAATATTTTCCTTTTGACATTGCCGTTGTGACTGACTCAATAAAGCAATATGCTCAATTATACTAAATTATGTTTAAAGCTCACCTTTATATACCTAATTGTGGCTTGTCATTACTTAACTACTTACTACAATAGTAACTGTATGTATGTACGTACCTAAGTTTTGTATTTATACATATGACATTAGTACATAGATGTAGGGTATGATATCAATGTAAAAAGCATGTTGTATATTAGTGATGTGTAATATATTTTAGATGTTATAGTATAGTTAGGTATAGATGAAATTGTACAAATGCATATTAATAATTTTAATATTGAATTATAATTTAATCATCTTGTAAAACGCAATCAAGTAAAATATACAAAATTTTCGTATCTAAATATGTTTTATTATTTTATTACTAGCTGCTGTGCCCGCGACTTCGTTCGCGTGGCGGATGTTACTTACTTCGCAATTCGATTTAATACTGAAAAATCGTTTTTTAAACCTTATAACAAACAGATATACCTACAAACGAATAGTATAAAATAAACGAACGAACCAAAACCTTTTCAAAAACAGACCTTTACAAAGACAGATCTATGAAGACTGCGTCTAAACTTATACTGAAAGACATGAGCGAACCTCATTCTTTCAAGGAAAATCTTAACACCGCGATACTGAAAATGACGTCACAGGCACAATGCCATCTGTTGTCAAATTTGTAAGTTAAAATAAATGACATCGCTTATTTCATCATATCAGCCCATTAATGTCCCACTGCAAGGACGCGCCTCCTCCCGTGACGGAGGGATACTTGGCCTACTAATACCACGCTGGCCAGTCGGATTGGTATAGGGTTTAATTTCAAGTTTTCCTTCATTTTTATTTCGTAAAGATAATATTCACCGATAGTCCCTTAGTCGGTTTTACGCCACCCATGGGATGAGATGGGGAGGTGACATATTGTATTCTTACTCCGTCACCACACGGATAACCGCTAATTAATTATGAATGAATACATTTGCACGCCACGTTATGGTGCGGCAGAATTACCTGCCTCGGTGGGGCGGGGCGGTCGCATTACATGGCTGGCGTGCATGAGGTCGCGGGTTCGATTCCCATGGAGGACAATTGTGATACACAAACTATTGTCCTTAGTCTGGATGTTCTTTGTGTCCGTTAAATTGATATTTTTAAAGGCTAGTGTGGGATTTGTCTTTTGTAAAAAAATGCTGATATAAATTATTGTACCTAACACCTTTTTACCATCTAGCAAAAAATATTTGACTAAACTTAGACTCTACTATATTATTATTATTATCTATAGATAAACTGCGTGCAGTATTTTTGAATTACTTAATAAAATAAACACAAACACTTTGAATAATAATTTAATGTTTTGTGATTGTATTTCTATCTTTTATTGTCAGTTTTGTATTTTTATAATGTTGACAGATAGCAATAATGTGTAAAATGATTTTATAAAGAAAAAACGTGTTACTTATTATGTTGTTCTGTTATATTATACCCATATATTATTAATTATTAAATAGTTATATAAGTGTGTTATAATTGCAGTTATAATAAGATTGTGAGAAAAGAAATGTTATTTTAATTCAATTTAATATTTATGATTAAGTATAGGTATAGGTATAGTAAATGAAGTTTCTACGCCAATATTAGTAATACAGGGAAATACTATTTATTTTTGTCAGATGTTTTGTACCTGTGATTAACTAATAAAGGTTATTTGTTTTTGTATTTATTTACATTAATAAAAACAGGTGGAGTCTGTTGCATACTTTTACGTTGACCAGTAACTACTACAGTTTAAACTAAATTAATACCAAAAGAATAATTGATACTTTCGATTAATAGCTTACTAATACAATTTATATTTAATTAAATTGCGTTTCAATTACGAAAAACTCAAAAATATAACAATCAAGTAAACTTATAATTGATTTAATTTAATAAGACTTATAATTGATATTACACATACGATTCATGGTTAATTTTATTAACATTTAAAAGGAATAACTTATTAATAGCACTTAATAATAAAATAGTTATAGATTATTTAAAAACTCATTTATTTTATGATTACTACTGGTAACGCCATCTCGTGAACAAAAGAAACGAAATTTATTCATTCAACATTAAACCAAATCCATTTTTCATGACCCCTGATTTGTATTGGACAGTTCTAATAAAGAGATCTAGCGATATCTCGAATAATACTTATCCGATTTTGATGAAACATACCTCAGTTTAAGCCTAATAAGAAAGGCTACAATACAATGTATTGATCTTAAGATTATATTTTAATTCGTTTTAAAGATGTGCGGTAACAAACATACAGACAGACAGATAGACATTAATTCTAAAAATTGAAAATGTGTAGTGTTGTTGCTTTTTGTCTTTTTTTCTAGATTTTATAGATAATTTTTATCTGAATTTTCGAAAAGAACAGACATTTCGACTTCTACAGTTTTATTATATTATAGTATAGTATAGATAGATAGATAGATTACCTACTTTAAACTTAATACCTAAAAACTACGTATCTATGTATTTTAATATCTAAAGCGCGCTTATTCCGAGAAGAGTCAATAAGAACCACGTCCGTTCGCAATAAGAGTCAATGTGAATGAAAGTATATAGATGCACCGGTTGGCCGTTTCGGACTTTAAACAAAAATCAACCGTACAGCCGTACTCATACTGGCGCGGCGACATTTGGATTTTCTTTCGTCTATATCTTGTGTGTTTATAAACCGATTTCTATAATTTTTTTTAATGAATAAGATATTAAAGTGTACTTTTGAAATATGGGAGTTTGAAAAAGATATGTCTATGCAAATTACAATATATTTATGTATTTAATACACTTTGAAGAAAACCCTAACGATTAAACACGTTATTGTGGCTAATATATAAAAGATAGATATAAACTATGAAGGACTTTTTTGTACATCTTTTGAAGACCATTATTTTTGTAATACATATTTTTGGCGTATGATCAACGTATGCGATGATAAGAGCTCGAACGCGCGTTTTTTCAACCGACTTGCTTCAAATTTTTCGTCACTGCTCAGCTCCTATGTGTCTTATCGTTATGTTATACAGCCTATAACCTGCCCAGGAGTATGGACTACAATCGTACCAAGTTTGGTTAAAATCCCTTCAGTAGTTTTTGAGCCATGCGTGCACATACAGACAGACAGACAGACAGACAGACAAAAAATTTATTGATTGCATTTTTGGCGTTAGTATCGATCACCATTCATCTTCCAATATTAATTTTTAACATATATTCAATGTACAGAATTGATCTCTCTACAGTTTTATTATAAGTATAGATAAGTTACATAATATTAGTCATGTTCTGTTTCAATCAATCAACTAGCCTATTGCAGTCCACTGCTGGACACAGACCTCTCCCAACACGCGCCACAGAACACGGTCCTGCGCCTTTCGCATCCAGTCCGACCCAGAGAACTTTTTGAGGTCGTCGGTCGATGTTCTGTTTGGTGACGGAGTAAGAAAACTAAATATAACACTGTGTTATCTGTTATCGTGTTGTGTTGTAAATCACCTTAACGAGAACTTAAAATAACTTTTATACCACCCCTTTGTTTGTTTTTTTTTTTGCCACCATGTTATTAATTGGCAAATTTGAAGATCATCAATTATATTGGAGGGCACGATGAAGCAAGGGGCAAAGCAAACCCTGTACCAATTTGGATGGTCAGTATGGAATTAGTAATAGGTATCACAGGTTCACTCGGAGTCTAAATGCATTAGCGATGATGAAGGTTGCAAGAGGCTAGTGGATGAAAGAGGCACAAGATTGAAAGAGGCAATCGAAGCAGTTGGAGGAGGTCGTTTTACCTTTTGGCTGATGTGATGATGCAATTTAAAAATAATAAAAAAACAAGTAGGTGTAATTGAGATTTTATTCTTATAACATATTTTATTTACCTTGCATTTCGGTTTACAACAATGTTATCAAATTGGGTCGGTAGGGTGATAATCAATAATTATTTACTACAATTACGATTAAGTATACGAACGAAAAGGGATAAAGAATACAATATATTATGTCACTTTACTACCTCATTCTAAGATTGTCATAAAATCCAACTAAAACAATTGTTACGCATATATTCATTCCTCTGCGAAACAAAAAAAATGTTGACGAAAACCCTTTACCAATTCATCTACCTAATCTGTCGAAATTTCCCTATACCTATCACTATAGACCCGTCCAGCAGGGCTATTATAATATACTATAGCTAAAGCCTAACACAGTCTGTAAATAGGAAGTTTGCATTGGAAACACAGTTTAATTTGCACCACCTCACTATTTCTTTGTAATATCAGGACGTACTTCTAATTGGGAAACCCGTCTTATATTCGTTCGTTTTTATAGACATATCGAGTACCTTACAAACTTCGATTTACTTTTACAAGTCAGCGCCAACTATAACGACTAGTAGTAAACTTTTTGATAACAGTAATGATTACATTATTTTTCATTGCGGCGGCCGTGCAAACTTACTTGACCTGCCTGAAGTTAGACTTTAGAGACGTTTGCGCATAATATTCAGAACCTACGCTTCCCGCCATTTTGTTCCAAAAGTGACATCTGCGCAGCCATTTGCAATATTCAAGGCGGCCATCTTAGATTGCACGTACCTACAATACTTTCGAACATTTCTTTTTCAATTCCCATGGTACTGATGAATATAATGTTGTGCCCTTGCTTCTTCAGCCGTGTAAGGTAGTGAAGGGTGCGTAGGAGGGAGTTTCATCTCTGCGGCAATAGCCTCTAGTCTTGCAGTCCTAAGCCTTAATGATGTTTCTATTGCTTTAGCTTCACGATCCGCAGCGTCGGCCTGCATTAAATCTTCTAATCTCTTTCTTTGTAACTGTAAATAATAATTTATTTATGTAATTATACAATCTTTATACTAATATAATAAAGAAGTAAAGTTTGTGTGTTTGTAACGTTGTAGAGGGTAATCTCTGGATCTACTGAACCGATTTAAAAAAATATTTCTGTGTTGAATAGTCCATTTATCGGGGAGTGTCATAGGCTATATAGTATCACGCTATGACTAACAGGAGTGGAGCAGTAATGAAATATGTTTAAAAAGGGACTCGTTTTTTGAGCACCCAACAGAGTGGG
The DNA here is from genome assembly GCA_905475405.1 of Schrankia costaestrigalis. Lineage (NCBI taxonomy): Eukaryota > Metazoa > Arthropoda > Insecta > Lepidoptera > Erebidae > Schrankia > Schrankia costaestrigalis. The sequence continues at coordinate 12,580,376 of FR997838.1, forward strand.
CACGGGTTAGCTAGTATTGTATAAAGGCGGACTTGATGCCTTTTATGTCGTGGAAAACTTTAAAAAAGGCATTAACTGACATTGAGGACTTAATGCCTAAGACATTCTTCTATTCCAGTCAACCTTAGACTTTTTTTTTTTGACTTGCAAGTATATTTACTGTTATACAACTGAAAGGTATATGACTCGCTTAATGAATGTGGACGAGGCCGAATCTGTCTGCCAGGATCGTGACAAGTGGCGTTCTGTCGTCTCTGCCTACCCCGGCCGGGATAAGGCGTGAGTTTATGTATGTATGTATGTACAACTGAAAGGTTTTATTTTCAGATTCAGATATAATCTGAAGGCTAAAGTAAATATATTTTACACAGACTCGGTAGCGCGAAGGTCGCGAATTCGATTTCCACGCAGGATTAATCTTTATGTTATATACAAATTATTGTCCTGAGTCTGAATGTCACATTAGTCCCCGCGACACATGATGATTGCGGGAGTTATCTTAGAAAAAAAAAATTGGTTTAATGTATTCTTAGAAATTAGTAATTCTTAGCTTTTTTTGATTGGATTAATATTGCAATATAATGTTATGCACGAGAATCACATGTGATTACGCAAACCTAAGTTGTATGTGGCACTAAGTAAGTGTTCGTCGTGATTGAACCTATCTGTTGAGTCCATGAGTAATATAATGGCTTTACGTAACCCCAACGAATAGGTGCAAGTGCACAGGCTTTTTAGGGATTCCAACATGCCATGCCTATCAGCCGAGGTCAGTTAGGAAAGAAAATCATTAAATATGAGTGCAAGTTGAATAATAACAAAAGTATACCTTACCTTAGCTGTTTCTATTTTATAATTCAATAGCTCCGTTTTTAATTTAACTATTTCTTTATTTTCATACTGACTTATTGTACCTAAAATACAAAAAAGTATGTATTAAAAATTATGTGAAACATGAAAAGTTAGCCTAATAATACTACGCCGACCGGATTGGTATAACTTTCTATAGTTTTAGGGGAAGGTGGACACCGCAGTCCGACTCACTGGACCGGCATTTCAGCTCCACAATAAATCATATGAAAACAACTGGCACATCAGCAAGAATTCAAAAATCGACCTCCGGTCTTCCGGGCGGAGTGGTGTAGCGTCATCTAGCGACTTACTCGCCACTACGTCCTAAATCGCGATATCTAGATTCGCACAGTGATTCCGCATATATACAACGTCCAACGAACAACCGTTGGGCAGTTGGCCCACCAGGCACGATCACCCTCGCCTGGTCGGAGGATCCTCCTCTTTTCCTTGGAGGCGTAGTGCTGTTACGTCTTACTTTATAGCCCAGCCCCGCTCCAAGGATGTGTCTTCTACGAAGACGAGGAAAAATTCGTTCCACTTATATCATTCTGGCTATGTAGAGTTTTTGTCAAGTTTTCTTCTTTCATAGAGCCTATATAGACTTTAATTACACAATCTATCAATCAATTGGCCTATCGCAGCTTAGGCAGTATTATCCACGGAACGTGGTCCTGTTCTATCCGCATCCAGTCTAACCCAGCAACCTATTTGAGGTCGTCGGTTCACCTAGCTGTGTGCCTACGCTACGTTTTACTACACCCTTGGGATTAAATAGGGTGGTATCATGGTCACTTACATTATGAATGTTGAAAGTGTAAGTGTAAGGTGTACTTACCTATACTAAAATCACTATTTAAAACAGTACACAGTGGATCAAGAGTAGAATTTTCAATACTATTTGTTTCATTATCTATATCATAATGATTATCTACATCGTGATGATCATCCCCATCATCAGAGTCGACATCAACATCTTGATTACTATGATACTGATTAAATTCTGGCTCAGACTTTATTCTCTGTAATAGAAGTATTTCAGTTAGTACATTAATGTTTGGAGTTATTATATACCTTCTTATACAGGGTATACATGAGTATCATCATAATTTATTTATTTATCATCATAACAGCCCATTAAAGTTACACTGCAGGGACGCGCCTCCTCCCGTGACGAAGGGATAACTTGGCCTACTAATACCACGCTGGTCAGACGGATCGGTATAGGGTTTAATTTCAACTTTTTCTTTATTTTATTTCGTAAAGATAATATTGACGGATAGTCCCTTAGTCAGTTTTTACGATACCCACGGGATGAGATGGGGTGGTGACATATTGTATTCTTACTCCATCACCACACGGAGTACATGAGTATGGCGCATACATTTTAGCACAAGGTCGAGAATAATTTTACTAGGCAGAAACAAAAAAACAGTCGAATAATACCTCTCCGTTTAGGAGATTGACCATTTAAATTTTTTTCGTCATAAAACCGATTGACTTATTAAGTATAAAGAAAAGGATATATACATAACAGGCGTCACATATTTTCGTATCTTCAAAAGAAAAACTTACAAAAGTAGGTACACTTACTTAACTACACACATTAAAAAAAGTCTAAGCAACATGCATGATATTACAAATTTACCATTTATATTAATTAATTTCTAAGTATTTACTCACTCAAAGTGTATAGGTAAGTAAACTTTTTTGTTATTCATGACATACTGGCTGGTTGTAAAAAAAAAATTTCGATTATGTTTTGTTTTTTTTCATAAAATTCAAATGACTGCGAATTTGTTTGAATTTGAGTGCATGTTAATTGCTACGTTTTAGTCTTGATTTTATAATTTTACCAACCATTTAAATACAGTTGGCGACAAAATTGAATTGTTAGATATTCTTTACGTCATGGAGCGACGTCATTTGACGGCAGATGAAATGCAAAGAGCTGTAGGGATGTTGCAAGCGGGAAGTAATCAATCTCAGGTATCTCGACATTTTGGTATTCATAGAAGTGTTATTTGTCGTCTTTGGCAGCGCTACAATAATACAGGGGAACCCGCTGAACAGCATCCAGGCCGTAAAAGGAGTACAACCACTCGGCAAGACCGGTACATACAACTGACTGCAAGACGCCAGCCGATGTTAACCGCTCGAGAGATAAGTTTGAGGCTACAAAATTCAAGTGGTGTTGATGTAAGTCCCCAAACTGTGCGAAATCGACTGCATGAGTACGGCCTACGAGCTCGACGCCCTATCAGGTGCCCACCGATACGTCACGGGAATCGCGCTCGTCGAAATGAATGGTGTAGAGAACGCATAACATGGACCCAGGAACAATGGGATAAAATTATGTTTTCCGATGAGTCGCGATTCGGGTTTAGGCCTGATACAAGAAGGGTGCGAGTGTACCGTCGACCCGGAAATACTGAAAGACTCAGGTGCGTTCAGGAAGTTCATCCATACAGCGGCTCAACAGTTATGGTATGGGCGGGTATTATGAAGAACAGGCGAACTGAGCTCGTTTTTGTAAATGGAAACATGAACGCTGAAAATTACGTTGAGGATATTCTCAGACCTTATGTCCATCCATTTGCACAAACCTTTGGCTCCGATTTTACGTTAATGCATGACAATGCGCGTTCACATACAGCTCGGCGAACCAGTGAATACTTGGCAACGGAGAACATCCAGGTATTGCCCTGGCCTGCACAATCGCCAGACCTCAACCCCATCGAGCACGCATGGGACATGCTCCAGAGACGTGTTTTGAAGGACTTGGACGGAGTGACAACAACCCAACAGCTGAAGGATTTGCTACAATTCCATTGGGAGCGAATACCGCAAGATGACATAAACAGTCTCATTAATTCAATGAATAATCGTTGCCGACAAGTTCTGAATAGCAGAGGAGGCCATACTTTGTATTAAATTGTCCTATTCTTTCACAATAAATTCATTTTCTTAAGAAATTTCAATTTGTAAAAAAAAAGTTTAGTTTCTTATGTACCTGTATATTCTAATATTGTTAATTTCTGTTATTAAAAGAACTTATAAAGAAAACAGCTGTTATTTTTACATCATAGAACCCTAAAAATATTATTTTAAAAATAAAATACAACGTTATAATTAAAATAAATGGTAAAATAAATTAATATAAATGGTAAATTTGTAATATCATGCATGTTGCTTAGACTTTTTTGATGTGTGTATTTAACTTAAAAATTATTTATGGATTTGTATGTTGTGTGCCCATAGTACAATGGTGTGACTTTTACTTCATACCTATAATAAGGAAGTTGTCTTAAAAAAAATCTTATTAAGATACCTTCGTAGGAGTAGTTTCCTCTAGTTTCTGATGTTTTCTCTTAAAATCCTTATAGCAACCACCAAAGTTAATATTTTTGGCCATTTTCTTCATATTTGCAAACTTCGTTTTTAACACCTTCGTTGACCTTTTTTGTGGACTTAATTTGTTAAACGATTTTGTTACCTGTAACGAAAATTATATACTTATTTTAATTTGATACACTTAATACATTTATTCATTTTTACATTTCTCCATGTGGTGACGGAGTAAGAATACAATATGTCATCGACCTATCTCATCCCATGGGTGTCGTAAAAACCGACTAAGGGACTATAACTGAATATAATCTTTACGAAATAAAAAGAAGGAAAACTTTAAATTAAACCCTACACCAGTCACGAGAGAAGGCCCGTCCCTGCATTCGGACATGAATGGGCTGTTAAGATGAAGAAGAAGATTACATTTACAACAAAAAAGTTTTTTATAATTACCCTTGACCATGCCCTTGTTTTTATCTCTTGAGCATTGGTTGTGCATGCTTTAGATAATATAATATTCTTTTCTCTTCTAACACATTGCAGCAAGAGGTTACACTCTTTAGGTGAGAAGTTGTTTGACCTATTGACTAGTCTATAAAATATAAAGATATTATGAAATTATTTAATGCTTTTTTGGATAGTAAACAATAATTTAATATAGGAATTGTTACCTTGTACTGTCGTCATTGTCTGTAATAAATTTATATAATGTTAATAAATGTATATCAAGTAGATACAATTACTTTATACTTAGATATTAATGTACAAAATAATAATATAAACCCATTGAAAGGAACTCTATGAATAGACAAATTTATTTCAAGAAGAATGTAAGCCTTGCATTTCCTCCACTACATACCGGCTTTGCTAATGGATGGTTATTAGTTACCCAAATTATTTGAAGAAAATAAACTTAAGAGTACCTGTCAACACATTTTGTTATTTTTTATTTGTATTTTATTTCTTCCTTGTAAGTGATTTGTTATCTTTGAGAAATAAAGTTATTTTAAACCGTAATTTATTCCATGGATGTCATGGGAAAGAAAGATAATTAAACAATCATAAAAGAAAACCTGGAGGCAATTCTAATTTTGTATATTGGGCTTGCCTCCAGTTTTTCTTGTCTTCCTTCATAATAAATCTTATATAATTGTAGGCTCGCCATTTGTCTCTATTAGTGACAATGTTAGTGGCTACAACTGAGAAAGCATCTGTTAGGTTTGTATATTATTATGTTCTATTTGTAGGTATAAGGCTGACAACAAACAGCATTTTTACATCCTCTGAGGTGACAAAGCCTTTGGTGACTTTTTAAAACTATTTTAAGTTTTGCATTATTTTACAATGCAGTACTTAATGTAAACAGTCTGAGAATTAATTGTAGTTATGTAGCAAACAGAAATACACTTATTATAGTAATAATAAAATAAATGCTATAAGCGAAGACTTGTTATTGGCTGTCAGATTACCACTTTATAAACTAAATTGTAATATTAGCTGTAAGTCTTCCATATTGTTTAAATAAATAAATAAATACTCCCTTTTTAAAGGTCGGCAACGCATCTGTGATTCCTCAGGTGTTGCTGTCCATGGGTGGGGGTGATAACTTACCATCAGGTGACCTGCTGTCTCGTTTGCCTCCCATCATATATCAAAAAAACTTACCTAAGGAATCATCAAAGACCTGCACTTCACAAGCATTCCAAGTCTCATTAGACATAACCTTCTGCTCTTCAGTATCTGAAAATTTTGATATAATAAGAACAATAATCACGAACATCATCAAGTTCTAAACTAAGCAGAAATTGTACTATGTGGTACTAAACAATGGATTAACATACTTAGTTAATATAACATTACTAGCTGACCCGTGCTCACTTCATTGGTCGGCGAAAAAAACATGTTCCTTTTTTAAACATATGACTAATAGAAGTGGAGCAGTAATGAATACTGCTCCACTTCTATTAGTCATAGAGTGATTATATAGCCTATGACACTCCCCGATAAATAGACTATTCAAGACAGAAAGAATTTTTTAAATCGGTTCATTAGATCCTGAGATTACCATGTACAATGTCACAAACACACTAACTTTACCTGTTTATAACATTAGTATAGATAATATTATGTGCATGTTGTATTACCAATTAATTCATCTTCAGTCTCAGCAGGTTCATCAACAATACTAGTATTATTCTCAGCTTCACACATCATGGCCATCAGTTGATTAGTCACCTCAATGTCACTAAACTTATAATCCATTACATTTTTACTCAACTTCCGAGCCTCCCTCTTTAAGTTGTCCATTTTCATTTTCAAACAGTCAGCACTTCTTACATGAGAAAAGCCTTGACTATTAAATATTTTTGTTATTTTCACCCAAGCTGCCTCTTTAGCAAAAGTAGCTGAACTACTAGTGGATTTGTTAAAGACTATGGTCTTGTACTTCTCTATTATACTTAACAAAGCTTTTACTTCCTCTTTGCTAAACGTGGGGCTCCTGTGCCTGCTGAATTACAAGTTAAAATGTTATAAAAATTACGAAGATGGATAATTTTATTTAGCTTACCCACATGTGGGTAAGCTACCTGCTGCTACTGCTGGCCACAGAATACCTTAAATTACTTACTAAAACGCCGAAGCGGGTTTTTCATCCTTACAATCTTCATCCATTATATATAATTACAACAATTATGATGTCTTAAGATTGCGCGGATTTCATTCTCACTTTCGTAATTATTATTGTTAGAATTCTTCAGGATTGATTTGTTTATTATTGACACTACCACCACCACCAGTTTAAATAATGTACTCTGTGATTATTGACAACAAAGTTCAATGAACTTATGACAGATAACAGACGACATTCTTACTAACTAAAAAATAGAATTGTTTTTGCTATGGCAATACTTTCAAATACTTCATTTAAAAATAGCAAACCAATGAAAATTAATAAATTGATAAATTGGTTTCTGAACGATACGACTTATGTCAAAATTTTAAGGTTAGAAAGTTGAAATATTATTGAAATTTTGAAGAAAATTAAGGTACAGAAAACTAATTATTGAAAATATTTCACTAAGATGTATCTTTTAAATTTCCCTTTATATTAAGTAAACGTATTCAAAAATGCATCCTAGTGCAACCATATTTTTTCCAAAATACCACTGCATGAATCACAAAATGGCGCAGTCAAAATCACGGGCAATAAACATCAACATGTTATAAAATTGACACGCTCTTTACGTCTGATAATTTATGTAAAGTGATAGTAGTTGCTCTGGTAAAGTGGTTGCATTAACCTCGTGTTCTTAATTAACCTAAGCTTAGTGAGATATGAAGGAAGTGTTATTAGCTATTTTAACCTTCGTATGTAGCATAATTTTAGTTTTTGTCTTTGTGTTATTTTGTAAGTAGCCCAATATGCTTGTACATTAAATTTAATAGTATTTTAACAAATACATATCTGTTGAATGCTTGTTTGTTGTCATACAATAATAATGTTCTTTGTCCTCAGGCTGGTACATAGTTTGGAAGTGTTGTTTGTCGAAATTTCGATTCGTGCGTGAACTGCTGGGTGGGATGCAAGAAAGCCCTCCAGCTTCTGAAGTGCGGCAACCAAACAAAACTAAGAAAATCAGAAGGGAATAGAAATAATATGTAAGTGCCTATTGTTGTTTATTAGCAACATTTTCTATTGCTTACTAAAAACTTGAATCCTTTTATTTTGTAAAGCCTGAATACTATTCTATTATAATTAATCTAATTTATTACAAGTAAAGATTTACTTTATCTATCAATATTATCTTAGAAATTTATTTTATGGTTAAGTATTTCATATTTTTTGTGGAATCTTCTCACTAGATACTGTGCACTTACATTATGATTTTTCTCATACATTTTAGATTGTTTTTATAACCATGAATATAATGCAAGATGAATAATTGAATATTACAATTTTAAATAAGTACTTAGGTCTGTCTTATCATAAAACTAACCTTATATTATTATTATAAACATATTTATTATGATTCCAGATCATTCAAGATGAATATCAGGTGTGCACGGCCAAGTGATCTGATGAACTTGCAGCACTGTAACTTACTCTGCTTGCCGGAGAACTACCAAATGAAGTACTATTTCTATCATGGACTTTCATGGCCTCAGCTCAGTTACGTTGCTGAAGATGAGAAGGGACATATTGTTGGTATGATATGAATTAATAATATAATTATTACTATATGCTGGGAAATCTTGCAACTTATTTTCTGTTTAAGTGCATATCACACTTTGGGTTATTTACTTTTAAAGAATAATATAAATTTAGTGCAACTTTACCTATATGTAAGTCACGGGCATGCAATTTTTAAATATCAGACCCAACACTGCAGTATTGTAGTGCACTGCTGTATTAGGACATCTAATAAAATCTGCAGTGAATCTGTTAAGATCTTTAACTGGTTTATTTAAGGGAAACTTCAGTCAACCTAAATGTAAAACACATGGAGAAATTATTAAGAATATAGTTGACTATTAAACATTCCTTAAATCTAAAGAGTATAAAGTTGTAGTCCTTAATTACATTGTATATTTTATGCCTACATATTTTGTCCTCATATCATAATTACTATTTCTACTTATGTGTAGGTTATGTGCTGGCTAAAATGGAGGAAGATGGTGAGGACAACCGCCACGGACACATCACATCACTTGCTGTAAAGAGGTCACACCGTCGCCTAGGACTTGCACAAAAACTAATGAATCAAGCTTCTCTAGCAATGGTTGAGTGCTTCCAGGTAAAATTATTTTCTATAATCATGATTAACTGTATAAACAAAGATAACTTGCCTCCAAATGATTTGTTTGACACAGAAATATTTCAATTATTAATTTGTCATACTACTTTTTAGTTACAAGTTAACATACTAATGTTAACTATAGTAACTGTGGTTAATGAATGCCTCATCTAATGAGTATTTAATTGTTTTGATTTCAGGCCAAATATGTATCATTGCATGTAAGAAAAAGCAATAGAGCTGCTCTCAATTTATACACTAATTCACTTGGTTTTAAAATCCTGGAGATTGAACCAAAATATTATGCTGACGGTGAAGATGCATACTCTATGATGCGTGACCTAAGCACCTTTGCAGGAGACAGCAAGACAGAGAGTCAAACTTCAGAAAATATGGAAATTAAATCTGACTCCGCTATCATTTCACAGTGTTGATGATAATATTTATGTAAATAAAGCATTTAATCTTAATAGTACAAATGTAATTTTATTGATTGTAATTTTAACCTTTTGACCGCCACGTCAAGTAACGAAAACTCGTGTTCTCTATGCCAAATAGAAAATAGTACTAATTTCTTTTGGTCTATTTTATATAATTATAGAAAAGACGTCGATGGCGGTGCATACACCATCGTATTATACTTGCCAGTCACCACACAAAAATACCCATTTTTATTTTGGTTTACCTTAGACCGCGTACAGGAAAGCGCAGGGTGGGGAGACCCCTTACACGGTGGACCAACAAGCTAGTTAGGAGGGCGGGAAGCCGATGAATAAGGGAGGCACATTTGACATTGGCTGTTATGATGAACCCTCTGACAATGTTGCCTTATTTATACGCTACATCTTGCTATGTGCTGTTTTTGTATGGATTCGTTTAAACGGCTGCCGATTCAAAATCGTTATGCTTACTGCAAGGATGAGGGACGCATATGATGTTATTAAACTGTTGGGATCAGGCCTATGCCTAGCATTGGGTGTCAATTCACTGATATGATGATGAATCTGCCATTGTCTATATTACTAACAAGGTTAGATTGTTGAGAATGATGTAGATAATTAATGAATAGGAAATACTATGTATAAAAAGCTCCTACAGCTGGCTAACTAGGCTGTGCCCACCATCTTTTTGGGACTCCAACACCTGCCCGCCTGGGGCAAAAAGCAAATGGACAATTACAAACAGGTGTCCCATGTTATAAAAATTAGACAAATTATAGTGGGCACCCTAGGATAGTTATGGCCTGAATGTGTGTTGTCAACACCAATTTCATTATCGTCACCGAGTTGCCATAGCACCTTGGGCACTGAAATGTCAATGACAGTAACATAGAAATAATACTTGTAAAAAAGGTGGGTTGACTGATTATTTAGATAAGGGATTAATCAAAAGCTTGATTGCTTTACTAATAAAAAAGCCTTTTAGTTGTAGTAGGTTTCAGTGTTTAAGTACAAAGAAAAAAGTTAAGTTTTTTTTAAAAGACTGACATCATAGGCAGTAAGCTATAAATGCTTATTTAATGTTAAATAAAATCATCTTAACATAATAACTAATACTACAGTAAAGTCATTCAGTCATCTTCTTCAAAAAGATGATCTAATTTCAGTTCAGCAGTCTTCTCACAATTTTTTGTTGATTTCTTTTTCAATGGTATTGTTTTCTTATCCATTTTCTTTGATACTCCAACTATGTATTCAGGCATAACTATTTTATTACTTTTAAATACAGCTTTATCATCTGTTGTAGGAACAGGTAATTTCTTGATAGATGATGAGATACGGAAAGTAGGCTTTTTAAAAAGACCTGAATCATCATAATCAGTTTCCATTTCTGATTGTGCAGTTTCTTTTTCTTCCATTTCTTGTATTAGTGCTAAAGCTGTAGCAGTATTTGTCGCATCAGACATTTGATCTTGCGTTACATCAGCTAGTGAATAGTAAACCCATTTGTTAGGATTTTTTATGTGATCAGGAATAGTTTTAGCACGTAAACATTCACGAATATTTGCTTCTGATCTTTTGTATATGCTCTCTCTGCCTCTAAATGGCTTCATTTCATGTTTTAATTTCTTGTATGTGCGCCTGTCAATCGTACCGTAATCATCAGGTACAGTTTTCTTGTTTGTCTTTGAAAAACCACATTGGTTTTCAGCTGCTTGCAATTGGTTAAAAAGAGACTTTTGTCTTTCGTGGAAGGAGGACATGATGAACAGCAATGCTGAAAGAAAACAAATAAGCTTATCTGTTTCTATTATGTTGACAATTAATATATGATTTGTAACGTAGTTCAATCATTTCAAGTAACGACTGATAATTACTTTTATTCAGCCCATAAAATTAATTCCAATGTTTCCAAGTGCGTCTTTGTTTGGGATATCGCTGTCATTTGTTTTTGACAGTTGACCTCACTGACAAATAACCAGATAATCTGACATACAAAACAAGTCCTACAAACGTGATTTCATTCTAGTCAGACTCAGACCGAATGTGGCAAGATAATTTAATTAATTGCAGGTCTAGGACACCTCTGATTTAGATGCATTTTGTTGCTGAAGTCTCTTAAATCTAATTAAGTCTGAATCATGCTACCATCTTAGGCATAGATTATACACTAATACTAACAATCTTAGGGAAACTAAAGGTGTCAAAAATTTCAATCGAGAATGACAGTAATAAAATAGTTAAATGTTTTAACATAACAATAGTAGATGACGCTGTTCCCAAATCTTTAACCGCTGAATTTTCTTATAAAACTGATCTTGGGTTTAATTCCTGTGTTGCTTTTACACAAAATTAACGCATACAAATAACATTTAGGCGCTACACAAAAAGTTGTGAATCACACGAATGATGTACGTGGGATTTAAAACCGCGGGCTTTTGCGCAGCAGTCAAAGTAAGAAAATGATTTAATTAATAAAGGTTGCATAACTTTCTTTTGTCTCGGGTATAATCAATCTCTTGCGAATCCTAGGATTTTTATCTCTGAACACATACACCCTGTAGAAGCATGGTAGGTAGGGAAATAATGTTTTTTTTTTGCGTTAGTCCTAGATTTGCTTTTGTCCCGAAAGGGCTAAGACCGGATTTACCTACTTAATTATTACATAAATAGTTTCAAGTGTCTCGCACTTCATCAGTTGTTTAGATGGATGGATCATTTATTCAGTGCATTTAAAATATTCACATATTATATGCATTGCCTCACAAAACTGCTTGCGCAGTTTAACTGTGAGATCGTTGATTCTCTTAATATTAATTAAAACAATTTACATTTTCCAATTTACCGATTGTTTGCATACGTGGCTGTCTACTATTAACAAAGTAGCTACTTAGAATAGTTTACCTATTTTGGTAGGTACATTGTGTAGATAATAGAGCAAACTCTCAAACAATAATTAATTTATCTAGGCTCGTGACATGGAGATCAAGATTTTCCCAGTCATTAAATATTAGTAAATAAGGCCATATTCATTATTTATTTTCTTTATAAATTGCTTATTATTGTTTCATAATCTAAGATATTTCCAAACGGATGCTCTGTTTTGACATTAGAGCCAATACGAGCTATAGATTTTGAGTCAATAATGATGAGTAGATCAGATAGTCAACAATACTGATGATATAGGTACCTATAAATATAGTGGGCCTATTCTCTAATGCGAAAAAAAACAACGTAACGGTAGACGGTGGGACAGAAATTACACATGCAGTACTGAAATGCCTCAAAAAGATAAGACCATTCCAACTTGTAAAAAACAACTATAAGAACGTATGAATAGACGTTTTTGTTTATTGCTAATTATTTGTTTCTACCACGGGTTTCTACAAATAAGCCTTTATCATTAATGAATAACAAGTAAGTAATTAAGTAAATTTTGTTTGTTATAAATAGAATTTAAGTAGGTATTCTTGTTTATTTTTGTGTTCGGTTAATGAGATCTTCACTGGTATCCGAAATTATATCCGTGACAAATAGTCCATTACATTTCAGATTAAATTTGTGTTCTGCATGGGAACTCATTTCGTGTTTGTTAATTATTTTTTTTTGCAAAATGTTAGTTAGTAGTTTTAAAATATACTAGTAACTATCTCTAGGTACTCGTCCTTGAGATGACAAAAAAGCGACTTAGCAATTTTTTATTTATATAGGTATGTAGTATAGATACGAGAGAATGAAAACTGTAAAACTAAACCTATGCCAACCAGTTAGGCCAGCGAAGTGAAGGGTTACCTACCACCCTCTAAAATCTCCAAAAAGAAATACACCAAAATAAAAAAGTCTTATTCAATGTTCGCTACATGGTACCTGGCACCCGTTCTGGTAGTAAAGTAAAGTGCGACCAAATAGGTAGGTACCTGGAAATGTCTTTTTATCAAAACAAACGACCTTTTGGGGACGACTCGCTGGGACATTGACGGCTTGTCTGAAATTCCACGACAGGTTTCGATAAAACTTTAGGTCCAGCAACTTACTCTATTAAAAAAAATCCGAGAGAACTAACAGTTCGGATTAATTGTCGAGAAGTGTCACGTCTGCAACAGCGTGGTAAGGATCAAGAGTTTGTATTCAAGGGGAACCTTACAAAGAATTACTATACAGTATTAAATAAAGGAAATAGGTACGACATGTTTACGCTCCTATGTCAGCGTTCGACGAGGTTGAACAGATACCCGAACAGGTGCATTAGAAATACTGTTTGATTATGACATCAGCAATTGTGGGCCTATTATAGAAATGAAATGATAAGGGGCAGGGTACTCTTAAAGCTAATCTAATATGATTTCACTGCGATTACAAGCACACTAAAATCTCATGGTACACGATCCTTCCTATCGTCCAATCGGCATGACACTGCAGGCTTGAGCCAATCTGCAGTTCGTCCACATTGGGCATACACGATCCTTCCTATTGTCCAATCGGCATGATACTGCAGGCTTGATCCAATCTGCTAGCTATAGACATCTATCTATGGTGGGCATACACGATCCTGCCTATCGTCCAATCGGCATGACACTGCAGGCTTGATCCAATCTCAATCAAAAGAAACGAAATTCGATCCTGCCATCAATTATTCTAACTGTCATGCCGATCCACTCGTACACACGGTCAATTACAACTAATCCAATCAGTAGCGTCATGCCGATTGGACGATAGGAAGGATCGTGTATGCTTACCATCAGTAAACATAATCCATATGTATGAAATAAGTAGGTTCTTTATTTACGTTGTAGCCAGCTATGTACTTATGCAAAGGTTTTATCTAATCTGCTTACTACCGCTGTTATAATTACTTGGTAAACAAATTTACTAGTTTAATCCTCGTTAACCGTTCAGAGTATTTGCGAGCTAATACGAGTATCAATACGGTACCTGTTGTTTTTATATGAAGGTCGGCCCCAAAGAGATTAAAGTATACAAGAATATAGAATGAGGCTTTGTGATTATCAGAAGGTTTAAAAGAATATTAAAATAATAATAATTGAAAATATTCCTATTTTTGCAAGGTAAGTAAGTTTTCTCTTTTATTATTTATTATCAGGACTCTTATTAGACTTATACAAAATTCCAATTATAATGGAAACATAATCGACTTTTAAGAATCTTATTGGACTTACACAACATTCCAATAGGATTTTAAGAAGCGCCGGAAAGCTGCTGGTCAAATGTGCAATTTCGCTCATTTTGCCTTGCCAGACGAGAGGTTATCGTGATTTAGTCTAAAAGCAGGTAGAGCTGGTATTAGGCAACAGATAAATAGTACAGTCAAACTGGGTGAATGAAAACAGAATAGTTATTGCACATTTTACTATGTTGCAATCAAAAAACCAGCAAACTCTATATCTAGCTTCTAAAATATACAATAACTATATTGTTTTCTTTTACTCCGTCAGTTACTTTAACTGTTGTTTAACTGCATCGGTGGCGCGGTGGTCACGGTAAACGACTGACGTGCACGAAGTCGTGGGTACGATTCCCACCCAGGACTGTTCTTTGTGTGATCCACAATTTATTGTCCTGAGTCTGTACGTTCTTTGTGTCCGTTAAGTTCAAGTTTTTAAAAGTCGACGGGCCCCAAGAACAAAATCTTATGGTTAAAATAAGACGAAATATATTTTATTGTATAATCGTATTCTACACACTAATATCTATACGACACCGTTTTTATTTCTTTAATATTCTCTTGCATATTGAAATAACCAATCGAACATTGTCGTATCAGAAATTATACTTCCACAAACAGACATGTATATACATGTAGGAGCATGTTCTTTGAAACCTATGCCGCGTATGTAGCGACTTAACGTCATTTACGTGTTTGTACTCCTCAAAGTCAGGTGCGTTATTTATTATCGTTTGTGCATATACTATATTGTTCTACAAAAATCTAAAGACAAGATATTTAAATTTATAATAAATTCACATTAAACATAATAATTTTAGTTTTATAATTAGTTTAATATAAAATAAGACTTTATTTAGAAAAAGATGTTGATTTTTAATCAATTATTTTCATTTTTTATTCACCTTAAGTCTATGTTCGCCAAAACTGAATTCCAAGTCACTTAACGGTTGCGCTCATACGATTTTGTTTTACGAAATTTTTAAGGAAAAAATATGTCGTAGGTAAAGATGCGATTTTGTTCTCTGTAAAGTATTTTATCATCCGTGTTTGTTCAATACAAAAGTATCCGATTTAATGTATTTTTTAGTAAATTAGCATGATTTTCTTGGTTTTCAATAAGCCTTTAGCTATAAATTCCACTTTGACATATACCTTCCTTTTTACTTTCTGTTAGAAACTAGCTGTCAAAATAACAGTAACGTTTCTCCACTACCACCTGTAGCTGAAAATATTGATGTTGTTTTATGTTTGGAGGGGTTTTATCCACTATTAAAAAGCTTAACAATAGATAAAAAAAGGTGGGGATATCAGCCTAAGTCCAAAGTCTAAATATACAGAATCCATTCTAGCATTCGCAGACGACGCGACCTAGCGATACTTACTAGAAATCCAAAGCAGTGCCAAGAACTACTGCGAAAGGATGATAAATTCTGTATGTAGACTGATGGAATGAAAGTGCAACCTAGCAAATGTTATTGTCTCTGTTTAGGTAGATTGTATATGACATAAATATGCTTCATAATGGCCCCAGGCTTATTATAGGCGGAGAAAACGTTTAAATAATATCAGAAACCATGCTTTTTAAATTGCTTGGTAGAAAGATAAACGATAAAGATCGCTCTCTAGTACTAGAAGATGTATTCAATAGTTTCATAAATGAATTGAAAAGGTATATCAACAACCGATAAATAACGTAAAAAGTCTGGATATACGACCACTAAAATCCATCCCAACTGATAAAATAAATCTGCGCTCGAGTTACGGTTACGATTTCACAAAAAGTTCATGATAGGCGCTTAAACTATTAGAGCAGGTTTTAGAAACACGGAAAGATAATCAGACAAAGAAATTACATAACCTTTCATAAACTAAGATGATAATGATAGCTACAGAGTGCACGCAATGAACCTAGAAATGCAAAATGAATGGGCTACTCTAGGTGACTGCTGTATACTTTTTTTGAAGTTGCGCACTTTAATTTATGACTGTTTAGCAGCATTACTTAAATTCTACCTCAACGCCTTTCAATTGACTCTGAACGATCAAAGTAATCTTGTAAGATTGGAAAAGCGACGGACAAAAATGCACGGAATGTGGCAAAGAAATTGACACGACTAGACACATATTGGTATGCTGCAAAGTGGTTTTGGATAGGAGTCATTACTGCAACGTCTTGACAGAGTTCTAGGAATTATACTTGAGGCAGTCAGTCTATCGATTGCTAGAGCTGAAAGGCAAAATATTTAATTTGTCCTGAGTTCGGCAGACGATTTGACAATACTGGTGGACACACAACATCCCGGAGGATATCTGCGTGTCACCGTTGAGACCAGACATATTCCTATACTCAAATTTAAAAAAGCGTGTAGTGCCTAATCATCTCACGGTACCGTGGAAAACAAACATCTTTAAAGATCACGCAATTAAGACAAAAAATATTTTGACTTGACAAATGAGATAACCAGAAATGGCTACATAGTTCCTTGATATGCCGTTGATATAGCTCCAAGGGGTACTTCCGCTAAATCCCTCTACAACTTGTTAAAAGGATTAGGACTGCCGAGAACTTCAGTAAGCTCTCTACTATCACAAATGTCCAAAACGACATTTTTAGACTCCTACCAAAAGTGAATAGGCAGAGGACGGAACATAGCAGACAGTGAAGGTGACCGCTAACGCGTTGTAAGGAGGCCTACATCTAGGTCGTAAGTCCTAGACGCTATTATCGAAGGGTTCCGTCCTGTAACAATGGACATAACGGCACCCGTTATGTTACTTTATAAACAAAAAAACCTTCGATAAAAATATTCTGTATATCTACAAAATTATTTTATAGTAATTGTTTATTTAATGAATCGAAACATTACAGATAATGTATTTTAAGACAGCAAAACAAGACATCAATTCCCTAAAACAAAGTCGAATGTTAAGATATATACTAGATCATTCCGAAAAACAAAGTCATATATTAATATATGTTCTAGATCGTTACAGGGAACAAAACCTTATTGTATTATAAGAATTCATTTTATTCGAAATAATAATTAAACTCTTTTAAAAAAACATGATAATAAAGATATTAACCACTTCATTAGCTTTTGCCAAGATTTTTTGCAATAAGTTTATATTTGCGTTAGTAAAAAATGATCATGCGTACTCAAAACTTCAAACGCTCATACTCGAAATCGATAATATTGCAGATACGCTTTTGTTCTTGGGGCCCGTCGAAGTCCATTCGACCCAGAACATGATCCCTAGTGCGGAAGTTGTCTTTAAAAAAAGAGAGTCGTTATCTTTTTGATTTCGAATAGTATGTATATCATATCAAGATTTCTCCATCGTACTATTACTACTTTACAACACAATTGTGGAGTACTAAAAATTACCTATTTAGGAAGCATTCTCTACAATGATTTTAAAATTTTATTTTATTTTTACCTTAATTTCGTAATGACATTTTTGTTGAAGTACTTAAGTATATTTAAGTAATTTAATTTAAATAATATTTAAATTAAGTAAACTTAATCTTTTGTCTAGCATGGCTGCAAGAGCCAGTTTACATTTCAATATTAATGTAGAGTTCCAGGGTCTATCAAGAATACATCAGAAGACTTTACCGGATTGTCTTTACTCTCTCAGCTCTTACTTACGTCTGGTATTAAACTAATCAAATGCCTTGGTTAAATGTATTAATAAACTTTGAAACAAATTATATTGAATGCTCTATACTCAATATATTTATTGCATCCCACATGTTCATGTTTATCACATCACAATGTTTACATAAGTGGTAACTTAAAAAAATATTATTAGATCATTATGGACCCTGTCGGGCATAGCAATACGACAGGGGAAGGGACCTAACCCATGAACCCAACCCATGAATGCTGTTATCCATTTCGACACCAACGATTTATACTAAGCTAACTCATAAAAGTGAACTTTACAGTAGACGCGTTTAAAGGGAAAAACGCGATAACTTTTATATTAATAAGTATATTGATTTGAAATTTTGTATGATTAATATTTGATTTATTTATAGTTATTTCATATTTATATTTTTTCATAATTGTGTATATTTTTTAATTTAGTGGAAGTTAGACGTGTATACCCCTAATTCCACAATTTTATTTTACGTACTACACACGTCTAACTAGTAGTCAGCGTAGTGTATTACGGGCGGTCACAGTACTAAACAAGTGTGATTTTTATTGCTTTACATTGCTTACTATAAAATATTATGCATTCATTTAAACTATGGCCTACATTTATAAAAGTCAAATATGCTGTCTATAAAGTATTTAACATAGTTTTATACGAGAAATAATATAAAACATACAGTCGCTAACTAGTGCATAGCCAATCATAGAACGAAATCCGATCGGGCTAGATTACGCTAAGTAACAGTTGGCGTAGTGTTACACGAACTTAAAGCAAAACGGCTAAAAGTAACAAAATAATATAGTAAATTCTATAAACCATATTTTATATACTTTAACATACAAATATATATTTAATATCACATTAAACTTATCTCTTTTAGCAGTATAAAGCGGAATCTTATCCTTTTTATCAACACTCCGCAATGAATATTTTACCTTTTTGGTAAGTTTCACTAAATATTTAGCTCGTTTTCGAGTCATTTTTGTAAAAATACCCATCTCATTTTTGTAATAAATTAATATTTAGACTAACTTGTAACAATAGCTCTATTTATTAGCATTATACTAATAAAGTGTTTCAAACCGCGCACTTCCATCTTATAATGCGACAAGTGAAGTTAGCGTAAACTAAATCGAGCGATTCTAAAAATTACCCGTACTTAGTGTTGTATAAAATTTGTAACTTCGTTATTTTTGTATATTACTTCATGATTTTTTTATTTCTAATAAAATAGCACATTTTAAGCACTTTAGCGTAAAAAACGACTTTTCCTAAAATTCGAGTTAGCGTAGTATAAATTGTTGGTGTCGATTTGCTTTTGTATTGAAATTACTCAAACCCTTTCTTTGTTTTCTGTCTTTATAATAATAACTTATAGGCGGAAAAGCAGCACATAGAAATCATGGCTGTATTTTCCTCTGTAAGATTTCGCCAAATTATTAGAACGCTGAAATAGATTAAATATTTGATTGAAAAATTAGACCAACATAATTGATAAGTAAAGTAGCCAAGTAACAATCTACACACTTCAAATATCGGAAGCCGGAATCGCTAGGCCGTTAATAACAACAAACGAAGGTACTTTAATAAGTAGTTATGAATAACTATTATGAAGATTTAAATAAATAAAAGGCAGTAATAAGTACTGAGATTAAAACCTCGAGCGTACAATGTGAACGTCCTACAATGTTATTGTTACAATTTAAATTGCGCGTGAGTCAGTATCGGTGCGCATGCGTAAACGGCGCTTATTTACAACGACCTTAGGGTACAAACACATGAACACGGTCACTCGCTTGCATTGCAAGAAATTCCTACTGACATAATAATATAGGAAATTAAAATTTGATCTTCTATAACACGTTGATAGACTATTAGGTTCTGTATACAAGGTGTTTAAACCTTACGAGTTCGTTAAGAGGTGGTTAATTAATTTTTTTTTTCTCAAATTAACAAGTGCAGCAGGAACTTTTACTTTTTAAACTTTACTTTATCAGATTCAATGTGAGAAGTTCAGTTTTACTTTATTAGGTTCAATGCAGTCTTTTTACCGTGATATTATAGAAAAATATTGTTCTTTAGGTCCGTTTATCGACCGTCATCATCATCATAATTATCAGCCACTTTAAGTTAACTGGTAGACATAGGCCTTCTTTAAATATTTGCACCCTTTGCGCGGTCCTGTGGCACCCTCATTCATCCGTTGACCCACATTGGTACAAAATAGTGTAGTCAAGTGTAGTGTAGACATACCCTTAGTTATTACTACGAGGTACGTAATACGTGATCGTAAACCATACCAGCCTACAATGATATCCATTCACTGTTTAACTAATTGTTTCTTTTACAAATTTCAACAAGGAAATAATTAATTAGGTAACAACTCCGTACTTTAAGTATTTATTTAGTTTATTATTATGTAAAACTTCAAGGCCGTGTTTAAAACTGATTTTATAAATTCAGGTTTAATTTCTTTAAAGATTTGCATAAGTAAGTAATACAATGGTTATTATTTTTTTACTAAATTGAAAATTTGTTTTTTTTATCGCGTTTTTTTTCTTTACTATCGTCATGAGTAGTTCATAAATCAGATGTCGTTGAATTATCTAAATGAAAAATATTTAAATCAGTTGATAGTGGTTTTTACTTTGAGAAAATAGCATTACTTAAAATTTAATTAGCATGTCAATTCTCGTACCTTAAAATCGTTAAAAATTCGGACAACTAAAAGTTAACATAACTGAATTTTTAACGATTTTAAGGTACCTACGAGAACTGACATGCTATTACATAAGTATTTACTTACTTATTGTCATAGAACGCAATTAATTAACCAAAATATTATTGACCCCGTTAACGCTGGCTAAAAGGATAGTTATACACACATCAAAAAAGTCTAAGCAACATGCATGATATTACAAATTTACCATTTATATTAATTAATTTCTAAGTATTTACTCACTCAAAGTGTATAGGTAAGTAAACTTTTTTGTTATTGATGACATACTGGCTGGTTGTAAAAAAAAAATTTCGATTATGTTTTGTTTTTTTTCATAAAATTCAAATGACTGCGAATTTGTTTGAATTTGAGTGCATGTTAATTGCTACGTTTTAGTCTTGATTTTATAATTTTACCAACCATTTAAATACAGTTGGCGACAAAATTGAATTGTTAGATATTCTTTACGTCATGGAGCGACGTCATTTGACGGCAGATGAAATGCAAAGAGCTGTAGGGATGTTGCAAGCGGGAAGTAATCAATCTCAGGTATCTCGACATTTTGGTATTCATAGAAGTGTTATTTGTCGTCTTTGGCAGCGCTACAATAATACAGGGGAACCCGCTGAACAGCATCCAGGCCGTAAAAGGAGTACAACCACTCGGCAAGACCGGTACATACAACTGACTGCAAGACGCCAGCCGATGTTAACCGCTCGAGAGATAAGTTTGAGGCTACAAAATTCAAGTGGTGTTGATGTAAGTCCCCAAACTGTGCGAAATCGACTGCATGAGTACGGCCTACGAGCTCGACGCCCTATCAGGTGCCCACCGATACGTCACGGGAATCGCGCTCGTCGAAATGAATGGTGTAGAGAACGCATAACATGGACCCAGGAACAATGGGATAAAATTATGTTTTCCGATGAGTCGCGATTCGGGTTTAGGCCTGATACAAGAAGGGTGCGAGTGTACCGTCGACCCGGAAATACTGAAAGACTCAGGTGCGTTCAGGAAGTTCATCCATACAGCGGCTCAACAGTTATGGTATGGGCGGGTATTATGAAGAACAGGCGAACTGAGCTCGTTTTTGTAAATGGAAACATGAACGCTGAAAATTACGTTGAGGATATTCTCAGACCTTATGTCCATCCATTTGCACAAACCTTTGGCTCCGATTTTACGTTAATGCATGACAATGCGCGTTCACATACAGCTCGGCGAACCAGTGAATACTTGGCAACGGAGAACATCCAGGTATTGCCCTGGCCTGCACAATCGCCAGACCTCAACCCCATCGAGCACGCATGGGACATGCTCCAGAGACGTGTTTTGAAGGACTTGGACGGAGTGACAACAACCCAACAGCTGAAGGATTTGCTACAATTCCATTGGGAGCGAATACCGCAAGATGACATAAACAGTCTCATTAATTCAATGAATAATCGTTGCCGACAAGTTCTGAATAGCAGAGGAGGCCATACTTTGTATTAAATTGTCCTATTCTTTCACAATAAATTCATTTTCTTAAGAAATTTCAATTTGTAAAAAAAAAGTTTAGTTTCTTATGTATACCTGTATATTCTAATATTGTTAATTTCTGTTATTAAAAGAATTTATAAAGAAAACAGCTGTTATTTTTACATCATAGAACCCTAAAAATATTATTTTAAAAATAAAATACAACGTTATAATTAAAATAAATGGTAAAATAAATTAATATAAATGGTAAATTTGTAATATCATGCATGTTGCTTAGACTTTTTTGATGTGTGTAGTTTTCCCTTATTTTGTTTACGTAGATATAAGTACCTATTGTTTGCGAAATGTTACCTTACTGGGCTTTTATTATACGTAAATGAAATGGGGTAGGGACATTGTGTATTGTTAAGCCGTCATCACACGAAAAGAGATGACGACTACATAAAGTGCATCGTGCAACATCTCGACTGCAAAGAGAGAGTCAAAATAATAGAATTACCGATATTATTTTACTAAACACTGTTGCATTTCGGCCTCCAAGCGCTAACTTTAGTACCTACTTCGTTTGGATATGAAACCAAAACAGATTAGGATCTACACAATCGCGTAACTGAGACATAGACCGACTTGTACAAACAGTAAACGTTTTCTTTTCGAAATAATAATGTAGTAACGTTTAAAATACTTAATTTTCAAGGACGAGTTAATTTAGTTATAAAATAAGTATACCTCTTGCCTTATTTTTTATTCCTATTTAATTTTTGTGATGAAGCAATTATTTAAAAAAAAACAATCATTTTATGTCGACCTCTGTGGTGTAGTGTTTATAAATACCCGCTCAATGCTGTTCCTCATGTGCATGAACATGAATAATTTGTACCTAACTTTGCTCTGGATGATTTCTATTTATAATAAAAACGATTTTAATTAACAAGTATGTTTAACTAACTCTTGCCTTGTACAAGCTCTGCTTAGTTGGAGACTAGATGGCGTTGTGAACTATTACCAAAACAAGTCATTTCGTCTGTAGGTCAATTTTCACACAGTAGGTATTCTTGTATTTTTTTTAAAAGTAGGTTCTTAATGTAATTACACTGTAACTAAGCTTAAAACGGCATTCTTGTAATTTTTAAAGTGACTGTTTCATATGATCTTCTCCATTAAGAAACGTGAAACTTGACGTAAAATTTATCATTATCTTAATTTTAACTTTTACTTTAACGAAATGTTTAAGGAGCAGAATACCACTTTTGGATTAATTGAAAATTAAATCTTAATTAAAGTAAAATTTAAATCATTCTTATTGTAATTAGGTATGTTACGAGAATTGACCTGCTGCAGAACACTCTGAGCTGAGGAAAAACTCTTCTTTTTCCAGTTCAGTAGAGTTACTTAACCTATTTACAATGTACCTCTTTCCCGACGATTCAAAAGAAATGAACTTTGTTTTAAATTACTGTTCGCACCAAAAAGACGGTTTTTTTCGCTGCGCTATCTCGAAAGATCTTGGTTGCCTTATGAGTGTAAATTTATTAGACAATCGCTGTTGTGAGATTTTAGGTTATCACGAGAGTCATGTTTTGATTGTCGTATTTCAGAGTATTACCATTAAAGAAAGTTTTGATATGTGCAGACTGTAATCTAGAGAGATTAAATGGAATAGACTGATATGCATTTCATTGCTATACGCCACAATTTACGGTGGAGCAATTCGCCAAACAAAAAAAAACCGTCTCCTTTCATGTCCTTGGTAGCACCTCAGACCAAATAAGGTAGCACAACTAATATTTAACCTCCTGTCACGGGGAGGAACTTGGACTACCTACTATTACCACCCTAGCTAGACAGATTGGTACAGTGTTTTAGGTGAGCTTTTATTCCTTTACCGGCAAGGCGATGTCACGACGAACTCAAGCTGTTTTTTGATTACGATCTGTTGTCTTCATTTGCAGACTGTATGCGGATTCAGAGTATCTATAATATACGGTAAGCGCGGGTAGAAGGAAAGCGCGGGCTTTCCAACAGGTTATAGAAAGTCATATTGCCGTGTTTTTAAAAAGTTAACAAAAGAGGCTGTTGTCGTTGATAAATTAGCTTGACATACCTACCTAGGTCAATGTTTAGTTTCATGGGTTTTGGATTCGATTTGTCTCTATGTAAATTATAAAAATTGATTAAGAAAATAAAATGTCTCAGTAGAAGCAGATGGCATTGTGTCAATATGTGAGTTGACGAATACAATTCTACGTATTTGTTAAATATGACTGCGTATGTTGTATTGAAATGGTTAAGTTCTAATAATACGAAAATCATTTTCGAAAACTATCTTGAATTTGTCAAAACAATGAATTGAAATACAAAAACATCTCTGATGTGATTCACTTGTTGCGTTTACCAATAATTTTATCATGTTAGTTGCATTTTAATTAAATATCAATGATAAAAACGTTAAAAATATGGTATTCATGAAATAAGCCTTTTTGATATTACAAGTGTAATCAAAACCATACAAGTGCAGGGCAATGCTTTGTCATTCATACAAATATTTGTTTTGCGGCTTCAACCCTGCGACCTTGTGTATGCCAGCTGGGTAAGCGACTGCTGCGCCACCGTATTTTTCAATAACCTTAAGTTGTATTCATGAATATTAAATAATTATATTTACTTAAAGAAATTAAAAACTTGCCGACAAATCCTTTACCAATCCATGGTAGGCAAAGTTATTCTCCATCACAGGAGAAGCCCCGTCCTAGCTGTGGGAAATTAATGCGCGGTAATGATGATAAAATTATTTTAAGTGATAAACAAACCAACAAATAATACAGAGAGCCATCAACCCCTCTGGCAAATAAGTGGTAACCGTCAAAGTCCATGAGCGGTGAGCATTTAGGTACCATCAGGTGAGCCGCTTGCTCAACAGCATAATGGTAGCTAAAGCAATAAAACATAAATTGTAATGTTTAATTTAAAATTCAACATAATAATTACGAAAGATGTAATCAACAGCGCAGTTCATAATAATATTAGTACCGTACCTACATAAATTGATACATAATGAAGATGTACTCGATCAAAGCTCATGTACATAGCTTCATAAACACATTTAGTCAATAATACCTGAGTCGTTACTATGTAAGTATAATATGTGTGTACTGATGTTTTCTACGCATGCGTGTTAACCTGGCTCAGGACACCGCGTTCAGCCGGACGACTTCCACTTATCATTGGAGGTTCGTAGTGAGCGCTCCTCTTTTACGCTCGCTAATATTAGCATGCGAGATTGCGCGGTGTTTTGTTCGGCTTGCGCGCTCTGAGCGCACAGCGGTTTTCCGGGCGAGGTCGCGTAGGGCGGGCGGCGCGCGCATTTGCGCCCCGGCCACCCTGCTTCAATACAATATCTACCATCGTGAAGACAGGACGTATCAAACCATTGTTAATAATTAAAATTTAAATATAATTCCTTCTGTATTCAGTGAGTGTTTGGACGTTAAAAATCCGTTGAAACTGTGACTCATTTTTGGATATGTGAATAATTTCAGTTCTGTCGACGGAGCTGTGTGTATTATAACAACAGGTAATTATAAATTGTTTTGTTTTGTTGTCCGTATGCTTAGTCTGTCTGCATATTTAATTAAGTGAGTACTTTGTTTGTATTTATATGTCTTTTAGATTAGTTTATTTTGAAAATTGCATGTAGACGTACGAGTATGTAGAGAAAAAGTTTGTTTGACTTATTGCGATAATCTCAGAAATTATTAGTTAGATTTCAATTATAATTTTTGTGCTGAAATGTTTACTTATTGTGTAGGAGCTTTTACTGTTAAAGGGGTTTAGGGAGTAAGAGCCGTGACTATGAAATTTACTTTAAAAATATTTTTAAGAAGTGTCTAATAAACACATAATGTGTCTTTTAGACACATAATGCAAAAACGAGGAAAATTCATCTTTCCATAGCTAATTAAAGCAGTTATAGGGGTCTGCATTAACAAGTCTGTGATACCTGTAGAGTCTACTGCGCCGGAGGTCGCAGCTGCGATCCCGCGCATGCCTATTTGATTTACCAGTAAAATCAGTTGTCTGTTAGTACGAAGTTTTGAACTAGATGGCGCTGTATGCATGTATGAGTAATATTGTTAATAAAATAACACCTATGCATACAATGGTTCGTGAATTATTTTCATAAAGTTGTTTATCTTTTATCGTATTAGTTATTATCAATGGTAGTTAACACTTGTTCATGTTTATGTATTGAATGTTTCGCTTCTGATATTTGACATGTCTGTTTAAGTATGTGCGTCAATCTGTATTATTATATTTGTATGCATTATGTTAATTTTGATATTCAAAAATCGACTCTAAGAAGCAATATTGATTTTTTCATAATCAATTTTAATAATATTGATTATTGAATATCGTTACGTTTTTTAATCATGAAGATTCAAAATTACATATTTTAGATTACTTACACATTTTATAAGAAAAACTTTGAATGACTTCTGAGTAATGAACGTTAAAAATATACCAGCGAATTCAACCTTCTTCTCTCTTTAGAGTCGGTTAACAAACTTTAGTTATTTACTCCATTTACAACTCAAGAATGTCTGTCTCTTCTTGTCCCGTGGGTATCATAAAACTCGAAGAACTTCAACAAACGCGGGCTTCGCTGTGCCCTGAGAGAGCAGACTTTCTATGAATCATACGTTGTTTATACAGAGCTTTTAATGCCAAAAACGTTTTATGATAAATACGTATAATGTTTTAAGGTATTTTCTTATAGACACTTAATTAATTACTGATCGACTTAATTACTGTATCGAACTTGATGGAAAATGCGATTATCTAGAAATGATAGCAATAAAATGGTTTTCATGAAATGACTTATTAGTCCGTAACTTATTACCTACTCTACCGACACTTCTTTACAATGGGTTTGAAGAAGCATTTTACATGTCTAATTTTATTTCTTTAGTTTTATCGCTTTGAAGTGGCAGACTAGTCCACCTAGTGAGAGATAACCCTGCTCTTGGTCACCAGAAATGCCAGAGCACAGTCGAGCTGTTGCTTACTCTAGATAGAAGTCTCATCTATACTAATATTATAAATGGAAAAGTGTGTCTGTCTGTTTGTCTTTCTTTCACGGCAAAACGGAGCGACGAATTGACGTGATTTTTTAAGTGGTGATAGTTGAAGGAATGGAGAGTAACAGAGGCTACTTTTTCTTTTTCTTCTGTGTCCAGGAAAGGGGAACAGTGCTACCCCAAATTTAACGCAAGCGAAGCCGCGGGCAGAAATTTTTACTAGCTACAGCTGTACCCGTTCACCAAAATACAGTAACATTTGTATGAGTTAGAGGTGACAAAGCAGGCACCGAGGTGGTACTGACATACACGATCTTACTAAAGAACTTACCACCTTGTAAGCTCTATTAAACAAAGGGCTTAATTAGTATTTAACAAAGGGTTTAAGTTAATCTATTGTTTGCATTATATAATGACTGTACATAATTGAGTGTGCCAATCAGAAATTTGACAAGTCAATTTATTTTTGTATGCACTGTATTAGTCAGAGGTAAAGTAGGTACCTATATCAAATAATATTTGGACTCAAAGGAGTGCAAGTGTTATTATAACTAATTTAAACTATCCTCGAAAGGGATAAGATTTATGAAAATAAACGACCATCATAAGCCAATGGACGTCCACTGCAACCATCATCATCATAACAGCCCATTAATCCCACACACTCATCTCTACTGTTTTAAGCTATTTTCTTATGGGCACCAATTATAACATTGACCGTATCAAACCTGCTGGAAAGCGCCTTTCATCATAACAGCCCATTAATGTACCACTTCAAGGACGGGCCTCTTCCCGTGACGGAGGGATACTTGGCCTACTAATACCACGCTGGCCAGACGGATTGGTATAGGGTTTAATATCAAGTTTTCCTTCTTTTTACTTCGTAAAGATAATATTCACGGATAGTCCCTTAGTCGGTTTTTACGACACCTATGAGATGAGATGGGGTGGTGACATATTGTATTCTTACTCTGTCACTACCCGGATAACAGTCTGTCATTAGTGCCCATGAACTGCCTAGTTATAATGAACTAAAAGTATTTATTTTGAATCTATAAATAGTGTCAACTATGTAAGTGTTAATAATATTTTGAAAGTGTATGTGTAGTTATTGGCTCGTCGCCAAAATGATCACTTGAATCACGCACCGGGAATCAACATCCATTGAGAAGTTCCAAGAATATTCGCATGTTATAACCCAAACACGTAAACGTTTACAGATTATGATTAAGAAAAGTATGTGTTGCCAGATGACAAATAAATATTTCTTTTGAATTTAAAAAAAATACATACGCAATCCTGGGGCTCAAATACAAAAATTAAACGCGTTATAAATTTCATTTGTAAAAAAAAGGTTCATGAAATATATTAGTTGTTGAAAACTTGCAAACGAAACTTTGCATCAGCTAGTATATACTTACCTAGAGATTTTTACATCGAGTCGCTTCCAGACAATTTTACCGACTGAGCGATAAAGACGTAATTAAGAATGTCGCTTATGGTTATTTTATGGATGGGTGAACGATAGTGGAAAGACGAAAAAGTCGCTTACTTAATCGCCAGCTACACGCTTAACTATACCTACCAAATACAACAATTAAAAAGTTTAGAACATCTTATCAATACGTCTATTTTGTTTTGTATATTCTCTACCATAAAGTCAGCTATAATTTTCAACAAACAAATAGCTTTTTATAGTACCTACCTATATTTTTTACAAACATTCAATACAACAATATTTTAGTCAGAAATGTTAGAGTCAGATATACATAGAGTCAGTATGTTTATTTATTTTTCTGTATTTTATATTAAACAACAAACTATGAAGTATTTACAATAGGTGTGTAATTATTGTGGTTTTGTGTTTAATAACAATTATATTACTAAAACGAGTAATTTTTAATTATTAAATAAATATCTTATACAAATTACAATATTTAGAGGATTTTGAAACTATTTTCGTAAAAATATTTTTAATGTACAGACAGGCTTGTGCACATTCATTAAATTTGTTTTATTAGTATGAAATTAGTTACAATTTTACAATTTAAGGGAAATTTAATTTCATTTAAATACTAACATATATGTAAGTTTACTAACAATATGGATGTAATGTATCTGAAATAAATATTATTCTATTCTATTCCATTACTAAATATATATGTATTACATAATAGATCTATGCAAGTAAAATAATAACTATTATTTCTTAAGTTTTCCTTCCGCTAATTATAACCTCAATGAATGTATAATCTAAACTTAACTATTACAAGTATGACTAACACTATGTAATAAATGGCAATACGTCATGAGATTCCACATTATTTGGATCGAATTTATGGAATATTCCTATGGAAAACTTTATTAGTATTCCATTAAACTTATGTAAAGTTTCCCTTCTATTTAAATATGATTAATTCCTTAACATAAAACTCCCTTGCACTCCTTGTTTATGTTCATTAAGTTCTTTGCATACCGTAGTGTTAATATCTCGCATGGATTGTGTTATTGAGTTGGTAAGTAGCTTTTACTAGTTAATATTTTTTTAATAATCTTTGCTAATGTTAAGTATAAAATGTGCAATTAACTTACGTTACCAGACTATTAAAATTATTACGGGAATGCATAGTAACTAAACTTCCTTCGTGTATCTGGTATGTCGCAAAAGTAAACCAAAGAATTGTTCATCAAAGGTAAATTCGCCTTTTCCATCAGGTTCATTACGGCCATAGTTACTTTTGTGTCTCTATATGAAAATAATCGAAGCTAGAGAAAAGAAATACTTAACTTGCTATCATCACAACAGCCCATTAATGTCCCACTGCAGGGACAGGCCTCCTCCCGTGACGAAGGGATACTTGGCCTACTAATACCACGCTGGCCAGACGGATTGGTATAGGGTTTAATGTCAAGTTTTCCTTCTTTTTATTCCGTAAAGATAATATTCACGGATAGTCTCTTAGTCGGTTTTTACGACACCCATGGGGTGACATATTGTATTCTTACTCCGTCACCACACGGAGAAACTTACTATAATGCACTTAATGAGCGGTGTCCATACCTTGCTCGAACCCACATTGTTCGTGAATTAACTTCTGTACAGACCTATCTTTACTTTGAACTGCTACTAAGTTATGATAAACATCAGATTTAGAGTATCAAAGCTGCCACTTCAGTTATTTCAAAGAATCTATACTTACTCGCTACAAGCGAATTTCCAACTCTATGTCACAAGTATAAAGTTGAAATTGCAATCTAGAGAAAATAAATTTGGTTTGCAATACCTACTTGAAAATAGATGGTATCAATAAGTTATCTACATTTTCCTAAAAGCTTGTCTGGAGGCAAACACCAGTAGTGATAAAAGCATCCTTAAACATATTTAATATTAACGTTCTGAAGCGATTCTAGTTAAGCTGAATACTTGTATAACAGTATATCAAAAGTATAATATAGTGTTGGAGACTAACCACTTGAATCAGACGGGTTAGAAATAATAGTTTTCCTTCTTTTTATTTTGTAAAGATAATATTCACGGATAGTTCCTTTGTCGGTTTTTACGATACCCATGGGATGAGATAGGGTGGTGACATATTGTATTTTTACTCCGTCACCACACGGAGAATACAGTACCTATATTTAGGTCGAATGGTGTAGTAACTCGTGAATTATATACTCGTCTTATGCATCTACCTAGTATGGATAAGCGTGAAGCTTACCATCATCTCTACATTGTTTGCTAATGTAACCTTCCCTTCACCGTGCCCTATATAAAAAAAACAAAGCCATTTAACTTTGTTTCAATACAGCCTTATAAACAAGGATATCCGAAGTAAATTGATTGAAATAACGTAATAATTCGGAAGTGCACGACGGCGCGTTCAATTTGATTATTTACTTTATAATGAATCGCTTCTACACAATATAAAACGATATTACGTTTAGAAATGATTAGATTCTCTCGAACAAATTATTTTATTATATCTTTATTGTTATATTTAACAGACAATATTGATTCGGAAGTATATTTCATTTAGCACGTCGCATTATTAGGTACTGCGGTATTGGAACAAATTATAATGAACTTCGCACATATTCGTTCATATAACAAAACAGATACAGAGGTTCTAACTACTGTTTCTACTTAACTTTTTATGAAGTTGCGGAAGCGCTACTTGTATTTAGATGTTTGTTTGATTTGTTTTATTGTTCCCAATCATTGCGAGATATGGTTTGCGTGAGAATATCTTAATTTAGTCCAATTTATCAAGTGGAACTGCTATACGTAGACTTTGCGTCTAGCCTTGCCAATTTTCGGCCCTTCTAACTAGTGGCCTTCCTGGCTTATGCTTGCCAAATGCTCTTCACTCCAAGACAAGCTTGTCCAATATCCCTCGCTCATTATTCTCCAATGGCTCTACTTATTCTAGCTTACTTATTCAACAAGATCGTCAGGTTACTTTGATTCTTTGAGCGGTGTGTACATGTGAGTTGACCAAGCGCACTTTGTATGTACATTGACTTCTGCAAATCCCTGTTTAGTGTTCTTACAGTAGTTCTGTAACAATGATTCATTTGTTTATAGGTGGTACGTGAATCAATTCTGTCTATAGATCAATATCAACACTACAGATTTTTGACCTTCTCATTTTATTACCATTTTTACATCTACTTGATATAGATCTGATGAATACTTGCTATAAATTTTGGAAGTTCTTTACGAGTTGTTTTCATGATACGAATTTAAATTAAAAGGTGACGAATTTTTAACAATAAAATATTTATAAAACAATTGTATCCATAACGTCAAAAACACGGTAAATTTATAATAGGGATTTGGTCAAAGTGAGAAGCAAACTAAAATGCCAATAAATGTTTAGAGTTGCTTGATAACATCATTTTCATCTCAAAAATAGGTCAGTTATTTAATATCGAGAGTCATATTGTTCTATTATTGGAAAGTCGACTGAACAATAGTTAGGCTGGAATTTATTGCGAAACCCGTTTGTGGTTTCTATTGATTCATGTATTATTTATATCAATGAACTGCTTTATCTTATGAACTTTATTTTTTATTGTTTTATAACTGAAAGAAATTGTAGACATCAGTTGGAAATATTTCCCTCTTAAAATTGCAGGAGACTTGCATGTAAATAGGCTAGACTTTGTTGCATGTTGGTACACCCCTAAACGCATTGTAATTCACCCCAGACGACACCAGGTTCAGGTTGTTTATGAGGTTAATATGTATACCTAGGCAAAATGAACGACTTACAAGTCGTTCATTTTGCCTAGGTATACACCAACCGAGAAGTATAATGAACGGATTGCTCATGTTTTACCTAGTAGTTTAAGTTTAGTTAAAAATATGTTACTTTATTTTACGGACAAAACAAAAAAACATCTAACAAAATTACACATCAAACAAAAAAAATATATTAAAAAGAATGTTTTTGTATTTTTGGCTTATGAGATCGTTTAGTTCTTTGAAGTCGACATAATGCTCTCTAAATATGGTTAGTTCTTATTGATTAGTAAGGTTTATTTTAAACATGCTTATGCATCATGCATTTTATTACTAAGATAAAAAAGATTTTAACGTTACTTCAAAAAAGGTACTTAAAGAAGTTTTAATTGTTGTTTTTTTTTGTGTAAAAATTTAAAGCTCCGTAATAATTTGTTTAGTTAAGTCTTAGTGTCTTTTTTGCACTTGCTTTCATTTGCATTAGTTTTGCATTTGATTTAGATTCATCTTTTTAAATAAGTGTTTTAAAATATAGATTTAAAATAAAACGACAAAATCTTTCAATGTTTGTTTTTTGCAATTTTTGGTTTGAAACTTAAGTATAATGATTTTGGTGCTTAGTTCTTAACGTTTCCATTATAGTAACTTCAATTAATTTAATGCATCTTTGTATTTTTAGAATTTTTTTCTCCAATTCAATACTAGAGAATATTTTGACTCAAAATACCAACCTAAACACAGACAGACCGCTTGTCGCCATTCTTTCAACTACATATTAAATATTCATAGGGGACTGCAAGCTGTCGTGCGGTACAGTCTGTCTGCGTTTTTGCCATTACTTTGTTTTAAAATAAAATATAGCCGACTTAATCTATACGATGTATGGCTATTTTAAATAAATGAGATTTAAAAAAATATATAACTGGCGGGATTAAGCTCTTTGCTGCCTTTTTACGGGACATAAATTTATTCTCAAATAACACATAAAATGGATTTCCCCCCTAAACGGTTTTTACATTAAATTCTTAATTGTTTGTTAAAATTATACAATAAAACACTATTAATTAACTACTGTAAAAAAAATTGTTTGAAATTAATGTTATTGTGATGTAACAATTAATTTTCTAAATTTATTGTTTGCCACCGAGGCAAAATGTATTATTTAGTTGCTTATATAAATCAACGAATAAATAAAAATATTAATTTATTCATGTTTTGTTTTATATTAACATTAAACGAGCAAGATTACCTTTTTATCGTGGGAAACAATATACCGACTTAAACCCGCGTCATTCTCTATGACACCAAATAAAACTATTTCTTTAAATTCTCTATAATTTAAATGAAAAAAGAAATGTTTGCTTACGTTCTAATCGTCACGCATTAATAATTAATTAATGAGAGTAGTACCTTCTTCATTAAGTCTCCTTCATGCTTTACCACAATCAGAATGCTTAGGGTTAGTTTTTTCTTCTATTTCGGAAAGTTCGGCACGAAATTGATTATGAGAATAAATATATACTTACCTACTTACCTATACTTAACTGAGTTTAAGAGCTTCGAAGTCTTATATCATCCAACAATAGTAAGTATTTGCTCTTATTTTATCTCTATGACCTATTTACATGAAGGGGCTGACATTTAAAAGTATTTTTAATCTGTTGTTACGGGGTCAGTATCGAACGTTATATTCCAGGGAGTAACTATTATGTTTTCAACGTATAAAGTAGATTTTTTGACACACTTATGTAAATAAGTACTAACCTCTTTACTCATAAGCGCCTCTTAAATTTAATCACTGTTTAGGGCACAAAACACTGGAGATTTTTATCAGTAAAATCAACCTTATACCAAAAAACACGTAAGAATTTAAGCGAGTCGATTGAAAAAAATTTAAAAGGCGTTTATGAGTAAGGGGGTAAGCACCTATATCACTCTATTGGTCATAGTAACATTGGAATAAGTAACTTGATTACCATGTTGAATCAAAATGTAAATCATTTCTTTAATGGATATAAACCATCACTTTTAAAAATATTATTCTAACTCTATTACATAACAAAGAAAAATAATTTTCTTAGATTACAACCAAACAAAATACAATTTTAGTTTACTATTTATGGTTTAAGGGTGACTACTCATAAGGGTGAAGTAGAAAGTATAATTAAAAGCAAAAATTTCAGGACCGATTGATTCGATAACTGGACGA
This sequence comes from Schrankia costaestrigalis, assembly GCA_905475405.1. Classification (NCBI taxonomy): domain Eukaryota; kingdom Metazoa; phylum Arthropoda; class Insecta; order Lepidoptera; family Erebidae; genus Schrankia; species Schrankia costaestrigalis. The sequence goes on from FR997838.1 coordinate 12,615,396, forward strand.
CTGATTTATTGAGGAAGGCATGTAACATAACCTATAAATTAATGTTATATAACATCAAAAGCACAAATTAATGCAGAAAAACCATACAAAATAAACCGCAAACATTTCCCAATTAATTAGTTAAATTAATGATACATGCAATAACATAGCGAAATGAATTTCTCGCTGAAATCATGGCTGAAGCTCAAAATTTTCCAATATGGCGTTTGGTTTTCAGTGCGGCTGTACTCTTGACCCAATTGTTGAATCTAGGGCAGATATGCGGTTGGCCGGGCCGCGTGCCGGCCGCCCTGGAGTATTCCGTAGCTTGGCAACTCCCGTATTAAATGCAAGCCATATAATATTGCATAATACTTTTATAAAGATGGTTAATTAGTTCAGAAAAGGCTTTGAGTTTAATATATTATGGATTCGTGGTTTCCTAAGCTGAGTAAAAGTCGATCACTGATTTATACTGACAAAGTATTTATTTAGACACAAGTAGTTGGCGTAATGGCTAATGAAACTGTCTGTTATGTCCGAGGACGCGGTTTGGTCTTTAAAGTCGAACAGTTGTGTGCATGCCGATTCATTTGTTTTAGCTTCAAAGCAAGTGGTTGTTAGAAAAATCTTGCATACGTAAACAATGAATCATTTTCTCGCAGTCAATCTGGGATAAAACATATTACTTCATGGGTAAAGGAGAAACCACGTGGGTTTTGGTGTCCCACATTAAAAAAAGAAGGAAAATTCACAGGAATACACATCTCCGACTATTAATCTTAGCTCAACACATACACCATAGAAGCTGATATACTGTATAATCTCAACCTTCAAAGATTTCAAACTTGTAAAAACAATAGTAATGATTGACTTACATACATTAAAACAGACTTAGTTCTTTATAGTTTTATGCATAATATTTCCTACTTTAGAATCACATTAGGACAGTACAATACATTTTTTAGCACAAACACTATTCTGTTGGCAGGTCTCATCTATAATTTCAATGTCATATACCTTAAAATGGTGTTATTACGAAACCTAAAACAGTTTGAACAAATAACATACGGTCATTCTGAAAATATTATATTTATTTGTTGTGTTATATGCAGTGCTAACTGGGTAAATATTATTTTAACTGTATTACTTATTTGTATTTTATGTTCGTGTTAAATTATAGTGATCTAGCTAGGTCGTTTATAAATTTGGAAGTAACAAATACATCCGTCAAAAGTATTAGATAGTTACTTTTTGGATAGAATTAAGTAGGTAAAGTACTAGTAGGTGTGTTAATTTAATTTCTTTTTTGGTAGTTTAGGTTCTCTTTCATCAATATGAAAAATAGTTTCTCTACATTGATATTTGCATTTAAAATGTTTGAGAGAAATAGAATTAGAATAGAAAGTTTGCTTTTAAATATTTACATAAAGGTACATTATTTTTTTATTTTTTTCTTAGCTTATCCATATTATGTAATATGTTTCACCTCTAGGAAACATCTATTAATATATAATATAATAATAATTTATTTATTTCTTCTCTCACACAGATGGTAATTTTTACACAATAATGTAGTCAGTAAGTATACATGAAATTAAATCTATGATCTATGACATCCTAATGTAAAATTACGTAACAAAATTTAAGAGACAAACCATTCTGTACTAATATAAATACTTATAATGTATTTTATCTAAATAATAACTTTATCTTTTACGTTATAATGTATTTAAATAATGAAATATACTTAATTAAAAAAATATAAAAGATAGACATATTATATTATTTCATGAAGATATTTTATTTATTTATTTTAATACAATAAAACGTTATTTTTTATAATTATACAAACTTGTGTGTCATATTCAGGTTTTTGTTTTAAATTATATAAATATTACCTACAACGAGTAAGTATACTTACTTGCATGTGTGTTTGAGAATTTAGTAAAATTAACAAATTGAATACCTTGTATTCAAAAACGAATAATTTGCTTCTGGGATAAAGTAAGGTACCTATTGGTTTTCCTTATTGTAGTTAGTTTTCCTATTTAATGTAAAAAGAGAAGTGTGGAAAACAAATTTATAATTTACGGTTCGTCTATGAAATTTAGCAAAGGCGAGCGTAAGTTCCATCATTAGATAGAATACCTATGTGCTAGGGATTAATTAGGGTAATGTGTAGTGTACTGAAATAATACGGTAGATACTAATACACTTCTCATCAAAAAAATCGAAACAGTTGCAAGTTTGTGTTTTATAAGGATTATCTGAAAAATGTGTATATTTAGGAATATGTGTTATATATCATTTAATAGGGAATTTAATGAGGTTTTCAAATAATGATGTTAATGTTCTAAATTCAAATTCAATTTTCATAGATTTCGTATTTTGTTTAACAAGTCGTATTTGCCCTGTACGTAGTTTGACGGAAATTGATAAAATTAGGCACGTAAATGAAAAAAAAGCTAGGAAACGTTTATTTAATAACTCGGATACCATTCCCTAACTCTCATTACTGCTTCTGTGCGGTTTTTCATCGATCGGATGAGAGTCACGATCAAAAATAGAGGCGCTCTATTCCATTCCTCTTGGATTGCATTTTAAAGCTGGCTAAGTGTTTTTAAGGCATGATCTTTTACACTAATTCGTCTTTTTTATTCATCTCATAGATGTTTAATCGGATTCATGTCCGGGCTTCTTGCTGGCCAATCAATAATAGAGATATCGACTTCAGTAACATAATCTCATACGACGCTCGCGGTGTTTGTCCTAGTATCCTCGTACATAAATGTTAAACCGGGGTCAAATAAATATGCATAGGGCATCACAAGAGGTTCAAGATACTGTTCGATGTACCTATGACTGTTAAAAAGGGCAGACGGGACCCAAACACAAAGACAAACTCGGTCTTGTCGTTGCCACTAATTTCTCCTCAAACAGTCCATGAACCGCCACCATGGATGGCCTTTTCTTTTAATCCTGCATGGTGCAAAGCGTTCTCCATCACTTCTGTAGACCTTAGTCCTTCCATCGTTACCATACAATACAATTTTGCACTCATCAGAAAGGAGGAACTTGCTCCACTAGATGTATGGCCAATTTAGGTAATTACGTAAAAAGTTAAGGCGCGCTTTTCGATGATCTGCAGGTAGTTCCTCCCTATTTGCTGGCTTGTACGGTACAAGTCCACGTTTCTTTAACCTTCTTCTAATTGTAGAGTCACTTACAGCCACCATAGGTTCATCATGAAGCTGCTGCTGCGGTTGAAAGACATTAAGGCGTAGACTTTGTAAGAAAGGTGTTACTATAAATCGATCTATTCGGTCAGAAGTTACCTGTTTTCTGCCAGATCTCTAACGGCGCGTAAACAAACCAGTCTCTTGATAGCGTTTGCAGATTCTATGAAAAGACGAGAGGCTAAGATGCAATCTTTCAGCCGTAATAACCTGACTAAGTTCAGAATTCAGCAATGCCACCACTTGGCGGTATTTGCGGGTAAACATCGCATGAACGCAGTAATAAGAGGAGCAAGGAACTCTGGGTGCGCGATACGGGTTATTAAATAAACGTTTTCTAGCTTTTTTTTCATTTACGTGCCTAATTTTATCAATTTCCGTCAAACTACGTACAGGGCAAATACGACTTGTTAAACAAAATACGAAATCTATGAAAATTGAATTTGAATTTAGAACATTAACATCATTATTTGAAAACCTCATTAAATTCCCTATTAAATGATATATAACACATATTCCTAAATATACACATTTTTAGGATAATCCTTATAAAACACAAACTTGCAACTGTTTCGATTTTTTTGATGAGAAGTGTATAAAAATCTGAAAATGTAAAAGGAAATAGATACTCAAGTGTCGACGGAATGACACTAAACTGGTGAATAAAGTATGTGAAATGAAGATAATAAAACTAGAGGAAACAGAATCTCGGTCGAACACAATTTCTCGATTAAAAAGCTCCTGCTCCTACCAAATTGGCAATCGAGTGAATGCAGCGAATGGCGCTCGTTGTGTCAATCCAGTGCATACTCATTTCCGCATATCAGGGCCGCTCCGTGTTCTATTTCAGACGCATCTTGAATCTGCGACATCGCCGTTTCACAATAATACGAATTTCAGCTTTTAATACTTTGTAACACTTTTCTGCTTTTTAACGACATGTATTAATTATTTCATTCAATAAACAGATATAATCAAGAAATTTCCCGTCTTACTACGTAGTATTTGGAATTGGTAGTAACACAGGAAAAAGGATCTAGACGGCTGTAGATATTTACCTCGATTCATAGTTTATTCACTTCTAATCTAACTTTTATTTACCCAAAACGCAAATAATATTTTTACCGTTTTACCACGATATTGTCGATAAACTAATAATTAAGATGGTTAATTAGTGCACCTTGAGTACGGTGCAAGGCTTCCACTCACTAGGCTTATCGTATCAAAGGCTCATATTGAGAAATGAGTAGGATACACGCATGGCCGGTACTGAGGGCACTACCCGACCGTGGCAATAATTTTAGTTCTGTTTATAAATAAAAAATGTAGCAACATTGAAAATATTTTTTATTTTAATTCTGCCATGTGTTTAGATCACCTTCTTATTAGATTTTTTATTTATTTCGTTCAACGAACCTAATTATAATCTATTATTTTATATTCTATTAGTAAACTCTGTACTGTCTTATAACAGCTTATTAATTCAGCCCTTTGCAGAGACCATAAGTGCAGAAATACTTCGGACACCTAATTGTAGTGTGACTATAACTAAGTATACTATAATAGACTACTATACTATACTATAACTATATAATTATGTAGACTTTGACTATAATTTCTGTTGAGCTTTAAAACAACCCCCTAATTAGTGTCACCCAGCTTTCTTTGACACATCATCATCATCATATCAGCCAATCGACGTCCACTGCTGGACATAGGCCTCCTTGAAGTATTGCCACCTTGTGCGGTCCTGTGCCTCCCTCATCCATCGTCTTAACTACGTCGTCGGTCCACCGTGTGAGGGGTCTCCCCACCCTGCGCTTTCCGGTACGCGGTCGCCATTCCAGAACCTTAATAACCGTGTTCTTTGACATGGCTAGGTATACTTACTCCAGCTTGAAATTACATTGAACCATCGTTCACCTAGCTATTTTTGACCGGTCGATACCTATCTAAGCGTTTTAGAAGTAACAGGTAGGTTTCTATACCGTTTTTGACATAAAATTGATAAGCATTGAAATGAACCTTGACCAATTACCCTGTTTCCAATTTCGGAGCTTAGAGCCGACTTTCGCACTGCCGATTTTTGTAATATACAATGTATGAAACAGCGGAGTGCTAACAATTAGTTAAATTACAGGGAAATTAGACAAAAAATTAAAAGCTTTTATCTAGAGTAAGTAAATACCACTTATCTTCAGGTGGGAATAAGTTTCAGAAGTGGCTTAGTAACCTTACTATATAATACTTAAACGCATCTTAAAAATCACTATTTAGCGAGATTTTTATTAGTAAAACCAACCTTATACCAAACAAACCCGTAAGAATTTAAGCTAATCAATTGACTAAAATTTAAAAGGCGTTTATGAGTAAGGGGGTTAGATGTCATACCACTAATCCGGTTATAGAATGACCGCGCCGACCTGACCTATCGATTAGGGACAGAGGTTGTGAATATTTGAATACTGGCTAGTTATTAAAAACCTTTTTCATAAAACAGTTTTTTCTTTAAATGATATGAAATAGATGGAAAGCCGACTAAGGGAAAGGAAAAGAAAATATCTGGGAAAACAAAAGAAAAAAAGCTTAACATTAAACCCTATACCGATCCGTCTGGTGGGCTTGGTAACAGTAGGCTTAGCTTCTCTACATATTGAAGGTACTTATATAGGTATAAGAAATATAAGGGGCTGCTGTTACTATTTATGATAAACTCAACCTTTAATTTCAATATACGAAATATGTTTTCGCAATTTCGTAGAAAACCAATTTGTTCTAATAACATTCTTATTGCCTTCACATTTTTCTTTACAAAGAAGCTTATGTCTTTTACTTTATTTCAGCTTAATATACAATATTTTTCCTCGTTTCTACAATATGATAACCTATTTGTAATAATAAATTGCTTTCTCATTATTTTTTATTGTAGCTTTGTTCAAAGAGTAAGAAATATAATAAGTTGTTTATAACAATAGATAATAATCCATCATTTTATGTTTTGAAATCAAACTGAGATGAATCAAAATTTCCATTTCACAACGTGAATATTCCGGTCACTATATATAGGGCAGATTGGAGTCTGGCGAAGCAATGCGAATGTAAGTAGGTTACCAAGAGTATCACAAATAACCTGACGGTATCGTAAAAATATGTCCACCGCAGTTTCAACATTAACTGCTTGCTTCTATAATACGATGTAGGAAGACGATTTGACCGTTATTATTGTGAAATAACTGGGAAGCTAAAAAGGGAATTCTAAATTTTTACTAATGGAACTTATTATTTTTTTAACCTAATATTGCGAAAATAGGTTTTTATGCCCTTAATTGTAAAAAAACTGTAGATCTTGGGATGCACATCTTAATGTTATTTTAACTGGTTTGTAGGCCATAACTGATATAAATATCAAAAACCAGCAATTTTTTTTTTGTCAACGGTTCACCTGCTAAGAATTCTCGGTACTTTTGCCAAAAAACGTTTACTAGAGATATCGACTGTTACTATAAATTACTTTATTCGGTTGATCTCCATAGCTTTATTAACCATCTGGTTATAAATATAAAGCAACAGATGGTTTATGTACAACGTATAATAAAGTGAAAAGTTATTAGATTAAGTATTAAAGCTCATTTGAATCAATAGATAAGTAGCGGGAGATAGAGCACGGTTTGCCTGTCTAGCAATAAATTGCAGTTGTATGAGATAAGTTTCTTTACTGTTTACTCAGGTAAATAAAGTAGGTTTCATAGAACAATTTACGTAAGAAAATAATCTACTATTTTATATTGAAGAACATAGTAGGTAGTATTACAAAGATTATATATATTTTAAATAACAACATCTAAAAAAATCGGATGTCTAATTAATCGAAAAAATAAACTAATTTTCCCAAGAATTACAGTCAAATTGAGCACCTCCTTTTTTCATTAATCGAGTATTAAACTGATAAACTGTAGGCATCTCCTCACTAACAAGAAACGCTAGCATTTTCATTGTAAGTATATTTTGTTTACGCTTTAGGGAATGTGCGCTCTGACGTATGGAACACAGTTTACGTACGTTTCGCGAAACGGACGTTGTCCCGTCCTGTTACTGTTACAATACACGTTAGAAAAGCAATTGTTTCAATATCTTCAACACGTAATTCTGTGTAGTAACTATACTGTACCAATGACATCATTATTTTAGCAGTAAGGCAAAAGAATACAACTTGTCTCCCCCTAAATAGCCGTGGGGTACAACGAGGCATAGAGTATTTTTTATCTTTTGAGTTTGTGGTGGTGACCCTAATAACTGTCTGAATACCGACAAACATAGGAGTGTCTATAGTGTTCGGGGATCAGTAGGCTCAGGACATATATCTGTGGTTCGAACGTTCACGTGTACTTAGGCCGGGAAAGTGAGGCGACCGAGTAAAGCCATTTTAATACTAAGATGCTGTTCCTTAATTCGTGGACTGTTGTCGCGGTTTCCAAAAGGTTCGATACAGCCATATTTACCTATTAGTCACCTCAACTTGTAAATGTCAAAAGTCAACACAGACACTAACATTTTATAAAAAAGCATTTCTAGTCACAACTGGAAACATAGAGCAAAACTAAAGCTATTAAGAAACTTTGTTATACACACATCAAAAAAGTCTAAGCAACATGCATGATATTACAAATTTACCATTTATATTAATTTATTTTACCATTTATTTTAATTATAACGTTGTATTTTATTTTTAAAATAATATTTTTAGGGTTCTATGATGTAAAAATAACAGCTGTTTTCTTTATAAGTTCTTTTAATAACAGAAATTAACAATATTAGAATATACAGGTACATAAGAAACTAAACTTTTTTTTTACAAATTGAAATTTCTTAAGAAAATGAATTTATTGTGAAAGAATAGGACAATTTAATACAAAGTATGGCCTCCTCTGCTATTCAGAACTTGTCGGCAACGATTATTCATTGAATTAATGAGACTGTTTATGTCATCTTGCGGTATTTGCTCCCAATGGAATTGTAGCAAATCCTTCAGCTGTTGGGTTGTTGTCACTCCGTCCAAGTCCTTCAAAACACGTCTCTGGAGCATGTCCCATGCGTGCTCGATGGGGTTGAGGTCTGGCGATTGTGCAGGCCAGGGCAATACCTGGATGTTCTCCGTTGCCAAGTATTCACTGGTTCGCCGAGCTGTATGTGAACGCGCATTGTCATGCATTAACGTAAAATCGGAGCCAAAGGTTTGTGCAAATGGATGGACATAAGGTCTGAGAATATCCTCAACGTAATTTTCAGCGTTCATGTTTCCATTTACAAAAACGAGCTCAGTTCGCCTGTTCTTCATAATACCCGCCCATACCATAACTGTTGAGCCGCTGTATGGATGAACTTCCTGAACGCACCTGAGTCTTTCAGTATTTCCGGGTCGACGGTACACTCGCACCCTTCTTGTATCAGGCCTAAACCCGAATCGCGACTCATCGGAAAACATAATTTTATCCCATTGTTCCTGGGTCCATGTTATGCGTTCTCTACACCATTCATTTCGACGAGCGCGATTCCCGTGACGTATCGGTGGGCACCTGATAGGGCGTCGAGCTCGTAGGCCGTACTCATGCAGTCGATTTCGCACAGTTTGGGGACTTACATCAACACCACTTGAATTTTGTAGCCTCAAACTTATCTCTCGAGCGGTTAACATCGGCTGGCGTCTTGCAGTCAGTTGTATGTACCGGTCTTGCCGAGTGGTTGTACTCCTTTTACGGCCTGGATGCTGTTCAGCGGGTTCCCCTGTATTATTGTAGCGCTGCCAAAGACGACAAATAACACTTCTATGAATACCAAAATGTCGAGATACCTGAGATTGATTACTTCCCGCTTGCAACATCCCTACAGCTCTTTGCATTTCATCTGCCGTCAAATGACGTCGCTCCATGACGTAAAGAATATCTAACAATTCAATTTTGTCGCCAACTGTATTTAAATGGTTGGTAAAATTATAAAATCAAGACTAAAACGTAGCAATTAACATGCACTCAAATTCAAACAAATTCGCAGTCATTTGAATTTTATGAAAAAAAACAAAACATAATCGAAATTTTTTTTTTACAACCAGCCAGTATGTCATCAATAACAAAAAAGTTTACTTACCTATACACTTTGAGTGAGTAAATACTTAGAAATTAATTAATATAAATGGTAAATTTGTAATATCATGCATGTTGCTTAGACTTTTTTGATGTGTGTAAAACCTTTTAACTTTGTAGCTGCTCTGATGTGATTCTAGTCTGAGAGCTATTTGTAGAGTTGAAGAAGGCAAGGATATCATAAAAGTGCTGAGAAGTGTGTAGGTACTTAATTAAAAGCTTTATAAACATAGACGTAGGTAGGTTGCGCGGAGAGAAAATCAATACAGCTCCCAGGTTGCACTATTAATAAAGTGAATTCTATGAAAGGATATACACGTCAGATAATTATTAATTTTAGTAGTGTTGTATTAAATTAAACTTTCTATATGTATTTATGATAGACTACCTTGTGCCTGCAGCTGCGCTCGCGAAGTTATTTTTGTTGTTGTTGTTTTCCTGAAGTCATAACGTATTTACCAAATTTCATTTCATTCGGTTCTGTAGTTTTGTCGTAATAGAGTTTATTTTATTTTAAAATAATTTTTCCTCGAAATCTGTTTTTGATTTTGGTAGAAAGTTTTGAGAAAGAAACGACACAAACTTTTCTCTGTAATAAATAACATATTTTAGGCTATTTTGAATTTGGATTCTGCTTAAAATATTCAGCACTGCGTCTTTGTGAGCATATGCAAAATTTCGAGTCAGAACTTTATGATTTAAATATCCAATTATGGCGTTTTTGAACAACATGAAAACCTTTACCGTGTATTTATTTATTCAGTAAAACAAACTGTTTGCCCTCCACTTTGATGTCTCATATTTGTGAAAATCAGTCTCAACTGCCCTTGGTAATGTATTTAACACATAACATGATTCGTAATACAAACTGACTAATAACGATTCTTTATGGACCTGATAATGTTTACGCAGGATATTATAAATGACGCTAACTACACGTTAACAAGCGCTACTTAGAGTCTAACATAAGGAAGAATTTAAAAGGATTATTGAAGATAAACAAGTTTATTGTATTTATGTTTACCCTTAAAAATGGAAAACCATTATGAAATTACACAAAGAGTAAATGGCTAATCAAACAATTTTATTGATTTCAGGTATTACAAACAAAGAAGCGACACAATGACGGTTGTTACGAATCCGGCACGCTCTAACTCTGACGATGAAATCGAGTCAGGACGAGAGAGTGTCGCTGGCGGGCCCAGGGATTACAGCGGGCTTGATATCGATGACCACGCCCGGCTATACGATGATGAGAAGCAAAGTGATATCGTTTTTGAAGTTGGTATCAACGGCGATACGTGGCGCTACCCAGGGCATCGCCGTGTACTCGCCGCTACCAGCCCAGTGTTTGCTGCTCTACTCTCCTGCAAAACAGACGTTATCGTCGTTGACTACATAGACCGCCGAGGCTTTGAGCAGCTTCTACGCTACCACTATTGTGAACCAACGCAACTGAACTCCGTCGGTACAGCGAGATGCGCTCTCGATGCGGCCTACAAGTTCCTGTGTCCACCGCTTGCAGAGCGTTGTGCTAAAAAGCTCGATGAAATGTTAGACGCTGGAGTTGCCCTGGAAATTTTACGAGATTTACGATTTCTTTGTGCGAGGCTACCTGGCGCAGCTTCAGCTCCACCTTTGCCGGCTCTCTCAGACGATGCGGCAGCACGATCTTTAGCTCAATGCTCGCGTTGGTGTGATTCATTAGCACATAATGCACTTCTTGTACTGGACGACTACGCTGACAGTGCACTAACCGATGAACGACTAGAAGAGCTGACTTACGAGGACTTGTCACTTATCGTGAAGCGCGATACTTTAAGAGTATCAAGTGAGCTTGTTTTAGTTGAAGCTCTTTCTCGATGGGCCACCGCTTTTTGTAAACGCACCAAGCGAGAGTTGACGCCAGCCCATAAGAGAGCTGCTCTAGGAGAACTAGCGTATTGTCCGCGATATTTGTTGTTATCCGGTGAAGAATTGGATCGAGCTCTTGCGCTAGAATTATTGGAACCAATGGAGCGCGCTTTAGTAACAGCACGTGCACGAAAACTGTCAGCACCTGTACCAGTAGGTGCTGAGCAAGAAGCTTTACTTCGTCGCTGGGCTCGACCAAGACCGGCTGAGCCTGCAGCCCTGCCTGTACACTTAAGCCCTCGAACGGAGCCAGCTGTGGATGAGCCACAGCCTAGCAAACTCTGCGCTCGTCGTCAAAAACGCCCGAAACAACCAAGCTTTGCTCCTGAGGAAAAAGCCACAAAACGCGGATGCTGCGCCTGCTTTGGGGAGGGCCTCTTGCGGGCTTTTATATGTTTGTTTGACTGAAGGGAATCGCCCGCCCACGTATAAAGATGGTGAAAAGTGATTTTAAAATTAGTACATAAGTATAATCCTACTCTTTACAAAAGTGTTTAGTGTATACGACATTCTTCTATGACTTTTAAGAATGTGAAAGTATGCAAGTGAAATCGACTATATTACAAATATTATAAAGAAAATGTAGCATTCTTTCCTATCAATCTAACTTTCTTGTGATTCAATGTGAACAAATGTTAAATGTAAGTACATACCTAACACTAAAGTCTATTACACAGTTACATTGGAATGACGAGATAAATGGAAAGAAAGAATGCTTTCTTTTGTATTTTTTTACAAAATTAAAAAAAAATTAAGTATTCGTACTTAGACTCTATCCATTTATAAATTATATAATTCTGATACATGCGATCTTAAGGCTGATTCTCGTAAAACATATGCTAAAGTTTTGTTTCGGTTCCTTTGATTTTTTGGATTGGTTGAGTGACTGTCAAAGTTAACTTTCATGACATAATGTTAAATTGACATTCATGACATTTAGGGTAGAGTGACAATAGATTGATGCTGTATTTTAACAGTACCTAATTACGAGTGAAGCCATCTCTTATTAAATTTTGTTAATGTTTTAGCAGCTGATTTTTTTGTATTTAAGTATTGTTCAATATTAAGTCTGTGTTCATTTTATTATCTATTTAATTGTTTTCTTACAATGTAAGAATGTATAGAAAGTGAGAACGAACTGTGTAGACGAATCTATGTATAGAATAATTTCTAATTTGTGATATTGTAATTGTCATTTGCAAAATTATTATTTTGCGTGTATAAATATTATTCAATGTAATTGTTTGACAATTTGCATTTATAAACATTTTTTTAAGTTTTGCAACATTGGTGCACAATATACCTACCATTGTTTGGATATGTTTTACGTTGGTTTTAAATAATTTATAAAAGTATGTTGCATTTATCGTAGGTTATCGTAAGTAGTTAAATAACGAGTTATCTAAAATGTTTATAGAGTTTATATTAATGTTTAAGTTGATGTTAATATTAAACACAATAATGAAATAAGATAAATGGTAGATATTTGATTTCTCTTCAATAGTTTGTAACCACAGATTACAAACTCATTTGAACAAATTGGAAACAATTTGCCTTGTTAGTTGAATCTGTATGGAAAAATTACGTAGGTAAATGTCTTTATTTTAAACAAATTAGCAAACTCAAAGAACTCTGCGCTTTACAGCTATAAGCATTTGATCCTTTACGGGTCATCCTGAAACAGAAGGTCTCAAAATCCTGTACTAAGTATATCTAGGCATAGCGAATACAATAACAATTTGCACACTTTGGCTTGATATTGGCTTAAGCGAGCATAACCTACTAACTTAAACGAGCTCTCGCTAAAAAGATCTACCGTACCTTGCGTAGTAAAATATGAACAAAGTAAAAAAGAAAACAATGTAAAAACAAAAATAAACAAAGAAAACAATGTAAACAATGTTAGATAACCTCGTTATTAAATTAGTTATTTCGTTTAGTTCAATTATATTTGTAGCTGAATTATTATACAATTCTTCCATTATTAAAGGCCGGTTTACTATTCCTGTTAATTTATTTTGTATTAAATTATTGTTATGTATCATATCTGCTATCGCAGGACTAGTATAAAAATCTTTTGCATGCTTACATGTAAAACTTTTCTTGTCCTATAAAAGCATTTTACTATGTATTTAATTTTACAAAACTCTTAGGTGCTTTTTACACTTTATTTAATAAAAAATATAGGTACACTGCTCTTGTATCATAACTTATACTTAGTTTATTTTTGTACATCATTGAGTTATTTATTATCCTTAGAAATCCTTGAATGTTCCATTGCAGAAACAGAACCGCTCCACTAATAAAAAAGGAAATCTTAGAAAGAATTTAAATAAAGAGCGCGGTAGCAGATTATTTTTAATTTTTTTTATTGCTAGACATGGTTTAATCCATTTTATTATGTCACCCTCGAATTTGATAAGAACGCGAAAGTAACTGCGTGTGCACGACTGATAAATTGGTCTTTAATGTAATAGTTACCTTATTATCTACTAGTCGTATACCAAGTACATAAATATCGACAAGTTATTATTATGTATATAGGAATATGTTATAAAAATGTCGTTCTCAGAACAAATTAATTCATAAAAGTAATCTTACTTAGCATAATTTATAATCAATTTTGAATTGTGCCATATTGGATGTGGCTATTTTTAAATTATAAATATTAATTATAATAATTTTATAGTAATTGTTTCATGTCTTCAATTAATCGAGATGTTCTCGTTATTCGCTACATGTTTAGAAAAATAAATAAAAAAAATGCTTTTTATGTAATTAAATTACTTATTCAATGTATGTATGTCCGTACGTTTTAAACGGTTGAGATTATTAAAAAATATTTGTTTGATAAAATTAATAAAACATTAAAATTAATTTATTGTAATCATGAAAAAAATGGCCAGCTTAGAGCTGCATACAGTGTCCCACTCTGAGATAAATATAATATGATGTTAAATATACATATGAAAACTCTACACATATTTTATTTTGTCCAACCAAAAATGTCCTACAACAGAGACGGGTTTCCTTCGGTGAAGGAGGTACCTAAATGTCCCTCTAATACAAAGCCAGTTAGGTAAGTTGGTAAAGGGTTTCATATCAAGTTGAGATAACAACTACGAGCTTTCTCTCAGACGCTTTTTACATTAAAAAATCCTGTTAGACAATACGTGCCAAAATTTTGTACAACGTGATTGTATCTGTTTCATTCCTGCTAAAAAATATTTCCACTAAGGCATAAGCAGGAGAGGGCTCATTAACATGTGAGTAAGTACTAGTTTTCCTATGTAATAGATCACTATCACCTGGTTAGAGTAAGTATCCGTGTGGTGACGGCGTAAAAATACAATATGTCACCACCCCATCTCATCCCATGGGTGTCGTAAAAACCGACTAAGGGACTATCTGTAAATATTACCTTTACATAGAAAGAAGGAAAACTTGAAATTAAACTCTATACCAATCCGCCTGGCCAGCGTGGTATTAGTAGGCCAAGTATCTCTCCGTTGAGACATTAATGGGCTGTCATGATGATGATGATGATCACCTGATTTGGATCCAATTGGGATTTCGAAGATATCGCTAAATATGTCCTTATGGGCTTGTATCAGATCAGAATCTATAAATCAAGCGACCTCTTGCCCACTAGCCACATACATGACTGCACTGCCATGCCATACCATCAACATAGTTTCCAATGTAGGACATCTTCTGCTAGCTGGTCTATCATCATAACAGGGCCTCCTCCCGTGACGGAGGGATACTTGGCCCACTAATACCACGCTAGCCTAACGGATTGGTATAGGGTTTAATTTCAAGTTTTCCTTCTTTCTATGTACCTAAAGGTAATATTCACAGATAGTCCCTTAGTCGGTTTTTACGACACCCATGGGATGAGATGGGGTGGTGACACACTGTATTCTTACTCCGTCACCACACGGAAAGCTGGTCTATAGACCTGCCATTTTATACTAGGCCGTCAGTTCCTGATGCATTTCATGTGTCATAATTCAATTCAATATACAAAAAAATTAGTGAGGTAATTTGTTCATAAGTATATTTGTATTTTACGTTTTAAAACTTAGTGATATTTTACGTTTACCTATTTTTAAATAAGATACGTACCTACGTAATAACTAGAGAGATAATTATCATATAAAATTTAGATATTATTTAAATTTTATAAACGTAGTAAATACTGATGAAATAAATATCTATGAAATGATGAGGTTTTACGGAAATATGATAATACATTTTACCTAATATTTTAGGAGTAAACTTAAACGTAAACTGTTGAAGGAAGCCTATGTCCAGCAGTGAACTATATGATATGATACTGATATGGTTGGAATAGATGGATTTTAGGAGTTACGTAACTATTAGTAGGTGACGCTACAAACTCCAACTTCAACATGGATGAGAAATAAAATAATAGATATTTTATTAAAATAGAGATGACGCTGTCTTTAATAACTAAGTACTTACTGCAATTTCATTTACGTACTTTGGATAATAGATGGACATTCAATTTATTTTAATAAAACACGAACTAATATTTATTTTTTTTATTTTATTATTGTTACGATCTTATCGAGAGTTTCAGGCTAGATACAGGCATCAGTCGTACAACTGCATGTCTGATTTATACACATACTAATAATAAATTACTTAGCTATTTTTTATGAGATTTACATAGGACCAATTTGGAAGTAAGTATAAGGAAATGACAGAGTTTTGAAGTAACAAACATAAGAAAAAATACAACTGCATTGAGAAACACTTCCACGTTTTGGAGTCGGATTAAAAGGTTACATACTTACTTAAAAACAATACAAACTCTACTTTAAAAATACTTATACATTAGTTAGATAAATGTTTCTCTGACCATCATGACCGAATGAATAGGTATGCAGATATTCAATGTGCTTTATTACAAAGGCTTAAGGTGTACGGGGGTTCAAAGCCGCTGTATTTTAAACCAATGAGGCTCATGTTCCTCTGTCACTGTGATAAAGAGAAGGATACATTAACTGTACTAGACGTCTGTATTCAGTTATATTATTATCTTCCTTATTTGATACTTTACTTCCGGATTTTTTTTGTGATAGAAAGCTATTGTGTGCAG
The DNA here is from genome assembly GCA_905475405.1 of Schrankia costaestrigalis. NCBI lineage: Eukaryota > Metazoa > Arthropoda > Insecta > Lepidoptera > Erebidae > Schrankia > Schrankia costaestrigalis. The sequence continues at coordinate 12,631,793 of FR997838.1, forward strand.
AGATAACATCAAGCCTATTTACTCTGTCTAATATTTCAACAAGATAGTTTGAAGCAATCATTAGATCTTCTCTTAGAGAGTTCACGGTATTATGAATTTCTACCAATCCATCTATCTTTGTATTGATTATATCAAATTTAGTGTTTATGAAGTTACGTGCTGTTTGTGTTTTGTCAACTTCTTCTGTGATTTTACCTCCTATAGCCATAGTAAGATCTTTTAGTTTAACTTGAAAGGTACTGTTCTCCTTTTCCTTTTCTTTTTCCTTTTTCTTACGTTCGCCTGTGTTTGTTGATAGAGTTCTGTATTTATATCCTGAGCTTCGTGATGTGTAGCAGCTTTTGTGAAATGACATGTTTCGGTGGTAGGTATTATTTTATTTTGATTTTTGTTTGTTAATTTTTATTTACATGCCGGCTATTGATATTTTCATTGTATTGTTGCAATTAAATTATTGCCTATTGTCAATTTTTGTAGTTTATGTCATAATTTATCATAGAGAAACGTCATTTTTTATAGTAAGTAGGTAGGTATATAACAATTATTTAAATAATTTAATAAAATCAATTTTCATACTTTAATTTAGTTTCCTATTAAATTTATTAACTTAGCTGATTTAATAATTTAAAAAAAAATTAAAACAATATTTTTGTTATCATATTGTGCTAGTTGTGTTTACTGCCATCTAGTGGTAACTTATAAAACTTGCAACCAGCTTAAGTGTTGTTCGGGTAGAGCGAGTCGCGGGTAGAGTCGCGTATCATTTGCCACGTATTTCAAAGCTTGATCGGTAGATGGCAGATGAGGTATCATTTTTAATTTTATTAAGTTAAGTCTAAAGTTATAGGCGATGTTAGGCGTCTTCGCGCCAAAATAAATTAAATACATATATAGTTTTTTTATCGTCTTTATTTCATGGTAATACTTAAATTGAAAAAATAATTACTTACATATCCTTTTCCTTTATATTAAAATATTTCTAATTAAAACTACTAAGCGTGACATTCTGCATTCGATGTTTAATCATCATCATAATCACAATTAACTCCATCATCTAATAAACTGCTTCGGTGGTATAGTGCTGCGTATGCTGAGTGCCGCAGTGGTCGTGCGGTCGAATCCCTTATCCCATGAAACTTAGTAATTTGGTTGATTAACAATCTATTGCTTTGAGCCTTGATGCTCATTGTATCTGTTTTTTGCATAGCACAATTAGTTTGAATAAAGTCACTCATAAAAAACTCATGACTTTTTCTTATTCTGGTGCCTTAATACCCAGTATAGGTTAGGTGGCGGTACCAGTCCATTCCCTGATATTACGCACTGAGGTAACTACGTTTCTTACCACTGTTCGTCGTTACTAAAATTATAACAAACGCTCCAATTTGTCGACATCTAATGAAAGAAAATAACTATTTAATTACAACTAGACGTTAATGTAATTCTAATGAGTAAGGTAAGTAATAATTCTTTAAAACACATCAAGCAACAATAGATTTACAAAAAATAATACTCTCGTTTCAAAAGAGGAGTATTTGTTAAAAAAAATGGGTGTATAAGTTTAGTAATGTGGCATTTTAAATCGAGTAAACAATGAAACGGTCATTCTGAATACGATCTATTCACACACAAACCACTTGAACGATTTATAAAAAAAATGGTCAAAAACAATAATTTGGTTTAGTTTCAATTTTAACAATGGATGCGAAACTTACTAAGATTTTTTTCTGGGCCTTTGTATGCCAAACAAAAGGACTCCAACAGGTTGGGACTGTATTATTTTGTGATAAATTTATTTTTGATGAAGTGCAAAAGTCGGTGTTGGTCTTTTGACAGTATTTCGGTAAATTTGGGCACAATGTGAACACAATCGTCCGTGAAGGGTATATCACACATGGGCCCAATATGTCCATTGTGCTCTGTAAACTACATTATGGCATGACAGTATGGGAATCTGTTCTTACATGTTTTTTTATTAGAAAACGTTTTGGAGTTCACATGGACCATGATTTGTCTGAAATTGTTGTGGTACAGTCAGCATCATAAAGATTGCAGCTGTTAAAATCCTCAAAACAATGTCAACAGTAAGAATTTATCTTTATTTCAGCAAACAATTGGTAATTTTTATTGAAACAGTTTTGATGATTTTAACAGCTGGAATCTATATAATGGTGACTGTACTGTGCTCTATGCAGTGTATTCTAGAGGAACAAAAAGCTTCCATGCAGTATTTACTAGATTGCAGAAGAATAAATGCTGGCAAACTCCAGTTTTTAAGTCATACGTTTATTACTAAAATTGTTTTAAGAAGACAGGCAAAAAACTCAAGCATGAGTGCAGCAACTACTTTGTATCCGTAAATGGTCTTCAAGATAAAAAGATGACAGAAAACAGCATAGAGCTAATAAGGGTTAGAAATACAGCCTTTAAGCCAGAAAGTTTTAACTTAACTAAACGAAACACACTACAATACAATACAGTAACTGTAGGGCTTTATTGACACGGTCAAGGTTGACTTTTAGTGTTAAAGACGACCAGCTTAGTTCTTAAATACGACGATGTTTTAATAGTAGAATTTAAGATTTGTTTATGTACTGTTTTGCTGTCTCGTCACGTCAGTCATTTATGGCACATTCGCATTGTTTTACTATTATTACTTGCAGGCAGAGTAACCTGTTACGAAAGTCACTACAATGGGTCTACCCACTTTTTTAAGTATAAATAGTATATGGTAGTAGTTTTTTTTTAGTATTATAACACTACGCAAAAGGTAATAGAAAAAGCTATGTTTGGTGTTTCAAATAAGCTATATCTCTTAGCGGGTATGAAGCGCTATATTTAAGAAAGGAAACTTACAAAAAAAACGAATAGGATCTGTGCACTATGTCTCTTATAATTTATCATAACTACTTCTAATCATTACTAGAACAATATACTCGACGCCCCAGTAACAGAGATCTAATTGCCTAATGTTGGTTTCTTTACAACACTGTAGTATTGAATTTACCTGTTTGTATGAAAAAGGTATAGATGCTGGACATCAAAGGAATGCAAAGTGCTTAGTTCGCACCAACATCTTTTGAAGTAGTCGGTACCTAAGCCTGGACATGTTACTAGTTACGTTATATTATCATAACAGCCCATTAATGTCCCACTGCAGGGACGGGCCTCCTCCCGTGACGAAGGTATACTTAGTCTACTAATACCACGCTGGCCAGACGGATTGATAAAGGGTTTAATTTCAAATTTTCCTTCTTTCTATGTTAAGGTAATATTCACAGATAGTTGGTTTCTACGACACCCATGGGATGAGATGGGGTGGTGATGGTGACATATTGTATCCTTACTCCGTCACCACACGGACAATTACGTTATATACTATTAGGGATATTACTAGAGAAGGTCCTGACTGTTTTTAAGAATACAGACATAGTCGTAATCATGATTCAGACATTCCCGTTTTCTCTACCGCCGTATAAAAAAAACAATAGAGTCGCTAGATGGCGTCACTCATTCGTAACCATACCTTGTAATACGTGCACACAATAAGTACCAATTTTAACTGTTCGATACCAATTATACGTAGCTATTGGTAGGGCACTCCCAGTCAGCGTGTAACATGTATTGTTAACAAAATTTAACGGACCGACGATTCTGCCAGGTACCTTTCGGGACTTGAAACCTTCTTACAGCCAAACACCAAAGTTCTCAAGCCACTTCATCTTTTATACTCAATACAATAAGTTGCTCATTATTCCAAAACTAAGCGCCACCTATATTGACATTTTTTTTTGTTTTTTTTTGCTCGTAACGTAGTTTCGTAGTATTAATAAATACTCTACAGGTTGTCGAGACGCCAGTTTGCAGGTAAACATTTTTTTGTGGGTCTTTCCCGACTCTCCGAAGTTAGAATTGGGCGTCAGGTAACTAAGTATTAAATGATTGATATGCGTAAAGTTAGTTAAAAAAACGTGTTGGTATTTATCTAGCTATTTTATCCTACGACCGATGTCATTGTCATATACATTTTAATTATTATATTTTACTTTATATATAATTATTTATTAAAAAATAGCTAAGTACTTTAAAAATATCTAAAACAAATGACGACACGTTATACTTTACTCGTATAGGTACACATTGTTACACATAGTCAATAATTATTCTGTGTAAAAAAAGAGCCTCCTGTTCTTTGCCACATTCTTCTCAGAGGTCCACTATACTTACATGCAAAAGTGGTGGTAACTTAACAGATATTTCTCCATTAAGCTATTACAAGAATCAAACTTAAACTTAAATATTATTTACTTATTGCTGTCCGTATGTATAGGTAAGTACAAGGTGGTAACAATACATACATAAGTAGATCAAATATGGACCCTGTCGGGCACGGGAAAGTATAATAAGGTAAAAGAAAGAGGGAAGCTAGGAGTGTTACAATTATTACCTTCTATCATAAACCCATTACATTGTATTTTCACTTCAATTACAAATTATGGCTACTTATAATTGTAATGAATGAGTGTTTGTTCGTATCTTATTTTAAATTAAATTACGATTGTAGTTATTATGCACAACAAAAGTGTACTTAATATTTATAATAACTCTTCATATTGTAATTTCATGACATGAAAGTATGGATGTGGTGTGGGCAACGACAACTGACATTACAAGTGTAATGTCATGTTAGTGATATAATACTACATTTAAAAATATATACAGGGAAAACTTTAGATAAGTATACAACAGAAACAGAAGCCTCATTATATAAATATGCACCATAAATTCAATACTAATAAAAAGGAATAATTTTGTAAGAATATTGATTAAATTCGTAGATAAAAATATCAGATGATAATTATTAATCATAACTGTAATATTAATATTATGTAATATTAATCATATGTAATATTAATCATAACTGAAAACTATAGTAAAATTATTATTATAAACATTAAATATAAACGGGATATTAACGCGGCTATAATATACGGGACGGTTTTTAAACGGGACATTAATGCTAACCTTTACTTTGCTTGACGTTTCATCACAGGGCCACAGGTTATACTGAGACCATTTCAAACAAAAAAAAAGTAAATATCATACCGTGTTAATATCTTAAATATATTTATTTATTAAATTGATATTTATACATATTTGACATTTTTTTTTATTAGGGACGGTGTTCAAAGGTCTTACGATAACAATATTGAATTTCTTTTTTTTTATTGTCTGTTTTTCATGTAATCGTTTTGTTTCTTTTTTTAATGTCCTGTCCAATAAAAATAAGTGAGTATTGATTACGTTTCAAGGTTAGGGAATTCAAGATGCACATTCCTGAACGGCTTGCCTACGTCAGGCTCTACTAAACATTCCAAGAAAGTAATTCGACACCACTTTGTCTGAGTATAAAAAAAAAATGTAAATAATGTTGACGGTGCACCCATGGAGTCAACTTTTTGTGATGCACGCTCTTGTGTTGCCAGAGCTTGGGTTATTAACTCCACCAATTATTACATGCCATTCTATTTTGTTCCTAAATTGGTTGTCTTTATATTTATTTCTTTTTCAAGTTTAGTAATGTTAAAAAAATATTATTTAACTTTAATTTCTTTTAAAATGGTATTTGTTTGAGAAAACTAGTACATTAATCATATTTACAAAGATTAAGGTTTGCCAATTATGAAATACCTACTTACTACGCTCGACCATGCTTTTTAAATTGTCTCTACATCACAACTACTATGTAGTTTGTTTCTCCAATCAATGTGCTGATTTTTTAGCATGTAAGTTGGTTTATTTGCCCTATAAAACTCTAAAAATAATTGAAATTTTGTGAAGGGTAAGCAAGCAAAGCCAGATTAAAAGCGTGTACATTATCATGCACCATCATACCTTTGTGTTTGTAATCAACAAAATGAATCAAATTAAAATTCAAATGGGAAATGACTCACGTAATTGAATGTATTTGAATACTGAAACTGCATTTTAAGAAGAAATATTAAATGACAATTTGGTTTCGAACCTTTATTTTATTTATATTAGGACTACAAACATACAAGGAAAATATTTACTGCAGCAACATTTCGTCTGTGTTGATCGGTTTTATTGGCGTCTGTGCTCGGGGGCCACGTACACCCATAAAAAGTCTTTTTTATATTTTTTACTCAATATCTACATTGTCCGACACTAGACTCCAAGATTAAAACGACGCCATGTAACTAATCAAAGAAATTAGAACGCATATGTTAAATTTCTACGGCGTCAGTTGTAAAAAAATCTCAATTAATCTCTTTGCTTGTACACAGTAAAATACAACGCCTTCTTCGGTGTTTACTTGTAACTTGTCTGATGTACGGTTAAGTACCTAAAGTTAAGTACCTACACATAGTTATTTGCTTAAGAAAAAAAACTATCTACGACCTTTTATTATGGTCTTTTTATACGAAGTAAACTATATTAATGACATAAATCTCGATAAATAGACATCTCTATACCCCAACAACATGTGAATTTAGAAAAAATACAAGTCTATTTTTCTTTTGTTTACAATTTGAAAGGGCTTCGATAAGTGCTAAAAGGTTTTTCACTCTATTAAGTATCATGTAAGTGTCGAGTCTATGCTTCATCGACGGGTAAACAATAGCGTCAGATCGCCTCCACGGCGCCATCGCTATTACTTCACATCAATGGGAACATCTTCTTCAGATAAACGAACATAAAATGTGCATAATTCAAAGTGTTTATATTGTTTATGTGTGCGTGCTGCCAAGATTCAAGTATTCATTGCGAGATAAAACGTTAAGTAGATATAGAGTATTCCGGCAGTCGGCGGAGCATTCAGCCGCTCTGTGTCGTCGACAATGCACGATGTTAATTCCTGCCGTAAAAGCTCTAATTGGTCGTTTTTCACCGGCGAGGAGGACGGCCGAACGCGAGCAAAAAGTGGAGCCGTCGCGGAATGCGCCCAGTTGAATAACCAGCCGTCTGTACGACGACGTTACTAGTTATAAACAAAGACAGTGTTGCGTAAAAATACGCTATCCCGAGCGTACCATATCGACGTGATTTATTTTACGTGCCATTCGGATCTTAGCCCGCGCTACAGAGTGCGCACTTTCAACTCAACACTGGGATGGGATTATTTACGTTGACGATCGTTTATTTTTTTTCTCAGATAACCGGAGCTGCGCCAAGAATGTCGAAATCATTCAGGCCAGTAAGTGGGCAGAGGAATTCGCCATTCATATTGTCGGTGCTTTTAGTATAACAACATTTATTTTAGAATTATATAGTAATTATAAATATATAGAAATATATGTTTAATAGTAATATTGGAAAATAGATTATTGTATAAGATAAAATTAGAACCAAGATTAATATGTTGTGAAACAGGTCTTGCCAACTATACATTATTGGTTAGATCATTAAAATCGTGTTTTGGGTTTTACGTTAAGAAATAAACAACTTAGCTACAAATAACACCGGAAACTAGACATTTTTTCTCGTCGTTATAATTTTAGATACATACCTAACGTTAGATAATGTACGAAGTTTGGATATTTTAGTTGGCAGTAGTCAAGTCAAGTCTTTGTGATCCAGATACACAATGCTATGCGTTCAATTATTTATTATTATTGAGACGATATAGATGAGACTGTCACTAGAAATACTTAAACCTTATAAAATCCCTATATACGGCCATACGGCCGGTATTGCCTCCTCACTTAAATATACGAAATATAGGTATAAGAACGGCGCACGACCATTCCCGAACAGGGCTGACCCGCGTTGCCGTGCGAAACGAAGTTAGGCGAGCGTGCACGATAACTTCCGAAACGAGTTTCAGTTTCGGCCATAGTTTCAAGTTGAAAAATTGGTTGAAACTTTCAACCAATTTTCGGCCGAAACCGAAACTGCTGCCGAAACTTGATTTTTAGCCGAAACTCGGCCGAAACCGAAAATTTCGGTCAGACAATAAGGAAAACATGTCCCACAAATGTCACGGGTTGGAATCAAACAGCTTAATCAAATCTCTTCCAGATAATTTTACCTTATGGTGTTTTATGACACACTTGGTTTGAAATGGAATGACCCACGTTCTATTCTTAGTCACTACACTACACGAACATACCTAACTAATGTATTAAATAGACATGATGCTACATTGTTACTTTATATTTCCTCGTTGATATTGTGTAACAGGAATTCCCAGAACTTTTATTGTAAGCATACAGTATTTATACAAACAAATAAATTTAATATAAAATGTAGCTTATTGCCTTGAAGCTGAAAATGCTTCACTTGAATGTGAATTAGACCTTTAGCAAACCTCCGTAGCAAACTAATACTGTAATAATTTCGCCACAAAGTTATACCTATGTGATATTGGATCGGTAATGGCTAATAGAAGAAGAAGTCAAGTCGATATTTATATTTTCTATTATCATCATCATAACAGCCCATTAATGTCCCACTGCAGGAACGGGCCTCCTCCCGTGACGGATTTTCGAACCTATATTATATAATGTAATAATCTAAAACATTTACTCATCAATAGATAATTAATATATAATTTGATCGCACACATCTTTAAGCAAGTTCCATTGATATATAGAGACTTGTACTAAAATAGTACAGATAGTTCTATCATTAGTGAGTAAGTGGGTATTGTTCAATGTTTGTAGTACAAATACTGCGTGATATTGTTAGGCTGGCTGTACATCTGACAATGTAATATTGTGCAATATTTTAATTGCAATAAACTTGTAAAAAAGGCTTTTTGTAAATTTTCGTAGAGTATTTTTTATTATTTGTAACTGACTTAAATTAAAAAAAAATGCATTAAGGTGTTTTCAAAAATACATATTTAATGTATGTGTCGACTAAAACATTAAGTTGTCTAGTTCTGGCTCTACTTAGTTTGGGATTTGGCGTTGTGTGAATGTATTACAATATTATATATTATTATATTATTATCTGATAAAAGATATGGGCAATGGACAGTGGATGAGGGAGGACACATAACGAGACATTAGAAGGAGGCTAACGTCCAGCATTAGTCGTCATTAGGTTGAGATGATGATGATTATATTTAGATCTGACGTTAATATTTAGTCATTTACTAAAATAGACATTTATACAGTAGTAGCTTTATACAATAAGTATTGAATGTATACGGCGAGCCTAACGTATTCTGGCGAGCGCGGGTGCGGCGCACGCGCATACTCACAGGTCATTATCCTTAGCCTCTCCTGCGCCCATAGTAGCTACACATATTGTAGTATTTACGCTCTCCATGCCCAATGCCCGACTACAACTCACCACACAATGCTGTGTTTACAACTTATTCGATTAAATCATTCGAGCTTAACGTACTTGGAATTGATTATACACCATGTACTTATTCGATTCTTTTGTTAAACAATTGTATTATATACTTTTTTGTTTATGGACTTTTAGGTTATAAGTGCTGTTGTATGGTCAGAACAGCCAGTGCTTTATGTTAATTTATTTTCAATATGCTCTTCACGACAAATTGCTATACCATCTAGGTGATCTTGCCAGGTCATCTTATACTTTATGTGATAATATATAAAAGTAATTAAAATAAGTAATTTTATTAACTCAGGAAATCACTTAACGATATTTATTTAAATTCATTATTTTGAGTGGCAGAAGTACGTGGTGGTGGGATTTTTTAAATCTTTATCTAGTTCCTGTTATTTTCTTTGTTTTGTATTTTCGTGACTAAGACCTCTGTGGCGAAGTGACGTAAGACTATGGCTGCTACACAGAGGCTGTGTTCAACATCTGCTTAGTTTGGGAGTAGAAGGCGCTGTGTGTGAATAAGTGATGGGTATTATTATTATATTATATTTTATCCGCTTGGTGATTGAAGAATACAATATGTCACCAGCCCATCTCATGCCATGGGTGTCGTAAGAACCGACTAAGGGACTATCCGTGAATATTATTTTTACCAAATAAAAAGAAGGAAAACTTGACATTAAACCCTATACCAATCCGTCTGGCCAGCGTGATATTAGTAGGCCAAGTATCCCTCCATCGTGGGAGGAGGCCCGTCCCTGCAGTGGAACATTATTGGGCTGTTATGATGATATTTTATCTGTTTGTTTATTAATACTGTGTAAGCTACACAAATCAGTGTCCACCTGGTGATTAGAAGTAAAACGCGTCATCATCACTCCTTCTCTTCTGTTCAAATGAGATAATCAGCAGTTAATAGTTTGTTAAAATAAGTAAACTTGGCTTAAAATCTGATAGAAAATCGTCTGGCCATCGTAGTTCTGTGTGCCAAGTTACCATCAATAAAGGGAATAGACCCTGCCTACAGTATGTTGTTAATTGATTATTTGATATAAAACTACAGGTCACCAACCATATTTATTGTATTAATTATAATAAAATATAAATTAGCTTGTTAATTGGTAATTTAAAGATAAAAGTTTGTTCCCCTGATATCTTACATTCATTATTGAAATGAACTGATTTAAAGCCAATAATACACTTGCTACAATGTCCAGCAATAGTCCAGCGAAGTCAGGCGTTTCGCTTGTCATGTGTAGACGCTAGACTCTAGCAACATCGCATAACTATGTCCTTAGTAAAGGCAAATGTAGCAATTTGCGAATCATGTGCTGGGTAGCTGGGACAACATTCAGGCTGAGAACAAATATACCTATAAGGATTGTAGAAATAAAAATTGATCTGCCTGGGGTTTGAGCTGGTGACATAATGCATTTATACAGCTTAGCGTGGAAAGTTTTGAAGTGTTTTGATAGTATTTTTTAATTATTTGAACGACTTACATCCGGGTCGTCGTCAAATCGACAAATATCGAAAGTCTGGTAAAATCGCATTTTTTTGGCGCGATGTCGCTATCGTAAACAAGAAAACACAATAAGTCACGAAACATTTGCTAGTGTATCTCTGCCTTAAAACGGACAGATGGTAACTGCCATTATTGTAAAGTTATTTTTAAAATTAATTACGCATTGTATGTCTGTGAATTGTTCCATTTTGTTAAATCTTGATGAACTTATAAAAAGGTTACCTACTTCTTTATACGTAAAAGTTTTAAATACATGGTATCACAACTGTCACACACACACTAAAAACAGTAAAACTAACTAAAGGAATAATCAATACAAAAATGTGGTATAATTTCCTTCTAGGCACTTCCTTCCAATAGAACATTAATGGATTGTTATGCCCGAATCTTAATCCACTTCTATGCAATAGTGAGTTAACATTACTGTACTATATACTATAATATTAAAGGGGTCTGTAGCCTTGGACAAGAGTAAAGTAAATGAGCCTATATCCATAGCAGTAGCCCGTGTAGGAGACTACATCTATTTCAAACAAAACGGTTTGCGCGTCTTGTCACCATGCCCAAAAAAAAAACAAAAATATCATCTACTGCCACACAAAATTTCATTTAAATTAGTCAAGCCCTTTAAGTCTAAAGAAGACAAGACAAACATACTCTTCTATAATATTATTACTACACGGATATTGTGATCGCATAGTACTAAGAGTAAGTCTTGTCGGATCAGTGTTTGCGCACAGTGAACAACATGACAAGTGCAATGACCCCTACAACCTGCGTTGTGCCCACAGAAATCTAAATAAAAGGAGAAATGGTATGACGGGGTTTTCTTGTCAAAGCAATATGATTAGAACGATTATATAGCTAAAAATGGCTGTCACCTAGGTTTAGCTGTGTTTTGACAACGACCGGGATAACATATAAAATGCCGAGTTGTTCAGTGGTTGCCTGTAAAAATAAGAGCAATAAAAAAAACTTTATTAATAATGGAATCACTTACCATATCTTAGTACATGTATTTTATTGTATTTACCTCTAAAATCATGAAAAAATAATTTTCGATGTCCTCACTATGTTATTTTCATATTCGGATAATTAAGTACTATAATATTTTTGTAACATATACATTGCTTCTCTAATGTTGTGTAAACTAGTCATTCAATGAATATATGAAGCAATGAACTATTCGCTCAACGATATTACGTATGACAAGTGGTTGCTAACCGTGATCGCTCTAACAACCAAACGATAGTGACGACCCGTTCATGACTACGACTATCTATCGTTTTCGATAAAAAGTCGTGTATTGAAGGAATTTTAAATTGTAAAAGTTTTATTAAGTTAAATGAAAAAAATATTTTTTTTAAATGTTAATTTATGTAATTTCAATATAAGTATTACAATGTTGAAATAATATCCTAAATCAAAGGTGGCGTAAGTACTCTAGAACATAAAGGTTTAAAATGATCATTAGAGTTGTTTTAAAAGTTTTTTTAAAAGCTCATACATTTATTAGCACACACAGCTTTTCGTCAAAAGTCGTGGTTTAAAGTCGGCTAGGCTTTACCGACTGTGGCTAAATTATCGCTAGCTCTCCCTCACTGGTGCGTTAATTTTGTATGACAACAGTCAAAATGTTACAAACTGCTGCGACAATAAGGACGCAAAAGAAGTATGACGCTTGAGTTCCTTCAACCTGCGATATTACGACATCAGTTCACGGATTAATTTGTTTCACGACATGTACGATCTTATACACACTGTCGTGAATATTATTTTACAAAAGTATTGTACAATTATATATTATTACATTATACATATTTATATAAAAGTAATTATTATTTATATTTATAAGTAAGTATTTATTTTTAAATAAAATAAGTGTAAGTCTTGTCTATCGATATATTTTATTAATCATCTATCGATAAGGTCAACGCCTAGCATAAATGTAATTTTTTTACATGTAGTAGTTTTAAATTGTAGTAGTTCTTCTATCTAAATTTATTTTAGTTTGTTTTATTTGTTTAAATATAGTAGCGCTGATTGGTTCGCTGTGACACCGTGTAAGGGAGATATTTCAAGGAGAAACGAGACAGAGTAATTGCGTTCATTGATAATCTAGATGTAACTGAGAACAGTACTCTATTCGTATATTCTATTGCTGTGTGTGTTAAAAAAACTGGCGACATTAGGTTTCCATACAAAATGACAATCAGGGCACATCTCCTTTTTTCAGATATCTGTGGTTGTGCCAATTAATTCGACAATATACACTTATACGTAACAAATTATCTACTAATGATTATTATTTTGAAACGAAAATAACTACAAAAAGGTGTTTTATTTGGTACATCTATATTTGGGAATGTCATCAGGTAAGTCTTTTTGTGATTAAACTAATTAAAAAAAATCTTGGATTTGGATGACATTGTAAAACCTTGTAGTTTTGATCCGTTACTAAACATACATCAGGCACAATCATCTCAGTCAAAAGACGTCTACAGCGGGACACAGAAATCATTCTAACGCCTCTACCTTCCGCTTTCCTCAGGCATCAGCTCCTGCAATTGTTACCAAATCGTCAGTCTACCTACCCTACAGTCATCATAATAGCCCATTAATGTCCCACTGCAAAGCCAGGCCTCATCCCGTGACGGGGGAAAACTTGGCCTACTAATACCACGCTGGTCAGACGGATTGGTATACTTAGGGTTTAATTTCAAGTTTTCCTTCATTTTTATTTCGTCAAGATAATATTCACCCATAGTCACTTAATCGGTTTTTACGACACCCATGGGACGAGATGAGGAGGTGACATATTGCATTCTTACTCCATCACCACACGGATACCCCACAGTATGTAGTTTTAATTCATCGCTACTTGATTAAATGCTACTTAAATTAATTGTACAGTATATTTTAAAGAAAGATGTCATGGTATCATTAATCAATCAACTAGCCTATTGCAGTCCATGGCTGGACATAGGCCTCTCCCAATATGCGCCGCAGAACTCGGTCCTATATATGTATTGTCCATGGTATCATAGCTGCTGATTCTAAGGTAGACTCATCTCAACCATTATACTAAAAAATGATAAGGAAATGTAGTTACACGAAATAAGCTAATGTTGTTCAGTGATCTCAAAGATAGCAGATTGGAGGTGAGAGACCGGGGGTCAAGCTCATTAATTTGTAAAAAACAAAAATATTTGCTAATGTTAATATAATTCTCTGTGTCATTGCGCTAATAAACTGTTTGGAAACAACCAAACAGAGAAAATGTTTGTGTGCATGAACATGAATATTTATAGTAGGTATACTTAATCTTTTTCCGTGTGAAGACGGATTTAAAACACAAAATTAACGACTCTATAGGCCGACCGTTTATCTCAGTCCCCGCCTGCGGTATGAAAGGGACGAGGGAGCGGGGTAGCGGTGTCTGTTATGGTAGCGTACACAAGAGCTATATTATCGAGTTAGTTACTAGCCAAATAAAATAAATTTTTACAAAAAAAACCGACTTCAAAGACAAAAATTGCACTAAAAAGTAAAAAATAATAAGTTGTATTTTGGTTTTGCAACATTAAATCAGACATTATTTTTACTTAATTATAATCTAAAGAATAGGTTCTTTTAATTATTGTAACAAGTATTGTTAAGGATATTTCTTGAAGAGCCTACAAATGTTATTTATTTGTAGATTCTTTAAAATATAATCAAATTATTACAAATAATGTAATATTATTGTTATTTTTGGAGTCGGTGTCAGCCACGATAGTTATATTCTATTATTTATTCCTGACTATAAATTTAAAAAAATATGATGTCGTGTTATACACTGACTAAAGACTAAGATGAGAAATAAGTACTACGAATCAAAGACAATTAGGTACTTAAAATTCGCATGCGAAAATGAAACGGCCATGTTTGTTTTAAATAAAATATTTATCAAATTAAAAACCATTTAAAGTGATCAGAATGTGTTAGACAAAACTCTATTGCCTTTTCTAACGACTTTGTAGACAAGATTTTGCATTATTGATCCTATTCTCGAATTACGATTTTTTTCAATTGACGGTGCCGGTTAGCCCTCTAAACGCCCATAAGTTATGGAAAGCTTTAATCAGTTACTAAATAGGTATATTTAAACGTGACACAGGTATTTTAAAATATATTTATTTAAATATGATAAAAATAGTTATTTAATATTGTTTAATTTTTAAACCAATCCATAAACAATCAACAACTTTATGTCATAATGTCGAAGTCATATAATAATATAATCTGTAATTCATGGCCGCCATTCCATTAGCTTATGTATTATCGTATCTCGTTGGCTGACACCGACTCCAAAAATAACAATAATATTACATAATTTGTAATAATTTGATTGTTTTTTAAAGAATCTACAAATATTTTGAATAAGAATGTTTTGAAAAAAATAACATTTAGTTACTTAAATAAGTTTTGTTTAATTTGTGTAGTTTTAAAATATTATATTGCTATAATTTGCATATCCGATGTTGATAGACTGTTGAGACTATACCCTTTCCACTATATTTAACAACATTTGACAGGTTGACGTTAGTGACGTTCAGCAGTATCTCGAATGTAATGTCATTCGATTGTAAGCGATTTCGCGATTTTTCAAATTACTTTTTTTTACGCATTTGGATCCTAACATCAACTTACATTATCATTTTATTACTGTTTCTTTCTTTATCTATGTTAAGAGAATTAGCCTATAGCCTAAAATGATAAAATTATAGTTAGGTACCTTAGGTATTATTTAAAATATATAATTTAACGTGACACATTCGCGGGTTATAGTTAATCTAAAGTATCATATTACATTTTATAAACGTATTATGAAGAGTTCAGGTTTATTCATAGTATTTATTTCTACCGATTATTTGTAATTTGTTTCATAATGGTGGTAATCGTTATGAGTGTCCATCACTAAGTAACCATGGTAACTGAAAAAAACATGGGTAGGTCCATGAAATACAATATTATTTGTTTGAAAAATAAGCAGAAGTATTACGAAACTTCATGGACGTGAACTGTCAAAAAGATAAACATATTAATTTGTAAGAATCATTCTTAAAAAATATTTACAGATAATAAGAACAATAATAATAAGAGTTTTTTTTATTTTTACAGTGATGCTACCATAACGGACACCTAGTCAGTATGTCAGTATGACACTAGTGCGGTATGCTAGTCCGTCTTCTATACAATTTACAAATGTCAAAGATGGTGGCGTCATCTTGCAACTAGAACTCGTACTTTCTTAGAGAAAATATGCAATCTAAATTATTACACAATTTAAAGCCTGACCAGAAAAATAAAAAAACCTCTCCAGGTATTTCGATTGGTTTAGGGTATAATTTCAATTTTTCCTTCTTGTTATTTTATAAAAATAAGCTAGCTAAAAATTAGAGCTGTGTTGTGATGTGATGTAGTTCGGGTCACAGTGTCTAGATGGCGCCGTTTTGCCAAAAAATCAAGAGATAGCACTCTCCTTTGTCCTCGCCCCCCGCGCACCCCTATTACCGCAGGCGGGGTCTGAGTTAAACGGTCTGCCTATATCTCTCTCTGTACCCGACTAAAAGACTTCCGACGCATTTATTTATCTCTTCGAAACAGAAAAATAAACTTAACACAAAATCCTATACTAATCTGTCTGGCCAACATAGTGCTGTAGTGAGTATAGTTTGTACTGTATATACTGTATTCGTGTTGTACTACAGCATTACCTTGACCAGACAGATTGATATCACCTCATCCCTATAAAGACACATTAAATAATGAACAACGCCTTAAGATTAAATCTATTTTAAGCAAAAATTTTGTGCGGAATTTCCTTTAAACCAGTTTATAAGTTCTGAGTAGAGGGGCGGTGCTTACGACTCGCGTTGTAACTACCGAGTTACACTCTCAGCCAAGCTTCGTACCGTAGAGTAATAATTGTCAGTAGTAATATGTTTATTAGCGGTTAAGCTTCATCATTTCGCACTACACTCATTATGAACGCTATATTAAGAACAGTCTGGCTGTTCATCGCGTGGAACGCAACATTTCTACGATACTATTAATGTAAATGTGCGTTTAATATTGTGGGATGTTAAATAAATATTAAACTTATGCTTTAAGTTTTGATTAAATGTTGATTTTATGCGAGTTTTTTTTTATTTTTCATCGGCTTCGAAAAGACGAGGCCCTCAATTCGTTTTTACCTTAAAAACACAAGTCTATATTTTAACACAGCACGGATTATATACTGAATCAAACAACTGTATACGAAATAAATAATAGTACATAAATATTAAATTACTAAATTACATAAACATAACAAAACTGTGACGTAAGAGCTATAAATCTTAATGCTAGTGAACCTACCTACTCATGTTTACCTAGGCTATTAGGCGAGCTAAGTAATTTGTTTGTGGGCAATGACCCCAAACGCAACAGGAAGTAACGGACACCATTGAAACAAATAAGATACATTATTCGCAATCTCTACTTTTGAATGTGCTTTAACATTCTATGACTGTCCCACAGCTATGACAGGCCTACTCCTAGGGTGGACAGAAATTTACTACTGAAATGACTAAATGGCCTACTAATATGGTCAGATAGATAAATGCAAGTGCTATATTTAAAGCTTCTCTTTTGTTTTCATACAGATGATGTCTGCTCACTTTTCCTTAGTCGGTTTCGAGGACTTTTAAAATAAGTTAAAGAGGCTTACTTCGTCTTATGCTTACCGTACTTACGTGGGAAACCGGAATACGACAAAATTATAAATATTGGCACATTTTTCAGTCTAAAAGACATCAAGGCATTTTAAATTTTGTCAAATTTCCTCGTTGTCTCCAATTGTTAAACATTTCTTGACTTTTGTGATGCAATACTGCTTTGGCGCAGCTGACATAACACGGATTGTCACGGATTGCAGATTCAAACTCACGCTGGACTATCCACAAATTATTGTCTAAAGCCTCAATGTTTTTGTGTGCATTAAATTGATGTTTTTAAAAGTCCCACTACAGGGGACAATTCTGTAGTGCGTAACTTACGCGCTAAAACTCAATCATCAAAATAAAGAAAATACAACCGAATTGAGAACCTCCTCCTTTTTTTGAAGTCGGTTAAAAAATAACAAAAATAGCAACATCAGGCGTGTAACAATGATTAATCTGTCTCACTACTTTAAACTGAACCGTTTACATTCAATTTGGTCGAACGCGTTGCACTAATTTGCTCAGTGTTATATGTAGTAGGTACACGTGATAGAATATGTGTGGGCAGAACAAGGAGTACGGTTGTGTGATATGACCCATTAAATGAACAAACACATTTAGCTGCCCGTATTGATATTTGCGCGAAGGTGGCCACTGCCTCAGTAATTGATACGCATCTATATACTACAACGCCAATAAAAAAGTTTTTGTAATACTATATTTTTGCTGTCAAAATTAGGGTTTTAATGGTTTTTTTTTTCAATATTTTCAAATTTATAAACTTATTTATACTCCTGAATCTGGCAACATTTATACTGTTTTCATTACGCAATTAAGTTTGCTTAAACGACATTCAGACTGTACACTCAAATTAAAAAAAAATACTTCCTAGATATTAAAAGGACACTTTTAAATTTGTTCATTGAGTTCTGAGGTAACTTAAAAACATCCAAATTGTTACCCACCTCCTCTTTTATGGTTCCATTAAAGAAAAGAAAACAAAATTGGAAATGGTATAAGTACACTTCCGGTCTATATGATGCCATTTTTAGCACCGGACCTAGTTAAATACACCTAATGCTTTCATCGTTAAAAGTATCATCTTTGCAACTATGACCGCTTAGCATGACATAACATGAGCATAGTAACAAACAAATAAGTATAGTGACTTACATAAAAAAATACACACGCATTTATTCATGAAGAAGTAATCATACCAAGAAAAACATTTTATAGATTTTCTCCTCATTATTCAGAATTAATGTGAATAAAGGAAAACTTTTTTCTTATTTACAACTCTTTGTTTATTTTTACACAAAAAAGTTCTAACATATTTATTAAGTTTTAATTGAACAAAGTAAACTCATAAAGAGGTTGTATAAATATTAATGGTGTGTTTTTATTGTTGGCAACTTTATCGTGAAAGTTGGAGTGATTTGAAGTTGTTCGTTTTGTCCTATGTGTGTTCTCACGGGGATCGCCCGGGGAGGATCGTTGCGTGATAGCGTGTGAGGCTTCGGGACTGCATGGGAATTGTCACGATTTAGAGGGTGTCGAATTTATAATACCTACTATATTTATATCAGCTATAATAAATGGGAAGCAGGTTTTCAATTTGGGTGTATTTAAAAAAAAAATTGTTAACTCAATACAAAAGTCAGTTATTTATTGACCAATGTAAAAAAAATTAAATAAACGCCCAGATAATAGGACCAACAGCCCAACTTGCTCGAAATACGTAGCATGCTCAAGGTGAAGGTTATTTCATCATCACGTAACAAAACAAGCTAAGGATTGCAGACGACAAAAAGAAAAATGACACAAACGCTTGTCGGCACGCTCTGTACTGCTTTTAATACCAGCCAGGCGTTTTCTTTTTAAAATTTCAATGAAAAATCATACGCTTACTCATTACTAATAAAAAGGTTGAATTCCAACTTACCATTATAGATGTGTATTTGCAGAAAATGAATGTATGGAATGCTGCTGTGTAGACTACTTTGTTAGGGGTCTGCGAATGTTTTAATAAAACGAAGGCTTCATTTATATTGTTGTTGGTTTTATATGTCCCTGTCCATGGAAGGGACCACTTCATTTTGAGAGTAAAAACCGAACGAAATTACTAATTAGTAGTTTTGATCGGAGTTTATTTTATTCGTAGTTATAGTTAGAATGACAATGCAAAATGTTTTCTTATTAGGTACAGGATAAGATAATTTTTTTAGAGTATCGAATAATTTTAAAGATCTTTATTATATGCAAGAATTCGTTTATATTTTAGACTTAACTTACTACTACCATGTAAGACTAAGATTTTTACGGGGTTATGTGTTGAGTTTTACTTCTTTTATTACCATAAAAATAATTATCAGGCTCATGGCGTTTTACTTAGCTAGATTTGTTTTACTATTGAGGAAGGAAGAACACGCTAAAACGAACAGGTTCAAATGAGTATGAAATATATTGCAAATATGGTATAAGTATCCTTTATATTACTAACACTAATACTAATAACAGAACTTGATAAATAAAACATTAACACACGACAATGCTAGACTTAATTAAGGAAAGATATAGAAAGGAACATGGCCAAGGAGGACTATCTGTCTCTTTTTTATCCATCAACTAAGTATACGGTTCCGTCTCGACGCGTTACTATAGTTATAGTATATAATCCCTTAGGCCTTTAAAGTTATATTACTAAAAAACGTCCATTCAATCTGAAGTTTATTGAATGAAAACACGACAGGTGTAATACATATTTCATACATTATTGTTTGAAGTTCAAGTTGTAGGCTTTCGTATGAGCGTGTTCGTGGCAGGAATGTGCGTCGTGACCGGTCAGATGGTTGCGCTTCCCACGGGTAAGTCACTAAAAAGACTGATACAAGAAGTCAAAGTTCTGATACTTCACTTTTACAACTATTTGTAAGTTATTTGTAATTTTTTACCAATAAATAAATATTCTATTCTAAAATATTCTATTCTTTTTATACCTGCGATGGAATTTGAAATATACAGTGTGGCTTATTAAAATCGGTCAGTATGGAAAAGTCTAAAATTATAAGTCATACGGAGATTTGTTCTTAGGAACCATGTCACCGATTTTGATAAAAATAAAAACCGCATTCATACATTTGAAAAAGATACTGTACCCAGCTGGGGAATCGAACCCAGTGGTTTTGCAAAAATAAACTTACTTTTTCTGTATTTTATTTAACTTAAGTATGTATTTTATTTATTGAAGTTGTTACTTGGGGAACGAAAATATAAAGATAATAAACACACATTTTTGTTTGTATTTTTCTAAATTATCTAATCACAAGGGTTTTCAAATTATAAGCCTGAGTCTGGTTGTTCTTTGTGCCCGTTATATTGATGTTTGTGAAGTTCCCGCAACACTAAATATGGTCCCAAGTGCGGAAAATCGTTGAGTCAAAAAAAAATAAGAGTAGCGTCATTCACATTCAATGTTTCCTATGCTCTCCTAGACATCACTAAGTCTATAAATTTGAACTTTACTATAACACTCTTTGTATTTATATTAACTTCTGCACCTATACCTGTTTAGTGGCTTAGTATTCTCATAAGAAATATTTTTATTTTCGCCTCTACGACCCATCTCAGCGTACTATCGGTTCATCTTGCTCTGTTTCACCTTTAGTATTAAGTACAGAACTTGAACAATAAAAAGTACTCGCCTAGTTATAGTTAGTAGTATTTACGTTATATCATTTCCTACTTACGTGTGGACTATGTGGAATTACAGAAAGTATTAACCGACTCCATAAAAAGGAGGAATCACTTAATATGAAAAATATTGACTTCTATGATTAACACAACACATTTAAAAATAATAAATGACATTAGGTTTATGATTATACTAAACAAACAAAACAGAAAATAATATCAAGATATTCATTCATTACCGTAGCTAGTATAAAACTCACGTCTTTCCTCGCAATAGTTATGTAAGGCCACACAGCAATGTTTATGTAATAACATTGAATCAATTACGCCGACTATGGTAGATACTACCGCGAAAAGCAAAAACTAATGCGATGCGAATAATTCATTCTGTGTACGTTCAACTTTACATTGAATGCTTTCAAATCGCACAAACAATCGAGTATACCCATCGAATTCCTTTTTCAAATATTTCTTTTTCTCATTTCGCCATTTCCTTTTCTGGCTTAGTGCCACATGTTTTATTGATGGCCAGTTCATTGATATTGCTGGCTCGTTCAGTTGGTGGGTGAGTGGCCACTTATTTGTACCATAAAAGGCCTAGCCTTGGCCATATGGGGAAGCCGTCACACAGCGAATGCATTCATGCGCGCGCTCGTATCAGATCGACGGGTTACAAAACAAAGTGACGGCTGAATTTGTTATACAGATTATATCTACGTGATTCTACGTACTATTGTTTATACGATCTACGGGTATTTTATATAATTGGTTTGATGTTGTTTTTATCTTTTTTAAATAGCAAAAAAGGTAAGTGGAAGTGTAGTAGGCATTGAGAATGTGAGAAGAAGCGGTAAGATTAAAATGTTAAAATAGGAAAACCCAACGCAACGTTTTTTGCCATTCTTGTGGACAGGTTTTAAATGAAAGGTGCATTTCGACCAAAGATGGAAGCAGGCTGATTCTAATATAACTATACTGCGCATGACTACTGTGTAGTGTGTACTACACTGTAGTCATGCACGAGGTCTTCGATTCTAATCTCGTGAAAGGAAATTGATTGATTTCCATGCAAAACATATTTTTGTGTAGGTTTCTATAAATAGCGGTATTGTATTCCTTACCTACCTTAATGCCTGATTAGTAGCAATCTCCAAGGATTAACTATCCTATCTCGCTTCTAAAAATACATAATAAACATAGGAACGACTAAATTGGACCCTAATACACTGAGCATAAATTTACGTACACAGAGGATTTAAGTAAATATTATTTTTAAATAAATCTGAGACGGAAAGCCAGCTCAAGGTTAGCCAAAGAGTTCGTAATACCTAACCCTGCTATTTTAGGAATCCCGTAGGGCTTCTTTATTCAAAACCAATATTTTGCTTTACGTTCTATACCTACTTCGTTTCCTTAGTTAGAGCTTCTATTGTAGGGAAGTTCTGTGGAGTATGGAAGCCTTTAAGAGGCTACTTTGGTTGTATGTTATGTGGTAATGTTTATTATGTTTACATTTATATTAAATATTGATTGGTGTGCGTACATGTTCATGGGTAGGAGGCCAGTACTTGTATACAGCATCAAAAAACATTCTACTTAGCGGTAATAGGTGTGGTGAAGAGTTACTAACAAACCATCTTCGTTATACAAACATTCTGCAGTCTTAAAGTAGCAAGAATATAAAATGTTACCCCCTTCCTTGTCCCATGAGTGTCACAAAAGGCAACTAAAGGAGTAGGTAACGTAAAATTCAAAACGCAAACCGTATCATCCCGGCTAGTCAGTGTGGTACTACCTAGGGCATGCAATATCGGAAGGTTTTCAATTCCGGAACTGAGTTCCAATACTGGAGGTCTAATTCCGGAATTCCGGAGCTAGTTCCGGAACTGGTAATTTTTGGAATATGTTGAATTAAAAGAAGTGTATAATAATATCAGTTGTTTAATTATATTCACTAAGAATTTGAACATGTTTGGTAATTTTTCTCTTTTATTATTGTCATTCTAAGCCGTTAAATTAAGGCAAGACTTAACTTACTTTTTGTTTTGATAATTACATTTTGCCAGCACAGAAAAACACTTCCATTCTCCACACTTGTTAGCAGAACACATAAAAATATATTTGTAAACTTCTGTCAGATAGTCGCCATCGCGTACATTAGAAAATTGGTCGAGAGATCTAATTCTTTAAAGAACTGCTATTGTGAAGTTCTGAAGACGATAAAAGATGCTACTGTGGAAAGTTGTATTGCCACCAACAAATAGTCGGACGGAAAGAGCCAAGCGTGTAGAAAGAGTAGAAATGAGCTCGCTCCTGCCTCGAAAACGGAGCGGAGTAAACACGATTTTAAAAACGCTGTTGGTAGAAACAAAAACCTATTTCATTTAAAAAGAGTACGTTCCGCTTTGTCATTTCTCTTTCGCGGTAGAAAACGTTAAGTAATAAGAACCGGAACAAACTTGTGTCAGATATCGAAAACATGCTTAGTTTCGAATTGTGGTCGGCTAAATTTAGTCCGATTCAACCCCTCAAAGACACAGGTTTGCGCGTTTACCGCTAAAAAATCTCTATTCTTCGTGGATATTGATTTCGAAGGCGCTCCTCTTGTTGCCAAGACGTCTATTGAAATCCTGGGTGTCAGCATTTCTAGCGAAGTTCAGTATCGCGATCATTTGGAGGTAAAGCTAAATTAGCTTCGCAAAAACTGGGTGTGCTCAATAGAGCGGGTCAGTGTTTTACGCCGAACCATCGCCTACAACTCTACAAGCCACATCTGGAGTACTGTTCCCATCTCTGGGCTGGAGCATCCCAGTCAACTCCTTCAATTGACCGCATACAAAGAAGGGCGGCTCGAATTGTTGACGATCAGGTGCTCTCTAGTCAGCTCGATTCTTTGGCTTTGCGGAGAGATGTAGGGTCTCTGTGCATTCTCTACCGCATTTATCACCGGGATTGTTTTGAGGAGTTGTTCTGGACATTGCCCGCAGCTGAATTTCTCCACAGAACCACTCGCAATCGGCTGTCCTACCATCGTCATCACCTTGATGGTTAGCTGTCATCCACTGTGCAATTTTTGCGAAACTTCCTACCGCGAACAACTGTTTTGTGGAACAAGCTCGTTGCGACGATATTTCCGGACCGTTACGACTTGGGGAGCTTCAAGAAACGAGCGTATTTCCTTTTTAAAGGTCGGCAACGCATCTGTGATTCCTCTGGTGTTGCGGGTGTCCATGGGCGGCGGTGATCACTTACCATTCCCATAGTAGTCGACTTTTAGAGTTCTACACGACTTCGCAAGTTGTCTCAACTCATAGAGCTGTTATGTTCGTCTAGTTTAATTAAATTTAGCTGTAATAGCGTTGCATTATGGCACAGGCAACATTATGACAACTCACTAGCCAAATAATGGTATGTTATGCAGGTATTATTTAATAATATTAAAAAATGATGAATACCGGAATTCCGGTATTACTCCTCTCAATTCCGGAATTAAAAAATCAGTGAAATTGTTACGGAATTCCGGAACTTCGGAATTGCATGCCCTATACTACCAGTTCAAGTTACCCTGCTTTACTGCAGTGAGGATTTAAATTCTGGTAACGTAACAACTGGCAATAAGTTATTCTTTATGCCAAAAAAGACCAGGCTATTTAACATAAGCTGAGTCAAAAATTCTTGTCTCCAAAAAAGGCAACAAATATTTAGACGAAAAGAAACTCGTAGTATTTCTAAGTTTAAAACATCTAAATGTTTATATAATCTAAGCGTTGTTTAACAAAAATTTACATTACATAAAATACGTGTGTGTGTAAGCGAAGCAAAGGCTCTCGGGTTAAGCTTCTGCCCGATGTGTACAAAAGCAGAGTACACTAGACGAAATAGTATATGCGGTGCACGTGTCGCTCAGCTGATAGAGCGAGAGCACTGAGGGGGGTTACACCCTCCACCCAACCTACGATGCTCGCTCCCGCTGACAGTGATGGAAATTACATGTATCGATATTTTGGGTCGATAGAAATTTTTGTTTATTTAGTTTATCGATACTCTTATCTCTCCCAAAACTTATGCAAGAGATATTAAATTGACACGGTTTAGTGTATGTAGTAGAAGGTGCATCAACTTTAACTAAATATGACTTAAAATTCTTAATTAAGAGAGAAACTGACTGACATATCTGCTGAAGAAGAAAATCAAATTTGACAGCGTTCCTTAAATAAAATTCCGTAAGTACTTAGTTATACATTAAGTTAACGAAATATCCTGGTGTTAATAAAGTCAATGATCTACTGTAAATTTACGATAGAGCGTAACTTAACTAATATTTACATTTCCCACCTTGACTCGTGCAAAAGTTGTCTATATAATATCATACAAAATGCAAATTGTTTTAGAGGATTTATGAAGGTTAGAGTAAGGCATTGAAAATAATAATGTAAGTAAGTAAATGCTTTCTCTCAAAAATTATTATAATATCCACTCATAAGTCATTCATTTAAATTTCCTCAACAATCATCAACTAATTTTAATTTGACTTGTTATTTAATTACACACTTCATTACGTTAATTGTCAGTCTATATTTGATATTATCAATAATAACATCGACAGTGTACTCATCCGTAGGGTAAGGGCACGGCCCTATTGACGCACGTGTCTCGCGGCCAAGGCTGCGTCGTGAAAGCTCTGTGTATACACACCGCCTACGCTCCGCATTTCACACTAGCGTACAAAACTCTGTTGCACACACACTAGTAAAGACTTTTTCTATGTAAGTGTGTACAGGCTTTACTCGCTCTGTTGCCAGGCTTCGACTTGTCAGTACGTGTTGTTGAACGTAAATGTGTGTGTAGAAATACGGCTTGTTTACATGTGTGGCTGTTCTTCGAGCTTCGTAACTTGTTTGAACAAATTCTTAGAATCACTCTAATGCCAGTGCAGTTTATCTGGCTTGTATTTTGTTGATCGTTTCTTCCTTGTCGCAATGTAGTGTTGGACATTTGGTAATGTGGTCGTTAATTAATGAATTGCAGTACTTGTACTTCGAAGTTACATTGTAGGGAATGCTGATAACATATAGGACCTTTTTTGTTCGCAGGTCAAGTCAATGTCACAGGGTTTCATGGTAATTGAGTACAAAAATAAATATTCTCAATTGTTTGTTGTTATTCCCTTTACTCGTTCAGTAGGTAGAGTCGTAAAAGTCGACAAAGAGAGATCCGAAAAGTGTCACGCAAAGAATGGAAAAAAGAGCGATATTATTCTGTCGGGGCAGATCAACATCAGTAGACCAAGTATCTCCTCATCGCCGAAGGAGACCCGTCCTTACAGCTGGACATTATGTTGAAGGAGACATTAAAAAACCAGAAGCTAACCCTACACTGTACATTTATCTGATGTTATCTGTATAACTTGTCTGACCACGATTATGGTGTGAGCTGACTGTGGTAGGTACTTTTACCTAACAAATTTTAAAATTGGTTCGGTTCAATAAGACACATTTTCAATAAAACAAGACTAAAGAATTATATTACTTACCTACTTAAAATTACCCAGTCTATAAAATAATTAAGTCAGCTCACAACGAAAATCTTGGAATACCTAAGTAATTTGCAAAAAACACAGCTAATAAAAGTAGCTTCACTGGCTAAACAAAAAAGCATAGACTACAAAAATGTTTTCGCCGTCTTTGTTGCCAATGTTATGTGAAAAAAAACATAAAGGTTTTAATTAACGTGTATGAAACAGGCCTCATTTCCGCCGAGTACAATGCAACCAACATGTTTTAACTCGCACAATGATCTCATATTATTTTCATACCTACTTACAAACAATAAATACTGAATGGTTTCAGTGTTATTTCACTGAGATTGTGAGTTCCTCTCTCTCTCTTTGCCTGCCCTTATCCCATTTACTTGGGGTCGGCGCAAATGGTTTTCTCCTTCCATACTTTCCTGTCAGCCGTCATATCATTATTCACTCCCTTTTCTTTCATATCCTCTCTAACACAGTCCATCCATCTTTTCTTCGGCCTTCCTCTTCCTTTCCATCCATCAACATTTATATTCATTACTCTCCTAGTTACATGGTTTTCATCCCTTCTCATTACATGCCCATACCAAGATAAACGGTTTCCTTTTATCTTTTCAGTTACTGGCGTTACTTTCATACTTCCTCGAATATACTCATTTCTTACCTTATCCATCCTTGTCACACCACACATCCACCTTAACATTCTCATCTCAGCCACATGTACTCTTCTTTCATCCGCCTTCCTTGTGGCCCAACATTCCGACCCATACAAGACGACAGGTCTTATGACGGCTTTGTATATTTTTCCCTTCAGTTTAAGAGGCATCCGTGGGTCGCACGTTGTTCCTGTAACCTGTCGCCATTTCATCCAACCTGAGTTGATCCGGCGCGTAATTACTCTATCCATTTCCCCATCTCCTTGAATGAGTGACCCAAGGTACCGGAAATCGGAACAGATCGGTAAGGGTGTTCCGGCAAGAGTTATGGGTATGGGATCGGAGAGACCGCCGAAATCACAAAACATGTATTCAGTCTTGCTTCTGCTCAATTTCATGCCTACTTTCTCCAATCTTTCCCACCTGAGATTGTGAGTTCCTCATTGCCGTATTAGTCAGACATTTTAAATAGTACATAATACATATTATTATTTCATAAGCTTATTTCAGCTAAATTCCGTGTGATAATGGAGTTAGAAATCATGATAATGCCTCATCTCATCCCATGATGTATTGTAATACACATATTAACTTATTATAATAAACCTTTTTTAACTAGCTCCAAAAAGAAGAGGGGTTCTCAACCCAGCCGTTTTTGTAAATGTGACTACACTCAGTAAGTAACTTCTTGGATATTTTAAAATAAATTTTGTTGGAAATGATAAAACCACTTTATCACACAACCACTCATAAAAACCTAGACTTGTTGTGAAAAACCCATTTTTATAATGATATTTCGTGAGTATTATGTCAGTATCACAACCATGGCCCTAGGCAGCAGTTTTAATTAACTAGATATTTTTTATTAATATCATCCACAGTTTTATTAAAGCCTAAAAATCATAAATGCATTTTCGCTGCGGCCTGCCATTAGGAAAAGCAGTGTCTTGTCACTCAGTACGATAGTCCAGTATAAAATGATCTTCCTTAATACTCATCAAGTTCGCATGTTGGATTCAACAAAATTGCCATGTAAGAGGTCCGGGGGCTCTTGTAAAATGGTTTTGTTGTGGTTGGGGGGTGTGCCCTTGCCGCTTGCATCTGGGTTACCGGGGCGTCGTTGCATCCCCTACCGCCGAGATCTCGCGACCTGACCTATATTTCAAGGTATTCAACGGGTCTATTTTGTTGTTTATCATTTGTACCAAATATTTCACGTTTACGTTTTAGTAGGTCAAAACCGGGAAGCTTTTTCAGGATACGTTTGAGGTAAATTTTGTGCTATTTATATTTTATTATTACGAGTAATATTGACGACCTGTTAGTTGCTTATGGGTTACTTAGTACCTACATGATTGATACGAAAATATTTCAGGTTCGATTTCTGCTAAATACAAACTTTGTAGCCATGAACAGGAATGTTAGCATTGGTCTGGGTCATGATGTTTTCCTTAGTAAGATATGCATGTAATTACAAAAAACAAGTAAGTACGTACGTATCACTAAACAACCCAGGTCATCAATACCCTTGTAGAGATAGGAGGGTAAAAGCATTTTGTATGTTTAGTTCAACAAACATAAACTACTATACACAAGTTGCTATGGAAGTACACACCTATATATTGCATATTGTAGGTCACAAAACAGATTAGTAGAGTAGTTTAGTTCATAAATTTTCTATTCTTTTGTCACTTACGATCGGCGCGGTAGCGCTAAGCTTGTTAACTTTGACTTCATCATCATATCAGCCAATATACACTAATAAACATAGACCCCTTTCAAACATTTCCAATTTACACACTTATATAGTCATCCATAACTTTGACTTATAAACAATTTTTTTGTGGTCGTCCACAGCTGTTTGATTTATTGAGAATAAAACAGACCTAACAAAAGTTTTATATAATAATTTTTACAAATAATAAATGTACCTATTTGCTTACAGAAAATGATGACACTTCTGCCCGCACTGTCTCCAACTGCTGTGAGATGTTTTATGTGCCGCAAGTGAGTGTTTTCTATGTTATTATGTTATAGACGACAAATCCCGGACCAAATCTTATATCCCGGAGACATAAACCCCTTACTCATATACGCCTCTTAAATTTTAGTTAATTGATTAGCTTAAATTCTTACGGTTTTGTTTAGTATACGGTTGAATTTGCTAATCAAAATCTCGCTAAACAGTGATTAATTTAAGAGGCGTTTAAGAGTAAGGGGGTAAGAATATGCAGGCTCATCACGTAGAAATGAAAACCGCAAACTTGCGCACTGTAGTCGCATTCGCAACCACTTTGCCATCCTGACGGTTACTTGCTGAGTCCGCGGCTTTACCAGCTTGTTAGAAATGTTATTCTACACCCTAAACTTCAAAAAACCGTTCAGTAGTTTTTGCGTGAAAGAGTAACAAACATCTATCCATCGATCAATACATCCTCACAAACTTTCGCATTTATAATATTAGTAGGATTTGAGCGATGGTCAAGGGCACTTTGTGTAAAGATAGATTTCTGTAGCCACGTCTGTTTCGTGATAGCGTATCGTGTAAGTACCTAACAGTATTCATTCCACGCTAGAGTATGCGAGGTGTCAGGGGGCGAATGTTTCCACATTGAATATTCATGAAATGCGATTTTCTTATTACATTATTAACGCAACGCAGTTTGCTGTTGGACATTTACTCTACGGATAGCAATTTTCTTGCCTACAGTTACTGTAGTGCGTGTTCTTCTTTTTTTTAAGTGTACTATTTTATTTTCAATATGTGAAATAATCTATGTGACGATAGAATAAGAATTGTGTTTTTATTATATTACACCAGAATTAAATTAGTATAGCCTACAGTACCTAATGCTGATGGAGAGAAGCTAGAACATGACAATCATCATCTGTGGCCGTCATTCCAAAACCATAGTCGTGCTTTGTTTAAAGTTGTTTATTGTGTTACCACACTCCAACTTATCCCAAGCATGTTGTAAAATCCTAAAGGAAAGTTTGCAGAAATTATAGCCACATAAAACAATAGAGGGAAAACTTTCCCGTGAAACATAATGGCCAGTTTTAAGAATGAAAATTTGTTACAAAATACGAAAATGTGTAT
This sequence comes from Schrankia costaestrigalis, assembly GCA_905475405.1. Taxonomy (NCBI): domain Eukaryota; kingdom Metazoa; phylum Arthropoda; class Insecta; order Lepidoptera; family Erebidae; genus Schrankia; species Schrankia costaestrigalis. Next base: position 12,662,367 of record FR997838.1, read on the forward strand.
TTCAATACGTCACCAGCATTTAAAAAAGTTAGTACTAAAGTCCTGTGAGTTGTTTTTCAAGTCATTGATGCATTATACAAAAGGAAATTTTAACAAGCGTTCTAATGACCTAATTTCAGGGTATGAATGATACCTCGGTGGGTACAAGTAGGGGGGCGCTCCCTCCCCTCTAGCGCGGGGTGTCGTTGTATGCCCGAGAGACTGGGAGTGGAATGTGCCCCTGAAAATGCACGCCTGTATTAATTTAACTCTGTTTATTTAGAAGCTTTCATCGATTTACTTTTAGGTTCGGATTATTTAATGATGTTAGTTGTCTCGTGATGGTTTTTGTAGAGTCCTGTTTGTTATTATTAACTACTTAAAATACCTGTAACTTTTTTTATTTACTAATTGTCATCTCGTTAGAAAAGATGCGGTTGTGTAGGCGGCTCCCGTGCCGATTGCAGTATTGAATCTTACAAATTAGGTATTTGTGTGATTACAAATGATTACTGATCCAATAACTGATAATTACAACTATACATTGTGTACGATAATAATTTCATGTCTGCAAAAGTCAAGTGTTTTCGAAACCAGCTCTTAACCCGGGACTTCTTAAGTATCTTCTAGTAGGTAAAATTTTCCTGATTTTTTTGAGTAGAAACATAATATTTATTAAATAAAAGAGTACCCTAATTTACTTTTATAAATTGATTTATAAGTATCGATAGTCATCAACGATTTTATTCGATTACAAATAAATAACAGCATAATATCATATACTCATAAAATCTATTGTAACATTAATACGTGTGGATTATTAACTCAACAACGAGCAAAAGATTAACTACCGCGAGTGTCTCGAACACTTGCACTAATCAATTTTATCATTTAACCGATGTGATATTAACGAAGACAGTTTTCACTGGTGTGTAAAAATACTTGGTATTAGCACAGGTATTATAGCTCTTTTGAAATATGGACCAATTTATTAATATTAAGACTATATACTGTTAGTGATCCTTTGGTCTAGACATTTTAGGATTTGTTATTCTTTTAAGAATGTTTTATGATGATAGTATAAAAAAATTAAATATAGTGTTACTACGTATACCTCCATTTGCCAGAATTTCATTTGCCCGAATTTTCATTTTCCATAATTTCATTTGTACTAATATTTTTTGCCATAATCGTACTTAGCCATAATATTTACTTGCCATAATTCAATTATGTTTAAACTGAAAGACTTAGAGCAATTCAACTTAGAAAGGTTAGATTAGGTTAGGTTTATTCTACAACCCACCAAGAACTGTTTTTGCCGTTATGTATATATGTTATGTAATAGAACAAAAAAAAACACAAAAACATGGCGACGTGGGTTGTATGAACTCTCCTTACTTAGTAACAAGCTCATATCTACACCACCAAAATATCGAAAAGTTATTTTGGTTATTTTAACAACAATTACATCCTCCCACGCACAATTTTCCGGTTGCCCAACACGGGTTGACAATATTTCCAAAATTAGATATTCATAAAATACCTTTAACCTTTTGCGCCATATTTATTTAAAGTCGCAGAATAAAATATAATTTGTTTACCTGTACTCAGACACTGGTGATCGATATCTTTTTTAACTAAATTACGCTGCGGTTTGCTGTAAATTATCGAAATAAATAAAAAGGATTTTTGAAGCCTGGACCAGGATTTAAATCTGCGTCATATGAGTAAACGTTTTAAACTCATTTGACCGCTGCGCTGGGTCAACCAAACCCTTGTTGCAGTATTAAATTTTGTGGAAGCAATGGACTTAATAATTATAAAGAATCAATTAAACGCCATAACTTCACTCAAACTGAACAACACTATTTAGAAAGTAAGCGAAGACTTTTGATATAATATTTCATCATGCCAGCCCATTAATGTCCCACTGCAGGGACGGACCTCCTCCCGTAATGGAGTGGCCAACTGGAGACTTGGCCAACTGATACCACGCTGGCCAGACGGATTGGTGTAGGGTTTAATTTTAAGTTTTCCTTCTTTTTATTTCGTAAAGATAATATTCAGGGATAGTCCTTTAGTCGGTTCCTAGGACACCCGTGGGATGAGATGGGGTGGTGACATATTGTATATTGTATACCATATTTACATTTGCCTAAAGGGAACCACACGGAAAACACAAATACTTACCCACCCATAGGTATAGATACTTTAAGTAGGTAGACATGATTTTTGTTACAAGCTTTTCGTATCTTGTCTTTATGGAAACAGACCTATTCTCTTACAGTAAGTCCTAAATAAAGCAAAAAAGTTTTTAATCAAGCTACCACTTTTATAAATGTATTGAAATAACTGGTTTATACCTAATAACTAATTTAGTTTTATTCTTAAATATTGAACCTTTAAGCAAGACTTCTTCAACAATTATTTAACTCTCTATCTTTAATTTTCTTTTAATATTACTAATTCATTCGCTCCTTTATCATTTGAGGGCAAATTATTTACTTTACGAGTATATTTACTTTTAACATTAATTATTCCGAACATTTCCTTTCATTAGGATTTCCAGTGTTTTACTCTTACTTTTGGATAATTATCTAAATTCAAACAAAGGATTGTAAGATCTAATTTAATGTAAGAAAGCTCATAAAAGCCGCGAGCTCGCCTGGCAAGAGTGTAGTAGTCTCGAAAAGATCATAATGTATACCAATCATCATAACAGCCCATTAATGTCCCACTGCAGGGACAGGCCTCCTCCCATGACGGAGGGATACTTGGTCTACTAATACCACGCTGGCCAGACGGATTGGTATAGGGTTTAATTTCAAGTTTTCCTTCATTTTATTTCGTAAAGTTAATAATCACGGATAGTCCCTTAGTCGGTTTTTACGACACTCATGGGATGAAAGAAAGAAAGAAAGAAAGAAAGAAAGGCGTAGATGGGCCGCAAAGTATGGTTTCCCACGGAAAAAAAAAAAAAAAAAAAAAAGGTAGAGCAGAACTATGCCCCTCTTCTATAAAGAACAGTGTAGGTATCATACACGTATGAAGTCTTCTTTGACCCTTACACAGCGCGAGGAGATGCTGGCTGAAATTATGTGTCGATCTTTTTGAAGCCACTTCTCCATCTTTTTAGTTTATTTAAATATTTTTTCTAAGAAATACAAGTCAACAATCTTAAAAATACGTTTTGTAGCTTTCCTCACGTAAAACACGCGTGAAATAAGAAGAAAATATAGCCGAGAGTGCGTAAACACGCGCGCCATCTTAATGTATAATTCAACAGGTCGCGGCAGTATCCTCAACACCATTTTACCTTTGCACGTTTATTACACGCGGTTATACTTTACGATCGGTTTACTTTGTGACAAGAAATGTTATATTTTGTACGTGTTTGCAAATAATTATTTGCTAATTTATTGTAATTACGGTATCTTCGTGAATGTTGTTAGTTTTTCCAATGACTGCTGAATGTAGGCTTTTGTCAAACCTTTACATTTGTACAATCGGATGCAAGGGAGTGCTTAGCGTGCTTTTAGCGTTTTTGTTTCATTTATTCTGCAGCAGAAAGTACCAATTCTTACTTTGTCACAACATTAAAAAAAGTATTTAATTGTAGTTTACATTATGTCCTTTAAGTCGGTCAAAGACTCTATTGACCTTCAATGTGCAGTTAATTAAGTGCAGATAGATGTTAATTTAAGTTAGAATTGCATGACTTGTTGTCCTGCCATTAGAACGTCTTGTTTACTTAATGTTCTGTGACAAGTAACTATTACTTAGTAAATCCTTTTATACAAGATAATGAGCGCTTGATGGTATACTTCACTCTTGTCAAAACCAGATGCATAGGAACAGGGTGCTTTACTAATAAGGCTTTAAACAACAATCGAAGTAAAAACTAGCACTTATGTAAAAGTTTAAAGGTAGAAAATAAATAACAAATAACAAATTATAAATAACACACATAAAAACTACATTAATTTTCTGTCATGTATAAAGTATTTGGTCCCTGCATAGGAATATTCATAGCTCATAGAATATTATGACACAGTTTATATTCTTACATAATAATTATTTCAGGTTTCGCTAATATGAACCGCTAAATTTTTTGTTTTATTTAATACTAGCTGACCGGTGCCTCCTTCGGAGACATATTTTATTACTGCTCCACTCCTATTAGTCATAGCGTGATACTATATAGCCTATGACACTCCCCGTTAAATGGATTATTCAACACAGAAATAATTTTAAAAATCGGTTCATTACATCCAGAGATTACCCCCTACAACGTTACAAACACACAAACTTTACCTCTCTATAATATTAGTATAGAGTATAGATTATTATTGCCTTTAGAAGATCAAAAGATAAGCAAAATGCATTCTTTAGTTTAACAATTTAATTTGGCAACACCAAACACCTAATAAAAATCAATATTAACTACAATCCTTTGAGCAATTTAACAGTAAAATCACCACACACAAACGATTTTATACGCTTATATATTAATAGTTAAGGAGAAACTATTAGTTTCACATGTGTGAGCTAATATCGTAACTCGTAGTACCACATGAATACATTTGTCACTGTCGCCGTAGGGATTACAAAACGCAGCTCATAAGTGCAACAAGAATTTAGCGGTTCAAATTAGCGAAACACATGAGATAATTATTATGTATGTGTAAGAATAATAAACTATGTCGTAATGCTCTTTATTACAGTCTTTGAATGCCCTACTACAGGGACAGGCATTCTCTATACAAGACTTATACATAGATAAAATGTCATCATCATAACAGTCCACTAATGTCCCACTGCAGGGACGGGCCTACTCCCGTGACGGACGGATACTTGGCCTACTAATACCACGCTGGCCAAACGGATTGGCATAGGGTTTAATTTCCAGTTTTCCTTCTTTTTAAACTTTTTATTACGTAAAAATAATATTCACGGATAGTCCCTCAGTCGGTTTTTACGACACCCATGGGATGAGATGGGGTGGTGACACACTGTATTCTTACTCCGTCACCACACGGAGATAAAATGTGTAAAGGAAAAGCTTAAAGATGCCACGCTGGGTACACACTATCCTTTTTTGATTGACTATTATGACTCTGATTAAGAAATGTCATCAACCTATTTCTTTTTATGAATGTCCTAAAATAAGATTACGGAGTCAACTGCGAAACTAAGATAACATTATCACATTATAGCTAATAACTGTTACTAGTTATAGTAAAACCTTATTAAAGACTTGTTTTATCATAATCAAATCAGAAACGGGTCTCCTCAATGTGGAAACAATTTTCGCCTACTAAAATCATAGATATAGAGTTTTATGACAGATTTTTCTTCTTACATTTTTGTACAGGTCTGAAAATCTTACCTTACTTAGTTGTTGTATTACGACACCCATTTGAACACATGTACGTAACCACAGATACAAAGTATTTGTTTAAATGTTATTTTAAGAAGTGTTTAATGGACACTTTAATGCAATCAATTGTTTGGCAGCGGTCGATGCGGTCTAGTCATTAGTGTATGTCAGTTAAACACGATAGAAGGACGATTAATCGTTGGGCAGGTCTCCGGCGCATCTCGGACGTGTACAGACACAAACGTATGACATTTAGATGGGATTATTTGCACAATCGACGCGATCACTTGAACTCTCAGTCAAATAATATAATAATATGCTAGCGTTATTTATTAAAATAAGTAAAAGTTTATTTATGTGTGATGAAAATTGATTTTTTTTATCTAGGTTTAACAGTAACACCTAATGTCAGAAAATTAGTCCCAAAATCGCAGAACGGGTTAAGCCAAAAGAGTGTGTGGGCTACCGCTAGAGAATTTCAGAGAAGGATTTGGAAAAAAAATCCAGCATTCTAAATTATGTTAAGTACTTGAGTTATTTGGAAAGTAAAACTTAAGCTTGGGCTTTCCGTAAGCTAAGGCGTACTAGGATAACCTAGGGGTAGAGCATAAGAGTGGAGATTCTGTTTAAGGTCCTGTTTTAGACTACTACGTCACAATTCGGGATATTTGAAAATGTAGAGCCTACACCCAAGGTAGGCCATTTAGTGTTTGAAAGTTATAGGTCGGACGTGTAGAGGTGGAAGGATGAAGCCGTCAAAGCAATGCTCCACGGTAAACCTAATAGCAATTCATCTTTATCACTAGATAAGAACTGTCACTGTAGTGTAACATAATAGGCTGTTATGTAGACAGTACAATCTCTGTACTAATAGTTTGGTACTACATATCATTGTATAGGTGTCTGGGAAACACTATATTATAAACGACGGATCTTTTAAACTATGTATGTAATAAAATTCTGAGAACTGTAATGCGTGTGTCACCTTTGTCCAATTGTATTGTTATGTCTTCTAACAGAATTATTACAGTTACCCAAACAATGGTTACTGTTATTTTTTCAAAATATCCTTCCTTGTAGTCTTAATATTTACAGTTTAATGTAAATTGACCCAAAAGTAAAATAGGTACTTTACATCTTACTTATCTGAGACGTCTCTCCCGTTAGGGATCGAGTCCTGTCTTCTTGGAACTTTTACATGCAACTGTAGCGTCATCTACCGACAACTCAAGCGAACACCTACACTACATCCTGAATCGCGATATCAACATTCGCACAGCGATTCCGCATATAATACAACGTCCAACGAACAACTGTTGGGCAGTTGGCCCGCCAGGCGAGATCACCTTCGCCTGGTCGGAGGATCCTCCCTTTTCGTTGGAGGCGTGGTGCTGTTACGTCACCGCGACCTCCACAGTGGTGACCCCGACGTGATGAAACCAACCTTCTCGGAGCGCACCAGCACCTTCGGTCTGAACAGGACTACTCCATATGCTCGCCGTCATGACAAGCCTGGGGAAGCCTGCGACCTCATCACCCATCATCCGACTCACTGGATACGCCCCGACTCACTGGGGAAAATGGGGAAGGTGGACACCGCAGTCCGACTCACTGGACCGGCATTTCAGTTCCGACTCACTGGGACTCTGGCATCAGCTCCACAAGAAGTCACATCAGCAAGTTCGACCTCCGGTCTTCCGGGGGGAGTGGTGTAGCGTCATCTACCGACAACTCAAGCGAACACCTACACTACATCCTGAATCGCGATATCAACATTCGCACAGCGATTCCGCATATAATACAACGTCCAACGAACAACTGTTGGGCAGTTGGCCCGCCAGGCGAGATCACCTTCGCCTGGTCGGAGGATCCTCCCTTTTCGTTGGAGGCGTGGTGCTGTTACGTCACCGCGACCTCCACACAACAAAAGACATCCAGGTTCTTGACAATATTTTGTATAATGCAAAAAATCGAATAGGATTTGGATGTACGACACCGAGCTAGCATTGCGATAATTGCTGTTTTCAATCTATTCAACGTTCGTAACAACCACTTTTAAGTAAAATACTGAAGGCACGCCCTGTATGAACAAACGCAGCGCATAATCTGCCCTCGACAACTAAATCCTAAATAGTGCTTTTACTATTAACCACGCGTAAGTCTACAGACTCAGTTAGTTTTAGATCACGCCTATTTATTCAGACACGATAGTTGGCTCATAAACAAACTCCTTTGAACGTTGTTACACTGGCTGTAATTAAAATAACTGATAATGAGTTGCGCATTCTTGCTCGTGGACACGACAAAGATGTATTTATTATACTGCTACACGTACATACTCAGACACCTTAGTGAATAAACTTAGTGGAACGCTGTTTAGCTATACCGTGGGTGGGCACAGATCTGTTTTGTATAAGGAAGTGCACGTTATATGCACGTATACTTCACGTTCTCGTTTCTAATGAGCTGGCACGCTGCTTTGAACTCGTACCTATTTCAGTCAAAGAACAATGTTGCTTTGTCGTTCTGGGAAAAATAAATCTTCACACGGTTGGCTCGCCGATGTGTTTACTATGAAAACCTGGAGCTCGAGTTTCTTTCTTTACAACACGTCTGTATTTGCTTTTGTTAAGTATTACTGTTGAAGTTAAGTCTCAATGCTTTTAATTTTATGTTATGTATTAATGTTGTATAAATTATCTTGGTTTTTTATATACTAAGGAAGGCGAGCGGTGTTCTCTATGATCGGAGTAAGAATACTTATATAAATAAATTTAATACCTATCACCGATTGATACAAAACCAATGCAAAAAATCCAACAATAGGTATCTACTTTTCTTTATCAGTGGGAATAATTTTCTGCATTCCGACCTTTCATAGTTTTAGGCAACGAAAGTCATTGGACATGCTTACTTTACCTACAAATAAATAACAGGTCAAGCTTATTTGTCTTAACTAGGTATGTAACAACAAAACATGCTTATGCAGATTTATTCGCGTTTAGCTAAACAATTTTCATCACACTTAAACAATTCTGTTTTAACATCCGCGTACAGCAATTTGCAATATTGATAATTATTTTCTAATCATAAAATAGGATAATCTTATTACCGATTGAAATACTTATACGCGATTTCTTTACGTAGATCATTTACAGAAATGATGTACATATCTAGTTTTTGAGTTAAAGTTTTATCAGTGGCCAATTTGACCTTTTTACCTTTTGAAACAAATCGAGTTTAATTTATATTATAATCAAGAAAAGGACAACGTTCTGAAGAAACAAACATAAAAAAATACAACTCATATAGACCTCAAGTTAGATTTAGAGTTCTTCCGATTACGATGATAATAATCTATAACACTTTTTGTCACGTCATGTCATTTACATAGTTATTGGATGTAAGCTCAGAAATGCAACGTTCCTATATTTAGTTAAATTACCTAGAGTTCCCTCGTTTCTACGACAGAACATTTACCTGTCCAGGAAAGACATAGAGACTGATGCCTTATCATCATTCCTAAACTGTATTGGTACTTATCATCTAATACGATTCAATCATCTAACCGTGTTTTATTAATAAAAAAGTAGTTCGGAAAAACCAAAATAATGTTTACACTTTTGCAAGACCTTGATAAAAGAATCAACATATAATACATAAGACTGGCACATAGTGAGTGAAACTGTTTATTTAAACAGCTAAACACTTTAAAAATATCTTATGGCACGCAGTAGACTGTAGTGCAAAATGTAATGATAGCAATTTATATGGCAAACAAATAGAAACTAGACGCCAATGCGTAGGTTTAGTTAGAAATAGATTTGCGGTCGGCCAGACTGAACGCCCTCGCCAGAGAAATAAGAAGAGACGGTTGCCGTCGCCGCCTACCGGTTGATTAATTATGTCATAACATATTATAGGTACGTGAATATCTTGACTACCTACTGCTGTGTGATGGGTAAATGCAGAAGTTTCTGCATATTTAAATTTAGAATAGCAAAAGTAGAATACCATAATAACTATCTAGAAATGTTATCGATTAAATTAAGTAAATTTTTAACTGACTTTTATTTATTTAATTATTTGTTGCCTCAAACTTCTTTATCAATTTAAATGAAACTTTTTATTGTGTTAATGGGTAAGTAGTTATACTTAGGTACATATCGGTCCCATAAAAATAGGTATGTAGGTTGTAGTTGTTAATCCAATTAAGAGAAGTCGAATAAGCGAAAGCTTACAGGTATTATCTTTACAAAAACAAATGAAGGAAAACAGATTTCCTTTTATTTTCTTTTATTAATGAAGATATAGCTTCCTATTTACTTAATTAGCTTGTGAAACATCCACAGGAAGGAGATCTAATAAGATATGATCAAAAATTAAGCAAATAGTAAACGTGCTAATTAACTGCCAAGAAGAAAATACAGTTTGTCTGCTAATGAAATTACTTTTTCATTTCATTCATAACATCCCATTAATCTCCCACTGCAGGGACGGGCCTCCTCCAGTGACGGAGGCATACTTGGCCTACTAATAACACGCTGGCCAAATGGATTGGTTTAGGGTTCAATTTTAAGTTTTCCTTCTCTTTATTACGTAAAGATAATATTCACAGATAGTCCCTTAGTCAGTTTTTACGACACCCATGGGATGAGATGGGGTGGTGACACACTATATTCTTACTTCGTCACCACACGGAGAAATGAAATTACTTTACCAAAATTTTTCTTTCACGCTTGATTTTGTACGCATTCTCACACGTTTTACTTGGGTATTGCGTCATACCTACTAGCCAAGTTACCCTCAAAATGTGAAATGGTAGGACTGTCCCTGCAGATAGATGTTCATGGGCCGCTGCAGGTTAATCCAAAAACAAGAACAACAAAATGTGTAGCAACTCGGTACATAGACAATTTGTCATTCCATTATCTATTGTCTAGGTATGCTCTTTAAATAAACATACGTAGAAATATTACTTTCATAGTTTCATAGTATGTAAATATATATATTGTATACCTATACACTAGCAGTAGTGGCTGCCAGATATTTATTAATCACGACGCCTTACGAGACATGCAGCTACGTAGTGATAATAATATCACACATTCTCTCTGCATTTACTAGTTGTATTTTCTTTTACATCTACGATAATCATAATTAGCACGACTATAATATACCTAAGTACATTTAAAATTAAAAAAACTCCCGTTCTAATGCTTTAGCTTTAGGTCATAAGGATTTTAACAGATATATATATATAGCAGACACATAAAACTAACTACTAACTAAATTTATCAACCAGCAGACCATCGATCCCAGTCTACAGAGAATAGCCTGCGAGTGATACGTGGACTTAGCTAGGTCCCTCTTACGTTGCAGACTGGAGAGAACATTGAGTGCGAGTGTTTTTAGCCCCGTTAAATGTAAAGGTAAGGAGAAACTTACCTAGAAGGTCATCCAGCTATTACTATAGAGTGAAAGCTGCCCTTATTATCTTTGACACGTGATGAGAGCGAGTCAACACCTGTTGAAGCTGAGTTTAGGTTCGTAATCCTGATTTTCATGCGAGACACCTGTCTGGCTGAATAAACGGGTGGATGGCCTATTGGAAATGCTTTTTTTTTAATTGGAAAAGTCTAGTAGAGATCACTGCTAATCTTTTTCATAATTAAAATAAACATAAAACTATTTCTACTAAAAATAATAATCTAACACATTATGTAAAAGATTAATGAACTTTTGAAACATAAAACCTGTGTAATTTTATTCATAACTTCAAATGACGCTTACCTACATTGTTTTTTATTTCTTTTGTACAAAGACAAAGAAAATGAATGAATTGTGAAATAAACGATGTGTTCTGTTGTTTTTCAATTGATTACTGTTTGTTACAAAAGTTAAAATAATTTTTTTTTTACTTTCTCGTGTAAAGCTATTACAGCCTGTGTAAGGATACTCCGTTCCTTCGGGATTATACTGGCCTTACAATAATTATTGTTTGTGTTGTAACAGAGTAAAAACAGATGGTGTTGCCACCGTATCTCTTTACTATAGGTATCGTAGGTTTTTATTACGAGAGGTATTCTTTATTCGAATTTATATTTATACTTAACAAATATTTTGTATCTTGTGCCAGTACGTAGTAACAACAGCCAGAAAATATACACAAGTAGATGTCATACTTATTTCAAAGTAAATTAATTTATTTATTTGGACGTCATGATGAAAGGTAGAGCTCTTATTTATTTATTTTATTGATTCTAAGAAGATATTGTCGTTGAAAGCGTATCGTTAATGATTCTGCGAAGATGTTTAAGTGTATCTATCATTTATGTAACTTTGCTTCAATTTGCGCGTCCTTATTTCATTAAGTTAAAGAAAATACCGACTCTAATAGAAGCCTTGATAAATATAACTATACGTATCAAGAAAAACAATAACTAATGGCAAATAAATAATTAATTACCGACTTGCAGACAGCTCTCCGTGTGGTGACGGAGTAAGAATACAATGTCACCACCCCATCTCATCCCATGGGTGTCGTAAAAACCGACTAAGGGACTATCTGTGAATATTATCTTTACGAAATAAAAAGAAGGAAACCTGGAAATTAAACCCTATACCAATCCGTTCGGCCAGCGTGATATTAGTAAGGCAAGTATCCCTCCGTCATGGGAGGAGGCCCGTCCCTGCAGTGGGACATTAATGGACTGGTATGATGATACAGACAGTGTGTTGGTCAACTTTAGCATTTTCAAGACTGTCAGCCCTTTGAACAGATGTGTAAGAGGAGTGCAAAAATTGACTTACGTATAGAAGAGCGTCCTTGAGGCTTGATGAGGTTAGATAAGAAGAGTGGAGGACTGAAATAAGTGTCATCAGAACAGCACTCCTTAAAAATGTCCCATAGCCTCACAATGTTTAAAGAGCAACTTTGACCACGCTGACCAGACGGATTCCTATCGAATTTTGTGTCAAGCTTAAATTAACGGGTGCCGTACTGGATGTCGAAATTCAATTGGTCGATTAACTACTTGACAAAAAAACATTATTCCTTTCAATAATTGGCCGTGTAAACGATGGATCCCTTAACCAATCGTTAAGGGTTGTATCGTTTATTCGGCCAATTATCGAAATAAACATGTTTTTTTCGACCAGCCGTTAATCGACCAGTTGTATTTCGGAATTCCGTTGTAAACCCTAAATTAACTGTCATTCTAGTTATATAAAACAAAGCTAAAACAAAGATGTGACAAAAACAAACATGTTAGGATTTGTATAAAAGTGTAATAGCATAGTAAAGTACATAGTGCGTGAGGATATTATGCGTATGTACACCTGTCATAGTTAGACATCAACGTGTCATTGTATTAACATTACAAGCACAAAGGGACCAAGCACTGCGTAATGTCATATAAGAGATAGGTACAGAAGTCAAAATCGTGTGTGTACGTCAGTTTTGAAACTACTCGTTTTAAATTAGAATGTGCATGAGCCTGCGCCATATTGTGACGTCATCCAAAGAAGTTCGTAAGGCGTCCGTACTTTTTAATCGAACTTTGACAGATAGAGATCATTGACGCGTCCATTCTTATTTGAAACGCATAGTACCTGTCGTGGTCGTCATATCGGTGGTCGTCTATGAAATCAGTGGTTGTGCTATTTAGTAACTACGTGATTTCGTCTGACGTCATTCATGGATTTTACAGAAAAGGAGGAGGCAGTCATAGAGTGGTAGGTAGTATGGGATGCACAAAAGGTTCAATAAGGGTCGAAGTACCCCTGCAGTAGCCTACTATATACACTCCAAAGGCCAACACTATACAAACTGCAAGCAGTAAAAGATAAGATAAAACGCTTTTAGACTTCTGAGAAATCTGTATATTTTGGCACTACATTTATAAAACGTAGTAAATATAATTGTAATTATAATTGCAATATCCGATTTATAATAGTAATTCTTGTAACATTGTGAATCGAAAGTGTGAGTATATTTGTTAGATAGTATTTACGTTTAAACGGCTGGATCAACTTGCAATGCTAAATCAATCTGGCCTTCCCATAGTACTCGTATCAGATACTCTCTTTTTTCTACAAATTTGTTAGTTGTGTTAGTTACAAATTACTCTAGTAATAACTCTGTAAGAAGCATTTATCAAACATCAGTAAACATTTAAAAGTAATAATGTAATTTCCATCAACACAGAGTATTAAAGTTGAAAAAATGCGTTTGATAGTTCCCTGCGCTTGCGTTTGAGCGTATATAATCGATCGATGGCCTCTGATGAGTTCAACGTGGTGTTTCTTACACTTTAAGCTACATTTGAAACACTTCAGTGCTGTATTTATATTTATTTACCTTTCATCATAACATCTCTTTAATGTGGGCCTACTCTTTTGATAGAGGTAATAGAGTCCTCTAATACAATGCTGGTATTTGTATAGGATATTATGTTTACAATTTCTTCTTTTTTAAAGACTATTTTCTGCTCTATGCGTATTGTTCAGTATCGCAAGACTTTACAAACATCAATTAATTTACTAGACTCTACAAACATCTAGGTTCAGAAAAATCAGTTGTGCTTGTGGGTATTCCAACGCATTACAAAACATTGAATTTTCTAATTGTATATTTTTTAAAGTCAACAAAAAAACAGTTTTGAGAGCTGTTTATAGTTTTCGGGCAGCATAAAATGATGTCACTTTCAATTATTCGCTACTTTCCTGTAGTTTATGGACCAATGAATATAATATTATTCTATTTTTAAATTTGCTTTTGACGTCCGTCAAAGTGTTCAATGCCAACATGGCGTATATTATTTTGTATAAAATTATATAAAATTATTGTCTTAGTTAACTATGACATAATTATATATTGTTTCATTTGTTATTTGTAGTTATACAGGGTGGCTCATTCAAAAGGGTCAGTATGGGAAAGTCTTAAACTATAAGTCATACGAAGATTTGTTCTTAGGAACCATGTCACCGATTTTGATAAAAAGAAAAACTGAATTCATACATTTGAAAAAGATACTGTACCCAGCTGGGGAATCGAACCCGGTTGTTTTGCAAAAATAAACTTATACTTTTTCTATTTAAATATCGATTCTGTAGGTCTTAAGCAGTAAATATCTCTATGAAACATTATGTCTTAAATGAATAAAATGCTTTTTTTTTACATACTTAAATTTATTATAGTAGGTGTTCGAAGTGGCCACCGTTTTGTACAATACAATATTTAACACGTTTAGGTAACGATCTTCTTATTGCATTTTGTATCTTCATGCGGCCAGTCACACTGAAACGTTCCATTTTCAAATGAGGCTTAACTTAACACGTCTCTGTACCTATCTACAATATCTACATACTTTATGTGGGCTTTTCAATTGATTGTTAGTGTTTGATTAATAGAAGTACGAGTAAGTGGTTGCATGATAATAAAGGCGCGGGCCCATCGCGGCGCATGCTGTACACGGGCACGCGGCGCATTTTAGCTGGGTGTATTAATTTGTTTGACAACGTGGGTCTACGTTTCCACTGGAGTGCACGAATATGACCCACGACTATGTATAACGTGGCACGGCGCACGGAGAGGCTACACACGTGCCACTGCAATCCACGGACGAAACTGCGCTGCGATGAGTGAGCTGTACATAGTCGACGGTCATATTCGT
Organism: Schrankia costaestrigalis; assembly: GCA_905475405.1. Classification (NCBI taxonomy): domain Eukaryota; kingdom Metazoa; phylum Arthropoda; class Insecta; order Lepidoptera; family Erebidae; genus Schrankia; species Schrankia costaestrigalis. Next base: position 12,677,403 of record FR997838.1, read on the forward strand.
GTACTCCAGTGGAAACGTAGACCTACGTAGACAGCGTTTAGCTATGTAACCGCGTATTCGAGCAAGACACGCATGTATCAATGACGTCAATTCATGCGTAGCCTCTCCGTGGGTTGCAGTGGACACAACCAGATACATTTTCTTTCAAAGCGAAGCTTAAAACACGTGCGTAGTCTCTCCGTGCACCGCGGTGGGCCCGCGCCTTATTATTACTCTAGATAACAAAACTTCCTTAAAAGTTTAGTGCAATGCCACATGATTATGTAACACGGTGTATGTAACTAGTAGAGGGGTACAAACAACCGTAGGGACAATTTCACATGCCTGAACTTGTTGAATATTGTAATGGTGGTCACTTCGAACACCTACTATGATAAATTAAACTATGTGAAAACAATGCATTTTATTCATTTAAGACATAATGTTTCATAGAGATATTTACTGCTTAAGACCTACAGAATCGATATTTAAATAGAAAAAGTATAAGTTTATTTTTGCATAACAACCTGGTTCGATTCCCCAGCTGGGTACAGTATCTTTTTCAAATGTATGAATTCAGTTTTTCTTTTTATCAAAATCGGTGACATGGTTCCTAAGAACAAATCTTCGTATGACTTATAGTTTAAGACTTTCCCATACTGACCCTTTTGAATGAGCCACCCTGTATAGACTTAATTTAACCAATGTATTTACAGGAAATAAGAATCTTAGTATTTCGACTCTACCTTCTTAATATTTTTCTTTATGTTTCCATTTTCTTATAATTCCCAGTCTATGTAGAGTACTTAAATGCATTTATGTATGTAAGTCACTAAGTTTCTTCAAATAATAATTTGTGGTAAACCAACAAATTAAAGTCCTGATTCTTGATGCAATTTGTACCTATATTTGTTTTCTACTGTACAGATAGGTCTGTTACCAGCCAGGAGGATTGGAATGGACCTTAAGTGAAGTTTTCCATATCTTTTTTTCGTAGAGATCTTCTGCAGAACTTTCCTATTTAGATTTAACGACACACATGATAATGCTTTTCACCTGATCTATATTCAAGAATTCTCTCTGTCTATTATTTGCATAGTATATGATTCTTAATAAAGAGTACATTTTTCTATAAAAGTGATGTAATTTCCTCTTCCGAGTTCCTGAGTCAGATATCTTTTGATATTATTTATTTACTTAGGTAAGTAAACTAACTACTAAAATAATCGTATGTATTTAACCTTCTTACCAAGAAACAAAAAAAGCCTACTCTTGTCTCTGTCTAGTCACTAGAGAATGTTGCTTCAAAAAGATCATTCGTGAGACTAACAAAAAGTTAAATAAAAACAAAATGAAACACATTTGTGTGACAATACACCATGTCTGACCATTTGTCGTAAGGGACGTGGCCATTATTCTACGACAAGCCTTTTAAGGCTTATCTGAATAACCGTTGGTAGAGTACAATGGAATGGCCCAGGATTACTTTCAAGTGCGCTGCTACCGACAATCGTACTACAAAATGAACATTTAACCTTTTTTGTTTAGTTTAAATTAAATACTTTTTAAAGATTTGGTTTTTTTTCTTTTGTTGGGATACACTCCACATACAGATGCATTTACATAACAAGATGTAATTTAAAACGAATGTGCTTTACTTCGGAATTGTAATCATTTTAATTCATTGGTTTTAGTAGAGTATTTTACATTGAGTAGTAAATAATATACTTCACAAACTGTAGAGTCATGATAATGTATAGTAAAGTTTATTTTAAGTTACATGTTTTTTAAAGCAACGAGTGCGCAGATTTAAAATAGAAAAGATCCAAAGGTGGTATCAAAAGCTCTGCATGTGGTGACGTCAGAGACACAGAGTTATAAAACCGGTTACAAAACCTTTCCACTGGATATGTGTGGGAAATACCTGTTGTAGAGAGTAGTTGCAATTAAACAGTACTAAGAATATTGTCGCCAATGTACACCTTCGTTCTGTACTAGTACAGTGAATGAGTTTATATTAGCGGCTCAGAGAATCGCGGAAGTAAACTTTCATATTATGATGAAACGAGTCCTCCTTCGACGGCTATACATAACAGCATCTCTCTGACTGATTGATTGATAAGTAGCGAGGCGTTAAACAGTTGCATCATGAGTTAACGTGGCGCTTGACACTCTGTACGAGCGGCGACTTGCTGGCGGGACCGGACAACATTCGGTGGCAACGGCCAACGCTCACACAAGAATTCATTTCGCTCGAGAAGTGTCCGGTTTCAGTCTGGCACGACCAACGCTCATATTGCATTTAGTATTTATTTATGTATCGGTAGAGCGCAGGTTCTATCGGTGGCGGCGCCGCGGGCGGGGTGACGGGTCCGGGGCATACTTACTACGTGATTAATCCGCGCCCCCCCTGCGCCGCCCGCCGGGCCGCGGGCCGGGCGCTCCGTACTCGCGCCGGGTTTCCTCGTCCCCGCGCCTCACGGCCACTCACTACGCACGGGCTCCGCGTAGTGCCGCCGTCAGTCGCGCTGCGACCCGCGCCGACGTCGCACTTACTCTACACGATACGTTGTGACATCGACCCATGATATCATTCATGCTAATCTCTGCCCGTTGATTTTCCTGCCGAGTGACCGCAGTGCAATCGTCGCGCTATACCGCGAGTGCCGAATGTTCGTGGACGTTACGCCCGTGTAATTTTCCATTGGAATCCGAGCGTAGGAAACCAGTCGGTTGTGTCGGACGAGCCTATCTGTGTCTTCCTCGGATGAGATCTCCGAGCGACGTACGCTGCTGTGAACTACGGCCTGCGATGCTGCGCCCGTGACCGTCTTGCGACAGTGCCACGAAACGTAAGGATCTGTTAGTTGATTTGGCGAGTCGCGTGCACGGGCCGCCTTCCTATTTGCATGGCGCATACGAATGGATTTTATTTTCGTCTGGGGACCGGTGTGTGCGTGAAGCGAGAGTGTGTGAGATAGCGCGGGTGTGTGCAGTGAGCGTGTGTGCGTGCGTTCCGCGTCCGCCGAGACGGCTACTCCCTGCTGGCCTGCTTTATTTAGGTTGTTTCTGAGCGTGTCGCGCCGCCTACATTACACCACTACCTGATACAAGTGTTGTTGTAACATTTACAATCAATCCTTTTTTCGGCTCATTAGCCTTGTCAAGTTCTGTAGCAAGGTTGTGGATGAAATCATGTGTCAAACGATGAATATACTGTATGGTAGAGCGTGTTAGGTATACATAGGTAAGCGCTTTTGTGTTTTGTAGTGTTTGCTCTATGATGGAAAAATTAAACCGGTATAACATTATGTCACAATGTTGCCAACATTATCATAAACTACAATTCATTACATGTCAATGATCTCGGGACAATGCAACTTAATGCATAAACGCAACTTTTTGCGCTGACAATGTAATTTTAACTTTTTACCTGTTGAATGAATCTTTGGAAAAAATACGTACATTTGTTTCCGCGCTGTTTTTATGTAGTTTAAATTAACTTTTATTATATTGTATCACGTTAAAGGCGTTTATTTAGGATCCCCTAAATAAACGCCTTTAAAAAAGATATACTATAACAATGCATAAACAGATAATAAATATCAAAAGGGTTAATACGATACGTTTTGGACGTAACGAATACACACTGATTTATAATTAAAACACAAACTAAACAATATGAACACGGAACTTAACCACACATAGTACAATAACTGGTGCCTTTAAAATAGACTAGATTTGCGCTAACTGAAACTATCCTACTGCATAAAAACTCTACACCAAAACTCTACTCCGGCATTGAAAAGAGTCACTGGAATAACATACAATCTACCTTCTCTACATGAGGTTGTCGTAAAAATCGATTAAATAATAAAATAAACGGACATAGAAAATGACATACTTAGGCGCATACGAATGAGTTTTATTGGAAATAAAGATAACTATACCTAACGAATTACCTCAAGTCGAGTTCATCTTTTCCCGAAGCTATCCTAAAAACTGAATGCTTATTATCTGCCAATTCTCACTTGACTCAATCAGTGATAAAACCAAACTGTTTAGCATAGTCTAATGTTTAGTTTTCCTCGATATGAAAAAGAGGCCTATCTCTGCTTAGGACAATTCTTGGCTATAAGATAAAATAATACGTCCACGTTATCAATTTTACTACAATACAACATTTTCAATAATTATGTAGTTAAAATTAGATGAAATAGGAAAATTACGTAAAGTCAGATAGGTCGTATGATAAACTACGACCTTACAAGTTTATGTACACAGTAGTCAATATCAACTAGCGCTTATTAAAATATATCTTTGTTCTAGTTATATATTTGTTTAACTATAATGTACTTAATGTATTAATTAACAACTTGGGAATTGGGACGTTATACTAGTCCTTAATGAGGTTATTCCTATCCACTTTTCTACAATCGGGACTCTTGTAATACAACTTGTAGATCAACGGAGTGAATTCGTAAAAGCACCTGAGCATGACATTCAAGCGAGTCCCGGGGAAAGCAATTGTAAAAAGTCCTAGAGAAAGCAATTGGTCTTGATATTCTATAATGATATTTATTGTTTAGAAACTTGTACTACTTGGATTGTTCAAGAGGGATGAAGGTTATTTAGACTAGCGAATTAGTATAATATTCATCATAACAGACCTTCAAGAATGGGCCTCCTTCAGTTTTGAAATTTTGACTTACTTATACCACCTTGAGCTTTATGTCAATTTTTCCTCCTGTCGTTTTCCTAGAAATAATATTGGAGACCTTGGATTAAAATTCGACTAAACGAAAATGTTAACGATCTAGTTAGGACGGCGGGAAGCCGATGGATGAGGGAGGCACAGGACCGCACAAGGTGGCAATACTTGGAGGAGGCCTATGTCCAGTAGTGGATGTTGATTGGCTGATATGATGACGTCAAAAAGACACAATATTATTGTACTACTTTGAATAAATAAATGAATACTGAATACTGATGATGATGAAACGAAAATGTACGCAAATGTTATTAATGCGATAAAGTTTCAACAGCAGTAGGACCATCCTTATTGTAGGACAATAAAAAGATAATTTAAATGTTTGTAAAATTACCATTTGATATTAATGGATCTAAGTCTAATTATATAATTAGTATCACTCAGACAATGGGACAAGGTTTCTTACAAGATAAGCAATTATCTTAGATAGGTCACCATTCGTTACCTTACATTTATTTATATACTACATAACAGTACATTGTAAATGTATTTAAGGAAAAATAATATTACTTTGTATTTATTATTTTATTTCATTAACAACGTATTAAAGAGATAATATTACATTGTAATAAATTGTCAATAAATATGATTATACTTATTGTGAGCTCAGTAATCAATAAAAAGTTTTTATTGGGAAAGTTATTTTCTCGTCAGAGGTCTTAGCAAACTTTTTCATGAGCCTACTGTTTATTGTCAAAAGAAGTCTTGTACACATCGACAAGTGTAGGAGAGAGTTAAGTAGTAAGTTGTTGATTAAGTTGATTTAAATAGATCTCCATCCTATTTTTTGGCGAGTTAAGTTGGCGAGACAAGAGAGAAGGCGCTACTTCGTACTTAACTCGCCAAAAACTAGGATAGAGATCTATTCAAATCAACTTAATCAACAACTTCCTACTTAACTCTCTACTGTACTTGTCGATATGTAAATCGGGCTTAAGGGTGTCAGTCAAGGCTTAAAACGAATTGCAACGTTGTAATAATAATACAAATATATACCCTAGTATACTATTTTTCCTCTTATTCTCAGCACTAAAACCCCACTATGCTTTAACTTACAGCCTAGAATATCTGTCAAACTGACATTTATGCGCTTCTTTAAAGAAATACAATATACATTATTATAAATATACACGTTCTAAATATAAAATCACAGACTTTTGTGTTCCTGTGCAAAGCAGTTAAACAAATCTCTACAATAACTTGTTGAGATGATTATGTTTGAAAACAAATGGATAAATGTTTTACGGAAAAAAAATTACTTCCATTGATTGTGTGGGATTTTAATATTAATTTATTATACAACTTGTAACAATGTGGCAACACTCTTGTTCTGAATTTACTTTACACTGACGATGACGCGCGGAGTTTGCTTCGCCAGAGTGAATATAGATTTATTCATTGCTATAACAAAACTCCTTCGTTATTATCTTGCTATAAGGCATTTCATATTTATGTAATTAAAAATACAGCCATATTGAGAAACTCCCCATCTTCTGAGAGTCTATATGTAAAAAGGCGAATAGTTTGTAATAAAAATAAAGCTACCTTGACAAATCCCTTTTCCTATAAAAGTGGTTTAATAATGAAAAATATAATAAAGTGTCATCCGCGTGGTGACGCAGTAAGAATACAATATGTCACCACCCCATCTCATCCCATGGGTTTCGTAAAAACCGACTAAGGGACTATCCGTGAATATTATAAGCATAATACAAGCTTTGCTTAGTTTGGGACTAAATGGCGTTGTGTGAATGTGTGAAGATTATTATTTATTATTTATTTATTATTATATTTACGAAATAAAAAGAAGGAAAACTTGAAATTAAACCCTATACCAATCCGTATGGCCAGCGTGGTATTAGTAGGCCAATTATCCCTCTGTCACGGGAGGAGGCCCATCCCTTCATTGGGACATTAATGGGCTGATGATAGTTAAGTGTAACACTTCAGATTTATCAGTCGACTCCACAACGACTACCGACAGAGGAAAGCACACAAGCCTTTTTATCGACAAGTTACAAATAAAAAAAAAACAAAATCTTCAATGAAATATATGTAAATCTTACATACATCTACCGTATGAAGCATATAGTAGATATGTCAACTAATCATATCAATAAGAAATGGCCTATAAGTGTTTGAACAAACAATAACCAAAAATGATTGCTTGTAGCAAGCCGGCACACCCAAGGTTATACAGCGTATCTACTCTGATATTTATACCTGCGATAACGATTGATATTAGGTACAAACCGATACTTGGTATATCAATAACTAGCCTATCGCAGTCCACTGCTGGACAAAGGCCTCTCCCAGCATCCAGTCTGACTCAAAGACCTTTTTGAAATCGTCGCTCGGTAGCTGGGGGGCATTCTACACCACGTTTGCCAAGTCGTGGTCGCCAATCTAGGACACTATAGGTACTCTAGGTAGATAATTAAAGATATAACAGATAAATTAATTACTCAAAGATCTTATATCCTCATATTACCATACAAATTGCTGATCCACATCTCTCATTCGTGTTATTACATCGTCGACATAACAACTAAGTAACCGTAATACTAGTCCACGAAGGGTGCATGATACCTATTAAATAAACGAGAACCATTTGTCAGATAACAAGCGGCAGTTGCAAAGAAAACAAAGAGATATCATGGCCTGTGTCACAGATACTGTTACAAGCTTACACATACATAGATATTTACGTATATATTATATACTAGTGTGCATGTTATCAGGCATTAAGCTACCGTGGCCGCCTACGTAGAGATATCGGGTAATATCAGCTGTATTAACTACGATATTACCTTGCATACCTGCACTTGAATACATGCTTCATTTTTGTATATAAGTAGGTACTTAATAAACATGAATGAATACGTTTCATTGTAGACAATGTTGTATTGATCAAGCTATACATTTTTGCAGACTCAATGGACTCGTCCGCCTAATTCCTAAAGTATAATTATATTAAGGTCCGTGTATTGATAGCGTAAGATTAATGGTGTCACAACCTTGTGACATCCCATTCGTATCGTCAATTTGGGCTAAGGGTCTACTATTACTATTTAAAAAAACTATTATTTGGAAAACTATTTAAAAAAACCTTAAACAAATCCTTTAGACTAATGTTGTATAAAAAGGCCAAGTTTACCTCCGTCACTGGAGCAGTTTCCCGTCAGTATAAAGTGGACTGTTAAAATAAATTTCATTTTAATGTGACCATTTAAAGAAACAAAGAATTCGAAACTTGAATGTTTTTGAACCTGTCAAAATGAAATTGACACAGTATGTCATTTGAATAGTAGAGTCAAGTCGTGTTTTTACATTCGGAGTAGGGATACGTAGGTCATATATCATTTTTTTCCTCTTTTTAAATAAGGCCATAGTACAAAATAGTTAAAACTTAAATTTAGGAGTACAAAGGAATAATTTAATAATGTTTCCGTGAGTACCTAACCCTTTAAGTGTTTCAACAAGTTGGTCAATAGTTTACTACAATTATATACCTACTTAGTTAGCTACTCAAAAGTTCAAGGAGAATAACATAACATTATTAGTTTGATTCGAGGTCATTTTAATTAATTATAAAAATATTTTTTTACATTAACAATACAGGCATGTTGGCATGTCGTTCTGAAAAAAGTTACCTACCAAAACTTGAAAAAATATTGCTCTATCAAAAGAGACGTCACCTTAAGTTTAGTTATGTAGGTAATATTAATGCTAAAGTTATAAACTTTTATTTAAAAGAAAAAGTAAAATAAAATCTATGCTACGCGCCGTACCTACCAGTAAAATCATTTTAAAATTGGTCCAGCTATTTTGAAGATAAACCGGAACAGACAACTTAACAAATGCTTTTTGTTGGTATTGCTGTGTAATACACATTCATATGCAATCAAAGGCTATGTTCTTACAAACAGACACTTAAATTTTATTTATATGTACAGATGTCAAAGTCTCGTATAATCAAGTAGGTATTTGGTTATTAGTAATAATTGTTTACATAAAGTTTACACTTTGATTAAACATAATTTATATTACAATTAACTAACAATAATTGTGACCGCACTTCAGTGAAATCATTATAAGTAATTAAATAAGTTAAACTTAAAACCGCAAAAGCTTATGTAAATTAATTACACACTGTAATAATATGACTCTTTAAAAATATTTTTCGGTAATTAATAAATCAATTTAAGTACTTACGTACTTTTTATCTGTGGTACTTAAATACAACATACGTGCCTAAGGAAATAAGCAAACACCTTTTCACGAAAACCTCTAAGTTGACAGAATTGTTGACAACAATACGTCAGGCGAGATTGGTATTAGCGGGTTAAGATTCCCTGTATCATTGCAAAGCAAAATCCAAGCTATTGTTTCATATAATTAGGATATAGTAAGCTTAACTATATAGTATATCTCTGTATAACAATGAAGTAAGAACCTCCTGAGAGGCAAAAACCCAAAAAACTTCGAATATGAAAGCGGTGCAAATACGGTCCAGGTATAAGCACAATATAAATAATATAAATATAGTCCCAAACTAAGCAGAGCTTGTACTATGGGTACTAGACAACGGATAAACATACTTAACTACTTTTTTTTTTGTAAATACATACATATACCCAGTATTGCAAATACACCCAGACCAAAGCAAACAATCAAGTTCATGCACACAAAGAGTTGCATTGAGCGGGAATCGAACCCGAGACCTCTGCGTAGCAGTCATGTTAAATAACCACTACCCCACAAAGGTCTTCAAATGATTCTATTCACTTTAAAAAGCCAAGAACCGTACTAGGGATTCTGCCAAACGTCTTGAGGACATCAAGACTCAAAAAGGTCGTTTAGGAATCACACGAATTATCCATCTGCATGGTATTTTAAACCACAACCTTTATAAAAGCAACCTCTTATCATGACAGCTACATTATATTTATAACCATGCAAAAGTACAATATCTCTTTTATACAATATCGTGTTACTTTTTAATACAATACAATAAAGGGGTACATTATAACACGTATATTTAGCATGTAGGTGTATGCGTGGGATCACAAGACAACTGATATGATAACAAAGAAATGAAGACAAAACCATGAACGTAAAGTAAAACTAATAACTTTGATTGTTTACATTATAGCAATAAGATACGGAATTGTAACTAACCTCCTCCGTGAGAATATTGTTGATTTTGATCCAGAGATAATTTATTTTTGTTGTAATTCTTAAGTGCAGTGGAATACACCTAAGTAAGGTGGTCTAACGAATTTCGATCTTAATACATTGACATGAGGTTTTAAATCCCACGCAGGATGAGTGCAGTGTAACACATCATTTATTGAATTGGGGTCCAAGTATGTTCTTTGTTTTTAATTAAATGTCGGTAAAAGACCCCGATGATCCATAGTCCGGCTGCTGCCGTTTTACTGTAACAAACTGTTGCTGATCTGCTCTTGCATGTCTTGAAAGTAGTGTCCATTATCACATTTTAACTAAATTTGTCACAAACATTAAGAATTTTATTTATAGAAAGATGAGGCATACAGACATAGATTGACAGACGCTAATCCTAAAAAATATGTAATTGCAATATAAGCTTGTAGCCGAGCTACAGGTGTTACGCAAAGGAAAAAAAACGAGAAAAAACAAACTCTACCGAAGTTAATTGGTTTGATTACTTTTATGTTTATATAACATTCAGAATAACCAAATAACTTTAAGAAACTAACTAAGTAAGAAACATAAAATAAGTAAAACAAAATGCTAAAATAAATAATAGAAAATAAATAAACAAGTTAACAACAGTAAGTAAACTTAAGTTTATCTTAGAAAAATAACTTAATAAATAATTATTGAACACGATAACAATTGGCAAAACCCAAACTTATAAATTCAAATGAAACAATTTAAAAAAAACAAAGTATCTTAAATAAAAACTAACATTTCCTCTTAGGCTGGTTAATGGTACTTAAATGTGTCTATAAAAACGGCCTGGATTTTATCCAACCCAACTGTTAGAACTTAAGCCCGATTTACACATCGACAAGTACAGTAGCGAGTTAAGTAGTAAGTTGTTTGTTAAGTTGTTTATGTGTAAATCGGGCTTTAGAGTTACCATATTAGAACTTGGTTCTAATCTCACTATTGATTCGTCGTATATCCATGTGAAACTGTACTTGGTTGGTCTCGCCTCCCCAAAAATTCATTCGACTTATAGCGGATTCGTAATTTTAACAAATCCCATCATTACAGTACATGGTGTCTTCTTCAACACTTATGACATTAAAACAAAAACCAAATTACAAACGTAACCACGTGTTGTTTCATAAATTGAAACAATGAAAATCGTAAAACAATTTACATATAAATAATATACATAACAATCATACATTGTTGAATAAACAGCGATTATATTAAAGGGTGTTTATTTGTCAACACGGCCCTTGCAACAGTTGAATGTTTGGACTGTTACCTTCGTCTCAAATACTAATATATACACATGATACAAACAATGCATTATGTTTTAATTTTTATCTGTAGGTCGATCGTTAATTTGTCTAACATTTCACACACCTAACTACAAACCCTGCTTAATCCTAGTCTATGGTATAGCGTTGACAGAACAATGTGTCCCCAACGACAGACTACAAATTAGGCGGTAAACAACAAGTTAAAAAAAAAGTTTTATAATCACAATTAAGTGGAACTAAATTATTTTGTGACATTATACAACGCCATTTAGTCCCAAAATGAGCATGGTTTGTAATAAGTTGTACTCAACTAAGCCACCTGCTCTTAATCTGTAGAGAACTCTTACAGTACACAGCCTTTTCTTCGTCCTTTTGCTTCAAACAAACTTTAACTTTTTAATTATTACAAAGCTCCAAGTTCCAACAATTTAACTTATTTTAACAAACGGGTAATCAAACAGGTGGGTGTTCTTTAGAGAGGTGAATTTACGAAGTAAACAGCTTGTGTTTAGACTTTGATTAAGCTTTCTCGAACAATATTAAGATGGAAATTTACAGAACCCGTGTGAAGTTTCCGGAATCATAGTCATGGATTATGCATAGGTAACACTCTCGCGTCACGTCAGTGCCAAAGACAATATTCTAGTTAACATTAACACCTAACCTGGTAATTCTAGATGTAGATAAAATAAACGTACCCACGGTTTTAAACATGAACCTAAGGGAGCCTCGTCTTTTTATTTGAGGTACATCTCCTTGACAAAGTGGTCAGTCAGGCAATATAAATTTGGAATATTCTCTTAATTGGAAGATATGTATGGCAAAAACTCCTGAGCTACAAAAAGGAATAACTTTGAAATAGATTACCAATGAATATTTAAAAATATAAGAGACCTGTCATGTAGGTTATTATTAAGTTATTTTGAAGTAAAAACTAGCTAGCATTTTGTAGTCAGCAGAAATTAATAATTTAACAAATTAATCCAATTCAGCACGACTGACTTATGAAATTAAAATATGATATTAAATTTACTATTTGCAATAGGATACGATAATGACTATTTTTAAATAAAAACTAATCGGAAATGTGGTAATCAAAACTACAGAAATTCGGTAATTTCAACATCAATACATAACTTCGACAATATTATTATGGTAATAAGGTTCAGATTTTGGATATATTCGATATATTAATAGAGAATGAGATAAAATATGTTCCCTTCACACCCTTCCCTTGACTCTATCGAACCTGACGAAAGTTCGTAACAATCTCACGATTTGCAAAAAATGCGAACCTTAAAGGGGTTTTTCGCTTAAATGGTCGCTAAGTAGTAGGTGTAGTTCGTAACATTATTGTGCGGCCAGAAATGCCCAGTGTATAAATATCTCAAATCAGATTAAATGTATCTTAAGGGTCCTATGCATTTTGCCTTCAGACTAATGCATGTGTTCTAAAGGCCTCAAATAATCCATATAACATTTTCTATATTTATTATTATCTTATGTGATCGATGATGCTGACCCAACTCGTGTCCATTCTAAAAATATGTGTAACCTCTTTATACGTGAATATTTTAACATCGACGTCTCCTCGTTTCTCTCATCTCTAGTTGCATATATGTTTCCAGTTACATGGTAAAAATATTTTTAATATGTTACTATATTCGGAGGTAGATAGATAAGGATGGCACAAGACCGCACATAGAGTTAATATTTGGTTCACATAGGAACAAGTCCTATTTTGAAAAAGAGCTTAGCCGCGAGTTTCTCGCGAGCTCTTTTTGCAAAAGCGACAACTTTTTTGAGTTATGTGATTGTACTATAGCATTGCTACCATAGTATACCAAGCCAATATCAAACTCAAGCATAAAACCCTTAGAATTTTGTTTAAAACCTCAATCATAATTAAAAAAATACAGTTCATAATAACGTTTAAAACAATTCGTGAGGCTATCTCTACATTATCTCCATTACATTAACAAAACAGCACAAACTACAAAAAAACCCAGACATTCTATAAATACGACAAAAATATTACAAATTCATAAAACCGATGAATAGGTATGATTAATATTAGGTAAGTAACTAGTTACATTCACAATTCAGTCTAATCAATGGGTCGGCATTACGTCACGGCTTTCACGGCTACACTGTAGTAAGAAGTTGCGAAATATAAGCAATTATGCAAGCAGTATGCGATACGCAAATACACCAACAAAATGGTCTATAGTTGATTATTTAAGTTTTATTTAATCGCTACTTGTATTACAGACTTCTTAGGTTATTTTTAGACGGGTAAGCAGAGGCCATTGAGCGCCTAGATCCTTACAAAACGGCACTGCGCAACCTTTTCGGGCCTTTGGCTTGGATAATGAAAAAATTATATATACTTGGAAAATAAGCCAATAATAAGTTGTTAAATCCCACAACCCTATAAAAGATTGTTAATCTTATATTACATTTAGCACTTACAGTACATAAAGTCGGATATGTAATTGTAAGTATGTTACAACACATCTCTACATTACATTTGTGTGTACATACGTATTTAGTGTTCGTGTGAAGTGACTACCATGTTTTATTATTTGCTTCTTTCAATTACTAAATAAGTCCTTTCATCATCATATCAGCCTATAGACGCCTACTGCTGGACATAGGCCTCCTCCAAACGTTTCCACCCTGCGCAGTCTTGTGCCTCCCTCATCCTGAATAAGTCCTTTACGTACTACCTTTTGATTTTCAATTTATTATTTAAGCAAAACATGCTTAATAATGCTACGTTGTCTTTATTTAACATCTTTGAGATCTCAATATTGTTATAAGATTATTATTAACTTATGTAGGCATTATTACATATAATAAATGGATATTGAGTAAACATCAAACAATCACTTAACTTCAAACAAGAATATAATATTAAGAATGTTTTGAGTTAAAATGTAATCATATCAGCATGTAAATGGGGCAGGCGGGACCAGCTTATTCTGTGAATATTTACCTAATTTATTAGTTATTAATATCATAAGAAAAATATAAAATACTAGCTGACCCGTGCCCACTACGCTGAGCGGCGAAAAATATTTCATTACTGCTCCACTCCTATTAGTCATAGCGTATACTATAGAGCCTATGACACTCCCTGATAAATGCACTATTCAACACAGAAATAATTTTTAAAATCGGTTGAGTAGATCCAGAGATTACCACCTACAACGTCACAAACACACAAACTTTACCTCGTTATAATAGTAGTATAGAAAACTTACTTAAGATGCTACCCCCTTACTCAAAAACACTACTTAAATTTAATCACAGTTTAGCGAGATTTTTATTAGGAAAACCAACCTTATACCAAACAAAACCGTAAGAATTTAAGATACTTAGTCAATTGACTTAAATTTATGAGACGTTTATGAGTAAGGGGGCTAGATGCTACAGTACACTAACTAACTTACCCGATCGGATGTACAGGAACAAAAACTCAACTCTCCGCCATTAATTTCTAAAAATGGCAAAGAAACCTTTTTACATTAAACAGCCATTTTTATGGCATGTGTTTGACAAGTGAGGGGACCGTTTGCGACAGCCCGTCACAGGCTAGTAGAGACAAACACGGTAATCAATATCCATTAGCTATTGATAACGTTCTTCTGTCACAAGGATAAAGTCTCTTTTAATTGTCCCTTAAGTCCGATTTACACATCGACAAGTACAGTATCAATCAACTTAATCAACAACTTACTACTTAACTCGCTACTGTACTTGTCGATGTGTAAATCGGGCTTTAGTTAGTGTGGTGTCGGATTAAGAATACATTTTATCAACAATTCATATTATTCCAAATGCCGAATATGTTTAAGCCATGATAATATCTTCGGAAAACTTGTATAAACTCTATACCAAATCACCAGGCTAACATGGTTTTCCTCCGTGTCTGGTAGAGGCCCATCCCTGCAATAAGACATTAATGAACTGTTATGTTACATTACACTTACATTACATTATCCATGTCATAAGTAAAACGTTTTCGATAAAAGTTACAATTTCTTGTACAAATTTTTTTGCTTGTCCATTAACGTAACACAGATAAAATAATATTTGTATAGATAACGATACATTTACATGATAGATAACATTTTATCATTTCTCTACTCTTTTAGTTTAGATACATATTTTCGTATTTGAAATCGATATTGAGACTTTGCTTATAGAGGTTGAGAAAAGAAATTTGCTTATTAAATAGTAAGTGGTAGTTCAGTATCCATTTGAATTAATCATTTATCTACCTTTGTTTTAGATCATAATTATTGATTTTAGCTAGTTGATTATTTATTGCCTTTGGTGTTTATAAATTAGCACCTACATTGGTATATGCTACATAAACACACTATACACTGCATTTAGTTTGGCTTGTAAAGTTTAGTCAATGCTATTTCCTGCTACGAGTAAAAGTGATAGCTTGAATTACTGTTTTGTTCTTATTATATACTTTAAAGAAAATCAAACACCCCACACTTATTTTACATAAATAATGAGTAACATCGATGTTAAAGGTCCCAACCACAAAAAAAACATGTGGGTCCTCCAATGCCGAAGTTACACTTGAGCCACCGATAGTATTACACAGCAAACTATTTATAGAATAGAGTTTGTATTAAAAAAACTTAATCTGTAGTTCACAAAAATAAGTGACCGTTTATAATATCAGCACACAGCCTCATGCACAACAGTCACACACACACACACACATATACACGCAAAAAAACAACAAGGTCACATTTCGTATAAATATCTCTTGATTTATTAATACCTCCTTAAAAGGAATAATCTAAAAAATTGTTCTTCAAAGTAATCTGGTTCTTAGCACGCCTACTTCCTTCGAACGAGGACGTTAACTGATACATAATGTATATAATATGTATGTGTATGTATATCACTACATAGTTACATAGTATAAAACAAAGTCACTGTGTGTCCGTCCTATGCTTAAATCCTTAAAACTACGCAACGGATTTTGAAGCGGTTTTTTTTAATAGATAAAGTGATTAAAGGGGAAGGTTTATGTGTATAATACATGCATGATAATGTAGCCGAGCGAAGCCAGGGCGGGTCGCTAGTTTGGTGTATATGAGGCTGTGTTGTGTCATGGTTAGTTAGACGCGCACAGTGCGATAGGCGGCGTCCGTGACAAGGCCGACAGCGAGTGTTACGATCGACAACCACGTGTATACGCGGGCTGTGACGTCAGACATACGTTCAAGTTCAATGTTGCCTTCTGTGCCTTACCACTGTTCGTGTGCTGTCTTTCTGCCTTACCACTACATTCTAGCTTGATGTTTAAGCCTGCAAAGCTATGTAGAGAGTATAATTCACTGTATATAAATAGTTTCTAGTAAGTCGTGTTAAAAACTATGAAAACTTTGTATTTTTGTGAGAATGGACCCTGCCTTAGACGAGTTACTGATCTACACATGTTAGTTGGTTACCCAAACTTTTTTGGTTGGGGCATTTAGGAATTTAGGTAAACAAAATAGTGGAGACATTCATGCCTCTACAAATATTGTAGCTGGCATGGTGCTCGCCATTCTTGGACTTTATTGGATGCTTAACATCAGGCACCATAAAGTCATTCTGGTAGGCCAATTTAAAAAAAAAAACAGAGCACGTAAAGTAGAAATAGTTATCAGCTATCAAGCCGACATACAAAATAAAGTACCTATTATGGGCTGATTAAAACTACGATTTTTATTGCTCTACTAGTCTGAAATGCTTTAATTACAAAAGTTCTTGTAGGTTAGATGTTATAGTAGATGGATATTCATTTTATTGATCTAAAGAATAAGAGAGGCTTTAGGCAGCAACAATTCGCTATTTCTTCTTTTATTTTTGTTTATTTTCTTATTAATTAGACAACTCCAGTTCTAGGAATAATTCCTTCGCGTTAAGACGCATTGATTTAGATTCGTAATCACATTTACGTGTAATCACCATTATTAAAGTTTCTGTGTAAAGTTTTGTAAACATGCGCTTGTCAAGTCTTCTTCGGTCCATTCAAAGGGGTTCTTCGTCGAACAACGCGTGCGCATCTATCAACAAACGCATAATCGGTACCCTGCGCGTGGCCCCATTGTATCATCCACACACATCCGAGTATCGAATAGCGGCCTTACTTCCAAATATTTATTGTTTACCGAATCATTTCACAACTTTACCTTGTTACTGTTTCTATGTATACTTTTATCGAGTGTTTATAATTTAAATTAAGGCGAGTTTTTCAAGCCGAGTGAAACAGAGACACTGAAGATTTTTCTAAGGGCACGTCTTATTATTGTGTTGTAACTAGGTACCCAAATATTTTGTAGTTTATTTCTAATATTTGGAATTTAATTTAAATATTTAATACTCGTACTTTATGCCAGCATCGGTATACATATACACATGAGTGTTCTTTAATTGACTTTTAGTATCTTTTTTACCGGTACAAACAAATAAAGCTAAATTGACATAATGTCTGCAAAACTACCATCACTTTCGAAGCTGACTGGATACGGTAAAGCATTAAAAAGAAAAAGAGCGTAAACGTCATCACTCATGCCAGTGCATACAAAAACCCATTGTAATTTTAAATAGTAATTAAAATAACGTAACCTTATTTTTGGTAAAAAGTCACCTTAAGACAGTAATATATTTTTCGAATAGCATTTGTAATTGATAAAAGTAATTATTTTCTTGTTTAATAGGTGATTTCTCATCCATGTTAGTTGTCATTGTTATCTTTAATTTAATTGATCAGTTTATGAGTGCGAATTTACGTTGTTTGTGGATAGAGTTAGAGTGGAAATAAAGTCAATTAGTTTGATTAAGACAGCCGTTTGAGTACTTTAGTTTTAGTATATTTAGAAGTGTTATTATTGTGAATGTGTAAAACGTGACACGTTATCGACTCTGGTAAGATAAGTTACGTAATTTATCGCTTGTGGTCATGTCAAATTTTATTGACATGAATGTTTATATTTTTGCCTTGAACCAAGTGATTGTAAAAAAACTCGAATCTCTAGATTAATTATTACAGTTTGGAAAATAAATGGAGTTGTTTTTTAACATCGTCGTCAGGCGAAAGGTAATTCTGTAGTGGTACTTAGAAGTAGCTACGCTAAGCTTAGGAACGTTACGAACGTACTTATAATGATTACGTAAATTGAAATGTAATAGAGAAAAGTAGATGAAGTTTGTATTGTACAGAAATAAACTTGGTACTTTACAGCAGCTTAAGAGTGTCTCTACACGGTTTTCTCCATTCTGAGATAGTTAAATTAGCTACTTTACCTTTTTAGCTAAACACAATAACATTTTAACGACATCTCTGGCGTAGTGGTTATATAACATGACTCCTACGCAGAGGTCTCAGGTTCGATTCCCGCTCAATACAAATCTTTGTGTGATGAACATTATTGTTTGCATTGGTCTGGGTGTTTTCTATATGTAATATGTATGTATTTACAAAAAAAAAGTATTTATGTATGTTTAACGGTTGTCTAGTATCCATAGTACAAGCTCTGCTTAGTTTGGGGCTAGATGGCATTGTGTGAATGTTTGAGGATTATTTATTTAGTTATTTCACACTTCTGAGAGGTGAATTGGGAGCTCACGAAGGTGATTCCAAATTAGTTAACCTCTTGTTAAATAAACCTACGCATTATTAAACTCCATTTAGAATAGTTTATGATAAACTATTCAATCAAAACAAAATGTCCCTAATATTACAAAATATAATAATATTCGTATAAAAAAGAAGGAAAACAAAAGATGTTATTATTATCCTATCCAAATAGGTCACATGATTTGAAGCTACATAACTCGGGTCAATTGATAACGTACGGTTGCCAACGCGAAATTATCTTATCTTACTTAGTTACCAGTTATGAAAACATTCATGATATGTTTTAATTTAATAAACAAATTTATTTTATATGTATTTCTGACAAAGTTAACCCAGGAAGTGCAATATTAGTATGTGATAATATAAATGTTACTCATACATACCATTGTTAAATGTTTATTTTTTTATACATCTGTCATCTGATAGTTCAATTTTTTAATTCTTTTTTTTCTTTGTTGCGATAATTCTTACAAATAGGTAAGCTACAGTGTGGGTGTACTAGGTAGAGCGGTTATTTTGCGAGTACAATCCGCCAAAGCTTTTAAATGGTTTCCCAAGAAAATACTAGGTATTAGTTAGTTTCTTTTAATAATTTCATATTGACCAAGTCACCATTGTCCCTTCGTTCCTTGGTTGTCGTTAATAGGGTTTAAGAGAGTTGAAGTCTCTCTAATAGTAAAATACAGTACCTATCGTTTAAAAAACAGACATATTAACTAGACAGCAAAAGAACAACGTCTATAAAGCCCGATTTACACATCTACAAGTACAATAGCTAGTTAAGTAGTAAGTTGTTAATTAAGTTGATTTAAAAAGGTCTCCATCCTATTTTTTGGCGAGTTAAGTTGGCGAGACGCGAGAGAGGGGGCTGCTTCGTACTTAACTGGCCAAAAATAGGATGTAGATCTATTCAAATCAACTTAATCAACAACTTACTACTTAACTCGCTACTGTACTTGTCGATGAGTAAATCGGGCTTTAAGTTGTATTAACAAGTTATCCCTTGTCACTGACAGAGACCTCTGCAGTAGGTACGTATTATTAACCATACATTTAGGTATAATGTTATTAAGATTTCTCATACACGTGTAAATCAAGCTATATTTTAATAAAACCATACATATAAACATTGATAACATTGTTATGTTTTCATTAAAAAGATAAATCGTGTGTAGTTATACCTAATAATAAGTGATTATGTATGAAAACAGTATTTGTCACGTTACATCACCGCACTAAAATATACATAAGTACTTTATTTTATTGTATATAGCTAATAATAAATAGCATTTTATACCTATTATACTAGACGGTAGCTCACTTTAACAAGAGGCATTCTATATCGGTAGATTAAACAACCACCTCTGTGGCCGCTTAATCTACCTCCAAGTAGCAGTCTGAGAATGTTACTGTGTCAACCAAAAAGATTACAGTACTTAGTAAAATTACAGAGCTATCGGACATCTCGGCCTGTGTCCCAAATAGTTTTTAAATCTAGAAAACTTCCATTTCACACGATGACACATCGTTTTAGAGCAAATATCTGTCAGTTTGCTAAACGAATACCTGTCTAACGATACATAAATAGTTGTAAACAATTACTCACTAGTTCCGTTCTTTAATCTAAAATGGCAAGTGTGTAATACTTATATGGGGGCAAGGCCGCCATATTGAATTTGGCATTTGATAGTATTATGGCGGGCGTCTGTTAGGCTCAATGGTCGATGGCAGTCAACCTCTATTTAGCATACAATCGATGGTAATACTTGACAGGTTTGTCGATGGTTTGTTAGTCACGCGGCTACTAAGATCTGTTCTTTATATGCAAGGGGCGAAGGCTTTTGCCTACGCGTGTAGCAGTCACGAATTGAATCTAAATGGAGAAGCTATAACTGTTCACACGAGGTCAGCATGGATATGTTTGCAAATTATGTTGTTGTAAGACTAAAACCTTATTAACTTTCTAAGTTTCAATTTAAAAAGTTAACAGAGTAACTTTAATTTGGGAACTTCGAAAGCAAACATGAAAACACAATATTTGTAAATGGACAAAAACAAAAAAAAATGTCCTTTTGTTAAAAGGTAGAGCAAAAATAATACCTACGTGTTGGAGGTTTTCTGAAAGGCCATAAGCATACAGTGATTCCCCCGGTATTAAATGTACCTACTATGTTCAATTGCATTTCAACCCTAAAATTTAAAAGAAAGAGGTAAAGTAGGTACTTGAAAATATAAACAACAATATTCGGTAGATATTCATGTGACCTTCAAGGAATTAAAAATAAATTGATTTCACTATCTATATAATATAATTGTATGCAAAACAGTCACCTGTTATATGTATAATACTTTATCTATCATTGTATTTCACCACTAAACACATACGTAAAGAAAATATCATACCAGTTTACACCAGTATTTATTTGTTTATTCAAAATGTATAATATATCATTGCACTTTGCATGAATATTAATTTCTGTATCTATTTATTGATTTCACTATCATTTAAAAAGTATATCAATTATACGTTTAGACTAATGAATAAACAGGTAACACAGCAACACATCAAGTTAAACATTTTCATTTGAAATTGTGTCTTATTTCAAGGTCTTAAGGTACATGAGTTTCTAGGTTGATTAGTTGCTGTGTGTACATAAGCGTCGTCTCGCCAAACGGCTGCCAACACAAGGGAAAGCATTTGGCACTTTAGAAATAACAACTTGTCATAATGATTGATAACCACAAACAACTGTTAAATACGTGAATGTATGTATATTATCAATGTATACATTTTTACCATTCACTCATTCATCGCCAACACACACACACACACAAACATGCATACACTCACTCACTCACACAAACCCTCACGCAAATTTTATTTTTGTTTACTATTATTACTAGGATTTTGTCTTCTGTAAGAGACATAGAAAAAAAAATATTGCTATTAATATAAATAATTATCATTAAAAATAAAAACAGACGTACTTTAAAAGAAAAAAGTACTATTTAAACCTAAAAAATTAGTAAGTACGAGTATACATGCATTAAATATATTCATGAATTTTTAAACACGTATTTATGATAACATCTCTATCTATTTTTGTATTAATTATAATTCTAGTTGTATTTGGATGAATAATGGATGTTAGAATTAATATTTTATTATACATTTCATATTGGTAGCTCTACACTATTAATACATTAAGGTTGTCTAGGTTTAATGGAAGTCTAGACACAGTATAGTTAGACAGTTAATATTAGCAGCTTATATTTTAAGCATTTTATCGATTTGCTCTTCATATATCTTACACAATAATACAACATCTATTTAAATATTTGTATACGTGTTTAATTTTTATGTTTAATACATTTAAAAAAATTGTTCACGTATGTTTATGAACTCTACATAAGAGCGGACTAGGCGAGGTTGTGTGATTAAGTAAGAATGTGATATTTCATTTTTTTTTATTTAGAATGGAGGATTACCGCACTATTTCATCCTGAAAGTATGGCTAAAGGCGATTAAAGGACGTTTACATAACAGACACTCCTTATTACGTTTATGTATGTTGTTCGTTTTATGTGAACTAGATACAAACCTTGTGACCATGCTATTTGTAAGCCATCTTTACGTTTACATAGGGAAATTTCTCGCCTCTGCAACAGAACACTACTTACGCCATCTAGTCCCAAACTAAGCACAACTTGTACTATGAAATACCTACAACAAAACATACTTAAATAAATTATCCAAAAAAACACCAGTAGCTTACAGCTACTAGTGACCGACGTCCATGTACCTACAAAATAAACTGCCCGGGTAGACAGGAGCGCGCCGATTACGTCACTCATATCCAGATGATTGATTACATCGATTTCAGCACCGAATAACTCGAGATATGAATCGACTTTATTTTAATCAAACATTTTAGTGACCTTCGTTGTTCTGTTATGTGTTATTTCAGTTTCTAAATTGTTTCTAGTTGAAATTAGAATAATAATATGTTTA
Source organism: Schrankia costaestrigalis (assembly GCA_905475405.1). Lineage (NCBI taxonomy): Eukaryota > Metazoa > Arthropoda > Insecta > Lepidoptera > Erebidae > Schrankia > Schrankia costaestrigalis. The sequence goes on from FR997838.1 coordinate 12,700,310, forward strand.
CCTAAAAGTCATCTTCTTAATGGTTCTCTAAAGTACCAAAATACCAATTTGCATACCACCCTTTTGGCCAAAAGTGTTGTTACAAATTTTTTTCTAACGGCTATTTAGCCATCGTTATCATCAGTTTTATTAAGTTTATTAAAAATAATAATTAACATTTAAATAAGTAAAAATACTTTAATAACTCATAAAACTAGTTTTATAATATCGGTGTTCCTATTTCAATTATTTATTTTCTTATTATTGCCAAACTAAATAATAGTGTGACGTTATATGATGTAGGCACTTCACCTACATCATATAAAATTATTTCATTTGCAGAACAACTACAAATTGATAAAAAAAAGAAAACTGTAAAGCCCAACTTACACATCGACAAGTTAGTAGCGAGTTAAGTAGTAAGTTGTTGATTAGAGTATGGAGATCTATTCAAATCCACTTAATCAACAACTTACTACTTAACTCGCTACTGTACTTGTCGATGTGTAAATCGGGCTTTAGACTTAATGAAATCTCTATTACCTAAATATCTTATAACTGCAACCATGTGCGTTATTTATCTTATAGTAATGTGTATAAGTAGCTAAGTAGTAGGTAAGTTCCGAACAGTAGGCGAGTCAATCGGCAATGAACTGTACAACATTTTCACGGTTCAGTCACTCCTTTTTCACTGTTATAAAGGATCAATGAAAATGAGTTCATTCTAGTGTGGATATTGAGGACAGCGTTAGATGCATCGCATTCTATTTATGTATGGGTTTGGACATTTCTTTTTTGGGCTGTTAGTTTCTTTATACATAGTTTATTGGCCTGTTGACAATTTCTAAACAAGATAAATATTCAATTTCATTAGAATACTACTAGGTATACCTACTATTTTTATTTTATTAATTACCTTTTTGTCATTTACCACCCATTAGTTATCGTATTGTAGAGCCTTAAACTCGAAGAATATGAATAACACCTTTTTGACTCTTTATTGAGCCATATATCGTTTAGATTAAACCTGATAAACAACACCGTAATTTTTATTTAAATGTAGGTAGCTAAATTATTAATATGAAACTAAAAAATACCCAGTGTTTATATCGGAAAATACAGGAGTGAAAACTGTGAAAGCTATATAAAAATGGCGGAGGTTCACGATTAAAATTAGATGTGACCTAAATTTCAAAAAGGCTATAGCTCGTATCTATCTAATGCAGTCTAAAAATAAACGTCCATTTAGTGATATCAAAATGTCCGTGGGTGTATTACTAACTCTTTTCAAACACACTAGCTTAATTCTAAAGCCCGATTTACACATCGACAAGTATAGTAACCAGTTAAGTAGTAAGTTGGTGATGAAGTTGATTTAAATAGATCTCCATCCTATTTTTTGCCGAGTTAAGTTGGCGAGACGCTAAAGAGGGACCTACTTCGTACTTAACTCGCCAAAAAATAGGATGAAGATCTATTCAAATCAACTTAATCAACAGCTTACTACTTAACTCGCTACTGTACTTGTCGATGTGTAAATCGAGCTTAATGCAGTCTAAAAATAAACGTCCATTTAGTGATATCTAAATGTCCGTGGGTGTATACTAACTCTTTTTATACACACTAGCTCAATTCTAAATGATTTGTTTACTGTGAAATTCTACGAATAGAGAATTTGTGCCTCAATTATTCTTGTCTACTTTTAATGCTAGACAAAAAAGGCTTTTAATGGAATACAAAGAGACGAGACAGCTTATAAAATTCCTATGTAGAATACTTCTGTACTTTTTTATTGTAACCTCCTTTGTGACAATGCTTTTAAAAGTTTTAGTTGAACTGTTTATTTATTTATTATCCTATAAATGGTACAGCTTCCAAATTTAAATTTGTTCTGTTTAAGAATTTAAAACAGTAAACTACTGCTATAAGAATTCTGTTTTTAAAATCAGGTACTGTGCAAACACTAAATACAAATTGCATACAAAGTTTAGGTTATAATCATAACGAAATTTACCAGCACTTAAATGTCCTACTGCAGGGTCGGGTCTTCTCCAGTTATGAAGAGAAATTCGGCCTGCTAATACTTCTGCAACACACCTCCTTCTTATGGAGGGATACTTAACCTACCTATCAAGTTAGTAGTCCTTTAATCTGTTTTAATTTCGGGATGAAATGGTACGGTACCATTTTTAGCCTACCACACCACGTCACCATATAGGCTATGATACTATGATTATCATAATTTAGACGAAATTATAAGAAACATAGTATTCTATGTCGACATAAGTCAATGAACTTATTAACAAGTAATGCTAATGCAGTAGTAAATGAACAAGTTTTTTTTCACGTAAAATGGTGACTTTAAATTACAAATGAAGAGTGAAAAAAATACGTTAACATTTATTTTATTTCGTTTTTGAGCCCAAAAGACCTTTTTGTACTACTATTTCGTATTTTACTTTTATTAATTGTCACATCATAGCTCTTATACGTGTAGGAATGAACTTACTTCAGTTCTGGAATAATTTAAGTTACCTAATACAAAGCTGGACAGACTTTTGGATGGGCAGTTGATGACCTTTGCTACTTTAGCTGTGATGGAGTGTATAACTCTTAATTTAAAACGAATTTACGTTCCCATTTTGTCGTCAGGTATAACCGTTTCATGCTACGACTGGCATAAAAATAGAATTAGTTCACAGCTCATTAAGTATTCAGAAACCTTCCCTTGATTACAGAAGGTAACTCAATGGAAAAACAGCGTTATGTGATAAAAATACCGTGATTTTAAACATAAATAAACTTAATGGTTTAATATTTAAATAAGTTTATTCAACATAAGCAAAGTACCTATATCGACATTAATACCTATACTTTCATGAAATACGTAATCAAAACATTTTTTTCACACAATTCTTACGTTGACAATACAATATATTGACATCGTCTGTGCACACATTATACTCTATGGATGGCACACACGTAAACAACATTGTGAGGTATCGGCGTGGGCGACGCCACGCACGGCGAATGTGCCTGTAGATACAACATAACAATAATGAATGATGTCAGGGTTGACACATGACAAATAACAACAGTTATACTTTTAATTGAGTCATAAAACAAACTAAAATGAAAAGCAAAATATACTTTAAATTAAATAATAAAACTAGCTGAATATATACCCTTTAATCCTACTAATCTTATAAACACGAAAATTTAAAAGTATGAATGTAAGTTTGTCACACTTTCGCGTAAAATCTAAAAAATAGAGTTTAGCATCTGAATAATTATAGGCTACAATTTAAAAATATATCGTACCTATTTTTAATTTAAACTACTCGATAAGTACTAATTTCATTTCATTTTATTTCATTTTTATTGCACTCCATAATGTTAGTTACAGGTCTTATTAAAATAATTTTAGGTACAATTATGGATTCTGTGCAGGCGAAGTTGCGGACACCAGCTAGTGTCAAATAGATACCTATATACCTGTAATTGAATGATAAAACTAACTAAGCAAATAAATTATCAAATAATAAATCTTAAACATTATTAAGTATAGATATTCGAACTTCAGAGATGACCTTTGCCACTTTACGTGGGTTGTAGACACGAAGCTGGCACTTAAGTGAAAATAAGACAAGGTTTTTTTTAACTGAAGTATGCAAATTTTGAAATGGACTGTTATTAACTAACAGGAGATACCAGAAGAGAGCTCCTAAAAGCGAACAGTCATGCTCAGTTTAATTGCATCGTTTCCCATACAGTCTATTTTTACTACAATATAGCCTACTCAAAATTGTCTGCTAATTCAGATTCTGGCATATAATTAATTATGACTTGTCTTTCAATGATACTACGTTCCTTTGTACAAATTTTGACACCTTTGGAAGGAAATGTCAGTTAGTTAGTGTTAGCCTCTATTATTTCTATGACGGGCAAGCATCTCCTCCTAACTCAGTATACTTAATGTAAATGTACTTAGTGAATAATTAAGTCGTCATTATTCTAAACACATTACCCTACTTAACACATCAATTACAATTAAATTTAAGTAATTAATTACCGGACAGCCCTGAGGTGTATGTAAATAGAAGAGTGTCCGTGTACCGTCGTGTAGGCGGGGTTGTTTGCCTCGACTCTCCTATTGCGTGATACACTCAATAAAACTGTTGTTGGACTCCAAATTGGTCGTTTAAACGTATATGCCGCCTCCTTGTAAGTTCGATGGAGACCGGGGCCATCAGAACCAGCAATTACGCGGGATAATTTACTTCAGCACCTTGTCTTGATTAAGTCTGAGACCTGTCCTATGACAACATACCTATCTACTGTACTATGTACTACAGTTACATTTTTTTTGTTAATTATTCCTTTCTTTAAAAGTGTAATGTTCTTTTTTGTTAATATAGAATAGTATAGAGTCCTTGAATCGGCCATATGATGCTATAAATGGCCATATGCGTTTAATTTACGGATGCTCGTGAAATAATTATTAATTGTTTATAAATGGAGATGTAACTTATTAATATACCATGCACATAAACATTGTACATACAAAAACCGAAACCAAATCAAACAGTTCATGCACAGAAATGTTAAACATGTGCAAAGATTTAATCCACTTCTCCATCAAGCGTACAAACCACGTGATTCTGATGCAAATATAGTTGTCCTTAACGAATGCAGGTTTCTCGATACGAATCAAAATGCAACTTAACTTATTATAATTAGCAATACTGCAATGCAATTAACACGTCACCCTTTTTACCGCAAACAAGTAAGCTAAGTAATATTGTAGAAACTTGGTTTTACGTAATACGGTCGCGTGACTACCAACGTTCATTCAGCCTCGAAAAGCGATGCTTAACATCACGTAGACAGCTATAAATTGTTCTAGTTTATCGTTCAAATCTGATTATTTAATTATCACACCTGACTGTTTAGTAAAAGACCATTATCTTTTCGATAATTTTACATCGTATTAGCATTCAATGACGAGGTTGATATGTAACGATTTTTAATACTCATTGATGTTAATTTAATATAATCAGTTGACTACAAGATGCTTTCTTTTGATTTAATACTTTGATAGTTGAAAGACTCATCGTCTTTCTACTTTCATGAGTTTTGTGGTCTTTATGAAGAAATTAAAGGAATTAACTTCATAAATTCATAGAGCGCAAAGGGTTAAATTCTTTTTTAATCAAAAGACTGGCAAACTCACTGTACAGGGTCACTGTCTATTAAAAGTAGATACGGAAATAAGGTAAACTCAGAATAATTACATATTTGTTTCTCAAACATCTCGTTTATGTGGGCTTTAGGATGGCTACATTTAACGTGTTTTAAGTAAGAATGAAACATTCTTTGATACTACAGGAACCACATCCTTGCTAAAACATCAATGACCAAATAAGTAGAATCATTAAACAAATAAAATTGAACTCTGATATTCGTCTAGCAACCGTACTGCTTTAATTTGGACATATTTAGTTTACAATAGCCACATTGACGTCAACATAGTTTGTTAGTCAAACTAATGGATGCTAATACCGTACATAATTCTCAATGTATTACGCATAGTGGTTGAATACCCGGTGATAAAAACTGTACTATGACACGAGTGAAACAGTGAAAGGTGCCTCTATACAAACACTTTTATGTACATTTAATGACGATATAACTTTTTATTAGGCGATTACGGAAAAGAAGAATTATGAATTTAGCACTCGACAATTTAAATTTACGAGTTTGTATCGAATATAAATGATGGAAGGTCATATTGAATAGGTTAACAGCTGGAATAAATCGCGGTGAATGATAAGACAGGTAAATATATTGGATACTGTGTGTGCACTCTATGTAAATACATGTATTGTAACTTGAAGTTTACGTATAATTTCATTAGTTATTTTACGTGTTCTTCAAAATTAAATTAGGTTTTGTTTTAGCCAAATACATTATACTATCGATGTTATATAACCTGAATATATAATTACCATTGATTAGCCAGAAATACATATAGTATAATATGCCTAACTTTAGACTTCAGAGCTCTACAAGCGAGAAGGCACTACTTGAATAATTATGCCCTAAATCTCGAAGGTATGAATCAAATATGATATTTAAGTGACATCTGGTGTAAGAATCCGATTAAACAAGTTTTGGAGTTGTAGTAAATTATTCGTTATTATTCGTAGTTTCTAGTAGTTTAAGTAGAGCTTCTACTACGCGAATAAGTCCTATTAAACATAAAATTATACAAATAATGCTTCTATAAAACGATTGCTTAACGTAATAAGTATTTTAAAAGTATTTCATTATAGAAAAAAATACATTCAGTAACTTCTTTCTATTATGAGTATTTTTAATCTGTAATTTTTGACAATTCACCATGATATTACAATTTTGCACAGATACATAATTTGTGCGTATTTTTTATTGAGGACGTGTTATGATCATTTCATAGAATGCCTTATCTTTTTACCAAATATGTATGTATATCAATATTTTGCTGGAAGTCGAACACGATTCAGGTCACTAGAATAACAGCTAAATAGAGTCTATCTAGAAATATAACTTTTGTTTTGTAAAATTATTATCAAATTATTTTTGTCGAATACTTATACTAAAGTAACCCTGTAAAACAATGACCATAAAGTTTTGTTCTGGCCATCTAGCCTAAATCTTAAAACTTCTCAAATTCAAATTCATCTTCTTTCTTTTCTTAGCCAACTTTAACGACATTCATGGAATGTAATCGGTAAGTGACACGATACATTCTTTGTAGCCCCTTACATTCTATTAAATTTCCATGTAAAATGACCTTATGGGTATCATCAACAGTATAATAATATGTTGCAGGAAAAAACAATTAAATAAGTAATATAACTTACGTAATTATCCAATTTCAATAATAAACATCCGTTTCTATAAACACGCATGTATGTAATTAAATATTTATTTCTTATGTTCACACCATCGACTTAACAGCAGTTGATTGAAGGTAACGTTACTTACTATTTACATGATGTTTATATCAGCAGAATATTTGTATTGTAAATGTTTATTTCTGTTTTATCATAATATGTTTTCAAGAATTTGGTACAAATATAAGCCGCATAAGGCATGCAAATTAACTTAAAAGAAAATTTTGGCTTGACTTTGGCTTAGCGAAAGTCCTAAAAACTGTCATAATATTCACGAATTAATGTTCTACCCTTAATCCCACAATGGTCCTAACATTCACAAGAACAGTTCTGGCCACCTGTTTTTTTTTAACAGACTGCTATCAATTATTTGTGTCACCATTTCTTAGCAATATCATCTTATCAGTGACTAAAGTCATTAAAATTACAATTACCCATTTACAAAGGAAGTACGCATCGTTTACCGGATTCAGTTAACTGGCAACCCTAGTTATTATAACGTCTGTGACAGCTGGACGGAACAGGTGTACATAATCGTATCATATTAGTGTTACCAGCATTTGGACACATCGTCTATACAATTAAACTAATAACTATTGCAAACACATATGCGTAAGCGATGACAAAAATGTACTTTTAGCGTGAATAAAAAGCAAACTTGAATTTGGAACCTGTTTTTATTTTTAATAAATTAGTTGTTATAGATGTTGTTTGTCGTGGGGGCGCCACACACGCTCTTTTTATCCTTATATCCTTTTAAGTTCTTATAAAAAAACGTACTTTGAGCTTAGTCACAGATAGTATGTATTTATAAATAAAAATGACAGTACTGCACCAAAGTTTTAGAATTGGCAGGGCTGCGATGTTTGCACTATACACGTATTGGTCAGACACCGCAGCAATACCGTGCTACAAATTGATATAGAGTTGCAGTTCCGTTCGGTTTGTGAGGGTGGCGTAGACAGTATTTCACAGTATTGCGGATGTCTGTGACGTACCCCATTCTTTACCTCGTAAGCCCTACTGCCGTATTTTCAATACAATAATCAAAAGAAACATCCAGTGAAAAAATACGTTGTTTATAGTTTATTTGAAAGCAACGAGTGTGATACTCAACAAAATCCCGGGAAGAGATAGCGTAATTAACCAGAAGTAAATAAACAAGATGAGAATATAAGAGAATATAAACTGAGTTATCTAATAATCTTAGGAGTCCTATGTAAGCGCTATTTGACTCCAATAGGCCTTAATGTTCGACAATTCATAGACGACACAAGATCCGCATAGTCGCTTTATACAGTCTTGCAATACTACATAATTGACACTAAAACTATTTGATATGGATCACTAGAGACGTACTTAAGTACAGAACTTACTGATCCCAAAGCCGACAAACATTAGACGTAAACAGATCTTTGATCAACACAGAACAAATCAAGCGTAAAGTCAAAATAATCCCAGCATTTGTAAGTTTCCGTGGGCCAGTGTGCGTGACGGTAGGTGTAGGGGACATTGTTGAGTGTGAGAAGGGGAGACAAGGAGAGGTTGAAGGTAGGGGGAAGTAGGGAGGCGCTGTAAGACGCGGCGTGAATGGCGGCGGCGGCAAGGTCAGGGGCGTCGGAAGTGGGTTACGGGCGGCGCCCTATCGACCGTACGCCTCGTGCCACCTCGCCTCGCGCCACGCCGCCTCGTAACACCATTGTATCATTACGCGCTGACTTTGTAAATGATGCTGCCGTATCTATGTCTGTTTACTTGTATTGTAATGCTGATGTTTGTTTGTTTAACGCGCTAATCTTAAGAGTTACTTCTAATTGAAATACTGTTCTGTTTGTATATGTTTTCGATCATTTATTTGACTAGGATAGTTATAGGCTTAACATAAATAACAATCTAAGAAGCAAGGAAAAAATTGCGGTTTTCATGGTTCTTGACTTTCAAGGTCATCAAGATACTACCTATCTTTACTGGGAGAAATGAGGTAGATACGATAAGAATGCATCTTACACCGTCTATCGTCTATCCACTGCCTCCCACACTGCGTCTGCTAAAATATTCATCATCATCATAACAGCCCATTAATGTCCCACTGCAGGGATGGGCCTCCTCCCGTGACGGGGGTTACTTGGCCTACTAATACCACGCTGGCCAGACGGATTGGTATAGGGTCTTATTTCAAGTTTTCCTTCTTTTTATTTCGTAAAGATAATATTCATGGATAGTCCCTTAGTCGGTTTTTACGACACCCATGGGCTGATATGGGGTGATGACATATTGTATTCTTACTCCGACACCACACGGATTATAAAATATTAGTTTCATGTAATTACTGTGGTTCGCGCACAAAACATTTACAGATTTGTTTCGTGTAGAGTAGCCAATTGACACGGCTTAATAATATCCCTATTACATAAAAATAAAATATCATAGACATATTCTAAGCAACATACCATTATTCAAATTTAAAAGAGATGAAACAAACAACGAATAATTAGCAATGTTAAAACTAAAGCCACATTAATTTGTAAAGCGCGTGATGTAATCATTTCCGTCGAGAATTAAAGAATTTGGCTCGCCATTCATACGAGGTTTTTTTTACCGCGGCCGGCGAACTCACGGCCTTGTTTGCGCCTACGCTAGCATTAACTACCGTCCATGTACACACAGCAACACATCAAGTTAAACATTTTCATTTGAAATTGTGTCTTATTTCAAGGTATTAAGGTACATGAGTGTCTAGCTTGATTAGTTGCTGTGTGTACCACGAACAAACCAACCAGACGAGTTTCACGTCAAAACTATATAAAATTAGAACATTCTTAACATTAATTTTATTCAATGTTTCTTTTTGTTAGCTACGTACGAATCTCTGGATCTGTTTCAATTGACGCGATTGTGTTGATTATAAAAACAACCTAACCTATGTAATCGTCGCTATAATTTTGTGAATCGAAAGAGTTTGTGTTCGTAATTACGTGTGTTTGATTATTGCTTAATTAACGGTAGCTATTTTTGGATAATTAACTCACTACAGACTTACCTTGACTTAAAGGATCACCAGTTGAGGAAACATTTAGAGTTTTAGAGGAGGCCTATGTCCAGCATTGGATGTCATTTGACTGGTATAACGACTTTGATGAACTTACTACCTCAATAAAAAGAACTACTGCACCTACGTTACTCTACCTGTATATTCTTATTTCGTCAATATACGTATGACTTTGTACAATCAAATGCTTCTGCGCTTCACTAAGGTAATCGGCAGTGTTAAAAATAACAGGAACGTAGGAACCTACCAAATCATCATCATCATCATAACAGCCCATTAATGTCACACTGCAGAGATGGGCCTGCTTCCGGGACGGAGGGATACTTGCCCTACTAATACCACGCTGGCCAGATGGATTGGTATAGGGTTTAATTTCAAGTGTGTTCAAGGGTTCTTTTCACTACGTAAAGATAATATTCACCGATAGTCCCTTAGTCGGTTTTTACGACAACCATGGGATGAGATGGGGTAGTGACATATTGTACAGTTACTCCGTCACCACACGGATAATAATACAAAATCAATATACGTATGACTTTGTACAATCAAATGCTTCTGCGCTTCAATGTTAAAAGGAACGTAGTTAGGAACCTACCAAATAATTTACCTTTATTTGTTTACGCTATTCTGACTAAATAAAAATATAAGTTTTTTAACAAGTTGCCCAGGTTTCGTTCAAATTGTGAGCTAGCTAATTGGCTTGAAATTTTTAAAACCTTAGTCACGACTCACGACATCATCTTTCGTTTCTTTTATGACTCACTTTGGTACACAATATAGCGATCTCATTTCCTCTTTAGTGAAATTCGAGTTTATCGAATAACATACAGACTCTTTGTATGTGTATGTTGAATAAAGCCTCTTTTGTCTCACAATGTATAATTATGTTGTACTAAGATGATAGGCGTAAGTGTAATTTTTCTTCTCAAGTAGACACACCTTTTATTAACCCTTTAATGACCCACTGCAAGGACGGGCCTCCTCCATGACGGAGGGAAACTTGGTATACTAATACCACGCTGGCCAGACGAATTGGTATAGAGTTTAATTTCAAGTTTTCCTTCCTTTTTATTTCGTAAAGATAATGCACGGATAGTCCCTTAGTCGGTTTTTACGTCAGCTATGGGATGAGATGGGGTGGTGACATATTGTATTCTTACTCCGTCACCACACGGAGACTTGTACTTATTACAGCACAGCAAAACCTATGCCTACCCTACACAGAAGTTGTTTAATCACAGGCCTGTAATTTCACTAAGTATATTTCAACTTGTGACTATAGATACCTATTCGAAATATTTTATCGTCTATAATCATAATTTATTCTCGTATTTCTCATTGTTGCATGATTTTCCATGAAAAAAAAACTGATAAGGAAAATGTTAAACTGCCTTTGTCCATTGATATCTATCTTACCTGATGTTTCTTTAATACTTGGATGATAAAACATCATCGTTTACATATTTTAAGTTATGCCTAAATATTCTTGTTCATTGACATTTTAGATTGTAGTTATGAAAGAGAAGGAATATCCTTTCTAAGTTACAAATAAAATTTATTTATGAGTAAACGTGAAAACTTCAACAATAATTCTCACTGTTCTCACTTTAACTTAATAAATAAATAATCAATATTGACCCTAACTTTTCAATTGTCATGTTACTTGAATATAATTCCGGTTTAAGAGCTAAGGGCTTCTTTAATCTCCCGTTTACATTTAATTTTTATTTAACTTGTATTAAACTAAAAGCTAAACTCACACAGACAAAATGTTCTGTTTTGTTTTCATAAAAGTCGATTAGTGGCCTTTTAAGACACTCTAGAGACGAGTCGAGTAGTATTTAACTTGTCAGAAAGTAATAAAAATGTTTACGTCTTAATAAAATGTGTCGTGAACAAGAAACATAACCTTTAGTTTTTCATCTTTTTTTATTAGTTCAATAAATGAACGATTCAAAAGGTCATCTATTGTTAAGTTACATTATATGGCCATAGCACATCTGATGTAATAAAAAAAATAGTTATTTGAACGACTAGACCTCCAAAACTCTCAAAGACATTTTGATTGAATGTTTCTAATAAGTAAGATAATTTTAGAGAACTAAAGGATTTACGTTCAATCTAAAGCAGTTTTTTAACAAACGCAGTTTAGATTTAACTAAACGCAACGTTAATTAAATTAAATAAGTATTTATCGTTTCTCTATCAGGTGCAAAATAAACATGGCGTCGCAATCATAGACAAAGTAAAGTGACAAAATATTTCGCGACAGTATCAAATAGAAAGTGCTACCTTGTGAAATATTTCAATAGCTCGTGTTTCACATCTATTGACAAGTACTATCGTCACTATGACTATATAGTTAGATCTGAAATTATTACAATGTTTATGGGAATAGCAAAGTAAATCAAATTAGCAAACAAAATTTTATAATTCATACATACATACCTACATAAACTCACGTCATATCCCGTCCGGGGTAGGCAGAGACGACAGAGCGAAAAAAAATTCATGATTCAATTTTATTAAAGTAATACGGCAATATGGCCGTATCGCACTTGATGGAAACTGCGTACGTACGGTCGGGGTATTTGCCGCTCGACCACCCTTAGGCGAGAATCGCTTGGCACGCGGCGCATGCGATACGTGGCACGCCCACGTATCGCATGCGCCGCGTGCCAAGCGATTCTCGCCTAAGGGTGGTCGAGCGGCAAATACCCCGACTGTACCTATACTTACAGTCCAAAAATGAAAGCAATGAACAGCGGTCTTTACTCCATCGCCATCAACTTACCAGTCTAAAAAATAAATAAATAATCCTCATACTTTCACACAACGCCCCACGTCCCAAACTAAGCAGAGCTTGTACTATGGATAGGTACTAGGCAACGGATAAACATACTTAAATACTGTTTTTTTAATAGGTACATACTTACATATTATACATAGAAAACACCCAGACCACTGCAAACAATCATTTTCATGCACACAAAGATTTGCATTGAGCGGGAATCGAACCCGAGACCTCTGCGTAGCAGTCATGCAAAACGGAAAAAATGAAAAAATAAGTTTTAAAAACTTATACAAATTAAAATATTTATTAGTTCGCCCTTAATGAACAAACTCTTTCTTTCATTTGTTTGTAAACATAAATAAAACGACGGTAGAGATTTTTAAAGATAACTGTTAAGTCATAGTAAGTAGTAATAGTAAGAACACCCCATACTCTAACATGTTAAACATATCACAACTGTACGGTAGAGATCCATCCTCAGTGTTAACTCAAAAAGAGCCTGCTTGTTTGCGCAGGTGCATCGGTGCGTTCTTTGTTCTTAAAATTATCGCCTACACTCAACCACTACACATTGGAATGTACCAAATTTGGTTCCTTTTTGTTTGTATTTTCTATTTAGTATTGTTATTATTGAGGCATCTCCGTGTTGTGACGGAGTAAGAATACAATATGTCACCACCCCATCTCATCCCATGGGTGTCGTAGAAACCGGCTAAGGGACTATCTGTGAATATTACCTTTACATAGAAAGAAGGAAAACTTGAAATTAAACCCTATACCAATCCAATCTGGCTTGATATACAAATACCAAGCCAGCGTGGTATTAGTAGGCCAAGTATCCCTCCGTCATGGGAGGAGGAACGTCCCTGCAGTGGGACATTAATGGGCTGTTATGATGATTATTGAGGCATTAAGGGTAGTGAAGGTAAACGATCAAACGTTGTAATGAACTTAACCTTACAAACTTTGATAAAATCTCAAGAAGAGCTAATGTGTTCCTCCTAGGCATTTATTTACAATATTTATGTTTAACTGTTGTTCAGTAGGTACCACTTAGTGTACAAGCTCTGCTAAGGACTATGTGGCGTTGAGTGAATAATATATATTAAATAATATTTATATTATTTTATAAGCTAATATCTAAGTAACTACCGTTACTAAATAACGATAACCGATATAACAAATAGAAAAACTGACGTAACTATTGACTTATTTAAACATACAATAGTTATCGTGCATAGATAATTAAAATTACTTCACGCAACATGTTATTAAATGCTCTTCAAATATATACTAATACTCGTATTAGGTATTAGAGCAAAGGCGGAAAATAAATAAATTTACATATAACTTCTTATTAAAAACTATCCCCCTTACTTATAAAGGCCTCTTAAATTTCATCACTGTTTGACGAGATTTTTATTAGGAAAACCAACCTTATACCAAACAAAACGTAAGAATTTAGGCTGATCAATTGACTAAAATTAAAGAGGCGTTTATGAGTAAGGGGGTTTATTGTATGCTAAGGGTAGTTTGAGATTCTAATAACTTTAACTTAGAGTCATGTATCAATGTAACGGTGGATTGTAATATTTTTTTCTGAAGCTGAACTATTACATTGCCTGGTATAAAGTATTTACTTGCTACAGCTTTGGATTGGTATATGGTTACATAAGATGTAGTGACATTTTGTATTCTTAGTTGGTCACCATAATGATAATAACCACAAATATTTAAATTTTAAAGAAAGAATTACTATGAAATCAACTCGTTATGACGATAGCAAACAACTCTATTTTAAGTTAAACGTAACGTATATTATGATAACGTAACAAATTGTTATGAGTAAAATTTTCAAAGAAAAATATTTACGTTGGTACACACATGTTTCACGTAATAGCGATAACTATTTAAACAATCAAAACCCACTTTAAGTTCAGAAAAGATAACCTTGTAAAAACGTATGGTTGCCTTAAACTTGTATAATTCAACAACATTGTTACGTGGTAACATTTTTGGATTGACAGAATGTAGGTAAACCTCTTTCTCCTGTCTCCTTCCACATGTAAGAGACCCGTTTCTGCTGTGAGGTGTTCATATTATTGTTATTATATTTTGCTATGTTATGCTGTTAAACCTAAATATTACCTATAGAGCAAAGCATGATAAACTAGTTGACATCTTACTACGATTGATTTATTTTCCGAACAACATAATTCACCATCATAAAATGACCCGATGAACGTTCTACTGGTAATAGGCCTCCTCCAAATATTTTCACCTTCTGTTAAGAACATAATTACACTTTTTGTTCTGTAGCAACCCTAAAACAAAACAAAATAGTTGTATACGAGAGACTATTATCACATAATATGGAGTCTACACTGAATTACTTACTTTTATGTAGCAACGTGAATAAAATCTATTTATACTCGTTGACGTCGACCGCTCCACATTCTTATCTAGTAACGATATTAAACTCAAGTAGAGTAATCTAACACAGATGCTGGACGTTGCCTACCTACTCTAAGATGGTGTTAACAAACTATCTAGTTCAATATTAATCACTTGTTAAATGTCTTCGATAGTAATATGTTATCTTTGTTTTGTCTATTTATACTTGCTTGGAAATAAATTATGATCGTTGGCTTGTATTTTCGTACATTTGATTTGGTTCTTACTAATATTTTTATACTTATAACGTAATAAGTACGTGAAAGATTTCATGTGTGTGATTTAAGTGTTTTTTACTCATTAGAGTAGGTACTGAAAGGATTTAGGTTAAATCTTGTCTTAACTATAGTTAATGCATCAGAATAATATGAAGACTTTAAATTGTAGTGATAACTTACGTAAAGCGGGTGGAACCGCAGCAAAAATCTAGTGCTTTGAGACACGTATTCTTCTTTCCATTTATTTAATAGTTGCTAATAGCAGTTTTTTTGTTTGTCAACAGCCCATCCGATGATCTCAGCGAGCCTCCCCAGCGAGGCGCTCGCCCAGCTGGGGCAGCTAGGGCAGCTGAGCCACCTGTACCCGCCCCCGCCGCAAGCCGGGATGACGCCCGAGTTCCTCGCGCCGCCGCCTCGCCCGTACCCGCGGTACGCGCCGAGACGGCCCCGGGACACGATGCCGGCTCCTCCAACACCCGCTGCACCGTCCTTCCCGTCAGTCGCAGGAGCTTACACTCCATTCCTCCACCATCCCCCTTACGCGTCGTATCTATACAGAAGAGCTCCGGGTCCCCCTCAAGCACCTCCATCTAACTATCCCCTGAGACCTCGCGTTTCCTCGGGCTTTGTGCCGCCAGCGCCGGCGCCGCATTCGCCGCCTGTGTCTGCCCCTGCGCCTGCTCCTCCACCAAGAGAGGTAATTATTGATTGTTTACTTTCAAACTATCGTAAAAGATATATTTTGTCCCTGTAGGGACGGGGTTCTACTAGCGACAGGAAGGAAATTTGGCACTCTAAGCTAAGCTGACCACATGCTTCAGTAAAGGGTTTATGTCAAGTTTTGTTTAGACAGACTTGTCACGTTTGTTTGATGATTACCTTAATTTTAACTGATCATACTTTTGCTCTGATAGCCTACTGACACTCAGAATTACCTTACCAATACTTATGAGTAAACGAATTTTTTCCAGGAACCGCCGAGGTCTCCCGAGCGAGGTGCCCTAGCGCCGTACTTCTGCCGGGGCGCACTAATACGACTGGAAGATGGTTCGTTACGGCGCGTGGAGGAGATGCGGACGGAAGACTTTGTCATGAGCGCCGATAGGAACGGTGACCTCGCCCTCACGCAGTGCACTCTACTGCGGCTTGATGAGCGAGGGGACCGGCTAGCGCTTACACTTACCTATGATAGGAATCGCTCACAGGTAATTTTGTTTCTCCATTTCCGATAAGCGTATTGCTGCATTATTGCTAATTGCCAGCGTGAAATTCATGTTGATTCTACCAATACCAAATCTAAGAAAAATTTGAATTTCGGGCAGGTTCGTGGTAATGCGACTATCGGTTAGTTATACTTTATACGTAGTATGTTCTTGTAACCTGTATTTATTTAAAGGTGTACCATATTAAGGTATGTAATAACGTATCCCATGGATGTCGTAAAAGCCGATAGAGTCTAAAAATAGAAAGACGCCAAGTGACAACTCTTATGCCAATCCGTATATCCCGCATGTACCTACAGACAGTTCATTTTGTCTGTTTAATGAAAAGCGTAAATGACACTTCCATTGAATACAGTTTTAGTCTTCCCGAAAGATAAAGTCCATTTTATAGCCTTTAGACTAAATCAGTTTGTCTAAAGTTAAGTAAGCATAGTAGGTACTAGGTATAACATTTATAGTAATCTCAAATATTTGTAATTTCCAGGTGGAGCTGGAGTCCACAGTGGAGCACCCGTTCTTCGTGTACGGTCGCGGCTGGGCGTCGTGCAAGCCGGAGCGCACACTAGTGATATACGGGCTGCGCGTGCAGCGGTTGCAAGTAGGCGACGTGTGCGTGTCCTTAGTGCCGCGTCGTCACACGCCCGCGCCTCCGCAGACGCACCCGGAGAACCTTAGCGTGAAAGAAGACGCGCGCAAACGCCGGTGGTCCGCCTCCGACGTGTGCGAGGACGACCGGCCGCCAGCCAAGAAACGCTGAACCCTATTGCTGTTATCGTGACTCCAGAGAACTGTCTAAACGTGATCGTGATGACTTTATCCATGTGCGTCGGCTGAATTCTTACGGACTAGTGCTTATAAATGACAAAAAGTCATGTGTTGATAGATTTTTAAACGGCCCCAGTGAGTTTGGTCGCGTGTCGCGGTACATGCACTGTTTTATGTTAAGTTGCGCGATTTCTGCAGCGATCGGCAGTCCATAATACGCTTATGAAATTCTACTCGGGAACTCTAGGTGCTTTTTACTGTCGGGTGCTTCTGTACGCATTCGTGTACGATGTTGTAAATATTGTATGTAACTTAAGACAAAGATGAACGTTACGCTCCATGACTTAACTTATATGTCACAAAAAAGGTGTTAAACGACGCCACGATTTCGGAGTTCTAATCCTTCAATAGTACACGACCGATTTAATATAACAAAACACGGCATACAAAGTAATCGCTTTAGACATTCTTATAAAAGAAAACAAAAACATATTATTTAATAATCTACAAACAAACATGGAATAAACTATTTTAAAAATAATGAGCACAAAAATAACAAAATGTGTAAATTTGTACCAGATCTTAAAGTAGGTTAGATATTGTGATAACCAATGAGATTTTAAACTGCAGGCTACGTGACGTCGTACACGTAGCATCGCATATATATATCTATAAACAAGACAAGAGGTACAATGAATGTTAGATAGTTAATAGCTAGTAGTAGTGGGCTGACGTGTGCTTAAATCTCGACTGATTTCTTTCTATACGAATATTCTGATTATAATAATATGTTAAACGATAACGCCGCAGTCACTGTGACTGCAGACGAATCGTTGTGTGCGCGACAGTGCGAGAGGATCGTTCAACTATGGTGGCTAACTCTTCTGACAAATAATCACCTCTATTTAATATAAATGTTGGTAATGATAGTTATATATATTAAATATGTTTAATGATCATGGTTATATAGATGTCATCCTCTATTGCTTTTTGACGTCCACGTGTGATACACATATAAAACTTTTCTATGAGAAGATGTATACATAATACACAGTCTGTGATATTTTGTAGTTATTGGTCAGAGAAGGTATGAAGTATTGCTTGAATAAAAGATATATATGTTTTAGACTAATAAGTGAATTATTGGTAAGAAAATGTACAGTTGTTGTATACTCGAAAATGTAAATCGCTGAATAACTAAAATTTAAATATATTCAATGTGCTATAAAAAGCCTGTTGGTTCTTACTAGTGAGTTAGTTCTAACAGTTACAAGATAAATAATTTGCTATAATAAAAAAAATATATATTTTATAAATTTGCAACACAGAGAGCACTACAGAGTTAGTCAAAAAAGGTTTCAATCAAAAAATACGATCCCACATCTTATTCGCAAAAATTTCGGTATGCTACAAACACAAATTTAGGATAGTTATTTAGATCTATAGCAGTATAATATTATAATAGTTAAAGAGCCAGCAGGTTTTCTATTAGACACAGTATCATCAAGTAGCGTCTGTGATTAATATACATATATATCGTTATAAACATAGCGACAAATTCATGGCCATATCATAATCAAATTAATTTTATATAAATTCTAAGTCAGTATAAATTCGTATATCATTTTGTAATTCAGCTGCATTATTATTTGTTGCATAATAAGTTAATGTCGAACAATAAAGATTGTCACGGTTCTCGTGTCGCACTATACATACGCAACGACAAACAAATTGTCTCCGAGAACTCCATTCAAACGACAGTTAGATTCGCAAAGGGTTAGTTTCATTGTACCGTATGATAATTGTGTTAAACGATAGACGACAAGTAGAACTGACACCTCACCTACTACGGATGTTGTACAAAAGTGAATAATTTGTTGTATAATGTATGTAATTCTAGTTTTATCGTCTTTATATTAATATTTGTAATTGTAATGAAAGATCTCATTTTATTAATCGGTATTTTCTAACAAGGCGCTTTCATTGTATCATGACTAAGCCTACCTCACAAACTATAAGACTAGTGTATGGCGGGTCACAGGCGACCCGGTCGCAAACAAGTCTAACCAAGATCTCAATTTGATGAAAATAAACTTTTGAAAAGACTGGGACGCTTTACTGAATGTTGTGGGATAGTAGTTTCTTTGAAGATATTACTTAAATTATGAGATAGGAGCATTTATTTGTGGTGCGAGCTTGTTCCGTCGTTAACCGTGAAGCTCCGCCATTCAAGCTTGACAATCATTTAGTACAAAAAGAAAATTAAGCAAAGTATTATTTCCCAAGACCTAAATTGAGAGAATATTATAATTTAATTTTTCAAAAAGGTGCTATATTTAGTTTTGTCATATATCAGGCACAATCATGATTGATATTATAGAGAAAAAAATAAATTGTTAAGGAACTATTTGTTGTAATGTTTGCCAATTGTTTTGTATAATATTGGCACAATCGATGTTCTTCCGCGCCTCTTAGTAGATTTAGTGAGTCAATTATACGTTAAAATATCTTTACGTGTAGATAAATATTCAGTCAGCACTTGTTACTTCATTTATTAAATAAATACATAATGTAAGGTGAATACTGTTTATCACAAACTTTTTATGTACATCGTTGTTTGTTAATATTTATGTACCCATTAAATAGACCAGTGGTTCCCAAACTGAGAGCTGTCAACTGAATAATTGTTGACATTTAAAAACTTAGTTCTATCCAGTCACTATATTCTCTATACTAAACGTAGATTTCAAGCATTAGTAGAAGCATTTTTAAACTATTTTAAATTCGAAGAAATTATGAAAAAAACGTGTGTAAAACAACTTTTCAATTAGTAAACTCTTATAATAAACGACAATATACCTGCACTTAAAGTTTTTAAATGACAACATTTACAAGAGCTAATAGTAAAGTTTGGGGACCGCTAACATAGACAATACGCAAAACAAACTTGCAATACGTTTGATTCCGTCACTATCAATTTATACGTAAACTAAGGGCTGACAAGCTAACTAAATAAATGATTGTTTACTAACATATATGTATATATAATACTATCACATACTTTATATTCTTATGTCGTAGGGGAATGATACCAGAGATTTCACGAAATCCCTAGGGATACCCAGACTATGCGATAGATTTTAAATGACTGGTTTATTAAGTCAGTCGCAGGGAAATTATCTTAAAGGTGTCCCTTTAAGATACATTATAAGTAAGAAGACGATCGAAAAGAGGTATACCAAGATTTCTTGAAACCCCTGGTATACTCATTTCCTTGCGACACGTATAAAGTAAATAATCAAAATAAATAATTGTTGTACTTCTATTGAAGTTGTATATAACTGATATCACTCAATATACTTACTTATATATATTTTTATACATAATTTCGTTCAATATGTTTTAAAACGCACTATGTACAAATTAAGCTGACTTAATATTATTATATTATACAATAAATAGTCAGCTCATGACCAACCGGTGCAAAACAGCTCAAAAACTTAAATTCCATTGTAATTACCGTACTAATATCATAGCGTGTTATAAAAAAATATGTTTAAAATGTCATTATTAAATAATGAATAAAATTAAAATAACTATTTGACTCAAAATCACATACCATCTAAACTAAGACTGATGTCAGTTGTATTAAAAAAAAAAAGTAAACAATCATTTAATTTTTTAACTGGCAATTTCTCTCGTTTACAGATTATAAATAATCTTCAGAGTTTTAACTTTGTCTTGGTGAGACAAATGTCATGTGATTTTAAGACATAGATGTTACAAATATAGTGACAATAGATAAATATAATAAAGATATTCTTATGCCATGAGGCTTGGCCAGTAGATATCATAGACAATGCCCTCACTAACCAAACATTGACACTTGATTGTGCCACCCTTAACAGATTAAAAATATTTTAGTATACCACAGATTTATATTAAGAATTCAATATCCCTTATTAACACGATGAAATATTTTAAAAAGAAAAAGATGGGATTGGGAACATTTTGCCCGCGTTTATTCCAGAACCAATGTACTAATATGTACACTTTCCATAAAATAACGTACTGTAGTGAACAGGAAATGTTGTGTCATTTAAATTAATAGATAACTATAAAAAAAAATTGTTATTATATGACAAATTACGCAAAATATATAAATATATATTATATATTTTATTGTATAGCGGAATGACTACTATTCAGATTCATTGTAAATGGAAAAATGTTATAGATCGAAATATGTTAAATAAGTTAACTGTTTGTAAAAAGAAGAGAAAATATGTATAATTGAATATTTGATACACTGTTGTTTTATTTTATTCACCTACTACGTCATATATATTGTTTCCTTCCGTCACAAGAGAAGGCTTGTCTTTGGATAATATTAAAGGACAGCCCATTACGTTAAGGGACAATTTATACTACACCAGAGTCGAAGCGCATCGAAGCGTCAATCCAAAACTAAACATATCAAATTCAACCTTAACTCCACAGTATAACGCATACATTACTTCTAAGATTGTGCACGAAACCAATCAGCGTTTGTCAGGCGCAGACGCGCGAATTCGGAAGCGTGCGCGCTTCTTTTTAAAATCTCCGAAGTAATGTGTACGTTACGCTGTGGAGTTTAGTTGTTAATTTGTTTTGTTAAGTTTTGGATTAACGGTTTGACTCTGTCCCAATATAAATTGACCCTAAGCTTATCCTTGATTTGGCTATTTAGAAATAAACCGGTTTGATATAGGTAACTATAATTTCGCTATTTATAACAAAAACCAGGAAAGCCATCAACAGTACCAGCTTCTCAAGATCATTGAAGCCCATCCCAGTAATGAGGCATTAAAGGAATGGTAATAATAATAACCTATGAAATTTCCGTTTTTTTTCTGCGCAGTCTTAAAGACTCTATATTCTTCTTTTAAAACAAATATTGTTTAAAGATTTTTTGGTATTTAGGTTTTAAAATGTCTGCAGACAACACATGATTAATTCCATACGGTATTGATAGATGGCGTTGTGTGTATATGTAATTTGTACATAATACACTCATACTACACACATCAAAAAAGTCTAAGCAACATGCATGATATTACAAATTTACCATTTATATTAATTAATTTCTAAGTATTTACTCACTCAAAGTGTATAGGTAAGTAAACTTTTTTGTTATTGATGACATACTGGCTGGTTGTAAAAAAAAAATTTCGATTATGTTTTGTTTTTTTTCATAAAATTCAAATGACTGCGAATTTGTTTGAATTTGAGTGCATGTTAATTGCTACGTTTTAGTCTTGATTTTATAATTTTACCAACCATTTAAATACAGTTGGCGACAAAATTGAATTGTTAGATATTCTTTACGTCATGGAGCGACGTCATTTGACGGCAGATGAAATGCAAAGAGCTGTAGGGATGTTGCAAGCGGGAAGTAATCAATCTCAGGTATCTCGACATTTTGGTATTCATAGAAGTGTTATTTGTCGTCTTTGGCAGCGCTACAATAATACAGGGGAACCCGCTGAACAGCATCCAGGCCGTAAAAGGAGTACAACCACTCGGCAAGACCGGTACATACAACTGACTGCAAGACGCCAGCCGATGTTAACCGCTCGAGAGATAAGTTTGAGGCTACAAAATTCAAGTGGTGTTGATGTAAGTCCCCAAACTGTGCGAAATCGACTGCATGAGTACGGCCTACGAGCTCGACGCCCTATCAGGTGCCCACCGATACGTCACGGGAATCGCGCTCGTCGAAATGAATGGTGTAGAGAACGCATAACATGGACCCAGGAACAATGGGATAAAATTATGTTTTCCGATGAGTCGCGATTCGGGTTTAGGCCTGATACAAGAAGGGTGCGAGTGTACCGTCGACCCGGAAATACTGAAAGACTCAGGTGCGTTCAGGAAGTTCATCCATACAGCGGCTCAACAGTTATGGTATGGGCGGGTATTATGAAGAACAGGCGAACTGAGCTCGTTTTTGTAAATGGAAACATGAACGCTGAAAATTACGTTGAGGATATTCTCAGACCTTATGTCCATCCATTTGCACAAACCTTTGGCTCCGATTTTACGTTAATGCATGACAATGCGCGTTCACATACAGCTCGGCGAACCAGTGAATACTTGGCAACGGAGAACATCCAGGTATTGCCCTGGCCTGCACAATCGCCAGACCTCAACCCCATCGAGCACGCATGGGACATGCTCCAGAGACGTGTTTTGAAGGACTTGGACGGAGTGACAACAACCCAACAGCTGAAGGATTTGCTACAATTCCATTGGGAGCGAATACCGCAAGATGACATAAACAGTCTCATTAATTCAATGAATAATCGTTGCCGACAAGTTCTGAATAGCAGAGGAGGCCATACTTTGTATTAAATTGTCCTATTCTTTCACAATAAATTCGTTTTCTTAAGAAATTTCAATTTGTAAAAAAAAAGTTTAGTTTCTTATGTACCTGTATATTCTAATATTGTTAATTTCTGTTATTAAAAGAACTTATAAAGAAAACAGCTGTTATTTTTACATCATAGAACCCTAAAAATATTATTTTAAAAATAAAATACAACGTTATAATTAAAATAAATGGTAAAATAAATTAATATAAATGGTAAATTTGTAATATCATGCATGTTGCTTAGACTTTTTTGATGTGTGTATTATTAAATATTCTGAAAAATATATACATTCAAATATCCTTTTTTTTTACTCATATTCTAACCTTTTTTCACACACACAACGCCATGAAGTCCCAAATTAAGCAGAACTTGTACAATAGGTGCTGAACTAATAATAGACACTAGTTTTCTCTGTAAATAAGTATATCCTATTCGCGTTTAGAATGCAGTGAGTTGTCATTGTTTCCAATCAAACGTTTTAAAATTCAAATTCATTGAATTTTAAAAGATTTGATTGGTTAGACGGCGGGGCTAGTTCGGCGGACAATGACAACTCACTTCATTCTAAACGCGAGTAGGATATAGATAAGATATAGAAGTATGTTATTTTTAAACAGTCATTATTTTCGTCTTGTCGGGGCTAGTCTAGCTAACTTGCTACACGTAGACATCAATAGGACAGACTTTTTAGTACCACTTTTTAGGTTATACCATCTATAGAATGACCTACAACATTTCTTTACCCGCCCCTTAGCTACAATTTACAGATAAAAATTAAATACGACATAATAAAAACTAAATTATTTTATTGAAAGCAAAGATCACAACATGTAACTAATACTTAGTAAACTGGAGAGCGTATTTTTAAGTATAAATAAATAACTTTGTGAGTATGTTCATATGTCCGATTTGAGTTCTAAGATAACTTTCTCACCGGGCTTGAAGGCGGGCATGCCGAGGTATGGGCAGGTAGCACAACGGAACGCGTCACCGAGGTAACACTGAAATTATAATTATAATAATATTAGTATTGTAATCATCATAACAGCCCATTAATGTCCCACTGCAGGGACGGGCCTCCTCCCGGGACGGAGGGATTCGTGGCCTACTAATACCATGCTGGCTGAAAATCCCTTTCAATGCCGCGGCATCATTTTAAAGCATAGCAATTTATGTCGTATTTCTGTAACAGTACGGTTGAATTTCCATTAGTAAAAATTAAAATACTTTGCCATGCCGTCCAGGTCTGCGTTAGCCATAATAATTACTTTACAACAATTGGATAACCCAAAAGCTTCAAGGTCTAATTTAAAGCAATTTTGCCTACGATTGCGCTAGAGTTAGCCACGAAACCGGAAGGATTAAGCGAAAATTAGCCTTTTGCGCTCTCACTCTAAGATTATGATTTCTCACTCGCACATTTGTTGGCGAGCGAGCCACCGCACCGGGCGGGACGGCCGAATAGTAGTGGTTTTGATCCAGTGTTGCCAGCCGTACGATATAAATCGTACTCATACGACTTTTTGGTACGTTACACGACCATGAACTCAAAATCGTACGCCACGTTCTTACCAAAATCATCATTTTCGTAACCAATTATGAATAATATTACAATAAATAAATAAATAAATAAAATAAAATTCATTTATTTCGAACCGGAATTCATAGTGTTAGTAACAATAATCTTAAAAACTATGTTAGTAAAATAGTTACAGTAAAATTCATGTGTTAGTAACAATAAACTTAAAACCTATGTTAGTAAAATAGTTACAGTAGGTACATAAAATACATAGTGTTAGTAACAATAATCTTTAAAACTATGTTAGTAAGATAGTAACAGTACATAAAATACATAGTGTTAGTAACAATAATCTTAAAAACTATGTTAGTAAAATAGTTACAGTAGGTACATAAAAACAGGATACCACCATTACACATAATGATTATATGTAATTGTGGCATCCTTGGTTATATGGACGCGTGTCCAGTGCTGCATAATAGCACTGTCCACATCAAGCCTGTCGGCCACAGTCTTCAGGAGGCTGTTGGAACTGGCACGGACCCGATGTAGTAGCGACGCGATTCGGGTTCTAATGATAGACGAAAAGCTATCAACCCCAGCAGTGGCCAACATCCCCGAGGCACTACAGTGTCGCCGCAGCCCCAACAGCGCCCTGAAGGCATTATTATACTGAGTACGCAGGGCCCTGTATGCTCCCTGAGTATAATTCATCCATAGGCCGCACGTGTATAAGGAATGACAATACGCTTTGAAAAGCGTGCTTTTAGCTTGTTTAGAACAGCGTGCAAACCTGCGAGAAAGCATATTAGCTCGAATGCACAGGGCCCTGCGCTCCCGTTCCATATCCATATCATCCTTTAACGACTCCGTGACCCAATGCCCCAGGTACTTAACGCAGGTAACTTGTGCTAACGGGATCCCATTGAGCGTTACTTGAGGTATTTTGTATGACTTATTACCAGCCTTGAACATAAGAAGTACACTTTTAGTTGCGTTATACCTAAGACCATGAGCCACAGCGAAACGCTCACAGATGCCCAGAAGTTTATCTATAGCGCTAACCGATGGGGCCAGCAGCACCATATCGTCAGCATAATTTATATTGTTAACAAAGGTACCGTCAACAGAACAACCAACTCCAGCGCCGCTGAGCTCATCAATCAACCCGTTGACATACATATTAAAAAGGGTAGGCGAGGTAATTCCCCCCTGCCTTACTCCACATTCTAAGCTATAAGAGCATGAAATACCTCCAGACCATTTTACATAATTTTTCTGATTCGCATACCAGTATTTGAATAAAGATATATACTCTTGAGGCAAGTTTGTATCCTCGTAGAGTTTTTTCCAAAGCACATTATATTGAACCAAATCAAAGGCTTTGGACAGGTCCAGAAATACAGCATAAACAGGTGTATTTCTAGCTGTGTAGTACTGGACAGTCTGCTTGAGACACAAGACCGCGGTTTCAGTAGACAGACCCGGTCTGAAACCAAACTGTGCATCATGAAGTCTAACGTTGGAGCTAAGTTGCAGGTCAAGCAGTCTGTCCAGCACCTTAGCCACTATGGTTGCCAATGATATTGGTCGGTAATTGGATTTGTCACTAACATCACCAGTCTTATTTTTAACTATAGGAACAACTAATGTTTTTAACATACTCTCTGGCAAATAGCTGTGATTCAAGCAAAGGGAAAAAAGCAAGGCTAGAACTCGTGGCAGGTGCACGCCAGCATGTTGTAGATGTTCAATGCTTAGGTGATCATGACCAGGAGACTTCCCCCTAGTCATTTTACTCAACACAGATCTTATATCCTTTGCTGTAATCACAACTGGTTTTTTGCTAGTGCAGTGCACACCAGAGAAGCCAGCATTACTACAGTCAGTTCCGCCTAATAGTGGCTGAACCCTAAAATGATCTTTGAACATTTCAGCTATTTGCGTGGGATCATTTAGCCCATCCACGTTTGCAGGAACACTAGGTTTAGGGTTAAGCTTTCTTGTTTGTTTCCAAAAATTTGAAAAATCTTTATTCGAATGATGCATAGCCAAAATGTCCATTTTGATCTGTTGTTCATTTGTTTGACACCATTTAAGTTTAGTTTTAAAATTCTTTTTTGATTCACACATTTTGTCATAAACATATCCAGCTCGAGGTTTATTATATAGAACCCAGTACTTAAACCAAAAGCGAGCCTCACAGTGTGCAGCCTTAACATGTTTATTCCATCCACATATATATTTCTTTTTATTGACAGATAATTTCACTTTGGCACTATAAATAGAAGCCTCAGTAAGGACATTAACAATTTTATTATACATATCTAACAATATATTATTATGAATAGGATTATCACAAAACACCTCAGCACAATTTTTACAAACTACAGGGAAGTCAATATATTTAAATTTTTCATTACAATAATCAGTGTACAGGGATATTTGAGATGCATCTCTTTCACCCCACAGAATTAAATTAATATTATTCTTATAATTGTTATAAGAAGGTACAATTTTAGGTCTTATTATATTTAAGTCACATTGTAATTCCAAGGGAAAGTGATCAGACCAGAACACATTATAATTAATTGACATATTAACAATTGTTTGTTTAGTACCTTGAGTTACTAAACAATGATCAAGCCAACTATTGGTTCCATGACTATCACTCACATAAGTGTATGAACAATAAAAGTTACATTTTTCAGTTTAAAACCTCAGCTTTTCTATCAGTTTGGCTTTGAAACAATGACATGATGTATCGCGCATTTTAATGTACAGTGTCTCTGTTGGTAGCCTGTTAATGAACATTATTCGGGTATTGGTTTTAACACATATAACGAAATAATATCAAAACTAAATTTAAATATGAAATAATACATATTATTATTCAAGAATCAACACTTTGCCTTCTGTTAACGATAGTCGCTAAAACTTACTGAAATAAAATAAAAAATTAAAGAAAATAATATACCCATTATTAAGATTTCAACATGTATCTACTATTATTTTTTTATACATTCGAGCTTAATACAATCTTTTGTACTCCGTGGAAAAATAAAGTTTGCAACACTGTTTAGTTGCAGAGGAACGTTATTCTCGTTTAAAACTCAGCTGTGTGTCGATTTGAATCGGGAGATAAATACTGTGTATAGGTACTGTGTGTTAATTTTAAGTGATTTGCTTTTAACGAAACATTCACATTTAACGGACTATCATATTTTTATGTGTGAACTGTGATGGGACTAATGGGAATGTATCGACTTTACCATTCAACCTATTATATTCATTACATTCACGCACTAAAGGAGTAATTTTATTGTTTTTTAAAATAAAAATGATAGTCTCCCATTAGAGGAATATCCTAATGAAATCGAAATTATGGTTACTTTGCTCGAACATTGTACAGGGTATCATTATTTTTGAGATTACACGGCTTAAGAACTGTTTTGAGGATCAAACGATATCTCATTACAATAAGGTTGAAATATAGAATAAATAAATGTAAACACGAATATCCTTGCAATAATAGTTCCTGAGATATCAGCGTCCAAAGTGCCGTTTCGATGGCGCGGCCATGAACTTTTTGTTTTCCTCTGATTTCGTCTATATGGCTAAACTTTAGTAGAGTCTATTGCCTTCATTAGTTTCGACAAATTAGAACCTTGCTGTCAACACCAATTTTTTCTGTCTAAAGTCTTAGTTTGAAAGAAATAATCAACATTAAAGAAATCACAAGTGCAGGATTGCGCGGCCATGACTTCAGAGGTGAATATCTAGTAAAGTATTGATCTAGGGCTTGTGATTCTTTTTTCGACAATTGTTGACAAATTCAGCCATTTATTTACAAAAAGAATTAGATCTCTAGCTCAAGTAGTTGCTGAGATATCCGTGGCCCCGCAATCCTCCGCGTTTCGTTCGCGCGGCCACGTTTAGACCCCTATAACTTCTTTATTTCTACTTCGACAAATTTTTAGTTTGTGCCATTCGTTTTCGACAAATTTCGACAGAATCCCTGACTAATTTTTTTTCTGTTTGCGTACCGTGGCCGAGCAGTCGAAACGCATACTTAGAATAATACTCAGGGAAATGCGGTCAATATATGATTGTTCTTTGTATTTAATGGTTAGTTTTGAGCCTTGCTTAAGAAAGTAAACTACAAATATATGCATAAAACTAGCGGCATTTTTGTTACGGTTTTGTACTGAGGGCGTTCAGCGATCCCGAGAAAACTTTATGGACAAACATGTTAAAAGTACACCATAGTAAAAAATAATACCGATATAAATTCTGCAATTGTTCTGTTTTTTAAACAAGTAAGTCATCTAATAACAATAATATTCCCCGGACATTCAAGCAACTTAAGGGCCTTTACGTGGCTCACTAGCGCCGTCAATTGAAAAAAAATCATAATTCGCAAATAGGATCAATAATGCAAAATGTTGTATAACACACTCTTAACATTTTAAATGTTTTTCAATTAAGTAGATAAATATTCTTGTTGATGCAAACATATAGTTACATTTCATTGAGCATTTAATTTATAACGAAGTCCGCGGTAGTGATGACTTCGTTGTCTTCGTTTGATGATGACTATAAGGGTGCGTTTCCACCAGAGATGTGCGAGGATGCATAGCGAGGGATGTGTTTGTAAAGAACCAATAGAATCGCTTCATTTACCTCGCCTGTCTGGTGGAAACTCACCCTTATTGTTATAATTTAAACAAAGTTGCCAGTGCCATCCTTGCGTGGCGTTCATAATAAACGAGGGTATCTCTCCATAGGACTTTCAAGCTACAAACTTAAGGGTAATAACAAATATGCGAGATATACTTACACTTCCACATGAAGATTTAGGCGTATCCTTTGTTTCCCCGCGCAGTTCCTCTGCTAAACCACAAGAGCAATCCGCACAAGCTTTTCTTTTACCAGTTGTTGCGCAAACTGAAAATTCGTAATAATTTTCTAATTAGGTACAAAACATGCCAAATAATTTAGTAAAAATTACTCTAAAACGAGAACATTGATGCTCAATTCTCAATCATTTGACGACCTCTGTGGCGTAGTGGTTATATAACATGACTTCTACGCAGAGTTCTCGGGTTCGATTCCCGCACGATGCAAATCTTTGTGTGCTGTGCATGAACATGATTATTTGCATTGATCTGGGTGTTTTATATGAATAATATTTAAAAAGAAAAGAAATTTATGTATGTATATCCGTTGTCTTGTACCCATAGTACAAGCTCTGCTTAGTTTAGGACCAGATGAAGTTGCGTGAAAGTGTGAGGAATATATAATATATTTATATTAATGAGGAATCTATATTTATTGCATTTCACAATGTGTTATAAATGTAAGTACCTAAGTAGTTAACGTACACAGCAGTATCAATTGTAGACCCTGTAGGGCACAGCAAAAAGTAGGAGACGATATAGGATTCCTGAGATCTTTAGTAGGTATAGGGGTATAATTTTTTTTTTAATGTGGTGTTTGCATTTTAGTATAAGCATTCATTCATTTTATCTCTACTACATTACCTACAGATGTACTATGTTAAAATAGATATGTTCTACAAACAACGATACCACACGTAGCGCCAATACTAGTTCGTTAATAGACACAAACGATTAACTAATACCTTAAGATTGAACTCATGTCTGGAATCCCCGCGACACAGGGCCCCATCCCTAGTGTGGAAAATGACTTAATAAAACCCGCTGCAATGCTGTGTGCACTCTAAAGTATATCACAACAGCCTCTAAAGTATGTCCCACTGCAGGGACGGACCTCCTATGGGAGGAGGTCCGTCCTATGACGGAGAGATACTTGGCCTACTAATACCACGCTGGCCAGATGGATTGGTATAGGGTTTATTTTTAGTTTTTCTTCTTTTTATTCCGTAAAGATAATATTCACGGATAGTCCCTTATTCGGTTTTTACGACACCCATGGGATGAGATGGGGTGGTGACATATTGTATTCTTACTCCGTCACCACACGGAAACTTAATTATGTTGTAGGATTAAAGTATGTAATAACTTATAACTATTCATTCACATCTAGAACATTACGTACAATACTACGTAAAAATAGACATGTATTACACACAAAGACATTGACCTTAGTGAATGAGCGTCGTCATTGAACAACAACACAAAACCTCAATCTAATCGCTCAAACAGGTTCGGAACACAAAACCTCAACTTGGCAATGTTATCTAGATAACAGGCACGTAATATGAACATCGTTGAATGATAAAGGTTTCTTATCTATGCTTTAAACTACGTATAAATGATAATGTTATAGTAATTGGGTGATAACATATTTATTATTATGTATGAGTCCCTTGTATTTTATATTTAGTTGCTTTACATTAAGCACTGAATAGAATTTATTTAAACAAAAGTTGCGGCCCGGCACCGTATAAAGCAATGGTAGTCGAGACGGGTACTCGGGTGGCCTAGAGGTCATGGCGCTGGACGTGTATAGTCCAGAGACACGGGTTTGATTCCCGCCTCGAGTATCAATTTTTTCCATTGCCTTTCTTCTTTCAGTTAAACACTTTTGGCGTGACGCAAGGTAATCGTGCAAAGCACGCAACAACATTCTTACGAGGGTACATACGAATAGGTATGACTATGTACAGGTTATGACCATGTCACACCATGAAATCGGGAGTTTTAGATGGTTGAGAATCATTACACAATTAGCAAGATAATAGTAAGGACACATATTTTATTTTTACCCCCTTACTCATAAACGAATCTTAAATTTTAGACAATTGACTAATTAGCATAGACTCTTATGTTGTTTGGTATAAGGTTGGTTTTCGTAATAAAAATCTCGCTAAACAGTGATTAAATATATGAGGCGTTTATGAGTAAGGGGTTTAATGTTTAAAGCTAGGTCTACGAAACCATTATTGAGATTAAAAGGATCAC
This sequence comes from Schrankia costaestrigalis, assembly GCA_905475405.1. NCBI lineage: Eukaryota > Metazoa > Arthropoda > Insecta > Lepidoptera > Erebidae > Schrankia > Schrankia costaestrigalis. Next base: position 12,732,609 of record FR997838.1, read on the forward strand.
ATAGCCGCCTTTACATGTTCATTTTATCACACATTTTGAGACCATCCGTGATATGACAACAAAAAGTTTTTTTTATCAATCACAACATTTCACATGTATAATTTGACAGCAAAATATGATTTTAGTTTACAACAAAACAGCATGCGGGTTGTCTAATGATAAATAATATCAAGGTTTCTCATTAGTCAGTAAATAAGGGCGAACGTAACGCAAAAGTAAGTTAGAATGGTCATGGTGTGCAATATTTCTCTACAACAGTTATTTACGATTTATTTCTCTCATTATATCTTCATAAAGGAAAATAAGTATAAATTATTAATGATTATTTATTCCTTCTAAATACAAAAAAGTACTATGGAGATTCAATCGTGAACAAACCATGACTAAGTGCAACTAGTAAAGCGACCGAAATAAAGGAAAATGAATGATATATTTTCCCATTTTTTTTAAATTTTTAACCCGTAAGTTTGCGACCCGTTTACTTGTTAAAACAATCATTATTTTCGAAAAAGTACTCACCTCTTAAAGATTGTTGATCAGGTTTCTTCAAGTCATTTTCATCAAGAAGCTGGTTGTCATCTATAATGTCGTCATCATTGCCACCTGCCCAAGCCGCTTCTACAGTATCATCTAACTTCCAAACTGTAGACTTGCCATTCAATTTCAGTGATGCTTTCGAACCAACCTGAAAATTGTGATTATGTTGATTTGATACTTATTAAGAAAGGAATAAAGTAACATTTTGAAAATTACAAATGTGAAAATTGATGTTTTTTGTTTTGCCTACCCTAAAAAGTCCGAAGGTTTACTTATTTTGATGATTACATTTTGGTATATAAATTATTTAGTTAGTGTCGCAGTCATCTTTTGAGTGTGGCAGAATGCATTATAGCTATTGTTCTTTTGCAGGTATACACTTTTTCGTGTAATGGTGTGTAACTTAACCAACTGGGCCAGTTGGTATTGGCTTAGCTAGAAGATTTTCATCAAAAGATAAATAAGATTTTCATTGCCCATGATACTATGTAACATTCCTTAGTAGTCTTGAAAACATGGGAGTCTTAAAGAGCTATGAGGAAGATTAGGTTTAAACATAAATTTTGTACTGTGTTTAAGTTATATAACAAATGTTTTAACAGATGTATAATGTGTTATTATATAAACAAAGGCAAGAGTATTGTCTATAACCATAACACACCTGCACACAATAATTATGTAAATATTTTCACTGTAAAACTCATTGATTTTATACAAACAATAATTGTGTTAGGTAGGTTGGGAACCCACACAGGACAAATGTTTGTAAGATCTACAAATGATTGACCAGCATCAAAATATAAAATACTCATGGGAGAACTGCGAGAAAGGCAAGAATTTGAATGATCATAATAAAGAGCTTTTGTAGTTGGCTTCTCTCAGAACCACATTTGCCTTATTTTGTTCATTCCAGATAAGTAATTTTTGTCAGAGATTTTGAGCTTACAAGTTTAGGTGATTTTCTAGCCTTAATGTATATTTATATATTAATTATACAACAATTAGGTGATAAATAATACCTTACCTCAAACTTAGGCTTCTCAGCTAGATATACATTATCCAAATTCTTAACATTAACAAATCCATTTATCTTCAGTGTACTAGTTAAATCAGTTTCACTTTTTAATATAAATTTACCACTGGGCTTAAGTAGTTTAACAATTAATGCTAGAAGACTGTCCGTGTGCTGCACTGTGTGTGGTGATGACGACCAATTTGATAATATTATATCAAATGAAGAATGAAGTCTTGATGCTAGAAAAGAAAGAGGTTTTGTTTTAGCTAGAATATATTTATGGCCAAAATTAAGGAAAAATATGTTTAAGCCCCACATATGCATTTAACAAAAACTATTTAAAATACTTAATGTTTACTGAGCTTTCTTTAAATTACATTCAAAAAGTTAGAGCATTGATTAAGATATAAAAGTGCTATGACAAAAGCTCAAAAAAATATAAAATGGAAGTACACATTCAAAATAGTTTAAAAATCATAGTAGTGGAGAAGGTATATCTATATTACACCAACCATGATTTGATGCACGTTTTGGGGGAGAAGAGTGGAGGGGGGAGGAGTACTACCACCTAGACCCACCCCCCACCGGCGGGTCCCTAAATTTTTCGAAAAAAAAAGTATTGATTAAGTACTTTCTAGCACTCGCCTTTTATATTTCCAATTTTTTTTCTCGAAAACTATAAATCTTCCCAAATTCAAATTTTACACAAATACTATTTAGATTTAGAACTATTTAGTAAAAAATTATAAGCTCTAAATATCGTGGTTGGTAAAATATAGTTTAGCCAACCTAGGGTAAAAGGTTCATAATATTAATTTCTTTAAAAAATACTTTGCCTGCAGGGCTCTAAAGACTTATAAAACAAGAGAATGTAAACAGTTATTTTGTACATAAAAAGTAGACTTACATTCAGAAATCATTTCAGAATTTTCCAAAACAACAGATCCATTTTTGACAATCCCTTGGATTTCTTCAACTAACTGTTTTAAGCTCTCCTGGCCATCCTTGTTCCAAATAACTAGCACATTATCACCTGCCTTTACGTTTTCCATTGTTTTTATTGTTAATTGTATAGTATTTATTAAATATTAAGTTATAGAAATTCCAAGAAAAATAAACGTAATTGACAATGACAACTAAGTTTTTTTTACAGGAAACAGAGTTAAAAACACGAGGAGTACACCCAGGTTAGTTAACTTAATTCGACCAGCGTCTTTTTTGTAATATACTTTTGAAAAACAAACAAACGGATCTCAAACCGTGTTAAAACAATACGTTTTAAATATTGTAAACAAAAGAATTGATTTTAATATAGTGTTTCACGTTCCTTAAACTTTTTTTAAGCCAATTCTTTAACACGTTTACACAAACACGACCGTCGTTCGTCGTCGTCCACGACGTCAACAAAATACATTAAAAGTAAAAAACGCTGATTTTCTGATAATGTGAATGCTCACTCACTGTGTGACTGTGTAACTGTAAGCACAGAATAAATAAAAGGCGAAGTTGTCTCAGCACTTAGCTATAATAAAATATGAGTCATAGTCATGCAATCTTGAAGAAAGTATGAATAAGGTAATAGAAGTTACTAGAAATAGGAGTTCTACACATTCTACCTAAGTGTAAGAAATACCAGAAAACAAAAAAGGACAATGACCACGTTTGTATGAACGTTGGCCCAAATGCTACCCACTACTAAGACATAGTTCATAATGGTCCTTAGACTTATACTAATCTGTAACCTAAAGCTTTTCGTAATCTATCCGAGGAGTATTTAGAAAAAAAATATTTTGTCTAGGTTTTACAGACGACAACAGTCACTATCTCATCAATGTAAAACTTAAACAATAATTATTATTTTGTTTAGTTAGCATCAGCTTATGGAGGCAACTATTCTTTTTAAAATAAAAGGTTGTATATTAGAAAATAATGTATTTATTATTATAAATAATCTGTTCAATCCTCATCGTCATCTATAATAATATTATCTAAAAATAAAGCAGGGCGCGTCACAGCGTCTTGGTGCCTAGCCCATCCCAAAGACCAAACAAACACACCACGTGGCCACAACTGCCGATAGTTCGTCGTCCAGTAAAACATGAGCAGCAGTAGTGTGTAATGGAATCAAGGCCCTTTTTATTCTCGTCGATTAAAATGAAGCAATGGTACACTTTTGACGATGTATGGCGGCTCTTTATGTGCGCACGAATAAGTAGCACATTGGTCGAGGGCATCAAAAAGACAGGTAGATCCGTGAGTTGACCGTTGTACTTCTGAACAATAAATGACTCTGTGGTACGTATATGCTCGCTGTAATAGCTAGGTGCGAGTTTTATTTGATACGTCCCTACAGCAAAGAGAGTCAATTGTTCAAGTGTTAACCTGGGAAAGGAAGGGTTCTCCGCACTCACAGAAATATTATCGAAGTTGACTCTGTTTCGGGTTAACCGTTTTTCGTCAACATACTCAGCTAAGTTATTGTCAACATTCAGCCTCATTCTGGCTATCCTGATGTATTCTTGTTAAAATCACGTTTTAATCGTCCGTTCACAATCTCAACAGGCCACCGGCAAATTGTGCACATTCGTGATTTATTCGCGTCAAATGTAGTAAGTAAAGTACAGGTGGAGCGCTCTGTACCAGGCACGGCGTGGCACCAGAGACGCGGCTACGGGACATCGCTTATTTTTTTATTTATCACACGTTTACACAACTTATTGCTTTATATTAGTAAAAAGTTCTTATGTATAATTATGTTAATCATCCTAATTAATAAAAAAGTAATTTATCTATGTAAATAATACTCTTCATTCTCTTGTTTTCGTTTCACTATCATTCTTCTCGGCTACGGGACGCGCTTATTTTTTTATTTCTCATACATTTACACAACTTATTGCTTTATATTATTAAATAGATCATAATATGTATATGTTAATCATCCTAATTAATAAAAAAGTAATTCATCTATGTAAATAATAATCTTCATTCTCTTGTTTTCGTTTCACTATCATTCTTCTTTTCACTTCAATATCTACCTCATACCATCGCTTGGTATAGCTGCTACAACTAGCTTAGTGCTGACAGGTTTATACAGACAAACCGTAAGTATACTGACAACGCTACAGCACCTTAAATAGACAAAAATGCTTTTGAAGAAAAATGAGCTTTGTCAAGAACCCCGTGGACGTTTTTTTATTTTTATATATGCCTGGTGATGTAAGGAATACAATGTAAGTATTCCCAAACCTGGGCAGCACTTGGGCCAAAATGGTCAATATCCTTTATTCTAATTTTAGATAAAATACAACTTTTTCGAGAAATTTAATTTTTATGTAGTAGATTCATGCGTAGGATTTATGTATACATTTTTGTAATTTAAATTATAAGCCTTACCAAGCAAACGTTCATAGCATTATGATTTGCACTGAACGGAAATAGAAACCGAGACCTCTGTGTATTGTGATCGACGTTACACCTTTGCTTGCTAGTAGCTTCCTATAAATTACTTTACCCTGTGGAGTAGTTAAAAAATATAGCATGATCTTGTGATGTTTGTCAAACTAAAATCCGATTGACGATAGTTATTATCGACGTTTCTTCCAAAGGAATATATTATTATTATCTATGACTAGTGATGTACGCTTGGGAATATTGCCACTGCCGGCAAATTTCCACTGCCAATGTGCCCGGGAAACTTCCGGGCGCATTGGCAATATTGCCGAAAATGCCCACTAAACAGATTGTTACGTTTAAAGTGTAAAATATGATTAATTTTTATCTCTTGTACCTGTTTACGCTCGCTATAGCTATAGCTACCCCCCTACACCCGCGCTCTCCCACCGCCGCACGCGCCCCGATGTGCGCAGTATTTAGTGTTTGTTGCCGAGAATACATAATAATATCTTGTTATAGCACTGGGCGCATCGTTATATTTCATTGTAATGCGAGAGAAATCAAAAGAACACGAATATTTTATATAAGACAAGGATAATACGTGTCGTACAATTTTTAAATGTATATTCTTTGGTGACAGTTTTTCTTTAAATATTATTGTATAACTAGCTGTTGCCCGCGTCATTCGTCCACGAAAGCACATATTCACCATTTTTTGTTTTGCGGAACCATTTAAAAACCCTTTGACGTGACTAAACAACTCTATCTCACTACAACGACAGCCAGGAACCACGTTTTACGTGCCCTCTGAAGTACGGATATGTTCAAATAAAATACCACTGAGTGGTCACCCGTCCATGCAAACCTCGGTGAAATTTTTCGCTTTTAAATCTGTGACCGCGACGGGCTGTGAGTGGTTGTCAGAGAAAACACATTTTAAACAAAACCATTTTTTTTTCTGCGGAAACCTGAAAAAGAAGCCTTGAGGTCATAGCACACTTAAACGACTCTGCTCTAACATCGCTCCCACCCAACACCGTCCCTATACTAAAATGACTGCTCATAATCTACGCGGCGATAGCTAGCAGGCGCCCAGCAATCCACGTAGTAACTGTTAGTAGACGGCCAGCTGTCCATAGATAGTTCATAGATACTGACCGACCGACAGCTAGCAGTGACCGCGCAGACACCGCACCGACAGCTCACGAGCGGTAAGCTAGGCCTTAACTACCGAGCAGCATGGCGGCGGTAGACTCGCTGACAGCGAGCTGTCTGCTAATTTAGGATGCCAATGTAAAATATATTTGAAGAGCAATATTTAAAGCCCTTACTTGAATCATATTCTTTTTGCCGGGTGGGAGCAAAGTCGTTTAGGTGTGCTATGACCTTAACCCCTAGTGTTTTGTTAAAACATCAGCTATCTGCCTGAAAAAGCCCTGTAAAAAAACCTAAAATGTTACAATTTTTTAGAATTTTTTAGAATATTTAGTTGTCAAAATTACTTTTTTTTATATAAACAGCGAAAGCTTCATCTAACAAGCCAACCCCCTACCTACAAACAAGGTTTTGTAAAAAAAAACTGCGTTTTAACCTCCCGTAAAAGCCCATTGAATAAAATCATTTAGGTATCATTGACATTTTTATGGTTTTTAATTATTTCTGCGGAACCCTAAATGTTTATAAAAATCGAAAGTAGGCTACTTTCGATTTTTTCGAGTTTACGCGCCGTAAAATTTACAAACCAATAGAAAAATTCCCATCGAAAACAGTCCAGCGGCTTCGGAGATTAGCCGGAACAAACAGACAGACGGACAAAAAAAATTAATTGTAATTTACGGCATTGGGATCGGGTACAAATTGATATGCAATTAGTAAAAGCCGTGGATATCATGTTACAAACAGACACTCCAATTTTATTCAACTATATGAATAGATGTACCTATATATAAGAAAGTACTTCTCAAATTACTTTTCTTAATTTAATTCTATGCCTATAATCCAAGTTATAGTTCAATCAGAAGATTATGGTCTTGATTGTAGTATTCGTATCATAATAATTACAGATTTTCATTGTTTATAAAAGTAAATTAGTTGCATATATTATGTTATAAATATAATTCTTATACAAAAAAAGCTAAATAATTTAAAACTGTTTTCATTGAAACACTATCTATCTGAAGAAATTATAAGAAATTATAAAACTCTTTACCCATTGGGAACATTGCCGGCAACAAACTGGAAATATGCTGGGAATATTGCCGGGCATATTGCCAATGAACTGGGAGTTTTCGTTAATTTTATGTTTTATTGACATTCTTTTGTGAAAAGTCTGTAGACATGAATAAATTAAAGCGAATTAAATACAAATGTCATAAAATTTCTGTAAAATTAACCTAAATTCCCACTTTGGGAACATTGCCGGCAGCGCTGCCGGCAATATTTCCAGTCCTTGGCAGTGTGCCCGGGCACGGTACATCAATAGCATAATATGCGGTTTGGTGTAACATACTGTTAACTTATAATGTTTATTCAATAAATGAATTATATAAATATCATATTATTATTTTATTAAGAAAAGGTATCTGCTGGACTTATGTATAAAAAGTAAAGTTTCATTACACAAGTAAAATAATATGAAAAAAATAATATTGACGTTAAAATTGTCTTGTCGTTTTGTAATCATCAAGTAAGTTAGGTACTGCCAAAAATGTATACAATTTGTCAATCAGTTAAATTATTTTCTTTTTCAACTTGATGTTGGCTGAATCATCAGTTAATGATGAAGCCTAATTTTTGAAGAATAAGTATTGTCACTTGTCTTGTCTTGTCAGTCGTCTTGTCAATGTCATTCTATTTCTAAACATAACCTATAAATTTGTAGTTTATTTTTATTTTCAAAAACTTCGAAGTGTAATTATTAGTCATTCATATCAATTGAATGATTAAGATTTTGGTATGTTTTACGAAGCCTTTCTAGCCGGGATATGGGCGTCTGTTGGAAGTACTTTAGGGAAACTAACAGGAACAACTAGTATTGTTGTAAGTTAAATATTTCTTGTTGTATTATGTAAATAAACTTTTTCACTTCTTCATGTCATCCTGGAATACCATTAAAGCTAAAAAGAGATACTACAAGTTCTTAGTGTTCTAAATATTTTGTTAATAAAACAGACAAATTTTACAAACACCAATATAATGGTCACAAAAAACATCAAGGATATGGACAATCATTTATGGATTAAACAAAGACTTATTCTGCATGAACATCATAGTCTTCGCCATTAATTGGCCATATTGTGGTGGTAATACAGTTGATGGTCTCAGCAGTGCCCTGCAACAAAAGAATTACTTGACTAGCTACTTTTTTTCTTTCATTGAGTACGAGTAGTTTGTCTCTGACGTCAGTAACTACTTTACGCGGGCTGTGGTGGGGCCCGCGTAAAGTCGCGGGGAGCCATCCTCCAACCAAAGACTAGACAGCTTATACTTACAATTATCTGGCCAGCATGGATCAGAAGTCGCAAGTTTCTTTACATGACTGGATTCTCAATATTTTTTACTGAAACAACTCCATTGCCTTATGACTTTATGACTAATTAATGTATTTATTATAGTTAGTGATAAGTCTCTGATAAGAAATGCAACTGATCACTATGACTTCTAAAAAAGATTAGATTGTTCTGGAAGGAATTTGTGCTCATCAAATCAGAAACAAATAAAACTGTAGGAGAAAAGAGTAGTATGTATTTGGAAATGCATAGCTCACAGAATTGACGGCTAGTTAAGTCTCATCATATCAGCCTTTGGATGCCACTGGTGGACATAGGCCTCCTCCAAACATAGTTTAACACTCTAGAATAGCATGTGGATCAGATGCACTTATCTTAAAAATATAATATGCAGTTATGGTGACGGAGTAAAAATACAATATGATGTCACCACCCCATCTCATCCCATGAGTGTCGTAAAAACCAACTGAAGGACTATCTGTGAATATTATATTTACGAAATAAAAAGAAAGGAAAACTTGAAATTAAACCCTATACCAATCCGTCTGGCCAGTGTGGTATTAGCAGACGTGTCGACGTCGCGTGTTTGAATCCTACGTAAGATAATTATTAAAAAAAAAAAATTATGTGGTCCCCAAAATATTATCATGACCCATAAGCTTTTGTGCATGTCTGTAAAAGATCCCGCGATCAGGCTCAAAAGGCGGGAGTTGTCATTCTAAAAGAGAAAAAAAATAAAGACGGTGTGTTTTGCTTAAGAGACTTGTGCTTGACAATCAACTTTTCTAGCAAAGAAACAAAATCTGACCCAAAATTCGACATCAACCAGTCCGGTTAAGGGTCGTAGGTCGTAACGTAAACTGATCGGCACCGTATCAACTCGAGTCGTTCAGTATTATTTGTATGAAACTCCTTTCCGTAACGCACACTAATCGGAATCGTTACTTAATCGGATTTTTGACGTTCGACACCGAGGAAAAAGGCAAGGCGGTGCCGATTCGTTTACGTTACTTTATAATATGTGCTACGACGATAACGCCAAGTTTTTTACACTTACATCGGCTATTAAATCAAGAACTCAAAACCCTAAAAACAGTGGTCAGATTCTTAAACTAGGATCAAAAGGGGTTTTTAATTAACAATAGATTAAAATAAATCCATACTACAAATAATAATAAATTCGGTGTTCCTAGGCTTTGTGTACCAAGCAAAGCTTAGGAATACCGCAAAGTATATTTGCAAGAAAAAATAAATCAAAAGAAAACCGATTCTCTGTTTTCATGAGCTATTTTCCTCTCCGAAATAATTCGGGATCAGATAATATTGCATGTTTCGGATGTCAGACGTATTTACGTTCTTACTCGTATGTTGGACAAAAATAACAAAAGAATAAAATTGGATTTCGTAAAAATGAAATGAGGTCGTAAAAGATCCAGGGGCTGGTAGCCAAATACGTTTCGGAAGTATGTATTAGACCAGAACTTAATAAATTGATGTGGTACTCGAACGAATAAACTTATTAGTTAGGTACCTGTATATAAAAGAAATACTGACATACACACAACGCCATATAGTTTTAACCTAAGCAGAGCTTGCATTATAAAAATCATAAATTTCAAACAAACACCCAAACCAATTCAAACATACGTATTCTGTCCGTCCACATAAGGACTAGTATTGAGAGCATTGTTATATGATTGAGTGGGTCAGATATATTATAAACACATGAAAAATCTTTAGCGTCTATCATTATAATATTAACGTTTGTATTGTTATACTCGTATAAGACGTAAACACATTGAAAATTAAGCATGAGAATGTTTAAAGAGGTAACCCGATATTTAAGTCCTATCAATATATATGTATATATAGGTCTAGCCGTTTTAGAGATTGCCCAAAACAAACATGCAAACCGATGCGATTTTTGAATGTCAAAAAGTTGTGTACATTGAAATCAATGAAGCCTATCGCAGTCCACTGCTTGTGACCCTTTAACGTACCTTTTTTTTTTCTTTTTTTACCCTTTCCTTTTTTAACCTGACCTATCACGGGCTAACGAACACGGTCCTCCGGCCTCCGCATGCAGTCCGAGCCAGCATCCTTTTTGAGGTCGTCGGTCCACCTAGTCGGTCCTCATTGAAATGAAGCTAGTAAATATTGCTTGATGTTACAAACAGACACTTGAATTTTATTTCACCTCAAATTATGTTGACCACCGGCATTCGTTGCATAATAAAATTGAGATTTTGTTTTCAACAGGGCGAAGGTTACGTGATATGGAGTGTGTTATTAGTATCTATGGTATTAGCCAACACGTGGGGGTGCAGGCATTATCTTCGGTCACTTGATGCTGCCACGAACTCAGTTGCACCTACTGTCATTTCTGCAGCCTCTAGTTATGTTTTATCGGTATGTTATATTTCGTTTATTTATATTTTCATGTTTAAATCATCATAACAGCCTATTAATGTTTCACTGCAGGGACGGGTCTTTTCCCGGGACGAAGGGACACTTTACACGATTAAATGTTTTTTATGAACTCGTCATCCGAATTTCCATATGTAGTATGTATTTTAAATACTTTGTAAAAACACTGGATTGAGTATTTTAAGTCATAAAGCATTTTTCCAGAAATTTTGTTTTGAAATGTAAGTGAAAGCTCAATTTCAGAGAAGGAATTTCTCCAATGATGGACGGAAAAACTATAGGATTTTATAACAAGTTTTTCACGTTCACGAAGTTTCCTTTTAGTTGGTTTTTACGCCCGACGTGTTTTTTTAAGTAGGTATAGAAGCCTTTTAGTTGACAAACCACAGAAAATCCAATCCTTCCGACCATATTTGATTCCCATTGAATTACTTATTCTGGACACGTTATTGCCGGTAAAGATATATGGCTTAAATATTACTTTAAGCCTAGTAAAATTCGCTCTTTCGTCCCTGTAAAAAAATACTGGTCACTAACCTTAGGTACTTACATAAAATAAATCATAATATACTATAGCAAAAAAAAAGTAATTTTAATGTTAGATAAAAAAAAGGTTTTGTGACTATGACTTGAAAAATTGGCTTTCATCCAATACGATTAATAACGAAGGTATTGATTACGAACGAATATGACCTACATGTAGGTAGGTTTTTTTATCATTCTTTTCCTTCAAGCCGACCATCTATATAGAATACCTAATGCGCCGTGACATGGAAAAGCTATAAAATTAATGCTTCAGTGCCGTTCAATATTCTTTATATTTCCTAGACCATAGTTTTTTTTTGTGTAGGCTTACTGTTTAATAAAAGTAGTGATTTAGATATTTTTGGATGTTAGAAGTTGTTTTTTACTCGTAGCAGCCCTTTTAAGTTATGTTCCATTCCGAAGATGATCTACTAAAACTACGTTGACAGGGCGTTCTGATATAAGATTTATTTCTGTTTTTGAAATAGGTACTTAATGAGATGTTTTTGAAAGCGTTGGAAAAAGTTCCAACCATTTTGTTTGTGTACATCATAATGACGGGTGTACCGCAAAAACACGTGCTTCCATACACATGAAAGTACAGTTCTAGTAGTGTGAGGAATGTGTGTAAAATTTAAAGTATTGTGCTTTTACAAATCTTGAATTATTTCAAAAAGTTAGTGAGCCGTCAACCTGGGTGCAGAATGACGGGTGTATTTTCAATCTGGCGAAACTACTTACTATCTAAGTATCAGAGCATTACCATAGCCCAGTTCCGGCAATTTTTTCGAACGTACCAAAAGTAGAATCAGGTAGGTCAAAGGGTTTCATAGATATTTATAAAACAAATATTCTTGAACGTCTACTATTGTTATAGTGGCAATCAGGACTAGAGGACCTGATTGCTGGACTAGAGGTCCTGATTGCTAGTATAAAAATAGTAGGCTTTCAAGAATATGTTTTATAAATATCTATGAAACCCTTTGACCTACCTGATTCTACTTTACTTTATGAAATAATTCAAGATTTGTAAAAGCACAATACTTTAAATTTTACACACATTCCTCACACTACTAGAACTGTACTTTCATGTGTATGGAAGCACGGGTTTTTGCGGTACACCCGTCATTATGATGTACACTTTTGTTTCCATCCTTAGGGGGAGGGGGGGCACATTGATTCACGGGGCACATTGGTACAGTATCTATATCTCAAAACCGATAAACGCTACACAGTCCGGCACATCACTAGAATGCTCAAGGACATTCACAAGAATAACAGTTGTGACACCGCTCGCCGCCAGTTTGCCGTTGGGCCTCAACGGTCGCTAACGTGTTGAAAGTGGCGTGTACCGCTGCCTACAAAAAATATACGTGAAATGTAATTGTGTCTCAAGAGGATATTCTTAGTTGTTTTTGTTATTATTTGTTACTGAAGGTAAGTAAATATAGTTATTATTGTATTTTAAATTGTTTTTTATTGCAAGATTATTATATATTTGATAAAATTAATTGTTTGTAGAAAAAGTCCTTTGGGGCACTTTGATACGGTAATGTGCGGGGTACAATGATACGTATCAATCTGCCCCTCTAGTGTATTAAAGTGCCCCGTGAAAAATAATAGTTTATATTATTGCTTTTTTTTTGTTTTTTTTTCAGAAAATGGTGCGCGCGTACAAACCCAAAACTGACAGAAAAAATATTAATGAAGAAAACATTGAAGATGCAATACGTGAAGTATTGTCAAAGACTTTATCTATACGCAAAGCAGCCGACAAATATCGCATCAAAACTGCAACCCTACAACATCGCATAGAAAAAGCCAGAAAATCATTTGAAGCTACCAGAACATTATCTACAAATGAAGCATCCTCTTCATTACAAGCAGAATCTTCTTTATCACAAGCAGGTCCATCTTCACCACAAATAGCACCACCTATGGAAATGGCACAAATAGCATCATCTTAATCCTGAACACATAAATATTGGAGATTTCCTGTTAATTAAGTTTGAGAAGAAGAAAACTGTGATTCACTACGTTGCCAAAGTTGTATTTAAGTATAATGTGACAGAATATGAAGTATTATATCTCAGAAAAAAAGCAGGGTCTTCTAAATTTATATTTCCAATTGTGGAAGACAAAGCAAGTGTGGCTGTTAGAGATGTAGTTTTGCAATTACCAAAACCAACTTTCTTCAAAGGCACATCTCGAACATCGTCGCTTTATTCATTTTCGGTAGGTTTAACTCGGTATAATATCCAGTAGATTGTTGTTTATTGTTTTGTAATTTATATGAGAGTTTTTATGATTATTTTTGTTAAATATTTGATGTTTGTTTAATTTTTTAAGAATATTTTTTGGTTTATTTTGATAGGAGATTCTAATATTATATTTTTATTAACAATATTCAATGTTCAAGTCTGATTACTTAGTAAGCATATAACTGATTATATAATTAAGAAAATTAGTAAAACAGAGAATTAGTCTTGTTCTATGATAACAATATTGTTTTTTTTATGATTATATTCCTTAAGTAACTTAAGAGACTGATTATGGATAATGTGCACTCTTAATAAAAAGTATTTTGCGATCTCAATCATTAAAATTGTTTTATTTCTTAATTTTAAGTAATAATAGGTTTATATTTGGTTTTTAGTCAGTTTAAATTTGCATTTTATATGGATCTAAAATACCTATCAAACTGCCCCACCCCATGTATCAAAGTGCCCCACTGGTGGGGCAGAATGATACAAAAATGTTTTTTTCTTAAAATCAGTTTATCTCTATATGTCGCCAGTTTCTGCGGTTTTTGCGTAGCCAAAATATAAGCTGACATATCAGCCAATGCACACATCACAACAAATATTTAAATATAATGCTTTATGGTCCTCAGAAGAGAGATTGAATTTTTGTGTACCAAAGTGCCCCCCCTCCCCCTACCTACCGGATAATATAAATATTCTTAGTCCATCATCGTACCTATGGACAAACTGTTACAAAGGAAATTAAACGCAGGGACGGACCAATATCAATAGGTACTACGTTTGCTTGACGGATGGTATAAAGTTTTATGTAAAGTTTTTATTTGAACTGTCCTTTTTTATCATAAAACTAGCTGACCCGTGCCCACTCCGTTGGACGGCGAAAAAAACGCGCCCGTTTTTCAAACCTATTTTATTACTGCTCCACTACTATAAGTCATAGTGTGATACTATATAGGCTATGACGCTCCCCGAGAAATGGACTATACAATACAAAAAGAATTTTTAAAATGGGTTCATTAGATCCAGAGATTACCCCCTACAACGTCACAAACACACAAACTTTACCTCTTTATAATATTAGTATATTATTACTTATGTAGTATTTAACGACAGCAATAGGATATCAGATACGGTAATGACACCATGATGTAAAGTCGTTTGCAATAGAATCCAACAAACATGTAAACAAATATGACATTACTACTACTGAGATGACAGCTTGTCCATTGCTTCGAAATTTTTACTTTTTTAATCAAATTTTACATAGAAATACAGTTAAATCGTGTTGAAATACAGTTAAACGGTGCGTTCGTTAAAATCAGACTAAAATAATTGATCGTCAAATGTATGTGAGTAAATACGGAGTCATAACAGCCCATTAACGTCCCACTGCAGGGACGGGCCTCCTCCCGTGACGTGACTCCCGTACTAATCCCACGCTAGCCAGACGGATTGGTATAGGGTTTAATTTCAAGTTTTCCTTCTTTTTATTTCGTAAAGATTACGGATTTACGGTTATTCCCTTAGTCGGTTTTTACGACACCCATGGGATGAGATGGGGTGGTGACATATTGTATTCTTACTCCGTCACCACACGGATAAAACGAATACGGAGTAATCGAGACAACCCAACAAACATTTTAGTCTGTTAATTGGAACGAATACGGCTCAAAGTACTTTAAACATCGTATAGAAGTAATTTCAGCGTATTATACCACTTAATGCCCCCTTATCTGAATAGAACTCAGAATTGTATAAAGTCGTTGTATAAACGTCAATGCAACTATTTGAAATTACCATTATACAACTTTCACTGCTATATCCAATGAAGTCGTACTAGGAACGTCTTTACGACTTTTACACAAACGTTATTCGTAAAGAAGCCGTGAGAACTACTCTTACGTGACAGTAGCAAAAGAGTTACCAATGGCACTCTTACACGACTCTCAGTTAAATTCTTATACTACACACATCAAAAAAGTCTAAGCAACATGCATGATATTACAAATTTACCATTTATATTAATTAATTTCTAAGTATTTACTCACTCAAAGTGTATAGGTAAGTAAACTTCAAGTGTATAGGTAAAAAAATTTCGATTATGTTTTGTTTTTTTTCATAAAATTCAAATGACTGCGAATTTGTTTGAATTTGAGTGCATGTTAATTGCTACGTTTTAGTCTTGATTTTATAATTTTACCAACCATTTAAATACAGTTGGCGACAAAATTGAATTGTTAGATATTCTTTACGTCATGGAGCGACGTCATTTGACGGCAGATGAAATGCAAAGAGCTGTAGGGATGTTGCAAGCGGGAAGTAATCAATCTCAGGTATCTCGACATTTTGGTATTCATAGAAGTGTTATTTGTCGTCTTTGGCAGCGCTACAATAATACAGGGGAACCCGCTGAACAGCATCCAGGCCGTAAAAGGAGTACAACCACTCGGCAAGACCGGTACATACAACTGACTGCAAGACGCCAGCCGATGTTAACCGCTCGAGAGATAAGTTTGAGGCTACAAAATTCAAGTGGTGTTGATGTAAGTCCCCAAACTGTGCGAAATCGACTGCATGAGTACGGCCTACGAGCTCGACGCCCTATCAGGTGCCCACCGATACGTCACGGGAATCGCGCTCGTCGAAATGAATGGTGTAGAGAACGCATAACATGGACCCAGGAACAATGGGATAAAATTATGTTTTCCGATGAGTCGCGATTCGGGTTTAGGCCTGATACAAGAAGGGTGCGAGTGTACCGTCGACCCGGAAATACTGAAAGACTCAGGTGCGTTCAGGAAGTTCATCCATACAGCGGCTCAACAGTTATGGTATGGGCGGGTATTATGAAGAACAGGCGAACTGAGCTCGTTTTTGTAAATGGAAACATAAACGCTGAAAATTACGTTGAGGATATTCTCAGACCTTATGTCCATCCATTTGCACAAACCTTTGGCTCCGATTTTACGTTAATGCATGACAATGCGCGTTCACATACAGCTCGGCGAACCAGTGAATACTTGGCAACGGAGAACATCCAGGTATTGCCCTGGCCTGCACAATCGCCAGACCTCAACCCCATCGAGCACGCATGGGACATGCTCCAGAGACGTGTTTTGAAGGACTTGGACGGAGTGACAACAACCCAACAGCTGAAGGATTTGCTACAATTCCATTGGGAGCGAATACCGCAAGATGACATAAACAGTCTCATTAATTCAATGAATAATCGTTGCCGACAAGTTCTGAATAGCAGAGGAGGCCATACTTTGTATTAAATTGTCCTATTCTTTCACAATAAATTCATTTTCTTAAGAAATTTCAATTTGTAAAAAAAAAGTTTAGTTTCTTATGTACCTGTATATTCTAATATTGTTAATTTCTGTTATTAAAAGAACTTATAAAGAAAACAGCTGTTATTTTTACATCATAGAACCCTAAAAATATTATTTTAAAAATAAAATACAACGTTATAATTAAAATAAATGGTAAAATAAATTAATATAAATGGTAAATTTGTAATATCATGCATGTTGCTTAGACTTTTTTGATGTGTGTATTTTGCAACAATTGAACAACTAAATGTTTCATAAGTGCAGTATAAGTGACATTGTAACTAAATATTAACCAAACTAGAGTTGGTTCCGTACAAAAATTAATTTCAAAGTCAATGAATTTTAGTTTGTAGGGACACATTATTAATCTGGTACCAGGAAATATATAGTCTATTTTATTATTCACCTGCATTATTATTTGGAATTCCTACAACTCTTCAATCCCCACAAGTTCAGCGCAGAGTATTGTATCATATTGCGCAAAGTGTGGAAAGTGGTTCTAGTGCTTTTGCATTAGTAGAGGCAAAAAAAGACGAAGAAAATGAAAAATAAATAAAAATAATAAGTGGAACAAGAATGAGGGTTTCGAAATAACATTTATATCAAACTAGCCCACTTCGTTAGGCGGCAAAAAAAACGCGTAAAGCGCGCACTTTTTTAAACATATTTCATTACTGCTCTACTCCCATTAGTCATAGCATGATACTACATAGGCTATGTGACACTCCCCGATAAATGGACTGTTCAACACAAAGATTTTTTAAAAACGGTTCAGTAGATCCAGAGATTACCCCCTACAACTTCACAAACATACAAACACAAAACCTTACCTCTTTATAATATTAGTATACCTAGATAACGACAATTATATATTTGTTAGGGAATATTATAGAAAATGTCGCCGAATGTTTTTGAAAAGCCTAGTCATCATTTTTAAATATATTTATGATAAATTGTATCAGTATGAGAAGATTAGAAGCTACATTTAATATTACCTACTGGCCTACTAAAGTGTAAGTGTCCATAAAACATGGCTCAAATATTTATTTTACTCCACTCATTCGTACTCTAGTGTGAAAGGTGTAAATAAAAATAAATTAATCAGATTGGTTTTATTTATTATTAACATTAAAATAAAATAAAATATAATTATTTAACAATCACAAGTATAAACAGATTTCATGCCTAATCATTGAAAATATACCAAAAAAATTATCATCTTATATAATAATATACGAATACTAATGTACTCTAATTTATTCAAAGAACCCTAATTTTGTTAATATGGCTGGTACTAAACTGATAAAAAATAAATGCACAAAATGAAAAGTCGTTTTGATGTTGTCTTACTGTTGTAATCAGAACTATATGTTGTGTAAAGGTAAATAATTGTACGTTCGCTAAAAATGTATGGATAATTTATGTTTCTTTATAAGAATTAGTAGGGCGCGTTTGTTTTAATGCCAAAACTAACGCATATTACACGATAACATTAATTTCCCATCAGATATATGCACTACAACCACTTTAACACGAGCTAAAGATGTTGCACATATTTAGTTTCTAATTAAAAATGACTACTTCCTTTATAAACTTCAAAGACTCGATCGATGACACAAGAAAAAGTTATCTCGTTATAGTTTAAGTTTCAGTTTTGCCACACATCAACGAAATGTTACATAAACATCGTAATTAAATGTTTACGCGACTATATTAGAACTCTGATTCGTATAAAATGGGCCTATTTTCGGTCGTAACAACGTTACTACAACGTTCTTGCAACCAGCTTTTAGAACTAAGAGTTCAAATAGAGACGTTGTTGTGACTTCAAAAATGTTTGTTGGGAAATTAGTTTGTTTACATGATTGTTGGATTCTATTGCAAAAGACTTTATAACTCATAGCTCCAACAAAAAAGAAAAAAATAAAAGTAATTTAAAAACTGTTTATATTTTAGAATCCATTTCAAAAATACCGTTTACATCTATTTTAAGTTGTAAAAAGGTTCTATTTAGTATCAGATGTTGAAAGAGAGCTATATTGAAAAAGCCGAGAACTTTAAAAGGTCAAGTAGAAAAACGTGTGGAACCACCAGTTCAGACTATGTGGAAATATTTAGAATTTGTAGGTCTTTAAAACTGCAATATAAACATTTATGATGATGATTGCTTGAAAATGTATAACGTTTTTAAATGAATTGCTGATTTTACTATTTCTTAATTAGGACTAGGTTCTAATGGTTAAAATATTTGAATGCACAAGTCACATTAGTTTGGTGGTCGCGGGTTCGATTTCAACGCAGGACAACGTGCGATCCAAAAATTATTGTCCTGAGTTTGTATGTTGTTTGTTTCTGTTAAATTGATGTTTGCAAAGTCCCCGGGACTTTAATCTCGAGTGCGGAAGATGTCTATAAAAAAAAGCTATGCTGTAGGTATTCTATGCAATGCCTTGTGGATTGGTTTCTTTTTTGTACAAATCTTCATCATAACAGCCTTTTAATGTCCCACTGCAGGGACGGGCCTCCTCCCATGACGGAGAGATACTTGGCCCACTAATACCACGCTGGCCTAACGGATTGTTATAGAGTTTAATTTCAAGTTTTCCTTCTTTTTACTTCGTAAAGATACCTAATATTCACGGATAGTCCCTTAGTCGGTTTTTACGACACCCGTGGGATGAGATGGGGAGGTGACATATTGTATTCTTACTCCGTCACCACACGGATGACTCCGTCACCACATGGATGATTGTACAAATAAGTCATAAGTCATATTAGTCATTTATTCATTAACAATTAAAAATCGTATCTGAAATTTACATTAAAATTAACTTAATTCATTTACAGTAATTGGTATAGGGCAACATAATTAACAAATAAATTAAAATAAATAGTTTTCATTTTTTAAATACGTTCACATTACAATTAAATATTATCTCAATATAAGTATATAATTATATTTACAAGTCATTGACATCATACAGACACCTAGCTAACAGAAATTCCTTGAGCCTATCCTTAAAGGATCTAGAATTTACATCTTTTTTTAGTTCTAAAGGCAACTTATTAAACAATTTTATTCCTTGATATCCTGAACTGTGAAAGACTATATTTAAGTGTGGTTGTATCGTTCTCTTAAAGTTCCTTGTCCTGGTCCCTTCTCTAGCCAATCTTAGAGTTGATCAAAATTTGTGCTCTTACGTTATTCTTATTGTTATTAAATGAATGTTGTTTTTAATATTTATTACACAATCATACAACGCCATCTAGTCTAAGTCAAACAAATAAATAATCTCCATACCACTTCCCTTCCATCACTGTAAAAAACCTCGTCCTTATAATGCTATATTTAGAGGTCGTTATGGCATATATTTTTTTCTTGTTTTAAAAAGTAATTCTTTATTTTCAGGGAGCAGTCGGTATAATGTTATTTGGGGAAAGCTCAACATTATTGTGGTGGGGAGGCGCTACTATGATTATATTTGGTCTGGCTTTAGTTGCGAGACCTCGGAAGAAGAAAACTGAATGAAAATTTATGTATTCTAAGATTGACTTTATTTTATACAATAATCAGTATTAAGATATTGTGGATAACGTACACAGTGGTTAGTGTATCTGCCCGTGAATGGCTGTGGCTTTGTTTACTTTTGTATTTACATAGTATAAATAATGAAAGGTTGTGTTTTATTTAGTAGGGCAGACTGTGACTATTAAGGTTCTAAACTAATAAAATTATAATCGCAATGTTAGTGTGTGTTAGTCTTCAGATATTTTCGACAGCTCTTAGAGCTAGTTAGCTCTCAAAAATATTTGAATCATACAAACAATTGTCTTATGTGGGTGTGGAGGTCGCAGTGACGTAACAGCACCACGCCTCCAACGAAAAGGGAGGACCCTCTGACCACGCGAGGGTGATCGAGCCTGGCGGGCCAACTGCCCAACGGTTTTTCGTTGGACGTTGTATGTGGAATCGCTGTGCGAATCTTGATATCGCGATTCAGGACGTAGTGGCGACGTCTGTTGATTGTGGGGGGTACTGTACTGAGATAGTGTAGGTGTTCACTTGAGTAAGTCGTTAGATGACGCTACATGGGGTTCAAAACCTTATACACGGCAATCGTACTGCATCACTGGTTTGCTACCGAGTCAACTTATATTTTCATAAACTTAATACCTTTCCCCTTATTCATAAACGCCTTTTAAATTGAATCTCTGTTTAGCGAGATTTTTCTAACTAAAATTTTAAGAATTTAAGATGATCAATTAACTAAAATTTAAGAGGCGTTTATGAGTAAGACGGTTTATTAAATTCCGTTTAGCTTTCTGTTTTATAAAACATTTAACGCCTATGACTGTAATTCTGTAAACTTAGATATTCTGATGAAGTTGTTATTGTTATTAAATATAGTTTATTAATAAGTAAAGTTAATAAATTACTTATACAGTTTTACATCAATGTTCTAAACTTTAAAACTTTCGTGTTTATTACTAAATAATTATTAAGTACTAAATATTTAGCAAAATAATAATAATTATACATGTTAATACCCGTGTTAATATTAATCAATGTTCTAAAGTCATATTAATAAATTATTCTTATTACCTATTTAATTATTTTCGTTTGTTTATTTACCCGAAATAACCGACAAGTCCATAGGGTACAGTAATTACTGAATGCTGTAGACTATTGGTCAGAAAAAAACTCAGGTTCCTTATATGTGGTTTCCAAAAAAGAAAATCAAGCCTACGGACATTTGAAATACCCGCCAATTTAAATACAAGAATAGCTTGCGTGCTCTCAACAGAACCCATTCCTTTTGGTTCTGAAACACTTTTCACAATCTT
This sequence comes from Schrankia costaestrigalis, assembly GCA_905475405.1. NCBI lineage: Eukaryota > Metazoa > Arthropoda > Insecta > Lepidoptera > Erebidae > Schrankia > Schrankia costaestrigalis. The sequence goes on from FR997838.1 coordinate 12,754,459, forward strand.
TTAGAAGAACTTCAGCGAATTTACGCTACAGTCCGATTCGTATGTCATATTCGTACGTGGAGCGAAATTCCTTTGCAACTGCACACTACGTGATCATACTGCGGCTATCGCAATCAATTTGAGAACAATGAAGTAGAAGAATTCCCGTTGTACGGTTTGCACCATTGAACTGCACTATTAATAAAATACATACCTAAATGTTGACAGTAATTTTAAAAACTTTTAAAAATTACGCAGCGGTTTCAACCCTCCTCTTGTGTCATAGGAATATTGTTTTTATCACTTCATGCAGCCCAAACCCCGTACCCAGAAAAAATGGAGATTTAGGGAACAATGAGATGCTTTCAGGATGCTTTTATTTTTGTTTTAATTAATTTTAAATAATAAACCATTCGCCTTTTATTTAAATGACTATTATAAATGAAGAGTATATCTTTTGAGGCATCTTATTGGACGTCCCTGCCAAGGACATTTACGGGCTGCAGTGTCTAAAAAAAGTCTTAAATTATTACAAATGTTCAACGTAAGTTTTGATTGAAAACAGTGTTTTTTTTATACAATATACCTACTAACGTCTTCAGCTTCGGTCACCATTTTAGAATTTTTCTGCCCCTGCTCTGGTATCTATGGTTTACTTTTTTCTTTAAATACAACTTCCGCACTAGGAATCACGCTCTGAAGTGTGTCGCGGGGATTTTTACAGACATTTTGACGATTTCTGTGGCGTAGTGGTTATACAACATGACTGCTACTCAGAGGTCTCTGGTTCGATTTCCGCTCAATGCAAATCTTTGTGTGCATAAACATGATAGTTTGCATTGGTCTAGGTGTTTTCTATGTATAATAATATGTATGTATTTACAAAAATAAAACTACTTAAGTATGTTTATCCGTTGTCTAGTATGTACAGTCGGGGTATTTGCCGCTCGACCACCCTTAGGCGAGAATCGCTTGGCACGCGGCGCATGCGATACGTGGGCGTGCCACGTATCGCATGCGCCGCGAGATAATTATTTGTGAGATCCACAAAATGATTGTGGATGTTCTTTGTATTTGTTGATTTAATAAATATTCCTCACACAAATATTCCTCGCACATTCACACAACGCCATCTAGTCCCAAACTAAGCAAACCTTGTACTATGGGTAGGTACGGTCGGGGTATTTGCCGCTCGACCACCCTTAGGCGAGAATCGCTTGGCACGCGGCGCATGCGATACGTGGGCGTGCCACGTATCGCATGCGCCGGTACCCCGACCGTACCTACCCATAGTACAAGGTTTGCTTAGTTTGGGACTAGATGGCGTTGTGTGAATGTGCGAGGAATATTTGTGTGAGGAATATTTATTAAATCAACAAATACAAAGAACATCCACAATCATTTTGTGGATCTCACAAATAATTATCTTGTGTGGGAATCGAAACCGCAGCCTCGTGCACGTCAGCTGCATACACGACCGTTCTGCCACCGAGGCAATTCATTAAACTAGTTTATATATCTAGTAGTAATGTTCTTTCCGTATGGTGACGGAGTAAGAATACAATATGTCACCACCCCATCTCATCCCATGGGTGTCGTACAAACCGACTATGGGACTATCCGTGAATAAATTATCTTTACAAAATAATAAGAAGGAAAACTTGAAATTAAACCCTATACCAATCCGTCTGGCCATCGTGGTATTAGTAGGCCAAGTATCCCTTCGTCACGGGAGGAGGCCCGTCCCTGCAGTGGGACATTATTGGACTGTTATGATGATAATAGTAAACTCAGACTAAAAACTATCTCTGGTAAGATTCTTACGTAGACCTGACGTCACTAGATCTTACAAGCGAAAACAAAATATTTTCGCAGTCGAAATCGAAAGTTCCATTTAGTCTCAAAGGATATTTTATTAAAATAGCAGCGGATTAGCGAGACATTGAGTGTCCCTACGTATTTCATCCACCTAACCTCCCTTGTACACCGCGGTCGACAACTGCTAGCTGCTACGTCACAGGTACGATTTCTTAGTATCGATATCGGTATTATCAGGTTCTTCACTAGTGATCATTGTTGTTCAAGTATTATGTAAATGTAGATAAAATTTCAAGTTAAAAAATGCGTGAATCAACATACTTATTAGAGTTTTTAAACTCCAATTAAACTGTTAAATAATGGACTGAATTTGCTAATTTCAATCTACCTTGCATTTGCTTTCAAGTGCATCGTACGACGTGAAGTGAACAGACCTCACCGCGCAGGGAGTTTGTTTGGTTTCTTGACTGATAACTAAAATGTAGAGCTGTATAGCTTAGGTTTATCAAAAAACGTTACCTATTTATTGTAAGGCAAGAAAACAAGGTGTGTGCAGATAAACCGTGCAACCTTCAGCACTTAAGTGACATCTGACAAGTCTCTTACTATAGCCCCTGACTTAGAATCAAAGCCCGTGGCCCGGCACCAGGTGATAGGCATTATTTGTATCGCAATCGATAATTTCGATCCACGCCACTTTTTATACAGATCTATGACTTTAGCTTTATGTAGTGATCTATTCAATCGTTCTACACCCATTTCATTGATTTAGAAAAATGATTTATGCCCTTCTATTTGAAGGTAAATATAAATGCAAAATTATCGATATAATGAAACGTAGGTACCGAGCATCACTGCGGGGTTTTATAGACGCAGTGACGCCGGTCGAGTCGCCGCCAAGCGGTCGACACGGCAGTGCCTCGTCGCGGGCCGGGGACGCCTCACGCGTGCTCCTAACATAACAACAACGATATATACCAACACCTCGACTCACATCAAAGAAACACGATCAATAACACAAACCCGCGACAAAATATAACAACGTTATTAATTAAAACATATTCGCCAGTTCCTTATTGTAATGTTTCACATTTTTATGTAACAGTTTTGTAGCTTCGAACATCGATAGAACGTGGCGCACCGGCGTCAACAATGTAGTCATAGTGACCTGATCGTGTTGACAATTTGACAGTTAATAATGTTATAAAAATTTATAATTTTTAAATAATCATGTTTTTTAAATATGATTTTACAACGTTGTGTGTTGGTTGTTGATTATTGTTAAGATGACGACAATAATTACGTTTGAATAGTTTATATAGTCTACGAAAATGGGAAATGGAATGAATAAGGTGAGTAAGCTGTTGATTAAAAAGAATGCTTGTTGAATTTGAGGTTATAGGTAGATAATGCAGGCGGCAAAAGTTACGTAACGTCAACGTAGACCGTAGTTCGTAGCTGAGGCGCTCGTAGCGGGACGCGTGTTGTGCCTACGAATTTATTCTATTTAGGATTATTTGTATGAAAATATTAAAATAAAAGTAATTAATGTTTTTGTTTGATTTTATTTATCTTTCATTATATTATTTATTGAAAAAGCTACTTAAAAGCTTTATATAAATTATTAAAGACTACACTTATAATATATAATATGATTTTGATCGTTATATTATATCTGATTGTTATTCGATTTATGTTTACAAAGAAGAAAGTATCATCATCATTATCATATCAGCATATAGACGCCCACTGCTGGACATAGGCCTCCTTCAAACGTCTGCGCGAAAAAGTATAAAAGAATTTAATTATACCCCTTCCAGCGTAAGTTTAGCTTTTTGACAGTTCACGTCCATGAAGTTTCGTAATACTTCTGCTTATTTTTCAAACAAATAATATTGTATTTCATAGACGTATTCATGTTTTTTTCAGTTACCATGGTTACTTAGTGATGGACACTCATAACGATTACCACCATTATGAAACAAATTACAAATAATCGGTAGAAATAAATTCTATGAATAAACCTGAACTCTTCATAATACGTTTATAAAATGTAATACGATTTTTTAGATTAGCTATAACCCGCGAATATGTCACGATAAATTATGTATTTTAAATAATACTTAAGCTAACTATAATTTTATAATATTAAGCTATAGGCTAATTCTCTTAACATAGATAAAGAAAGAAACAGTAATAAAAAGATAATGTAAGGATCCAAATGTGTAAAATAAAGTAATTTGAAAAATCGCGAAATCGCTTACAATCGGATGGCATTACATTCGAGATACTGCTGAACGTCACTAACGTCAACCTGTCAAATGTCATGTCGTTAAATATAGTGGAAAGGGTATAGTTATCTAAATACTTACCTATAACAAAAAGTTTTTAATACAACTATTGTTTATATTAACACCTATTTCTCGCTGCTAGAGCATGATCCAAAGATAAAGAAAACTTAACTGCTATCCGTGTTGATCAAGTTATCACTTTATCTTTTTCCGAGGGTGCTAGTAAACAAAGTAAGGCGCTTCGCATCTACTACATGTATAAAAGTAATGTTAGACCAAGTTTTGATACTGGAGAAGAACCGTCGCCGTCTCTGCAGCCCAGCCCAATATTAATATGTAATATTCAAATATTGAAGGGTTTTTATGATCAATTTAAAAGTAAATCTTAAAAAAATATTCTAAACTTTTAGAGCGACTATTCTTGTACCTAGACAAGAATAATTTGCTTCTAGGGAAGAAATTACGTACCTACTAATGTGTCTTTGTTCAAACATGTATACAAATATCTTAATAAAATCAGCCGAATGTCCTCCACCACTTGATATATTTATGTCTCCTCCAACCGTAGCCACTGCGCGCGATCTTGACTCCTTCATCCTTTAGCCTCTAGTGACCTTAATGAGGTCGTTCCACCGCATGATAGCTCAATCCTCTCTACGTCGTCTTACGGCAACGGCACGCGGTCATTATTTCATATCTTTTGCCCCACATCCCTTATCAGTTATACGCGCTATGTAGTAAACATTCGACGACCTCTGTGGCTCAGTCGGTATATTACATGGTTACTACGCAGAGGTCTCGGATTCGATTCCCGCTCAATGCAAATCTTTGTGTGCATTAACATGTTTGTTTGCATTGGTCTTATTGTTTTCTGTGTATAATATGTATGTATTTACAAAAAAAAAGTAAGTATGTTTATCCGTTGTCTATACCCATAGTACAAGCTTTGCTTAGTTTGGAACTAGGTGGCGATGTGTGAATGTGTGATGATTATTTATTTATGCAATGATAAGCAATAAGTATTATCAAAATAAACACGGGAATGGAATCCCCAAACTCTGTACAATAACTTGTGGAGCACATTAATAAATAACTAATAAAGATATCGCTGACGACTTTATAATAACACTTTCACGATACTTGAGGAGATGTTTGAAAATTTGTCACGTTTTTATGTTTTGCTCGTAAAGACGGCTCTCAGCGCTTGTTTTATATATATAGATAATCGCTATTAGAACCTTATTGTTTATCTATATTAGCAGATTAATGTTACATTGTATTATTTTTTACTAGTTTCTCTATACCATCAAACAATGGAACTCTTTGCCAGCCCACGTGTTTCCTTCAGACTACGATCCTGGTTCTTTCAAGCGAGGGGTGAAAAAGCATCTTCTTAAGCCGCCATAGTGGTGACATTCATGCCTCTACAAATATTGTAGCTGGCATGTTGCTCGCCATTCTTGGTCTCTATTGGATGCTTAACATCAGACACCATAGAGTCATTCTGGTAGGCCAATTTAAAAAAAAAATCCTAGTGTCATGGGGCGGGCCTTATCAAGGTATGAAGAATGGCTTGCAGTAGTAATAACCTCACTGTACAGATTAATTTGTACATGGTTTTGTGCTGTGTTTATTATGCGTGACTTCTCTTGCAGTTTTTACGTCAGGCAAAGGCTAAAAAGGGATAAAAATATTCTGTATTCTTAGTCGATTACCATACATCCATACCAGGGCGGGTCAATAAGTCCGTGACTTTTCGGATTTCCCGCCTCTTAATTGAAATAGCAACACTGCTCCTGTCAAGAGTCATCTCTCAGTTGACTCTTGTCAAAAATTGAACAAGTTTTGACATTTCGTTTGTTTTTGACAGCCTTTTATATCAGACTACCACGTTGACTAAGAAGAAAATAGAAAAAAGTGAATTTCTTGTGCTCATAAGGCATCATTTTTTGCGAAAAAAATCTATTACGTAAACCAAAGCTAAGCTTGATAAATATTATGGGGACTCTGCACCATCCATTTCCATGGTGAAAAGTGGTTTACTGAATTTTGATGTAGCTGTACAAGCACAGAAGATGCCGAACGTTCTGGACGCCCAGTTGAGGTCTCCCCATCCGAAACAATTAAAAAAATTCACGATACGGTTTTAGTCGATCGGCGATTGAAAGTGAAAGAGATTGCGGATGCCACAGGCATCTTATATAGCTCAGTGGTTTCAATTTTGAATCATAATTTGGGTATAAGAAAGCTTTCAGCAAGATGGGTGCCGCATTTGCTCACAGTCGACGACAAACGCAAACATGTGAATGTTTGGCTTTGTTCAATCGCAATATGAACGAGTTCTTGCGCCGTTTCGTAACCGTGAATGAAACGTGGTTCCACCACAACATACCGGATACCAAATAACAGTCAAAACAGTGGGTTTCTCGGGGTAAACCGGCGCCAAAGAAGGCAAAGGTGGATTTGTCAGCCAATAAAGTCATGGCGACTGTTTTTTGGAATGCACGCGGTTTTATCCACATTGACTACCTTCAAAAAGGAATAAACAATCAATAGTCAATATTACAGCAACTTATTGGGTCGATTCGATGAGGCATTGAAAGAAAAGCGACCGCACTTGGCCAAGAAAAAAGTCCTTTTCCACCGGGGCAATGCTCGGGTGCACACATGTGCAGTTTCCATGGTAAAACTCCATGAATTTGGTTACAAGATGCTCCCTCATCCGGCCTATTCACCAGATCTAGTTCCGTTTGATTATTTTTCGTTCCCAAATTTGAAGAAATGGCTCGGCGGAAAGAGATTTGCCACTGATGACGAAGTCACCTCACACACAAATGCCTATTTTGAAGACCTCGACAAAATACAATTTTCGGAAGGGATAAAAAAATTAGAGAAACGTTGGACTGAGCGTATAGATCTCGAAGGAGACTACGTTTAAAAATAAAACAAGGTTTTATCAAAAAAGCAGTGTTTTATGCTAAAAGTCACGGACTTATTGACCCGCCCTCGTGTCATCTATATAACGTTACTGTTAGCCTAAATCATTTTACTGAGCTCATCACGCCACTTCTAACGTAGCCTGCCGCTACGCAGATTCGTTAAGTTGGGGCACCATTCTGTGCTTATTCTAGCTTACCACTCGTAAGGAAGTCAGCAAATATGGCCTGTCCAGTCCCACTTTAATTTTACTATTTATAGTACTTAGTTTAAATTTTCTTTCTATTGTTGGATAGGCATGGAACGCAAATGTTAAATTCACATATTATGTGTCCCCTTACACAATAAACATAAATGCTCTAATCTAAACATCAAACCACGAGGCACTTAAACAGTATTACTTCCAGTGAATTATTAGTCCCCAAACATGAAAGGTATAGAGGTAATTTTTGGGAAAATTAAAGGCAATGTCACACTAATTGTATGAACGTCGCATGTCACTACTAATAATAATTACTTTGTAGACCTAAGGCCGCTAAGAAACAACTTAAGAGGGAAAAATTGACATAAAACCTTTTATGAAAACCCGTCTGGCTAATGAGGTAGTAGTGCGGATGACATCTTGGAGCCAAATTTACCTCCGCGCACTTCCTAACGCAGGCCTGACCGGCTTTCTTCTGTAGCGGTTGCAATAATGTTATGATATCTGCGAAAATATAAAAGATACTAACATATGTATTCCTTGTTCATCACAGGAACATATTTTCTCGCGTTATTTTTATTTCCTATTTTCCTCTTTTGATTTTCTTTTTTGTAATCTTTAATTTATAAAGAACTATATTGAACGTTTCAAAGCTACGCAACTTTTTTATGATACAATACTACGGTAGTAAGGCTCACTTGATAATAATGCCTGCTAAAAAACTACTTTAACAAACTTTTAAGGAGACACGAAAGTAGGAAGAACATTTCTCAAGCCCATCAAAACTTTCCAACATCTCATTATTATGTAAGGTTTTGATATTATGTGCAAGACTGTGGTGCGGTCTTTTTCATAAAGCTCCTTCTTACTGAAGACAGGATGGTTTTCCAGTCTAGTAAATCGTAGCACGCGTAGCTATTTGGTGTGGGTATGCCTTTATCTTCATTGCGTGTTACTCATATATAAAGTTTGTTCATGCGTGAGTTTCAACACTTTAGTATACTGCCTATTGTGTCGTATTATCTAGTCATATCTCGATATAAATAGGTTTTTTCTTTTATTGTTAAAGTATAGAGTTGAACTAAGATAGCACAGCATTGATGCTGAGGAATATATCTACAGGTTCGTAAAAGCTGCCAGAATAGTAGGTTTTAATAAATATGAAAAAAGATCCTTTGTCTGACAAAGGACAGTTCGCATTCGTTATCAGTCAAAATAAAAGAGGGACTTACCTACACAAAACCTTGCTTATCTACTCATTATTGAGTTGTGAGCAAAGCTTTGAATGGTAGAAGAGAAAGTTTGTGCTACAGTACGTGTAGGTACCAACAATTTACCGCATAGGAAAAGTAGATAGAGAAAGAAAACACAATAATAATAACACAAGTAAATACGTTATTAATGTTATTATAATATCTCCACAAAAATAACATAAACCCTTAAATTACTTTTCCCTTTTTAGCTTAACTAGATATCAATAAATGCTAAGTAAGCAGTTAACAAAACAAAATTGCGTTAACAGTAAATAGATGTGGTTAATTAGTCAACGTAGACAACAAAGAGACCATTTAGATTCTGTCCGCACAAACAAGAAAGGCACGGCGCGGGCAATTGTTTACACAAACTGTGACGGGGCTTTGAGTGAAACGAGTTTCCCGTCCTTTAGGTCTCTACCTGTTTACACGAACGTTGCCAAATTACGTTCGGTACCTTCCGACGTTATTGAACAATCTTGAATACTGTTTTCGAACGGAAGAAATACGATGGGTTCGGAATTCGAAATGTTTTTTCAACTGATTCTTTTTGAAAAGAGAATGGTTTGAGTTGCTTTTTATAATTTTAATAATGTATGTATTATTTCTCATACATCTAAATAACGCCACCTAGTCCCTAACTTAGATTAGAGAGTGATTGTGATTAATAGGCTTTGTTGTGGTAAATACATTCCATGAGCAGAGATATCTGTCCGCCGCAGAACTCAACTATGGCCGCTTATCGTTAAACAAAAACAGTTTAAGTAACATAATTATGTGAGGTCCTTTTGAAGAACTTCTCAGCGGTATTTCATTGATCTTGGAGGAAATCGAGGTCGCCCTATTATTGCAGTGATCGGGGTGGTTAGATCACATCAAAGTTCCAGGCGGCTTAACAATTTTCGTTTCAAAATTGTTCACCGAACTACTTGTATGAAAAGCTACGGTCAATACTTTCTTTCGGAGAACCTTAACAGCTATATAACATTTAAATCCATAAATAATCAATATTCATAGCAGTGGGTCTCTCATAACATACGTGAAATAAGTCCATTAATTTTAGGATCATCTATCGGTTAGCCAAAGGTCATATAGTATGCATTTTTATGATATCTGACAATAAGTAAATTTATGACTTATTTGACTGACCATAAAAGTCGTATTACGTTGATATGAAGCATAAAATAGCCTGTTACTTCATTTCTTTTCAATGTACATTACATTCGTCCCTGGATAAGATTAGTCTTTAGTTAGCTAAATATATATTCGTGATGATATCATAAACTACTGAAGGTGTTTTCATGCAATTTCAATTATATTTTTCACCTGGTAAGAGTAAATAAGCTATGTCATTTTGATTTATTTACCACTATAGTGTATTAAATAAAACATCCAGACCAATGAAAACATAGAGCGGAAATCATAATACTAAAAACCTCTGCGTAGCAGGCATGGACAATCCATAGACGTCATCAATAGTGTCCATAGTCACAAAACTAAATTTCATTATAATTTTTTTAAGAGATAATAATGCAATCTTTTCAATAAATGGCTAGTTTTTATTGTGTCTTCACTTTCTTCTTGGAGTCGGTTAATGAAATAGTTCACACAGTTTATTTTTGCTTTGCGAGGCAGCCTTGCAAGGATAACTGACCAAGGCGACCGGTTGCGTGCGGGGACAATTTTCTATTGCAACAAACTGTCACAAGGCCGTCTTTGTGTTTTTACCAAGTAGGTTTTACGCCAATTAACTTTAAAAATATTCATATTATATTAAAATATGTTAGAACCTGAAAATAATTAACCGCGTACGGTTAAAGTCACTAGTCAGTGACTCTACTATACCCCCGATACGTACGTAGCAGCTGCTAAGAAAGAGGTATTGGTTTCGATTTCCACTCATTGTAAATCTTTGTTTGCAATGGTCTTGGTGTTAACTACCTACGTGTCATGCATGTATTTATGTACCTATTTAAAAAAGTATGAGTGTCAGCGCTCTTATTAATTCAGGAGACAATTTTTGAACTAGACAATTAGCCCGTTTCTGCTATATTAGATACCGCACAAAAACTAAGTTATTTCTCATTCATTTATGCAATACATTATAGACACATTGATGAGAACGCAATATATCGTGTTAAGTACTTTCGATTTTAATATCAATAAGCACTCATAGAAAACTTTTTGGCGCTAAGCCAATGAATGAATGAACACTCGATATTTTATAAATATATAATGGCGACATAATAAATCATTGCGAATGTTATGCTTGATTTATTTTTAAACTTACGTCAATACATTTGCTTCTATTAGGGTGCTTTTTCACTAGTAGAGCTGCATCAAGCCAGATAAATTAAATTATTACTAGGAATGATTTTAACATCATTGGTTATAGAACTGTAACTTAAAAAAAACAAATGGTAGGTAAGTACTTAATTAGTGTAAGAAAAAACACAAACATAAGAAACAAGGCACGCACTAGATGCCTATAAACAAAATGTTAAATAGCAAGCTTTTTTTGCACTAAATAAAAGATGGCCATTATACTATTTTACATTAGCTTATAGGTACGACACGTAAAACAATATCTTAATTTATAATTTTTCAATTGTGGTTTTGGTGCCTTTAATTGTGATTGTGATGTATGAGTGTGAGAGATAGATAAGAAATTACAAACATGTGAATTAACACGATATAACAACTTAAAATCCTTCGATGCTTAATTTGCCTTCAGAAGTTATACAGTTCGGTGAACGAACTACAGTACGATGCTACCATAAATGTAATTTTATATTCTTGACACGTTAGGTATGTTGTGTTTAAAGTTTTTATTATTTTTTTTAGTTTAGGTAACATTTCGTATATATCCAACTCATTTTCTTAGCATATAAAGTGGTGAACGGTAGATATAACACAAAGTTTATTTTCAAATAAGGGTTACATGCTTATTAAATAGATGGCTGGAAGGTTGATCTATAAATATCGAGATATATATCAGTAACTGTAATAGGGTCATCTGTCTACAAAAGTTAAATACGCCGAGCTGTATTGCTTGGGACCTAATTCCACAATTAAAATTGTCTTCATATAAGAATCGTAGATGTGAAAAAATACATGTAATCCTACCCAGCACGACCACGGATGATAATCTTAATTTGAATGCAGTACATATTCATGAAAAAAAGTTTACTTAATTGTACTTATGAGTTTAAAATTTGTACTCATATATTTTCGCTGTTATAACAAATTTATTGTGGTCGTGCTAGGTAGTACCTTCCTGGCACGACCACAATAAATTTTAGGTATTTTTGAAAACTTTATAATGGAGAAATAATGTAAATAAATTGTACTTAATTGTACTCTATTTTATAGATAATTTTGAGCAGTCTTTATACAGTTTTAAACGTTTTTTTCTGCGGTAGCTACATCAATCGGCAGTATGTTACGCCATTCCTATTTCTATGTCCCTACGCAAAATCAAATAACCGTTATAACCAGACTAGCCCGATACCTTTGCCAATGACCATAACCACTAAGCTACAGAGGTCATCATCATAACAGCCCTTTAATGTCCCACCGCAGGGACGGGCCACCACGCTGGCCAGGCGGATTGGTATAGGGTTTTCTTTCTTTTTATTTCGTAAAGGTGATATTCACGGATAGTCCATTATTCGGTTTTTACGACACCCATAGGATAAGATAGGGTGGTGACCAGTGATGCATTTTTGCCCAGGCATGTTAGACTTTTATTATTTTTGCCCGATAAATGTCTGTTTCTGTCTAATAAATGTCCAGGTGACTGGGCATTTACTAATATTACGTGAAAGCTTATATTTTAGGTACGACAAGTGATCTAGATATACAATAATAAGGTTTTATTTAAAAGTCTATTCTATTTTCTTATCATAAACTTATGAATTTAGTTTCAATCAATATTTTACATTAAAACATTATTTTATTGTAAAAAAGATCGATTTTTAAATCACAACCTAATTTTTTTTTGTATTGGCGCGATTAATGATGCTTAGATTCTGCCAATACACAATCAAAATATCTCTAGTCCATGAAGTTTTGAAAATAGAATACTGTTCCATTTCCGCCAAAATTAAAATAAGCATTATTTCCAAAGAATAATTTTTATTGATTTTTCATTGTAATATAGCGTAAAGACTTTTTATTGTAATAATAGGTAGCAATTTCTTCATCATCATAATATCAGCCAATCGACGTCCACTGCTAGACATAGGCCTCCTCCAAGTATAGCCACCTTGCGCGGTCCTGTGCCACCCTCATCCATCAGCTACCCGCCGTCCCAACTAGGTCGTCAGTCCACCGTGTGAGGGATCTCCCCACCCAATTTCTTAATTAATATTTATTTTATTCTTGTAAACACTTTAAGGATTTTAACTGCATTTAATTTTAAAAAGTGGACGACAATTTACGTTTTCAAAGTTTTCATTCACCACGCCTTCTCACAAACATCACTACGCCCTAGCCGGCCTTACTGACATTCAAAACTACGTTATTATTTAAATTTCTAAGAAAATATTAAATCAAAAGTGTTCCAAAGATAAATTATTTTAATCTACTGACCAAATTTTTAGAACACCTCAAAAGAGTAAAAACTTTTTAGTGTGAATACTTTTTGCCTATTAACTAAAAAACGTTTTTATTTCCGAATAAATGTCCAGTGTATTGGCAGAATCTAAGGATCATTAATCGCGCCAATACAAAAAAAAATTTGGTTGTGATTTAAAAATAGATCATTTTTACAATAAAATAATGTTTTATTGTAAATAGATATTGATTGAAACTAAATTCATAAGTATAAGATAAGAAAATAGAATAGACTTTTAAATAAAACCTTATTATTGTATATCTAGATCACTTGTCGTACCTAAAATAATTATATAAGCTTTCACGTAATATTAGTAAATGCCCAGTCACCTGGACATTTATTAGACAGAAACAGACATTTATCGCTGAAAAATTATAAAAGTCCAATATGCCTAGGCAAAAATGCATCACCACCAAATGGTCACCACCCTGTCTTATCCCATGGGTGTCCTAAAAACCGACTAAGGGACTATCCGTGAATATTACCTTTACGAAATAAAAAGAAAGAAAACTTAAAATTAAACCCTATACCAATCCGCCTGGCCAGCGTGGTGGCCCGTCCCTGCAGTGGGACATTAAAGGGCTGTTATGATGATGACCTCTGTAGCTTAGTGGTTATGGTCATTGGCAAAGGTATCGGGCTAGTCTGGTTATTACGGTTATTTGAATTTGCGTAGGGACATAGAAATAGGAATGGCGTAACATACTGCCGATTGATGTAGGTACCGCAAAAAAAAACGTATAAAACTGTTTAAAGACTGCTCAAAATTATCTATAAAATAGAGTACAATTGAGTACAATATATTTACATTATTCTCCATCATAAAGTTTTCAAAAATACCTAAAATTTATTGTGGTCGTGCCAGGAAGGTACTACCTAGCACGACCACAATAAAAAACAATGGGCAAAACGTCCCCACCCTTGTAACACTTTCAGCTATACATCAAATGAAAGCCCTTGAAAAGTAAAGCATTTTATTGTATGACAGCAAAACTGTCAGTCATGGGAGAACAGAGTTATTGAGGAGAAGAAAATAAAAATAATGAACGATAATATTACATACTTTATGCTAATGTTTCCTATGTAAGCACGATAGAGTCGTTCGTTGGCAACATTCGCTTTGTTTACATCGTCTCCGTGTATTAAATTCGTATTTATTATAAACTTTAACAAAAACCCTCTAAAAAGTGCATTAAACTGATATTTGAACTGTTATAAGTGTGTGTTATTGTTTGTGAGAAACAGTGCCGTGCGTGAGCCTAAAACTGGAACAAGTTTTTTAACAGTACGTACAGTGATTTATAATCAGTATCAATAATCTAGTATCTGTAAGAAACAATATACGGCATTATGTTTTGAAATATAATAGGTTTCATAACTAAATAGTGATAAATAACACGCAAATATTTCATTTGTTTACAAGTATGAAATAACATGTACGTTAGGAAAAATATTTGAATTTATATTCCTCAAACACCGTACGCAGCGCCGCGCTGTCCATAGCAGCGTCGAATAGTGGAACTAAACTAATTTCTCCTCTTGGCACCAGAGGGGGTATAATGTTACCAATTAGAAAAAGTGGTAGAATCTGGTAGTATTTTTTCTTCTATTGGAACAATTGAATATTTATGAAGAACTAATTATTAAAAAACATAATTTAATTAAAACACAAGATTAAATAAAGATATCAGCTGAAAAAATTACAAGTAATTTCCTAGGCTAAATAGGAAATATTATAAGTAGTCGATCGAGTGTTCATTATCAAGAGATTTCAAAATGCCTTCTGAAAGGGTATTATGTGGTGGTTGCAAAAATAAATGTGACAGTAAAGAATGTTTACAATGCTTCAAGTGTAAGATATGGTATGATCATTTATGCTGCAATATTTCTAAGAGACGAATAAATCAGATGAGCGCCGATAGTAGGGGTTCGTGGAAGTGTCCTGAATGCGTGAGTTGTATTCCTAAAATAGGAAATGCAAACACACCAGTTCGTTTGTCTCCACCTAATAGCCCTACTAAATCTTCAGCGCATCAGTCACAGTTGACTAACATTTCCAGTGACTCACTTCGAAAATTAATTCGAGAAGAAATGGAGCATGTTGTATCGAGTACAATAAAAGAACAACTGCAGAAAATAAATGGATTGGTGACCGGCTTCCAGGAATCCCTATCTTTCTTTAACGAGAAATTTGAGGAAATGAAATCGTCGCTTGAGGAAAAAACAACTAGAATACAATATCTGGAACATGAGAATGCGGTCTTGCAGAATTCTGTTAAAGATGTCACAGAAAGATTGAATAAAATGGAGCAGCATGCACGTTCCACTAATGTTGAACTTCAATGCGTCCCTGAGCATAGAACTGAGAATTTGCTTTCTACCGTAACTCATCTCGGAAGGGTAATAAATTGCAACGTCCAGGAAAACGACATTCAGCTCTGTACACGCATTGCAAAACTAGACAAGCAAGGTATTCGACCTAGATCTATACTAGTTAAATTTAATAGCCCTCGGCTGCGTGACGCATTTCTCGCTGCATCAATTATGTACAACAAGAACAACAAGAAAGACAAGTTGTGTACTAGTCATCTGGGCATAGCTACCGATAAACCAACACCAGTATATGTCGTCGAGCACCTATCACCTGTGAATAAAGCTATTCACGCAGCAGCACGTCTTCGCGCTAAGGAACTGGGATATAGATTTACATGGGTTCGTCATGGAAAAGTTTTCATGAAGAAGGATGAAACTTCGGAAACCATTCTTATAAACACTGTAGACAAACTAAAAGTTCTAACGTAGGTATTCTTAATAAAAAAAAAAAAAAAACATTATGCAAGATTAATATTGTAAAAGTTGTTTAAATTTAATTCGATCAAATGTTATTACCAGAACACTAGAGGTCTCAGAACTAATATTGTGGATGTGCGCAACAAAATTCTAGCTAGGGATTATGATGTCTATATCTTTACCGAAACCTGGTTTACGTGCGATGTTTTTGACTCGGAGTTGTTTGGTGACTGTTACATTGTTTACCGTCGTGATCGAGATACCTGTAGTAAAAGTTATCATAAAAAAAGAGGAGGGGGAGTCTTAATAGCTGTCTCAACTAGGTTCAATTCGTGCCGCAGACAGGGATGGGAGAGTAACTTCGAGGATTTATGGGTGACCATAGAACCACAAACAGGTAAGACTAAACATAATTGCCTTAAGCTGTGTGCCGTGTATTTACCTCCACCATTAAGAAGTGAAGTCCTTGAAGAATTTCTTGACCATTGCAGTGATGTTTTAAGTTCAAACATGGATAGTTCTGCAATAGTGGTAGGAGACTTCAACTTAAGCTCGATTGGCTGGTCAGTTGGCGGTGACCATGAGGCTTGCCAAATATTGTCCAGCACAAATTCCAGCCACACCAGGGACGTATTTGCTGACTTTGTTGCCTTTAATAATTTGAACCAATTTAATTGGATTAAAAATAAAAGTGATAAAGTACTCGACCTTATTCTCTCAGACATAGACCAAATTAAGGTAAGACAATGTATTCACCCCGTCAGAAGCATAGATGAATATCATCCAGCAATTGAATTTGAGCCCGTGATATCTGTAAAATGCAAGACTAAGCACAAACCACTGCAGAAGTTAAACTTTTATAAAGCAAATTACAGGGATGTTACGGCGGCAATGAGTGGGATAAATTGGTCCGTGTTGTTAGATCGAAACAACGATGTCAATGCCATGGTAGACGACTTTTATTCCGCTGTACGCGATGTCATAAAAGTAAACGTCCCTCTTACTTCATTGAACTTAAATAAGTACCCATCTTGGTACTCCAAACAACTTAGACTTTTATTGAAACGTAAGTACATACTGCACAAAAAAGTTAAAAAATACAGCAATCCACTAGATGTTATAGAATTCGGTTATTTAAGAAGGGAATGTAGTTTACAGATAAAACATTGCTATGCTAGATACATTTCAAACATAGAAAACTCAATAAAAAAAAACCCTAAGTCTTTCTGGACACATATAAAAAACCTACGTAGGTCTAGCTCTTCCTACCCTACTCGCATGACACTAAACAGCAAAGTAGCTGAAAGGTCCGAAGACATATCGGATTTGTTTGTTGAACAATTTGCCTCAGTTTTTGATCCAACTTGTCCTGACGCTGTGTCTTTATCTCCCAGTGTGGGGACACTGAAAATGTCTGAACTTGGTCCCATTTCAATATCTCAATCAGATGTGGAAAGAAATCTTACCAGGCTCGATTTATCTAAGGGAGCCGGACCTGATAATATACCCCCTATATTCTGGTCTCGCTGCGCTAAATCAATATCTGGACCCCTAACCGCAATTTATAATGTATCTCTCACCACGGGCACTTTTCCAACTGAATGGAAAAAAGCGAGGATCGTACCCATATTTAAAAAGGGTAAGCGTGAGGACGTATCTAATTATCGACCTATTTCTATTCTTTCCACTCTCTCAAAGGTCTTTGAATCGCTACTGTATAAAATATTTTTCCATCACGTCCAGAACTACTTATCTGCTAATCAACATGGCTTCGTTACAAAGAGATCCACTAATACGAACCTTCTGAGTTTTGTGTCTTATATATCAGCTGCCGTTGACGAGGGCTTACAAGTCGATGCTATATATACTGACTTTACACGTGCTTTTGACAAAGTCAGTCATAAGATACTGTTAGGTAAATTACACTCTTTTGGGATAACGCAGAATGCGCTAAGTTGGTGCGCGTCATATTTAGACTCAAGACCATCTTCAGTTGTCGTTGATGGAACGGAATCATCGGTGTTTATTGCGTCTTCGGGTGTACCACAGGGTTCTATTCTGGGCCCGTTTTTCTTTAATTTGTTTATAAATGATATATCAGATATAGCCGTTAACTCAAAACCTTTTCTTTTTGCCGACGATTTAAAGCTCTGTCGTATAATACGCAGTGTGTCTGACGTACAGGCACTCCAATCAGACATTGATAATCTGAGCATATGGTGCGAACAAAATAAAATGCACCTAAACTGTGAAAAATGCAATCACATCAAATTCACACGCAAGAAACATAAGTTCCCTTCTATTTACAAAATAAAAGACTGTAACCTCTCTGAATTGACAGTTGTTCGTGACCTTGGAGTCCACATAGACACTAATCTACGCTTCATAGAACATATGGATGAAACGCTTGCTACGGCTAATAGAACACTTGGATTCATATTGAGGAATTCCAAAGAGTTCAAAAACCCATCAACCACTATACTGCTATACAACAGTCTAGTCCGCAGCAAATTAGAGTACTGTAGTTCAGTATGGAATCCATCTTACCAGACACATATAGATAGACTTGAAGGAACACAAAGAAAACTACTACGTAATTTATCATACAGAACTGGAATATCACAGACTGTTAATTCTTATAGCGATAGACTCCTTAAATTTAATTTGATCTCTCTTGAATCACGAAGAACTATTGCGGATTTGATGTTTCTGTATAAATTATTTAATTACGTTATCGAGTGTCCGGAGTTGTTATCCAAGTTTAACATTAATGTTCCCTCAAGACCACCGCGTAATCAGCGTAACCTATTTGTGGCTCCCAGCCATCGCACTAACCTGGGTAAGCACGCTCCAGTTGCTAGACTTGTTTCGACATATAACCGTATATCGGGTACCTCGGCAGATATAGACATCTTTGCCAACGGTTTTGAAAAGTTTAAAAAGTTGATATGTGCACATTTGCAGATTGGTTCGGAGAGCAGCGTTTAGTTCCTCCTACTACTATTGTTATAGTTAGTAGTTATTGTTTGGTACTTAAAAGTAACCTTTCATTAATGTAATTACCTATTTTAAATTGGTTCTTATTTATTTGTTAACCCCATTGTATATGTTTTGAATGTTGTGTTATCTTTGTTTTTGGTTTGTAGACTTAGTTTTAAGGTTTTTATTTTATTTTATTTTAATTATTTCTGTATACACACTACCAATACTTTTAATACTTAATAATTTATGTAATTTAATTATAGCAACATTTTAAAATGATGATGTGCTCATGATGTGTTCTCCTATAATTGAAGGAGCACATTACTATATTTTTAATCTCATAGAATATTGCATGTACAGTGTTTCCTTTGTTGGAGTTCCTAAGTTTAAATAAATAAATAGAGTCAAAGGCTATCTTACTAGTAGAGGGACCATACATGTAGAACATCCTACATCATCCAGAAAACCATGAATTTCGCTTTTCAAATAAAAAACATACAGCTTTCATAAATATAGAAACTCGTATATCATATCAGCCAATTGATGTCCACTGCTGAACATAGGCCTCCTCCAAACATTGCCATCCTCATCCATCGGTTTCCCGCCGTCCTAACTAGGTCGTGGGACCACCGTGTGAGGGGTCTCTCCACCCTGCGCTTTCTAATAGGCGGTCGCCATTCCAGAACCTTTCAACCCCAACGGCTGTCGGTTCTCCGCGCTATGTCCCCTGCCCACCGCCACTTTAACCGGTCAATTCCGAGCGCTATGTTCGTATGCACAGTTGGGTATATTAGAAAGATAACTGGACCTGACGCAGCTACTACTTCCAATGCAACAGTAACGAGCTAATGCTAATCATTAATGAAAACCACGCACCTATTTATTATTTATTGCATGAAACTGATGCATTCATACTACCACCCCGACACCGACTCCGGTCATATCCCCACAAAGGTGATCACTATTGGAAGAGGCTCGAGGAGAAACTTGCGTCTGTCGAATCCGCCCAACTAGATAGTAGTCCCTACAGTTCGGATACTGTAGTGGACACTGAGGCGGCGATCGGTGCCCTGACAGGTCGTGTCATTAATTAACAATTGCTCTTAGACAGTGGCTATGCTGGAAGACCTCCGCATGCAATTACCTGGAGAACTGCGTGATCTGTTAAGCCGCAAGATCCCTGCCACACGTGCCTACGACAGGGCCCTCAGCGAGTCCAATAGGGTTAGAATTAGACAGCTTCAATGGCCTGTTAAAGTACGCATAAATGAGTTTTGTCAGTCACGATGGTATGCGCAATTGACTGAGATCGAACCTTTTTATTTCGCTTTCTAGCAGGTATACCTGCTAGAAAGCGAGTTCATTAAAGAAGGACGTATACTCTACTATGCCTCCTTTGGTAGGCCTGATAGGAGGCTAGCGTTCGAGTATGATGACAAGGCCGAATGCCTGGCCAAGAACCTCGAGGCCCAATACGCAGTTCTCCTCAGGGTAACAATCACGATATAATATCAATCACATACACCAATTTCAAATATTTGTCAACAGCGAAGTAAAACGGTGAACTTCTCTCCAGGAGTCACCGCTCAAGGCAGACAACGACGATATACTGTTAGTTACACCTACCGAGTGGAACCGTTAAATAAACTTCTCGCCCCTAAAAAGGCACCAGGCTCAGAAAGAATAACAAAAATAGTTATTAATTTATTCCCCGAACGTCTTTTGGTCCTTGACATGCATCTGCAATGTCGCAATATCAAATTGTGTCTTCCCACAACAGTGGAAAGACGTCGTGGTTATCGGAATACCGAAACCCGACAAAAAAATTCCGACCTGTTAGTCTGAGTCGAGCCGTTTCCGAGCCTGAGGAACATAAATTCTGTCGTTTACTATTTCTGCAATGGTTGCTGAATAAAGAACATGTCCTATTGGTTCTCTAAATGTTTATATTAGCAAAGCTAGCTATCCGAAAGTCAGGAAAATGCTGTAGATGATTTTCTGGATGATGTAGAATGAGCTAGATGTATAGTCCGTCTACTAGTAAGATAGCCTATGTTTAGTTTAGCAAAGCTAGCTATCCGAAAGTCAGGAAAATTCTGTGGATGATTTTCTGGATGATGTTGGATGAGCTAGATGTATAGTCCGTCTACTAGTAAGATAGCCTATGTTTAGTTTAGCAAAGCTAGCTATTCGAAAGTCAGGAAAATGATGTGGATGATTTTCTGGATGATGTAGGATGAGCTAGATGTATAGACCGTTTACTAGTAAGATAGCCTGTCACTTTATCGTGCTTATATAGTAAATATTAACACAAAGTTTGAAATATTATCGTTTATTATTTTTATTCTCTTATCCTCAATAACTCTGTTCTCCCATGACTGACAGATTAGTTTCATACAGTAAAATTCTTCACTTTTCAAGGGCTTTCATTTGATGTATAGGTGTAAGTGTTACAAGGGTGGGGACGGCTTCCATACAAAAATGCCCATTCTTCTTTGTTATAACAGCGAAAATATATGAGTACAAATTTTAAACTCATAAGTACAATTAAGTACACTTTTTTTCATGAATATGTACGGCCTTAAAAATAAGATTATCATCCGTGGTCGTGCTGGGTAGGATCACACAAAAATACTACCTTTACAGGGTTTTAATGTTCTTTTGCTGGAAGAAAACTGCTTACAGTTCCCAAAGCAAGAAATAAAGCTTATAATAAAATGTTGATCAGGCGACCTGATAATTTATGTTGGCTATTGATTCGTGTATTTTATAGCTATTTGTGAATGAATGTGGATGAAAAAAAGTACGTTTGTAAGACTATTAGTACGACGGAGACTACAGTAGGCTGTGTTCTGTAGTCTTCCTCAACCTTAATTCTACCCCAAAAGCAAGCTTAATTTAGAATCCATATTGTAACAATTCTAGCAAATAACAATACACGATATTTTTGTGTGTAATCAGATCTGTCATTAGAATATAATGAACAATAATAATGTTAATATCAGGCAAGGCACGATCCATAGTGATAACGATTAATTTTGTAACCGTTCGTCGGGACAACAGCTGTGGATGTTGTCTGTTATAGCTGTTGCCATTTATTGATTGCATTGTCACTGTCACTCCGTAGGTCCCTGATTCCAGCAAAAGTCATTACTTTTTTAGTAGTTTGGTCTAAATTTCACTATTCTCTTTTTGGAACACATCGCTGGCGCTTAGGAACAAGCTCATGTTAAAAAAATGTTTCAGAATGATTTAAAGAATATAATCAGGTCTTTAAAACGTTATAAAATTAAGGGGAAATTAAGAAATAAAAGAGTAGGTAATATCAATAATAATACATTCTTAACCATATCCGTAATTACCACAAGGATCAATACAGCCTAGCCTTGTCATAAAAATAAAAACTCCTTAGCAATACCCTCTTCTTAATCTACAACCGCGAACACTAAAAGGAGTCACAATACAGTGTGCACGCGTCCTTAATATATTCCGAAAGCGCTTCAGCATAAAAAAATAACACACAAACAATAAGATCAAAGACAAAGTTAGGTTATTACGATAAAGTTATTTCTCACAATAACAACGTTGACGAGGTTATTGAGTGCTCAAATTATTGTTATACAGCCTTATAAATGTTGCCTTAGCAAGTTATTATAAGCATACTGTGCGTTGTTGGAATACTTAGTTTATTTGTTAGTCTTAAAATTGAAATTAAGATATTATGGTAATCTTAAAACGGTACTTTTATTTGTTGGTTTGATAGATATTGTAGACTTATAATTTTATGGGCGGTAACCGTCCATGAAATACAATATTATTTACTCGAAAAGTTAGACATGATAAAACAAACTATACGATTAATTTATACCTAATACAAGCTGGGAGTTTTTCTGAATCTGAATGAGAAGTTTCCGATTAATAGAAATGGCAAAAAGTGTTTCTAAAAAGCTATCTACTAATTTGTAAGTTTTATTTATTTATACTGCTTCTCAATAAACTTTTATTCAAGCATTATATTTTACTAAATTCACATTTTCTTAGCCAGGTAGAATACACTTAATTGTGTTCACACAGAGTTATTTATTGTTTAGTTATGTTTTTAGTTAAAAATGTTTAAAAACCTAGGCATTTTTGCAGCTTGACAATTTCGACATGTTTATACTTATTCTCATGCTAACTTGAATAAAGATGTAGGTATTGGTACAACTGTTTGTGTTTCTTATTAGAAATGTTGCCACTGCAGAGCAAAAAAGGTGTGATGAAACAGACGCCATAGAAAAACCTTTCCAGCAAAAGCTCAAAGAAGAAAACCTTTTAAAAAACCAGGAATAAAAGAAGAATAATGGGTACCATTTATAAAACGTTCTTTATTTAAAAAAGGGGCCACGCGGTATAAAAGATAACGACAAACAACAAATCAACCGTTCCTTTCTAAATTTAAATTCAAATACGTTTTATTTCTTTTTTAGAACGTTAAAGACCAATAAGTGATGTGCAAATGAAGTCGATTACAGTACATAATCGACTAACGTGAGGTAAATCGGATTATGTTAGAATGCATAAATTGCTCGATCGTGGCACTTAACCGACCTACTGATATATTGACGCGTGGTTGTAATGTGATTTGCGCTTAGATTGGCATTATTATAATATAGCTGCAGTAACTATTAATCTTTGATGAGGTCTCAGCTTATTTGAATATTATGATATGAAGCCAAGCTAAATTTTTTTTTGCTTTTTTTAAAAAAGACATCTCCCGCACTAGGGATCATGCCCTGTGTCGCGGTGACCTTTTACAAACATCAATTAACGGACACAAAGAACACCCAGAACCAGGACAATAATTTGTGGATCTCACAAATAATTGTCCTGCGTGGGGATCGAACCCACAACCTCATGCGCGGCAGCCGCTGGCTCTACCGTCGCACCACCGAGGTCAAATTGGAACAATAAAGTGAAATTACACTTAAGTATTTATTAAAATTACACTATGTGTGGTTGCATAGCAGATGCGCTCGCGTGGCAGATGTAAAGAACTTTATCAAATAGCAATTTGTATAGTGGCTGACCTAGAGTACATAGTGTTATCTTATGGGTGTCGTAAAAGCCGACTAAGGGAAGTTATTACAAATATTATCTATACTAAAACAAGAAAAATTTAATTTAAATGTTCGTCACACATTCACACAACGCCATCTAGTCCCAAACTAACAGAGCTTGTACTACTAGACAACGGATTAACATACTTCAATACTTTTTTTTGTAAATACAAACATATTATACATAGAAAACACCCAGACCAATGCAAACAATCATGTTCATGCACACAAAGATTTGCATTGAGCGGGAAGCGAACCAGAGACCTATGCGTAGCAGTCATGTTATATAACTACTACGCCACAGAGGTCGTCCATTGCCTTTAACCATGTATAAATCTGTCTGGCCAGCAAGATATTTAGCATGCCATATTTATTCCATAAAAAAAATTGATATAAAACCTTAATGTATCAAACCGTCTGGCCAGTATTAGTAGGTCAAGTTTCTTCCATAACTGGAAGAGATCAATTCTCGCAGTAGGGCACAAAAGGCTGATAAGATAAAATATGTCACATGTACTCAATATATATCAGTAACAGTTGCTATCTCGACCTAACCTTGTTGAGAAAGGTCAAGCTATATTTCTACTCTTGGAAGATACATCTTGGGAACGGATTGGGGATTCAGGCTTTAAAATACCTAGGTTTGTGCATAGGAAAAAAACGATATAATATTGATAGAAGTTTTCATGTTAGGTAGAAACAGACGAAATAAAATGGGTGTGACAGAAAATAAAATGAATGTAATGTAACCATTCCATGTCGTCCTTCAAGTTAGTTAGATAATCTTACTAGCAAGCGTAGCAAGCAGAGGCTCGTCTCGGATGAGTATCTCTGCAGTTAGTCACCGATGAGGAACTGATAAACCAAATTTAGCTGCTAGTAGGTCTATTTGGTGGTCTCCGTGTGGTGACGGAGTAAGAATACAATATATCACCATCCCATCTCATCTCATGGGTGACGTATAAACCGACTAAGAGACCATCATCTTAATGAAATAAAAAGAAACAAAACTTGAAATTAAACCCTGTACCTATCCGTCTGGCCAGCGTGGTATTAGTGGGCCAAATATCTCTCCGACATTGATATGATAAGGTCTATTTAACAAAGGCGCACCATCGCTATGCCCACCCGGTTAATAAACCTTCAATCTGTATCGTGAAAATGTGACTGTGTTTAGGCGAAGGTGTAGGTACAGTAGCTAGTAAAGGGTTATGACGTCCATTAGCATCGATCTATGAACATGCTGACATCTATGACACTATATTGTTAATCACTTTAATTACATAACACACACTAATGTCGAATGTTTCTCTACCCAGGTGCTCCCCGGTCTCTACGTGGGTAACTACCGGGACTCTAAGGACACTGTTCAACTTGACAAGTTCAAGATCACCCACATACTATCCATACACGACGCCGCTAGAAGATTACACTCTGTAAGTTTTTATTTATTTATATTCACACACGCATGCACACCTACACACATAAGCACAAACATAGACAGAAACAAACACACAATTACGCACACATAATCACACTCTACATTATGTTACCATAACATCTAAACCTCTTGGTTAGAGGATTACACTTAATAAGTTCTAATTGTTTATACTCACACTAACAGAATCTTACACATAAACACACGCTTTATGACACTTAGTCAAACTTTACATGAAATTACTAATAATCTTAATCTAAAAGATAGAAGATTCATAACGGCCCATTAATGTCCCACTGCAGGGACTGGACTCCTCCCGCGACGTAGGGATACTTGGCCTACTAATACCACGGTGGCCAGACGGATTGGTATAGGGTTTAATTTCAAGTTTTCCTTCTTTTTATTTCGTAAAGATAATATTCACGGATAGCCCCTTAGTCGTTATATAGTGTGGTTATATAATATGACTGCTACGCAGAGGTCTCGGATTCGATTCCCGCTCAATGGAAATCTTTGTGTGCATGAACATGATTGTTTGCATTGGTCTGGGTGTTTTCTATGTATAAAACGTATGTATTTACAAAAAAAAAAAATTATGTATGTATGTACCTGTATCCGTTGTCTAGTATCCTTATTACAAGCTCTGCTTAGTTTGGGGCTAGATGGCGTTGTGTGAATGTGTGAGAAATATTTATGCATTTTATATTAAAACACAACAAGCAAGCAAGGGATTGTAGTCCAAAAACGAACTCCACTATGTCTCTTTTGGACTACTCTTCTGGACTTTCATTTATTGATTTTATTCGCACTTTCCTTTAGGACTATGACCATATCGAAATATGCCTATTGCATAATAATAATAGACGGCATTAGCCGTCACTTATAAAAAATACTAGCTTTTGCCCGTGGCTTCGGTCGCGTTAAAAGGGGCCAAAAGTAGCCTATCTTACTCTCTATCCCTTCAACTAACTCCACTTAAAAAATCACGTCAATTCGTCGCTCCGTTTTGCCGTGAATGAAATACAAACAGACAGCCACACTTTCCCATTTATAATATTAGTATGGATGAGTTAGCTCTTTAGCGATAGAGAATGTACTTGACAAAAATAAAACTCCAAGGCACTTGAGTTGGAAACCTCGCACTGTTCCCAATCGAGTTCCAAAATGGTTTCTCCAACCCAATTTGAGAGTAAAATGTCCTCTGTGCCGTCTCTATTTGTGCTCTCACTAACTACCGAGATAAATCGGGTAATATACACACATCAAAAAAGTCTAAGCAACATGCATGATATTACAAATTTACCATTTATATTAATTAATTTCTAAGTATTTACTCACTCAAAGTGTATAGGTAAGTAAACTTAATATAATAATTACATATAATAATTATATATTAATTACGTAATTTCGATTATGTTTTGTTTTTTTTCATAAAATTCAAATGACTGCGAATTTGTTTGAATTTGAGTGCATGTTAATTGCTACGTTTTAGTCTTGATTTTATAATTTTACCAACCATTTAAATACAGTTGGCGACAAAATTGAATTGTTAGATATTCTTTACGTCATGGAGCGACGTCATTTGACGGCAGATGAAATGCAAAGAGCTGTAGGGATGTTGCAAGCGGGAAGTAATCAATCTCAGGTATCTCGACATTTTGGTATTCATAGAAGTGTTATTTGTCGTCTTTGGCAGCGCTACAATAATACAGGGGAACCCGCTGAACAGCATCCAGGCCGTAAAAGGAGTACAACCACTCGGCAAGACCGGTACATACAACTGACTGCAAGACGCCAGCCGATGTTAACCGCTCGAGAGATAAGTTTGAGGCTACAAAATTCAAGTGGTGTTGATGTAAGTCCCCAAACTGTGCGAAATCGACTGCATGAGTACGGCCTACGAGCTCGACGCCCTATCAGGTGCCCACCGATACGTCACGGGAATCGCGCTCGTCGAAATGAATGGTGTAGAGAACGCATAACATGGACCCAGGAACAATGGGATAAAATTATGTTTTCCGATGAGTCGCGATTCGGGTTTAGGCCTGATACAAGAAGGGTGCGAGTGTACCGTCGACCCGGAAATACTGAAAGACTCAGGTGCGTTCAGGAAGTTCATCCATACAGCGGCTCAACAGTTATGGTATGGGCGGGTATTATGAAGAACAGGCGAACTGAGCTCGTTTTTGTAAATGGAAACATGAACGCTGAAAATTACGTTGAGGATATTCTCAGACCTTATGTCCATCCATTTGCACAAACCTTTGGCTCCGATTTTACGTTAATGCATGACAATGCGCGTTCACATACAGCTCGGCGAACCAGTGAATACTTGGCAACGGAGAACATCCAGGTATTGCCCTGGCCTGCACAATCGCCAGACCTCAACCCCATCGAGCACGCATGGGACATGCTCCAGAGACGTGTTTTGAAGGACTTGGACGGAGTGACAACAACCCAACAGCTGAAGGATTTGCTACAATTCCATTGGGAGCGAATACCGCAAGATGACATAAACAGTCTCATTAATTCAATGAATAATCGTTGCCGACAAGTTCTGAATAGCAGAGGAGGCCATACTTTGTATTAAATTGTCCTATTCTTTCACAATAAATTCATTTTCTTAAGAAATTTCAATTTGTAAAAAAAAAGTTTAGTTTCTTATGTACCTGTATATTCTAATATTGTTAATTTCTGTTATTAAAAGAACTTATAAAGAAAACAGCTGTTATTTTTACATCATAGAACCCTAAAAATATTATTTTAAAAATAAAATACAACGTTATAATTAAAATAAATGGTAAAATAAATTAATATAAATGGTAAATTTGTAATATCATGCATGTTGCTTAGACTTTTTTGATGTGTGTATATTCTAATAGAGGTTCATTATCTGTTGTTTGAATATCTTAATCTATTCATGACTTACTTAACTAGATTACATTAAGTATATACTAACTGAATAGCAACGCACGTAGGGACAAATGGCCGCAGATTGTGATAAAATATCAATAGTCACCGCTAGTTTATAGGTAATTTAATGGTTAGTGATCAAACTGTGTCTCGGTAACTACTAAACAGATTGGAATATAACATGTTTGAATTTTTGTATAAAATAAGGAGTTACGCGTAGATAAAATCCTCATCATCAACATAACAGCCCACTAATGTCCCACTGCAGGGACGGGCTACTTAAACCACGCTGCCCAAACGGATTGGTATATGGTTTAATTTCAAGATTTCCTTCTTTTTATTACGTAAAGATCCTTCTGTACCCGTGACACCACCGTCTTGCACCACCCGGTGGTGTAAAAGGTATTTTTTAATACCCATTACACTACCAAAAATCTGCACCACCACAGGGTGGTGTAAAAGGTATTTTTCAATACCCATTACACTACCAAAGAGCTGTACCTACGTTACATTTTTATTCTTTGGTTTATGTACCTATTAATTAATTTGGGATTCCGTTTAAAAAAATTAAAAATAAGATCCTTTTGGAATTATAAACTGGGGCATTATTAGTATTTTTTTTATAAACGCGGGAACATGTCCTTCGAATTACACTTACTACTTTGTTTTGACAGTTTCTTATGATCGTAGGTAAGTTCAGGTTTTTTTATTTTACATTATTTAAATCTTTTAGATATTTTTTACTGAACCTTTAGGTTTTATTCATGTATAAAAAATTTTTTTGGTTTATGTTCACATGAAAGTATTGTTTAGTTTTAGGTACTGATTTGAAATTACAAGAATAGGCTACAGTTAATGGTGGCACAGCACTATTTTTTGGTAGTGTAATGGGTATTGAAATATACCTTTTACACCACCCGGCGGTGGTGCAGCTTTTTGGTAGTGTAATGGGTATTAAAGAATACCCTTTACACCACCAGTGGTGCCAGACGGTGGTGTCACGGGTACAAAAGGCGTAAAGATAATATTCACGGATAGTCCCTTAGTCGGTTTTACGACACCCATGGGATGAGATGGGGTGTTGACACACTGTATTCTTACTCCATCACCACACGGAGAGATAAAATTTATACTAAAACGTTTTTTTAATCGACTCCTAAAAGAGGAGGTTTTTGTTATTTATAGAAAACAACCAGACTATTTCAATTATTCATATTAATTCACAAAAATTGCATTAAACAAGAATATTACTCGAAACCTCTGCGTAGCACCCAAAGACTACAACCTCTACGCCAAAAAGGTCAAGTCAAATATCGCCCTAAGTTCGTTACATTGATAATTTCGGTCTTAACATTAAACACCAAGTAAAAGAAACGTCAAGTAAAATAAAGATAAATAAAATGCGCGTTAATATCCCGTTTATACAATATTTATAAACACCAATGGTTTTTGTACTTAAAATTAGATTTTAACAAATAATAAATTAAATTTTTGTGTAAGAAATGAATAAAAAAGTAGGTAATACTCGTAGAATTTACGTCAGTAATTCATAGAGTGAAAAATGGCGCAGGTTTTTTCGCGCCAAACAGTTTTTCCCACACACACGTTCGATAAAGCTGCATAAACAGACTGCGCAATGGCGTAATTAAATCGCTTTGTTTGTACTTGGAAACCTTCATAGAAAAAGTATTGGTTTTGTGACGTTTACCGCTCGACTATCTTTTTATAATATCTATAATAATAGTAAAGAAATTATATGTTAAAACAGTACTTTTAAACATTATGTCGGTTAATATTGATATTATAAAAATATGGCTTGGGTTCTTGGTACTACTTACATACATGAGATAGTTTTTAGCCGACTAAGGAGAGAGGTTTTTGACTCAGAACTTATCAATATTTTTTTTATTTGATGGGTGGCAAACGAGCCAGTAGGTCACCATGATGGTAAGTGATCACCGCGCCGCCCATGGATACCCGCAACACCAGAGGAATCACAGACGCGTTGCCGACCTTTAAGAAGGGAGTACGCTCGTTTCTTGAAGCTCCCCAAGTAGTACCGAAAGTCGTATTAATATTGAGTTTCTGCGGAATCATCTATCTAAACGAAATTGCTAATTATGATCAGTATCAGTGCTCTTAATATAAGTTGGATTATCAATAATTATAAAATGTATGAATAAAGATCGTTTACTAACATCTTTGTATGCGAAACATTTCATACATAAATTGTACATATTTACACACAAAATCGCTTTACAAGGAAGTTCTACCCGAGCAGAGGCATCGCTCATGCGGAACGAAGAAAACGTTTATCGAAATAAATCTAACAAAGTGATTGGAACTCGTAATAATTCGTGTGTGTTTGACAGATTTATGTTTAACTGAGACTTTTTCAAGAGCTAAGTAAACGACTCAAGAGATTTTATCACATAATTTCTTATTAAACGAACTTTTTGTACGTAATTTGAGATCAGATTCCGTTTTTTAATGTCCTCTCGGGAATCTAGGAAAATCTTACAATAAATTTAGTTTTTTTTTACTTTGATTTATGATGATTTGTGAGTTTGTGTAGTCATTATCTTGACATTGAGAAACAATAGATAAGTATAAATGCTGGTAGAATATTCGTAAGCCACACTACTTACGTTATATCTACTTCGTTTTGTGTAAAAAAAATATTACGATTTTCCCCATCAGATTAAATTGCATGGTTTCATAAAAACAGTTATCGTTGTGCCCTTTAATTTTGTTCGAGTAATTTTACATAGGTTTGCTTTTTCAAGCGTTATTTGTTAAGGCTAGCAACATTTTGACGACCTCTGTGACGTAGTGGTTATTTAACCCATTTAGACCGACAATAATTTTTGTAAATATTTTATAATTTTTCAACAAAAGCTTGCTAAAAGACACCTCAGCAACTTAAAAAAAAAATGTAAAAAATTATCCAATAAAAGGGAGAGCATAGGGGGGGCGTACCATATACGGTACAGTAGGCTTATACGTATGCAAAATACTTTATTTTTACCAAAGACAAAGATTAGCTTTTTTGTGTGATACATAGTAAAATATTCCATGTGAACTCAAATATTGCACTTGACACACCTTGTAGGGCATTGCTTGTGACATTATCTACACCTGGTTCTGTTCTCCTGCTTAGCCTGCTCAGCCATCATATCCTGAATCAGGTATTATTGATTGACGAGGGCAGACTAGGACCAGGTTTTCACGTAGCTTGTTACTGTCGATGATTGTGTTTGCGATACTACGTCGAATGTTTAGCAAGTCCATGTGCCTGCCATCATGTCTATAAAACAACCAACCATTTTGTAAAAATAAATCAATTTAGTGAAGATTTAGAGGTATGTTCCACTTTTTACCACGAACGCTGGTTCGCAATCATCGTCAGCTGGAAGGAGCTTTTGCACAAAATACATATTTCTTTCAGTTGTTAGCAAGTCACGTTTTCAGAAAAGTACACAGAAGACCATTCTATTGGATTTCTTACAAGAGAAACATTATACATTGGTTGCCAAGTCGTAGTCGTTTAAGTCAAAAGTCTCGTTGTCTCCAGTTATACTTCAAGACGCGTTTTTGCAATGGTTCTTGAGACTCACGAAGGTCTTCTGGCTCTTTAAAACGACTAACAGGAGCCACTTCTGCTGGTGTTCGTAGCAAACTTGGTGGTAAATGTTTGGGGCATCCTTTTCACCAGAGGCATGACCAGCCTAAGGCATGATCAGGCATTCGCAGTATCGGGTAGAAATAAAAGAATATCGACATATTGCCCTTGATAATAAGCATCATCATCTTTCTTAAGATTTGTAGCAATATCATGAAAGATCAACGGTCTAAAACTGTAAAATTCTAAGATCTGTATAAGTATAGTTATTTTACATTTTGCTTACATATAAACCTACTGTACCACATACGGTACACCTAATTGGCGATTGAATAAACCTAACTCCTATAACCTAGGTCAAAGTTTTTTGTAGTCATAGCACCAATTGTACTCTAAGCTACATAAAAATACTAATAAACAATCAGCTTTTTATAAAAAAAAAAAAAATGCCTTCTTGAAGATATTGTAAATAATTTCTTACGTTTCTGCTAGCAAATGTCGATAAAAACACAAAATTACTTGCATTTAACTTATTTGTATTTTAATAAATGTACAACTGTCACTCTGAACTAATTTATATAACTAAATAAAATACGAATATACCCACACGAAAATCACAATAATTTTTTAAAGTTACTGTACCATATACGGTACAGTAGGTCTATATGGGTTAACATGACTGCTACGCAGAGGTCTCGGGTTTGCTTCCCGTTCAATGCATATCTTTGTGTAAACATGATTGTTTGCATTGGTCTGGGTCACATCATGAACATGATTGTTTGCATTGGTCTGTGTGTTTTCTATGTATAATATGTAAGTATTTACAAAAAAACATACATACATACATAAACTCACGCCTTATCCCGGCCGGGGTAGGCAGAGACGACAGAACGCCACTTGTCACGATCCTGGCAAACAGATTCGGCCTCGTCCACATTCATTAAGCAAAAAAAACGTATTTAAGTATGTTTCTCCGTTGAGTTCCATAGTACAAGCTCTGCTTAGTTTGGGGACTAGATGGCATTGAGGAAAAGTGTAAAAAAAATACATTATTTAGTCAGCCTATAAATATCACTGTGCAGAAAAGGGCCTTCAGGAGTAATAGCAGCAAGGTTTGATCTATTAAAACTTTAATGCCCAGTGCCTGTGTACCGTACAAGTACACGGTAAGTTAGGGTCAAGCTTTCTGACACCTATAAGTACTCTTAAAAAAATATTTTGTACTTTCGTAGAGTTAAATAAAAATGCGATGATGTTTTTGTTGACATGTTGTATTGAGGTGTTCCGTTATCGCACCTCAAAGCAACAACATAAGGTAGGAAAAAGATTGTATTGTTATAACCGGAGCTGGATTAGACAGTTCTGTCTAGATGAACCTTAATTATTTTATTTTTTCTTAACCTTTATTTACTTAAATACTTTTACTTTTATACTTTATTTCACAACACAAAATGACGAGGAATTGAACTATCATTTACTTATTTTCCAAGTTGACGTTAAGCTATTGTAATGCAGATGAAGTCAGGCAATCAATATGTCTACATTGTACACAAGTTGACCTCGAGGCAACACTGTTCCTGTCTCCATTGTACGGGCATGTGTACAATGGAGACAGGAACAGTGTGTCAGTCAGCACTTTCTAACGTCGTCAGTCAAGTTCCTTGAGCTGACGACGTTAGAAAGTGCTGCATTAAGTTTTTAATGTTTTTTTATGTTTTAGTACTTACTTACAATATGCAATGTTTTTGAAGTCAATTGACACTGGTAAGTTTGTTAGAATGAATAATAAATAAATTATATTAATGAAACTGAAAACGTTTTCTCTTCTCTACAATAATAATATAGATGTATGTAAAAGTCTAAAGCATTGGGATTGGGAGTTTGGGACAATATCATTTAAAATCATTTACACAAAGTCAACTTTAAATTTTAATGTCTTGAGGTGACAAATGAGTTAGCGGACTAGAACTAAAAAATATTTATCAAACTTTATAAATGAAACATCTGTCTAACCTAAAAACTTGAAATCGATAAAATTGCTTTTTAACTAATATCAAAAATATTAGAAGGAGGTTTTTGATATAAGTATTTGTACTCTTTTAAATGTTCCTTACCTTTGAACTCATTAAATATTTAAACCAATTCAAATAATACCTTTTTGTTTGTTTATGCCTTCCGCCAGGTACGATAAAATCATATTGCCTTATCATTATAAAAACACCACGCAAATAAAGTAAGTATTAAAGAAGTCTTTATCCTAAAGAAACTAACTAACCGATAGAACACGCTATGTTCTACTCATTCTTTTCGGGTCATAAGGTCGAGAAACTACGGCATTATTCGGTATCAAAATTGTTATTAATCACCTCAAAATTTAATAATACACAACGAGATTTACCACACCTGACAAGCCTGTAGTTACATTAAATTATTAAATGTTGTACTAAATTAATAAACTGGGACACAACGGAATAATTAATAATTATGATTGTAAGTTTCCGACTTGTTGGCATAGTTTTGCTTTTGAGGTTTTAGGAAAACAACGTTTTGTTTTTAATATTTTAGGTTCTCTAAAACACTGGCTATTTGGTGCCGGAGTAAAAGTACAAAATTTCATTTGGAGGCAGATATAGATAAGGGAGATAAAATATTGTACAGTTATAAAACATACACAAAATTTCGCAGGTCCTTTAAAGGTGACTAATAGGAGTGGGGGGCGACTAACGGACTTAATCGCCTTTACTTTATCTCCGGGAAAAAATTCAACCTAATACCAATCTGTATAGCAAGCGAGGGGAAGTTTTTCTTCATCAATAGAAAAGTATCTTCCTAGCAGTAGGGCGTAAATGGGCAGCTATGAAGAAATTTACCGAGACTGATCTTGAACATGCACGCTACCTTTTGCATTAAGTTATTTATACTGGCTCTAGTTACTGTCTTGGAAATAAAGCCTTGAATCAAGATGGTAAATTACAAATATGTTATTTTTTTTCTAATTTTTTCATAAGTTATTGTTAATTTTTTTCAGTTTGTATGTCGATTTCTTTTAAAAAAATCAAAGTAAAACAGCGATTTATTTTTCTGAAAAGCGGCTTACTATTTTGCGGTAACATTGTAAGGAATGTATTAGGTTTTATTTTCAAACATGATTCACGAATGCCGACGACAGAGGGTCAAGTTAGTAAACCGTCACAAAATTTACTTTACCTTTGATATTATTACAGAGCCTGTGGCTTTGAGGTTTTATTTATAAAATGCCTTTCATGTTCCGCCATAATCAAGAGTATTTTGCGATCTGTGTCGTTGTGTAACTATATCTTTTATACGTAAGAATATAAGGCAGGTACAATAAAATGAATCTTCCTTATTTATTCATTGTTCATAATGATGAATTTTAAATCAAACATAGTTCTCGAACCTGGTAACTAAGTAAAATTTTTATTACCACACCATCTTCAGATACGTGCATAAAACGAAATATAGTTCGAAAGAATGTACTTATACTCCACAATATTATTGGTTCATAGAATTTTACATAACGATATACATACAGATATAAAGTTCACGGTAAAAAGAGATGTTCAAAGAATGCCCCTAAGAAGTGCGGCTATTTTAGTTGTAAGACCTCCACGTATAAACTATGGTAAAAAAAACATTATGAATGAAGGTGCTCTTTTATTAATAAACTACCTAAAAACATTAAAGAATCAAAATCAATTACTATTTTTAAAAATCAGTTAAGAAATATGTAATAGAGACTATTAACTAAAAAAAATTATTTAACTGTCATTAAACTTCAATTATAAAATATTAAAATAAAAAAAATAAAAAAATTTAGTGTAGGTAGTCTCAGACCAAATAAAAAATAAAGACGTAGCGCTGTCAACAGACAAATGAAGCAGGTTTTGTAAACATGTGTTCATTTAAGGAGTGCTGCCATGCAGTGAAAACTAATTACCCTAATATTTGTCTAAGTACTGGCAGACTGATTGAGTTCATGGATAAGTTTAATTTTAAAATTGTATATAGGTATTTTCCTTTTAAGTGGTGGTATAGTAGCATGTTTATTCCGACAAGATTGCGTAAAAATAAAACAATTATTATTCCAAAATCATTTAATAAATGAATAATCAAAACAAATCGTATGTTATATAGAAACTGAAGTGTTTCCAGACAGGGTGTTCCAGGGGGCTAATTAAACCCTTACATAAGAAAGACCCAAAACATGACATTAATAATAAAAGACCCATAGCCCTATAACCGAGTTTACATAATTATGTTATGTGGATTTCTTGAACGTTTAAATACTAATCAATTTGGATTACTAAAAAATAAAAGTACCGCACTAGCAATTTTTAAACTATTTCAGGGAATCTGGAATAACATGAACAAAAGGAAAAGATGTACAGTTTTGTTTTTTTTCTGTTACTAAATGAAATAATCAATAATAGACATATTGGAAATAACCTTTGGATATCCATGTTTGAGCACACGACCAAGTCCGTTTTGTGTATAATATAAGTCACCATTATCGAAATGTGTCGAACAAACTACGCTGCGCGCCCCCTCCGGCGCTAGGGGTCTACTTCTCAAACTGTCTATTTCTCATTTTGACTACTTTTCGTGGAGACAACTTCGCAAATCGCCTACTTATCAAACAGTCTATTTCGCATTCCGCCTACTCTCAAAGAGACCACTTCGCAAACTGCCTACTTGTCAAAGAACGAACTAAGTACTGATAAATAGAAAATTGTTCGTTACGTTTTGTATTATATTATTTTTATTAACCAAACAAACTTAAAATGAAATTAAACTTAAATTGTAATGTAATAACAAAGAAAAACTTAAAAACACTAAAAAACCTTCAATCGCATGCAAACAAAGAAAAACTTAAAAACACTAATTAAATTTTAATCGCATATAAACAGTTTTTTGTAAATATTCTATAATTGTTATTTCGGTAGCTTCTAATTGGCACACGTGTTTTTCTAATTTTTGATCAAATTGTATATCACAGTTCTTGCGGTTTTTTTTCAAAGGGTGGTACAAACATCTTTGAATTTCAAAATTGAAATGTTTTCTCTCTCTTGTCTCTTTGCGCAGTTTATGAACAAATGAGAAGAAAGTTGGCTTTTTAGGTATCCTGGCATTTAGACGCCTATGCCAACCTTCTAGAACATTTGTTGTACGATGCAATTGGTGTGCACAACTCAGGATCTCCGCAGAAACTTTTCTCAGCCACTGGGATTCAAAGTAAATTTTGAACTCCATAATCGGATTAGTAAGCTCTGGGACATTATTCAAAATAACCCTCCACCCTTCTTCGATTAAATGTGACGGCAATAAAGGCAAGTGTGTGGTCCATCTTACCATTTTTCGTCCACCATGGCCTTGTATTTTTAATTGCTTATACTTTCTCCAAATGGCTTTTTGAAAATGATAGTAGCATCCTGTTACCTTACATTGTGGATAAACAGTCTGCACAGCGTTTATAACCGCACTTTCAAAATCACATTTGAAATCTGTCATCTCAACCTTTAATTTTTCTTTTAGGATCTCAAAAAAGCGTGTATATGTTATTTCACTTTTGTTAGGTAACATCGCATAAATAATTGGTTTCACGTTAACACTTTCAATCGTGGAACCCAAATCAAAATGGATAGTGTATAATTGATAGAACGGTGACGGTACACAACGGAACGTGCCATCACCATAAAATCTGCCAGGTTTTCCCTTTATCTGTTTTTTCGCCAAGGGTGTAGAGAAAACTAAAATTTTTTCTATATCACCGTCTTCACAAAGCTTCCGCTTGATCTGAGGACTTTAGCTTTGGATTGGTTTAATGTAATGGTACTACTGCAGCAACTACGATTGGCACAGCGCCACAGTGCACTGCCAGACTTGTTTGTTTTTTCAAAATTGTACCTGTAGCCTTCTTGTAACAAGGAAAGACGACCGACTTGGTTCTTAGTAAATTGCAAATCCATTACGTACACAGTGAAAATACTATTCCCTTTTATTAAACTAACGCACTGAATACACAATGACATTGATATGACATTATTTCATCTTATTTGTCATTAAAGGAAAATAAATGAAGGATATATCAAAAATAAAGTGGCCAGTAATTTCCTCTAGCAAGGAGGTAACGAATGTGCATTCTATTGCTATTATGTTATTAACTGTCCGAAGATGACATTAAAGAAAAAAGTAGTCAGTTTGCGAAGTAGTTCAATTGAAAAGTAGGCGGAATGCGAAACAGGCTGTTTGCTAAGTAGGCAGTTAGCGAAGTAGTCAAACAGAGAAGTGGGTAATGATGCGAAATAGACAGTTTGAGAAGTAGACCCCTGGCGCCGGAGGGTGCGCGCCTTAGGATTCCATGATTCATCATTCTGGCTAAGTCGAATGACTTCAATCCACTTCTCTGCTACAATCTTATTTCGACTAGGAAACCTTAAAGATGTACATGTTCTCTTTAAACAACTCCCGCATTTAGATCAATTCTTGATGGTTCCGATTTTGGTAACTATCCTAATCCCAGCACAAGCAAAACGAACCTTTTTCTTTTACTTAGTTTTATTCTAAAACAAGAGACTCTGACATGAGGCTTGTCAAATAATGTGATGGAAAAATACGACAATGGATTTTCTTGTAAATATTTTATTATGATAAAAAAGAATATAAAAGAAAAGCATTTCCATATTTTTCTTTTATTTTTTATTCATAAATATACCTAATGTTACTTTTCCATTGCTTACAAGTACTTACCCCATAAACGGAGAAAATTCTGACGCTTAGTATTTAAACTAGTGCCAACATTTGTTGAGGTTTTGTGTTCCAGGCCGTCATCATAAGTCAATAATATTAATAATTAAAATTATGAATTTTTATATTTACTTACGTATGATATGTGGTTCCATCTGGCTTTTTATTTTTTGAAGATTGGTTTTTGCACCCTTGTACGACACAATTAGGCATTTTCCTAAAATAAATAATGAAAAATGTTTATATGTCAGACTCTATTGACAAACTAGCGCCAACTGACCGATAAGGCGTAGTTTGGGTAGTAAATGTGTGCGTGTGACTTGTATGTATAGAGCGAGGCGTAGTTTTGAATACTTCAATCGAGTGTTCGCAGCGCTACGTCTTTATTTTTTATTTGGTCTGAGTAGGTAGTATTTAAGAATGTGTGGATGATACAAAATGTTTTAACTAACTGCCTCCGTTTTTGTATGCTCTCAAGTTTTTGTATTTTTCTTTATATTTTATGTTCTCATGTTAAGTGAATTGTAATTAAATTCTTAATGAGAATAAATAATTTAAACCGAAAGAATGAAAGAAGAAGAAAAAGCAAAGTGAAAAGAAAAAAAAAAGCGTGTTTTATTCTGAACGATGAATGGTTAAGTATTTAATTTCAATAAAATTATTCACATATAAAATAACCTTAAGTACTTAAAGAATATTGCCATTGTTATTGGACCTCTGACACCCAAGATTAAACTTGTATTAAGTAATAAACAAGAGGTTTGTTTGTCCCCTGTATTGACTGACTAAGATTACAACTGTAAACCACGCTAATTTTTAATTCTTTAC
This sequence comes from Schrankia costaestrigalis, assembly GCA_905475405.1. Taxonomy (NCBI): domain Eukaryota; kingdom Metazoa; phylum Arthropoda; class Insecta; order Lepidoptera; family Erebidae; genus Schrankia; species Schrankia costaestrigalis. The sequence goes on from FR997838.1 coordinate 12,793,994, forward strand.
ACACTGATCTAAATATGAACGACCTTCGAGTAAGGTGCAACCCTCAGTGATAGGCTGGGAAATTCTATTCTAGAACCTCCTACCTTACGGATGAGTACTTAAAAGACTTTTATTATATGTCAAAACAAAGTTAAAAGTAACACCACCTTATTTTACCCCATTTGTCGTACCTTCCTCGGTGAAAGGGAAATTTCGCACATAATTTCTATGAAAATTAAAGAAGAAATACTAGACGTAAGACCGTTTATCAATCTTTCAGACCAACATGGGATCAGTAGGCTCAGTAACCCGTCACTTTAAGGCATTAATAGTAAGTAAGTAAACTGCAATAAAAACAAAAATCTTTTCCACAAGTAAAGATTACCAGTCAAGTGATCGCTTTAAATATATTTCACATTAATGTTTGAGCTCAGTCAATCGTGAATTTTAGGATGTTTTTTTGTTTCTATACACATTTCTTTATCGCAACACGTCATAACGCTGGCAGGCGCGAATGACGCCATTAATGATGACAGGTCATGTTCGTTGTTCACACAATTGTGGTTGCCTACACCACCCTGTGACCCAAAATAATCATCCTGAACAATTTGTTTGTGATTTGTTTTGGTTTACCATTTATTTGGTTAATAGCATGGATCATGACACTTCTTGATTAATGACATTACGAGTCCCTCGACAAGACACTGGCAAAATATGTGACGTTTCACATGAGGCCATTCACGAAGAAGTCAAGTCACCCTGTGACCCGTACACTCTGTTTTATTGAACAAATGTTTTACGAATGGCGTTTTTATTTCCCTAAGGTTTTCTCAGTAAAAGGTGCTTGCTGTTCCATTAACGATCAATCTGCGTAATGAAATTCTGTCAAAACGTTACCCCAATTTGTTTGGTAGGTGTTTTGAATAAGGTTATTTTTATGTGTGTTGTAAGATTGAATGATTTGTATAGAAATTGGAGTTTATTTTAACTGACTTGAAAACGATTACTTTTAAATGAGCACCAGTTAACGCATAAACCTGCGCCAAGAAATATACAACTAGATTTCAGAGATCGTTATTAAATGTTATTCGAGTTAGTCTCAAACTTATACCTCGAACAATTGCTAAGTGGTGGAAGCATTTGTACAACAAGGCTACTGCTCGGGTGACCTGAAAAGCAACTCTTCTGGAAGCGTAGACGATACCGTTTCCCGCCCCACAATGTTTCTCGACTAGCTTCAAACATTCATCGACTATTTTTCAGTCTATTATAATTCCAAAAGCAATCGCTAGATTCTGCCATAAATTTAAAGACCTTAATAGCACCTCAACCTACAACAATAATTTATAGATAGCACAAACAATTTGTTATGCGAGGAATTCAAAACAACCGCGTTATGCACGACAACAGCATACCGCGACCCTAGCCAAGTTAGGCTTCATATGCAAGAGTGTTTTTTAACGCGCGTTAAAAAAGCGTCGGAATAGAACAAATGCATTCATATGTTCCTGTTCACACGTCAGAGCTTTTTTAACGCGACGCTTTTTTATCGCTCGGCGTTGGAAATTGTGTTCTATTTCTAACGCCGAGGAACATACGATTGCATTTGTTTTATTTTGACGCTTTTATCACGCGCGTTAAAAAAGCGCTCGTGCGAATGAGGCCTTATGAAATAATGTTGGATGAATATCTATACCGATTTTTGTACAGGTAATCATAGTTAACATGACTCATACACCAATGACCTTGGCTCTACTAATGAAACATTAAAACTGCACTGCGCTTTTACACGAACCTAGTCAGTTACTTATTCATACCAGCCCGCCCTACTACTGGGTACTTGGAATTATGGAAGGGAACCAAGGTTGTTGTATCACGCTAATATGAAAAAGTTTTGTATCCCTCTCCGTAATTTTCCTTCTGGTGACTCTCCCTGTGGTGACGGAGTAAGAATACAATATGTCACCACCCCATCTCATCCCATGGGTGTCGTAAAAACCGACTAAGGGACTATCATCATAACGAAATAAAAAGAAGGAAAACTTGAAATTAAACCCTGTACCAATCCGTTTGGCCAGCGTGGTATCAGTAAGAAAGAAAAATATTTTATTTGGTATCACCAAGGCACATATAACAATAAAATTACAACAGGCCAAATATCCGTCACGGGAGGAGGCTTTCTAGGAGGTTTTCTTGTCTTCCGCAGACAAGACAATTCGGAACGTGTACACGCCAGGATTTTTTTCGTACAGTCGTCAGACGGGCGTAGGGCGCGCAAGTAATAACAAGTGTGATAATTAGTGTGAGTTTCCTTTAGTAAAAATGTTAACTAGAAGGCAAACACGTATGATACCCTACTACACCGCTCCCCGCCCCTCCGCAACAACGTTCGCCGTGTCTTGTCTTGCGCAGACAAGAAAATTTCCTTATGCATCGCCGGCGCTGTGTACACAGGTCGTGATTAGAAACGAAACGAATTCTTGCGTAGGCCCGGCGATTTTTCTTACCGTGTACAAGCGCCGTTACGGTATTGACAAATAAAGAAAAAAAATCAAATTAAGTATAAACGAAAACCAGGCAAGATTACTAAAGTAAAATTCAAACTAGGTATACAAACTTATTTAAAACTTTTTTTTTTAAATAGGTATTGGAAAAGTTTGGAAGACTGCCTTGCGGCTACTGCAAGTTCCAAATTTAAAGTTCCTCTTCAAAATAATCTGTCGACGAACGGAGTAATAGGCCCCAATATTTAAAAACGTTGTTTTAGAACATTTTCACAATAGCCTATTAAAGTAGGGACAGGTCTTATAAGCGACAGAGGAAAACTATAAATATAAAATATTCCTCACACATTCACACAACGCCATCTAGTCCCAAACTATGCAAAGCTTGTACTATGGGTACTAGACAACGGATAAACATACCTAAATACTTTACTTTTTACTTTTTGTAAATACATACATATTTATACATAGAAAACACCCAGACCGATGCAAACAATCACGTTCATGCACACAAAGATTTGCATTGAGCGGGAATGGAACCCAAGACCTTTGCGTAGCAGTCATGTTATATAACCATAACGCCACAGAGATCGTCAACTTGACCTACTAATATAGAAATAACACGCTGGTTAGACATATTAATAATAGCAAGTTTTTCTTCTTTTTGTTTTCGTAAAATTCTGCATACTTGTCTTTAGTCGGTTTTTATGACACCTATGGGACAAGATAGGATGTTGATGCCTACTTTGTATTCTTAATCTATCACGACCCTTTACTTTTTTATTTATTTAAAACCTTAACCTCTTCCCTCTCTCTCTCCGTGTGGTGACGGAGTAAGAGTACAATATGTCACCACCTCATCTCATCCCATGGGTGTCGTAATAACCGACTAAGGGAATATCCGTGAATATTATCCTTACGAAATAAAAAGAAGGAAAACTTGAAAATAAACCCTATACCAATCCGTCTGGCCAGCGTGTTATTAGTAGGCCAAGTATCCCTCCGTCACAGGAGGAGGCCCGTCCCTGGAGTGGGACATTAGTGGGCTGTTATGATAACCTCTTCCCATTAACATTATTCATTGTTTTACTATTGTGCCTACCGGTGAAACACGCAACCTTAAGCTGTTTTGAATCTTATTCAAACTTTAAGTAGGTATTTATATTTCAATATTCATTTTTATTGTAGAGTGAGGGTTAGTCATAGTAAACTAGGTCGATTATACGGGTACTTGCTCATTGCCCACTCGGGGGAGGCACACGTTTGAATATTCATCGTCAAGTCGAATAGCTTTAGTATGCAAATTAATCTCTATAACGTTACGTAGTGATGACGGCTACACATTTCTGTTCAAACTTGTTGCACTTTTCTTTTTATACTTGTGTATCGCTTACGAGTAGAAATAATCTCTTGTTTTATCCTAATACTGGCTTTCTACCCAAAGTTTGCAGCATTATAATGATTTAAAATGCAAGAAATGTTGTTTACTACACTTTACTACACTACACTTTGACTTTACTACATTATGTTTTGTTACATTAACATTATATTCTTACCATAACTCTTTTAGGCCAGGTTAATAGTATAATTTGATTGATCCGCTCCAAGTATGATCCCATAGTACTGTTGGCTATGTGAAAAAAAAACAAGTCTCCCTTACACTTGGCCTACTAATACCACGCTGGCCGGGCGGACTTTCAGTCAAGTTTTTTAAAGCTTGGCTAAAGTTTTCATAGGTGGGAAACCTAAGGTAAGTAAACTTTTACAAGAATCACGGGATGTGTTGAGGACAATACCTTTTGTGTTGAGGACAATACATATTATTACATAATATACTCGTATTATTACATTATAATTTATATTTCCAATGTTTGTTTTTAATTTAGAGTTTGTCATTATTTTAGTTTGTTTTTTTTTTATTCGCATGCTGTGGTTTCCTGTTATTGAACGAGCAATGTTTCTGTAGTTTTTTATATTAATTTCTAATGTGTATTGCCTTTGTTGGAGACCCATTAAACAAATAAATAAATACCTGTATAGATACATTCACGACAGTGATTATGTTACTCGTATTATGAATGTACTCAATTGATTATTTCTAAAATCTTTACTCAACACGCTAAGCGATAATTTTGTGACTCGTAAACATTGGTTATTCCTCAGTGACTAGGTATTTTTATTTAACACGCGATTCTTGGTAACTGTATTATAATATTATTGTTATATTTGCAATGTCTTTGTTCGAACTGAGTACCGAAGTGAAATGCGCAATGAAGTCTATCGAACGAGGCAAAAATACCTAATAATATTATTTAATGTAACAGGCCTAGAATAGAATAAAAGTTTCTATGATTCGACGAAACGTGCCGTCTATGAATAATGACGTCTATTAGTTGTATTTTCTATTTGTAGTCATATGGCACATGCGTGTTTCTTTAAAACGTTTCAGGCCCTAATGTAACAATGCTCAATGCAAATATATTAGAAACCAAGTTTATCTGCTGACGTGTAAAATTAATTAAAAATAAACTAAACTAACGGAAGGCTTGCAACTATTTACACATTACGACAACATTGTACCTATGTTGATAAACTGCTGACCCTAATAAAGTAATCTGTTGGGCCGGGTATACAGACTAAAACCTCCCTGAAGGAGCCCACGAATTATTAAGAGTTCAACAAGAAATCTCTACACACCTTTAAGTACACATATTAAAACATAAAACAATCAAAATTATAAAAAAGACAAACCCTCTCTTTCATCGAACTAGAAAAAAAAAATCCTATGTATTAAAAAGGAAGATAGAAGTAGGTACTTGACACTCTCAGTAGTTAGAGTGCTAGAGAGTGAAACCTCTTCAAAATACGTGCCTTGTCCGACAATATCGTATTTGAAGTTTGGCTTTCACCATTCTGGCAACACCTCTCTGCAAATTTATTCACGGTCGGAATAAATTTCGAGAGAGGCTTTTGGCAATCAGTCGTTTGATTGTGAATACGACGGAACAGTTATAGTAATTGGCTTCACATGTCATCAATCTAATCCAATCCAAAGTACTCAAAATAAATTTTGTAACATCCATTTGGTTAACTGAGTTTGTGTTTTTTTTATTGCTTTCGCGAAGTTCTCGTCATGCGAAATATGGAGAATCTCATCAGATTTATTATAAAATGACGCGGACGATGATGGAGAACTTAATTCTCTCTTAGTTTTCACAGTTCTTTGACTGTAGTTTTGTTTATCGTAATAGGTGTACTCGTATTACCGCGTCCACTACTGGACATACGCCTCCTCCAAATCTGTCCATTTTTCGCAGTCTTGGACCTCCTTTATTGGGTTTGTTTCCCTGACCAGGTCACCCTTCAACCTTATACCCTTATAAGGTTGAAGGGTGACCTGGTCAGGGGTTTTCCCACCCTGCATCGTCGGGTACCGTCCCGATTCCAGACCCTTACTAACCTAGCCTCCAGAGAACATCGGCCATTATAATTATAGAAATTATATTTACGAAAATGAAAATTGGCATCAAACTTTATACCAATCTTATTTAAGCTAGCGTGATGTTAGTAAGCCAAATGTCTTGCAGCCACTAGAGAAAGGATGTCTCTTTATACAGACACTAACTGACCCGTGCCCACTTCGTTGGGCGGCCAAAAAACACGTCCCATTTTTAAACCTATTTCATTACTGCTCCACTCCTATTAGTCATAGCGTGATACTATATAGCCTATGACACGCTCCGATAAATAGAATATTTAACAGAGAAAGAAATTTTAAAATCGGTTCATTAGATGCAGAGATTAACCCCCTACAACGTCACAAACACACATATTCACAAACTTTCCCTCTTTATAATATTAGTATAGAATATAAATTCTCCGTATGGTGACGGAGTAAGAATACAGTGCGTCACCACCGCACCTCATCTCTTGGGTGTCGTAAAAACCGACCGGGACTATCCGTGAATATTATTTTTACGTAACAAAAAGAAGGAAAACTTGAAATTAAACCCTATACCAATTCGTTTGGCCAGCGGGGTATTTGTAGGCCAAGTATCCCTCCGTCGCTGGAGGAGGCCCGTCCCTGCAGTGGGACATTAATGGGCTGTTATGATGAGAACATAAATGTAGAGTTATTTATAAGCTTCCCAATGGTTTTATGAATCGGCTCTAAAATGTACAGACATTATAATTTCAGTACAGCATATTTATGTTATGTGGCTCGCTGTTTGTTGAATGTTGAGGTCTCTCCACATCACTTATTCAAGCCTCCGACAGACACCGAGTTAACTTATTCCATCCACAGATTTTTTATACGTACATACCGTAATTGAATTGCATATCAGCAACTCTGAAAACTTTAAGCTTTTAATCCGATTCCCGGAGTTAATGGTTGCTTGTTAATTTAGAATTTGTTTATTGCCGCTGTAACATGCAGAGAACGCCACGTATTAAAAAAAACATGCTTAATTGCTTCAAAGCGTTTTGCCAGTTTGTTAATTGTAAAATAAGATACATTACACATTATCGATTTGCAAGTTCTGTACGCTAATTATGTAAAAAATAGTACCAAAATTTAATACCTACAAAGATTTCACTATTACTGTAAACAGCTTCGACTTTACTCGTCATATTGAACTTTACCTGTAACACGATGCACGCGCTACAAAGCGCACGTAGAAAAGTAATACAGAATGGTCGGCTTTTAATTTAGCCCAAATATTGTAAACGGTATAATGATAAAGGGTAAATTAATGTTTTGCATCATTATTAAATGGCGTTTAATAGCGTTAAATTCTTGTTAAATATTCTTTTAAATTCGTTGACGAGCACCGGAAGTCATTATGATTTACAGTTTATGTCATAATATGTATAAACAGCCCTCCCCGCGGGGTATCGCCGCGCGCCTCGGGTTTCGTTGTTTAAGTATACTCAGCAATTATAACAATAACATGCTTGTTACTTATGTCTACGTAATCGTTATGAGTTAGGCTAACTGATTGTTAAATTATTTCAATACCTAAGTGTGCGATTTTTTTCTTAGTTCAAGGTAAAAAAGAGCTAACCATTTTTTCCCAGTTTCTTGTATCAAAATACAAATAATGAAGAAATAAAACACTATATCGATTAAAACGGTATTTTGTTTATTTACAATATATAAACTTCACTATTTCATAAAGTGGGCACACGATAACGGAATTGTTATTAATATTAAATAAAACGAAATGCATGTATATGTTATAGTCAAAACTCATAACCGGTCAAAACCACTTTTGACCGAAAAAATCAGTCAATAGTGGTTTTGACCGACGTGCTTAGTCAAAACCCTTATTGACTGTTTTTTGCAGTCAAAAGTGGTTTTGACCATCGATGTTAGTCAAAACTCATTGAAAATTGATCTTTAATACATATTAAGGTAAAAGTCCGAAACAGTTGGTTAGGTTAGGTTAGTATGGTGACCAAAGGACGCACGAGCCGAGCGAGCGAAGCGAGCGTGCCGCGGTAGCGGCCGGCGAATGCTAGAAACATTTTTTTTAATGTAAAACTAGAATATAGTATTATTATATTCTAGCTACTACTATATACGAACACCATACAACAAAAGTATTAGGCGGCCTCCTCGCATTGTAGGACACACTGAGTGCCTGCATAGTGAGTACTCACTTCAGTACTGGAATGCGAGTGCGCAGCTAGTGAGGTGGTGGGTGAATACAAGTACTTGAGACTAGAAATAGACAACAATTTCTCGTGGAAGATGCATATAGCACAGTTGTGTGACAGATTACGCTCAGTACTTGTGAAGTTGCACCACCTCAGTGCAGTGCTGGATAGGACCCCCATGTACGTTGTTTACTATGCGCTGGTAGACTCACTACTCTCTTACGGACTGACATGCTACGGACGCACCTTTAAAACCTACTTAGATAAATTAAAAACATTACAAATCAGTATAATTTTTACCTATAAAGCTTAGGTATAACTAGAAAAATCCGAAAAGAAGAAAGACAATGAAAAAAATTGTAACCTAGTGGTGCATGGCGCTGGACGCGTATAGTCCAGAGACGCGGGTTCGAGTCCCACATCGAGTACCAATTTTTTCCATTGTCTTTCTTCTTTTCGGATTACAAATCAGGTTCATGAAACTGCTAGTAGATAAAAAAACCAAAAGGCACTGCAAAACTACCGCTTATAATGCAAAATCCTCCCAGTGCATGAGAGGGTGGTGCTATTGGAAGCATTGGAACATTATGGTTGTGATGAACATAAGCTCACTACACTGTAAAAGATTGTAAGCCATTTGTGGTGCCATATTACAATAATTATAATGGACAAAGATGTACGAAGTATTTGGTTCCATCTATATAAAACAGACTACCTTAACACATTGAAACTAATTCTGTCACAAAACATTCATTTAAAAATACACCTCCTTACTCATAAACGCCTCTTAAATTTCAAATCACTGTTTAGCAAGATTTTTATTAGCAAAACCAACCTTATACCAAACTAAATCGTAAGAATTTAAGCTAATCAATTGAACTCATATGTAAGAAGCGTTTATGAGTAAGGGGGTCTCTAAATTTCTTTTAAACACAGTTAGTGAAAACTTAATACCTACCAGTTAGCTACTTTTACAATGTTATATAAAAATTAATGTTGGATAATAGTAATGGTTATATCTAATTTTTACATTTACATAAGATATAAATATACAATAATAATTATTATTTTTTCTTATATTTTTATTATATAAAGAAATTTAGAGACCCCCTTACTCATAAACGCCTCTTAAATTTCAAATCACTGTTTAGCAAGATTTTTATTAGCAAAACCAACCTTATACCAAACTAAATCGTAAGAATTTAAGCTAATCAATTGAACTCATATGTAAGAAGCGTTTATGAGTAAGGGGGTCTCTAAATTTCTTTTAAACACAGTTAGTGAAAACTTAATACCTACCAGTTAGCTACTTTTACAATGTTATATAAAAATTAATGTTGGATAATAGTAATGGTTATATCTAATTTTTACATTTACATAAGATATAAATATACAATAATAATTATTATTTTTTCTTTTAGTTCTATTTTGAGTTATAATGCCAATTTAATTTTATCTAATGTTTTGTTTTATTATTTAAGTATTACTATTTCAAATATAATTAGGTATATAATTGTTTCAATTTAATGATAATTTTTTATGTTTAATTTTAGTTACTTATTACCTTTCTTTTAAGGCCTACGCAGACCGGGACGGCATGGCAAGGGATTTTGCCGTGAGTCAGCGCACACTGGCCGCTTAGATGCCGCGGCACGACAAAGCTTGCCTCAGCGGCTCCTACTGCCTGATACACTTTTAGTCTTCAGTTGCGTTGGATCGCGTGTGTGAGTCCGTGGCATGCCGTTGCCTACTGCAGTATGCCACGGCATCCCGCCACGGGAGCCTGTGGCGCGTCTTTTAATGCCGTGCGATAAAATCCCTTTCAATGCCACGGCATCATTTTAAAGCATAGCAATTTATGTCGTATTTCTGTAACAGTACGGTTGAATGTCCATTAGTAAAAATTTAAATCCCTTGCCATGCCGTTCCGGTCTGCGTAGGCCTTTAATGAGAAAGTGACAATTTAAAATAATATTATAAAGCAATGTTACACTCTGGGAGCTACATCTACAGCCAGCAGATGTAACAGAACGTTATATTATGTACCTATTATTAATGTGAATAAACACTTTTTCAAATAAGTATAGCTATTTTTTTCATTAATTTATTTATATTCAATTAAAAAAATTGCTGAACATTTATTTCAGACAGTCGTCTTTGAAATATTTACTGACTACGAGCGCACGGCACAAAAAAGGGTCTCGTTTTTATGACTTGTTTGTCGACACATGACCTCGCAGCGATAAGACGATTAGTTTGTTTCAAAGCTTGCTTTGTCTAGTTAACAAGGACATATTGCATTCATTATAAAGGATAAGTTTAAATTTATGACTCATACAACAAACATTACATTTCCAATCCTAGGAAACTTTGTATTACAGAAGGTATTGTTAAACATTTTCTAGGAGTATTTTATTAAATTCTGTTTTTACACTATATTTACAAAAGAAATAGTGAAAAACATAGAATGTGATAGTACAAAAATATTCAAATTACAGTTTCTAAAAGCAATACAAAAACTTAATACATTTACTAAGTATGCCATGGAGCGTGAGCCGTGAGCGAGATCGGATGCGGCAATCGCGCACTGGGCTTCAGAAAGACACAACACCAGAATAAACTGGCAATATGAACAGTATAAGATGATGAGATAATGTTATGGATTATTTCTGTATATTTAAATACTACAATTAGGCATTGTCAAATAAACTGTTTTTTTTACAAAAAACTAGCACAGGAGTTGCTGACATCGGTAATATAAAATAATGTAATACAATGATCCGGAGATAATATTAAAGTGACGTAGTTGTTATGTGCCTACAAACACTAATCGATAAATTCACAAAAATTAACAAAAAAATACTTAAAATTTAACCTATTAAAAATCCGAAAGAAAATCACATGAAAATACTTTATTTGTTATTATTCTCATAAAGTATATCATCATCATCATCATAACAGCCGAATAATGTCCCACTGCAAGGACGGGCCTCCTCCCGTTACAGAGGGATACTTGGCCTACTAATACCTCGGTGACCACACGGCTTGGTAAAGGGTTTAATTTCAAGTTTTCCTTTTTTTTTATTTCGTAAAGATAAAAGAGCTTAGCAGAGCTAAAGAAAAAGCTGCATCATAATATACTACACACAATACAATATGGACGAGTAATTTAAATAACAATGCAGGAGAAATTATTACTCATTAACTGGCAAATTACAGGTCGAACGAACATGTGGTACAAATATACATAAACAAAGACGAAAGATAAAATGCAAAAAATACTTATACAGTAAAGAAGATATAAATATAGAAAATATAATAAAGATTATAATATAATTAAGATTATGAATGGATAGATACAAAACAATTACATAGACATACAGTTTTATTGCAGCCGACACAGTAAAAATGCGTCAGTTTATTGCAGACACAACATTTTCGTCGTAAGCGGCTCTTATTTTTGCCTACTGGATATTCGGCGATGTAGTGGTACTTCGCTTCATATGTAGGAATATGTTGTGTCGCAATACTAGATCCAGATTTACTGTGTCGGGTGAGTAATGATGACACTAAACTAGTACGGAAACTACGGTGTGATAATAATGAACCTGATTTTTTTAATATGATATATGAATTAAGCACAGATACATTTAAAAGTCTACGGAATAGTTTTTTGTACCACACGTTCGTTCGTTCGATAGGGTACATGGACAAATGTTGGTCCTTTTTATCAACACGTCCCCCGTCCACATCCCCCGAAGTCACACCTGTAATTTGCCCCGGCGCCATGTTACCTTTTGTTAGGGACATCAACTCCTGAGGAACGAACTGACGGTTAGTCCTCAAAGTCCCCACAACATCAAATCCCAAGCATTTTAAATGACGGGCAAGGGCTGGAGAATTATGAAAGTTGTCCATCCATATTGTATGGCCCTTGTTTTCAAGACCAGAGAGGAGTCCTAAAACAATTGCCGGCGTAGATGCTTCTAATGGCGTTAGAGGCTCAGCTCTGTCGGCTGCATGTGAGGTCTTTTTGTGAGCATGCATCTCAAAACGCCATAAATACCCTGTTCGGGACTCGCACAATTCGTAGGTCTTAATGCCTACTGTTGCAGCCTCGTCCAGGGACAAATTTTGTTCCAAGACGTATAATTGTTGAAACTTATTATTTAAGTGGCTAATAATGTTTGCTATTTTAAATAGCTTCGCCTCTGATGGAGACAATTTCTCTGCACACATGTCTTCATTGTTTATAAAATGTAGACAGGTGGTCAGAAGTTGAAACCGACGTAAAGACATGTGTGCAGAGAAATACGGCGTTGCAAATATATTTTTATTAGACTGCCAGTACTCCTCAAGCTTTGACTTAACAACAATGCCCATTGCAAGGACTATTGAAAAATAAACGTACAGTTCATCCGGTGTTGTGTTTTTCCATTCGAGTATGCGGCTGTTCGGGCATAAGGTGGCGTTTGAAATCTTTTGTGCTGCCAGGTGCAGAGCGTATCTATTGGTTTCCCTCGTAATTACTTCCATAATTTCTTGATTCCAAATGGACACAAATACCTCATATGGGTCGTCGCACGGTGTGGTTGGACCAACACCAATGACTGAAAATACTTCACGACGACTATGTGGATCCATATTTTCAGGAAATTGTGTCCTTTTGAAATCAAAGAAATTGTGAGGCATAATTGTTGCCTCCAAATTAGCATCAGCAGCAGGCAGCACAATATTTGGGGTAACATCTTGGGGAGTCTCTGCAGCCGCCTGCTCCACGCGTGATACGACAGGGACGTTGAACACTTCATCTTCGCTTTCGTCCGACTCTGTTTCGCTTCCTAGAACAAAAAATACATCTGTCGTACTATCCTCAACACGGTTTTAGTAAATAAAACATTCGCCAGTTAAAAATATAGAACATACCATAGTTGAAAAGTTGCTCTATACCAGCCTCATGAAGCGAGCTTCGTGCAGTGGGACTTGGATATGGGCACTGTGGTCGGCCCCGTGGAAATTCAGTACCGCATTCCAAATACCTAAATCAATCAATTTTAAGGAATCACATAAGGTACTGTGTCAAACAATCAATCTTAGCAAATAATTAACTTACATAGCGGGCGATGGAGGAAACACTGGCGAGAAGTTGGTAGCTCTCGACCCCGATTCCTCCCCTACCCCCAGCGCCTCTCCTGTCCCCGTTGCCTCCCCTGCCCCCGATACTATTCCTGTCCCCGTTGCATCTCCTGGCCACGTTGCCCCCACGGCCCGGTTCGGTGACCTGAAAATATAATATTATAGATGCAACATCGTTTATAAATAACAACTAAATTACTTATACTGTATACTTACGGACTCTAAACATACCTCTTTTTAATATGAAGAGTCCGCTCAAGTGGCTCACCAAGTGGATATTGGTTAATATCCGACTTTTTTAGGGTTAAAGTCGAATAAAATTAACAATGTTTTAGATATTACCTTTGAATTGGTAAACATTTTAGACAAATGCTAAAACAAGGAATGGAAAAAAATTATCCACGACGCGACTTGAACCAGCGAATCCGACAATTAAATAATCGGAGAATAAATTAAAAACAAAAAAAAGAAAGCAAAAAAATCTAACTGGTTAACGGCATGCGGTCTTGAGTGGCTGCTGCCCCGGCCATTGTTTCCATAGGCACGAAGGCTCCCACAACCTCTGGCTGCTTCTTCCTGTAGAGGTTCACTTAGTGCATAACCTCCCCGTGTTCGCACACCCCGACCTCCTCGGGTTCGCACACCCCGACCTCCTTGGGTTCGCACACCCTGACCTCCTCGGGTTCGCACACCCTGACCTCCTCGGGTTCGCACACCCCGACCTCCTCGGGTTCGCACACCGGAGCTGGTTTAAATTACCCATGCAAGTTAATAAAAAAGCAAAATTAAAAGTTACAAATAAAATATAGGCGAAAAATAAAACCTAGCATTACGCCTCTTTATCTTTACACTCACAAAATATACAGTTTGTAATTATAATTATATATCGTACTATACTAGCTTATAAGGAATATATTAAATTTAAATACTTTGGTATAAAAAGTATTAACAAGAAATAAGATTAATTTACTACTATATAATTGATACAAATGTAATGGCAAAAATATAAAAACCATCATATTAAAAATGTTCGTACTTCAAAATCCAACTACGCACACAAAACCGCATCCCAGCATTTTACGTTATTCATCCTTGACAAAAAATGGCAAAGCGAACATATTATGTATGTTCGATCGACGCGTGCTATGTTTTCGTTTTTAATTTTAAATGTGTAAAGATCTAAACCGTTTTTTTTTCAATTAAACTATACGGCCGAATACTCAAACGTCTTTTAAAAGTAAAGCGGCGCTTGAACTAGACATTTGTATCAGAATTTCTAGTTTAAGCGCGCCGCACATACGGCAAAATGACCACTTTAGGAGGTCAAAAATAAATTTTATGAATTAAGCATAAGGACTAAAATTGCTTGTATTCTTTGAGTCATCTACCTGAGCCATCACGCTGGCCCTAAAAATCCTGTGTTATGCTTACGACAAAGGCACCCGAGGGTCCGATAGGTAAGCGTTGTGCAGCGTACGGCTAGTTGCATTCGAAACCGGAATACAACGTGTTATTTCCGATGTAATCGTGTAAAAATCTAAATATTAATTATGGAGATTGAGGCCACAGGTATGTATATTAATTAATTATTTTTTCACCCTAGTTGTACAAGAAATGTATTAATAAATGACGGTTTCATTTCGCTCTTACTTTTCATTAAAACAAATATTATTATTCCTTAGACTTTCAAAAAAGTTCCGCTTAGTACCGCTTTCTGTCCTAATTATTTAAATTTGTATGTTTGTTGACTACTAATACTGTGAATTCTAGGAACCCAAACCAACCCATTGTGACACTAGACCCTTTTTTGTACAGGTACTTTTTTGTAAAAACTACTGCATCGAAACTGCAAAAATGTGCTTAGATCTATAAAATTGGTACAAAATGAGTGCATCTGTGCACAAACTATTAATACACGGTGCAGACATAATAAAGGAGCTACCTTTGCCCGTGGGGTTGTTTTCAGAAGATGTGCTGGAAAGCAGTCAAAAAGAATACAAAGGTTTACGAATTTTTTATGCTAGAAAAACAGCCAGAATCGACACCAATACCGACATTGTGCACTGGATGCTAATAGCTTCTGATTCATTGCATTCAAGAGGAGGACACATCACAAAAAAAGGAAACCGTTTTCTAAGGAGGTGCTGGAAATGTTTGATGTGCCCCTAGTAGAAACCATTGAAGACAAGGATGGTAATGACGAAGAATCAATGGATGATCATGACGACAGTGATAGTAATTAACATTGTTTACAACATAATTGACGTAGGTATAATAATTGTACTTTACTTTAAAATAAGTATACATACAAATTTGATTTTCAATTCTATTTTATTTTTATAATTTACTAGCGGTCCGTCCCGGCTTTGCACGGGCATATGATCACAAAACAAAGCGTAAAAGTTGGAAGTGTTCTATACAAACTCGAGGAACTAGATAATTATGGCTAAATTTCGCCTTTAATATCTTTAAATAAGTAATGTATTACTTTAAAATAGTTTTTTACTTACCTATCCATGTTCACAGTAAATTTAACCATTTTGCTGGCACTAAATTAATTAAAAACACGAAATACCGTACGCGCCTGTAACTGTTGGCAACCGCGCCGTTGCAAAACTTTTTTCAAAGTGTCATAGATATATAAATTTCGTTGAACCGACAACGTCTCCTGTCGTAATGTATGCTATCCTTGTTTAACATAGATGCTTTTACTCACTCACATTGGGTCCGATTGCGTTTCTCAATTGGCTTTAAAGAACAACAAAATGAACTTAAATGTAAACCTAATTTTTTAGTACACATGGGTATTACCTTAGGGCCTACCTATAGGAGCATTCTAAACTTAATTAGTGATAGTAGTTTTCTTATTCCGATTGCGTTTCGTCTTGTTTGACATTTGACTGTCCTTATTTAAGTAGAAGCGGTATAAAAGCTGCCTTATTTAAAGTCGCTCGAAATTTATTGCGAGCTTACTTTAATTTATTAAAAAAATATATATTTCTTGGATTTTCAGTATGAAGTGTATGTAGTAGTAGTATGTGTGAAGAACATCAACGGTAAGAGTGTTTAAATGTGTTAAAATTACCTAACTGAATGCCTTTGTTCCTTATAAAAAAGTGCGTCTTTTTCTTATTAGTTTACAGACAAAAAGAAGGCTTACATATCGGCATATCAGAGATAATTCTGATCCGTTTGATGTGACAACTACAGTGTTCATAAAACTGTGTTGCTCTTTTTTTTTTTGTGAGGACGAGTAGTCGGTCTCAGACGACCATTACTACTTTACGCGGGCTGTGGTGGGGCGGATGGCCCTCAACCAAAGACATTTAAGTGACGTGCCACAGGGGCCCCCCCCTTTGGGGTACGAACCTCGGCCTGGACCGTCACTGACTAACAGGACGTGCGGAAGGCACGCCCTCTAGGAGCGAACGCGGCGCGTATTCCGGCCTCGACGGCGAGGACGGAACCGCGGACGTTTTGTTGTGGCTTCGCGAGCCGTGTAAGCTCTACGTTGAGCGATCGTGATCCTATCGTCCGGCTCTTCGAGAGCATGCCTAGGTCTACGAATTTTGCTAATCTTGGAGGGGATGTACCCGGACGCCCCGACCACTAGTTGGTTGGGGTGAGTGGCAGCCGAATCAAAGTAGCGGCTGTTGCTCTTTCTTCATCCTTCTCTTTTTATCTGTTTTCTTGTTATAAAAACAAATTAAAAGGTACCACAAGTAAAAACGCAAAATAAGTACGAACGAAAGTAAGACTACCTTTGACGTAATACATGCGATGTGGTCGCTAAGCAACAAAGCCAATATAAATAAATTTAAACAAAAACTTTGACGTACAGATGTCAAAATATATAACAACACACAGTACTTTTAGTAGACGAGCAAGGTAAACAAATTTTGATTACCTTGCTCGTCTACTAAAAGTACTGTTTTAACTGGTCATTGGCGTAATCTTAGAATCGCCATTAAAAAAAAAAAAAAAAAAACTAAGGTTGTTTTCATAGACAAAAGGAATTGGTAGTTTTTTAGGTCACGTTCTTATTTTGTGACATCCGCAATAGCT
Source organism: Schrankia costaestrigalis (assembly GCA_905475405.1). NCBI lineage: Eukaryota > Metazoa > Arthropoda > Insecta > Lepidoptera > Erebidae > Schrankia > Schrankia costaestrigalis. The sequence goes on from FR997838.1 coordinate 12,811,339, forward strand.
TTCATATAAGGACGTGGTCTTATTTTATAAATTTTAGTGCATCCTTATTTAAGAGCGAAAAGAAAGGCAATCGAACCCATTATCGGGTAATTCATTAAGGAACTGTTTATAAAAACAAAAGTTTGGTACATTCGGGTCGCAGACATATTCCGTATTATTACAAAAGATTTAAACACGTGTTTAAAGTTTTGAATTTAAACACACGTCGAAGCTAGTATAACAGATCTCTAAAGGGTTTAGCTCCTTAGCTGACAAAAGCAACGCGTGAATTTATTTAAAATAGATAGCATTGATTTTATGAATGATATGGATCTGGATAGCTTTAGAGACAGCCAACTAATGATACTGGAGCCCGTACTAGTTTAAGAAGTCATAGTATCCAGGCTCAAACTCTTAACTTAGGCTTTTAATTTCTATTAAGCAGTGGCCGAATTTAATAATTAAGACAAGGAATCTGGCATCTGGTAGATACTTACACAGAAGTTAAGAAAATTCTTATCCTGCCCTGAGGCTTCTAATAATTATTGGTAAATAAAAGGGTAAATTAATGTTTTGCATCATGATTTAATGGTGTTTAATAGCGTGAAATTCTTGTTAAATATTCTTTTAAATTCGTTGAAAACTATAAACGTTTGTTGCAAAGTAAATGTAGCTAGATAAATGTGTTCCTCATCATCGTAATAGGTTCGTTAAAGAAAGTAATATCAATTTATTCTCAAGTCTCTGTCATTAATCTTGTTGACGTAGACGTTACTCTAGCTTTTAATAATTATTTTCTTCTAAGAAATAAATTTTAATTTGATGTTAGGTATTGTTAGTAAATTTTTTGCATATTATAATTTAGTTATTTGTTTTTTTTTTATATTTTCAATTAACTTACACTCTTAAAGTGATTTTAATAAAGAATAATATTATTTATGACCCTGACAAAAACTTGTGTCTTGCTTAGCTTTGAGTTTCTTTGGCATAATTGCCGTGCATGAGGTCCCTAGTCCGTTAATTGTTGTCCTGAATCTGGTGGGGATTATTTTGTAAAAGGCTCCGAGACAAAGGGCTTCATCTATACTTAGTTCAAAACAATGTTGAGTTATTCTTGTAAATCTCTTGCTGAATATATATCATTTTCAATGGTCTTTTCCTTTGGCTAGATGACATAAATAATGAAAAATTATCCTTTCAATTACTCATGGAGGTTTTTCTTTAGTACGCAGTTTAAACGGTATATTTATGAGAACAAAGTAAACGCCGCGCACCAGCTGGGTGACTGCGATAATAATATGAGTCTAAGGCATTACTAAACAAATAGGTAAAGAAGTCAATCCCATGTAGATATGTACCTACTTCACTTTTTTACTGTACAAATAGGAGGTCCTACATGCAGTTTACTTTGTTTAAGAACTTTTCACATCAGAAATCAGTGTAAAAAGACGTTATTATTTATTTATAAGAATTTCCGTGAATCATCAATGAAATTGGGAATTATAGTAAAGGGTACCAAAGATATTATAATTTAGGGTTTATAATTAGCTAATTATCATATCTACGATTGGCAGTTGCGTTGTTGTTAAAGTCGTTGTCAAATTCATATTTACTTATTTCATTTATTGTTGTGAATATCAAAAACAACAAAAAGTAAATACTTACCGATGATATTTAATTTTTTAAAATATCATGACGCCCGCACTACGTTGATACTTACTTTTCTACATTGGCTACTGTACGTATACATACCTACCTATCTGTTTTAAGCAAGTGTCATTCTTCATGCATACCTACATCTGAAAACTGCAACTCATGCATATTTAAATTTCTGCTCCACACTTTTAGTGTGTCAACGTAAAAATAAAAAGAAGTTTGATAGCCTTACATAAGAATACGATTTTATACCTCGACATTACACAGTAGATTTACGATACCTCGTATTCAACCACAACGTAGTTGTACAAGTCTGGTCGTAACATATTTAATATATTCAGGTGTCGACAGTAATCCAACAGAGCGTCTGCTGTATACAATACTATAACAATAAACCGTAACTCGAGACGTTTCAAATTGGCCCGGATCTTTGCGGAACCGGACAAAATGTTTTCAACAATAAAACGATACATTTTATTATCCGTAGCTTTTACTCCTTTACTCTTTTTTCCCATCCCCAAGCGTATAAGGAAAAATTCTTTTTCACAAGTACCTCTAAACCCTTTTAAGTTGAACAACCATTATCATTTGTTTTTTAAATGTACCTAATGTAAAATGTTGCCTATTATAAAGAAGAATGCTGGGTCCGATTGCGTTTCTCAATTGACTTTAATTAAGAACAACAAAATGAACTTAAATGTAAACTTAAATTTTTAGTACACATGGGTATTACCTTGCCTTTAAATAAGAACATACACTAAAATAGGGCCATCCTAAACTTAATTAGTGATAGTAGTTTTCTTATTCCGATTGCGTTTCGTCCTATTTGACATTTGAGCGACCTTATTTAAGTAGAAGCGGCATAAAAACTGCCTTAATTAAAGTCGCTCGAAATTTTGTGTGAGCTTATTTTAATTTATTTAAAATATAGGTATTTCTTGGATTTTTAGTAACAAAAATGTTTCCTATCAGTGTTATAATTGTGCAAAGAAGGTTAAATGAAGAACATCAACGGTAAGAGGGTTTTAATGTGTTAAAATTACCTAACTGGATGCCTTTGTTCTTTATAAAAAAGTGCGTCTTTTCTTATTAGTTTACAGACAAATGAAGGCTTACATATCGGCATATCAGAGATAATTCTGATCCGTTCGATGTGAATCTGTTTCCATGTTATAAAAACAAATTAAAAGATATCACAAGTAAAAACGTAAAATAAGTACGAACGAAAGTAAGACTAACTTTGACGTAATACAGGCGGCGATGTGGTCGCTAAGCAACAAAGCCTACATAAATAAATTTTAAAAAACTTTGACGTAAAACATGTCAAACTTAATATAAAAACACTCTTAATTAAGGTTGTTTTCATAGACAAAAGGAATTGGTAGTTTTTTAGGTCACGTTCTTATTTTGTGACATCCGCAATAGCTTTTATATAAGGACGTGGTCTTATTTTATAAATTTTAGTGCATCCTTATTTAAGAGCGAAAAGAAAGGCAATCGGACCCGCTGTGTACACTTTTAATAGGCAAACATACCTAATATTGTGTTTATGTAAGTTTTATTGTGTAAATTTGGTAGTTTTTTAGGTCACGTTCTTATTTTGTGACATCCGCAATAGCTTTTATATAAGGACGTGGTCTTATTTTATAAATTTTAGTGCATCCTTATTTAAGAGCGAAAAGAAAGGCAATCGGACCCGCTGTGTACACTTTTAATAGGCAAACATACCTAATATTGTGTTTATGTAAGTTTTATTGTGTAAATTTGTGTGTATTGCTGTAAGTGTGCCATACTTTAAATAAATAAATAAACAACCGTTTGCTCGCAATTTTAGCGGAATCCGATACGTACCGTATTTTAAACAAAAAAATCTTTTTAAGGAATTGGAGCTGAGTACTTGATTGTGTGGGAATATTTTTTCTTAGGAGTATTTGTACTGATTTTAACTGCTTATCATCAAAGATGTTGTATAAACATATATGTTTCCCCCATACTTTGATATCGTCACCTTAAAGGTAAAACCGACTAAATGACCAAATCTTCAAAATGAGATATCGCATTTTGAAGATTGCATAAAGAAAATGTCCTATCAAAAGTACATTCGTGTAAATTTCATCAGCAATTATAAGTAGACTACTTACTTGACTTTCTATATCACTAATTGTTGTGTTTCCCGAGGCTATAATAACATCACACGAAAGAAAAAATGTCGTGTAACCCCCCCATTTAGTTGGTTTTACCCGTATACACTTAAATCATCAATATTGCATAAAACCTGGCTGCTATCAAAGCATTATCTATCGTGCATTATGAGTTAAAGTAACTATTTTATGATTCATATTGAGTTACACCTGTAAAACCTACATAAATCAAATGAATTGAAAAAACTATAATTTTAGTTGGTTTTACCCGTACATTAATTAGTCATAGTTCAAATGATGTTGCTAATTACTTAACAAACCTTTAAATTTACAACTATTTCGGCAATGGTCGCTGCTAGTGTTTTGGTATTTGAAATGTCCTACCCACTAAAATTTATTGTAACTACTAAAAGAAATAAAAAAACAGAATTAAAATTAAAAATAAAGGATAAGACCTGATCTTAGCATTCCATGGATACTCCGTTCGGGTGCCGGGTCCATCGCGTGATAGAGGACGGAGCACTTACATAACAGCGTCTGGAACTTACGACCCAGATATAGGTTTAAGGAGGCCCCCTTACAACGCGTTAGCGGTCACCTTCACTGTCCGCTATGTTCCGTCTTCTATCTATCAAAATTTGGTAGGAACCTAACAATGCCGTTTTGGACATACGTAATAGTAGAGAGCTTACTGAACTTCTCGGCAGTCCTATGTCTTTTAATAGGTTGTAGAGGGATTTAGCCATTTCTGGTTATCTCATTTGTCAAGTCAAAGTATTTGTTTGTCTTAATTTCGTGGTCTTCAGGGATGTTAGTTTCCCACGGTACCGTGAGCTCAATAAGTATTACACGCTTCTTCAATTTTAAGTTAAGGAATATGTCTGTTCTCAACGGCAACACGCAGATATCCTCCGGGATTTGTAGTGTTTTTCACACGCGTCAACCAGTGTCCAATCGTCTGCCGAACTCAGGACCGAAAAGGGCTCAGGGCAAGGGGTGGTCTTTTTAGTAGTGCCTTCCTTAACAAATTGAATGTTTTGTCTTACATTTGTAGTCAGTCCTTTTCTAGCTCTAGCAATTGACAAACTCACTGATCCCTAGTACTTTGTCGTGACGTTGCGAATAATGACCCCTCTCCAAAAGCAGTTCGCAGCCTACCAATAAGTGTCTTTCCGCACCAGTTTCTTTGCCCCATTCCGTGCATTTTTGTCCGTGGTTTTTCCCCATCTTACAAGATTGCTTTGATCGGGGAGAGTCAATTGGAAGGCGTTGAGGTAGAATTTAAGTAATGCTGGTGACAGATGAATTTTTATCAGTTGGGATGGATATAAGACGAAATTGTAAACAATTTTGTCTTTAGATGTTGATAAGACTTACATTTTAGTGACTATTAGATGTTTGTAGAGTTCTGATGTTGTTTTTAGTTTCATCCCAAAGTTACTTGTGTCTCGATACAGAGCGGAAGAGTCTGCTTGAAGATTGAACTAATCCTAGCCACGATTTCAATGTTTTCGTCACTTTAGCATCTAGTTCTTTCAAGAGGTTCTGGTTTAAATCATACACGAGGAAAGGCCAGTTGAGACGTGATGTTAAATAGTTGTCGTATATCCAGCCTTTTTTTACGTTATTTATCGGTTGATGGTCTACTTTTTCAATGTCTTTTATGAAACTATTGACGACATCGTCTAGTACTGGAGAGCGACCTTAATCGTTTATCTTTCTCCCAAGAAATTTAAAAGGCACGGTTTCTGATATTATTGAAACGTTTTCCCCGCCTATAGCGAGCCTGGGGTCATATTATGAAGTATATCTCGTATCCCGCCTACCTAAACACAAACAATGTTGATTGTTATTTTATCTATTAGTATATTTAGTACTGTGTTAAATACTATAGAGGATAAGCAGCAACCCTGGAACAGGCCCACGTTGCTTTTTATGTCCGTCCTTCGTTGCAATTACAAATTTTGAGCGGAAAGTTATACCATTGCAACAAACTGTTATTTGCCTTTCATTTGCTCTAGCATCTTTTAGACTCTCTGCTACTAAAGAATTATTATGTTCCAGACATCCAGATATTCCGGGGATAAATCCCTTGTCTTGATCTGAAATAACTGTTAGTCCTATTCTTTGTTGTCTTTGCAGATCTTGCCCTACGAAAAATATAAAGCCATTCTGTCATAGAATATACTGCTGTATGTTCCGTAAAACACTGTAAAAAAACGACTGCGTATGCGTACGCGACGAATTAAATATTGCAATTAACGAATAGATAGTTTTAGTTGGTTTTTCAACTAGATTATTTCGTACATAAAAATAACTCAATTCTTATGGAAAAAACTGATAACATAGGTTAATGTAAATTGCTATTCTATTATTATTAAAGCTTAATTTTAATAATCGTCGAGTAAAAAGTACTACACTGCTAAAGTAGGTATTAGTTCTATATTTGAGTTTTGTTTACAATTGTCACCAAAGTCAATACTAACTAAATCTAGATAGTATCTTTTACTTGTAGATTAATAAAATTAGAACTAAAGAAACTTTAAGAATAAAAAAGAGATATATTAGAATAATATGTTTTATTCGAAGATGTTAAATAAGCTTTTTATGTCCGTCCTTCGTTGCAATTACAAATTTTGAGCGGAAAGTTATACCATTGCAACAAACTGTTATTTGCCTTTCATTTGCTCTAGCATCTTTTAGACTCTCTGCTACTAAAGAATTATTATGTTCCAGACATCCAGATATTCCGGGGATAAATCCCTTGTCTTGATCTGAAATAACTGTTAGTCCTATTCTTTGTTGTCTTTGCAGATCTTGCCCTACGAAAAATATAAAGCCATTCTGTCATAGAATATACTGCTGTATGTTCCGTAAAACACTGTAAAAAAACGACTGCGTATGCGTACGCGACGAATTAAATATTGCAATTAACGAATAGATAGTTTTAGTTGGTTTTTCAACTAGATTATTTCGTACATAAAAATAACTCAATTCTTATGGAAAAAACTGATAACATAGGTTAATGTAAATTGCTATTCTATTATTATTAAAGCTTAATTTTAATAATCGTCGAGTAAAAAGTACTACACTGCTAAAGTAGGTATTAGTTCTATATTTGAGTTTTGTTTACAATTGTCACCAAAGTCAATACTAACTAAATCTAGATAGTATCTTTTACTTGTAGATTAATAAAATTAGAACTAAAGAAACTTTAAGAATAAAAAAGAGATATATTAGAATAATATGTTTTATTCGAAGATGTTAAATAAAATTGTAAAAATAATTCGAATTGTAAAAATAAATAAATAAAAATAAAATAAATAAAAAGTCGTCGAATATGTTGCAATAATTGCTTTTTGGTATCAATTTTTATGAAAAGTCCTATTTTAGTGGTTATTTCCACTCACTATCTTTTTATCTACGTATTATATTGCAAATTGGGTTTTACCATTAGAAAGAGCACGATTTTCTAAGAAAAATGGTATATTTAACTCTATTTTGCAAAAATCGGCATTTAGTCGGTTTTACCTTTAAGCTGACGATATATAGGGTCTTTCAAATGTAGTGTGAAGCAACATTACTTCATTCCATTGTCAATTTTAAACTACCATCCGTTACCTTCATTTCTAGACTGTATTATTGTTTTCCATCAGGTTTGTTGCTTAGAGTTTTATAAAGGCAAACAGTTCTAATTGTCGTTCTAATGAACTTTCTACTGCACTACGAAACCAGTGAAGGGTCAGTGTTTTATTATTTAGCCAAGTATATTTATTTTTATATAACAAGGCAAACCAATGAAGAAAAAGGTGGTGATATCTCAGATGCTATACTACAATAAATCAAACTTTGGCTTCTAATTTTACTTGACAAACATTAGGTTGCATTAAGTACACTTTGAACAAAGTTAGTCCTTGAGTTACGCGGGCCTGCAGTTCACATCGACCGGCGCTCGCTATCTGCCTTTTGCAGTTATACGGATTTGGATGTTGAGTTACTATGGTAACTGATGATTTTAGGCTGTTGGAAAATGGGTATTGAATATCTCGGAGCAATTTCTTACAAGGCTTCCTTAAGGTACGGCACTGAAGGCAATGTTTCGAAGTGGTATACAAGAAGCTGTTGTGTTGCGTTATATTCTATAGTAAGTATTTCAATTTCCATTTTCACAAATTTTTACAAAACGTGAATGAAAATGATTTAGGAATTTGAAATCTCAAAAAATACGGAAATGCTTTGTGAAAATGTTGGAAGTAAGTGACATTGCGTATTCCTATCATGTGGGTGCGCTCCATTTTCAAGATTTTCGATTTAGTAATTTTTATTTACACACACGATGATTTCATTTTATCCGTGAGCTAAAACCTACTTAGTAGTTACTTTGCCGCAGTCATCTAACATCGGATGAGATGAAATGCGGCAATCAGTATAAGTCCATCAACATACAAACAAAGAATACCGCAGAATCATCATGACAGCCCATTAATGTCACACTGCAGGGACGGGCCTCCTCCCGTGACGGTGGGATACTTGGCGTACTAATACCATGCTGGCCAGACGGATTGGTACAGGTTTTAATTTCGAGTTTCCCTTCTTTTTATTTCGTAACCGACTAAGGCACTATCCGTCAAAATTACCTATATTGACGGATAGTCCCTTAGTCGGTTTTTACGACACCCACGGGATGAGATGGGTGGTGGCATATTGTATTCTTACTCCGTCACCACACGAGAATAAAACCTATTAGGTAATCCATTGAAATACATATTTGATGGCTGAAATATAAGTAATACGTAATCACTCTAGGATCTCAAAACAAGGTAACCCAAGCAATCGTAAATTTCGATCAATGTCAGTCCGTGCCCAAACGAAATTACGCTATGACAAATAATCTAGCCGTACGTAGTATGTAGGCACGTACGAAACGAAAGGGACATAAAATGACAATTCTGAAGAGAGGAAACTGAAAAATTAAATGTAAGAAGTCACAATACACAGGGGACATGAAAACTATTTTTGTGTCATAAAAAATATGTATGATTTAAATCTATTTTCTGTCATTGTGATAATATAAATTTATTGATGTAACATATCCTATGACTTTATAAATGTTAGGTACCCGAGGCATGGTATATTATAATAGTATCAAGAAAAATATAAGGTACTTAATATAAATTTTATTTCATATGTGATACTGTTCTCTGTTGCCTCTAATTACGATTCATCATAACAGACCATTAATGTTCCACTGCAGGGACAGACCTCCTCCCATGACGGAGGGATACTTGGCCTACTAATACCACGCTGGCCAGACGAATTGGTATAGGGTTTAATTTCAAGTTTTCCTTCTTGTTATTTCGTAAAGGTAATATTCACGGATATAATTACGATTAGTGTTTCTGTAATTGCGATCTGGTGAAAGTTGAATGGGCATTCATCCATTGCTCGGAACTTTCACCAGAGGCACAGGATAGAGGAAGGTGGTCGTCTACACCATCCGCATTACCACTCCATTCAAGCAGGCTTTTGTCCACAAGTAGACATCTTTACTCTGAGATGCTTACATGTTTAAGTCACAGTAGTAACATAAACTTTTCTATCATAAACCCTCGGGGTTAGCTCTGATGACCCCGTTTGTATTCTAAGTCAGTCCACACATAAATAAAAACTTTTTAAACGTACATACGCATTCAATAAAAAAGAAAACTCAAATAAAAAAGGCAAAGGTTCGTAAACATCGTAACGATTCAATAAATCGGTATTATGTTTATTTCAACGTAGTATTATGTAAGGCTGTACCTTGTTAGAGATGATGTCTGAATATTTTATCAACGAGGTACTCTCCTGAGCCCTTTAATGTGAGGTTTAGATCATGGGCTATAAAGTTCACGGGTGAAAGTAATTCATTCTAGAGTCTGTGTATTAATAAACGACGATTGGATAATTGAAACACTCACACTATGTACACACTTTATTTTCACTAGTAAGAACACTCGAAAAGAGATTGGGCAAAATTAACCCAGAACCAACAGGAACAAAATATATGCCGGTTTATTAGTCTTGCTAAGAGAAACATTTTAATAAAAAAAATTCTCCCCTAGATGCCGTCCAACTGTAATTACACACAATTAAAAAATAGATTTTTTCTATTTCATAACTCTAATAAAAACAAAGAAATACATGTAACGTTATCTAATTGATATTAAAGTCTTTACTCGCTACAAAAAAATACCATAAGCGACCCGCGTCATGCGCAGATTCAGGTATTATTTTACTTTTTCACTCTCACACCACATGACTTACGCGGTGACCTACGTGGGCGACGAAAGCGACTCGACGCGACCCGTCACATAGGACACAAGTAGGGTACGCCGTTGATTTGATGGCGTATGTCGCGTTCGTCGCTTTGCGTCGCGTCGTTTTCGTCACCCACGTAGGACACCGCGTAAGACAGAGATGGCAGTTTGTTAAATTAAATCATGTAGGAGAATTATGTCGTACAGAATCCTGTATCCACGGTATGCATACGTTAGGGAGCTGTTCTCATATGATAAGTGTAATATATTAATTAGGTCACGCTAGACATGTAGGCATAGAACAGCCTGCAATTCCAATGGATTTCTTTTTTTTTTTGCTTATTAAAAAAGACAACTCCCGCACTAAGGCTCATGCCCTGTGTCGCAGGGACTGTTTACAAACATCAATTAACGGACACAAAGAACACCCAGACTCAGTACAATAATTTGTGGATCTCACAAATAATTGTCTTGCGTGGGGATCGCACCCACAACCTCGTGCACGGCAGTCGCTTGCGCTACCGTCGCGCCACCGAGGTCGTTGGTCGATTTCGGAATTGTTGACTTACAGATGGTTATCCGCGTGGTGAAGGAGTAAGAATACAATATGTGGTGTGGTGGGGTGGTGACCCCATCTCATCCCATGGGTGTCGTAAAGCCCGACAAAGGGACTATCCGTGAATATTATCTTTACGAAATAAAAAGAAGGAAAACTTGAAATTACACCCTATACCAATCCGTCAGGCCAGCGTGGAATTAGTAGGCCAAGTATTCCTTCGTCACGGTAGGAGGCCCGTCCCTGCAGCGGGACAAAAATGATGTATTATTACACATTAAAACACATAACGTAGTTTTCATTCATAGCTGTTATGAGCCTTATATTTCTCATACCCCATACATATTCAATAAACAAATAATGAAAATTATATAAGTTTAACACGTGTAATAATGAGGTATATATATTAGTTCTGTTGGTCCTGGGTTTTTTTTGTATGAAATTTGCCCAATGTCCTTTGACGTCAGTGAAACGTCGGCTATATAGACTTGTGGAGAATCTTAACATCGACTCACAATATTGCCACTAGCGCAATCTAGGTAACACAATATAAACATAGTAGAAAAGACACATAACAAAACATTAGTTTAGAACTAAACATACCGCCGGCCAAGGACAACTTAAGTCCTTAACATGTCATAAGGTAAGTAACATAAACAGTGAATAAAAACAAAAGTATCAAAATTACGTAGATTAATGAGAATCAGTCTCATCCAGGGGTAAAGGGCACAACTTTACAATAAGTGTTTTACAAAACTTTAGCTTTATATTGCAATCTAATGACTCTTGTTACACTATCGCCTGGATGTTTCTGCATTACTCGTCGTAAAAGTTATTTTCCAGGTGAAAACAAATCATATTTTACCTATACATACAACATACATATATTTTTACTCGTATAAACCAAATTGTTGTCGATTGACATTTAAAGTAAGCTAGTAAGCTCCATGCAGAGATTTCAATTGTGTTGTGAAAACAATAAGTTTCGATAAAGAACAGTTACCTAAGAAGAGGTTTTTTTTTTTGTGTCACTTGGAATATCTGCATGAACAAGTAGACAATTAACACGGAGTAATCCCTCGTTATTTACAAATGGATGAAGTACAAAACAAAAAGGTTAATAAACAATTAATATCATATCGAAAGAATGAGATTTGTGATAGTTTAATATAACTCTTTAAAGCGTTATCTAAGTCATGGTTACACAAATACCTAAACTTCGTAAATGACTGTTTACATACTCTGGCTTTAATTATTTTAAAATAACGGCAACAAAAAGCAGTTGCTCGTATCAATTGAGACAGTGAGAAAAATCTATGTAGATAAGAGCATACATCGCTTTTGACAATAGTAACATTACAAGATATTTTCATTTTAGGTTTCATTTTTAAATCTGTTAAAGGAATATAAACTTGAGAATAATTAATGTCAATAACGTTGCATAAAAATTGAGAACCTCTCCACCATAGTTCTGTTTGCCGCAAGTCACATGGATAACATCTACGAGATGCTATATCCGCGGGATTGATTATAAAACTAACATGATGCCATTGATTAATACGCAGCTGTAACAAAACTATAATAGAGTCTATACTCGTACTAGTATATACGTCAGAGGACACATTAAACAAAACTTTAACAAGTTGAATCAATCTCGACAAAAGCATTGTACCACAGAGTTCAAGACGCGATATCTGTTTAAAAAAAGTGACATTACAAATTGCAATAACAAAGTGAGTTATAACATCTCCATCGTTTCTTGACACTTTGAGGTACACCACTCCAGCGTAGGCAGTATTAAAAGCTGCACTAAACCCATGCAGCTCCCGCATAATTGTATCGTACAAAACTTCAAGCCATATCGTGGGAACTGTATGTTTTCAGTGAGCTGAAAATTTTCAAAGTGAAGTATACATACATATTTTAGATAAGTGGAAAGATCAAAAGAATTCCTAATAGTGGACAATATATTTGCTTTTATAAAGTTATCGTGAGAATGGTGTAAATTCAAAATAAGATCAAAATTATACATTACAAAGTTCCATGTAAAGCAGCTTTTAATTGCTTTTCTTCTAACTTCCACTTTAATCTTCACAGAAGTTTGAGAGTCTTTGTTTTTTATGTAGTCAACATCATCGTTAGTAATTGATATCTATCGAATATCTGTGACCATACAAAATTTGTGTTTGTCTCCATCGAGTTATCAAATCTCTAATATCCTGTAGGAGAAGACTTCTAATCATATGTTCATCATTCAATGAATTTTCATTTGCAGGTGCAGCTCTTTCGCCGTATACTACTAGTAGCTTTGTTCTTAGACTCGTCGGCCTAAGAACCACGTGATAAGGTAAGTAATACGGTCTTCGTGTTTTTGTTTCAGGTACCATACTTATAAGTTTTGTGGGTAGATCGATCTTAAACGGTAAACGTACCATGTACCGTTCGTCTTCATTTTGTGTGTGAGTGTTTTTGAAGTGTTCTTTACATTTTATTTCTAAACCAGTCATCGGTTTTTTGTGTGGTAGATTCTCTTCTATCTCCCAGAATCTTCTGAGTGACTGGTCAGTTTCAACATTTGTTTGCATAACTACCATATTATTCTCGTATACTGACTCAGTTTGTGAGACTCGACCTGATATTAACCAACCAAGGTGCGAGTTGAGTGCAATAAGAGAATCATTCTTGTATAAGCCCTTCATAAGTATATTTGTGTTTTAATCGTGATAAAAAAAAAAAAAAAAAAAAAAAAAAAAAAAAAAAAAAAACCGATACTGTCTCACAGCTATAGATCGATTTACACGATGGCCTGAGGCAGTACCCATTCAAGACATAACGGCTGAAACGGTGGCAAAAGCCTTATTATCTTCTTGGATATCTCGGTTTGGCTGTCCCATAGAAATTGTTACAGACCGTGGACGGCAGTTCGAGTCAGCCCTGTTCGAAAATCTAGCAAAGCTCGCTGGTTTCGAACATAAAAGGACGACTGCCTACCATCCTGTCTGCAACGGCTTAGTTGAGAGGTTTCATCGCCAACTTAAGGCCGCAATTGTCTGCCATGCAGGAGACAGGTGGACAGAGTCCTTGCCGTGGGTCCTGTTAGGCATTAGAACCGCATATAAGGCAGACATCCAAGCCTCATCGGCTGAACTTGTATATGGGGAGCCCTTAAGACTTCCTGGTGAGTTCTTTGAACCAACCACAGGCGGTAGCACCGATTTATCCGATTTCTCTGCTAGACTCAGAGTCTTCGTTGATAAACTACGACCTGTACCAGCCTCACGCCATAGAAGACCAAAAGTATTTGTTTTTAAGGAACTTGAATCCTGTGACTACGTCTTTCTCCGCGAAGACGCGTCACGAGGAGCCCTTCAACCAGCTTACTCAGGTCCACACAAGGTTCTCACCAGAGGAGACAAGGTATTTAAAATTTTAAAAAACAATAGCGAAGTTACCGTTTCTATTGACAGACTGAAACCGGCTTTTATTTTGTCTATTCGCGATGAGAGTCCAGAGCCAGAGCCACAAGGTTATCAAACTCGTTCTGGTCGAAGAGTGAAATTTCCAGATTTTTATCGCCCTTGACGGTCTCTGGTGGGGGGTGGTGTAGGCATCTTTACACTGCCCACAACACATTGAATATCAATAACAACATAAAATAACAACAATAGATTAAATATACACAACTTTAAATATACATCTTATTTTACCCTAACTAATTTTAACTATATACACTTTATACCTATTTACACTACCTACTGACTATTTTATATAATATACATATTTACTTTAACTTTATTTAACATTATGACATACCAGCTTGTCGATGCAAATTTTTATCGTAATTAGTTAAAGGTGATGTCCCATCCCTAATTACCGTTAGCATTGATGTTGAAGGACGCATCGCTTGCGCAGAGGTCAAGTTAGTGGTAATTGATCTTTGACGCGGAGTGCATGTCGCTCAGCCCTAGCCCGCCGAATTACGCGCCGCTAATTACTAAGTGTTAATTTGTATGCTTCTTATCTATTCTTCCTGAACTGTACTTACTTCTTGTGCTACTCTTATATCTGTGACTGTGCTTTCTATAAACCTATCGCGCCTTCTAAACTTTCTGTGTACTTGTGTATATACTGTGCTACTCTGGACATTATAACTTTTAATCGTGAGTCTTTACGTTTTATTTACCACCTGTACATAGCTAGTAGGTTACCTAAAACCTACATTTGCATGCACGTCGGCACCAAGCAAAACATCAATAGACCCTGGCTTGTGAAAGTTTGGATCAGCCAGATCCAACTGCATAGATAAAGGCCAGGTATCTTGGGAAAATTCACGAGAAGGCAACAATGAAGTGAGTTTCTTTAGTACATAGGCATTAACCTTGAAGGTAAATGCTGGATTTTTTGTGGAGTGGACTGTAATTGTTACTACCTCTTTGGTAGTTACCACCAATGGGTTTGCTATTCCAGATATTTTGCCAGTAACTGGAGTGCGGTCAAGTTTTAATAACTGTGCGGCTGCTTCGGAGATAAAAGAACCTTGTGAACCCTGGTCGACTAAAGCTCTTAGCACGTAAGTACCACTGTTTCTTGAATCTACATTAATTACAGCCGTAGCTAGTATAACTAATTCATCTTTTGTTTCAGTTGTCAGGTTTACGCTTAAGTTGCAGGAAGACTCAGGAACAGAAATATTTCTTATAGAGGTATCTTTCTCCTTAATAGTTTCAATAGTCTTGTCGTCTTTAGAAGGTGTGAAGTGAAGTAAAGTATGATGTCGACGTCCACACTTCTTGCAGGCTGTACTCTGTCTACAATTAAAGACAGAGTGACCTTTTACAAGACAATTGAAGCATATACTATTTTTCTTGACAAACTCTTGACGATCAGATACCGGCAGTGTAGCAAAATCTTTGCAGTGGCAAATGTAATGGTCTCGTGAGCAGTAAGTACAAGTGCTTTCGACTTCAGTGGCAAAGCTTTTAATAGTTGTGAATTTTGTAGGTTGTTGAAGAGGTTTAATGTAATTTCTTTGTGGAGATTGTGACAAACTAACCATTTCCATAGCTCGGAATCTGTTTTCCAGGAAAGTATTTAGATCTTTATATGTGGGAATGCTAGTGGAATTGTCTTGTGATTGCTCCCAAAGTTTGTGAGATTCAATGTCTAACTTTGCGACTAGGAGGTGTACGACTATAGCATTCCGGGAATCAATCTTCAAGTTTGTTAGAGATGTGAGACATTGACTCGAAGTATCTAAAAGATCTTTTATTCCTTTTGCAGATTCTGTTGTAATAGGCTTTTGACTTAGGAATCGACTGAGGATGTTGTTGAGAATCATTCGCTTGTTTTCATATCTATCATTTAGTTTTTTCCAGGCATCATCATAGTTCGCTTCTGTTAGATAATAATTTTGAAGTAGTTGTTCAGCTTCTCCCGATAGACTTGATTTAAGGTAATGGTGTTTTTCAAATCAAATCGTTTATCATCATGAATCAAGGATCGAAATAAATCTCTAAAGCTCATCCACTGATTATAATCACCAGAAAACTGAGGTATAGATATGGGTGGAAGCTTTGGTCTTATTCTTGAACGTTCTAAATTAGTATCTGAGCTTAAAGCTACCTCTTGGTCTTGTTTTATTTCGTATAATTTGTCCATAAGCCAAGACTTTAATTCCAGATAAAATCCTTCAGTTTGTTCGTAAAGCTTTTGTAAATCAAAATTGAGCTTGTGTACTAAACTTTCAGATTCAATTGCTTCCGTAAGATCATCATAATTCTTACTGTAACTAATCCAATATTCTTGTAAGATCTCCACACGTGAATCTAAGAAGCCTCTTGTTCGTTTATCTATAGCACATTTCTTAGAATTCGTGAGTAATTTTTCAATTTTTGTAGAATTTTGAATCAACTGTGTGGCATATTGCTTAATTTTCTTATCCGCCATGTTGTTAAGAATCTTCTAGAAGCTAAGTCAAAATTCGTTAAAAAAATTCTAAGTCTTTTTTTATCGAAAATTTTCAAAGTCTTTTTTTATCGAAAATTTTCAGTCTTTTTTTATCGAAAATTTTCAAAGTGTTTTTTATTGAAAATTTTTTAAGTGTTTTTCTATCGAAAATTTTCTAACTGTTTTTACTCGCGAATCCCTTCGGCGTTTTTGCACTTTACTTACAGTTTATCCGGCTCGAAGGACCAAATGGATAATTGAAACACTCACACTATGTACACACTTTATTTTCACTAGTAAGAACACTCGAAATTTGACGTCAGTGAAACGTCGGCTATATAGACTTGTGGAGAATCTTAACATCGACTCACAATATTGCCACTAGCGCAATCTAGGTAACACAATATAAACATAGTAGAAAAGACACATAACAAAACATTAGTTTAGAATTGGCCGTCTTTATGCTAAAAGGAACCATTCGACAAATTTAGTTTTTTCTTTTTTTAATAATAACTAAAATTTGTCGAGGGGTTCCTCTGTTTTTATTTAAAAAAAAAATAACTAAATTTGTCGAGTGGTTCCTTTTAGCATAAAGACGGACTTAAACAACGATCTATGTGGCTGTGTGGTGACGGTCTGACGGAGTAAGAATACAATATGTCACCATCCCATCTTATCCCATAGGTGTCGTAAAAACGGACTAAGGGACTATCCGTGAATATTATCTTTACGAAATAAAAAGAAGAAAAACTTGAAATTAAACCCTATACCAATCCGTCTGGCCAGCGTGGTATTTAGTAGGCCAATTATCCCTCCGTCACGGGAGGAGGCCCGTCCCTGCAGTGGGACATTAATGGGGTGTTATGACGATCTCTGTGCCTTGGTGGTTATGGTCTGTTGGTGCTACGCAGACGTCTTACATTTGGTTCCCGTTCAATGTGAATCTTTGAGTGCATGAATAGGAATGTTGTAGGTGTATTTTTTTATGTATCATCATCATCATATCAGCCTATGGATGTCCACTGCTGGACATAGCCCTTCCCCAAACATCTTGTGCCTCCCTCGTCCATCGGTTTCCCGCCATCCTTACTAGGTCGTCGGTCTACCGTGTGAGGGGTTTTCCCTTTTTATGTACGGTAATTATTAATCTACAAAAACAATGATTTTAAAGACACGGTGATCACTTACCATCAGGTGACCTGCAGGCACGTTTGCCTCCCATTACAAAAAAAACACGTCAGACATAACTAAGATGACACTTTATATCCCAATTTTTGGACGGCCATACTATTCCACTCCTTCAGTGAAGGGTAACTAGGACTACAAATATTTTGCTGACGAGTTAGTACACTGTTTGTTTTAATATTTTCTGTTCTACGAGTGATATTATGTTTTTTCAAAAAATTATCGTACCATTACCATTAAAATAATATGAAATCGATAGTCGATTTAATAGTTTAAAAGTTCACGGTTTATACACGAAGATACTACGAATATGAACAGAGTTATTGAAATTATATATTTTTTTAAATATTCCTCACACAACTGGATGGCAGTCCCAAACTAAGCAGAGCTTGTACTATGGGTACTAGACAACGGATAAACATACTTAAATACTTTTTTTTTGTAAATACATAGGTACATATTATACATAGAAAATACCCAGACCAATGCAAACAATCATGTTCATGCACACAAAGATTGGAATTGAGCGGGAATCGAACCCGAGAGCTCTGCGTAGCAGTCATGTTAAATAACCACTACGCCAGGACGTCTTGTAATATTTAATTCGAGGATATTTCGTGGGATTTGAATCCACCTCGTAAACGGCAGTTGGGTACTCTACCGCTCTGCTGCAGTCCACCGGGACTATTAAACGTTGAATGTTTATCCTTATACACTCAACAGCCCACGGGGACATTAATCACCATAATAATTCTTATTATGTTCATAAGGACCACATTCTCGTTACTATATTCTTAGTTTATCGGCTTTTACCATGGGACTTGAGTGAGTGCTTAACCCTTTAACAGTGCCATAACGTGATCAAACCATGCTCCCGTCGCCACAGCAAAAAATATATTATTGATTAGATGTTATACAAAAAAAAATCTAAAGGAATGATTGAATTGTTTATTTCGTTTTTTGGTGCAGCGTATTTTTGTCACGTATGCCTATACGTGCCTATTGTTGGCGTACATGGTCACTTTTCATTTGTCATCTATAGATGACGGTCAAAAGGTTAAAACCAGCCAGTATAGAGGCAATTAGGCAGAAAAAAATAACTAAATTTAAAAAGTTTGATAAACTATGAAAACCTCAAATCCAAACTATTAACAGCACAATCATATCGCTGCATTTACAGCTTCATTTCGCTCTCGTAAATAATAACTTGCGAGAACTAACTTCGTAGTTTTATCCCAAGGGTATGAAAAGTAGTTAGATTGAACTACCCACCAAATATGATAGAACGTACTAACAATAAATATCAGAGTTGGTTGTCTGTGCATAACAAATAACTTTGTATAAGTGCTTATTTATATTGTATGGTTGTGCCTAACGTTATGTTAATTTTGTAAGGCTGTATGTATACACAGGTGCAAGTGTTAGTTGCAATATCGTATGCCTTACAAATTAAAAGATTGGATGATTGCCATGTTTGAGAAGGAGGCATTCGCTGATAATCATAACAGACCATTAATGTCCAATGTGACAACTCCCGCAGTAGGGTTCATGTTCATGTGTCGTGGGGACTTTGACATAGGTATAACGAAAAAATTCTTTAAAAAAACCATCCAGGGTCAGGGAAACATTTGTGAATGCACTTTGGCGGCTTTCGAAAAACTTTGGCGACTTTCGATGATTTGGCGTAGTAGAAATGGCTTTGCAAAAATGTCTTTCGATGATGAAGCCCCCCTTTGGCTGCGCTAACAAGGGAGACTAATTGCCGCATTAGAAGCGAGTCCCTACAAGCGACCATCTAACACTCTACCAAATACAGACATAAACTTTATAATATTTCTAGAGTTAACTTAAGTTCTTATTATGAATGTTTTGTCTTCCCCAGGACAAGCACTACCTGTGTATAATGGCCTCCGACTCTCCTGACCAGAACTTGACGCAGTACTTCAGCTTGTGCAACGACTTCATACATGCTGCGAGGCTGAGGGAAGGAAACGTTTTAATACATTGGTAAGTGCTTTTTTCTATCAATCTTAAGCAAGTTATACTATACGGAAAAGGTGACAATATTTGGAGGAGTGCGTTTGGTGACGGAGAAAGAATACAATATGTCACCACCCCGTCTCATCCCATGGGTGTCAAAACCGACTAAGGGACCAACCGTACATATTTGCTTAACGATGTAAATAGAAGGAAAACTTGAAATTAAACCCTATACCAATCCGTCTGGCCAGTGTGGTATTAGTAGGCCAAGTATCCCTCCATCACGGGAGGAGGCCCGTCCCTGCAGTGGCACATTAACAGGCTGTTATGATGATGTTAAGCAAATGTAATGTCATCTGGTAGCAAAACAACCAGGGCTTGAACTATAGGTACTAGCCAACTGATAAACATGCTTAAATATGTTAAATGTGTTATGGTTATGTTTGTTTTTGCTTGTTAAAATATGTATTTTGTACAAATACCAGCCTCACCAGCACCCAGATCAAATAACACACCGAATGCTTCGAACTAGCCTCGGCAAGTAGATGTATTGGACTCACAGAAGAAGTCTATCTACTAAATAAAACCCGTTAAGTTCCCCTTCCACTTAATTGTGGAGGCTACGAGGAGCAGGTGCATTAGGGTCGTAGCACATAATAACGAACATAACGTAAACGGATCGGCACCGCATCAACTCGAGCCGTTCAGTATTATTTGTATGAAACTCCTTACTGTAACGCACACTAATCGGAATCGTGACGTAATCGGAGTTTTGACGTTTGACACCGAGGAAAAAAGCGAGGCGGTGCCGATCTGTTTACGTTACGTTATATGTGCTACGACCCTAACCCGTTCCTTTGACCAGACAAACATTTAAACCCCGACCGAACTCAGGCTTAATCCTAATACATGACTGAAGGAAGAGTTTTTTATAAATCCGTAATGGATTACGGATTATCCAAATTCATATCTAATACTGAATGAATAAAATTATAGTTTTATTTTGTAGTGATTTTAAAATAATTACTTATTTATTCAAATATATCCTTTATTTATTGTATTATTTTCTGTGTATAATATATTATGTATGTATTTACAAAAAAAAAGTATTTAAGTATGTTTATCCGTTGTCTAGTGCCCATGGTTACAAGCTTTGCGTAGTTTGGGACTAGATGGCGTTGTGTGAATGTGTGAGGAATATAATATAAGTTTATTTTAGTAAGTGTACTTAATGAAAATACATCGATAAATAAATGTCCAGTCTTGTTTATCCTAACTCTTTTACACTACACAAGCTGTTCATATCACTATTAAATATTACAGAGTGTATCTACCCTAACAACGAGTTAATATTATATTCATAAACCACTAACAAACTGTTTACTTGCTCGGTATAACGAATAAGGACTAGCTGCTAAACTATTATTTACTTTATGAGGCACTTTCTATTCATTTACATTGGTTTTGTGCGTTATTAAACCTGCTAGAATATATCGCACCCTCAGTGGAAAAAAGGCATAAGACGAAAATGCTGATTTTTCAGTAGGGCGAAAAAACTGAATTTATGGGCTTCTTTACTTTATTTTCAAACGTAGAACAATTATTGTTATATCAAAAAAAAGGAAAAAATATCGTGTACTGCGTGTTGTATTTAAGTTAGTGCTAATGTTTATAGTTTATTAGTAATTGTAAAAATAAATTATTATGCTATTTTTCAGAATGTAAAAAAATAATGCATTTTGAGTATCAAAATTTATGACAGGCTTTGTCAGAAAATTAAAATATATTTAAAAAGTATGTTGTATTAAAGCAGTTATGAACTTGTAAGTATGAACATTTATGGTTGTATAAGTAAGATTACTGCATTATTTCCTTTATTAAAATTATGTTTGAAATGTATAAGCTGTACTTACCCCTTTTTTCAATTTAGGGAATTGATTAGAAACCAGAAGTAAACAATAGTAATTACTTACCTATTCCATTATATGTTATAGAAATGTTTGCTGCATATTAACACATATTACTTTGAGTTATTGCTTAGGACTATAGGGGAAAAAAGCAAATGCATTTTTAGCAATAGCAATATTTATTAATTTAGACAAAATACTAATTAGATTTTTGGATACAATTAAAGTTCGTACTATTAACAATGAAATTGCACAATAAAAATTCAGAAATGTGGAATATCGGTAAAGATTACTACCACTAATTATTTTTTTATATTTTTTTTAATAATCAGTAGATAATTTGTAAAGGCTTGTAACAATTAACAGAATAAGGTTTTTCTCGGCTCCATACAACAAAACATTACATTCTCTCAATAAAAATCTAAAGTAACAAA
This sequence comes from Schrankia costaestrigalis, assembly GCA_905475405.1. Lineage (NCBI taxonomy): Eukaryota > Metazoa > Arthropoda > Insecta > Lepidoptera > Erebidae > Schrankia > Schrankia costaestrigalis. Next base: position 12,833,419 of record FR997838.1, read on the forward strand.
CAAAAATTACAATTAACAAATTAAAATTAAAGACACTTTACATATTGCCGGTGATACAAGAGACTCCGACCTCGATATACAGCGATGAAATAGCCGAAGCCATGTACGAAGACATCGCTAAGGCACTACATGGCACTATCGAGGCTTACTACAACATTGTTTTGGGAGAATTCAATACCAAAGTGGAAGTACAAGAAAATGGCAAAAAGAAAATTGAATACTACGGTGTGCGGCGCCGAAACCACAGGGGGCAGATGCTGGTCAACTTCCTGGAGACGCAGGGGCTCTTCTTAATGAACTCCTTCTTTAAGGAGAAGCCACATAGAAAGGGGACATGGCAAAGCCCCAATACTGTGACGAGGAACGAGATAGACTTTATTATGACCGATAGAAGATACGTGTTCAGAGATGTTTCTGTGATAATTGTCTTTATTGCACCTACCAACTTACTTTTCTCTGCTTCACCCAAAGGTTAGCTGGAAGATAATTCCTTAAGGCATTAAGCTTACCATTGTAGATCAGTTTATTTTTGTCTATAAATTACAAATAACTAAATAAATTAAAACGTTTAATACTAATAATAATAATAATATAATAATAATAAATTCATTTATTCCTCTCAAAAGGTTTACATATATATTACAACAAACTAAATTTCTATCTTAAATATTAGTTTTAGAAACCTTATGAGAGCTGGAGTCCGTAATAGGTTACAAAGACCTGTGTGACGGATCTCCAGGCTCTCTCAGTGTATTGCAGATGAAAATAATTTAGTTGCTGTCGTGTCGTGAGTGCATTATTTTGAGATAATGAATAAACTGATATGATATAAAGAGGATGCAGGCTTGAGTGAGTTTGTGTGTGTGTGTATGTGTGTGTTTGAGTGTATGTGAATGTGTGTGTGTGTAAGTGCGTGGGTTTGTGAATGTGTGTGGGTGGGTGGATGAGTGGGTGTGTGTGTGTGTGTGAGTGAGTGTGCGTGGTTTTGATGATGTATGTAAAATGTATATTTTAACGTGTAACAATGATTTTTTCTGTTTGAGTATAATCCAGGGACATAAGCCAAATAGTAACTGTCTTTTTGCAATTGAAACTACTTAGCGAATGAATGCTTATTGCTTTATTTATCTTGTTATAAATGTAACCGCCAAGGAAAAAGAAACAACGCTGGGCAAGTCTAGTGTTTGTGGAGTTTACTTGACAAACCATATATTTTCGACGGGTGCTATTAGATTTATTCGGATCATATGTTGTTTGCACATGGGTAGTAAGAATTACTCTCAGAATAAATAACTTACGGACGGAGAGAACGTCACAGATCTTATAGAGCTCTATTGTGGGAAACTGGTAGGGCAATTTCCAGCCAACCTTAAGAAGTGCTCTTTGACCACGTTCTAATTTTAAGAGGTTGGTTTTTGCGGTGCCGCCCCATGCCACAATGCAGTACTGGATAAGAGATTGGCCTAATGTTAAATATACAAGCCTAAGTATATTCTTATCGGCAGAATGTCGTAGGTTTTTGAACACGAATATCAATTTTCTTAGCCGGGACGTAAGCAGATCTACATGCTCTTGGAAGTTGAGTCGGTCGTCAATCTGTATTCCTAGGTATTTGGTAGAATTTTTACTGGTAAGAATTGGACAGTTACAAAGTGAGGTCGAGAAAACGCCACAGCAGTGAGCAATTAGAGGGGGAGTGGATGAAGGAGGTTTACCTGCCGAAGTGAGTGAGAAATGCATGTAGAACGTTTTATCTGCGTTCAGGGTGAGTAAGTTTTTTGCTAGCCAATCCGTAACCAAGTTCAGTCCGGCCTGAGCACATGCAAGGGCGGATTTCCAAGACGTGTCACGGAATATCAAGGCAGTATCATCAGCGTAGGTGAAAATAGAACAGTTGTTAATCTTTAATCGACATAAATCATCAATATAGATGAGGAAAAGAGTAGGACCGAGGATACTGCCCTGAGGCACCCCGTAAGACACGGGAAGTTCGCTACTCAGCCATTCACCAATCTTTACACATTGTCGCCTATCTTTTAGATAGCTAGAGAGTAAGGAAAGTTGAATATTTCTTATACCCAACCTTTCAAGTTTTTCCAACAACAGTGGAATAGAGACCGTGTCGAACGCTTTTGCGAGGTCTAAAAATATGCCTACAACTTTATTTTTCCTATCCAGATTTGAAATAATTTCGGTGGTCAGATCAAGCACTGCATTTTCAGTTGAGATGCCTGCGCGGAAACCATATTGGGATGTTGAGAGTAAACTATTTTGTTCTAGATATTTTACAAGTCTCTTATTTATGAGCCTTTCAAGTAGCTTTGAAAGTGTAGGCAGAATAGCAATTGGTCTGTAATTGTTCACACGGTCTCTATCCCCGCTCTTGTAAATGGGATGCACAATAGCTAATTTATATGCATCCGGGAAAACTCCTGAGCTTAAGGCCATGTTACAAATGTGTGTAATTGGATGAACTAATAGATGTTTAAATCTTTTTATAAATGTACCAGAAATATTATCAGATCCTATGGCACAGTCGCTTTTGAGACCCATTATCAGATGTTCTATTTCTGTCTCATCGGTTTGCAGCATGACAAAAGTGTTGGGGTGTGAATAGTATTTTGTTGCGTTAGCGGTTGGTATTATTTTTTCGGCTAAGGAACGACCCACGTCAGCAAAATAAGAGTTAATTAAGTCTATTGACTGTTTTGGTTCAGAAAGCGAGATAAGTTCAGTAGGCTGTGTTTTACTTTTGCTTGTGTATGTTATAGTTTTAATGACTTTCCATAGTTTCTTGCTATCATTTTTTGCAGTATTTAATTGATTGGAGTCAAAATTATTTTTAGCTTTTTTAAAAATCATTGAACAATAGTTCCTATATCTTTTGTATGCTGTTAATAAGATAATATTATTTGGATTGGATTTTAATTTAAGATGAAGTCTGTCTCGGTTTCGTGCGCATTTTAGGAGGCCAGTTGTCATCCAGGGTTTATGTATGCGTTTTCGGTTTGGTACTTGTTTTAGGACTTTATTAGAATTTAGTGTTAGGTTTATGGCGTTAATAAAATGATTTGTTGCTATATTCACATCACAAGAGTTGTATAATGGGGAGAAATCTATTTTTGTAAGGTCAGATTCAATTTTGTCATAGTTATAAATTACAATGGATTTAGTTTTAGAGAAGGTGTCACTATACTTTTTTGTAGATAAGAAGAAAAGGACTGTGTCATGATCAGTGACTGAGGTGTGAGCCACATAACAAAAAGCTTGGTTTTTACATTTTAGGAACAAGTGGTCAAGGCATGAGCGATTTTGTCGTGTTGGTATTATGTGAGCTGGAAGCATCCCGTGAAATGCCAGCATAGTGAGGTACTCAGTTGATCGTGAGTCCGTAGTGTTATTCGTGATGTCGATATTAATGTCTCCAGTGAGTATAATATTTTTATAAGTTGAGAATGATTTTAATAGTTGGTTTAAAGACTCAAGAAATGCAGAAACGTTCCTATTTGCCGGGGAGCGGTAGATAGCAATCACGACCGTATCTATATTCCATATTAATGACACACAGTTAGCATCTTGAAGTGTAACTGCTGTCACTGTTACCCGATGATGAGCTCGATGGTATACTACTACTCCCTCATTTTGAGTGTTATGGTTACGTGTAGCGGTAGCAATGTAACCTTCTATCGTTGGTATAGGTGGTGATTTTAGCAGCCAGCATTCTGTTAAAATTATAAGGAGTATATACTAGGAGTGATCAACGACTTGTTCGAAGCAGACTAATCTACTCTTAGACGAATGGGAGATACCTTAACCGGAAGGTCCGGGAACTGGTGCGACGTGACCTCAGATATTCCAACACCCCCGCCGTTGCGACTGCGATCGAACAGAATAGAGGCATCAAAGTATTCGCGCGCAAGCTTGGTAGAACCCATCTAATGAAACTCAATACTGCGGACCGCAGAACTGTGACCTCCGAGTTCGAGATATTCGAGGAAATAGAGCGTTTCTAGAAATACCTGCACGCATCACGGATGACATAGGACCTAAGAAAGATGACCACATAGCCCCGCCTCGCTCACACGGACGACATCCCCGATATCAACCGGGGCGAGGTTAGAGTTGCTCTCGAGCAACTAAAGAACAATAAGTGTCCAGGGCATGACGGAATCACCACAGAGCTATTAAAACTAGCGGAACACAACATAATCAAAAAGAGCTAAAAACACTTGTGAGGTATTTTTAGCTCCGTCATCCACCAGGGCCTAACGCCTCAGACGGGAGTGCCGTTACCCTGTTCTTCAAAAAAGGTGACAAATTCTCGCTGAAGAACTATAGGCCCATATCACTCCTGAGCCACATCTATCTTGTTCGGCAGATTGTACAGAATACTGAAGAGTACAATCAGCCGCTGTGCATAGCATTCGTGGATTACGTAAAAACCTACGACTCAATTGAAACCTGGGTGGTTTTGGATACTCTGCAATGATGTGGCATCGATTGGCATACATCAATGTGTGTAGATCTTTATATGAAACTGCCACTATAACTGTCCAGCTCCAGGACAAAACTACCCCACTTAGTGAGTTGCGTCACGTCAAGGGTTCAGGTAAAGGGATGTAATTTCTCCAAAACTTTTCACCAACGCGCTCGAAGACGTCTTTAAGACATTGTAGTGGACTAGACGGGGCATCAACATTAACGGCAAGTATGAGTACATCTCACACCTTCGGATTACTGACGACATCGTCATCGTGGCAGAGTCACTGGAACAGCTTGACGGGAAGCCACAAAGCCGAGCCTGGATGCCTGCCTGCCTGATTGGAGCCTGTTGATGGGTTGAACTCGGTATAAATCTAAGCAAAACAAAGATCATGTTACACAATCATGTCACACCGAGGTCGATCTAATGTCGAACGATTGATGCTCGAAGTTGTTCAAGAGTATGTTTACAAGTTGTTCAATTTGGTAGAAACAACTTCAAGAAAGAAATCGATTGCAGGATCCAGTTGGACAGGATTCAGCAAGCTACGTCGGGCCTTTACCGCAATGCCTGAAGACCAAAGTCTTCAACCAATGCGTCCTACCAGTAATGAAGTATGGTGCCGAGACTTGGACACTTGCGAGTAGGACTAGTTCATAAGCTTAAAATCGCGCAGCGAGCTATGGAGCGGGCTATGCTCGGCGTCTCCTTAAAGGATAAAGTTCGGAACGAGGTTATCCGACAAAGAACCATAGTTACCGACACAACTCGTAGAATTAGCAACCTGAAGTGGCAATGGGCTGATCGTATCTGTCGAAGGACCGATGGTCCTCAGAACAAAGGTATCCTAGAGTGGAGACCGCGACTCGGAAAACGTAGTGTAGGACTCCCCCCAGCTAGGTGGACCGACGACCTAAGATAGGTCTCTGGGTCAGACTGGATGCGAAAGATGCAGGACAGTGTTCTGTGGCGCGGGTTTGGAGAGGCCTATGTCCATCACTGAACTGCGATAGGCTTATTGATTGATTACTCAATGCCAGTACGTTTTGTTTTAAAATAATCAACGAAAAAAAAAATACTAATAAATTATCGCATCGACATATTCACACTTATGTCCCCTCTGCCTACTCACGCGCCGCTGTATCAAATCTTACGTCTCGGTGCAATGAAAATATTCTATTGGAAGAAAAAAGTAATCATTCTTATTTTACAGCCTCGCTGCAGTATTGTAGTCTTATGTTTTTGCGTAAAGAAAAGTTTTTAGTGGAAGAAAGCAGTAATCGTGTATACAAAACTAACGATGTAAAAAAACCAAACGCATTTAAATCATAATATTTGTTACTATTTATTTTCTACATTTAAATAAAGGGATAAATTTAATATAAAGTAATACGCCATATTTCTCAATTTATTCTTTGCGTAATATCACATAATCTAATAATCCTTTAGAAAAAATGTGATGGAATAAAAATTCTCAAAACTAATTTCTTGTATAAATTCGTCAAATTTAACAAGAAAAATATGAAAATTTAGCATACGTATCTTTAGACGTACTTTCCGAATATGATAAAATCGATGATTCAACGTAAAATCACTTATGCCTATTTTCCACTGGGGGTACGATATTTTCCTTCAGGACGACTTCGTCCACTTTCCTAAACTCGTCTACTTCTTAAGTTGACCACTTTCCTAACTCGTCCACTTCCTAAGTTGACCATATTGTTAACTCGTCCACTTCCTAAGTTGACCATATTGTTAACTCGTCCACTTCCTAAGTTGACCATACTGTTAACTTGTCGACTTCCTAAGTTGACTACTTTCTTAACTCGTCGACTTCCATATAGAATAGCCCATCACCCACCCGTTTTGATTTGTGGTAAGTACTACATATGGATAGCAGATAAAACCTTCATGGTCAACTAAAACTGGCGAATTGGCGTGCAAGAGGTTGTGGATTCGATCCCCACGCAGGACAAAAATTTGTGAGATCCACAAATTAATGTCCTGGTCTGGGTGTTCTTTGTGTCCGTTAATTGATGTTTGTAAAAGTTCCCCGCGACACAGGGCATGATCCCTAGTGCGGGAGTTGTCTTTTTAAAAAAAAAACAAACAAATAAAAAAAAAAAAAAAACAACTATCAAAATTCTATGACGTCACGACTCATCTGTCAAAATTCTATGACGTCACTGTTCACGTGACTCAGCTTTCCCGCCAAAATTCTATGAAATCAAAATATAATATGATTGAAGTATGTAAAAATTTAAGGTTTTCGGAATTTTCCCATTACATGTACTAAAAGACCTTGCTTCATGCCAAATTTCAAGTTTGTTGGTAGACTGGAAGTACCCTGTAGGTTTTTGCCCTTACCCCTCTAAAATTTGCGACAAAAACGGCTGTATCTCTTGATTGCGTTAGATTAGCAGTTTGATTTTTTTACTGCACTAAGAGGCAACAAGCTTTAAGCCGAACGTCCACCGCCGGCTTAACTAAGTTGGTTTAGCTTAGCTCGCATAGTTGAGCCAGTTTTTCATACAATTGCGTCCACCGCAAACTATGCCACATGTATGAAAAACTGGCTCAACTTTGCGAGCTAAGCTAAACCAACTTAGCTTAGCCGGCGATGGACGTTCGGCTTTAGTATTTGGTGAAAATTTCACCTCCACGCGTTCCTGAGATAAATGGTCTTGACAGACAGACATCGGACGACAAAGTGATCCAATAAGGGTTCCGTTTTTCCAAAATCGGTACGGAACCCTAAAAATGAGCGTGGCTTCTGGTGTGTTCTGTATTCTGAGCAGCATGGTATGCTGTAAAACAGTGGACAAGTTAGGAATATGGATGAGTTAGGAAATGGACAAGTTAGGAATATGGCCGAGTTAGGAAATGGTCAAGTTAGGAATATGGCCTAGTTAGGAAATGGACAAGTTATGAATATGGCCTAGTTAGGAAATGGACAAGTTAGGAATCGTAGGTGGACGAGTTAGGAAAGTGGTCAACTTAAGAAGTAGACGAGTTTAGGAAAGTGGACGAAGTCGTCCTGAAGGTATATTTTTTATGCAGTGTATTTATTAACAGCCCAATAACAATGAGTACATCTAATCCAAGGTTCTCCCTAATTTAACCTAACCGAATGATGGTTTTTGGACTAAATGATTATTGTCTAGTAAAACATTAGTTCAAATAAAATTAGTGCATTTAAAACTTCGGTGAAATGACATTGTTTGAAAGAAATAAATATGCTTAGTGAAATTCTACTAATTAATAATACTAATAAATAAAATTAGGCAGTTATTTTTGACAAAACGTTACACCAAACAAGGGAGAACCGGTCGAATGACCACTTGACCGAATGTTCAGTTGACCGAATGTCCGGTTGACCCGAATGATCAGTTGGTTGAATGAACACTTGACCGAATGTTCAGTTGGTCAAATGACCACTTGACCGAATGTCCAGTTGAACGAATGCACAGTTGACCGATTATCCATTTAACCGAATGTTCAGTTGACCGAATATCCATTTGGCCGAATGTTCAGTTGACCGAATACCCATTTGGCCGAATGTTTAGTTGATCGAATGTTCAGTTGACCAAATATTCATTTGGCCGAATGTTCAGTTGACCGAATGTTCATTTAACCGAATGTCCAGTTCTGTTGTACTGTTTGCCGAATGTTTACCAAAGTAACAATTTAATCTAGATTTACAAAATTACAAAAGACTGGAGACTAAACACGTCTCACAATATTTTAGGAAAAATTAAAAAAGGAAAAAAGTAAGTATTCGTTTGCGGTCTAATTCTCACTGAATATTTTCCCGATAAAATCACTGTCGCAGATGGTACCCGTTTCCTTGAAGGTAAGAAATGAGTTATCAATTTCCGTCCGATGATAACACCTGCCACTCACATTTTGTTTGTATTGTAAATGGGTTGTACCTTTGTGGTGTACTGGTTATTGAAGATAATTTAACTGTTACGTATAGGTCTCGTGTTTGATCTTAGCTGAATTCAAATTCAAATGTTTTGGTGTGATAAATTAATGATTGCATTGGTCTGACTGTTTTCTTTGTCATATGCAAGGAAAACAGCAAGACCACAAAAAGTTAGTAGTTTAGTTTACTTAGTTTGGGACTAGATGGCGTTATGTGAAAGTGTGAGGAATATTTTTTATATTTTATATTGTGTCACTACCCCTTACCATTTCGTAAGTGTCGTAAAAGCTGACAAAGCAAAAATAATACTTATGACATCTTTGCCAATGAAGGCCTGACCCATTTGAAGAAGCTAGTTTCTGCAATGGGACGTCAAGGACGGGTAAAAATAGTTTAGGTACTAAATTTTTTACTTGAACTCGTACTGACGAAGAAACTACAAACTATTTGGTGAGTTTTATAATAAAATGCAAGACTTTAACAAATATGCTTAATAAACAACAATAAGAAGAATAAGTACAGCAAAGTTTGTACAAGTACCGAAGTTTGAAAGAAAGAAGAATGGGCGAAACGTCCCCACCCTTGTAACACTTTCATCTATACATCAAATGAAAGCCCTTGAAAAGTTAAGCATTTTATTGTATGACAGCAAGTCTGTAAGTCATGGGATAACAGAGTTATTAAGGAGAAGAGAATAAAAATAATAAACGATAATATTACATACTTTAAGCTAATGTTTACTATATAAGCACGATAGAGTCAAAGGCTATCTTAAAAGTAGAGTGACCATACATCTAGAACATCCTACATCATTCAGAAAACCATAAATTTCAATTTCAAATAAAAAACATACAGCTTTTATAAATATAAAAAGTCGTACGTCATATCAGCCAATTGATGTCCACTACTGAACATAGGCCTCCTCCAAACATGGCGAGGGTGGCACCCTCATCCATCGGTTTCCCGCCGTCCTAACTAGGTCGTGGTGGGGGGTCTCTTCACCCTGCGCTTTCTGATAGGCGGTCGCCATTCCAGAACCTTTCAACCCCAACGGGTGTCGGTTCTCCGTGCTATGTCCCATGCCCACCGCCACTTTAACCGGGCAATTCTGAGGGTTCTCTATTTTATCTCATATTTTTTTTATCCATAATCTAAGGTGTCATAACATTTTGTGTCCGAATCATCTTGTGTCCGAATGGTAGCTAGCCCTAAATTCATGTCTTATAATATCACTTGTCCGAAAATCTAAATCCCTAAACATAACATGACCCAATTTTTTTTGCTATAAGCATCACAATCTATAATATTAAAAAAACATAAATACTATATTCTAGTTTTACATAAAAAAAATGTTTCTGGCGCGTTGTGGTCACCATCCAACTGTTTCTGACTTTTGCCCTAATATTTTATTTTAGGACATGTGACTTTATAGCAAGAAAAAATAGAATATGTAATAATTATAGTACCCCATTTTATGACACACAAGTATTATAGGTAAAGACGATTAGGTAATATACGATTTCGTATACGCGAACATTATGGAAAGTGATGATTATAGTAAACTTGTTTGGGATTGTGATTTTCGGACGATCGATGTTCGGAAAAGAAAGGGACTACCAATTCTGAGCGCTGTGTTCGTATGCATAGTTGAGTATATTAGAAAGACTAGTTGGGTATAAAGACCTGACGCGGCACCTACCAATGTAATGCTTCGCTGAGACTCTCAAAACGGTTCTGAATAAGAGTTGGAAGTTCTCGGGGATGAAGACTGGTGTAGGTCGGAGCGTATACTTCATCCGCCGACTTCTTTCCAGCCTAGGATATTTAATTTGCCTCTCACCATCCGGTGATCGCTTCCTGTTTTCACCGAATTGATCACTGAGACATCATTAAATATATGGCGTTTTGTCGACATGATGAAGTCAATCTCATTTTTAGTGACACCATCAGGACTAATCCAAGTCCACTTGCGGCAGTAACGCTTCTAGAAGAAGGAGTTCATCATAAAAAGTCCCTCCTTCTCTATGAAGTGCGCAAGCATTTGGCCCCGTGGATTTCTTTGTCCATATCTAAAGAACCTCACTCTCCACTCATTTCCACTTCTAAAGCCCAACTTCGCAGAGGCTTCTAGGGCACTCTCGATCTTCACCACGTTGTTCACTAGAGACTTGTGGATGTAAAAACCCGACACCTCCGTAGGACTGTTGGTCGCCCTCCCGGAAATAGAGCAGGTTACCAGACTTAATTTATCATAGTTATCGAGTCCTCACCTGGGCCTGTCTTCGGACTTCAAATAAGCCGACAATGTCCCACCGTAACCTTCTCAATTCTTCCTCCAGTTCTACGACCTTCTCGTCGGTCCGCAGTGTGCGCGCGTTGTATGTTGCCAGGGCCAAAGCTAGGTTCTGTTGGTAGCCTGACCTCCCCCGGAGATTCTTCGCACCCCCTACTCCGCCATTACCATGGCCGCTACCTTGACCAGGAATAGCGGAGCGACCGGGGACTGGCGGCCGTTTATATGGGTGTGTTGTCATTTTCATTTTAGAGGGTATTTGAGGGTATTTAGCCTACTTTACTACGCTGGCCAGACAGGTTGGTAAAGAGTTTATTTCGAGTTTTCCTTCTCTAGCAGTGATAACATCTCTAAGGATTCCCTTAGTTGGCTTTTACGACGCCCGAGAGACGAAAGGAGATGGTGACATCATGTATTCTTAGTCCGTCACCATATGGACATTAAACTTCTAGCCCCTAAAAAGGCACCCGGCTCTAAAAGAATAACAAATATACTTAGTCATCAATTTATTCCCCGAACGTCTCTTGATCCTTAACATGCATCTTCAATGTCGCAATATCAAATTGTGTCTTCCCACAACAGTGGAAAAACGCCGTGGTTATCGGAATACCGAAACCCGACAAAAGAAGTCCGAACCGGCTGGCCTGAGGAACATAAATTCTGTCGTTTACTATTTCTGCAATGGTTGCTGGATAAAGAACATTTCATAGATGGTTCTCTAAATGTTTAGTTTAGCAAGGCTAGCTATCCGAAAGTCAGGAAAATGGTGTGGATGATTTTCTGGATGATGTAGGATGATCTAGATTTATGGTCCGTCTACTAGTAAGATAGCCTTTGACTTCAATACTCAATATCTTTATTGCACTCCATATGTTACAAATAGGTGTTATGTTTAATATCACAGATACAATATGGACCCTATTGGGTATGGCACTTTAGAAGAGAGGAGGATGCTAGATATTAATAATATTATTATATCAAATTAGCAAACTTAGTTGTAAATATGTATTTATTATATAAAAATTTGTGTAATGTTTATTTCAATAAGTGGATATTGTCTTTATATTCTAGGTATTCTTTTATACTATAATAAGTTATGTTTATTAGTATTTGTTTTGACTTTATAATTTGTTTTAAATATATTATCCTATTTAAGTATTATGTTTAAGCATACAACTGTATTAAATATGTAATTATTAAAATTTGTCAGCTGTTGTATTAATTATGTAATTAATACATGGTAATATGTGTAATGTTAATTTTTATATATGTATATTATTTTTATTTTAGGTCTTCATCGTCTAGGTATTCTTTTATACTATAATAAGTTTTGTTTATTAATATTTGTTTTAATTTATTTATAAATTTTGTATAATTTGGTTCATTGATAAGGGATTCTGGGAGTTTATTATATATTTTTATTGCCATTGTATATGGGCTTTTAGAGTGAAGGGTTAAGTTAGAAGTAGGTAGCATTAGGCGTTCTTTGTGTCTTAGTGATCTGCTTGTATGTCTGTCTCCACGTTTAGTAAACAGGGTTGGATTGTTTCTCACAAATTTGGATAGTTCCAGAATGTAGATGCATGGTAAGGTAAGTATTTTGTGTTTCTTAAAGTAGGGTTGGCAACTATCTTCTTGATCTATGTTAGTTAGGATACAAATTAGTTTCTTTTGAAGAATAAAAAGGGAGGGTGAGTCAGTACTATTACCCCACATGATAATTCCATAGCTGAACCAGGAATATGCATAGGCATAATAAGTACTTAATGCTGTTTGGAAGTCAGTAGTGTTTTTTATTTCCCTGAAAGCATAGGCAAAGCTAGATATTTTTGAGCGGACCTTTTTTACGTGAGCCTTCCAGTTTAAATTTGTATCTATTGTTATTCCTTCGTTCTTCATCGTGCTTATAATAGTAAATATTAACATAAAGTATGTAGTATTATCGTTTATTATTTTTATTCTCTTATCCTCAATAACTCTGTTCTCCCATGACTGACAGATTAGTTTCATACAATAAAATGCTTAACTTTTCAAGTACTTTCATTTGATGTATAACTATAAGTGTTACAAGGGTGGGGACGGCTTCCATACAAAAATGCCTATTCTTCTTTGTAAAGTAGTACAGACGCTTTAAGTTAAAAGCTAGAATAAAGAAGAAAAATAGGCCAAAGTCTATAAAATTAGGAAGATTTATTAGTAAATAGGTACAAACTAAGATACTAACATACAAAATAAATTAGTATTAGGTAACTAGATTAGGAAACAAATTAACGAGATTCTCTTACTAACTTAGATTAGGAATATACTTCACGAAAAACATTTCAACAGAAAGTATTAAATAAACAGCTTTTTTACTTTTATATTTATCTTACTTCTCACAAAACTGGTCCAATATATAGTCGCTATAGGAATCAAATCATGTTTACAAAAACATTGACATGGTCTGGTAAAAAAAAAATTATATCAAGAAGGCCTTTTAGCTTCCTTTATATTTTTTTATTTTATTTTTTATTTTATTTATTTATTAGATTCACCAACAGCTGTTACAATAATACTTACATAGCATAAAACATTTTCAATACACAAACATAATTGCACTACTAATTATAGGTGAATACAACATGCAATAGGTAAGTATAATCATCATATTTAAAAACAAATCGAAATCAATAATAAGAATAATAAAATCACAATTAGCTTGAGAATTAAATATACAATAAAATATAAAAAAATATATATATATATAATATAAAAACCATAACCAAAATTTACGTCAAAAGCGACTTCGCAATCAGCAACAATCAAACTCCAAAATGAGACTATAAATTACATTAAACAATCAAAATATACATATTTAGAATTAAATTAAATTTTTTTATTTATTTATTTTATTAAACAAACAAACAAAAACTCATTAAAAAATGAAATAAAATTAAATTAAAATCAACATAACATCAAATCAAAATTGAGTAGGAATATTATTAAAATAGACTTAGAAACTAAAACTAACAATTAAAATCAGAATTAACATAAAATCAGAATAATCTACAAAAAATAAATCGCAATTAAAAACAATATAATGAACAAAATCAATATTAAGTAAATATAAATCATCATAAAGTTAAGTAAAGTAATATCATGCGGTGTTCGCCTATAAGTAGTTATTACACTTACAATGTTAAACGTAGCTAATTAAGGAAGAACTGTTTTAGTGTAAATAGCTGTTGGTGAACCTAATAATAAATAAATAAATAAATAAAATAAAACAAAAAAATGCAAAACAAAAAAAATATTTATAATAATTTATTAGGTTGGATATTAACTTAATTAATTGTCTATCTTTGCAATAATAGATTTGCGAAAATTATTTAAGGACATTGAGAACAAGTCAACTGTACTCGTGCAATATTTATTTACCTCTCTACATAGCCTAGGAATCGGTGAATTATAACCCAAAACCGTAGCCCGAAATGGAGGGACCATGAGTGCTACAGGTGAACGGGGCATTCTGGTGGGAACCTTAAATCTCAGTCTGCTTAAGAGTTCCGGACAGTCTATTTCATTGTGAAGTAGTTTGAACATGAAATTTAGGTCGAGAAATATTCTTCTCTTCTGTAGTGAGTGCAAATGAAAGAACGCAAGTCTCTCACGGTATGCTTTATAAGTTTTAGCTATTCCTGCCGAAAAAGCCAAATGCCACATAAAACGTTTTTGAACCCTTTCTAATCTCAAGATGTGCGTACTGTAATGAGGTCGCCATACAGCAGGACAGTACTCAAGAATACTTCGGACTAGGGTATTATACAGAACAATTTTTGTGCGTGGGTTGTGAAATATTTTGCTGTTTCTTATAACAAACCCTAACATTTTCGATGACTTCTTTACTATCTCGTCTACATGATCCTGAAATGTCAATTTACTGTCAAAAACTATACCTAAGTCTCTTATCTTGTCCACCTCTCTTATCGTGCTGTTACCAATGCAATACTCAGACTTAGTATAATTAAGTTTACGGGTGAATTTTATGTGGAAGCATTTCTTAAGATTGAGATCCATTTGACTGTTCTGACACCATTTAAACAGGCAATCCAAATCCCTCTGCAAGAGATCGACATCATGATCATCGTTTATGATGCGTGAAATCTTTAAGTCATCAGCAAATATGTAAGGATTAGAATATAGAAGGCAACTTGGTAGATCATTAATAAAAATGTCAAAGAGAATAGGTCCCAAGTGCGATCCCTGAGGAACACCAGAAGAAACAGAGAATAATCCAGACCTAAACCCATTAACCACAACAAAAAAGTTTCGATCAGTCAAATAAGACTGCAACCAATTAAGAAAACTGCCTGAGAAACCGTACACAGACAGCTTTGCAACAAGTATAGAGTGCGAAACTTTGTCGAAAGCTTTACTGAAGTCTGTATATACTACGTCTACCTGCTTACGACGATCAATTGCTTCTGCTAAATCCTCCACGTAGGTTAGTAAATTTGTGGTAGTAGACCTGGACCGCACGAAACCATGTTGGTACTTAGATAAGAAGGGAGCGAAGTATCTTTGTATGTAAGGGCAAATAATCGACTCAAATACCTTAGCCATTGTAGATATAATTGAGATCGGGCGATAGTTTGTTACTTCATCTCTGCTGCCAGATTTGTGAATTGGCACTACTTGAGCAAATTTCCACTCACTTGGGAAGACACCTGTTTTGATAGAAGCTTTAAATATGAGATGTAGTGGCTTCGACAGCTCGGATGCAGTGTTTTTTAAAAATATGGGTGGTATGCCATCAGGTCCCGCACCCTTAGATACGTCTAACTCCTTTAACTTCTTCCTAATAATGAACAGGTCTATATCTAAAGTCCCAAAGAAATAACCACTCCCCTCAATCCCCCCCAAGTAATTTGACATTTTATAACTATCTTTGTCTTTAGAATTTTGGTACACCTGAGAAAAATGATGTCCAAACAAATTGCACACCCCTTCACCATCCAGTGCAATAGTAGATCCATCGGTCATGGATTTTGGAAAGAGACTTGATTCTTTTCTCTTAGCCTTAACAAATGACCAAAAGTATTTAGGATTAGTAGACAATTTGCTTTCAACACTGGCAACATATTTATTGTAGCATTCTTCCGTAATCTTTGAGCATCTTTTACTTAAAAGCTTGAACTCTATTTTGTCCATTGGATTACGATACTTCTTAAGTCTAAGGTGTACGTTAGATTTCTCCTTAAGCATGTCAATGAGTGGTTTAGTAAACCATGGGGGATACTTGCGTCTTACAACTTTAACTGTTGGTACATTGTTATTTATTATTTCCTTTAATTTAATGTAAAATTCAGTTACCATAGAATTCACATCAGCACACCGTGAGAAGACCCCATTCCAATCAATTAAAGACAACTCTATATTAATAGTATCGTAATCTGCCCTATGATAGTTTAGCCTACGATTACCATGGTTAATATCAAGCTCTGCAACGTTAGAGAAGGACACTTCAAATTCTAGGGGAGGGTGTAAAATATCAACTTTTGACAGCTCGTCGCTAGCAGTGGTAACGGTGCAGTGAGGTAGGTTTGATAATACAAGATCAAGTATTTTTTGGTTACTATTAAGGACATAATTGAATTGTTTTAAGTTAGCTACATGGATAAAATCAATCAAAGTATGACCCAATTTCGAACTAGGGCTTGCATGAGGTTGATGCCATTCAATATTGCTAAGATTAAAGTCACCCAAAATGGCAACATTACCATCATAGGAGTCAAGTACAGAGTCACAACTCTGTATGTAATGTTCCAATATTGAACAATGAACGGGGGGAGGGATGTAAACAGCACAAATAGCTATGCGTTTTTATTTCGTGTTTGGAACACTTATTTCGACCCAAATATCTTCACAGTTACTCTCCCATTCCTTTATACGCTTACTACATATATGTTTTGAGACAGCAATTAAGACGCCGCCACCATCTTTGTTGCTGTGATAACCCGAAGTGTCTCTGTCGCGTCTATATACTACATATCGATTATCAAATAGCTCTGTGCTTAAGACTGTAGAGTTAAGCCAAGTTTCTGTGAGAACAACGATGTCATAGTCACAAATAGCCAACTGCCGGTAAAATAGATGCGTTTTGGTGCGCAGCCCACGAGTATTCTGGTAATACATTTTTATGACCCTGAATTTTTCTATATTTATCACAAGGGCTTGCTTAATATTAATAACTTATTACTAAGAATGACAAGATTATTTTAAATTTTCTAAGACACTCATGTCTCTTACAACTATATACTTTTCTCCTTCGTTTTTACGAACAAAAATGTGACCATTACGGACCCATACAAATTTGTAGCCCTTCTTCTTTGCAGTCTGTCTGGCAGCAGCGTGTAGAGCCTTGTTCACAGGTGAAAGGTGTTCCATGACATAAATTGGTAGCTTGGCGCCACCGCAACCCGTGTGCGTAGTATTTAGCTTATTAGTAGTGTTTGCTCTGTTATAGTTTATTGTTGCTGCCAAGAAAAGGTCCCGTTTGTTTGAGCTGTTAAACTCTACTATAATTGACCGTGGTCGTGAATTCTCAGGATTTAGTTTAGCAGTCCTCGTTACACGCATAATGTTTTCATCTTTCACCTCGCACGCAATAGCTTTGCCCAGTTGTTGCACTACAGAAATCAGATTTTCCGATTTTCTTTCTGGTACGCATTGGATTTCAATGTTTCTACATCTAGCGTTTTGTTCCAAATTATTGAGACGTAACTTTAGGTCAGTAATGGTATTTGACAATCCAGCGTTCTCCTCTTGTAACCTTTTCAGCTGAACCTGATTAATTTTATGATCCTTTATTACATCATCAAATTGGTCGTTAACAAACTGCACTGACTGCTTTAAACATTGAATCTCGTCTTTCACCTGTTTGAGTTCAGTGTCTAAAATTGCCCTCATTTTCGTGGTAAATTGATTGACGAGATCTGCTAAGTGAGATTTTAATAAATCGTCCATTATGCTCCGAATATCGTCCTGTGACGTATAAGCTCCTGTTGCACTAGTAGGTGGCGATAGCGCCTGCCTCTTGGAAGGCCGAGTAGTAACATTTAGATCCTTAGAGGTTTTGTCGCAGTCTGGAGTGTAACTCGAAGATGACATGATTTTACAAGTTTAGTCTCAAAAATAATCTCAGCGATAATACACAACTAATGTTTATGAGCAAAAAAATGTCTACAAAAAAAAACACAAAAAAGTACTGTATATGAGCAAAAAATGTCTACATAAAAAAAAAAAAAAACACAAAAAGTACTGTTTATGAGCAAAAAATGTCTACATAAAAAAAAAAACACAAAAAGTACTGTGGCACTGAGGATCGAAACCAGGACCTCGGTCTCGACTTATATCAGACCATGTCATAGCACTCTGCTACCGAGGTTGTTGAAAGTTGATGTGAATTTAGTGACCACTATGGTCCGTAATTATTGAGTGACCATTGAGTATACGTTTTTAGTTATGCATATGTACAGCAGTCTTTTGTTTACGCTCGCACTGTTCACTCAAGTTTAAATAAAAAACGTAGTTTGGGTTATTCCCAAAGTACTCCATTCTTATGTTTTAAAAAGATAAGAATCTCATACATTCATTCCCAAGTTACTCCATTGAATTTGTATTATTTAAAATTACCTATTATTTTGTTCCCATTTTACTCCATACCTGAAATTGATCTCTATTATTCGTTATCAATTCTCAAACTGCTCCATCTAAATATTTAAATTTTATGTGATACTTAGCTTGTTTGCGTTTTGTTATAACATCAATGGACACTTAAAATCATTGGGTTTTAAAGCTTTAACTTGTTGGTTGCACTTTTAAATGTTCTAACATTTTGTCAAAATCTAAACTTGAATTTAAAAAAAAAACAAAATTTGTTTTGTGAGTCATTTAGCGGATAAATTCGACACAAACAAAAAAAACATAAATAACATTACATTTTATTTGAGCGTTTATCGTTTACAATATACAATTATGTGTGAGCGAGATAGTGGCGGCTCAAAAAAGGGTTGCATTTGCATTAGTTGGTTGTTATAAAGTAATACGTCATCAAGGTTAATAAAATAAAATAAATATATTGGTAATTTATTAGGTTAAAGTATTTTAAATTATTTTTGAAATAAATACCTTTTTTAGCTGACTCGGCCATCTCGGCGTTTTGTAGGTGCATACCATATTTTTGTTTAGACAATAAGAACATAAAAATAAGAACGTAGTAGGTTTGTTTTCTAAATTTAATTATTGTTTATTAGTTTATCTTCTAGAATTAAACGATTTCAATAAACTTTAAACGATTTCAAGGTTTTTTTGGATTTTTTTTCAACAAATACTAGTTCGTGCTCGCTACCGGTTTTACCTACACCACACTACGGGTGATGGATCTGAGATGTGGAAATGTATGCAAAGAAAATGTTCTGCAGGGTTGAAAATATCAGGAAAAAGGATTTTGCGGGAAGATAATCATACATGTACTTTACTGAGTTCAATAATTGAAGAATTTAAAGAAGAGTGCATACGTAGAGCTCAAAGTGAAGTTACTGCTATTCCAAAAATTTACGAGTATGCCTACAAGTCTTTTGTAGACAGGGGATATAATTTGATTGCGAATACGATCTCATTTAAAAGTATTAAGTCATTAATGTATTGTGCAAGAAATTCAAAATTAAAAGTTTCGAAAACATCATTTACAACACCTAATCAAGTGGAAATTCCAACTAAATTTCAAGATTTTTTATTATTTTGTGACAATACCTCAGGAATAATTGCTTTTTCTACTACAGAAGGTAGAAAAACATTAAAAAATAGCGAAACCTGTTTCATGGATGGGATTTCATGAGTTGCCCCAAACCATTCTATCAGCTCTATTCTATTCACGTGGACCTGGGCATCAACGATTGTCAAACTTTAACATGCCCTGTTGTATTTATTTTCCTAGCCAACAAATTGCAACATACATACGAAGTTATGCTAAACTTAATAAAACAACATGTGCCTGGATGGAATCCTCACACAGTTCTTATTGACTTTGAAATAGCAGTCATTAATGCTTTGCGTAATACATTTCCTAATGCTGTAATCAAAGGATGTAATTTCCATTTTAAGCAAGCTATATTAAAGAAATGTCGTGATGTTGGGATTGCAACCAAAGAAGAAAAGGACCATGTAGCTAAGTGCAGTGTTTTAGCACATTTTCCAATTGAAGTAGTAGAAGTTGCTTGGTTAGTCATAATGGAAGTATCACCCAATAGTGAAAATGTCACAAAATTTAATAATTATTTTGTTTCTACTTGGCTGGAGAATTCGTCTTTTTCAATAGACTTATGGAATTGCGAAGGACAACGTCATAGAACGACGAACTTAGTTGAATCGTGGCACAAAAGGCTAAATAACGTAATCACAAAAAAACGAAAAAATGTTCTTACAAACGATTCAAGAAGAAGCTGTTTATTTTGAACGTTATCGTTGCATTCCTAGAATAAATAGAAGTCGACAATCTATAAACAGGGATCTGAAACTGGCTTTGATTGTAAAGCAATTAAAAATAGAAAAATGTACGGTTTAGTAAATTATTCGAAATTCGATCCTTACAAAATAGTTCTAAGCTCTATTCCAAATACTTGAAATAATTGCCTTAATCTAATCTTACATACCTAGTAACTTAATTTGATTTTGATAACTTACATAATGATTAAAAAATTGTTGTTTACAATTATTTTTATTATTTAGAAAGACTAGACATTTAGTAATTATAAGTACTTTTCAAAATGTTATTTAAAAGTTCACATGATTCAAAGACTGTTAACTTTAAAATATTTTATGTTAGGATTAATTGCCAGACTGATTTCGTGTAAGATTTTTTATTATTTGTTGTTCATTTTATTATACTTGTAGGTCCAAATCCTGGTTATTTAATTTTGTTGCAGGAATTTTAAATATTTTTAATTGTTGATTGTTGAAACCTATTTTATTTTTATTTTTAAGGATTTTTAAAATATTTTGTGTTCGATTTAATTGTCAGACTGATGTCAGATTTTTTATTATTTGTTTTTTATTTTTTTACACTTATGGATATAAAGCTTATTTAATTTTGACGTGGAGTTTTGAATATTTTTAGTTGATTATTTATTTTTTGATTGATGAACCCAATTATAATAAATAAATACATATTGATTGTTAATTTACATTATAACGTGTTTTATTTATAAACATATTTTTACATAAAAATATAAATTTGCAAAGCTTTTGAACCTGACAGTACATTTGCTACCTTTTATGGTAAGTACAACATAAAAGTCCATTTCTTATTTTATTTCTTTTTTAATTAAAATAGCGTGGAGTACTTTGAGAACATCTTTTATCATATTTTCATGGAGTAGAATGAAACCTAATTTAAAATATATATTTATTCATGGAGTAGTTTGGGAATTATTTTTGGAGTACTTTGGGAATAACCCTATTTGACACCAAAAGTAGTATATTTGTGTACTTAAGGTGTCCAGAATAAACGCTACGGCAAAAAGTGTATGTGCTGTGAGTAATTGTCAAAAAACATTGCAATAAAAGTGGGTTATTCCCAAAGTACTCCAAAAATAATTCCCAAACTACTCCATGAATAAATATATATTTTAAATTAGGTTTCATTCTACTCCATGAAAATATGATAAAAGATGTTCTCAAAGTACTCCACGCTATTTTAATTAAAAAAGAAATAAAATAAGAAATGGACTTTTATGTTGTACTTACCATAAAAGGTAGCAAATGTACTGTCAGGTTCAAAAGCTTTGCAAATTTATATTTTTATGTAAAAATATGTTTATAAATAAAACACGTTATAATGTAAATTAACAATCAATATGTATTTATTTATTATAATTGGGTTCATCAATCAAAAAATAAATAATCAACTAAAAATATTCAAAACTCCACGTCAAAATTAAATAAGCTTTATATCCATAAGTGTAAAAAAATAAAAAACAAATAATAAAAAATCTGACATCAGTCTGACAATTAAATCGAACACAAAATATTTTAAAAATCCTTAAAAATAAAAATAAAATAGGTTTCAACAATCAACAATTAAAAATATTTAAAATTCCTGCAACAAAATTAAATAACCAGGATTTGGACCTACAAGTATAATAAAATGAACAACAAATAATAAAAAATCTTACACGAAATCAGTCTGGCAATTAATCCTAACATAAAATATTTTAAAGTTAACAGTCTTTGAATCATGTGAACTTTTAAATAACATTTTGAAAAGTACTTATAATTACTAAATGTCTAGTCTTTCTAAATAATAAAAATAATTGTAAACAACAATTTTTTAATCATTATGTAAGTTATCAAAATCAAATTAAGTTACTAGGTATGTAAGATTAGATTAAGGCAATTATTTCAAGTATTTGGAATAGAGCTTAGAACTATTTTGTAAGGATCGAATTTCGAATAATTTACTAAACCGTACATTTTTCTATTTTTAATTGCTTTACAATCAAAGCCAGTTTCAGATCCCTGTTTATAGATTGTCGACTTCTATTTATTCTAGGAATGCAACGATAACGTTCAAAATAAACAGCTTCTTCTTGAATCGTTTGTAAGAACATTTTTTCGTTTTTTTGTGATTACGTTATTTAGCCTTTTGTGCCACGATTCAACTAAGTTCGTCGTTCTATGACGTTGTCCTTCGCAATTCCATAAGTCTATTGAAAAAGACGAATTCTCCAGCCAAGTAGAAACAAAATAATTATTAAATTTTGTGACATTTTCACCATTGGGTGATACTTCCATTATGACTAACCAAGCAACTTCTACTACTTCAATTGGAAAATGTGCTAAAACACTGCACTTAGCTACATGGTCCTTTTCTTCTTTGGTTGCAATCCCAACATCACGACATTTCTTTAATATAGCTTGCTTAAAATGGAAATTACATCCTTTGATTACAGCATTAGGAAATGTATTACGCAAAGCATTAATGACTGCTATTTCAAAGTCAATAAGAACTGTGTGAGGATTCCATCCAGGCACATGTTGTTTTATTAAGTTTAGCATAACTTCGTATGTATGTTGCAATTTGTTGGCTAGGAAAATAAATACAACAGGGCATGTTAAAGTTTGACAATCGTTGATGCCCAGGTCCACGTGAATAGAATAGAGCTGATAGAATGGTTTGGGGCAACTCATGAAATCCCATCCATGAAACAGGTTTCGCTATTTTTTAATGTTTTTCTACCTTCTGTAGTAGAAAAAGCAATTATTCCTGAGGTATTGTCACAAAATAATAAAAAATCTTGAAATTTAGTTGGAATTTCCACTTGATTAGGTGTTGTAAATGATGTTTTCGAAACTTTTAATTTTGAATTTCTTGCACAATACATTAATGACTTAATACTTTTAAATGAGATCGTATTCGCAATCAAATTATATCCCCTGTCTACAAAAGACTTGTAGGCATACTCGTAAATTTTTGGAATAGCAGTAACTTCACTTTGAGCTCTACGTATGCACTCTTCTTTAAATTCTTCAATTATTGAACTCAGTAAAGTACATGTATGATTATCTTCCCGCAAAATCCTTTTTCCTGATATTTTCAACCCTGCAGAACATTTTCTTTGCATACATTTCCACATCTCAGATCCATCACCCGTAGTGTGGTGTAGGTAAAACCGGTAGCGAGCACGAACTAGTATTTGTTGAAAAAAAATCCAAAAAAACCTTGAAATCGTTTAAAGTTTATTGAAATCGTTTAATTCTAGAAGATAAACTAATAAACAATAATTAAATTTAGAAAACAAACCTACTACGTTCTTATTTTTATGTTCTTATTGTCTAAACAAAAATATGGTATGCACCTACAAAACGCCGAGATGGCCGAGTCAGCTAAAAAAGGTATTTATTTCAAAAATAATTTAAAATACTTTAACCTAATAAATTACCAATATATTTATTTTATTTTATTAACCTTGATGACGTATTACTTTATAACAACCAACTAATGCAAATGCAACCCTTTTTTGAGCCGCCACTATCTCGCTCACACATAATTGTATATTGTAAACGATAAACGCTCAAATAAAATGTAATGTTATTTATGTTTTTTTTGTTTGTGTCGAATTTATCCGCTAAATGACTCACAAAACAAATTTTGTTTTTTTTTTAAATTCAAGTTTAGATTTTGACAAAATGTTAGAACATTTAAAAGTGCAACCAACAAGTTAAAGCTTTAAAACCCAATGATTTTAAGTGTCCATTGATGTTATAACAAAACGCAAACAAGCTAAGTATCACATAAAATTTAAATATTTAGATGGAGCAGTTTGAGAATTGATAACGAATAATAGAGATCAATTTCAGGTATGGAGTAAAATGGGAACAAAATAATAGGTAATTTTAAATAATACAAATTCAATGGAGTAACTTGGGAATGAATGTATGAGATTCTTATCTTTTTAAAACATAAGAATGGAGTACTTTGGGAATAACCCGTCAAATAGTCCAAAAATTAATCACTTTTAACCACTTTTTACTATTTAAATATCAGGAACTAACTTGTACGTACTTTCTTTGTTTATGACTCACGAGCGAATCTTTTAGCGACTCACGAGCGAAATTTATATAAACAACCCTTTCGGCAACGCATCTGTGATTCCTCTGGTGTTGCGGGTGTCCATGGGCGGCGGTGATCACTTACCATTAGGTGACATGCGGGCTCGTTAGCCTCCCATTACATAAAAAATAAAAAAAATAAAAATCTTAATGGAGTTGTTTAAGAACTGTCTCACTATTTCTTGTAACTTTAAACGTTGCATTTACTAAATTACAGGTGGAAATCTAATATTGGCCTCATTAATAAGAAACAGGACGCTAGTAAACAAACGAGCTAAACTAATTTAAATCGAGCTTTAAAATAAAGAAAGAAATATTTCTTAGGTAAATAGTAATTAGTAGTCCGACAAGAATAAACAAGTCAATATTTTTACAGGATAGTGTCACTATTCCAACCCATCTAGCCAACGTGCGTTTCATAACAGCCCATTAATGTCCCACTGCAGGGACGGGCCTCCTCCCGTGACGGAGGGATACTTGGCCTACTAATACCACGCTGGCCAGACTTATTGGTATAGGGTTTAATTTTATGATTTCCTTCTTTTTACTTCGTAAAGATAATATTTACGGTATTAGTAGTATTGCTTGCTCAGGGTTTGTGCGACATTGTTTTATTTGCAGATGATACTTCACTCGTTTTCAAAGTAAACCGTAAGCAAACTAATTTAGATGAAGTTAACGAATCTCTCGCACAAGTCCTGAACTGGTTTACTGCTAACAATTTGCTTTTAAATGCTGCCAAAACAAAATGCTTAAAATTCTCTATGCCCAATGTTAAAAGCCTTAGTAATAATCTGATTTTAAACGGTGAGGTCCTTCGTTTTGTAGACACTACTGTATTTTTAGGAATAACGTTGGATAGTAAGCTGCAATGGGGTGCTCATATATTAGCTCTAGCAGGAAAACTAAGTTCAGCTGCTTATGCAGTTAAAAAAGTGAGGCAGCTAACGAATATAGAGACAGCAAGATTGGTATACTTTAGTTACTTTCACAGCTTAATGTCCTATGGTGTTCTTTTGTGGGGTAGGGCTGCAGACATCGAATCTATTTTTATTCTTCAGAAGCG
The DNA here is from genome assembly GCA_905475405.1 of Schrankia costaestrigalis. NCBI lineage: Eukaryota > Metazoa > Arthropoda > Insecta > Lepidoptera > Erebidae > Schrankia > Schrankia costaestrigalis. Next base: position 12,858,839 of record FR997838.1, read on the forward strand.
TGCAGTTCGAGCTATTTACAATCTTGAATCGAATGTTTCATTGAGAGATCGTTTTAAGGAAATAGGTATTTTAACAGTTGCTTCACAATATATATATGCTAATATAATATATATTAAGCAAAATATTGAACAGTATGATAGAAATGGCGACATTCATAGCATTGGTACGAGGAATAGGCATAAGTTGATAGGTCCACAACATCGCCTACATAAGGTACATAACACTTTTGCGGGACTCGGTATACGTTTATTCAATAAACTGCCTAAGCATGTAATGGATCTACCTTTACTAAACTTTAAAGCATTTGTAAAAAATCAGCTATTATCGAAAGGCTATTATACAATAAACGATTATATTAATGACAAAAACTCATGGGCTTAGATTTCAATTATCGTGATTTCATGTTGCTTGTTCCATGGTGTAGATTGTGGCTTAACCTAGGTAGTTGTGCGGATGTTATGTTACTACCTTATTACTTTCTTTTACAGTTTTATTTGTTATTGTAACGATAGAAATACTTCACTTGCATTTGTAAATGTATTTAATTATATTATCTAAATGGTATTCTATTCCATTCTCAACTACTTAAAGATTAACAAAATCAACTTGACGACACAAATGCTTGTGTGTTAATTTCTGTCGGATATCGCAGTGACGAGATGACTGATGAACGTGCCATGCAATTAAAGCTTTTTTTAAATCAATTTATTAACAATGAAATTTTTTTTTATCAATTAAACTTTAAATTGCTATGCATGTAAGATTTGCTTGCACACATCATTCTTCACGCTGCTGTTGGTAATTGTAACAAAGTCAAATTATTATTTTGAAAAGAGTGGCCTGAGTTTCTTGGCCACATTCTTCTCAGAGCTCTACTATAGTCGTCTGCGAAAGTGGTAGTAGTTTGGCAGACATTTTTCTCTATACTATTCTACTACATGTATAACGATTTGCATGTGTTACTTTGTAACCTAAGTGAATAAAGCTATTTTGACTTTGACTTTGACTTTGACTTAGTCCCTTAGTCGGTTTTTACGACACCCATGGGATGAGGTGGGGTGATGAAATATTGTATTCTTACTCCGTCACCACACGGACACTGGTTATTTGTCTCTCATGGAAAGCCCAGTGGCCTTCAAAAATCAGTAAACTAAATTCCTTAGCGATACTTGCCTTTATTTTGTTAGTATTGTTGGATTATTATAACTGCTCCATGTAATACTCTTTTGTCTTTTATACGTTCATTTTATTACCATGAATAAGCGTTTACGAGCATCGAAACTATCTCGTAAGACTTTTGTAATGGGACGGTTTGAAATATTTTTTTATCGTTATTTAATATTATTTCGCTTTCTTTTCCTATTATGTAATGAATTGCTGTTATTTGTCTGACGATATCGTAATATTTTTTGGCTTCGGTACTTATGGTAATTTTATTGTATAAAATAGTATTTTGTTTGTAGTTACTTTTTGGCGATCATTTAAGGACAACAGTAACTGGTCCCAGACTAAGAGAAACTTATATCCTTGTAGTAGAGACTTGACAACTGATATACATAGTTTATAATGACATAGAAAAATGGGAGACGCGTCTATTGGCTAGTATATTGCTGCCACTTCTAAAAGTAAAGCCTCAAACAGTATGTAAAGTAAAATGTTGTAAAATGTAAGGTACTTACCACTGTCTTACTCCTCGCTGCAACTGAATAGACCGAAATCATTTATATCTTAAAGACAGACCTAGTGTAATTTTGACATTTCTGTATAAAAAACCGCAGAATTTAACACTGTTGGAAAAACTGCAATAGTGCCCAAGTCTCACTCAATGGCTCTTTTAAAGTCTGATTGTTTTTTGAAAGATTTAACGTGTCATAGAGTTCCTCCGCCTCGGGGAGGGAGGCAAAAAAAAAACTTAACTTAACAAGCTTCTAGAGCCTCAAACCCCCAGTGTTCCTTCTTTAGCAGCCCTTTATATTTACCTTTCCGGCCCTGCATGGATAATCATGATTTTCCCGTAGTCCCAGACTAGTGCTGGCTTGCTGCTTATCCATCAAGAGAAGGGGAGCAAGGCTCAACTTTTCTCTACTATTTACTATTTGATATTCACATTGAAAGCTCTATAGGGTTCTGCGTTCAAACAACTAGTCTTTTACACTGTAGATTAGCGGTATGTGGCCCGGTCGAATTTTATCGCGCATTACGTGAACAAGCACAAGCACAATTAACCTAATATGACATAAAAAAAATTGCAAAGTCATTAATTGCGTGCGTATATAGATTAACATCCAACAAACTTTCTATTATCCAAACTCATCATCATCATCACCTACATTTCCTATATCAAAGCTAAGTGGGACATACACTAGTATACTTTGTGCGTGATTCCTTCACGAATACATTATGTAACTGGGTGAGGTTATTTTAGACCAACAATAAATCAAAGTCGGATCCCTTATTATCCGTATGAGATACAATACAAATATACTCTTTTATGTTGAAGAAACTGCTGTCGTTGAAAATAAAACGGTACACGGAATATGGAAATTAGATGTATTTAGATATCTCGCAAGTTGTGTTCGGCTTTTGTTGAAGGTTAGAAATGGTATGATAGTCGGATGTTTGTGGGTATTTTGATTTTGAGAGGCATTTTGCTTGTTTGTAGTAAGTATAAGTAAAACATGTTTATTAGTAGTTTAGTAGCTATAGTAGAGCTGTGTGCTGTGGGTGTAGACGACTAATATTTTTTTTGGAAACGTCTTTTTCGATCTCTGGATAGTTTTTGTTACAGAAATCTATTCTTTGATGACATACAAATCTTTATACGACTGTTTCTTTCTTTTTTATCGTTTGCTTAGTGGCCAACATGGTGTCGAGTGTTGTTGAAGCAGCGCATAGGCTTCTGACATGGCTCAACAAATGTCACAACGACGACACCATATAATGTATAAATAATAATAAAATTTGTGATTTTGTTTATTTCTGGCTTGTGTTAGGGCGTTCGATGCAGCGTACTATCGATTTGGTGCACTGTCGATGTAGAATATTGTCGTTTAAGTGAACTGTCGATGTAACGTACCGTCGATTTAGGCTACTGTCGATACATTAGCCAGTCGATGGAACGTTTGCGATACAGCGACCATTGATGTAGTGACTGTTGATATTATAAACTAGACCCCTCCAAAACACGGAGACCCTCGGATGCAATACTACAGAGCGGTCACTTACCTCTGAAGTGACCTCGCTCACGTTGTCTTACCAGTGAATCAGTATCTGGCTGTAAGCGCCTAGTCTCTTAAGATCACTATACATTAGCATGTATATAGCTTTAATACATTAACAACACCAAAGAGGTTGAACAAATAAAAAGTAAAAATGTCGCCGAGTGACTATTGATTGATTGATTGGTAAATTGTAATAGTCGCCGACGATTAATTACGCGGCCATGTTTCAACTTTCTCACCCTATATACATACTTGAATAGAATTACAAGACAAATATGTACGTTTAATATTTTTAATGTAATAGCTTCTATTAAATGCTTTCATTATGTTAAATGAGGAGGACAAATAATTGTTCGGTCTAAATTCGATCGGTCAATTAAAAAAAAAGGCAAAGGCTATTTTTTTAAATGACCAACCCAAATAATTATTAGGTCTTAGTTCTATGAAAAAATGAGTCAATCAATTTATATTTATATGCAGTAAAACCAAAAAAATGTCCGTTTGGTGACGGAGTAAGAATACAATATGTCACCACCCCATCTCATCCCATGTGGGTGTCGTAAAAACCGACTAAGGGACTATCCGTGAATATTATCTTTACGAAATAAAAAGAAGGAAAACTTGAAATGAAACCCTATACCAATCCGTCTGACCAGCGTGGTATTAGTAGGCCAAGTATCCCTCCGTTACGGGAGAAGGCCTGTCCCTGCAGTGGGACATAAGGGCTGTTATGATGAAATCCAAAATGATAGACATATAGTGGTTAGTATTTCCCCTGTACATAGACACGTAGGCTCACAGAGGTGAAAACTAGACCAGATTGGGTAGAAAGAAGCTTAATTTGGTTTGATAAATGGGCCTATTAGTAAAGCCTTTCTTCACTTTAAAAGGAAACCTCGCAAGAGCATGACAACTAGTTAAAAATGTAAACAGTCTTGGAATCAAAGTTTTTTTATATGTAATTGTGTTTGTTTGATTTATAGTTTCCATAGTACAAGTTGGGTTAATATGTGACGTTACATTTTTGTTAGAACCATATATTTATGGTCACAGATACTATAAGTAGGTATATTCAAATTACAGAAATTTTAAGAAAATTTAAAAGTCATTCTTAGTATTACAAATAAAGAGTGGAGAAACACAAAAACTAAGATAATGTCAGTTATACTTTTATTCACCGGAGACAGCGCACTCCGTAGACACCGGACAAAGCACTTCAACTACAGAATACAAATAAAATTCGTAGAGCGTCTACGCAGTGCTACGACAAAACTTTTTCGTAGCAACCTCTACGTGAAACCGAGCTTTGAAAGGATGAACTTCTTATTTTAAATTGTTATCTGACATGATGACGTCACCCAAGATGTTGTGTTGCCACATAACAGAGATATGTGCAGAAGTCAAGTCAGCTCAAGTACTAGGTCAAGGGGCTAATGCATGCGCGAGTCAGCATCATATCATATCAGCCAATAGATATTCACTGCTGTACATGGGTGTAATAGGCAAAATTCTGGCTTTATCGAAGTAAATGTATTTGTCGATAACTTTGAAGTAAATGCCTTAAAACGTAAAAGAAGTGGGTCCAACATTTATATATCTGCCATAAACTTGGTCTTGCTCATGTTAATTTTTAGACTTACTGCGGGCCTCTATTGAAGCCACTGAAAATTGTTTTGAGCTCTCCTTTGGTTGGCTCGTTACCAGCGCGAGTGACGCAATTTATTTAGTTAAATGACGTTTTTGTGATGTAACATTAAAATTGTTTTATTTTTGTTATTACATAAGTACCTGCTAGATTATTGTCCGTTTCTGTAATATCACGTTGATGTTTGTGCGTAAGCTAAATTGACAATACTATTGCAACCGCCAATTGTATATAATATGTACTAGCTGACCCGTGCCCACGTCGTTGGGCGGCGAAAAATCGCGTCCCTTTTTTAAACATATTTTATTACTGCTCCATTCCTATCAGTCATAGCGTGATACTATATAGCCTATGACACTCCCTGATAAATGGACTATTTAACACAGGAAGAATTTTTAAAATCGGTTCATTAGATCCAGAGATTATTAGATTAGATTACAACGTCACAAACATACAAACTTTACCTCTTTATAATATTAAGTATAGAGAAAAGTAAGTCATAAACGCGTTCAACTTCTGTTCATACCTGTTTTGTGGCGTGACGTCAAGACAGTAGAAATGCTTGTAAGTAAAGATTTTAATGACACGTCATTTGTTCGCGTCGTTCTTCAAACATTAATTATCAAGGAGACAAGGCACTGCTAATGATGATGACGCGACTTAGATAAGCATGTTTACTAGGTAAGGTTTTTTTTAGCAAAACTTCTCCTACGTCATCACCGTTGTGCCCGCTTAAACTAGCTCGAAGTAGTAGTGTTAAAATGTTACTGTGTTTAGGCTGCATATCAATTCTCGTACCTCAAAATCGTTAAAAATTCGGTTCAGTGAACTTTAATTGTCAAATTGTCTTACCTATTGTGTAACAATTTGACAACTAAAGTTAACTTAACCGAATTTTTAACAATTTTAACGTACGAGAATTGACATGCTGTTCTCTGGTTTTACTGACATTTATGAGCGGCTGTTTCTATTTACTATCAAGTGATACGCTAGCTACCTCAGGGCTATAAAAAAAGGTACAGGATTGATGTGAACCTTAGGCAGCGGATTAGATCTGCTCTGGCATTGACATCTATGTGCGATTTATACCACTTACCTTTAGGTAAACCGACTTCTTGTCTGCTACCTCAAAGCAATGAAAAAGGATATATTTAATAAAATTTCCATCAATTGATGGAGTAAAAAATACGGTGTCCCTCCTCCCTCCTACTCCATTTTATCTTATAAGTGTCGTAAAACCTAAATAAAACCGGTCAAGTGCAAGTCTGACTCGCGCACCGAGGGTTCCGTACAAACCTATTTGCCAAATTGTGATAACGTCGGGACTGAGCTGTTTATTATTTATTTTATTTTATTTAATTTATTTATATATTTTACAGAAAGCTTACAGTCTAATTATACTATTATACATTAATAAATATGGTTGTTGTATATTGCTAATTACAAGCTTCCACATATTAAACATTTAAATACTATTTTTCCCGCCAAAATTATATGACGTCACGCCCATCTGTCAAAAGTGACTTGACTTGACTTCTTCGTGAATGGCCTCATGTGAAACGTCACATATTTTGCCAGAAAAGTGACATATAAAATATTTTCCCGGCAAAATAATATGACGTCACAACTCATCTGTCAAAAATTCTGTGACGTCACGACTCATCTGTCAAAAATTCAATGACGTCACGACTCAACTGTCAAAAAATGTTTTCCCGCCAAAATTCTATGATGTCACGACTCATCTGTCAAAAATACTATAACGTCACGTCCCATCTGTCAAAAGTGACAGCTGTGACTTTGACAGCTGTCAAAATACTATGACGTCATTGGTCACGTGACTCAGCTTTCCCGCCAAAATTCTATGAAATCAAAATATAATATGATTGACGTAAAAATTTAAGGTTTTCGGAATTTTCCCATTACATGCACTATAAGACCTTGCTTCATGCCAAATTTCAATTTTGTAGCTAGACTGGAAGTACCCTGTACGTTTTTGCCCTTACCCGTCTAAAATTTGCGGTAAAAACGGCTATATCTCTTGATTACATTGGATTAGCAGTTAGATTTTTTTACAGCACTAAGAGGCAACAAGCCTTAGTATTTGGTGAAAATTTCAGCTTGATACCTCCACGCGTTCCTGAGATAAATGGTCTTGACGACAGACAGACAGACGGACAACGAAGTGATCCTATAAGGGTTCCGTTTTTTTTTCAAAACTGGTACGGAACCCTAAAAAGGAAAAACTTTACAGATACTATTTCTAGAAAAACGAGACAGAGGCTTAGTATAATAATTAATCACTTCCTAGGTTATTGTGGTTTCCTTTAATTCCAACTCTTATCGCATCCCTTTGCAACATCGCCTAACCGCAATCTACAATTAAATCTCTTACAAAACAATTGAGCTTCATTAATTAAAGCAACAATACTATAATATGTCGCTGTAGTATAGGAACAGTTCAGTTATATCTGGAGCTTGTTCAATGATACACAAGTGTGGTGACGTCACGCTCTCGATACAGTTCTAAGATAACGTGTGCGAGTGATGCTAGACCGAGAATAGAGGGGCTTTAAGATGTTTGCACAAGAACATTGGTATCTATCGAAGTAATATTATGTTGGACTTTTATAATAGAGATGTGTAATATATGACTTCGAAATGTGTAACAATGAATATCACGGACGTTTATTTCCAATCATGCTATCTCGTCTGCAGCAGCATGATATATACTAGGCCGAATTGAGATTGATTTTGAGACAAATACAAGGTTCTCGTATAATTTCTATCTGTAGAAATTATACGAGAACCATATTTAATAAAAAGGCGAAGACATTAGGCATTCCTAGTCCGTTCCCCACACAAAGCTCTACAATGAATATATTTTCTTAACCCTTTTTATCTCATTTCAGTTTAGCAGGTATGTCAAGAAGCGTCACAGTGGCAGTAGCCTACATTATGTCAGTGACACCACTGAACTGGCGTGAAGCCCTAAAAGTAGTCAGGGCAGGTCGCGCGGTCGCCAACCCTAACCTTGGGTTTCAGAGGCAGCTGCAAGAGTTTGAAACTTATAAGCTTCTTGAGGTGAGTAAGACTATAACTCTGTTTTGTAGGTCGATTTGAACGAATTCTGAGGTGAAAATAACACTTAAGGTAAATGTTTTTCCAAATACGGATTCCGGATTTTAAATTAAAAATTCTAAAACAATAACGAGCCTTCCTTAACATTGGAGAGACTCTTGGCTAAACCGCGACTTATGTTATGGCCAGTCGAATTGGTACAAAAATCACCACATGGACCTTTTACTTTCTACCAGCCTGTAGCTGCTCAAGCAGTCCGTACAGGGACGGAAGACAAAACCTTCAGTTTATATAAAAGTTGTTAAGAGTTGTCCTTCTCTTTTGTTTTATTTCCTTCATAATTGTATCCCCGTCCCGTAGTAATTTTTGGCAATACATTATGTTTTGTTGCAGGAAAGAAGACGGTTAAAGGAAAGATACCCGTCCTTAGCTTTAGCCGACAGAGATGTGTCAGAATGTCGTGTCATGCTCGACTCTTACCAAACTATGTTGAATCAGAGGACGATATGCGAAGGGAAATGCGCCATGGGACGACAGTGCCCCACTGGTAATTCTAATACAATATACAGCAAAAGTAGCTGAACTTTTATTTATTTATTCATAATGTACAGATGAACAAAAGCCGACTTATTAAGGCACTATTTATCAGACAACCTATCTTAAACCGTAGCTTATTTATCAGTCATTAGAACCGCATTGATGCAAAATAATGTTGACAACTTCAAGAAACCTTAATGGTGAATCCAAACCAAAGAACTAAAGTTTTATTCGAGCCATCCCGGGAGTGACTGATAAATTAATAGTAATTATGGTTCTTAGCGTTTCGTAAAAATAAAAACGTTCAGCTATTTTTGCAACAGACAGAACATTCAACATTAATACAAATAAACAAACACAATATTTTTTTAATCACTTGTTTTTTCAAAATTTTAAAGAAACCTAGGTACAATAAAATCTTTCTTAAATTCTTCTCCAGGTTCCCATTAAACCTTGAAGAGGTCGTCAAAACCAGCAAAGAATGAATCACATGTCATTCATCACAGTTGTTTTAACACATCACATTGTTTTTATATTAATAGACCACCATTAATATCAAAGGAGATATTTCAACCTCTTTTCCATCTTTCTAAAAAAACCGACACCAAATAGTAGATATTTATCCGTAATTATTGTTACGTCCAATTCTGAAGTGTAGCATTTTGTTCACCTTTTTCTGACACATTGAATTTATGTCCTGATATACTCGTTTATATGTCCTGTTAATTTAATAATGACTATAATAAGTTCTTTAAAAAGACTACTACTAGTATAGTCATGCTAACTTTATATTACACTGATAATGTTCCCATTTTTTTTTTTGGCCAGCAATGAATGATTTTTGTCATTAATTAGGTTCACTATCTAAAGTTTTTGTACCTCACCCTTGGCGAAGTAATGTCATGATATCTGAGAGGTTTTTATTATCAATCGACAACTTTTTTGGCTAGTAACTACAGCACTTGCATCGACAAAAAAGTAAAGAAAATATTCTCAAATATAAAAGACGAACTAGTTAGTTCTTCTCTATTGGAGTCGGTTAAAAATGAAATATCTCCAATCGTTGTTTACATATTTTTGTGTTACCATTGCCTCGACCTTTATGGGAAACCGAGCACTCTGTATAACACGTGATCCTAAATAATGAAACAAAATTCTGGTCACGTCTGTGTACCTAGACCAATTCGGTATTGTAGATTCAACTGTATTTTTAATTTGAGAGCTCACCGCTCTACATTTCAAGTGCCTCAAACATAAACACGTAATTCGTTTATACTCAAATTCGTTTTATGATTTACACGTACCTAGATACTTAAATATGTTGTTCAACTGATTTGCATTGATTTTGCTGAAATTTGTGATGATTTGGCTGTAGAATCATTATTGTTCATCGTTAAATGGCGTTGATTGTAGACGATTATTTTGCTTTCATGTGACTTGAAAAATAAATGATATTTCGATTTTAATACAAATTTTCCAACAGATTGAAATGCTCGAATGCCTAAGGTACCGCAATAATAATAAATGACTTACTAAAACCAACCCATGGTCAGCTTTCCTATTTTTAGTTAAATAGGTCGAGAGCAAGAGACGAATATCAGTTGCTATTCTGGATGTTGTAAGTTCTTTGGTAAGCATTGTACCAAAAGATTTTTGATTGTATATTGTGAGGTCGACTGTCAAATTAGGGTTAATCCCGAGTACGATCCTCGTTCAAATCAGAATCGTTTATTTTTCAAGTTCCAATACGTAGGTTAAAAATAACATATTGGACAACGAGTACCAATCTCGAACGCACCCTTTTTACGCTTCTTTATAAATAAAACAATTGACAGTTGTAATGTTGGGGTTAATCTTGAGCTAATGTCATAAAAGATTTTGACAGAACACATTACAACTGTCAAAATAGTACACAGAATGGTCACATCGTTTGACAGAAGCACTAGTCTAGTTGTTAGTGGTGTTCTTGTACGCACATTCACATTCACTATAGCGGTATCATTGCGTCTCTCACATCAGGAGTATGCAGAACAGGATCGAAGAGACAACCGCGTCAGAGAAAACCTTCGATCTCCGCGGGGCCCGGTGAAAGTCCAGGTCTAAAAAGGTCTCCTTCCACATTGTCTACGACGTCAACCGCATCTGGTTACCGACCAAGGTCCTCCCCCGCTGGACTTTATAGTTATACTGGAGGTTCGTGGTTTGATTTTTAATACTGAGTAGGGATTTTCACTTTGATTGTTCACTTTAATGAAATCCTTACTAATATCATAATCTCGAATTTTGTAGCTCTCATGCTGATACCCACTTTCTAACCCGAAACCCGACTCGGCCGAGCGGAGCCGCGATCAAGTACTACTTATTAAAATATTTTTTTGCTGTTTCTCGAGTTCATTTTTTTAGATTTATTATTGTACCCGTAACATCCGGATAACGCGACTTTATCCAGCCCCTCAGCACCTTAGAAGCCCTATACATGGCTCCTATATTGCTCTCAACCTATAAACTATACTTATTTTAAAACCTTACGAACTCTACAATTGCAGCACCAACCAGACCGTCGCGCTCAGCATCAGGTATATGCGTGACGCGTGTCACGGACCCGGTGGGCGGAGGAACAGCCATGGCGGTCGGTGGCACGGAGTACTCGAGACGACGGGCCGCCTCCGCGCCTGCCACGCCAGCACTATCGCCTGCCTCGTCACCACCTGGATCCCCGCATAGAGCTCCTCATAGGTAACCTATCACTTGTCTAATTCCGAGTAGTAGAGTTACTTACGAGTATGATGGTAGGCAGCTGTGTGCTTTTTCTCGGGTACATAGTTTGGACGTTTACAGCTGTCCTGTCATCACTTTGGAGGCATTCAAAGAGTCGATGGAGTACATTGTTAAGTCAGCCAGTCTCTACCTATGACTTTTTTAATTTTTCTAGACGTAAAAAGTATATACCTGCATTAAAAATATTTTTACGAAAACCGTTTAAAAGCTTGTTACATGCGTTCAGTTTATTTATCTAAAAGCCGAGCGATTTTTGTAACTTTTTACGGACACATTTTAGTTTAATGATATTGCTAAAAGTTCTTAATTATTCATTAGATTTTGCTAGTATTTAATTAACTTTAGTTTTGATTGCATTTTGTTGATATTCTATTTTTTGGATAAATAAGTTTCTCAAAAAGAGTTAACTCAAGATTACGGGATCATAACGTCCTCAGTAATGTCTTTTACAGGTACCGACCTTCTTGGGTATAGGGTTTGATATCAAGTTTTTCTTTCTTTCTTTCCGTAGATTTAATACCCTGTACACGTGACTGACCAGCAGACGCCCAGCATTCAGACCTTTTCAGCTACTGGAGCAAAGTTTTCAATCATGCGGCTTCTCTCCTGGGCCCACTAACAAAGGTAAACCAGGACGTGAAAGCCCAAAAGCGCTCAAGTAGTGTCACTACTCACTAATAGCTCGCTACTAGTTGCCCCTGTGGGTTGTTGCTAATTGTTATGGGTTTCCTAACTAAAGATCATCATCACCATATCAACTAATGGACGTCCACTACTGGACCTAGGCATTTTTCAAATTTTTTCCATCGGTTTCCTGCAGTCCTAACTAGGTCGTCGTTTCTCCGTCTGAGGGGTCTCAGTCTCCCCATAACTTGAAAGTGGTTTTGTTTCATCTAAGTAGTAAGACAGGCAACAGTAACAGTACAGACTTTAGTAAAAATATGCGCACCGCAACAATTTAAGATCAACCAAGGACAAACCCCGGGCACGGACCCTACTGTACATTTTTATGGTTCAAATACCTAACAATATTGATATTATAAAGAATTAGATACTTTAATCAACGTACTGAAACTAATAACAATAATTCTATGACGGGTCGTGTTAACTTAATTGAAATCATTTTTATTATTTACATTTTTTTTTAATCATGTTATAATTTGTTTTTTTTATTTCATCAATAGGCCTGGCTGTGCATGGGTAATACCTACAGTGAAGTGGGACCCCGACTCATTGTGACGTCACTACGTAATGTCTGAAGAGGTTTTAATCACTCCTCGCACCCCTCCCTCAAGGTTACAAGACTCATTGTTTTTTGTTTTGCTCGAGCAATTATTTTGCAATCATAGTGTAAGTTATATTATTATCGCATTTTTATTTTCTCATCTTGATTGTTTGTTTTATTTTATGTACTTTAGTTTTAGTAATGATATTTTTTTTAATAAGTTAATTTTGTTCAAAAATTGCATGTAAGTAAGTACTCATAGTGTTATGTCCGGCAGAATTGATATTGATATAGGTATTGATCTTCCGATAAACTCACAAAACACATTACAAGCAGTACATACTCGTAAATGAAACTAATTGTCTAATAATATTGGATTGGAACGTCTTTTGTAATTAGGCTAGAATCTACGCTAATTTAAAAATAATACCTAAGTATAGAATGGCATGCTTCTTTGAAGCCGATTAATTACTTAGTTATAAGATCAAAAATATATCTCAATTTTCTTTTATTATTAAAACCTTGTAACAAAAGCAAAGCGACTGAAACATAATTAGACGTAACTTTATGCCATGACAATTAGATTAATGAAGTATTTTTTAATAATGAGTGAGTTGTACTTTTTTTCTCGGTGAAAAGAAACTCTTTGCTCATTGTTTTTCATTGTAGTGCACTCTATGGCGTACTTTTTTTCTCGGTGAAAAGAAACTCTTTGCTCATTGTTTTTCATTGTAGTGCACTCTCTCTATGGCTGTAAATGGAGCGACTCCGCGACATTATTGTCATTGTTTTCTATCCATAAATAAGTTAGTTTTTTTTTAAATATTAATTGTTAGCCCAATATGCATTACGAATGTAAGGCGTAATATTTCGAAAAAACTATACTAGGTATACTACTCGTATCTTCATGTAGAAAAGCTCAAGGCCGGAATTAATGCCTTATTTATTGCCTTAGGCTGGGTAATATAACAATAATCTACCAGCATGCTTAAGGGGGCAATATATGCGTAATAATACTGAACAAGGGCGAGGTAATTATTAAAGAGCTTATAAACATACCTATTTATTTTCGGAAAGAATAAATTGCAATGAGTATATACAAGAAATATACAGAGAATAAGGAAAAACAAATAATTTAATTTAGAACATGAGTTCAAAACTCTGTACAACATGCAGTATATTATGGAATAAGGGTCTAGTAGAGAGCTCGGGGAAACATTCAATTATAGATTCACTTCGTTTCGAAGCTATAAGTATACGAGCTTGTGATACGTATATACAGGGCTGTAGGTACATTGATGTCATAAAATTTTATGTGATGCTGGTGTCCGTCCGATGGGAAACATTGGACCAAACAAGAATTGCTAAATTTAATCATCTTTTCATCAATACATATATTGGAAAGATATTTAATTAAAAACTGGACGTGCCTTGGTATATTTTCTATTATTTTCGTTTCTTAGTTTAGTTATATTTATAGGATCATAAACTCGGACAAATATTTAGACAGTAGGTACACAGTTATCAAAATTTAACCAACAAAAACTAAATGGCATAAGTAAGGTGTGGGCAAAAATAAATTAATGAAATAAAAATAAGACAAATTGGTAAATTACTATTTATTTATTATTTCTGAAAATTCTGGAATAAATAATGACAACTTTTTTGAGGAGACCGTCTAGGGTATCATAATTCGCAAAGGACAAGACAGCAAATCTTCTACTAAGCAGATAACGACACGAATAAAAAAAGATAGAAACATAAGTAAATTATCAATTGAGGATGAAAATAATAAAAACTTACCCCTTTACTCATAAAAGCCTCTTAAATTTTAGTCAATTGATTAGCTTAAATTCTGACGGTTTTGTTTGGTATAAGGTTGGTTTTACTAATAAAAATCTCGCTTAACAGTGATTAAATTTAAGAGGCTTTTATAAGTAACGGGGTTAATGCATAAAACGGTAAATCTAGCAATGGTAAAAACTATTAGTTTTTACCATTGCTAGATTTGCCCTTTTAAAGAATAATTAAATATAAAAAGCAATAATAATTCTTTCAGATCCCGAGCAGTACAACGGTGTTCGTAGCAGGCCTCCGTGCTTCATCCAACGTCCGCCCAATGTCATCCGCATACTCGTAACAACATCCAATAACGAAAAACATCCATACACCTTAGATATAATGCACTACGATTACTTCGTTGGCTTTAAGGAAGCACTTACTATAAGCAATAAAAAATTGTTAGAATTTGTCCAACGGACATTGTATTTATTAAGGATGTTATGGGTTTGCAAGGTATCAGAATACGTAGGCCTAGGCTCGATACCAAAAAGTACTAAAAAATAATAGGTGAGCTTATCGGTTTGGTATACTGATATTGCCAAAATATTCGGTAATTAAAATAAAAGTATAAGAGCAATTCTGTTTTCATAATTTGATATTGAGAGAATACTCATAGAGTATTTCACGTGTCTCTGTCGGACATATATGTATTTTAAACCTGATTGTATTACGGGGTACCTTGTGAAAGTCTGTGACATCTTTGATACATAATTAAATTAATAAATAAGTTTTGTAAGTACGATGATATTGAGAAGTTAGTAAATGTATATTAAAATGTTGAAGATTAAAGGTCGCAATAATAACGAATATAAATGTTATTTTTGCCTTTAAATAGTGTACATAAGCTATGAGTCAACGAAAATTATTATTTGTTGAAGACCTGCGTGTCTTCTGTGCTCGTATGAAGCGACGCCAGGTAATAAATATTTTTGTTTGTACTCGGAATTAGTTTCTGTAATTTAATTTTCATTCTTTATTGTGGTGTTACACTTAAACCGAGTTTGAAACCAATTCGAAAAAAGTTTTAGAATACGAGAAATTGTGAACATGTGAAATGAGTTATGAAAACATTAGTTAAAAAAATAAAAGAAAATTTAAAAAATTAAATGACTTGGGAATAGTCTAATTTATAGATTTTTTTTTACATTTCATTTTTTTCGAATTGGCATACTCGGATTAGTATTGATTTTTTAAGTAAGAAAAACGAATTCTTCTATATCCTCTAAAATGGAAGTTTAATAAAACAGAATATATATTTAGGTAAATACATATTTATTAAATGTTACCGAGAAATGTCTTATTAAATTCAATTATTTAAATATATTTAAAAGAAAAGAGTACAACGCGGTAATGTAACGGTGAATAGAGTATTTTAATAGATATGAAGTGAAGAAAGTACTAAGTATAAATACTTGTATATATCTACGATTGACGCTTTAACTGATACTGGTACTTATTACAGTTACAACTACAAAAGATTGATTAACCAATTACTAGGCAATGGGTATGATATAGCCACATTATTTTGAACTTTACCCTAGAAGTAATAAAGTATAAGAGTTGGTCGTTTTTTGTGTTCAGCGATTTCTGGAAACATGGTTTTCAGTGATTATCCGACGTACCTAGTGATAACTTTTCACTTCTAATCACAACACTAATTTAGGGAAGCTTCTAGCGCTCAGATGTTTTGTAATATTGGATGTGTTAATCAAGTTTTGTAGTTGACTGTACCTTTTCTTAATTCGTAATTTAAACTACGACGTAAGTACTTAAAACAGTAGACAATTTTATTTGAATATAAGAACCTTCTTCCTATTAAATATATTTACCTTCTTCTACAACTTGTAAATTGTGACCTGAGCTATCTACCTTCTTAAAAAAATTTATGTAGTTGTTTTTTTTAAATCACAGAGGCCAATATTAAAAGCGTAGTAATCTAGTATTTTGTTAGTAAAATAAAGCAGATGTATTTTACCAAATATATATTTACTGATCAGAGATAGATATTTATTTTATCAATAGTAATACTCATCACAACGTTATGTAGGTATATATACTTATTTTAACAAAGATCTCTACCAGTATTTACGTAGTTTTCCCCACTATCTAATTAGGTCGGCCTTCATAATCTACCATTCGTTACTACGTTAAAATGATTCGAGTTACGTTCAAGAATAGCGAGAATTTTATATAGAGTTAGATAATTGCTCAAATTGGAAAACTGAATCCGTTCCTAGTACAACACAATTTATTGTAGAGCTGTACACGTTATAATCTCGTAAAGACTCCACAGATTGCGCTCAAATAAAAATTGATTATAATGTAAATAAAACACTTATTGTGGACTTCAATATAATCAATAAATATTTAAATATAAATCAAATAATCAAAAAAATATTTAAATATATATAAAAGGGACGACGCCGAAAAAACTTTCAAATGGAATAAAATACCTACTACTAACAAAAAAATAAATCTGTTTCTCAAATTCTTAACAAGATGCAAACGGAAATTCAGACAACCTGCTTTATGCCTTTGCATCTAAAGCTAACAACGTCTTGCATGCTGTTTTTAGTCTTGTAAATCTGTGGAGTTACTTGAGCTAATTATATGCTCGCGCAATTAATGTTGTATACGCTATGCTTTGTTTTTAAATCATGGCGTTGTGGGTAATACTTGCAACACTATGTCGTTTTTTTTATCTATGGCAGAGTCTAAAAGTTATACGGGTGGGTTACCTTACGATCGCCGTGCCGCTTTAAAGTATAAATAAAGAGAAAAATCGTGACTCAATTTTGAAAATCTTATGAATTATTGTTGCTTTTATTACCCTCAATTACCTATTGTAATTTTCTTTGTTTATCCAAGCTATTGAGCCGCCTATTATACATATAGGTAGATATGATCTTTGGCTGTGTATATTGTAGTGTTCAGGCGGGGTGAAATAAGCGCATCAGACAGATGTGTACCAATTCAATATCTTGTGAATGTTCTTCGCTTGTGTAGTATTGTCAGCAAAAAGGTTTCGGATAACTACCATCTTGAACCAGTCAAAGAAAAGATATGAAACTTATCTATTTTCATCGAATTTCTTGTAGCAAAAGAAAAAAACCTTTTAGAACTATTGACAAGTTCAAGAAAGTTTTCGAAAACATTTTTCAAATTGCTAAACTCAAAATAAAGGCGTGTGCTTAAGCGGCTGTGTGCTTTGTATAAGAGCACTTTATACGTACTTATAGTGACGCCTGTACCTATATCTGTTAAGCAGATGTTTATTTACTTTAAGGTGGAGGTTTTAAGCTTGGTAAAAACCTTTTTTATAAGTACAATTTGAACTACGTTGTGAAGTTTTGCATATCTCTCTTTCTCATTCTTAAAAGGCTAGGCCTGATATAGAAAATTGTGATTTAGATGCCTTTAGCACGTTGTTATGATTAAAAGTAGTTGATTAGTAGGTTTTTTAATTTAAGAAATGCTGTCACTGCAGCTTTGTATGACTTAACTATCTTATAAGTATGTAAATATTATTTTGTACCTACTTCTTATATTAATTAGATAAATGTCCTAATATTTCCTTCTAAATCAGCTTTTGTAATGACTTGGTATAAGTATGGTTTGTAAAACTTTGAGGAAAAGGTTTTTTTTAAAGTGTGTTTGATATCACTTATAGAAATAAACTGAAAGCAGAGTTAGAACCTTCAGCTTTGACAAGCGCCTCAGGCGGCTTGAGTACTTATGTACCTAGGTAGGTATAGGAGCTCCTGCCCCGATATTCACAAATCCGGTTTATTGCTGTAAGTGTAATAAGTAACAATTTAAATTTACTATTTAAGCTTTGCTTTAATAAAATAAAGCTTAAATTAATTCTCATTATAATTTGAGTGCCTACTTAGTTATCTACTTATTTATCAAGATGGTACATTTTGATGGGATGAATTTGTGTGAAAAGTCGGTCCGTCAATTGGAAAACCTGATTTACTTAATGGTGCAACTATACAAATGTAATCCCTTAGGTTGATAATGACCACTTTTTAAATTGAGATTTATTTCTTGTCTTTCTTATTTGTCTTTTCTGGCAACGATATTTTTATGGAAATATTCATGCAGAAAAGACCACAAGTGTACCTACTTGCTAAATACGGACGGTTAAGTAAGTTATGTTTGCTGGTTTAAACTTAGCTACTTACTTATTGAAAACCTAATTGTGCATGTTTTGTTTGCTAATTAATGTGAATTTGAACTATGAGGCGTAAACAGACTAGCAACACGCCCACAGATAGTTAAATATACCTATGTGCTGCAAAACTCTATGATCGACTACGAATCTACTAAAATAATTTACTTGTAAATAATAATTAATTAGAATTTTATATCTTTCTTAGATCTCCTGCTAGTTTAATTTATAACTATACTAAACTTCTTTCTACTCTTAATAATATATTTAGAGAAGTACGTACTTCTAATTATTCTAAGTACCAAACATTTGTAACAACTGGAAACTACGATATCACACCGAAATGTAGGTAATTGATCCATCGCAAATGACAATATTTTATGAAAATTTTAATGAGCACTATTTTTTGTAAATTATTCTTATTGTGTGAAAAAAAAAACATTATTGGATATATTATTAAAATGTAAAAAACACGTGATTACCCTGTGTTGGACTCATTGATTGACCACTTTAAGTTTATGAATTTTTGTTTCATTTTTTTTTCAATATTGTCGCAGTTTCTTAAAATCCGAAGCCTTAAAAAAATACAAGCAATAACAATAAAATGTGCTTTATAAAATTCCAATCCTATCAAATTGAGAAAAGGAGTTCGTATGCGTAAAATGCATATAAAAAAAATGCAAATATTAAAAATGTTTAGCCACTGTAACTTGCAGCCATTTTACCTCCTTACTCATAAACGCCTCTTAAATTTTAGTCAATTGATTAACTTAAATTCTTACGGTTTGGGTAAGGTTGGTTTTACTAGTAAAAATCTCTAAACAGTGATTAAATTTAAGAGGCGTTTATGAGTAAGGGGATTAGTGTTTTATTCATTTGTTAAAATGCCTGTTTTCTATAAGGCTAATCAACATATAGAGCAAAATTGGTTAAAAATAAATTTTAATCAAGTAGGTAATCAAAGTTCTTAACGAGAATTTAATTATAATTCCATCGCTTTGTTGATTATCCTTTCAGAAAAGAGGTGTTAATAATTTTGCTGTAAGTAAACTCTGTATTTCTTGTACAAGTCGCATTATACTGATTATGCAATATACCTATTGTTATAATGATAGAATTTAAACAAATTTATTTATGTAAAAAATTGTTACAGTTATTAATATTTATTTATGTTATGCACATAAAGAATAATGAATATTGTATTGGAAGCAATAATACTGAAATGTGAAATATAATGGCTAAAAGTAATTGTAATTATATTTTTAATATAAAATTTAATACCAGTTTAATTTGTTTTACTTACCTATTGATTACCTTTTCCAAAAGATTAAAATTAAAAAAATATGCCTCTCCCTCTTGTTAACAGAAGTAAGGCCAGGCGCGAACTACGAGTTTTTCGCCGCGCGGCAGAAAAGCGCAGCGGTATAATGTCGCACTGTAATACTGTACCAAACAGTTTTACATTGTATTGCGCGCACTTGACGGCAGAGCCACCGCAGCCCACCAGTATTACTGTGCGACATTATACCGCTGCGCTTTTCTGCCGCGCGGCGAAAAACTCGTAGTGCGCGCCTGGCCTAAGAAACAAGTTATAGATAATATCATAGCAAGAATAGGTATTCCGCAACAAGTCTTATAACAATTCGTTTGGTTAATGTACCTAGTATTGGTAAGCTAGGTTTTCCTGCATCCCTAGAGAAACCCTGTCTCTGCAAATAGATTGAAGGGCTTTTAATCTGAAGATTAAATGTTGCAAGCAGCTGCCGTGTGCGAGGTCGCGGATTCGAATCCCATAAAAGTAAATTACCAATCATTGTCTTGTGTCTAGATGTTCTTTGGTGTCCGTTTATTTCATGTAGGTATGTATAATACCTATAATAGCCCACGACACAGGGCTTCTACAGCGGGGCGGTGATCTTAAAAATTGGAATAATATACCTACTTTCGAGTAAGTAGGTATCTACTGGGTATTTTAAAAGTGTGTTTTGAGTTTTAAAATAAAACAAACCATAGTTATGTATAATTCAATATCATTATTTATTTATACATATACTTAAAACTTGGAGCTAAAACAGTTTAATTAAAAATATCTAACATTAATCCATGTTATATTCTTCAACAATCATTCACACGAAATATGTAGGTAGGTACATCCACATACATACTATTTCTGTTACAAAAATAATTCTTTAAATCCTGAAAAAAATCACTTATTTTATATTGGCCTAGTCAAATAGGAAAAATTTAAAAAAATTAGGTAGGTACTATGAAGGTGCTTATTAAACTATTACAATCAGCACTAAAGTCGTTAACCACATTAAATAGACATTTATAAAAAAAAAATAGCTTTTCTTTTTTAGTTTTGGACGCTAAACCTAAGTCTAATCGACTAAAAACGTTAACTTTTAAGTAAGTTTATTTTTGGGTGGGGATAATGACATTTTTATGTGTGAGAAATAGGTAGGTAAGTATCACTTATTATAATGTTTTTTGAAGATTATTTTTTTCATGTTAATAATAAGTCCAGAATAGGGTCTATAATATTTATTTATCTATTAAGTAGCTATTAATTGACAAATGACGTATGTAGGAGCGAGGTCACGCTCTCTGATAGGTGTTCAATCTTACAGGTTTCGTAGCCCCCTATTGTAAATACTAAGATACCCATCACTGTAATTTTTACTTACTTGTTTGCGTAATACTTCGTATGGTTGTGATGTTGAATGCTATGAATATGTGCCCGTGCTGCAATTGGCACAATTATTTCTTCATTCTTCACATTAAAAATGTCTATATTCGTGTGTATAGCCATAGAATATAATAGAAATACCTAATTTAATGTGATCGACAATAGTGATGTCCATTTCAAGGAAAAACAAAGCATTTTTTTAAAGATTCTGAATAAGTCGATTTAAATAACAGGTTCAAAAGGTAAACAACTAAAATGTAAAAAAAGAATAACAGTACCTAATTGATAGGCATTACTAACAAACAAAACTAACAAAAAAAAACTAGTAAATTTTATATTTTAAACTAGGTATTATTATTTACATTTATTTACTGAATAATGTACTTACAGTTTAAGAAAATAAATAGATAGGTATATAAATAGTCATATATCCTTATCTAAGTTAAAACGTTCGATACATTAATACACAAAGTTAATTATAGTTTTAACAAATAAAGAGGAAAGTACATTTACACAAAAATTATTAAATCCTATGTTTAGGTATTGACCAGTTGCCAACAGACAAGCTTCCATTCGACAATAGGTTTATGTTGTCATTCACACAATAAAAATCAAGAAATAGTTATAAAGTAAAATGCGTGATGACAATTCTTCTATTTCCATCCTTACCTCGCTGTTAACTGACTTCTGATATCTACACTCCATTTTCGAATTTGTGCCCAGCAGTTGCTATATTAACAACAGAGTAAATAAAAAAATTCTCGCGCTCAAAAAAAAAAGATCTACACTTTGCCGATTGGAAGCATGAAGTAACTTTTTAATATGAATACTATTTTCTGCCAGTAATAAATAGGTATTCCATAGATGATAAACTCATGAACAGGTACTGTCTATTTAAACAGACTTGCTCTAAAACGTAAACATATATGGCGTCGTGTCAACCACAGACTAAAGACTTTAGTCTTTAATCTTTGAAAAATGTATAGGAATCAAGGACAAAATTCCATAATCTACAAATGTCAAATCGTAAAGATAATTTTATCTGTGAAATTTTATGTTGGAAAAAAATACATTTATTTAAAATTTACGAAAGATAGTGGATAAATCAAAGTGATTTACGTGTTTTCTATTGCATAAACGTTTAATGCTACTTTCCAGAAATTTTCATCCATATCAACGCGTGCGATTGATGTAAAAACTAGTGAATTTGCAATATGTGGTGTTTGTTTACTAAATAAATCAAGTAAGGATAAATACGGTATAGTCCTAAAATTTTGTAAGCTAAGCAATTTGGACGGCGAAGCAGAGGTAATTGTTAATGCTCCGTATTACAAATTATTGGTTGAATACCTAATTTCACGATTAATTTACACCTACACTATACGTGCAAGAGATAGATATAGTTATTTCAAGAAATCGTATTCTTCTTTAGTAGCAAGTGGCGAAAGCTGAGAAACTTTCAAATAGCTCTTATGAAAAGTAACTAATATTTAGTCCTTCTCTATTGGTTACAAACACGGTTACTAATACTTACATGATTTTCTGACTTTTAGTTTCTTGAAAGTTTAACGCATTTGTATCTAAAACCTATTTTTGTTTTTTGGCAGTGACCTTTTTATTGGTTCTGTGCAAAAAGGAATACATGGCAACTTTATCATAATTAGATCTAATACAAAGTTTTGTAGTACAAATAATTAAGCAACAAGTACAAGCTAGCTGTATGCTGTCAGTTTTGGCAAAAGGCACATCCAAAACTTACATTTCGGATTTACAAAAGCCTATTTCGTAATTTTAAATCATGTTTATCCTTAGATATGTTACAATGTGGCATTATCTTTCTATGAATGGGGCCAATTTACTTTTACATCGAAATCATAAGAGGACCTTCTTTTAATTTAGGTACTACTACTACAGCGAGTTTATTATAGCTATATATAGAATAATAATTCCTCTTTTCCTGTACACTTTTTAATGTTTCATTTGCTATTTCATTTACTTTTATTTTACATAACTATACAATCTTAAGTCCTATATCTCGCTGATGTCGCCGGGTTACTAGATCACGCTTAACGAATACCAAAGACGAGCCCAATTCACAGAATCCTACTTAAAATGAACCCTTGAAATGCTCTGTCGAATCATTATTTGGTATTTACGCCCCAAAAAGCCGTAACTTTAAATGCCTCTAGTGATCAAATTTTAAAATTAAAGTACAATATAAAATGCATTAAAAACTTAAGTAAATACATTAACATATAATTTCACAACATAAAGGTATATAATATTATCCAGAAATAAGTGCAATTAATATATTAGGTTCTATATTTATATGCTATGTAATCCACAGATGAATAAAGCTTATTAATTTCATTATTTCTTGTTTTGAATATTGACAACACAATATTTACAGGTTCGAAAAGTGTTTAGTCTTAGTTAACATTAAAATATACTATGTATTATCATTATTGGTGGAACTTTTGGGGTGAACAAACCACAACGCATGTTGTCACAGTAATATTTACTTGGACTAAACACTTAAACGTTTGTAGTTGTAGGTTCTATGTTTTAAAATGTAAAGCCTCATTTGCCCGTGGCACCACCATTGACCATTGGAGAAAAATTTACATAGGCCATTCTATTTTGTATCAAATTCCTTCTTCTACTCGATGCCCAAAAATTTTATCGACAAAATGTATTACAAATGTATGTACAAAAACGCTGTACTGTAATATTTTAATTTTTTTAAGAATATACCCATATTCTTAAAAATAAAAAAATATTACAGTAGGTACAGCGTTTTTGTTAGTTATAAACAAAAAATAAAAGTATTATGACGTAATAATTATAACTTTTAATGCTTATAACTTTTTAGATCCACGTTATTCTTTCGTCGACTATTCCTCTAAAAAATTAGGTTACGAAACTTAACCACGGGCAACAGAATATGCAAAAGACCCGAATGGGTAGGTACATAAAAATATATCTTTTAATATATATTTAAAATGAACTTTTTCAGTAGGTGTTACATACTCTTTAAGTTTTACATTTAAAAATAGTTTTTGTTGTTACTCGACAAGCTCGAATTAGTCTTATCTTATAAGGATACTGTAGGTATATTTCCATTCGGAAATGTGTTATATTTATATCAAGAGAATAGGGTACAGGGGAATCTAGGTTTAATATGTTACTGTGTACATAATTTACAATGCTATTTCCTACTATTAAAATTCTTTGCGAAAGACATATTGTTATAATCTTCCTTAAGACTCCTTGATCAGTACAATAATTCAATTTAATTACAAGAAGACTATTGTTTAATTAATATTAAATTAGTACAGTTTACAAATCGTAAGCTCAGTGTTCAAACATGATTGCACTGTTTCAAAGATGGCTGACTGTTTATGAACGAAAGCTTTTTTATATAAAATTAATATCGTAATTTTATTGTTATTGTCAAAAGAATGGATGAATGAGCCTGTCTATGAATAACAACAATAACTAATGGGGCTGATTACACAATAATCGAATGCTTGTTCATTGGAATTCGTCGTCAGAGCTCAGTAGTGTTGTCTTCTCGTGGTAGTTAGTGGCTTGGCTGATGGTAGCCACGCGCTGTGGTGGTGGACGCGGCGCTAGGGCTGCTCCTTCGTCTGAACGCTTACCCGTACCTGCACCGCCGCGCATCACTATTGCGGTAAAGCTAGTTATTAGTATAATCGACTAAAATCGATAGGAAGAACTCTGGGTATCAAGCTTTTGGTTCAAAATGCTGTTATATATTTGTGATTAAAACTTTTTCAAAGCTCTTCCTAAGTATATTACTATAATTTAAAACGCGTCAAATGCGTTAGTGTCATTTTATTCCTGTGCATTTATCTAAAAGCGTAGTTATATTATCTACTTGTTAAGTTTTTAACGAGTTCGTGAGCTACTATTGCCTGGCTAAAATTGCGACTACAAACAGTGCAGTCTACTTAACAAATACCCAAGTACCGCTTTCACATGAACACTTTCGTCCGAAATAATAAAACACGGTTTGATGAAAATAAACATTTCCATGTCGATATTGTGGTGAAAACAAACATTCATGCAAGTGCTGCACTCATTTAATCCTAAAAGGACCGTCCTCAGTGAGAGCATTCGCGTGTAATGAGCATTTGACATCTAAAATTCGAGTGTTGTGGACGTTGAGCCGAGCGTTATAAAGCTTCGACACAAAACCCGTTCCTAATGTTGACCAGTAGCTATTTGTAGACCTAGTACTTGTAATTCTTACAATTTGGGGCGTTTATAATTTACAACGAAGTTTTTGTTTGTTGAATTCACATTTTGCACTGTGATTGTATAATGATAGCTGTTGATAACTTTTTGTTTTCCGTGCTATAACAATAAATACATAATACTGTGCAAATGATCAAAAATAACATTACAATGTTAAAGCTTGGCTTAAACAAAATAATAAGTTATATAGTATACCTACTAATTGTATACTGTACATGTCAAAACAGTAATATAGGTTATTTAATCTGCAAACTGTAATATTATTTAAGATTGTTATTGCTAGGATTTAAATGTACACTAGTATTTAATTAACCTATTGTAAAATGACAAAATAAAGAAATTTTAAAAGCAAACAAACACTGTGCAAATGGCACACCAATGCTTAAAAAAATGACATTTACATGCACTTCAAAGCATGCCAGCAAATAATTATATGATAGCGAAATAATAAGAGAAAAAACTTACCTCTATTGATGCTTAAAAACTATTTGACTAACATTTTTAATACAGCTCCCTTTCAAGGTAAAAATTAAAAGCAAAATCATAGAGTAGGTAAATTCTTTATTAAATGTTAGTGAGAGGCGAAATACAATTTTTTTTTTTAAATTTTAACTGTAATGAATTGTAAAAAAAAGTAATTATTACAACCTATACCTAGCCATCATATTTTTTAAAGTTCTAATTAAAATTAATCTCTTAAAAAAAATATTATGATAACATTATTTAAGGAAATGAAAACATAAGTAAGTATGGCTTTACAGGTTGTTAGTTTTATTTAAATTATATAATTTATATTAAAATGCGTTATTATTACAAAGCACTGGAAATAGTCACGCCTCGACACTTTTAAAAAAAATTGAAGTGGGAATGAAATGCCTCTCTTTGGTTCTGGCAACGAAAAAAAGTTAAATATAAATAGTAAGAAAACTATTTTTAAAGATAATATACAAAATAAAAACAACCCGACGAATGCCAAAAAAAATAATCTTACAAAAAGACCGATAGCTGGGTTTGAAATATTTTTTTAAATACTAGCATTCAACTAAGGATTATATCCTGTAACTATAAGACAAAGTAACAAAAAAAAAATACAAAAAAGAAAGTATTATAATCACAGAAAGTAAACATTTACACACTACACCTTACACGACATATACTATAGGCCTTAAGTACAAAGTATATTACTATTTATGGCAATGAATAGTCCGAATTATTATTAGAAAAAAAACACATTGAAATATTATGAATGAAGTTATCTGGTAAGTAATTATTTTTTTTAAAAGAAAAACTTGGTAGTCTATTGTTTTAATTAAAGTCTCTTTTGAATTCAATTTGGATAAGAAAAACAAAAAAATAGGTAATTGACATAATTTATAATTGTTTTATAAAAAATGATTTCTTTGTTTATGGTTAGCTGCCTAGCTTTTAATTTAATACAGAAACCTGCTTCATTGGCAGTAATAAAAAGACTGGGCAACTTATTTCGATATGTTTGTATATTAGGACAAATACAATTATTTATTTTGTAATATCCGAAGAAAAACCATTTTGCGTATATTATTAGAAAACTGTTTTAAACATTTAGTAATCCCCTTATTAGCAACAATAGCATTTTAATTTCTTCTAAAATAATAGCCTTCAAATATATACTTACCTAAAATATTTTATTAAAATTCGTTATGCACTTCGGACTAGCCAAATACCTCGATATTATAAAAATAAACATCTTAAAACGCGGGCCCACAGACCGAGCACTGAAAAAAAACTCCTTAAACATTTTCCTCTCTTTTTTACTTAAGGCACTTTCTATTATTTATTCTGTGCTGTGTGCGAATGAAGAAGTCTTGTAATATTATTTTAATCCGTATTATAATTAGATAATATAAAATTAAAATGAATAACATGTTTTCATGCTGTCTGTATTGTGACTCAGTTTTCGTGTTTATTGAATCTCACACATTTTTATTAGTAAGTATATACGAATATACACTTTTGTGTGTGCAGAGTAGACGACTCTCAAGCAATCAGTGCACGTTTACTCTCAAATCATCCTTATTATATTTTATGAATCAATCAATAAGTTAACGTAATAAACCCTCATTACGAGGGCCATTTCTTCTAATAATATATCATATAATAGCATCTACGCTTTTAGTTACAAGCCTGGTGTCTATGATTTGACATTGACGTTCTTTAATTGTTAAGAAGTGTCAATTTTGACATTAACGACATTTGAAGTTTAAAAATTATATATAATATAATTAATTACAAGAATTGATCCTCTCTTTTAAAAAGCTTATGAATAAACATGCACTGACTGATTTAAGGTCGTATACGCACTACAAGCAGTTATAAAAAAAGGTAACGTGACGTCTGTAGTTTTTAATGCATACATCTAAAAGAATACAGATGTCCACATTTACTATTGGGGTACACAGAAAGCCAAGTCACGTGTAAATAGGACTCCGATGTATGTTTTATATGTAGTTAGTTAGGTTTCCATGCTCGGACAATATGTATTTAGTATATAAACGGACAGCAATGCACTTCATGCAGTACACAGCTATGGCAGAAGTTTATAGTTTCTCATAAGGCAGGTGAGAAGTGACATCTGAAAGAAAAATAAAACAAAAAAATAAAACCTAGCCTACTTTTGTAAAATAATGTACCTATATGAGGGTAGATGTAGATACTGGACGCATTTAAATAATTTAAAACTAAACTATGCCCTAATTTGATGGTCTAGCTAAATGTAATAAGTTTTATATTAATCCAGTAGCATAATATATTTCTCTTATCTAATTAGGATTAGAAAAACTTTTAAAGAGTTAGCGAAGAATTTTGACTATTTCGAAAACATAGTGAAATATAAAAAATAGTTATAGATTTCGTTTAAGGGGACTAGTGTTAGGTCTTTGAGTCATGTCTCTGATGCTGAAGGCCTTACTGCTCCACTATTTAAATTGTTGAGAAGTGCTTGTTGTAAACCCTAATTAACATTCGTTTATCTGTAATACTTTATTGCATTACATATTACTACGGCATTCACGATGATGGATTCACTAATATTTCTTAGTACTATTATAGGACTTATAAGTTGTAAAACCAAGTGTCAATTTAAAATCTTTCCTTTGAATCCGAATGTTTTAATTTAATAAATTGACATTGACACTGAGCTGCATTACAAAAATAAATTTTGATTATAATGCTACCGGAAAAATAGAAACATGACTATAATTTAACCATAAATACATTACAGCTAATTATTTCAAACTCTAAACTGTACTAAGTATACCAAAAGACAATCTAAGTCAAAATATATCTATAGAAATTCAATCTCAGATCTATTAAGAATCAAAAAGTATATTTAAGTACCACAACAATAAGTATAAATCGACTAAGTTGATGATGACGTCATATTATATTGTACCATCCGCAACTCTAATCATTGCAAAATGAGCTTTATTCAAATAAAAAGTAAGGATTTAATTTCTATACATATATTTTAGACTATACTATTCGATAATCTTCAATCCAGTTACGAAGAAGTATCCTGTTTTAAACACAAGACAACACTAAATAATGAATATTATTAAAAACGAGCAAATAAAATGCGACCAGGCAGCGATATGGGGCATGCGATATCACAGTGACAAATAACAAGTACAAGTAATAGATACAAATAACAAGTACAAATAACAGGTATAAATATCGTGGTATCACTTACCGGAGCTGTATTGTGTGTACTGTTGGTATTGCGGATGGAAATTGTGGAACGCGTCTGTCATTATGTCTTTCGGATTCATTGTCTCCTGGAAAATTTTATAATAAATATTAAAAACGTGCAAAATTATGATATTATAATTGAATTTATGAAGGTATTTGTCTAAAGAAACGATTTGTATGGTCTCTACGCCAAGATAAAGTTCGCATAATAATATATTATCGTTCAGTAAACAAGAAAAGTTTTAACAAGTTTTACATTAAACACTATACAAATCCGTCTGGCCAGCCCTACAGTAAAACGTTAATTGACTATAATGATTATGTTTAGAGAGCGAAATATCTTAAAAAAATTGAATCTTTTTCCACTGTTGAAACTCTTCCAAATAATTCCTTCTTGTGCTGTCCTAGGTCTCCCGCATCCATTGGTGTACTAAGTATGTACAGTTCGCGCAATCTTACTTGGACGCCTTGAAATTAGCTATCTGAGAAGTTTACACATGTACAAAAACAAAGAAAACACCATCTCTGTTCTCTCTCTCTCTCGCAATTTAGTTCCAAAAATTACAATTGTTTAGCCATTTACAAAAATTTTAAGCCTGTTTACTGGAAGTAAATGTATTGTAAGCGACTTACTTTGAGGCTACTAGAGATGGACTGCATAGTGACAGAGCGATGCGGATCACGGTGCGCGTGCGCATACACAGCGGCGGGGAACGCGTAACGCAGAGCAATGGCCGCCGCTAACATCTCCAGGCAGATCAGGAAGTTTTGGTACCCCGCGGATACAGTACCGGCCGTTGTGGGCACGCCTAGCTCGTCGTGGATAGGGGATATCACTTCGGCTTTCTCCAGAATAGCCAGAGCGACTCCTGTTAGTGAATAAATGTAAAATTATAACATGTTTGTATTAACAATTTTTTTTTTATTTATTTATTCATTTATTCATAATCTTTATTCTGAACATAGGTAAGTAAGTATAAAGTTGGTCAAGATATCATTAAAGTGCTCTATGACTAAAATCTCTACAATGTTTAATAAAATACAATTCAGTTATTAATGTCTAAATAATTACCAAAATAATATTCAGATGAAAATGTTAATACAATACAATAATAAAAATAAAATTCATATATTAGTATACACACAGCACATCAATAAAAATAAAATTTAGATTACAATGTCAACACAGAAGGCTATACGGCTGTTTTTTGTTTGTTGTCTAGCAGATATAGTCAAGATCTATGAAAAATATTAAGATTTCTTCGGAGCCCAAATCACAACATTAAAATATTAGAAACACTAAATATATCTCTAACAACTTTTAGCACCAGCGATCAAAACGGTACTTTTACTCCTATGGTACTTTTACTACGTTTCCCCCTTCAATCTTCCCTAAGAGGATTTTAACATCAATATAGCTTTTTTTCACACATCGTCAGCGCTGTGAATCGGACGTGTAAATAGTATTAATTAATTATTATTAGTTTAGCGCGGCGCGAGCCGACGCAAGTGTATTTATTCACCACGAGTGATAAACTTGTGGAGAATGAGGTGCTGGCTTTTGTACAACAGAAGCTAGACGTTTTAGGAGAAGAATCTACGCTCCAGTTTTGTGTCTCGAATTTCAGCGAGGAAGAAATCGCGGCTGCTAAGTTGTTGGTTTTTCGATCGCTAAATAAAGAGAACCGGATGGTGTCACGTAGACGTGACGGACCTAAAAAAAGTATGCAGGACATCATCACACTGCTCAAGACGACAGATCCCGCAGACGTGCCGTGCATTTGTAGCTAGGGACTTGAAAAAGTTACCCCTGATTACTTTAGAGCACGTCGACGTAACGAGTCTGCTGAAGGACATGGCAGATTTGAAGACTAGTCTGGCGGATGTCAAGAAGAAGTTAGAGACATCCGAAAGAAACGTGACAGAGTTGCGCATCGAACTAGATGAGTTGCGTAATTGTGTCAAAGCATCTGGGTCACCGGTATCGGCGCGTGTAAACACACGTCACGGTGCATCGTCTACAACAAGCTACGCGTCAGCGGTCTTGTTGTCAACACCGTCTACAGCTGACAATGCAGAGTGTGACGCACGAAGCTACGCGCGCCCCGCTCCCGTCACGCAGGCTATTCACTGCGCGACCCCTCGAGCTCCTTTAGTTAATGAGCCCAGGGCTACCGCCAGTAAAATGCCATTGCGAGATAACAGCAAGAAGCGGTCTAACGATAATGATAGCTTCGTGACTGTGCAAAAGAAGAAACATCGCCAGCAAACCAAGAAGAACTGCTGCGGCACAGCACCTATGGAGCCACATATCAATGTCCGTGCTGGAAAACCAAACACCCCGGTGTACATTTCACGCCTGCATTACACCACAAAGGCTGAGGACATCGTGGAGTACGTCCACCATAGGTTGAAGTACACGGCGAGAGTGCAGTTGTTAGAGTCGCGTCGCAACGTAAATTTCAACGCGTTCGTGGTTCGGATTCCGACGTGTTACTTGCATCTCGTCATGGAGGGGACCTTTTGGCCGCAAGGCGTGGTATTCCGTCGATTTCGCGGACAAGTACCACCTGATCGCACTGTGACGTAATTTATTTGTATTTATTGTGTTTTATTAATATATGTTTTTATTTTTTACGTCACATATTAATATATGTTATAGTTAGTAGGTATAAATAAATTAAAATATAAATATGTACCTATGGCTGTTGTCTGGTACCCATAGTACAAGCTCTGCTTAGTTTGGGACCAGTCAACATTGATAAATTATGTAATATTGTATTATTATACACTATATTGTTATAATTAGTATTTATAAATTATTGTAAATATAAGTATGTATGCCTGTTGCCTGGTACCCATAGTACAAGCTCTGCTTAGTTTGGGACCAGTCAACATACCTTTATATTGTTATGTAATATTTTATTTTATTTATGAATAAATTTGAAATAAATTTAAATTTGAGTTGTGTTGTATAGTAGACCTTGCTTTACAGGAGTCGCAATTTAAAAAAAAACAGTTGAATAAAACCCATAGATTATGTACAGTCATGATCAATAATATGTACACATAGTAAAAGTTTCTAAACTATCTGCACGTTTATCTAGACATTAGAATACAAAAATTATTTCGTAATGTAAAAGAGGTTCCGTACAGTTTCGAAAAATCTCCGAATATTCAATTTTGGGTTAGCAGATCTTTAGATAACTGTTTTACAAAAAGGGTAAAATGTGTACATATTATTGCTCGTGACTGTACACTGTACTAAATTATAAATAAACATAACACATAAAAAAAACTTATTTTAATGAGACTTACCTTGCCAGAACGAAAGGAAAATAACAGATTTGACTGTGAAGAACTTGAGTACGGGATCAAATGGTTTTAGCATCTCTCTTGTGGCTCCAAGGAACAAGAAGAGGCCGTATAGCGCCAAGCTCACAGAGAAGTTGTATACGATCGTTATGTAGATGTAACCGCCGTCGGGGCTCCAGTCACCGTCGTGGTACAGGCCTCTAGCCTGGTAAATAAATAATATTTAAAATTGAATTTTAACAATTTGACATTCTTTAATGATATTTTTATCTCTTTCTGACCTACTTAGCTAAGCCATAATTTACTATGTATTCAACAAATTAACGAGCAATTGATACCATTTCTTAGGCTAAAAATTAGTTTTTTTTTTAATTCATACAATATTCATATTTTAACGTATTCAACATTTCAAAGGAATGACTAACACATTTTTTTTTTCTTTTCCAAATATTTTGCTTCCGTTTTAACGAACATTAAAAACACAAAAACTTGACGAAGAAGAGTACAGTATGGGGACATTGATAATGTGATTGGCTTTTAAAGAAAGACAGCAAATCAATGAGTAAGAAAAGTACATCCGATTACCGAAAATAGCTGAATAATTTTAGCATAAGTTTTGAAAATTATCACATTAAAATGTACCTTATGGCATTCGGCATAAGTTTGAAATTATAAAAGATTGAATCCCTACTTACTTCTATTTGACATTGTATGTTTCATCATGTCTTACTAAAGTGACACTGGTGACGGAAACATTGCACTTCGATAAAAAGTCATTGCAGTGCAACAAAATATAGCACTTATTGTTAACGTTATAATATACAATTTCAAAATGATCAATAAATTATAATCTCACTTTCTCACTTCCTCATTGTTGTCTTTTTTTTTGTATTTTTATTGTTTATTCAGTTTTACTACACTGTTTCTTAATTACTAAAAATGCCAAACTGCGCAGCAGTTTATCGGCACTGTCTGTCAAAGTCTGTCTTTCTTTAAAACCAATCATATTATCAATGTCCTCATACTGTACCTTTCATTGAAAAGGCGATATTTGTATAGTATAATAAATAAATGGTGCATCGCGGACTCCAGAGACAATATGCTAAGTTTTGCTCGATCCTGCATCGTATCTCGAGATAGACGGTAATAGGTATAGGTTCAGCTCATCCTTCACAAAACTTAATGATGCGAACAGCAGTAAAAGCTTTTACAATAACGATTTCAGTTCGCGTACATATAACAATAGGGTGCTTCTTTATCAATGTCACTAAATCTTGAAATTTCAACTTTTGTTGTTGATACTTAAGGTTTATTATGTCATAACCAGCTGAGCCATTTGATTATTTCAGCGTCGATTTGACAAAAAAACTTACAATTACATATTATGGATTATTTCCATTTTCCTTTTATTGTTATAATAGTTACTTGAGAACTTTTTGGGCAGTTACTAGAAAGTTTGGTGAATTTTTGTATTCTTAGTCCTATCTACCTAAACATTACCTACTTTCCATAGAGTCTTCTACATTTGACCATAACGTATAATGCTTAACGGTTAAAGCTTACAAATATTATAACCCGAACTATTACTTTTTAAGATACACACAAACATAGCAACTAAACCCCCTGCATTATCTACTAAAACTAAAAAAAACCTTAATTACCTGCAAAAATATAATGATGAAGGCGCATACAGGTTTAACGAGACAGAACTGTAGCGTGGCCTGCTTACAGAAGCGTAGGAAGCCTATAGTGTAGGTGGCGCCACTGAGGCAGCAGGTCCCGTTCACGCAGGACGCGCGGACCGGACGACCACGGAGTTCCGACATTATGTTGCCTTCGCCGCCTAAATACTCGTAGCATAGCGACAGGAAACTGTAGATCACGAACGCTGGAAATAACAAAATGAGATATTAGATAGAGCTATTGCGTTAAGTACACCTATTGGTTTAAGTTAACCAGTATGATTGGTTTATGTGGTTTGGGGTTTATTTTCGTTTTGTATGATTACCGTATTCCGATAAAGAGCATTGACTACGATAACAGCTACATTAGATACTCTAACGAAAAAGTGTTTATTAAAAAAAACTAACTTGATCCTTCTTGTGAGTTATAGGGTTAAAAGCCTGGATCATGACAGGCCTTTATTTTTTCTATTGCCTTTTCGTTCTTTTCGATAAATTATAGCAATAACCTAAACCTTCATATGTAATTAAATGTACAGTATGGGGACATTGATAATATGATTGGCTTTTAAAGAAAGACAGACAACAATGAGGAAGCGAGAAAGTGAGATTATAATTTATTGATGATTTTGAAATTATATTTTATAACGTTAACAATAAGTGCTATATTTTGTTGCACTGCAACGACTTTTTATCGAAGTGCAATGACAGCTCTAATATTCCAAGATCTAGGAAGTGCCAGACATCACTTATTTTCTCATGAACCAAATAGACACGAATGGGTAGTGGTGGGGAGAACTATCATCGTATGACTAATAGCTAACTTGCCTAGACGGCCACTTTTCTGGTATCCGTTAATGAAAGTACAAAAAAACAGAGGTAACTTCACTCATTTTCTAATGGCTGGTTTTAACATATATTATAAACAAGATCGTTAAGAATCCATAATCAAAACTGCCAGACACTTTGCGTTGGCCGTTTTGCGTAACAGACACTTCAAAGTTCTGAACGAAATTCATGAAACTTATTTTCTAATGGATATGATGAAACATGCAATGTCAAATAGAAGTAAGTAGGGATTCAATCTTTTATAATTTCAACCTTATGCCGAACGCCATAAGATACATTTTAATGTGATAATTTTCAAAACTTATGCTATAAATTATTCTGCTATTTTCGGTAATCGAATATACTCTTCTTACTCATTGATTTGCTGTCTTTCTTTAAAAACCAATCATATTATCAATGTCTCCATACTGTAATATCATCAAAATATTTTTATTTGTTACGTGATTTTATAAGGAAATCACTAGAAAAACTAATTTAGAAACCATTCAATAAGAATTTGGTCAACATTTTCAACAGTACAATATAAGTTAATATTCGAGGGAATTTCAACCACTCATTGTGTAACACAGCGGCTTGTCGTAAAAATAAAAACAAAATGTCAGAAACGGGTCCGCGTATGTTTACGACCCGTAAAAGTAAATTGAAATGTTATATATTAAGTGTAACCTGCATACAAAAATATTGTAGCCATTTTTATTGTTAACTGTAAAAAAAAAACGTTCCTTATGGTTGTATTTATAGCCGGGAGTATAAAAATAAAGGTCAAGAGGGATTCAATAAAGTTGACCGATAACGAGATTTTCGTGAAAAGCTATTGTTGGAAAAAAAATATATTGACATTTACATAGGTTTAGGTAAAAGCTTTATTATTTGCTCAATCCAACAGTTTATTTAATAGAATAGTTATCCATAACATTATGTAAAATACTAAAATATAAAGAGTACTCATTAATATGATATGGACATATTTTCTGACTAGTTTAGTTATGTAGTGGGTAATCACATTAGTTATATTTAACCTCTACAATTTGTCCCTTTACTTCCATAACAAGCTATCCAATGGTCAATAAAGAAGCCCTTAACAGACATTGTGTTTCGAACTATCTCTTTCATAGCTTTTCATTTACGGAAGGGTATGAGAACCGAGAGAATAATTAATTATAAGTTTTACTTAACCCCTAAAATCAGTTTTCTTTTCCCTTCCCATCAACAACTTATCGCCGTTTACCGTGGCGTATTGTATTGTTTCTCGGCCTATATCTCCTATACCTATGTTTCCAATTACGGAAGGGTAACGATGAGAAACGCACCCTTAATACATCTATTGCACATTTTGTATAGAAATTTCTCATTACTACTTATAAAAACTTAAATGTAAATAAACTTAGAAACACTAATTAGCGTTATTTACATGTATTTATCGTGTTCAACAGTTGCGTGTAGAGAGACAGTGAAAGTATAATCTTGCTAAATTGCGAGGACATCTGCTTACCGTCGACGTTATCTATTACTTATACCTCTATATATAGTTACATACATCTCTCTTTTCATCACATAAACGGCCATGGCCTAAATTACTCTCTCACGAATGTTTAAAAACAAGAATCTTACTTGTTTATATTGGAAGAACAAACAGGTAAAAGTTTACAAGACGATATAATATGCAATAGTTCACAAATAGTCCTGTCACTGCAGGAGCCGGTTTCCCCTGTAGTAATAGACTAATTAAAACACGCTTACGCCCGCGCCGTACGCCTCATGGGAGTAGGCCTGAATTTGTGCCATGGGGACAAGGCGTGAATTTGTCTATGTATCTAAAAATATTTATGTTGTTATCGTGCGTAGCCTTGTATTAATTACTGACTTTAACTGCAAGACACCCGCTTCTACGATAAGACTTCGAAATGCCACTCACGATCATTACAGACAATACCTACTTTGCTGTTACATCTACAGGCTTTCAAGTGTTAAAACCTATCTAAAAGAAGTTACAGTTTGGGTCTCTGTAAGTTTTTCTAGAGCGCTGCAAATTTTATTTATTATTCTCCTGTCGAGGCGCGTTTTGAGATGTCCAGCAGTGGACTGAGATAGTAATGATAGATTAATTCTTCTACCATCCTTTCTCTCAAAGAGTCTAACCAAAGTAGGCACAAAGGAATCGTGATAGAAAGGAAGTAAACATTTTCCCCCTTACTCATAAAAAAATTCTAAAATTTTAGTCAATTGATTAAATAGCCTAAGCCCTTACGTTGTTTGGTATAAGGTTGGTTTTCGTAATAAAAAATCTCGCTAAACAGTGATTAAATTTAAGAGGCGTTTATAAGTAAGGGGGATTATAGTTAATCCTTGATGAAGTTGCAATACTGTATTAGATTTTTTTTATAAAGTTTGCATTATGCATGAATGTTAATATTTTTAATGATTGCGTACAAGGTTAATACAGATTGCG
The DNA here is from genome assembly GCA_905475405.1 of Schrankia costaestrigalis. Lineage (NCBI taxonomy): Eukaryota > Metazoa > Arthropoda > Insecta > Lepidoptera > Erebidae > Schrankia > Schrankia costaestrigalis. Next base: position 12,896,331 of record FR997838.1, read on the forward strand.
TTATTAATTTGGCTTTGAAATAATAATATTGGTATCATCATGATATCATCCTAACATAGTTTGAAACACATTTATGAGCGTTTATAGGGCTTACAAGCGCCGCCAATTGAAAAAAAAAACATTATTTCCAAATAGGAGCAATAATGTAAAATGTTGTCTACTATACCCCTTTCAGCGTAAGTTTAGCTTTTTGACAGTTCACGTCCATGAAGTTTCGTAATACATCCGCTTATTTTTCGCACAAATTATATTGTATTTCATGGACGTACCCATGTTTTTTTCAGTTACCATGGTTACTTAGTGATGGACACTCATAACGATTACCACCATTATGAAACAAATTACAAATAATCGGTAAAAATAAATGCTATGAATAAACCTGAACTCTTCTTAATACGTTTATAAAATGTAATATGATATTTTAGATTAGCTATAACCCGCGAAGGTGTCACCATAAATTATGTATTTTAAATAATACCTAAGCTAACTATAATTTTATCATTTTGAGCTATAGGCTAATTCTCTTAACATAGAAGAAAGAAACACTAATAAAATGATAATGTAAGTTGATGTAAGGATCCAAATGTGTAAAATACGGTAATTTGAAAAATCGCGAAATCGCTTACAATCGAATGGCATTACATTCGAGATATTACTGAACGTCACTAACGTCAATCTGTCAAATATCGTTAAATATAGTGGAAAGGGTATAACCCCTTTACTCATAAACGTCTCTTAAATTTTAGTCAATTGATTAGCTTGAATTCTTACGGTTTTGTTTGGTATAAGGTTGGTTTTGCTAATAAAAATCTCGCTAAACAGTTATTAAATTAAGAGGCTTTATGAGTAAGGGGGTAAGTCTTTAGAAAAGGCGATAAAGTATTTGTTTATCACACTCTCAACACTTTCATGTGTATGTTATGGATGGGTGTTTGTGTTACCGATACACTTCGATTCTTAGTACAGGAATTGTCCTTTTTTTTTTTAAACAATCTAATTTATATAACTGCAGCTTTCACAAACCCTTGCTTTGTACACTAGTGGACCGTTAAAAAGGTAATTGTATGTAAGAAAATACTGAATCGATGGGGATGTAAACTCTATACCATGCCTTAGCTTTGCAGCTGTCATAGGAAATACAGTATTAGTAGACCATGTTTCTCTTCATCGTTAGATAAGGGTTATCCCTGGAAGAGTAGGTTGAAAGTATCAGAAGATAGTTTAATATTAGGTATGGCTAGTAGGGTGGTGAACGGGGAACCAGCACAAAAGATCCGATGGGGTCGAAGTGCATCCTGGAGGGTCCCCGAAAAGGAGGAGAAGAAGGTATGGGGCTAAGTATTATTATTTTTCTGCGTCACCCGGACGTAAGAAGTTTAACACAAAGGGTTCTATTTTAAGCCAAGGAATCGTAACTCGATATTTTCCTTATAAAAATATTAACGGGAAAAGGGTATTTATTCAAAAGCATACCGTAGGTGTCAATATATTCTTTTATAACGCCCTGAAAGCATACTATTTTTAGACAATATGTTAATAAAACAATCTTACTTTAATCTCTGGAGTGCAAGTAAATATGTAGGACAACAGGTCTTACTAACATAATAGATTCTTTGAACGTAAATACATAACAGATTCGATTGTATCAGAACACTGATACAGTCCAGACGCATTAGATACGGCAATATTCTTAACATAAAGTATGCATCATTAATTCTGTCGGCAGATTTAGTAACAGATATTTATATTGTAGTCTGTTATCGTAGAAGTTATTGAATGAGTAAGGGGGCAATGGAATATTTGACCCATGTTCAGCTGTGGAGGTCTTTTGACAGACTATAAAGCATATTGAATAAATCAGTCAAAAGTTCTCAAAATGTTATCTTGAACTTGTAAAAATGCTTTTTTCCAGTTAAAATATTAGGTAACAACAATAAATGCAAAAAATAAAATAACATGAATTCATAATTTAAGGGCCTATACCTGGCTCTCTAGCGCCGTTAATTAAAAAAAAACCATAATTCGCAAATAGGATCAATAATGCATTATTATTATTAACATAACACAGAAAAAAACCATCTATTCTTTTTTTCTTTTGATCATCATTTTATTTTGCATCCAATGTACCAAGTTTAGCAGCTTAATCAGTAGTAACATGCATAATTATGGAAGAGCGGGGACTCCTAATACAATCAATGTCATGGAGTGCTCTTCTACCATGTAAATAAATTAAGTTCCTGTTTGAGCTACTTTAATAAGTAGGCTATTATAAATAGAATAAATAATAAAATATTTAGATGTCGACTAAATGTATTACTTAAAGCAATTAATTGATTGGGCTTGATTTGACAAATCAGAACTTTAAATAGCCTTGTCGAATGAGATTCTTTTTACATTTCACAAATTAAAACTACAGTAGGTACTTATAAACTTTACGAGATTGTACTTTTCATAGACTTGACCAATGAGAACCTTTACATGTTAATTTAAATTAAAATTGGTGTAAAAACCGCTTCACGAATCGAAACAATTTTCATCCATTCCAGCAATGAGTTATGAGAAATTCAAGATAGCATTCAAAAAGAACTTTCGTATTGACTGAAACGAAGGGTACTGAAATGAAATTACGAAAATAGCTCAAACTTGTTAGCTTCTACAAAACAAATATGACGACTCAATTCATACAATCTGACCGTTATAAAAAGGTACAGACTTATCTAATCAATTTACATAGTCTGCTGACACACTTCTGTTAGGACTGTAATAACGGAAATAACTTGGAATTTTCTTTATGTTTAGTTCGGCGATCATAATAACACAGATTATCCAAAACGCGTTGATACCGATTATACAGTACTATTATTTTTTTTAATTTATCCAAATAACTTGGCCGACAGAAGTTAGCTATCAGAGACAATCAGAGTAGATCGTGCTTGTTAAGAAAAAATAAAACACCAGGCTATTTAGTTCGAAAACTGACATCTGCATCAACATCAGGCCGGCAGTAAGTCTGCCGGCCTGATGTTGTGGCGCATTCTGTATCGATATAATAATTTCTTAAAAATAAAAAGACATCTCGATACATTAGGGGTCGAGAAGTGTGTCGCGGGGACATAAACAGACATGAAATTACCGGACAGAAAGAACATTTACCTATGCTCAAGACATCAATTTTTGGATCACACAAATAATTTCTCGTTTGGGATTCGAATCGGAGACCTCGTATACCACCGAGGCAGTAATAAAAACGCCTCCCATCTTATCCCAGGGCAGTCGTAATTATCTTAAAATAAAATTATCTTCATTTCTCGAACAGTATAGTGAAGTGTAACTGAATTACTTTAACGATCTCTTTACAAATGTAGAACAAAAATATTTGAACGAAAAGTAATGTAAATATTTTTAATCATCTATTGTTACACCGATAAAAAGATTTATGATGTCATAAAAGAGCAATATTATTTGTATGACATTGATGTCATTTATTGATGAACGAAGGTAGGATTTAAATCAATACTATTGTTTTATACAACACTTGTATATAATAATGATATTATTGTTATGTCTTGCTGCCGCAAAGGCATGTTTTTATCCATTATGTCTAGGTCATTTATCTATAAATATAAAGATTTAAGGTAAATCCTTTCGTGTGGTGACGGAGTGAGAATATTGTGTCATTATCCCATCGAATTCTGTAGTGGTAACAGTCAACCCGAAAGATTGACTTTGTTTCGTTTTATTTCACGAGCCTGAAGTAAGCTTTCAAAACGTTTGCGCAAGTACAGCCACTAATAAAACACCAACTCCCCACAATTTAGTTTCAAGTAATAACATTTGCGTAGTATTAGCAAGCTGATGTGGCAATGGGCTGGTCATATCTGTCGAAGGATAGATGGCCGTTGGAGCAAACGTGTCCTAGAGTGGAGACCGCGACTCGGGAAACGTAGTGTACGACGCCCCCCTAGCTCGGTGGACCGACGACCTCATAAAGGTCTCTGGGTCGGTGTTGGGAGTGTTCTGTGGCGTGTGTTGGGAGAGGCCTATGTCCAGTAGTGGACTGCAAAAGGCTAGTTGATTGAAAATATCTGCGTAACTGTTTACGAAAACTTTAAGCCAGGCAACATTGGTAATGTAACTAAGATGCGTAAGTACAAATAAAATGAATTACCTTCATAGCAATCTCTGACGGTGAAGAAGTATACATAGTAAGAGTTTCCATTGAAGAACAGCAGCGATATCCAACTGTAGCACCCGTATATAGGTACGATGAACAATATGCGTACTATCCAACGTTGCTCCGATGGATTTGTGTACCAGCGTAGGTGCTGGTAGATCTGGAATGCAAGAAAACATTTCATTTAATAATAATAATTATTATATTTAATTAAATTATAAATTATGGAGCATTTAAGTATAAATGATGGATTACGGTGACTTAGATAAGGTGATGACCTTGTCTAGTGCCGCGGGAATTTAAAAATAATTAAGGGAAAATTTAAACTGGAAGAAATATAGTCAATTTGGTAGATGTATGCTGGTTTTACTCCAAACTAAGGGCATAATCTTTACTTACACAAAAAGATTTGCGTTCAGCGGGAATCAAATGCAGGTATCTACATCTTATAGGAGTTCAGGATCCCTAGTAGGTACATTTTTGCAAAGCGATTACTAATAAGCTCATTTTTCGAGTACCAGAATAGAGAGTTTCTGGCAGGAAATTGTTGAGTGTCTCATCAAAATAAGGACCTAATCCATTTACAAAAGTGTACTAGGGATCCTGGACTTAAAAAGCCTACGCCACAGAAGTCATCAGTTCATACAGTTGTTAGAATTTCGACACAGTATACTATGCTCGAACTCAATAGCGATGGATCCCACGCCCACTCATGATCAATAAGACAGGAAACATAATTGAAAAACCTAAGTATTGTCTTGAGAAGTATTATGGAAGTTCAACGTTCTATTGATTGTTCTTTATTGAAGTACCATTCGCATAGCTTTAATAAATAAATGGAACGTCACTGATTCAATGGTTTTGTTTAGTTTACGTTTTGTTTTCATTTTTAAAGAATTGATGCTTGCTTGAGTTTTATGGCTTGTCCATTAAATTTTTCATAATCTAGATTTTATTTCTTAGCTATTTGAGCATCAGTTAGTTTATTCAGTTATTTCTACAGTTATTGATACTTCTCGCATAAGATAAACAATGGTCTAGTAAATTGAGTTAAATGAAATCTGATCAAAATATTTAGGAACTTAAGTTACATAAAGACATGTAAAGCCCGATTTACACATCGACAAGTACAGTAGCGAGTTAAGTAGTAAGTTGTTGATTAAGTTGATTTGAATAGATCAACAACTTACTACTTAACTCGCTACTGTACCTACTTGTCGATGTGTAAATCGGGCTCAAAGCACGGATAGGTACGTAGATTTATTGTATGAATCTATATTGTACTTTAACTGTAAATTTTATTTTTAATTTCGTTTTCTCATTTATATTAACACAGTAAATATGTACTGCTAATTATACGCTGATAACAGCTGTGAATGCTGTGTTGTCCCACAAGTGTTCATATTTTACAGTTCTACCTATACGTTGTTGAAGAAATGTTACTTATATTATGCTGTGAGTTACCACAATGCAATACATATTTTTTTCAAGTCCAAGATAGAAAAAAAGTTAGCTACAATAAATTCTTGAATATGAAATTTTAAATTATTAGTCAAGTCAATCACATTATCTATAAAAGCAATAAGCAAAAGCTTTTCTACAAACGAAAGTCCACCGTTTCATGTTGAATAATGTCACTATAATGGCTTACGGTCGAATACTCAAACGTCTCTTAAAAGTAAAGCGGCGCTTAAACTAGAAATTCACATACAAATGTCTAGTTTAAGCGCCGCTTTACTTTTAAAAGTCGTTCAAGTATTCAGCCGTTAGTTTTTACTAAAATTAAATTGCTACCTTCATGAATCGATGAATTTGGTTACATTTATAATATAATTGGATACATGTTCAACTTAATTGAATAAATTACTTTTCAACATACTAGTATTGAAACATACCTAGTTATAGCATATTGACGTCAATTTTATTCGACTTACCCCCGATTTCTGAATGACTGATAAAGTAAAAATCAACTAATCAAGTGTCAAAACTATCATTTTCAGGAACTAAAATGACAGTTTTGACAATTGATTAGTTGATTTTAACATGATCAGTCATTCAGAAACCGAGGGACAACCTACAGTTTTGACAAATTTACAATAGTCATTTCTTTCCCAACAAATTTGGTAAAGAATACAATACTCCAAAACGACAATGCCATTACTATCCGTGAATATTATGTTTACGAAATAAAAAGAAGGAAAACTTGAAATTAAACCCTATACCATTCCGTCTGGTTAGCGTGGTATTAGTAGGCCAAGTATCCCTCCGTCATGGTAGGAGGCCCGTCCCTTCTCTGGGACATTAATGGGCTGTTATGACCATTACTCGCCATAAATAAAACCCATTAAACAGTGGCATTATTATTTAGTTAGAAAAAAGTTACTGTAAATATAAATATATTACAAAAATGCACACAATATAGGACCTAGCTGAGCTAATCACTGTAACGACATAGACACTACAGCGCTGGTATTCTGTTAGGCCGTTCTACGGAAGGTATTCTTTAAGATAAGGGGCAGCAGTTCGTTTACTTCAGGTTTTTATTTCTTAGATAGTTTTACTCCATGTAAAAAACGAAGAGGAAGTATAAAAGTATGCGTTCTTTCGTAACCACAGGACCTGAGAAGTTATACACAGTAAGTCCTAAGACTTATGAAATTAAAAAAAATACGCCACTTGTCACGATCCTGGCAAACAGATTGGGCCTCATCCACATTCATTAAGCGAGAGAGCATACATGCGCGAGTGTTTCCATACATATTTATATTTATTTAACAATAAATAAATATAAATATGTTACAAAAATGCACACAATGAAGGACCAAGCTGAGCTAATCACTGTAGCGACATAGACACTACAGTGCTGGTATTCTGTTAGGCCATTCTACGGGGGTATTCATTAACATGCAGAGCAGCAGTTGGTTTACTTTTAGTTTTTATTTCTTAGATAGTTTTACTTCATGTAAGAGACGAAGAGGAAGTATAAAAGTATTCGTTTTTTCGTAACCACAGGACCTGAGAGGTTAAAAACAGTAAGCCCTCATCATAACAGCCCACTAATGTCCCACTGCAGGGACGGGCCTCCTCCCGTGACGGAGGGATACTTGGCCTACTAATACCACGCTGGCCAGACGGATTGGTACAGGGTTCAATCAATTTCAAGTTTTCCTTTTTTACGACACCCATGAGATAATATGGGGTGGTAACATATTATATTCTTACTCCGTCACCACACGGATAAAAACAATAACCCCTAAGACTTATCAAATTAAAAAAAATACGGTAAATAATAAATTAGGTCATAATCGTGCTTTATAGTTACGCTCTCTTCATAACAAATATCATTAGATAAAGTTACGTTATTAATTGACCACAACGTAACGGTTTCCATTCAAGCGGTGTAGGCGGTTTAAGAAAAAAAAACAGAACGGGCAAGCAAGAGGTTTAATGAGAAAACGATGATGGCTGTATACAACCATGTTACCATACCGCTACAGTTTTGTAGCCACTTTAGTATCTATTTGTGAGAATACTTGTCTAAAAGGACAATAAAATAATTATTTACGTCATCATATTATATGATAACTCCATGACGGAGTAAGAATAGAATATGTCACCACCCCATCTCAGCCCGTGGGTGTCGTAGAAACCGACTAAAGGACTATCTGGGAACATTACTTTTACATAGAAAGGAGGAAAACTTGAAATTAAACCCTATACCAATCCGTCTGAGCGTGGTATTAGTAGGCCAAGTATCCCTCAGTCACGGGAGGAGGCTCGTCCCTGCAGTGGGACATTAATAAGCTGTTATAATTAAATATTATATGATGACATGATTATCCATAGGAACATTTATTTTATTCGTTACTTTTGGTAGAAACTAGCCAACTATTAATATTTAGGTCTTTCTTTAATACCTAACTAAATTATATACTGTTCCTATAATAAAGCAAGCAGATAACAGTGTGCAATTATTATTGTGTAATTTTAAATTAACTCTTCCAGAGGGATTCTATAGTAGATAATTATTTACAATCATTTCCAGAACCCTAATAACGTAATACAATATTAACACCGTACGGATACAGATTACGAATGACGTATCAGATAGCCTCACTACTAATACCTCGTCACTAATAATACCCCACAAATGCCTTTGGTCCATTTTCGTAACTGAGTTTTCGTAACCAGTTATCAAAAAGGAATTTTCCTTCACTGTTTCATAACCACTTATTAAAAAAGTCTTTTTATTCCTTTTATATAACTACTAAAGAAGCCTGAGTATGTTATTTTTTTTAATTTTAAATCAATCACGAGGTTAATTCCGCAATTGAAGATTTGTCCAAAGAAAATATTACAGTAGGCCATTGCTTAGAAATTATTAGTCCATTTTACATTAAATAAATATTTTATATACAAACATTACATATGTTTTTAAATTTTCGTAATATCTATTTGGTATGAAATTAAATCAGATTTTCATACTTACCTAAAGTTAAAAAAAATAACATACTCAGGCTTCTTTAGTAGTTATGTAAAAGGAATAAAAAGACTTTTTTAATAACTGGTTATGAAACAGTGAAGGAAAATTCCTTTTTGATAACTGGTTACGAAAACTCAGTTACGAAAATGGACCAAAGGCACAAATGATTGGGTTATGGGGCAAATCGTCCGATCTAAGACTGATCCTCGGACGAGTTGCCTCATTCGTAAAACGTAGGAGGCTTTTCGTCTGAACAAGAAGTGGTCCTCGGGCGAGTAGCCTGATTTTTTAAAAGAATGTTTGTTGAAATGCTGAATGAATTATAAAACTACATTGACATTGTATTAAGAATAATTGTTTGCGACTTACCCTCAAAAATATAAATTAAATTAGTATGACTTTAAACATCGCGTACCTTACGTGGGAAACATTTTTGTCTATTAAAAATAAATATAAATATATGCTGTAATAAGATTACTTTTAGTTACAATCATAAAAATGTTAGAAACATTATTAAGTATGTTATAGTTATGTAAATATTAGTTTTTTACTTTGACTTACATTTTGTTACTAACAAAAACATTATTTTCTTATATTTTTTAATAATTTGATTAATCCATAAAAACATTCTTTTAAAAAATCAGGCTACTCGCCCGAGGACCACTTCTTGTTCAGACGAAAAGCCTCCTACGTTTTACGAATGAGGCAACTCGTCCGAGGATCAGTCTTAGATCGGACGATTTGCCCCATAACCCAAATGATTCACAGACTGATAATTACAATCTATTGATATATTTATTGTATTAATTACATCCATAAATTATATCAATATACCCTTTCCACTATATTTAACGACATTTGACAGATTGACGTTAGTGACGTTCAGCAGTATCTCGAATGTAATGCCATTCGATTGTAAGCGATTTCGCGATTTTTCAAATTACTTTATTTTACACATTTGGATCCTTACATCAACTTTCATTATCATTTTATTAGTGTTTCTTTCTTCTATGTTAAGAGAATTAGCTTAGAGCTCAAAATGATAAAATTATAGTTAGCTTAGGTATTATTTTAAATACATAATTTATGGTGACACCTTCGCGGGTTATAGCTAATCTAAAATATCATATTACATTTTATAAACGTATTATGAAGAGTTCAGGTTTATTCATAGCATTTATTTCTACCGATTATTTGTAATTTGTTTCATAATGGTGGTAATCGTTATGAGTGTCCATCACTAAGTAACCATGGTAACTGAAAAAAACATGGGTACGTCCATGAAATACAATATAATTTGTTCGAAAAATAAGCGGAAGTATTACGAGACTTCATGGACGTGAACTGTCAAAAAGCTAAACTTACGCTGGAAGGGGTATAGTAAATGTTAATTTTACCAGGTGATCTTTTTCGGTCCGTCAGATGTTGCTTTTGCTCGTACGTCACCTAAAGTCACCATATTTTTTTAAACGGATAATTTGCACTGCAGCTTTTACTGCAGTAACGTGTGTCCCCTCATATCCGTCTGTTTGGCTATCATGAAATTGACATAGGTACATCATGCTGACCGATTTAAGTTTAAATAATGTTTCATATTTATGACGATAGCCGCAGTGTAATATCATATTTTTATTCATGACGGAGTACGATATAATATTAAGCACTACACGAAAAATTTTATATTCTGTACAAATTTACACAAATACGTGAGGCTCAAATTTTGGTAAGAAAGTGTTTAAAAGTATACTTTGTACGACCTAGGTACACAGCGAGAAAGCTATGTATTACGAACAAAAGATTAAAGAGAGATACCTAAGTCCTACTTAAAAATTGCATAACATTTACAAAGCTATTCACATGCGCATAAATTATAATAATTGTTGCAAATTATTTTCTACAGTAAGCAAAAAAACTCAAACCGGTTGAACGTTATCATTCTTGTTTGGCAATCTTTTATGTTATAACGGAAGGTTTGGTTAGGTCAGGAAAGATCAGCTGTTAGATATAGGTACTTACTATTCTTTTATACGACATGGTTAAAAGGCGAGCAATACACTCGCCTAATCCGTGTGGTGACGGAGTAAGAATACAAATGTCACCACCCCATCTCATCCCCTAGGTGTCGTAAAAACCGACTAAGGGACTATCCGTCAATATTATCTTTACGAAATAAAAAGAAGGAAAACTTGAATTTAAACCTACCGCCGTAATGCCATAATCCGTATGGCCAGCGTGGTATTAGTAGACCAAGTACCACTCCGTCACGGGAGGAGGCCCGTTCCTGCAGTGGGACATTAACGGGCTGTTATGATGAATAAATCTTTATTCCCTATATTAGTCCCTATTAGAAGAAGAACTATGTGCTTTAGATGTTAGAGGCCCCTACACCGAGTACGATAGTTTTCCACTAGCCGCTGCTGTACCCTACTACCTAAACTCAGCAACTAGACTAAACAGATAGCCTGGAGCTACTGAACAGACCTACATCTAGTATAAATACTCAAAGTCCACCTCTACACCAATAAGCTAAGTAAGAGACCATCGATCGTACGTTCGATTATCTACGTCTATTCAGGAAAACACCCGTGGTCTGACAAATCATACACGTATGACGTCAGTATTTCGTCTTCGACGATGATTCGTACCAAAAGGACGAAAGATGGCTGACATTAGCAAGCTAGCATCATACAACGCCCGCACATAACCACGTGATTTTTACCGAAATTTATTGTATGCGAAAAGTATTTTCATAAACAAAAATCTTGGTACCGCTCTGCTGGTCTACTCTTGAATATAATTCCGATCGATCGGGATTGGAATTATGACGTTTACCGCTATTTCATACTCTTGAAATCAACACTAGCGCCAAATTGTTTTCAAATTAGGTGTCTATTTGTTGAACTACATGAAATTGTGATTGAATTAAAAATGGTACTCTTGAATTCATTTTGACAGCTGCGTATTGCGTTGAAATTGTGTTCGGATTGCTTGTAAATTGGTATTATTCCAATAGCAAATAAGTAACTTTTTACATATTGTTTTGTGTTTTATGTCGACTTGGGAATATTAATACATCTTTAATATGACTTATTAGTAAAGATATCATTTATTCTACTTAAAAAAACGTAGATTGGGCTTTAAAAGAAAGGCAAACTAAACCTCTATTGCGCTTTGTGTGTTGTATCTATGTACCAAATAAAATATGGCGCCCAATGATAACGAACACTGTTTGACAACACAAATAATTTATTTGTTAAATATATATTCATATATATCATATAAATATAGGTTCAATTTTAAATAGTCCTAGTATTTCTTTGATATTTTTGTATTATAAAGGCCTAACTTGAATGCACGTTTTTCAATTACTTGTAATTTATAGAATTATGGAAATTTATTGTTTTCTCTTATTGCTATTTATAGTGCATTTACCGAAGAACAAATCTGCCAAATTTCACATTTATAACTTAAATAATAAACAAGTAATTTGAAAAAATAGGTGAAATATAGGAACCCAGAATCGTAAATCGTGATTTCCCAAAAATCAACTTTTTTGGATTGTGCCCTTATAATACTGAGGGTGCGATATTTACTTTTTTACAAGTAAGGGGAACCATTTTTATTACAGACTTGTCTTTGACCCGTCTCATTCAGCCACAAGCAACACAACATTTTTGAAATGCTAATTTCTCGATCCGAATAATCATAAATAATTAAAAAACGTATATTACAATAATATTTTCCATAACTTGTATTTATTACTATTGTTAATAAGCAGATATCGACCTTAGTAATAATATTTTCTCAATTTAGTATGTAGTTGAACATCACTTCTCCAATGTCATGTCTTGCTAACTTCACACTTTAAAGTATAATCGTGAACCAATCCCAATTTCAATCCAATGTTGACGAAATTGTTTTCAAGAGTACGAAATCACGTGACTTTGACATCGACATTGTAATTGGATTGGTATTAGATTGATATTAAAATTATGTTCAAGAGTAAGCCTACTGTTTTGTAGCTCAGCAAAAAAAGATAAATTTTTCGTCACGTAAAAACAATAAAAAGTGAATCTTCAGCGCGTATAACGTTCATCCGTGATACCTTTGTAACATTACCTACGCTTTTAGTGCTTTAAGCTCTCACGTAAAAATGTAGGTAAATGTGTTGGTACAACAAAAACTAGGTGGAAAATACCTCGCATTTTAAGTTTTATCTGTAGGTACAGAGTATAAAAGAATGCTGTTTCCTGCTGTTTGTGTAGTCAAAGGTTCTACTAACAATATTTATATCTAGCAATACACTTACATCAATATTAAAATAACATCACCGTCAATCGCATTTATTACTTAGTTTAGCGATACTATCTTATCAAGTGACGGAGTACGAATATCTTACCAGTCGATCTCATCCCATGGTTGTCGTAAGGGACGAAATAATTCTAGAAAACCTTTATATAAAACTCTATACCAATCCATCTGTCCAGTGTGGTTTAAATTTACTCTCTGTCGCACTAGTAGGTACGGTCAAGGAATTTAATTGTTTAGCAGGTACACAACCTACGTAATTTAGTCGTATTATATACCGAAATAATCATTACGAATTTGAAAGATATTACACCTCAAAATTGACATAATATAATATATAACCAATAAGTATGAATCGCACTTCAAACTTCTTTGTTTACAAACTTCCACCATTCTGTCCAAAGAGTAAAAAATAAAATTTTGACAGTATTATCAATGCAATGCATTGAACCAATCAGAACAGCGAATGCTACTCGATATACTTTATTGTTAATAGTGACACAAACTCGGACTAAGGATACTGTTTGATGGAGATGGTAGATAAGGTCTAGTTTAGTTTGACTTAACTTTGGTCTGTCAACAATATAAAATTGAAAAATTTTATTTTAACACAAAATACCTTTCTGTCATAGATAGACAAGGCTAGGTATATATACCTTGTCTAATTAATTTTACGACTCCCAAGATGTCGGGGTTCGTCATCCGTCGTCTGTAGTCGGTAAATAGTAACCTGACCGATTTCAAAATTATGCAAATTGCTAAACAATTAAATTCCTTGAGTGTACATAATAATACGCTTAATTACAAACATTCAAATATCGAACAGGATAGATGGTGATGATGACAGTATGGTGTCATAATGACGAATAAATCATAAACGGTGAGTCACCACTCAAAAAGTGAGTGACATAGATTCTGTTTTACAAAAGAACATGAACATATTCCTATAGTTTTTAAACGTGCTACAGCAGGGTATGGCCTCCGCGATATTTAGTTGGCCTACAACTAGCTATCATGTTAGCCAGACGGTTGGTAAAGAGGTTCTATGTCAAATTTTCTTTCTTTGTTAGAAAATTTATTGTCCTGTACCGTGAAGTAGTAGTTCCTAAATAAAAACACCCAAGGAATGATGTGAGGTAGTAACAACATTTTTTCTTATTCCGTCATCATACGGGAAATAATATGTTAACTTTGAATAAATAATTGCCTAACTCATTCATTAAATACTTATATAACATGCCAGAACTAAGACTAAAGAATTTTGATATTTAATAAAAATACAACAGCGAAACAATTTATATTACAAAAGAATTTTTAGCTTGAATAGGTTGTATTTATTTAAAAATAAAAGAATAGTTAACCAAATAGTTTTTGATTTTTTTTTGTTGAGGACTAGTAGTTGGTCTCTGACGACCGCTACTACTTTGCACGGGCTGTGGTGGGGCGGATGGCTCTCAACCAATTTGGCAACATAGTTGAGAGAAAATAGTATGGGGACTTTTTGTATTCTTAATAAATATTTCATGTTATTAATTGATTCATATTAGGCTAACGGGTTATATTCTCATATTTGTCCAGTGACATAATACCTTTTTTAAAATGTTCTACGTCCGACATCCATTGGTTGCCAGCCAGATTTACAATATCATCGATCGAACTTGTGAGAAGTTTACGATGCGTAGTCCCCAATATTCAAGAACCATTGAACCCAACAACATTAGGTTCACCGAGCTTCATGTCATATCATTTAAACACGTTTAATTAAATACACACTAAATACCGTTCTACCTATTAATCATTTAACACTTTATAATTCTATAAAAGTTTGTTCACCTATTTCAGTAACAGTATAGTAACACACCACGTAACATACATATTTCCTGTCCCGGTGGGAAAACGCAAGGTCAAAAAACCATACATACATACATAATAATACACGCTCACCAAAACGCCGCCATTATTCATATCTAACAAATGCGTTATCACTTGTTAATATACAAAACGTTTTATTCAAAACCCATTAATGTCCCACTGCAGGGACGGGTCTTCTCCTGTGACGGAGGCCTACTAATACCACGCTGGCCAGACGGATCGGTGAAAACGCCGCCATTATTCATATCTAACAAATGCGTTATCAGTTGTTAATATACAAAACGTAATATACTTAGTCTATTACAAACTGTGATAACACGAAGCCATATAGGTACTTAGTCGTACAAAAGAATTGGCTAATGTTGTAAAGTTTATCAGTAAGGCGTTATCATCTACACACATATCAAGCTAAACAATACTAATAGCTATAACTCTTTGTAATACTTTTAAACCTAGTTTTAATTACTTTCTTCAGTCTTGTAAATGAGTCAGAAGTAAGTTTATTAAAATAAAAATAACATAAAGGATCATACATTACACCTAAGTTACTGTACCAAGTAGCAGTAAGGCCTTTACCCTAAACAAAGTCAAGGGATACTTTACGTCATTACTTTAGGAGGATATAGCTATTGTCAGATCCGGGGTCGTAGCACATACCTATAACGTAAGCGTAACGTAAACGGATCGGCACCGCCTCGACTTATTCCTCGGTGTCAAACGTCAAAAACCCGATTACGTTACGATTCCGATTAGTGTGCGTTGCAGTAAGGAGTTTCATACAAATAATACTGAACGGCTCGAGTTGATACGGTGTCGATCCGTTACGTTACGCACCCTAAAGTGGAGGTAGGCAGGGTACACAAGTTGGGGATCTGAAAATTTATTCATTTGGTTTTGTCAATTAAAACAAAGGATACTTTTTAAGGCGTTCACTTCGCCTTATAGCATTAAATAATAAGTCCTAGAGTACACGGACGAATTTGTATAAATAAATTTGTAATAGCACCTCATTAGTTCTAGTTGTAATTGTTACCGTTAAATAAGGTAGAATTATTGCATTATAAGTCACGCTATATTAATGACGTATTTGTAAACGCACTGTTTTTTAGCAGGCAAGATATATTTTAATGCGAATGCAGTGCTATATTAAGTCAGTCGCTTTCGTTCCGGCATTATAAATGTCACAAAAATGAACGTGCCTACCCGGAAAATACTGTATCGCTTAAACGTGAGAGAAAAAAAAAAGATCTCGAACAAAGTTTGACTACACGCTAGATATAACAGAACTTCGGTAGGAGTATGACATGTTTTCGATTTAATTAAAGGCTCAATCAAGGGGTCGGGCTATAATGCAATCAATTGAAATATTGTGAGCACCTGACATGTCATTGTTCTATCTAATAGGTAGTATAATCAGAATTGAATGACATCAGCGAACTTGGAAGAGTTAGAAATGACTTCAAAACTATCATGTCACACCGAATTGAGGACCTCTTCTTTTTTTTGAAGTCGGTTGAAAATAAGGTTGACAACCTACTTAATTCGCACGGAAAAAGAGAAAGCTGTGGCTAATTTTTGTACCTAATATATCTTTTGATATCTTAACAGCACATGCACATCTAACTGAAGGTCTATGCCGCCTCCAGAGACTACTTATACCACGCTAGATTAATACAAAGTTATAAGACTAGGTTTAAAGTCTGTGTACAAAAATGAAACATACTTCCAATAAGAAATGGAAAAAAATTCAATCGACATTTAAAGACATGTTTACGCGAAGCCTTTTAGTATGATTGTAATATACTTGAAATAGGCAATCAAAGAAAAACGTACAAGGCAATCCCATTATTTCCTTATCTATTGTGTTGATGCTGTTATACATCTCGGTAAATGAATCACTTCGCTTTTCCAACGCATTAAAAACGATGGTATTTTCAAACACAATCATTTCGAAATTCTTGTTATTTCCTTATAATTATGATGACGTAGTTGATGACAACGCATTGGCAGATATTTGTTGAATTAGAGATTGGGAGTTCATTAATAAATACTTTTGATGAAGCTCACAAAAATGATTTGGCTTCTTTTAGGAAGTAAAATCTATTGTAAAAATAAGAAAATAAGATATAGATAGTGACTATAAAAATTATTGCAAGGCAAGATCAATCAAGCTGAACAACTAGAGGGTTTACTTACCTTTTTCGGCAATTAATACAATCAAATTTGTACCAGCATAGCGTGCTTAAAAATATTTACGATGTAGATAAGACTTGTTGTTCATCGTAAACACTACGTAAAGAAACACATTATTATAATAAAACTCTCGAGTCCTGTAAAAGGCAGCAAGGTAGGCTTTTAAAATATAAATGAAATCCAATAGATGAGGTAATTAGAAGACCTGAAGAAGGCTTAAGTTACGACAATAGACGTCATTTGACTGACATGACAATGATAAAGATGATTTGTAAAATGATTTTCTTGCAGTCCTCAAAAGTCTTATTGCAAGTCTTATTGCCTCTATCCAGATAAATTACTTTCTAATTTTAGTCAAAGTGATTCTGACAAAGAGTATCTACATTAATCTAAAACTAAATAAATAAATACTTGCCAGAATGAAAACAAATATTTTTTTATGAGACGCGGAAGCGGCTCAGCTGATTATAAGCGGTAAAAGCCGTTCATGGACATTAGCTGTGCCAGAACACAGCTGCAGCCTATCCTAGACATATACTGTTAACACTTGAAACCATTAAATGCGCTTCGATACATTAACGGAGAAAAGTAACGACAAAAGGTTAGATTAAGAGTCCTACACACTGTTCAAAAGAAGAACCTCACACACAAGAAAAATAAACCTCACGCGTATTTAAGTTTCTATTTTTATTCCGATAACCGTGAGAACAACACACCCTTAAAAAGCTAACGATGTACGCCGACGCAATTTATTTTTCTTGCTCGTTTATAATAGACATAATATCGATGATGGTCTTGTAGTTATTGCGACATAAACTCATGGGTAAACTCCGTGTTCAATTTATGAGATAGGTTTTTCTTTTCCTTTACTTTGCTAAAGTGTACCGTCAAAATTTACTCACTACTTGTAATGACCAATCCACTGTAAAATTCTTGATAAGGTGATGACATAATGTTTTCAATTAGCTCACCAAAAAAAAAGACTTTTTGGGAATAATATTAATTTCAGAGTTGGATGGTGTTTGAATGGTATAAAGCCTGTAGCTTCCTCTTGTTGTGTGAATCTTATAGCTCTGCCATAGAAATAAAGTAGGAAACGAAATACATATAGAGATATTAATCATGTTTTTATTTTTAACTAAGTACTAAGCAGTTTTTTGAAGCATGGCATAATTACTATTGTTAGGCGTCATAATGTGACTAGAACCTATTAAAATATGAAAAAAAAACATAGTTTCTGTAATAGTTTCACACTTTCTACATTCGTCTAAATTGCGAAGAGGTAAAAGTTTGTTAAATAGCTTAGCTAGGGGTAATCACCCGTCTAATAATGATGATCGACTACCGTTTTGTTCTTTTATAGATTGCAACCACGTATACCTTTATCATAACAGCCCATTAATATCCCACTGCAGGGACAGGCCTCCTCCCATGACGGAGGAATACTTGGCCTACAAATAACACGCTGGCCAGGCCAGACGGATTATACCTTTATGGTTGATGGTAAATGCTTTAAGTGCCGCGAGCAACACTAACACAAATAAATAGCAGTCATTCTAATTCTAGGTCTATTTATAATATGAAGTTACCAGGGTACTCAAGGAAAAGCAGAGCGCGTGGTTTCGTCTACTTTACACAATCGGTTCAAATTGGAGGTATTGCGATTTTATAGCCTTTCTCGATAAATCAACTGTAGAATAACCAAAAAAATATTAAATTCGTAGTCATTCTTTAGATTATCGCGTGCATATTAATTCTTTAGCTTTATATATTTTTTTAAATGGATTGTAAATAATAATGTTTAGGTCGGTTTATCTTTGATAATACGTAACCAATTTGGAATGCTATGAAGTTCTAAATAATCAATTTCTCATAGTTAAATTGTATATTTCTAACAAATGAAACCATTAATCTAATTTTAGAAGTTCCAGGAACCTTCAAAGATGTCTGTATAAGACTTATCAATGTCATCAACTTTTAAATTTCTTAGTAAACCAATATATTTTAGGAGATGTATTAACTTACTAACTTACTTCTAAGAAGCTACAGTTTATCATCAATTAAGTTATATTAAAAACAGACAGACTTTAAATGATTTTGAAAAATATGGTATCGCGAGAGTATCGCATCAAAATCTTTTCAATGTAGATATCCATTTTTCTATTCATCTACCTACTGATTTACATTCAAATCATAATGTTACTGTTGAAAATCAATCAAGTATCTATATTTTTGTAAAATATATCACTTCAAGAATACTCATACAGAAAAGAACTAAGCAAGTATATTACATCATATTTATAAAACATGTTACACGTTTAACGTTACTCCAAGTCTCAGATAGATCCAAGGCAATAGCAATTTTCCATCACAACGGTAAACGTCCACGTGTTATACCGTACAACATTCACGATGGTTACGAAATGTCGAACATTTCGCGCGAATATCTTTAACATTTCCAACCGCGGGAAGTTAACCTGATTTCTTTATTACCGTAAAATACCGCGTGACAAATGTCTTCGGTACTACTAAATTTTGTACTACGAAGTGCAGCTAGTAAAAATGGTCGGGGATATAAGGTTAATTGTTTATTGAAGATAATTAGAGGACAAATAGTATATAACCAACATCAGGTGCAAACTACCAAACAGAGTTAAAGTATAGTTTGCAGACATCGGAAAAAGCTATTAAAGAAGAACTGTTTAAGAACAAATATCGTTTTTGGACGTTTCATAGATCTTTGACGCCAATTTTCAGTACCGGGTAATAGGTTCTTAACCTACCCATGGTTGATATCCCTCAACTTATCAAGTATCATTCTTGCATCAATGACAGTCTAGCGTGACCATGGTGACCAGCGTGGATATAAATATGCACACACAAGCACGTTCGCAAGGGATTTAATACAAGGAAGTTAACTGAGTATATTCACTTAAATAGTACAGTTTGTACGGGGTCAAGTGGCCTACATCATTCAAAGAAGGGAAGGGATCATTCAAAGAACGAAGTGCGATTATCCAAAATAACATAATAAAATGCCTTTTATCCTTTTCAACATACAAGCTTACGTTACGTCCAAAGATTCATTAATTCACATAAATGTGTTTTAATGTGCAGAATTTTTATTTCTGCTTATTTACTGGAGCAATCAATATTCACCTACCGCTATTCATTTTCGTTAAGCTTATTTAGAAGACGGGCTAAGTAATAATAAAAGGTCTAACTAATTTATTATTTACAACCAAGTATTAGTTCGTATACGTAGGGGAGGTCAGCTCAAAGCGGCCACCTTAACTTTGAGGCAAAAAAAAACTTATAAAACGATATATTTTTGAAAATAATTTTATAGTAATAGGTTGAAAATTCATTAATTTTTGTAATTTGTAATCCAAACTTCGTACAAATTTGAATATAAGCTTAAGATTTGTAGATTAAAAAAACTTGTCTAAAAACCGCTTTGCCCGAGAGGTCGCCCAAAGCGGCCATGGGGGTAAGGGCAGAGTGGCCACCCCGCAAAATACTCTGATATAGTTTCTTACTGTTTAAATATATCGTGGTACAAAAAATAAAGTCCCAAAAGAATAAAGTAAAGCATTCTTTATTATTATTAAACATTTTTTTAGTAATATAATCAACATTTTCTACCTGTTTGGTCATAATCAGTCTTAAAAGTATTTTAACTTAACTTAACATGTATTAAACTTCTTTTAAACTTAATAATTATTATTAGGTTGATGCTTGACATGTTTATTAATCAAAAAACAAATTACAGTTACTTCTATTAACTATTTAGTCTTTCAGCAGTCTTAATATTTTTCATTACAATTATTCTTTTTTTTTTATAAAGCAATTAAAGTTAAATTAAAACAATAGAGATCAGATTTCTTGACAATTATCACAGTAATAAGCTCCAGTTCCGGAGTATGTCGTACACGATTCATGAGCCCATAACTGACAGTCATCACAGCGAATCCAGTCTTCTACGGGTGGGTCTTCATATGGCTCCAAACAAATCAGGCAAAAATAATTGTGGTTTGTGACATTATCGCTGGTTTTTTGTGTATTATTCCTATCTCTTTTAGTATTTGTACGAGATTTAGCTCTTTTTTGCGTTCCGGATGACCCTGGCTTTTCAAACAAATTTCCCATATTCTTCACTACTCTTTTCTTCTTATTAGCATCTGTTTTATTCTTTTTCGTTAATTTATCCCTTTGCTCGTCCTTAATGGGGGTGCTTGTTAAAATTTCAGCCCGCTGAGTTTTCCTTCGTCGAGTGGTTATATTTGGTTTCATTTTTGGCAAAGGTTTTATTGCCATGGGGCTAACGTAACATGCATTATCTGGCAAAGAATTTTTGACTGGTGAAGATCTAATTATTGGCGCTGTGAGTCCCTTTGAATTCACTGTAGCGTTAGGAGTAATTGCTCTGACGGTATTGAGCATTAGGGAATCAAGAATAGACGAACCAGGTCTTTCAGCTGATGAAGGGGAAATTGGTGGGTTTTGAGAGCCAGTCACTATTGTACACGGCTCATTACTCAAAAATTGTTCGATAACCGAACCAGATAATACATTGGAATAATTTCTATCTATTATTAATTGATCAATAATCGAAGGAGACGGTGTTCTTGAGGGGTCTTCATCTACTGGCAATGTCTGTCTTTGCTCTTGATTACCAGATTGCGTTGGGTTTTCTACAACAGGCGGATTCTCCATGGTTGTTGCTGGTAAGAAATCAGCATCATCAAAAACAAATCTATTTGGCGGCCACAGGCCAGTTTTTGCGAAGCCACTCACTGCATTCTGGGCTGTTGCCGCTCGCAAATAGGCAGTTCCAAATAAGCCAGCCACATCTTTTTGGTTGATTATCCGACCCACATGAGCTTTTTGGAATGTGGCCACACTTCGCTCAAAATATGTTTTTAATGGCCCATACACACAACAATCTAGTGGCTGCATACGGTGTGTAGTATGTGGTGCCAGTGACAAAAATATAACATGATTCTTGGAGGCGAGTTCTAGAGCTGGCAAGTACTTATGAGATTCATGATTGTCCATGACGAGCAATACTTTTTTCTCTGCTGTTGGCCGGACTGTGTCTATAAAAAAACGAAGCCACTCCAAGAACACAGCGCCATTGGTCCAGCCATTATCACTGACAGTTGCTTGAGTGCCCGGTGGTGCTCCATCTAGTAAGTTCGGTGCCATTCTTTTCCTTGCAAATATCATTAAAGGGGGTATAAAGGAACCCGCAGCATTACAACAGCAAATAACTGTTGTTGTTCTGCCTCGCTCGGTACTGGCGATGTGACCCACTTGTTTTTTGCCCAGCTTTGTTAAAACCCTTGGAGGTTTGTTAGAAGAGGTTTGCACTCCTGTCTCGTCCATATTATATATATGGAATGCGTCAATTTTATGCTTTTCAATTTCGGTTTCCAGCAGATCAAAAAAGCGATACACCTGTGGTTTGTTAAAGCCCCGAGCTCTGGCGATTGACGTGGGTTCTGGTCTTCTCAAGGTCAAAGTGGGATGACGTGTTATAAATCCTTTATAAAAATCGTGTCCAGCGGTTTGGTTCTTAAAAGGATGTGGAATGTGGTTAGCTTCAGCGTATTGAAACACAAGCTGTAAGAAATCTTCCTTTGAAAGCCCAAAAAACAGATTGTCCATATGGAACGTGTACTCTAGGAGCTCATCTTCTTGTTCTGGAGTAAAGACTGTTGTGAATCTGCCAAGTTTCTTTATAGCTGATCCTGTTTGCAGGTGTCGTCTAAGTGTGGTACGAGGGATACCGTATTTTATTGCAATACATTTTACTGAGCCACGCTTTTCATTAACGTCTTTAATTGCTCGGGCCATCATAGCTTCATCCCACGAGGCCTGGGTAGTTTTGCGTTTGTAATTGTTAACCATCTAAACAAAATAATTGAGCATTAACTATCAAATCATAATAAAGTAATACGAGGGCAAAGCGGTCAGTTGGCCGTTTTGCCCAGGCCGCTTTGCCTTTATCGGCCATTTTGTGATAAAAGTTAACTGCACCCACATCACTCAGTATATTTCAAAGCCAGTACTATCGAACCAAAGCCAAATAGATAAGTAGCAATACACGTGTAATGGAAGCAGTTAAATTATAAGAGGTTGGACCAAAACAAGTTATACTTACTTTGTACTATTTTAAAAAAACACGCGGTGACGTATTTTTCGTCACAGGAGACGCGCGCTCAGTCTCACCGCTACCGGATGACTGATCGGCGCGGGGCAGGAGGTGTAGTAAGCGTGCGGAATGGCAACGTCGCGCTATAGTTTAAAATATTCGAATAAAATATCGTGGCCGCTTTGCCTTCTATGGCCACTTTGAGCTGACTTCCCCTACGCAACTAGTCTTTCAGAATAGCTAAGAAGCTCAAGCTTTACTATGTACAAAGATAAATATCTATTTAGTAAAGAAGTTTTCAGCGAAATGTATACTAGCTAAAAATCTCAGCATTCCATCATCAAACAATGGTCAGAAGTATTTTAGATGGCATAAGGAGAATTTGAATTGAACTGTCATAATTATATACATTTACAAATATTTTATTCAAGAATTTTATAAATCAGAAAAAGCTTGATTAACAAACTTGCATTAAGTGATTGGAGAATTGTAGGTGGCCTCGAGTGCTGCACCGACTTATTAAAAAATATTTTTATACATATAAGTTATTTATTACACAACATTAAATACGCAAGCACTAACCATGGGAAATAAGACCAATACATTATTACAAGGTAAAATGTCCTCAAGTAAAGTGTACCAACTGTCACGTCCTAGGCCACAGGTGTGTCACTGATTGACGTAACAACACGCTGTTTGCCGACACAACTATAGACTTAGGTAAACAATGGAAAATATGTCTTATAAGCGAGGGAATAAGGTGGTACTTACATTAAAGTAATGTAGCCCTAAGTATCCACTTGGTTCAAATTAATAACATATCCTGACGTCATCGAGACGTCACGTAGCATTTTATTACATTTACTTATGGAGCCAATTACTTAACGCTATAATACGGTATACAGTACTGTTAAATTAGATCCCTATCTACAAGAAAATACTGATACTGGCTCAAACACTGTTAAGTTTAATTTTAGGGGAATACGATTCAAAAGCGCGGTCGCTTTGATGTTTGTTTACCAGCCTATGCACGTGTGTATTATTTAGTGGCATTTTAGAGACCAAAATCGTCGGTGATTTTGATGGATTTTGGTTGAATGGATGATTTTTCAATCAATTTGACTTAATTTTGAAGGTCTGGAGAGAGATCAAATCAAAATTCGGCTAATATAAGAAGATTTCATGTAAAACAAGGATGACTATTATTTAACCTGACGGGAATAGAAGCGACGGACTTCACTCCATCTTTATCGGTTAGCCGATAGTCAATTTCCCCACAAAACATTTAAAGGAGACAGCTGACGACAACTACATTATTCATTTATTAAATATGAATAACATTTTGTTTAAACGACTACTTATTAATTATTGGTAGAATATATTAATATTGTACACATAAGGTATTATTTTTATACAATATCACTATCACCAAGTGCCAGACCATATTTAACTTTACGCCAGTTTTAAATAGGTTACAATCAACTTGCTTAATTTATTGTAGGTACTATTACCAATATCACCGTAAAATAGTTACGCAATTTATAGATAGATACTTTATGTAAGTATTTTCAATTTCTTATGGAATTTTTGTATGCCTACAAAAATTCCACAAGACATTAAGACGCTGTTGAATTATTACAAAACTTTGCAGTTACATTACTGGCTCAAAGTATATCGCCAATAACACTATCAGTTATCATTCGTTCTTTTTTGATGCAGAAATTATAATCTCAATACGGGACGGTGAGCGTTCAATAAAAGAGGCAACACTTAACTACCTACTTACCTACTTTATCGAGGAATGATGAGGAACGCATAATTAGAATTTCTACCATAGTTGGTTTTTCATTACTCCTTGATAGATAGTGTTTTCTTTTTAATATTAATCATACTATTTAAAAAAATCTTTTTCTAATCCTAAATCATTCTTACTACAGTTTCAAATAAAAAAAAATTGATAATAATCACGCAATCCAAAGAGTTTATACCAATAACAAAAACATTTGTATAGAACCTATTTTATTTATTGTTAGGATTGACGCAATTTTTCCAGATATAATAACAACAATCGATTCTTGCGAACGGCACGTTTCTCTCCGTCTATTCTTTGCTTTTTTGCACTATTATAAACAGACGTTATATCATATACTAACTTGTGCTCGCGGCTTTACCAGCGAGAGCTTAACTTTATTATTATTTATCTATTTAAAGCCTGTAACTTCCCACTGCTGGGCAAAGACCTGCCCTTCAGATTTCTGTCTTAAACGATCCGTGGCTGCTGTCTGCAAATTATTTTTAAGGTATCAAGTTCATCCCGTCATCTTCTTAATGATTTTAACTTAATACAGTGTTGATAGCAATATTTTACGCCGTATTTCTGCAGGATGACCGAGTAAGAATACATGTCAAGAACCCATTTCCTAGAAATGAAGTAGAAAACACGACTTTGTGAGAAACCCTGTCCTCTTACTAAAAACGTTGTCATTTTCCCACCAAACACCCAGGTATACCTAATAACGCGTGATCAAAGCAGCCATATTAATATAAAAAGGTGTCGCGAGTGTAGACCAGTAGGTTCCGGGAGGAGGGAAAGGAATACTTTCAAATTAGGGTAGCGGCACTCCCACAAACTATTCGGTAGATCTTTATCGTATTCATAACAATAATGCACACATGAAAAAACCTATTTGAATCCAGAATTTATGAAAAAATACGCACCTATAGGTATAATATACTTTAAATCCAATGAGAATGAA
The DNA here is from genome assembly GCA_905475405.1 of Schrankia costaestrigalis. Classification (NCBI taxonomy): domain Eukaryota; kingdom Metazoa; phylum Arthropoda; class Insecta; order Lepidoptera; family Erebidae; genus Schrankia; species Schrankia costaestrigalis. Next base: position 12,922,274 of record FR997838.1, read on the forward strand.
ACAATGACTTATTGTCTATGTATAAAAATACTAACTCTTATGTTATTCGATTGCTAGAAACGACTTAAAGAAGTTTTATAAACACAACCTACTTATTCAATTATGTCGTAGGTTGAAGATTTGCTGTTTTTTAGCAATATTACCGTCTGATTCTTACTGTGAATGTGAACATTCACATGTGACTTGTTTTATATGATACTGGGATAAAGATCTAACACTTGCAAGATAACGACTAATCGATTTACGATGCCCGCCAATCAGCAAACGAAAGATTCCAGGGAATGGTAATTGTGAATAAAGCGTACTAAACACATTTGATGTTTTGTTGTAAAAAATTTCTGTAATAAACTTGTTCACTAAATTTATATGTAGTGTGATGACAAAGGCCTACCCTGTAGCCACTCGTCTGCTTAGCGTACTAGAAGGAGGCCATGTTTTTCCTTAGAGGATGCATGAAGGAAAATAGTGTTCTGGCCTATTTTAGTAGACAATATAACGAATAAAACCTTGAAGTTTTACACATCTGTAGTCAATGACCATGACAGCAATATTACACGGCTGATAGCAATATTAACCATACTCATTGTTATCATTGCAAACGTCAAAAGATGCTGGTCTTTAAAGAAAAACTTAAGACCATAATAATGTTTAAAAACTTACCTGTTGGCAAGTAATGAATAGGGCAGCCCATACGAATATGCCGGCTATACCCTGAGCGGCAGGTGTCTGAAGGAACATGGTCTGATCATGTACCACCTCCTTGATAGGCTGTGCCGTCACGTTAATCGTCTCCGTAGTCATTCTGTGAACAATGAAGAAACAAAATTTAACAAATACGCCAATATTCTCACAGTTTTAGAATGGGAAAGTGGATCGCTATACAAAGTAACGGTACCTACTTGGAAATTATACGTTACTACGAATAGTGGGACTATTATGTCAAGTTTAATGTTAAAAAGCAAAGGTATTTCTTTGTTTACGGCTAGTGATCTTTTACAAACGTTTTCTACTTCCTTTTGGAAATATCCTTGCTTGATAATGAAATGAAATGCAGATTTTAGACCTTTTAGTTGCAAACGATTACGTTTTCCTACATGTTCTCCTCCGATATTGATTTATCATTTTTACTTTTAATTGACCGATGGTTAGTAAGAGTTAATTTTCAAACAAGAACTTCGTAAAAATGCAAAATCGTTATCGAGTTAAACGAAACACGTAGGTACAGTATGTACTCTAGAACAAAAAGGTAACTTATTATAACTAGCGATTGTTTAATAGCGGCGATTGTATATAGAACAAAACAATAAGTTCTTATCGTCCACATCAGAACGTTGTTTAACTCAATTACTACAAGCGCTGTTTTCAATTTGTTAAGGTCATTATGTTGCTGATGACGTCACGATATACGCGGTATGTCTAGGCTGATTATTCATTATTGTCTTGTCTGAGTCTAGATGTCACTTGGATTCGTTGTTCGAAAGTTTGCTTGGTTTTGTCACTAAGAGATTTAAATCTTATTCGTAGTCTTTAAAAATAGAAATATAGGTATATATAAATATAACTGCCCTACTCCCTTATGTTACTTTCTACTTAAAGGGGGAACGACCCTTCCCTCTTGTAGGAAGGAAAACTTCTATCGGTTGGTGTACCTGTACAGTGCATATGTAGGCCAGACGCGTTAGTATCGGGGTTTTTGTCAGCTTTCCTTCTTTCTTCAATGAGACATAGTGTTAAAAAGTCCCTAAGACGTAGACGAACGTATGCTTCAAGGAGACAAACATCACGCTTTACGTGTGTGAATGGCAACTGCAGAAGTACTCAGTGCTACGGAACACCAGCTGATAAGAACTACACCCTTGTTTTACTAGCTATTGTACCTTGCTACCTAAACACATAATATTATAAAGAAATTCTGATAGCATGAGAGAGTGTGCGTGCAAGTAGCAAAGTCGTGCGTACACGCAAACAAACGCAATATGGGTGCTTCACTTTTTGTTTACAAACATTCCGCACGCCCTTTACAAACGTTCGTGCTGCTATCTAACTGGAAATCAATGCCTATTACGTCAAGGGATGCATAGCTGAGGGTGTATTGAATGCATAGCCTTCTCTTATAGACCGCATAAACGAGTAGGTAAGTATTTCTTTACTCAATAAACAAATGAGATATTAAAAAGGATATTTTTATGAATGTAAGTACATATTTAAATGCGTATGGTGAAATATTTTATTCTTAGTTCTAGTTTCGGAAAATATGAAAATAACTACTGTAAATACGATCATCAAAACAGAAGAACAATGCAATAGCACCCAGAACCTAGTAGGTAGGTATTACTGGTAGTTGTATACTTTAATTGGCATAAACTCTATTCCAGCATAAACTTTAATAAGCTGATATAGGTGAATGGTATCACCAACATAGCAGTCTATAAACGTTCTACAAACTTCGTTTATCTGTGACTAATGGAAATTTTAACATCGCACACGAAAGGAACAGTAAATAAAGTTAAGTTTTGTATGTCTAGTCTGCAAGTCAGTATAGGACTCTACACGGTTTGTAATAGCATTGGTATTAGTCGTATTTAGTTGACATTTAGTACTCTGAATAGTTCAAACTAATGTGGTACAAAAACAACTTCAAACAATGGTATATTAAGCTAAATGTTTTATGTGCGAATCTTTTGTTTAACAAAAGAGGAGGAAGTTAAGTATTTCTTCATTTGAGCGTCTCTAGGGAGTCACGTGTCTCGCATTAACTTACTACATACTTAAATAAATAACTGTTATGGCCCACCACATCTGGGTTATGCAAAAATACTACCATTATATTATACCGCAGTATTGATATCGAATTGTTTATTACAATACAACATAATGACAGAAGTTAACACATAAGAGCTTAAACTAATTTGGCCCCAGTTGACCCTCGAAAAATTAACTACCTACATAATTTTATTAGAGAAACCAGTACCTTTTTCTAAATCGATCCAATTTTAAAGAACAGTAGTTTCTACATAAACAATTATGTAAATATTAATGTCCTTTTTATTATTAGTTTCATACTCGTATCACGTCATTAAATAATTGAAAGGGCCAACTAATTCCCAATAATTACGTACCTAGCTAATATAATTAACCCATTATTAATTAATAGACATAAACTAATTAGTCAAGTATATTTATGATAATTATGAGTCACAAATAAATGCACAAAAAGGGACCATGCCTACTAACTACTTGTACTTCATTGATTCTGGAAATCGAGGTGCTCTCATTAGCTGTGGGAATCTAGCGCTTCTGTGGCGCGATATCCGTCGTATGTGGCTGCCATGCAAGTGATCACGGTTTTGAATCCCGCGCAGTCAAAACAATCGTTTGTGGCATACATAGGATAGAATTCAACGATTTGATAGCAAATAGGTATTGGCTACAGGACAGAGTATGTGGTAAAGAAGCAGAAAGTATTGATTACTTTACGAATGTTAAGCTCTAGCAAAACAAAGCTTCAGCCTGGTTTATAAAAACCGTTGTAAAAGCCATGAAGTGATATACAGTGAGAGTAGCAAAATAACCCCCTATTTACACAACGCCATATCATTATGGTCCCTTAAACAAGATAGCTAGTACTATGGGATGGGTTGTTGGACGGTTGATGGACAAGATAATGGATAAACATAATTTTATATTTCTACTTACAAGCTTATACATAACTTGATTGACTGATTAAGTAGTTGGAAAGTTTAAACAGCCGTTCTACAAGTCCAAGAACCAAGTTTAATACTTGCCCTTGTAAAACTGGTAAAATACATCAACTACTAAATAACTAACTACATCAAAGCTACATATTTATCTTTGCCACAGAATAAGAATCCCACGGTTGTCATCATAACAGACGACTAAGTAATGGTTCGCAGGAAGTAACACTAGAAAAACGGAAGAAGTAAAACTATACAAAATCCTCTGCCAGTTTTCCTGCGTCCCGTTAATGTCTATGTTCTTTTGCTGACGTAAATACTAAGCTATCAATCAATCAACTAGCCTATTTCAGTCCACTGCTGGACATGGGCCTCTCCCAACACGCGCCACAGAACACGCTCCTGCGCCTTCCGCATCCAGTCCGACCGAGAGACCTTTTTGAGGTCGTCAGTCGACCTAGCTGGAGGGGGCGTCCAACACTACGTTTGCCTTTTTTAATACTAAGCTATACAAATAAAAAATAACTACTTAAGGCGATTGAAATAGTTGTCAGATAAAACAGCTCATAACTCCAAGTGAAGTACCCGGGAAATTCCTGAGCAAGAAATTCCTACAACTATAGTACTTATGCAGACACATTGGATAGTATCTTATTGTGCAAATATATTTGGAGCGTAACTCCCGCACTAACCCCCTTACTCATAAACAGCACTTAAATTTTAGTCAATTGATTAGCTTAAATTCTTGTGGTTTTGTTTGGCATAAGGTTGGTTTTGCTAATAAAAATCTCGCTAAACAGTGATTAAATTTTAGAAACTTTTATGAGTAAGGGGGTATGCTGTTACGGCTACGGCACTAAGCTACTACAAGGTGTTGAACATGTATGTGGGTGGATATAGGGGAAGAGGACGACCAAAGAAACGATGGATCGATTGTGTGAAAGACGATATTGGCTGCAAAGAGTGTTACTTGTGAGATGACGATGATCCGATAGGGAAGTATGGAAGAAGACATGCTGCGCCGACCCCAAATAAAATTGGGGTAAGGGCATGGGAAAGATGATGGTCCTCGCAACGAATCGATACAAAAATAAAGTGTTTCAGACATCTTAATATTTATAAATTTACCCAAAGACACAGAAGCAGTGTTAGCTTTCATGAGAACAGCAGAAAAATACCCAAACTGATCATCATAGCATTTATCACATTATAAAAGAGTCATGCTGAGAACCCAGTTATGTATGAATAATTTTATACAATACAGTATTCATTCGAGTAGTAAATCCGTCATCACCAAATAGATACAATCTTCAGAACAGTCCTATTCCGCCCTACACAACAAACAAGAGCTTTGAACATAAATAAAGCGATACAACGCGTATCTGAGGTCAACTAGCCTGAATATGACAAGTAATTTTAACTTTGAATAGTTTATAGGTTAATTCATTATGTTCTACTTTGTTTACATTTACCCCCTTAGGGCCAGGCCACACGGTGCGGTGCGGCTCCGACGCGGCGCACCTGAGCCGTGTCGCAACGGTTTCCTACATATAAAAATGTATGGTATGCCATACGGTACGTCCGGCACCGCTCCGGCGCCATACCGCAGGAGTAATGCGGTGCGGTGCGGTGCCGCGCCGTGTGGCCTGGCCCTTACTCGTAAATGCCTCTTAAATTTAATCACTGTTTAGCGAGGTTTTTCTAAGTAAAATTGTATGAATTTAGGTAAATCAATTGACTAAATATTTAAGAAGCGTTTATGAGAAAGGGACGGCCTCAAAGAAGATGGGAAGATGACCTGCCTCAAGGTTGGCGCAGATCGGCATTAGACCGTCAGGAATGGCGAGCGTTGGAGGAGGCCTATGTCCAAGAATGATAACCTGATTAAGGAAATTAAAAAAAAACAAAAACAATACTAAATACTTTTAAAGAATCATGTAATCAGAGAATAAAGGCTATTTTTATTTATTTTATTTTATTTATGAAAAAGGGGGTTAATGTTCTATAGTTGGAATAAGCAAAGAAGGACTAAGACGGTGGACGGAAGAACTAACAAAATTGAAACTGACTCCGTGGAATGGCGGTCCCAATTAGACATTGCATGACAAGTTCCTGGGTTCTATTCCTAGACAAGGCAATTATTTTTACAAACACAGACAAAAGCAGACTTTGTAATGACAAAGTAAAACAGATAGATGAGGAAGGCCAAAGACCCCCTCAAATTGGAATCACCTAGACTAATCTTATGTGTGACTGTGAACATCTATTGATTGTGGTACATAATATGATAATGTATCAAGATGAAATTAAGTCACATTTAAAAAATTAAAGTTAAATGATATCTAATACTTTAATTCATGGTATTTTAGTCATTAGTATTATTCAAACAAATCAATATATGACACATGTAGATAATATTGTTTGATAAGATAAGAAATAATAACTGATATGGCTAACATTTACAGACTAGATTATTACAAAATTTTACACTAATATTGTTTTGAAAAATAAGAGTTAACATAAACAAAGATCACATAAGTAAACCTATGGCTAAACATCACCCATAATGTTATTTGCCATCTAAGTTACATAAAATATGGCTGCATAAAATTGTATTTGTGGAATATCCATGATAAGAGTTTGTAATATTTTTGTATACTTCTTTTAATGTGCCCTTTACTATCCCATTAGAGTATCGTTCACCTTCCTCTTATGAGGAATTATACATAACTAAATAAAATTTGTTCAAATTTTGTAGGTTTATACAGTACAGTGATATCCATCCAAGATTATGGTAACCATGGATGTACCTATATAACTTGGGTTATGGGTATATTCACTTATAAGTGAAGTAATAATAACCCCTGGTATGACTTTTAAGATAACATTGAATTAACGCTTCTTATCTGCTGACTTGGGAACTTTAATTCAGTATAATCATCCGAGTATAACAAAACAAATCAAACATGGGCTAATTGTCAAGACCACTAGGATAAGGCAATTGAGATCTAATTAAAATATTGCTAGTTTACATGAAATAGATACAATGGTTTAATTAGCCATGTTAAGTCCCTCAGTAGGCCTCTTTAGCCAATAAATCTTATAGGATAGTATAAAAATTAAGAATTAACTAATTATTTTTTATTATTAATTATTTTTCCTTTAAGTGACAATGTAGAAATATAAATATGTTTATGAAGGGAACCATAGCTAGCAAAGTTACAGGGTTATAGAACTGAACACCTTATACAAAAAAATAATGTATAATTCACTTACTTGTTTTATATAGATATTTTTTTACTATGTTTTACACAAAGAGGTATTTTTACTATTGATTATTCTAACAGTCATTGTTTTCTAAAGAAACACTAACTGGAACTTTTTAATTCAAATGAATTCACAAATTATCTTGATAGAAACAAATAAATAAAGCATTGATCTAACTGTGTGAAAATCCTGTTAATAATAATAGTTTAATAAAAGGAAATTAGTTCATAATGATATCATTGTTTCTATTCATTGTTAAATAAACAAAATATGACAATAATACAATAGAATAGTATTCAAACATGAATGTATAAACAGTGCCTAGAAATTCTACAAATAATAATGTAATAATTACTGAATCTCTATAATGACACCAATGTTAAGGAATTAGACTTCTGTAAAAAGATCTAAGTTCAATTCCGGAACTATTGAAATAATATGTTAAATGAACAGGAATGTTGGCATTGATCTGGTTGTTATCTGTGTGTAACAATTGATTTTTGGTACAACAATTAGGATATAATTATTCTTATATATTGTTGTAGAATTATCAGCAACAATTATTGTGCTTATGTTTTAAGGTTCATGTACACAGATCACAATTTAATAATTATAATACTTTAATAATGCTAGTTAACTTGCCATAGCTTGCCATAAATGTACTTGAATCTACTCCTCATAATCAAAATCGCAAGCCAGTTTAATATAGTAACTGTTTTTCATTTTCCCAGAGAACCATCTCAAGTAATGTGTGTGTAACTTGATATGATTGCATGACACCATTTATGTAAATACAACACTGAAGACTACATAAAAGCATCCACTTTATGCTTTTATTCCTTACATTAAGGGCAATAATAATGACAAGGGCCCATCGTTATATTTATAGTAACCAACCAGTGATAATAGACAATACGTTTTCTACACTTTCTTTACAGGTAGTAGTTATGTTGCTCATTAAAGCATTTCATTTCACCTACTTATTAAGTGGAACATAATCATAAAATAATAATAAAAACTAGTCTCGCGAATGTATAAACTCATCTACATTAAGAAACATAATAAAATATCGCGGAACTCACAAATTGGAGGTCACACGCCTTGACATTTTCTTGTTTGGGGTTTCTAGTGAAGGGCGAAAAGTTTATTATGGCTTGTCTCACGATATGTTACAATAGTTTATATATATAAATAAAGCTTATAGACTATGAATTATGTCGAATAGTTACCTGGATTAGGATTACCAAGGACTCAAAATTACTGTTTTCCTTTTGTTACCAGATGTCATTCGTAATCAACACTCTGCGCATATTGTACACATAATCACTTAGGTTTTCTACACAATAAGATTCACGCAGTTAGTATCTTATTATTACATATACACAAACGTATCGTAAACAAAACACTGAAAAAACTACAATTTCACTTTATTTGATTTACTCACTACTTGCAAATTCGTGATTCCGTAATTGTCTTCGTGACGAATTGACGTTTACTTTTCTACTAATTCCTACCAAAACTAGTATAGACAATTTCTGTACTGACGTAAATATTGAGTTTTTTAAGTGTCAACATTGCCATGTTTAAAACGGGGTTGAACGATACTTTCCTTGGACAAAAATAATTAGCACTAGAATTAAATTATTTTAGAACCTTTATTAACATTTTTTTAATGTTTAAATGTGTGACTAAGCTCGTTCACTTTCATTAAACTATAACTCCACTATGCTAGAGTAAATAAAACTAATAAGTATGACAAGCGGTAAGTCCAGCAAAATAACTCCAAAGTACATTGCCTGCTCAACGTTGCCAACCGTAGTATGTCGTTATATTCCGAAACAAAAGGGTTCACAATGTAAATAAGGTAAGATCAGATTTTACCTTAACAAACATGACTTGTGCAGTCCTGTGCCTCCCCTTATCCATCGGCTTCCTACCGTCCAACTAGATCGGTACATCGTGTGAATTCTGCCCTCCTCATTTCTGATTCGATCACACAGGGAAACAGGACCGCATAAGATAGTAACTTAATAATTATGTGGAGGAGCCCTATGCTCAGCAGTGAACGTTAAAGGCTGAATTTTTTTAAAGATTTATTATTATATCGATTTTCCGTTTTTTTTAACAACTTCTCCAGAAATCATGCCCTGTGTCACGGGGATTTATCAAACAACAATTTAATGGCAAAAAAGAATATTCAGCCTCCGGACTATTATATTTTGTGTATCACAAAAACAACTGTTCTGCTTGGGAAACAAAACCGCGACCTCGTGCTCATCAGCCGCTTACCGTGTGTAGTTAATGATGGGTAGTTGTTAAGTCTATTACCATTAACATGACGATATTATTCTTGTAGGATTTTTCATAGTAGATCTTTCTCACGTATTGGTAGTAAATTTGATAGCATAATGGTAATATATCTTACTCCACTGGCAATTTTTGTTTGACCATAGATAGTATAGACAATTATCAAAAAATGTCCGTCGTAAAAGATACGCTCTAATTTATTTTGTGAATGTTTAATAATTGTGGCCTGCGATGTGAATATTTTGTAGTATTTATATTCTTAGAAGTGCATAACGTCTACTAAAATGATTGTTCAGGAGCCTATACAGGTACGATAAACATATTTTAAGGGAACTGTCAAAGTATTTTTGTAGAGTAGAGACGTTTTAATGATTATTTAAAATTCCCACAGGTTATCGTTTGGGATTGTTTGAATAACTATGCCTACGACAATGCTATATTTCTGGCTGAAAGATTACACGCTGAAGGTAACTAAAACTATGAGATTTGGTTATACATTATAACAGTTTTAATCATTGTTCACCTGCATTTTGTGTGCTAATATTGATTTTTACGTAATTCTTGATTTCGAAATTTACATTGCACTTTTATTGCAATTATTGATTTTAATTAATTCGTTAAATTTCCAGTTGCCTCCGAAGAGACTGCCTTTCTTTTAGGAACATGTTATTACAGAGCTGGAAAAGTAAATGAAGCTCATAATTTACTGCAAAACATGTCGTTAACGCTGCCACAAGCAAGGTTCCTATTAGCTAAATGTTCCATTGACTTGAAATCGTAAGTACCAATTTAAGTAGTGTTCTTTTTAAAACATTTTAATGAGCACTTGTTGCTTGCATTTCAGTCGCCTTTACATATTACTTACTTACACTGTAAACTGATTGATAAATTCTATGGATATTTAATAATTTAGAGTTCTTATTATCATACTTCAACTCAAATTATGAAATACATTATCTATTTTATTTTCCAGCTACAAGGATGCTGAGATTGCATTAGGATCTAATTTAGATATTGTTGCTACTGAATTTGGTGAACAAGGTCCATATGCATTACAACTCCTTGCAAGAATTTACAATATAACTGAAAGAAGAAGTAAAGCAGCTGATGCACACAGGAAAGCACTGTCACTGAATCCATTTATGTGGATATCTTTTGCACAACTATGCAATATGGGCGAGAAAGTTGATCCACACCAAGTATTCCAAATGAATAATACGGATTTTACATTTGGTGTAACAACCTTAGTAAATCTAGTCAGTAATTCAGAAAACATTTCATTTGTAAATAGCAACATTCCTAACAATACTGCTATTAATACTAATGTCACACCAAACAATGTTGGAACAAGAACTCCAATGACCATGTCAACAAGTATTACACCAGAGACCCAGGCACCTGTGAAGCGAATGCATAGTGTGTTTAGTGGCATGGCACCCATCCCGTTCTCACCATCATTTGGAATGTTACCTATGGAAGAATCTCCTGTGTTATATACACCAACACTGACTGATTCCAATGAACAGAAGGCTATACCTAAGATAGTAAATTCATTGAGAGCTCAAATGGGACAGCTAAAAGATGCAGTCTTTAGTCCAGCTCCTAGATGTACACTTGGACCTGCACCACGACGGTCATCCAGATTGTTTAGTAATAATAATAGCAGTTACTCTGTTAAAGAAAATAATAAATCACCAAGTAGAAAATTTGTAGCTCCTAAGAGTCCATCAAGAAAAAATAAACAGCGCACAGCCAAAAATATCAAAAGTAATTCTATTGAAGTAAATGAAAGGAATAAAAGTGTTGAGACTGTTACACCTACAATACCACCAAAGAACTCAAATGGTGTTGCTTTGTTAAATCTAATGCGTGATTTAGGTGATGCATATAAAGCACTTGCGTTTTTAGACTGTAAAAATGCCATTAAATTATTCCAAGAGACCTCACCAAAACAATTTTCGTCACCATGGGTACAGACTATGATTGCAAAAGCACATTATGAACTGGCACAGTATGAAGCAGCTGCTAAAATTTTTGCAGAAATTAGAAAACAATATCCAAATCGTACTGAGGGTATGGATATATACAGTACTTGTCTATGGCATTTACAGAGAGAAGCACAACTATCAGCGCTATCTCAAGAATTAGTTGAATTAAATAGAATGGATCCAATAGCTTGGCTAGCTGCAGGCAACTGTTTTTCACTTCATAAAGAACGTGAAACTGCATTAAAATTCTTTAGACGAGCTGTGCAATTAGATCCTGATGCAGCTTATGCACATGCTTTATTGGGTCATGAATATGCAGTAGCAGAAGAGACTGATAAGGCACTTGCAAGCTTTAGAGCAGCTGTAAGTCTTGATCCTCGTAATTATGTAGCTTGGTTTGGAATAGCTACTGTATATGCACGACAGGAACGTTGGAAACCCTCAGAAGTACATATACGAAGGGCTCTCACCATTCATCCACATTCTGGTGTTCTAAGGTGCCAGCTAGGGTTAGCTCAAGCTGCTTTAGGCAAAATGGATAGAGCTCTTGCTACTTTAGAGCGAGCAGTTGCATTAGACACAGAGAACCCTTTGTGCCGATTCCACAGAGCTTCTGTATTATTACGTGCTGGAAGACCAGAAGATGCTTTAGTAGATCTTCATCATTTAAAAGACATAGCTCCAAGAGAATCATTAGTATATTATTTACTTGGTAAAGTTCATAATAAGTTAGGCAATTCCCATTTAGCATTAATGCACTTCAGCTGGGCCACAGATCTAGATCCAAAAGGTACAGGGGGACATATTAAAGAAGGATTTGACCCCTCAAAACAAGAAGATCCTCCAGAGAGGTCAACTTAAATATTATGACGAATTTTTTAATTATTGAAGGATTGCAGATAAGCCTGCACTGATGTTGTGGGCAATGCAGTCAGTATTTGACTGATCCCATGTAAATATCGCTCTCACCCGTCGAGCTATTAACTGACACCAAATTCTTCCAACAAAGCTTTATGAACTTGATGGGTGTGTGGTGGCATTTAGTTGCTGTAGTAGTAAGGGCGTATGTGGATATGTTTATATAGAATAAGATGTGGATATTCCTAATGTTATCCTAGTTTATTATATATATATCTTGTATAGCTAATAACAATTAGAAAGATGAAAGAATATAATTTTTAAAAAAAGATGCGTTTGAAAGTAATAAGACTCGGAGCCTTGATCTCAATGGGATGATGTTTATAAATATTCATATAACATAGAGCCTTAAAATAATTGAAGTTTCAAATTCTTAGAATGCCATAATATTGAATTCCTGATAAAGAAGTTGTCCTATTGTTTGCACCATTAAAATGTACATATTGTAAATCATACAAGTGATTATGCGACTAATTGGGCGACCGCTGGCGGTGTTGTTGACGGTACTAATCATGTTTAATGGAATGGGGTGATAACAGCATACAAAAATGGATATAATGAGGTGGAATTACTAACTGAAACAATGTACAATGTTCTTGTACAACTAGCTTTATAAATTAAATGTAATTTCCATTATGCATTGTATCATTATCCAACAATTTAGTATTTCACCCCGTGTTATGTAAAGAGGTTCAGTTATAATTATATTAACCTGAACTCATTGCATGTAGATTTTATTTTTGTGACCAAATGGCTTTGGATGTTAGGTTTAGCCGAGCTTACATCATATATGGAGAACAGTTTTTTTGAACTTGTAAATCAGAATCTTAGTTCTTAGCCAATATAAAATTCTTTCGTGTGTGTATGTACATAATAACAAATTAACTATATAGCACTGATGTCACTTAAAATCACCAATGAATTGCTAGATCTGTGGGCAATATTGTTTAGACCACCTCTATTAATGTATGAACTTAAATAAATAAAACTGATGTAACTTATAATTGTACTTTTATTTTTAAATGTCCACATGAAACATACATCTTTTATAATAATTCTTCACATATACACTGACTCCATTGATAAAAATCGATCTAAGTTTTTTCTTAATTTAAAAGTCCTTAGTGTCAAACTACGGGAATTGAGATGAAAATTTGATGAAACCCTCATCAATAAAATTGCTTATCATATAGATAATACATAAATTAAATTACGTAAATTTCTGTAGTATTGAATCTAGTGCTTTTCTAACAGTAGGGTCATTGAGTAGCTTAGTTTGTGCAGGTGGTTGCACGGGTGCGGGGGGAGGCGCGACGGGGGCTGGCGGCGCGGGCTCGCTTGGTGTCGTCACTTTCTTGTCGTTCAATATACTTAAAATCCTTTGTTGAAGATCCACTTGAGTCTTGTTGTTACTTGCAGTGGTTAGTGGCTCACCTAATTCTACTTTGACTTGTTTTTCTCGCTTTTCCTGGGAACAAAATAAAAAGTTTAAGTAAGGTAACTATGTGCAACTTAACCTAAGCCGATCAACATACCATTAGCTAAAGGTTACTACTTAACAGACTTGCGGCCGAATACTCAAACGTCTGTTAAAGTAAAGCGGCGCTTAGCTAATGGGATGTTATGCAAAAAGTCAAATGACAGAGAACGCATAAGTAGGTAAGAAGGTTTTTGCTGCACCTCGGCGATGAGACCATTTCATCATACGAGACCAAATAAGCATTCTGTACTGATTGAGTTCTCGGCAAAGTAAAAACCTACATTACCAAAGACCACACACTTAAGATGAGCAAATACTTTAGACTTATTGTTAGGATTTTACAAAAATGGCGGGGAAGAGGAAAACATGAAGCAGGAAGGAACACATAATTAGGTAAGTTACTTTGTTGACCAATTTACTAATAAGCACTAATTATCATGTTTACATTGTTATACCATTACTTAGGACGCACGGCGGGAAACCGTTAGATAAGAGAGGCCCAGAACCGCACAAGGTAGCAATATTTGGAGGAAGCCTATGTTGACAGTCAATTGAATGACATGATCATCACCACCCCATCTCATCCCATGGATGTCGTAAAAACCGACTAAGGGACTATCCGTGAATGTTATCTTTACGACATAAAAAGAAGGAAAACTTGAAATTAAACCCTATACCAATCCGTCTGGCCATCTTGGTATTAGTAGGCCAAGTATCCCTCCGTCACGGGAGGAGGCCCTTCCCTGCAAGGGGACATTAATGGGCTGTTATGATGATGAGTATATATTAGAAAATTGTTTAAGAGCCATTTCACAAAATTGAAGCGCTCGAGTTTAGGTAAAAAGACGGCAGCATTGTGTATGTGTACGTAACTATCTATGGCGCGACAGTAGAGACAGCCGAAATAATATTGATCCGTTATAGATAATCGTAATGTAGTAGATGTTGAAGAGTTGTAGTGTATTATGATTCTATACTACGCTATTACTATTGGTTTAGAAACCAAGTGGAAAATGATCAAAGCACTCGCATGTCACACGACATTTATCACTTGGTTTACAAGTCTGAGAGCATGTGGTACAAAGATCCATAATACTTTATTTATGTAATAGTTCTCAAACGAGCAGACGGATTGCCTGATGGTAAGCAATACCTACCGCCCCCCATGTACACTCGCAAACTCTGGAAGAGCCACGAGTGCGTTACCTACCTTCCCCTATAACCCCCCGTTCGGGCCTACGGTAACCCCACTCACTCAACGAAACACAACGCAAGCGTTGCTTCAAGTCGGCCCTCCTTCTATGAGGTCATGGTATTAATCTTCAAGCGAGCGCGCGGTCATTTGTAACGGGAGAGGACGCGCCTAACCGACAGCATAGTATTTGGAACTAAAAATATAATTAATATGTCAATTTCAAACAAACATGACCGATATTAATACCTACCTTACTAAATGACGTAGGTACTTAATATTTTAATATAGTATTTTGTTTATATTAAGAAAACGGTTTGTTGTAGGTAAAAAATAATGAAAATTTAGCCCCCCTTTATAAAACACCCCATGCGTGTCTTTCACTTTGATCTATGGTCACCTATCTATAAAATTACCTCGATGCCATTGCTTAACTTTACCTTTATTTTGACATAATATATAGATCTAATATACCTGTTTAAAGTTTGGTTTTGGTTATCGATAAATTCGATTGTTTGAAATTGAACCTAAGGTAGGTTCAATTTCTTCAATTTTCTCTGAATGACTTAGGTACCTACTTAATATTATAATATAGTATTTTATTTATATCACAAACATGGTGGATATAAATAGGTACAAACATAAACATGTTTCTTTAAATTAAATGTATCAATCATAAAACAGCACGTTTCTTTATAGAACACTTCCTATTTATTTAACCCATTGACGGGCGTCAATGGGTTAAATAAATACTATACGGCCGTACTATACTTAGTACACAACTTTAAATGACGATAATAGTTACTTAATTAATATTATTAATCTGGCAATAATTTTAATGAGTCACTAGTGGTTCTTGCATTAGGTGTATAAATAAAACTGAACCTAATTATAAAATACTATGAGGATATTCCCATATTTTGTGTCAGTGATATTTTCGTATCCATTGGGGAGTTTGTTTTTATTTTATTTATAAAGTTATCGTTATTCAAATAGTTCAAAAAGGTATTTATTTACTTGCAGATATCATAGCCTACCATAAAACATACAAAAAAGTTAATTTCATACAATGACTTTTATGATATAACACCCAAAGTAGCACTGTACTAAGTTTAGTACAATGGGCGCTTGGCAACATAGTGTAAGATAATACATTGAAGACATTTTTGTAAGAGTGTTAAGTTTGTTGTTTGTATTATCTACTTGTTACATATGTTTTCTTTTTCAATACCACGCCCCTTTTTATTTATGGGTTTTCATGAGACAATAGGGAACTGCCATTATTATAAAATAGCTAATAAACGTATTTACACCCAAGAAAATAACGCTTTTGGTTTACAAGAAGCTATACACGACATTATTAACCAAGATAGTGACGAAAATGTCACTTACATTATTTAGTTTACACTCAGATTATGCTGCCACCTGATCCAGATGTTGTCACCGAGGAAGAGAAAGGTGGTGGGGATAACTTATACGAAAATGATTTACCTCAGGATGTTCCAGGTAATATCGAAGTTGTTACTCATAGACGTACCACTGCCGTCGAGGATGAATGGAGCTGCGACGATGATAAACCACTTACAACAATGGCATCGACTTCTTCTCAATTTGTGCCAAAGAGAAGAAGAGTTGATGAGTTGCCAACTTGAAGAAAGTGTGTATCAACCTCTATACTCAGTTTACTACGGAACTTGCAGCTAATGATGAACGTTGACGAGCTACGACGGCTACTGACTAGTTACGACAGCTATTGTATATTATGGTAAATCTTCCGAAGTTACCATCGATCCTCTTGGCTCTCGCGTTGTGAAGCCTTTGCTGAACAAAAAGCCAACAAAATCTGAAGAACACGTAGTCTACTTTGACTACTTTTTTAACAATTACGAACTGCTTGTTGATCTAAAGAGGCTGGGTTACAGAGCTACTTGTTGTCCTTTGATTCCATCTAAGGATATGCGCAAAAACCCACAAACCAAGAGCAGAACATAATCACAGATTCGATATCATCCAAAGCGCTTTTAGGAACTAGAGTGAAGAGGAAAAAATGGTGGTGGGTCTTATTTACTTACATGGTAGACTTTACTATCTCAAATTCATGGAGACTACACTGCATTACAAACCCAGATGGCCGCATGGATATGCTGTCATATAGCTATTATATATTTATTTATTCGCCGTATTTGAGCCAGAAGAGAGTCAATAAAAGTAGACCCTCTTCGTCTACAACCCATGGCGAAGAAAGGAAAAATAATGGTCATAATCCGGAAAAAATACCAAACCAGCTTTAATAATAATAAATAAATAATAATCCTCACACATTCACACAACGCCACCTAGTCCCAAACTAAGCAGAGCTTGTACTATGGGTACTAGACAACGGATAAACATACTTAAATACTTTTTTTTGTAAATACATACATATATTATACATAGAAACACCCAGACCAATGCAAACAAACAACCAAACAAACAATTAATGTACTGTGTTCTCCAATCGAGTCAATACAGCTTGTGGAAAGTGGCTGAAAACACTGTGCCTTGATAGAGGCGGCTTTGACGAATATCACTCTTAACCGCCCATTGTACTAAACTTAGTACACCCCCAAAAACCTAACTTATTATTATTATTTTTTTATTTTGTCTTTTTGGTGTTAAAGTGGAAGTTCTTTTATAACGAAATTAAACATTACTTATGTAAACTTTACCGTAGTTTTAATTTGGGCGTTAATGGGTTAAATATGAAATAGAAAAATAAAAAGTATTTTACAATTACAAAACTAAATGGAAACACAAAGTAGGTAAATGTAATTAAAAAGCTGGAGGTGGGCAGCCATTTCGCCTGTTTACGTACCGCGCAGCCGTAGGCATTTTTAATAAATATTGGGCCCAGATAGACTACTGGTTATACTGTGCCGACAGTCTACTAGAAATGGGAAATAAATATGGTGGGTAAAAATAAAAATATGAACGAAAATGTACTAAGCGCAGTCTACTCGACTACGCGCGACCACTTGAAGGTTAAACCAGGCGAGCCGGCCCATTCGTGCCAAAGCATGGGTACTTTTTATTTTATTAATTTAGTCTAATAAAACTTTATTGCCTTATAAATAAAATCACCAATATGTAAAGTTAAGGATGTGTATATTAAAAATAAACAAGAATATAATAACATATTTTAATCATCCAAAATGTTGTAATATAATATCGCGTTTAAGACACGACGCTCGTAGTTCGGCGCACGAGAAAAAATGGCACAGGTCCTACCTCGACGAGCGCTCGCGCGGTACTAATCATAGTATGATTATGAAATGTAATTTATTCTAAATAAGAGTGTTATTCATAGTATTATTAAAAAATATAAAAAATAAGTAAAGAAGGGATTTTTATCAAACTTTGGAATTAGATTTCTTTAAGAACGTAGTTTATTTTGATATAACTTTATAAATGAGAAATACACTTAATTTAAGCTAAAAACCGCAACAAAGTAAGGGTATAAACCGTAAAAAACGACTTCAGATTTTATTTTTTTACAAAATATTGGTAATATTAATCCATATTCTAGTTTAGACGATAACAACAAAAGTATATTTCTGATGGGATACGTATTTTTTTTAGTCAAACATACATATTAGTGTTAGATATGAGAGCTTGAAATGAACTCTGCGTTGATTTTTCAGTAAACTTGTTGTGGGAGATTAGCCACCACGAAGTTTACCTATATTTTTTTATAAATGTGTTCAAGACGTTTACAATGCAAAAGATGGGCCTATTTTTTACATGTATTTAAAAATGCCAGAGTCTACGTTATGATGGTTAATTAGGCAACCAAAATCTTAGAATTTCGCACGAAAATGTGAAATGGCTCTTAATGAAGTGCACAATGAATAACGATACTTGACAATGTTGAAACACAGTGTTTTAGCCGTTAACCCTCACCTGCAGATACTCGATGACCTTGTCGTACTGCAGCACAGTGAGCGAGCGCCCGTCCGCCAGCTGACCCAACAGCGCGTACACCGCCTCACGTCCCGACGCTCCGCCGCGCTGTACCTCTTGGAAGTTACGTGACAGCAGCTGCAGGGCGTCCTCCAGTGGCATGTTGCGATGTTCTGCGGAAATTATTACATGTTATTATTAGTTTAACATAGTAACTCGAAAAAGGACTGGTATCTTAAGTGACATTGCAGGCAAAATGACTTTAAGTGGGTAACAATACTATACAAAAGGGTTGTCAAAATTTACTTGATGATTATAGGGTTTTGTGTATTTTTGCATTGCCGTAAATCATTTTTTTCTGTCTCGTTTTATAGTATTTGACAGTTGATAAAGAATAACGTGGCGAATAATCTATAGGTATTTTTTATCTCACATAATTATACACATAGTGACAATTTTAGACCAGGCGCAAAAGGGCCACTACACGTGTATTGTACACGTCTGCGGCGCGTCTATACAAAATATATGAAAAAGTGTGTTTAGTGGCTGTCGCTGGCCACCAGTAGCTGTGGTCAGTGGCCCGTTCGCGCCTGACCTTAAACAAAAAATCGCAATGCAATATTCCCTTGTTTTGTTCTTATGATGATTAATCAAACATAGTTTTTTATGATTTCAAGTGTGCAATGTACTGTTTAGACAATATAGGTAGCTACATTCTTATATCTATTATTCAAAAACCCTAATTAAAAGCATGATACATGACTAAACAGCGGCTACAAAATCAATTAAATAAATACAACTTTATAAAGCGTTCTGTCGTCTCTTCCTACCTCGCCGGACGGGATAAGGCGTGAGTTTTTGTATGTATGTATTTAAGTATAAAAAAAACTAACTCACCTTGTGGTAACCCATGTAACATGGTTAGTGTTAAAGATCTATTTTCTTGGTTCTGTGGCATCACCAATATAGCATACAAACATCCACGAGACGCGATGTTACCAAGTACTTTGCCTATAGGCACATCTTCCATAGGAAAAAGTAGATCAACAACGATGCCTAGTCGTTTTAGTCTTGTTTCTATGTATTCAGCATACTCTCTGTAATAAATGAAGATAATTTCAAGACGTGATTTCATCATAACAGCCCATTAATGTCCCACTGCAGGGACGGGCCTCCTCCCGGGGCGGAGTGATACTTGGCCTACTAATACCACTAGGGATTGCAATTGCTGGATCCAGCATGCAGCAATCCAGCTGGATCCAGCGCCTTTTTAAACATGCTGGATCCAGCATACATCTTGATCCAGCGATGCGGATCCGCAAACGTATCAATTTATTCCCCCTTACCAACTGTACCGCTTATGTTTGTTTATTTTATAAATCAAAGACAGTTGATGAGTTGAATAACTGCTCTCGTCTCGATAGAAAGTGTCTTTGTGTCACTAAAGTGCATATGAAGTGCGTGTTGGTTGTTGTTTGAGAGACTGAATGGTAAGTAAAGTAAATTATTTATTTTTAATTTTAGTATTAATGTTGATTTGATTCATGTCTCTTACTTTCTCGAAGAAGTAAAAGGAAGATCGTGTAGATGATGACGCAGAACCTAGAGCTAGAGCTTGAGATAGAACTTGAAACAGAGAAGGAGAACTTTAATAAACAAAAGCCAAGTGGTCAATTAGATTACGAAAAGATCCTGAAAAAAGAAATGAGCGTTTATGAGAGCGAAGGAGTGCGAGGTGAAAATTTATCAATGGTTTATGGGTATTTAATGGCCGAAAGGGCATTCTCAGCAGCCGGCTACATATGCAGTTCTGTGCGAAGCAGGTTGGGAGATAAGACTATAGATAAAATTTGTTTTCTTAGGTCATACTTTCAGAGAATTAAAAAAAGAAGTAGTCTCTTATCGTCAGACTTTAAACTGCTTAATTATCAAGGATTATAAAAAGCTTTGAAATAATCTTCTCTCAGATTATTTCAAAGCTTTTTTCGTTTGATACAAAAATACTATTGAAAATTAAAATAGTGTTATTGTTACGGTCCTTTTTTAAAAGAATGTTAATTAAGTTAATTTTAATAGAATTTGTGAGACTGATTGCTACTGATTAGCTGTCCTATCATTAAACGAGCGTAATTAATAAAATAGTGCTTACTTAGAAACATTATCTTAAATGTTATATGTTTGTTATTTAATTTTATGTTGATTATTTTGATCTCAAATTATTAAAAAACCAAAGCAAATTAATATAAGATATCACCAAATGAGAATGAAAATTTCAAAGATTATCGTAAGAAGTACAAATTAATAAAAAAGTCTAAAAAATGTAGTTTTTTTATTTTTGTTCCACGTTTTGCTGGATCCGCGCTGGATCCAGCTGGATTCAGGTCAATCCAGCAAAAATTCCGCTGGATTGAAAACGCAGCTGGATTGCAATCCTTAAATACCACGCTGGCCAGACGCATTGGTATAGGGTTTAATTTCAAGTTTTACTTCTTTTTATTTCGTAAAGATTTTTACGACACCCATGGGATGAGATGGGGTGGTGACATATTGTATTCTTACTCCGTTAGGCTTACTCTGTCACCACAAGACGTGATTTAGGAAGGTGTAAATTAGCGCTTGCTGGGTAATGCAGCTCACAGACGCATAATTATGTAGATCTAGAGGTGATTTACGGAACATTAGAGGGTTTTAATCAGTAAGTGTCTGACATACCCGTCCGCCATTAGGATTTACCCTATCAAAAAAAGTTGTTTAACTATTACCACGTGCGTCAGTACGAAACAGGAAGCTGTCCTTTTGTTTCCACAAAGTTAAAATTTAGCAAACCTTTATTTTGATCTATTTTTACGACATCCAAAGAGTAGGATAGAGGTGCTGACATTTTTATATTCTTTTCCGATAGGTACCAAACGACTACATGTATGACTCGCTTAGTGAATGTGGACGAGGCCGAATCTGTTTGCCAGGATCGTGACAAGTGGCGTTCTGTCGTCTCTGCCTACCCCAGACGGGATAAGGCGTGAGTGTTGTATGTACCAAACAAATAGCATGCTACCATTAATTTTATTTCATTATACTCACGTAAGAGTTTTGGAGACGACAATAATCTCGCAGTCGTTTCTCTCGGTCACCGGTAAAGCTCTGGGATAGGGATCCTGCATCGCTTGTGAATAACGGTCGTATCCACCACGTTCTCCCCACTCGCCTCCTGGAATTTTATTAGAAAATAAAAATTTATACTGTTTGACAACATGTGTACTTATCGTATTTTTTTTAAACCATTATTCGCAAATAAATCAGTAATTCTAATAAGAAATTTCGAGGTTTATCCTACCATTTTCTTAGAGATCTATAGAAACAATTGACAATAATTTCAAACTATGTTTAATTTTGCATTAACACAAGTATCTTAGATGTCTGTCTGATTTATAAAATTATGCTAATTATGTAATTAGGTAATGTAATAAATTAAGATAAAGTTACGATTTAATAGAAAAAAAAGAAGAGCTTTCAATGTATTGAATATTTTTGTCGATAAAACTACTAAAAACATACATACAGACCTCTACCAGAAACCGGAGACCTATCTCTGAAGCCGGGCGCTGCGCCCCGACCTCGGGCTCCCCTGCCGCGGGCTCTAGGGGCTCCGCGACCACGCATGCCTCCCCTCTCTGGCCAGTGACTTTGATAAGATTCTTCAGCCTCTTCTTCTGCATAACCTTATAACATTAACGAAAACCATCTAGACTCGATAACATAAACTAACAGCAACTAACAGCTGTTACTTAGTAACGTAATGACAGTACATATTCATGACGGCCTCTGTGGCGTAGTGGTTATATGCAACATGACTCGCAGAGGTCTCGGGTTCGTTTCCCGCTCAATGCAAATATTTGTGTGTAGAACATGATTATTTGCATTGGTCTGAGTGTTTCTATGTATAATATGTATGTATTTACGGAAAAAAAAAGGATTTAAGTATGTTTATCCATTGTCTAGTACCCATAGTACAAGCTTTGCTTAGTTTGGGTCGAGATGGTGTTGCGTGAATGTGTGAGAATTATTTATTTAACTTTCAGTAGCTTTAGACAAGAACGTTTTTGAAAATCTATGAACTTATTGACAAACCTTTTACTGAATTCTATTTATTCTTTTATATCAGCAGCGTTTTGTTAAACAAAAAAGTAAAAGGATTTGTCTTCAAAGTAAGTCAGTCGAAATCACTAAAATATAGTAATTAAACTTAGTAATCACTAAATAACACAATTTTATCCTAAAAAATAATGACAGCAGGTAGCGTGCCTCTATCGGCTGCAGTCAATTTAATAACATTGTTGGATGACCACTGCTGCAAGAATTGTGTTCTGTTGTCAAAAGAGGACATCTTTTTGTGACTTTTATTTCTTTTTTAAATTAATAAAGCAATAAGGATGCAAAAAACTGCGTAGAATAAATCAATAAGATACCTTACCCGGAGTTGTCTTATAAAAAAACTGATTTACTGTTTTATATTATAATCTAGCGCTGTCTCAGCACATTACATAAGACATGCGTGACTACTGGATGAACAATATAATGGCTAAAGTTGTATATAACAAAAAAAATACATCACTTGACACCATGTCAGCCTCTTATTCTTGCATCTGGAAAATCTTATTCCCATCCACCTCTACCACAATTTTTAAAGCAATGTTATTTCTATGTCAAAACACCTAACAAATCCTTGAAACAGTAAAACTAAGGTCTTTGTGGTGCTTTTAAGTGCATTACAGGTATCAAAATAATACTATGTAATAAAAATATATATAATAATAAAAATATACATAATAATAAAAACATAATCTCAAAAAAATTCGTAACTTTGATTTTTATGGCATTGGATTACTTAAAAAATATGCATATATTGAACTAATTCTAATAGCGGTATATTATTTAAAAGATATAAAATAACATACTTATCCCAATTTCACTTTATCCCTACATTACTAAGGAAGCTATTTTTACAAAACTTTGATTATCTCGTAACTAGTTTTCAATGAGATACTGCTTTTGTGCTTAGTAGGGCAGTATAAGCCTTAAAATATGGTAGAAAGCCACACACTTTTAATACTTACTTTGATCTCCAATATAATTTCCAAAGCTGTCATAAAGATCATCACCACCATCATCTTTAGGTAGTTTGTTATCATTGAGGGCAACAGCAGGTGGCAAGCCTTGAGGTATGTTCACTACGTCTGCAGGTGGCCTGGAAATAGTACATAGTATGTAACTGTATTTAATCACTGCACTGTTTTAGTATTCAGTAGGTAGGCTTGTGACCAGCCTTGTGTTCTACTAAATCTGTTAGCAGTAAGTTAAAACCTTTAACATGTCTGGTTTTTGGAAAATGTTTGTTAACCGCCATAGCATTTTTTCACTCTAACACTCTTAAGCTGATGCACCTCATATATTCTTTTCTTAAAAATAAATATACCTAAACTACTGCCTCTCCATATCGCCAATGGGTGTCATAACATTAAGACAAAATTCTTAGATATTTTAACTATTGAAGATGAGAACATTGATGTAAACCATAAACAAATCTATTTACTTCTACTACACCACTGAAGAAAACCTATTAATACTGAAATAGTGACACAATGCAAATACCATAATGTGATACACGGGGAAGGGAACTAGTAAGTAGGGTAATAGATTTATATCTGTTTACATTCATTAAAGGTGTGAGCCTAAAATTATGATATTAAAGCGATTATGACTACAAATAAAAGTACCTTTTCTCCACATTAGACTGAGAAGTTTTTACAACCAAATTTCTTCCTTGAAAAGGTGTTCCATTGGCTTTAACTATAGCCTCAGTTGCACTTGGCTCTTCAGCAAACTGTACGAAGCCAAAGTTTCTATGTATTACTATTCCGTGTATTTCTCCGTAATTTATAAAGTGCTCATACAGATCGTCAATAGTAGCGTTATCAGGTAGATTGCCGACATAAATCCGAAGGTGGGATGTGGACCGGTCTTTCATTGCATGTCTATCTAGTGTTAGTTTATCTAAAAAAACACAAGTTCTTTATTAGTATTCAAGTTTATCAAACCCTAATAACTGATAAAAGTCTGCATGTTTTGGGTTGGAATGCCGCTATGTACTGAATAGATAGTTGAGATTGTTTTATTATATGAAACATTTTAAAAAGGGTAAAAGCTTTTCCATACCTGCCATTTTATAATGAATTACTTTTGTCTTTTTATCACAAAATACAATGAAATAAATTAACAACAATATAGCTGCACGACCAAAGACATGAATGATTTAATTGAATGTAAATTCCCGGCCGGTAGCCGGTGCTTGTTTCATTCATCGTTCAAATGAACGTTGCCATAGTAATATTGTTAGATTAACAAAATTACTGTAATGGAATAACTGCATAAAAGTTTAATTTTTATTATTTATCTATAAAGATTAAAGCTAGAAGTGAAAAAGTTAACATATCTAATGTCTTTATTCGTAATTTGCAATTGCATATTCTAATATTTAATTTTAAAGTAACTTCTACAGACTTTACAATGAAAGGACCAACACCATACCCACGGCCGAGACGGCCGTGTTTAATTTATTTAACAGGCTTTAAAATTATTTTGTATAAATTAACTAACCTACATACGATATTCATGTATCTTTTTGTCAGTTTAGATTATGTCGGGTGTTTTTTAACCGGGCAATCCTGAGCACTGTGTCGGTCACTTTGGTTCTCCTGCGGATCTCCTCGTTTCTAATACGATCACGTAGGGAAACTCCCAACATAGCTCTCTCCATTGCCCTCTGAGTGACAGTAAGCCTTCTGAGAAGGCCCATAGTCAGCGACCTTGTTTCAGTTCCGGTAGATCATCACTGGCAACACAGATTGGTCGAAGACATTTGTCTTTAGACACTGCGGCCTCAGACCAAATAAAAAATAAAGACGTAGCGCTGCGAACACTCGATTGAAGTATTCAAAACTAAACCTCGCTCTATACATACAAGTCACACGCACACATTTACTACCCGAACTACGCCTTATCGATCAGTTGGCGCTAGTTTGTCAATCATCAAGTAAACATTTTTCATTATTTATTCTGGAAAATGTCTAATTGTGTCGTAAAAGGGTGCAAAAACCAATGTTATATAATATCATACGTAAGTAAATATAAAAACTCATAATTTTAATTATTAATATTATTGACTTATGATGACGGCCTGGAACACAAAACCTCAACAAATGTTGGCACTAGTAAGCGTCAGAATTTTCCCCGTTTATGGGGTAAGTACTTGTAAGTAATGGAAAAGTAACATTAGGTATATTTATAAATAAAAAATAAAAGAAAAATATTGCAATGCATTTTTTATTATATTCTCTTTTATCATAATAAAATATTTACAAGAAAATACATTGTCGTATTTTTCCATCACATTATTTGACAAGCCTCTTGTTTTAGAATAAAACTTAGTAAAAGAAAAAGGTTTATTTTGCTTGTGCTGGGATTAGGATTGTTACCAAAATCGGTATCATCAAGAATTGATCTGAATGTGAGAGTTGTTTTTAAGGTTTCCTAGTCGAAATAAAATTGTAGCAGAGAAGTGGATTGAAGTCATTCGACTTAGCCGGAATGATGAATCATGGAATCCTAAGGTATATAGGCAAGGTATCAACAGCTGTTCAGTCGAACATTGCAATATAGGTATAACATGCAGAAAAAGTACTTATTTAAAAAAAAAAGAATTCATTTATATCATAGAAAACACAGGTTTGGGCGTTTAGCACTAAAATGTCCCCCTTTCTACCACTACCTTCTCTTCGGGGCACTACGCTGTCGCTGCAGACCAACTTAAACATCTTAGGGATGAACCTTGATCTAAACAATCGTGACTATGTCGAAGGAGTCACCGAGTCACAGTCTCACGTAAACTTGGCATCCTGAACAAAGTGCAGCGATACTTCACTCCGGAGCAGCGGTACCTGCTCTACAAAACGCAGGTTCGGAGCAGCATGGAGTACTGTTCGCATCTTTGGGATGGCTCTGCCAAGTATCTCATAGAAACCCTAGACCGACTGCAGCGACATGCGTTCCGCATAGTTGATGACACCCAGATCACAGAAACACTCTGTCTGGAAACACTCCAGTAACACGATTTGTTGTGATTATTCATTAATTTAATGATTTTGGAATAATAATTGTTTTATTTTTACCCAATCTTGTCGGAATAAACATACTATTATACCACCATTTAAAAGGAAAATACCTATATACAATTTTAAAATTAAACTTATTCATGAACTCAATCAGTCTGCCAGTACATAAACAAATATTTGGGTAATTAGTTTTCACTGCATGGCAGCACTCCTTAAATGCACACATTTACAAAACCTGCTTCATTTTTCTGTCGACAGCGCTACGTCTTTATTTTTTATTTGGTCTGAGACTGCGGCAATGTGGACTGGAAGTCAACCTCATTCACAAAATTATACTCTGTGCATTCAACTCACTCAGCTGCCAAAGAACCGAAGAACCGGACAGCCGAAGACAGACAGATGCTCCTTTGAGTATAATTGTTCTGTGGCCAGATGACAGTTGACACATGACTCGAATAGAAAATGCTGCTGAAATGAGCTAGATTTTTGGGGTTATATTCGTGAAACAGGAAACTGTTTTTCTTTTACTAATGTTATATAATTTTTTCATTTAGAGTTTATGAACCTATTTTATAAAGGTGCTCGTGACAGTATTAATTTTTGTACAAACTTCTATCTACAGTTTTAACGTAAGTAATAACTTTACTTCTTTAATTTATTTAATAATTATTGAATAAGGTAGTTGCATTGAAATAGAATTGACATTTTTTTAAATACTATTTATTTTTTTCTTGACTTCAGAAGCTTTTAAAGGAAGGTAAACAAAGGATTATTAAAATAAAAGGAAAGTTTAAGTACACTAAAGTGAATTTAGAATGATATACTTTATACTACTTGCTTATTTTTAATCCGATGCTTTAAGTACTTACTTACCTTATCTGTTCTGCTTTTACTATTAATATTTTAAATGTAAAAACGCTGAATTTTTACCAATCGAAAATGCCTAATTTGTATACTTATAAAGAATTATAATATAATAATAGATTATAATGTATAATTATGTAAAATAAATATTATAATGTAAGTCATAATGTTTAAAAACAGATTTATAACAAAATAGTACTAAAGGCTTTTCCTCTTTTTTGGCTTAGTTGATAAAAAAAAATATTATTTATTAACTGATTATGGGTACAAGGCATTACTTATTAAAAAACAAATCACTCCCCTTTTCTTTACCATTATGATATAAGTAGGTTAGTACATTAAGGTAATAGTAGGTTTGCTTTTATTATAGGGCAGAGCAGAAACCTTATATTTTTCATATCCTATTATTATGTTTAATAATAGGATAATTTAATAAATATTATAATGTTTGTAAAACTTATAATTGTTACTTTATGAGAGAAATGAACTGATTATAAACTGATTATTTATTTTATATACTTAAATAGGTATATTTTACAACAGTTTTACAGTGAAGATTACAGATTTGATTTTGTTATACAGTATATTTACATGACACATACACACTATTTAGGTAATTTTAAATGCATGAATGTTTGTCAATTATACATTCAGTACCTTCTGTGAATTTGTGCATGTTGCTTAACAACATCCATATTTCCTGTTTTTTTTTCTTATAGTTTGATCTGCAGGATTTCTGTATAAACATACTTGTATTTAAAATTACCAAATATCTTATTCAAAGTATTTGTTCTAGCACTCATGGTCACAGTCATAATATAATGATAAGAAGAATATTTTCAAAGACATACACCACTTACAAAAAAGCTATAGATAAAGCTTTCTGTCCCAAGAACCTGATATACACTAATTTATTGATCTCTATGGGAATTTCAAGTGTTGGGGATCTTATAGAACAAGCTTTTGAATACTATAGTAATGAAATAGATAAATATGATTGGCATCGTACAGGACACATGGCATTATCAGGTGTTACTGCGGGATTCATATGCCATCATTGGTATATAATTTTAGATAAAATTATTATTGGCAGATCTATAGATATGGTTTTTAAAAAGTTATTGCTGGACCAATTTATTTGTTCACCCATTATTATATTATCTTTTTTTGCAACTGTTGCCATATTTGAAGACAACCCTATTGATAATTTCACTGATGAAGTTAAGGATAAATTTTGGACATTATACAGAGCTGAATGGATTGTATGGCCTCCTGCTCAAGTATTTAATTTTTACTTTTTACCAACACGATATAGAGTTGCATATGACAATACGATTTCTCTGGGTTACGATATTTATACCTCTAAAGTTAAACACTCTAAAGATAAATCTAACAAAAGTAAACAAGATGAACAATCAATGACTGAAACAACTGACAAATAATAAGTCTGTAGTATAATAGTATGTCAGTAATAAATACTATTAAATGAGATTTTGTGTTTTACTACATATAAGGGTTTAAAGTGTAACTAATTTATTTCATCTATATAGTTACTCTTATCATTGACACATTGTTCACATCTAATTAGAATTTGAATCTAAAATCTAACTAGAATTGATTTAAAATCTATCTAAAAAGTGCTCCCAGGCATCCTGTGTCTTTTAAGCCGGTTGATGTACGGTTATCGTAGAGCAATAATTGTGTAGATCAAATCGAGATAATGCAGTTAAATAGCCCTAAAGGTCATGGCACATTATACCGGCACCGCAACAGCACCGCTCCACACCAGCATTAAACTTGTCATTCAATTTAGAGCAGTAAATCGTGTGTAGTATAATATATTTCATAATGTCACTATGAAAAAGCCAACGGCGGGCAGTCAGCGCGCTTGCCGCTACCACACAACTCGACCCGCAGCCCGCGTGTTGCAAGCGAGCGGACCTTATGCGTACAGCGCGCCGACGGCATGCTCATTACGCGCCGACTCCGAGTCGGTAGAGAAACAACGTCATTGCGTCGTCGCAGGATAAAGGTCATGGCACATTATACCGGCACCGCAACAGCACCGCTCCCCACCAGCATTTAACTTGTCATTCAATTTAGAGCATTAAATCGTGTGTAGTATAATATATTTCATAATGTCAATATGAAAAAGCCAACGGCGGGCAGTCAGCGCGCTTGCCGCTACCACACAACTCGACCCGCAGCCCGCGTGCTGCAAGCGAGCGGACCTTATGCGTACAGCGCGCCGACGGCATGCTCATTACGCGCCGACTCCGAGTCGGTAGAGAAACAACGTCATTGCGTCGTCGCAGGATAAATGTCTTAAAACAATATTGAGTTCGCGGTGACAGCAAGCTTACACCTCGCGGCCACCGCGCGGACTGTGAGCTTACACGTCGCGGCCGGCGCGCGGACTGCGAGCTTGCACCTTGCGGACAACGCGTAGTTAGCGCGCTGGCAGCTGCTAGCCGTAGTCTAAATTCGAGTCGACGCCGTGCAGCAGCTGTGCTGTTGCGGTGCCGGTATAATGTGCCATGACCTTAACTAACTGCAGGTTTAGCCAATTTTCAATCCAAAATAATAATCGAAGTTTGGGGCTATTTCACTGCTAGTTTCGCCTATGTTTACCCAAAACCAAAATTCGAAGTTCGACACTGTAAATATCGACTGTAATTACATGACTACAAATAAGAAATAGAATAATAGAACGCTAAACAGTAAATATCTGCTCTTATGATATGACCAGAACTGAGAATGCTATAGACAATAAATCATCAACAGTTACCCTTGGTCTAGGGTACAGGACTTATCTTCCGCAGTCGGTTATCGTAAGCAATCTACTCTTCCTGATAGGACATAGTTCGATTCAATATTATTACTTTTTAACTGCTTGGCCAATGCAAGTTGAGAAAGATAGTGTATCGTTTTAGCAAATGATAGACTCATTTGACAATTTAATAATATGGCGCGATTCAATTTTGTTTATTTTATTAATTTGGTGCATGCTGCTAATTCCTATGTAGTACGACTCGATTCGGTCATCATATACTATAAAGTCAATATTGTACTATACAACAGCAATTTTATACGTAACTCCGACTGCTTCTAT
Source organism: Schrankia costaestrigalis (assembly GCA_905475405.1). NCBI lineage: Eukaryota > Metazoa > Arthropoda > Insecta > Lepidoptera > Erebidae > Schrankia > Schrankia costaestrigalis. Next base: position 12,953,204 of record FR997838.1, read on the forward strand.
TTCAGATCGCTTTAGAAATAATATACTTACTGAATTATTTTTTATAAATATAAAACATTTTGCTTTTTCAAACTGTCTTATGTTCCATTATACCTACTAATCAGTGAACTGATACAAAACAGCTCATTAAAACAATAAGTGCTATGCCATTAATTTACGATAGTGACGACACGTAACCAAATGCCTTGCCTTCTTGCAAAATAAAATTAGGGTAATTCATTAGTGATAAATTATACTTTTGGTCTTCTTCATAGCGTATCGATGGCAAAACGATACTGTGGACTAAATTGATGTAGCCCAAACCTATGCGATACTGACTGCGTTATCGCTGCCAATCACTTACTATACTTTTGGTGTAAAATAATTACACCAGAATAAACATACTCTCATTTTTATGTATTTGCAACCGGTTATCAACATGTAGAATAAGCAGCTAAGATATGGTATACAGCCTTGTAGAATTTATGAGCAATATCATTAAATTTTACTAGTAGGGCGCTGTTCATACATCAAAGAGTTGTTAAAGAAATACCTCTAACAAATCATCGATCTAAAAGAAAATTGTACATTACCCTGGGTAGTTTCTTGCTCCCTATTGTTACTTATTCTTTGACAGTTGCTTGCTTAGTTGCTTAACTATCTGGTTTGCTGACCCTTAATATACTGTCGAACTTTACCGAGCTGCCTAAAGCACCAAAGAGCTCATCAAAATACAACGATAGTACAATTCAAACTATACCACTGCTCGAAACATTGCGCAGATTCTAAAATATAAACATTACCCAATAAAATTAATTCAGTTGGATCTTAGCTGATATTTCTGCGCTTTTACCTAACATTCGAGCAATCATCAAATTTTAGTTGCACTCTACCAAATAAGAGAGTTACCAGATATGACCAGGACCGATGGCTAAACACGTAGCCAGACGGCTGGTAAAAGCAGAATCGAAGAAGTTTGAACCTAACGACTACCAACCCAACTATTGGGCAGACCTAGCGGTTGTGCGTTATATTAGAAACTCTTCAAAATAGTCAAGCCTTCTTATTTATAAGTACTAATATTATAAAGAGGTAAAGTTTGTGTGTTTGTGACGTTGCAGGAGGTAATCTTTGGATCTACTGAACCGATTTTAAAAATTCTTTCTGTGTTGAATAGTCCATTTATCGGGGAGTGTCATAGGCTATATAGTATCACGCTATGACTAATAGGAGTAGAGCGTGGACGCGTTTTTTTCGCCGCCCAACGAAGTGGGCACGGGTTAGCTAGTTAGTAATGTAACAGCCGTGGTAGCATAATTGTAATTGCAAACAACACTCATACTCTGGCGTATTTTATTTGATTTTTTTCTTGTTATGATTGAATTGTCTATTACATAAGATTACACATTTTACTTAAATATATTTCTTTTCTTTTCAGATAATATAATGCAAGCACTTAGCATAACATGGAGAAAATTGACGACAAAAGTAAAATCATCTGTGCCCATGGTGAAGTGCAGACAGTTTGTTAAAGTGGCGTTTAGTGATAAATATTTATTATATACAAATGTTACCATATCAGTAAGTTTGTCGGCTCTCGGCGACTCTTTAGAACAATGTTATGAAATATATACTGGTAAACAGAGTAAATTGGATAGAAAAAGAACTTTTCATATGGCCTGTTCTGGTGCCGCACTCGGTGTATTATGTCATAATTGGTACAAAGTCCTAGATAAGTTTATTGTAGGTAAAACTGTAGATATGGTAATAAAAAAATTGACGCTAGACCAACTTATATTTTCGCCAATAATGATAATAACCTTTTTTGGTAGTGTAGCGATGTTCGAAGACAATCCCTTAGATAATTTCAAAGAAGAAGTAAGTGACAAATTTGTTACGTTGTATCGGGCTGAATGGATGGTATGGCCACCTGCGCAAATAATTAACTTTTACTTTTTACCAACTAGGTATAGAGTTCTATATGATAATACCATATCACTAGGCTATGATATTTATACATCACAAGTAAAATATAATAAATCATTGAAAACAGTAGCTTTAGATTCAGCAAAAGGGAGTAAGTTACATTAACAAAAATGTAGGTAACTCTTAGAAAAAAAAATGACGTAAAGAAATTATTTTATAAATGGCGCCTTGTTATTTAAAGAAGACAATAACATTGTATTGTTATTGGTTAACTCGTACGTAAGCTTTGCTGTGATAATATATTTCCGTATCTAAAATATGTATTGTACAATAAATGAATATTGTAATTTTGTGATTTCTGTTGGTATTTATTATTTTTTAATTGCAAATAATGTATCTTTTTACATTGTCATTGAAATAAAATATTTTGACAACTATTTTGTATTGCATTATTGTTGCTACACTTGTAAGTGCCTAACTTTAATTGGTATTCCAGTTCATGAGAAGCAAAAACTCAGTTACACTACTTTGGAAGGTAACAAAATAGATAGCTTTCCCATTTTTCATTTTATAAAAACTTCGTATAAAATACTTTCTACTAATTTTTACTATTTTAGTCAACAATTTATTTAAATTATTATATTCATTTGTTTAAATATTATTTGTAGAAATGTGAATATTAGTGCTTCATTTTCTTAAGCTTATAGCAGCCTTTCAAAGTTTCCTAAAAGAAATGCTCTAGGAAACGAAAATGACCAGCTTCAAGGGATTGGCCGCTTCTTAACTAGAGTTGTTTGATAGTATGAGTTATTCATTTCTAAAGCTTTGTTTTATAGCAGAGAGATACGCTCTGTATGACTCGCTTAATGAATGTGGACGAGGCCCAACCTGTTTGCCAGGATCGTGACAAGTGGCGTTCTGTCGTCTCTGTCTACCCCGGACGGGATAAGGCGTGAGTTTATGTATGTATGTACATACGCTCTTCATGTATGAAAAAAACATTAGCTTATAGATACTAAGCTGGTGGTATATGTTGGTACCGTGTTTTGTGTCAAGTTTTTTATTTTATTTAGAGATACTAACTGATAAATTAGTTAAGTATAGACATAAGTCTGGCTATTATAATACACGCTTGTTGAGTGGTAGAGTTACGCTGCAAATTAAACCATATACCAATCAATAGGCCAAGTATTCCTCCGTCACGGAAGTAGACCCGTCCCTGCAGTGGGACATTAATAGGCTGTTATGATGAACGTAGAGCCTGAAAGGCAGTAGCCTGGGTGTGGTCCCTGGCACAGCTGGTGTCCTTGAGCAGGGTTACTGTTTACCATCCGGTGGGCCGCTAGCTCGTCTCCCGCTTTAAGGCAATAAAAAACCTTGTAAAAAATTAATAAACAGGTAGGGGAGTCAGAAATCGTTTAGGTACTTATATGTATACGCCATGCCACAGATAGCAGCTAGTAGTTCTATAAAATAGACTAATAAAACTGGTTTTGTATTACATATTATGAAACCGGTATTGTCTACGTAAATGCTTTATTTTAGTTACTTTCCTGTTTTTAAGTATTGCCTTTTAACATTTAACCTAATTAATACGTAGAATTTTGTTTTACCTGCCTGTTAAAATGTCATATCTATAAAACGATTAAAAAGCTATTAAATGAAATACCTAAATACCTCAGCACAAAATAGTTACATCAGAAGTCAATATTTTGTACAGTCAACTAAAAAAGTTGATTCACACATCCAATATCATAAGGTCTGTTTTTCTTTGCAGCGATTTGTGGAAAATTGGTTGACCTGGTCCATCAGTGTTTTCACTCATGACTGGACTATTTTCTTGACACTGACTTATGGAAGCTTTTAGCGTTGAGGTATTTTGTAATATTGGATGTCTTATTCAAATTTTGTAGTTAACTGTACGTATCTATGTGCCTACCACGCTCGCTTTTCCGCAGTTGGCAGTTCCGAACGCGTTATCAACTTTGGCTTATGCACAAAAACTTCATGGCAGCGACACTCCTATTTAGATGTTTGATTTAGTGTTGATTCAGAAATAATAAGAAAATACCTAAACCAAAAATAATTAAAATATTTTTGGGATCTTACGAGTACAGGTATGGAATTCGTCACTGATAATATATTTTTGTTATTGTTGGGACCATTAGCCATAAGCCCTACTCATGGGCTGCAGTAGGGCAGATGGCTCTCAACCAAATACATTTAAGTGGACGTGCCTCAGGGGCAACCGTGTGGGGCAACTCGTTTTGCGAGAATATATCTTGCTTTTTAATACTTCTGAGTCCGAGGTATTGTGATAATAACTAATAGTGTATGTAGAGCAGATAATATGTGCTGTGCGCTTTTTTGTAATTAGACTGCTGTGTTTTAATTTTTATAACGAATGATTTTATGTCACCTAAATTCAAACGATAGTTATTTTATTATCAACCATTTATTTTTTACTAATGTTATAAAATAGGTATAATTATGTCTATACATTAATTTACAGTTAAATTAGTAAGTATGTTTTGTGATAAAGGTTGGCTTAGTCATTCTTGTACCTATCACCGAAATGTACCTATTTATCTTTACGTCATAGGTCAGAGTTTTTTTAAATGTTTGGTGCAGATCACTTCACAAGTAAATTATTTGTATGCTTGAACATGAACTATGAAATACTTTGTCTCTTGTGTGTGACAGGTTTCAAATCTGCGTCTCTTCTGACTAAACCACTCGCGAGCTCTTGTTCCATGTTCAGGGATTAGGGTTATGACTGACTATCTACAATAACTTAGGTATTAACTAAAAACGCCATTTAGGACGTCTATACGTAAAGTTTTATTGTTGCAATAATAACCTACATTTATTTTATTCAGAAAACAATATTAATATTCACCTATAACACATTATCTGCCTATTTGGGAGTTAAAAAAGGTTCTTCGAGGTGAGATTTTCTTTTGTTGTCTTTTAAGTTATTAATCACACTGCGTACAACAGAATCTTCGAATATTCTTTCTGACCAAGATTCCGTCTCTCTCCTTTGTTCATGTAATGTTTCTTCTGTGATCTTTGGAATACGACTGGCTCTTGGAGTACCTCGATGTGATCGGAAAGACCTTCCTCTTCTGCTTTCTTTAAGACCAAGGAGTGATGTCAATAGTTTATCCAATGCCGCAATGTCGTTAACATTGGATGGCCATGCCTGCGTAGGGGTGGTACGTCCAGAGTTTATTTGGCTCGATCTTTTTGAGACAGGGGTTCTTGAAAGTCCGATGGAATGAAAAATCTGAGGTAAAGGAAATATTTAAATTAGGTATATTTTAATCCTGTAGGATATTTATTTTAGGTAAATGCAGGGTTGGCAAACTCCGACAGGGTGACGTTCAAAGCGGTAGGAATGCCTCTGGATAAGGAAAGCACAGGAAGAAAATATTTGCAGGAGGCTAAGGTCCCGTGGGTGTCCTAAAAGGCGACTAAAAGAGATTCCATAACCATAGTCTTATCCCTGGAGACTCGACATAAATTCCGTGCTAACCTGTTTATCTAGTTTGGCATGTCTAAGCCAAGTTATACTGCCTCACTAGAGGAGGCCTGACCTTGCCAAGAGATACTAATGCACTGATATTATTTATTACGGCTTTGATGAAACGACCTTAAAATGGTTTAATAGTTATCTTCAGCACAGAAGACAGTTTGTTGAGTTGAAAATGAATGATGGAAAGGTCAAAGTTTCTGATACTGCACCTGTGGAAAGAGGAGTACCACAGGGTTCTATTCTGGCCCCGCTTTTGTTCAGTTTATACTGCTCGGACATGACAAAATGCATTCAAAACTGCAGCTACCACTTATACGCTGATGATGCCCAAATAGGTATATTATTTTTTTAAACCCCACATGTATCAGGCTGCAGTGGACAGGGTGAATGCTGATCTGAGACGTATAGCTGAATGGTCGAGTGAAAATTGTTTGGTTCTGAACCCATCCAAAACCAACTATTTAGTATTTGGAACGAAACATCAACTGGAGGGCTTACCTCAATCCCTTAACGTGGAACTTCTAGGGCTACCTGTGGACAGGCTGTATGAGGCACGTAACCTTGGGTTATTTATTGATACTCATTTACGTTTCGAAACACACATAAATAACCTAGTCAGGTCGTGTTTCTATCGGCTGAAAGTCCTCTATAAGATTAGACCTTACTTATCAGAAGACCTGCGTATGCGGCTTGTTGAGTCCTTAGTTCTGTCAAAGTTAAATTACGCTGACACCGTATATGGACCTCGACTTTTAGCCAGAACAAGTCGTCTCATACAGAAGGTACAAAACGCATGTGCACGTTTCTGTTTTGCTGTACCTCCTCGTAATCACATTACACCTTTTTTGAACGACCATGGCATAATTAAAATGAAGTCCCGGCGAAAGCTCCACTTGGCTTCTCTACTGTTTGGGGTGATGAAATATAAAACTCCCTCATATTTATACAATAAGCTTTCATGGGTTACAGATAGAAGACAATGTGGGGCTAGACAGTGTGCTCGACAGATTTCAATCCCATACCATTGCTCTGCTGTTTTTAGGGGTGGTTTCCGTTACGCAGCAGCTAAAATTTGGAATAACCTTCCACCTCCTCTGCGACAGATAGAAGGTTTAAGCAATTTTAAAATAAGTTTGAAAAATTACCTCTTGAAAAACCAACAAGAGTTAGGCTTCTTGCGTTTGGACACATCTATTGTTTAGTCTTAGAAAAATATAATAATTACAGTTATTTGCGTCACGTAACATAGCATAAGTCACATAGATAAATTTTATAAAATTTGGACATCGTTATAAATACTAAGGTCGGGGACATCGTTAAGAATATCATTATTATCATTAATGTACAATTATACTTATTTTTTATTTATTATTATTTACTTATTATAAGAACAGTAAATACACATTTAATACAAAAACATTACTTTGTCACGTAAACCTTAATTACTTAATGTCAACACAAATATGTATAATACCAAACACGCATTCATACACAAGCACACACACACACACAACTCCGCACGACACGGAAACAAAACGAGTACCTATTTATTTTATTTCTTTTTCTCTTTGCTTTACTTAAACAAGCGAAATAGCAGGTTTGTTGCGCTATTTGACATTCACGCGTACTGGGACCAGATGAAAACCAGCGTCTAGCATTACTGTTAGACTTAAGACGCTACTTTGAAAATTTTCGAGTTGAATTCGGCCGTGGCCAGAGGGGCGCGCCCCTCGGCGCGCGAATGAGACGGATATACTCTCGCTCACGCGCCGTGTGCGCCGTCGTCGTCCCGCCGGCCCTCAAGGACACGTTATCGCTCTGTGCCATAGTACAAATATATACAGTATTTCAACTTCATAGAAACGGACGACGAAACGTGAGTTTATACCTACACGCTCACGATCGCTGATGCCCGATTTACACATCGACAAGTACAGTAGCGAGTTAAGTAGTAAGTTGCTGATTATGTTGATTTAAATAGATCTCCATCCTATTTTTTGGCAAGTTAAGTTGGCGAGACGCGAGAGAGGGGGCTAATTCGTTCTTAACTTGCCAAAATATAGGATGGAGATCTATTTAAATCAACTTAATTTTAAAATACTACTTAACTCGCCACTGTACTTGTCGATGTGTAAATCGGGCATAAGGGAACAGTCGCTACTGTGCCGCAGTAACGAGCGGACTGTGTGTTATAATTTGAAACTAAATATATTATTCATATTATGTCAATTTCAAACAAACATGGCTGATATAAATACCTACCTTACTAAATGACTTAGGTATTTAATATTATAATAGTATTTTGTGTATATCACGAAAACGGTTTGTTGTACTTAGGTCAATAATAATGAAAATTTAGCCCCCCTTTATGTAATCCCCCATGCGTGTCTTTCACTTTGACTTGACTTGACTTGACTTCTTCGTGAATGGCCTCATGTGAAACGTCACATATTTTGCCAGTGTCTTGTCGAGGGGCTCGTAATATCATTAATCAAGAAGTGTCATGATCCATGCTAATAACCAAATAAATGGTAAACCAAAACAAATCAGAAACAATTGTTCAGGATGATTATTTTAAACAGAATAACATAATTATATACACGAAAATAAATAAATAAGATAACTAAATACAAAATTATTAAGCTAAAAAAAAAACACAAACTTACCTATCTATCTACAATTTAATTTTATTAAACGCTATATATTTACATAAACATAAAGCAATATTAGGACTAAATATACGGGAAAGGAGACATTTTAAGGAAACAGGACGAGGGATATCAGAAGGGAGAAAGTCGAAGAGGGAAAATCTATAAACAGGGCAATTGAAAAAGATGTGATCTGCAGACCCTATGTCTAGACCACATTCACACAATGAATTATCCCTAATCCTAAGTTTGGCCAGGTGGACAGGAGTGCATGAATGACCCAACCGGAGACGACAAATAGTGGACGTAGTTAATTTATTCGCATGTCGAAACTTAAAAAACCAAGGAACTGATGGTAACTCCGGTAGGACCTCACCATAGAATCTGCCTTTTGTATGTTTTGAAGAAGCCCAATACTGAGCCCAAGACTTTTGAAGGATGGTTTTAGGAAGGAGGCATAAATCATGGGAATAAATTTTGAAAAGTTCAAGGGATCCAATTTGGGACGCAGATTTAGCACAGGAATCAACAGTCTCATTGCCAGGAATACCAACATGACTAGGGATCCATGCTATAGCCACGAGAATATTGGAAGAATGACAATCATATAAGGATTCTCTAATTTTAAGGATTACAGGTTTGGAAGAGGAATGAAATGGGTTGGATAAGATGGCCTGGAGACAACTTTTAGAATCCGAAAAGATAATTGAGTTATTGAGACCATGGGATTTTATGTACAATATAGCTTCGAGAATAGCTAAAGCTTCCCCAGTAAAAACTGAGGAAAGAGGAGGGCATTTATAGCTTAAAAAAATTCTGGTAAAAGGGATCCATACAGCTACACCGACATTACTATTTACAGATTGTTTTGATGCATCAGTATAAAATGTAAACCAATCTTTAAAATTATTATCTAAAATATTAGAGAATTCTGTATTAGGGGAGAGAGACGATTTATCAACACCAAAATCTAAAATAATATTTGGCAGATAAATAAGCGCCTCATACGCAATACTAAATAGCGGATTTAAAGGGAATTAAACAATCGAATAAGGAATTTTGGAAAATTTAATATAACTAGTTAGGATAAAAGGGAGTTTGTCAGGGTTTGAATTTTGAAAAAGTTCTAATAGAATATTTAACTTAGGAATAAGAGGGTGACTAGAATTTTGAATAAGTTTAAAAATAAACCTGTCTGCAAGAAACTGTCTACGCAAATTTAAAGGGGGCTCTCCACTTTCAACCTGCATAGCATTAATTGGAGACGATTTCATTGCTCCTAAAATAATACGAAGGCACTTAGATTGAATTTTGAAAAGAGAATTTAGGCAAGATTTGTTACACAAGTTTAAAAGAAAAGAACCATAATCCAAGTGACTACGAATTATTGCATTATATAATAGTTTTTGAGAATAGGGATGAGAACCCCACCATACTCCTGACAAAGCTCGGAGAATGTTGAGGTTGCGTTCGGCTTTATTGGAAACATAATCAAAATGGAAAGAGCCAGAAAATTTATTGTCGAGAACGACGCCTAAAGATCTTGAGCTATTAGATTGGGGAATTAGATCCTCACCGATAAACAGATCAACAGGAGGAATCAATCTTTTTTTTGTAAAAACCATAGAAGAACTTTTAGATGAGGACACTGAGAGGCCATGATCTAACATCCAGGAATTAAGGTAACATAAGGCAGAATTTAGTTTATTTGACGCAATCTCAATAGAATCATCGATCACATAAAGGCAGATATCATCTGCGTACTGAATTATGGAACAGAAGCATTGTACGCTCTGCTCCAAGTCATATGTGTAAATATTGTACAGCAGAGGACTCAAGACCGAACCTTGGGGTAACCCACACCAGACAGTTTTAGGCGGAAGAAGAATGTTTTGGTACCTTACTACTACCGAACGTTCCATCAGAATGTTGCAGATGAAGCGGATAAGCTTGGGAGCAACACCAAGCTGACAAAGCTTATTTCTTAATATTGGAAGCTGGACATTGTCATAGGCACCTACCACATCAAGGAAAGCAGCCGTAAGATATTTTTTTTGTTTAAAGGCTGTTATAATGTCTACCGTTAGTAAGGACAAGTTGTCCATTGTGCTGAGACCCTTTCTAAACCCGAACTGAGAATCCGCCAGAATTGATTTGTTTTCTACAAACCACTCTAAGCGGATTCTCAGCAAGTGTTCAGTAATTTTGCACAAGACTAAGGAAAGTGCAATCGGCCTGTAGCTATTGCCATCCGTAGGATCTTTACCAGGCTTAAGGATAGGGATAATTATTTGAGACTTCCATTGTAGTGGAACAATACCATAATCGAAAAAATAATTAATAAGGTTTAGAAACATTTGTTTTGTGCGAACGGAAGATTTAGTGATAAATGAGTAAGGGATGCCATCTATTCCAGGAGAAGAGTCCGACAAGTTACCTAGGACCAAAGACAATTCATCAAAGGAGAAGGAACGATCGAATGTATTAGTAGAGACGAGAAAAGAAGTCGGAGAAGGTAGGAAATCATCTGAAGGAACAAAACTAGGTGCTAGTTTGTCCGAAAATACCTCCAGCCAAGATGAAGAGTCAATGGAAGGCACATCCGTACTATTCATTGCTCCTCTAAAGCGCCTAATTTGGTTCCAGATTATAGTAGATGGTGTTTTTGGAGATAGATTTTCACAAAACTTTTGCCAACCAAGTCTTTTCTTAGATAAAACTAATCTTTTGAAACGAGCAGAAGCATTTTGAAAGTTGAAAAAATTTTGATCGTTCATGCACGAATTATATAACAATTCAGCTTCTTTTCGAGCACGAACGGCTTCTGTACATTCAGAATCCCACCACGGGGGGGAAATCCTAAAAGACTTGGAAGGTTTCTTTTTAGGAATATGAAGCAAAGCAGATGAAAGAATAGCATCAACGAAAGAGTTATATGATTCTAAGGGATCAACATCGACGGGATCAAAAACAACAGTTTGTAAATTTGAATCAAGGGTAGCCGAATAAGAGGGCCAATCAGCAGAAGATAGTTTGTATTTTAGAGAGGGATTAGAGTTACAAAAGGGAATTACACTGGTAGTAAGGGTGCTCAAAATAGGGAAATGGTCACTACCAAAAGTTAGAGGCAAGATGCTCCATGAAAAAAGAGGGGTAAGCGATGGCGAACATAATGTAAGATCGACCGCACTTTTAGGATTCTGGGAAGGATATACCCTGCGAGTAGGAGCACTATTATTCATAACACACAGACCAACTTCGTAGAAGGAATCTAGAAGAGAAAGACCAAATAAGTCAGAGTTCGCGGAACCCCAAAGAGTATGATGGGCCTTAAAGTCACCCATCACAACCATTGGGGACGATACAGATGAAAGAAGCAACTGGATATCGGCTATAAGGGATGAATGAGGGCGAGAAATATACAAAGAAATAAAAGAGATATTTACAGTTCTCACGCCAACAATATTTATATTAGGAGGGTGAGAGGGAAAGGTTATAGGAAGATAAGAAAGAGCGCGCTTTAAGAGCAAAGCACAACCCGCATACCCATCAGCCCTGTCATCCCGCAGGCAGAAGAAACCAGGCACCCGAAATCGGGAACCAGGTTTCAACCAAGTCTCCGAGATAGCAATGACTGAGGGATTAAATTGAGAAATAAGATCTAAAAGTTCATGCTTCTTGCGACGCATGCTTTGGCAATTCCATTGCAGGAGATGAGTTTGTTCCATTACTGGAAGAAAGAGAAACTAAATGTATAAGTTTAGATGCCACGTTGGACGGTAATGATTGAGAATTAGAAAGAATAAATTCGAGAAGAAGAGTGATCAGGGATTCCAACGTATTGGCACATTGGGGACCTGTTTCTGATTGCAAACTGTTATTAATTGCACAACCATTGTGCAGCTGAGATGGAGGTGTTGATACAATATTTTGAAGAGCAACCCTATCATAAGAGTTACCCAACGGAGCTCTGGATTTAGGTGGAAGGAATTTAGTGTTTCTGTAAGAAAAAGAGGAAGACGAGGACTGAGATGGAGTTAAAGGTGATAAAGATGATCGAGGTCTACTGACCTCTTGCGTGACCGCAGCGTACGACCTATCAACTCTCGGGAATTGTTGAGAAGCCTCAATATACGAAATATTGTTTTGTGACATTGACATTTTTATAGACTTTTGCCTAGCAAATTCTGGGCAGGAGTTTTTAGTGGCAAAGTGCCGACCAGAACAATGTAAGCACGTAGATTCTGTTTCTTCAATATCACATGTATCACCAAAGTGCTCCTTAGAACAACGAAAGCACCTGGGCTTTGAACGACATTGAGCCTTTGTGTGACCATATCTGCAACATGAGTGGCAAATAATGGTGGGGAAATAATACAATTCTACTGGTAACGCTGTGTAGTAGGAATATACTTTCGTAGGCAGCATTTGCCCACGAAAGGTGACAACAACTGTCTGTGTCGGGACCCAAGTAGTATTATTAGAACTGTCACAGACTTTTCTATTGAGACGTCGCGCCTTTAATATATTGCCACAACCTGTCGGTAAAACAAGTGACTGAACAAATTCAGTCATAGAGATGTCCGTAGGGACTTGTCTAATAAGACCCATTCGTGTAATGCTGAAAGTAGGAATAATTGCAGCGTATTTGTATGCAGCCAAAAGTGGAAGGGCTAAAAAATTGTTGGCCGCATCGGCAGTAGTAAATTGGACCGAAATTCTGTTTCTTCCAACCTTCCTAACGCCATCACGACAAATGTCAGTAACTTTATTAGATTTTAAAAACTGGCCAAACTTAATAGGTCTAATGGAAGAGCCTGCATCTTGATCAATTTTTGATACATGGATAATAAAGGGCCCGGCGTCAGATTGTGAGTAACTTAAAGCCCCCACAACCATCGCTGGATCCGTAAATTGAGTGTCGATAGAAGGAACATCATCAATAGATGATGACGGTTTTTTAGTAGGCACTTGAGAGCTAGGCTCAAGTCGACGTTTATTATTAGAAATAGAAACCTTACCGGGATCCGGAGGGTCTGGCGGTCGAGGAGGAATATCATCCTCCTCCATTTTAGTAAAACCACTTCCCACTATACTATAATTAACAAAAAAACTATACCTTAAATATGTATAATTATAAAATAAAATATATTAAAATAATCAAAGAAAAATGTCAAAAAATAAATCACACTCAATTTTTTTTTTTTTGACAGATCAATCGCTTCTAGAACTTTCCACCCCGACATTCGAAACAAGAATCTCTTTCACTTTGATCTAGGTAAATTTAAGCAATGACATCGATGTCATTTTTTGAATGGATTGGTGAAGTGACCTCGATGCCTTTATTTTGACGTTAAATAGATCTAATAGACCTGTTTAAAGTTTGGTTTTGGTTATCGATAAATTCAATTTCAAACAAACATGGCCAATATAATAAACACAGTACCCGGCCGTAAATATTACACATCGACTTTTTCTCTGACGCTCTACGAAGCCGAAATTGACCGATTGTATTTTTCTATAGGTTGATATGCAATATAAACGGCCCGGTACTGTACCTACTTTACTGAATGACTTGTTAAGTACCTTCTTAATATTATAATTTAGTATATTATTTATATCACAAACATGGTGGATATAAATACAAACATATACATGTTTCTTTAAATTAAATGTATCAATCATAAAACAACACGTTTTTTACAGAACACTTCCTATTTATTTAAATATAAAATAGAAAAATAAAAAGTATTAATTTACAATTACAAAACTAAATGGAAACACAAAGTAGATCGCATGTTTACTATTGTTTACGTACCGCGCACCCGTAGGCATTTATAATAAATATTCGGCTCAGTTTGACTACTGGTTATACTGTGACGTCAGTCCGCGGTAGGTAACAGAAAATTCTGTTACAGAAAAACCTACTATCTACCGGTCTCTTATGTATATACATGTAGCCCCTATTTTTTTTTTAAATTTACACCCGCGCAAGGTATTATGAAGGCACAAAGCACATCCAGATTTAGAACAATAATTTGGGGATCACAAAAATAATTTGACCGCCTCGGGGTATCGGTCGCAGTGCACGAGGTCGCGGGTTTGAATCTCACGCAAAATAATAGAACTTTAAAAAAAATACAATAGCCCCACTATGTATTGTCCTGTGTCGCGGGGTATTTACAAACATTTACTTAGCTGACACAAAGAACATCCAGACTCAGGACAATAATTTGTGGATCGCACAAATAAAATTGTCTTACGTGAGATTTGAACTCTAGGTGATTTTCCACCTGAGGGGCGAGACGAGGCAAAATTTGAAATCTTTATGTAAAAATGAACCGTATTGCTTAGGAAATAGAGTATATATTAACTTTGTAACAAAAACACTCGCTTCTCGCGATAGGCCTATTGTTGTTTGTTTCTACTTTTTGTTTGTGTAAAAATGAACCGTATTATTTCTCATGTAGAGTTCAAAATACATTAACATGAAACACGCATGTCGCGATGTCAATTTTTGGTGGAAACAGTTCGGTGCGATTTCAATTCTCGTCTCGTCTCGCCCTTCTGGTGGACTCTTCATGCTGACTTACGATTACTGATTACTGCGCCCGCCACTGCCTAAGGCAGACAGTTTTTTTGTGTGATCCACAAACAACAGTCCTGAGTCTGAACGTTCTTTATGTTCGTTTGTTTCATGTTTGTAAACGTTCCCGCAGTGGAGTGCATGAGAGTTCAAATCTCACGTAAGAAATTTTTTTGTGTGATCCACAAACAACTGTCCTGAGTCTGGACGTTCTTTGTGTTCGTTTGTTTCATGTTTGTAAACGTTCCCGCGGTGGAGTGCGTGAGAGTTCAAATCTCACGTAAGAAAATTATTTGTGTGATCCACAAACAACTGTCCTGTGTCTGGACGTTCTTTGTGTTCGTTTGTTTCATGTTTGTAAACGTTCCCGCAGTGGACTGCATGAGAGTTCAAATCTCACGTAAGATAATTTTTTTGTGTGATCCACAAACAACTGTCCTGAGTCTGGACGTTCTTTGTGTTCGTTTGTTTCATGTTTGTAAACGTTCCCGCGGTGGAGTGCATGAGAGTTCAAATCTCACGTAAGACAATTTTTTTGTGTGATCCACAAACAACTGTCCTGAGTTTGGACGTTCTTTGTGTTCGTTTGTTTCATGTTTGTAAAAGTTCCCGCGAAAGTAAAAAGTATTATTTAGATCTTATCAGTAAGTACCTACCTACCTAAGCTTGCAAATAAAATAGGTACGTAATATTATAGTACTATTATAGTACGTTTCAATTACGTGATCTTGACGAAAACGGTTATAAAACTTATAACACTTGAGCATATAGTCTAAAATCGCTTATATAAACAAACGCTTGCATTATCAAAAGGGTCAACAGTAACTAGGTACTTAGTTGAGTTATGGCGAACTTTACCTAAGTTTTATAAAAGACATAACTACAAAAATATTTTACGATACAATGTTATCGAAATAACTATTATAAAATAATACTATTATTTACTGATAAAAGAGAACAAAGTATTAATAAAAACTTAGGTATAAATATTTTAAACCTAACCTATATATTTTACCTACGATATAAAATTACGCGATAAAATTCAGTACGAACGGTGAGTCGACATGCACAGGTCCGGCGTCGAAGAGGGCCATCGCCCGACTGAACCGTCGACCGTACTCATTCTGTATCGATCGTTAACTTATCGGTATAAGGTCTGAAATTGCGATGCGCCCGCAACGATCCGGAGCGCTTAGAAATTGCTAAAATCTTATTTGATTCATTAAAAATTATTGGTTGTAGTTATGTAATGATATTCTACAGTAATACTAATATTGATGTTACGAATGTATTTGAGTAATTCCTAAGCATAATGATAGTGTACTTTTCGTGTAATATGTAAAAAACTGTTTTTGTAGAGGTGTTTTCAAAAATAAATATGATCGAGCCAAAATCAAGCTATCGCGTTTTCGTAATTACAAAAACCTAGATAAAGGTATCAATTTACCTATATTAAAATTCTAGATCAATAGGTCTTTTCATATTCCTGTAGTAGTTGATGAAAGATAGTGCATTTTATCAATGTATCATCTTAATGCTGATCTGGACGCCCTTCTTAGAATAAGCCGAGAGACACATACTTTTTACTTTTTAAACAACTGTACCTATCATGTTTGAAAACCTTGTTACCTGTATTACCTAAGTATCCAGCTATTTGCTTATCATGTTTTTAATAATGTTATGTGTTCTTGAGGCATTCTAAAATAAAGTTTTATTCTATTCTATTCTATTCTATTGATAAGAATTTATGCTATCTAGATATAAAAACAAGCCTAGTATAGTGCGTAAAATATTTTTTATGAAAATATCTGTCACATAATTGGCGTGAAAAACGAACAAAACATACTCATAGGCTTTCACATTTATGATAGTTATAAAAAAGTAAGAGTAACTTTTTTTTAGCGAAGAAACTGTCAACCACTCTTCATAATCCTTACCTCTTCAGCATTATGGCTTTGATAACTCATCCTCTTAACTTTTCTGTACGTATCATCATCTAAAGCCTCTGCAACAGCCGATTCTAATTTATCTTTTATTTCTTCATCTGCAGTCTGATTCAAATCTTCTAATATCAATCTAAAACAAACAAATCCACGTGATTTATTTCTATTTATAAGTTGCGTTATTGCTCACGTGCTTTGGCACGTTGAAATGTCTTCTCGATTTCTATAAGCAGTCATTGTTTTACCTTCAATCTTGCATCGAACATATTTAGAGTACAAGATGTATCTTTTAAAAGTAAAGTTTATAAGAAATCTGCGACCTACCATATTTTTTTAAAAACTCCATAGAGTTTTGATTGTTTTTTTCATTTATTTGGGTAAATAAATGAAAAAAATTATATATTTTCTTATATTGGATATGTGACCTCAGAATTTAATAATTTATGGAGTAATCAAAAAAATCTTTAATTAGAAATTAATTAAAACTTAAACTTTGCTAACTCACTCTGCGCGTTCATCATTTTCTGCCTTCCGTAGATTATTTCTATTAGATTCGCGCGTAACTTTGATGTCCTTTTCCCAGAAACGTCTCAAGTCAGGACTTGAAGTGTAAGGCGCAGCAACTTCTTTTATTTTTAAAAACAATATAGCTGTTATGAATATGCAAATCACATTGACTATTGTGAGGCAGCAGCTTACAATACCTAAAAATGTAATTAACCAAATACTACCTTTTTTATTACTACTCTTACCTATTTAAAGCTTATAAAAAAGGAAATAACTATAGCAGTTTAAAAGTACTTAAGGAATAAAATTTTCATTTTAAACCCTTATTAGTTCTTATTGGCCATTTGATTTCCTACTGCATTGATGGAGGGTAATTGGGTCTATTATGCTTGGTAGTTGGGTGGACTTATGCTAAGGTTTAAGGATTTCTAGCAATGTTTAGATTGCTCAATCTCCCTTAGACGCTGGTCAATAAGTACCTAATGCAAAGTATGCTCCAAAATATAAGCGTTTACGACGCTTGTTTTCTGCCATAGATTTACATTTTATCAGAGAGCTTGTAAGAAAAATAAAATATACTTACCATTAACAGCAAATTCAATAGGCAGGTAATCGTGGTATAAAGGTTGATATGTCGAATTCCCGGAGTATGCCTCTCCTTTTATGTGTGGGATTTTTGTTCCTGGATACAACAACCAAATACAGGCTAACGCCCAATATAGACCCTGCGAGTAACAAAATATAATGTCCTCTATATTGTATTATTTATACCATTATTATCATCATGTCAGCCAAAACACGTTCACTGCTCTCTTATAAAGTGTATCGTGTGAGGGGTAAGCCCATGAAAATTCCATTCAACGCTGAGCTACTCCCCTGCAACGGAACATAAATATGTATATAATACAAACGAAACGAAAATAACATACCTACAATATATATTTGCTTGTTCCTTTCGTTCAAACCAAAGTTTCGTTTTTCACAAAGTTAATTTCATTCAAACCAAACTGTTTTACACTCATATTTGATTTCTACACGAAGTAGTTTAATAATGCTGTACCGAGTTTTTGGATATTGCAGGGTACAGGGTAGGTAAAATGCCCACGTTACTTTTCACTCAGATCGTTGACGTAGGTACCTACATGTCCTACTTCTGGAGACTTAAGATCATCCTTTCCTATCAACATTACCAGTTACTTATCATTACTGGCTATTATTGGTTAAATCAGTAGAAGATTTTGGATGGCTAATATGAATATTATTAGAACCTACACAATTCACGACCGGTGGCAGCAAAGAAGCTGATATAGCAATGCCAATTAATGGACCTGCACTGCCTTGTAATAGAGCTAGTGCTACTCCCGTCCCTGATGTCAAGGCCCACAACACTCCCATCCACAGCGATCGTACGTTACCTCTGAAACATGAAATAGGCGAGTGAATCGCATTTCGTAGGCGCTACTAAAGAACAAGCGGACACAAAATTCACTAAGTAAAATAAACCAGATGGAGTAAAGTAAACATGACGCCAGAACTAAGTAGATAAAATATAAATAAGGTGGTGGAACCCTTAGAACCTTTGACCACTACTGAGACCTTTATTCATATTATATCTGTGACTGACACTGTACTTTTTAAGCATAATATCTATTTACTTCATTCAGTCCATTTAGAGAATGTTTGGACTTTAAGGGCTGGTACAGTGTTGATTCCCACATTTTTCCATAGTTTATCTTTCTTTCATTTTTTCTCTAACTTCCTTTCTTCTTTCATTTCATGACATAGTTCGTTGCTAAAGCCGTTTTTTTTGTAACAAAGGTACCTTTCCAATATCTTGTGATATGATGAACTACTTTTATCTTAATTTTCATGTCATTGTATTTTATTACCTTCCTTTCATTTCCTCCGTGGGCCAATCACCGAAACCCCAAGGCATTTGCGTAGTACCCAATATAAGTCCGAAAATAAATCCAAACAAAAGAGAAGCCAACATTCCAATGATTAAACTTTCAAAGCCGCTTCGTATTAAACTTCTATCAGATATGATTGTACCAAATGTTATAGACATGACTGGTCCCATTAGTGGTGATACCAACATGGCTGCTACGATGTTTGATGCGTTGTTCTCCACCAGTCCTAATGCTGCTAGGGAACTAAAACAGAACCAAGTTAAAATTAAGTGGGGTGGTGACATATCAGAACAGAAAGTGACCACGGAATGCACTATTAAGTGCTACTAGGAGTGAGTCATTCGATCTGTTATTATAAGGTTCTGAAACTTATATATTTACTTAGATTGGTATAAAATAAATATGCTGATTATTATCTTGTGACATAGAAAGATTGGACAACTGAATTTAATGGTTACGTTGGTTTATTAAGAGTATGTTGCGTCTTTGAATTTGATGAATGATTTTGTCTGCGATCAGATCAAAGCATACTCATCAGTGTATGAACGACATTGACGTTAGAGAAACAGTTTGGATATCAGTTGCTCACAATATGGCCGATGCGTGTTGAATTCTTATTGAGTTGATCGTGGAGTACAGAATGCACATAGTATAATAAGTCCTTTTATAATGGTCGCTATAGTATTAATGATTGTGGTAAAGCACTGACATAACAAAGCTGACCAAAGTTTATAGAAAATTTAACAGTGTTCATACTCAGCTGTTATGATGAGTGTAAGATAATCGAAGGATAGTTCTCCTCCTCCACGAACTCCATCAACCACTTGTTTCACAGTAAGCTTCGACCTTATTGATTCCACGAAGGTTCTCCAGCGATTTGCATCTTCTGATTTTCTTCTGTACAAATGCAACAATTACCTACCTATGTATCTCAATATTCTAATAGATATGTACAAATAAATATGTTTTTTATTTGTCAACGCTTTTTTCGAATTCGATACTAACCAACATTTGGAACGTGTGGTGACGGAGTAAGAATACAATATGTCACCACCCCATCTCATCCCATGGGTGTCATAGAAACCGACTAAGGGACTATCCGTGAGTATTACCTTTACATAGAAAGAAGGAAAACTTGAAATTAAACCCTATACCAATCCGTCTGGCCAGCGTGGTATTAGTAGGCCAAGTATCCCTCCGTCACGGGAGGAGGCCCGTCCCTGCAGTGGGACATTAATGTGCTGTTATCATAATCATCAACATTTGAAGGCTGTCGCGACTGATTCATGAATCGAGACAGTTAATTGGTACGTTATTGTAAAGGCTTTAATTTTTTCGTCATGATGTTAACACGTAGTTTAAGTATAGGTACAATAATTGATTAAGACTTACTACATCCCGGGGACAAAATAGTCTTAATACTTACAATTGATCGTCTTTATCATCCGGCTTATCTATTGCTGAATGTACAACGGTACATGGCAAAACACTGTAATAGAATTAAAACTTTTATTTTGATTGCATTATCAGTATGGTGACATCCTATCTCATCCTAATGGTGTCGTAAAAGGCGATGAAGTTAACAGCAAATATCTCAGACAAAGAAGGACAACTTGACACAAAACCAACCCGTCTGCCCTACATATTATCTGTAAGCCAAGTATCCCTTCATACTGGACGAGTAGGCTGTACTAGGGACTATAGGGCATTCATACCGCAGTTGCGCATTTTCTTTGTGGGTAGTGGACACCTTAATAATGGAAATTATAGCTTATGCCAAAAGGCATCCATTGCTAAGCATGTACCCTCAGGTTTTCAATGCCTGTAATCTTCCTCATTCAAAGATAGCCAACTCCCCTGCTACCCATTATTACAGAAACGGTTACGGGGACTAAGAATTACATACCTACTACACCTATTCAACGACAAAAAAGAAGTCTCAAGGCAATCATCTGCGACTGGCACAAACACCTGCGTGATATTCAAACCTAAACGAGCCAGTAAAAAAAGGATAGTAATGCACATATCAATGCTTACCTCACGATAGATTTCAAACGCACGCCTATACCTAGCTGCGTCAGACAATGCAGCATTGTCTCACATTGATCACCGGTTGGCAATGGGAATATTATCTCGAAATAGTTCCCGGCCTTGTCACTTATCCAAGATACGTGCTCAACGTGCAGCTTACATAGTAACTCATGTAGGATCTGCGTAAATTATATTATTAAATTAGTAAAATGGTTGAGCAGCTTCATTCATGTAGTGTTCGTAATTCATAGCCCACTAAATAAGTATAGGGAATTGGCCACAGGAATCTTGGCCGTCCAATAACAGACTGGCATGAATTGATCTTAACTATGTTAAGTTTTTCTTCATTTATTCATAGATAATTTCAGCTATTTTCTCTGTAAGTAACTAACTTCTGTTACTTTCACAATAATTACGTGCAATACCCTACGTGATTATTTGATTTGATTTAATTTTTCATGGCGGATGAAGATGTTTTTGGTTTAAGTATAAATTAAACTAGATTTTTTATTAGAAAATTATTACCTATTAAAAATTCCAGACTTACATTTTCCATAGTAAGCAAATCGTCGTCCTCACCAACATCGTCAAGCGTCCCATGACAGCTATCAAAATAATAATTATCACTTATATGTATGGGGATGCTTCTAGAATTCTTCGTTCTAAGTTCAACAGCAAAACGTCCAGGTTTCGTTGTGTCATCGTCGACAACCACCAAATCCTTTGGTTTCCCAAATCTTAGTATATGTTCGTAATTACTTGATGGGATGTAGATAACAAAAATGACCCCACCAGGCATCTTGCCGATAGTAAATGCAGCCTATTAACTGATGTATCTTGTATGACATACGGAAGTACTTGAAGTATTTAGCACGTACAATTAGAACGTTGGAGAAATAATTAGATTTACTTGTTGAAATGTCGCAGTGATGTTGTTTACTATACTAATTTATATAGAAAAGTAGGTAGGTATTTGTATCTTTCATCATAACAGCCCATCAATGTCCCACTGCAGGGACGGGCCTTCTCCCGTAACGGAGGGGTACTTTGCCTACTAATACTACGCTGGCCAGACGGATTGGTATAGGGTTTAATTTCAAGTTTTCCGTCTTTTTACTTCGTAAAGATAATATTTACGGTTAGTCTCTTAGTCAGTTTTTACGACACCCATGGGATGAGATGGGGTCGTGACATATTGTATTCTTACTCCGTCACCACACGGACGATCTTTAGCGTACTTTATTTTCTAAATGAATGTTAACCGATTCATATTGTGTGGGGTATCTAAATGTGTTAATGTAACGTAGTCAGAATATTTATGCTTTGGAGAAGAATCGTAATAAATAAATTTAAGTCCTACTGGTTATCTCCACAGTTTACCCTAAGGAGTTTGCTGGAGTGGCCCGCAGTTCCTACTCCAGTTGTGGCGGCAATTGCTACTAATATTTACATAGTAGCTCTTAAGTACCTAATCTGTGCAAATATCTTCAATTAGGAGGTCAGACAGATTGGTTAAGGATTTTATGTATATGCAAACCTTTCTTTAGTTAGCTGTTACACCATTATTCGAAGCCACGACTCCGTACACGAAAGTTAAATTGCCTCGATGCACATAGCATCATTTAAATATTTGGAACTAATGCATTAAAATACGACATATAAAATTCAGTGTTTATTAAAACTTTTTTACATATAAATTAGCAAAGATATTTCTAATCTAAAGTACTCTACATGATTATTTACATTGTAACTTTTTAGTGATGATTTATAGTATGTAGTGATGTGTATTTAAGAATAAACCTATTATTTTTCGTTTAGCATTTAAAGTGAGTGCCTGGTGAATTTTCAGGTCTTTAAACCCAGTACCTATCGAATTTATCTTCCACAAAATTGTAATGTAAATTACATTACAATTTGGTTTCATCTCCTATTCTTTTTCATAATATAATTGAATTTATTGTATGACATATTCTCAGATATGATGATGATATCAATTTTCTTGATTGTATCACCGGAGAAAAGTTATTTCCAACATCTCTAACTCTCTCTTACCATTTTTTCATCATTATGACGACCCTAAACGTTATCACCGTCTAGTCTCTGGATGTCACTTCACCAATCGATAAATTGAATATCAATCGAGTCAAATATCATCATCAATATCATGTTTATCGATGTTTCATGGAAATAGAACATCGACTAATTAATTGATCGATTACATTCAATTTTACCATTCAAGCAATCGACGTAGACCAATCCATTCTACATTATGAACTTATAAGACCCAATGTTAATGATTTTATTTTAAATTTCTATATTAAACGAGGCTGACATTAAAACAGTACTTAACTATATCTTACAAGTGGTATCATTTATAACTTTTGTGCTATTTACTCTAGATACATTTAAAGAATTTTGTAATTGATTTGAGTTAATATTTTCTTTACAATCATTTTCGTAAGCTTGGTTTATTTGATATGGTTTATCTTCATTCTTGGTTGTATTAAGTTTTTTCTGGTTACTAGTTTTGTGTTGAATTTCATTGATTTTCGTAAGTTCTTTTATTTGTTTTTCTATGTCTACGCCTGGGTCTGATTTCATGGATATGTAGTTGTCCTCTGTTCTGAAAACCAACATTTTTGGATTACTATTGATCGCTTTTTTTAACTTAAAGCAGGTTGTTGGTCTTTACAGCAAAAGGCAGAGAGTCTCAATGCAGTGAGAGGGTGAAATGATTAAAAAAAATACTTCGAAAATATGAATAGGTATTCTAAAATTTATGTAAGTATGGTCAATGTGATATTAGAAGGCCAAAGTTTTTCTGCATCACTGAAGGAGGCCAGTCACTGCAGTGGACTGTTATGATATCCTATACCAATCTGGCTGATCTGACTAAGTTTAATCATTATCATCTTCATCATAATATCAGCCAATTTACGTACACTGCTAGAGATAGGCCTCCTCCAAATATTGTCAACTTTTACGGTCCTGTGCCACCCACATCCATCGGTGTCCCGCCGTCTAAGCTAAGTCGTCGGTTCACCATGTGAGGGGTTTCCCCACTCTGCGTATTCCAGTACGCAGTCGCCATTCCAAAACTTTTCTATCCTACCGGCTGTCTGTTTAATCATCATCATCATAACAGCCCATTAATGTCCCACTGCAGAGACAGGACTCCTCCTGCGACTTAGGCATACTTGGCCTACTAATACTACAGTTTAATCATACTTACAATATATTGTGAGGGAAAGTTTTCACGTTTTTATTCCTCAAACTTCTGATAATGGATGGTCTACTCCGAAACTGTACGGTCTCATTGTCGACTGTTGGTATAACTTGTTCTTCTTTAGTGGGTTCTACTGGTTTCTTATTCTCTTTGCGCTCTAAAGAGTCAGTGCACCATGTACTGCGAACAAAAATTAGTTTGTTTTGACGTTAATTTAATTACAAAACATTCTTTTATTGTTGGTTAGCTCAGAATACAGTCTTTTCTTGGTCAATTTAAAAAACAGAACTTTAGGTATTAGTTGACAGTTAAGTACTTTAATTTTTCAAAAAAATATGCATTTCAATATGTGTATTATAATTATTATATGATGATGATGTCATGTATTTTTATTTTGGAGGCAGTTTTAAAATTATAGAATATTTATAAATTTTCTAAAGAAGTAAATTCTTACGTGTATGCGTTCCATTCCAACGAATGATCTTTACTGTGTGTGTGTTGTCTTGAAGCGTTGAAACGATTTCTGTTCGCTCTCCACCATGATATGTCTCTTCTATCTAAAGGACTAACGTTCTTCACCTGCAGAGACATTTATATATGATTATTTTCTTTATTTGGAAAAGTCTAGGAAATGTTTAATAGACACAAAACATAATCCTCTTGCGAGAGATTATACACTTTTGCCCTATACCTACTTACATGCTGCGCCGACAATACAATGGTCGGAACCAAACCAAATATTATTATTGATATCGGGTAAAATTTTACAGTTTGATTACTTAGTTCAAGGCGTTCGTTTACATTTTCTCTGAGTGCCTCTACATTGCATTCGTCACTCCAATGACGATGTATTTTCAAAATGTATTTTCTTTATTAGTTTCCACCTTAACCGAATGATACTTAGACATTACAGTTGCACCAATCAAGACGGTTTCTTGCTACCATTCACCATCAAAACACTTCCAGTAAATGCCTCTAATATGATAATAATTCTAATTAGGAACTATTTATATTGTTAACTTACCTTATAAACAGTAATCCCTGCTAGAAAAACACAAATAATGTTTACAAGCGTGAGGCAGAGGGACGCAGTGCCCAGTAGAGCTAACTCCGATGGTAGTACTACCAACCACTTTGGCTTCCACGTGCTTACCAGTCGCGTTAACGACATGGACCATAGAAGACCCTGAGAACAAAAACAATTACTGTATATTGAACATGACTTTAACCTGCATGTCAATTCTCGTTCCTTAAAATCGTTAAAAATTCGGTTAAGTTAACTTTAGATGTCAAATTGTCATACAATAGGTAAAACAATTTGACAACCAAAGTTAGCTTAACTGATTTTTTAACGATTTTAATGAACGTGAATTGACATGCTGATCCTGATAGAGCGAAGATAAAGTATTTCCTGCGTATGTTTGTAGGAACCATGTATCTGTGTACGTTGGATTTTAATCGTCCGCTAAAATGCCTTGAGCAATTTTGAAGGTTGTGATGTATCACACATATTGAGATAGATATGTACTATATCCATCTAAATATTATTGAAACATCAACATGTAATATAAATAACCTCTTGGACTAGACAAATTCTCTATTTGTAAGTTATTTATTAACATATTGAAAGTTTACCAACATTAGTTATTTATAATTGTTTACATAGTGCGAAAAGGTTAACCAAATGCGGGGCATTCCATGCGACCAAACAACCAACTTAATTCGTTCCTAATCACCTATAGTGCGTAGATACTTATATAAATATAATAACGCTAGTCCTGACCGATTTATCAACGCACATTTACAATGCAATCAAAACATGTAGAATGCTATTTTTTTTACAGCTGTTGCATTTTATGAAGAAAACAAGCGCTAAGAAAAGACTTTTGGAAATATTACACGAGGCGAGTAATTAGATTGTTTGGTTAAACGGAAAACCTCAATTTTTCTACTTTATAAGGAGTTGAACTAGAGATTTACTTTTGTATAAGAATAAGGGGTAATAATAACCTTCGTTGTTAATTTCGTGTATAAACTGCTAGCTAAAAATAATTAAATGTGATATTGAAAATCCTTTACTTAAACAAAGCCGCTAGCAGCTTCCTGTATTAAAGCAAAATAAGACAAAGTCTGCGAACCGGAAATTCATCGAGGTGGTTATTTATAGTACATTTTGCAAGATAACCAGTCGCCCTTTACTAACTGGTGCCCTTACGTCATTGGTTCATTAGCAATAGGTGAACTATTGTCTACATATAAACTTTCGATGACCCTTTTGAACTATATTTAAACATATTATTTTGAACCCAGTTTAAATGTGTGACCTTTTTGGTTTAAGGATCTAAGTTAAGGGTCAGGTTTATTTATAAAAAGAAATAATTCGTGTTTGCCAACAAACTTAGGATATAACTACAGCTGTCTTGGTAATTTTAAGACGTATAGAAGGTTACGTTATTAAGTTAATTAACTGTAGTTAAATAAACCGTAGGCGAATCGTCCGTTATGAATTTCATCCATTAGTTATGATAAAAATTTGTGAAACGACCTCTAGGTTTTTTAAACAGTAGGTCTTATGATCGTAGTAATTTCAAATATGGTTAGAATTATTTTAGATATTATAATACGTAACCGTATAAAAAGATATAATTTTCCACACATTCATTTTACATACCAACCAATATAGAATTTTGCATTGCAATTCTTGAACGTGTAGGCGCCTGTGAATAACAGCAACTTATAGATAATCCTATCTTCTCCGTGTGGTGAGGGAGTAAGAATGCAATATGTCACCACCCTATCTCATCCCATTGGTGTCGTAAAAACCGACTAAGGGAATAACCGTAACTACTATCTTTACGAAATAAAAAGAAGGAATACTTGTAAGTAAACCCTATACCAATCCGTGTGGCCAGCGTTGTATTAGTAGGCCAAGTATCCCTCCGTCACGGGAGGTGGCCCGTCCTTGCAGTGGGACATTAATGAGCTGTTATGATGATAAATTGTTGTCCTTCTTTCCGTTATACTCTTCGACGAGATCTTTAACCCTTTCACAGTGCCGCCAGTAGACACAATAGTAAAACAATGCCCGTGAACCATGTATGGTACACTGTACTGGAAATGTGTTAAGACATAGCATGCAGGATAACTTATAAGGTAAGTGTAAGCAACTAAGTATTTGAACTTACCGCATTAACAGCTGGTGGAAGTAACGACGCTGAGATCGCGACACCGACTAGAGAAGCTGTGTAATCACCAAGCACAGCCAGCGCACAACCTATACCACTTGGTATTGCAACCAGTATACCGACCCATAGCGAACGGTGGGCACATCTGAAAATTTTAAAAATAATAACTTTTAAACTATCGTGTTTTATTATAAATAATAATCCTTTTACAACGCCATCTAGTCCCAAACTAAGCAGTGCTTGTACTATTGTACTTGCGAAAGCGAAACGAAATATTTTAGATTAAAATAATTAGAAGTAAGCCCCTTAGGGCGCCTTCAAATTTGCCGCTAAGTGTCGCGCGGAGGCAGCGCGACTGCAGCGCTGCGGTCGCGCTGCCGTCGCGCTGCCGTCGCTAGGTTTGAGAATGGTAGTGTTGTGTTTTAGTTTTACGATGGACTCAGACGAAAATACACTGCTCGTAGTGTTACTATTAAAAAGAAAAAGTATTCTAAACAACACTAGTCGATCGATGAACGAATGCGGAGACGCAGCGCGGGCGTAGCGCTGCAGTCGCGCTGCAGTCGCGCGTTTTTTATCTCTATGAATTTACAAAACAGCGCGACCGCAGCGCTGCAGTCGCGCTGCCTCCGCGCGACACTTAGCGGCAAATTTGAAGGCGCCCTTAATGTAATTTTATAATGTAAGAACCACTTGTAAACTTATGATCAATAAAATATTCTATTCTATTCTATTGGTACTACATAACGGATAAACATACTTAAATACTTTTTCTGTTAATACATTCATATTATACATAGAAACACTCAGATTATGCAAACAATCATGTTCATGAACACACAAAAGATTTCCATCGAGCAGGAATCGAACTCAAGACCTCTGCGTAACAGTCATGTAATAAAACCAGCACGCCACAGAGCTCGTCGTCTATAGGTATATAACAGAAATGTGATAGAAATCGATATTTATTTATTAATTTGAATATTCGGAGCCTGTCTTAACTAGGAATAAGGTGATATCATGTTACTCTAAGCAGTAGCAAACATTTTCCGTTTAGGAAGAGTAATCTTTTAAAGTGATCTTCCCTAAGGAATGTCAGTATCTCGTCTCAGGTTAGATTTTTATTATATTAATTATTGTTAAATGTAAATATTTTAATCATAACAGCCCATTAATGTCCCATTGCAGGGACGGGCCTCCTCTTGTGACGGAGGGATACTTAGCCTACTAATACCACGCTGGCCGCATGGATTGGTATAGGGTTTAATTTTAAGTTTCCGTTCTTTTTATTTCGTAAAGATAATATTCACGGATAGTCCCTTAGTCGGTTTCTACGATACCCATGGGATGAGATAGGGTGGTGACATATTGTATTCTTACTCCGTCACCACACGGAGAATATTTTAATAGTGATTTAGATTTTAATATCATTATTTTGACAACGTGTATGTTGCTAGTATCAACAAATGAATTTAGCCTATCTCAGTCCACTGCTGGACAAATAAGACTCTCCCAAAACGCACCACAGATCACGGTCTTGCGTCATATTAACCGTTTAAATAACTAAACAACCATGACAACCATTTGCATTTGTCTATGTGTTTTCTATGTATAACTAGCGAACTCGGCGAACTCCGTTTCGCTGCCGGATAGCTTCGTTTTGCGCTGTATGTGAAAAAAGATTTTCCCGCTAGATGCCTATCCCGGCTTCGCACGGGCATTATTTTCCCGATTTTCTGTTGAAATTTTTCCCGAATTTTCTTTGCTATAAACCTCACGGTGCCCGAGACCTTCCCAACGAATGCAAAACTGTGGAAATCGGTTCGAGCGTTCTGGAGTTATAGCGTCAGGAAGGAAAACCCGGCTTATTTTTATATAGTAGATATGTATGTATATACAAAAAAAAAGAATTTAAGTATGTTTATCCGTTGTCTAGTACCCATAGTACAAGCACTGCTTAGTTTGGGACTAAATGGCGTTGTGTGAAATTGTGATGAATATTTTACATTTTATTTTTATTTTGTATTTTATGACTTACCTCGCCAACATTTCATCAGTGGGCCAATTCTCGATAATGCCAAAACGCTCGTCCAAAACGCATATAGTCAGACCAACAAGGAACCCAACAACTAATGCAAGAAAGAGTCCCAAGAATTCATTCTTCACTCCCATCACTTGCAGAGAACGGTCCCGAACTACTGTACCTAAGGTGCCTGCAGTTATTGGACCCTGAAAATTAAATACGTTTTTTTATTTATTATTCTTAATAAGGGACTTTTGTTACGTACAGCCTATGTCAGTTCCATCATAACATAAAACTTAAATCAATGTAACATACTATAATAAACTAGTTGACCCGTGCCCACTTCGTTGGGCGGCGTAAAAACGCGTCCTTTTTTTAAACATATTTCATGACTGCTTGACTCCTATTAGTCATAGCGTGATTATTATACATATAGCCTATGATACTCCCCGATAAATGAACTATTCAACACAGAAAGAATTTTAAAAATCGGTTTAGTTGATCCAGAGATTACCCCCTACAACGTCACAAACACACAAACTTTACCTCTTTATAATATTAGTATAGATATGTATGACTTGATCGGGAAACAAGTGTCAAAAGATCCTATATCAAATCGAAAGAAGATGAAATGAAAAAGTTTTAAGGTAACTAATTGAAAATGGGTGGGAAAAAAACCTAGCCTAAATTTATCGTAGTTCATAAACGATGTAGCTTACATGGTACTATTATGCCGTGTAGCGACGGCTGGAGAATACAATGTGTCGCTACCCCCTACCTCCTATGGGTGTCGTAAAAGTCGACAAATGGTGAAATAACAAATTAGCAGACAACACCACTGCCAGAGAAGGAAAACTCGAAAGCAAACCCTGTACCAACCCGTCTTGCCAGCGTGGTCCAGTAAGGCAAACCCCCTCCTAAATGTTAGCACGCCCAAATAAACGGCCCCCAGTTCCCGGCAGTCCTGCTGCCCGTTGCTACGGTAGCGGTCGCGGTAACAGTGGGACGGGGGGTGCGAAGAATCTCCGGGCTACGGCAAACGGCTACCATACCAAAATGACCCTGGCAACCTATAACGGACGCTCTCTACGGCTGGACCAACATCTCACCGAACTCGAGGTAGAACTAGGACGTATAAACTGGCACATTTTGGGGTTATCTGAAGTCCGAAGAGAGGGGGAGGACACGATAACCCTCGAGTCAGGTCACCTGTTCTACTTTCGGGAAGGTGATCGGCCCTCTCAAGGCGGTGTTGGTTTCCTGGTCAACAAAGTCCTGACCGACAACGTTGTGGAAGTCAGCAGTGTGTCGACACGGGTAGCGTACCTCATAATCAAAATCACCGACAGGTATTCCCTGAAGGTGGTACAAGTGTACGCACCGACCTCGACATACAGCGATGACATAGCCGAAGCCATGTACGAAGACATTGCTAAGGCACTACATAATACCACCAAGGCTCACTACAATGTTGTTATGGGGGACTTCAATGCCAAAGTGGGAGTACAAAGATACGGCGAAACGAAAATCGGATCCTACGGTGTGGGGCGCCGAAACCACAGAGGGCAGATGCTAGTCAACTTCCTGGAGTCGCAGGGGCTCTTCTTGATGAACTCCTTCTTTAAGAAAAAGCCACATAGGAAGTGGACATGGCAAAGCCCTGATACTGTGACGAAGAATGAGATAGACTTCATCATGACCGACAGGAAATACATATTTAGAGATGTCTCTGTGATTAACAGGTTTAATACTGGGAGTGATCACCGACTTGTTCGAGGCACTCTAAATATGAATTTCAGAGCCGAGAGGCGTCGCATGGTGAAGTCTACTCTCAGACCTACCGCGCCCCAAATAGCTCTGGGATTCGACAAGTTCCAACTAGAGCTTCAAAATCGTTTCGACCTGTTAGAAACCGATGGCAACGTTGACC
This sequence comes from Schrankia costaestrigalis, assembly GCA_905475405.1. NCBI lineage: Eukaryota > Metazoa > Arthropoda > Insecta > Lepidoptera > Erebidae > Schrankia > Schrankia costaestrigalis. The sequence continues at coordinate 12,984,636 of FR997838.1, forward strand.
AGAAAACCGACGCAGTGGTCAAAACGCTACAGGATGTGTCTCGAAGGGTTTTCCCCGGAAAAAGCAAAGTCAGGCAGCCTAAGCTCTCCCCCGAGACTCTCGAACTTATGAGGCAAAGACGCGAGATGTCACCCGCGCGGTCCTCTTCGTCGGATGGGAGAAACCTCAACCGGAAGATCCGGAAGCTGGTGCGACGTGACCTCCGATGTTCCAACACCCGCGCCGTTGTGGCTGCGATCGAACAGAATAGAGGCACCAAAGTATTTGCGCGCCAGCTTGGTAGATCCCATCTAGCGAAACTACACACTGCGGACGGCAGAACCGTGACCTCCAAGTTCGAGATACTCGAGGAAATAGAGAGCTTCTACAAGGACCTGTACGCATCACGGATGACTAAACCCTTGGGACCTAGCGAGGATGACCACAGAGCCCCACTCAAGCGCTCCGTCATTCACCAGGGCCTAACACCTCAGGCGTGGAGCGGGAGTGCGGTGGTCCTGTTCTTCAAAAAAGGTGATAAATCCTTACTAAAGAACTATAGGCCCATATCACTCCTGAGCCACATCTACAAGTTGTTCTCGAGAGTACTCACAAACCGCCTCGCCAGAAGACTCGACGACTTCCAACCACCGGAACAAGCCGGGTTTCGAAAAGGCTACAGCACCGTGGACCACATCCATGTTGTTCGGCAAATTGTACAGAAGACTGAGGAGTACAATCAGCCGCTGTGCATGGCTTTCGTGGACTACGAAAAAGCCTTCGACTCAATCGAAACCTGGGCGGTTCTGGATGCTCTGCAGCGATGTCACATCGATTGGCGGTACATCGAGGTGTTGAGATCTCTATATGAAACTGCCACCATGACCGTCCAGCTCCAGGACAAAAAGACCCCACCTATTGAGTTGCGTAGAGGGGTGAGGCAAGGGGATGTTATTTCCCCTAAGCTCTTTACCAACGCACTCGAAGACGTCTTTAAGACGTTGGACTGGACTGGACGGGGCATCAACATCAACGGCGAGTATATCTCACACCTCCGGTTTGCTGACGACATCGTCATCGTGGCAGAGTCACTGGAACAGCTTGACGGGATGCTGCAGGGCCTAAATGGAGCCTCTCGACGGGTCGGACTCGGCATGAACCTAAACAAAACGAAGATCATGTTTAACAAACATGTAACGCCGAGGCCGATCTATGTCGACGGATTGATGCTCGAAGTTGTTCAAGAGTATGTTTACCTGGGACAGGTTGTCCAACTTGGTAGAAACAACTTCGAGAAAGAAATCGATCGCAGGATCCAGTTGGGTTGGGCAGCATTCAGCAAGTTACGTCGGGTCTTCTCTTCGCCTTTACCGCAATGCCTGAAGACCAAAGTCTTCAACCAATGCGTCCTACCAGTAATGACATACGGTGCCGAGACGTGGACACTCACAGTAGGGCTAGTCCACAAACTTAAAGTCGCGCAGCGAGCTATGGAACGGGCTATGCTCGGCGTCTCCTTGAAGGATAGAATCCGGAACGAGGTTATCCGACAAAGAACCAAAGTTACCGACATAGCTCGTAGTATTAGCAGGCTGAAGTGGCAATGGGCTGGTCATATCTGTCGAAGGACCGATGGCCGTTGGAGCAAACGTGTCCTAGAGTGGAGACCGCGACTCGGCAAACGTAGTGTAGGACGCCCCCCAGCTACGTGGACCCACGACCTCATAAAGGTCTCTGGGTCGGACTGGATGCGGAAGGCGCAGGACCGAGTTCTGTGGCGTGTATTGGGAGAGGCCTATGTCCAGCAGTGGACTGCAATAGGCTAGTTGATTGTAGCTTACATGAACCCTATTGTAAATGAGTAGTACATTTATAAAAAGGTCGAGTTTCTATGAAATATGTTACGAAAATGGGATGAATAAAACTTGACGCTCTAACTAATGCGAGTGATCTTCAGTTGTTTTAGTTAGAACATGCACAGCAATTATAAAATTAAATATAATTATACAATTTAGTAGTAGTAGTCCAGTCATGATTCTTTCCATATTGTTAGGTACTATTCACATTTAGCTTATATTGTGTTGTGGCTTTTGTTGGTATATCTCTCTTTGTTGCGTTAGACTGGGAGCCGACGGGCATGTATTATGATATAAGATGAAGTAAAGCAGGTATTCTAGGGACTGTACATGAGACCACACTACTCCCACTTGAATAAGGGTCATAGCACATACAACGTAACGTAAACGGATCGACACCGCCTCTCCTTTTTCCCCGGTGTCAAACGTCAAAAATCCGATTACGTTACGATTCCGATTAGTATGCGTTGCAGTAAGGAGTTTCATACAAATTAATAATACTGAACGGCTCGAGTTGATACGGTGCCGATCCGTTTAGGTTAAACGTAAGTAAAGGTTTATATGTGCAACGACCCTAAGGCGTGAGTTAATGTATATGTTACGGGCAATTTGATAAGTCCGGGCACTATTAATAATGACCGGTCTGTATTAATAATGCCCGACTCAATTGGGCAATGTGATTAATACAGCATAATTAATCACTTTTCCCGGCCATAATGAATAATGCCCACCCTATCTTGGGCAAAGTAATAAAATAGGTGAACTGTAGTGTTTTTGTTTATTAAATGAAATTAAACTTACAAAATTTTCTTGAAAAGTTAACAAAAAATAAACTATTGGACATAGTAGTTAAAAAATAAACATTTTACTTAAATGTTTCTGGCTGCGTTGTGGTCGCCATACTAACCTAACCTAACCAACTGTTTCTGACTTTTGGCTTAATTTTAGGTTTTAGCTTTTTTTTAAGCTATCTCAAACACTAACTTATTACATGGACCACGGGCCGTCGGCCATTATTAATAAGGGCCGGTCAAAGTGATAAATTTATCACTTTGGCCATCGTTATTGGGCATTATTAATAAGGACCGGTCCTTATTAATAATGCCCAGTTAATCACGTTGCCCGTAATATTTATACTCGTATTATGTGTGTAAAAATATTGTTTAGCTTACCATTAAAGGCGATATAAGCATGCTAGCAACGAGTACCACAGTAGAGTTCTCAACTAATCCAATAGCTGCAACAAACGCAGCTACCAGTAACATGAACACCCAGTCGAAGGTCAGGGTACCGTTAGCCTTGACCTCATGAAGCACTTGTGCTAGGTTAGTTCTCGCACGCACTGACGATGAAAATCTTGACCAGGCTGTTCTGGAACTGGAAATCAAATAATTTTTAAATAATATCTTATCAGCTCTTACCTCATGATGGCGGTTCTTGGTACAATTTTACTTCATCATAAGGACATCTAAGGGACTTACCGTAAATATTATCTTTACGAAGTAAAAAAGGGAAAACTTGAAATTAAACCCTATACCAATCCGTCTGGCCAGCGTGGTATTAGTAGGTCAAGTATCCCTTCATCACATCATAATTAGTGATATCATAGCTCGATATTTTTATACTTAACACACGAATATTAATCATTTGATTATTTATAAATATTGATTGTCTTACCAACCTTATTGTTTTTCATTTGAACAATTGGTTATTCATAACATTATACTAATACTATTAATATCTCAAATGATTGGCGAATCATGTCAAATCAAATATAGATTTATTGGATACTCTACATATTGCGAATAAATGAAAACACATTTCAGAGGAAACTATTTGTAGGTATTCCGTGTATAATTTCTGGACCCGCTTAATGCACCTTAATGCACCTGTTTAGTAGAGTGGTGCAAAAACTTAAAACAATGAATTATATTGCCTTGTCTATTAAAAGTAATCTTTTAGATAGGAACCCCTCATTTTCGATAAAGTTATTTGTTCTTTATTGTTTGTCATAATCGCCCGCGTTCATAATATTTCCCGAACATAAAATAATTATGGTTAAAGCCCGAGTTAGAACAATTCGATTTGGATAGGATCGGTTAGGTTTATTTTTAAACCATCCAGAACCCGTCGAGCTTATTTGGCGTTATGTCTCATGAAATTTTAGCAAATAGTAGCTAGGCATATGAAATTATAGCATTAAAAATTATAGCAAACATTCGTAAACCCCTTTAGACATGTAAGTAGTGAAAATACACATTAATGGTAGCCTAATTATAGCTTATACAGTGGTCTATATTCCTCTTTAGTAAACAATGATAGTGTATAACTATAGTGGACAATAAAACACGTGGTTTTATTCACGTTTTACATTGTCCACTTATTCTATTAACAAGGGTCAGCTGTCAATGGTAGCTATTATCCAGTAGCGATCGTTTATAGTAGTTGTTTCAAGTTAACTGTTTAACAATATAAATTATACGGGAATTGTAGGTTTTCTATACGTATTTAGTTTAGAGAAAATCGTTCTACCTAGTTGCTCGCTACTTGATTGCTGGCTCGTGGTACTACAAAGGTTACTTTTGCCTCATACTTTTGTGACGTATGACGTAGAAATGGAGTAACTTTGATATAAAAATTAAAGAAAACTGAATTCGTTATCAATCTTATACTAATTATCTACTTACTTTAATTAACTTCTAAGCCTTAGCAACAACTAGGGCACTTCGAAAATAACAAAAATGACTTTTGAATCGTCTCAATTCACAGAAGAGACTGTTTATTTCGACAAAAATATAAGTTTTGAAAAATATTTAATGGCTCAGAAACTCACCTTTCCTGGTCACCATCACAAACGTCTGATGTTGATGGAAAGCGGTCGTTGGACTTGTAATACAATGCGCAGGGTAACAAGCTGACAGACGATTGGAAACGTGACCCTATTCCAAATGTCCTTAATACTTGTAATAGTTCTTCACTTAAACTCCCTGATTCTAGGGAGAATATTACCTGAAATGTTAGAAATATTTTACATTGGGAACTCATATGTGGCAGTATTTTTGAAAAAAAAAAAGAATATTATACATTTTATTATATGTTTTTAAAAATTAATATTCCACATTTACTTGAGGTTCATTTGTATATCTAACATAATAAATAAAACACTTACCCCCTTACTCATAAACGCCTCTTAAATTTTAATCATTTGATTAGCTTAAATTCTTGCGGTTTTGTTTGGTATAAGGCTGGTTTTACTAATAAAAATCTCGCTAAACAGTGATTAAATTAAATAGGCGTTTATGAGTAAGGGCGTTAATAATACAAAAAACATGGTAGAGCCACCGTTTTCGGGAATCACAGAACCAAGTGGTTACCGTTCCAGATCTAGGAACTAGATTACAATGCATACCTGGTCAAGAATCACTACTTTCTGCATCGGATTTACGACCCGAATGCCTAAGGACTTACGTGTTTAAAGAGAGTTTTTGGAACGAGTGAGTCATCAAGTTTATTTGCGATCAACTATTTCATCTAAACAATAAAAATTATATAGGTACAATTAATTTTATTTTATTGAATACACACATAAGCAAACTCATAGTCACTCGGCTGTCAAGCTCGAGGTTTCCATAATCAAATAACACGCAAACCAATTATTATTTGTGATCCGTAAAACCTTGCCATGGGCCTGTGTCCGTTAATATTATGTTTGTAAAAATCTAGACCTATCTAGGTTAGATCTAGTGCGAGAGTTATCTTTTATTATTAGTAATTGGTTTTATTTTTATTATCGGAACAATAACGTATATAAATCTGCCTTTGATATTGAATGGGTAATAAAAGTATTTTGGTAGGAAGTAATAGGTAACTGTTGTGTCTTTCATGGGAACTCTACGTGTCGGAACGCTTGGCAGGACTTCGATCGATTTGCTCTAGGCATGAGTCTGATATCTGTGTAGTGACGGAGTAAGAATACAATATGTCTCCTCCCCATCTCATCCCATGGGTGTCGTGAAACCGACTAAGGGACTGTCCCTGAATATTATCTTCACGAAATAAAAAAGTAAGAAAACTTGAAATGGACATGGTATTAGTAGGCCAAGTATCCCTCCGTCACGTGAGGAGGTCCGTCCTTACAGTGGGACATTAATGGGCTGTTATGATGATGAGTCCCATATGTATTAGTGGGAACTAAAGTAAAATGACATTAAATTCAATTCCCATAAAAACAAAAGTTTGTAAGTGTATGTATGTTCCAATGGCTGTATTAATATAAATAAAAGAGATTGCGTATGGGGTGAAGTATTTTTCTGACTAGGTACCATCCGTGTGTGCATTTCTGAACGTGCTTTCCATGAGGTTAGATCAGCAATGGCGTTTTTTTATAAATCTTTCATCACTTTTTTAATCATTGCATGGAATAAAATTACAAAATGTTTAATGCATTATTCGTTCCCAAAAACTTAACAGAGCGTTTAACTAGTCATTGGTCAGAATAAACCACCAATAAAAAACCAAAAAATACGAGTACTATTATTATTTTGATTTTTTAATTTCTGGCTTTTTTTAAATTATTTTATATTTAAATCACTCACTGAAACAATGCTTCATTTTTATTTGATAAAATAATATTACTTGTTTTGGTATTTAGAAAGTGACTGACTATGATTTATAATGGAAATGTACAATTTCATCAAAGTCTATTCAGCAGTTTTTAAGTGAAAGAGTAACAAAACTTTCATATTGTTAGTAAGATTAATTAATATTCGGGCTTATAACTAACTGTTTAATGAATGTTTTAGAGAGCCTTGAAAAACTATGTATATACTTAGGTACAATATTATTACCTGCCAAAATTTGTCTCCTTTAGTCGTATTCCATGCTGCGTTCTTGATGTCGAGCCTCGATATTATTTCTGATAGAATCTGAGGAAGAAAAAACAGTTATTTCAGACACAGTTTTTATTCGTATCTATTTGAAACCGCCTGATACTATCAGGTCTTTTATCATAGGAAATGTATAAAACCTAGAAATTGTTTATAGTTAGTAGGAAATTTGTAACTCATTTTACAATTTAATTTGGCACTCTATGTTCTCGATTGAAGCCTATCTGCTATGTTTCAAGCTATGTTGGATAGGTCATATATTGGTTTATGAGAGGCGAACGCAAGTTAATCGGTATCAATATAGTAATGATATTATTACAACGGGGCTATCTAAAGCCGTATAGAGGCATCTCTATGAAAACCGAACCACTTCCCGGATCCGACCAGCGGACTCCCGCCGTTATGAAATTTAACTGGCATGACATTTTAGCTTGGAGCATAATTCTAATGTTGGGACTCTACTTATGGTCAACCAACATTGGTAAACCGATATTAGCAGAAAGAAGATTATCTTACAAACGTTTCTAACCTAAAAGCTTAGCTTTCTACTGCTGTTGTGATGGGGTGGTGACATTTTATACGTATTTACTTAGTTAACTACATGAACCAATAAATAATCTATGATAATATAGAAGGAAAAAATATCATGAACAAGGAATTAATTGTTACGATCAATTGTTTAAATACTTAAACATTAATTTTATAGATTTTTAACAAGACTTTATCCTATTTATCGAGTAGGTACATAATCACTTTATGAACTACACTGTTGTGAATATTGTTTATTACCTTTGTTTAAATACTTAATTATGGATAATTATAATCTTTTCAATTAAGGATTTACCTTATTTTATTAAGTCTATAAATCACCTTACTAATTGTGTCATTATCATTCACATTGTTGTGAAGAAGGTTTGTGATAACAAAAGTAAGAAAATTGGACCTTAGTTCCTAAACATCCGTCTGCCTAAGCAGTAGATATAGTAAACGAAGTATGTCTCTGTTACTGGGACCCAAATGGCGTCCACAGGTGGACATATGCCTCCTCTAAATCATCATCATCATAACAGCCCATTAATGTCACACTGCAGGGACGGCCCTCCTCCCGTGACGGAGGGATAGTTGGCCTACTAATACCACGATGGCCAGACAGATTGGTATAGGGTTTAATTTCAAGTTTTCCTTTTTTTTTATTTCGTAAAGATAATATTTACGGATAGTCCCTTAGTCGGTTTTTACGACACCCATGGGATGAGATGGGGTAGCGACATATTGTATTCTTACTCCGTCTCCACACGGAGAATATTGGAAATACTGTTATTTTATTTATTTTAATGGATTGTAATGATTATGATAAAATTAAACCGTAGGACAAAGCTGTTTTCTTTTTCATAACAAAAGTGATTGACATCAATACGATTCTATCTAACGAGTTATTATTATACAAACCATATTAAAGTCTGTGCATTGTTTTATTCGTTTATTGGTAAATCGTATAAAACAATGGGAAAGTGCAACTAATACGTTTTGTAAAAACAAATAGATAAGTGTTAAGCAGTTATGGAATGATATTTCATCATTTTCCTCTTATTGTCTTTAGATTAAATTAAATGATTAGTATTAGTCAACTAAGGAAATCTTCATGTCAGATACAATGTTTCAATAATCTACTTTGTCAAGAAATTTTATTTTTTACATTGTTTGACATTATGAAATGAGTATCAATACTCGGAAGTGTGGGTTTTGCTCTTCTCTAAAAACTACTTCCATTCATCGTGCGTCGCTCGCCAACCTGTCTCAAAGGAAGATGTTGCACGTGTTTCCTTCAAACTACGATCCTGGTTCTTTCTAGCGAGGCGTGAAAAAGCATCTTCTGAAGCCGCCATAATGGAGGATTCATGCCTCTACAAACATTGTAGCTGGCATAGTGCTTGCCATTTTTGGACTCTAATGGATGCTTACCATCAGGCACCATAGAGTCATTCTGGTAGGCCAATTAAAAAAAGTTGTAGTTATTTATAACTAGCATTGCTGATTGGAGACTGTTTTGCAACAACTAGATACCTACTTAATATTTTAATTTGTTTAACTTTATTTCTTTTTTATGTATTATGTGTGTAACTAAGTATCTATTATAGGAAAGCTTTGTTTTTTTTGTTTTGCTGCAAATGAACAGTTTTTTCTTTCTTTCTATCTTTATCACTTGACTCAACATTGTGTCCTACTGAAGGGACGAGTCTCCTCTTTTACGAAGTGCAACTTGCTTTCATAATATTAAGGTGGCCATAAGAATTGATTTATTATGCTTGTTTTAGCTTGATACACACGGTGGACTGACGACCTAGTTAGGACGGCGGGAAATCGATGGATGAGGGAGGCACAGGCAGGACCACACATGGTGGCAATACTTGGAGGAAGCTTATGTCCAGCAGTGGACGTCCATTGGCTGATATGATGATGAGGATGATCAGCTTGATTCGTTTGCTTACTTCGTCACCACGCTAATATGGAAGCCAGACACACTTTTGTAAATGAATGAAGTTAATTAATAATTATAATAAGTATTTCATGGTACGTTGGTTTTAGGAACAAGTACAGTACCGTTTACTTATTTGCGCTTGACACGTGCAACCCGAGTGAAAAGTAGTTTTAGTACAATCAAAACAAATTGTTATTTTCTTGAATTATTAATAAGATTTTCATTTGGTACGTATACAATTACTTGTTACAAAATGAAAATCTTCGATTTCTTGCATCTGATAGTGAGTAAATATGGTACAAAACGCTACGGATAACGGCGTTTAATTAACTCTTTACCACATTATCACAATTAGGATGAATTTTTGAGGTCGAAACCCACATACATAATTATATATGGCACAGGAAAACATCGATTGCAAATTCTTTACTGAAGAGAACGCGGCAATCAAAACACTAAAAAACCGAAAGGCTCACCTCAAAACTTGTTCAAAATGGCATACATCCCTAAATTAGCTTCGAAGAACAACAACAACAGTACAATGACTATTCATCATTATCATAACAGCCCACTGTAAGGACGGGCCTCCTGCCGTGACGGAGGGATACTTAGCCTGCTAATTGGCTTAGCTTTGCTTAGTTTGGGACTAAATGGCGTTGTGTGAATGTGTGAGGAATATTTATTTATTTATTTATAATACCACGCTGGCCATACGGATTGGTATAGGGTTTTATTTCAAGTTTTCTTTCTTTTTGTTTCGTAAAGATATATTCACGGATAGTCTCTTAGTCGTTCTTTACGACACCCATGGGATGAGATGGGAATGAATGAGAATGACTATTAATGAACTGTTTATACATCAGCTCTCTTTAGACTGAGAATAGTCTACACAGAACTCTTCCTTTATCAGAATCAGAGTTGGCATATACAAATTACAAACTTCAGACGGACTTTAACTGACTCTATAATAATTATATAGAAGAATAGATGATAGAAAGAAGAAAAGAAGAAAGAAAAATTAATTATTATGTTCTCACACTGTCACAAAAAAAGAAAAAGGAAATCAATTAAATATATAAGATTAAATACATAGATAGCAATGAAACAGTGAGAGACCAAAAAGGGAACCCTTCTCAGGACTGTGCTATGGTTACCCATAGCGCTGATATTCTGAAGAACCCCGTGTTTGGCGACACGGAAGAAAAGAATGATACATTCATTTATTCTTCTCTATAATATGGAGTCTGTTAAAAAAACAAACAAGGCTAACATCCGTTTTATATGCTCTATGATAAGTGTAAAATTGAAAGTACAATAAATCAATTGAGATTTAAAAGCTAAAATTGTACTGGGTTTAATTTATGTTAAGTTATTTAAAATAACAAATTTAAAAATAATTAAACGGAGTCAAACCATGAAGGTGATAATTGTGTATAAATTAAAATTACAATGTATTGTATTAGAAGTGTTATTAATTAAAAAAAAAGATTATAAACTAACTGTCTGTCAAATACTTTGTATGTTCTAGAGGTCTGAGTAGTGTAAAAATCATAATATTAATCTAGAAATTATACTTTAACTATACTGTACTAGAAATAACCGGGGGCAGATCGCAAGCAATCACAATGGTGGTAGAGTTGAGTGAGAGTAACATAACGGCATGCCATTAGTTAATAAATCAAAATGACATAAACTACATATTTTTAATTGTTTCAGTTTCAAAATACATTTTTATTACGTCATTTTTGTAAGAAAATTAATTTAAGTAAGTAACCACTAGTAGCTATGGAAGAGCGAGATCACCTGGCACAGGCATTCTTTTGCTTAAAAGGTGATCTCAATCACAGTAAATATTTTATTTTATTTATTATATTTATAATACAAAATTTATTGTATTTTACATGACCCTATTATTATTATTTTGTTAGTGTGATTGTGAGGCGTGAAAACAATATGAATGTAAGATTCACACATGAGTTCATTTTATCTTTTTTTGTGTACTTTGAAGTATATTAAGTATTATATTTATAATTGTTGTGATTTTATAGATTTCATACTTAGACCTATAAGATGATTAATTATGTATAATTTTGTTTAGTAATTAAGGTTCTGGTGTCTTTTGAAAGCCGGTAAATGTGAATGACATATTTCGGCAGCTACGGGAAGAAAGCCTTTGCGTAGCAAGCATAATACTGTTACGTCAGCATATACTGTTACGTCAAACCACTACGTCATCACTGAGGTTATTAGAAAGAAAGAAAGATTTTTTTTTATTTTGTTGCACACAAGAAAAACATACAATAAATGAATTTAAATATAAAACATAAATGTACACAAAATATAGGACCTAACTCAGCTAATGGCTGTAAAGTCATGTGTCATAGACACTAAGACACTACAGCGCTGGTATTCTGTTAGGCCCATCACTCAGCTAGCCTATTGCAGTCCACTGGACATAGGCCTCCCCCAACACGCGCCACAGAACACGGTCCTGCGCTTTCCCCATCCATCCTTTCTTCTTATCATATGAAAAATACGGTAGTCCTTTTCTTCTCCGAATATCGATCGTCCGAAAATCATAATCCCAAACAAGTTTACTACAATCATCACTTTCCATAATGTTCGCGTATACGAAATCGAATATTACCTAATCGTCTTTACCTATAATACTTGTGTGTCATAAAATGGGGTACTATAATTATTACATATCCTATTTTTTCTTGCTATAAAGTCACATGTCCTAAAATTAAAGGAGACATTCCATTTGGGGCCCAGAGCGAACAGAATGTTTTGAATAATTAAAATTAAACAAATAATTTTGAAAATCAATTAGTGTTTTTCATTTCTCCGTAGAAGTTGGGGGAAAGATTTTAGTTTTAAATGGTTGTGAACAGTATTTTAATTCAATCATTGGTTGAATTAATGGCGGATATTTTTTATGTTGCCACCCTTGAAAATAAAATAATATGATGTGGGTAAAAATTAATGTCTGGGATAATATATATTTTATTCATATAAAAGTATAATAATCACAAACAATATATTTGAATCTTTAATATATTATATTTTAATCGTTAAAAATAGAACTTGTACGCATTACCTACTATTGTAACACAATTACGTTGTCTTCCTTTTAATGAGAAATCGAATGTAATATTTTTTTTAAATCATTGCAACACACAACATCTCTCATCTGTCAAGTGTCACCCCATTTGTGTCAATGTACTTTGTGATTCGTGTTGTTACTACGTATTGTGAATGTTTTGATGTGATTTATTGCAGATTATTATTGTATATTAATTCGCTTTTGATTATGGATTATATGTAGGTTTTATTTTAGACATTTAAATATTAATAATTAGGTAACATGTTATGTGAAAATTGTATTTTGAGCTATTTGGAGTATGATATAATTTCACTTTAAATGCCACATATCTCACATCCTCGAAGTTTTATGGTAAAAATAATTATACAGGCCTATAGAGTAGTCATTTATCTTCAAAACACACAAGGTTTCATGTATGTTCTTAGGTGGGCCCAAGATGTATGGGCAAATGGAACGTCTCCTTTAGGGCGAAAGTCAGAACCAGCTGGTTAGGTTAGGTTAGTATGGTGACCACAACGCGCACGAGCCGAGCGAGCGAAGCGAGCGTGCCGCGGCAGCGGCCGGCGAGTGCCAGAAACATTTTTTTATGTAAAACTAGAGTATAGTATTTATGTTTTTTAAATATTATAGATTGTGATGGTTATAGCAAAAAAAATTAGGTCATGTTATGTTTAGGGATTTAGATTTTCGGACAAGTGATATTATATGACATGAATTTAGGGCTAGCTACCATTCGGACATATGATGATTAGGACACAAAATGTTATGACACCTTAGATTATGGATAAAAAAATTATGAGACTAAATAGAGAACCGAAAAATACTTCATGAAATAGAATCATGAAGTGACTTGGCTCATTCTATGATTTATGTTTGTGAGTTATTATTATGTGAGTTATTATTTTCTAGCTTCTCAGATACGTATTATGATGGTAGTATCGTAGAGTTATGAAATTATGTGACGTTGGTAATTACAGTGAATTTACTCGAGAAAATGTACATATTTACCCAGTTTCAGTTTTGTTTATTTTTTAACATAATGTTACAAAATAACAACTTATTGACGTCAGTTTAAAACTACTTAGTCTAAGTTTACATATTAAAAGTTTTTGAAACTTTACCACCGCTTCCAAGGCGCTAGAAGAAGCGGCGTAACAAACTCTATAGCTGCATTTTTTAGACGTCTCTATAATTTTACAACAATTTTGTAACTGTAATAAAGTGCTGCAACCATTGTACCTATACCTATTGTAAAGAACAGGACCGGTGATTTGTCTGACAAGAATAACTACCGGCCAATATCTTTAGCAACAATTGTGGCTAAGGTGTTGGACAGTGTGCTTGACGCCGAACTTGATAAACACCTTCACATTCATGACGCTCAGTTCGGATTTCGCGCCGGACTTTCTACTGAAAGTGCAATTCTGAGTCTCAAGCACACTGTTCAATACTATACTGATAGAAGTACACCTGTGGTTGCATGTTTCCTTGACCTCTCCAGGGCTTTTGACCTCGTGTCATATGATGTCATGGGATAAACTCAAAAAGACTGGAGTGCCTACACAGGTGCAACGTATCTTTCAGTTCTGGTATCGGCACCAGGAAAACTATGTTAGGTGGGCGAATAACTTCTCTGAAGCGTACAGGTTGGAATGTGGAGTGAGACAAGGTGGTTTAAGTTCCCCCAAGCTTTTCAACTTGTACGTGAATGAGCTTATAGTTGGGCTCAGCAGCACTAGAGTAGGATGCTGGATCGACAATGTTTCTATGAATAACTTTAGCTACGCGGATGACATGGTGCTGCTGGCCCCAACTGTGAGTGCAATGAGACAGTTGCTAGCCATATGTGAAAAGTATAGCTATGAGCATGGTTTAATATATAACTGTAAGAAAAGTGAGTACATGGTTTTCAGGGCCTCCGGTAAATGTCCAACAAATGTGCCTGCAATAAAATTAAATGGTACTCAGTTAAAACGAGTTCATCAATTTAAATACCTAGGGCATTATGTTACTGAAGGCCTTGACGACCAGGTAGATATAGAAAGGGAACGTAGGGCATTGGCGGTCAGAAGCAATATGCTGGCTCGCAGGTTTGCACGTTGTAGTGATCAAGTTAAAGTCACACTATTTAAAGCTTACTGTCAGACTTTCTACACGTGCAGCCTGTGGTTCAGGTATACGCAGAGGTCGCTCAGTGCCCTGCGTGTCCAGTACAACAATGGATTTAGGATGTTGTTGGGGCTGCCCCGATTTTGTAGTGCCTCCGGTATGTTTGCGGAAGCCAGGGTGGACGGCTTCCATGCTATCCTACGTAAACGGATCACATCTTTACTCAACAGAGTCAGGAGTAGCACTAACAGCATCCTAAAAGTTATAGCTGATAAACAAGACAGCAACATTTTGAAAACCTATATTGGTTTACAAATTTTGTAAGTAATGTGTTTTTTGAAAAAAGTTTTGTAATTTTTGTTTTTAATCTTTTGTTTTTATGTGTGTACAAAATGTTTGTAAAATATGGATTTTGTCCGAAATAAAGATTTATTTAATTTTAATTTAATTTAATTTAATTTAATTTAATTTAATTTAATTTAATTTAATTTAATTTAATTTAATTTAATTTAATTTAATTTAATTTAATTTAATTTAATTTAATTTAATTTAATTTAATTTAATTTAATTTAATTTAATTTAATTTAATTTAATTTAATTTAATTTAATTTAATTTAATTTAATTTAATTTAATTTAATTTAATTTAATTTAATTGTATACCATATATATAAACTAAGGATTGTATTAAAGGATCAATATAATTGTTTAACATCTTAAACTAGAAAGAATCGTCATGTAGGTATAGTACATAGACAACATAAAATCCAAGAGTTTACTCACATAGAAAATTTTATTTACTCATACATTTTAAGTTAACAAAAACTTCTTCTTAAATCTAAGTGTAGAACTATTTATATAACGTCGACATCAAGTATATATGTTATAGTCAAAACTCATAACCGGTCAAAACCACTTTTGACCGAAAAAATCAGTCAATAGTGGTTTTGACCGACGTGCTTAGTCAAAACCCTTATTGACTGTTTTTGCAGTCAAAAGTGGTTTTGACCATCGATGTTAGTCAAAACTCATTGAAAATTGATCTTTAATACATATTAAGGTCTCTCTCTTTGCCTGCCCTTATCCCATTTACTTGGGGTCGGCGCAAATGGTTTTCTCCTTCCATACTTTCCTGTCAGCCGTCATATCATTATTCACTCCCCTTTCTTTCATATCCTCTCTAACACAGTCCATCCATCTTTTCATCGGCCTTCCTCTTCCTTTCCATCCATCAACATTTATATTCATTACTCTCCTAGTTACATGGTTTTCATCCCTTCTCATTACATGCCCATACCAAGACAAATACATATTAAGGTAAAAGTCCGAAACAGTTGGTTAGGTTAGGTGAGTATGGTGGCCAAAGGATATAATAATACTATATTCTAGTTTTACATTAAAAAAAATGTTTCTAGCGTCCTTTGGTCACCATACTAACCTAACCTAACCAACTGTTTCGGACTTTTACCTTAATATGTATTAAAGATCAATTTTCAATGAGTTTTGACTAACATCGATGGTCAAAACCACTTTTGACTGCAAAAAACAGTCAATAAGGGTTTTGACAAAGCACGTCGGTCAAAACCACTATTGACTGTTTTATGCAGTTAAAAAGGGTTTTGACCGGCCATGAGTTTTGACTGTAACATATACATATAACTTAATTAATATTCTAAATATTTAAATAAACTATAATCAACTTTTTACTTCATAATAATATGTTCATATTAGAATGATGAATATGGACATATTATTATGACTAATTGGAGGCCTATGTCTAGCAGTGGACGTCAATTGGCTGATATGATGATGATGATTAGAATTATTTGTATGCGATATAATAATTAAATTAAGCCATTTATAGAACAAAACATTGTAGGAGATGCATTCAGGTAATATACATTACTGTTTTGAGTTATTAAATAAACATCTTGAAATTCTGAATAAATATGCAATCTATCTCGTGTCATTTGTACTTCTAATGTACCACAGTAAAAGACGGGCTGAATGGTTAAGTCTAAGTAAGTATTTGGACTCTCGTTTTAGATCATGTATTGCGCAGAAACGGATTGACATGAGAAAGTTTTCACCACCCACGTTACGGTAATAATTTAAAACCAATCAAAGAACTGTCCGTGTGGTGACGGAGTAAGAATACAATATGTCACCACCCCATCTCATCCCATGGGTGTCGTAAAAACCAACTTAGGGACTAACCGTAAATATTATCTTTACGAAGTAAAAAGAAGGTAAACTTGAAATTAAACCCTATACCAATCCGTCTGGCCAGCGTGGTATTAGTAGGCCATGTATCCCTCCGTCACGGGAGGAGATGATGATGATGATGAATCAAAGAACATGACTTCACTTCAATACCTATATTTCTTTATACGATTTGGTGACAAGACAAAGCTGGCTTTAGCGAGTACCTATGTAGATATTTTGAACTCTCATAATTATTGTCCATAAGAAAACATGGTGTCACCATTTTGTTCTCAAGACCATGCTCAAGATTACAACGCCACGACTATAAACGTTTTTAATCATGTATTGCGCAGAAATGAACAGGCAGGGTGGGGGAGACCCCTCACAAGGTGAACCGACGACCTAGTTAGAACGGCGGGAAGCCGATGGATGAGGGAGGCACATGGCCGCACAAGGTGGCAATACTTGGAGGAGGCCTATGTCCAGTAGTGGACGTCGATTGACTGATATGATGATGATGATGGACAGACAGAGGAAGTTTCCGCCGTATCAAGAAGTACAAAAATGGATGTCGTATAAGCCGATTAATGGAAAGTTCGCAGCCATTATTTTTATTTATTATTTTTACGCAAGAAGAAATGGGCCCTCAGTCCACACATAACTACATAACATTTCAAAATAATAACCCTTTACTGTCTGGACTGAGTGTATCAGTTAGCCAAGTAGACGACCTCTGTAGCGTAGTGGTTAAATAATATGACTGCTACGCAAAGGTCTCGGGTTCGATTTCGCTCAATGCATAATATTTGTGTGCATGAACATGATTGTTTGCATTGGTCTGGGTGTTTTCTATGTATATTATGTATGTATTTACAAAAAAAAAGTATTTAAGTATGTTTATCCGTTGTTTAGTACCCATAGTACAAGCTTTGCTTAGTTTGGAGCTATATGGCGTTCTGTGAAAGTGTGACATAATAAGGAAATCTTAAATTATAACCCTTTACTGCCTGGAATGAGTTTATCAGTTAGTCAAGTTTGCCTCTGTCTAGAAAAACCCCGGCCCTACAGTGGATTTTGATAGAGTTACACGGAAAAAGGATCATCATCATCATATCAGCCAATCGACGTCCACTACTGGACATAGGCCTCCTCCAAGTATTGTCACCTTGTGCGGTCCTGTGCCTCACTCATCCATCGGCTTCCCGCCGTCCTAACTAGTTCGTCGGTCTACCGTGTAGCGTCGGTCTACCGTGTAGTGTACAGATGAGTCTCCCCCAAAAAAAGGATACGACTCGAAAATATAATTTCTTCTGAATTCTTTTACTGAAACGTACTATACAAACAATTAGAACGATCTAGAATCTGATGACGTAGGTACATTACTAACATTTAACAGATAAATGCTGCTATTTAGAAATAGCAATTATGACTCATGTGAGTAGTCTATAGACCTATAGAACAGTTATTTGTGCGATTCGTATTGTATAAATTTGGAATAACGATAAACAGTATCTTGGTCTCATAATATCATCATAACAGCCCATTAATGTACCACTGCAAGGACGGGCCTCCTCCCGTGACGAGGGGATACTTGGCCTACTAATACCACGCTGACCACTACTGAGGTATAGGGTTTAATTTTCAGTTTTCCTTCTTTTTTATATCGTAAAGATAATATTCACGGATAGTCCCTTAGT
The DNA here is from genome assembly GCA_905475405.1 of Schrankia costaestrigalis. Classification (NCBI taxonomy): domain Eukaryota; kingdom Metazoa; phylum Arthropoda; class Insecta; order Lepidoptera; family Erebidae; genus Schrankia; species Schrankia costaestrigalis. Next base: position 13,002,951 of record FR997838.1, read on the forward strand.
CGGTTTTTACGACACCCATGGGATGAGATGGAGTGGTGACACACTGTATTATTACTCCGTCACCACACGTATTTATCATCGTCTACTCTTAAACTAAGTAGAGCTATATATACTAAACAACGATACTTTCATACTTTTTTTGTAAATACATACAAACAAAAATTAATGAATACATTAATGTATGTTCAGGTACACAAAGATTTGAATTGAGCGGGAATCGAATCCGATACTTCTGCGTAGTGGATAATAATATGTATTGTATTGTAAAGATTGGTTTGGTTTGCCAAAGAGGTAGTTCATAACACGCACTAAAATCTAATCAGCATGTCAATTCTCGTTCCTAAAATTCGGTTAAGTTAACTTTTAGTTGTCATGTTTTTTGCTATTGCAATTGTAATCTTTTGTGGTCGTGTTAAAGTTTTATTTAGAGTGTGACAATTTGACAACTAAAAGTTAACTTAACCGAATTTTAGGAACGAGAATTGACATGCAGATAGAAAAAGATAAAGATGCCCGCGGCTTCACCCGCGTTGTATAAGTAGCTTGAATGTTCTTCTACACTCTAAACTACCTAAATTTCAAAAAATCCATTCAATAGTTTTTGTTTATCCATTCATACATCCTCACAAACTTTCGTATTTATAATATTAAGTCTTTATTTTCGTAGAGTCAATTATCAGCTTAATAATTTTGTCTCAGGGTGCAAAAGCGTTATGATGCTATAAATTTTCAATAACTACACTGCCGTGTGTTGGTGGTTACCGACTAAGAATACAGGTTATCACAACTTTAACTGGTTTGTAGATGTTAACTTTTTGAAGCGTATAAAGTAATCATTTCAATTAATTTAATGTAGTTTATTATTATTAAAAATATACCAAACAACGAAAGCAAACATTTAAGACTAGAAGATTGATTTGAACATTTTTTGATTAAGTCGTTACCGTTACTTCTAAAGTCCAAAGTTTGCCGACGCGCTTAAGCATAACACTTAAAATATAGGTTAAAATAATACAAAATCCTTAGCAATAAGGGTGTATAAAATCTAAAAATGGAATCTATTATGTCGACTTCAAATAGTAATAACAAACATAAGTAGGACTTACAGTTTCAAGCGGCGTGTCACATCGGAAAGCTCCAAGAATATCAACTGAGCGCACTGACCCACTTATTTTAAGTTTATTCTTTTTCATTTTCAACACTTGTTTTATTTCTTCCCAAGGCTTATTTAAAGTTTTGCGTTCACTCCCCTTGTTAATATGATATAAACAATCAGTTGATCTACACTTTGAAACCTCCTCGTCTTTAGGCAAGCATTCCATATTTTTTTCAATAAGCTGTTTTTCTTTTAACTCGTTTATCATTTTAGAAGCAGTTTCATATTTTTCTTTTTCGTAAACTATATTTGGTAAGTTATTTTCTTTTAAATTTGATTCGTATTCTTTTTTTGGTACGTTCACAATGAATAGTATTCCGGCCATTTTAGCGCGATGGCTGTATTGTTATAAATGCGAACGCGACAACGGACTGAAGTGATCTACGTGGTAGAGATAAACAAACTAAACCAGTGCTTATACATCTATTGTTTTATTTGCTGTCGAAATATCGTCTTTATCCTCCGGTTAATTACAAAATGGCATCCGTTGTTATATGTACTGTTTCTAGATAATTGTTTGTCACATTGTAAATTATAAGCGACGACATTTATATTAAGATAATATGGCGAGGATAAGGATAAGGAACTCAGGCGTATATAACTACCTTATTATTAAGTAATAAGCTGAGACTTAAATACACTTTGATTGCTATGTTTACAAGTAATGTAGAATAATCTTGCTGTTAGTTAGAGTGTATACTCGTAGATGTCGTTGATATTCAAATTCAAGCGAGGTATTCCATTTTGTATTTTGTTTTAGTGGACATTCGCCATTAGGGGGTCGACTGGATTGTAAAATTTTAATTTATAAACGGTTTTTTATCACGAACCTATCCAGTACCTTTTTTGCAGCGTAATTTATAGTCTATTGTTGTTATCCTGAGGTCTCAAGCTCTCTATGGAAATACTTGAACGAAAATTATAATGTTTGCATTAGTTTGGTTTTTTTTAAGTATTTTAGTAAAAAAAGGGACTTAATTATTATTTCATTTGAATAGTAGGAAAGCACAGTACAAACTATGTTTAGTTTTTTATTATTTTCTTATTATTGGACCAGTTGTTTGTTTACTATTATGACTAGAAGTGTTAAGTTATTGTTTTGTCAATTGTGTTAGTGATGACGTAGCAAAGAAGAGCTACTGACGTTTTCCAACTACTTGTGCGTTCGAATAGCAGAAAATGCAGAAAATTATTATGTAAGGTTAACAAATCACTATTTTAGAACTGGATGTCTTATGGATTAATGTCCCACTGCAGGGACGGGCCTCTTCCCGTGACGGAGGGATACCTATTAAATATTCTTATTACGTTATTCTTATATTCGATATTACCTAATGCTCTGGTTCGAGTCGGCTTTCAATTAAAATATGATATCGAAATCTATTGTTACTCACTGTCTTAGTAGCTCGATCACATAAATATGTCACCACATAGGTTGTACCAAGGATTTAGATCCCAATAACATAGTACCATTCCTAGAGATGGAACTCCCAAAACAATAGGTACCTTTACCAACTCGGCTTTTACTCTTACCTAGAGGGTATACGTGGTATACTTTACGATAAGTAAAGTTTTTTATGCCAAGTTTTCGTAAATTTCCCTTTGCCAGTTTCGTCAAACTGGAATAAGAAAAGAAAAGGGGTGGTCATCACACTAAGAAAACGAAACATTAATTTGCATTTTCATTTAAATAATGAACTCTTGAATTTAAGCGGCACTCACCCGGGAAAGCTTGTTACATAACATAAATATCTAACTACGCTTTTAACTCAAGAAACAAAACATTTCACAAATGTACAAGATTCAATTGTATGTTTTACAAAATACATAATTTATTAGCCAGTCTATTGACAATATTCACGTGGTTGTTCATCTTATCATTAACCATCCCCTCGGTAACGGTTGCGGATCAAAATAAAAGTGGTTCTCGCGCAGCCGTATGGAGACGGGAACGACGCAGGGCGGGTGACAGCGCCCGCCCGCCCAGTCAGTCGCGGCAGAGCCTGCCGCAAGCGCGCACATCGCGCCTTCCCGCGACCATCGATCAATACAATACAGTGTAATACCAAATAACACAAAATAATACACGAACAACATCATTAACATCCTTGTGTTACGTTCTAAAACATTATCTCTCTTCATGTGAGTTTCAAAATAGGAACGCCGCTCATTCTTGTCAACACCATAAAACATGGCCACCTTAGAAAACACATGATCGACAATCCGTTTATTGTAACCTGAGATATTCGAGTTCCACGTCACCAGGAATCCATACGTATAACCTATTTTGTATATTTTCGTTTTTTAACATATCGTTACGTAAATCTCACTCGACTTCGGATTCAAAATCAATAAGTTATTAATTTGTATTTTGTAACGAAATGATTTGATTGCCGCCTCTCTTTTAACAATCTGTATTTAATTTATCTTTTTAATTTATTCAAACTCGTTCTAAAAAACATTAGATTAAAAACTCTTTGCGATTAATACTTTATGGTTGGTTGATTAGGTTTGTCGAGTGTTTATCTGTATTATGGTTACGTTATCCCTTGTTAGCAGTAGAGAAAATGTGCTGGCAACAGGACTCATTCTCATTATATAACACTATCCTGCTTGTTATGACGTAAGATCTGCTCAGGTAAGCACTATTTTTTATGTATATTTACCTCAATGTTATCTTAATACTACATTCAACCTATTTCTACCCTTTTTAGGTAAAAGAAAAGCTATTATACCTACTTATAAATTACAGATTATGTTTTCATATTAAACAAACAAAGATTTAGGTTTTCTAAGTAGAATATAAATATTAATAGTAGCGTTTATTTTTAGAATGTTCGTATGTCGCCCTCGGCGTCTAGGGTTTTTAAAGACAAACGCCTGGAGGTATTAACTTCAGGGTCGGCTGAGATTTTCAATGTCAATACGACGCTTACATAAATGGTGTAGAAACTAACATTAATATAATCAAGTACTAAAATAGAAAACTGTTACGTATTGGGCACGTTGGTGAATAAAGTGCTTGTCTACGTCAGAGGAACATTACGTTTTATTTGTTGTATTATAATGTTCGTAATAATAGAACTGCATCATAACCTTTTTAATGCAATTGTCAAGTTTATATAGCTTTTTTATATGTATAATGTAAAAAAGACTCTTTGGAAGATATCATAAATAAAACAAAATAATAGGAATTATTAATTTTGTTCTTATTTTCTTTTTTTTTCATAATGTAATATTTAGTACTTATTTTACCTATGTAGTCAAGAAATTACCGAATTAACAAAGAAATAAAAAAAGAAAAAACAATCGAATTGAGAACGTTCTCCTCTTCTTTTAAAGGTATATTAAACTATTTACACATTTTTTCTATTCTAACAGAAAAAATAACAGATTTAAGATAGTATTCGAAAATGATTATCGTATAGAAATACCCGGACTAAGGGCACAGTCATTGTGAACTTAACGACATATTATATGTAGGTCATGCATGGGACACCGAAACCTTTTTGTCAACGTACTTAGGCTTAGCTTACCTAACCTTATTCAATTCAATATAGTTACTTTATGCTTTCAGTCTCAACTTTGGTTAGTAAAAAAGTAACGTATGACATTTGTTAAACATTTGTTCAAAAAGTAACATATGAAGTTGAGTTATCTTGAACGCTGTAATCTCAGAAACGATTGAAACTGGTTGATTATTTACATTTTGGTGTCAGATAGGATAGTAGAGAAAACCACGAGACGTTTAGGTATAGTTATAGCCATTATAAGATAGTGATGTAACTATTACGAGATTTTGACTGTGAATAGTTTTTATCTATTGTTTTTTTCCTTGGATTGTTTATTGTTTACAAATGGAATTACAATAGGCGAAAACTGAGGTAATTGGAAAACGATAATATAAGTTATAAACAAAGATCGAAAACGCTTTCATTGAGTGAAAACACTGCTCAAATCGTGCTTGAATAAAATAGCCATATAATGTATTCCATGGCATCTATGATAGGTATAGTAAATAAATATTCACGGACATCTATACAGCGTCATCTGTTCCCAAAGTAAGGGTGACAGAACAACGGATATTAATACTTATATACTTTTTTTTTTGTAAATACATACATATTATACATAGAAACACTCAGACCAATGCAAATAATCATGTTCATGCACACAAATATTTGCGGTTAAATTTATATAATATTGAGCGGGAATCGAATCCGCAGACCACTGCGTAGCAGTCATGTTGTATAGCCACTACGTAGCAGAGGCCTTAGGATATGGATTCCGCTTTGTTGTCTTACTGTGATTGTAACAAGTGACAACACATCTGTAATGATTTTATATAAGCTATAACGCAAATGTATACTCTGTTGATGTTCTAATAGGTTTTTACCACTTTCCCACAAACTATTTTGAGCAAGATATTCAGTTTAACTCAGTTTATGTTCTGGGAATAGCTAAAATATCTTAGGAACTTGCATAGAATTTAATTAGGTTTATAGTGGTAATATACGACACTACGTGCTTGTCTTACCCAAGGCGAAATGTTTACACCTTCACGAGAAGAAAAAAAGATAAAGTTGCATATTGGTCATAGTCCACGCGTACTAAGCTGACGCCTTGTATTCCATTTCCGCTTAAAACAACATCATCACTAATCTTTGTAGAGTAAGGACATAAATCGCTTGCATTGGTGTGTTATATTTATTTACAAAAAATGTGTCTCTAACCGTTCTTTAGTACTACATTCAATCTGGCGACCTCTGTGGCGTAGTGCTTATATAATATAACTGCTACGCAGAGGTCTCGGGTTCGATTCCCGCTCTATGCAAATCTTTGTGTGCATGAACATGATTGTTTGCATTGGTCTGGGTGTTTTCTAGTTCAATATGTATGAATTTACAAAAAAAAAGTATTCAAGTATGTTTGTTCGTTTTCTAGTACCCATGGTACAAGCTTTGCTAATTTGGGACTAGATGGCGTTGTGTGAATGTGTGAGGAATATTTATATTTATCTCTGCTTAGTTTGCGGATAGAGATAAATTAGTCTGACTATATTTTTAAAACAATTTAGACAGTTTCTACTCGGTTCTACAGTTTAGTTTAGTTTAGTTTCTTTATTTTTCAACATAATGTTACAAAATAACAGCTTATTGACGTCAGTTTAAAACTACTTAGTCTAAGTTTACATATTAAAAGTTTTCCAAACTTTACCACCGCTTCCAAGGCGCTAGTAGAGAAGAAGCGGCGTAACAAACTCTAAAGCAGCATTTTTTAGATTTCTCTATAATTTTACAACAATTTTGTAACTGTAACAAAGTGCTGCAACCATTGTATACCATATAAAAACTAAGGATTGCACTAAAGGACCAATATTCATTTTTAAATATCTTAAACTAGAAGATCCGTCCTGTAGGTAGTACACAAAAGTGGGAGCACCAAATCACATTTACAAAGTTTTCTAGTAATAAAAACGTCGCTCAACTAAATTATTTACATTACATTACATTTTCTTCCTACAATTTTGGTTACAAATAAAACAGTACCTACGTAATTTTCTCCTTCGCGTTGTTTTCTAGTTAGGCAAGTACAGAGTATCGATTACACTTAGTCGTACATTTATATAACAATAAGTGTACCTCACATAACAATAATACAATACTTGTGACGATAACTATTTGTTACTCTAATTCTTTGTTCTAATTTAGTTGGTTTATAGGTTCTTCATTTTGGTTAGGTAAGTAAGAATTATAATTACGAAAACTACGTCCAAAAAGTCTTAATGTCTTTCGATGGATGATTGAATGGATATCTATTGTGCCCCTGGGTGATGAGAGCGGGGAGGCGTTTTAAAAAAATATTATAGCGTACTTTGCCAATACTTCAAATACTTAAATATTATCAGAGCAATTTAGCTGTAAGGCTGAATACAAAAAACCATAGATAAGTATCTACAAAAATTTTCTTTTACTAGTTTTATTTGGCCCATGAATAAAAACTCATACGTAAGTAGTGTGAATAAACAAAGAACTGCAATATTTACAAAAGCTTTGATACATTTTTTTATAAATTTATAATTTCATTACTAAAAAGACAATTTGCCTTGGCTAACTACACTTTTGTTTTTGAAAAAAAGTTCATGTTCTTTATCAGTTCTTGCCAATAATGCGTGTACCATTCTGAGTTAGCCTTAGGGGCGATTCGTTATGACTTTAACAGGTCTTTAATGTCCCAATGTAGAGACGGCCTTGTTGTAATAACGAAGGAAAACTAATACCACTTGGACCAGACGAATTAGTAGGTATATGGTTTTACTCGTATGTCGAGCTTTACTTCTAGTGTTTTCCTTCTTTTGTTTTCATTCATACTGCAAACATTTGCATCGTGTCGACTTTAACAATACCCATGGGACATTATGTATTCGTATTCCACTCAGTAAATGTCACTGTATACATTCTGTATTTTCCAGTTAAAAGTAGCTTTTTTAATTTATTGTTTTCGTATGCCAATGACCACGATCTTTCTTTTATTGCAGTTAAAGCTAGAATTATAATGCAGACGTCTGGGGGCAATGAACTATCATATTTCGCACTATGTACTGAACAGAATATACTTACATTTTGTTTACGTGGTTTTTCACTCGTTCTAAGTTCAATGCTCCAATATTTGAAACAGTGTGATTTAAAAATTCATCTTAGAAGAAAATTTGTTGTCAAAGAAATGAAAAAGTGAAATAAAATTGATATCGATAGTGTATTCTTTATTATATTTGCATAGCTTATAATAAATTATTTTGTCATAACAGGCGGTAATGTACCATTCTAGGAAATGGCTGCTGGCTGTTGTTTTTTATCTAGAGATTATCTTCTTTTGTTTTTTTTTCTTTCTTTTAAAAGACAACTCTCGCACTAAGGATCGAGCCTAGTGTCGCAGGGACAGACATGAAATTAACGGACAAATAAAACACTCTGGCTCAAGACAATAATTTGTGGATTACACACATAATTAATAATTACGTTGCGTAGGATCCGAACCTATGATGATACATCGCGTTTGGCATTCTCATACAGCCATTATGGCAGTTAATTTAAATATAAGTCTGCATAGGACAGTTTCTGTGAGCGTTCTAATAAAGTGTAAATACTAATTATTATGAAATGTAAACACAAACGGTGTTAAACAAAATAAATACACGACTACTACTATAAGAAGCCTTTGCTTCATAATTATCATTTACGCTGCCTTGCAAAAGGCGTCGTTTGCAGAAGCTCTTTAGCAGTTCCTTACAATTTACTTACAAGATTAATGATATTGACGTCACTAGCGTTCTCTAACCGTGTTAGTTTATTAAACTAATTAAAATATGCGCTGTGAATAAAACCTTTTAAAAAAATAGCATGACGCTGGCGACTAACTTACGTTTTTCAAAAATAGAATTGATTCCATGACTTAGATAAGATAAGATAACGTGACTTAAATTATAATGAAATAAAGGAGAATGTTTTTTTTACTAGGAGCTTTGGGCTAAAATAAAAATTGCTGCCCCCACGTTTGTAACCATTGTACATTGACTTATACCATTGAGCTTATTACATGTTTAAAGAATAAACAAAATTCGCCCCACAGAAATCTAGATATCAGCTGTTCAAAAAATAAAAGCCCTGTGGCACTCCAAGCAGTTATCTACTATAAAGTCAGTCTGTCCCCAGGTCTCCAACTAGGTTCATTACAAAGATTGATACGTAAGCAAGATTTTCTTTTATGGAATCAACAAAATTCGCCCCACAGAAATCTAGATATCAACTGTTCAAAAAATAAAAGCCCTGTGGCACTCCATGCAGTTATCTACTAAAAAGTCAGTCTGTCCCCAGGTCTCCAACTAGGTTCATTACAAAGATTGATACGTAAGCAAGATTTTCTTTTATGGAATCAACAAAATTCGCCCCACAGAAATCTAGATATCAACTGTTCAAAAAATGAAAGCCTCGGGCAGTCCAAGCAGTTATCTACTAAAAAGTCAGTCTGTCCCCAGGTCACCAACTAGGTTCATTACATTGATTGATTGATACGTAAACAACATTTTCTAACGGTAATAACTGGCTGTTAAGAGGTAGGGTGACCTGGGGACAGACTGACTTTTTAGTAGATAACTGCTTGGAGTGCCACAGGGCTTTTATTTTTTGAACAGCTGATATCTAGATTTCTGTGGGGCGAATTTTGTAGATTCCATAGAAGAAAATGTTGTTTACGTATCAATCTTTGTAATAGACCTAGTTGGTGACCTGGGGACAGACTGGCTTTAGAGTAAATACCTTTTGCATGGAGTACCACAGGTCTTTTAGTTTTTTGAACAGCTGATATCTAGACTTCTGTGGGACGAATTTTGTTGGTTCCATAGAAGAAAATGTTGTTTACGTATCAATCTTTGTAATAGACCTAGTTGGTGACCTGGGGACAGACTGGCTTTTTAGTGATAACTGCTTGGAGTGCCTCAGGGCTTTTTATTTTTTTACCAGCTGATATCTAGATTTCTGTGGGGCGAATTTTGTAGATTCCATAAAAGAAAATGTTGTTTACGTATCAATCTTTGTAATAGACCTAGTTGGTGACCTGGGGACAGACTGGCTTTTTAGTAAATAACTTTTGCAAGGAGTATCACAAGGCTTTTAGATTTTGAACAGCTGATATCTAGATTTCTGTGGGACGAATTTTGTTGATTCTATAGGAGAAAATGTGGTTTACGTATCAATCTTTGTAATGAACCTAGTTGGTGATCTGGGGACAGACTGGCTTTTTAGTGATAACTGCTTGGAGTGCCTCAGGGCTTTTTATTTTTTTACCAGCTGATATCTAGATTTCTGTAGGACGAATTTTGTTGGTTCCATAGAAGAAAATGTTGTTTACATATCAATCTTTGTAATGAACCTAGTTGGTGACCTGGGGACAGACTTTGACTTTTTAGCCCAAAAAAAACATTCTCCTTTATCACTTTAAAACTTTTTGAAGTTTCTATAAAACATTTTCCACAAAGGTTTTTTTTTTATTACGCGGTAATAATAAAACTGATGTAGAGCGGGCATACGTTTCAGGACCTTAAGCGATGGATAGTACCTAGTTATTTCCGAAACAGATATTATGTTTGCTTTCGGACTTCAAAAAGAGATGGAGGCTTCTCAATTTTGTTGTATGTTTTTTTAAGGTTTATTGTTTTTTAGTTTGGCCGGGATAAGGCGTGAGTTTATGTATGTATCTATGTTCAAATTACTCCTTATTCCCCTATGGGGTCAGACAGAGACCTAATTTCAGTCAAATCAATTAAGCATTGTTAAGGCTGTTACTAGTAATGATATTTGTTAAACGGATTAATTACAAAACATTATAGTTTTTTTATGTCCATGATTTGTTAATAGGAATACTTCATGCGACCTTACAAAGTAATTTTCAAGCTGTGTAGTATATAAAAGTCCGTGACTCTTTATTACTAACAACATTAAGTTTGTATTTAAATGTTGGTACTCAGGTAATTATCATTTTTTTAAATGACGTAGACTATGTCTACTATATTTTTAATGTCGACCTTGCCAACAGTGTAGCTAAATCAATTTTTTTTTTGTTACTTAGGAAGTTTAAAATTAGAACTAATTTTGAGTGGTGGTTTAATGGACAATAATGCTCCTAAGAGCTTTTGAATCCTCACTTTTTGGTTTACCTCCCTTCAGCTTAAAGTTAATTTTAAATACATTGTTTTTAAACTTTATTACTTGTAGGGTAAAGTTCAAAATGATCTGGGAACATCATTCCCATTGCCTGGTAAATCGTTTACAAGAACCAATGTTCCAAGATGCAAGTATAAAATGTTATAACGGGATCTCTGTTGATCAGATTACCGGAAATTGACGTCCCACTAAATCACACCTCTGTAGCTTTATAATCACTCTAGAGATGAAATCCTACGGATAAAAAGATGATACTCGCATCACGGCCTAACTTTTCATAACGGATTGTCACGAGAGGCGTTTAAAAATGGGCAGCAAAACTTTCAAGCCGAGTTTATTGGTGCTTCAAGTTGGCTGTCCCGCCTGTAGACACAATAGTAAAACAATGGATATGTATTATATATGATACATGGGACAGGGAATAGGTTCAAAATCTCACCATCCACATCTTTCTTTGTCTCCGATTTTTACAACTACTAATATGTACTAAAAACTATTCTGACAAACCCAAAACACTTTCGTCCACTTTCAATTGCACGTCCTACCCGTATTTCTAAAATGACATTTGGTTAACAAGATATTGGTTAGCAATAAAGTTTTACAGCTCTTCTGTAAATCTCGGTTTTACGATATACCACGTTATGCTTTCCAGTTGTTTAATTTACAGCGCTTTTTTATTTTATGTTGGTAGTATATCATAAATAAACATTTTAAATGTTTTAAGTAATTACTGGGCTTTATTATTAAAGTATTTTTAATGGATTAATATCGTTTGTAGGAACTTAAAAACTAGCTGCCATTTTCTGTAATGGGAACTTCATTTAAACTATCGATAAAATGAAAATAAACAGTTTAACCATTAACATTAAGAGGACCAGTTTCTTAAATTACCTACTTGTCTGTAGATAGAATAAATAAATCGTAAAGTATTTTTTTTTATTGTTTATTCGAGTTAGAGGGTTGAAGGTGGTCACTGTTATTTAATTTTAAGTTCTACGTCTGCATAAACTGGTACCACGCTAAATAAGGTATTACCTATAGGTATACCTATTACATACTACATCTCAAGGCGTCACTGTTCTAAATGATTTCATCTTTATTAATTAACTAAAACACACATTAGTCACATCATATTGCGTTTGTTCTGTTTGATTTTAAAACTCGGACCTCGATATGTGTTTGAGCCTGAAACCCATTTTGTCTTAGAATTTGTTTTCATCTTCACGGAAAAGAAGTCTGGATCTATTTTTCGTTGTCTTTGTCCACCAGACCTTGGCACTTTGCTATCTTTGCAATACAATCGATATTTTTGAAAGTATAGTTTATACTCGAGAATTTTTCAGCCACTACGGTCTGAGATACAGTGTCTAGACATAGTAATCGAGTTGATTGAAAAATCCTTTGCCGGACCCGTTGTTCCTGAGTGTTTTCTCATACCAATCTGCCTAAGTTCAACAAATTTAAATAACAATACTCTTAAAAATATTAAATAAAAGCTTTTCATTTTAGAGTAAGTAACAAACGGGATTATTAGAATGGTAGTGACATACGAATTCCGCAAACATTCCTTATCCAACTAAAAGCTATTGAACTCAAATGTCTCAAAGTACGGCGTAGGCTCCCGTTAATAAGGGGATTACATCGGGAAAAGGGATATTATTAAAGATTTCCGTTGTTGCCTTTATGTAAGTTTTACTATAACAAGGAAATAGGATCAAAGGTATGTTCAACTATTTTTATGTAGCACTGATGCGATGAAAATAGGATTCTGTAGGATGTTATTGGAACTAGAAGAAGGAAAACAAAATATTATTGGAAGTTATAGTTTTCGAATACTTAAGTAACTACCTTATTTGCGTTGCCGCTAAAAACCAAAAATAGTCAATCGTTGAATCACAATCAAAAGTTGTGTTGGCACCAAATGCTAGCATGAAAAAGTTGGCAAAAGCACCCAAAATAAAGAATGATGGTAATAAACTTGACACGTTTTATGTAGGTATCTTTAATACAAGTATTACATTCTTGCAATCCGTACTCACTGCTTCCCCATTAGTGCATGCTAAACATTTTCTTATAACAAAACCTTTATGCACTAAGTTGTACAATGGCGGACTCCAAAGACATTCTTTAGCAGTCAACGTAAATTGAGGAGAGATAAAACAGATTAGACTCAACAAATAATATTCAATTCTCAAGTGCTGTTGAGTCTCACTTTGTAACTCAGGGAATGAGTTGTTGAGTTGAAATTTTTTATCATAACAGCCCATTAATGTCCCACTGTAGGGACTGGCCTCCTCCCGGGACGGAGGGATACTTGGCCTACTAATACCACGCTGGCCAGACGGATTGGTTTGATTTTTCGATTGGTTTAATTTCAAGTTTTCCTTCTTTTTATTTCGTAAAGATAATATTCACGGATAGCCCCTTAGTCGATTTTTACGACACCCATGTGATGAGATGGGGCGGTGACATATTGTATTCTTACTCCGTCACGACACGGAGACTCAGGGAATGGTTTACTTCTATATAAATGCTGTTCCGGAGAACGCAAAATAAATAATACAAGTTTTGATGATAGATAGATAATTCAATAGTAAGATAAAGTCTGTTGATAGCTCACATCAGCTTTCGAATTAGGTCAACGTAATGACCCGTAGGTACAGACTGGTCGATTCTGTCCATAATTTGTAGTCAAGACAACATTATTAAGGCAATGGCAAACAAATGGAACAGCCTCAAGAATTATCTACATCATTATTTGGTTAATACGCTAAGGCGAATGACACTATCTTACTCCGATGGTACCTTAATTGATAACTGAGAAAAATATAAGCACATTGATTGGTATAAGAACCCAGATATTTCAGCATTCGAAAACGAGATTATAAGCCACGAAGAATTGATTGAGTGTGTCAGGTGTTTTTTTAAAATTTACTCTTGATCTGGTTAGATTAAGATTTAAATGAGGATGAGGATCGCTTTCTTAAAGATGTTTTGGAAGCGAACACACCGTGTTTTGTTCAAATATAATTTAGTATCAAGCAATAGGCACTCTTCAGTTCAAGCAAATATTCACAGGATGTTTCTAAATAATCCTATTCTTTATGTGATTGGTTTACTCGTATTAAAAAAACGAAAACAAACAAACAAGAACAAAAAAATAGAACGTGAATCGAACCACCTTAACGCCAGACATCCAATTAGCCCAAAAAATAAAATTGGACAAGAAACACAACTGTAGCAGTCTGTTTAGTTTCCATGGTCTGTTATTCACGGAACTTGCGTGGGAACATTATCAGGTGTTACCTTTGACACTGTTGACCGGGTAGAACTAATGTTATTGTACAAAACCTCCTAGGTAAGTCTGATTACATAGTTATGTTTGACTAGATAGTTAGAGCAAAATATTTTGCTCAATTGGTGTTTATAGCTAGCCGGCAATGTTTGCTTTTTGATGATAAATGATAACAGAAAGAAGAAGGAAGTGCAAATGTGACGATTGGTCTGTTTATCAAGGCTGAGTAATGAAAATGCTTAAAACTTTTTTCCTAATACATCTCAAACAGGGAATTTAAATAATCTTTTTCAAGGACAAAAACATTTGATTTGTCCAGTAATCTACCCTAAATTACTTTATTATACTATATTATGCTAGTAATCACCAAACCCCATCGGATTGACTACGATGCCTAATAATTTTCTAATTAAGTAAATGATTCCTTCTGGGATTCGAAATTTTTTTAGTTGAATGCTTTTTGTATTATTGAGATAAAAAAAAATTAGCTTATGTAGGCTAAGTCACTTATTTAGATATAACTATGTATAAAACGCCTTGTCAAACTTAAAATGACGCACAAGCACTTGATACAAAGTTGGAATTATCAAAGTTTTATCGCTGTGGTTGAACACAAAGGACTTACTACCATTGTCCTTTTAATTATTCTTGTTATTAAAGTTTCACATAACCCTCATTATATCACTTCTCCTTAATTCTTCGTCTAGCTTGATAATGAGTAATTAATTGTCATAAGAAGTTTGTTTAAGTACAGAATAATGTTTGCTTAAGCTAAGAAACCTTACGGCACCGTTCTAATAACGTACTGAATTATTAAACAGCCTTTGAATAACTGGCTTCATAAATTAATTAGAAAATGTATGCCATCGTATATATTATGCTAGACTTGATAATAATATAGTTTTCGCAGTAACTGAACTGTTGATACGTTGTTTGATGTAGTTAATAAATCTTGTAGAGTTTACAGTCTAATGTCGGTGAATGTCGTAAAAAGGTGACAAATAATGAAGTAGTATCTGCCAGATGTTATATCTGCCAAAAAATAGGTAGGTATAACTTTACACGAGTCGTTCTTTGGATACCACGTGGCAACGAAAATTGACGAGATAGACAAGACAGATGAAGTTACTCGCCTGAAAGTAGGTATCACGCCTTTATCTTTAACAGATTCAAAACTCGGAGCTTAGCAAATATAAAGATAGACAGCTCAGGATACATTTGCACTGTGACAGTTTAGTACATAAGTTGTTAAGTTTAATTGTCCTGTAATTCACAAGTTACTATGGTCTTTTTTGTAACCGGATTAAGCGGACGGAACGAACGATGGTATCAGAGACATTAAATTTGCAGTGGTTTTAAATCTAAATATACTTTTGTGTAATGTTTTTTCTTACTTAGCACTATTTGCTTATCCAACACCAAACAAAATCGATACAGCAGTTAACCATGAAAAGTTACTGAAGAATAAAACTAAGAATTTAAATTATATTTGTGCGACGCGATCGACCTCGTAAAAAGGTTCAAAGTTATTTAGAGGACAAAGAAAAAGCTATGGATGGAGTCACATAACTGTACTGTAGTCCTGAGGACTTTTATTATGCCAGAAAAATTAGTCTGGAACGTCAAACAGAAACACGCTTGTACACACAGCAACTAATCAACCTAGACACTCATGTACCTTAATACCTTGAAATAAGACACAATTTCAAATGAAAATGTTTAACTTAATGTGTGTTGATGTGTGTACACATAAAAATTCTGTGATTCGACGAAAGGTGTTATTTACGAATAGTCCTTTCTATTAGCTGTACTTTCTATAAGTAGTCATATCGTACCAAAAGTTTTTATGTATGACCTTCTAGCCCTGAAAAATAAATGGTCTTACATGGCAGTCCAAAATAGTTAACAAAAATGTACCGTAGCAAGGCGCCGTAGTAGGTAGGTATTTTATTATTTCAAAACCATTCAAATAAAAGAAATGGCTTCTCGAACCAGGGTGTGATGAAAATACATCCAAAGACATCCGTAATTGAATTGTATGGATATATTAAAAAGTAATGGGATTGTCCACCGCGCTGAATGATCGTGTAAACATTTTTCGATGTTGTCCTAACTAGAGCGCGCCAGAAATGTGTCCCGTACACGCTGCGTGTTACTGTCGCGTTCTTGCCGCTCAATGTTTAGATACACTTTAAATAATACAAACAAAATAAAAAGCAACTTTTCTTAACCCTACTTAAAACGAGACAAAATATATGTAAAATCCGCTGGTTAAATTGGACCCATATTTACACTAATACAAATAATAATTATTTTTCTTAATTACCTTTTGTTATTTGTTGGTAATGTCCTGTATTTACCAAATTACAAAAATAATACAAGCAATCTATGTTTTAAAAGAAAATAGAGGCTAAAGACTGCGGTGAAAAATAACGGCAATTTCATAGGTACCTATTATACAATGTTTTGAGCTGGACTTCATCTCAACACATACATATCCTGGAAGTGCTTTCAAAGGCGTCTCTTACCGACGTGATCTAATCCCTTAATTTCCTATCATCCATTCTCTCAATGTTTACAAATTATCTTTGCGCACTTCACATACACACAAGTTATATACGATACATACTACGAAGAAGAACAGCTAAAATCATAATACAAAAGAAATATCTAAAATATTAATTAAAAACCTTTACCCTATAGTAGTGCAAATTACATAACACATTATATTGATAAATTGCCCCACAAAAACAAGGCATCTGACGTTTGCAATGTTAAACTTCCAGTGTTAGGTAACACGTAGCTGTATGTACGTCTACTCGATACTGTGAAATGGACACATGCGCAAACCCGACAAAGACTCGGTTGCTTCAGTTTTTTGGATTATTTTATGTGGAACATATTCGTTATTATCGTCCGGAGCAAAAAATGCTATACGAGTACATCAATCTTAACAGGCTATATTTATGCAGGCAGACAAATTGGTATAGGATTCCATGGTCTATCATGGTAGCATACGGTGGCATGTAGAATCTTCTCTCCTAATCATAAGCTATCCGACCTTGTATTTCTTGGGTTAGCTTTAGAAAGGGTTAAAAATAACTTGGCTCCTGGCGGGGGCTACATATCTAAAATGAAACTATACAATTTTGTAAACAAATAAAAACGCAAAGGGAATTTCAAAAAGATAATCTCAAAATTTATGGCTAACATCCAGACAAGTTCGCAATCCCTAGGGACCTTAGTATGTAAATTGCAAATATTGTGCTAACCCAACGAAAAAAACAGGTAGAAAGCGTCTATATGAACAAAGAGGTAGATATATACGTATAAATTATGTTTATTTCTATCAAACGTAACAACATTCGATTTACGTTGATGTCTGTACTGGGAATAAGTCTTTATTCACGTGCCAGGGTGTAAATAAATGAGTAGGTAATCTTCGCTAAGGATCTTTTTGTACTTATATATTTGTAAGGATTATCGACGAGAAGGGCCAAATAAAGAGCACTCGTAACCGACGTGCATGTATAACTTAATGAATGTGGACGAGGCCCAATCTGTTTCCCAGGATCGTGACAAGTGACGTTCTATCGTCTATGCCTACCCCGGACGCAATAAGGCGTGAGTTTATGTATGTAGGTATGTATGTACAATCGATGAGCCTCCTTTAGTAGGCAACTAATAGAAGGGAAACTATATTTTTTTAGCATAATTAGACTATTAGAGGACTTCTACAAACCGTTTCGGCCCCAGCCGACTAAATTCACTGTGTTTGTTTTGTACCTATTAGTCGGAGTAAAAAGGGGCGACTGCATACATATACTCAAAGATTTAGTTAGTTTAATACTACCTATCCTATCAATATTATAAATGCGAAAGTTTGTGAGAATGGATGGGTGGATGTTTGTTACTCTTTCACACAAAAACTACTGAATGGAAAAATTTTGATGAAATTTGGAATATAGGTAGTTTAGGGTGTAGAATGACATTTAAGTTACTTATACAACGAGGGTGAAGCCGCATGCATTAGCTAGTATATCATAAATTGTGTTTATAATATAAATAAATGGTTCCCATTAACCCTTCGTGCAACCTTAAACTCTAGTTACATTTTATTACGGGAGTTCGCACGGGCTAGGTCTATTTGATACCCTATTTGTGGGTATCTTTGTATATACATAGTTAGGCATGCTCAGCAATTGATTGATTGACGTGCTGACGTAACCTGATGGCTGGAGGTAAAACGAAACTACAAAAGATATATAATACGTTTCTACTTCGATATCTTTTTTAAAATTTAAGTATATAAAAGTAGTCTCAGTTTGGTAAAAGAGAATGGATTCATGGTGTATGTAGACTGTCTCATAAGCAAACTAAGGGGAAGTTAGCCGATATTATGAGATTTAACTATACAACCGATGAATATGGAATTCTAGAGAAGAGCCAAGAGCTGTTCCTGCATCAGAAACAGTATGGGCTAATAAGATGAAAACAATCAGTTTTCTACTTAAAAAACATACACCATTCAGTTTATATTAACATCTTTTATTAAATGTAGAAACATTCTAAACGAACTTCATATCGCTGTAATGTTTCTACGAGTACCTACATATAAAAAAAATCCTTGATACCTGAAAATCTGGTTGGTTTGGAATACCAGCTGCAACTTACATTATTCTTACATTGTTTTTGACCTAACATAAGCACATTTTACGTGGATATACTCGTATATAAAGATATAGCTTATCGTACATACATAATGGATTCAGTATATTGTCTATCAGTGCATGAATAAACAATGAACTAGTTCGTCACACATGGCCGCAGCCGCTTTACCTATCCGACCTTGAACTGCATTTCTACTCTCATAGACTACAAAAGCTTTTTAAAAGCCTATTTCAATGTTACTCTGGATTGTCAATCAAGGAAATAGGACAGAATTTTTATTATTTTACTAGTTTTGCTCTTCTTTACCTGTTGGTAACCAATTAGTGTCCTTATATGATGTTCAGCATGGCGTAATTGCGAATATAAGACTATTAATAGTCAACACTACTTATTCTTGGAGTAAAACAGATAATAAAGATCATTTCATTTAATTACATTTCATTACAGTATCGTTATTTGACTCTATTGGATGCTTAACATCAGGCAACATAGATTCATTCAGGTAGGCCAATTAAAAAAAAAAAAAATAAGACCTAGGTCGTTAGAAGAAGGGAACACGTGCGCTGGTAGCGAGTACTATAATAGCCTATAACTGTTCGATAGATGTAGGAACTGCTTCAAAAGTTGGATACGAATGAGGTGGTATTGTTATAACCAGGTCACAGAAAATAAATAGTCGACAAAATATAGAACTTATTTCTTTTTTTCTTTCTCTCTATGGAAAAAGTGTGGCAAAGGAGGATGGGGTAGGAATAATCTTTACAGGAGGAAATTAAGCTTCCGGAGCTCTTCGATTTCTGAAATCGATATAAAAAATATGGACCTCGTCATAATAAAGAAAAGGTACAAAAAAAACATTTTTATCTTTGATTTTCTGTTAACTTATCTAGTCGGCTATTTCATTAAACATCATTACACACTTTCAAAATATCCTATAAATGCGAAAGTTTGTGAGGATGAATGGATGGATGTTTGTTACTCAATCACGCAAAAACTACAGAGTGGATTTTGATGCAATTTGGAATGTAGGTAGTTTAGGGTGTAGAATAACATTTAAACTACATAAACTGCGGGTTGAAGCTGCGGGCATCAGGTAATACCTAATTCATAAAACGTTTACTGCAACTATCACATCAACTTATGAATGTCCAATTCACTCTGTGGTGTAGCGTTTGGTTTCGATACCCACCCAATGCAAACTTTTGTTTGCATGAACAGGATCTTTACAATGTACTAAGTCTGTCTTTTTTCATACATTCCCTAAGTTCCATTATATAGTAGCTACTATAAATCTGATTAAAAATCATGTTTAAGCAAACAAAGATAAAGTTTAAATGAGAAACGAACTCAAGATCTTTAGTTAACAAAACTGTATAAAACATTTTCTTTTTTATTCATTACAGGAAAACCTACACAGCTAACAAATTAATTAACAAAAAGTTACACTTTTTATTTAAATTCGTCAACTATATAGGTCTTCACACTTCAAAAGAAAAATAAAAAGTAATTAAAACAAGCTTACGTAATAGAAACAAACAATAGTTGTAGGAAAACGTGAGAACTGAGGGTTGAATTCTAAATATAAATAATATTACTGAATCATATCGCTGGCAACGTGATCCGTTTTAAAGATATGATGTTACATAATATAGGTAGGTATAGGAATCTATCTTGGGTGTGAACTAAGCTTTAATACTTCCTTTAATAGGCGGTCATGTTAAAGTTGTCAGCTAGGCTAAGGCATAAAAGTAGTAGTATTACTCGTATTTCTTTGTTAGTTGTTGCCTGTCGTGCCTCTAGACACAATTTAAAAAAAAAGTATCATTGATATCCGGGATAGGGAAAGGAATTATAGTTTTTTTTTGTGAAAACACATGGTTACGTGTAGTATAATCAAAGCCGAGATCGTTGCGCCGTGGACTAGAAAAACTATTGCTCAGAGGTCAATCAATCTCATGTACGTACTTCGCTATTCATTCCTACCAACGATCGGAGAGGGGGTCGCCCCATGGAGAAGCGGAGGAAGAAAGCTGAAACTGACAAGCTCTTGATCAAGTATAAAAAATATCGCGGTAGTGACACTCGTATTTACCAATTTGATTGATTTATTGTTGAGAATGAAATAGGTAGAGAAAGTAAGGAGATATGAATTCATAATATTTATTTATTTGTACGGATTTGGTATAGGTAATTGTCTAATTATAAAAACAACTTTTACGGCTTGCCGTACGACACGAAGCGGCTAAATTGAAAGAGCCCTTAGCCTAATTAATACCAAAATGTTTGTATTGTGAGGTACCAATACAATTCAAAAGAAATTGCTTTATCAAATTACTCTAGAAATGTCAGAATTCTGAAATAGAAACATTAAAAAATAAAACAACATACCTCATAACCTTTATTTATTGAGTCGGTTACAAATACCATAACATCATTCATACATTGGACCGAAAGATGTGTAAGGTTGGGTAGAGAGACCTTTGCCCAACACTGGGATGATCTTAGGCTCACACTAAGGCCAGGCGCGCACTACGAGTTTTTCGCCGCGCGGCAGAAAAGCGCAGCGGTATAATGTCCCACTGTAATACTGGTGGGCTGCGGTGGCTCTGCCGCCAAGTGCGCGCAGTACAATGTAAAACTGTTTGCTACAGTATTACAGTGCGACATTATACCGCTGCGCTTTTCTGCCGCGCGGCGAAAAACTCGTAGTGCGCGCCTGGCCTAACACTAATTAACTAACACACATTGATCCCAAACATACTGAGTTAGGCCAGGCGCGCACTACGAGTTTTTCGCCGCGCGGCAGAAAAGCGCAGCGGTATAATGTCGCACAGTAATACTGGTGGGCTGCGGTGGCTCTGCCGTCAAGTGCGCGCAATACAATGTAAAACTGTTTGGTACAGTATTACAGTGCGACATTATACCGCTGCGTTTTTCTGCCGCGCGGCGAAAAACTCGTAGTGCGCGCCTGGCCTTACTATACAGTGTTCGTGAGCAGTATCTGTAGTTAGACTTCTGAAACTATCTCTGTTTTGTTAACATTCTATACATGTTACATGTATACCAGACTGAGCGAATTCAAGGTTAATGCAGTAGTAGAGATGCGACAAAAATCGAAAGGTCGCTAATCTCTTACATTTCGTTATCAAGTTGCGACCTTCGTCATTTGGGGGTTAGTCTGTATAAATCTAATTAGTTAGTAGGTGCCGTAACGGAGTTAGCATTGGGTGTGGGAAAACGTTGTCTTTTTGCAGAAAAACTAGGAAAACTAGTCACAAAAATATATAGTAATCCAATAGGCTAGCGTGCTTTTAGTTAGTTCTATTATATGTCTATTAGTTGTCTCTACAATGGGACATTAAAATAATAAATAAATATTCCTCACACATTGACACAACGCTATCTAGTCCCAAACTAAGCAAAGCTTGTACTATTGGTACTAGACAACGAATAAACATAATTAAATACTTTTTTTTGTAAATACATACATATTATACATAGAAAACATCCAGACCAATGCAAACAATCTACCTATCGTTAACAAAGTGTAAAAAAATGTTAGATACCTACGCTACGTCTAAATAAAATTGTTAGATATCTACGTCTTAAAAAAAATCATTTTCATTCTTTCTCTTTATTTAGAATCAGTTAAAATCCCATTTCATTGTTTAGCGATTGTTGGTGGTTCAAAGCGGCTATCAATAAAAATAACGGCTTAATCCTTTCAAGTAACAATAAGGTTGCTTTTATAGCTATCGTATCTGCTTACGAAACATGCTATTTGCACGTAAAGGAAATATCTATGTTACGGTTTGATTGTTGTTATCTAGAATAAGTGGTGTGGAGTAAGAAATTTATCATCTTACGTATTACCAAAAAAAGAAGATTAAAAGAAAGTTCGTAGTTGTTATTTCTTCGCAAATAAAGAAGGAACATGTTTATGGTAAGTTATGAGTTACCGATGCATCTAGCCAGCATGGTATTAGTAGATCATGTTTCTAGTTGATATCTCTAATATTGTTGTTGTTAGATAGGTAGGTCCTTTCCCAGTAATCATTAATACACAAATAATTGATTTTCGTAAGTTCTGCCTAGGTTAGGACTAGATGGCGTTATGTAATTTGTATATTAGGATATAACGATACTTTGTATACTTTCTGAATTTTATATTTAGTATAGTCCAAATATCACCCAATCTAGAAAAGAACCGTCCCACCAGTGGAACATAAAACAGTGCCAAAGAATGTAGTCTATGTCCTTGACTGTATCGTAACTTAGCATATCTCTCACAAAAAAAAATCAATGCTTTGCGAAGTGGTCGACTTATTTATTGATTACAAGTAGTTATTAGCTTGGAACACCAATAACCCTTTGTTAAGGTTACGTACGAAAGGTCGGACTTAGGTTAATATGGTAGTTTTTTTATAAACACACTATATAATATATACACATATATACTAGCGGCCCGTCCCGACTTCGCACGGGTAGACATAAAAATAGGTACAGATATTTAACTTATAAGCATGCTAATTAAAACGACCATGAATCAATAAATTAGAAAAAAAATTGTATGTTTGTCTAAAAGCCTCCCTGTACACTACGTTGGCTATAGTATTTGTAAGTGGCAACAAAACGTATTGATTTTCAGGAGATCCTACTCGAAAAAGTGCCACATACAATTGCTCGTGGGAAAAGCACTCTTTCCTTAAGTCGATACCAACTATGGAAAACGTTTGTCACTGGGATTTATTTATTGTTAGTGCACAGGATATTTTTAAAGGGAACTGTAACAGCACTCTTCGCCATCAAAGTGATGGTCTAGCCAAATGCTGCTTTCAAATTTTAATTCGATCTATTTTACGCTGTTAGTTATAGGACAATGGCGCAGTAGCTCTTCTCCTAATAATTGAGTGAACTTTTACATGTCGTTCAAAGCTGTATGAAGTAACACTGAGTGTTCAGCCTGTGGTTCAGCCTTCTAAAGAATGACCTCGAAGTTTCTGTTCTTTCACTAAGTCGTCTTTTACGATGAACGAAATGCTTGTGGGGACAAGCGAAAAAGTGAAAACAACTTGGAGAACGTCTCCAAGGAGTAGCGTGCAAATATTACTGTGCTCATTGCTTTTTGAGCACAGTAACTGAGTACAAAAAAATTGCGGAAAATTTTGAACGCGTCATATGACATTTATCATAATAATATATCAGTCTATGTACTTACATACTATTGTGAAGATGGGAACTAATAACTAATAGAGCTAGTATCAAGCTGGCCAGACAGTTTTACACAACAAACTGTAATTCTGCCGACAAACTGTTATACAGTTTGGCAGATAAAATAATGTATCAAATGTGTAACTTTCTACTCGTATAAAAAAAAAATACAAATTTTCGTTGTTGTTTTTGTAGAGTATAACCGTAAGATTGTTCTTTATTTGTGGTAAAGAAATAAACTTGGAACAAACCTTACCTCTACTTGTCTTTTTATCTTATCCTTTAATAATAAAATGTGATCAATCTAGATTAAGTATAAAATAGTTTTAAAATCAATTACTATGCCACTAATTTTCCAAACAAAAAAGCATATCAAATTGGTTACGGAATGATAGAGTTCTAACGAATGAAGGAACAAATATTAAAATAAAATAATATGTAGGTACAACGAATTGAAAACGCTCTTTAACATTTATGGTAATTAATTGTGTTTAATAATATTTTATTGCTTTGTAATTAAACCATAAATAATTATAAATACCAAACGGTTCATTTCAATCATACACATAATACACATACATTCATTTAAATTAGAGTGACTGTTTGTAAATATCAGGTTATATATTTGTGGCATAATAAATGAAAACAGTTAAAATTTAAACTAATTTAGGTTTTTCTCTGCCAAATAGCTATATTATAAAAGTAATTTAGGCTACATTTTACAAAATTAATATAACTGTTCCGCGATTTATGGGAAGATACAATAACAGTAAAATCATTACAATTTGACCTATTTCAATAAACTTTCCGTTACGAAGTTGTAGCTAGTTAATTAATAAAACGTTTAAAGAAGTTTTGAAAACTTAAAATCGATTTGATAAATATTAAAGTAAGTTCGCTAATCATTATGTTAATTTATGTTACTTAGTACAATAACTATGAAATTGCCTTCCATATTCCCGTCGATTCTCTATCCTAATACTTCGCTCTTCGCCGTTAGTCCTTTACGCTGCAAACCCAACTCACCTGGTTGGCCGGGCTAAATGCGTAAAGAAAGAAAACGCAGTGACCCCTACTCCAGATTCACTCAGAAACAACGAATTTTTAAGCTCTTGTAGAATAGAAAAGTACTTAATTATTTCAATATTAATAAAATTGAAGTGTAGGTATTCTTTCTCCGTGTGGTGACGGAGTAAGAATACAATATGTCGCCACCCCAACGCATCCCATGGGTGTGGTAAAAACCGACTAAGGGACTATCCGTAAATTTTATTTTTACGAAATAAAAAGAAGAAAAACTTGTAATAAAATCCTTTACCAATCCGTCTGGCCAGTGTGGTATTAGTAGGCCAAGTATCCCTCCGTCACGGGAGGAGTTACGTTCCTGCAGTGGGACATTAATGGGCTGTTATGAAAAAAAAATTGAAGTCACCACCAAATCAAGACTCGTATGGAGAGAAAAATCCAAAACTTCTTTCTACTTACGTATCATCAATAGACTATAACGACTACGCCAAAAACGTCGTCTTTTTATACAAAGTTGCTTATATAATAAGCTACAATACAAATATTTACAGAGAGATATGAAAAATTCAACAGCTTTATATAATCAAAATGTTCTTTGTATTTATGTCAATAACATATGAAATATTCAGTGCCTAGCAAATAGAATCAGGTTATTCACTTAACAATATTAAACGTGCGGTATGCAAACGCAGTAGGATGTGACGTAACAACAACTGGAACGCTCCATTTTACTGTGCAAGCGTATGGTTTATTTACAAACTGAGTCGGGATTACTAGGTTGTGCTAAGAATAAGCAAGGAGTTTGGCAAGCTTCTCGTAGTTACCTACTATCGATATATTGATTGTAATTTATTACGTTTATATATTATTATAGGTATATATAAAGATCTATCCTTGTCTGGAGAAGAATTTAGAATGTCTGCATAATATTTTCAAATTAATCACTATCAACCAAATTGGTCTTCTATTGAAAGTCGGTTAATAAGTAAATTAAATATAATCCAGAACCTTAAACTACTAACCACCTACTACCTAAATATAAAAAACATTTTTCTTGGATCAAAAATGATCCATAAATCTGTTAAATTATTTAAATAAACAACCGGTAAATGTAATGAACCGAAAAAACCATCTATGATACCGAAATAGTTTATAAGCGATCTAGAAACTTTTTTATTCGATACTTGGCAAAGACAGGCTAAATTTTTGTAGCTAGATAGCAATCATACGTAGTTATGTAAAGAGATACCACTCCTACTATTAAGTACGTCCTTGTCGGCATAGATGTCCTGAAGAATGTACAGCCTTGACGGTAGGGAACAAGGCGCCGTCTTGGCGTCGTCGTTTGTCTTTATATTGTTCCACATTAAGACTCTCAGAGCTTTCTATGATGTCATCTCCTATCTTATTTCATTATTTCTGTTTTTGACTAAACCTATACGTAATAAAATAGTTTTACGACATACTTTATAATTGATGAGGTGTGGCATTGTGGAGTATTAGTCTGTCAGTCTATCTGTCAAGAAACCACATAAATATGAATCACACGTTTTGACACACAGTGCTTTTAGTTCAAGATTAAACTCGAATCTTCAGCTCATCAGAAACATAATTAAAATATGTAGTATAAAATGCAACAACTAGGATAAAATGAATTAGCAAGTAATACATTCCTCTCCTAGTTAAACATTCCTTTCTGTGTATAGTAAGCTCTGTAGAGCGCATTCTCTAGGAAGTTGACCCCCGTGCATGGGAAATCCCGGGAAGAAAGTGCAGACATGCGCATTTTAAACTCTTGTAACATTTCATTTTCGAATGAAATGTAGCAAGCTTTAAGTATATGAATGTTGTTGTGGGTCCTTACAGTAGCTTCTTGCGTTATTAAGCAAAAACAAAGGTACAACTCGTGACGTGGATAAAGATACAGAAGACTGCGAGAGAAAAGTCTTTATCCATTGTCCTTTCCAAGCTGTCAGTCAGAAAGTAGTTCGGAATTACAAAAGCTCAAAAATGTGTAAGGTTATTAAATTCCAATTGATTGAATTATATTTTTATTTCTTGTTTTCTTATGGATGTTTGGTGGCGTAGAAAATAGCATAATTGATTTAAATTTTCTTACAATCACAGTTAAATGTCGTAGGGAAGATGTGAAAGCATAACTTTAAAAATGTTACTAGTTCTGATAATTTATTACAGTATGAGGACATTGATAATATGATTGGTTTTTAAAGAAAGACAGACAACAATGAGGAAGCGAGAAAGTGAGATTATAATTTATTGATGATTTTGAAATCGTATATTATGACGTTAACAATAAGTGCTATATTTTGTTGCACTGCAATGACTTTTTATCGAAGTGCAATGTTTCCTTCACTAGTGTCACTTAGTAAGACATGATGAAACATACAATGTCAAATAGAAGTAAGTAGGGATTCAATCTTTTATAATTTCAACCTTATGCCGAACGCCATGAGATACATTTTAATGTGATGATTTTCAAAACTTATGCTAAAATTATTCAGCTATTTTCGGTAATCGGATGTACTTTTCTTACTCATTGATTTGCTGTCTTTCTTTAAAAGCCAATCACATTATCAATGTCCTCATACTGTACACACTATTTATTATTAATATCCAAATATAACATTTTTAGACACCACTGTTTATGATTCGACGACGGAAACGGTGTAACTAAATTGTTTGCATAGAAATTGATTCTGAGACGGTTTCCTTTGTGCATTTTGCATCTATTTACGAGTACGTTTAACTATTCGATATGAATATACAGAAGAAATGGCACACCCAACTCCGCTGCCTAAAACTATGTATAATAAAACTGTTATTGTAAGCATGGTATACTACTTTACTATATACTATCTAATAAGTGACATGGGCTACGTCTCTTCTAGTTTTACTACGGAAAGTGGGGTTTAAATCTAATCAGCCATTACTTGCATTAAAACAAATGCCTTACACAACTTTAAAGAAATTCTGAAGCTATACCAAAAACGGTGGTATTGGGCATGCTAGGGGTGGCTTATTCCGCCATTTAAAAACAACTAAAAATTAACAATACTAGGAAACTCACAAAACGACTGCTTTCACATCACACTACAACACAATAAAAAATGACATGCATTAC
Source organism: Schrankia costaestrigalis (assembly GCA_905475405.1). Lineage (NCBI taxonomy): Eukaryota > Metazoa > Arthropoda > Insecta > Lepidoptera > Erebidae > Schrankia > Schrankia costaestrigalis. The sequence goes on from FR997838.1 coordinate 13,031,171, forward strand.
TCATTACAGTTATCGGCATTACAAATTGTGTGAAAATAATAAATCGATAAGGTAATAATATTATTTGGATAACTACATTGAATAACAGTAAGACTGAATATGGGTTGCCACTGAAAGTGTTAAAACTTGTGTTAATAGTGTTTAAAGTGTAAATGTGTTGGAGGTGATAGATAGTGTGAAGTTATGACGTCACTCAAACATGGAGTCAATCTCAGCCGGCGCGCTTGCAGGCCGGCTGTCTTGAGGGCGGCGCTGCTTGTCGCCGCTCTCGTTGCCTGTGCAAATGGCACCCCTATTGAAGTAAGTGAATTTATGTCTTTTAAAAAAAGTGTTGTGTTTTATTTTGTTATTGAGTTACTTAATGGCGCACAGCAGGGACGGATATCGAGTTTTGCATCGTTTGCAAAGATAATATAATACCACCGTTCAAAGGCGAACTTATTCCCAACCACTTGTCTAAAATTATTAGATAGTTTTAATCTGTTCATTGTTTTTTTTTTCCTTACCTTTGCCACTTATATTATTGTATTGCCTGCGCGTGTTGTGGACAGTAGATAATGAATAAAAAATGAAATATGGCAGAAGCCACGAACGCTCCTACAGATTTAATATATCTGAATCTGCGACTTAGGTATATAGCAATTTACCTAATGTATAGAAATACATGTAGCTTTCAGAATTGATATTGTAATTTTATTCTAATGTAGTCATGAAGAGTAAAAGTTATCGCTTGTATGTAAACGACATAGCAATAAAACTACTGATGCGTATTAAACTCCTATTACTTCACATAATAAACGTAAGATTGAATTTTTATAACATAACTATTAGCTGCTGCGACTTTGCTCGCGCTTTATTATTAACTAGCTGACTGACCCGTGCCCACCTCGTTGGGCGGCGAAAAAAACGCGTCCCTTTTAAAACATATTTCATTACTGTTCCACTCCTATTAGTCATAGCGTGATACTATATAGCCTATGACACTCCCCGATAAACGGACTATTAAACACAGAAATAATTTTTAAAATCGGTTTAGTAGTTCCAGATATTATCTTGGATACATATTGCCTACTTATGCATGAAATTTTAAACTTCAATCTTTGCAAATGACAGATTTTTATTCATGCAACATAAAAATATATCGCTACACCTTAGTGACCGGAGGTGCAACGTGACAAATGCAATAAAATGCTGCTACTATTTGTGCACATATCTACTGAACACAATATTTTTTAACGATTTTAATATACTAAAGTAGGCAATATAAATATAATTATAATTGTTATACTTTGGTTTTTTTATAAGCTGTTTGTCAATTATTAGCTAATAAATTACAGCTGTACCTATTTATACAGTTGAGACAGATACAGGCGTAACCATTAGAGCTCTATAAGAAGGTAATTTGGTTTTAATTGCGTTTTTTTAAATTCGGTTTTAATTTAATTAGTAAAGACCATTTTTTTGCGACAAAATTACTTTGTATGACCTGACATTAAGCACGGGCGCACTTCTTGAAGTGCACACAGTTCTTGAACTGTGAGAAGTAATAAATAGGTACCTAAAGAAGTTTTCCTTCGTCGTCAGCGTTATGTCAATTATAGTCGTAATTAAGAAACTTTTTTATTTTGTGCAAATTAGAATCCGTGTCCTCGGCGGCAGCCGCTTATCTCAGCTTAGATTAATACAATAGAATTAGGTTCTTTTTACAATGTTATAAATGGTGGATTGGGCACCAATCCAAATATGTAAAACTACTAAACTACTATTAGCTACACTACTATAAGCTAACTGTATTTAATAAAAAAAGTAGGTAAGTACGTAAATAAAATTGTCTACTTAATATGTAATTCAGCCTGCAATGCACGTCTGTTACTTTGGTGCAATGGTCTTGAACTTGGTCTACTGCAGAGTACAGAGTCATCAAATCTATGGGCTCTGAAGTTTAACTGATAGGTATATTATTGTCTTTCACTTTACGCGTTTCACTTTTTATACTTAGGTACCTACGATTGCGGTATTCGACAACTTATGAACAAAGAAAATATTGGTAGAGGCCACGTAGAGGCACTCGTAATTTTTGTTTATTTTAAAGTTTTATTCATTTTGTTTTTTGTGACACCCGAGAGCGAGATGACATTAATGACGGTAATACCATTAGTATTTTTGGTACTTTACTAATAATAGTTACTTTACTAGATAATAAAATATTATAAATATATTATTACCTACAGGGAACATAAAGAACTAGGTATCAAAATAAAGGGCTCGCAAATTTATGACCAAATTAAAACACATTATTACCACAACTCTTATTTCGCCAGACTATATACAGCCCGGATAGCTCAGTCGGTAGAGCATTGGACTTTTAATCCAAGGGTCCAGGGTTCAAGTCCCTGTTCGGGCGGTTCTTTTTGGTATTCTGTTATAATATTGTTTTACATATTTTTAATTTTTATAATTATTATTTTTTGTTTGTGATAAAACTAAATAGTTACTAGATCAATTTTGATGAAATTTGTATGGAACCAACTAGACCCCGTTCAAGCAAAAAATATTTTAATGACTGAACCCAGAACTTACACTTACATACAAATAATTTTGTACAACGTTAAAGTTACGAAAGGACTGTAAGCGCTCACAGCTGCCTCATAAAACATAAACATATGTAGTAACATTAACAGCGAAGATAGTAGTGACATACCTAACTACTGATAATCAAACACCCAGTAATAATATTTCTACTAATAATATTTCTTCGGCCACATCTGGAACCGATGCTACGTAATCGGTTACCTACTTGCAAACATTTTTATTTTATGCTTCAAAACTAGTTACGTGCATACATCACCGGGTCAAATCTAAATGCTGATTAATGGCAAGGTTGGACGGCATCCAGCTAATTGAGGTAATCCAAAAGACGAGGTGCATAGAGACCTCAGCAATAGCTGAAGTGATAAATACAGAAGTTCGTGAGAATAGCCAGAAAACAAGCTTAGCTTCTCCGTGCGGCCAGACTTACGACCCAGATGTAGGTTTAAGGAGGCCCCCTTACAACGAGTTTAACTACGTGTGGAATCTCCGAACGGTCTTAATGAACCGAGGGCTGTCATTTCGGTCTCAATTTGAACCGACTAAAACTATACGGTCTCTCCGGCTATTTTATGCTTGGGAACTGCAGATAACTCTTGGAAGGATAACCCTAGAATTTTCCATCGGCTATTGATCATATGAGTGCCACTGCGACGCCATTGTGAAATTATATGGTGAAATTATACATACAACAGTCGGGGGTAAATTACACACAACATTAATGTGTTTTATTGCGATGAAGCTCGTATAGTCGGCTATTAGACTTTTGTTGACTTTAAGACTGTAAGCAATTTGGACGTGTAGCATAATTATTTGAATTAATGTTTAATTGCAGACGAATGACTATTGAAATGGTTACTTTTTACTAGCAACTCAACCCGACTTAGCACGGGTTTTCTAACTTCATTGTAGATAAATCGAGATTCAATAGTTGGTTTTGGAAAGTATCAAAGACTATGTTGTTGATATCAACAAATCCAACTTTAATCATCAATATCACAGCTGTATCAATGAATTCGATAATAATAATTATCTTCTCTGTTTTTGCCAATTTGGTTTATTAGTAGGTAGGTACCTAAATCGCGTACGAGTTCTTCACCCTCTCTTCCTTTCTCTTTAAGCTTTCTCTTTTTTTCTTATTTCAATTACCTACATTGTCACATCACAGGCAAATCTATTCAGTGTATTTTTTTGTTATTGATACTGTATCGTTCCCACTCCTTGCGTCTATAATGTCAGTGTGAGTTACCAAATGTACCTCTAGATGGCGTTGTTACAGTTGGGTCAAACTTACAAGGGCTAATGGCTCCGTAGAAAGCAAGTCTAATTTGGACCTACATACCGACCGGTCCAATTTTCAATTTGACACGTCCGAGCGTTTTAAAGGTATTTGGTGAATAACGCGATTAATGTTGGCTTTTAGTTGCTGAATCTTACTGGGCTTAACCATATAGACTTTTGACTTAACATAGCCCATAACATTACAAGTGTGATATCACAGGATCTAGGAGTTCAGCTCACCGGAACAAAGCGCGAAATTAGCTGTTCACTAAATTATTCATGTAATAAAGCCAAGTGAAGCTATCTTGGTGGTACCAAATAACCTGGAGAAGTGCTTTAATTTCAGAAAACAAAATAGTCTCGGCAATTTAGTTTGTTGACATATTTAGTTTAGACTGTTGCTGCAATTTTTTCGGTATACCGAAAGCCAGAAAAGTGCAAATACAGTGGATTTTCATTAAGTTTTTCAAGAGTTCTTAAACAATGTTATAGTGTGACCACAGAAGCTGTGCACCTCCTGAGGTATGCGCGCGGCGAGAGGGGGGTGGACTTATAGAGTACATGTTATATACTGGTATAGAATAAACAGTCTATGATGTAGCTACTAGCGACATCTGACGCAATATACTTAAGTTATTTGGCTGGTACGGGTCGCTACACGAGCGGCTGTAGCAGATTTCTATTAAAAGACAGTCATTTTTAAAAACTCCAAGAAAGTATTTACATTATTGTATAGTTTTAAGCGTAAATAGGAACATTATTTGTGTTTTAATAATGTAACTTTGAGAAAAATGACATCTAGCGGAATGTATCAAATAGGTACTCTAATAACATGAAATTCTTAAAGAAAAATATAATGTTCGAATTGTTATGACACTGCCGTCAATACTCGTGACAGCAGGTAGGTGTCCGTTATGGTAGCATACACAAGAGCTATATCGAGTTGGTTACTATGCCAAAAAACTCTGCATAAATAAAAATAAAAAAAAATCCAATTGTTAAGATTAATGATGAGGAATTAGAAATCGTTAACACTACAGTATTCCTAGGAATTACTTTATACAGATTATCCCCTTACCCATAAACGCCTCTTAAATTTTAGTTAATTGATTACCTTAAATTCTTACGGTTTTGTTTGGTATAAGTTTGATTTTACAAATAATAATCTCGCTAAACAGTGATTAAATTTAGGAGGCGTTTATGAGTAAGGGGTGAGTTCTTATTTATCACCTGCATATTTTTAATAATATATTATATATTTGGGTTACATTGTGATCAACTAAGTAAGAGTAATATATTACAGATATGTCTATAAAGTCGTCATATTTGTGATTTTTATTAGTTCATTAATCCATACTAATATTATAAATGCGAAAGTAACTCTGTCTGTCTGTCTGTCTGTTACTCTTTCATGCCTAAACGGCTGAACGGATTTCGATATAACTATTGTGCATGGCTAATCTTTCCATGATGAAATGTCAAACTATAATAAACAAAAATACAATAAATGGTTACCACGATTCACGCTTTATATGTCAAAAAATCTATAGACAAAAAAGTAGGTACCTCTAAATAAATCACCCGTTATAAATTAATCGATGTGATTCGATCTATGACCTCAAATCCCATCTACTCCATCTTTTTCTTTGCTTATTTAGGTTATCTTATTGATAAGCAAGAGTAACGTTATAAATAGGCACGTTTGTCAAAAATGTTTACATAAAATATACTTAATTGTTTTTTTACCTAACATTGAAGTTTACACTTGTGTATAACTTGGTTGATAAATATTTAATTAGCTGGTTTAATGTCTTTATTGATGATAAGTTTTTGTGATCAACTATTTTACACATTTTTCTATAGCCCGGATAGCTCAGTCGGTAGAGCATTGGACTTTTAATCCAAGGGTCCAGGGTTCAAGTCCCTGTTCGGGCGGTAATGTTTTTTTGAGTTTTTTTAAATTCAATTTCATTACATTTGGTTCTAAAGACATGTATCGCGCACTTTATTGCGAGATTATTTTGCAAACATGAAAGTAACTGATTTAAAGGACATTCTGATTGAAGACGTATTGTGGAAAGCATAAAATGGGACAAAATTCCGTGACCGGGGGCAGTTTACCCCCGTACATCACTAAGGAAGTTTGTATTAGGTTTTTATTGCTGCTTTCTGTAAAAGTTTTCTAATGAACTAAGTGCATGTTCTGTACTCCAGCAACAAATTAAACTTTGAATTAAATTATCATTCGGAAATGTATCTTTACAAGAGATTAAGATTTAGTTTCGGCTGATGTACGTTAATTTCAAAGGGTCGGTACTTTTTGTATGTCGGCCTTTGGGCTTGCCCGTGCTTTACAACACGAAAAAGTTTTCTCAAACATAAGTTTAGGAGTACTGACCAACTGATTAACTCGAAAAAGGCTTTTTAAGTCATAAAGAGATGATTTTAAGTACGATGTTTGCAATTCATTCTTTCTACTAACAATGGACAACCCGAAGTGTCATTTAAACGCTTTGTTAAATACATGAATGGGTAACCCGGGTTAACCCATATGAAACTTTTGAGATCCCTTAAGCCTATTGTTAACTGTGTTTCTTATTTTGTAAACAGTAATAGGTATTGTTCTCTGGTATTTTTATTTTATTATGTCACATTATGAGTTTGGGGATTCCGGTAGTAGATGCCTCCAGTAAGACCCATTTTGGTTTTTTACTACAGCTGTGATTGCTTAATTCACGTCAAACCGGAAAAATTAAAGCAGAATGTCTATTTCGTGACTATCATTTGATCTCGTGATACTTGGGACTGTACGCCTAAATTATAGCTACGAGTACTGTTAGCTCAAAGTACTGCACGGCAGTCGTTATTCTAGGACCAAAGCCGATAATTTCAGTTGCTGTATTTAATTAGCTTTATTGTGTTGTGGTAAGCATAAAATTTGATGGTATGCAGACATTTCTATGTGATGAGAGACAAAGAAAATAAAATGTACCTAAGCACCCTTTTCCAGTCTCTTTCTCGCTTCGTTCCGACGAGGTCCTAAAACTGGTTTTCAAAACGGGCCTATATACGCCTGTAATCTGAATCTTTTTAATAAAAACGTGACTATTTGTTCTACTTTTTGCATCACAAATTCACATTAAATGCTGAAATCATTTTTATAGAGACATTTATAAAGAACAATTTAGCTTGAAGGTTACGCTTCGGAGACAAAGGCATGTGTTACGTGGTGCAAGGTCAACATGAATGCGGCGAGAACCCTTGTCCACTTTGATTTTCAGTTTATCAATCACTGCACTATGCAAAAGTTTAAAACAACACAGACTTGTAGGCGTTATTTTATGTAGAGCATTTTAGAACACTTATTGTTACAGTTTGTCTAGACATGTTACCTGCTGTGGCGCCTAGTTTCTTAGAGTATGGCAACTTTAATTTTAGAACGGCTGACGGTAATTTATGTACGATACACCTTTCCTACCTTTTATGATTCTACCATCTTCTCACCATTATTTACTGTACAGTACATAATACATACAAGTTATATTTCTTCTTTCCAGGGAACCACGAAACCAAGTCCGTCCATAACAGTCGATGGGATATCCACGTACCCCGGTGTGGGGTTTGGCCCTATGGGGCCGGTTGCCCCTTTCCCTGGAGAGCCCCCAGGTACACAATTGCGGCAACACCAAGACACGACTACGAGTTTACCAAGCACGGAGAAGCCGCCAAAGAAAGAAAGGACTTTTGTCATCGCGGCCTTTGAGTTTCATCGTGTGGAGACACCATTCTTAATAGGCCTTTGGATTTTCTTTGCAAGCATTGCTAAAATTGGTAAGCTTACATTATTTTATTACATGTGAATTATATTAAAGTATAAAGTTGTTGACGTACCACGGGTGTCGTAAAAAACGACGAAGGAATATTTGATAAGTAGCCATATCACTCTCCTGTTTGCGACAGAGTAAGAATACACGGTGTTAGCCCTTTGTCGACTATTAAACCTATAAGATCAGATTGGGTCTTCCCATAGGTGTAAAAATAACGCAACTTGTTATTATTACTATTTTTTATGAGACATTTGTACATAATTTTAAGGAGATTGTTCAGATGAACAGAGTCGTTTTCTTCAACGGAAACATTAACAATAAAACATACCGATAATGTGACAATTTACATTTTTAAGAAATGACATTGTCCTTTTGTATGTAAACTTAAATTGGTTCATAAATTTCAAGTTATGGTTCGCATTTCCCATTTCATTAAAACGAAATAAAAGAAGAATAAGTAGTAGTTATATAATATCGCTCTTTCTTTTTACAATATTCATCCTGTATGGCACACGTCCTCCGTCGGTTTTACTCCATAGTCCTAACTACGATCTACTTAATATTCACAAGCTAGCTTTATTACCTTAGCCTTCTAGGGGAACCACAATTCATGCAAATATGCATGTAATAAAGATAAATCCAACTGCATATGTCATATGGTCACAAATCACCAAAAAAAAGTTTATAAAACAGAAACTAATGTCACTCAACTAATCTAATAATTTTCATGTAAGATCATTGGGTAAATCCATCGACATAACAAATGAAAACATCTGTATGAACCATTGCTTACCTGGTTTACAAATGACTATGATGCAATCTGGCCATACTTATTGTAAAGTCTCCGTTATTGACTATTAATAGAGAATAGGGAAAATAGTCATAAGCAAATTACGAGTAAGTATAGTTTAAAGGTGTAAGAATATTTATAAATTCAGGTCAGTTCAGGTTCTCTATAATCAATTTTTGTCCCTGATTAGAACTCGGCAGCGGAGTGATTGGTGATTGACTGATAATCAAACACAAAAAATAAAATAATCCATCTGACCTGATAGTACCACCTCTACAAGGCTAGTTTCCCTCGATTGACTCATCTGGAGCGAGACGTTTACGGATCAATATAATAAGATGTTTTTTATTGTTGACGACCGCTTTGCCGATTATTCGTCCTTGGTTGTAGATCATAGCTGTTACGCAGAGGTGTCGGATTCGTGCATCCGACTCTCTGAGCTAATGAGTGTGCTCAATGCAAAGCTCTGTATCCAAAGTATGTTCATCTTGTCTCTTATCATAACAGCCCTTTAATGTCCCACTGCAGGGACAGGCCTCCTCCCGTGATGGAGGGATACTTGGCCTACTAATACCACGCTGACCAGACGGATTGGTATAGGGTTTAGTTTCAAGTTTTCCTTCGTTTTATTTCGTAAAGATAATATTCACGGATAGTCCTTAGTCGGTTTTTACGACACCCATGGGATGAGATGGGGTAGTGACATATTGTATACTTACTCCGTCACCACACGGAGAATTTTCTCTTATATTCTAAGAATATCTGATTGCATGAATTTTTAACGTCCACTTAATTGCAATGCGAAAAAGTTCTACAACAAGTACAAATCAATACTGATTAAATATGTTACAGCCTTTCAAACAGCAGTTTGTATTGTGAAAATCTGTGTCCATTTCCGGGAACAGTAATTGTTCTCAATCGATTACCTACATGTAAGGAATATAAAGGAAATAGTTACATTTAATAGAAGGAAAAGTATTTACTTACTGATGTTTTTTACTACACTTTCATGATTTCTTGCACGCGAAATTAAAAACGCTGGATTGATTACCTCTACTTTTTTCTCAACTGCAACTTACAGTAATAACAGTGTAGGTACTTAATACCTATATTTGTATTATACCATAAAATGAATAAAAAAACATTTATTCGCATTTGGTCGGATTCGCTTATAGTCGTATTCTCATTACGTGCGTTGTAGGTAGTAGGTACAGTTAAAAACAAAAACGAGTAAAGTAATTAAATTAATTTATTTGATTTAGTTTTAATTTTGTTTTTTTTAGTATTAATTTAGTCATGAAATAGGTTTACTTCGTTAGATCATTTTGCTGGCTGATAACATGATTAACAAGTGCAAACCCTTTGGGGCTTTTTGCTTAGTCACAATAAAGTACTTATTTGATTTGACTTTGTGTATGAGTCAAGTTTTCTTTCTCGCAAAATGTTAAAATTAGTACAACATCTATCACTAGCCATCTAGTCCCGCACTAAACTGAGCTTAAGCTACTACATAGATTATACACTAATGCCCGATTTACACATCGACAAGTACAGTGGCGAGTTAAGTAGTATTTTAAAATTAAGTTGATTTAAATAGATCTCCATCCTATATTTTGGCAAGTTAAGTACGAATTAGCCCCCTCTCTCGCGTCTCGCCAACTTAACTTGCCAAAAAATAGGATGGAGATCTATTTTAATCAACTTAATCAGCAACTTACTACTTAACTCGCTACTGTACTTGTCGATGTGTAAATCGGGCATAATACTAACAAGCTACTAGACAGTTTATAAACAGAAATACATAGCCAATACTAAGCCAAAACAAACAACCATGTTTATGAACACAAATATTTGACTAGTGATCTATGTGTTTGATCAGTGCGTGAGTTTATGCACACAAATAATATTGGACTTGGTAATCGAACCTTTGAACTAAAGCGTAGTACGCCATCAGTACGATAACTACAGTAAATTAAAGTACAATTAAATGAAAACCATTCTTGTAATTATATTTTGTATTGGTGCCACCTTTGTAGAGGTTTATTTTAAACTAGCTGGTCATCGCTTTTCCCGTTTCTGCTTATGGGACATTTTAATAGCTATTTAAATAAGTATTTTATATATAACTGTCGTCGTGATAATATTTTCAAGGTAGGTAAACAGTTTAACTTGTACAGATCTACAATCATAGATAGAGTAAACTGGGTCAAGTGCTACCTGGCTCTTCATTCAGGAATAACTAAATACCACTTTACTGTCGCGAATATTAAATTGAAATTCTGATGAATTACTTGGCAGTTATTTATTAAAAGGTCGGTCGGTCTACAAAATAGACAGAGAATCTAATATTATTAAGCCAAAATTTACGTACACGATATCTCGGACCGGTTGAAACAAGTGCGAGCGCTTTGTTTTTAACATAAGCGAAAGCGATCGTTCTCTATTGAGAATAAAAGATACAGCTGTAAGCTTAAAAAGATCATTATTTTGTAACTTTATACATATAATTTAAAAATAAGCTTGACAGAAATTTGTTAGATTCACGTATAACCTTGTCACTGTAACAAGGTCTAATAAGTTTAATATTATTGTGGTATTCTAAAAAAATACCAGTACCCATTATTTTTTGGTTGGGCAATTCATAACCATCAAGTAAAACCTTAATTTTAAAAAGGTACAGCTACATAATAGGACTCATTCAGGATTCTACCAAGTTACAAATCAATTGAAAGCAAATGACAAAAACGATTTTAATAAAACTTAACAACACAACCTATTATTTCAAATAATATGCTTTATTTTTTAGGACTTCGTTTACCGAAAATCGAAAGCCTTGATGTCCGTCTTCGCCTTAAAGCAAATGTATTCTTGTTTCTAATTACAGCACAGCAACTATGAGGTTTGACCGAACGAGAATGCTTACCACCGGGACTGTCGTGGTTGTTCAGAGATCTTACTTCATTATTTTTACCTAAAAATAAGTACTTTAAGTTCGTAAAAGCGGTTACATAATTAAAACGAGGTAAAAACCCTGTTAATGTTTGATGTCTATGCTTATCTTTGGATGGTTCTGGGTCAACAGGACAAGAGCCAATTAATCTGTCCAAAATAGCTTGGTTTTCCGTTAAAGAATTATATTTGTCTTCAAATTCCAGCATTTCCATAAATCTTTTATTATTGTTGTTAATGCAAATAATGGTACTACTGGTGATCTTTGACAGTAATTCAGTATTATTTAATTCAATTCCAGTACCACTGAATTGACACCCCACATCTCGAACGAGTATAGTTTCACCATTTACTTGTTTACTATTGATTTTATATGTATTACGAGATATTGAAGTTTTATCTTTAGAAGATGGCTCATTTACTATTGCGTCGATATCAGTAACATCATTCCCATTAATTGGGTTGATATTAAATTCTAAATACTCATTCTGGTTTGGATATTGTGTATGTGTTTTTGATAGAGTGTGGTTGCTCTCTGTCTGAGATCTTAAAAACCAGAAAGGCAAATTGGCGCTTAGACTGCTATTTATACACTTTACAGATTTATTATTGTATTCTTTATTACATTCAGTTATGTCTGTCGATGCAGAACTACGTCTGCTACCCTTAATTTTAAAAATTCGATTAATAGTTTTAGAATCTATTCGTTTTTCTGGATTTTTTTTATTTATTATATTTAAATCCTGAACATTTAATTTTACATCAGAGCCTACGCAAGAATCAGAAATTTCACAAACTTCTTTATATAGACTTGAATATTTATCAGTGTTGCTTTTACTGTGACTCGATGAAATTTTATTTGACATAAACAAGTATGATGTATTTTTGGTACAATCTCCATACTTTTGACTTTCATGTTTCATACTATTGGCACTAAATTTAACATCCATTTTATTTTTATTTTTAATAGACCCGTAGGATTCGTTGTTTATGCAATCTTCATATTTTTTCATTTCCTTTTGCTTAGTGCTAGTTGCACTTACTTTAAAATCTGGATGTTTTCCATTTAGCTCACATGAATATGATCTATTTTTTTTACAGTTTCCATATAATGTTGGATTATTCTCTTGTTCAGTTTCAGTTTTTTCTTCTTGTTTACTACTCTCACTATATTTCACATCAATTTCATATTTGCACATCGGACATTTTATTCGTTTCTTTTTATTGAACAAAGAAGTTTTGTGTTTACTTAAAGTTTTTTTAGCACGTTTGTTGGAGTCAGGCACTTCTCCAAGCATGTGTACGTGGTTTAACATTTGCACGACATGATCTTTTTCATAAGAAATATGTTTTTTAGTACATTTTATTACATTTGATTTTGCTGGCTTATCCAGACTTATTAGATCATTATTTATATTTTTATGATGACGTCCTTCATTTCTTTTCGTGTCTGTTAATAAATTATGATAAAAATAATTAGAGTCCTTACTTATTTCTTTTCTATAACTATAGTACTTCTCTTCGGAATTACAGTTTGCATAATTATGTTTCTTAATACATTGAAACCGTAATAAAGACTCCCCGGGATCAATTTGACTCAATCTGGTATTTATAGTAATGTTGTTTTGTAATGTTTGCTCTTGATGAACTTTATGTCGCACTAAAAACTTCTGCCCGACAGGTCGAAATATATAATTGGACTTCTGTTTTACATCTTTTTTCCGTATTAATTGTAAATTAGAATTTTTCAATGGCAATAAACCTTGGGATGACAAGTTTTTTGCAATTTTATCCAAATCATAAAATATGGTAGTGCTTGAAGGCACAGTTCTTATGAAACTACTATCCTTACTTTCGATAGTAGTTTGGTCGTATGTTTCATAACTATATTCTGAATTAAGTTGATCTGATAATTTGATATCTGATTCTGTATTATTTATTTGTAAGTGAGACTGATCCTTATGTATCCGAGATAAATACTTAATCAATACTGGCCGCATTTCATCAATAATTTTACCGTATGATTTAATATGAATCAACTTCGAACCAGCCATCCTTCTTTTCTCAATATTTTTTAGTATAAGAGAATATTTCACTAAAATTTTACGGGGTATTATTTGTTATTACCCTTTGACAGAAAATTTCTGTGTTTGTACAGATGTGTAAATGTCTATTATCAATATGAAAACTCTATTTGTCATAGAGACAGTTATCTACCTCTTTGGTGATCCTCCTCCTCTAAATCAAGTGTATTCAGTGGAGACAAACTTCATGCAAAAGCCATTCTTTTGAATTACAAACATGGCATTATATGTTTTCTCAAAGCAACCAGTGTACCCAAAAACAGGTTAACCCATTCCTATAATCATAATTGATAAAGTATTTCCTTTCTTAGATTTAGCTGACGTCAAAAAAATCTTTATGTTATTTTGTATTCATGTAAAATAAAGTGGTAAAGTAATTGTGACAATTTAGGACTACTCATACTGTTTACCTATTTAGTTTGTAAAATAATAATAAAAATATGTATATAAAAAAGAACCATGCGCATTTCACTGCAGAGGTCGACTCTCACGTATTCCAGAAACTAGGATAGCTACAAAATCATAAAATAAAAAAAATTATCTAAATAAAAAATAAAATTAATATGGATACGGAAAGAGAAAGTTCAACTTTGTGGCGTTTAGAGAAATAAGTGAGGAATTATTAACAGGGATAGTGTGTCTATATTAATATTAAGTTTTATTTGTAAAGTTTTAACCAATTATCCTCACCAAAAAGAGTTTGTTAAAATGTTTATAAGGCAATTGTAGTTCTTAAATAATCATTCTCTGTCTAGTACGAGAGTTTTAGGCACAAGTCGCATATCTCTTGCAAGCTGCAGTCAGATAAATTGTGTTTAACTCAAACTTTGTTTCAGGTTTTCATATGGCACCGAAGTTATCCAAGATGTTTCCCGAGTCCTGTCTCCTTATTTTTGTAGGGGTTCTAATAGGAGCATTGCTGTTGAGTACACACAGTGTCCACGTCCAGCCATTAACACCAGATACATTCTTTTTGTATATGCTGCCACCAATTATTTTAGATGCTGGATACTTTATGCCTAACAGATTGTTTTTCGATCATTTGGGAACAATTCTGCTATTTGCTGTCGTTGGGACTGTGTTCAACACCCTGACTATTGGTAAGTTTTTTCATTTATTTATCCTTTATTCGTTGTTTTAGTATTTTTTATTGACTGTCTTTTGCTTATTAAATCTCGCAGTAGAAGCCAAGTCCTGGGTCGCGGGGACGGACATACAGTGTTGTGTTTAAAGAACTCTAAGGCTTTAGACAATCATTGATCAATGATCGATCAATCGAACTTAAGTAGAGAAAATAATTAATTATATTAGGACGTATTGTTCACTTAAGTAATTACTTATTTTTAAAATTTTGGTGTTATAAACCAAGCATTTTTTAATTACATGACATTTTAATTATAACACACGGAGTTTGACAACATGCGTTTTATTTAATCGCTACATTATGTACGTTTGCCCAATTTACGATCCCCTATTAGTTTTTGATACGATTTCAAAGATTGTTCGATTCGCTAGAACTTGGACCCTTTTTTCGTCAACATAAATAAAAATAAAGAACAATGCAAGTTAAGTAACTCGTCGAGTAAAGTTTTATTTGACTTTTGTATTTTTGTCAACAGGGGCGTCCCTATGGGCTTGCGGTCAAACAGGCATGTTTGGTTGTACCACGCCTTTGCTGGACATGCTTCTATTTGCAGCGTTAATATCCGCTGTGGATCCAGTTGCGGTGTTAGCTGTATTTGAAGAGATTCATGTTGATGAAGTTCTATATATTGTCGTTTTTGGTGAATCTCTGCTGAATGATGCTGTCACAGTTGTTTTGTATCACATGTTTGAAGCTTACACGTAAGTTGGTATATATTTTGCGCTATATTTGATACCGAAAATGTATTAACAAGCATGTTTAAGGTTATTATTATATTTGTAACATAAATTTTGTAGTACCTACGGTATATCTTCATATTAGCCAAAAGCCTTTCAATACTGGACAAAAACCTGCAAGTCTAATGATATTTGGAAACTTGGAGAAAAGTGGCCAGGTGCATTGGTATAAAGTTTTTGTTTTGAGATTCCCCTCAAAAAGGCCCAGCCGTATGGCTGCTCAAACAGGTATTGTATAAGTAATGGGACATAAATTAATAAACTGTTTGTTTATCATCACAGGGAAATGGGTCCATCACGTTTGGTCTACACGGACATCCTAGCAGGACTCGCATCATTCCTGGTAGTGGCTGTTGGAGGAACTTGTATCGGAGTCGTATGGGGCTTTGCCACAGGCCTCGTGACACGGTTCACACATGAAGTCAGGGTTATTGAGCCCATTTTTATATTTGTTATGGCGTATCTAGCATATCTCAATGCTGAGATGTTTCATATGAGTGGGATACTCGCGTAAGTGTTTTACTTATTTTTTTTATTTTAATAGTAATATTAATGTTAGGCAGTATCCAAGCTTTGGGCACGAACAGACCACATTTTATGAAAACGTGGTAGTCCTAATTATTTTATTTATATCTACTAAAAATAATATGTTTTATTACGTATATATTTTGGTACAAATAAATGACTTTTAAAGCGACCCAGAGGATACAGTTTCTTCAAATTCTGTCCCGAAGATTTTTCCACAGTTTTGAGATTAATTTAGATAATTTATCTATTTAATTATTTTCAGAATCACGTTCTGTGGAATAACTATGAAAAACTACGTGGAAGGAAACATATCGCACAAATCGCACACTACTATAAAATATACAATGAAAATGTTGTCGTCATCATCTGAGACGATTATATTTATGTTCCTCGGTGTTGCCACTGTGAACAATAATCACGATTGGAACACTTGGTTTGTTTTATTAACCATTGTTTTCTGCTCAATTTTCCGCATAATAGGTGAGTTTCACAGTTGATAAGGTTATAAAACAATCTATATTATAGTAGGTACTTATATATAAAGCCACACGTAATAATATTTATAATTCAACTCATATTTTATTCAATTATATGGACTCTTATGCATGTGGCCGGTAGTATCATTGCTGAATCCAGGCTAGTTAAATTCCCGTTCAAACAATAGTGTGCAAAATATTACTGGGTTTATGTGGATGGCTAAAGTTGGTAATGAAATTACAAGGCTCTTAGACTTAACAACTTACTTTTGTCCTGGGTAGGTAGTAGCTTGACTGTGCTCTGGTATTGCCATCTAGGTGAGCGGCGAAGGCTTCTTACCGACCAATAAAATCAAAACACTACCGAACCAGTTAATGAGAAAATCACGGTTATTGTTCGCTTTTCATACCTCCTTCCTCACCTTAAGGTTGTCAACTTTAGCTAATGCAAAAACGACATCGCGGGCGGTTATAATAATAATTTTTTTGGTTGGCTATGTAGGTATATTTAGTAGTTTCATTTATTATTGAGATTGTTACAAGCGAAACGGTAATACTAACCATAGTAATTTCATTTATAATTTAAAATGATTGGTACGAATTTGTCACAGAAATTGATACGCCTCTCGCGCTCACACTGATGTTATCACATAGTTTCGATATGCTTGTGCTGCTTAAAGTTTTTGCGTAAAAGAGGTGTATACTTGCCCAAACACGCTTTGTCTGTATATCTCTGTTTTGTGATCTTCGTTATCCTGACAATTTAGTTAAATTATTTCGCTTAATTAATGGGTATACCTTGAAGTATCCTAGATAATTAGTCTCATATTCGTCTCATCATCACTGACGTCATTAAGTTGTTATTTTTAACATAACATTCAGAAAATAAATGAACTATGAACTATCTTATGTCATATTTTCTTAGAAAGATTTTTTATTTTTATTTTAACATTGGTATAAAGACCTCTATAAAATTTTACTAAATGGATTTCCCGTTAAAATTGATAATGGGCACATAGAATGCAGAACCGATAGCTGACAGGGCAGAAAGGTTCTGGATTAAAACACGTAGAGTGGGCAGATCTCTCACCACCGACACGGCGTAATAGGGCTTGCTGGAGGACTTGAATATGATGAAAAGAAAACATTTATTCTATTTATTTTCTTGTTACAGGTGTGTACATATTTAGTGCCATAGCCAACAAATTCAGATTACATAAACTAAATAGAGTGGAAAAGTTTGTTATGTCGTATGGAGGTGAGTACTTTGTTTCTATAATAACAATATAAATACCCTCGCACACTCACACAACGCCCTCTACTTAATCCCAAAGTAAGCAGACTTGTACCTTTGGTGCTTTACACTTACACTGATAAACATAATTATATTGTTTTTTTACATACTATACATTTGTATGTATAGTATGTAAAAAAAACAATATCAATAAAAGTCTGACAGTGTTGTGACTCTCAGGCTAAATCAAAATGCCATGTTACATACACATAAATATTTGACCTACAGTAACTTCTACCGATCTATGGCTATCGTGATTTAAATTGGCCAAGATTCTCTCCCTCACAAGATAACTTACTGTAGCTGTATAAATGTGCTGTTAGGATCGCATAAAAAATGGTGTAAGCAATAGGTATACCTACCATAAAATTCTTTACATTAATAAAGAATTCTTCTTTATTTAGGTATGAATGCTTAACGTTTAAAAAGTCACTTACTGATCTTTTCCCAACTTGGTGTAATAGACAGGCAGTCCAGTCCCAATTTCCACAGAGCGCGGTAGCTTAAAATATTAGTAAAAACAAAAAAAAGTTCTAGGTCGTGTAATACCAGTGGGTAGCTAGCATTTGACAGTCTATTCGGTACCGGCGTAAAAGTGTATTGCAAAACCCAATTAGTCTGCCAAATAAAATCTGTGTTTTTTTTTAGCTTTTAGTGGATTTATGAGGATAGTGTAAATTTTGTTATTTAGGTAGGTACTACCCCAACTAGGCATTTTAAAACTCGACGCCCTCTCTTCTTTGCCATTTTATATTTTAGTGTATGTTCATGTAATTGGTTTGTTAAACCGTGTTAACATTAATAAAAAAAATGATTAATAATTTTTTGCTTTTCTACATTGAAATGTAATAAGGAAATGTATTAAGGACCATACTTATTGGGCACAGTTTTAAAGGTAAACATAAAGAGAATATTTTATGCTATTAACCCGGCGCCAATGATTAGCATTTCTTTTCTCGAAGATTATTAGCATTTATTTAAATGTTACGTGATGTTAACACTTTATTTTGTTTGTTTTTCCATTAGTTTCTGTCATTGTTTTGAGGGTAAAATAAAAAAAGAATGCAAGATATTTCTCAAATCCAACTTTATATATAGGCTTTCGTCAGAAACTATCCAAAATCCACTTTGAAAATATACCTTCAGTAACTATTCAAAATAAGTAATATCAAACTTTATGAAACGTAATAAAACAAATCTATTTTACTAAAAGAGACATCAAACTTCATTATAAACTCCACTAATCCGTCTTCAGCTTCCTTCATGGAGCTACTGCAACTTTCGTAGTAAGAGTGCTGTAATCAGGGCGATTTTCTTATTTATTTATATATTGCAAGCATGACAAGTGTAGCTAGATTTTTTATACTTTTTTGAAGGACACACCTGACATCTCCTATGAGTTTTAGATACCTTCGCGGAGGTTTCTCAAGAGCCACTGTCGAGAAAGCAGCAATTCTCTTGCGCAATTGACGAAGTAAATTTACTCAAGTTTCTTGTTTCTGTCAGTGATACTGAATAATGCAAACTCCTCCTTTCTTCAGAAATTGCTTCTTTTCATCTCAATCTAGCTTGCATCTTGTACTACTTCTACTTTGGCTGTATTATAACACAAGAAGAAAATCATTACTATAAATAAGAAATACAAAGAAAAATATGTCACCAAAATACAACGCTTTCGATAACGCTGGGTCATATTGACCCGTTTTTGCTTCATACTCGTGTATCTGCTTGCCTTCGCGGATAGGCACTGAGTTTGTGATCGGAGTGCGTGGGGAGATACTATATCTCCAGCTACTAGAACAGTGAAAACCACAAAGCACGCCTAATTTGAAATATCGCTGTTTGAAATCACCTCGGGTCATATTGACCCGGCGTCATTGGCGCCGGTTTAAGTTTACTTAATGTACCCACGTAACGTACAGCAGAGGATATCCGAGGGCTGATAGGATATAGATACTCGTATCTATCGTACTCTAAAGAATAAGACGTTTTATATTTATTTTTAAGATAAATTCCTAAAAAAGTTTTAACCCTATGCACTCTCAGAAATGTGCTTTAACTTAAATAAAACTGCTACGTCTGGCCATTTTCTATTTAAAAAATAATGAACTTTACTCCCACGCCATTTTAAAGATCAAAAACTCGCAGTTGTTGCTTATAACATGCTTATAACCAACATTTACTTTGCAAAAATTTAATTTAGGTACATTAAAGGTTAAAAAAAATTTAATAACGGTATTTTTTGCAGGGTTAGGTATACTTAGGTAAATCTGTTTCAGTAAGAGATTTTAATGTAATATTTCAATTTGATCACCAATTTTGTAATCAAAGCATTGAGGTTTAGCTTTTTTAAAGACATATTGCATTGGTATTAAGTAAGAAAGTATAGTAATGGTAATTTACGTGTTCCTGTAGACTTATAATTATGTTCTCGTTCGTTACAAAACAACAAAAAAGGTAATATTATTCGTTGTCTAGTAGGTATGAACCCGTAACAGACGTTTACTTAAGATTTGCAAAAAGAGAAGTTTTAGCACTAATTCTATTTTTGATGTTGAAGTAGAAAAAATGTAAAGGACATACTCCTTTACATTTTTTTATTTATTTATACATTTTTAACAATTACAGAGTTGTTTTTACAGATGCCACATAAACTCATTCGAGTTTTCCCGGTCACATACATACTAGCACACTAGATGGCATTGTGTGATTGTATATGAATAAGTACCAAACATTATATTATAATTATATTATGTCATAAGTATCCAAATGCCAGACCCTCGGCTTTTGAAAAGAAACGAAGAATCCAAGTATTAACCAAGTAACCAGGACAATACATTGTTATAATTTCGTTACAGGTTTAAGAGGCGCTGTAGCATTCGCACTAGTGCTACTTATAGACCCCGAAGTAGTAGAACTACAACCAATGTTTGTTACTACAACTATAGCAGTTATATACTTCACAGTATTCATACAAGGAATAACAATAAAACCTTTAGTTAAAATACTTAACGTTAAAACAGCCGAGAAGAGGAAACCAACTATGAATGAAAGAATACATGAGAGGGTAAGTCAAATGAAGGTAACTCCTAGAAAGCCAATAATAAATAAAGTTTTGTTTAATAGATTCTTGACTAAACGTTGAAATAACGGAAGTTTAAATTTAATTTTGCTTCTAAAAATGCGAATTCTTTTACACTGTGCCCCTGTTATCAAGCAGATTAAGCTTTGAAAAGAGGCGGCGTAACACGAGGGAGATCTCGAAACACCGGGAATGGGTTTTCGATGTTCGACCTCTACGAACGCTTAAGAATTTGAGTTTTCTACTGGCTCTTATAAAAGGAGACCAACGCATCGTATTCAAATGACAAAGGTCTATTGGACAAGCGTACAAGTAGCACTACAAGAAAAAGTAAACACAAAACGAGCATAACAACTCGCCAACCTAGTATTATTAGGAGTAGGCTCTGTTGGATATTAAAAGCCTAGTAAGCACATCTATATAGGTACATGCTTTCATTGGACCTACATTTCAAATTAATTTCCAGCACCTGGTGATGCAATTAACGATTTATCGATTTCTACTCGCCAACTAGTTCGGCGTGTTCTATCAATGTCGTCAGATGCAAATTTTTATTTCGATCTATTTGCAAATCTCAAAACAGTTTTTATTAAATGATTAAAGCGTGTCCCCCTATGTAACCATGCCCAGTCGATATTTGTTTGTTAATAAATCGATAATGACAAACAGCTATGCTTACATTTATTTATTTTTTTATGTAAATTAATACAATTTTATTTCAGTTTATGGACCATTTGATGGCTGGTATAGAAGATATATTAGGTAAACACGGCAACCACCATATGCGCGACAAATTCAAGCGGTTTGACAATAGATTTATACGGCCATTTTTACTGAGAAACTATCAGGTAATTGTTTACTTTATTGTTGCCTTATCCCAAGAAATCAATATTTCTTTAAGCCGATGACAATATCCAACTGTCCACTGAGCATGTGTTTCCTTCAAGGTTTAATAAGATATTCTTATAACATATTTTTTAGGGCGCAGAGCCAAAGATTTTGGAGACTTATTCAAAATTAGCAATGAAAGATGCCATAGAGTATATGCAAAGAAATGCCTCTACCATAGGCAATATATCTGGAGCTGAATCTATGTCAGCCATATTTAAAAACTACACTAACGCTAATTTTAATGGCAGGTATGTATTGACTACGTTATTTACCATCACTACCTCATTATATCTAACTAAGTCGTTTATGAGAGTAAACGAGAGCGACATTTACAACCTTTAGCAGAAATGTTTACGAAAACAAGCTGACAGTAAGAAACTTAGCGTAAAACCTTACATCAATAGTTTGGGTATTATCAAAGGTATATTATTTACCTATTAATCAAGAGTAGTATTAAACACAGTAAACCTATCTCTGCAGCAGGACATTAATAAACAGTTCTTATATTGGGTACTAACAACAAGGCACAATAATTACGATGGGTTATAACTTTTAAACTATCGCGTTGTATGATTATTTATTTGAATAGGTTAGTCATCAATAATCATACAATAAAAACGTAAACGTGAGATTAACGTGGCATGCTATTTATAAATCTTTATTTTGCTTGACATTTCAACACAAGTTACACTGGCCGTGGATTCAGTTGACGTGCCGTGGGCTCTATCAGCAATTGTAACGAGCATTATATTTACAGTCCCAGTTTTAGTCAACTAGATTCATCGACTTGGAACATAGACATGCAAGAATTAGAATACAACCCATCTAAGAAAGATCTGACGGACGCCAAGATACATCATTTACTAGCTGAAGAACTCTGCAAACCGTTTAGGCGGGTATGTATATTTTTTTGTAAGTAAATGTTCTCATTTCAAGAAAGTTGCTTCGAAAGCAAGCGACTATAATTATTAATTGTGCCAATTGCACAGAAGATTTTGGTAAAGCAGAGACTTTTTACCTTATAAATGCACTATACTATTCTTTACGCTGATCGCCGAGACTGGTAACTATACGGCTAGATTTTTTTTTAGGTATTTTAAATTAGTCGGGTTTTAGTTTCTAATTTTATTAATTAAGATTTTTAAACCAGTGACAAGATAAATGTATACTAACTTGAATCTACTCCTTCAGGACAAATAAATGTTCTGCAGACGTTCTACTACTCGTAGAAAGCTTAAAACTTTTCTATAATAAAATCACCATGAAAGGCAAAAGAAATAGTAAATACGGTATACTATGAGTAATGACGTAATAGGAATTCCCCTCCCTAGGCCATGTTCTGGGTCACCTATATGATGTAATCAAATCCGTAATACACTTAAATGACTTATCTATGAAGGCATGGGTAACTGTAACCCGGTTAATCTGAAACCCAATAAATGTGGACACGAAACAAGCGTTTCAAAAACGATTTAATCCGGATTAAAAAGATTTACATACGTATTTGATTGACATGCTAGCATTAAACGCTTTTAGTTTATTAAAAACTTATGAAATTCAAATTGACTGTTCACTTTCAAAGTAGCATCTTTTTTTTTATTACTTAAAGTTGGCAGATGAGTAACGTATTGCTCATGTACCCTAGCGAGCCAAGCCGCTTCATACACATTTTCAGTCAAGGAACATCCACTGCCTCATCTAAACCTTTCCGATTGGTTCCGCGCCTCTCTTATCCGATCGTCCACCCACTATAGCTGTCGGCACTCCAAACTATCCTTTTTTACTCCTTTTTTGAAACTAATAGTTTTATATCTTTATTGGACATAAAAGGGCTTATTCACTTTGAAACTAATAGTTAATGTATTTTTATAATCCAGCACCGTCGTCTCAGCTACAGCCGTCACGCGGTTAATGACCGCGATCTTGGCACCCAAGTCAACTACAAGACCCACATGAACATAAGGCGACGGGTCGGCGATAGGAAGCATCATCACAAACGTAGCAAACGTGGAAAGCAGGTATGTAACTTGAAGACATTACAGCTACACTTGGTCCGTAGGTACTATTGAAATGACTATCCGGTTAAAACCTTAGAGTTAATTAATTTAGGTAGAGTATTCTGTACGGTGGCGTTCGATGCTTAGGACTCTCTCCATTATCATTTTTTACCTAAGTTTTGCCAAAAACGTGCTAACAATTGAGTGTTGCTTCAGCACGTTTTGTCAAGAAAAAGTAAACTATTTTATAAAATTTGTGTATATTTATATGTAGTACGAAGTTTCCCAGTGTAACAGAAATAAGGGGATCACAAGGAAAACTATAGTGTGCGATAACACTAAGATTTGCCCGTTGACAGTGCCAGGCAGGGCGTTATGGCATTATGGCGTTCGATTGTTTTTTTTATTTTATTTAGATTATACCTAATGTTAAGAATGAAGTTTATTTTAATAACAGGGGTGTCTCATTTTTATTACAGGATGGCAAAAACCATGTGACTTTCCCAGAATTCCAGCAAAACGGTTCGGCTAAACAGTTCACGCACGGTAAAATAAAGTATTATAGATTAGGTACTTACTTATTTTTTAATTAATATCACGAGTGTCGATCGCATGCACGTGTGAGTTCAAGTATTTATTTGTTTTTATTTTATAAACAAACGTATAAACAGTCGTTTTTATTAGTAGAGAGACAGTATTTGAATTTGATAAATACTTTTACCGTCCTTATCATATTATTATTATTCAACAGTATAGTGGAGAGTTATCCACTACAATACTGGCCGGGGATACTTGGCTTACAGCAAATCAATTAAATTGTAACTGTTATGGAGTTTTTTTAGTTTGTCTAGTAAAATATATCAGATGTGAAAAGGTTCTTACAGGATGGAGGATAAAAAGCTTGAAAGTCCTACCGGTCTGCTCTGCGGTAACTTTAAATTGTTTACATATTATTTAACATATTCCAAATTAAACTTAGGTACATAATGCATATGCTACGGGTACGGGCTACTGGGTAGGTCATGTTTATATCAGATTATCACCATAGTTTAGTATAGTAAAATGCTAAGCCCTTTACTAACTAAATAACGACTGTATGTATTCGCCATTGTTTAGTTTTTTTGCTAGCACTGAAGCTTTGTTATACACTAGCAAAACCACATAAATGTGTACTTAAATAAATAGACAATTTAAAGGCATCTTAGCACACATTTTATCATTCGTATTCTATGTGATTGAGATATCGTAACATCATTTACATATAGATCTTTATTTAACACTGAATAGGACTCATTATAATTATGACTAAGAGTAACTAAATTGGAACCAATCGGCAGAAAGTAATAAGCATCTTAACAAAATATAGCTAGATTTATTATAGCAAGTAAAAATTACTCAATTGATAACCTGCTATGGTTTGATTGCAATTGCTATTTAAAATAATGTATTTACTAAATAGCAAATAAAAGATAAAAGTATGCATAAATAAATTCAACCAAAAAAAGAAAGAAATAACAGATAATGACTAAATCATAATTATCTGAAGAGAAGCTTATGGTAAGGCCTATTCAAAAGTGGTTCCACCGCTCTTTGACTTTTAAAATGCCAAGCTTTATAAATAAACGTTAAAATAATAATTTACAATTATAATAAAACGATAAATTAGTTAGACACATTGGTTGCTTGCTGTAGTTACGTCGCCTACGTTTTATTTCAATAACAACACACAATAAAAATTAAAAACTTAAATAGCTACAGTTAAAAATAGGTTACGTAATCTCATTGCACCTTGTAGTACAACAATTTTATTTATTATGTGTATGACAATAGTGTTTTATATTTCCCAGACTACATTGATGAGGTGCTCCAGGAAGGCGACGAGCGAGAGGCAGAACCTCGCCGCGAAGGCGACGACGGCGGTATTACATTTACTGCCAAATCCCCGCGTAGGTATTCTGCATGCCACACCCCAGAGTGACACACCCCGAGTTTGGATTTGAATGCATTAGAGCAATTGCTACGATGACTATTGTACAAATTGTCTACTTATGCACTACGTAGAGCAAAAATTTATGAGTAGATCTACAGTCAATACTTTAAAAAGTGCTAAATCTTTTTTCTATGGTATAGGTCTTAACACAAACAGGATACTTTTGATTAATGGTAGGCAATCGCGAGCACAGTAACACTCATCAACTTTACACCAATTCATTTTTAATATTCAAATCCAAGCAAGTCCTTTCGATGTTGTTGTCTAACTTTATTTATTTCTAATTAATTATGTTTTATTTTCTATTTCTACAATGTTATTAAACTGGAGAATGTACTCGTGTAACTAATCCGGTCTAATACAATTATTTGCTGGACCCAAGCGTTACTTAATTTCTGACATGGCTACGTACTGTGAGAATGTTATGCTGATACGTAATTATTGTGGTAGCATGTTACAAATTCTGTATGTATTTGTACTTAATAACTATTAAGTTGTACTCAATCCTTTGCTTCATTTTGAAGTTATCATTAATTTGCATATTATTCTTAGTAAATAATCTAGTATGGTTTAAAAACGGACTTATTTGGATATAGTGAAATTTTTTGCAATCTGAAATTGGCAAACTTTTTTCTTCCGTTGCTTAACAATAAACAATAACATTACAAGATCTATATCTATAATTTTATAACAATCTATTAAACATATTATTCAAAATTACATTTTGTACCCATCGCTTAAGTAATCCTTACTAAAAGTTTTGCTATATTTCCATTTGGTTTTCCATTAATTTTCCTAGTATTACCTACTATATACCACAAACACCTTCCCATTAGTCGTCTAGGTATACCTACAGATCTTCTAATCGCTACGTATTTATTTGATCTCTGCTTGTTTAATATTGTTTGTGTTTGATCGTCGTTTTCTTCCCTTCTGGCAATCTTCATGTGGCACCGCAAACTAACCGAATATCTCGACAACTGGGGATGATAAAATTATCAGCTGGATACAAAGAAGTCAGTCCAACATCCTCGCATAAAGAAAATAGTAGTTCACTTTTAAATCAACTGGCTAACCTGCCCGGATTCAATCCTTTGAAAGCGAGGATTGTTAAGCAGTATGCTAAAACACCCGAAGAGATACTCCCGACAGCTGTTGAGAAATCCTTACCGTGGAGAAGGGACAGATCCACGTATAACTTTGGTATGTGTTTACTTGAACAAATGAACTGTTTTAATTGTCACTAGATAATTTCGTGCATACTTGCGTCTGATGATCAACATTTTACTTTAGATTTTGCTTCATTCCTGTGCTTAGATTACCATAAATCATGATTACAGTATTATAATCTCATTAGGTTAGCCAAATGATTGTAAATAATGACGGACGTTCGACGCATCCACAAAAGTGTTCCAACAAAAATACATAATCTGATTTAGTGTAACTTGATTAAATAACAAGTTTTATATTTTTAATCATTTCATACGTATTTGTTTAGAAATACCCCGATTACGATGTCAGATGTTCCGCGGTTGCTTTGTTGTTTGCCTGTGTATTTTCACAACTTAATACTTCACACAAATCTGTTTTATCTTTGTCTTCGCTTTCTTGGAGTTAAGAATGTTTACAATTGACACTTTTTTCGTCTCGGGGTATATCTATACCATACATGTCACTTTTAATATGTGTGTTTGTGCTTAGTTAATTAATTATCACAAGACGCTTTATAAGATATTGGTCATCCGATTCAATGTTACTATTGCATGTTATAAACACATACTATTAATCATTCTCCATATATTTCTAACATTTCCTTTATTTAGCCTTCTTCATAGCCAATTTATTATGTGAAGCTTTTTTCTTTGTAACCATCTATTGATTACCTAATATATTATTAGAATGATTATCGATGTATGCTTTGTCAAGTAAGTAGAAAATTTATGTTAATTGTGTAAAATACGTGGTGATATAGCCTGGTAGCACTGGTATTGCGACAACCTATCAAATATTAAGATTAAAGCGATTATATAAGATTCGAAAAAACGTTTTTCACAATTACCAAAATTGGTATTTTAATTTTTATGCACGATAATATTTAATATTACGTAATACTATTGCATGATATTGCTGTTCGTCAATTTTTAAAGCACTGTTTACACTGTGAACTGCACTGTATTATAGTTATGTTAGTACCTATAGCATGCAGTTTAATCAGGCGGACAATTCTCATTTTCTTATTCTTATCGTTAACAGCGTGATGGTAATGTATAGCTCTAATTAAGGACATCATTTCTCTTATATCAGATTGTCATAAAACAATATTAAAGAAAAGTAAAATAAAGGATTGACCGTTAAAATTTCAATATTAAGGCAACCGCTTGAGTGACCTGTGCCAATAGAGTATTATATAGATATACGCCAATTGCGAGTCTTGCCTGGCATTGGAATTTCTTCACTGATTTTTTTTTTTTTTTATATAATGAGTAATTATGAGGAATGATGTACTTAATATAGATAGAAAATACAAGTGGATATGAGAATTTTGATGTGTAGATTATAGTTGATGTAGTGACAATTTGAATGCAAAGTAGGTCCATTACTCATAATTTATTTTTAATATTTTAGTTCCTAACGAAGACATCCTAGAAGAGGATGAAAGAAGATTATCTGATGACAATGGTTAGTTCTTGTCCCATATTATAATGATTACGCAAATCCGCCTTAGGAAATTGTAAAAATGTACTCCGGCCAGACAGCGTAGTATAGGGTTTCGAGGTTACTTTATCTTGCATTGATACTTGCTAATTCTCTATATCTAAGTAAAAAAATACCATTTGAATTTACCAAGTAATTGCACCCGAAGGCTTGACAATAACGTAATTGCATTAAGATTACAGATGGCCAAACTAAGTCAGATTTTTTTTCTATTGTTATTAATAGAAAAGTTTTCTGACTTATATATTTGATAAACAACGTTTACTTAAGATATTATAGTATAGTAAGTAGTATAGTAAGACGCAAAATGAGATAAGATAAAAAAAACATCACCTGCTATGTTGTTTTATAAATCTTAAACAAATAATCTAAGCATTAAACCTTTCCAAAAAGACATAGTATAAAGCCAAACAGAACATTAATACTTTAGTAGAATGATACCTAATATTTTACTTTACAGACGCCTACATGATCATCGCAGAACAAGCTCGAGTAGCGACCCCAACCGCTACCGAAACAATGCTGCCATGGAAACGAGAAGAAGCCGAGGGGACAGCCGCCCTAAAACAATCAGAGTTCCCCGCGTGGGCTTCCAACAAGGAGTATTTAGCGTACAGCTCACCCTCAGCCACATTCTTAGGTAAAATAATTTGAAAACACATTTCAAGTTTATTAAAATCTCATGATTGTTAGGTTATTATTATTGCAATTTTGCTAGGTATATCATGGAGATAGGTATAAACAGTATTGCTAAAAATTGCTATTATTATTCTAAGAATACGCACTGTTTTCCCAACACAACTTGAGGATTTAATGAAACCCTTAAAACGATTATATAAGCTTCTCAGCTAAGCATTTACTTTAACCACCTTATTGTGGAATTACGCAGCTTTAGTCCGTCAACAAACATACAATACAGCTTATATTAGCTTAAAAATAATCAATGTAGGTGCCATTTTCATTTATTTCACTTTCTTCACTAAAAACTTGTAGACAACCTTTAATATTTATATTAGAAACCATTTATAGAATAGAAAATTAAAAACAAAATTTAAAAACACTTTGCATGTTAGACAGCTTTGTTGTAGTAATAAATATATTATTAATTAAAAACCTTTAATTCTACGCCACTTTAGAAATGGCCTCTACTTCATGTGTAGGCAAAAACTTATCATCAGCATTACGTTGCTTATTTTACTTAACGTTTGACATCTTGTACAATTAGGAAACCTAGAATACCCATTTAATTAAAAAGATCTCCAAAAATACCGTAGGTTGGAAAATATAACGACATGTCGTCGGTGAATGCCAATATCTACATCCCGATAAGAAACGTTATTGCTTAAAGTAACTAAATAACTTAGCAAAGTTACGAGTGTATAATACGCTATCATAAAATACATACATGAAAATAAAACATAATTTAAATAATAGCATGTAAATTTTGTCAGTAAATAAGTATTGGCATTTCCCGTCGCTGTACTTTACCCAAATTAAAGCTGTCCACTGCACTTCTATTTTATTTACCGTAGATATAGTTTTAATTTATATTGACTTTAACTCACACTTATTTTCTCTTTTCTTCCTATCCACTCCACTGTACAAACACGCCCATTATCATTAACTTCTCAACATAAGGAGGCTTAGAAAAGCCAAAACATCCAAAATCTATCATAGGTCTGTTCCGAAGAGAGAGTTCTAGTTCAACACAGGGCGGTGGAGAAGGAGCTGTGGTTTCCGATTCAGAAGGGAACAGAGATAGTTGGAGTAAGGGAGAAGGAACATCTAGAGATTTTATACCAAGACAAGGACCAAGCCTTTTGTCTAAACGAAGCACAAGTCTTGGAGGCCCGTCTGTCCTGCTGATGGAAGATGTAGCACATTCCGATCCTCTTGGAGCGTCGAGCAGACCAGCGAGCATCATGCAGGGGCCTCATAGGGGTCAGTGTCGCAGAGGATCTATGTTAGAACTGACTGGGTAAGTATTGCAACATATCAACATTTTGACCTTTTTTATACAAAAAAGCTGTCTCAGTTTCTGTTTTCTGTTCTCTGTTTAAGTTTTGTTACGCGTAAATTTCGGAAACGAGCGTAGATTACTTTTGCCCTGAGTAAGCATTTAACGCTCACAAAATCGCATACAGACGCAATTCTTCAATGTTTGAAATTCACTGACAGAGCTTTTCAAGGATTGAAATGAGACTTCTGTACTCGTTTTAATATAACAGATAATTTGAAATACTAAAGATACTCGTAATATCTAATCGCAAGACAATATGAACAACGACGAAGTATACCTTCTATTAAGTAAAACAATCTAGTCTATAGTATAGGTGATAAACTAATTCTATACCATTTTCTACTATAAAATTAATTATACTTTCCAGATCATTATCTCGTGACGCTATAACAGAAGAAAAATGCAGCAAATCATTACCCGAAAGTGAACGGATGGGTGTGCGACGGCTACCATTAGGACAACAAAGCCTACCAAGGGAACCTTTCATACGGCAACTTACCATGGCTTCCACGCTTAACACCAGCTCATCTTCAGACGACTCATCGGATGAGAATACCTGAGTACCCCGTCGTGGTAACCACGATAGGTTGCCACTTTTAAAATACAGGACTCTACAGTAGTGTGTATTACTGGTACTAAATATTGGCGTGTGTGTGCGAGTGTGTTTGTGTGTCTATGTATTTTTGGAAAACTGCTGTGAATTTGTATACTGTGGTATATATTGTAATGAAATTGAAATGTTGTAATGCCGATTTTAATGAAAGGCTGGAATTTTAAACGAAATTATATGAATATGTACATATAATGGGATATAAACGTGCTATAAAAGTTATTTAGGCTGCAAATGGATGGGATTCAAGAGTTAGACATTATGTTTTATTTGCTTTTAATTACATTCAGAATAAAAAATAAATTATGTTTTAAAAAGCATTAACGTTGTCAATCATAATTATCACGAGACGCACACATTACCTATGCTTATTTAATAAAGTAAGACTTTCGTCACGTAAAATAAATATATTTGTCATTTGTTTATACGCTTTCATTAATATTTATGTTAACATCATGTACATTTATTTACAAAAAAATATGTAAAAATAATTAAATAAATAGAAAAAGGTTTATGTTAAAATTGGATTCTGAATCTGGGTAGTGTGATAATTATCTAGAGGCAGCGTTACTCTGAAGCCAGGATTTATATTAGTGCCTAAGCCAAAACCTTATTCAAACAATTGGTTTAAGATGTTATAATATAGAACTGCTACAACATCAGTAACGATTTGAGAATTCTAATTTAATTAACAAATTACTTGTTCGGGTATTATCTCCCCATATATACCTACTTCGTGCGAAACAGTTCCATACTATGATAGTCACATCACCTAGGCAGTCAACTGTTTGTACATTATCAACTCTTTCTATTAAGCTGACTGTATTCGTAAATAGATACCATGATATATTATGAACTAGATCCGTTATCACACTACCTAACATTTGTCTTAACACATGTAAGTATCATTACGATAGCATTCTTGCCTTCTAAACTAAATTACTAAAGATTTAAATCCTAACCAAGTTTAGTAGGGAATTAGATAATTTAAAAATGCTTTAGATACACTTAACTAAACAATTTTATATAATTGTGTGATGTGTATTTTTGTATGCCCTTTGTAAATCACTAATTGTAAATTCAATGACTTTGTATCATAATATATAAAAATATTCGAGAAAAAGCAGGTTTGATATCTATCACAAAAATAATCTCTCGCTCATTTGGATGTAGGTACTTGTTTATCGATCATGGCTACCTATGCTGCATTGTATGCAGAGAGACATGGGGACGAAACGACCACGTATTTGCAAAGGGGAAGGCGCAACTCTATACAGCGCATGCGAGTATTGACTAACCAGACTCCAGAATGTAGATTGAAGAGAATGTGACTTGCTTACATTATTATTTTTGTTAATTGACATTAATTTGTAACTTGTATTTTTTATTAACTTGCCGTATATAGGTGCTGTATTGTAACTAACAAAATAAAATGAATTATTTATTTACTTAACATTATTTATTTATCTTTAAATTCAGTTTTGGGTTAACAGAAGCGTGCTTAATGGTTTGATGGTTTCCTCCGCCATGTTAATCAGAGAAAGCCTAACTTTGCAATCATATGCAATCAATAATGTAATATATTATTACTATCCTCAAGTGTTGAATGAGCTTCTGAAGTGAAGAGTTCTTTGTGATAGGTATTTATCTGCTCTGTTACGAAAATTGATACCGAAATTATAGGTATGTCAAAAGTATCTAAATTGTAATATTTAATAGTTATTGGTGGGTTTAATGATGGCACTTGTTGCCAATGACAATACCATAATTACTTATACATAAATTATATAAAATTATATGTGATTTGTAGATGTAGGTAGGTAACATTTGTGTTCGCCTTTAAGAAAAATAAAAATACATTTTTGAAACTATTTTGTTATAAATATTAAAATTGATAATTTGAAAAAACATTCCAATAAGGTTCAACAGCATTGAGGTTAGTATCATAATACAGCGGATACTATAAATTAGCAACAAAATATTTATAATATGAATATTCCTATTTATTATACAACTAAAGGTATTTTATTTTATAACTGACTAAGTATACAGATTTTTTTTCTTTATGTCGTATTGTAACAACCGCTATTCTTCAATAAGTAGAAAGAATTTCAGATGACATAGAGGCATAGCTTTTAAATTGTGAACATTTTGTGGGTAGACATAAGAAAATTCAAATTTTCAGTACCCAGATACGAGATGAAAAACCATAGGAATTATTAATCGCATAAGTCTTGTACCAAATAATTTGTTTTCGTTTAGACTTTTTATCAAATATCAAGGACAGGTACTTAAAAGTCATATACCTATCGCATAAACTATATCCATGGCATATAAGTGCCTACGCACGTAAAAATATAAAAAAAAATTAACAAATCAAAATTATGTCATTGGCAATTCGAGGTCTATTCTGTTTATTTGTAACAATTGTAAAACTAAATTGCATTGTCTAAGTAGTTAGTGTTACATTAAATCAAAATGTTGAATTGTTATCCAAATGATAGACATTAAATAACTTAATAAAAATATTTGTTTACTGAAGACTTAGAATATAAAGCGTGAATAATTTAGTACAATAATAGCTGTAGATTAATAGGAAAATATAAAAATAACACCTTTACCTAGGTAAATAACTAATTAAGTAAACTTTGTTGAATATTTTAGTATACTTAACTAACTAAAGTTGAAGGAATGTATAGGTGAAAACTTGCGTACTGATATACGTATAGAGTCACAATTAGAAATGGTGAAAATCACATCATGGATATTACAAAACATCTGAACATCAAAGACTACCAAAAGAGTGCAATGAAACAAAAAAAAATCTAACACTGCGCTGCTCTATGCTATAATAGTCTTGCACACAAAAAGTTCAGTGTTAAGAAGTTTTGTAATATTGTATTAAGCGTTTTTTATTTACGCTTTTGTTTACATTACTTAATGAAATACGTGTCTATATATTTTGTAAATCAATTAAAGTATTTTTAGTGAGATGAACCAAACTAATTAATGGTAAAGTGAGATCAGATTTAAACATTGCATTTTTTTATACATATTATATTAAATGAACTTTAAGATTGTACCTACTTCTAATACAAATAGACTTGCTCTGTTACCAAATAGGCAAAAACCTTTGTGGATATTATTATATATCTTATTTGTAAACGGTTATAATTGACTCATGCAAGCCTAATATAGATTGTTCTATAAGGTTTTTGGGGAATGAGATATTTTCCAGAAGCACAAACTACTATTGTAAAGTTTCAATGCGTGATTTGGTACCTACCGACAGAGACCTTTTTTCACATTTAAGTAAATATTATGGAATATGTGACAAATAAATAATACAGTCAATTCGTAACAGAAAATTATAAATAAATAGCTATAATATTGAACTATATTAATAGCAGCAGCTATATTATAAATTGCAATCCAAAACCTTCAATTTGCTTGAGGTCAGCTTTTAACTTCCCTAACATAAACCTGGAGTTTTCAAATAGAAAATGATAGCTTAATGATCTCTATACTAATCGATGAATGTTTGAACAGTATCGTTCCTAATTTTATAAATATCTCCAGTTTAATAAAATATTAGCATAATACGTCACTGTATTCACCGTCACTGATTAATATTGTGGGCCTCTAGTTTGAGATCATACTAAGAGTCTGTATTAGAATAAATAATGATTTCGTGCTGCGTGCCATTTTTACCACCAATTGTTTGGTTTATAAATAAGAATAATATAAAGAGAATATTAGGAATTGGTTAATTAACTAAGGTAAAGCCGTGGCCTTTTGCTTCTTATATTAAGTACGAAATAACAGTTAAAGGTTTATTTGACCTACGTTTCCGTACCTACAGCATTCAATATTTAGTAGTTCAGTAGCTTGAAGCCAGACTTGGACGTGAAAAAGAATGTATAAACTAAAAAACCAAAATATGTATGCACAAAAGTTTCAGTAAATAATGTAGGTAGGCACCAGTATAAATTATTTATCATGTAAGTAATATGTCCTAAGAAGAGATTAAAATGTCCGTAAATCTCCGAAAGCTCGTAAATTGAAATCGAATATGAAAACACAATGTTGATGATTATCTGCATAATATTAGCAGTATGATTTATGGTTTAGTGGTATGTCTGTCTTATGGTAGGTACCTACTTCCACCGTGCTCCTAGGAAAAGAAATAATTTGAAAATTAATGTTAAATGTAATGTAACTAATGTAGCATGAAGCTTTCTAATAAAAAAAATGGTGAGTCAATTGATAAAATAATAGTGCCTAGCGTAGAAGTAACTACTTACACCGCTCATTGATTGAAAATATAGTGGTTTTCATTTTGTACTAAAAAGTATTGTTGAAATTGTATTATAGTAGTACATACAATAGATATTATAAAACTGATATAAAAATTACAAATTTGTGAGTTAATTTTTAGTTGTTTTATTTACACAACCTCCTTACTAACATCTTTTATAAATACCTCTGAATTTACGAAATAGGTAGGTATCTAATTGTAGCGTATTATTAATAGGTATAAGTAATTCAAAAAGCCGCCCACAACCAGTTGCCATTATTAAGTCTTTCATTAAATGAAGCTGTTAAGCAGCTTCGACAAGGTATTTCCATAAATGGTGACTTTTAGATGGTACAGTCACGAGCAATAATATGTATACATTTTCACATTTTGTAATACAGTTATCTAATGTTCTGCCAATCCAAAATTGAATTTTCGAAGATTACTTCAAAACTGAAGGGAACTTCTTCTAAATTACGAAATAATTTTGGTATTATAATGTCTAGATAAACGTGCAGATAGTTTAGAAAATTTGACAATGTGTACATATTATTGCTCGTGACTGTACGTAAAAAACCGTTTCTTTTTTTAAAAAAAACCCAGCCATTGATCAACGAGTACAAGTTTAAAAAGAGAAAATCGCTCTTCACTTTTTTACTTCTAACAGGTTACAGAAAAAGGAACAAGCTACACTGATCTCTTCATTTCTCTCAGGGTATTAATGGACAACGCACAACGCCTATTCTGATATTTCTGATAGACAATCCGGAAACAACAATACGTGAACTGCTATTTGTTTTATCAACATTGAAAGCTGAAATAAAGGTCTTCCTTTTTATTGTTTATCTGATTGTCTAAACAAATTCTTATTGGTTTTTTGCACCTACTTAGGTAGGGGCACTTACCCCCTTACTCATAAAAGTCTCTAAAATTTAATCACTGTTTAGCGAGATTTTTTTAGCAAAAACCAACCTTATGCCAAACAAAACCGTAAAAATTTAAGCTAATCAATTGACTAAAATTTAAGTGGCGTTTATAAGTAAGGGGGTTAGTGTCTAGGTATTCAATTGATGTTAGTAAAAAGTTAGCTTATTACAGGAGCTAAATATATAAATAGAAATATATATATATCTGTATATTTCTATTTATCTTTTTTCGTATAGGTTAGCATATTGGAAGGAGAAAACTATTTGCTCCGATGACCCCAAGTAAATGGGATATGGGCAAGCAGAGAAGAAGTTAGAAGGTTAGCATATCAATTAAAAAAGATGCTATGAACATTGACATAAATTTATAACAACCTAAAAATTACATAAAAAAAAGAAAAAAGAAGAAAGATACGTCGATTGTAGCTACAAGGATCTAATAATTATAGGTATTCAAATAATAAGAAGGGTTAGCTACTTACCTTTAGTCTCTCTCTTATTATGCGTAGTATGGGTTTAAAATTATCCAACTGAAACACAATCAGCACAAAACAAGCGTTAAGGTTATACCTACATTAAAGCTCTATAGCAAATGTAACATCTAAATAATACAAATTATAACTAACTCCTTGCACAGAAAGGTCCTCTCCTTTTTAAATTCCCGCGTTTTTAAATAAACGGTCTTGATATACCCATAGAGCCAATATAGAAATAAGAATGAATGAAAGGGGATCGATACCATAGACTACTTTATCTACTAATATTTTGTTATTGCTTGCAATTTAAAACAACAGTAATGCCCGAATACTCAAACGCTAGTTAAATATTTATCGGTTTCTTAGCTACAAAGTAGCTCTTATCCTATACACAAACCACAATTTTAAGCAACGATTTATCTTAAATTTATTTGTACTTAAACGCCGACTTAGTAATAAATTCGTATACTCAAACGTTACTTAACTTATTTAGCTGTCAAATGACCTGCCAAATTGATTAAAGTAGCTTAAAAACTTGAGAGTGGTCGCAAGGTCTCTTAAATCTCCAAAAAGTTAATAAACAAGTGATTATGATGATTCAAAGAGTGGTTCAATGTCTGGAAATCAGTAAAGTAAGCGTCAGTTGCCGCACTAGCGGTAGAGTAAAAGTATACAGGCTGTTAAAGTCATTAAAAAATCTCTGGAAAACCTCAGTTTTAAACACATTTATAAATAAAATAATCGTCAGCAATATGCAGTTAAGGCGGCTTCAACGTCAATCGGATTCGATTGAGAAAAATATTTGACGCCTAAAAATAGGTCATGATGTTTACAATCTAATATTGCTATAAAAAAATCGTCAGGCGTTATATAAATATTTTCACTCTAATTTAATGGATTTAACAACCCCTCTCGTCCCTACAGCTGACGATTATCGCTTTAATAATCAAAGAAGTGTATTCATTCACCGAATTGTACATTAAATGACAGCCAAAACTTTGCATTACAAATGTTATTGCAAGATGGCTAGGTTCCGAACATGATAGCACAATATAAAATGACTTTCCTCTATGTGCACAGTTAGAGCGTGGAGATTTTCAAGCCATGAGACTCTACTTGGTTATAGCGGTTATCTGTGTCGACCGTACCTGCTAACCCCATTATAAAATCCACGGACACCAACAGAATAAGCTTACAATAGAGCCCAAATAAGCACCAGAAATCCTATAGGGGCTTTTTGGTGTACTAAAAAGGAGATTTCCCTGTCTTCAACATAGAATGGGTTTAAAAATTAATATTATTCCACTAGTTATTGTGGGATGCGCTTTGTTACACAACATAGCGCTGCGTAGGCGAAATGGGATCTTAGAAGAGGATTCACTTTCTACCGTAGAAGAAAAACCTGTAGGTACCACAGCCTAGAAGCCTTTATACTAATCAACATTTTATAACAAGGACTACTTTAATAAATACACACTTTTTTAATTATAAGTAGTTTTATTTATATACAACATAATTATACAAGATTATTATTTTCAATTTTTCCATTTCCATTTCTATTCTGTACTTATTGATTTCCATTCTGTTTTTATTATCTTTTGACTTCTGTTTGTGTTTCTCGTAAAAGTGTCGCAGTTGTTGCCATGATCTGAAGCCACTCACAGCAACGGCATTACAGTGCTGACACACAAATTCCCAGGTCTCTCGCTTCTTATCATGTAGCCGTTTATTTCCTTATTTTCTACAATATTTTGATATCTGGAAAGTCATTGTTGATTGAATTGAATCACAAACTTGCAATTTAAAAAGAAGTATGTTGAAATGTGTTCACATTAAATTGTCTCATTTTCGTATTACGTTCACATTTCACTCACTTTTTAATTATTTCTAAATGATTTCATCTCTTTTCGAAAGTAAAAGATTCTTCTTAAAAATTTTCAAGCTGATGAAAACTCGCGCTTTGTCGTGTTGTGTCAGTGTCACTGAGTAAACGTTTCGTTCTTTGTGCAATGATCATGTCAATCATAGATAAAGATAATAACCAATTATAGGGATATTTAAAAATAAAGAATGGTGTAATTCAGTTTGTTTATTGAAATTGTAATACTTATGTCTGAAAATTTCCAAGTGAATATTCAATTACAATCGTAGTATGCAGCACACAACTGATTATTCTTTTCCATTTTCTGCGTAAAACGAAAACACAGCATAGGGTAATTAAATGTGTAATTGAAAACATACTTTATGAGGTGAATGTTACCAGTACGCAAACATTTATCGGCTGTTTAGCTAATCAAAGTTATGAATGACTTAAGTGGTGTTGTCATTGATTTATAAAAAACCCAAGATGCACATTTTGAAACAAAACTAACAGCCAAAAGTGTCACCAAATTAAACATACGCAATAAATACGTATAGTAACATCGTAAACATATTTTTTTTTCAAATTCAATCTTACACGCATGACATAAAGTTGTATTTAAAAAGTAATGCACTTAGAGCAATAAAATTTAATGATTGACGTTTGCCGGTAGAACAACGCGATACTAATTTAAAAAAAGTGCACAATGCGCCTATTTGTTGCGGACGGTTTTGGGAAGTGGAGTGTGTATCTTTGGTTTTTTGTAAATCAATGGGTGTTGTGTATACCGAAAAAAATTTAAGGATCCAAACGTTTAGGATGCCGTTTATTGTTAGACGATTTAAGTGACGTTTGAGTATTTGGGCATAAGTGACTTACTTGAAAACTTTATAAATTTAATTTTCTTTTGTTATTTTATCACGTTTTTTATATTTATTTACATGATCAGTCATTTTCTTCCAATCCTGTGAACTTATGTTTTCAAGTAAATCTTTAGTACGTTGAATGATGCGTTGTTAAGATTACGCTTACGAATGTAGACATTTAGTTTTAGTTTTATTCAATACGATGAAGCGTAATAACTTATTTGTAAGGATAAGGAATCAATTTTTTTTATGACGACTGGATAGGTAGGTGTTCAAAGTATCAAAATAATATGCTGAGAGAGTTGTTATGCTGACAGAGTGGCTGTATAAAAAGTTTGCAAATAATTCCAGGGCCTACTTTCGTTAGCCAGACTCTACTAACGGGCCAGCCATACTGTTTATGGATTATAAAATTTACTTACCTTACAACCACTTGTATCTTAAATTATTACATTTACTTTCGACGAATATAGTTTACTGTATATTAGGGGACATGTCAACTTAATTATTAAACGCAAATTACGTTGCTGTGAATTTGTGATCAATGGGAAAGATGCTAAAATAATACAATTTCTGCATAGGCTGTTCTGTTACATAATAAAAAGTGAATAAATCGTCGCCTGAATGCTTATTTGCTCAACCGACCATTTTGACGAATTTCACTTTTTAATGCAATTTTATTAAGTATCAAATTGCGGTTCGATTGGTATATAATACTTGCTGTTTGTACTTAAAATACATTATTTATAAGGAATTTAAGTTTTTGTAAACTAACACAAGAGAATTAAAACTTCATGCTTAATTGCTCAAAGTCCGTAGAGAAACACCAAACGTGCATCCGAGCATCGATTGCGTGCTTAAGTATTCAATCTCCTCACAGGTAACCAATCACGACATCGCATTTTGATGACGCAATACGCCGCCATCATTAATTTCTTTTGTGACGAAGCTGATGTTCGCACGCATTTGAGTAAAAACTAACGCGAAATATAGAAAACAAGTATTAATTTTAATAGAAAACAGTACCCCAAATGTCCGTGACGAAATATAAATCGGAAAATATAGTCACAACTATAGAAAAAAATTGGTAACTTGTATTTTTGTTAACATTTCTTTGCAGATTATCACTGCGTATCGTTAACTTATAGTACAGGGTGTTTAAATTTAATTCTTATAATTTCAGATTTAATTAAATCTTTAAATGAAATTGTGACGTATCTATAAATGAACAGATTGTTTCGAACATTTCGTAAGGTTGTAAAATATAATTAATATAATAAAAAATATTGCTTTTGTGCGGTGACTGTCAAAATATACCTGCTACTTGCATGTTTGCTAATTGTTAAATGGGTAAAGGACAATGGGAAAAAACGTCCCCACCATGCAACAGATTTGAAATAGGTGTCATTTGAGCTTAAATGGGTGTTATGTTGGTCTTAGCATTAAATGGGTGTTTTTGGGACGGACTCGTGGTCACACCAGTGTGTTTACGTATACCTACGCTTTGTGTTCGCAATGATGTTAGATGCTAGATAAGTAGATTAATACTATTTTTTACTCGCCACAGATCCATTGCTCACATTGTACATCTATTTTTATTATGTCTGTTGCTTTGCATTTTATTCCCTATTTTGGGTGAGAAATTTAGAACTAATTACGCCGTTGAGGAATGAATAGCCCATAAACCAAAGAATTCCTTATGAAAACATAAAGAATCGTCAATAAAGGGTTAATTTTCTTGAAAAAATAAATCATTTCTAAATTGTTTAAAAAGTTTCAGTATATTAATATTTTTTTATACGTATAGGTATGATCGTACCACCGTTTTATTTTCAATTTATGTCGTTTTTATTGTACATATTGAAATGAAGAAGTGGAGTCACGGTAATACCAAAGTTTCATTTTATGTTGACATTACGTATGATGAATCAAGAATCCGACGAAAGAAGCATACGACGAATAATGACTAATTAAATAAAATATATTAAAAATATATTAAAATAAAAGTATATTGAAATAAATATATTAAATTAAACGTACGTTAGAAGTACCTACAAATTTATGAAAGCTGACGACAAAGCCTTTATGGAATCTCTAGTTAAAAAGGTTTTGACAGGATCAGACAACTTATACAATACCAGGCGAAGTAAATGATCTTATATCGGTACAAAAATAAAACAATACCTATTGTATTTTGTATTTTATATATATATATATACAGGGTGTTTGGTACATCGTTTGCCAAATTGAAATAGCAGATAGAAGAGGTCATTACCCGTCTTTCCTCACTCACCTAGCCGGTTTTAACCTCAACATATTTTAGATATCGATGTAAAGCTATTTTTAAAAGAAAAACCCAATATTTACCATGAACACTTAAATTTAAAAAATAAATTCTTCCGTGAGTCCTCATAATTATGTTTTGTTGTAAAGTTTAATACTAGGAGCATCAAATAAATTCATAATAGCTCACCAAAAACGTTAACTTTTTGTTTATTGACTTATTATAACTATAGAGAC
Source organism: Schrankia costaestrigalis (assembly GCA_905475405.1). Classification (NCBI taxonomy): domain Eukaryota; kingdom Metazoa; phylum Arthropoda; class Insecta; order Lepidoptera; family Erebidae; genus Schrankia; species Schrankia costaestrigalis. The sequence continues at coordinate 13,073,121 of FR997838.1, forward strand.
AGGTAAAATTTAAATATATGATCAACTTCACAGTACAATAAAAAAATAAATAAAAGAGAGAAAGTTCTTCCATTTTCTGAATAAATGCCTTACTTTATCCTCTTTCCATTGGTATACAATACAACATGTTATAAAATAGTAAATGGTTTTTCTACAAAACATGTGTAATACATAATTCGAAGTAAAGAAAACACGTTCTCTTCTATCAGCTACTTCAATTTGGCAAACGATGTACGAAACACCCTGTATATCAAACAGTGTTTTTTTTTAATTCTGTGTTTTTTTTAATAATAAATAGCCAGTTAACTAGTTATTTTTTTTTACCACGATACCCAAACACACTGTATTTGGTTATAGGGCACTTAAGTACTATAGTGTGACCACAGGAGCTGTGCACCCCCTGAGGTATGCGCGCGGCGAGAGGGGGGTGGACATATAGAGTACATGTTATATACTGGTACAGAATAAACAGTCTATGATGTAGCTACTAGCGACATCTGACGCAATATACTTAAGTTATTTGACTGGTACGGGTCGCTACACGAGGGGCTGTAGCAGTTTTCTATTAAAAGACAGTCATTTTTAAAACTCCAAGAAAGTATTTACATTATTGTTTAGTTTTAAGCGTAAATAGGAACATTATTAGTGTTTTTATATTATAACTTTGAGAAAAATGACATCTAGCGGAATGTATCAAATACTCTAAGAACATGAAATTCTTAAAGAAAAATATAATGTTCGAATTGTTATGACACTGCTGTCAAAACTCGTGACGGCAGGTAGGTGTCCGTTATAGTAGCGTACACAAGGGATATATCGAGTTGGTTACTATGCCAAAAAACTCTGCATAAATAAAAAATAAAAAATCCAATTGTTAAGATTAATGATGAGGAATTAGAAATCGTTAACATTACAGTATTCCTAGGAATACCTTTAAACAGTAAATTACAATGGGGCACCCATATTTAAATATTGTCAGGTAGGCTTTCTTCAGCAGCATACGCAGTGAAAAAATGAGTAAAATTATGACTGCATTGCCAGTATCATCATCATCATTATAACAGCCCATTAATGCATAAAATAAATAGTAATATAAATTTAGACCATTGCCAGTATATATTTGAAAATTTGATGTACTTACGTCCATGAAATATAAATAAATATAAAAACATGAGTGACATACATAATGTAATACAAGAAATAAAAATAAACTTGCTGTTCTCCACATTGGCTCCATAAAATAAGTAATTCTTTCGCTGGTAGTGGTATTCGTTTTTATAATATGCTCCCTGTGAAAGCTAAAGAACTGTCAATTATTAAATTTAAATATTTCATTAAACATAAGTTAATATCGAAATCATATTACAGTATAAAGGATTACCTAAACGATAAAATATAATAATATATAATCAAATGTTCAATTTACATAACTTTTGTAAAATTTCGGGTTCCATCCCTCAGAAAATTGCAGATGATAGCTAGAACTGAGATAGATTTTAATTGTAGTCTTGAAGTTCTATGCAAAACTTTAAATGCAATAGGCTTACACAAATTGCTACAAGAAATGCCCTAGTATTATAAGTGCTATAATAGTGTAGTGTTATTTGAACATAATTGTTTTGAATACTATTTTGTCGGACTAAATAGGGTTGGTACGTGTAGCACAGTCATGGCGCCCTAATTTTTTGTCAGGAGTTTATAGACAGACTGTAACTACATTTAAAAAAATAGTTGTTGTATTTTAATATTATAGCATAACTAGCGGCCAGTCCCGGCTTCGCACGGGCATTATTTTCCCGCTTTTCTGTTGAAATTATTCCTGAATTTTCTTTGCTATAAACCTCACGGAGCCCAAGACCTTTCCAACGAATGCAAAACCGTGAAAATCGGTTCGTGCGTTCTGGAGTTATAGCGTCAGGAAGGAATCTCCGATAATATTGAATTTTGTATTGAAATAACGCCTGTGAAACACAGGCGTTATTTCAGGGTTACATTTCTACTGTATTAACAGAATTACTGTACCTATGTTTTGTAGTTCTTGAGATATTCAAATCACTTGTGAGCATATTATCTGTACCAGTACTATGAACTTAAATTAACATGGATTTTTGACATATTCCACTGTGAATTCGGTTAAAGCATTTACCTTCACTAATTGAGTCAAAATTTCTTGCATTATTTTTACATAAAGAATTAATCAAAAGAAAAGTTCCCTTTCTATCAGAACTATCACGTGTACGCTACCATAACGGACACCTATTTTTTCTTCGTCCCCCACCTCACCGGGGTACCTCAGGGGGTGCACAGCTCCTGTGGTCACACTATAAATATATTCGAATGCAAAATGCTCAACCTCCACCCCGGTAGTAGTCTATCTCCAATTGCATAATTATTTATGTGTTTATTTGCTCAACCTCCATAAAAAATTGTGAAAATAAACATAACTGTTTGACTTTTTAATGATTATTTGTAATATCCTCTAGACACCGAAGTCTCTTTTAAAATCACTTGCGACTACGTCCGAATGTACTAAATAAAGCATCAAAATATTATTGCTGCAAAGACCGAGACCTTTCAAGGTAAATAAAATGTAAACTAAGGATTTCCAGAGTTTTCACTAAAACAAATGTTTTTTAGTATTTTTTAACAAAGATATCGAACATATTTGTGTTTAGGTATCTTTCGTTCTATAAATAGGACTTCCGGTCGTTACGGCCAAAGGAGGTTAGTTGTAAAAATTAAACAAATAGTTTAATTTGTTCACATAAATTTAATTAAATGACACAAATTAATAAATATATGCTTAAAAACTAATGGTGATAGCTTTTAGCCATGGGAAGTAAAGGTTGTGCAAATTATCTGCCGCGTTTTCGACACTGCTCCTCTTCTTCTTCACCACCAGATTCAGGTCTCAAAGTTGTATACCTACATTTTTTTAAGAATCAAGAACTCAGAAAACTTTATTTTAAACTCTCCTAACTCCGACCTCGACGACCAGCTGTAGTCCTGCCGACGCCACTAGAACCAGCTCGAACCTCTGGCGAGTTGGTATCATCATCGCTGTCACTCGAGTCTTCATCTTCCGATGATTGAGCTGCGCCACTCCTATCATTGGTAGTTATTAAACGCCCAACAAAATCTTCATAGTCACCCGAGTCTTCAAACTCGGAGTTATTTAAATCTTTATTATCTGCGATTTCGGTAACTTGTAACGCTGAAATTAATAAATACCTACTTTTTGTATTAACGCTGACAGTTCTATAAATACGATCAATTCCATGTACCTAAATGATGAAGTTCGACCGAAGCGACTATTTATAGGTTTAAATAATTTACGACTGTAGAATTCCTTAATTATTTTGTATTCCACCCCAGAATGAAATGAATTCCATAGAATGTTTATCAACCAACATTTCTATGCAAAAAGTAAACTAAAACAAGAAAAATTATCAAAGATAAATCAAAATTTACTTACCTCGTCGACCACGTGCCTCCATTGTTGTAAACTCAAGAGCGCGCGTCACATGAATGGCTGCCGCTCGGAATGAAATTTCTTTTGAAATCCAAGGACAAACTATCGCCATTGCTTTATTTTAATTGGTTAAAAGAATTCACATGACCAAAACTTATTTAGAGGGAAAATACAAACACTCGGGAATTGATGCTATAAAAAGGTTGACCGGTCGTACTTAAAGCACAAAATTTTGAAACGTTCGGCCTTTACAGCAAGGTGTATTTAATACTATTTATAGCACTCGAGGTGTCTAGAGGATATATCATTTCATAAACACATTAACTATTTTTTTAATATAAAACTTTTATAAAATCATATTATTTGCTTAAACTAATCAATAAAACGTCTCTGGTGTAAAATGTTGCAAATGGAGGTTGGACACTTAAGTATTGGTGCGACGAAATGTTTTTAATTAATGAATGACCTATTTGTACCTATAATTAAAATGTGAAATCCATACTAATATTATAAATGCGAAAGTAACTCTGTCTGTCTGTCTGTCTGTTTGTCTGTCTGTCTGTTACTCTTTCACGCCTAAACGGCTGAACGGATTTCGATGAAATTTGGTACAGACAATCTTTAGACCCTGAGAAAGAACATAGGCTACTTTTTATTAGCAATCATATTATATTTTGCTTTCATAGAATTTTGGCGGGAAAGCTGTGTCACGTGATCTGTGACGTCATAGGTCACGTGACCTGTGACGTCATAGGTCACGTGACCCGTGACGTCATAGAATTTTGACAGATGAGTCGTGACGTCACAGAATTTTGGCGGGAAAATATTTTTTGACAGTTGAGTCGTGACGTCATTGAATTTTTGACAGATGAGTCGTGACGTCACATAATTTTTGACAGATGATTTGTGACGTCATATTATTTTGGCGGGAAAATATTTGATACCTCTGTCACTTTTGACAGCTGTCAATTTTGACAGATAGGCGTGACGTCATAGAATTTTTGACAGATGAGTCGTGACGTCACAGAATTTTGGCAGGAAAATATATTTTAACAGCTAAGTCGTGACGTCATTGAATTTTGGCGGGAAAAATAGTATTTAAACAGCTGAATACTGACGTTATCACAATTTGGCGGGAAAATAAATAGGTTTATACAGGACCCTCGGTGCGCGAGTCAGACTCGCTCTTGACCGGTTTTTTAGCTGTGGGTCTGATATATCTAGAGAGCTTAAATTCGTAATTGTCAACTTATTTCATCATAACAGCCCATTAATGTCCCACTACAGAGACGGGCCTCCTTCCTTGACGGAGGGATACTTGGCCTACTAATACCACGCTTGCAGACGGATTGGTATAGGGTTTAATTTCAAGGTTTCCTTCTTTTTATTTAGTGAAGATAATATTCACCTTATTTGTTAGGCACTAAAGTGACACACCTTTGCTTATCCTATCCTACTAATATTATAAATGCAAGTTTGTGAGGATGGATGGATGTTTGTTACCCTTTCATGCAAAAACTACTAAATGGATTTTGATGAAATTTGGAATATAGGTAGTTTATGGTGTAAAATAACAATTAAGCGGGTAATACCGCGGGCATCAGCTAGTAATTAAATAAAAAAAATTATTATGGTTTGTTTGAACACACTAACAGTAAACAAAGTAAGTATCTAGTATAATATAAATATTTCATCTGTTAAATTTTTATTTTATTAGAATTATATCTTGTAAATTTTAATAAGCCATTTATTAAATTGTTTTAATTGATCAAGGAATCATATCCACATTGTTTTACACAATTTAAAATGTCATTATAAGTTCAGTCGCAAAAGCCTTTTACTCGAAACTAAGTGTTTATGTCATCATATAAAAAGTAACAAAACAATCCGCTCGCTCGTTCGTCTCTAGCCGTCTTGTGATTTTCTCCTTGTTTTTAATTTTCATGAAAATAACGGAAAATTTAATGTAACTGTACATTTATAAGTTACAATGATCTTGAATTAGTTATATTATTCTATGGGTTTGTGCTCATCTGACTCTCTGTGATACAACCTGTTTACAATGTGTGGCAAATATATCAGTAAAAGAATGAAACATACTTGTGCTTTGTAACAAACTAGAACAGCGGTAAGTGGCGTGAAAAATGTTTTAAAATAAACTGTGTTCATGTATAGTTTCACTTGTAAAAGTGGTCATAATACCATGTTGACCTATGAATGCGAATTTAGTAGAAACATCAAGTGCCTTTCTAAAACTATCAGTTTGTTTTCAAATGATCTATATATTAAAATGAGAGGTAAATTCAAATAATATTAACATTGACGTTTTTCTATGTATAAGACTAATGTCTGATAAATAAGATTATCCGAATCTACAGTCTATTGTAATGTGTTAGTCTGTTATCTTATCTTACATGTCAGATATCTATAAGTTTCAAAGTAAGAATTTAAGCACCTATGTAGTGTTTATTTTAAATTGACATGGTCATGTCGATAATAAGAGTATTAACATTAGTTTAACCGTAAATTTGAGTGGTTAATGTGCTTATTTATAGTTTACACAATTACAATCATCAAATAATGAAGATAAAGTGTTGTGGTAGTTACTCTAGTTCTTCTTGATACAGATAAGAGATAGCTGAAACTGTCACTAAGATTCCCAAAAAGTTGTTACTGTGTTGAGTTGGATAGTAAAGTGAAGTGGTACTGTTACAGATAGTGGACACTATGGAGCACTCTGACTTAGTATCAGAGATGGCCCAGGTGGAACACCTTACCACACAGGAGAGGCTCCATCTAGCCCGGAGGTGAGTTTCAATCAAATTAGTCATAATAACATTGACAATATTATCTTTAGATGAATAATGATAAAAAAAAGTTTTTATTTTTGTTTCTCTGTTTGGTGATGGGCTACAATGAAGAATACAAATTGTTACCGCTCAAGCACATTATTCTAAAGGGATTTTAAGAGCAGATTTAGGGACTAATTTAACAATATGTCTGCTAGATAAAAACAATCCCAATATTAAGTTATTAAAAAATGTACTCTTATATGGCCATTCTTATAAGTACAATTACCTCAGATCATTTATAAAATTGTATTTATAAATTATATGGTAATCAACTTATCTTGTGGGTTTATTTTCCTTTTTTGTGAGGTTAAATTTACCTTTTTTAGTGTTCGGTATTCTTATATGGTAGGTAGTGATATAGCTACCCATGTTGTATAGGTATCTTAAATGCTATTCTACACCCTAAACTACCTATATTCCTTTGTTAAAATTCATCCAGTAGTTTTTCATGCAAGAGTTACAAACATAATTATAATCTTTATACATTTATAATCTTATACGACCTCGGTGGCGAAACGGTAGCGCAAACGGCTGCCGTGCAAGAGGTTGTGGGTTCGATCCCCACGCAGGACAATAATTTGTGAGATTCACAAATTATTGTCCTGGTCTGGGTGTTCTTTGTGTCCGTTAATTGATGTTTGTAAAAGGTCCCCGCGACACAGGGCATGATCCCTAGTGCGGGAGTTGTCTTTTTTTTTTAACTAACTTATTAGGATTGTACAGACATGAGAAAGTTTGTATAGTATTTTATAATTTGTTGTTATCTACTTTGTTACATGATATTATTAAAGAAAAACATAGTATGCTTTATTTTTTCTTCAACACATGTTAAAATATTCAAACTTAAACAATTAAAAAATTACTACATTCATTCCTATATCTAAGTTATAAGTATGCAACTTTTTGTAAACATTTCAATAATAATCTATTAATACAAATAATAACTTATTAGAATAATGCTGAATATGGTTATAATTTATAAAAAAAAATGCTGAGAGCATTAGGTTGCAAGGGAGAATTTGCAAGGCAGCTCAGTAAGGCGATTTGTCAAGCAACTAGCCGCACGGTGAAAATAGACCCTTGACCCGTGTAAATCCCCCTTTAATGTAAGATTTTGAGTTATGAATTTATTGTTACACTTCTAATAATATGAGATAAATAAACTATTATTGACTAGAATTATATACATTATCCATTACAGTGTTACATTAACCAGTGTGCCTCTGTATGTGGATTGTGATTTATGGTTTGGTTTGCTATGCATCACCTTTTATCAATGGGTGATAGTGAAACAAACAGGCATAGCAAAGAATGGTAGTTTTTAGAATAGAATTATGCCAAAGAAAGACATTTACTTGATTTGACAATGGCTATTTTAATTTTCATAAACTGATATTTTTTAAATGTTTATTCTTGAGATGCTTATGGTAACACAAAATTACCTAGATTACCAAAACCAACATGTTTAGTTTGTAACAACAAAGAAAATACATGTCTATGCGATGGAAAGATTTCTGCGTAGCTGTCATAGATTCTAAAGCACTCTAACACATGATGCTGAACAATATTAATTAGTCATTGACCATTGTTCTACATGATATGTTTTCGTGTTATGAATGTTATCTAGTACATTATTATGAAAGAAGATGTCATAGATAAGTTGATGTATAGAAGCTCGATTGATATGTTAACTCCCTTGTCTTTACAGATTATTTTGATACCTGAAATATGATTTTCTTATATAGTTTAAATTTAAAACGGATTGAAGTGTGTAACAGGTGATTTAGTTGGATAATAACACATAATAATAAATACATATTACTGTAGGGACGCGTTAAAAATACTGATGTCGCCATCCCATCTTATCCTAAAGGTGTGTCCAAACATTGAGCGGCAATCGAGCGCGGCTGCCGCGCGCGAACGTTATCATTGTTTATTCGCCGGCGATTGTATGTGCGCAGTACTGCCACGCAAACATTAGTTGGCTTTGTCCAAACTAGAGCGCGGCAGAAATGTGTCTTACGAATGCCGCGTGATGCTGCCGCGCACTCGCCGCGCTATGTCTGGACACGCCTTTAGGGTGTCGTAAATAAAACGACTAATAATCATGTTATTTCCAAATTGTATGACTGTTAAAGTTTGAAAAACTACCTTGTCTACCCTTTACCAATTCGTCAGACAGTTTGGTATTTGTAGAACATATTTCCCTATTCAACTGAAGGAAACCAGCCCTTGCAATTAGACTTAAAGTTCTGTCATGATAAATTATACGTGATTATATCAGCCTCCATAGTCTACCTCGATAGCGCATCTCGTACCTAGCAGAGGCGAAGGGTCCATATAACCCGATTCCTACCGGCTTACCTTTGCAAAAACATTGTTTATTAAACAATTATAAATTAATGACGTAACATCCATTCAGTACACAAAATTAAAAAACAAAAAAGTTTTCTCTTACCTACGTAAATCGCAATATTATGAAAATTATTTACGTACTCATAACGCCATCTACTATTGCAACATTGTCAACTAATGGCGCCGGCACAGAGTACATTAGATATATATGGCGGCGGTAAGCCGGTCTCAAAAATAGGAATCGAGTATAAGCAGACAGTACAAAAGTCGTACGCACACATGCAAAAACATTGCATTTTATCTTAGTGTGTGAGCGTCGATATAAGGAACGATTATTGAATGAATAAGCCGGGATTTTTCGAGTTACTTATGGAAATGGAATATTAATATATTCGTTCGTCGTTGTATTGACCAATCAAAACGATGTAAGAACGAACGATATTGTATTCATTCATTTTGGTCAATGTTCATTGCTTTGCTCAATCATTATTCATTTCCCACCAAAACAACATTTTGACATTCCTTATTGTTTTTGTTTCACTCAGCTATTATTTATATTTTAAAGTACTTATTGCAAATACATTAGAATTCTCTGTTTTGTGTAAAGTAGTAATTACTAAGTAAGTATAGTTTATGTTTGTGTTATGAGTGTTGTGCATTGATTGACATTATTAATATTGTCATAGTGCTTTGGGTACCCTACTACATTATTGTAAGTACTTTTACTTTATTGTTATTACTTTAGTTTGTTGTTATAATGGCAGCGTTAATAGTATTAGATTGTTGACTAATTGATTATTTGTTGTGGAAGCAAAAATTCTTTCTTGCAATTAAATAACGAAAATAAGAAATACAGACATGAATGTGGAATACAAACGAGACGTTTCGGCCGCCGCCCGGCGCAATGGATTTACGATATATTTTTATATTATTTACATCTATGTATTTATGAGAAATATGAGTGGCTTAAAGCTTGCAGTTGTAAATTAAATAGTACGTTTTGTTTTCCTTGTTTCTTATTCTCAGATTTTAAAAGTTAGTGGAGTCATTTATCTAACTCATCAAAGAAACATGTCCAAACTGAGAAACATATTCGGATTTGAATAGCTTTACATGAGTTCGGGCCAGAATATTTTTTTACGAATACGTAAAGTACATTTATAGAAAAGTAGATTTCGAAATAGATAATAGGTACTTAATATTTAATATTAATACAAAGACACTGTAACGGCCTCGTCGATGGCGCGGCGGTCGCGGTAAGCGGCTGACGTGCACGAGGTCGTGGGTTCGATTCCCAGACAGGACAATTCTTTTTGATCAACAAATTATTGTCCTGAGTCTGGATCTTGTTCTTTGTGTCCGTTAAATTGATGTTTGTGACAGTCACAAGTTTTTTTCGTTCGGCTTACCTTTTATAAAAATTCACCCTTCGCCACTGGTACCTAGTAGTATTACGAGTAATAGTAATTATCTTGCCATGTGTAAGGGCAGTATTATCCCTAGAAAATGTATGTATTATCTACAGTTGATATTCATTTGGGAGCGTTTTAAATATTAGATTTTCAACTTTTTGCATGTCTGGGAAATTTATTTTGGAATAACTGTTATTGTTATTTGTGCAAGATTTTATTGATTTTAATACCGTTTTGCTTACAATAACTACACGCTATTTATTAATCACTATTGCGTTGCTTTTTAGTACCGCATATAAAGCACGCAACACTATGTTTCGTTATATTCTATTGAGACTGCTCCGTAACGTTTTTCATTAAAGAGGCTTTAGAGATTATGGTGCTTACAGCCAGACAGAAACACTGATCGTTTAACAATAAGTCAGCTCACTATAACACTCATCTATGATAGCATTTGGTATTGATTGATTGAACACGAAAATGGAAAATTTTGCATTTACGGCGTTGCAGAAATGTGATTACGAAAATTGCCCCTTTGATCGTAAATATACTTTATTACCTACAATAAAGAAGTAAATTAATTTAACGGTGCCTTTAACTTCTAAAACTGTTAGATTTGTAGGACAGTATAACTTGTATTTGATAAAAAGCCTACACCTAATAGAAGAGACGTATGTCTCTGAGACATTTTTATACGATAAATTAAAAGCTTTTATCTTTAATACAATATATCCATCGTGAACACTCTAGCACTTAACTCGAAAAGGTTTTAAGGCATCAACACAGCATAGTTTATTAAATAAGGCAGTTTTAACTTACTTTTTTTGGTTTAAAGATCTTTATCGATTTGAAACTATAAGAATGTAGATGTATGTATGTATGTACGAGTTATCTGAAGCTTGTTTAGTCGGATTAACCACGAGAAGTCCTCTGAATAATTATTCGAACTCGTCCCTTCCTCTCATGTCCGAAATATCGCCCTGCGCTAAAGAGTTATAGAATTCCTTCATGTGCCGAATCAATTCGATTTTGGACTAATTTTCCGGCACATGTGTTACCTTCTTCCCATGATATGGTGTTCTTCAAACGAAATACAATATTATACTAACGCTCTGGTTTTGGAATATTACGCGCTATAAACGATCGGGTTTTTTAAATTAAAAAATGTATTGTTATTTCTCACGTGAGGGAAACTATTTGTCAATAATAATTCTAAAATTATCTATACTACTGGTTATTGATATAATAATTATATCAAAATGCCATTGTATCTAATTATTCATACCTAGTCAATTTAATTTATCGTTTTTGAGTGATTATGATAACAACATAGGTGCTATGATAATGTGATTACGGAAGCGATACATTGATTTATATTCAAAGTTCCTATAATATTACGTCGTTATCAAACCATAAATGTCCTTCTACAGGGATGGTCCTCCATTATCAAAAGAGGTAAGTTGGTCAAAAGAGGCTTCATTTCTTCTAAAATGCTACCAGTTACCACCAGTGATTTAAGTAACGGTTTGAATGAAATAATGTATTGATGTAAGCATAGTTTTTTGCCCCTTACGACCTTCTTATTAAGATCATCAGCTCTATTAATCGTAGTCGCAAAGACGAGTTTAGAATAGGATGTAGAAAGTATTTTTTTTTATTTACGACGCTACGGGACAAGAGTGGGTGATGATGTATGGGTAGTAAAGCACTTTTTCCCGCTACCACTTATCACTCATCTGGTATTCCAATACAGATATTATTATACCTATTTGAATAGCATAATTATATTTTCATTGCACAACACGGCCTTAATTCTTTTAACACTAAATTCTTTTAATGTAAGTTGTCGTCCGTACTCGGTTCTGTTTAACTTGTCAACAGTAAATAATCCTTAGCTTACTGGGTAGCCACTTTTACAGGATTACAAGAGTTAACTCGCGCGTGGTAATAAAGATATGAAAAACAAATATACTTACCGCGGAAGTATTTTGAAGCTGTAGTATTCAATTTAAGTGTTGTTATCTTCATTTTTATTAGCTATGAACTGACCTGACATACTGCGTCCCCAAAATTGGCTAGCAAAATGGCCTATCGTTTCGTTGTGGTAGTTTCAAGACGTGCAAATATCTTAAGAATTCGTCGGAAGTAATTTTAGAAGATTCCTTTTTGATCTAATACTTCCGTAGATTGGTTGGGACGTTATCTCAGATTCTAGGTAGTGGTAATTAATTAGCATTCATGTTCTTTCTTATCACTAGATAAAATTGTTTTTAAATTTTGATGTAGTAGTAAATGCCTATTGTTACGTCACGATATTACATTCACGTCATTTGATGTAGCCACGTCAAAGCTGCATCTTGTCCTACTTTGATAAAGGACATCGTAAGTAACAGGTGTGTTCTATAACCATTTAGTTTTAAAGTTAGGAGAGCTTGAACTACTCAATACACCTATATAGATACAAAAATTAAACCCTATACCAATACGTTTGGCCAGCGTGGTATTAGTAGGCCAAGTATCCCTCCGTCACTGGAGGAGGCCGGTCCCTGCAGTGGGATGATGCTATAGATACATACACAAATAAACAAACTCACTTCTTATTTCCATGGGGCTACCCCCATGGCAGAGAGTACCGAGTGCCATGTACTACGATTCTTACAAACCTGCTTTAGATTGTCTACGTTCATTCATATCTTTTATATATAGGTAGGCGCGTCAGTTGAGAGTGCTACGCAAAGGTCAAGCCTTTCTGAATGATGTCACTAATTATGTCACCTATAGGTATCTCGTTGTGTTCCTCCTTAATAAAATTAAACCCTACCTTGTGTTAAAATGTCGTTGAAGTTTCCTGTGCTAATTACCTATTTGTTGAGGGTTAAAATAAAACTGATATATTTTGTAACGTGTCAGAATCAAAGTAATGATGTTCAGAGTTCTTAGCCAATATGTTTTTATCAATAAACCCGTATCCGTAAGATATCTCCAGGTGTTTATCACTATAGTAGGTACATTCCTCTATCAGATAGATGAAAATGAAACGGTATTATGCTGCTCGTTTATATTGTAGCCCGTAGCGAACTTAATCGTTGACTGACATTTTTATCTCGGCCAATATACCGTATTGGTTGTATTTGTAAATGTCAACATTATGTTAGTTACCATAATAGAATTTGTATATATTACATATTAATTTGTATACAAACACCATATGGAATGTATTGTTTCGAAAAATTAGAAAATATCCTTGGCTATTAAAAAAGGTAATAAGTAGGTGGATTTCGGAATAGCATTCAAAGGTCGCGTGTTTGACGTCTTTTATGGTTTGTTTCTTAAAAATACATTATTTTGTACACATTTTTGTACTTTTATAAATATCGATTTAATGGGCGAAAACGAAAAATACGGGAATTCCACTAGTGGAAACTTGATCTACCAAAACCATGCCTGTAAGGCGGTGTATTGAATGTTTTGAGTGTACCTTATTATTGATGGTAAAGCTAGTCGAATATCTCTATTAGTCCGTATCTTTTACGAGAGAGGATGAATTGGGGGAAAGTAGACCTACTAACACGGCGGGGGCCAAACGGATTAATGTAGTTACAAATTTTATGTCTTTAGGGCTCAAAAATCTATTAGTCGCCTTTTACGACACCCACAGGGTCAAAGTGTGGTACTTAACATATTCTTATTTGTCTAGTCTGTCTCCGAACTGACTATACCTAATAGTCGACAAACAAAAGACATGTATTCGTGATATGTACCTATAACATGTTGTAATATGTGAGAAAATAGGTGTTAATCTTCGGCCGTTCAGAGAATGCGTTCCTGACACGTCGCGATTGAACTGACGCAGTAACTTTGTAATGGCGTTGCAGTTACGATAAAAATATTTTTGCTGGTTGTTTATCGTTTTAACTATTGATGAGCATTAAAACAACATTATTATATCAATAATTAATGAATGTTATAATGTTGTGTCAAACTGAGTGTCAAATAACTTGGTAAACAATATTTTTCTAAATCTACACTGCGCTATTACAAGGTTATGTCAGCGCTTTATATTTGTAGTGCTGTGCCAACAATAACAGTGAATAATAGTATCGTAATCTGTTCTTATCGATACAGTTATACTTTATAAAATAATACGTTTTGTTTTTCTTTTCAAGAATTTGAAAATAATGGACTTTAGAATAACTTTTATTAAATATAAAAATAAAAGTACATTAAATACAAAGTAGCATTTTTATATTTAGGTTGAAAATGGTAACCCCAAATGGCGTTATGGGCCGCCATTTTGTGACGCTGAAACAGTCGTCTGTTGTCGTTTCGTGCGCATAGACCACGTTCTTCAAGTGTTTGCGATCTGTTGTTATTTGACTTTGATTGTGTCTTATATTGCGTTCTTTTTACTTTTGGTGCATAATAATGCCTAAACGTGGACAAACATTGAAAACTGGAGCCCGTGAGTTAATTATCAAGCTGCAAGATTACTTTGAGCGGGAGCGGCAAAATGGCGGACCCCTGGTTCCTGTCGAAAAAGTACAAGAACGCGTCTCTCAGGCGCTTGGAGTTAGCAAACGAACGATTACAAATATTAATAAAGAAAAGTTCGGCTCTACTGGCATGGAAGATAATATTTTACGTACTCCGAAGAAGAAACGTAGAACTAAACCCGTGACAGATATTGATACCTTTGACGCCGATGCAATCAGAAATCATATATATGGTTACTATTCCAGAAATGAATATCTCAACAGGATGAAGCTTTTGGCGTCGTTAAGAGAAGCTGGACTGTTTAGCGGGGGTAAAACTGCTTTAACGAAAATCTTAAAAGATATTGGTTTTTCGTATAAAAAAACAGACAAAAGAAAAATTTTATTAGAACGATACGACATCATTTTGAAACGGATAAGTTTCTTGAGAGAAGCAAAAAAAATTGATAACTGGGATAATGTCGTGTTCATTGACGAGACATGGCTAAACGCCAATCACACGGTTTCCCGTTCTTGGACGGATGATACACAAGCGTCGACGTCGAAAGTACCAATGGGTAAGGGGGCTCGTCTGATAATATGCCACGCAGGTACTGCAAAATACGGCTTTGTGGAGAACGCTTTACTGGCATTTCAATCAAAAACCACAAATGACTACCACGAGGAAATGAATGCCAGTACATTTAAAGAGTGGTTCCAGAACGTGCTTTTGCCCAGCCTACCAGAGCCTTCTGTAATATTGATGGATAATGCCTCCTATCACTCGTTTCAAATACAGAAACCACCTACCCAAGCTAATAAAAAAGAAGAAATGGTTGCTTGGTTACAAGCAAAAGGCATTGACGCAAATATGCAGATGCTAAAAGCAGAGCTAATTAAGTTAGTGAAAGAAAATAAAGCGGCAAATGTGCGATACGAAATCGATGAAATGGCTTTGGAGTACGGTCATCGCGTTCTAAGAATTCCACCGTATCATTGCCAATATAACGCGATTGAGCTAATCTGGGCTCAAATAAAAGGTTACGCCGCCCGCCACAATACTTCCCCGCCATTCAGCACGAAAAAGATGATGACCCTGTTAAAAGAAGCCTGCGGGAAAGTCACAAGAGATGACTGGGCAAAGGTTGTCGAAAAGACTAAAAACCTGATTATGGAACATTTTGACCGAGATATCAGGATTGATTCTGTAATTGATAATAATATAATTATACATGTAGGCGAAGATGATGATGAAGACACCACCTCCTCAAGCGAATCGGAGTCTGATTAATATTCTGTACGCACATTTAGTTCAATGTACTTTATTCCATAGAAATACAGATTGTAACTTTGTAAAAAATAATAAATAAAACAATTTTATTATATTAATATTCCCTTTTATTGTTTCCACGTAAAGAACTAAAATATAAATTTTAAATGATTCCGCCAATTTAAAACGGTCTAAATCTAATCATAAAAATAACGCGGCGGTTCATTTTGGAGTAACGGTAACGAACTCGGTATAATGTTGTGTCCATCACTAGTCGTGACTAACTGATAAGTGTCAGGAACGCATTCTCTGAACGGCCGGACTATAATGTAACATATTTACTACAGACTCGAGTAAAGCCTCGTCGAATTGATTTCGCCTCGCTTCTGTTTGGCGCTCTTGTGTCGTGTAGCGCTTAATTAAAACCAGACAGGCTTGTTTCGTAGTTTTCATTTTATTCATGTCATTTTAAAACAGGGAAATGTTTGCTGAAATTTTGTAACGTATTATTACGTTGTTTTCTTCGTTGTAATTTTGTTCCGTCTTCATCCTAGATACTAAATAAAAACAAAAAAGTAAATTTCCTGAACCATAAACTGTAAGAAGATAACGAACCAATTAATGATAATGACATTATACCATTCTGTTCAAAAACACCCGGTAGCGTTTTCACAGTATCTGTCATAAATCCATAATACCTAACAGCCCATTAATATCCCACTGCAGGAATGAGCCTCCTCCTGTTGTGAAGGGAAACTTTTCAACGAATACCACGCTGGACATTGGTCGGATGACTCTGTATTCTGACTATATGTATTGTATTACTCTACTAATTTCATTTCTCCTCCTATTAGCTGTAGAGCAATAAGTATAATATTAAACCCCCCTGAATAAATGAAGTATTTATCATAAAATGTGTTTATTCCGGACCAGTAATTTCCAAGATAAGTGCGTTGAACTTAACAAATTTTACAGCTTTAATATATTACTATAGATGTCAAACTTTGCATTTTTACACAACATTTTGTAATATTACTCAAAAGGCGTGCAAGAAAAATAGACACTAAAACTTTATGTCCAATTAGTATGGTATTATATTTTATTGTTATAATTGAAACCAATGTCAGTAGCAACTGTTACATGATGTAAATATTGCAAAAACCTTCAACATAAGTTAAACAATGGAGATCGTACGCGATTCCGGCTAGGTTATAAATTTTTATTAAATTTTAAGACTCACAATCGTGGATAGATGAAATATTTAAAGGGGTTATATTATGTAAGGGTTCAAATTATTTATAATCAATTAATTAGCCTATCCCAGTCTACTGCTGGACAAAGGCCTCTTGCAACACTAGAACACGGTCCTCCGCCATCCGCGACCAGTCCGACATAGTACCTTATTGAGGTTGTCATTCCACCTAGCTGAATGACTACCTCAAAAAGGTCCTTGGTCGGACTGGACGCGGAAGGCCACTTAGCTGGGAGCAGACCTATACTATTAACTTACGAAAAAAAAACAGTTAAGTCGTGATTCGATTTGAGATTTGATAATTAATTTCTCTTGACGAATACTTCAAGTAAATACTCGAATTTTATTAGCATAAAATATTAACAATTTTGGTATTTTTAGTTTCAAGTATCGTATCACGATTATTTAACGATGGAGAATGTCTAATAATAGATACTTAGCTCACTTTCGTCACGACAAAAGAGGGTCTCTTGTTGTGACGAGTGTCCAAAAACCAGAGATTTTGCAAAAGATGAAAACTAAGTATTCCGCACTGTATACTGTTGTAAAAGCTTGCTTAGTGGTAGGCTAACAAATAAACGGGATACCGATCACCAAAATAAAGCCCTTAAATTGATTCGAATTTACAATTTCTTATTTGGGAATTAGCGAATATCCATTGTACAGGTGTGGTCAGACTCACAAAGTAATGGCGTCGGAGTAAAGCCGTTGATACGTACTATCCGTCACCTTAATTCTATACCCCATATTCAGTCATAATGTTGTGTCCTAAACATCTACCTAAACAATAAAGCTATATATAGATGTATTTTATCCAATAGAGGTGACTCAATTATTAAGAGTAATTTATGAATAGCTTAACAGAACCAGTTTTAAGGATTTATAGTTCTACCTATGTTACTAGAAGGCTATTATGACTTACCCACACATGAGTTCTATATCTAATATAATATTTGCACGATCATTTATATACATTCTGTCAATTATAATGTAAATTGGACTAACATTCGTTCCATATTGTCGTAAACAGGCGTATTCAGTTGTGAACGTTTCGTCTTTCAGAATTCTTGACTGACGATGCACTATAAAAAGTTAAAGTTAAATTATTATCAATGTTTATATCGTTCAAGTGTTACTAATTGCGTACTTAAGTGCATCCATAATACGTCATCGAGTAATCGTTATTACTCGCTTTTGTGTTGTTTTCTGTGTTAATATTTGTTCTAATATACGCTAATGTTAATTAATTCGCAGCTTTGAATAAAAAAAAGTTAAGCAAGTCAAAAAATCTCTTTTCATTTTGTTTGTATAAATAAGTATTTGTTTAGTTTTATTGTTTTGGATTTTTGTTTTTTGACAACGTTCTAAGAATACGTAATGGTAGTTCCCAATCTCGTTCCGTGGACAAAATAAGGAAAACTTGAACAACAAAGAGTGAATATTTCAGACCTGTAGAGAATAAGAAAATGCAAATATACTAACCAAAAGATGTTACTAACCCAAAGTAAATCAGTAGCAGATGTTTTGTTTTAAATAAGCTCTATATTCGTTCTCGACATAATTTATTATCCTTACTATTTAGCGATCTACCATCTGTATTGTCAGTCCGAGGTTAGACCTACAAAGTGGCATGTTCAAATGTCATTATAAATCAATCAATGGACGCTGTTTACTCATTATTTTCCTTTTCAACACGTTAATTGTCAGTAATCATTTGGCTTGGGATAGTTACATTTCTTATATTATAGGGTTTCAGCCTTCATGGCGCAGTAGTAGAGAATTCGCAGTGAATCTGTTCCCTTGTGAGAAATATAAGGTGTTCACAGTTAAAATCTTACTGTGTTTTTGTTCCCAGTGCGTTCAGGACATTGCAGGTGTGAGTCTAGGACCAGCTGATTGTCATGGATGGGTATATCCTTGAGTTTATTAGTAAGCCGTCGCAGTTCTACGAGACGGACGCTTGTCCGTCCTTGTACTATGAGCAATATCAAAATGATGTATCTTCCAAGTTTAACACTTAGATTAGTCTGTTCCATACTGTAGAAGAAGATAGAACCTTTTGGCTGTGGGCTTTCTTCACACATTCATACTGATTATGATGTCATAGCCATAAGTTGTGAAAAAGCCTAGGTGGTTTTTTTTTCCTTAGCCGAGATGTTTCTTTGTATTCACCTTTGATCATGTTTTTACGACATGTTGAAGAGCCGAACATGTTGCCCGCTTGTTTCTAAGCTTCACGTAGTATACGTACCAGGTCTATTTTGACATTCTGATACGGAGGGGTATAGAATTCGGTGCTTTACAAATATAAATTACTCTGCACTACGGTACCTTCTGTAATTGCATCACTACCCAAACAGTAGGATTTCCGTTCTTAGGAATGTGGTAGTTTGAAGGCGGATAAGCGAACGTTGCTATTATGATGGATAAGCGGGAGGTGGATTAAATAAAAGTAACTCGCGATGTTCTCCTTTACGTTTAGTATTTTTATATTATTACGTCACGGCAATTGCGCTATAGAACTTAAGGTTTATTTCCGTGCAGCACTGCCGGTCGAAGTCAGAGTATAATAACGTGTGGTGCCCTTTGCGAAGTCTGCGAAAGACGCGTGCGAACGACCTCAAAAGCGGTTGTTTACATTTTTAACATTGACGAATCGTCTGGACGCGTCAAAAGCTTCGCACATTGGTACAGATTATGACGCAGAGGTCTAAATGTCAAGGGGAAACGCATACTGGTTCAATGCATCATATATACAGTTAAGCTGTAAGATGTGATGGCGTCCATCCATTAATAGAGCCTGGAAGCGGATGATTATTTCGCAAAATAGAAACTGCTGTAATGGGTCTGGAATCCTATGTTCTGTTTAATAAGGGGTAACTTGACCTAATTTTAATTTTAGTTTAATTTTTGGTGTTTTGTCAATTTTATTTTAAATCTCGGGAATAACTTTCAAAATAGTTATTATTAAAAGGGTTCATAACATATTACCCATTTCAACAAAACTGTTAAGGTAACAAACCTCATAAGGTGTAGCAGTTTTGTGAGGCAATGTATTAGCAATATGAACTTTTTAATATAATAAATTATCCATTCATCCATCTATTAAAGTTGTGAATCACGCGGATAAATTAATATCAATCTCCAATTAACTCTAGTTATTTTTTTTTCTTTACGGTATTTGAAACATCGTTTATGGTATAATAGGAATGTAATTACTTACTGTAATATCTTTTATGACTCTACGTTTTCTTTCGCTTCGTTCCGCTTTTAGGCTCGTTTACAATGTCGAAAATACTTACTCTTAATAAATTGAAAATCGTTAGAGATGTTTAACGAGAACATTACTTTATTATGGATAGCTATTACGGCATTAACGTGTTCTAGAATTGTTGGCAGATGATTAAAAGTGGTGAGGCGACGCTGTATTGAACCCTTATCATAAAATCTTTATAAACTCGGCCATTCCACAATTATTAGAAGCGTCATAAGGGCAGACGCTTAAACTTAAACCTATGACGAATTTCGAGAGGAAATATACTGACTTAGGACTTTTGCTAGACGAGCTAATTTAATTTAGTCTCAATTTTAAGATTGAGACTTTATTTTATTTCTAAGTATGCACGCTATCTTCGTCCAAAGGTACCTACTGTAATGACTGACTCAAACACCACAGCTTAAAATCCAATCGCGAATGAGTGGATTTTAAGCTGTTATGTGTAGTGTTTGTAGCTTACTCGTTCGCAGCCTATTGTCATTATATAAACACGGCTTTGAGCCATTGTTTCATTATATTATTATCATCAATTACCTCATTTGCTGTATGTATGAATGTTTTTTTTTTCATTTTCTCTTCAGACGTCGAATGCAGCAGCTAAAACTATGGCAGCAAAGAGAAAAGGAATGGGCGAGATCGAGGGCGAAACGAGAGAAGAGCAACAAACGGGGTATATACTTTAGTGATAGCGTTATGTTGCTGGAAGCTGCCGCAAGAAATGATATTGATGAAGGTAATTATAGCAATATACTATTTAGTAATTATTTGTACCCCTATAAGCTTAGTGAAAATGATGGGTGATAGCTGAGAATACACTGAGTGATCGAATCAGACACGTGAAATAAGGACTTTTAAGTTTTGTCTCACCTCCTCTTTTTAGCATTGAAATAATAGTAGTGTTAAACATGTAAAATATAGGTTAATTAAAATACTTTTTACCTGGTAAATTACTTATCTACAAATACAATGCTTGCTGAATGTCCATCATTAGACGTGAACGAATCCCATCGGACAAAAAGGGGCTGTTAAATTGTGTGTCTTGTCACATTCTATGTTCTTAGTCTGTCCCGGTAACTACGTACAGTCGGGGTATTTGCCGCTCGACCACCCTTACGGCCCGTTCACGACCTTGCCGCTGTGAGCGGCAGCTAAGCGCGGGGCGGCGAGCGTTATGATTAAAAGTATTAGAATGTTTGAAGCACGCCACGAGCCACCGCTCGTAGCGAAATCGCGCGCGGTTTTAATCTGAGCGAATCGCTGCAGCGGCGCGCGGCATGCGGAGCGGAGGGAACAAAAGTACATACGAATGAGTGCGACGCCACGAATCAGAGCGGCGTGGACAGCGGTAGAGGAGTAACGTACTAGCGGCGTAAATACGTCCACCGCTGCCGCTGCAACTAACCGCTACTAAAGTTCGTGGCGTGCAAAACGCACCGCTCACCGACGCCGCCCCGCCCGCCGCGCCGCGCGCCGCTTAGACCGAAGTCGTGAACGGGCCGTTAGGCGAGAATCGCTTGGCACGCGTCGCATGCGATACGTGGCACGCCCACGTATCGCATGCGCCGCGTGCCAAGCGATTCTCGCCTAAGGGTGGTCGAGCGGCAAATACCCCGACCGTACATACAGTGTAGTATATTAAAGCTATTATATTTATGTAGGTACCTGTTTACCTATTACTAGGTTGTTTATGTCTAGAATGTGAAACAAAATATTTGTATATTAAGTTAGCTGCGCACACTAGTATTTAAACAAACGGAGGAATTTTCCTGGTTTTGCAATATGTTGCATTAATCATCATCATCACAACAGCATATTGATGTCTTTTTGCGCAGAAAAGTATACCTACTGTAATTCTAGATTGAAATTAGGCCTGGTAATAATAATACTACAATGACCAAACGTAAATTTTGTTTTTGTAAAGGTATATCTGCGATCTTTCTCCCTAGTTGACTTTTACGACTCTTCTCACTACGTCACCAGACAAGGTTTTAAACATTTTTAACATTTATAGACCGTAGAAAAATGATATTTACCTACATGTGCACCAAAGAAACATTTTATTCAAACCATACTTCCACAGCTGACGTGTGTAAGCTCTTCATATTTTTTTAGTTTTAAGATTTTTATAAAGACAATATCGCACTTAGGATCAAACCGTGTGTCGCGGGGACTTTTAGAAACATAGGTACATTAAATAATAATTTCCAAATTATATTGATTTTAATTATAACAACGCCAACGGTAGCGTAAATTATCTTAAATATATTTTGTTTATCAAAACTATTAGGCCACGTATCGTAGACAAACTATCTACGCAGTTGATTAGATCTACGTATTAAAACAACATTGATCTGTATATTATATCATATAAGCTTCGATATATTGACTAGATTCTCAGAATAGTTAGTAGAATAGGCAGGTATTCGACTTGCGTAGAAGGCTAAGACAGGATAATTGGTTTTTGTATTTCTTGATACGAAATTTCCTTAACATGTGTGTCTGACGTCTGCAAATATATCTCAGTCTCTTTGGCATACGCCCACTACGGCTTATGACAAGTTTACTTTCTTTTGTTTACGTAGAGATAATAATAATATGCTTACAAGAATGATACATGGATCGTATCTGTCTGGAAAATTATTCTTAGACATGTCCGTTGGGGGTGTCGTTAGCATTATTCGTCTGAAAATAAATAAAAAGTATAATCAAACATTAGGAACTAGATGGCGTTGTATAAACGTGTAGGTAATATCACATTATTCTTCACTAATTACGCGAAACGTCGTGTTCCACTCGACCTATGCAACAGTCATCTCGACGCACGCTGCGTGGCCTTTACATTATTCGCTATTTATGAATGATGAGGTAGCCTATTCATTACACAAGGCGAATGACATATTGAATAACTAACTATCTTATTATTTAAACATTTTTCACACTTAACAAAGTGTCAGGTAGACATTTAATAATTATCTTCACTAATTGGTCTCAGTAAGGAACTAAAGGTTTTAAATGTTTTGTTGTTTTGTTACATAGTAAGCGAGGTTGTTAAACAGCTGTTTTATTACATCCGTTTTCTGTCACAAATGCTTAAACTATTTTTTTTTTGAGTTTTTAAAATTAGTAAAATGGGAGCCCTGAAATATGAGAAATACGTTGTCTCTAAGTCGCAAAATTTTCTAAGGCTCACGTTCCTTGTACCCGTGAAAAAATGAATTTGTTTGGAATCGCGATCAAAGTGCAGCAATTTATAATGTATGACATTATTAATATTGCAATTGGCAAAGAAATTAAAATCTATACTGGACGTTTCGTTAACTCATCAAGGAAGAAGTAATTCCAATAATAAGCGAAATACCTTCTTCAGAGTATATTTGTAGCAACCGATGCAATAAGTCATTTATCAAGTATTTTTTTTCATAAAAATCCTAATTGTAACGACGACGCCGTCAATCGATAAAAATTGCATCTAACTGTACAACCATGAAGTTGCACAAACATAAAATTCCCCACACTATGGAGAGAGGCAAGTGACCCAGCTATAACAATGCATGGACCGGTTAAGTAATGCACATCTTTTAGAAAGGGTTCTTCCCATGGCCTTCATATTTAAATTTATATTTACCTAGTATTCTTGTTAATTACAATTTCATGATACACGACGAGTTACAAATAATATTAGCAAGGCTTCTTCAGCTGATATAATTATTACGTATGACATAATAATACGTTTTGTGCTAAATATAGCTATGTTCTTTTATATTAGAATAGGTTATATTACAAAGGCATTTAGTACACGCATCATATCAGCCTATTAACGACCTATTGCCGGGAAAAGCACTTAGTTTTGGCGATGTGAAGGACGTGAAAGCTACCGTGTCGGAGCTTGTCTTGGGCTAAAGTGCCTCGTGATTCTCACCCCATTCTATCTGTACCTGATAGAAAAGGGTGATTGGCAAACTTATGTTAATATTAATATAAGTTATACTTACGCCGTAAATTTTCAATCATTTTTGAATCATATTAAATATGATTCAAAAATGTACCTGATAGATTATGTATGATTATGATGAGATTACGGTATGATTCAAAAATGATTGAAAATTTACGGCGTAAGTATAACTTATATTAATATTAACATAAGTTTGCCAATCACCCTTTTCTATCAGGTACAGATAGAATGGGGTGAGAATCACGAGGCACTTTAGCCCAAGACAAGCTCCGACACGGTAGCTTTCACGTCCTTCACATCGCCAAAACTAAGTGCTTTTCCCGGCAATAGGTCGTTAATAGGCTGATATGATGCGTGTACTAAATGCCTTTGTAATATAACCTATTCTAATATAAAAGAACATAGCTTTTAACGTAAATTTTACGTTAAAATTCACTTTCCCAGGTTGGCTATGTTTTTTCGCTTTTTTTCATAAAATGTTATAAAACCATTTACGATAAAAAAAAGATTATTCAAACTTATGTCTGTTGAAAACAGTCTAAGTTAGTATTTAGTGACAGTATGTCAGCTATACACCAAGTCGTGTAGGCCCTTTAAACCCTAGGGAAATAATCGCGTGTATAAAATACATCCTCATTTCTACCAATTTTATTTTCTACTTTTAGTAAACGGATGTGCGTGGATACGCGATATGTATATTAACCTATTTCTAATTTAATTGAGGTCGATGCAGTATATTATTTTCTTCCATGTTACTTGTTAACGCCTATCTCACCTTTTTCTTATTTCCTTTACACTTATGTACTTAAGCCCTTTGTTTTATGTAAGTCATGATTCAGGGTCTCTCATGGTCCGTGACCTATTTTAAATGGATGATCTCCTTTCTTATTTTTTATAAGTACTTTGAATATTATATTAGCTATTATAACTGCAATGTTTATAGTGACAAAGTTCTATACATTGACCTACAAATCAACTAGTTGATTGCGTCTGATTGGTTAGACTACAGGCGACACCTATTTTATCAACTAGTATGGGCAATACTACGCTTCCTTCTTAGGCTTCATTGATTCCTGATCGAATTAAATTATTGTACTTTATTTTATATTGTCTTTATTGGCCAACTCGCGATTGTGTACATTATAGCTAGCGTAAATATGTGTTACAGGTCGACGTACAAAAGTCTTGTAGGCATATATTACTTTATTTATAACAGCAACAAATAATACAAAATGCTACATTAAATTAAAAAAATTAAACCTAATGAACCTAAAACAAAAATACAGAGCTAACACAAAAAAAAACGTTATTTCATTCTTCATCATTCAAAATCAACCAAAAAACGTCCACTGCATGCATAGGATAGGACTGCTAGATCCTAAAATATTCACCACGCGATTTTTCAAATTTAATTATACTCTTATAAATATTATTGTGATTAGTTCAGAAGAACGATATTTAAATCGTCTACTAAGTCATACTTTAATTGCGAAGTATGTGGAGTAGTGGAGGACATACAGCATAATTATTCTCTTGGAATGTGTTAGGACCGAGCTATGTAGAGAACATTTATTTAATAATTATACTTACAATGTTGGTATATGTAATACTATTTTAGCTAGCCCTGAATCAGAGCTAGCTAAAAGTCTGTATAGTTTATATTTTTCTAGTTTAATTTAAAATATTTGTATACATAAATGTAATGTGACTATGACGGAGCGACATAGTCAAATTGTGACAAAGCTCCTTAAATAGAGATTAAAAAAAAAAAAAAGTCATTCTTGACAGATTCATAGAATCTCTCGGACTATTGATTTTCAATTTGTTAGTATGTTCTATGGCACACATTTATTGCTAAGCTCAACAATATTACCCAAAGGATCGCTACCTCATACTAAGCAGATTCATAAACTATCTCGGGCTATTGAATTTCATTTTGTTAGACTAATATATCCTAAAATGTATGCCTGAGCTCAGCAGCATTACAGAAATGATCGCTACCTTTTTGCTAACACGACCAACTTTCTTTTTTTTATGACTTAGGTAAGTTTTCCTTCTCGTAACATAAAGTGTAAATACTATGCAGTTAAATTCGTGAAAGTAAAGTATATCAAGGTTTATAATAAAATAAAAGGTCATATGTATCATACTTACGATGCCAATTAATTATGCAATCATATTAACACATGTAAATAAAAGTCTTTTTAAAAATTACCCACAATGTATTTTAAGTATGCTATAAAAATTTATACTTAATTACCTACCTCGGTGGAATTATTTACTACTTTGTGTTTACTACGAGTATAGTAAGAGTGTATAAACACTGTTATGAATGTGCACGACTGCAGTAAAGGACTATAAACAGAATATTATTGAATCAGGTGCATTGAGTCTAATCACTTTGTATAAATCAGTTATCTAAATTATGTTTATGTACCGAAAAGAAATGTAGGATGCATAAAAAACAAAATAAGTTACTTATTTTATATTTTTCGTATGCACCAAAGGTAGTGGGCCACCTAGTTTTCAAGGTTTATTGGGTAATTAAAACTTATCGTGACAATGCTAGGGGTACTGTAGTTTAGTTAGAATAATTTAGATCTATTAAATGCCCTCGTTCTTACAAATATGTACTATGTAAGGTACCTGCGGGTAACAAGAGCCGGTGGGTATCAAGAGCCGTTGCTTGAAAATGACACTTTTAATGATCACAGCACCCTACATTTACACATGCTTAAAAATGACCAATAGGAAAGCTAAGATCCGAGCTCGCGTCGTCGCACGGTCATCAATCTTACCAGTATCCACGAGTCAGTTGAGAGTGATAGACAACGCAGCTCCACTATAATTTTATCTTGCCAAAACAATTTTTTTTTTACCTAAAATACAGCCGTTTGTTCAAATCTTGTTAATTAATTGAGAATGTTATACAAATAGTGGGGGCTAGTTGAGATAAGTTATAAATTTTTGTTAATAAATACAATACTTTTTACCGCTTTCAATTATGCTATTATCAGGAGCTAATATGGGCCACGCTCGAGGCGGGTACATAGGCCGGCCCTTATTATACATATAGAATGTAAATAAATTTTAACAAATTTCAATAGACTTCGTTATTTTAATACCTACCATAGTTATTATTATTAAGCATGTATTTGTTATTATTTTTGTATCATAAATCATCCCTAATATCTTTAATTAACTTAAAAGTGTCCAAGCTGTTGATCTCGATAACAATAGATTTTATAGTAAGGATAAGAAGGCCACGTACGTGGCCTGTGTTATACCGTACTACTTATTTATAAAAAAAAATGTTTTAGTTTTGTAATTTCCATAGATAATATTTAAAAAGTTACAAACTCATTGTTTACGTCTGTGATTATTTTGACGATATGTTATACAGGGTGTTTTTTGAGTCATCGGCAATAATTTAGGAGATGACTCTGTACGTGATTCTGATCCGAATTATGTAATAAAATAAGGTACTTAATTTTTGACGAAAAGACCCCAAAAGTCAACTAAGTGTGGACACGTTCCCGCTGCGCTAAAATATTGTTCAAGACTGGGTGCATTGACCCGCGCCGCGCGTCGTAGGTATGTATCTAACTCAGCTGGCGAACCGATCGCTCGCTGCGTCCGCGCGGTGTCCATGATTAGTGAAATTCATGGCTAAGCTTTACACGTCGTTTACTATGTAGTAATTTAATGTTTATTTATTTTGTATTTTTTTTTCTTCATTAAATAACGTTATCTATCACGCCCTAAAGTATTGCCTATGTCTCACTTTACATGCTGTAGATATATATATAGGCTTTTATGACATGTTTTTGCTATGTTAGTTTATTAAGAGCCATTGCTAGTTTTTCCTTTGATTAAGTAATGTTAAAAGCGTGATTTAATGGCAAATGATAATTAAAGTCAAATGAAACCGAAAACAATACTTTTTCAATTGATAACTCTTTTAATATTTGAATTGAAATTTGGCCCTTATAAAACTACAGACGTTTATTAAGGGCCAAAGAGAGGGTTTTTTAAAATCATGATTACTATGCCTAATTGAGATGAAAATACTTGTAATAGTACTTTCTGATGCAGATATTGAAATAAACATTACCATGATATTAAATATTTTATTATATTTCTTTATTTATAGAAATTATTTAGGTTTAGATTAAGGTGGCCCTTATTTACCGCAAGTACCTTATTCAAATATCGATATCATATTTATCTATATATCGGTAGGATATTTAGGGAATAACTATTATACTGGTTTTAATGTACTTTGATTTTGAGAATGCAATAACTGTTATTTATCTTTCAATTTAATCCTTACCCTGTCTTAAATTGACAGTTTTAAACATACCATATCAAAATTTAAAAGATCTAATGAAACATATTGCTCCGTGCTTAGAATTAGACATTATACACAGAAAATACATTTGAGATATTCCAATAATTTTATCTAGATTTAACAAGAATCTATAATCAGACACGTAGTTTAATGCTATTTGCTCTTTCTATTCCAGTGAGGCGGCTTCTATCAAAAGGCGTAACACCAGACGCGACAAACGAGGACGGTCTAACAGCATTACACCAATGTTGCATAGATAACAATGAAGCAATGATGAGACTGCTACTCGACAATGGAGCCAACGTTAACGCCGAAGACAGCGAGAAATGGACGCCACTGCACGCGGCAGCTACATGCGGGAACCTCAACTTAGTACGAATATTAATACAAAGAGGAGCCAATTTACTAGCTGTTAATGGTGATGGAAATATGCCTTATGATATATGCGAAGAAGAAAGAACTTTAGATGCTATCGAGAGTGAAATGGCTGCTAGAGGAGTAACGCAAAGGCTAATAGATGATACGAGAGCTTCCACTGAAATGAAAATGCTTAGGGACGTTGCGGATTTAGTCAAAGAAGGAATGGATTTAGATGAACCTAGGGATAATCAGGGTGCGACACTTGTGAGTATAACATTATTTGTAGTATATGATATTAGTAGTATCTCCGTGTGGTGACGGAGTAAGAATACAATATGTCACCACCCCATCTCATTTCATGGGTGTCGTAAAAACCGACGAAGGGACTATCCGTGAATATTATCTTTACGAAATAAAAGGAGGAAAACTTGAAATTAAACCTTATACCAATCCGTATGGCCAGCGTGGTATCAGTAGGTCAAGTATCCTTCCGTCCCGGAAGGAGGCCCGTCCCTGGAGTGGGACATTAATGGGCTGTTATAATGATGATGATGATATGATATTTGTAGTGATATAGTTTCAGTGGTCGTTCAGGCACTGGAATAAAAAAGCCGATGGATAAGGAAAAGCAACCTATGTCTAGAAGTTAACTTCCTTTACCTGTCATGACGATTATGATACCCAGCAGCTTCAACTGAAACTCGTTCAAAATGTAGACCCATGCTGTTTATTTAGTACGAATTGGCATGATTTAATTTTAGTATTTTCGGCCAGTAAATAATAACGGCCTTTGCATTGGCATTGCGATCGAGGGATACTTGGCCTAATAAAACTAGGATAGCCTAGAATTTTTTTCAAGTTTTCCTTCTCTAAAAACGATATAATTTACTAAAAGCACTTAAAATAGAAAATTATTTTAAGTCGCTAAATCGGACGCACAGAAAAATTGTTGATTTGTTTAAACTATAGATTTATTTAATAATATCCGTGATATAGATAATTGTCCGTAAATATTATCTTTACGAAGTAAAAAGAAGGAAAACTTGAAATTAAACCCTATACCAATCCGTCTGCCCCGCGTGGTATTAGTAGGCCAAGTATCCCTCCGTTACGGGAGGAGACCCGTCCCAGCAGTGGGACATTAATGGGCTGTTATGATGATGATGATGATTATTTTAATAATAATTGAAATATTTATTTTGTTTTCAGTTACACATAGCGTCGGCGAACGGCTACATAAAAGTGGTGGAGTATTTACTAGAACATCGAGCTTCTTCCGACGTAGTGGACCACGATATGTGGCAGCCAGTTCACGCCTCCGCTTGTTGGGGACATGTGAGTAGATCTGTATTTTTTATTTATTTAGAGAATTCTGAACATTTTTAATAAGAACTAAGGGCCAGATTCAGAGACCGCACTTTGACTTTACTATAGCAAAGTCTAGTTATTATCTCTGAATTTGAATAACATTAAAGTAATCTTTTCGCATGAAAAGTTTACTTTGTAGTAATAAATAATGAAAGTAAACTTTTTCATGCGAAAAATTACTTTAATGTTGTTCAAATTCAGAGATAATAACTAGACTTTGCTAAAGTAAAGACAAAGTGCGGTCTCTGAATCTGGCCCTAAGTATCAATTTAGTATTTAAGTATGAAACTAGACTTAAGAAATGAGTCTTATAAATAAACATTTTGATTGTGATCATTGAACATCGACTATTGTATAGAGACAATCGGCCAATTTCGGCTTCGTAGAGCATCCATCACCTCTGTCGCACGAAATAAAAAACAGGCTGGTATCTATTAGCAACTGTTAAGGGTACACATTTCACAGACACGAATTTTCTATTGGGCGGAGCCTAAAACATTGTTGCCGGAAACGTGCACGCTAAAATTGCCCAAAATAACTTTGAGGAAAGGTTACAAATAATGTTAACATATAAATAAATACTATTTGATAATAAGTTACGAAATTAAGGAGCAAATAAACTTTCTCCGTTTGTATGGAGTTGCGACTGGCATGCGTACCCTAAAATCAAATTATGATTTGATAGTGTGCTACAGAGATGACGCTCTACGAAGCCGAAATTGACCGATTGTCTCTTTCCACATAGCGATGTGTAATATTTACGGCCGGGTACTGTACTTTTTTACACCAACTTTAATTAGAAAGATATATGTGATGATAATTAATTATAGTACTTATTAAGAATTTTGATAAATGATCTGAAAATCTATTTTAATAGGTATATCTGTCAACTTGTAAACCACTTACAAAATCAGCTCTCGCATTATTGATCAAGCCCTGTGCCGCAATGTTATCAAAAGACGAGGTGTCTTTAGATTACATAGCATGGTTTCTATACCTCCAAGGCTCTGAACAAGTAGGTGTGTTCGAGCTTTGCCCCAAATTTCAAATTTTGTCCATTGACCTGTAATTAGAAAAATAAAAATTATTTATTTCTCACTAACAGATTTACAGTGTAGTAGTAAAATTCTAAAATTAGATGTCTAAAGTGTCTAAGCAGTATGTGGTGGTAAAGAAAGGTTTTACAATAGGCATTGACTCTACTCTCTGAAGAAGGCTAGGCTATCTCAGAAAATAGCACTCAGCAGACAGTGTCATTATTTTTAAATCTAATACATGGTATTATTGTACTACTTTTCTATAACTTCCTTATATTATTTGATGTTATGCAATTTTGTTGCAGCTAGAAGTGTTGGAGTTATTAGTACAATATGGTGCTGATCTCAATGTCAGAAATAAACATGATGAGACACCAGCAGGTAATTATAATAACTATTTTAAACTACGACGCTAAGTGACAGGAGGTTAATACCTCATCTAATTGCGTAGGTGTCGTATAAGGGGAAATGAAACTACCATCAACGGATTTAAAAAAAAAAATATTTTGACATTTTAATTATAAAGTCAAAAAAAAAATTGATATAATAATAAGATTACCCTGGAACCTAATAGTCCAGTCAAAATAGATATCCAGTTTGCATTAATTCCCAACAAGCTGGATTTTTGTGCAGGCCTTGAATACGTCATTACAAATGATATGTCAAAAGTCCCCATCGATCCTTGTCGTGTTTTCTTGGGTTATTAGATGGATGTCATGTTCGATTTTAGTCATGTTCTACACTTGGTCATATTTCTGATTTGGTCATGTTCTGGTTTAGTCATGCTCTTCTACAGTCTTAATTACAGTTTGTGTAAGTCATATTATGGTTTAGTCATGTTCCAATTTGGTCATGTTAGCCTTTAGTCATGTTCATGTTTAGTCATAGCTGTATGATCACATTCAATAATTGCTATCTATACATATAAATAAAATTGGAGTGTCTGTTTGTAACACGAAATCCCCGGTTTTTTAATAATTGGATATCAATGTAGGTATACACAATACCAAACCCGAAAATGACAATTAAAAAATTTTTGTCTGTCTGTTTGTTCCGGGTAATCTCCGAAGCCGCTGAACTGATTTCGATGGAAATTTCACTATTGGATTGTAAATTTTACAATCCAATAGTGAAATTGGAACATGACTAAAAATCAGGCTACTTTAGATATTGATAACATTTTAGGGTTCCGCAGAAAAAATAAAAACTTAAAAAATTTAATGATACTTATATAGTTTTATTTAATGTGCTTTTACGGGAGGTTATAACGAATATGTAAACGTTAAACTTCAGCTTAATTTTTTTAGGGTTCCGCAGAAAAAAACAAGAATTTTTTTACCTTTTAAGTTTTTTTACAGGGCTTTTACAGACGTATAGTTGATGTTTTAACAAATAACGAAGGTTCCATTTTTTAGGGTTCCAGGGGCAAAAAAAAAATTGCTTTTTTACCGGCAGCCACTTACAGCCTTTTGCGATTACTGATTTAGAAACGATAACGGTGGTTAAGTACCTTCGGCGAGGTCATTCCATAGATGGGTGATTTTTTGCAGTCGGGTAAAAATTAAATCGTTTTTCTGTTAAGATTACCGCGAATTTGTATTTTTAAGTTAATTTTTTAATTTTAGTTTATACTTTCTGAACCAAATTATAAGATTACTGGTTGTTTTTTGATTAATATACTCGTACTTGTGTACAAAGTTGCTTTATAGCACCAGTATCGACCCAAACAGAACTGGGTGAACCTGACTTAATGAAGCAAAACATGACGAAAGCAGAATATGACAAACTTAGAATATGACGAAATTAGAATATGACAAAAGCAGATCATGACAAAAGCAGAATATGACAAAATCAGAATATGACGAAAGTAGAATATGACAATATCAGAATATGTCAAAAAAGCAAACTTGACAAATTCATGACTAAGGCAGAACATGACTAAAGTCGAACATGACATCCATCTAATAACCTGTTTTCTTTACTTCGAATTATGTATTACACATGATTTGTAGAAAAACTATTTACAATTTCATAACATGTTGTATACCAATGGAAAGAGGATAAAGTAAGGCATGTATTCAGAAAATGGAAGAACTTTCTCTCTTTTATTTATTTTTTTATTGTACTGTGAAGTTGATCACATCTTTAAATTTTACCTGTCTCTATAGTTATAATAAGTTAATAAACAAAAAGTTGACGTTTTTAGTGAGCTATTATGAATTTATTTGATGCCCCTAGTATTAAACTTTAAAACATAATTATGAGGACTCACGCAGGATTTTTTTTTTTAAATTTAAGTGTTCATGGTAAATATTGGGTTTTTCTTTTAAAAATAGCTTTACATCGATATCTAAAATATGTTGAGGTTAAAACCGGCTAAGTGAAGGAAAGACGGGTAATGACCTCTTCTATCAGCTATTTCAATTTGGCAAACGATGTACCAAACACCCTGTATAATATGCATGCTTGGTCTCAGCCTAATCGGTTTGAAATTGACAAAGTTACATACAAACTTTCATCCCCTATCTTATCCCTTTAGGGGTAAAATTTATGAAAATCCTTTCTTAGCGGATGCCTACGTTATATCATGAACTAAACAAAGCACACGCATACACAAAATTGACGGTACAAAACATAGCAAGGCAGTAAACAAAAATAAAAAATACACAACAAAAACAGCAATTGAGCCACAAAGTTACCAAGAATCAAGTACACGGCGTTTTTTTTAACGTATTTTCTCCAGTAGGAATACTCCTACCACATAGTGATCTATGAACGCACAGCTCAAACCACTGGTCAGATCTGGCTGAATTTTGGCATGCAGGTAGATGAATATAACGTAGACATCCGCTAAGAAAGGATTTTGATTAATTTTACCCCAAAAAGGATAAGATAGGGGATGAAGGTTTGTATGTAACTTATTTATTTATTTATTTATTTATTTGGGATTAACAAACGGTTACATATTATTTCTTATTACTAATTATATATGATTAGGATACAAATATGAACCTACACCGTTATCCACGTAATACAATGTGTGGATGTGAAATACTATAGTTACATATGAATCATATTCATATGTGACAATAGGCAAGTGCTTAATTAATGTAAACCATTAGGTACACAAATGCTTACCTACTTGAGAAAAATAAAGAAAGAAATTAAAACTAATTAAAAGCTACGTTACATACTTAACCCATTTATTATTTCGATAAGTGCGCTACGAAATTGGTTATGAGACATTCCAAAAATGTCAAGATCTGTGAAATGCTTATTAAAATCGCTTGTGATACGACGAAGGGGCGCACGAACACCAGCATTGGTTTTACTCGTGCTTACAGCAAATAGTGGTCGCGAGCGTACCTCTCGCCTCATCACTGTTCGCGGTATAACATAACACAACTTATTAAGTACAGAAGTACATTCATATCTGTTGTTACACAAGTCATATAGAAACATCATCTCTAGGTACAGTCTACGAGACTCCAGTGTCATAAGCCTGTAGTGATCCAACAACTCATCAGGCGAAAGAGTTTTTCGAAAACAACGGTAATGAACAGATTTAAAATAGGTGCGCTGAACCTTTTCCATACAATCTATATATTTTCTGTAATGAGGATTCCACACTACTGCAGCATATTCTAACTGGGGTCTAACTAACGATTTGTACAAATGCATGTATGTACCCACTTGCCTAAATTCAGTAGTCGATCTCATTACGAAACCGTACATACGATAGGCATTATTTATAACGCTACTAACGTGTTGGTCAAGATGCAATTTGCTATCCAGCAGTACCCCAAGGTCCCTCATAGACGTAACTTTAGTTAAAGTTGTTGAAATAAGCTTATAATCGAAAGAGAAAGGATTTTTATTTTTTGTGAATGAAATAGTGACACATTTCGATACATTAAGACTAAGTTTATTTTTTGCACAATATTCAGAGAATCTATCTAAATCCTCTTGAAGGAGGAGACAATCACTCTCAGCCCTAATGGCTTTATAAATCTTCAAATCATCAGCATATAGCAAAAAGCTTGAGTGTCTGAAGCACGCACCAATATCATTCACAAAAACAATAAATAAAAGAGGTCCAAGAAGAGAACCCTGAGGTACGCCAGACGTTACACTGCTAAACGAAGAGTGATATCCCCTGACCACAACTCGTCAATTTCAAACCGATTAGGCTGAGACCAAGCATGCATATTGCTACTATACAGTAAAAGCTCCTTATTCGCGGGGTATACGGTCCGTAAATATGCCGCGAATACAGAAACCGCGAATATGGAATGGTAATTAGTATGGAATTATAGGAGATACGTTCCAAGGTACCAAAATGAAACCAATATGTATGAAAATAATATAAATTTATTGCTAAATTCTAAATTAAAATAAATCATTTTCGTCAGATTTAGGCAAGGGTTTAAATAATTTAGTAATTTTTTCTTGCTTTGCTGCTTTTAAGAGGTCATTAAATTCTGATTGATATTGAGCTGTAGCATCAATATTTTGCCGTTTAAAAATAAGGCTCCTTTCCATAGATGGATCTGTGGATGGATCAATATTCACGAAGAAATCACAAAGATCATTTGCCCTACGTATTAGTCTAATTAATTACAAAGAAGAAGTCGCGTGTTACTTATTGAAAATATTTGCATCAAATGACGATTTGAAACTACATATACAACACCCACAGATATCTGAATAAAGGAGATGTGCCCTGAATGTCATTTTGTATGGAAACCTAATGTCGCCAGTTTTATTAACACACACAGCAATAGAATATACGAATAGACTACTGTTCTCAGTTACATCTAGATTATCAATGAACGCAATTACTCTGTCTCGTTTTTCCTTGAAATATCTCTTTTACTCGGTGTCACAGCGAACCAATCAGCGCTACTATATTTAAACAAATAAAACAAACTACAAAAAATTAAGATAGAAGAACTACTACAATTTAAAACTACTACATTCAAAAAAATTACATTTATGCTAGGCGTTGACCTTATCGATAAATAATTAATAAAATTTATCGATAGACAAGACTTATATTTTATTAAAAATTAAATACTTATAAATATAAATAATAATTACTTTTATATTATATTACTTTTATATAATGGATAGTTGTATAGATATTAAGACTAAGTATACAGATTATTTTTTGAAGCAGATAACAGCGTGTACAGTTCAATTATTTAAGCATGTGCATGCGCATGCCAAAATGCGCGAGCAATATTGTGCCTAGATAAAATTAAAACAATAGCATGAATATAGGGATTGATACATGAGCATTTAGACTGATTTAATGCTAATCTGATAAAACCAGTTAAAAGCATGTGTGTGCTAATAAATGGATGAGCGTTTAAAAAACATTTATCAACAGATATTTATCAACATTTTAAACCTTTATGTTCTAGAGTACTTACTCCACCTTTGATTTAGGATAATATTTCAACATTGTAATACTTATATTGAAATTACATAATTTAACATTTAAAAAAAATATTTTTTTAATTTAACTTAATAAAACTTTTACAATTTAAAATTCCTACAATACACGACTTTTTATCGAAAACGATAGATAGTCGTAGTCATGAACGGGTCGTCACTATCGTTTGGTTGTTAGAGCGATCACGGTTAGCAACCACTTGTCATACGTAATATCGTTGAGCGAATAGTTCATTGCTTCATATATTCATTGAATGACTAGTTTAGACAACATTAGAGAAGCAATGTATATGTTACAAAAATATTATATGACTTAATTGTCCGAACATGAAAATAACATAGTGAGGACATCGAAGATTATTTTTTCATGATTTTAGAGGTAAATACAATAAAATACATTTACTAAGATATGGTAAGTGATTCCATTATCAATAAAGTTTTCTTCATTGCTCTTATTTTTATAGGCAACCACTGAGCAACTCGGCATTTTATATGTTATCCCGGTCGTTGTCAAAACACAGCTAAACCTAGGTGACAGCCATTTTTAGCTATATAATCGTTCTAATCATATTGCTGTGACAAGAAAACCCCGTCATACCACTTCTCCTTTTATTTAGATTTCTGTGACAACACCAATCGTGCCAAAGTCGGCGTTTATCAAAAGACAAAGTAAAATAGTGACGGTGGCATTCAAGAATAGCTTTTATTTAGTCGCAGTAAGGCACTCGGTTATGTCCTTTGTAAACGCCGATGCGGCGCGTGCCGGCAGTACTCAAAGAACGCCGACACTATAAACAAAACCGAATCCGTTTCTGTTTAGGTACCGATTGCATCCGCGAATAGTGAAATTTTTAGCCGCGGATACAGAAACTGGGTTGCAATTTTTTTACCCGCGAATAATGAAAACGCGAATAAAGAAACCGTGAATAAGGAACTTTTACTGTATATTGAAATAAGCCTTATTTTTAATAATACTTATAAACGCGAGTGAAATCGCGGGAAAAAGCAAGTGTGTGCGTATAGTCGAAAATACGACTTTCCTGCGCTCTAAAGTCACGATATCTCGAAAGCGATGCCTTGTAGGAGAAAAGTGTTGAGATATTTTTTGTAGATAATTTTATGGTCTACAAACTTTGTCTGAACCATTTTTCGATAGCTTTCGTTGTTTCAGAGATATACAAACCTCAACAAAGTCTAGGGATATTTTGTATTAAGTTGTGAAACTCAAAAAAAATTGGTTTCTTTTTAATTCTTTTGATGAAAACTTACTTTGATAACCTTTTTTAACCATTCTAAATTTGAATTTGAAAAATAAAATTAAAAATAAAAGATTTACGTGGCCTAAACGTAGTCAAGTTCGAAATGAAATGAAATGAAATGAGAATTTATTGCTTGTCACAGGTAAGGTGTAAAATACAGGTGTTAAAGATAAATAATGTTTCACTGCAACATACCCATAGGGTGTACAATATTTATACATATTATTATTTAACCTAGTTATCACATAAGTAGACCAAATACAAACAGAAAAATAACCAAATTACAAACAAAACAAGGAGAAAAAACAAATCTTAATATATGCTTATATCTATAATTAAACTATTTATGTGACATGTAATCACTTATACTATAAAAACATTTTTCTATTAAAAATGACTTAAGCTTAATTTTAAAGAGGTTAACATCTAGGTCTCTAATAGCTTTTGGAATCTTATTGTATATTAGTGGTGCCTTACAGAAGACACTGTTATGTAGTAAAGCAGTCTTTGACGACACTGAGCATAGCTTGTCATTGTCACGTCTATTTCTGATACTGATTTCGTTTTGTTTTTTGAATAAGTGTGGATTTGTTTTTACAAAAACGGCCGCTTCAAAAATGTATAAGCAAGGTAAGGACAAAATATTATATTTAATAAAATAAGGTCGACGTGAGTCTGTAGATTTTAGGCTGAACATTGATCTTATGCATTTTTTTTGCATTTTAAACACTGTTTCCCTGTTAGTTGAAGCTCCCGAAAAAATTACACCAAATCTTATGATTGAGCCGACAATGCCGTGATATGCTGTTATTAGCGCTGTAGTGTTTATAACGTGGGTTAACTTATATAGTAAGAAAGCAGATCTACTAAGTTTTTTGCATAGATTTTCTGTGTGTGCCTTCCAGTCCAGTTTTTGGTCTATGGTTATGCCCAAAAATTTTGATGTGTCAACTCGACAGATGCTGGTATTGTCGTAATTTACATTTAAGTTTGGGGCAATCGTACGTTGATTAAAGCACATTATCTTGGTTTTAGCTATATTTATTTTTAAATTATTATTATCCATCCATGTTATAATAGAATGTAATGTGTGATTAATTTCATTTTCATAGTTGTTTAGATTTGTACATTCTATGGTCACTGTACTGTCATCGGCAAATAGTGACATCGGGTAGGTTGTTATTTTCGGTAGGTCATTTATGTATAACAGAAAAAGTAAGGGTCCAAGTACACTCCCTTGAGGCACACCATATGCAACTGTGCGTTCATTCGATTTGTACACTATTTCTCTACGTGTCTTAAGATCAATTTTGGATATTTCTGTGTATTGACTTCTATTTTCTAGATAGGATGTGATTAAATTTAACACATTACCGCGAATACCGTACGCGTTTAATTTACAGAGAAGTATATTGTGATCAACATAGTCGAATGCCTGAGTCATGTCACAGTATATGGCACATACAGGCACTCTCCTATCAACACAGTTAATGACTTTAGCTAAAAAATCATAGATGGCCATATTAATAGTCTTATTTTTTCTAAAGCCTTTTTGGCTTTAAGTTAAGATATTGCAATGGTCTAGATATTGGTAGATTTGATTATACATATTAGTGGCGAAGTGTCCATATAACTCGATTCCTACCGGCTTACCTTTGCAAAAACCGCTTAGCATTGTCTATTAATCAATTATAAATCAATGACGCAACATCCACTCAATACAAAATAATATAAAACAAAAAAGTATTCTCTTACGTAAATCGCAATAATAATTACAGTAATAATAATTTTCAATATAATTATTTACGTACTCATAACGCCATCTTGTAATTAAAGGTTGTCAACTAACAACTTGTTATGGTTCAGTCAGAGAGTACTTAAAGCGCGCATGCGCGGAGCGCAGTAAGCCGGTCGCGAAATTAGGAATCCAGTACAACAGACTGTACGGAAATCGTACGGTCACGTGACACTTTGTATTCGTCGATCTAAGGTACCATATAAGCCGGTGGCCATCGGCTTATGACAAGGATAAAAGATACAACTACAACATTGCGAGAGCGAGAAAGCACTATTGCAACCAGTGGACCGACCAATTGTAACGAAGTTTCATTTCATTTCACGTTAAGTACTTAATTTGCCATTGACATTCCTTTGTTTTTATCAATTATTTAAATCTGATAGAAATCAGCCTTTCTTCTGAATTTTTAGTTTTTAATTATATTTATTTGTTTTTATATTTTTATACGGCTTGCGTCTTGACTTTGGCAGAATCATCGGTAAACGATAGGACCATTTGAAGAAAAAACAGATATTTGTATTTATTTTCTGCAAATAGGTTATAAAATTCGCTTTCTTGTTTAAAGTAGTAAAATTTGTATGTTTAATTATTTATGATTGTGTATTATGTGTTGTGCATTGGTTGACTTTATTTTTGTCGTAGTGCGTTGGGATCCTATGGAATATTTTTGTAAGTACTTGTTTGTATTGTTTTCAGCAAATTTAATAGTTTGTTGTTATAAGGGACAGGTTAATAGTGTTATATTATATTGACTATCCTATTATGTGATGTGCGATAAAACATCATTCTCGAAATTGAATTATAAATATAAGAAACGCCGGCGCTGTGGATTTACGAAACATTTTAATACAATTATCTCATTTCGATACGTATAAGTAAGTGGCTTACAGACAGTATTCTCAGGTTCTAAAAGTAAGTAAGTAGGTATGTAGAATCATTTAGGATATAGCAATATAAACAATTAATCTAATTGATCAAAGAAGTCTTCCAAACAGAGAAACATTTTCGTATTTTAAGTTTATGAGTTCGGGACAACTAGGTAAAATCGAAACATTTTCTCACGAATACCTATGAACTACAGAATAATAGTAATATAAAGTAGAACAAAAGTCCACGGAATCTTCGGCTTCCCTTTTATAAAAATCCACCCTTCGCCACTGATACATATACTTTTCAAAGATTTTTGAGAAGACTGACAATAATGCAATAGGCCTATATGACTCCAGGAGTTCTGCATTTTCCTTTTTTAACATTGGTTTCACAATAGCCAACTTTAGTATATCAGGATATATGCCACATGTTATCGACAGATTTATGATGTGACATAAATGGCCACTTAATTCTGCTGCAACATATTTTATAACTTTCGTTGAGAATCCATCATGTCCAACGCTATTAGTATTCTTTAGATCTTTTATGATTTTAAAGACATCGTCATATGAGCACGGTGCCATAAACATAGAGCTACTACACGGTTGTATATTAGCTGTTACATATTTACCAGACTCTGATATAGGTTTAATTTTTTCTATAAAGTAATCATTAAACGATTTTACTATTTCTTGGGGATGTTGCATGATGTTGTTATTATTATATATACATTTAATCTCGTTTGGCAAATTCAATTTAGATTGATTAACTATAGACCATGTTGCCTTACTCTTATTTGTAGACCTTTTAATTTTATCAGAATTTTGAGAGCGTTGCGTTAACCTTATAATCTTTTTGTATAAATTTGTATAATTTTTTAATTTAATTTTATTTGATTCGCTAGGATTTAGCCTATATTTCCACAAAAGAGAGCGTTTGTTCTTACTACATGATTTAACTCCTCGCGAAATCCATTTAGGTCTTTTTATACTTTTTATTCTAAGGTTAATATAGGGAAAACATAGGTTATAAAAAAGAGAAAATATATTTATAAAATTATTGTAAGCTTGGTTCGGGTCTTCGGTCTCGTAAATGTCTGCAAATGAGATACTTTGCAAACATTCTTTAAATTTGACTATATTATCGTGATTATAATTACGTCTAGTAATATACCAAGACTCAATACGACAAATTTTCTTTACAGGACATTTTAAAATTTGACATGTATGATCCGACAGTGCCAGCTCAATGACTGCACAAGTGCTTTTGCTTTTCAAATTATGAGCGAAATTATCAATACACGTCATACTTTTTAAACGTGTTGGCTGTTTGATTTGTAACTTAAGGTTAAAACTATATAGTAGACATTCAAATTCTAGAGCAATATTATTACTTTTGAGTACATCAATATTAAAATCGCCAGTAACTATAATATTACATTTATAATGTTTACATATTATGTAATGGAGTAATTTTTCCAAGCATTACAATACAATACAATACAATACAATTCATTTATTTGTCAAAAACACAGGTAATACATAAAATGTGAACTTAAGTAAATTAATTTGCGCTATGTTTTGTCACTCGGACATACAAATATTAAAAAAAAAAAAAAAAGACATCAGATAATTACATGTCAACGTTAAATTATAAATAAATGCTTAAAACTAATAATATACAAAAAATGTCAGTGTTAAATCATTATAATTTTTTAATTAATTAATATAATAATAATTCATGAATATGTTCAGATGTTTTACAAAATTGTCTTTTATCATACTATATTTTTATCATTTAAAAATTGATCTAGTGTGTAATAACATTTATCAAGCAGTAATGCATGTAATGATTTCTTGATTTGTTGAACATTAAGGGTCTTCATATCATTAGGCAACTTATTAAAAATTTTAGGAGCTAAGCCAAAAAAACTTTTCTGCATGAGAGCAGTCTTACATGTTGTGTGACATAAATTATTGACATACTTAGCTCGTACGGGTAATCTTCTTACATCGGATATTTTTTCAAAGAGATGTATGTTACTTTTTACAAATAATACAGTTTCAAGAATGTACAATGATGGTAATGTTAATATTCGCAATGATTTAAAATATGGCACACAGCTATCCGTTGATTTTAAACCACACATAGACCTAATACATTTTTTCTGCATTCTAAATACAAGCTCACGATCAGTTGACTGACCCCAAAAAATGACACCAAATCTTAAAATGGAAGCTACCATTCCGTGGTACGCTGTTAATAGAGCATCAATACTCACACGTTTGCTTAATTGTGACAAAGCAAATGCAGTTTTGCTTAGTCGTTTGCACACCTGTTGTACATGAGGTTTCCAAGTGAGCTGATCATCAATTGTTATGCCTAAGAACTTAGCCTCACTTACACTTTCTACTGTGTTATTGTTGTAAGCAATGTCTATATTTGGAACTTCACACCTTTGATGAAAGTGTATTATTTTTGTTTTTAATAGGTTGATAATGAGATTGTTATTATTTAACCAACTTACGATGTCAGCGAGAGAATTATTAATGTCACTTTTGTAAAGATCCGGATCATTGCATTTAACAAGACACGTACTGTCATCTGCGAAAAGCACCATATTATGTGATGTACATTTTGGTAGGTCGTTAATGTATATTAAAAAAAGGAGCGGACCTAAAACACTCCCCTGAGGAACGCCATATTTTAATGGTTGAGGAAATGATGTAATTTTTTCCTCTATTTTACTTTTTAAACAGATTCTAGAAATTTCAGTACACTGTGTCCTATTGCTTAAATACGATTCTAGAAGCTTATAGCAAGTACCTCTTATACCGTAGCCATGTAATTTATTCAGTAGAATTTGGTGGTCCACATAATCAAAGGCCCTAGTCATATCAGCAAAAATGGCGCAGATAGGAGTCCTATTGTCCACACTAGATATTACACCTGATAGAAGATCATAGATGGCCATGTTTATTGTTATATTTTTCCTGAAACCCTTTTGCTCTTTACAGAATAGATTATGTCTAGAAAAAAAACTATATAAAGAATTATATATTACCTTCTCAAAGACTTTTGAAAAGACAGGTATCTTTGCAATTGGACGATAGTTTTTTATATCAGTTTTATCGTCTTTTTTAAAAAGCGGTTTCACGATTACTTTTTTTAGACTTTCAGGATACACACCTTCTTTTATGCTTAAGTTTATAATATATGACAATGGTGGTGCTATTATTTCTCTAACAAATTTGACGACCTTAG
The DNA here is from genome assembly GCA_905475405.1 of Schrankia costaestrigalis. NCBI lineage: Eukaryota > Metazoa > Arthropoda > Insecta > Lepidoptera > Erebidae > Schrankia > Schrankia costaestrigalis. The sequence goes on from FR997838.1 coordinate 13,117,199, forward strand.
TGCATACACCGTCATATCCTATCGTGTTAGTATTTTTTAAATGGTTAATTATTAGTATGATGTCATTGTTATGAACCGGCTGCATGAATAGTGATTGTAATGTCGTATTATTATAATTATTAGTCAAAGTTTTTTTATTATTAGTATTATTTACAACGTCATTAACAAAATAGTTATTAAACTCACTCGCGATATCCATGGCCTTCGTTAACTCTATATTATTTCTCTTTATAACCATAATTTGTTCAGGTGGAGAATGCATTTTTGATTTATTGATTATTTGCCATGTAGCTTTTGATTTATTTTCTGATGAGCTAATAAAGTGATCATTTTGAGATTTCTGGGTCAATTTAATTATCTTTCTGTATAAAGATGTATATTTTTTAAAGTTAGTTCTATTCTCACAGGTAGGATTTAATCTATATTTCCACAATAACCGCCTTTGATTCCGGCTACACTTTTTTATTCCGCGTGATACCCATTTAGTTTTTACATTTGTTTTTAATGTAATTGTTTTTTTCGGAAAGCATAGATTATAAAGAAGAGTGAAATCAGCCATAAAATTATCATAAGCTTTGTTAGTATCACTTGTGGCAAAAACGTTTTGAAACGATAGGCACTGTAAATAGTTTTTAAATCTTATTAAATTTTCTTTAGAAATATCATGGCGTACAATTTTCCAATAATCTAGTTTACAGGTTTTTTTAATTGGCACTGTAAGTAACTGTGAGGTATGGTCTGAGAGTAGAAAAATTCATTCGAAGAATAAATTAATACTATTGCTCTTTGGAACTCTATAAACACAAACGACTATAGTTTTACAGATAACTAGCTCTATAGCACAGCATTCCATACACTTAATAATAGAAAATTTAAAAAAAAAATTTTTCGAAAATTTCATTTGCCAACAGTAAGTTTGGACTGCATTTATGTGTAAAATTTAAGTTTTATAGCAATTTAAACGTTTATTTCGAATAAATGATATGGTGTGCATCAAGCAGCGGCGCCATTTCATCAGAAACAAAATGTTATGGGCAGTAGGCATGCTCCCAGCTGCGGGTACTAAGCGGAGTATTGCTGAAGAGATTGGAACAAAACAAAATATGAAATCAAGGTTATGGTCACGTTATCGTGCTACTGGTGAAGTGGCTGAAAGATACCACGGCAAAAAGTCTATCACCACTCAACAAAATGATCGATTTTTGCAAATTCCCGCGAAAAGACAGCCAAATTTTACTACCATGCAGCTGGTTTAGAGGCTCCAGCTCTTGGTGGAGCCTCTTGCTTGGGACCAAACTGTCAGAAGAAGTCAGCATGAAGCCCACCTTTATGCTTGCATACCGCTTTGTACTCCAGAACTACGCTGAGTGAATCGCGCACGACGACAAGAGTGGGCTCGTGAACATTTGCTCTATAAAGATAACCTGTCATCTGTAGTGGTGTTTACACATGAGTCCCGGTTCGGTTTCTACTCGATTTCACGTAGAGAACGTGCTTGGCGAGTTCCTGGTTGTCATAGCCGTTTACAACATCCTCAAGAAATCTATTCATACCACGATAGAACAATTATGGTTTGGACGGGAATTTGTGTCGGTCGAAGAACAGAGCGCGTTTTGATCAGAAACATCATGACAGCTGAAAAATAACTTAACGAGGTGCTAGTACTAATAATCTACCCCCGTAGACTACAATTGGGCCAAATGTTCAAGCTCATGGACGATAATACCCGTTCGCATAAAGTGAGTGTGATGACAAGCTGGTTGCAGGAGCACGAAGTATCGATTTTATGCTGAACCACTCAATCGCCTAACCTTAAAACCATAAAATACGCGTAGGACATGTTCAAAAGAAGGGCTTTGATGAATTTTCCTCCATAAAATTGCGATGGAAGGACTACTTGTTTTGTATCCTAGTCGACCTGGAACAATATACCGCACCAAGACTTGGATAACTTAATCCAAGCATGAAAAACCATTGCAGGACCGTTATTTACGTTTTTTTTAATGTACTGACTAGTGATTACTCACATAACAGTTAAAAACTGATAAATTTTCGCTTATTTTCACTTTTGCTTAAGAAACACATTCATTGTTAGTTTTACTAATTTTCTAAGTTTTTTATTATTAGAATAAAAAAAAATATTTATATTAAAAATGTATTTTTATTTAATTCTGGATTGTAGCCTGATAAATTTCCTTTATAAAAATATTAACATGTTGTATGTTATCTCCAATAATTTTGGAGTTATACCAAATAAAATTGAGTAAATACCAAATATCCCTAGGCTTTGTTGAGGTGTGTACGTAAAAAACGCAAAATTGTGACCTTTGACCTCGAATAAAAAACAAAGCACAAGCGGAATCGATGGGGACTTTTGACATATCATTTGTAATGACGTATTCAAGGCCTGCACAAAAATCCAGCTTGTTGGGAATTAATGCAAACTTCAATTATAATCTAGTCTATTTTGACTGGGCTATAAGATCTGGGAACAAAATGAAAACCATTTATATTAGCCGTATAGTTCATTCAATTATATTTCATTGTAATAGAAGAAAGAAGTCAATTAGAACGTAATTTATAATAATATGTACTTGTCCACTAGAGTGTTAAAAACACTCCCTCACGACGCCCATCGATATTTTGTTCAAAAACTGACATGTGCGCAGCCAAATGCTGTAACTTTAGGCCGGTCAAGTTGTTGGCGTTTACTGTGTATTCCATTTTTATACTTGACTTAAAATGTAAACAAATATGGCGTCGTGTTAACCACAGATTAAAGACTAAGGTCAGATATTTACTACGAATCTATAATCTACATGTCAAATGGTCAAGTTTATTTTGTAATTTTATGGCGTAAAAATTTATGAAATATTGTGGTTATATTAAAATAATTTATGTGTTTCCTATTGCATAAAATGTCTAATGCTACTTTCCAGAAATTTTCATTCAAATTGAAGTGTGCGTGTGATGAATCGCATACTTACTTCATTTTGAATGAAAATTTAAAAAAAATAGTGAATTTACAAATTGTTGTGTTCGTTTTCAATGTTAGTCAAGTATAACAAAATTTGTAAATGTATAATGTAACGCATCTGTTTATGCAGACATCTGCGAGGAGGGCGAGCTCCGCGCGCGCATCCTGCGGCTGGCGGCCGACCAGGAGGAGCTGCGGCGACACGCGGGACGTGCCAGGACTGCGCGACGGTCCTCCTCCTCCGCCAGTACTAGCAGGTAACTACACATTTCTAATTAATTATTATTCGACACCAGAGAAGATGAACTCGATGTCTTCAAAAATAAATTAGCAGAATCCACGGATCTATCAAGATGGAACTCTGAAAGGGGGCCTCTTCAGACTGCAGTAAGCCAGTGCACTGTCTCACAAGTCTCTAAATCTTGTAAGCTTTAAATAAATTATCACACACCAATGACAAAAATGAAATTCCTCAATTTGCTTCTTGATTTGAAGAATTCAAATCAAAAAGCAAAACCTCTTTGTCTGATTTTTTGTTTGAAATTTCTTAAATTGCGCGTGTACCCCCAACTGCAAGTACGGTGCCGCGTAAGTTAGTTCGTCGTTATTTTTTATATTTTAAAAGAATATCTGTCTGATATAAATAGTTGTCAGAACAATTATTAGATACTATCCTTTACGCCATGTTAACTGTGCCTAGTCTTTTTGTGATTTAATCGCAATTAAATCAGGCCTATAATATTATATTCTCTTAAAATGTAAAAAAATACCGACAAACCTACGCGGTACTGTTATTGCGATTGACTGTACACGCGTATTTTTGTATCTAGAGAGCGTATGTCTAACACTTCCTCTTAGGGTCGGTTCATATCTGGCGGATGATGCGTCGAGCGTATGACCGGAAATACACACATCAAAAAAGTCTAAGCAACATGCATGATATTACAAATTTACCATTTATATTAATTTATTTTACCATTTATTTTAATTATAACGTTGTATTTTATTTTTAAAATAATATTTTTAGGGTTCTATGATGTAAAAATAACAGCTGTTTTCTTTATAAGTTCTTTTAATAACAGAAATTAACAATATTAGAATATACAGGTACATAAGAAACTAAACTTTTTTTTTACAAATTGAAATTTCTTAAGAAAATGAATTTATTGTGAAAGAATAGGACAATTTAATACAAAGTATGGCCTCCTCTGCTATTCAGAACTTGTCGGCAACGATTATTCATTGAATTAATGAGACTGTTTATGTCATCTTGCGGTATTCGCTCCCAATGGAATTGTAGCAAATCCTTCAGCTGTTGGGTTGTTGTCACTCCGTCCAAGTCCTTCAAAACACGTCTCTGGAGCATGTCCCATGCGTGCTCGATGGGGTTGAGGTCTGGCGATTGTGCAGGCCAGGGCAATACCTGGATGTTCTCCGTTGCCAAGTATTCACTGGTTCGCCGAGCTGTATGTGAACGCGCATTGTCATGCATTAACGTAAAATCGGAGCCAAAGGTTTGTGCAAATGGATGGACATAAGGTCTGAGAATATCCTCAACGTAATTTTCAGCGTTCATGTTTCCATTTACAAAAACGAGCTCAGTTCGCCTGTTCTTCATAATACCCGCCCATACCATAACTGTTGAGCCGCTGTATGGATGAACTTCCTGAACGCACCTGAGTCTTTCAGTATTTCCGGGTCGACGGTACACTCGCACCCTTCTTGTATCAGGCCTAAACCCGAATCGCGACTCATCGGAAAACATAATTTTATCCCATTGTTCCTGGGTCCATGTTATGCGTTCTCTACACCATTCATTTCGACGAGCGCGATTCCCGTGACGTATCGGTGGGCACCTGATAGGGCGTCGAGCTCGTAGGCCGTACTCATGCAGTCGATTTCGCACAGTTTGGGGACTTACATCAACACCACTTGAATTTTGAAGCCTCAAACTTATCTCTCGAGCGGTTAACATCGGCTGGCGTCTTGCAGTCAGTTGTATGTACCGGTCTTGCCGAATGGTTGTACTCCTTTTACGGCCTGGATGCTGTTCAGCGGGTTCCCCTGTATTATTGTAGCGCTGCCAAAGACGACAAATAACACTTCTATGAATACCAAAATGTCGAGATACCTGAGATTGATTACTTCCCGCTTGCAACATCCCTACAGCTCTTTGCATTTCATCTGCCGTCAAATGACGTCGCTCCATGACGTAAAGAATATCTAACAATTCAATTTTGTCGCCAACTGTATTTAAATGGTTGGTAAAATTATAAAATCAAGACTAAAACGTAGCAATTAACATGCACTCAAATTCAAACAAATTCGCAGTCATTTGAATTTTATGAAAAAAAACAAAACATAATCGAAATTTTTTTACCTATACACTTGAAGTTTACTTACCTATACACTTTGAGTGAGTAAATACTTAGAAATTAATTAATATAAATGGTAAATTTGTAATATCATGCATGTTGCTTAGACTTTTTTGATGTGTGTACGTAAATTGGACGGCGTATTACCGGTTGAGTGTGAACGGTCGAGTGTTTTTCTAAACATTTGTCAGTTCTGGCGTTACGCGACCGATAATACGCGACGCATATTCCGTTAGATAAGAACCGAACCTTAGTACATAGTAGTATTAACAGTCCAAGCTGAGATGCAAGAGATAAAAGTGTCCTGCAGCATGTTTCTCAAATTATACTTATGAAAGCCGGTTATTATTTACCGAATTTATTTATTAAATCTAAAACATATCTAACAATGTCAATAACAACACAATTTGTTATACAGAGTAAGATCGGTTCGTCGGACATCGCTACGTGAGAAGCAGTTGACCGCGAAGGCGGACGTACGAGGGGAGGCGAGGTTGAGAGAAACATTCGACTCCACCGTCGACGATGACATGCAGGTACTATAACATTTATACTATATTTATAAACTAGCTGACCCGTGCCTTCTTCGTTGGGCGGCGAAAAAAACGCTTCCCTTTTTTAAACATATTTCATTTCTGCTCCACTCCTATTAGTCATAGCGTGATACTATATAACCTATGACACTCCCCGATAAATGGACTATTCAACACAGAAAGAATTTTTAAAATCGGTTCAGTAGATCCAGAGATTACCCCCTACAACGTCACAAACACACAAACTTTACCTTTTTATAATACTTATAGAAGTATAGATTTATAAATTCAAAAATTTTCTATTCAATTTATGAATTTACTAGCTTTTGCCCGTTCCTTCGCTCGCGTTAAATTCGGGGTAGCACTGTTCCCCTTTCCTGGACACAGAAAAAGAAAAAAAAATAGTCTATGTTACTCTCCATCCATTCAACTATCTTCACTTCAAAAATCACGTAAATTTGTCGCTCCGTTTTGCCGTGAAAGAAAGACAAACAGACAGACACACTTTCCCATTTATAATATTAGTTGGATTACTTAGCGCCAAGAACTGACATCCGTTGGGGCTTGGGGCAAAAAACACACGCAAGGTGACACCGACGGTTGAAGGAGGCAAAAGACAAGGTGAAAATATTTGAAGGAGGTCGTCCAGTAGTGGACGTCGATTGACTGATATGCTGCTTGCTTCTCATGTACTACAGAAATGTACTCACTTTTTCCATGATTTTCACATTAAAACAAACAATATTTTATTCTGTTTGTCATTGTACTTTACTGCTAAATAAACAAAAAATAATGTTTCACAAAGATCGGAGCTAGAGATTAGACAGAGACACTAGCCTTCATTGGCCATGGATCGCGACATGAACTCAAACTTAAAGAGACTAACCAAAATAATACAACTTTCATTCTATCGTTTTTGACGTCATTTATACTACTTAATCAAAGTTCCAAAGCGCTAGAAGAGAAGAAGCGTCATAATTTTTAACATTATAGATAATTGTAATTAGGCGAAAAACGTTTGCCTAGCTTTGCGATGATTATGACTTAAAGTTATTCTAACACAAGGATAAACCGGTGGGTGAGGGAGGCGTAGAAGAGCACGTAATTGAAATATCTGGAGGATGGTTATGCTCAGCAGTGGTCGTCCTTTACCTTTGAATGTGATAAGTAAACCAAGGAGATTTGTCAGAAACTGTCATAGAGAAAAGAAGTTTTTTTAACGAATTGTGAACCGTCATACATTTATATCGTGCCATTATAATAAGTGTAAAAAACTGTATAATAACATTATGAATATAGTGAATTTATTCATTATAATTATTAATTATAATTTACAATAAGTATAATTAATTAAGTAAATGGAAATTCCAGTTGTAGAAGCGGACTCATAGTACAACCTCTATACTCTATTCATATGGACGTGAGAAATTATAAACAACAAAAAATAGGTATTTTTAATGTCACAATTACTCATTCATACATATAAAATCTATGGTCAAGATGAAAACTCGAAAATCATTATAAAAAAAATATTAATAAGTCAACGACATAACAATAGAAATAGAAATTTCATTCGTATGTTTAAATAATTTAAACATTATTTTCATTATATTTTAATTTGATCATCAAGTATTCAATTAATTATATTTTTTCTTTTTAAAATATTACATAAGTACTCCGATCCGAATCGACATAATAAAGAACCTAAAATAGTACTTACTGTTTGTAAAAATTGTTTTGCATTAATATGTCATGACAGCTGAAAAAGAATAAAGCCGGGTTCACATTTATCTGACGTGTCGTGTTGTGATGCTTTCTGTCGTGACGGCTACTGTTCACATTGATATGATGTGTTATGACGCACTATGACGCTTTTTTGTATCAGTTGTGTCTTGGCTCTTAGCGAGTTCACACATTTGCAATGTTTTTTCAAGAATCATCCATTTCTGACGCGTAACAACACAACACTGGCGCGTGCACACTAGTCTTATGCGGTGTGACGTCCCGCTGCACCGCCCCCCGCACCTCACCCGTCCTGACGCGGACCGGGATCGTTTGTGACGCGACACATCAGAAGCCGTCACGACACAACACATTGGATAAATGTGAACGCCACTATATAAAATGTATGAAACCGATACCGTTCTGATGCATCACGACACGACACGTCAGATAAATGTGAACCCGGCTTAACATTACAAATTGATGTTTTTAGATAACAAAATTGAAAACCTAGACATTTTTGCAGTTTGACAAGTTTTACATATTTATATTATTTCTCATGCTATCTTGAATAGACTATAGTTATTTTGAGACTAGGTGGCGTTGCGTAATTGTGTGAGGTTTTTTTTTTTAATAAATTTTTTTTTACTACTCCCTCTGTCTTGTCACTTAAACAAACAAAATAGCATCGATAGAATGCTATTACCATAATAGCATTATGAAGACATTATTTTTTTTTAATTCTCATTTACGGACAGCATGAATAGTTAATTATCACGCAACTTTCATGTACCTAATGTTTTTTAAGTGAGCGACCGTTTAATGGACGTGCGATTGTCGATATCGGTGATATACTACGAATAACAAAATAAAAGGCGTGACGCCTTTTAATTAATTGTATGTATTAGTTGCTGGGTACGACACCGGGAAATTGGCAGTCAGGCACTGTGTGGTTTTAGTCGGTTCGAGTCCAACATGATGACACTTACAGCCCTTAAGCACATCTACAAGTAAGTACAGTAGCGAGTTAAGTAGTAAGTTGTTGATTTGAATAGATCTCCATCCTATTTTTTGGCGAGTTAAGTACCAAGTAGCCCCCTCTCTCGCGTCTCGCCAACTTAACTCGCCAAAAAATAGGATGGAGATCTATTTAAATCAACTTAATTAACAACTTACTACTTAACTCGCTACTGTACTTGTTGATGTGTAAATCGGGCTTTAGTGTCGTGAAGTCTGTACATGATTTCATAAAAAAACAGAATACGTCACCATTAGTGATGTACGCTTGGGAATATTGCCACTGCCGGCAAATTTCCACTGCCAATGTGCCCGGGAAACTTCCGGGCGCATTGGCAATATTGCCGAAAATGCCCACTAAACAGATTGTTACTTTTAAAGTGTAAAATATGATTAATTTTTATCTCTTGTACCTGTTTACGCTCGCTATAGCTACCCCCCGACCCCCGCGCTCTCCCACCGCTCACGCGCCGCCCGCGCCCCTATGTGCGCAGTATTTACGTGTTTGTTGCCGATAATACTTAATAATATCTTGTTAAAGCACTGGGCTCATCGTTATATTTCATTGTAATGCGAGAGAAATCAAAAGAACACGAATATTTTATAGAAGACAAGGATAATACGTGTCGTACAATTTTTTAATGCACATTCATTGGTGACAGTTTTACTTTAAATATTATTGTATAACTAGCTGTTGCCCGCGACCTTCGTCCACGAAAGCACACATTCACCATTTTTTGTTTTGCGGAACCATTTAAACACCCTTTGACGTAACTAAACAACTATCTCACTACAACGACAGTCAGGAGCCACGTTTTACATGCCCTCCGAAGTACGGATATGTTCAAATAAAATACCACTGAGTGGTCACCCGTCTATGCAATGACCTCGGTGAAATTTTTCGCTTTTAAATCGGTGACCGCAACGGGCTGTGAGTGGCTGCCAGAGAAAATGCATTTTAAACAAAACCTTTTCTTTTCTCCGAAAACCTGAAAAAGAAGCCTTGAGGTCATAGCACACTTTAATGACTCTGCTCCAACACCGATCCCACCCAACACCGTTCCTATACTAAAATGACTGCTCATAGTCTACGCGGCGATAGCTATCAGGCACCCAGCAGTCCATGCAGTAACTGTTAGTAGACGGCCAGCTGTCCATAGATAGTTCATAGATACTGACCGACCGACAACTAGCAGTGACCGTGCAGACACCGCACCGACCGCTCACCTGTAACGAGCGGTAAGCTAGGCCTTAACAACCGAGCAGCCTGGCGGCGGTAGACTCGCTAACAGCGAGCTGTCTGCTAATTTAGGATGCCAATGTAAAATATATTTAAAGAGCAATATTTATAGCCCTTACTTGAATCATATTATTTTTGCCGGGTGGGAGCAAAGTTGTTTAGGTGTGCTATGACCTTAACCCCTAGTGCTTTGTTAAAACATCAGCTATATGCCTCAAAAAGCCCTGTTAAAAAACCTAAAATGTTACAATTTTCTTTTTTTTTCTGCAGAACCCTAACAATGTTTTTTTTAGATTATTTGTCAAAATTACTTTTTTAATATAAACAGTGAAAGCTTCATCTAAAAAGCCAAACCCCTACCTGCGACCAAGGTTTTTTTTAAAAAAAACTGCGGAATCCTAAAAAAAAAGAAGCCTAAGTTACTCGTTTTAACCTTCCGTAAAAGCCCATTGAATAAAATCATAATTATAGACATTGACATTTTTCTGGTTTTCTAATTATTTCTGCGGAACCCTAAATCTTTATAAAAATCGAAAGTAGCCAAGTTTACGCGCCGTAAAATTTACAAACCAATTGGAAAATTCCCATCGAAATCGGTCCAGCAGCTTCGGAGATTAGCCAGAACAAACAGACAGACAGACAGACAGACAAAAAAATTTACGGCATTGGGATCGTGTACACATTGATATGCAATTAGTAAAAGCCGTGGAAATCATGTTACAAACAGACACTCCAATTTTATTTAACTATATGAATAGATGTAAATACACACATCAAAAAAGTCTAAGCAACATGCATGATATTACAAATTTACCATTTATATTAATTAATTTCTAAGTATTTACTCACTCAAAGTGTATAGGTAAGTAAACTTTTTTGTTATTGATGACATACTGGCTGGTTGTAAAAAAAAAATTTCGATTATGTTTTGTTTTTTTTCATAAAATTCAAATGACTGCGAATTTGTTTGAATTTGAGTGCATGTTAATTGCTACGTTTTAGTCTTGATTTTATAATTTTACCAACCATTTAAATACAGTTGGCGACAAAATTGAATTGTTAGATATTCTTTACGTCATGGAGCGACGTCATTTGACGGCAGATGAAATGCAAAGAGCTGTAGGGATGTTGCAAGCGGGAAGTAATCAATCTCAGGTATCTCGACATTTTGGTATTCATAGAAGTGTTATTTGTCGTCTTTGGCAGCGCTACAATAATACAGGGGAACCCGCTGAACAGCATCCAGGCCGTAAAAGGAGTACAACCACTCGGCAAGACCGGTACATACAACTGACTGCAAGACGCCAGCCGATGTTAACCGCTCGAGAGATAAGTTTGAGGCTACAAAATTCAAGTGGTGTTGATGTAAGTCCCCAAACTGTGCGAAATCGACTGCATGAGTACGGCCTACGAGCTCGACGCCCTATCAGGTGCCCACCGATACGTCACGGGAATCGCGCTCGTCGAAATGAATGGTGTAGAGAACGCATAACATGGACCCAGGAACAATGGGATAAAATTATGTTTTCCGATGAGTCGCAATTCGGGTTTAGGCCTGATACAAGAAGGGTGCGAGTGTACCGTCGACCCGGAAATACTGAAAGACTCAGGTGCGTTCAGGAAGTTCATCCATACAGCGGCTCAACAGTTATGGTATGGGCGGGTATTATGAAGAACAGGCGAACTGAGCTCGTTTTTGTAAATGGAAACATGAACGCTGAAAATTACGTTGAGGATATTCTCAGACCTTATGTCCATCCATTTGCACAAACCTTTGGCTCCGATTTTACGTTAATGCATGACAATGCGCGTTCACATACAGCTCGGCGAACCAGTGAATACTTGGCAACGGAGAACATCCAGGTATTGCCCTGGCCTGCACAATCGCCAGACCTCAACCCCATCGAGCACGCATGGGACATGCTCCAGAGACGTGTTTTGAAGGACTTGGACGGAGTGACAACAACCCAACAGCTGAAGGATTTGCTACAATTCCATTGGGAGCGAATACCGCAAGATGACATAAACAGTCTCATTAATTCAATGAATAATCGTTGCCGACAAGTTCTGAATAGCAGAGGAGGCCATACTTTGTATTAAATTGTCCTATTCTTTCACAATAAATTCATTTTCTTAAGAAATTTCAATTTGTAAAAAAAAAGTTTAGTTTCTTATGTACCTGTATATTCTAATATTGTTAATTTCTGTTATTAAAAGAACTTATAAAGAAAACAGCTGTTATTTTTACATCATAGAACCCTAAAAATATTATTTTAAAAATAAAATACAACGTTATAATTAAAATAAATGGTAAAATAAATTAATATAAATGGTAAATTTGTAATATCATGCATGTTGCTTAGACTTTTTTGATGTGTGTATAAGAAAAGTACTTCTCAAATTACTTTTCCTAATTTAATTCTATGCCTACTTATAATCCAAGTTATAGTTCAATCAGAAGATTATGGTCTTGATTGTAGTATTCGTATCATAATAATTACAGATTTTCATTGTTTATAAAAGTAAATTAGTTGCATATTATGTTTTGTCATTTAAACACTATCTATCTGAAGAAAAACACTATCTATCTAAAACAAAAATTTTCTAAAATCTAATTTAAAGATCGAAAAAGAATAAAATTATAAAACTTTTTACCCATTGGGAACATTGCCGGCAACAAACTGGAAATAATGCTGGGAGTATTGCCGGGCATATTGCCAATGAACTGGGAATTTTCGTTAATTTGATGTTTTATTGACATTTTTTTATAAAAAGTCTATAGACATGAATAAATTAAAGCGAATTTAATACAAATGTAATAAAATTTCTGAAAGTTAACCTAAATTCCCAGTAAATTCCCACTTTGGGAACATTGCCGGCAGCGCTGCCGGCAATATTTCCAGTCCTTGGCAGTGTGCCCGGGCACGGTACATCACTAGTCACCATACATCGTCACATATACATTAAATAGCCATTGTATGCCTTACGTAACAGTAAAAGTTCTTTTGAAGTAGGTAATAGAATTAATTCGCCTCTATCAAAATTAATTAAATAACATGTTTATTAATTTTAAGTCCGAGTTCGTCACCTTTCAATAGTTAATTTTTAATCAGTTGTCATATGACGTCATACATGCGGTCGAATTACTTACTTTAAGGGGAAACACTTCAATCGCAATTCCATACAAACAAAGAAAGTTAATTCCTCCTTCATTAGATAATAAATACTCAAAACTATAGATGATATCGTTTTGTCTCGTTATTATCTAGTCTTATTGATTAATAAAACAGTAAAAAAAATATTCATTTACAAGTTATGAGGCTTCAAAGTTCATAATTCTATGCACATTTTATGACAACTTTTAGCGTAATAAAATAGAATTAAACGTTTATAAAGGTAAATATATTTTGGGAGTAGGAATAGATTATTTATTCGAAAATTCAAATAATTTTATATTGACTAGATACATTCTAAAGTTTGTACGCAATTACCTTTTTCCCTAAACCATTTTAGGAAATTTTACCGTGCTCGTTTCCGCCATCGACATCTTGCATCTCGCCTCCACTTTCTGCACCCCTCGGGTCGGCGGAGGGGAGGTACGACAGCGAGCCGACCGTCGTCGAATGTTACCGAATATTTTTTTTTTAAACTTCAATAAACTTTAATTTATGTCATTTATGACAATTACGTATCGCTTGCCAGTAAGAAGTTTCGTAATTTCTTTTATCAAAGAGATCCAATTATTATCAGATGCATAACCAGTTAGATAAAATACCTACATCAGTGACATTCTTGACTAAAATCAATTGTCAAAATTCACCTATTATTACAATAGTCAATAGAGCATAGCTAAGGCTGTCACATTGCACAAACTGTATTTCTTTGTAATTCATTCTGTTTTTTTTTTTCAATATTTACGTGACTCATCCCCGCCCCGGTTTCCGATTGACTGACCAAGTAAAAATCAACTAATCAAGTGTCAAAAGTCTTAACATTTTCAGGAACTAAAATGATAGTTGACACGAATTAGCAATAAGCCGATAGAAACCGGGGGTGTATGTCTCAAACAAATGATTTTTCTTCCTTTTTTTAAATCAAGCTAAAATAACTTCATAATGTATGTGAAGTAAGATATTATTGTGTATTATATGGAACCCCTATTAATGATGCACGGTCCTGAAAACTGCCCTAAAAATAAACAGCTTAACATAAAAATTATAATTTTTTACGGTGTCATACACCACATACAAAATAAATTGATGTCTCGCTTGGTGTGTCTTTCGAAACGAAACATACAATAAAATAATATTTTAAAATCCATTTTACGTTACCTTTATTTACTCCTGATTTATTACTTTTTAGGTACCTACCTACCGCTAGTATTAGTGTCAACCCTAACAATCAAGAAGAATAATATTTAAATTTTGAACGAAATTTTGATTTAGGCGCGTGTGCGTGTGCATGTTTCTTACTGCTTTTCTATGAGTTTTTCTCTTTCACACGCGACGTTTGGTGAAACAACAATATTTTAGGCTTCGCCGACAGCTGAGTTGGTTTTGACAGAATGAGCCTTCTTAACTGTTTACTACAAACTATTAGTAGGAAAGCAAAAATACTCAAATTAGTTGTTTTAATTATTGAGCAATGAAAGCAGAAACGGGTATTTCCGCCAAATCACGCTTTTTGACGGATCCGAAAAAAATTTCAGATATTTTTTTTTAAATAAGTGTAATGCATTGCCACAGTCATCACAAATATTATACTTTGCGTTTACACTAATTATGTCAAACGTATCGGTGTTAATTAACGTTTAAAAAAATGGTAGGGACTCAAAAATCCCGGTAAGGACAAAATTATTTAATTGTTAAGATAAGATAACTGCAATTAGTAGAAAATCCACAAATAAGTTGTTATCACTCATATATTTATTTTTAATGTCTACAAAATATAAGTTATTGAGTGAACGGTGAGGACATACTTAACACGGTAATGACCGTTGTTAACGAAACAATTTTAGTATGGAAGATTACGCAAAGCTTTGCGCAGAGGGAGTCACTAGCACATAAACAAACTGTCATGGCGCCCAATGTAATTATGTTACTTGAGAACTCTTACTGTAACCACTCTGCGAAACTCAAATAAAGTTTTATTTTGTGGTTTAACTTACAGCAAATTTTTAGCCATTTATAGAATTTAGTTATTTATTTACTCTTCGCATCACTTGTCAAACCTTTGTTTACGTTTTGTGCTAGTGCCGCACTCTGGCGTCAGAATAGTGCAGTTATATTCCCTATTATGGATGCTCGTTATCATCTGAGTACCCAAAAAAAAAGATAGAAGATATTATATAATAATAGAAGACCCGTGCAAGCCAGATAGATATTATAGAGAAATGTATAGTTTGTATAGTATTTTATTGCCCCTGATAAAATGACAACATGGAAATAGAAATAAAACAACAAGTTTACGTAATCAACTTTACTTATTGTTCATCAAATCTCAAAGGTAGCGTTTGACAGTTCTGACAAATTGCACCTCTGGGGTGACGCTATCGACAAGCAGGGCGAGGCTTTGGCGATAAGTCTGGATATCGGCAAGGCTTTCGATCGGGTCTGGCACCATGATCTCCTTTGCAAGCTTGCGGCTTATGGTCTTCCCAACCATCTCTGTGAGTGGATCTCCGGCTTTCTGCATGAGCGAAAAATACGTGTTCTAGTCGAAGGAGGCATGTTAAAGTTCGTGTCAGTCAATGCCGGTGTGCCACAAGGCTCCGTGCTGTCACCCACTCTTTTCCTTCTGCATATCAATGATTTGCTTTCATCTGTTCTATCATATGCAGACCTCGAGCAACCGGGAAGACCTCAAGAGGAACAGGGAACATCTTGTCGATGAGCTCAATAGGGCCCTTGAGCAAATCTCAGTGTGGGGTTCCCAAAATTTAGTTGAGTTCAACGCCGAAAAAACAGGTTTGCGCGTTTAGCACTAAAAAGTCCCCCTTTCTACTACTACCCTCTCTTCAGGGCACTAGGCTGTCGCTGCAGACTAACTTAAACATCTTAGGGATGAACCTTAGACATGATCTAAACAATCGTGACTATGTCGAAGGAGTAATCACTACAGTTTCACGTAAACTTGGCATCCTGAACAGGGTGCAGCGATACTTCACTCCGGAGCAGCGGTACCTGCTCTACAAAACGCAGGTTCGGAGCAGCATGAAGTACTGTTCGCATCTTTGGGATGGCTCTGCCAAGTATCTCGTGGAAGCCCTAGACCGACTGCAGCGACATGCGTTCCGCATAGTTGATGACACCCAGGTCACGGAGCACGCGTTTACA
Source organism: Schrankia costaestrigalis (assembly GCA_905475405.1). Classification (NCBI taxonomy): domain Eukaryota; kingdom Metazoa; phylum Arthropoda; class Insecta; order Lepidoptera; family Erebidae; genus Schrankia; species Schrankia costaestrigalis. Next base: position 13,133,398 of record FR997838.1, read on the forward strand.
GCTTCGCAGAGATATCTCGTCTCTTAGTGTGTACCATGGAGAGTGCTCTGAAGAGATATTCGATCTTGTTCCTCCGTCCCCTTTTCATAATAGGACCACTCGTGCCGGTTTGCGATGTCATACTCAAACGGTCTGTCGGATATCGGCTCGCACCAAAAGGTTCGGGAATTCCTTCCTATGCCAAACCATTAAGTTGTGGAACCAGCTTCCGGCTCACGTATTTCCTCCATCGTATGATATTGGGTCCTTCAAACGCAGTGTGAAGAAGCATTTGGCCAAACCGGCAAGATGATGACGACGGATTGAAGTTATTTTTAGACTTCTAACCGTTGGCTTAATTTGTGGACTGTACTCGCGCTTTCCACCAGGTTCGATATAGTCATATTGCGATGTTTTTGTATAAAAAAAATTGAATAATAGTAGGGTTGGGATAAAAAAATCGATAACTATAATATCCGAACTTTAAGAGATCGATTACTATAATATCCGAATTTTAAGACACTTTAATAATTGATCTCTTACTACTGAGTATAGATCTAGTACTAGTAGTGAATAAAAATTAATTCTCCATTGCTTCCTTTTCACTCTTTTTTCTCTCTCTGTCATTTCTGTAATGTTTTTCAATTTTTTATTTCATATCGTTTCGCATTACTATCCTTCTTTCTTTCTTTGCTAGCTGATGAACACATCTTCGGCATTTTTGTGTTTGATTGTAAAGAAACATGCTATTTAAAAGAAAACAATAGCAGGGACAGCATGACAACGATAGGGAGAATTTCATTGACATCGAAGCACATACCACTGATCTAGTACTGTCTAGAATCATGAACAAGAACAAAGAGAAAAAGCCAGAATTATGTACAAGTGCCGTGGCATTCGTTTGCGCGTCGATGTCAAAGAGTATTATTATTTTAAATTAATTATATAAATTAGTTGAAAAGGCATATTACATACGTATAAAATATGCTATTGAGCAGGAAAAAAAAGCTTGCCTAAAGTAAGTCATTACCGTCACCTTAATGTCCTTACCGTACCCCGCAAATTGACACGGTAAGGACAGTAGTGGTAAGGACATTGAGAACATTTTCTATTATAACTTAACTTAATTACGACTTAATTGATTTCAATCACTATGCCGAGATTAATTGCACCTCTATATATAACTTTCCATAGGAATTAACAAAATAAAGTATTTACTTACCTTAATAATAAAGCCTTGATGGAGAGGACACTTTTTATATATTTGAGAAAGAACCTCTGCCCACCGCTTAATTCGAGTCACAACCACATTTCACGACGATAGACAGGGAGCTGGCAGAGAGCACCTCGCGACACGTCATCCAAGATCCCGTAATGGTGCGTTCAGAACATACTAACAAACATTTTATAGTGAATTTGGTAAGGACCGATTTTCGATATCCTTTTATATTACAAGCAAAAGTACATTTGTGTAAATAATATAATGATGTAATTTTTATATACGGATATTGGCAAAGGTCTAAAGAATCCAAAAATATTATAAAATTTGACGATTTATCAGTAAATTTTCTATTAAAAAAAATTTTATAGCCGAAAACACAGTTTGTTACACCGCATTTAGCGTCTGCGAAACAACAAAATGTTTTTTTTGGGCTATTGTTGACCTATGAGGTTACCAATAGTTATAATAATCATTAGTAAGACAGTACTTAAGATTCTTAAATATTTAAACCGCTTAAATAGTTCGAATATTAGCTGCTAGGTAGTTGTTACCAGTTATTTTGCCATTGGCGGAAAGACCCAAACAAACTTCTGTTGAGCCGGGCGACATGATGTCATTTAGACGTCAAATGAAAGACAAAGTAATTTACGTATAATTGTAAAAATAAACACAATCTTGCGGTTTTTTGCGCTAAAAATTTGATTTTATTACTTATCGATCTAAAATCTCTAAATGGTTTTGGATTCGACATAGGTAAACTTTTACTTTACATACCGAATTGCGATTCTTGTAAGCGTGCCCCTCGAGCAGGGTCCTGCTTTTTCATTGTCTGCATTCGTTAAGTTTTCCGCCACGATCTAACCAGGTCGTTTGCTGCCTGTGTGTGTGCTGTGTCATTTCTATCTCGCAGCGGCACCTACTAAGTTTCTATGCTGCCATTAATTGTTCTTAGATCACAATCTTTACATCTTTACACACATGACTAATTCAATTAATCAACGAACGTTGTAACGATTACTTTTAATAGTCTTTGTGGTCCATCAAATTATTCCAGTTATTAAATATTTAAGCATAATCATGGAGCAAAAAGAGACATATGCCACGCAAAGCAACATTGCAGAAATATGAACATAATTACCGCCGGTATCGTGTTGAAGGCAATTTCTTACAACGTCATGCGCCCACGACTTTCTCGAAGGAAAAATATGAAAAACGGAACACGGACTGTCAACGGGCTTATACTGAAAATCTGTGATATGTGCTAGTCTTCACAACTAAGCTTATATTGAGCATGATATAGTTTGTCAAATATTCTTACTCTACACTGGTACCTTGACAATCATCATAACAGCCCATTAATGTCCCACTGCAGGGACGTGCCTCATCCCGTGACAGAGGATACTTGGCCTACTGATACCACGCTGGCCAGACGGATTGGTATAGGGTTAAATTTCAAGTTTTCCTTCTTTCTATGTAAAGGTAATATTCACAGATAGTCCCTTAGTCGGTTTTTAAGACACTCATGGGATGAGATTATGATACCTTGACAATAATCTAGAAATATAGTGTGCATGAAGTATAATTAGTTCCTTTATTGTTCTTATATGAGTCCTTTGTTGTACCTACTTACGAGTACATTTATCGGACTTATTAACTCGAAAATGTATAACCACGTTGATTTTATCTCGTTGTTTTCAATCGATCCATATCATGTTTATCGCTCGATCACGTTAGTTTAGGTCTGCCTACGCGGTCGCCATTCTAAAACTTTTGTTGAACCACAATGTATCTACCACAGAAATATTTATTTTATTTATTTATTTTTACAAGAAGCTTACAGACTAATAACATAGTAATATATTTTTAAATAAACTACATTAAATTGCCGATTACAAGCTTCTGCAAGTATAAAGCTAAATGGTGTCATAATACTAAAACTACTTAAAACACAAAATAAAAAAAAAAACAAAAACTACTTACAAAACACACTAACAAAAACAAAACTAACAAATATAGGTAAAATTCCTACCTACTAATCTTCTGTCTCAAAGAATATATTAGTAAGCCGTCGTCGCAGTGTGCTAACATTGGTACAAAAGAGGTCGATGTCCATCTCGCGAGGTATTTCATTAAATGACCTTGCACTCCTTAACATAAACGTATTGCTCCTATAATTAGTACTAGCTAGGGGTACATGTAGTAGCGGTCTTTGACGGAAACTGAGTTGATTTGTACGATATGTTATTTTATTAACTAACTCGTTACTGTCTATGGTGCCGTTTGCAATCTTCATTAGCGTACATACGTCATTAATATCTCGTCTGACATGTAATGGTAGGAAATGGTATCTCATACAACGGTGACTATAGTCTACGGAAAACTGTTTCGCCCTGAAATCAAGATACCTCAAGAACTTCTTCTGTATGTTTTCAATGCGGGAAATATAAACTTCATACTGCGGGTTCCAGACTTCCGAAGCGTATTCCAAGTGCGACCTTACAAAAGAGCAATAAAGCACTTTTATAGTTTTGAGGGAGTCAAAGTTCTCCGAAGACCTTATCACAAATCCTAGAGCCTTAGACGCTTTCTTAATGATGTATTCGACATGTTGGTCATAGAGTAGTTTACTGTCTTGTACGATACCTAAGTCCCTTGTACTAAGAACGTTGGTTATAGGTTGGTTGTTTATAGTATATTCTGTATGAACGACATTCTTCCGCCTTGTGAAAACAACATGAAAGCATTTGGACACATTCAACATAAGTTTATTTACATTACAGTAAACCTCCAGCCTATCCAAATCTGACTGTAAAAGCTTAGCGTCAGATGCATTACGTACCAACTTGTGTATCTTCATATCATCAGCATAAAGCAGAATGTATGAGTGGTGAAAGCAAGTGTAAACGTCAGATATAAACAAAGTAAACAATAAGGGCCCTAAGATCGACCCTTGTGGCACACCTGAAGGGACAGAGTACCATTGAGAAGTGTACCCTAGGAGAACCACAGCCTGTGTACGGTTTTGTATATAAGAGGAAAACCACCTATATAAGTCTCCATGGATCCCACAACGTGATAATTTGGACAAAAGCACTTTATGATTAATTACATCAAAACATTTACTGTAATCAGTGAAAATTACGTCTACTTGTGCATTACCTGACATGCCCTCCGTTATAAAGTCATGTGATAGAATTAAATTAGAGGTGGTAGATCGATTACTCACAAAACCGTGTTGCTCTGTCCTCAAGTTACACTTCATAGCAGAATAAACCTCGGTGTATACCACACGTTCTAATACCTTGGAAAATAGTGAAATTTTAGATATAGGCCTGTAGCATGTAACATCGGCCTTATCACCTTTTTTAAAAATCGGGGTAACAAAAGCAGATTTCCACACATTAGGTACTATTCCCTCGGTCAATGACCTCCTAAATAATATTGATATCGGCTCAAGCAGACTTTCGGCAAGGTTAACGATAAATAGAGGAGGTATTTGGTCGGGGCCACCAGATTTAGTAAGGTCCAGCGACTTAAGCAGTTTAAGTATCGTATCGCTACATACATTAATAGAACCAATCGTGGCGGATGTACCCAGAGAACAGTCCGGCAATTGTTCGTCATCATCAGACTCAAGAAACGTGGAATGGAAATAAGTGGCAAACAAGTCAGTAATATCTTTACCGTTGTTTGCAGTCGCACTTAAGTAACGCATGGTGTTAGGAAAACCACCTGTAGATTTTTTATTCTTTATAAATGTCCAGAAAGACCTAGGATTTTTAACTATAGCAGATTCTATTTTAGTCATATAGGTTCGAAAGCATTGCCTCTCTAATTCTTTTGCTCGCTTTCTGAGTACCGAGAACGAGTGGTAGTCTGAAATGTTGCCATATGTTTTATATTTACGGTGAAATTTATGTTTTTCCTTCAAGACTTTAACAAGGGCGGAGTTGTACCAAGCAGGATGAGTTGAGCTTTTTAGTGATTTTAAAGGAATATATTTGTCGCGTAATTCGTAAAGTTTGTCATAAAACAAAGTTACAGCACAGTTAAGGGACGTATTCTGTAGTAAAACTGGCCAACTAATATTATCAAGTTCAATCCTAATACTGTCATAATCGCCCTTATGAAAAACATATTTCCGCATTAAGTTCTCAATTAACTTATGTATCTCGACTAAGCCAGTCTGTATAAACAATGGTTTATGATGCGAGTCAATTGGTTCAGCTAACGCGCCCGTGCACTCCTCAACCTCCATATAATCATTAGAAAAAACAAGATCTAAAATTCGATTATTTACATTACGTATTCCATTAAACTGCGATAGATTAGTCATGTCAACTGTGTCGAAGAAGTCCTTAATATGTGTGGTGGACACATTTATTGGTAACAATTCATTGTTGGTAGAACTAAGCTGCCATTCCACCTCATTTCCAAAATTAAAATCACCAAGAATTAAAAATTTATCCATTAAGTGGGTAAAAATTAGTTCACTAAATTTTGTTGTAAAATTTTCTAATTGAGTACTATAACTATTACCACAGTTTTCCTTACAAAGGTATAAAGCACAAATATGTAGATTATATGTTATAGCAGGTCTAGACTTCTTCAACACAATAGACACCCACAAATCCTCGGCCGAGCTAATCCAATCACGCCTCTCAATCACTGTAAATGTATTTCTTACCGCTATAAGAACACCTCCACCACGCTTCTGTCCGGTACGACAGTAATCGCGGTCCCGTCTGCACACATGATATCGATCACTAAATAGTTCACCACTATAAATACCATCATCTAACCATGTTTCGGTAAGCACTATCACGTCATAATCGTTTAAACACACATTACAGTAAAAGTTATTAGTCTTTGTGCGCAGACCACGCACATTTTGATAATATATCTTTATTTTATCCACTATTCCGATTAACAACAACTAGTTGAATCACTATTACATGATAACTATTACTAAATAACACAAAGAAATAAGTAGAATAAGACATTGAACTCAAACAAAAATAATACACGGAGGTAGATAAATAACAAATAAGTGGTCCAACGGTAGACACAGTGTCAACACAGTGCATCTCACAAAATTCACTTGGAATCCTATAGACCCGCCTCGTATGAATAGAAACTAGTATAAGAACAATAGAAAGTTCCCACGGTCGGCGAACAATCACCAACATTATGTATAGGAAAAGCGACTTTATTACTTCTTCGCTTAGGAAGCTTTTTGAATAAATGACGTAACCTATGTAGAAATAATATTTAAAATAATTGTATTTAAATTCAAAGCAACGACACATTATTAATTGAAAAACACGATCAGCACACAACGACCAACGGCTCCCAAAGTTAAATATTTTACCTGCATAACTATGAACAAGTTTGTTAATGTAAATTAAGTAAAGTAATAATGATTTTAAAAGAAACATTTTTAACTCAATAATTATTAAGTTTACAATGAGTTGAACGACATATTGAAGTACTATTTTATTTTTGCAAGATCCTTCTCTGTCTTCATTAGCATTGTGGGTGAGGTTTCGTTTTTCTTCACATGAATCTTGGAATGCTTTACCCAAACGAACCGAAAATTCATTTCCTGAGCCAATTTCTTTACTTTTGATAGTAGAAGTTTATTGTGAGTTGTTAGATGGTCATTAACAAATATACGATGATTCCCTGGCAAGCCAACGTGAACAGCTGACAGAGGACAATCTTTCCCGGCCAATCTGACCGCTGCTATAAAATTCTCCTTTACATATCGATTAACAAAACAAACAATTATTGGCCTAGCATGATCTTTTTCCCGTGTGGGCACTCTGGTAATAAAATTGACTTGCGCCTTGGTGATAGGGTGGCTTATTTTATCTCCAATTCTATTAACAATATCGAACAGGTTTTCGTGGTTAGATTGTGGCACGCCTTTTATCTCGATATTATTCAGCCGATCCCACTGGTCCTTAATGTTATAGTCCAATTGTATTTTATCCAGCTGTGCTTGAATGAGAGTCACTTGGTCTTGCATCTTCTCTGCCTGTCTTAGACGCGTCTCCATGTTGTCCATTTTCTTATTAAGCTCACCGATTACCCGGGTAGTCTCAGTCAGGGATGACTTCATTTCGGCAAACTCATTTCTAAGAGCAGAAATATCGTCCTTTAAGCTCTCGAGAGGTGCCAACTTCTCGGTGATTATTTTCATTTCCTTTAGCAGTGCTGATTCAGTTACTGGTTTAGGAGACGATGGGGTCTGACTTGAACCCGCAAGCTTGCATTTACTACACCGCCACGCCAGTTTTCGGTCACCCAACCTCCGATACCCCGTCTCCGTTACGCCAGCACAGTGGAAATGAAGGTCTCTGTTGCACGCTGTGCAATACGCGCCGTCAGTTATAGGGTCATCACAAACTCCACACTGAGCCATGACAAAAAACTATCAACTCTAAACAAACAAAATATTAAATGAACTTTGAGAATCGCTGAATGTTCCGTATAGCGCAGTAGCGGGGAGTGACTAAACGACACCGACTATAAACCGGAACTGAATAAAAAACCGAAATCTAAATAAAAGGAGAAGTGGTATGACGGGGTTTTCTTGTCAACGCAATATGATTAGACCGATTATATAGCTAAAAATGGCTGTCACCTAGGTTTAGCTGTGTTTTGACAACGACCGAGATAACATATAAAATGCCGAGTTGTTCAGTGGTTGCCTGTAAAATTAAGAGCAATAAAAAAATCTTTATTAATAATGGAATCACTTACCGTATGCTAGTACATGTATTTTATTGTATTTACCTCTAAAATCATGAAAAAATAATCTTCAATGTCCTCACTATGTTATTTTCATGTTCGGACAATTAAGTACTATAATATTTTTGTAACATATACATTGCTTCTCTAATGCTGTCTAAACTAGTCATTCAATGATATATGAAGCAATGAACTATTCGCTCAACGATATTACGTATGACAAGTGGTTGCTAACCGTGATCGCTCTAACAACCAAACGATAGTGACGATCCGTTCATGACTACGACTATCTATCGTTTTCGATAAAAAGTCGTGTATTGTAGGAATTTTAAATTGTAAAAGTTTTATTAAATTAAATGAGATTTTTTTTTTAAATGTTGTGTTACGCTGTTTAAATTATGTAATTTCAATATAAGTATTACAATGTTGAAATAATATCCTAAATCAAAGGTGGAGTAAGTAGGTACTCTAGAACATAAAGGTTTAAAATGTTGATTAGAGTGGTTTTAAAAGTTTTTTTTAAACGCTCATCCATTTATTAGCACACACGTGCTTTTAACTGGTTTTATCAGATTTGCTTAAAATCAGTCTAAATGCTCATCTATCAATTCCTATATTCATGCTATTGTTTTAATTTTATCTAGGCGCAATATTGCTCGCGCATTTTGGCATGCGCATGCACATGCTTGAATAAATGAACTGTACACGCTGTTACCTGCTTCAAAAAATAATCTGTATACTTAGTCTTATATTATACAACTATCCAAAAATTGACATCTATAAGTTGTAATTGACTACAAAACAGTTTTGGCCCAAAGCTCAAAATATGGGCCACACAAGCTCACTCAAAGAAATTTAATGAACCATGATGTAATTAAACAAAGCGCTTTTTGAAGAGATTGATAATTGGCGATGAAAAGTAGATCATGCATGACAAGCACGTGCGGAAAAAGTCGTGTTTTAAAGTCGGCTAGGTTTTACCGACTGTGGCTAAATTATCACTAGCTCTCCCTCACAGGTGCGTTACTTTTGTATGACAACAGTCAAAATGTTACAAGCTGCTGCGACAATAAGGACGCAAAAGAAGTATGACGCTTGAGTTCCTTCAACCTGCGATATTACGACATCAGTTCACGGATTAATTTGTTTCACGACATGTACGATCTTACACAAACTGTCGTGAATATTATTTTACAAAAGTATTGTACAATTATATATTATTATATAATACATATTTATATAAAAGTAATTAGTAGTAGTATATGATAAGTATTTAATTTTTAATAATATATAAGTCTTGTCTATCGATAAATTTTATTAATTATTTATCGATAAGGTCAACGCCTAAATGTAATTTTTTTGAATGTAGTAGTTTTAAATTGTAGTAGTTCTTCTATCTAAATTTTTTGAAGTTTGTTTTAGTTGTATATATATAGTAGCGCTGATTGGTTCGCTGTGACACCGTGTAAGGGAGATATTTCAAGGAAAAACGAGACAGAGTATTGCGTTCATTGATAATCTAGATGTAACTGAGAACAGTAGTCTATTCGTATATTCTATTGCTGTGTGTGTTAATAAAACTGGCGACATTAGGTTTCCATACAAAATTACATTCAGGGCACATCTCCTTTTTTCAGATATCTGTGGTATCTACCAAAGTCTGTATAAAAATAATGGCTTGATTTAAACGGATTACTATTTATATCCTATATTACCCTATCATAAGGAATTAACGCCTCTTTATTAAAATAATAATATAGGATGTAACGAATAATCGAATACGGAATAACGAAACAGAATTCCGAAATAAAAATGCGTGTCTTTACCCGTGAAAGGGAAACTAATATACGACAGTCTTTACATTGTTTTAAACATGAGCTAATTATGTAACTATTGTAAACGCACTGTAATTTTTTTATTCGCGTTTTAATAGGCATTGAATTTATAATTAAAAAGAATATTTTACTTTCAAACTGTTAATGTTTAACACTTTGACTACAAGTGATACGCAAATCGTAATATAAATAGTTTTTTTTAGACATTTATTGCTTACACGTAATAATAAATGAAATTATCGAATTGTCATGTATGATTTCATTTGTAATTTCACAGAAATTCTTGGCAAAAATAAATTATACAAAATTATCATCTATTTTTTTTTACTGCGTAACATAAAATAAAATTAGCCTAATTTACGTACTTTTTATAACATAAGTTATCTATCTGCTCGGAAAAGCCTCTTCAAAATACTTCGAAAACTCGTTCTAAAATCAGTAATCTACCGGTGATAGTTCTATTAAAATCGCTCCATCCATTTCAGAGATTACACGGAATAAACAGGCAGACAGACAAAAACCTTTCTTATAAGATCGCCGGTATTGGTGTCGTGTATATGCAGTTAGGAAAAAACCGTTGATCTTTTAAACAGTCAGACACTTTAATTTAATTTATATGCATGAATAAATATAGAGTAAACAATAAGTATGATGGACCTGGTTTTGCGATCCATAGCATCCTATTTCCTGCAGTGGACGTCCATAGGCTGATATGGAAACAATATTATATAGGTACAACATTGTACCTATTAGGTAAGCAAATAAACTTGCTACACACATTTTATATATCCTTACAGTTATAATTTATATTATCCAGCTGTAAACTCGTTGCGTGATTATTATGCGGATGAGTTTTGAGGTTATCATAGCGATCTTGTCTTAGTTGTTTCGTAATGTAATATTTTATTATGTACCTGCAGTTTCTATTATGTATTACACTTTATATACTTGTTTTAATTAATATTAATACAACTTTATTGCTTATTCAAGTTTTTGATACTAGATTTATGTATCTATTATTATTTTAAAGTAGGTATAATATTTTTCTAGGATGTGACTCGAGTACCTATTTCGTTTGCAGTAAAAATTTTTGTCTTATAAAAGTTTATTATTTAGGTTTAATCCGAATACTAGCTTCTGATAGCAGTGTCATTAATACTACTATGCAGGTCTTTTGTTAGGATCAACCGTGGGACATCGTTCTTATAAACATTTTAAACGGTTTCAACTTATTATGTATTTGTCCAATGCTATGAGAATTGTATCAATGTTTGGTATTCTTTTGTCGTTTTAAATAAATATTCATTCTTTATCGTGTGCCAGATATAATTTTCGTTGATTTTAGTAAAGATTTTTCATTAGCTACGAAACATATAACGTTAAAATACTAATAACATAAGCAGTGTTCATTTCAACATCATTTAATGTATGAAACGCGTGATAAACCGATACAAATCATACACATATTAAAATCATCACAGTCCATCTTTGCTCCACAATGCGTAATTGGGCTCCAATTATATCCAACGTACGCCTTTACGTTCGTATTAGCAGATGGTATGCGGCGTAATATACCACAAACTAGATCTTATCTAGCTGTTTCTACATTGTATCATAATTTATTTCCAAGTATATACTTAATAAGTATTTAGAAAAAGATTTCATCGCCTGTAGTAAAATAAAATTTTCACCATAATTGGTGTAGTTACTTAAAAGAAAATCATTAGTCTACCTGTAGTAAATATTGTTCATTTAATGAGCTACTGTTTTATGATACCTAATCCGTATCTGTTTAGGATATCTGCGTACCTAATTTTCACTGTAATTGGTTAAACATAGGTCTGCGATACGACGAAATACAAATATCCGTTGTATCTTAAGATTTAGTGTTTTATGATAAATGACTTCCTGTTCACTCGTTAAGGAAGTCTTCGTACTCTTTTCGCATAATGAGTCAAAATGGATAATGTTTTTCACTCTCTATTCGCTATGTGTTAGCTTATTTGAATTTTGTGTGTTTGAAGCCTAAACTCTTGTTAACTATCAGCATACCGCGATGTAATTGTCAGAGTGATTGTCTCCTCCTTCAAGAGGATTTAGATAGATTCTCTGAATATTGTGCAAAAAATAAACTTAGTCTTAATGTATCGAAATGTGTCACTATTTCATTCACAAAAAATAAAAATCCTTTCTCTTTCGATTATATTAAGCTTATTTCAACAACTTTAACTAAAGTTACGTCTATGAGGGACCTTGGGGTACTGCTGGATAGCAAATTGCATCTTGACCAACACGTTAGTAGCGTTATAAATAATGCCTATCGTATGTACGGTTTCGTAATGAGATCGACTACTGAATTTAGGCAAGTGGGTACATAACATACATGCATTTGTACAAATCGTTAGTTAGACCCAGTTAGAATATGCTGCAGTAGTGTGGAATCCTCATTACAGAAAATATATAGATTGTATGGAAAAGGTTCAGCGCACCTATTTTAAATCTGTTCATTACCGTTGTTTTCGAAAAACTCTTTCGCCTGATGAGTTGTTGGATTACTACAGGCTTATGACACTGGAGTCTCGTAGACTGTACCTAGAGATGATGTTTCTATATGACTTGTGTAACAACAGATATGAATGTACTTCTGTACTTAATAAGTTGTGTTATGTTATACCGCGAACAGTGATGAGGCGAGAGGTACGCTCGCGACCACTATTTGCTGTAAGCACGAGTAAAACCAATGCTGGTGTTCGTGCGCCCCTTCGTCGTATCACAAGCGATTTTAATAAGCATTTCACAGATCTTGACATTTTTGGAATGTCTCATAACCAATTTCGTAGCGCACTTATCGAAATAATAAATGGGTTAAGTATGTAACGTAGCTTTTAATTAGTTTTAATTTCTTTCTTTATTTTTCTCAAGTAGGTAAGCATTTGTGTACCTAATTGTTTACATTAATTAAGCACTTGCCTATTGTCACATATGAATATGATTCATATGTAACTATAGTATTTCACATCCACACATTGTATTACGTGGATAACGGTGTAGGTTCATATTTGTATCCTAATCATATATAATTAGTAATAAGAAATAATATGTAACCGTTTGTTAATCTCAAATAAATAAATAAATAAATAAAGTAATTGATGACATATCTCAGACGTCTCGGTTTCGAATCCTGCTTAATGGCAATCTTTCTGCTTAAAACATGGCATATGTACTAACATCAATTCTATTTACTTTTTTCTTACTTTGGTGAAACCTAATAGAATTCCCGTACTTATATGTTTTCTTTTTTATTAAATATTTGTACAGTCCCATAAATTACATACTTTATTAAAGTAAATTCCGTCGTTCATTCTCTCGAGACGAAGCGGAACACGGGACTCAATTTGAGCCATTTATTATATTGTTACTATACGACGACTTGTTACAAGTATTTTCTGTACTAATTTACGATGTTCGTCGACATCATTTTTATGTGTACTTCGCATGAATGAGCGACATAAATATTATATGAAAAAATAGCAACAATCACACGCTAACATTGCGAATAATTGTAAATTATAGCATAACGGTACTTAATTGTTTCACTACTATCAAACGAGATAGACATCACATCGATGTATCTCTAAATATAAAAAAACTATCCGTGTGGTGACGGAATTAGAATACAATATGTCACCACCCCATCTCATGCCATGGGTCAACACCCATGAGATGGGGTGGTTACAGATAAAACCTTAGTCGGTTTCTACAACTAACTTGAAATTAAACCCTATACCAATCCGTCTGGCCAGCATGGTATTAGTAGGCCAAGTATCCCTTCGTCACGCGAGGAGGCCTGTCCCTGCAGTGGGACATTAATGGGTCTACGTTTAGCTGTTGACAAATTTTTAGACAGTCAAAATAATTAGTCTACAGCTAAACGTAGGCTTTAATTAAATATTTCTTTCTAGAGTAATTCCCTCATCTTCTCTTGTATTCAGCGCATTCGCGTTGCCATGACCAGAACGTCTATTGATCATCTTGTGAATTTATGCCCGCCCTACGTTTACCGCATACTCGGTGCGTAGGATATCAATTTGCCGTCTTTATCAAACTAGGTAGGTATAGCTTTTAATGTAGAGGTTTTTTTTAAATCTTATTTATTTAATAAGCCATACATCATATGATTAAGTCTGCTTAAAATAAATTACAATGGTTTATAAACTGTGGATACATTTACTACTTATGGATTACTTAATGTTATATTTGGATCTAAGGAACAATGACTGTGTGATGAAACTTAAAAAATGAACACTAAATTTAGCAGTGAACCCCGACCTCAAGATCTGGTGGACAAAGAAGAGGAGATCCCCGCAGAGCACTGACTTTCATTTAAGAGTTCCAACCTAGGTTGCTTGTTGATTTTACACTCTAAAATGTAGATAGATTAATTTAGTAATAAAACAATTCACAAGTTACTAGCGAATTAGTTACTACGGCTAATAGAAAAAATAATAAATTATTACTAAATTAAAATGCATTAGCCCTTAAACAAACTCAATTAAAATATTCTAATTTTATTACTAGAGTTATTAAAATAATATTCATTTGTTGTATGCTTATCGGTATTCGCAATGAGAGCGCTTTCAACACGGGTTGTGCACAGTTTTTACGTTCCCCCGTGCTGCGTACTTTCTCTGCTTTCATCTCTAGACGCGAGTAATTAACTGGACTCGTATAATTTATAACTAACAATATTTTTTTTATATATAAAGATTGACCACGCGTGAGTAATATACGTTTTACTAGATGACGTATCTACGAGTATGCTTTTAGTACTAGTCATATGAAACCGTAGTTTATTACATACGAACGTTTTTGTTTGCTCTCATTCCTGCACTGTATTGGCGCTTCCCTTCTGGTTCAGTATAAGGAATTTCATAGACACTAGGACACTAGACACTAAGTCTGGGTATTAGAAAACTATATATTTCTTTTCTATTTCGATACCTCTAGATTCGATTGGCGTATAAACCAAAAGCCGACTTTTCAGGAGAGCGAAAATACGACTTCATTTTTTTTTAATTCATAGCTTTTTAGTTTTTGAAGTTACATAAAAATAATTAAGAAGAAATATTCTTAGAATTTGAAAATGAAGAAGGCTACATCATCTAATCATATCTATCATCTTTAGTTTAGAAGTTAGCATAGCTAGATTTGTTAAAATCTCAAAAGTTTTTCTTACTTAAACTCATCATTATTTAGAAAAAAAAAACATCGTAAGTATTCTAAAAAATTTGGTGTACAATTAAACTAAAAAAAAGCCTATTTCGAACTTACAAAATGGGAGTGTTAATTGGATCTTTTTTTATATGGAAAATAGTAACGGCCCATGCGGTACGTAGACGATGTCGTGATGAACAATAATAAAGACTAGTTCCTGTCCAGTTTAAGATTTACTAGAGTGATCGATACACATTCGCTTCTACAATAATAACTTGGCGTAATCTTTGCATTTGCTATTTCATCTTCAGTTTTTTTTAAAGAAAATATAGTAATCTGTTCTTGTGTTGACGTTATAAGAAATCAAAATGGCTACACTGCATCCCTTGTCGACATGGACTATGTTGACATACTATATGTCATCATAGGAAGATTGGACAAGCGGAAAATCATTGCGACAAGTCATGCAGAACCTTACACTAATCCTCATAGACGATGGTTAAGCTAGTTGTCCAAGTTTCTTTCCGCCACAGGATGGTAACATGCCATGGAATATTTAAAGACTAGATACTCTAGTTCTTGACGTTTTCTGTTTGGATAATTCTTCGTACAACAACTTTACTATTGAGTTGCTAGTTAATTCAGGGTAGGTATTTGTCTAACTACTAATTAGAAAAGAAATTGACACTTTAGCTACCTCCGCGTGATCTCCAGAGATTGTTTACAAAAGATTAAAGCTATCTTAAAATTTTCAACGTTTTCCGAAATCTTTTTGCACATCTTCAAGTGTAGGCATGTGTGACTATTATACAATGATATACTATACTATATATGACTATATAAATTAGTACACTATGTAAAATATCCCGTTCCGGAGTTAGTTATGATTGACACAAAACGATACACTTAGTTTTCCAGCGATTTCCCTCGCCGATGGCGGGTCGGCGATGCACACGCGATTTCAGTCTTGTGGTCAGCGCGCGAACACGCACCGTGCATTGTCCAACCATTTTATTTTATTTCGACGATGCATTTTGATATACAAAAGTCTACCTTCGAACTTCAATCCTTCCTTTATGGTGTTTACATAGAGTGTTGACCATTGTTCTTTCAAAGGATTATTTTTTTATGTGTTTAGTGATGTAATGTGTATAAGTGTGAAGTTGTATTACTCATTATAATCATGTCTTTGGATATTATGTTTTTGACTAATGACAATTTGCGTCGTATGCGCAAGGAGCCGCATGTTCTAGGACTCCGTTATAGGGTATGTTTTTGTGTTTTTTTTATTTATTTTTTGGTTGTTTTAATATCAGTGATTATAAATAAAATTCTGTACGCAATTCTGTATAGGGAAAAAAAAAATGTTTATGAGACATACCTATGTAAAATGTCTCTATTAAGGTTTCAATAGTTTTAAAGTAGCTCGATCGCTGTTATTTGCGGGTTTCTCTAAAAAAAATAAAAAAAAATTAATAATTAAGTTTTAAACTATGCGATGTCAAAAAACACAAAACTGATTAAACTTTTTTTTATACATTACACCAATGAAGAGCTGAAAACTTGGAAATTAAATCTATTGTTACATGGTATTTCAGTATTGAAAACGCATGTTGCAATTGGATGCACATGACTTTTAAAATGTTTCTTATATTTTTATATAAGCTTATTATTTTTATTTAGCTTTTCTGAGTATATTTCTGATTAAAAAATAGGATTTTCTCAATTTTTTTTAAAACTTATTATGAACTAGAATCATGTCTTAACCCGAACACTTTGACAAGCACCCGTATCTGTCTGATTAATTTTAGGCTTAGGACAATAATTTGTATATTATTATGTCACACAAATAAATTGTCTTGCTTGGGATATCGTGCACGGCAGGCACTTCCCGAAAACTCCACAAGGCAGCTAAAGATGTCAAAGATATATAGGTACATTGTCATTTTAACTAAACAGTGATTTACGATATTAAGCAAATAATCTCTATTTTTATACCATTATATTTATATAAACACCCAGTTAATATCTCCAATATAATAAATACATAACTTCAGTATAGTAAACTGTGTGCTGATTTAGAAAACATGGCTTCGCTATCCTGTCATCCTAAGGGTGTCGTAAAAACTGATTATGGGATAACAACTAAGTACTTAGATAATTTCATTTCTGTGTGTAATGTAAATAAAAGAATCAACATTGTTTTTCCATCTATCAGCCACACTTATACCTCTGGACACCTCCACAGCTGGACTTATACCTCTCCATAGAACGCTACCTCCGTGCGGTGACGGAGTAAGAATACAATATGTCACCACCCCATCTCATCCCATGGGTGCCGTAAAAACCGACTAAGGGATTATCCGTGAATATTATCTCTACGAAATAAAAAGAGGGAAAACTTGAAATTAAACCCTATACCAATCCGACTGGCCAGCGTGGCCCGTCCAAGCAGTGGGACATTAATGAGCTGTTATGATAGAACGCTACAACGCGCGGTCTTGAGCCATCTGCATCCAATGGTTACATCGCAAAATAAGGGCCATCGGAATGTTGGTAAGTGCTGGAAGCCAGTCCAGTAAGAGAGTCATTAATGGACTATTAGGTGTGTTATAGGTAGGCTGTTGTATACACGTATAAGTTCCAAAAACTAAAATTGCGACACCATTTGCAACCACTTTATGTTTATTCGTAAAATTGTTATACTCTAACTTACAACTCAAGTTCCTGAATCTTAACCGTTATTCCAAATGAAATAATTGCGCCCCGATTTAAGTCGTAAACAATATGTTTTATGTTAAACTCAATTCTCTTATTTTTGTATTACAGGGCCTATCGAATGGCGTCGAAAATGATCACAACGCCGCAAACTTACAACCGCCTGAATTACCTCACAAGCGGTTATCGAATAGTTCCACAACATCCAATCAGAGCTACGACTCGACGGTTGAGTACGCGGTACCCAAACACTCGTACAACCAGAGAGGGGGCTCGCGGAGAACGAGTGACCTCAGCGACAACTCTGACGTCACACCTTACGGTCAACAGAAGATCACGAATCCCCTGTTCGGCGTTAACGCTGCGTCGCACTACGCCCCAGGTTCTATACCCGCCTTACAACACGAGGCGATTAACGATCAAAACAATCATTACGAGAGAACGAGCATCCCGAACGGCGTCCGAAAAGCGCCCGAAGGACAGGACAATGAAATCACCAAAAACGAGGACGCCCTTGACGGTAGGAAAGATGTGATCGTGAACCCGAACCAGATAGCGATCACAGAGGGCGGCACAGCGACCTACACCACAGACAATAATGGTAAAATCAATGTTCATGTCACCGTCATGATTAACGCAGGTAATTATATGCATCCTTACGAACTCAAATTGACAGTAACAGCACATTCTAATATACATACATAATTATTATATGGCACAGTTATAACAATTTATATATACAGTTTAATCTAACAGTTGCACAGTGAAGGTTTTGTGTATAAAATGAAGGTTGGCAGAGTGCCGGGCTCAGCAGTTGATACGCTCTCGAGGATGCATATAGAGGCAAGCTGTCTCTCTTTGTAGTTGCATGAAGATTGTATTTGTGTAGATATTCTTATGTTTACGTGTTTCATGTGTTTATGAGTTATTTGGGGCTTCGTTATTTGTTACAAATGCATGTTCTCTTCTCTCTATCTATCACTTTTTCTATAAGCATTCTGGTTATTGCACGTTATCTATATTATTTTCTATTTGTTTTTATTGTTATTTTGACAGATCTCAAAATTTAGTAGAGCGATTCATTGCGATGTGTAAAATTCTAGTTTTTATAGATTTACCTCAAATACTTAGATTATATTTGGTTATCCTTCGAATCAATATCTCGGTAACACTTTTAAATTCAAATAAATTAATCTATAATTTAAAAAAATGTTGAATTACACGTATCAGAACATTCCTTAGGACCTCTTTCCACTAACTTTAACAGATAGAGTCTATAGGTACTTGCTTTTATTTTGCAAATTGATAGATTGAGATGTACAGGAAATGACAGACAAAACATTACCTTTAATGATATGTATGTTTCGTTCTTAACATAGCTCTACCAAATTCTGTGATCTGCTTATTAGTACATAATTATTTAGAATTGTAATTACGTAAAAAGTTTGCATAACATGTAAACTTGATACGCTTAGATATTAACTAATGTTTTATAACAACAATGTGAAAGTTAACTATAAATATGTTGATTAAGTAATAACTAAGAAATGTTAAGAGTAACGCTATGCTTATAATATTATAGTAAAAATAATTATTTGTTTATAGAGCAAAACATTTCGTCGTAACAATAATCACTTAACAAATGTTCCAGGTACACTAGCAGATTTGAAGAAGCAGCGTTCGCAGATTAGGACTAACGGTAGCCCGGTTGAAAACAGTCTGACGTCTACGAACAACCATAGCCTGAACTCTTTATCTGAAGTGTCAAAGCAAGACATGCCGGTACAACTGAACCCACTAAGTCTATCGCCGAGCACGGGCACCGTACCTAGATTCTCCGGCAACACGAGCGACGTCGTCGGCGACACAAGATCACGTAGGTGCTGTATTATTATGTAAAGACAATGGTGTGTTAAAACAACAAGACATTTCAACATGTCTACAATATGTGATGATGGTAAGCGTACAAGTCTGATGATTGTCATTCCAAATATTAATTTTGTACCGCTTTTGGACCACAACGGTTGACTATTTACTTAAAACAACTTCGCCTAAAGTATGTGATTATGTAAAAATGTGAAGTGAATAATGGGAACAATTGATTTATAATTTTGTTTATTTAAAAAGTAAATAGTCAATCGATTTTTTGTAGGTCTGTTGTAGAGAGAATATATGTATCTTAATATATGGATTATTGCCGATAGAGAATTGCCATTACTGCTCACGAAGCGTGGATTGCCTATGGCAGGAAAACAGTGTGATAGATATATATAAGAGCTCAACAACTATTGTATATTAGTATGTAAGTAAAACAATGCGGTGGCTAATATTTTATTGTAATGTTAAATTAATCTTTTATTGCAGTTATATTATGATGTACATTTATTACATATTATATGTATTAAAACCGCATCCTAAATAATTCCTAAACATTCCATTACTATATTATTTGTTGATTGTGTATTATTTTTAATGTAAATATTATTATTTTTTTTTATTTCATTGTAAATTTGAATGTTTCAGTATTCCTTTTTTTGTTATTTATATAAATAAAATAAGATCAAATATGAAAGTAATTGTAATTGTACAATCGTTACATAAAATAAGCAAGATAACCGCTTTTCAGTTTGAACAAATACACAATGAAGAAGTTGGTACATTGTAATTATTTTATTTGGATTTAAATTTTATGATTTAGACGTGACAACCGTCTAAATCATAAAATTTTGAATCGATTTATAAAATTTGGAATCGATTAACTGCAGGGGTGGGCTAGCTCCAATGATAGTTTCTTTAGGAGTGTAGTTTAGCTAAACAGGTTTAGTAGGTATAAGGTTTCCTATTAAGTTTTTCATATTAAAAAGGCTATAATGAGTGTTTATCTTAGTACATATGATTAAAACTTCAAATATCATATTTTTACATCATTACGATTTCAAAACATTTATTTCATAATATATTTTTTTCTATAATTATTATATTCAAAATATTTTAGTTCAGGTATTTGAAATTTAACCGTCTAAATCGTAACTTTAATTCTATGTCCCAAATGATAAAATTATGGGGAAATTCAATCCATATTTAATCACAATTAAATGTCAGAAGTGCCTCTAGTATTGATCAATCGCAAAACTATGTTAGACATAGTAGTAATTTATTTAAAAGTGAAATTTTATTTAAATAATCCTAATAAATTATTATTAAAATAATATTAATTAAATACCAATTAATGATTTATTTATATATAAAGTATTACTTTACCAGATTAAAGTGGAAATTAAATATTTATTTTGATGAATAGCGGAATAATAATGTAAAACCCAATTGAATACTGGGTCATTGGATTTTGATATTTGTTTACAAGAGTGTAAGAACTTAATTACATCAATGTAATAACAACCAATTTATAACAACCGTTGTTCAAAGTGCTAACAAATAATAAAAAAAAAGCATGAATCCAAAAAGAATTGCACGCAATTGAATTGATTTTCAATAGTTCCTCTTTTCTTCTAATAGGAAGGAATAGGAGGCTTGCATGTATTAAACGACAAATTATTACTCTATTCAACGGTTCTCAGTTTTTTAATTGTATCAAGGCAATTTAGACCCTATTACATTAAATTTACGATCTAATTTTGATGATTATATTTAAACTTAGCTACAATATTTGCCTTCGTTTCGTCGGACCACTATTATGGCAATAAAATACTATCATTAGCTGTAATCTAATTACCTATCTATAAATGGACGTATATAATTTTATAAACATATTACGTCACTATCTGACAATTAGATATCAATATAAAATTATTAAAAAAGAAATATATTTCATGATGCATTAGTTATTTTGTACTTCTGTATTCATTTATTGCTGCTGTTTCAAAAGTATACGATATTTTACTTCTGAAGGAATTGATTTAAGTACTAGATTTTTACAGTTACCTAAACTACCGATTGATGCGTGCGACTAAAATTAGCTTTTACATTAAAAAGTAAAGTAGGTTTATTAGTAAATATGGGTGTTATGTCAAATTTTGTTTATATTGAAATAAAATAAATCCAAACTTTCCTATAGCCTCTCGTATACCTCGTCCTGTTAATTTTAATAATATTCTTACGTATTCTAATTCACCGTTTATATATGTTTTATGTAACTATATAGAGATAAACAACATAAAACTGTAATGGTTTTGTCATTTTAATTCTTTGTTCTTGTTTATATTCTTATATTAATATCTACCTTTTTAGTACAGCACAGAATAACACGTATTTATGTATAACAACAAATTTTGATTACCTTGCTCATCTACTAAAAGTACTGTTTTAACTGGTCATTGGCGTAATCTTAGAATCGCGGGTTATTAGGACAATGACTGTTTCGTTAAATGGCTACTCATAACGAACGACGACATCGCAAAATGTCCACTGCTCTACTCTTAGAATACCAAAGTCGTTAAATACCTTGGTCGCAAAATGACTACATTTCAAAAATACTTTTTTACTAGCAGGTAGTTAAAAAGTCTTGGTCGCATAATGACTACATCGAGAAAATTCCCAATTTTCTAAAAAATGCCTTTTCTAAAAAATTTTTGGTTGCCGAATTCGAATTAGATCCTAAGCGGAAGATATTTTTGTTTGCAAATGATATATTTTTACATCATGCGAAGTCTAAAAATAGCCAGAGAGTATTCTTTGGTGATGGCACATTCAAGCCAGTTCCAGCTCCTTTTTATCAGCTCTTTACAATACACATGGATGTGGCAAGCGATGAGCACCATACAAATGTTCTCCCCTGCATACACGCTTTGTTGCCAAATAAGACTCAGAACACATATACCGCCTTATTTACACTAATTCGTGATGTGCTGGGGATTAACATTAATAGATATAAATGTGACTTCGAAATGGCGCAAATTAATGCCTACAGGGATGTATTCCCTGCCGGGAGGGTCACGGGATGTTTTTTCCATTTCTGTCAGGCGCTCTGGAAAAAAGCTGATCTATTAGGCCTGGTCAGTACCAAGAAAGGAAAAAAGATTGTGAGACTTGTGTGTATTTTACCACTACTACCATCGTCCCATATAATTCATGGGTGGAATCGCATAGTAGATTATGCAGGCACTTGTACCGGTATGAGTGCATTTATTGATTATTTCGAGAAACAGTGGATTAAGAATACATCACTCATATCATGTTGCTTTGAGAGGCACCGAACCAATAATGCCCTAGAAGCCTGGCATCGTCGAATTGGGGTGCGTATACAGCGACATTCCACATTAATAAGTTTTCTGTACAAACTCAAAAAGGAGTCAAGATTCCAAGCCATGAAACTGAGAGGTTTATTATCCAAAGAAGAAAACAGAAAAAAGAAATACATACTTTTTGACAGACAATACCGCCGAGAATTGAATAATCTTCTGAAAAAAACCATAACAACGCTTGATTTTATAATTAGTATTGATCAGCTAAAACTAAAATTAAATTTGAACTAGATGCCTACTACATACAGACTTTATTACTAGATTACATTTTTTTTTTAAGAAGAAGATTTTTTGTTAGGTATACCTGTAAAAGCAAGAAGACTACAGATTGTTTTAATTATTATTTTTAATAAGGAAAAATATAATTTAAGTTTAGAATTAAATAACCCATGTGTTTTAATATATCTACTTATACCACAAACTTACTACGAATACTTATTTCTATATTAGCCTTTTATGTTTTAATACGTGCGTGGCGTACCTACGTACGCGACCAAGAGTAGGAGGAAATTGGACCCCAAATTTAACATCAGGCGTAGTGAGTTTACTGTGTCGAGTGATTATAAAAAAATAGTAGTCATTTTGCGATTAAGGTGTTCCGAGTTGCAGGTAATGAGCGATCAAGGAATTATACAAATTTAGTCATTTTGCTGGTGTAGACGTTTTGCGTTTTAGGGAATATGCGGTCTAGACTATAAGCGATCTGAAAATTTTGCGATGTCGTCGTTCGTTATGTGTAGCCATTTAACGAAACAGTCATTGTCCTAATAACCCAGAATCGCCATTAAAAAAAAAAAAAAAAAACTTTCTTATAGTCATTTATGACACTTATAAGTCGAGTATAAATATTTGTAACAATAATAGTAGTAATGTTTCTTGAATACAGCCTGAATAATTCGATATGTAAAGTAAAAGTTTACCTATGTCGATCTGAGATTTTAGATCGGTAAGGAATAAAATCATATTTTGAGCGTAAAAAACCGCAAGATGGTGTTCATTTTTACAATTACAATGAATTACTTTGTGATTTGACCTCTAAATGACGTCATGCAACCGGCCGTACAGAGGTTTGTCTCTGCCTTCATTGTTCAGGTAATTCACCCGTACGTATGACGTCATCACAAGTAAAACTTAAAATATTTATTAATTATAATATAATTTTAAAAAAATACCAAAAAAAATCGTTACATACCGAATTATGAAATGAGAAAACTATTATATTACACTATTCTATATAATACTATATGCATATTAGTCACACGCACATCGGTACAGCATTTTAAATACATAATACAGCTGTTAGTTGAAATAGTGAAGGGGGGCCACGGCATTCGTGCTGCTAGATTATTTCACCGTCCATGTATGTTGCAGTTATGCACAAATACACCTATATTTATTAAAACATACCGGCTTATACCGACCTAAATAAATCTATCTCACTTTACCTTATAGGACAAACCTTTATGTGGAAGTGAGAAAAAAAATAATTCTTAATGTTGACCCATTACAGCGTGATTAAAGGGCTTCACACACAGCAGCTATAATGTATATTGATGTAAATATTAATGTATGTAAAAAAAATATGCATTATGAGATGTATTAGTACATTTTTACAATTATCAATATTTACAATATATCTCTACCTCATTTCACCTTATCGGAGTAACTCCTAAGTCGAAGTGGTAAAGAACTACATCCTTCGTTATGTCGATAAATAACAGCTTGTTAAGCCGGCGTATATTATTCCTTTTTAGCAGTAATAATTTATTTACTTAAAACCAAATGAGTAGATTACCGTTTATGTTTATTCAAATTGGTTTTTTATTTATTTATTTCAGTTTTATGTAAGAATTGATAATATTTAAATACTTGATAAAAAAATAAGTTTTCATATAACTAAATACTATCTTTATGTGCGCCTATTACCTTATCCAAAAAACATGACAATGTAATAAAAATTATCGTTTTTTTTATTTAGCCTTTTTACAAAAAAAAATTATCTATGTATTTTGTTGGCTAGATATTTTTTCCATTATATTATCGTTTCGTTCTCTTACAACTTTTTTCATTAATTGTGGAAATTGATAACCTTAGTAACAATAACAGTCTTCCAATATTTCGTTAGGTATAAGTTTTAAAAAACAGTACAGTCACGAGCAATAATATGTACACATTTTCGCATTTTGTAAACCAGTTATCTAAAGTTCTGCCAATCCAAAATTGAAAATTCGAAGATTAATTCAAAACTGTACGGAACCTCTTCTAAATTACGAATTCATTTTGATATTGTAGTCTAGATAAACGTGCAGATAGTTTAGAAAATTTGAAAATGTGTACATATTATTGCTCGTGACTGTACCTATTAAAAAAATTGCTAACCATAAATACAATTTTTTACTTCATTTGTATCCAATTTCAACAACTTGATGGCGTTAGCTTTATTGTCATGCACATTAAATTATACGTATTCCACATCCTTCCGTCAGCTTAAATAAATAAACTTTCTTATTAAAAATTAGCAGTCATAAAGATTTCCGAATACTCAATTTGTGCCAATTTTACCTATTTTTTAACTGCAAGCACAACTTTAGACAACTTTATTCACATTTAAATTGTTACTGCGAATACTTACTAAATTATCTAGTGGCGTTTATAGTTTTATTTAATCTATAAATGTTGGCGATTTCAAGAATTGTTTCTTATTGTATTTAGCTTGATTGATGCTGTGTGATTTTGGTGATTAATCCTCTTTACTTGGCATCTAAGTAATGAATATCGTCGTTTAGATATGGCTCCTCGTAAATAAATTATTTGTAAAATTATATTTTTATAAACAAAAAAACTAAACAGTATTTAAGATGTTAGTTTCTGCATTTATTTCTAACTTGTAATTTAAAATTTTAAGCTCAATCTTGTAAAAAAAAAATAACAGTAACTAATATACCTACTTGGTTATCAAAGCGGCTTTTCGGTTCTCATTGAAAGTTGATAAGTTTTTGTTAAATTTTTGATATACGAGGGGTCACAACTACATGAACGATACAGTGTCTCTAAAACTAGTAGGTACTTAAAAACTGTAATAACATTATGTTTGTAAACCAGTGTTCACTGTCTGTGGTATTCTTGTTAAGTGAATTTATTACGTATTCACATTCCGTTAATAATTATCGTAATTATATTTATACAATTATAATAATAAGCTTCCCAAGTCAGATATATCAGAACTTAGATATCATCATTAGTGACCATCCAGTAGCAATTGATTCGTCCATATCTTAGTCATTAGTGTAGCTATTTGGTAGAACGATTTATCTCGCGTACTTAAGAAGTACTTAAAAGTTTATATATATGAAAAAATGTCGTGAATATATCACATATACTTAATATAATAACGTATATATAAATAAATAAGTATATTTATAGATGTTAGTATGTTATAGATACCTTAGCGACGCATTAGTATACACATGGTGAAATAACGCGAGCATGATTAAATTCATTATAGAGTTCAGCATTCAATACACAAATGAATATTCTAAGCCTGGTTGCTCTTCGTTCTTTAAATTAAGGATAGCAAAAGTCCAGGAGTAATAAAGAAAAGTTAAGACGTTTGTACAGGTAATTATCCTGTTAATACTATAGGGTAAAAAATAATATACACAATGCTCGGGTCGGGACCTTTGTGGTATAAGTAACAAAAATAAAGCAATATTTAATGGCCTTATAATAAATCCAAAATATTTTCATTAATTATTTTATAACAGTATTATTTTGAAAAGCATTTTATAGGCAGGCATTCGCATTTGATTGTCCTGAATGGAAGTCCTATTTATGACGCTTCAATTGATAAATTGAACAATGTATCTTGCCGTATTGCACACACGGTTACAATTCTACGTATCTATACATGGATTTTTAATTTTCAAAATGCATTATAAGCATACATATTAAAGAAAAAACTTGAAAACCTTTAACTTTTAGTTCCATCATATTATATTTTTGATTTTTTAAGACATGACGTCATAGAGTTTTGGCGGGAAAGTAATTTTTGACTGCTAAGTCGTGACTTTATTGAACTTTTGACAGATGAGTCGTGACTTCATAGAATTTTTACAGATAAGTCGTCGTGACGTCATCACATTTTGACGGGTAAATTTTGCACAGAACCCTCGGTGCGCGAGTCAGACTCGCACTAGACCGGTTTTATTTTTGACAGCGTTCCTTTTTTTTATTCATAGCGATGCTCACGATTTCATGTCCTAATGACTTGCATGAAAGTGTGTACAACTGTACCATTTCTGTCTTTTTGAGAATCTGTCCATATGAGAATCTGTCCTTTTGCGAATCTGTCTTTATGAGAATCTGTCCTTATGAGATAAAAGGCTAATTTGAAATGTAGCCGTGTGTGTGTATAATGTGTTATAGGAATGATATCTTCCAAGTTCCCTAATAGTATTTCAAATATTATTGAATGTTTTATGTAGGAATATTAATCAGTGCCTGTTGTCAGTCTTGCCTTAGTAAATTGTAAACCCTTTGTTAAAAAAATATAATTGTTATTGTCGTGATTATGTAAATAGTTATTTTGTCGGATGTAACATTGTAAAATAATATGTTTTGTATAATGGTATCTTGTTTTATATGTGTATATAGGTATTAGATTAATATTTTACCTGTTGTTTTAATTGATTCTACATCTAATTTAAACACCATCTTAAATTTCATATGTATACCATCTTGTACTTAATTTCTCCGATGCTGGGCTAGATAAACATCTTTTTGTAAATCTAAGAGCATAAGTCTTAACAGAATGTAACTATTCTAGCCAAATGCCGATAAGTCTTGGCAGCTATTTTCGACACAATTTTGTGTGTCTTGTTGAATTTATACGTAGAGCTTACAATCTAGGTTTTTTTCAAATGTGATGTAGTTTTTTTTACAAATCAAGTAACTTTAATGTCAATTCTTCCAAAATACTTGTATGTTGTTGTTGTTAGAAACTTTAAGAACATTTTATTAATGAGTAATATACATTGTCATTTAAATTTCTTACTTGTACTGTATTAATAGCATGATCAGTGTTTTAAAATGGTGTAAAAATAAATACTTAAATTACATTGTAGTTACAATAGTTGGCACCATTAAAACAAACCTTGAAACATATTCTGTACTTAACTGATGGCCACAATTATACTAAATGTCTCTTAGATTCTTTCCGGTTGTAGTATCACGTTCCTACATAACATTGTATATAAATAACTATAATTATAAATCTAACGTCTTAAAATGGTATATATTTATTGTAACTGAGATGGCAGACAACATATTTCTAGCAAAGTATGTATTTACCTTTCTTAAAGATTAATTTTATTGTTAATCGAGATGGTACAGATTTCAGTTAGATTTCATAAAACTATTTATTCTCTACAACAATAAAATAATTCTGAAATTATTAACAGTATCTTTCAATATATATTTATCAATCAATGCAAAATATCAATCAATGCAACTTATGTTTATATTATAATTGTACTTAATTATTTTCTTCTTGTGTGTTCAATGTTCATGCCCTAAACGGTAGTGTAAAATTACGTACGTATACTGGAAATAAATCGTTTGTTTAAATTAAGCACTGTTTTTTATTTGTTATGGTCTGTGACCCTATGACGATTCTAAATAGAAGTTAAACACCCAAAAGTCTTAACTTTCTGACGTTTTATTTCGACAAGATGGTGAAGAGGTTCATCATAACAACCCATTAATGTCCCACTGCATGGACGGGCCTCCTTCTATGACGGAGGGATACTTGGCCTACTAATACCACGCTGGCCAGACGGATTGGTACAGGGTTTATTTTAGGTTTTCCTACTTTTATTTCGTAAAGATAATAATCACGGTTAGTTCCTTAGTCGATTTTTAAGACACCCATGGGATGAGATGGGGTGGTGACATATTGTATTCTTACACCGTCACCACACGGATAAGACTGAAGAGGTTGCCAGACTAAAAATATGAAATGACCCCGCCACTTCTCGTTTTGTGGGTATCTTAAGAGAGGACTGAAGAAGATTCGCAAAATTATCTTTCCTGGAGATAGAAAACGTGTAATAAACATTATATTCTATCATAAATATCAGGCGAGGTAATTATAAGACAAATACAACATGCATTTTAAAATAGATTATGCAATTACTAGTCTTCTTATAGTAATGACATGCAGTGTACTAGACACTGTTCTTATGTTTAAAAGTATGTAGTTACGTTATTGAAATACATGGCTATTAGATTACACAGCTTTTGTCTAGAGTAATCAGCGGCTTGGTTACGGCATTGATATCCATGAGACTCGGTACTACTTTACACGCCTGCTACGTCAAAGAAAAAAACAAGCCGTACTTAAACTTATAAAGTTATCTCATATTTTCCCCCTATAGCCTAAAATAATATTTAATATGAAACGCACAACATTAGAGGATTGAATCAAAAACGTCCGAAATTGGCAACACTATTTTAATCTAAACTCTGGTTTAGAACAGAATATATTTGTATGACTTAATTTTACCCGTTACCCTGTCATTATCCCGTCATTCACGGTTTTAGATAAGTAGGTACTTATATGTTTTTGGGACTAGATGGCTTATTTGGAGATATCTTACAAAAATCAAGTAGGTAACAAAACCCCATAAATAAGTAGATAAAATGTAATTGTTTTGGTTTAGGTACCTACTACAGATTAGTTTTTGCCACTTGAACTTCTAATTTATTGGCATAGATAAAGTGAACGAAAGTTAAAGTTTATATTTTCTCTGACCAATTGGGCTTAGGTTTCAGTACTCTGTTAAAAAGTTTTACTAATTACTCCATTGTAAATAATTGTTACCCCAATGCTAGCTTCACTCATATAATTAATTGTTTAAAGAATAGTAATCTAGAAGCCTCTTCCACTATTATATTATTTTAAGGTAATTGCATGTCAATTACTAAAAAAGACATCATTCACTTAACAGAAGTGATGTTAATGCTTAATAAAAAAATAGGATGTAGGTTCATCACATGTGCCTTACCATATGTACAAAATGTAAATAAGGAGTATAACAAAGTTATATATAATATAAACCTAATGATGTATAATTTAACTTGTTGTCATAGTGACTTTATATTATACTTCGAAACCAACAATTTTGTAAATAATTTTACATTAACAAGAGATACAATGTATCTGTCAGTATATTATAAGCGACAACTTGCTAAATTATTAGCATACAACGTTTTACACTTTGACACAGGTGCATGTAGAGTATCGAAGGACTTAGTTAGTAATAGTAGTACAATTATTTCTATTGACACAGGTACATGTAGGGTATCGAAGGACCTAGTTAGTAATAGTAGTGCAACTATTTCCATTGACACTTCTTTAAACTAAGAAGTATGACAAAGGATAGGTCTCTGAATATAGCTCATCAAAACATGCAAGGACTACCCAGCAAAGAGTTAGAATTAAGTTTGTTCTTAGAGTCCCACAACATCCAGGTAATGTGTATTACAGAGCATTGGCTAAAAAGTTATGAAGTTAGTTGTGTTAATAATAGTCGTTTTACAGTACATAGTGTGTTTACTAGAGAAAAGTCATGCAGAGGTGGGTCATTGATATTAGTATCAAATAATATTATAAATTGTAAAGAGCGTAAGGATATTGTTAGTTTATCTATTGAATGTACAGTGGAAGTATCCTGCATTGAACTTAAGCAGTATGTTATAATTTGTGTGTACCGTCCCCCTTCTGGTAACTTGAAAACCTTTGAGGAGGTAATGGAAGACTGCCTTAGGAAAGTTGAGAAGAGTAAGAAAAGTATAATATTGTGTGGAGATTTTAATATTAATATATTAGAATAATCATCTACATCTAGCAGATTTTTAAATCTTTTTAAATCATTTAATTTAAAAAACTTATTTAGTGAACCTACTAGGATTACAAAAACATCTTCCAGTTGTTTAGATAACATTTTTAGCAATCGAGATGTCTCATATAAGGCATTATCTAGTGATCTGCCATCAGATCATTGTGGACAAATAGCAAGCTTTCCGGAGGCAGAATTAATAGATTCATATGAGGTATCGAGTAGGCCTTTGAGTAGTGGTCGCTTTTTTTGCTTTAGGGACAATGTTGTGAGCGGTATTGACCCTACTCTTCTGGAGATTCGTTCACCCAATGCCATGTATGAAGGTTTATTAAACACAGTAGAAAACAATTTTCAAAAATATTTTAAAGTAAGGAAAAATTTAGTAAAAGTCAAGCCAGCGTTTAATGATTGGGCTACTGTTGGTATATATAAAAGTAGACGTAGATTGTATGAATTATATGATTTAAAGAAATATAACTATAATCCTGCATTTATAGAGTATGTTAGAAATTATTCAAAAATATTTAGGAAAGTTTGTTGGGAAGCTAAATCTCTTTATGTAGGTAAGTAACATAATAAAGCAGTCTTCAAACAAAGTTAAGGCTACTTGGCGAGTTATTAATGAAGCCAAGGGTAAGCCTCCGAAACAAATAGGCAATTTAAACTTAACTTTAATTGATAATGGTAGGACAATAAAAAATGATGTTGATGTAGCTTATGTTTTTAACGACTTTTTTGTAAGTATACCAGTAGCCACTACTAAGGCTTTAAACGCTTCTTCGATAGGTGCGTGTAACTTTTTACATTCGTGTGTAGCAAAATGTGACACCAATTTTGAATTCAAACATGTTAGTCCTTACGACATCGTTAACGCCTTTCAATCTCTTGCTTTGAAAAATTCTGGTGACTTATGGGGCATGTCAGTAAAGGTAGTCAAAAGTATAATAGATGTAGTAGCTCCTTATTTATCAGTTATTTTCAATGGGTGTGTAGATTCAGGTACATTTCCCGATTTAATGAAATGTAGTAAAGTTGTTCCACTTTTTAAGACAGGTAGTACGACGGATCCTGGTAACTATAGGCCCATATCAATTTTACCGGCTTTTAGTAAAATATTTGAAAAAATCATGCTTAGGCAATTATTGAAATATTTTAATCAGAATAGCTTACTGCATAAGGATCAGTATGGCTTTACAAAGGGTTGTTCCACCACTGATGCAGGCGTAGCTTTATTAAAACAAATTTATAATGCTTGGGAGAATTCTTGCAACGCTATAGGTGTATTCTGCGACCTTTCAAAAGCATTTGACTGCGTATGTCATGAAACGCTTGTACACAAACTTAGGCATTACGGTTTGCAGGATTCTTCCTTAGCTCTTCTCTCATCCTACTAGAGTAGTCGGACTCAATATGTTGAAGTTAAAGATTCGAGGTCCTCAGGCTTGCCCGTAACGTTGGGTGTGCCGCAAGGTTCAATTTTGGGTCCATTTCTGTTTTTAGTGTACATTAATGATTTACCTTACCATTTAAAAAACATTTGTGACGTTGTACTGTTCGCTGATGATACATCTTTAATATTTAAAGTTAATAGAAATAGGACGCATTTTGACGAAGTAAACAATGCAC
This sequence comes from Schrankia costaestrigalis, assembly GCA_905475405.1. Taxonomy (NCBI): domain Eukaryota; kingdom Metazoa; phylum Arthropoda; class Insecta; order Lepidoptera; family Erebidae; genus Schrankia; species Schrankia costaestrigalis. Next base: position 13,165,910 of record FR997838.1, read on the forward strand.
TCACAGAAGTAACTAAATGGTTTACTGCTAATAACCTTGTACTTAACCCAAAGAAAACGAAATGTATTGAGTTTGCATTACCAAATGTTAAAAACCTTGGCCCAAGTTTAATTTTAAATGGTGAACTGCTGGAAGCTGTTCAATCCACAATGTTTCTAGGTATAAAAATAGATGAGAAGTTTCAATGGGGTGCGCACATATCTTATTTATCAGCGAGGCTCAGCTCAGCTGCTTACGCTGTTAGAAAAGTTAGATATTTGACAGCCGTAGATACAGCTAGATTAGTTTACTTCAGCTATTTTCACAGCGTTATGTCATATGGTATACTATTGTGGGGTACAGCTGCCGATATACAAAGTGTATTTATTTTACAGAAAAGAGCTATCCGTGCCATTTATCGGCTTGGAGCACGAGAATCGCTTAGAGAATTATTTAAGGAAATAGGTATCTTAACCGTCGCTTCCCAATTTATTTATAACAGTATATTGCATGTAAGACAGAATATACATATAAATACCAAAAGAAGCGATATTCATACGGTAAATACTAGAAATAAACATAAACTGTGTGTCCCTCATTACCGTTTACACAAAGTACATCAATCGTTTATGGCACTTAGTATACGCCTTTATAACAAAGTACCTGTAGAGATATTAGAATTACCGATTACTACATTTAAAGAAAAAATTAAAAGTTGTTTAGTAGCCAAAGGATATTACACTCTTGAGAATTATGTTAGTGACCGGGATGCCTGGATTTAAAATAGGTCTATGAATTAGGACTCGCAGAAAAATTTACTTTGGTCGATGTGAAGTAAGCGCGTCCCTCTGCCATTTGTATCTCCCCTAATTGTAGTTTTTTTTGTTGCTCTTATTGTCAGGACTCGTCATGCTCACTATAATGTCATTGCTTGTGGTGGCGTGGAGGCCGGGTCAATCCCTTCCCTACAATATGGCGAGGGGGTTGATGGCTGACCTTTGCGTTATACTCGTGAACGGGTGCTACTTGGGGTGACTGGTCGACCCTGACATTAATAAATTTACATTGTAATACACTTCTGAGTTTTTATTCAAGGGGTCATTTGGCTGAGCGACGTCTTTACTACTGGATAGTTATTTATGAATGTGATTTGGTGCTCCCACTTTTATGTACTACCTACATCACGACGCTACCTTTATAATTGAATAATCCTTGGTTATGGTTATGTATGGTATACAATGGTTGCAGCGCCTAATTACAGTGATCTCCTATGTAAAAATTATGACGTCAAGAAAATGCAGCAGTAGAGTTTGTTGCGCCGCTTCTTCTCTACTAGCGCTTTGGAGGCGGTGGTAAAGTTTTCTAAACTTTGAAATGTTTTTAAATTTAGATTAAGTAATGTTAGATGACGTCAAAAAGATACAATATTATTGTACTACTTTGAATAAATGAATGAAACTGAAACTGAACTCTAATTTGCTATCGTAGCTATTAAGTAATTAAATTTGTTTTTTTCAACTTTTTACAACTTTACTGCCTTGTAAGGGCTACTTTATAACATTAGTAAATAATTTATCAATAGTCAAACTATTACTAATTAAGTACCTACTATTATGAAGTTAATATTCATAACGTTCCTTGTCCGTGTAAAAACCTAGTAAAAATACTTGTCACCAACCCATCGCATCCTTTGAGTGTCGTTGAAATCACCAACCCTTCTTATACTTTGAGTGTCGTACAAGCAAAGTAAGGTATCTAATGTTTCCAGATAGGTCTCTACGAAAACTATAAACAAGAAGTAAAGCTTCTATTCGCTTCAATGTCATAAATCTCAAGATCATAGCACATAGTCCGGAATATTTTTATACCTTTCAGAATATTTAATACTTAGTGCTATACCCCCTTACTCATAAACGCGACTTAAATTTTAGTCAATTGATTAGCTTAAATTCTTACGGTTTTGTTTGGCATAAGGTTGATTTTGCTAATAAAAATCTCGCTAAACAGTGATTAAATTCTAGAGACTTTTATGAGTAAGGGGGATAATCATCACAACATGTTCCGCTCATCCGCTCCTTCAAACGTAAAAGAAACATTTATGCAGACTGCAGTTATTTTATGGCATCATTATGACCCGCATTTATATTTTCCAGAGTTTAATCAGATTCGATACAGTCGTATGACGGGACTATTGTCCCATCATTTAAATAAAAACAGAATCCAATAAACTTGTTCACTTTCATTTAAGTTCTGTGAGAATAGGTATATAGGTTGCCGAATATTTCTTTTCCAGCGCGTGGCTCCGTGTGATGATAAAGTAGAATACTAGGTGTCAACATACTCGTAAGTACCATCCCATCTAAGAGGTGCAATAAAGGATACCAAAGGAAATTTCGCAAAAATCTCTACGAAAACCCAACAACGACAATTACATAAACGATTATATTATTATATTAGGTATATGAGTATATACCTAATATAATAATATAATCGTTTATGTAATTTATATACCTAATATAATAATATAATCGTTTATGTAATTGTCGTTGTTGGGTTTTCGTTCTTTTCGCACGAGTGTGCGAAAAGATAAATAAATTATCCTGAGTCTTCAACACACGATTTATTTGTAGTTGTTATAGGCTTTCATAGGTCGGCAATTTGTTCCTGGTGTTCGACAAACAATAATGGATAACAATAAAAACGATATGGCAACTAAAAAAAAGTATGGTGAACTCAAAACCATACCCGTAAAAGAAATAGTTATAATAAAACAGACCACACAAATAATAAGAAAACTCAACGAAACCACAAACTACATAAACTTAATAAGAGTTAGGTACTTCGTAGGTACCTACGAAACGTGATGTTCGACACCATCATTCTTAATCGATGTAAGTCATGGCGACATAAGATATTTTTTTGTATGGATCTCTACATTGTACTGTGTACAAGGACGCGGGAGATTTACGCCACTCCGGTCATAACTAGGCTGGATATCATCATAACAGTCCACTAATGTCCCACTGCAGGGACGGGTCTACTAATACCACGCTGGCCAGACGGATTGGTATAGAATTTAATATCAAGTTTTCCTCCTTTTTACTTTGTAAAGATAATATTTCCAGTTAGACGCTAAGTCGGTTTTTACGACACCCATGGGATGAGATGGGGTGGTGACATATTGTGTTCTTACTCCGTCACCATACGGAGAGTGGATATGGCCTAAGATAAATAGATGCAAAATTGAGTTCTGATCTCAATCATTTTGATAATAATATGCTGAAGGATGTTGTCTAATATTTATTTATTTATTTCAGGTGCATAGCATAAAGAGGGACCAGCTAGTGCGAATCCATACCCGCCAGGACAGCTTGAGTAAAGCCAGTCTTTCAACCGTGTCCAAAAGAGGGTGACTCTTTATTGATGAAAGAGAAACACTGATAGGCACTATGTAGTTTAGTCAATACATCGCATTTACCATCTTTCTGGGATTTTGATACACCTGCTCGATAGGGCCAAAGCTAAGTATACGGAATCCAAATGGTTTTCCACGGTATTAAAAAGTAACTAAGTATTTCTCATTGCTTTTGCGGCGCCTACTTTCCTTATTAATAGATAGATATTCACCCTGCAATGAATTTTCATTCGCCCTTTTATCCTCTAAGTGTTCAAACCAAGGGGTAGGCGTTAATTTATTGATTTTTTTGTATGTAGTTATGAAACTTAGTTCACGGACGTCTCAAGGTTGGCATCTTCAAGGTTACGCTGCCACACAACGGATTGCCTTGTGAAAAAAAAGAATAAACGTTTTCATTTGGTGTATTGAGCTGTAGATTTTACTCCATATTTTAGGTAGGTACTGTTAAAGAGTACTAATTTTAATAGTTTATGTCATCAACACAAGGACGCACAGTGTGACAAACTCCTATTAACATCGGGACAGTGACATGCCATGCGGCAATACAAAAATATCAGTATTTAAGTCTGTTAGCGGCAGTGTGCGTTCACCCGTCGACAGCAGTCGACGTGCGGCATAAATTGATAATCATTTGCGATATATTATACGCGAAAACGTAAATATTAAACAATAAAAAGACTTGTTAGTAGTAAATAAACAATTAAAAGAGTTATCCTAATATTTGTGTATGCTGGGAATAATCAGAAATCTTTGGACAATGAAGCCACCTGTGAATGTAAGTTACGCATCATTCTATTTCGATAAAAAAACTCATATTTTATATAATCATGTTAACATTGAGATTCTTAATGAACGAAATGTTAGTCAGTAGACTACTCTAATGAATGTATATATTGTTATACAGTTTATCAATATTATTAATTGGTTTTGGCTTATTCGTTTTTAATCTAGGTATATCCTCTATTGATTAGTTCATGTTTTGTATTGTTTAAACATAGTAGGTACCTACTGGAACCAAATATAGTTTAGCTCGACCTCCTAAATATCTTCGTAGTTTTTTCATACTGGCGACCTTTTAAATAAATCTATTTTTTTCACATTCATACGCTATTTTCTTCTGCTAAATTTCGTTGCTGGTTTTCGCTCTTGGAATCCTCAAATCTTGCAGTGTAGCAGGTAGACCAGATCGTTTAGTCGTCAAGTAGGCTCAAGAAAACAATCCAGGCAATATGAGATAGGTATAAGGTTAATTTCTCTTCTCCCTCTATAACAGGTTTATGTAAGATGTTATATTGTTATCTGTTTAAGAGTTAATTTAAAAACCAACATTTTAAATTAGCTTTAATTTACCTGCTGATGTCATACATATTTTGACAGAAAAAAGAAGGTTCTCAATATACTTACCAATGTATTGTTTTTGTCTTATCATCTATATCTACTCACTTATTATTGTTTTCTGTCTGTGTTTACAAAAAAAATGCTCTGCTTAGTTTGTAGCTAGATGGCGCTGTAGCTAGAATAATATTCTATATAAATATTTTGTAATTTACGAAGGCTCTTTTTTTGCTTTAAGTTGCAAGTATCCAACCTAATGCCTTACCTGAGGTACTTAATAAGTAAAAAGAGTAGCTAGTAGCCCAAAAACCATCAAGATATTGTCTAAGTACATAAAAACTTACTAGGTACTTAGTGGATTCAGGTCAAAATCTGACCCTTTACTAAAAGTGAAATTAAAATCGCGTGCAGAACTTTAAGTATGACTGCAATATACATAGCAGTCAATATCAAAAAACAGACTGAGCTATTTAGGTCACTGTGATTTAATAGGTAAATGTAGTTATCTATAGTTGAAGAAATTGTTTAAGAGGTTTAATTTTAATAACTTGTATTTTGTGGAGATATTGTTTGGATTTTCCATAACATCGCATCGTTTGGAAAATTTTGTCAATACCAAATGAACTGTTTATCATAGTCTCGTCACGATCCCTCAAGGTTGATTTTAGTCTTCCCTAGTGTCCTTTCATACCAAAAATAGATTATAAGGGTCAAGTAGTTAATTTCTATGCACATTATGTAACTAGAGTTATTCTTTCGACTATGTTTAGGTGAGAATGGTGTATACTAAACCAATCTACTCTTTTCATTATTATTTTCTGATCGATGTTAACAGGTTCTCAGTCCTGCCTGTAGACATAATAGTTAAACAATATGGGTTACTACTATTTCATGCTTTGTAACCGTGCGTTGCCTAGAAGATCTCATTGGAGTCCCTGTTCGACCAGGGTCTGACCGGTGTTTAACGACTAAAATCCATGAAACTACCTAATACCAAATATGCTGTTTCGCATGTCGCATGCAGGTAGTCAATTTTATAATCCCTACGCGACCGCATCTGGCACAGACTCTATGGTCTCCGGAAACTCTTATATCAGATAAGGTGGAGATGCCTCTCATGGCATCGCTACACGAATATCACACAAACACTCAATGTAAAGTACTTATTTATGTAGTTTTGGTTTAATCATTTTAACCATCAAGTTAAAGAAAGACACAATGGTTTTTCCGGCGTAATTTTCTATGTTTTTCCTGTAGCATGATTTTCGTTATAAAATAGGCATTCTCAACATGTTTGCATTTATTAATTGTAATTACTTTTAAAAAATGTTCTTTAGTTTCTTTTTAAAAACAACTCATCTCTCGCATAAGGCCTGTGTCGTCAAAAAGACATGAAATGAATAAACACCCAGGTCCTGTATTTGGGTGTTTATTCATTTTTGACAAAGCATTATTATACTTAATACAAGAAAAGCCGCAATAATCGGCAGCGAGTTTTAATATCAGATGACATAATAATATTAATGAATAAGTGTAAATAAGTATATTTATTTCTATAGGGACCCCAGGGCAATATCTATCAGGCCTTTGAGATCCCCCATAAAGGAAACGTTTGATTAACCAAACAGTAAGAAGCTTCTTATTTTATCTATGACTAACATAATCTATGAACTTGTTTGACAGTTTATATCATATCAAACGTTGCATTGTTATCGGGAAGGAATTAATGAATTAATTCATTCTATCGGGGGTCCCGCGGCGGGGTCTATAATAATATGATAACATTGATAAGTACCACGAGCTATTAAATCTATTGTTTTGAACGATCATCATTCTTTATTGTGACCTTATGACTTATAAATTGTTATCCCTTTGTTTGATATGAAGATATTTTTAAGAACAATGGTAAGGAGTTATACCCTTTATGTTTAGACCACTTAAGCTCCCAGGGTTTCGGATCTAGGGCTGTGTAGAATGAATTATACTTCAGCTATTTCTATGGTTTTTATAGTCTCTCTTTCATTCTAAAAATACGACGATCACTTGAGTTTTAATTTACCTTAGAACTATCGTTTATCCTTGTGGTGACGGAGTAAGAATACAATATGTCACCTCCCCATCTCATCCCATGGGTGTCGTAAGAACCGACTAAGGGACTATCGCTGAATATTATCTTTACGAAATAAAAATGAAGGAAAACTTGAAATTAAACCCTATACCAATCCGTCTGGCCAGCGTGGTATTATAATAAGGCAAGTATCCCCCAGTCACGGGAGGCTCCCGTGACTGGGGGATACTTGTCCTTGCAGTGGGACATTGGGCTGTTAAGAAACTATCGTTATTATTAGCTGACTATTAACAAATCCTTCTTGAATCAAAGGTTCTTGCCCCATAGGCATACTCTTATTGGCACATAGATCACGGTGTCTGGGTAGGTACATGTATTTGCATTAGGCATTGACTCTAGTTTTCCTTTTTTTTTTAAGACTCAGTAACCTTTTCTTTTCCACAATTGAAGTAAGATGGAGATAAGAACTCTCTGTTTAGTCAGTCACCACACGTATTAACTTAAAATGTATTTTTTCTTCAGGCCTCTCTCCTACACCATGTGGACATTCCAACTGAGAAGGCGACCTTCGGCATGGGCTGCTTCTGGGCCAACGACTCGCTGTTTGGGGCCACACTTGGAGTCATAAGGACACGCGTTGGATATTCCGGTGGAACTACTAAAAACCCTACTTATAGAAACATGTAAGTAAAGATAAAATAATTACGAGTGTCGGAGAAAGGTCGTGATTTCTGATTGCCCCTATCTCGACGTCTGTGAAGTTAGCACCCCATGTTTTAAAATTATATATTTTTATTAAAGTTCCTATTGCACCCCAAAGAGTTCTAGAGTTCTTGATAAAATTTAGAAATAGTTCTAGCGGTTTAACATAAAAAACCTAATTTCAAAGTTTTGGGGTGCTAAGTTCACAAAATTGAATCAGATTTTTTGCGATAACTTTTTAATGGCTGCAGCAAACGAGTAACATGTTAAAGACTTTTTATAGAACTCTTGAGGGGCTACCAGGAACTCCAGTCAGAATAGCAAACTAAAAAAAAAAAAAAAAAACATATTTTCAAACGGCTACAGAGTCTTTATCTTTGGCCGCAGCTCAACCATCACTACAGACGATCGATAGAACTCCTCGGGGTGCCATCAGAACTCCGGTAAAACCATTAAAATTATGCAAAAAAAATACCCTTAAGGAACTCAGTACATTTTACAAAATTTGCATATTCAAAAGGCTACAGTGTCTTTATCTTTGGCCGCAGCTCAACTGTCACTACAGATGATCGATATACCTCCTCGGGGTGCCATCAGAACTCCGGTAAAACCATTAAAATTATGCAAAAAAAAAAATACCCCTAAGGAACTCAGTACATTTCACAAAATTTGCATTTTCAAAAGGCTACAGTGTCTTTATCTTTGGCCGCAGCTCAACCATCACTACAGATGATCGATAGAACTCCTCGGGGTGCCATCAGAACTCCGGTAAAACCATTAAAATTATAAAATTATAAATTCACGCAGTATTTTTACATATTTATTCATTAGCATTTATCAAAAGAAAAGTTCCCTTTATATCAGAACTATCATGTGTACGCTACCATAACGCTGTCATTTAAAAGTCTTGTTCAATTTTTCTGTTCCTACAAGAGAAATTGTTATGAAATTGAGTTAGTGCTTTTTTTTGTGTGAATTCTCTATTGCTTTACAATTAGCCGTTTTCGAGTACAGCCATGGGTACAGTCAGCAGCATATAGATTGCAACTGTTTAAACCCTCAAAACAAACTCAACAGTAAGTATTTAAATTTATATCAGCAAACAATTGGTCATTATTGAAGCAGTTAAGGGCCAAAAGTAACTCAGCAGGCACTACAAATTTATTTAAGCATTCAAAGTGTTCAATTAGTTTTTCACATCCAATAAATTAAATATCACCGCATCCAATGTAGCAAAATATCTACGCAGTCAAGGTGTTCAAAATTATGTCAATATTTTAAAAAATAAGATATATTATTGATTGTTTCTTAAAAAATTCTCAAGAGCGTATAGCAACCGTGATGGTATTTTTTATTAAGAAATGTTATTAAAATTGAAAAAAAATATAACTGTAAAATATTTTAAAATTTTGTAAAATGTACTGAGTTCCTTAGGGGTATTTTTTTTTGCATAATTTTAATGGTTTTACCGGAGTTCTGATGGCACTCCAAAGAGTTCTATCGATCATCTGTAGTGATGGTTGAGCTGCGGCCAAAGATAAAGACACTGTAGCCTTTTGAAAACGCAAATTTTGTGAAATGTACTGAGTTCCTTATGGGTATTTTTTTTTGCATAAATTTAATGGTTTTACCGGAGTTCTGATGGCACCCCGAGGAGTTCTATCGATCATCTGTAGTGATGGTTGAGCTGCGGTCAAAGATAAAGACACTGTAGCCTTTTGAAAACGCGAATTTTGTGAAATGTACTGAGTTCCTTATGGGTATTTTTTTTTTGCATAATTTTAATGGTTTTACCGGAGTTCTGATGGCACCCCGAGGAGTTCTATCGATCATCTGTAGTGATAGTTGAGCTGCAGCCAAAGATAAAGACACTGTAGCCTTTTGAAAACGCGAATTTGGGAAATGTACCTACTGAGTTCCTTAAGGGTATTTTTTTTTTGCATAATTTTAATGGTTTTACCGGAGTTCTGATGGCACCCCGAGGAGTTCTATCGATCATCTGTAGTGATAGTTGAGCTGCGGCCAAAGATAAAGACACTGTAGCCTTTCGAAAACGCAAATTTTTTAAAATGTACTGAGTTTCTTAGGGGTATTTTTTTTTGCATAATTTTAATGGTTTTACCGGAGTTCTGATGGCACCCCGAGGAGTTCTATCGATCATCTGTAGTGATAGTTGAGCTGCGGCCAAAGATAAAGACACTGTAGCCTTTCGAAAACGCAAATTTTGTAAAATGTACTGAGTTCCTTAGGGGTATTTTTTTTTGCATAATTTTAATGGTTTTACCGGAGTTCTGATGGCACCCCGAGGAGTTCTATCGATCATCTGTAGTGATAGTTGAGCTGCGGCCAAACATAAAGACACTGTAGCCTTTTGAAAACGCAAATTTTGTGAAATGTACTGAGTTCCTTAAGGGTATTTTTTTTTGCATAATTTTAATGGTTTTACCGGAGTTCTGATGGCACCCCGAGGAGTTCTATCGATCATCTGTAGTGATAGTTGAGCTGCGGCCAAAGATAAAGACACTGTAGCCTTTTGAAAACGCAAATTTTGTGAAATGTACTGAGTTCCTTAAGGGTATTTTTTTTTGCATAATTTTAATGGTTTTACTGGAGTTCTGATGGCACCCCGAGGAGTTCTATCGATCATCTGTAGTGATAGTTGAGCTGCGGCCAAAGATAAAGACACTGTAGCCTTTTGAAAACGCAAATTTTGTGAAATGTACTGAGTTCCTTAAGGGTATTTTTTTTTTTGCATAATTTTACTGGTTTTACCGGAGTTCTGATGGCACCCCGAGGAGTTCTATCGATCATCTGTAGTGATAGTTGAGCTGCGGCCAAAGATAAAGACACTGTTGCCTTTCGAAAACACTAATTTTGTAAAATGTACTGAGTTCCTTAAGGGTATTTTTTTTTTGCATAATTTTAATGGTTTTACCGGAGTTCTGATGGCACCCCGAGGAGTTCTATCGATCATCTGTAGTGATAGTTGAGCTGCGGCCAAACATAAAGACACTGTAGCCTTTTGAAAACGCAAATTTTGTGAAATGTACTGAGTTCCTTAAGGGTATTTTTTTTTTGCATAATTTTAATGGTTTTACTGGAGTTCTGATGGCACCCCGAGGAGTTCTATCGATCATCTGTAGTGATAGTTGAGCTGCGGCCAAACATAAAGACACTGTAGCCTTTTGAAAACGCAAATTTTGTGAAATGTACTGAGTTCCTTAAGGGTATTTTTTTTTGCATAATTTTAATGGTTTTACCGGAGTTCTGATGGCACCCCGAGGAGTTCTATCGATCATCTGTAGTGATAGTTGAGCTGCGGCCAAAGATAAAGTTACTGTAGCCTTTCGAAAACACAAATTTTGTAAAATGTACTGAGTTCCTTAGGTGTATTTTTTTTTGCATAATTTTAATGGTTTTACCGGAGCTCTGATGGCACCCCGAGGAGTTCTATCGATCATCTGTAGTGATAGTTGAGCTGCGGCCAAACATAAAGACACTGTAGCCTTTTAAAAACGCAAATTTTGTGAAATGTACTGAGTTCCTTAAGGGTATTTTTTGTTTGCATAATTTTAATGGTTTTACTGGAGTTCTGATGGCACCCCGAGGAGTTCTATCGATCATCTGTAGTGATAGTTGAGCTGCGGCCAAACATAAAGACACTGTAGCCTTTTGAAAACGCAAATTTTGTGAAATGTACTGAGTTCCTTAAGGGTATTTTTTTTTGCATAATTTTAATGGTTTTACCGGAGTTCTGATGGTACCCCGAGGAGTTCTATCGATCATCTGTAGTGATAGTTGAGCTGCGGCCAAAGATAAAGACACTGTTGCCTTTCGAAAACACAAAGAAGAATGGGCGAAACGTCCCCACCCTTGTAACACTTTCATCTATACATCAAATGAAAGCCCTTGAAAAGTTAAGCATTTTATTGTATGACAGCAAATCTGTCAGTCATGGGAGAACAGAGTAATTGAGGAGAAAAGAATAAAAATAATTAACGATAATATTACATACTTTAAGCTAATGTTTACTATGTAAGCACGATAGAGTCAAAGTCTATCTTACAAGAAGAGGGACCATATATCTAGAACATCCTAAATCATCCAGATAACCATGAATTTCGCTTTTCAAATAAAAAACATACAGCTTTCATAAATATAAAAACTCGTACGTCATATCAAGCTATTGATCCACTACTGGACATCAATTGCCTGATAGGAGGACATAGGCCTCCTTTAAACATGGCAAGGGTGGCACCCTCATCCATCGGTTTCCCGCCCTCCTAACTAGGTCGTGGTGGAGGGTCTCTTCACCCTGCACTTTATTATAGGCGGTCGCCATTCCAGAACCTTTCGATCCCAACGACTGTCGGTTCTCCGTGCTATGTCCCCTGGCCACCGCAACTTTAACCGGGCAATTCTGAGCGCTATGTTCGTATGCATAGTTGGGTATATTAGAAAGATAACTGGACCTGACGCGGCAACTACTTTCAATGTAATTCTTAGCTGAGGCTCTCGAAGCGGTTCTGTAATATGAGTTGGAAGTTCTCAGGGATGTGGGCTGGTGTAGGTCGGAGCGTAAACTTTATCAGCCGACTTCTTTCCAGTCTAGGATTGATATTTAATGTGCTTCTCACCATCCGGTGATCGCTTCCGGTTTTAACCGAATTGATCACTGAGACATCATTTAATATATTATTATGGCGTTTTATCGACATGATGTACTTAGTCAATTTTATTTTTAGTGACAACATCAGGACTAATCCAAGTCCACTTGAGGCAGTTACGCTTCTTGAAGAAGGAGTTCATCATAAAAGGTCTCTCCTTTTCCATGAAGTCCGCAAGCATGTCGCCCCGATGATTTCTTTGTCCATATCCAAAGAACCCCACTCTCCACTCCTTTCCACTTCTAGGGCCCAACTTCGCAGGGGCTTCTAGGGCACTCTCGATCTTCACCACGTTGTTCACGAGAGACTTGTGGATGTAAAAGCCCGACACCTCCATTGGACTGTTGGTCCCCCTCCCGGAATTAGAACAGGTTACCAGACTTAAGGGTTATCGAGTCCGCCCCCTGTCTTCGGACTTCAGATAAGCCGACAATGTCCCACCGTAACCTGCTCAATTCTTCCTCCAGTTCTACGACCTTCTCATCGGTCCGCAGTATGCGCGCGTTTTATGTTGCCAGGGCCAAAGGTAGGTTGTGTTGGTAGCCTGACCTTCCCCGGAGATTCTTCGCACCCCCTACTCTGCCGTTACCATAGCCGCTACCTTGACCAAGAATAGCGAAGCGACCGGGGACTGGGGGCCGTTTATATTGGTGTGTTGTCATTTTCATTTTGGAGGGTTATTTGGCCTACTTTACCACACTGGCCAGACGGGTTGGTAAAGGGTTTATTTCGAGTTTTCCTACTCTAGCAGTGATAACATAAGCGTAAGGATTCCCTTAGTCGGCTTTTACGACACCCGAGGGACGATAGGGGATAATGACATGATGTATTCTTAGTCCGTTACCATACGGACATTAAACTTCTCTCCCCTAAAAAGGCACCCGGCTCAGAAAGACTAACAAATATACTCATCAATTTATTCCACGAACGTCTCTTGATCCATAACATGCATCTTCAATGTCGCAATATCAAATTGTGTCTTCCCACAACAGCGGTTATCGGAATACCGAAACCCGACAAAAGAAGTCCGAACCGGTTGGTTATCGACCTATTAGTCTGAGGCGAGCCGTTGCCGAGCCTGAGGAACATAAATTCTGTCGTTTACTATTTCTGCAATGGTTGCAGGATACAGAACATTTTTAAATGGTTCTCTAAATGTTTAGTTTAGCAAGGCTAGCTATCCGAAAGTCAGGAAAATGATGTGGTTGATTTTCTGGATGATGCAGGATGATCTAGATGTATGGTCCGTCTGCTAGTAAGATAGCCTTTGACTTTATTGTGCTTATATAGTAAACATTAACATAAAGTATGTAATATTATCGTTAATTATTTTTATTCTCTTATCCTCAACAACTCTGTTCTCCCATGACTGATAGATTAGTTTCATACAATAAAATGCTTCACTTTTCAAGGGCTTTCATCTGATGTATAGATGTAAGTGTTACAAGGGTGGGGACGGCTTCCATACAAAAATGCCCATTCTTCTTTTGTAAAATGTACTGAGTTCCTTAGGGGTATTTTTTTTTGCATAATTTTAATGGTTTTACCGGAGTTCTGATGGCACCCCGAGGAGTTCTATCGATCATCTGTAGTGATAGTTGAGCTGCGGCCAAAGATAAAGTTACTGTAGCCTTTCGAAAACACAAATTTTGTAAAATGTACTGAGTTCCTTAGGTGTATTTTTTTTTGCATAATTTTAATGGTTTTACCGGAGCTCTGATGGCACCCCGAGGAGTTCTATCGATCATCTGTAGTGATAGTTGAGCTGCGGCCAAAGATAAAGACACTGTAGCCTTTCGAAAACACAAATTTTGTAAAATGTACTGAGTTCCTTAGGGGTTTTTTTTTTGCATAATTTTAATGGTTTTACCGGAGTTCTGATGGCACCCCGAGGAGTTCTATCGATCGTCTGTAGTGATGGTTGAGCTGCGGCCAAAGATAAAGACTCTGTAGCCGTTTGAAAATATGTTTTTTTTTTTTAGTTTGCTATTCTGACTCGAGTTCCTGGTAGCCCCTCAAGAGTTCTATAAAAAGTCTCTAACATGTTACTCGTTTGCTGCAGCCATTAAAAAGTTATCGCAAAAAATCTGATTCAATTTTGTGAACTTAGCACCCCAAAACTTTGAAATTAGGTTTTTTATGTTAATCCGCTAGAACTATTTCTAAATTTTATCAAGAACTCTAGAACTCTTTGGGGTGCAATAGGAACTCTAATAAAAATATATAATTTTAAAACATGGGGTGCTAACTTCACAGACGTCCTATCTCGTTGTTAATTAAAGTATTTTTTTCGTATGAAACATAATATTATATTTCTGCTATTCATACTAGTCAAGTCATAAACGTCTGTAAGGATTAAGTTACCTATACCTATAGCTTATAAACTTTTAAAGTACTTACTAAGAGTGTTTAATAACACCATTATAGGATTAAATAGAAAGTAAACATTTTAAGTGGTAGCTTAAGATACCTATATTTATTATACCAATTAGAAGGATAATTATTATCCGTGTTTGAGTACTGACACGTTTTGCATATTATTATTATAATCCTTTATCTTGATTGTGTTAATCAGAGTATTAATTGTGTCATTATAATTATACCATCTATAAAACTTGGTTTAATATACCTCTTTATTTATGTTTTTCACATTTAATTACATTTTTAAATATAGATATAAAAATAAAAACATTTAAAAATATAAAAAATGTTAGCCCCACCAGCATCGGATACAGGGACCAAGCCACTGGTGGTTAGGACTCCAGAGGTAGGAACCTCCTCACAATGCGTGCCGTGTCGAGCAGTACTGCCTTCTGCATCAGACCTATGATCCAACTGCCAAGCGCGAGTCTCCTTAGATGTTGATAGACTCTTTGGAATACCTAAGTCCATTTATCGAAAGTACTATCGAAACAATGATCGCTGAATCAACATTCCACATGTTGACAACCTCGTGAGCCAAGTCCAAATATTTTAATATAGGTACCTTATTATTATTGGAGTTTGATTATGAAACAGAGAATCAACGCCTATTAACATCCTTAAAGCCAGTGAAAAGAAGAATGGGCATTTTTGTATGGAAGCCGTCCCCACCCTTGTAACACTTTCAGTTATATATCAAATGAAAGATCTTGAAAAGTGAAGCATTTTATTGTATGAAACTAATCTGTCAGTCATGGGAGAACAGAGTTATTGAGGATAAGAGAATAAAAATAATGAACGATAATATTACATACTTTATGTTAATATTTACTATATAAGCACGATAAAGTCAAAGGCCATCTTACTAGTAGACAGGCCATACATCTAGATCATCCTACATCATCCAGAAAATCATCCACTGCATTTTCCTGACTTTCGGATAGCTAGCCTTGCTAAACAAAACAATTAGAGAACCATTTCAGAAATGGTCTTTATGCAGCAACCATTGCAGAAATAGTAAACGACAGAATTTATGTTCCTCAGGCTCGGCAACGGCTCGACTCAGACTAATAGGTCGATAACCACCCGGTTCGGACTTCTTTTGTCGGGTTTCGGTATTCCGATAACCACGGCGTCTTTCCACTGTTGTGGGAAGTCACAATTTGATATTACGACATTTAAGATGCATGTCTGTTAAGGATCAAGAGACGTTCGGGGAATAAATTGATGACTATATTTGTTATTCTTTCTGAGCCGGGTGCCTTTTTAGGGCCGAGAAGTTTAATGTCCGTATGGTGACGGACTAAGAATACATGATGTCACCATCCCTTTTCGTCCCGCGGGTGTCGTAAAAACCGACTAAGGGAATCCTTACGCTTATGTTATCACTGCTAGAGAAGGAAAACTCGAAATAAGCCCTTTACCAACCCATCTGGTAAAGTAGACCAAATAACCCTCCAAAATAAAAATGATAACACACCAATATAAACGGCCCCCAGTCCCCGGTCGCTCCTCTATTCTTGGTCAAGGTAGCGGCCATGGTAACGGCGGAGTAGGGGGTGCGAAGAATCTCCGTAGGAGGTCAGGTTACCAACACAACCTACCTTTGCCCCTGGCAACATACAACGCGCGCACACTGCGGACCGATGAGAAGGTTAAGGTAGAACTGGAAGAAAAATTGAGCAGGTTACGATGGGACATTGTCGGCTTATCTGAAATCCGAAGATTTCAGATAAGCCGACAATGTCCGGGGAGGACTCGATAACCCTTAAGTTTGGTAACCTGCTCTATTTCCGGGAGGGCGACCGACAGTCCCAGGGAGGTGTCGGGTTTTTACATTCACAAATCTCTCGTGAACAACGTGGCGAAGATCGAGTGTGCCCTAGAAGCCTCTGCGAAGTTGGGCGCTAGAAGTGGAAATGACTGGAGAGTGAGGTTCTTTGCATATGGACAAAGAAATTCACGGGGCCAAATGCTTGCGGACTTCATGGAGAAGGAGGGACTTTTTACGCAAGTGGACTTGGATTTGTCCTGATGGTGTCACTAAAAATGAGATTGACTTTATCATGTTGACAAAACGCTATATATTTAATGATGTCTCAATTTTTTTTTTCAATTCGGTGAAAACCGGAAGCGATCACCGGATGGTGAGAGGCACATTAAATATCAATCCTAGGCTGGAAAGAAGTCGTCTGATGAAGTGTAGACTTCATCAGACGACTTCTTTCCAGCCTAGGACTGGTGCAGGTGCAGGTCAGAGCGTAGGCTCTGACCTGCACTAGTCCACATCCCCGAAAACTTCCAACTCATATTACAGAACCGCTTCGAGAGCCTCAGCGAAGCATTACATTGGAAGTAGTTGCCGCGTCAGGTCCAGTTATCTTTCTAATATATCCAATGATACTAATATACGCATACGAACATAGCGCGGGCGAGTGAAAAGTGGTGGTGAGCAGGGGACATAGCACGGAGAACCAACAGCCGTTCGGGTCGAAAGGTTCTGGAATGGCGACCACCTATCAGAAAGCGCAGGGTAGTGAGACCCCTCACCACGACCTAGTTAAAATGACGGGAAACCGATGGATGAGGGTGCCAACCTCACCATGTTTGGAGGAGGCTTATGTTCAGTAGTGGACATCAATTGACTGATATGACGTACGAGTTTTATATTTATGAAAACTGTATGTTTTTTATTTGAAAAGCGAAATTCATGGTTATCTGGATGATGTAGGATGTTTTATATGTATGGTCCCTCTACTTGTAAGATAGCCTTTGTCTCTATCGTGCTTATATAGTAAACATTAGCTTAAAGCTTGTAATATTATCCTTTATTATTTTTGTTCTCTTCTCCTCAATAACTCTGTTCTCCCATGACTGACAGATTTGCTGTCATACAATAAAATGCTTAACTTTTCAAGGGCTTTCATTTGATGTATAGCTGAAAGTGTTACAAGGGTGGGGACGTTTCGCCCATTCTTCTTTGGAAATGGAAGCGTGCGTCGTTATCTTTGGCCCGTAATTCATCAATACGAATTCTGATTTTTACTTTTAACTCTTGCAGAGTTAATTTTAAATGTAACTAAAAACAAGTCTAATTATACTTAATTCAATCTCCAAAATTGCCACATTCCTACATTGCAAACGCGGAATAATCTAACTTGTATTTAATTTTAACTTATTTTTTCCTATTTGATCACGTTAGTAAAACTATTTTTTCCTATTTGATCACGTTAGTAAAACTGAGGCATAATAATATAAACATATTATTAATATAATATCAACAATAGTCAATATCAAAACAATGACTACTATTATATTTTGCACACGGATTAAAGTTTATTTTAGATTATTGCGACATAATCTTATTATCGTAATCATGAATATTTGTCACATTTCCTATTGGGTGAATAAGATGTTTCTAAATACATATAAATGCGTTTAATTTTATACGTTTCCAGAACGATCGTGTACCTACAGAAAATTTATAATTTAATATTTTAAACACAAATTAGAAATACCTACGTTCATTATGCATTCTACATATTTTTTCATATCTCGAATTTGGCGAGGTCTTGCTGGAAAACCTTCAGATTCTCAGAAGCAGTCCATATCAGCCTATGGACGTCCACTCGTTCAAAAGTTTCCACCCTGCGCGGTCTTGTGTCTCCCTCATCCATGGGCTTCCCGCCGTCCTAACCAGTACGTCGCCGTCGGTCCACCGTGGTCCCAGAAACAGTACCTACTGTATCACAAATAAATAAATGGTATAATTTTATCCACATTATGTCCGACGAGCTGGAAGCTGAAACCAATGCAAGCGCGAGTGCCTATGATAATAATTTTAGTGACGAATTTGAATTAAAACAATAAATTTAAAATATTATTGGTTTACACCTGCTATGAATACATTCACAAGTTCTGAACAATAATACGATGACCACTGTCTGCATGTTTTTTTAAACAAATCCAAATGGCAGATTCAAAAATATGCCAAATGTAGCTGTATGGAAAGTGAAGTCCATGCATGATTTATTGACTTCTCTGCAACTTTCTGTTTTGTTCTTTTGGCCAGAGTCCGAGAATTTCATAGGCTTGTTAATGAATTATTATGTTACTAGCTTCCGCCCGCGGCTTCGCCCGCGTGAAATTAGTTTTTGTCAATCAGAATCAGAATTTGTTGTGAGTGAGAGAGAAGTGAATGTGAGTTTGGCTTTATAGTTCCCGTTCCGAATCCGTACAGTTCGAATTTCGGGAATTCCGTTTGTAGAAAAAGCCTACGTACCAAGATTTATTGTCTTATCTTCAATTCAACCCCTATTTCACCCCCACACTGGTAAAAAATTCAAAATGCTAGAACATACGAACATATTTTTTTGGTTAATAAAAAGTAGCCTATGTTCTTTCTCAAGGTCTAAAGATTGTCTGTACCAAATTTCATCAAAATCCGAGACAAAAAGACAGAGTTACTTTCGCATTTATAATATTAGTATGGATTACACCCCATCTCATCCCATAGGTGTCGTAAAAACCGCCTAAGGAACTATCCGTGAATATTATCTTTACGTAATATAAAGAAGGAAAACTTGAAATTAAACCCTATACTTGTTTGGCTAGCGTGGTATTAGTAGGCCAAGTATCCCTCCGTCACTGGAGGCGGTCTGTCTCTGCAGTGAGACATTAATGGGATATGATAAGTAGGTACATTTTATCGAAATACAATGCTGCCGCACACGTTGGTAATGCGAGCCAAAGCCAAATTACTTTCTTAAGACTGGATGTTGTCTGTTGTGAAAGTACCTATTTGCGAAACAGCGCTTGATCGCTTGGGCAGGAATAACCTTTAAAAAAATAAAGATTTTGTATCTCTAAAATTTTAAGATTATAATTACTTTACATTTATCTTATCAATTATTTACCGCTACAATGACAATATTTATAAAAATGTTTGTGTTATAATAATAGTGCATTTGCGAACGAAAGTAGGGAGAGTGAGTTAAGATGCGGATGAAGGGAACGATGTCATTCAGATACAGATCCTGGTTGTCACTACTTCTTCCCTAGACTTCCGTCATTATATTTATAAGTATTTCTAAATAACCTGTCTATATCTTGATAAATGTCTAGCAAAATAGCTTCCTAAAATTGATCACAAAACCGCATACGATTCGTATCTGCACACCAAGTTTCTCTCATATGTAGGTGGTTAATTTTTTTTTTTGCACGCAAGTTTGTAAGTAATACATATGTGGTGGTCGCTTCCACCATTGCATTGTTAGTTTAAGTTTTAAAAATATTTTTAATATTGTTGTGCCCGACAGGGTAGGGAACTAATGTACTCTGTAAGTACCTAAAATTAACATATGTAACTACCTATGGAATCCAATAAATAATTTGAGTTTGAGTTTAATCCCAGCATGAGATATTTACAAGTTGAATGAGTCTTAAAACGCGGTCCTAAATTCTCTGCCACCAAGTTATAAATAAACAATAATGATAAATACAATCAAGCGTGATGGTCTACACGTCGTGTCATCAGAGTTAATGAATAATCATTACTTTTACTACGAATCATTTTATCTATTGCGTTTACTATAACAACGTAAATACGTAGTAAATCATTTTACGTTCTTGATATAACTACGTATAATTTACTTTTGTCGTAGTAGTTAAATGGGTTTGATAGAGATCTCGGGTTTGAATCCTGCCCAATGTAATTTTTTGTATAAGTTAGTGCTATTCTGTATTATCCCACAGCTGGACAGAGACCTCTCCCTTGACTTTCACGTGTATCACACGAAATTAAAAGCAGTATTTCTTAGCCAGAAAGGAAAACTTGATGAGTACACTATATCAATACTTCTTGGCCGAATCTAATTAATACGATGTCACTAGAAATAAGCTATCACGATGATAAAATATTTTAACTAACGTATTATATTAACAGATGTATCGCGACGTATTATTATTATCAGCGTACAATGTACAAAAGTGTAAGTATTTATTTTGTTGGTCAAGGTAGTCGGCAACGCATCGGCAAGGTCAGGGCCTCTCGTGCCTAATGTCTTATTTGATAAACCTGACAATTTAAACTTGTTTTACCTATCTGTATGTATTCTGTGATTAAAAGAATTTATTTCTAACGCTTTATAAAGTAAAGGATTAAGATTAAAGGGAAAGTCATAAAATTAAAAATATGTTGCAGTACGTATTATTTCCGAATGTCCGAATATTGCTTGAAAGGGTTCTCCTATTTATATAGAGAGAAACTTAGCTTTAATTAAAGATTACTAGGTACTAGTATAATACATTTTTTCTAGTGGCTTAGATGGAATAGTGAGACGGAGGAGTGCGGAGCGGTTTGCGCTGTGCCTTAGGGAAAGTTTGCTTACAAAATCTCCACGTAAACAAAAGAAGAAAATCTTGAAATGGGCGACCCTTTGGCGGTAGTCCCTTTCTTCTCCGAATATCGATCGTCCGAAAATCATAATCCCAAACAAGTTTACTATACCTAATCATCACTTTACATAATGTTCGCGTATACGAAATCGTGTATTACCTAATCGTCTTTACCTATAATACTTGTGTGTCATAAAATGGGGTACTATAATCATTACATATCCTATTTTTTCTTGTTATAAAGTCACATGTCCTAAAATAAAATATTAGGGCAAAAGTCAGAAACATTTGGTTAGGTTAGGTTAGTATGGTGACCACAACGCGCCATAACCATTTTTTTTATGTTAAACTAGAATATAGTATTTATATTTATTAAATATTATAGATTGTGATGGTTATAGCAAAAAAAAATAGGTCATGTTATGTTTAGGGATTTAGGTTTTCGGACAAGTTATATTATAAGACATGAATTTAGGGCTAGCTACCATTCGGATACATGATGATTCGGACACAAAATGTTATGACACCTTAAATTATGGATAAAAAAATTATGAGACAAAATAGAGAACCCCCTTTGGCATATTATACGAGTTTTTAAAGTTTTTACTTCTTTGTTTTCCAGTGGTGACCACACAGAAGTGATCGAGCTAGACTTTGATCCAAAGACAGTGACTTATGCAGATCTACTGGAGCTGTTCTGGGCTAACCACGAGTATGGATTAACTACTAAACTAAAAAGACAGGTATGTGTGCATTTTCATTCAAATAGTCTTCAAAAACACCTCCCTAACGAATCCTGAATTATCCCACTTCAGTTTTCGACCACCACTGGGCAGGAAAAACTGGGCCTACGAATAGGTTCTCCCCTTTACATAACAGGACCACTCGTGCCGGTCTGCGGTGTCATGCTCAGACAGACCGGACAATGTTGTCTTTAGCATGGAGGTTATTTGAGTTCGTTAATTTATTGTATGTAAAAGTCCCCGCGACACCGGGCTCTATCCATAGTGCGGTAGCTATCTTTAAAAAAACCGTAATCTGGTTAACTCTTCTTTCCTTCGCGATATCGGGGATAGATTCTCCGTGTGGTGACGGAGTCAGAATACAATATGTCACCATCCCATCTCATCCCATAGTTGTCGTAAAAACCGACTAAGTAACCGTATCTATATTATCTTTACGAAGTAAAAAGAAGGAAAACTTGAAACTAAACCATATATCAATCCGTCTAGCCAGCGTGGTATTAGTAGGCCAAGTATCCCTCCGTCACGGGAGGAGGCCAGTCCCTGCAGTGGGACATTAATGGGCTGTTATGATGAATCTTGTTTACTCTTCTTTCCTTCGCGTTAAGGGGGATAGGGAGCAGGGTTACTTACCACGATAAGATACGTCTAACAAAAAATATCTAAACAATTTAATTGTATCTATTTCAGTACCAGTCTATGATCCTGTACCACAACGAGAACCAAAAAGCAACAGCTGAGGCATCTTACAAGCGAATGGAGAAAGAGAACCCTGAACCTTTAAGGACTGAAATAGTACCAGCCGGAGTCTTCTACCCTGCTGAAGAGTTAGTATAACAATTTGTTTTTCCTTTTACTTAGAGGCCATTCTTATATTGCAGTTTTGGCATCTTGCAACCACAGACCAACATAATTTGTGTAGTATTATTACGTCAATCCCAAAAACCACCATCAGGCCAGCCCGTTAATGTCCCATTGCAGGGACGGGCCTCTTCTCGTGACGTGGGGATATTTGGCCTACTAATACCACACTGCCGCTGGCCAAACGGATTGGTACAGGGTTTAATTTCAAGTTTTCCTTCTTTTTATTTCGTCAAGATAATATTCACGAATAGTCCCTTAGTCGGTTTTTACGACACCCATGGGATGAGATGGGGTTTTGACATATTGTATTCGTACTCCGTCACCACACGGAGAAACTGAAGAATAATGGAAATAAATTCAAAACAGCATTCAAACAACTGCTTAATTTACAAGTATCATTTTCTGGATAAGCTTCTTAGATACCGTGCAAATAAGGCTGTCCGAATAATTAAATGGATAGCCTTCTTCTTCTTTGACTTCATCTAGTCCAATCCTGTGGCGCTTTTATGGGAGTAGGTTCATTTGGCTAAAAACTTAAGTATACTTGTAACTTCGCGGTCTCATCTTACATACGTTTGCCCATAATCCGTTTTTCCTTCTGCAGACATGACCAGCCCATTGTCAGTATATATATTACATATTCTCATAATAAAATTATGTAGGTATATTATGAGTTTTATTCAATATTCTATTTTTGCTAATATAGAATAATAATAAGTAATTTAAAATAATAGTCTTCCTCTCTCCTGCGTATGCTGTGCCCGACAAGGTCCATAATGATGCTTTATATACTGTGTATATTATGTAAGAACTGTAACTATATTATGGTGCAATAAACGTATTGAGTATTCTCCCAAATATCCGGCAGCTTTATGGCGTATTTTTTCCTCTGCTCAGCAGAAGTCATAGTCAGATATCATATCCTCGAATAGCATATTCGAAAAGCATATCATCTTTACCAATCTTTTGTTTTGTGATACATAACTAAGTACAGATTTTGCTTTCATTAAAACAATTTGATTATCATAACGTGAGAATGAACCAAGGCTTCGATAAACGACTTTGAACTAACTAATGGTGCATTTGACACCTATAAGTAATGATATTGGTGATTAAACTAACTAGGTCACGGTCGTTATATGTCCATGGAATCAATTGTTTTTTAAGCATATTTATTGCACTTAATGACTTCTACAAAAAATATATCGAACCTATTGACGTCCCAGCGTTACACATAGGTATGTAGGTATTTTTATGAAAAAGGAAGTAATTTTTACAATTATAGCTGTCAGGAATCTATATTTGGACCTGTAGGGCTTAAGACCTATGCGACAGTTCTCCAGGCACTCACCCCCTTACATGACTCACGAAAGTTATTCAAAAAGGAGACGGTTTTTTTGTTTGGCAAATGGCCCCACTACAAATTGTGGCGTATAGCAATAAATGCATATAAGTTTATTTCTTATAATATTTAGATTACAGTCTGCACATATCAAAACTTTCTTCAATGGGAATACTCTGAAATACGACAATCAAAACATGACTTTCGTGATAACCTAAAATCTCACAACAGCGATTTGTCTAGTGCAACCATATTACAACCAAGACCTTTCGAAATAGCGCAACTTTTGCTGGCTATTGCTTGTAGATCTAAAATAATATGATAATGTATTGTGTTATAAGTTGGTTTTCTAAGGAGAGAAAAAATACACTTGTATTGTATGTCATAGGAAATATTTATTAATGTTCACAATCATTATTGACAAAGTCATCTCTTAAAGCAGTGTTTCATCTTAATTAGATGCAGGTGTCTTAAGCTTGCCTTAAAGCAGGGCCCTAGATATAAAACAGCACTTTACACATCACATCTTCCGCTCTGTGCGCTGTTGAGGTGACACCATACATTTTTGCTCCAGTAATTTTAATTTTAAAAGTTGTGCAAAAAGTGCATGTTTCTATATAAATTATACACCGAAAGAAAGCTTATGAAGTACCCTTTACAGTGATATAAGTGTGAACCTATAATTCCTCGAAACGCGTGAGTAATTACAAAATACATTATCAAAACTTTTTGCAACGGCCGCCGTTATTACTAAGCGTGGGTACGCGTCGCTTCGCTTGCCTGCATTGGCGCGGCGTCCAGACAGCGCTTTCATCGCTTTGTAGCTGTGTGCACACTAGACGGACGAGTGATATTTTGTGTGATTTTATTTTAACTTTTTTTTTGTGATTGTTCTGCATGATGGCTTCTGTGCTTAATTTGTGTGCTGGGTGCCGAAATAAAATCATGAATAAAGAGTACGTAAATTGCGGGTTTTGCAAGCTTAGATATGACTTACCTTGTGCTAATTTGACTGAAAAACGATTCAGTGCTATGAGTAGTGACCAGAAAAATAAATGGAAGTGTCATGAATGTCGCGCAAAGCAGCCTAAAACCGATAATAGTAATACTCCTCTACGCCCCGATGAATCTGTTGGAATTTTAAGAAATGCAGTCTCTCCTTCCATTAACAACAACGTCACAAAAAGAAAACCAGCCCCAGCAGCTCAATCTTCGAGTAGTAAAAATCTACACTTAGATTTGCCTTCGCCTACACTCACAAAACAGGATGTACGTGATATAATTCGAGAAGAATTTAATGTTATGAAATCAGCCTTGGCGCAAGAGCTTCACCAAACGCTAAAGCAGATGGTAAGAACTGAATTACAATCTATGAGACAGGAAATAACCACCTTAGAGAACAGTGTCAAATTCCTAGATGAAAACTATGAGACTACGAAAACTGCTATCACTACATACCAAGATACACTGAGTACCCTACAAAAGGACAAAATGGAGCTTTTAAATACGGTGCAAGACTTACAAATCAGACTCTAGGTTATGGAACAGCACAACCGCTCCAATAATCTTGAGATACAGTGTGTTCCTGAGCACAGGCAAGAAAATTTAATATCTACCATAATGCAACTCTCTAAAGTAATCTCATGTGACTTAAAAGAAACTGACATACACCATTGCAGTCGCGTAGCAAAAAGTAATAAGGATGACAAAAGACCTCGTTCAATCGTCGTCAAACTGGCTACCCCTAAACATCGAGATACATTTTTAGCCAAAGCTATTCAATTCAATAAAGCGAATCACAACGACAAGATTAATAGCGGTCACATAGGTATTGGAGGCAACAAAACACCGATTTACGTTCTTGAGCACTTGTCGCCGACAAATAAAAGGTTACACGCCGCTGCTCGACAGATCGCTAAAGAAAAAGGGTTCAAATTCGTATGGATTAAGCAAGGCCGAGTATTTATGCGTAAAACAGAAAATGACGAATTTATCTACGTTAGAAACCAGGAAACGCTAGATAGACTTAAAAATAAATAGATAACGCGTTATCTCATCTACTGTTAAAATGATTCATCTTTGTATATACTGTTACAAAATTCAATAGTTTAAGTATTTACTACCAAAATGTTAGAGGTCTTCGGACCAAAACGCACGACTTTTTAACTAGTGTTGCGTGTGCAAACTATGATGTGATCATTCTATCGGAGACGTGGCTGAACAATAAAATTTATGACTCTGAATTATTTGATAGTCGTTACGTAGTTTATAGAAGAGACCGTGAAAGCACTGGTTTTCACAGTAACAAAGAGGGCGGAGGAGTGTTGATAGCAGTTTCAAACAAATTTTATTCAACTCGGCTTATAGAAGGCGAAAGTAGGTGCGAAGATCTTTTTGTAAAGGTAGAAATTGGACCAAAGAAATCGATTTACTTTTGTGCTGTCTATCTTCCGCCTCCGTTAAATAAAAATATCCTGGACCATTTTTTAGACAATTTCAGCAGCGTGTCCGATGGAATGGACAATATCTGCCTTGTAGGCGATTTTAATTTAAGTTGTATTTCATGGCCAGATTGTACTAACAATTATAACGATTACAATAGACCTTTAAATCATAAAGGATCTACACTAGCTCAAGCACTTATAGATTTTGTCTTGCTTAGCAATTTTATGCAACACAACAATGTAACTAACAAGGCTAACAAAATTTTAGATTTGGTTCTGAGCAACATGGTAGGCACAGCTGTCAAGGCATCTAGCGATGCTTTGGTAAATATTGATCCACATCATAGCCCATTAGATATTTCCATAGAAATTATTAACAGTGTAGTGTTAAAACCCAATAAAAGTTTGAAACATAACTTTTACAAAGCCGATTTTGATAAAATCTTAGCCGAACTAGACACGGTAAACTGGGAAAATAAATTTGCTTTATGCGATGACGTGAATGATATGGTTTCGGCATTTTATGGAGTTTTGGATGCGTTGATCAATAAGTATGTACCAAAGACTAATTTTGCACGAATAAAGTATCCACCCTGGTTTAGTAAACAATTAATTAAACTAACAAAGGAGAAAAATAATTTACTTCATAGATTTAGAGTTTTTAAAAACCCACTAGATGAAATCTCGTTAAAAATATTAAATAAAAGATGTAAACAGCTATCTAAAATTTGTTATAGTGATTACATAAGCTTAGTTGAGGACAAAATCAAGATCAACCCTAAATATTTTTACACATACTTAAAGGACAAACGCAGCAATACAGTACAGATACCGCAAACCATGGTTTTAAATAATGTAAGTGCTTCAGATGGTGCACAAATATGCAATTTATTCGCATCATACTTCTCATCCATATACAGTAACTCTTCAAGTGTGGTTGCTTCCTCTGTCGAGATTAATTCAAACTCAAGCAATATGGTTGGAATACATGTGGCGCAAGACAAAGTCACGAGTCACCTAAAAGGACTTGATATACACAAAGGAGCGGGACCAGATGGAATCTCACCCTATTTTATTTCGAGATGTGCATTACCCTTGAGTTATCCACTGTTTAGAATTATAAACAAGTCTTTATCAACTGGTATATTTCCCACTGTATGGAAAGTCGCACAAGTAGTTCCCATTTACAAAAATGGAAAAAAAGAAGAAGTTTCTAATTATAGACCCATATCCATCTTGTCTGTGTTCGCCAAATCTTTTGAAGCTTTAATTTACCCTCATCTCGAAAGTCAGACCAGTCAGATCTTTGCTAACGAACAACATGGTTTTATAAAGGCGCGCTCTACATGTACAAATCTGGTTGCATACCACAATGAATTGGTTAATGCGGTTGATGCAGGTGACCAAGTCAATGTGGCCTATATGGATTTCTCTAAGGCGTTTGACAGAGTCTCCCACAAGGTTTTAATGAAGAAGCTAGAATGTTATGGTCTTTGTGGTTTTTTATTAAAATGGTTTCTCTCTTACTTGTCAGATAGAACTCAGCACGTCGTGGTCAAAGGATTTAAGTCTGACACATATTCAGCTGTATCAGGTGTTCCCCAGGGATCCCATCTGGGTCCCTGGTTATTTAATATCTTTATAAACGACATAGTTTCTTGTATTAAGTATAGCAGTCCCTATCTTTTTGCTGATGACTTGAAACTTTGCAAAATTATAAAAAATCAATCGGACAGTGATCTGCTTCAAAGAGACCTTGATGCTATTGGTAACTGGTGTGCTGACAACGACATGTCTCTTAATGTAAATAAGTGCTATACCATAACGTTCACGCGTAATCGCAATATATTTAAAACCCAATATCACATTGATGGGAGCACACTCAAAGAATCTACAGAAATACGTGATTTAGGAGTTTTGTTTGACTCCAAGTTGACTTTTCTACCCCATATTGACAATGTAATTAGTAAGTCTTCTAAAATGTTAGGCTTTATAATACGCAATGGTAGACTTTTTCGCAAACCAGAAACCAAAATTGCTATTTATAACAGCTATTTAAGAAGTCACCTTGAATATTGCAGTGTAGTTTGGTCACCGCAATATAAGGTGCATCAACTCAGAATTGAACGGATTCAGAAACGATTTTTGAGGCACCTTGCTTATTCCCAAAAACTACACAAACAATTACCCTCTTACAGCGAGAAATTAAAACATTTCAAAATAGATACCCTAACAAATCGCAGAGAGCAACAAGACCTTACATTTCTGTATAAGGTATTAAGGAATGAAATTAACTGCCCGTCTTTGCTATCAAGTTTCGGTTTGCGCGTTCCACGTCGTGTTCCACGGCTTACAGTTGTCAACGCGGGACTGTTGTGTCCGCCGCGTGCCAGAACCAATCTTAAGCAATTTTCTGCCGTTCACCGCCTATCCAAAGCTTACAATCATGTGTGCGGGGAGTTGGATATTTTTAATCAAACATTACCTAAATTCAAAAAGGCTGTTTTAAATTTGTTAAGATCTCATAGTTGATTAAGTATGTTTTTATTAATAACTAATATATTTTAATTTTAATTTGTTATTCTCTTATATTTAATTAGGATTAAGAATAAAGCGTAGTGTCACTTTCATGCATGCTGTGACAACTTAAAATGTTGTACATTTAAATATGTTACCTTAGATATAATATAGATGTAAGAAATAATGTAACAACTACTGTTTGTCCAATAAATAAAAAAAATAAATAAAAATCACATGTGCACAGCAGCCAACAGTGTCTGTGCCTCTGCTTAGTAAGCAATTACAACAGTATCCAGCAAGAACAGCTTTAGTGTGTATTATGCACTCTATCTAAAGATGCCATTTTTATAAAATATAAACGTACAGAATATGAGTGGAAGTCTAAAAATAACGTTTCATTTTGTTTCATTACAGCTACCACCAGAAATACAGACTCCAAGGTCACAAAGACCTCTGTTCGAGTCTCGGCCTGGACTCATTTACACTTCAGACATCTCACTTAGCTGCAAGGTTGAACGGGTACCTAGTTGGTGTTGGAGGAAGAGCACAATTTGATAAAGAAGTACTCAGATTAGGACTTAATGACCATCAGGCTGATTATGTACGGCGGGAACTTGAACGTCACGAAGGAGGTGGACTTGCATGCTAGCTGTCAAATAGTTATGCTAGCTGTCAAAAAGTTATACTATCTGTCAAATAAAGTTACTGGTTGCATTTTATATTATTATCTATGACATTTAGTTGGCGGTAAAGTGTTACAAACATGTTATAAAATTTAAATCTTATTTTCATAATTATATTTTATCAAATTCCCCTGTAACTCATTTTAGAGAATAATTAAATCTATTATTTATACTTTTTACTGAATTCAGAAGCACAGGTGCTTTCGTGCCCTAACTGGGTAGTGATAATGTTCACCTTTTAACTAAAATAAACTGTATTTCTTTCTGTGAGATAAATTTTAATGTTATAAAGAATATTTTATTATGTACGTAAATAAATACTATATTTTTAATATAAAAAGATGTTTTGTTTTGTTTTGACTATATTTTGTCCTCACTTTTTTATGGCCCATCTTACGGCCAGCCTGATGGTAGTATATAATATGTTACGGCTGAAACCCGAAGCGCGGCTGCACCTAGTTTTAGCCGGCTAGAACTAGGTGTAGCCACATACTCTTGGTTAAACCTAGTACGAGCCGTTTGTTTTCGGGTAAAACTAGGTCTAGCCTTCATCATGCCGGC
The DNA here is from genome assembly GCA_905475405.1 of Schrankia costaestrigalis. NCBI lineage: Eukaryota > Metazoa > Arthropoda > Insecta > Lepidoptera > Erebidae > Schrankia > Schrankia costaestrigalis. Next base: position 13,196,053 of record FR997838.1, read on the forward strand.
TACAACTAGGTCCAGCCATTCCCTGTTGGATAAAACTAGGGCTATCCGATATCATTTCGGCTAGAACTAGTTCCAGACTATCCCTGTTGGATAAAAGTAGATGCAAACAAGTAGCAGACGCCTGGCTTACGCTAGTCGCGCCCTCTGCCTTACTTTATAAAAGTGTGATTTATAATTATAATAATATTTTTTAAAATTATAATAAGCAACTATTGTCTGTTGTTAAAAAATGTTCCTGTTTGTTCGTATTAAACTAAAACTTGTACTGCTAACAATTTGTGTTAATTATTACAATTTGATTTAAAAGAATACAAAACTATCTACGTTTCTAAAGATTAGATGCTTTTTTAATATCTAAAAAAGCTCTGCTGATAGCATGCCGGCTACAACTATGTACAGACGCTATGAGTCATACTCGCTAGTAGACCTGCAGTAGATCAGCAACACTTGGCGCTCACAATCTGCAGAGGCGCGTGTCTCGCTACGCCCTCCACCCCGCGCCGCTGCTGCAGATGCTGTGAGTCATGAGTGTGACGCGAGGCGGAAGACGTAGCAGGACACGCATCTAAGTTTTATCCAACAGGGATTGTCTGAACCTAATTGTAGCCGGAATGGTATCGGATAGACCTAGTGTTATCCACAAGGATAGTCTGAAACTAGCTCTAGCCAGAATGATATCGGATAGCCCTAGTTGAGCCGGCTTGATGAAGGCTAGACCTAGTTTTACCCGAATACAATCGGCTAGTACTAGTTTTAACCAAGATTAAAATGACTACACCTAGTTCTAACCGGCTAAAACTAGGTGTAGCCGCACTTCGGGTATTAGCCTTAACATATACAAAGAAAGAGTACAAAGGCTTGCGTAACTTAAACATGAGTTCTCTTCAGCTGCACAACACTCTTGGTAAACGGAAAACCGTGGAAAGGGGTGCAAAAAAAGAAAAGAATCCCTTTGAATTGAATACTTAAGAAGGCTCATTCTGTCAAAACCAACTCAGCTGTCGGCGAAGCCTAAAACATTGTTGTTTCACCAAACGTCGCGTGAGAAAGAGAACAACTCATAGAAAAGCAGTAAGAAACATGCACACGCACACGCGCTCGATTGTATTTATTACAAATCAAAATGTCGTTCAAAATATAAATATTGTTCTTCTTGATTGTTAGGGTTGAAACTAATACTAGCTGTACGTAGTTACTCAAAAAGTAATAAATCAGGAGTAAATAAAGATAACTAAAATGGGTTTTAAAAAAATATTTTATTGTAAGTTTTGTTGCGGAAGACACACCAAGCGAGACATCAATTTATCTTGTAAGTGGTGTAGGTATGACACCGTAAAACATTTTTTTTTTTTTTTTTTTTAAGTTAAACCGTTTATTCTTGAGGCAGTTTTTTAGACCGTGCATCGTTAATAGGGGTTCCATACAGTACACAATAATATCTTACTTCACATACAGTACATGAAGTTAATTTTAGCTGGATTTAAAAAAAAAGAAGAAAAATCATATAATTTTCTAATTAAAAAACCGACTTCAACAGGAGTCGGTTAAAAACCATGCTGATTACAATTTCTAAGATTAGTATTAAATAAATTTCTGCAGTTGTCTTCATCATAAGATCATGTTTGTGTAAAGTTTTCATTAATACGAATAAAATAAGCCCAAACACTAGGTAGCTGCTATATACCGTTGAAAAGTTTCCTCGACCCTCAGTCGTCTTCATCATCAGATCATGTTTGTGTAAAGTTGTGTAAAGTTTTCATTAATACGAATAAAATAAGCCCAAACACTAGGTAGCTGCTATATACCGTTGAAAAGTTTCTTCGACCCTCAGTCGTCTTCATCATCAGATCATGTTTGTGTAAAGTTGTGTAAAGTTTTCATCAATACAATTAAAATAAGCCCAAACACAAGGTAGCTGCTATATGCCGTTGAGGTGTTCCCTCGACTCTCGGTGGTCTCCAGGATCTGACCAGTTCTAACTCTTGATTATTTTTATTAAAAATAAATAATAATCATAAAATCTGGAAATGATAGTTGACAAGAAATGATACTTGATCAGTCATTCAGATACCGGGGCGGGGGTGAGTCACGTAAATATTTAAAAAAAAAATACAAAATGAATTACAAAAAAAAATACAGTTTGTGCAATGTGACAGCCTTAGCTATGCTCTATTGACTATTGTAATAATAGGTGAATTTTGACAGTTGATTTTAGTCAAGAATGTCACTGATGTAGGTATTTTATTTAACTGGTTATGCATCTGATAATAATTGGATCTCTTTGATAAAAGAAATTACGAAACTTCTTACTGGCAAGCGATACGTAATTGTCATAAATGACATAAATTAAAGTTTATTGAAGTTTAAAAAAAAATATTCGGTAACATTCGACGACGGTCGGCTCGCTGTCGTACCTCCCCTCCGCCGACCCGAGGGGTGCAGAAAGTGGAGGCGAGATGCAAGATGTCGATGGCGGAAACGAGCACGGTAAAATTTCCTAAAATGGTTTTGGGAAAAAGGTAATTGCGTACAAACTTTAGAATGTATCTAGTCAATATAAAATTATTTGAATTTTCGAATAAATAATCTATTCCTAGTCCCAAAATATATTTACCTTTATAAACGTTTAATCCTATTTTATTACGCTAAAATTGTCATAAAATGTGCATAGAATTATGAACTTTGAAGCCTCATAACTTGTAAATGAATATTTTTTTTACTGTTTTATTAATCAATAAGACTAGATAATAACGAGACAAAACGATATCATCTATAGTTTTGAGTATTTATTATCTAATCAAGGAGGAATTAACTTTCTTTGTTTGTATGGAATTGCGATTGAATTGTTTCCCCTTAACGGTAAAACTCGCTGTTTGTCATGTAGTAACAGAGAGTTCATTTTCTGAGTGTCGTAACTCTAAATAGATACTAAAGAGAACAACTATACAGGGGTATTTATAAAATGATACTGGTAGGTACATTGCGAGTATACCTGATTACTCGCTTTTTTAATCAGTCGACAGACTTGAGTTAAACAGCGCCATCTAGCGGTTTTCATGAGAAATATTAAGTTTTCCAATACAAACACTGGGTGCAAGTGATAACAAAATTAGTGTAATTGAACACATTATTCTAGAAATTTTCTTTAATAGTTCGACTTCGACCCAACAGATGGCGGGTGAAATAAAATATACAAAATAGTATTGTAATAACGTTTGTAAAAATTGAACTATTGTAACCACGGGTTGTAACAGTTATGCGGTAAACTCTAGGTAATCCCTGTTTCTCTTTCTTTGAAAATACAACTCAATTAATTGGTCATACTGCCGAGTCTTTATAAACAAATAGATGTTATATTTGTTGACGATCATTTTGTTCTAAGTACGTGTTGGTACTCGCGACTTCTCATATTTATTTTTTTTGTGTAATAGAAGGCAAACGAGCCAGCAGGTCACCTGATTGTAAGTGATCACCGCTGCCCATGGACACCCGCAACACCAGAGGAATCACAGATGCGTTGCCGACCTTTTAAAAGGGAGTACGCTCGTTTCTTGAAGCTCCCCAAGTCGTAACGGTCCAGAAATATCGTCGCAGCGAGCTTGTTCCACAAAACAGTTGTTCGCGGTAGGAAATTTCGCGAAAATCGCACAGTGGATGACCGCCAACCATCAAGGTGATGACGATGGTAAGACAGTCGATTGCGAGTGGTTCTGTGGAGAAACTCAGCTGCAGGCAATGTCCGGAACAACTCCTCAGAGCACTCCCCGTGATAGATGCGGTAGAGAATGCAAAGAGACTCATATAGCAAGCGAATACCGAGATGCGCCATTAAGGTTGTTATTTTACATTAACTAACTATTTTAAAATAAATAAAAATAGGTAAAAAAACTTTTTAAGTTAAATGGTTTTATGTTAAACATACATTGCAATGTTTAAGATAAATGTACTAAAAACCAAAAAATAATAAAAGAGATACAGTCGTGGGATTTATAAACATATGCATAGACTAGACTAACATAAAACCGTGGGGCACGTCAATTGTCTACAATCATTGATTAAAATGTTTCTAATCTAATCCATTTCTAATCTAAATCCAAGATTAGTATTTCAATAAATAACTATTGGAATTTCCATGAGCAAGAAAATAGTAAGTAATTTCCTCACCATCTGCGGGCCAACTGCCTAAAGACGAATTAAACGATTCTTCTATCGCACATTAAGTCGATAATTTGTAATAATTAATAATTTGACAATTGACGTGCCCCACGGTTTTATGTTAGTCTAGTCTATGCATATGTTTATAAATCCCACGACTGTATCTCTTTTATTATTTTTTGGTTTTTAGTACATTTATCTTAAACATTGCAATGTATGTTTAACATAAAACCGTTTAACTTAAAAAGTTTTTTTACCTATTTTTATTTTCTAGTTTTTAGTTTTTATTTCGCATTCTGTTTAATTCATTTAGTGCTTAATTATTGCAAGGTTTCCTGCCCGTTAATTTATTGCAGTCCAACTCCTCTATACGTAGTCCCTGCAAAGATCTTACTATACTAAGAGCCCCGTAGGCTTGACCTTCTTCAAACAGTTTCTTACCTAAGTATACGACTGCGTGATCCACAGTGCTGCCCTGCATTTTATGTATTGTAGAAGCCCATGATAGTATTAAAGGCAACATTCTTCGGTTTGCTTCGATGTAAAACGGCGGAACTCACGATTACGTAGGCCCGACAACTACAACAACGACTGGCGGCGCGAAGTCAAGTATCTTGGAGTCACACTGGACGAAAACCTCTCGTTCAGGCCGCACATACGGCGAGTGACCAGGAACGCACGCTTCTATCTCGGCCGGCTACACCACATGGTTGGCAGGCACAGTAGAATGTCACTACGAAACAAGCGAACTATCTTCAAGGTTTGCACACGCCCAGTACTCACATACGCATCACCAGTATTCGCACACGCGAGCCCAACCCTTATGAAGAAGCTCCAGACAGTACAAAACATATTCATACGCCGGGCGGCCGATGCACCGTGGTATGTTTGCAACGCGGACCTGCACCGGGACATCGGAATACCCACTATACAGACATTCATAAAACAGGCCTGTGATAGATTCTTCAAATCTGCAGAGGAACACACAAATCACCTCATAAGGGAGGCGGTGGCCTACACCCCCGTTTTCCCTAACCCCACTACTCCACATGTCATACGAAGGCTTCGTAAAGTCCTACTGGACTCACCGGACACCCTGTCCTCCGATCTGGAAAGGCTTGTCAAAGCTCAGATCCCTTAGGTCCCCCTAAGCTCTCTGTTAGTTTATAACATGACCTGAACGCAGTGCGCGCTCTAATCATGATCCTCTAAGTAGGGTTCTCTTAGGGAAAATCAAGTGGGCGTTCCTTCAATGGGGCGACGCTTATGTAAGAAACGCTTCCCCGGACCCCAGTCTGGGGAGGGCGTTCCGATTCGCTTAGTAGCCCTTATGGCAACCGAGTAGTAGGTCTGGTGGTTTTTAGCCGGTAAAAGTCCTAGCATAACCCGCTAGGGACATAGGGCCTCCATCGGGTACTAAAAAAAAAAAAACCGGTCAAGTGCGAGTCTGACTCGCGCACCGAGGGTTCCGTACAAACCTATTTATTTTCCCGCCAAATTGTGATAACGTCAGGATTCAGATGTTTAAATTCTATTTTCCCGCCAAATTGTGATAACGTCAGGATTCAGATGTTTAAATTCTATTTTCCCGCCAAAATTCAAAGACGTCAAAACTGATTTGTCAAAAATTCAATGACGTCACGACTCAGCTGTCATAATATATTTTCCTGCCAAAATTCTGTGACGTCACGACTCATCTGTCAAAAATTATATGACGTCACGCACATCTGTCAAAAGTGACAGCTGTCAAAAGTGACACGGGTGTCTAAAATATTTTCCCGCTAAAATAATATGACGTCACAACTCATCTGTCAAAAATTCTATGACGTCACGCCTATCTGTAAAAATTGACAGCTGTCAAAAGTGACAGCTGTCAAAGTGAAAGAGGTCTCAAATATTTTCCCGCCAAAATAATATGACGTCACAAATCACCTGTCAAAAATTCTATGACGTCACGACTCATCTGTCAAAAATTCAAAAACGTCACGGCTCAGCTGTCAAAATATATTTTCCCGCCAAAATTCTGTGACGTCACGAATCATCTTTCAAAAATTCTGTAACGTCACGACTTATCTGTCAAAAATTCAAAAACGTCACGGCTCAGCTGTCAAAATATATTTTCCCGCCAAAATTCTGTGACGTCACGACTCATCTGTAAAAAATTCAAAAAAGTCACGGCTCAGCTGTCAAAATATATTTTCCCCTCAAAATTCTGTGACGTCACGAATCATCTGTCAAAAATTCAGTGACGTCACGACTCATCTGTCAAAAATTTAAAAACGTCACGGCTCAACTGTCAAAAATATTTTCCCGCCAAAATTCTGTGACGTCACGACTCATCTGTCAAAATTCTATGACGTCACGGGTCACGTGACCAAAATTCTATGACGTCACAGGTCACGTGACTCAGCTTTCCCGCCAAAATTCAATGAAATCAAAATATAATATGATTGAAGTAAAAATTTAAGGTTTTCGGAATTTTCCCATTACATGTACAATAAGACCTTGCTTCATGCCAAATTTCAAGTTTGTAGGTAGACTGGAAGTACCCTGTAGGTTTTTGCCTTTACCCCTCTAAATTTGCGACAAAAACGGCTATATCTCTTGATTGCGTTGGATTAGCAGTTTGATTTTTTTACGGCACTAAGAGGCAACAAGCCTTAGTATTTGGTGAAAATTTCAACTTGATACCTCCACGCGTTCCTGAGATAAATGGTCTTGACAGACAGACGGACGGACGGACGGACGGACAGACGGACGGACGGACAACAAAGTGATCCTATAAGGGTTCCGTTTTTTCAAAACTGGTACGGAACCCTAAAAATCAGCCGTCCCCTATTAAATTCTTCCTAAAATATTCACATATCATTTTTATCCACCCTAATGCCATACAGTTCTCGGCGCGTTTTAACCTTTTACCTAACTTTAACTTGGGTGGTGTATCGCTAACGACGTATCATTTTTAGCCACCCTAACGCCACACAGTCCTCAACACTATACAAAATCTTGACTTGGGTGGTGGATTCAGGTTGTATTCAGATACCTAAATTACAGATTCACTTCTTAATTTAAATCTTATTATTTTACGCCATTTAGTGGCTGCGCCCATCTTAAATATTGAAGTTGTATAGTGCACTGTATTCTTCTTGTCAAGCCCTTTTATTTGATACCCATATTGGTGGGATTGATAAAAAATTGTTATCAGCCATTTGGTAGCGGCTGCCACCTTAAATTTCAATTTTGCATAGTAAATTGTATTCTACTTGTTGAGACCTTTCATTTGATACCCATTTTGATGGGATTGATAAAACCTAAGTTATCCGCCATTTTGTAGAGGCCGCCATCTTGGTTTTAAATTTTATATTATACATTGTATTCTACTGGTTGAGCACTTTCATTTGATACCCATATTGGTGGGATTGATAAAACCTAAGTTATCCGCCATTTTGTAGAGGCCGCCATCTTGGTTTTAAATTTTATATAATACATTGTATTCTACTGGTTGAGCACTTTCATTTGATACCCATATTGGTGGGATTGATAAAACCTACGTTATCAACCATTTGGTAGCGGCGGCCATCTTAGATTTCAATTTTGCATAGTATATTGTATTCTACTTGTTGAGACCTTTCATTTGATACCCATGTTGATGGGATTGATAAAACCTAAGTTATCCGCCATTTTGTAGATGCCGCCATCTTGGATTTTAATTTTATATAGTACATTGTATTTTACTGGTTAAGCACTTTCATTTGATACCCATATTGATGGGATGGGATTAATAAAACCTACGTTATCCCCCTGTTTGTAGCGGCCGTCATCTTGGATTTTACTTTTATATAGTACATTGTATTCTGCTGGTTGAGCCCTTTCATTTGATACCCATATTGATGTGATGGGATTGATAAAACCTACGTTATCCCCCTGTTTGTAGCGGCCGCCATCTTGGACGTCAATTTTTTATAATATATTGTATTTTGCTTGTTGAGCCCTTTCATTTGATACCCATATTGATGGGATTGATAAAACCTACGTTATCCGCTATTTTGTAGCGGCCGCCATCTTGGATTTATAATGATAATGAATAAACATAAATGTATTGTCACCAAAACCCAAAGTGTATACAAAATTTCAGATTAATCGGTTGACAGGAAGAGGGTGAAATTTGAATTACTAAATTTGACCCAAGAAAACAAACGGGGTGAGCTAAATAAAACCGTTTAAAAATACCTTTTAATTTTCTTTAATTGGTTCGGGCTTACTGATTACTGTTGCCTTTCTGGTTTTAACAGAATCCAAAATGATGAAGAGGTTCAATTCGGTTGAATTTTTTTTTTAATGTTTGTTTATCTCAGAACTCAGTCATATATGAACCAATTTCTTTTTGAGTAGTATGATTTTTTTTCCGTGTGAACTACAACTTCTGACTATGGTAAGCAGAGGCTTGGCTGTGCTCCTTTTAGTTTAAGACACGTAGAAGCAAAAAAAAAAAATGCAGATATAAGACTTTCTGTATTGACTAAATTCTACAGTTTCACTGAATTGCTAAATGAAGGACGAGTAAGACAAAAAGAGTAGGATTACTCATTTACAATATAAGTCTGTAATCTCGTTTCTGCGTATAGACTTACCAATCATCATCATCATAACAGCCCATTAATGTCCCACTGCTAGGACGGGCCTCCTCCCGTGACGGAGGGATACTTGGCCTACTAATACCACGCTGGCCAGACAGATTGGTATAGAGTTTAATTTCAAGTTTTCCTTCTTTCTTATTTCGTATAGTTAATATTCACGGATAGTACCTTAGCCGGTTTTTACGACACCCATGGGATGAGATGGAGAGAGAGACTGATTAATACCCAGACCAGACCTGAGACTTACCAATATTAGGTACCTACTTTAAAATACAGATTGGTATAGAGTTTAATTTCAAGTTTTCCTTCTTTTTTATTTCGTATAGTTAATATTCACGGATAGTAACTTAGTCGGTTTTTACGACACCCATGGGATGAGATAGGGAGAGAGACTGGTCAATACCCAGACCAGACCTGAGACTTACCAATATTAGGTACCTACTTTAAAACCCCAATGCTGAAACATTGAGGTACGTAGCGACACCAGAAGTATCAATTAACGTAAGGGACAAAACACGACTTTTCAGGAAAGTCAAAAAACCATTCCGATTTTACAAACTCTTCTGTAACTTTTAATTAGTTGCCCTAATCTTAAAAGTGTCTAGGACAAAGTTTCTTATAATTTTCTCTTCTTTATAACTATAAATAAAATATTTATGTAAACTTACGCGTTTAGAAAATAACATGTCCCTTACATTAAAAAAAGTTGCTTAGTTCCTGCTAGTTGTCCTTTAAGGCACTCAAGCTTTCAATGTAAACTATCCCATATTAAAGTAAGCACCAAGTGTAATAGGAAACTATAACACAAATCTACTGTAAAGGACATAAACTACTATGAACTGGATGAAATATGATGTATGATAAACTATTAAGAGCAATTATCATGTAATTTTGGACCTGATATCTTTATTATTAAGTCCATTAGTAAAAATATACTTAAACTTACAATATCTTTAGATTAATTTTAGAAATTTTGGAGAAAATTCGGACTGGTCGAACAGTAAATACGACTGTGGTAAATGCAGTTAGGCAGTTCCTAGAGACAGGATCTTATGAACGGAGACCAGGTCACAGTCGTAAGCTGTGTAATTTGACTTGGCATAACCGTTTTATCGTCAGAAATGCCCTCAGGGACTGGTTCATTACAGCAATTCAAGCACGTAACCAATTCCAAGAAGTTAAAAATGTGTGTGGGGGTATACGTACGGTCAGAAGAAGGTTAAGCTTTTAAAACTGCTAGAGGACCACAGTTTCTTATTTCTCTCGTGAGTACAGGCAATTGACAATATATATAGGGCCTTTTCGTCTATTACAGACGATTTATGAGGTGGTGTCTGTGATACATCGCTTTTGATGACTGTACAGACCGATACCACAGGCTTGACAAAAGAAGTAACTGGACATTAGTGTCGAACCATGTTCATGTCGTTTCTGTCTCTTGTCAGCAAGCACTCCAATCCAGGCTTCATTACAAAATTTCCGACCCTCTCCGACACGTTTGCGCCACTCAGGACGTTTTTCCGCGAGCTTCTCCCAGTCACGGTGGTCGATTTTAAATGCTGCCATGTCTCGCTTGGTGCAGTCTTTGAAACGGCCTCCCAACATCTCTTTTTCCATTCGCTACTGCATCAAGAAGAACACGTCGTTGTAATGGAGAGGGTTCCATCCTATGCACATGCCCTAGCCAACGCAGACGTCTCTATTTAAGAAGCACTGTCAGACTAGGCAGCTGTGCGATTTCTAGAACCTTCTCGTTTGTCATCTTGTCCTGCCATGCTAAGCCCAAGATTTTTCGTAAGCAACGCATGTAACATGAGTTAAGACGACGGCGATGTTCTTGTTTTGCATACGATGTCCAGGTTTCAGCTCCGTACAAGAGCATGCTTAAGATGGAAGCCTGAAAGACCATCTTGGTCTTAGTAGTAAGGTGCTTATTGTACCATAGCCTTGTACCTAGCTTCCCGAACATGGTTGCCGCCTTGCCAATACGGATGTCGATCCGTCGAGAGCATTCGAAAAATGTGGTGTTTACAGACGAATATCGGATATCATTAAGTTATCGTGAAGGTCGTCAGAGTTCTTACAGGCACAAAAATAAAAGGTTTGCCCCATGTGCCCCTTGAAACTGTGGTGTGCCAAGGTGGTTCTATAATGTTTTGGGTGGCATCATTTACGGGGCTCGTACTTGGACTTGGTTATTTTTTAAAGTAGTGGTGTAAACGCAGAAAAATATGTTACAGAGGCTTAAGAACCTCATGTGATGCCAATTGCACCATTTATTGGGGAATAATTTCTGTTAATCCATGATAGTGCCCGGCTACACATCCCTTAAAATCACAACTGAATACCTGAATAAGTGTGTGATTCGAAAATTACTATGGCCTCCTTGAAGTCCAGACTTAAATCTTATGGAACATGTCTAGGAAAATTAAATGTTACAGTTTTTAAGCCTGTTTCTCATTTTATTGATTTTTTAAGAAATTTTGTTCATTAAATGTTTTTTAATTCATACTTGTAATTAAGTAAAATATTTGATAATACCGAAAAATACTGTGTAATGTACATTTTTTCGAAATGTTAGACATAATTAAAGGTGGGCCCTTGAATGTATATTAAGGTAAGCGACAAATTAAAGTAAAGTTATGTATCGTGTTTTAACGTAAAGGTCATATTGTGAGAATTGTACAAAACTTTTGTTTAATGTAAGGGACTGAATTGCATTTCAGAACTATTTACATTATTTTTTCTAACACGTAAAAATGTTTACGTCCGTTAAATTATTTTTTTAGTATAAAAAACAGTCTAGACCTTCGAAAACGTGTACTGTAAGGGACATTTTTTCAACGACAGAGAAATTTCAATACCAAACGATAGAGCGTGAAATTCCGAATCCAACGATATATATAACTCATTTTGGCCAAAATGTCCCTTACGTTAATTGATACTTCTGGTGTCGCGTAGTACATATTACCTCAATGTGCTGAAAAAACAATATCTAATATTTTGTATTGTTAGTCCGTTATACATTTACAAAATTATACATAAGTAAGATGAAAAATAACAGGCCTTTCGCTTGATACAAGTACCTTGCTTTGCTATTTGCAATTGCAAACAACAGCGAACTGAATGTATTAGATGTCAATTTGTGATTTTCAAAGTATGAATACCAAATACTTGTAGAAACTAGGGTGACATAACTTCTGGAATTTTAGACATAGTACTGTTATCCGCTCTCAATAGTACAATTATTCATTTAGGCAAATATTTTACGACATTAATGCCCCATTCCAAGATCAAAAGGGGATTACTTAATACAAAACTACTCAGTTCGGTGAGTATGATGGACTTCATTTGTGGGGTAAGCCTATATTAACACAATATCATTTATGTGGCATAGGTATGGACTGGTAGCCATAAGTTTACTATTAATAATTTTATGTAGGTTCCTACCTAATTTACTTTTGCAATCCTATTAATTAATATACCTTGCCCTAGTTCTAAATAAAATTCGAAGAAACAGTATGGCAGTTACATAATCTGCCTTGTAATAAGTAGGTACAGTCAGCCCCAAAAGTCGCTGAACACATTTTAAATTCCAAAACTGCTGTACACTAAAAATGTCATAAGTCAGTGTCGCAACAAGAGCACAGAATAAGCTTTACATACGAAACGACCATACAAATACAAATACAAATAAATACAAATACAAATAATCTTTATTCGTCAAACACAGGTTATATAAGCATGTTACAAAAAATGAAAAGTGTCTCCGTGTTTTGCCAATATCAGCGTACAAACATAAAATTTCAAGTCAATGTACATAATAAAAAAAACCGGTCAAGTGCGAGTCTGACTCGCGCACCGAGGGTTCCGTACAAACCTATTTATTTTCCCGCCAAATTGTGATAACGTCAGGATTCAGATGTTTAAATTCTATTTTCCCGCCAAATTGTGATAACGTCAGGATTCAGATGTTTAAATTCTATTTTCCCGCCAAAATTCAAAGACGTCAAAACTGATTTGTCAAAAATTCAATGACGTCACGACTCAGCTGTCATAATATATTTTCCTGCCAAAATTCTGTGACGTCACGACTCATCTGTCAAAAATTATATGACGTCACGCACATCTGTCAAAAGTGACAGCTGTCAAAAGTGACACGGGTGTCTAAAATATTTTCCCGCTAAAATAATATGACGTCACAACTCATCTGTCAAAAATTCTATGACGTCACGCCTATCTGTAAAAATTGACAGCTGTCAAAAGTGACAGCTGTCAAAGTGAAAGAGGTCTCAAATATTTTCCCGCCAAAATAATATGACGTCACAAATCACCTGTCAAAAATTCTATGACGTCACGACTCATCTGTCAAAAATTCAAAAACGTCACGGCTCAGCTGTCAAAATATATTTTCCCGCCAAAATTCTGTGACGTCACGAATCATCTTTCAAAAATTCTGTAACGTCACGACTTATCTGTCAAAAATTCAAAAACGTCACGGCTCAGCTGTCAAAATATATTTTCCCGCCAAAATTCTGTGACGTCACGACTCATCTGTAAAAAATTCAAAAAAGTCACGGCTCAGCTGTCAAAATATATTTTCCCCTCAAAATTCTGTGACGTCACGAATCATCTGTCAAAAATTCAGTGACGTCACGACTCATCTGTCAAAAATTTAAAAACGTCACGGCTCAACTGTCAAAAATATTTTCCCGCCAAAATTCTGTGACGTCACGACTCATCTGTCAAAATTCTATGACGTCACGGGTCACGTGACCAAAATTCTATGACGTCACAGGTCACGTGACTCAGCTTTCCCGCCAAAATTCAATGAAATCAAAATATAATATGATTGAAGTAAAAATTTAAGGTTTTCGGAATTTTCCCATTACATGTACAATAAGACCTTGCTTCATGCCAAATTTCAAGTTTGTAGGTAGACTGGAAGTACCCTGTAGGTTTTTGCCTTTACCCCTCTAAATTTGCGACAAAAACGGCTATATCTCTTGATTGCGTTGGATTAGCAGTTTGATTTTTTTACGGCACTAAGAGGCAACAAGCCTTAGTATTTGGTGAAAATTTCAACTTGATACCTCCACGCGTTCCTGAGATAAATGGTCTTGACAGACAGACGGACGGACGGACGGACGGACAGACGGACGGACGGACAACAAAGTGATCCTATAAGGGTTCCGTTTTTTCAAAACTGGTACGGAACCCTAAAAATCAAATTAAATTAAAATAACATTATCAATCAATAAATCAAATTGTAGAATAAAAAATAAAAAACATCACCAATCATTAAAATAAATTAAAAATAGTTTGTAAATAAAAATGTCAATAAGAAATACACAATTAATAATACAGTTAAAACTAACATAAATTGCTATAATTTGAATGATATGTATTGCTATAATTTGATAAATTGCTATATACAAATAAAAATAAAAATGTTAAAAAAAAAAGTCAAAAGATGTATTGAATAAAATAGAAATATTAAATTATGTTCTTATCTTTTAAAAAATCATCAACACTATACAGGCACAAAAATAAAAGGTTTGCCCCATGTGCCCCTTGAAACTGTGGTGTGCCAAGGTGGTTCTATAATGTTTTGGGTGGCATCATTTACGGGGCTCGTACTTGGACTTGGTTATTTTTTAAAGTAGTGGTGTAAACGCAGAAAAATATGTTACAGAGGCTTAAGAACCTCATGTGATGCCAATTGCACCATTTATTGGGGAATAATTTCTGTTAATCCATGATAGTGCCCGGCTACACATCCCTTAAAATCACAACTGAATACCTGAATAAGTGTGTGATTCGAAAATTACTATGGCCTCCTTGAAGTCCAGACTTAAATCTTATGGAACATGTCTAGGAAAATTAAATGTTACAGTTTTTAAGCCTGTTTCTCATTTTATTGATTTTTTAAGAAATTTTGTTCATTAAATGTTTTTTAATTCATACTTGTAATTAAGTAAAATATTTGATAATACCGAAAAATACTGTGTAATGTACATTTTTTCGAAATGTTAGACATAATTAAAGGTGGGCCCTTGAATGTATATTAAGGTAAGCGACAAATTAAAGTAAAGTTATGTACTTATCGTGTTTTAACGTAAAGGTCATATTGTGAGAATTGTACAAAACTTTTGTTTAATGTAAGGGACTGAATTGCATTTCAGAACTATTTACATTATTTTTTCTAACACGTAAAAATGTTTACGTCCGTTTAATTATTTTTTTAGTATAAAAACAGTCTAGACCTTCGAAAACGTGTACTGTAAGGGACATTTTTTCAACGACAGAGAAATTTCAATACCAAACGATAGAGCGTGAAATTCCGAATCCAACGATATATATAACTCATTTTGGCCAAAATGTCCCTTACGTTAATTGATACTTCTGGTGTCGCGTAGTACATATTACCTCAATGTGCTGAAAAAACAATATCATTGTAAAGTTGTAATTTTCCAGTTTACTTTTTCTGCAAATTATCAACTTCGATTAAGAAAGATATGTGATTTTTAACATAATGTAGGTATCTACTAATCAAATTAGGATCATAATGCGCACATAAACGTTGTTTATTAGCTAGTAAGTAGTTCTCCACACCTTAAGTACAATAACTGATGCGTACTTTGTATGTTACTCATTAACTATAAGTACCTAAGTACCTTTATATTTGTGCTATATGTGCTTATAAAAACATGTCGCATTGAATGTGGCATTTGTAGTCTCCTTCGAAACCATCCTTTCGCTTTAAAAGCATATTATTATATCTATCCAGGGCCACTTTTACAGTAATCATTGCCACTACGAGCTACAGGCTTTCATATTATTCTGGAGATCCCATCAGTGGTTCAGTCTCCAACTGACACCATTAGCGAACTCTCTACAACTACTACAAAACAAGATTTATTGGTGATATTTTGTATTGTTAGTCCGTTATACATTTACAAAATTATACATAAGTAAGATGAAAAATAACAGGCCTTTCGCTTGATACAAGTACCTTGCTTTGCTATTTGCAATTGCAAACAACAGCGAACTGAATGTATTAGATGTCAATTTGTGATTTTCAAAGTATGAATACCAAATACTTGTAGAAACTAGGGTGACATAACTTCTGGAATTTTAGACATAGTACTGTTATCCGCTCTCAATAGTACAATTATTCATTTAGGCAAATATTTTACGACATTAATGCCCCATTCCAAGATCAAAAGGGGATTACTTAATACAAAACTACTCAGTTCGGTGAGTATGATGGACTTCATTTGTGGGGTAAGCCTATATTAACACAATATCATTTATGTGGCATAGGTATGGACTGGTAGCCATAAGTTTACTATTAATAATTTTATGTAGGTTCCTACCTAATTTACTTTTGCAATCCTATTAATTAATATACCTTGCCCTAGTTCTAAATAAAATTCGAAGAAACAGTATGGCAGTTACATAATCTGCCTTGTAATAAGTAGGTACAGTCAGCCCCAAAAGTCGCTGAACACATTTTAAATTCCAAAACTGCTGTACACTAAAAATGTCATAAGTCAGTGTCGCAACAAGAGCACAGAATAAGCTTTACATACGAAACGACCATACAAATACAAATACAAATAAATACAAATACAAATAATCTTTATTCGTCAAACACAGGTTATATAAGCATGTTACAAAAAATGAAAAGTGTCTCCGTGTTTTGCCAATATCAGCGTACAAACATAAAATTTCAAGTCAATGTACATAATAAAAATCAAATTAAATTAAAATAACATTATCAATCAATAAATCAAATTGTAGAATAAAAAATAAAAAACATCACCAATCATTAAAATAAATTAAAAATAGTTTGTAAATAAAAATGTCAATAAGAAATACACAATTAATAATACAGTTAAAACTAACATAAATTGCTATAATTTGAATGATATGTATTGCTATAATTTGATAAATTGCTATATACAAATAAAAATAAAAATGTTAAAAAAAAAAGTCAAAAGATGTATTGAATAAAATAGAAATATTAAATTATGTTCTTATCTTTTAAAAAATCATCAACACTATAGTAACATTTGTTAATAAGAATGTTTTTAATTCTTTTTCTAAAGGACTCAAGAGGCAACGACTTAATCTCATTGGGAATCCTATTATAAATGAGTGGAGCTCTGCAAACAATACTTTTATGTAGCAAAGCTGTTTTGGAAGGGTGAACGCACAGTCTATAATTGTCGCGTCGATTTCTCCTACCATTCATTTCATTTATTCATTCATAACAATTTACATTGTGTTTGAAATAATACATTACAAAAATAATAATAAGACATGCATTACTTTATATAAAACGGGAATAATTCAACATAATAAATAATTAAAACAAATAATTACAGTTCAATTGATTTGATATAAATTAACTTAATGAAAAATATCAGTATAAATAGTATTTAATGTCAACAGATAAATGTATGTCTACCAAAATACGTTTACAACATAAGTAATATTCACAGTTTATTTAGTCTGAAGTCAGTTCTGATACTGAGTATAAACACTTTCCCAACAGGAAGGCCTTAAGTCTTGACTTAAAAACGTTGGTTTGATATACCAAAAGTTTCAAGTCGTTTGGTAGCCTGTTAAATATTTCTACTGCTTGGTAATCAGGGCAATGTTTAATAATATTAAATTTTGGTGATATTTTGTTTTTTATATCCTTTCTACGTGTGCCCTCTCTAATCTCTCGTTCTTCACTTGACTCGTACTCGTGAATGTGTTTCGAAAAATTTGTCACAAGAACCAGTACGTATAAACCAGGAACTGTTAGTATACCTAATCTTTTAAAATGCTCCCTACATGAGTCACGTTGTGTAATACCCACCATAGTTCTTACGGCACGTTTCTGTAAAACAAAAGCTTTAGCACAGTTATAAGCATAGCTGTTTCCCCAAAACATGATGCTGTAACGTAGTCTAGACTCTACTAACGCGTGGTATACGGCCTTTATTTGAACTAGTTCTAATTCATTGCTCAAGCTCCTGAGTGCATAGCATGCAGATGATACCGCGGAATCTATAGCTGCAAGTTCAGATTTCCAGTTCAAGTGAGAATCCAAATTAACGCCTAAGAATTTTACATTTTCTACTAGGGTAATATTATTTTCTTTTACTAATAGATCCTGATTAGCATTTTTTTGAGCAGTAGTCTTAAATAACATTATACTTGTCTTACTTGCATTTAGTATTAGACCATTCGACGCAAACCAATCACAGAGGAGCTCCACAGTTCTATTAACACGTCTACTCAATTCTTCAAGGTTAATTGCATCTATTACAATATTTGTGTCGTCTGCGAAAACAACGAGACTTGCCTCTGGTTGAGTTATATGCATGTAATTGATTAGGTCATTTGTAAAAAGAATGAAAAGCAAAGGTCCAAGTATCGAGCCTTGAGGCACACCACGTTTTATATTTGTTATTTTTGACGTGTGTACTATCTCATGATTACTTTCATTAACAGATTTTATTTCGACATACATTCGCCTATTTTGTAAGTAAGATGTTATGAGCTGAAGTGCGCTACCTCGTAAACCATAATGTTCAAGCTTCAGCAATAACAGTTCAAAATCTACGGTGTCAAAAGCGGAACTTAGGTCGATAAATAAACCAGCCACTTTCATTCTGTTGCCTAGCTTATTCACCACGTCACCAACTAATGCACCCACAGCATCAGAGGTACCGACTCCCTTCTGATAACCAAACTGTCTCAAGTTTATTATTTTGTTAATATTAATGTGTACTACAAGTCGATGCTTAATTACTTTTTCAAAAATTTTTGACAGCGTTGGTAACAACGATATCGGCCTATAGTTTTGCGGGTCTGTCCGCAAACCCTTTTTAAACACTGGCATTATTTTAGCTAGCTTAAACTGATCAGGAAATATCGACTCTTCTATACATCTATTAAAAAATTTAGAGAGTGTAGAGGCTAATATGTTAACATTTTCTTTGATGACTGTAATGGGTATGTCATCAAAACCACTAGATTTCTTGCTCTTCATTTGGTTAATTATCTTTGCAATTTCATGAGGTGTTGTAAATTCAAAAGATAAATTACTCTCTATTCTCTTTGTAGATGCCTTCATAAATAATATTGCTTTATTTAGTTGTCGTTAGAAACCACAGAAGTAAATACTTCTGTGGTTTCTAACGACGATTTATGAACAAAATTGTCGACGAACGTATTAGCTATTTCTTTGTGATCTATAATATTTTTATTATTTACTTTTAGGGTTAAATTTTTAGATTGTCTGTTTCTAGTTTTATTTTTATGTTGATTTACCAGTTTCCAAGCTGCTTTTGCTACGTTCTTAGCTTTATTTATTTGATTTGATGTCGCTATTTTTTTTGCTTTTTTTATTACACTTCTATAAATTCTAACATAGTTGGTTTTATATTAGGTAATGCTTTCGTGTTTGACTCCACTAGTGCATAAAACTCTTTTCATTTTGCTAGAGGTTTTGACTCCTTTTGTAACCCACTTTATTACACTATTTTGACTAGGTTTTATTCTAATTGATTTCTTTTTATAACAATTCTGAAATGATTGGTTAAAGCTTTTAAGAAAACCATTTATACCCATATTTCTCCAATTTTTATTTTCAATATTAAGCCTAAAATCATAATTATTTCTGTCATTAAACACCCTTTTCTTAACTGTTAATGCATGTTCAGAATTATATTTTTTTTTAATAATTTTATCTAAACGTAACTCACAAGAAAGTCCACCATGGCCATCAGCTAAACCATTGTGGTCAACAAAACTATGCTCTATAACTTCTTCTGCTACATTTGTGATTAAATTGTCAATGCACGAACGAGACTGATTGCGTATGAAAGTAGGGTCACTTATGAGACACCTAAAATTGTAACACGTTAACACGCCCAAGAACTCCTCTGATTTTTTGTTCTCAACAAGTATATCGACGTTAAAATCACCGCAGATAATGCACTTCCTGTCAAGAAAATGTTCTAACAGTTTTTCTAAGTTGGCCATAAAATAATCGAAATTTTTATCATCTGGACTTCTATAACAACAACATATATGTAGACCTGTTTCTAAATCTCTTACACCACAAATTTCAAAGCTCTCTGACCTATACAACTTTTCAATAGAAGTTATGTTCTCAAATTCCCTGTTTATATGTGCCAAAATAAGACTACCTCCCCTTTTTTTGTTAGTTCTTGTGTTAAAGCTAGCCAAGTTATAATGAGGCATACTGAAAACTTGTACTGATTTGTCGTTGAGAAAATGTTCTGATATACACAAGTAGTCTAAGAGTGTGCCTAATGTTTCAATGTACAATTCAAGCTCAATTTTTTTGTTACTAATTCCGCATAAATTTTGGTGAAAAACGTTAAGGCTACTATAACAATCTTCCTTCATAGATGTTATACAAACTTCATCTGTTATCTCTAACCTAGTTCCGAAAAAACAAGCTATTACCACAATTCATATCATCTGTTGTTTGCGTGCTCATATCAACGAATACTTTGGACTTACCCGTTGTTCCGCTTGCGTTATTCACAAGGCACGAATTCTTTTGCGTATAGCCTATTTCACACTGGTCTTCCTGCTTTTTTATAATATTTTGTGTATAATGCATGTAATTATTTTTATATTGAATACGTAGAATTTCTCTATTTATTAGCTTACATGCGCTGTACCTGTTAAAATTATAATTATAATCCCACCTATTGTCCAATGATATGAAGCTGGAGTTTATACAATTTTTACAAACATATTCCAAAACATCATTAACTTTAGACACATTTAAATATCTATTATAGTAAACTTTACTTACAATAACGTTTGTATTTTTTATTTTTTGTAAACTGTTATATAGAGAACTGGTCAAACTTAAAGGATTATCGTCATTTGAACCTCCCAATATTAAAACAAAGTCGGAGCTTGTAAAACTACTACACTCTGTTATACATGAACTTAAGATATCAGACATTGACGCATTAGATTTAATAGTAGACGTAACTGAAAACTTATTTCCTAATTGTTTCTGTAATAGTCCTCTTAAGTGATGTCCATTTTCATCAGCATATATCATTATTCTTGATTTGCTTGCGATTTCTAATTGACACTGAAAGGCGTTTTTCTTATGAGTTGATTCTACCTCAACGAGTGTCGCCATATCAGGTATCTTTATATCCTCTGAGTTGTTTTGAGTACCTTTCAAGGCAAGGTCCTCTGTTACCCGACTCACTAGCGACCGCGCTTTTATAATTATTGGTGTACAGGGTAGAGAATTTTGTGTATTATATACAGCGCCCACAACAAGGTCTCCAGAAGATGTCCTGGGAAGGCCTATTTTTATAGGATTCGAGCTAAATTTCCTCTTATATTGAGGTGAGTAGAATTTTCTTGGAGAAAAATTTGTACATTTCACTGGCTCACCAGCACCAACCAGCTTGAATAATTTAATTTTATGTTGACAGCTTGTTAGTTCTTTTTTTAATAAATTATTTTCTATCATGAGGTTATCAATTTCTGCGTTAGCACTCAATAAATCCATATTGACCTTGTTCAATTTATCAACGAGTGTAGCTATTTCTGTTGTATTAGTAGTGTATGGTAAGCTTCGTATGAGATATCTGATTCGATGAAATTGTTAGACAAGTCATGTTTTTGTCCTCTCCTCTGAGTGTTAATATTTGTAAATGTTTCTGAATCTGAATCCGAATCCATTCTAGGGAGTCTGAAGTGGGAAGAAGAACAAGTCGGTTATCTGTTATGTTGAAGAAAATAACTTTAAATATCTCAAAAAGTGTTTCACCACAACTCAGGTTCGATCCTCACAACTCGGTAATGCCACGCCAATAGCTTATCCGCAGCGCCACGGTAACTGATGTAATATTAAGCGAAAAGATTGATCGCATTCGTCTTCGATGTGATAATATCGATGTTTATCACAAGATGGCGTTGTTGTGTATTTATTTATGAGATCTATTTAATATTGTCTTTCTTCACGATGAGAAACTTGAACCGGTCAGTATTATGACAGTTCACAAGTGTTTTAATAGATGGCTCTGTGTGTTTAGTACTTAACGGGATGAATTGGCATTTTCGATTAAAATAATAATTATGTTTTAAACCACATATTTCACTGTTTTTAGCCGTAAGTTATGAAGTATAGTTAAGTATATGAGTTTTAATATTTCCGTACACTTCTGATCACTGTTACTTGTCCGTAAATATTGTCGGATTTTTTTTTTAAGATATATTTCTTTTTAGGCACTGATCACTTTGTACTTCACTTGGTCTGGGTAAAATTCTGTCATATATACAGTAATAATCACAATTTTCATGGTTTCAAACACTGTTTCTATTTTTAAAACTCAAAATTTGCGGACTCAATGTAAACAAAAACAAACGGTGGGGGTAGAATCATTATCTGCTAATCGAGCGAACAAGTGAGGGTTGTTTCTTACAAATAAAACTGTTTCCAATATATATAACGACGGCAGCTGCGTCAGAATTTTGTTCTCAACAAAATACGGCTCACAGCTGTCTGGAATATTTATATTAAACATAGCTCTTATACATCGCTTTTGTGATTTAAAAACTAGCTGTTTATTTGTGGAGTTTCCCCAAAAAAATATGCCATATCTTAAAACAGATTCGACAAGACCATAATATGCAGACAGTAACGCATCAATATTTACAGTGGAAGCAAGCTTGTATAATGCATAACATAGACTACTTACTTTTTTGCATAGTGCGTCAATATGTTCCTTCCAATTTAATTTATCATCAATAATTACTTTTAAAAATACTAGGGTTCAGTACTTTTGTAATAACCGTGTTCAGCGTGTTATGGTCGTTTCGTATGTAAAGCTTATTCTGTACTCTTTTTGCGACACTGACATATGACATTTTTAGTGTTCAGCAGTTTTGGAATTTAAAATGTGTTCAGCGACTTTTGGGACTGACTGTACCTACTTATTACAAGGCAGATTATGTAACTGCCATACTGTTTCTTCGAATTTTATTTAGAACTAGGGCAAGGTATATTAATTAATAGGATTGCAAAAGTAAATTAGGTAGGAACCTACATAAAATTATTAATAGTAAACTTATGGCTACCAGTCCATACCTATGCCACATAAATGATATTGTGTTAATATAGGCTTACCCCACAAATGAAGTCCATCATACTCACCGAACTGTGATATAAATCTGCTTTGAATTACACATAAACAAGTAGTTGAAAAAAACTACGTACAATTTAAATTATTTACTAGATATGTATTATGTAAAAAGCTTCTTTAACCATATACTTTATGTATAAATAACGTATATTATAACGGTAACACATAGCTGTTTTTCTAACCGTTTTACGGTAAATTGAATTACGATTATTTAAATTTATAATGAAGAGGATTATAATCACGTTTGAGGGGGCACATATAATAATACTTAGTAGGTAGGTATAATATACTTAGACGAATATCTTGATCACATATTCAGACACGGGAGATATCACCTTCTCCAACTTATAATGATGGGCAAAGTTGAAGGCAAGCGAGGTATCGGAAGAAGAAAAAATGTCAAAGAGTGGACAGCTATCGCCAGCCTCGAGCAGTTTTCTCGCTTGGTATAGGAAAGGCACGGAGAACCCGTGTGGTGACGGAGTAAGAATACAATATGTCACCATCTTATCCCATGTGTGTCGTAAAAACCGACTAAGGGACTATCCGTATATATTATCTTTACGAAATAAAAAGAAGGAAAACTAGAAATTAAACCCTATACCAATCGTTCTGGCCAGCGCGGTATTAGAAGGCCAAGTATCCCTCCGTCATGGAAGGAGGCCCGTCTCATGAGCTGACGGCCAACCTAAGTAGCAGAAAGGCCCAGAAAGAAAATAATGTTAAGTATACTTTTTAGGTCCCTGTTCAAATCAGCTATTACGTCTATGACATACCAAAGTTATGACTAACATATTGTATTAAGTAGGTAAAAACAAAAATTGAATAGGTACGTGGAAGATACATAAAAATATATAATAAAATAAATAATATCACTGTTAAAATGTTGTAAAAAAAGACATTGTGACTAATACAACTTACGCCATAATTATAGGTACCTATCATTTTGGGACAGACTTGCACCATACTCCTATTCCTTACTCATATTCTATTATAGAGTACAGTCACGAGCAATAATAATAATATATACACATCGTCCAATTTTCTAAACTATCTAAACGTCTATCTAGACATTAGATTACCAAAATTACAAAAGGTTCCGTCCAGTTTTGAACTAATCTTCGAATATTCAATTTTAGAAAGACATTGGCAGAAATTTAGATAATTGTTTTACAAAATGTCAAAATGTGTAGGTACATATTATTGCTCGTGACTGTACCTATGTTTTTTTATAAAGTCTTCTTGAAGGTTTTAAAATGTCAAGTATATTAAAGACAATAAAACGTATAAAATTCCCTCTTTGACAAAACTGTTACTAAAACTAGGGAAAACCGCTGGTCACTTAAATAGAAAGTTTATCCTGATAGTATTACTAATACAAAGCTATAAATTTCCCAATCGTTGACGCAAAAGTAATACACGACATGGTTCTAATTTATAAATGAGATCGATGCCCTTAACCACATAATATCATGTGATGGACTAATACTAACCAGTTTACAGTGATACTTAGTCACGTATAAAGTCTAGCCCGTTTTTTAAAAAGTATAGTTTGCAAAAAAAGTTGTTGTGTATGTCCGAAAAGAAGAAAGACAATTGAAATTCTTTTCGGATTTTTCTAGTTGTACCTAAGCTTTATAGGTAAAAAATTAGGCATTATGTAATTTGTTGTGTATGTTATTCTGATTTATGTTTACTCAGGTAAAGCCATGATAGATCTTATACTCGTACCTTGAGAGGTCATAAAAACGGGTTCCCTATTTTACTGCGAAAGTTGATAGTTCGATTTTTATTATATCGAACACGGTATCGCGATAATTTAGTAGTACGATGTTATCGTACATCGATGCTTTATTGGTGCGATGTAACGCTAGTGCGAAAAATCTTATTGCGAAAAATCTTACTACGATTACTTGTTAGTTCGATAGTATATCGGTTCGAGACTCCTATTATTTCATGACGTTTAATTAATAACTTTATTTTAAATTATGGATATTAATAAAATAATTTGTTTATCTTTAAAAAATATACAATACGAATATATTAAAATAATCCTAATTTTAGGTAGATGAGAAATATTATACTTTACTTTATATTTTATCTTTAAAAATAAAATCAGAAAATACCTACTTCTATTATTTTACTGTAAAAAATAATTGGCGCCTTTTTAAAAGTACGAATATTATTATTTTTTATTTTTGGTAGTTTTATAAAAGTATTTATTATGAATGTACCTACAATATAACCTCGGCTTCCTTAAAAAATATTGGTAAAAAGGCGCCAATTATTTTTTACAGTAAAATAATAGATGTAGGTATTTTGTCTGATTTTATTTTTAAAGGTAAAATATAAAGTAAAGTATAATATTTCTCATCTACCTAAGATTAGGATTATTTTAATATATTCGTATTGTATATTTTTTAAAGATAAACAAATTATTTTATCAATATCCATAATTTAAAATAAAGTTATTAATTAAACGTCATGAAATAATAGGAGTCTCGAACCGATATACTATCGAACTAACAAGTAATCGTAGTAAGATTTTTCGCAATAAGATTTTTCGCACTAGCGTTACATCGCACCAATAAAGCATCGATGTACGATAACATCGTACTACTAAATTATCGCGATACCGTGTTCGATATAATAAAAATCGAACTATCAACTTTCGCAGTAAAATAGGGAACCCCATAAAAACATCCCTCATTCTATAGTCAAAGTATTTCAGACTTACAAATAATTATCTAAGAACCACATTTCACTATTTTTTATTCTCAGAAGTTTAACTAAGTACTATTTAATTTTATATTAGGGTAAGTAAATATATCAAACTATATTTTTAATTCAAATTATAACTAAATGTTTTAAAATTATTGACTAAACAATACCATTATTAACAACCTCTGTGGCGTAATTTACAGTAAGTAGGTATATGATTGCTACGCAGAAGTTGCGTATTTGATCCCCTTACAAGTCAATTTGCACTAGGTTGTTTATATTTTTAAAACAAAAAGTATTTTTATCCATTGTACTATCTGTACTAGAGTACAGATAGTACAAGTTCTGCTTAGCTTGGCTCTAAATAGCGTTGTCACAATGTGTGAGGAATATTATTATTAATAATAAACTTGCAGACTGTACAAGCTATATGGTCAACAGGCTATCGATTAAAACTTGTTCATAGTCCTTGTAATCACACACTTCCTTTACAACCATCTAGAAGGTTTTTAAATAGAATTACGTAAAGGAAGTTGTAACATTCTTCTATGTGAATTTCTTACTTAGTTAACTTAGATAAGTAATAATGATGCACTCTAAGTAAAATTCTTAACTATGTAAAGCGCTTAACTCATTATTAAGATAATGATTGTTTTGTTGTAAAGATTTTGCTTTGGGTGCGTAATGCCTTGGTAACATTTCTTTAAAAGAAATTCTCATTTGTATTTCGTAGAGACTGATATGATGTTTTTTTATTGTTAATCTATACTAATATTATAAAGAGGTAAAGTTAGTGTGTTTGTGTGATCGTGTGTTTGTTACGTTGTAGGGGTTACCCCCTGTTACCTTAAACACACGATCTCTGGATCTACTAAACCAATTTAAAAATTATTTCTGTATTGAATAGTCCATTTATCGGGGAGTGTCATAGGATATATAGTATCACGCTATGACTAATAGGAGTGGAGCAGTAATGAAATATATTTTAAAAAGGGAGGCGTTTTTTGCCGCCCAACGCAGTGGGCACGGGTCAGCTAGTAGGAACTATATTATAAACAACATTGGTTTTCATTGTATAATTATTGAAGTTTTAAAATTAATCTAATTACAAGTAATCATCAAGATTCAATATAACATCAACTCAGCAGTTTCCGTACCTTGAACTTTGCAACATAGATAAAAATATTCTTATTTATAGTCCAAAGTACAAGCTCTGCTTAGTCTTGGTAACTAATGAGAATTTAATTATAATTAAGTAAATGGTTGTTTAGTTGCATAACAACTCGATTATTGAATGTTGAAGGCTCCAAGTATGGTAAAGAAATTCAGCGGAGCTTAGCGGACATCAATCTTAAACTTATTCGACTCTGCGAACACATCACATCAGGGATCGAAGCAGTTCACTTCTATACCTAATCTATAAGTATAGGCATACGCGTGGACACGACGACGCACGTGCAAATACTACTACTAACATTAAGCTATTCTATTCTACTTTATTTTGAGGCCAAATAGTCACAATAATATCTATGTCAAGCCGTGCCTCCAAATAAAACTACGCAACTAACCCAATTCATATATTTTGCACACCTCCATAAACAAAACATTATTATCTGTTTCACAATAGTGTTTAATTACAACTAAGATGACGGAATGACAACATTTTATCATGTGACATGATAATAAATAGACAAACATAAATAATTATTGTTCAAATTTTAATATTATTATACCTACTTGTATGTGTAAATAAAATAGCGTGATCTTTATATGTTTTAATGATTGGGCATGTTTCATCATTTATTCATTTGATCATGATAGAGCTAATGCTGGGAAGGGTCTATATTAAGGGATAAATATGTTATTAGAACAGAAAAAAAATGAATACAACATGTTGTTAATATCTACATTACGTAGATATTAATTGTCGTAACTATTAGCGCCTTCCTAGAGAAAAGAAGAGCATGGTGAGCTTGTCGCTTGCCATGGTAAAATATTAAATAACATTTAATTTTTCACAACATATTTTCATCATTCATCTTTTTTTGATTCATTTTAGCAATTGATATTCAAAGCAAAAATGTAACTATTACTTAGTTATAATTAAACAGATCTACAAACAGTAGAGACAAATGAATAATAATATTATAAAGAGCTTAGTAAAGTTTGTGTGTTTGTGAGGTTGTAGGGTGTAATCTCTGGATCTACTGAACCGATTTTAAAAATTCTTTCTGTGTTGAATAGTCCATTTATCGGAGAGTGTCATAGTTTATATAGTATCACGCTATGACTAATAGGAGTGGAGCAGTAATGAAATATGTTTAAAAAAGGGACGCGTTTTTATTGCCGCCCAACGAAGTGGGCACGGGTCAGCTAGTATAAATTTATACAAACAGTAGAGACAAATGAAATCCTGTTATTATAAATATACTTAAATCCCCCTCTATCAGGTAAACCCAGCTTTATCCTTACCACAATAAGTTCCCAACTCACAATAATTGTATTTTATTAGTAGTCGACCGTGCCCTCAGTTTGCACCGGAAGGTCCAGTTCTATAAACGAGATAATGCCCGACTCGTGACGTCACTACCCGTCGCTGTCTACCGCGGGCAAGGGCGTGACCTTGCTAAGTTCACGGCTTATCTATATATCTGAAATACCTTTGTATTGTGGGACAATAATTTTAAAGGTATAATAGGTATGTCACGCGATCCGACTAATTGTTTTTGTGCAGCGTTGAAGTGACTATTCGTGATGTAATTTTTAGTATGTAGATGTAATTTTATTTTGTTTTATTTTCTAGTCAGGATTTTGTTCAGTGATAGAGAGTAGCTTGGCTTGCACCGTGCTAGACAGATAGATAGCATTCTGATTTTACAAGCTTGTGGCGTAATGGTTATATAACATGACTGATACGCAGAGGTCTCGGGTTCGATTCCCGCTCAATGTAAATCTTTGTGTGCATGAATATGATTGTTTGCATTGGTCTGGGTGTTTTCAATGTATAATATGTATGTATTTACAAAAAAAAGTATTTAAGTATGTTTATCCGTTGTCTACTTAGTACCCATAGTACAAGCTTTGCTTAGTTTGGGACTAGATGGCGTTGTATGAATATGTGAGGAATATTTATTTATACTTGGCCTACTTATACCACGCTGGCCAGTCGGATTGATATAGGGTTTAATTTCAAGTTTTCTGTCTTTTCATTTCGTGAAGATAATATTCACGGATAGTCTCTTAGTCGGTTTTTACGACACCCATGGGATAAGAAGGGGTGGTGACATTTTGTATTCTTACTCACCACACGGAAAATTTCCTTGCCTTAATCCATGCCCATATTGCCGTCCATCGTAAAAAAACAACTTAATTTTTAAGCACCTATTGACCGTGTTAAGCCTTATGCTACCAGTTTCCAAACAGACCAACGAATACTATACGTATACGGAGCACGTGCAGTAAATTAGTCTCATACTAAGTTATTCATGGTTCCTAATACAGTTGAGCGGCACAAACGATATTTTTGTAGAATTAGGTCGAAATATCCAATGATTAAAAGGTCATGTTAATTATTAAACTGTTTGAAATTGAATTCGTTTTTACTTAGGAGGAAATGTTCAGCTATTGATTTGTCAAGTTTTTTTGTTAGATATAAGTATTATAAGTTCTTTGGCCTCCATTTATTACAGCCTCGATCGCTCGATCCTATCCGTTATATCTTATTAATAGGTCTTAAACCCGTGTGGTGACGGAGTAAGAATACAGTGTGTCACCACCCCATCTCATCCCGTAAAAACCGACTAAGGTACTATCCGTGAGTATTATAAATGTATTTACATAATAGAAAGAAGCAAAACATGAAATTAAGCCCTATACCAATCCGTTTGGCCAGCGTGGTATTAATACTAGACCAAGTATCCCTCCGTCACTAGAGGAGGCCCGTCCCTGCAGTGGGACTTTAATAGGCTGTTATGATGATGATGAACAGGTCTTTAGTGAAAGATGGATGGTTCTAAACCTATGTGACAGATATCCACACTCTTACTTATATGCCATATAAAATTTGTAGGAAGTTAAATATAGGTACCAACATGAAAAGAACACTAAAATTATTCAAATTAAATACAAAACAAAGGCAAATTAGTAACTACATAGTCGAATTAGCTCTCGAGCTCATTGGTAAATAATGACTAATGGCCAAACGATTGAGTCATTTAGGATAAACTCCTTCCTCATGTGTCATGGCCGCAATTGACCATAGATAGACCACTGTGGCGCAGTCGGTATATTACATGGCTGCTACGCAGAGGTCTCGGGTTCGATTCCCGCTCAATGCAAATCTTTGTGTGCATGAACATGATTGTTTGCATTGGTCTGAGTGTTTTCTATGTATAATATGTATGTATTTACAAAAAAAAAGTATTTAAGTATGTTTATCCGTTGTCTAGTACCCATAGTACAAGCTTTGCTTAGTTTGGGACTAGATGGCGATGTGTGAATGTGTGAGGATTATTTATTTATATTTATTTATTGACAAGTAAACACAAAACCCGATTCTCTACAAGTCAGCGTCGTAGAGTACCTATCATTGCATACCTACATATGTATCTTGTATATTTTTTCCCTGTTAGGTTCCGTCTCTCCTTTAAAACTTTAAGGGCTCCTATGACGTGATAAGTCTAGGAGTTCCTCGTTTTTGATAATGAATGAGAAACATGTAGTTCTCACATGGGCAAGGTCGTATAACACTTTGGAATTCTATTGAGGAGACTAATTTTTGCGGTGGGAAGAGGTCAAAAACGAGCTTATCGAAACTCCGTGAACCAGAAATAAAGAGGGAAAAAAACTCTGTGAACAGGGATTGTTTTTGCAGTACGGCTCTCATGAGTTGTTAATAATTCTCGTGCTTTGAAAGCAATGCGTAATTAAAACACGTGTTTATAAAGACTTACTTTGCACTTAGTTTGCACATAAAAGGCTGTGTCTTACGTCATTCTTCGACTGATAATGAGTCAACTGAATGAATGTGCTGTTTCATAAGCCTGTTTGCAACATTGTTTGTTGTGTTTTGTTTGTAGGTATTTAGGAGACGTTTATTTATTCTCTTAGTTATGTGCTCCATGTGGTTAAAGGGTAAGACATTCAGAAATACATCTCATGGGTGCCGTACGTCAAGGAAAGGTTTGCCCTTATTTTCGCTTCGAAAATAAAAGAAGAACCATAATGTTATTATTAAGAAATCTCTTCAGATATAGTGTCCAAACTATAAACTCCAAAACCAAAGCGTTGTAATACGCAATCTATTATAATACTTCCCTAAATAATTTAGACTAACATTACAATTACATTTAAAGCCAGTACATCAATATGTAGGTTCATTAGCCCAAAAGTATACTGAATGCGTAAATATAGTTAAACTAGTACATGCATGTAGGTACCTGGTACTACCGATACCCACTTAATTGTAACAAAACACACTTAAAATGATAACTTAGTTATCATGTGTTTGTAAAAGCATAACCCTTGAAAAGCACTCGTAATGAAATCAAAGATAAATCGAAATAACATGAAATATTGCCAGAGTTTCTTGGGCAGTTGGGCACTCTCCGAACTCTACTATAGTCATAAATATTATACATAGGTATAAACGGGATATTAACGCGCATTTTATTTACCTTAATTTTACTTGACGTTTCGGCACAGGTTGCACTGGCCGTGGTTAAATAAAGTAAAATAAAGGTAAATAAAATGCGCGTTAATATCCCGTTTTATAATATTTATAATAATAAAACGCGATAGTTTAAAAACTCTACTACAGTCACTGCGAAAGTGGTAGGAGTTTGGCGGATAATTTCATATTTTGACGATACCTAAAAACACAGAAGCTTTAAATATATTTAATACTTTTACTTGGATTTCGATCCTTGAGGCGTAGGTATATTACATAACTGGCAGTAAAGTGATAAGTAGCAAGTAAAATAATAAAATAAACATGTTGACAAACTGTTTGTGACTGTCACGACGCTAAGTTATGTGTTAAAAAATATGCATATGCAATGAATCATCAGAACAGCGCACTAAAACAAACACCCAAAGGTTGGCTGGAAGAAAATGCCATAAGGCATTAAGCCCGTCAATGTACAACAATGTTAATTGTGCATAAAGTTATAAATAAATGTAATAATAAAGAGCTCTGCAAAGCACGGAGCAGGTTTCATTGGCAGATGGAGACTTGGGCAACTAATACCTACCACTGTCCAGCAGACGTATAGCAGGGCTTATATCAAGTTTTCCTGCGTTTGTTGTCTTAGAAATAATATTTATGTACAAACTTAATCAGCTTTTACGACACCCATGAGATGAGACGAAGTCATCACCATAATAACAGCCCATTAATGTCCCACTGCAGGGACGGGCCTCCTCCTGGGATAGAGGGATACTTGGCTTACTCACACCACGCTGGCCAGACGGATTGGTATAGGGCTTAATTTCAAGTTTTCCTTCTTTTTATTTCGTAAAGATAATACTCACAGTTAGTCCCTTAGTCGGTTTTTACGACACCCATGGGATGAGATGGGGTGGTGACATATTGTATTCTTACTCCGTCACCACATGAGACGAAGTGTCCACACCTATTTTTAGTCATTTATAATACGAATGTAAATAAACATTTCAAATAAAAAATAACGACTCTGAAATGTACCTAATACTGTCAATCATCACACATTAATTTACATTAGAACCAAATACAATTGAAATTCGAACGCATTTATATTCAAAAGCAAAGTAAGCATCAAAACAGATCTTTATTCTTTCAATGTGTGTACCAATATATACTTTTTATCACCACTCATTATACGATCAAAGAATGAATCAAGTCTTTAGTGCACGCGCACTGAGTTTGCACTAAGAACAAGTGGTTTGTATAATGCCATACTGAACAAGTTTTATATATCCTACTAATATTATAAATGCGAAAGTTTGTTAGTGTGAATGGATGTTTGTTACTCTTTCACGTGAAAACTACTGAATGGATTTTAATGAAACTTTATAATAATATAGCTTATGTATCAGAAAAAGACATAGCCTATAATTTATAAAGATAAGCCCCCTTACTCATAAACGCCTCTTAAATTTTAGTCAATTGATTAGCTTAAATACTTACGGTTTTGTTTGGTATAAGGTTGGTTTTACTATTAAAAATTTCGCTAAACAGTGATTAAGTTTAAAAGGCGCTTATGAGTAAGGGGGATTGTGTTTATAATTTAAGTTAATCTAAGTACTAATATTAATATTGTGCAAACAAAGTCACGGGTACCAGAAAGTTACCAATATCTTTTTTTTTTATCGCAAATGCCAAAGATAACATGGGATGTAGATTATTCTGCTCTATGCCTTGATAACATTATAGATTAGAGATAAACGGACGTATTTAAAAAAAATGTGGTATTATCGATTGTTCTTTCTAAGTAAAAAAAAAGATAAGTTAGGTATCTAGCTTATTGTTTTCGCTGTGGTAAACGAGAACTTACGTAAGGTAAAGAGGTATAGGAATTAATAAATAAATAATGGTAGGCCAATACCTAAGGAGAGTCGCGTTAGGCAGTTTTAGAGGTGCGTTGCAGAAGGCAGACTCCTTGACATGGCACGATACTGTGAAGAAGTTCCTATACCTAGAGTCCTATTCACATGTAGCTTAAATACTTTTATCGATCAGGGTTACTGGTATTTTCAATAAAACCACTAGATATTATAAATAAAATAAATAAATATTCACGGACTTCTCTACACAGCATCTGTTACCAAAATAAGCTAGGCTTAACCTGCTTGTGTCATGGGTAACAGAACAACGGATATTAATACTAATATACTTTGTTTTTGTAAATACATATATATTATACCTACATAGAAACAGTCAGGCCAATGCAAACAATCATGTTCATGCACACAATGATTGGCATTGAGCGGAAATCGAACCCGAGACCTTTGCGTAGCAGCCATGTAATGTACCGACTGCGCCACAGAGGTCGTCGAATTCGACATCGCCTTGACATGGCACGTACGTTAAAGAAGTTCATATATCTAGAGTCCTATTCACATGTAGCTTAAATACACTTATCGATCAGGATTACTGGTATATTCAATAAAACCGCTAGATATTACTTATTATAATGATCGAATTTCTCTTTCGAAGTTCGTTTGATCATAATACTAAGTATGTACATATTTATATCATTTCCCATGGGATAGTTAGCAATGTTCATGATGTATTAAATTAATTGGCTAGACTTAAATTAATATGTAGAGTGACCGCCTAAAGGTCAACATTTGACAGTAATTTAGTTAGTAGGTAAATAGATTATTACATGGAACTATACTTAGCGTTATTTTCAGCCGAAAGAGCAACTTATTTATTTTTAAATCTGTGCCTAGACTACATGAGGCTCACAATGCATTGTCATTTTTTTCTTCTTGAATTTTTGCTTTACCACGCTTACGTAAAATGTTTTTTTATGTAATAGGAGGCAAACGAGCCAGCAGGTCACCTGATGGTAAGTGATCACCACCGCAGCAACACCAGAGGAATCACAATTTGATTTATATGAAAAACTGAAGCACCATAGAAATAAAAAAAAACGTGTTGGAATAATATATCGCCTACTTCCAGCACTGGACATCTTTTAGGTTATATGGCAATAATCAGTATGTGTTTATGAAATACTTTAAAACAGATATGTTTATGGGTTAGCGAAAGGTAAATGACCTCTCAGTGATGAACCGATATTTATTTTAAACATCCATTGATGACGTCAATATTTATTTGTAATATTCTCGTAAGATATTGATGCAGACCTTTTTGCGCAGTATCTCTAAATAATGTATTCAAGGACCTATGAGGCTATAAGACATTGAATCCGTTAATTGATGTTTGTAAAAGGTCCCCGCGACACAGGGCATGATCCCTAGTGCGGGAGTTGTCTTTTTTAAGAAATAAAAAAAAAAAAAACACTATCGGTATTCGCACAGTACCAAGCTGATTATTTTCATCAATAATGAGCTTTATGAAAACGGATTAAAGTATACCATATACATTAATCCGTTGTTTAGTTTATTGTGTTGCTGTTTTAAATTATAATTTGTTACATTTAAAACGTTATTTTTAAACGTTATAAACGAAATAAAAATTATATTGTTGTTTTACTTAATTTGAGCGTAATATGGCGTATAGAAGCAATTGTAAAAAAGCCTTTATTTTGAGGAATAGAGAGCTAACCAATCTTTAACGTATTGTATGTATACCTACCTACCTATACATAATTCTTCTCAGCTCCTGGAGGGAAACTCGCCCATTTATACCACGCTGTCTAAACGGATTAGTATAAGGTTTTTCATTCAGTTTTCCTTCCTTTTTTTCGTGCAGATAATATCAACGTTACCCTCCATGAGATGAGCTGAGGTGGTGTGGTGACACCGTGAATCCTTTCTCCGTCACTACTCCGTCACTACACGAGGCTAATAATTTAGTTTCAAAAAACATAATCTAAATGAAGTTATATACATCATCATCATCATATAAGCCCATCAATGTCCCACTGCAGGGACGGGCCTACTCCCGTGGCGGAGGGATATTTGGCCTACTAATACCAGCTGGCCAGACGAATTGGTACTGGGTTTAATTTCAAGTTTTCCGTCTTTTTATTTCGTTAAGATGATAGTCCCTTAGTCGGTTTTTACGACACCCATGGGATGAGATGGGGTGGTGACATATTTTATTCTTACTCCGTCACCACACGGAGAGTGGGACATACTTTCTTCTAATAGTAAAAAGTTTTATATAAGTACTACCTACTTATTTTTTTAAACTAAGCCGACCTTTCACTTAACGTTTGAAGCACTTTTTTTTTTGACAGGTTTGATGTTATGTAATGTTAAATGAACGTTATAATTTATCAATGTATCTCGTGGCATTTGCTGATCTCATATAAGTAGTAGTTGAAGTAATTATATAGGTACTTACTACTTATAAAACAAATGCTGACTTGCTTATTTTTTTGTGTCTGTCGCAAGTTTTAAATGAATTTGCAACATTATTTTAATTAACGGCAATAACAACTTATGACCATAAATAAATAATCAAACATATCGCTTTGAAGAACTAGTAGAGTCTGTTTCGCAAGAGATCAATACATGAGTCTTATTAGTCGCCTTTGCCTAAAGACTTCGCATTTTCTAAAATACAAAACAATACAATGTAAAGTAACAAACAATTAGTTCGGTACAATCTTAAAATCGATAAGTTAAATATTCCAGTTCGATACTCGGTAATTGATATGTTATCAAAAACTATTAGATAAAATCTCATTATTCTATTATGCGAGACCATTCAACAAACACTTTTGTTTACTTTAAGTGCATTTAGTTTCACTTTTACTTACTGATAAGCATATAATTAACAATATCGATATTTTTTCACAATAATATCAAATAATAAAAACTCCATAGTGCTGGTTTAGTCTGTAGAAAGACATCCAGAGGTCAGTGGTGTCGTCGTCAATTGCTTCCTCATCAGTCGGCGCCTGCCACGCTGTTGTCAAGCTCACCATTATTCTATTATGCGAGACCATTCAACGAACACTTTTGTTTACTTTAAGTGCATTCTTGTTTTGTTTAACTTGGCTTTGCTAACTGATAGGCATAATAAATAATAAAATATAAACAATATATAGCGTAGATTAATAGCCACTCAATGAAAGTTTATTTGATAATACTACACCTACCAACGACGAATAAAAAATATACGAATTGGTAGAGGGTTTTATCTCAAACTGGCGTTCTTTTTTGCAGTATCAATCGGTCAATTTCAAATGTCATTACTGTCAAATTTAACGTTCTTTTGACGCTTACCTCTAAAACCTGAACCTAGAGTTTTCGCTGAAAATCAATGTTGATCAATTCTGGATCAGTATAGAATTACAGAAATATAACATAATATGAAAAATATATAAATAACGGGGAACATCTATGACACATAATATATCCTATATTATATATTTAACACATGATTCATTCAATTTTATTGTCAAAGCGATAGACATAAAAATATGATCATAAAGTAATTAACACTGCGACAATTATTTTTAATATGAAATGATATAGTTATTATTGACTTTACAATTAAATGCATGCGAACTGCATACTAAAGCTATTTACCTACTTGTTTCAGTCATATCAACAAGCGGTCAAGGTTAAAACCTCTTTTGTTACCTTTACCTTCATCACATTGCTTTGTGAAAGAGTTGACCTTATTGTTCTTATCGATTTTACAGGCACTGCATGAACGGGACCAGATTAAGTGACCTAGTTTGCTATTTAGTATTGCAAAACCCTTAATACATCCGTGTGACCTGTCCACCCCACCTTTCATCGTAAGTGTCGCAAAAGTTAAATAAGGAAAATTACCTACGCACTTATTATA
This sequence comes from Schrankia costaestrigalis, assembly GCA_905475405.1. NCBI lineage: Eukaryota > Metazoa > Arthropoda > Insecta > Lepidoptera > Erebidae > Schrankia > Schrankia costaestrigalis. The sequence continues at coordinate 13,233,258 of FR997838.1, forward strand.
TCTATGAAAGAAAAACTTGATTAAAACCCGGTTCCAGTCTGTTTAGCACTTTAACACTACACACCTTTCTACAGTCGCAGTTGGCTAGATGTGTCGCGATAGCTGAAAGGGTCCTGGGGTCCCTCCATCAAGTAAAGCGTTAAGTTTACTCTGTCGAAAAGCGTACGTGGAGCAAGTTCTACTGCACAATTCCACACATCATACAAATTATACAGCTAGCAGTAATTAAATTATCAACGTCAAAGTTAATGTCAAAGAGCTTACTGTAAACAGTCGATCCCGACCGACATTGACCCCTAGTCTATAAGGTACAGCTGCACTAATCCACAGAGCATACAACATTTTACAGCCAGCAATAATTTCGCTGAGTATCACATCATTTTGTACGGTAAATAAAATTAAAATTTTAGTATTACGACTTTGTTTTTGAGTTATAAGTATGAACATATGGCTGACTTATGTTTGGATATTATTGGTTGAGACGTTATTAGATTGCTACTATAAATACTTTGTTGTACTCTGTGGGAGAGAGCGACGTATTAAAAATGTTTACATGCTGTAGGTATTTACGCTGTGTACGCTATTCGTAAGTTTTGTTTGAAGAGTATTATAATGTAATGAAATGAATTGTTATTAATTTGGGCCAATAGGTATATATCCGAAAAAATATGATAATTATCATGATCATCGTTAGCCAAAACATGTCTCAGTAGACATCTTCTCGATCATGATAACAACCTTGCTACATCCTTGCCACATTCTTGCCACATCCTTCTCTAACTCTTGCTACCAGACGCAATTATGGGTCGCAAGTATAGGCATCCCGCAACCTTCACTGCCTACTCTACGTTTCCCGGTCCGCGGTCCTCAGTAGAACCTCCCTGCCCCTTCTGCTATCGCTTCTTCGTGCTATGTCTCCTACCAGGTGCTGGTATAGAGGTTGCTTTGAATTTTAAAATAACCAATTCTTTCTAAGTCGACTTACGTCACCTCCATAGTATTTCGTATAGCCCATCACCACAAAAACAGTTGACGATCGACCTACGCATATATCAAAAAACTCGAACAAGTTTCGGTGCGTTTTAGGTACACGTGCCCGTGACTTCGTTGACATCTGTTAAGGTCACTCTTGCAATAAATAAAGAGTCTAATTGAACTAATATAATACATAGTTGTAATGTCATATTTCGTATTAACACGATACACATAACATTATGCGGACATTTTACTGTAGAGTTTTTTTTGTGTAAGCTTTGACTTTGTAGGCGTGATATTTCGTGATAAACATTATTATAATAGTTTGTATAAATATTGTGGACGTAGGGACACGCCTCTTTTACATCTATACTAATATTATAAAGAGGTAAAGTTTGTGTGATTGTGTGTTTGTGACGTTGTAGCGGGTAATCTCTGGTTCTACTGAACCGATTTAAAAATTCTTTCTGTGTTGAATAGTCCATTTATCGGGGAGTGTCATAGGATATACAGTACCACGCTTTGACTAATAGGAGTGGAGCAGTAATGAAATATGTTTAAAAAAGTGACGCGATTTTCTCGCCGCCTAACGAAGTGGGCTCCACGAGTCAGCTAGTATACTTAATATAGTGGTAAAATTGATCAATAGATACCACGCTGGCCAAAAGAGTTTTTGAGTTGGTGTTTGTTTTCTAAAAATAATAGCTGCTACTTACCTTTTATTTCATCTTGATGATGAACTACGACATCACCACACGGCCAAAACCGTATACTTAAGCGTTTAAAATTCTACTGCAGAAACCATCATATAAATCAATGGCAGAAACGTATCGTATTATAAAGTAATGTAAGAACTTATAACATAAACAAACTCACCTCTTGTTTCCATGACAAGCAGAGACTACGAAACACGATGTACCTACTCTTTTATCCAGCCTCATTTCCTTAACACGCATTTTTGCACCTTAGAATATTCCTGTACTTAAAAGTACCTAATATTTATTCTGAATGAGTAGATGACGTGATCATGGAATACCAAACCAATTAAACACGCAATAACCACATAACAGAAAGGTAGAGAAATCAAAGAAACTGTATTTTTCATACCTAGTTATGGCGTCAACGCTAGGCTCGTTTACTTTGGCATAAGCACAAAAAAACGTGGTAAAACACCATATTGTTCATCAATCATTCTCATTATCAGCAAATGGACGTTTTCTGCTGGAAATGGGCCTCCTCTGAATATCTACTTACCTACTATCTACCTTACTACCTACCTTGAACTGTACTGTACCCTCTTCGTCTATTGGCTTTCCCCTGGTGTATGGGGAAGGCTGGTGTATGGTGTATCTCCGTGTGGTGACGGAGTAAGAAACAGAAACAATATGTCACCACCCCAACTCATCCCATGGGTGTCGTAAAAACCGACTAAGGTACTATCTGTGAATATTACCTTTACAAAGAAAGAAGGAAAACTTGAAATTAAATCCTATAAACGTTTGGCCAGACAGCGTGGTATTAGTAGGCCAAGTATCCCTCCGTCACGGGAGGAGGCCCGTCCCTGCAGTGGGACATTAATGGGCTGTTATGATGATGGGGAAGGCATGCCATTTTATGATTTTTGATAATGACTCAGGGAGAATAGAAATATAAGAATAAAAAAACTTAAATAAATTTTAATGCTGTACAAAATTAGCAAGGAAAATACCTTACCTTTGAGCACATTTCCCAATTTGACTTCTGCAACTTTAACTGATACAACAGCACAATATGACAATGAATCTGGTTATTGCGCAATTATTTGTATGTTATTTGTATGCTTGTTATGTACACAATATAATGTATGTTTTTATACAAAGTATGGTTATTGTCTTACAATACAAGCTGAACAGTTTGTAGATTGAATCATATCTCAAATTCTTGAACAATAAACAATTTACATTTGGAAATGATGTAAGAAGGATTATTATTCGGTTTGACACAAAATTGTCATGTGTGGCCACCTGCTGATTTCATTTTATCATATCTGTCAATTGACATTTACTGCTGGATAAAGGCTTTCACCAAATATTGCCTAATAGTACGGTCCTATGCCTCCTTAATTCATCGGTTTCCCACCGTCCTAACTAGGTCGTCGGTCCACCTGAAGGGTCTCCTTTTATTTTATTTATTTAGACTCTCATAAGGTGGATGCAAGGGCTGGGAAGGGCGGCAAGAAACTGATGAATGAGAGAGACACAGGAACCCATAAAGTAGAAATATTTGAAGGAGGCCTGTGTCCAGCAATAGACGTCTGTCTGCTGATAATATATGATGATTTAGCACAACCACATCTGCATATATTTATATGATACATTTATGGATAACATCAAGTAGGTAAGTACATAATATTATGTATTATGACAATTACTGTATGCTGTGTACAGTGAAAATATTAACATCCTAGCTAAATAATATAACCTAACAACAGCTGTCCTCTGCTGGTCATAGAAAGAAAGAAAGAAGAAAGAAAACTTATTTATTGACACACAAATAGAGGCACAGAGACAAATAGGTACATTACATGAAATACATAGGAAGAATAACTTCATATACGTATAACTATATACGTACATCATATACGTTTAACGTCATAGGAGTTAGGACCTACTTATGTTTATAAGTCGTTTTTCAGCCACTTGCGTTCTTGTGCCACCCTTATCCATTGGCCTGCATGCCGCTGTCCTGAACAGGTAGTTAGTTTAAAGTAGAAGGGACTGGCTTCACTGCGTTTTTCAGTAACGTAAACTTTCTATGCATTAACATTTCTGCTTTGTTTTTCACTTCTATTACATTTCCCTTTTTACTTTAATCATCATAACAGCTCATCAATGTCTCTGCAGGGACGGGCCTCCTCCCGTGACTGAAGGATATTTAGCCTACTAATACCATGCTGGCCAGACGGATTGGTACTGGGTTTAATTGTAAGTTTTCCTTCTTTTTATTTCGTTAAGATGATAGTCCCTTAGTCGGTTTTTACGACACCCATGAGATGAGATGGGATGGTGACATATTGTATTCTTACTCCGTTACCACACGGCGATCTTTAATAGCAAGAAATAAATTGGTTTAAAAAGGCATGAGCAGTCTTTGTCTCCCCGTATGCGCTCGCTATTCCAGACCGCTAAACTAATCAAACGACCATGCATCGCTTCTGAAGATTCCTTTATATTATGTAAACGTAAATTTATTATGAACAGAGATCTGGTATTTAGTTAGGTACAAAAACATGCCAAGGTTGTATATTAATTATTTACATAACTAAAACTAGGTTTATACGTCGTTATATTTCATTAGGTACAATACATAAATAGATTTAATTGTCCTTACCTCAAAATTAGGCGTAGATTAATTTTGCTCATGAGGTAAAAAAACATACCTATCTATTAATATTTAAAAATAATAACTACATACTTTGGTCTGGGTGTTTTCTATGTATAATATGTATGTATTTACAAAAAATAGAAAAAGTATTTAAGTATGTTTATCCGTTGTCTGGTACCCATAGTACAAGCTCTGCTTAGTTTGGAACTAGATGGCGTTGTGTGAATGTGTGAGGAATATTTATTATTATTTATTTTATACATGGTGCGTGCTGTACCGATTTTACGTTACGTCTTTACAGCACTGAATCTAGATGTGGACGACGTCGCATAACGTCGTTCCAGCACTGGATTGTATTTGGAACTAACAATCCAGATTTAGAAAGTCTCTTAGCCTTGAATAATAATATTTCCCGTGCGCAAACATGTTCTTATAACTGCCCCAAGCATTGGCGAATTTGTGCAATAATCTCACTGAACCAATAATAACTGGTAATATTAAGTGCATAAGTAAGTCTCGATACACTTTCTTTTAGTTACATAATTACTGTGACTCTGATATAATAGGGTACTATGGTTACAGTCTCGTCACTAATTATTCATCATCATCATAACAGCCCATTAATGTCCCACTGCAGGGACGGGCCTCCTCCCGTGACGGAGGGATACTTGGCCTACTAATATCACGCTGGCCAGACTGATTGGTATAGGGTTTTATTTCAAGTTTTCCTTCTTTTTATTTCGTAAAGATAATATTCACGGATAGTCCTTAGTCGGTTTTTACGACACCAATGGGATGATTTCTAAATACCTATAAGAAGTGTCTTGGTAACGTCAAAGTTTTTTATTCCTAACCATTTCTCCAACTAACGAGATCGAAATATTTGTCTGGACTCCTTAGCATAGCATGGCAGAATAGAGTATGAAAAGACGCGGCATGATTCTGCAGACAAAATGGTTGTGGCCTTTTTCACATTCCGGTAACCTAGAGTGGGCAGACTCCTCACGTGATGGTTGAACTGATAAGGGTCAGAACTGGTGGGATTGATGGATGAAGTAGGCACAAGTTCGCGCCGATGGAAAAGCTGAAGAGAGACAAATGTATATTGATCCTAACGCAGTCTAGGAGCTGACATTATTATTATTTTTAATAATCTTCGCATTGTTATTTTGATTAATGCATTTACGCCACATGACAGCTAAAAGACAAGCAACCGAGATTTGCAGGAAAATTAAAAAAAAAAGACAGATGTTCAAGCATTTATTTACTGTGATTTTTGACAATAGTGTCGTTTATACATTAATACAAATATTGTAGCTGGCATGGTGCCATTCTTGGACTCTATTGGATGCTTAACATGGCACCATAGAGTCATTCTGGAAGGCTAATTTAAAAAAAATGTGTGGTAAGCAAAAAACTGTGAGTTTTATGTTACAAACAAACTACACTTCAATTTAATTTATATGAATATTTGTAATGTATAATAATGTAAGTATATAGTAATTTTCTATAGATAGGTAGGTGGTACCTACATAAGATTTAAAATCATTTCATATCGTTTCGTTGCCAGAAAACTAATATTTGGCACGATTCATTTGTGTCTATTACCCTTTCACAGTTCACGGACAGTATACAAAACATTTTGCTATTGCTATAGCGAACGTGTAGAAATAGAACTTTTTCATTTGTTTTATTTATGTTAAACCTAATTTTAGAGGAAACTATTTGAGTAAGAAAAAGCCTGTCGATTAATTGCATACGTAGCACCTTTAAATAGCAGCACGTTGAATCATCAGAATAGACCTTCAAAATGTAGGGAAGGGCCTCCTGTCCTAAAGGAATGGGAAAGCCTACTAAAACCACTGTCGTAAAAGACAAACTTATACTAAAGCCCGATTTACACATCGACAAGTACAGTAGCGACTCGCTACTAGCGAGTTAAGTAGTAAGTTGTTGATTAGGTTTATTTAAATAGATCTCCGTCCTAATTTTTGGCGAGTTATGTTGGCGAGACGCGAGAGAAGGGACTTACTTCGGGGGGTACTTCGTACATAACTCGCTAAAAAATAGGATAGAGATCTATTCAAATCAACTTAATCAACAACTTACTACTTAACTCGCTACTGATAAGATAAGATAAGATAAGATAACGTTTATTTGTGACACAAACAAAAATTAAAAGAAAAATACAATAATATAATTTTAACTTAGCGTCACAAAATGGACTCTGACTCAGCATGTGTTGGTGTAACCAACGCTGATCTTCCGTCAGAGCCGTTTTATGATGACACGAACGCACATAGAACTTCATACGGAACATACATTATTTAAACATGAAAATTGTTTGAATAACACACACAAAGAATAAAAATAAAAATGAAAGCAGATAAAATAACAAAACTTCAGAAAACAGCGATCAACACATATTAAAAAACAGACTAAAAATTAAAATCAAAATCCTATAAGACACTTGTGTCGTTTCTGTGGCTCTCTTGTTTCTTTTGGTGATCGAATAAAAATTTTTTTAATTTAATTTTAAATGTACTAAAACTCTGCAGGTTCCTTATCGGTGGGGGGATGTTATTCCAGCACTTCGATGCAGCGTAACGGAAACTGCCTCGGAATGAGGCTGTACTGTGCCGCTGCATCGAAAGCTGCATTGAGCACTGTCGAGAGCTACAAGATCGTGAACTAGTCACCCACTCGAGCTTAGAATACAGATAGAAAGGGGTCTTGTAGTTCACAACACCGAAGAGAAGACAGGCTAGATGTAGTTTGCGGCGGTGTTGCATTTTCAGCATTAAATGGTTATTTAGAAATGGCGTAACATGGCTTCTTCGCGGTATATCGAAACAAAAACGAGCACAGGCGTTCTGTACTCGCTGGACAAGTCTCTTCGATTTAGCCAGTAGGCGAGGACCAAAAACTGCGTCTGTATAATTCAGCTTAGACAAGATAAGAGACTCGACAAGTCGTATACGTACGTTCACCCTAATGTGAGGCCTCATTCGATACAATACCTTCAATCTATAAAAGCAATTCCTCACTACGTCAGTGATATGTTTTTCATAGCGGAGGTCGCAATCCATGTATAGCCCTAAGTTGCGAGCACCATACACACGCTCAACAGACTCTCCCATGAGCCTTACATCTAATGCTGAACGTAGACCAGCCAGTTGATGTTTGCTACCGTATAAAAGGTATTTAGTTTTGTTAGGGTTAAGCGAGAGGCTATTATTTTTGGACCACAAAGCTATATTCTGCAAATCGGCGTTAAGTTTTGATATAGCCTCGTCGATATCCGAAGGCTTGCAAGAGATATAAACCTGTAAATCATCAGCATATATATGAAACTGGCAATGTTTTATGTGTTTCTGGACATCCGCAGTATATAATATAAACATAAGAGGTCCAAGTATAGATCCTTGTGGAACTCCTCTACTTCCCGTCAGTACCAAGTCAGAGTGCAAAATCGTTCCATCACAGCGAGAGAGTCTAGTGACCTGTTCACGACAGCAGAGGTAGCTTTCAAACCATTTTATGGTATTGTAATTGAAACCGTAATAATGAAGTTTGGAGAGAAGGAGGGAAATATCTATACAATCAAAAGCTCTGGAATAATCCAAGAGCACAAGCAGTGTACACATGCCTTTGTCCTGCGCACACAGTATGTCGTCCGTGACGCATGCTAAAGCCGTTACCGTACTGCGACCCTTTCTGAAACCCGATTGCATGTCAGGCACGATACTGTTTTCCTCCATATATTTGCTTAGTTGATGCTTGATGACCCTCTCCAAAACTTTCGATAAACAAGGCAAAATACTGATGGGCCTGAGGTCCTTTAGTTCTATGGGGTCTGGAATCTTGGGTAAAGGTTTAACAATTGCCTGCTTCCATACATCGGGAAAAGTAGACGTGTTAATCGATGTATTAACAATAGACGTAATCGTCTCCAATGTCTCCGGTAGAGTCAACATGAGCATCTCTAGAGTAATCAAATCACATCCTTCAGCATTTGACTTTAAACTTTTAAAGATTTTTCCTATTATACCTATGCTAACAGGTTTTAATTCAAAAGCTGCCTCTCCAAATGTGTGGTACTCAAAATAAGTGAGATAGGAAATACTTATCTCCGAGACACCTGGGATATTAAGAAAATGTTTATTTATTAAGTTTACATCTTGGAAGTGAGAAGGGAGTTCAGTGAGTTTATTAGGAAGAATAGTATTTTTTAGGTTTTTCCAAAGTTTTCTAGGGTTATTTATGTTATTATTAATGTTATGATCAAAATATGCAGTTTTTTCGTGAAAAAGAGCCTGATTGACAGTTGATTTCATGGTTTTATAGAATTCTTTTTTTGTTTCCAGCTTTGTTTTATGGTACTCTGTCGACGCTTTATCGCGTAATTTCATCATGATCTTAATGGTATCAGTTATCCAGGGATATGAACGCTCTTTAATGACAACTGATTTAACAGGAGAGTGCATATCAAATAAAATGGAAATATTATAGTTAAAGACGTTAACCATATCGTTAACGTTACTATTATTTGATATTAAGTCCCATCGTATAGCCTGTAAGTCTGTATTAAATGTTTGGATGTTGATTTTCTTGATTGGTCTATATAGTATAGTGTATGGTTTGATTTTATGACGTTTTATATTAAACTCACACCGAACCAGGTAGTGACCGTAAAGAGTACCCACTGACTCCACCGCGACACATCTGGCGGATAAGTCACTGCAGACTACATCGATCAAAGTCCGAGAAGTCTCAGTAAAATGCGTCGGCGATGTAACCAGCTGCGATACTTTAAGACATGAAAGAAAGCTTTTAAGCTTATTTGTTTTTAAATCATTTGGATTCAAAAAGTTGATATTAAAATCCCCTAACAAAATCACGTTATCGCAGTTAGGAATTGCGTTTATCGAGTCGGTAATTGCGTCAAAGAACATATCAGCATCCAACCAAGGTACTGTACTTGTCGATGTGTAAATCGGGCTTAAGGGTGAAGTGTAAGTATTTGGACAAGTTACAATTCGGTAGCTACATTTACTACAAATAAACGTAGCTGAACAATAGCCATGGTGTTTTTCCTCTATTGTTCCAACTGAACGTTTTACATAGTAATTGGCACGTAATCAAAAACTGTAGGATAAAATATAATATCCGATTGTTTTGGTTTTTAGCCAATGAATTGTTAGTAGAAGTGCAGGTAGGTACTATGGAATGTTCAGTAGGTAAGTATCCGACATTATCGTTTAGGATTACCCGTTTACAGTACTGCGAATGACCAGCGCGCTTAGCATGACAGAATCGATAGCCAATAGGGCTGTAAGATACTGGAAGTATTTGGATGATGCTTATGCTCAGCAGTGGCAGTCATTTGACAGTACCTCCAGTGCTCAACTCATGTCCTTTTCTAGTGACTAAGTATACTATGAATGTCTCCGTTTATAGTATACTAGCTCATGCCCGCGGTATTACCCGCTTAATTGTTATTTTACACCATAAACTACCTATATTCCAAATTTCATCAAAATCCATATAGTAGTTTTTGCATGAAAGGGTAACAAACATCCATCCATCCTCACAAACTTGCATTTATAATATTAGTAGGATAGGATAAGCAAAGGTGTGTCACTTTAGTGCCTAACAAATAACGATACCGGAAATATGAATTAATGTAAAGGACAAAACCAAGGTTTTCAGGAGAGCCAAAATAAGATTTCTTTCGCACAAATCTGATTGTAATTTTTTAACTATGGGTTGTACTTAAAAAGTGTCTAGGACAAAGTTTCTTAGATTTTTGTATTCGTTACAGCTAAAATAACAATAAACCGATACAACCTATAGTTTAAAAGATAGCATGTCCTTTACAGTAAATAACATTGAATACGGGTGACATACGTTAACAAAATTTTAGATGAACAATGAAGAGCATTGATGTAAGAGACATAAAAGAAATAAGTACAATGGCAACTATTAATGTAAAGGTCATTAAAGGAATTCGTATATGAAAATCATTGATGTAAGAGAAATAAAGAATTAAAATATTTAGAATTTTTAAAGTAATGGTATCTTAACGGTTACTTTAATAATTTATAAATTTACAAAATAATATTTTATACTATATTTATAAACTACTACTATGCCTTTTTCATTGTTGAAATATTATTAATGTCGGGCTAAATGCTTGTTTACACTACCTTTGAAGGATCCGATATCATACGACGAGGGAAACACATGAACTGGCGGTTTGTTCCCCGACTCAATTGCTTGGCATAGAAAACCGAACCTTTTGTTTGCAAGATGATTTCTGACAGATAGTTTGAATATGACATCGTAGACCAGCAAACGATTATGTAATGAAAAGTGGAGGAAGGGACAAAATCAAATAACTCTTTTGAGTACTCTCTGTAGCACATGCGTTAGAACACACTAAGAAATGCGACATCCCTGCGAAGCTGTAGTGACTCTGCGTGATCGGTGATCTGGTCGTTATCGATTATGTGATATGCATGTCTCTGCCGTCAGTATAGGGCTTCCGTGAAATACTTGGCAGAGCCATTCCAAAGTTGTGAGCCTGCGATTTGTAAAGCAGAAGCTGATCTGGAGAAGTAGCGATGCTCCTTGTTCTTGATATCAGGCTTACGTGTATAAATCGTGTCGAAGGTTCATCGCTGACATGTTCAGATAATCCTGCAGTTACCGCTATTAACATATATATATTATTATTAACTTATGGCAAAAAGGGAGTCTTTTTGAGCTAAACGCGGCGTAGGCGTTGCAATTAACCAAATTGTAAGAGTGCCATTTAGCTTTAGTAATGCTCTTCTAAGATAAAAGAAGATACTGAAACTGCGCCGAGACTCAGCACACCATACGTAAGCAGATTGCACAGAGTGGCACAACCCACCCTATGAAGTAGCCAACGCAATCAGGGCAGCCTCAACTTTTCAGAGCCAGTCAATTCGATAGTTTGTACAATGGAATTGACTAGCTCTGAAAAGGTTCGAGAGTGTTTGGGCGTCATCGTCGCTTTGCTCGCAGATACTGTTTTCCGTCAAGAAAGCGACAAATGGGAAGGGAGAGCAGTCACTTATCTCTCTCAGCCCGCAGATCTAAAAAAGACGACCTCCAGCAGCTGTGAGGTGCTGCGGGTGGTAAACTTTGGCCAGATAAACTAATGGTGCAAAGTCTTTGCAGGCCAAACAGCACGTCGTAGTTTACCACGTACGCCACTTTAAGGAGGAAGCGCATGGCTGTGCTACATTATTTTGGGTCCCGCAGACGCGGACCATCACCCACTGTGATGGTTTAAGTAAATCCAGCCTTCTCGGGCGTCCTGGCTATTTATGAGTGAGAGAGGTACACCATAGGTTTTTGTCGGATTTTTATAATAAAAATAAGGAAGATAACAAAAAAAATACTTTTATGATCTCTTTGGGACTATACCATTATATTTTGTTAAAATTATTATACTTGAGAACTGTAATTGGTAGCTTTTCCTTATCCAAAAAGATACGAACATGTTTATGCTACTGGACACAACATCCGCAAGGCTCTTGCTTCTCTTTCAGTTTGTTTTTCTATGCAAAGGTCCATTTTGCGAGTTCTGTCACCCTCTAACATCGTATATGTTATTTTACCACATAAAGAGTACTTTAATCTTTCTTTCAAGGATAGCATGATTGCTATCTACTGGCATGTATAATTGTTTGCATTATCGCAGAATTTTTAAAAAAGTTATAATTATTACGAAAAAAATTTGAGGCAAATTTTAATGTAAGGGACATGTATTTTATACCGTCTTACGAAACACTAATGTAAAGGACAATACTTATAACATCTCAAATGATGCAATAACGTATGTGACTTGTTGTAAAATATTCTCAATTTGTATTTAATGTATGTGCCACATACTATGAGCAAGGGGACTTACGTTAGTTTTTATTTATAAAAATATTGAACGTGTCATATACAGCAAGTTTTCTTAAAAGATTTGTCTTTGCCTAAAGAAAAATATGTACTGTAAAGGACATTTTTTTGAAGATATTAAGATTTTAAATACACCAATCGATAGAGCAGGAAATTCTGAATTCAACGATATATATAACTCATTTTCGGCAAAATGTCCTTTACATTAATTCATATTTCCGGTATCGATAAGGTGAATATTATCTTCACTAAATAAAAAGAAGGAAACCTTGAAATTAAACCCTATACCAATCCGTCTGCAAGCGTGGTATTAGTAGGCCAAGTATCCCTCCGTCAAGGAAGGAGGCCCGTCCCTGTAGTGGGACATTAATGGGCTGTTATGATGAAATAAGTTGACAATTACGAATTTAAGCTCTCTAGATATATCAGACCCACAGCTAAAAAACCGGTCAAGTGCGAGTCTGACTCGCGCACCGAGGGTCCTGTACAAACCTATTTATTTTCCCGCCAAATTGTGATAACGTCAGGATTCAGCTGTTTAAATACTATTTTTCCCGCCAAAATTCAATGACGTCACGACTTAGCTGTTAAAATATATTTTCCTGCCAAAATTCTGTGACGTCACGACTCATCTGTCAAAAATTCTATGACGTCACGCCTATCTGTTAAAATTGACAGCTGTCAAAAGTGACAGAGGTATCAAATATTTTCCCGCCAAAATAATATGACGTCACAAATCATCTGTCAAAAATTCTGTGACGTCACGACTCATCTGTCAAAAATTCAATGACGTCACGACTCAACTGAAAAAAATATTTTAGCGCCAAAATTCTGTGACGTCACGACTCATCTGTCAAAATTCTATGACGTCACGGGTCACGTGACCTATGACGTCACAGGTCACGTGACACAGCTTTCCCGCCAAAATTCTATGAAAGCAAAATATAATATGATTGCTAATAAAAAGTAGCCTATGTTCTTTCTCAGGGTCTAAAGATTGTCTGTACTAAATTTCATCGAAATCCGTTCAGCCGTTTAGGCGTGAAAGAGTAACAGACAGACAGACAGACAGACAGACAGACAGACAGAGTTACTTTCGCATTTATAATATTAGTATGGATTCATCAATACTTCGTTCAAAGTAAGTAGCACAAAATGTATTATAAAGGAACCATTAAAATACCTATTTCTTTTAATCTTTCTCTCAAGGAAACTTCCGAGATATGGTTATACTCGTAATTAGCTCTGATTGCACCATTTTGAATAATAAAAACATTCCCAATGTCAACAAGTTTACCTTACTGAAGAATGGTATAAAACAATACTACAAAGTGACAGTTCCCAGATATTGTATCAACAATAAAATAAGGAAAATTATTCTTAGATCTAGGCTATTACGGTAACTAATCTCACAGCCGAAGGTACAGGTGGTTTAGGTGGAAAAACGCCTGTAATAATAATAAATAAATAAATAATCTTGGGAAAACAAAAAAGGCAAACAATCAAAATATTTAGACTTGGCTCACGCGAATGTTGACATGTGGAATGTTGTATCGACAATAATTGTTTCGATAGAAGTATGTCAATAAACGAATTCCAAACAGTGACAAACATAAGAAGACTCGCGTTAAATCATGAGTCTGATGATGAAATGGGTATGCCTTGACTCGGCATGCATTGTGAGGAAATTCTCCAGAGCCTCGAAATGTTTGTTGTTTATAAGACCTTAGCATTCCATGGATTCTCCGTGCGTGTGCCGCGTCCATCGCGTGATAGAGGACGGAACACTTGCTTAACAGCGTCTGGGACTTACGACCTAGATGTAGGTTTAAGGAGGCCCCCTTACAACGCGTTAGCGGTCACCTTCACTGTCTGCTATGTTCCTTCCCCTACCTATCCAAATGTGGTAGAAACCTAACAATGCCGTCTTAGACTCATTTTGCCATTGAAGTACTTATTTCAGAAAGATGTATGAATGTAGACGATAGAAAAAAAAATTGTAAGTATCGTTGTTCATGGGACTCAGTAGTCTTTGCCTACGCTCATGGGTATATCATCATAATAACAGCCCACCAATGTCCCACTGCAGGCATATTGTATTCTTACTCCGTCACCAAACGGAGCTGTCACCACAGTTATAAAGTAGTTGTAGAGTGCGTGAGCCGGAACCTAAGCGATTTCTTCAGAAACTTATTCAGACTACTTAGAGAGAAAATACCTATACTAAAAGTCCTGGCATCATCGGGGGTGCGGGAGGGAGTGACAAAGGTCTAGTTTTTTGAAAATAAATTAAAAACGGGGACTACCTTTGACCCATTCGTTAATTGGGCTAATAAGGGACTATAAATCACGTATACAATAACAAATTGTAAATTAAGTAGGTAAATAAAATGTTTATGGCTGCTACGCAGAGGTCTCGGGTTCGATTCCTGCTCAATACAAATCTTTGTGTGCATGAACATGATTGTTTGCATTGGTCTGAGTGTTTTCTATGTATAATAATATGTATATACTTATTTCCAAAAAAAAAGTATATAAGTAAATATTTATATCCATTGTTTTGTTACCCATAACGCTAGCAGGTTAAGCCTAGCTTACTTTGGGAACAGATGGCGCTGTGTAGAGATGTCCGTCAATATTTATATTTATTTACTATAAAAATAAGATTTATTTGTTTCTATAGCCTCTCACATACAAAGCATAGCGTAAGATACAGACAAACAATTTGCATATTTATAATATTAGTAGGGAAGTAGAGTTCTATAGAATTCCCATAGTAGCTGGACACACCTGTTATTATTAACAGCGTGTTGTTTAAAAACATAACATTCAGTTTATAAATTTTACTAGCTGACCCGTGCCCACTTCGTTGGGCGACGAAAAAAACGCTTCCCTTTTTTAAACATATTTCATTACTGCTCCTCTCTTATTAGTCATAGCGTGATACTATATAGCCTATGGCACTCCCCGATAAATGGCCTATTTAACACAAAAAGAATTTTAAAAACCGGTTCTGTAGATCCAGAGATTACCCCCTACAACGTCACAAACTTACAAATAAACACACAAACTTTACTTCTTTATAATATTAGTATAGAGTATTATCCATGTAACGATGGATTAAGAATACATGGTATTAATCAATAAACCAATTATCCTATCGCAGTCCACTGCTGGACAAAATGCCTCTCCCAACAAACGCCACAAAACAGGGTCCTCCGCCCTTCGAATTTAGTCCGACCAAGCAATCTTTTTCTCCGTGTGGTGACGGAGTAAGAATACAATATGTCACCGCCCCATCTCATCCCATGGGTGTCGTAAATACCGACTAAGGGACTATCCGTGAATATTATCTTTACGTAACAAAAAGAAGGAAAACTTGAAATTAAACTCTATACCAATCCGTTTGGCCAGCGTGGTATTAGTAGGCCAAGTATCCCTCCGTCACTGGAGGAGGCCCGTCTCTGCAGTGGGACATTAATGGGCTGTTATGATGATGAGTATAATGAAGCGATCTTTTTGAGGTAGAATTAATTTATAGTACAGGTATTTAAAATTAAAATCGTAAGCAAGCGAGCCAACTAACATCGCGTTAGACAGATATTTTCCGTTATTCGCGCATTATTTTAAAACAGAGATATCTTTAAAACTAATAATCGGATCTCATCGCTGTACAGGTCAATTTTGTTTAAAATTAAATAAATATAATGATAAACGTATTTATTTTGATAAGGGTCAATACCTTAAACACAAAATACCTTTACAAACATGCATTTCTTTAAATCAAATTTGATTATTATAAAAAAGGTCGTAGTGAGTCAACCTTAATAGATAGATAAATGCTACCGTTGACTTAATTGTAAAGCTTTTTTTAAGGTACAATTCTCTAATACATTATTTCAGTATATCTCCAGACGTTTAAGCAGCAGAAGCAAAATAAACGTTTTTTAAGCGTCCCTTCTATAAACATATTTCATTACTGCTCTACTCCTATTAGGCATAGCGTGATACTATATAGCCTATGACACTCCCCGATAATTGGACTATCAAACACAGAAAGAATTTTTAAAATCGGTTCAGTAGATCCAGAGATTACCCCCTACAACGTCACAAACACACAAACAAACAAACACACAAACTTTACCTCTTTATAATATTAGTATAGATTAAATCAAAACAAATACAATCAATACTTTAACTAGTTTTAATTGTTTAGACTAGAATAAAATTGTTTATAATTCAGAATGTCTGAAATACCCAGGTTTTACTAGAAAATGCTGCCATCAGATTTTAAAAAATGTGGGTAGAATGGTAATAAGAAACTTTAGTATGGTTTTTTGGGTATATACCTACGTATTTTTATCCAGGGTCTAATACCTACCTATAGAACAAGTTCTTCTTAGTTTAGGACTAGATGACGTTATAGAAGAAACCAAGTCTAAAAGAAAATATGACTTCAGATAAAGTATTGTACTTTAAACAGCTAACGAGACGTGACGTAATAACAAAATTCATACAAATAAAAGTGAATGGAAAAATTCTAGTTTTATTTAGTTTCAGATAACAGGGAAAATCTAAATTAGTTTATGTATTTGATAAGATCTGGCGTATGCTTGTAAAATATTATTTATTAATACCTTCTCAAATAATAAATTTATGTTAGTTGGGATTATTTACTGGATGCGGAAGGCGCAGGACCATGTTCTGTGGCGCGTGTTAGGAGAGGATTGTGTCCACCAGTTGTCTGCATAGGCTAATTGATTGATTAATTGATGTAGCAAGCAGCAAGCGAAATGAAATAGAAAAATCTTATTTTATCTGCAAATCTGCTAAATTTTCTCTTAGCTAGTCGCCATTTTGATGCGGCGTTTGTGAAGAGATGGAGTATCGACACCAAGCATCTATTCACACTCCATTGCCACACAGACCTTTACTTAATGAACCAACGTCATTCGTGTGGTGACGGAGTAAGAATACAATATGTCACCACCCCATCTCATTCCATGGGTGTCGTAGAAACCGGGTAAGGGACTGTCTGTGAATATTACCTTTACATAGAAAGAAGGAAAACTTGAAATTAAACCCTATACCAATCCGTCTGGCTAGCGTGGTATTAGTAGGCCAAGTATCCCTCCGTGGGAGGAAGCCCGTCCCAGCAGTGGGACATTAATGGACTGTTATAATGAACCAAATAATGACCCAAAATGAAAACCCATTGTTTTCTAATACTAATGTAATGAACTACTCTAATATAACTGACCAAATAACCCCTTGGATCATATAAATAAATTAACACCATTCATGGTTATGGTACCTGTATAGCGTTTCGGAAGCGGAAGGAGCGTTGACCGGCTTATGTACTTAATGACCTTATTTACTATACCTACCTACCTTTGTTGAACAACCTCTTTTACGTACCTACCTCCTTATATGGATATACAGAGTAACTGTAGCACTTGTAAATCATATTATTTATATGAGAACCTGTGTGGCGTAATAGCTTAGTCTGTGTGGCTGCTAGGCAGAGGTCTCAATTTCGATCCCCGCGTTGTATGAAGTAACATGATATTTTGCTTTGGTTTGGGTGTTTTATATGTGTGTGTAATACATAATTATGTGTGTACAACCAATGGCATATCCGTGTGGTGACGGAGTAAGAATACAATATTTATGTCACCACCTCATCTCATCCCTTGGGTGTCGTAAAAACCGTGAATATTATCTTTACGAAATAAAAAGAAGGAAAACTTGAAATTAAACCCTATACCAATCCGTCTGGCCAGCGTGGTATTAGTAGGCCAAGTATCCCTCCGTCACGGGAGGAGGCCCGTCCTTGCAGTGGGCCATTAATGGGCAATTATGATGATGATGAATCGATGGCATTGCCCGACTTATTTCATCTACATTATCTGCACGAAAAAATATGGAGGTAGTTTTTTTAAATATTTTTTAATTCAAGAGGAACTACTACGGAAGATTTTAGGACTAATTTCTAGAATCTAAATAAGTACTTACACAATATAAATAGACAAGGCTGGAATGAATAGTTAGATTGTAACATAAACAAAGATTAAAAAAAACGAGTCTGTTGTTAAACTGTTCAAATTCCTTATGACTTGCGAAATAATTATCTTAATGATGGGATTTTCACGTTCATCACTTCATTAATTAGTAGAATTAAATTTGATCTTGAAACATATTTACTGTTGCTTTATACGTCTGTTAATTTTATTATCTGCTGGTTTATAAAAATACGTCATAATCTTAACATCAACAACGAGATTAAAATAATAAAAGTTTTGTTTTTTTTTGTTGTTCGTTTATTTCATTCTTCTGCTTAACACTTACCTATAATATTTTCTAAACAAACTTGGGCGTTTTGGACTAAGTTTCGAGTTTGTCGATTATATTTTGAAACTTTACTCCGATGGCTCCATACGACATAGAGTTCTTATTTGAGGAACAAAGATTAAAAAAAGAATATTTCAACCTAACTAAAAACGACGTTGGGAAATTCGACCAAATTTAAAAGTGCTCAACATTTACGGAAGGTCATGTATTTGCCAACCTCGAAATCCAATGGAACCCATTTTAAGTAAGTAAGTACAACGTTTTAACCTGGGTTTGCCTTATTTTTTTTATTATAGCTAAAATGGGAATCTTTTTAACAGCATGCTACTTATGAATAAGGTATTAACTATCTGTTTTGTCAACCTTTTAGTAACAGGCCAAAAGTGCTTATAGGTTGATTTTTTTTTCGAAAGAGTGACGATTCAAAAGCGTCCCTCAAGGCGCCATCTTAGGTCTTATATTATGAAACTTTCACCAAGTCTAGGCACCAAGTTAATAAATATTTTAATAGTAATTATATAAATACCTTATAAATATATAAATATTTTATACCTTAGTCAGTATATTATATTAAACTAAATTGTATTATAATGTCAATATTACATGGAAAATCATATACATACAATATTATTACAAGAATATAAAGGAAATGGAATCAAAATAGACATTATTATACTAGTAACAAGTATATTGAATCTAAAATAGGTAAAATTTACCTTTTATGTCAAAGAATTACATTAAACATATGACGTCAAGTTAAGAGTGACGTCAGGAAAAATTGCCGAATCCATAGAAACTTAAGTAGGTAGATGATTAGAGAAATAATGAGGTTCTCGTAACCTAGTGACGTTGAAATAAGAAGGCACCTACAAAATAAGTGGTTAAACAAATTTAACATTTTTAATTGACAAAATAAAAGAACTATACCTACTATACAAAGCAGAATTATTTTCCCCTATCTTCTCCGTAGGTATATAACTTCTGCCGGTTTGGTGATTTCGAACAGAAATAGCAATACCTACTTCGTATTTTTCCTTCTTAGTATTTATGCTTTTATTTGTTTTTACTTGATTTCTACAAATATTTATGTTTATCAGCATTTTGCAACATTATAAGCTCTGCATAGTTCAGGACTTATGATGTTGTAGCAATGTATAAAAAATGCGAGGAATGCAGACACATATATACTACTGCCTGTAAGGAGGACCTTAGCAAAATGCTGCTATGAATGAATAAGAATTTTAGAAGTTTAATGGCCGAATACTCAAACGTCTGTTAAAGCTAAGCGGCGCTTAACACTTAGGGACTCGCGTCCTAATTTGTCGCACAAGTACTCGCTACCGGGTCCGCTGAACCCAGTATAATGTCATAAGTTTTTTTCCAGAACTGTATGATAAACGTAAATGTTTACTTTTTTATACGTATTCTATATGTATAATAAAAGATATTATTGAATGAAATATTAATATTTATTTTATTTACTTAAATAAAGGCTATTTAGAAAAATATACTTAATTTCTTCTTAGTTTTGTGACATGATTTAGAATAATCATTGTAATTTTTATATTTACTTGTTTTAAACAAAATTTTCTGGGTTAACTTACACAAATATAATAATCGTATGTAAACGGAATAGCTAAGAGAGATCAATCATCACAAAAGTAAATAAAAAAAATTACAAGAAAAAAAAAATCTTATTTGGAGTAAAATCACGCTTGTCAACATTCTTCAGACACTTTTTATATAAAATTTAGTAATAACAATTTGTGCAAACTTGATTCATGTGTTCTCCACAAATTGGTACACTGCAATTTGTGCAAAAAACATTGATTTTCCTATCTTTATTCCAATTACATAGGCTGCAACGCACTTTTCGTCCACTCACTGGTGGGTTGGATGCAGCAGTTGGTTCTACTTCTGGTATTATATTTCGGATACGATTTTTGATATGCTGAGGAATGTTTGTAATATATATAAATTCTTTCATGAAGGTGTGGTACAATCAGAGAAATAGCCAATTTTCTGATAAAGTCTTTTCGTGTGAAGTTATCAGAAGGTAACATGACCTTTTGGATAACGTAAGTGTTTAGTCTGCCAATATTCAATAACCCAAAAAAATATCCAAAGTGACCAACGTTGAGTTCGTCCAGACACAGAATATGTACCAGTGATTTGGTCAACTACATCTACTTCACATTTGAGGTTATTGTAATCGGTTATCATTTCAGGTTTCTTTTGTTCACCGGTTCCTAAGTCTATTTTAGCATCATGATGCATAGTAGTTGCTAAAAGAACTACTTTGCCACGTTTAGGCACGTAAGATAGCTATGTGGTATTATTTTGAAACCCAAAGTAAGCTTCGTGCTTCTGTTTTCCTCTGGTTTGTTGATGCAAAATTCACTTACGTATTTAGTCGCTACCGGGTCCGGCGGACCCATACACACTTTTTACGTCCGTAACACTCACTTGCAGCGCGCCAACTGACTGCTGGCGTCGTCATTTGCTGTGCTACACTATCGTTAAAAGGTATTAAGAGCGACAGTGTCGCATTCGTCGAATTATAATATTTAAGAAGCAAAATATGAAGGACTGGGTCCGTTGGACCCATTAGCGAGTCCTTAAGTGTTAAACTAGAAATTCTCATACAAATGTCTAGTTGAAGCGCCGCTTTATTTTATCAGACGTTTGAGTATTCCGCCGTAAGCCTCAGAGCATAGGCTAAATCTATATTAGTAACATTTATACTGCCAGCTATTCGAAAACAAAGGATAGTTTACAAACATATGAAACCGTTTATTATGAGACTTATTTTACGACTTCCATTTTTATTTCATGTGTTCTTGTGTGAGCAATGTTGATATTAATGCATCTATATCAACTATACATAATCTATATCTCATATCGCACGCCAAAAGTTGAATTGACCCATCTCCAAATTTTGATAAAACTACAACAAGGTGACTCAAAACAGTACCCATATGGCACAAGCTTATAAAAACTACTGAAAACTAATGATCGTAATAAGTAATCTGTTTAGCTGTCGTTAATCTGTTAGTGTCTTCAAATCGTAAGGTTTCAATTCTGAAGTAGGCTAGTTTGGTAAGAAATTATATAGGACTAATCCACTTAGATTTGTAAAGGTGCGTACGGATTGCGTTACCCTGGTTCGCGTACTCAGTTTACGCGTACCTATCCGGAACTATATACCTATAAGGAACGCGTACCGCGCGAGCTCGGTAGTGCAGCGCTGACGCTGATATTTAAATTTTTAGATAGTTATTGGTCCAACCAAAGTTTTGGAATACAGCCCATATTATGTTCCATTGACCCTTCCGCTGACCAAAGTACTCAAAAGCACATTACGAACAGACGCTGAGACAATTCCTGATAGTCACACTGGTGTGACAACCTGGTGTGACCACGAGTCCGGCCCCGAGATTCCTCTATCTTTAGTTGCTTTACCACTGATACATTTGTGGTATGGACCACTAATTAACATTATCTATAGTCATACATATAGTACACGCAAGAAGTGTCAAATTCATCAAGTGACGTCTCAAATCCAATTGCAAGCCATAAACAATAGAAGACAACATTTCGATTGACATCGTTCTTCTTCTAGATTGATATCACAATCCCGGTTGTACATTTTAGTAGTTAGTCATCTAAAAAGAAAAAAGAAGGAAAACTTGAAATTAAACCCTATACCAATCCGTCTGGCTAGCGTGGTATTAGTGGACCAAGTATCCCTCCGTCACAGGAGGAGGCCCGTCCCTGCAGTGGGACATTAATGGGCTGTTATGATGATGAGTTATCTAAGCGTACCTAAGCATTTTTCGGTGCCCTCCAAAACATCGGCAACAGTGGTGGTCTTAATGATAACAATCGTTAAGGCACGTCAGAAGCCACGAGGGGAAGGCGTGAATATCTCTGACGTCAACTTGGCTATTAACCAAACGACAACAATGCTTACGAAGAATACAATACTTAGGTATTACGAAGAACACCATAGCAACTGGCTTTAGGTAGATTGGGTTATTGGTCTAATGCCTAAGGTGACCCCCAATTTTGTAACTTTAAGTGGAAAGAAAAATGGCTAAAATATAAACGAGATTCGGTAAATGAAACCGAACGCTATTAAGTCCACCTTGGATGAAACTGACTGTACGTAAACCACCGGACAACAGAATAGAATATGAATCGAAGAGATAAGTTGCCTAGTAATTTAGAATTACAATAAAAGTTAGAATTTCTCTCTCTCTGTTAGACAATCAATCATTGTCGATCTCTGTGATGTAGTGATAGTGTATGACTGATACGCTGAGGTCCCAGTTTCGATTCCAGTTCAAATCTCTTTATGTCATTGTTTATGCAGAGTAAAGTTTACATTGATCTGGGGAAGATCATTTTTATGTATAATCTGTTTCTATTTACAAAAGAAAGGGTCCCCACTTATAGCAAGTATGTTTATCAGTAGTATAGTCCCTACCCAAAGCCAGTTCAAGACTAGATGGCGTTGTATAAATGCGTGAAGAACACAACATTACAACGCAACAATCGTACACACAACAACAGATTTTCTTATTACGCAACGAAGGCTTATAAACTGCGTCGCATCACTATGTAATGTATATTAGCTTGGTTATACATCGATACCTTTATTAAATATGTATGTAAATTGATATAGCGACCGAGATTGCTAATGTATGTGTGTTATATTATGTATATTATCTTTGTTCTACTGTAAGCATATAATTTTTTTACCTGAGAATTGATGTATGTATTAAGTTTTGTTGCAGTGCTGGGTAGAATGTTTTAGTAAAGTTTTAAAATCGTATTATTTGTCCATTTTTGGGATAGGCCTTTAACTGTGGCAGAGGGAAATTTGGCCTATTAGAACCATACTGATCAGATTGGTACGGCTTTTTTAAATAAAGATCTGATACCAATCCTTCGTCAAAAACACGCAAACTTAAGTATATCATTAAACTAGTATGACATTAACCTCCTTGCCAATCCATCGTTTGATACCTTTTGTTATCACTGACATAATAGGTCTCTTTGCTAGGCTTTTATGTAACCCATGAGCTCACATGGTGCGCTGTCTGCTTACTCCATCACAATTCAAAGAATGTTATAGTAAACCGTCAATATACAATAAACATATGGTAGACATTACAATAACGTACCGATTCAGGTAAAGTACCCCGTTTTTTTTTCATGCCAACCGTGTCTGGTAGGAGCAAAACTATAAGATGCCATTATTACATGCTCATATTGTGATATTGTAAGTACAGTTTCTTACTGGATGTCGAGCCGAGGAACAAATACACGATATCTATAATGTGATACAACTGAGTCATCTTTCGTCATTCGTCGAGTCGTGTAGTAGTGGAATTCTCATGGCCATTAGTTCGCGTGCACCGGTGCTCGAGCGCGGTCAAACTTAACGTTCGCTCGCTATAATACTAGTTATTTTCGGTTTGGATACATTAACTATTCGATTGATAGTCAAGCTACTGTTTCGATCGAAGCGCACGTTTCTGTCTGCGCTAAGGAAACTTAAATACAATTTTAAGATTCTGAGGATTCGTGATTTTGATTTTTCTCTGGTAAAAGACGTGTGACGGATGAGTGAAGTTTCATTTCCTAAGGTGTTGTGGGAGCGGGAGACTGGAGGCGCGAGCGCAATGGAGTCTTGTTACAAGTTGTACACATGGATCAACCATACAGTGTTAATGTTACTGTTCCAGATATTCTGGAAAGTCAGCCAGATATCCGACTATTTATCCGGAAAGTGAGTAGTTTTTGAAAAATTATATACTTAATTTATTAATACCTAAATGTTAATTCAAGAAGGTAGGTAACTTATCCTATCTGAACTTTAACGTGTAGGTATATGGTGTCAGTGTCGTCTTGCTATACATAAGCAATGTTTTATTACTTACAAAGTGTAACAAACT
Organism: Schrankia costaestrigalis; assembly: GCA_905475405.1. Taxonomy (NCBI): domain Eukaryota; kingdom Metazoa; phylum Arthropoda; class Insecta; order Lepidoptera; family Erebidae; genus Schrankia; species Schrankia costaestrigalis. The sequence goes on from FR997838.1 coordinate 13,257,851, forward strand.
ATTTAACTGTACTTAATCATTAATGTTTCTTACACATTCACACAATGCCATCTAATCCTAAACTAAGCAGTAAACCCACTAGGGCACCTACTAAATAATGAATAAACATACATTTTTGCTTTAATTTTATGTAGAAACGTATAAATTATTTAAAGTAAACAACCAGACCAAGGCTTAACACACAAACATAATATGAATTGAACGAAAGTTCGGTCGGAATCAAACCCGAGAACCTGCGTAGCAGTAATATTTCAGGACAACTAGGAAAGCCGCTTATGTAGATCATCCAAGTCATATAATATCAACTAAAATTACTAATTAAATAACAATATCCTAGTAGTTCTATGATTGTATACACAGGAACTAATCAAGCTAGACACTCATGTAGCTTAATACCTTGAAATAAGACACAATTACAAATGAAAATGTTTAACTTGATGTGTTGCTGTGTGTAATGTAGATGTTACAGTCAAAACTCATTGCCGGTCAAAACCCTTTTTAACTGCATAAAACAGTCAATAGTGGTTTTGACCGACGTGCTTAGTCAAAACCCTTGTTGACTGTTTTTTGCAGTCAAAAGTGGTTTTGACCATCGATGTTAGTCAAAACTCATTGAAAATTGATTGACATTAAAAAAAATGTTTCTAGCACTCGCCGGCCGCTACCGCGGCACGCTCGCTTCGCTCGCTCGGCTCGTGCGTCCTTTGGTCACCATGCTAACCTAACCTAACCAACTGTTTCGGACTTTTACCTTATTATGTATTAAAGATCAATTTTCAATGAGTTTTGACTAACATCGATGGTCAAAACCACTTTTGACTGCAAAAAACAGTCAATAAGGGTTTTGACTAAGCACGTCGGTCAAAACCACTATTGACTGATTTTTTCGGTCAAAAGTGGTTTTGACCGGTTATGAGTTTTGACTATAACATAGATACTAAATACTTAAAATCGCTAAATCGTTTTGAAATTCAAATACTTACTAGATTTTAAACGACTAACATAGGTAATGATCTAACACTACAGCATCATTCAGGTTTATTCATTAAACAATATCCGATTGTGTCTGAATCTCGATGAAACAAAACAATAGCAGACCAACAATAAATAAGTACTTAGATAATAATAATAATTATAGTACTTTCGGTGAATGGACTTATTCCAAAGAGTCTCTATCAACATCTGCGGAGACTCTCGCTTGACAGTTGGATCATAGGTCTGATGCAGAAAACAGTAGGTACTGCTTGACACGGCACTTATTGTGAGGAGGTTCCTCTGGAGCCCTAACCACTAGTAGCTTGGTCCTTGTGTCCGATGCTGGTGGGTCTACCTTATTTTTATATTTATATTTAAAAATGTAATTAATTGGGAAATAATGTAAATAAAGAGAATAATAATTATAAAACAAAATATAGTAGCATCGAAATTTTAAAATACATTATTATCATCATAAATCAGTCAATTGACGACCACTGGTGGACATAGGGTTCCTTTATATATTTCCACTTTGCACGGTCTTGTACTTCCCTCATCTATCGGTTTCCCGTTTATTTTAATACTTAGGTACTTACCTAATTGATTAGGTACTCTAAATTCTTAATTACCGTTAAAATTGAGGCTAATTGAAAACATAATTAGTGTTTGTAGGTAAAATTTAGTTAAAACATGTCAAAATATTGAACCTCTAATAATTTTATTTATTCTGTTCTGTATTTTGTAATTTTTTCTTGTTAGTTATGGAAAATTCATTATATAATTTTATTTTTGTGTAGTGTATGTAAATGCAAATGAATGTGAATGTTTAACAGCTTATTACATTACACTATGTTTTATAATATTACGTTGTTGCTTTAATCTTTAGGTAGGTAGGTAAGTACATACTTTTAACAATTAAACTTCTAGTCAACATTAGACAGTATTTTACTTCATAGTCACTTTTAGGTATAAACTTATGACAAATTAGTTATAATATTTTTATGAGTAAGAAGTAAACGTAATATGTACGTACATAAAACAAAAAAAAATCATATTTTATAAGTACAATGGTCTAGAGTCTAGACTAAAGTAACGTGAACGATACAGCTAATGTATAAGATAAACAAGTAGGTGTAGAGGTCCCCTCATTGATAATAATGGTTTTAATTACTTGTTTATTGCTAATTTAAACAATAAACTTTTTATTTACATTCATTCAAAGGTTATCCTTTTACGGACTTCTCTTATAGGTACCTCCAATGGATAAAATAATTTAACAACAGTCTTAATAACTTAGGCAATTAACTATCATACAAGTCATTTATTTTAAAAATATTATTATAAGAGTTACGGTCAACTGATTAACTAAATATAGCGCTACCTACTTAAGACTGTAATGAGCCAATTGTTCTTAACACTTATAGATAAGAAACGTTGGCAACAAAACTACTTATAGCATAGTAAAAACATCATTCTTTACGAATAATAAAACCTTTTGACACTTTAGGTTAAACGATGAAAAAATATAAAAAGCGTTTTAAAAACAGAACAAGTGACATGTGTCAAATACGTCATGCCAAAATTAAAAAAGGAAGGTACGTAAGCACTTAAAATAATAGACAATCATATCGCTGGCAGCCATTGTAATCTGTCTAAGCCAAAAAAGAAAAAACATGTAGGTACATAAAACATGCATGAATACGGAAAAAATGTAAGTCACGTTATCAAATTAGACGTGATTAAAGCACAATAAAGGATAATTTAGCTGAATGTATATAATGTCCATATCGGTCGTTGATAGATAAACATTGATCAGATTGGGCATAATAGCGTCAAGCCGTTTTAAGTGCCAATCAATCAAATAAATATGGAATTTTGCTACATTGACTTATATGTTGGTTGGTAACATTTAATTGTTGTCTGTATTTGCTGTCTGTAGAGTTTATTTAAAGGTTATATTGATAGGCGATAAATTTCTAATTTTTATTATAATGGTAGAATGTAGGTAGGTAGGGTACTTGGCTGTCCGATATCAATAACATTTTATTGCAATTGGCATATTATTATTTTGATTTGATGGACTTTGAGTTTGCATTATAAATAGCTAACGTAGCATGTATGGTAACAATTGGAAACGGTGTCAAAGATGTTATGTACGGGTGTACATGAATCATAGGAGGTTTCATAATCTTAACCTACCGCTAAAGATAACTATGTAAAACTATTTGATAAAATATAGTCTAGCGGTAAACAAAGACCTATTCTAAAAGAAGTTATAGAAATTTCCAGAAAAATCTTCAAAGGATCTCCCGAACATCATCAATTTTTTTTTTAATTTCATACGAGCTTAGATTGATTAAGAATACAAAATGACTTCTTCTCTTCTCGTCCCATTAGTGCAAAAAGTCGTTCCGTTCATCTCTTCAGTTGGATAGTAAAGGTTTAACACTTAGGGACTCGCGTCATAATTTGTCGCACAAGTACTTGCTACCGGGTCCGCTAGACCCCGTATAACGTCATAAGTTTTTTCCAGAACTGTATGATAAACGTAAATGTTTACTTTTTTATACGAATTCTATATGTATAATAAAAGATATTATTGAATGAAATATTAATATTTATTATATTTACTTAAACAAAGGCTAGTACGAAAATATACTTAATTTCTCCTTAGTTTTGTGATAAGATTTAGGGTAATCATTGTAATTTTTATATTTACTTATTTTAAACAAAATTTTCTGGATTTACTTACACAAATATAATATACGTATGTAAGCGGAATAGCTAAGAGAGATCAATCATCACAGAAGTATAAAAAAAAATGACAAGCACATAATTTCTTATTTGGAGTAAAATCACACTTGTCAACATTCTTCAGACACCTTGTATATAAAATTTAGTTATAACAATTTATACAAACATGCTGCATGTGTTCTTCACAAATTGGTACACTGCACTTTGTGCAAAAAACATTGGTTTTCCTATCTTTTTTCCAATTACATAGGCTGCAACGCACATTTCAGGTTTCTTTTGTTCACCGGTTCCTACGTCTATTTTAGCATCATGATGCATAATAGATGCTAAAAGAACTACTTTGCCACGTTTAGGCACGTAAGATAGCAATGTGGTATTATTTTGAAACCCAAAGTAAGTTTCGTGCTCCTGTGTTCCTCTGGTTTGATGATGCAAAATTCACTTACGTATTTAGTCGCTACCGGGTCTGGCAAACCCATACACACCTTTTACGTCCGTAACGCTTACTTGCAGCGCGCCAACTGACTGCTGACGTCGTCATTTGCTGTGCTAGACTATCGTTAAAAGGTACTAAAAGCGACAACGTCGCATTCGTCGAATTATAATATTTAAAACGCAAAATATGAAGGACTGGGTCCAGTGGACCCATTAGCGAGTCCTCAAGTGTTAATGATGATTCAACATCAAAAAAGTATACATTAAACAGAGTATCGATGTTTTATTAAAATAAATTTTAGACAATTCTTGTAGCAAATTCAATTGTAATAATAATAATGCTATGAACATTTGGTTTTATTAAATTAACTACTAAACATTTGAACACCAATTCAACTACATGTTTTTAATTACAAAACATTTAATTATAGCAATGACATCATTATTGCTCTTTGTTGACAAATTAGCGCGTCGTCATCAGGAAAATAAACGATATCCTTACGTAAATAAATATTTTACAAGAGCTGTACTGACTTGACTGTATAGATGGGCCTCCCCCATATTGACGTAATATACCAATCATAAGGATTAAATTTCCTTAGTCGATTTTTAGGACTCACGCGGTTGAGATGAGATATGATGAAATTATGAAAGATTCTTAGGATAGGCTATGAAGAAACTCCACGGTCTCCGGAACCTATTACATTCTCACGGGCCCCCCTTAAGGAGAGCACGAGGGCAAGTCGTGCGCCGCACTTCTTCCTGATCATAAACTACAAGATAACTTAACCTTGCAGCTTAATCTACGTCACAAAACTAAATGTGTGGGTAACATAAAAATTTGCTTAACCTTCCTCAATAAATGAACTGTGCAAAAACAACATTTAATTTTGTGCTAGAGAAAATGTTTTCGTTGTTTGTCAAATATTTAAATGTTGCTCTGCTCCTACAGGTCGTAGTGTGACGATTGAGCCGGGATATGTTCTCTATCTAGAAAAAAAATCTCTATCTAAGTATATAATACTAGCTGACCCGTGTCCACTTCGTTGGGCGGCAAAAAAAACGCGTCCCTTTATAAACACGTTTTATTATTGCTCCACTCCTATTAGTCATAGCGTGATACTATATACCCTATGACACTTCCCGATAAATGGACTATTCAACACAGAAAGATTTTTTAAAATCGGTTCTGTACATCCAGAGATTACCCCCTACAACTTCACAACCACACAAACTTTACCTCTTTGTAATATTAGTATAGATAAACTGAAATAAAAATGATTTCTCAACTGTTTAACGAGGACCTATTAACTTATTAGCCACAATAGTTTCTGAGATTAGCCTGTTTTTACAAGACAATATTATTTGAAAGGCATAACTGTATGTATTAAAACATAATCTTCTTAATTCTGCATCTCGATATTGTATTATATTTGCTCATGTGATACCTACAACCATTTGAACGGAGCGGAGGTCAAATAAAATGTTTTATCTAAATAAAGACAAGGTTTGCCGCCGAGTTTTTGAAACACGACACTTAAGCGCCGAATACATAGGGCCAGATTCAGAGACCGCACTTTGACTTTACTTTAGCAAAGTCTAGTTATTATCTCTGAATTTGAACAACATTAAAGTAATCTTTTCGCATGAAAAGTTTACTTTGTAGTATTAAATAATGAAAGTAAACTTTTTCATGCGAAAAATTACTTTAATGTTTTTCAAATTCAGAGATAATAACTAGACTTTGCTAAAGTAAAGTCAAAGTGCGGTCTCTGAATCTGGCCCATAGACTACGTGTAGTCTCCTACATCATGTAGGAGACTACATGATGAAGGACGGTCGCGGGACTCGCCAATCTCCGATATGTAGTGTCCTAACAGCCTAAATGTGATTACACTAGACTACATGTAGTCTCCTACATGATGTAGGAAGACTACATGTAGTTTAGTGTAATCGGCGCTTTACTTATCAAACTGTCGTAAAAGTAAAGCGGAACTGGGCTAGCCGTATGCATGACTAGCTGTTAGACAGGGCACAAACACATTGTGTTTGCCCTCTTTGATCATAGACACATACATCTAGAGAGTTCTTTGTCTATGGTTTAATGCAATCTAACACTAACTTACTAAATAAAATTCGAGGTTTTGAATGTTTTATTTAAAGAAAAACAATACATATTGTACCATATTTTGTTGTTACATATTTTGTCTGTCTGTACCTATACTAAGCCTATAATAACAACTTTAAGACAGGCTAAAATGTCAATAATTAAGGTAAAAGCTCCTATTACGGCGGTAGTCAAAATCGCGTCCTATTACGGAGGTATTTCTATTTTCGTGTTTTATTTTGGTTTTATTCAGTTTACGTACAACAAAACGAAATCAGTTTATTCTACATCTATTACTTCATGATTTACCTGACGTTTGCAAGTAAAGAAGATAAATAACTAATCAAAATCAATCAATCTGTGTAACGGCACCGACGTGAAAGGGATTTCCATACAAACGCTAAACAACAAAATTAGGTACACTAATATTTAGAAACTAAGTTTTTCGTATTAATAAGCCGTTTAAGATGGTTTATTTCTTACTATTGCATTTTCTTACTATTATACTTACTATTTCAATGGCTTGTTTTATATTTGTAACTCGTTTTATATCCAAAAAATAAGAAATAAAATAGCGCCGTAATACGACACGATTTTTTTAGATTCGTCCTAATACGGTGGTATAACTCCGTAATAGAAAAAATACTGGGCATGTTTAATTGCTTGTAACTTTCAATTTACTAACTTATTGAACTTGTTTCAAGGTTTTTTGAAATAATTATTAATCTCATAAACTAAAAACCATATTCTGCGGTATGTATTCGTAGTTAGAAATCGAATTAAATACGAAAATTGTTGAGTACAAAATGTAGATTTCTTAGAAAGGGTAAAAATAGGAAGGCGCATTTTAACTTATCATAAATCATTTATTTTGTATAACTGTTGACTACTGTTTACACTTATGAGCCAAAAAACTGTTATAGTTTCATTAAACATTTACATTGTTCCATTTATCGAAGTTTTGATAGGTCCGAATTAGGATTATTAAAAACAGGAGTAGTTTTCCTATTGCGGTGGTAATTATTTCCAAGTAAGTCTGTGTTAGGATCTATGATTTCCTATTACAGCCCTATTCATAGAACATAAAATTACAAGTTTTAGGGTACCGTGATTATTGATTCTGAGAATAGAATTGTTATGTGATACGTAAGTTTTTTTGTTTTGTATAAAACCAAAAGCGATAAAAACTTTTAAATATACATATTCTTTTTATGAATATGAAAACAAAAATATAAAATTACATAGATTGCATAACTTTATTATGCAATCTATGTAATTTTATATTTCTGTTTTTATTTTACTAAGCATAAAAAGAAAAGTTAACCTTATTTTAATAACACAAAACTCTTTTTAGAACGTGTATTTCTATCTATACTTATTACTTATATATAATATTATAAAGAGGTAAAGTTTGTAACGTTGTAGGAGGTAATATCTGGATCTAATGAACCGATTTTTAAAATTATTTCTGTGTTGAATAGTACATTTATCGGGGAGAGTCATAGGCTATATAGTATCACGCTATGACGAATAAGAGAGGAGCAATAATGAATCATGTTTAAAAAAGTGACGCGTTATTTTCCCCGCCTAACGAAGTGGGCACGGGTCAGCTAGTAAAAAAATAATTTCATTAAAAAAGATACAAATCAATGGTCAATGAATACCAAAAATACAACTTACTTTACTAATACATTTAAATTATTTGATAAATATTATTTGTACGGAACTTGGATGAATATAATTTCTGACCCTCCGTATTAGGAATCGTCTACCGAAGTAATAGGCTCTGACGAAAAAAATACCTCCGAATTAGGGAAAATCGACCCGACTATTTAAATCTTTTTAAAAAAATAACTAATATCATTAAAACAAACAAACTCGACAGTAATACAAAATATAAATTCCACTTTTGCCGATGACATTTTTTTGCAAAGTTAAAAATATTTACAAATGCTTATTTTTGTTTCTTACTTTGAAATGTTGCGAAATACCTCCGTAATAGGAGCTTTTACCTTAAGTTAAAATGCATCAAAGTTAAAGCGCAGTCAAAAAGTAGTGGTGGTATTATTTATTTTTTAATTAATTTTAAGCACTTACTAAGAAATTAATGTTTTTTTAAGATAAAAAGTAATAACTATATGAGTAATCTACTTATTACTGTTGTTGATATTGTAAATGTCTAGGTTCAATTTAGAACAGTAAGTAGGTGATATCAGTTCAAATATTACTTTATCACTTACAATTGCGGTTACAACTGCTTACTTACTGGTGCCCTTGACCGAATAAGAATCTTGTGTATAAAACTATTTTGTCAACTGGTAAAATGGTTTGTCAAAATCGTTTTTCATGGGTTATGACCTTTAATACAATGAGATTAAAGTTGCTAATTAGGTGGAAATATAATCAGCTCTACCGGTTAAAGGGAACCGTTTGAGGTACGACAAACCGAGACTGACAAACCGATGTGAGGTTCGAATCACATAGATACGTTAAAAAATGGAATTTTTATTGGTTAGTAAAACAGGCTTTCATTAGTATTTTTTTTTTTATTGGGCTACCAGAATGACTGCCTCTAACTATGGTGCCTCTCCTCCTTGGACTCTATTGGATGGTATGCATACAATAAAGTCCAAGAATGGCGAGCACTATGCCAGCTACAATATTTGTAGAGGCATGAATGTCTCCACTATGGAGGCTTAAGAAGATGCTTTTTCAGGCCTCGCTTGTATGAACCAGGAGCGCAGTTTGAAGGAAACACGTGGGCTGGAAACTGGAAACAAATGTACGTAGTAAAAGTCTCCGCAATGAGACATTAAAGAATACAAAGCCGAAATGTTTGCTTTTTAGTGGATTGTACTCGTATATCCGTCGCAAAGTGATGCGGCAGCTTTGCATTAGGTAGTTAGGGAGGCACAGGAAAGAGAGAGGACTTCTGGACATAGGCCTCTTTATATACAAGGCAGGAGGCCTATGTACAGAAGTAGACTTGTTTTGGCTAATTGTAAAGTAAAGTATAGAACCATTCTAAACAACAAAGTATGTAGGTACACAATAACCTATAGGTATGATTGCAATCACCAATCAATAGACCTTAGACCTTAGACTAGACATAGGCCTCTTCCAACATGCGCCACAGAACTCGGTCCTGCGCCATGATTGTAATATCGATTTTAAATTAAGCGTACTAATGGGCTAGCAACTAATGATACTAAAAACGTTTATGACTCAAAATCCACGACACAAAGTAGGCTAATTGTGTTTTGACACAAAGTAATGTAATACAATAATAATACTTACAAATTATGATAGGTTTTTGTCATAAAGACTACTCACGCCCTAAGTAACTGATGGCTGCGGCTTCTATCAATAGGTCGTATACCTATTACTTTTATTTTTTTCAACTACCAATACCGACTACCGACCTACTTGAAAAGATAAAGTCTATCGTTTTTTAATTAAATAATTGTAGCTTAAATTATTGCATAGCTACACATTTTTACATTACATTTAATTTTTGTAAATTACATAATATTTATTTCAGAAGTGATTTTTCAGCCAGGTCGGTTAGGCAAGTCACTTGTAATAACCAGCTTCTTAAAAACTCAATCAATTAAATGGTATTTTGCATAGACGATTAAATAGCAAAAATATTTGTCATTACATAAATTACCTAATAACACTTCCAAATAAATTGCAAGTATCAAGAAATGCAGCATTAAAGAACGCAATTCAAATAATAAACGTTACAAATTCAAAATATTTCTCAACGTATTTATGATGCGTGTAAATCTGCAACATACCGTCGTGGAATCTTAAAACTCGAGGAGCAAAGCATTATGGTTTATTTATAAACTGTTACGTCACAGATTGTGTTCCTTTATTAAATGCATTCCATTCATAACGTTGTAGACGGAATACAGACATTACGTTAATTAACACTATGGTTTATAACGAGATTGTTAGTCTGTTTCCGATTATTTCAGCGCTTGATAGTTAATCTACTTAGAAGATAGTTAATCTTTACATAGAAAATAAAATCGTTTTCCCTTTCTGTATGTGTGTACCTATTCTTATATCTTTTAAACTATGCAATGGATTTTAATCCTTATGTACAAATCATTTAGGATATCTGCTAATTTATTTACATAATGCAATAAATGAAAAGCTAATTGGAAATATAAAGAAAAAAAACTTTCAGAGAACCTCTGTAAAAAATCACTATAAGAGAAACGATACATAAATCTAATTGTTTTTTATCATCAGAAATTTCATCAACAGCAATCATCAACATTCGAGTATTCGGAGCCGCGCCCAAATGCCAGTAAAAATAAACAAGCAGGAAATACGAAATTTATATAAAAATCGAAGGATACAGATAATTTAATCATAAAACTAAAGAAACAATTTAAAATATAAGCTAATAACTAACTACCTCTTGCTTAATCGTTAAAGTAACAATAAGTACGTACTCGTAAGGGGAGGGGTAGACCGAGGAAATGATGAATAGATTGTGTGAGGGATGATATGGCTAAGAAAGGAGTGAATGTTGAGATGACGGGAAACAGAGATGAATGGAAAAAGCACACATGTTGCGCCGACCCCAAGTGAAAATGGGATAAGGGCAGAAGGATGATGATGATGATGAAGTACGTACTCGAAAGCACTGCATTAAGAACGGATGATGACAACAATTCGCGCCATCTTACTTTTTCGGCTTGAAGATAGCTTTCAGAGACATTTGCTCAAGAATAGGAGCTAAGAAAACTTGCTCTTTACGTTCTCCGCCTTTTAATTCCAAAAATGATATCGCGGCCATATTGGATTACGCGCGGCCATCTTAGAAAACGCTTACTCTACTTGCACAGTAGTAAGATAGCTATACATTAAATTGCTACTGTAGTACTTATAAGCATTGCATTAAGTATGCATTATAATTAAGTACTTTTTGTCATCAACAGATTGACCTTAAGGTTATTAGGTAAGTATACGTGTCCAACATAATGTCATACCCCCGATAAGTAACTTCAATAGACAGTTTTGCTTTCGAACGTTGCAATTAAACCTTCGTCTAAGTGTACTGTAGAATGCAAATGATTAAACAGGCAGGAGACAAACAGACTATTCATAAAGATAATTATAACCTGTCTACGACTGTGGCATTTGCTTATAAAGATTTTCCGCTCAATTCTTATAAGGATGGTTAGATCTGTTTGGTTCAGCACATAGCAGAAGTTAATTATTCTCATGTAGAGTCATCCCGTCTCATCCCGAAGAAAACCGGAAGAGAAACTGGTTTACTGCTGGTCAGATAGAAAGGATTTTATGTTAAGTTTTTCTTTCTGTTATCTTCGTCGAATACCTTACTGAGTGATATTATAGCTTTTTTTTTTCACAACACCAATTATGTAAATACTGGGGTTGAGCATATTTTGTCTTTACAAAATAATACACCACCAGGCTTATTAGAACACAACATTTAACCATCCCAAGTAATTAATCGTCATTATTGCTGACAAACTGCTTCTCCATGTGGTGACGGAGTAAGAATACAATATGTCACCACCCTATAGCATCCCATGGGTGTCGTAAAAATCGACTAAGGGACTATCCATGAACATTATCTTTACGAAATAAAAAGAAGGAAAACTTGAAATTAAACCCTGCACCAATCCGTCTGGCCAGTGTGGTGTTAGTAGGCCAAGTATCCCTCCGTCACGGGAGGAGGCCCGTCCCTGCAGTGGGACATTAATGGGCTGTTATGATGATGACTGTTGACAAAAGCAAAATATCATTAACTTTGCGTATCTCCAACCTATTAACGTAGTTCTTGGCTGTGTAGTCTGTGCAAATTTAAAAATATAAATTGCCAATTACTATCAACCAGTTAGTTATTTATAAATCACTGCGACAAAGAGGTCATGCTATATTCAACTGTGCCTTCGTTTAGGAAGCTACGACCAAACACCGGAATGTTTCTAGACGAAAATCTATCCAATGTGTTGCCAGATTATTCGTACGACTATAAAGACTCAATATGACGATTAGAGATTTTTGTCAAGGCTACAAATTGGACGTCAAAGTCCATTATCATGTTTATATTTACAATTGCATTCGAATGAGGATATAACGGTAAATCTAAAAGAAAAATGGTTGATCTTTATGAAAGATGCCAATAATAAATGGAGCCAAAATACCTGTGAAGACGACGTTTTAAATTATATTTGACAGGGTAACATCGTGCGTCATTTTAAAAACTATTCCAATAGTGTACAATATGGTAGTAGTATAGCTGAGTGTTAGACTTTCAAATAGTAAATCTGCTTTGCCAATAAATTGTCAGTCTTCTATCATTGGGGTTACTTCTCGTAAGTACTTATAGTTTTTTTTTTCTTTCTCTGACGACCGCTACTACTTTACACGGGCTGTGGTGGGGCGGATGGCCCTTAACCAAACCGTACTTATAGTTTTTTACAAATGGTTTTGTTTCATATATGACAATTGTAATTCTTAGATGTTATTATAAATAAATTACCTATAAAACTTTGGTATAACTATTCATATCGAAAATAACGAAAAGACAATGGAAAATATTTCAAATTCGAGACACGATTCTGAACTGTCTATTCTGAGTAAACGCCTCAAACGCCTTTGACTGCTTGGTAGAGTTTTTTTTTTAAGATAATCGTTTTATGGTAGCCATACACGATCCTTCCTATCGTCCAATCGGCATGACACTGCAGGCTTGATCCTATCTGCAGTTCGTCCACATTGGGCATACACGATCCTTCTTATCGTCCAATCGGCATGAACTACCGATTGGATCAGTCATACTTTAAACTACATTTTAGCTCATGGTGCCATACACGATCCTTCCTATCGTCCAATCGGCATGATACTGCAGGCTTGATCCAATCTCAATCAAAAGAAACGAAATTCGATCCTGCCATCCATTCTAACTGTCCTTCCGATCTACTCGCACACACGGTCAATTCTAACTGATCCAATCGGTAGCGTCATGCTGATTGGACGATAGGAAGGATCGTGTATGGCTACCATAAGTAAGACCACTCGGCCTTTATTTGAAATCGGATTCTATTTAGAAAAATATTTTTTCTAGAATAAAAATAATAGACTTAGATAATAGAGAATTTTGGGGAGGTCTACGTGGGCATAGGGCTCGTCTAAATATTTATATAAAATAAAAATAATTATTTTACATAAAATAAAAATACTAACTTTATATTTAACAAAAAATTAAATCGGTCTAGCCGTTATTGAGAAATCAGGTAACAAACACAAAAATAAAAAAAATAAAACCGAATTGAGAACCTTTCCTTTTTTTGAAGTCGGTTAATAAAAACACCTATTTTATATGAATTATAAATACTATGAGGATTATTACAGCTAGGTAGATAAATAAATACTGTGCAAACTGTTTTTTGTTTAATATATTCTTTACAAATCATGGTAAGGCCCACTATTAATAATAAATACAACTTAACTTCCTCAAATAACATGTTATTATGGCCTTAACAAACTAACTAATAATTTAAAAAGCTAAAACTATGTAATTTTAAATCTGTCTTTAGTTTTTGATCATATTTTTTACTGTTTTACTTTTTTTATTGGTATTAAATTAATGGAAACGTTTTCATTAGTGCGATGATAATATGTGTAATTAGTACCGAATTATATTATTATCGTCTCCCGTTATTTACCAAATGTAAATAACAAGGTAAATTTTGTTTATGACCCATCTATTATCCAATTAAATTTAGTAAGTATAAAAGTCCATATGTTTAATTAGTTTTTGCAGCAGCTAGTTTTTCCATGGAGAGATAAACTGAGAATACCTACGAGTACGTAATACGCGATTTAAATACGAAGTAGCCACCTCTCTCGCGTCTCGCCAACTTAACTCGCCAACAAATAGGATAGAGATCTATTTAAATCAACTTAATCAACAACTTACTACTTAACTCGCTACTGTACTTGTCTATGTGTAAATCAGGCTTAAGACGTCTTTTACAAAAAAAATTAAGGAAAACATGACACTAAACCATGTCAAGCCTGTAGTTGCAAAACTTCTGAATAATACGGAATAATACCGGAATATTCCGGGAAAATTTCATAAAATCGGATTTATTCAAAATTGATTTCATTAATATTTTTATGTTTTATTTGCTGAAAAATGGTATTTTGCATCGATCGTCGATCGCCGCCTCCGCCGCTACAACTTTGTGCGCCGGCCGCCGCGGCACTCACGTGATTTGAAATTAAATTTATTTTAGATCAAATTTATTTATAGATAAAATATTACATAACAATATAAAGTATAATAATATAAATTATCAATGTTGACTGGTCCCAAACTAAAGCAGAGCTTGTACTATCGGTACCAGACAAAAGGCATAAATAGTTTATTTACAATTATTTATACGTTCTAATTATAATTATACACATAATAAATAAAAACATAATAATATAAATTTTATAGCACATAAATATAAATATATCACGTGAGAGTGCGATCAGTTGAAAAAATCCTAAAGTTACGGTATTTTTCGGTATTATTCCGAAATATTCAACCTGAAATATTCGGATTTTTTCACGCTAGCATCTATAAGTCAAGCCACATGGCCAAATTGTCAAAAAAATTAAAATATAAAAAAAGTTACAATATATTTAAGTTTATAGAGCCCACCCTTGGCTGCTACGCATCGGCTTTGATTCACTTAGCAAATCTTTGTATGAATTGGTCTGGGTGTTTTCTGTGCTTTAGAAATGTATTTAAAAAAACTGTATGTTTATCCGAGCTGTGGTTAGTTTCCTAGATAACGTTGGGTGAATGTCTAAAGGTTTATATTTTGTCTACCTGTACAACCTGTACCTGTGTTACAATGTATTCCGTACGTGAAGAATAGGTACACATAATTCCTAATTGTATCTATTATGTAAAGTATTGTTGATGATACTGATAAAAATAGTACCTACTTAACTTATGTATTACCCATAAATAATAAATTCCTAAGAAGGAATTATAGATTAAGTAAGTAGGTATATGTACCTAAAGCTTATACAAGAATATGCCTTATTACAACTGATTAAGGTAAACACGCAGTTAGGTTTATATTTTGCTTTGTAACGTTCTACGTATTATGAATTTCATTTAACATTTGATACACTTTTACACATTAACCGTTTTGAAGAATTTGAATGGTCAGTACTTATCAAATTAAAGCCATTAATAAATGGTATGTAGTTATGTAAGTAATTTATTGTATTATGGACTAAATTACATGCTTTTGTACTCCATTGTCCGTAAAATTTCAAAAGTTCATACTTAGATATTTTATTTATGTAGGAATGTACACAGAAATGAAATTAAAATACCATAATAGGAAAAAGTATACAAAGGCTAATTTAACTTGAAAATAATCTGGCAAACCTTTGAATAAAAGAAAAAAAAAGACAAAAGCCTACAGGCATAATACTAGAATTAGGGCACCACAGACTATATGTTTTGAGATGAGATCATGAAAACTTACGGCATTGATATTTATATTAATAATTTAACAATAATTTATAAAACGACTGTCATACACACATGATTGACACACATACTACATGTGTACTTATTATGCCTAGCAGAAAACCGCAAAAGGAACTGCCGCTATCCTCTCATTTAAGTATTTAGGTAGAGTAGGTACCTACTATCTAGCTCACTAACTAAATTACTATGTTTTATGAGCACTAGCCTATTTCCATAACCTCCCAGACGTGCCTCTTAGATTTTGATCTAAGTATGCTAATACAAGCTCGTGTCAAGTTCATTGACATTTCCATAGCAGAGGACCCAAATAAATATACTACCTAGCTAATAAAATATTATGTAGGTAAAAACAAGTCGACGGAGGCGAACAACAGGTTTCAAACTAATTCAAAACCTAAGCCAATGACAAACAAAACAGCGTCATTTGTTTTTTAATGTGACCTTTTTGGTCACGAGAACTGATTTTTTATTTTATTTTTGTGTATTTAGTGTTAGACTACGTTTTTAAATATTTTTCAATTAAAACTAAAGCTAAAATATGATAATAATATTTAAAAAATCGACTTTTATATAAATATAGTCGTGCCCTTAAGCTTTCTTTTAAAATAAAAAACATTGTAAGTAGGCAAATAATTTTTCAATACAATCGAATCATATAAAGTCAGTAGGCTGTATAACTTACAAATTATCATAAAGTAAGATATTTTACATAACAAAGCATTCAAATAAAGCGGTTATTATGAGACTTTCTTGAAACAATATCACGGAGACTGATTTTCCATAAACAATGAATATTAAGAAAACGCTTACCTACCTATTAATAAAATAAGAAAAACCTCTAGGTTTATATAATAACAAAAACATGACTGTCCCTTATTTTTATTTTTTTACTTTGGAATCCTTTTAAAGGTCTTTTAGCAGCCTTTAACTCAGATAGGTGTTTCGGAATTCTGTAAAATATGGTAATACGGTGTACCAACTAAAATCCTATAATACGGTGTACAAACAAAAAATAAACACTCCGTGTGGTGACGGAGTAAGAATATAATATGTCACCACCCCATCTCACCCCATGGGTGTCGTAAAAAGCGACTAAGGGACTATGCGTGAATGTTACGAAATAAAAAGAAGGAAAACTTGAAATTAAACCCTATACCAATCCGTCTGGCCAGCGTGGTATTAAGTATCCCGCCGTCACGGGAGGAGGCCCGTCCCTGCAGTGGGACATTAATGGTCTGTTATGATGAACTAAAGTTCACGGTGTTCTTACTCTCATCTATGAATGCTCTGGACGGTGAGAAGACTGCCATTACTCGAGCCGTTCCGGTAGGACAGAACTGTCTATGAGTTGTATGCAAGATGTTGCATAAAATCATTATATTTTTACTATTGATCAAAAGTTATATATCTAACTATTATGTAAGCAGATCTTAAAAGAGGGTTATGTATTTAGGTAATAGGTACATGGTCTAATCCGAACTGTTATATGTATACCTACCTACTTATTTTTAGTACAACTTACGTCATTAAACGATTATTTAGTTGTTAAAAACAGTGATTTGGTCTTTGAATAGATATAATTTGTATTTTATCTATAGGAAGTAATTGTAATATCATTATTAATCACTTCGTTATCCGTGTCGTTATAGAATAAGAAAACTTTCTTTTCCTTTTTCTGATGTCACCATACCTTATTCCAAGGGTCGTTAAAGGAAAGTTAGCTTATAGTACTATCTATACGGAAACAAAACAAGAAAACTTGCCATACTTACAAGCCTTTACCAAACCAATGCGTCTAGTTATCTTAGTAAAAGTGGGTTCCTTCCAGCTATGATTAATTTCTTCATTTAAAATATGGCTTCTTTACCAACTGATAATAAATTTATAATTTATCTGTACCTTAATGTCAATGTTTTAAAAAAATTTTACGTCATAGACGATAGATAACTGATTCGTTCTCATTTCAAATTGAATGTCTCTGTAGACAAATAGGTAGGTATTTTAAATTTACGTTCTATTTCAAACGATATTTCGTATTCTACAATATGGTTGGCATTTTGGCACATCAATGTGAGCTTTGTTTTCGTCAATTTACATTTTATTTATACAACCGAGTGGATCTTTGACTAACATTCACATCATCGTTCGAATTATATCTGGATCTATAATGAGCACCGAAAGCACCGAACTTGTACTAAAGATATAGATTTGAATTATTTAAAGTAGAGCTTAAACAAGCCCCTAAAATCCGTTTCCAAAACCTTATACATCAATAGGTATCGTTTAGACGGCAATTGGATAGATAAATTACTTAAGTACCTACTCATACAATTCAGAGTAAACACAATTAAGTATGTCTCATTAAAGATATTTTTTTATGTCATAAGTATATATTGACTATTGTTATTATCTTGTCTGTGAATAGCCTTATTCAAGTTTGGTGTCCAAAACAACTACTTAATTTTGAATTTAAATTAGTCTACTATCAATATTTGCGACTAAACCGGATCTATCAGATAAACACATTTTTTTGGGAACGTGATGGCGTGATTAACATTACTATAATAGACTCAGATTTGTTCGCGTTTCAGAATATTATGCAATATATTACATTTTTAGCCTTATAGCGGTTGCGAGCCACCACGAACCATAGAGCGGTTGAGAAAACCCCTCAACCGCTCTATGGTTTTTATATACTTACTTTAATTCTATGAATCATTAGCAAGAACCCATTTTTAACAAATCTTATATCCTGAAAAGAAATGAACGTTTAATGGTGGACATAGGCACATTTTTACTGTACCATAGTCCTGCGTGTGGTGACCGAGTAAGAATACAATATGTCACCACCCCATCTCATCCCACGGGTGTCGTAAAAACCGACTAACGGACTATGCGAATATTATCTTTACGTAATAAAAAGAAGGAAAACTTAAAATTAAACCCTATACCAATCCGTTTGGCCAGCGTGGTAATAGTAGGCCAAGTATCCCTTCGTCACTGGAGGAGGTCCGTCCCTGCAGTGGGACATTAATGGGCTGTTAAGATGATGATAGGCCTGCTCCTAATATTTACACCTTGCGAGCGTCTCTCGATCATCCGGTGCCAGTATGAATGTTACTTTGTAAATCAAAAGTAACTAATATGTAGAAACGAAATCAAAAATACCTACTTATCTTACAACGATAAACTATTTGGCAGTGCTGACTGAATCTATTTTCGCAAATTTATTCAATAAATCCACAAATGCGGCTAAAGTAGGCGCCAAGCGCCAACGTAAAAAAAAACAAAACATTTTATATTCAGGTTATTAGCTAACCTTGCCAGCACCAAAATTTATTAGAATCTATACTAATATTATAAAGAGGTAAAGTTTGTGACGTTGTAGGGGGTAATCTTTGGATCTACTAAACTGATTTTAAAAATTCTTTCTGTGTTCGATAGTCCATTTATCGGGGAGTGTCATAGGCTATATAGTATCACGCTATGACTAATAGGAGTAGAGCAGTAATAAAAAATGTTTAAAAAAGCGACGCGTTTTTTTCGCCGCACGAAGTGGGCACGGGTCAGCCAATAAATCGTACCTATTTACGTGAAGATTCTTTCCGAGGCTTTGGCACATTATTAAGATAACATGTGCGTATTTTAAAGTTTAATATTTATTTTGGAATAAATTACCTATCTCTATGAGCAGGAGAGAATGTCAAAGAATGACCGCGTAAAGTGAAACTATTTGCAGGAGACCAATGTTCAGCAATGGTCGTTTGTAAACGGATAAAATAATGATAACGATTTGATTTCAGGGTACTAAACTAAAGAATGCAAGAACAAAATACTTACTTATAATTTTTCATTATACAGTAAGTATTATGAAAAATGTTAAGCAGAAATCCTAAAGTTGTGTTTTAAATTCTGATAATGTAAAATAGTTTTGTTTATGAACTTAGCGAGTCACGTGTAATTCTTATCATTTCACGTTTGCAAAGGTCGTCTTTATTAGAAATACAACACGACATTGTTTCAATTTCAATGAACTAGCTTTTATAAACGAGAGCATTATAAATAGGTTTGATTATACGAGAATGCAGCTGCATACTACTCCTCGAAAAGTCAGTGGAGATGGGTTTGTTGATAGGAGCCCTTATTGGCTTGCGGGAGAAGCGAGTGGCTGGCAACCAACTACCACCAGCCTGTCTTGGTGTCTATAAACGGTGCTGGTGCCTTGCCTGTTTCCGAGATGATTATAATAAGTCCCTGCCTACTCAGTCTCTTCTTTGACGTTGTCTATAGTTCTTTACTATAGATAGTCATTCTACTTAGACCCAAACGAAGAATTACTTGCGCTTATCAAGATTCTACACATTTCTGTGAATATTTAAATGTCTGATTCTGTAGGTATCAACCTACTGCAAAAATGTACATGCACTCAGTCAATAGCAGAATATGTTTAAAAGAATAAAATTGCAACTAATTTGCAGTGTCTTTTCTCTAAGCGAACACTTAAATTATCAATTTCAACAACATTGTTCATACATCTTACTTTGTGTGGTAAACCTTGGACGCCATTTTGTATTTATTCAAATGCTGATAATTATTTTTTATGTACCGTTAAGTTATCGTTAAGTTCCTACATTAACTTTATATTTATTTATTATTTACCCTTTACACACACACACACACACAATCGCATTTGTTCTTGTTCATAATACTAAAGCCCGTAGCAATATACTAGGTAATAAACTGGTATGGCAGATTATGTATTTTAAGACGCGTTAAAGTTTCAAATCTATGCCCTTAAACACACTGTATTTCTTAGTCAATTATTACGACATTATCGGGGTTAGATAATAATCAAGACTAGAACATGTAACAACATAGCCGTAGGTGTAACTTACTTGCTGATTAGATCAGAATAACGACTGGTTACTGTAAAAAGAAAAAAAATCAGTAAATGGAATCGTATTACTGAAACTCTGTACTTAATGTCAGTTATATATTGTATTAATACCATTCTTCCAATAAAAAAATTCTCATGCTTATCGTACGTACAATTCATTCACAAATGCACCTTAATTTGTTACGTTATCTTTGTGTAAACGTCATATTAACACGTAGAGGTATAAAAGAAACGTCCGTTCAATGTTTATGTTCACTGATCTTGTATTCGACCTTTATGTGGATAATATACACGTTTAAAAAACTCAAGGAGATATCACTATGCGTCTAGAATATAAATTAATAAATTGAGAAGTATTTGCCAGTCTACTCCTCATTGACATCAATTTGAGACAGATAGAAAAGCTACCTACATTTCAAATATCATTTAATAGAACGTAGAACGATTGGAATTAATAAAACGATACCTACCTAAGTATATAATAAAATGAAGACGAGAGCTGGTTCTAGTTTATTTACGTTTGTTGTTCGTCACGAATAAGGCTTAGCAGAGGTCACATCTATTTGTAGTCTAGTTTATTCTCAATTCAAGTTTGTCTCCATGAACTCTGTACCTACCGTAAATTTTATTTAACAATAAATATTAACAAAGGATTTTTTATAGACACACGAGTTTACATCGTAATCTAATACATAATTGATTTAATTATTTGAGCAGTTGTGCAACTAAACTGATAACGGAAACCTATTTATAATTAATGAGTAAATATACAAACTTAAACAACAAGATGTTATGTCTACAAACAACTATCACACATCGTATGATTCTATGTAAAATCTTTACAAACAATTACTTATATAATGAATTTGCCCATTACTTGTTGCAACAAACTTTTCCTTGAGTTAATAGACTTTGCACAAACTCGTGATTTTATATTAAATATTTGTTTTGTTCGTTCCAGGTCGGAGCCAAAGCCAGAGATGATGATAACCTTTTCTCCGTTAACAAAGGCGTCCAAGTTTAGAAGACACATAAGGTCAATGTCTGACGTACAGAGCAGTACGCCCTACAGAATAGCGTTTAGATCAAGAAAAGGCAGCAACAACAGTTTGATGTATGACTCGGACACGAGAGCGAGGCGAAACCGAACACATTTTAGATATCAACAACCTGATTCTTCAGATTCAAGCGACTACTTCGAATCACCGAAAAACATCAGAAGTTTGGGACACAACATCATCAAACACACAGACTCAATGAGGATATTGTAGTATATTTAAGATCTGATTTAGATTAAGATTGGAGTCAATCTGATGTATTTTTAACGAGGCTGTACAACCTAGTTGTCCACTAGATCAGAATCACGTCTGGTTTCTGTGAAAAGATAAAAATTGGTTTGTAAGTCATCGGAATCTTTTTACTGAAGATTCTCTGATACTTTTTGTAGTGTTAGTTATGAGCTGAATACGCGTTAAGTGTTTGCCTTTGTTGAGCATGTTGTGATCAAGGGTATAATGAAATATTATGTTAGTTATCTATTCATGTGATGTTTCCAAAGATCTGTGTCCCAACGTGATTCAGCCATATTACAGACTATAGTGATATCCTTTATGAGACTGTGATCGAAGTAGGTTAACGATTTATGATGACTATTTAGTTTTATAGTTTAGAATTAAGTAACAAGCGAAAGAATTGAATGAATGAACAATTCATCGTTTATCCTTCAAATAAGAATAGTTGAATGAAAATTAATCATTGTTAAATATGAAAAAAGTGGTTGTTTTAAAAGTAATATTTCTTAAGTACATAATAACTGCTATTATAATTTTCATTGTGTTTTATAATCTTGATTGATTCCGCTATTCTTGTAGTTGCCATGTTATAATATGATTCATTATAATAATATACAGTATGGAGGTAACTGCGGTGATCAAAGATCTTTTACCTTGACAGTCTTACATAGCAATAGTTAAAGCTTGATTCTTATCTTATAAATCTCGATAGACGGTTTTTTGTGATCTCCAATCTTGTAGAACCCGTCCTATTGTCAAATTTTCTGCAGCATCAATGGAATAGTCTTGGAGTTAATTAATTTCTTATTTCTTACGAGAATAAACATATCAATTTGAATGTTTTACTAGAATTGTATAAAGTAAGGCTGTCATAAATAGATTGACAAGAACCTTAAGAGGTTTATTTAATGTCCTTTCATAAGATCTAATTGAATCATCACAAGTTTATACTATGTTCTCTTGTAATTATTACGATTTCTTATTATGTTGTGACTGTCGGATTTTTAATATGTGGTAACTACTGAGTATGTAAGTACAAGCTAGGGATGTTAAGGAAGAGAAATCATGATTCGGATGTTTATTAAACTATAAAATCGATTTATTCTGTCCAAATTTATTTATTTAGTTATATTATTATATAGATATCAGCGCAATATAATATTCAATCTACCTTTTTCAATTTCATCTGAAAATTGCCTTAAATACCTATCTTACGGTTTTTTAAAACGGGTTTTTAAATTGTCCTTAACATTCCTAGTTCAAACTAAAGTTGTAATTTGTTTTGATTATGAGGAACTATTTTATTCCTTGGCACATCACTAAATATTTCAATAACGTACCTATTTTACTTTTTACGTAAAAGTAACTTTAGATACAGCACATTAATAATTAGTACAGGTTTAGTGTTATGTACTAAATCTATGTACTATACCTAATTTAATTTCTGATTTATATTTTATATGAATGTCTGAAAATTGACAATACAATTTAATCATAATATGGATTATTAGTCTTTATTTCTCTGGCCTAAAAATAATTGACTTAAAAAACATAAAAAATGTTTTTCTTATCTATGTGTTTCTAACGTTCTTGAACGAAATGGTCAGTGATATTGACTTAATAATCTTTAAAATGTGATAAGTAGAAGTAAAATAACAAAAAAATGTTATTTATTTTATTCCAAATGTGAAATAAATAAAAAAATATGTCACTTTTTTATTTTTTGTTTTATTGTAAATGTGTATAAGTACCTACTAATAGATGCCTCTAAGCGGCAAACACGGCTGCTGCGGCTAAGAGGATGCGGGTTTGATTCCCACGCAAACCAATTAGAGAGAGCCTTTTAACTGAGCTGAGAATGTCCCTTGTCCCAACATGAAATTATCGGACATACCGATAATTTCATGTTGGTTTTTCTTGCAAAGTCTCCAATATACAGGAACCTGTGTAAAAGTAGTCTTCTTTAAGATTCTTCGTAAAGATGGTTCTACATTTGCCACTATGATTCATAGAAGTAAAATTTTTGTAAATTGGTACTAATTGCAACTGATTATTATCAATGAATTGCAATGTTTAGGTTAGTACCTACATATTTACCACTCCATTACATTACAACCCGAGAGTGTAGTTCTTTAATGACGACGAAGTAAAAGAAAAAGCTTCTCCTATAGTAAAAAGATTGTATAGGTACCTACACAATCTCTTACCTCACAATCATTGGTACATAGGTACCAACGTATCTTTGCAAGCGTGGTATTACGAGTACGTAGCGGAATTATTGACTTTCTAGTAAATCTAAAATAATACAGAACTTGAAAGAAGAGAAACAGTTATTTAAGTTAATAAAATAATATAAAATTAGGCAAAGACACACAGCAGAAACACCGACGTAAGAGGAAATTACTGGGGTAGCCCAGTGTTTAACTGCAGATAATTATATTTTCCTTCTCCGAGTGGTGATCTAATGAAGATTCATCCCATGGGTGTCGTAAAAACCGAATTAGAGACTATCCGTGAAAATTATTTTTCGAAATAAAAAGAAGAGAAACTTGAAATTAAACCCTATACCAATCCGTCTGGCCAGCGTTGTATTAGTAGGCCAATGATGCCTCCGTCATGGGAGGAGGCCCGTCCCTGCAGTGGGGCATTAATGGGCTGTTATGATGATGATGATGAATGATATTTTGGCTTGATTTTGTTTAATCATCATACCAGTACCTATAATGGCAGCGTTAAGTTTTCCTTAATAGGAGAGTCGATGATCTACTACAGGTGGTAGGGTACTAATGGATGAGCTAAGAAAAACACGTCATTCAGCTGATATACGATGACGAAAACATTTTCTTGAATCATTTGGTTTGACTTTTCAATATTCGTAGATAAATAAAATTGCTATAGATTACAGTCATACAAATATTATTAAAAACAATCAAAGAATATACCTAGTGCTCTTGTATGTTGTCCTACCTCAGTAAACTTAGTCGTTAAGTTAGACGTGCTGTGATCACTATAAAAACTCCGACGTTTCATAAATGTCATTGACGTGACTTAGATGAAATAAAATATTTTTTCATTTTCATTTTCATTTTATGGTGTGGCAGTGCGCACACGCTCAAAATTGACACTAACAACATGAAGCTATGCGAACCATCACTGGGCTAGTTAAATCTGTTCCCCTACCGTGGCTTCCAGTTTAAGTGCACATTACCCCACCGGGTCTACGTAGGTCTATAGCAAGCGACGGCTGCTGAGTGGAAGAAATGCTGGCAAGAATTAAATGGCAAACCATTGCCAATACGAGCGACAATCAACAGCCTTTCCGCACGACGACTGATATCCCGATCCCCTATCTGGTCAGACGAACACCTCCAAACAGACATCAACTTCCTGGAGGTATGGACAACTACTTGTGGGAACCTATTGCACACCACCCCTAGAAGGACCTAGTACCCGATCCTTCTGCAGTTTAGCCCCTGGTTTTGACAGCTGCCGTACTGTGTGGAAAAGGGCAAGTAGATTTAGAACTAGACAAGGGCGATGCAACTACCACCTCCGCCGGTGGGGCCTCAAAGACTAGCCGAGGTGTGAATGTAGAGCTCTAAAACAAACGATGATGCACATCGTTGAGAAATGTCCCGACGTCATTTTTAGAGAAACGATGCAAACGAGGAGTCCGTGACCTCCACAACCCTATAGTGTGACCACAGGAGCTGTGCACCCCCTGAGGTATGCGCGGCGAGGTGGGGGACGAAGAAAAAATAGGTGTCCGTTATGGTAGCGTGCACGTGATAGTTCTGATAGAAAGGGAACTTTTCTTTTGATAAATTCTTTACGTAAAAATAATGCGTGAAATTCTGACTGAATTAATGTAGGTAAATGCTTTCTGCGAATTCACAGTGGAATATGTCAAAAATCCATGTTAATTTATGTTCATAGTACTGGTACAGATAATATCCTCCCAAGTGATTTGAATATCTCGAGAACTACAAAACATAGGTACAGTAATTCTGTTAATATAGTAGAAATGTAACCCTGAATTAACGCCTGTGTAACACTTTATTTCTTAGGGGCCGGGCTGGAGTTATTTCATTACGCTATAATATTAAAACTACAACAACTATATTTTTTAAATGTAGGTACACTCTGTCTATAAAGTCCTGGCAAAAAATTAGGGCCCCACTGTGCTACACGTAGCAAGCCTATTTAGTCTGACAAAATAGTTTTCAAAACAATTATCTTCAAATAACACTACACTATTAGAGCACTTATTATACTAGGGCATTTCTTGTAGGTAAGCCTATTGCATTTAAAGTTTTGCGTAGAACCTCAAGACTACAATTAAAATCCATCTCAGTTCTAGCTATCATCTGCAGTTTTCTGAGGGTTGGAACTCGAAATTTTACAAAAGTTATGTAAATTGAACATTTGATTATACCTAGAATAAATTTAGGCATAACTAGAAAAATGTTATATACCTCTTTTTTACTGTAGAACATAATTGTATTTTGTGGGGGAGAGCAGAAATATAGAAACATACATTTCTTTCTTTGGCCGGCCTTGCCTGTGTTTACCAGGAGTTTTAAACTTTTCATTATATTAAAATCTGTTATTTTTAAATTTAATAATTCTAATGGAATGGAAAGAATAACTACAATACCTAACTAAATCATAATTGCTTTCAAATTCAAATTGGGATAAATCTTGACTGAATTATACTAATGCAACTGATAATGTATCAACAGAAATGGTCGTACTACGATTTTTCTTACTTACAATGAATATCTAACCTAAAAATGTGCTATGTTACACAATGTCTGTTTTTGGTCTCTAGATCTCAAAAAAGTTGCAGTTCGCCCATAAACATCATCGCATAAAAATCGCATAAAAGTTGACCAGAATCGTGCTCCGCTAAACATCGCCATAAAACTTTAAAATTCACTTCCCGCGTGCCACTTTGATTTACTGTACTCATTGTTTACATTGTTCTTCGTAAGTCAGTATTAGTTTATTGTAGATTAATGAACTAATAAAAATCACAAATTTGATAACTTTATAGACATATCTGTAATATATTACACTTACTTATTTGTTCACAATGTAACCCAAATATACTCATATTTTATTAAAAATATGCAGGTGATAAATAAGAACTCACCCCTTACTCATAAACGCCTCTTAAATTTAATCACTTTTTAGCGAGATTATTATTTGTAAAATCAAACTTATACAAAACCGTAAGAATTTAAGGTAATCAATTAACTAAAATTTAAGAGGCGTTTATGAGTAAGAGGGTAATCTGTATAGTGTAATTCCTAGGAATAATGTAGTTTTAAGGATTTCTAATTCCTTATCATTAATCTTAACAATTGGATTTTTTTATTTTATTTATGCAGAGTTTTTTGGCATAGTAACCAACTCGATATAGCTCTTGTATGCTACCATAACGGACACCTACCTGCCGTCACGAGTTTTGACGGCAGTGTCATAACAATTCGAACATTATATTTTACTTTAAGAATTTCATGTTCTTAGAGTATTTGATACATTCCGCTAGATGTCATTTTTCTCAAAGTTACTTTATAAAAACACAAATAATGTTCCTATTTACGCTTAAAACTATACAATAATGTAAATACTTTCTTGGAATTTAAAAAAAAACTGTCTTGTAAAAGAAAACTGCTACAGCCGCTCGTGCAGCGACCCGTACCAGCTAAATAACTTAAGTATATTGCGTCAGATGTCGCTAGAAGCTACATCATAGACTGTTTATTCTATACCAGTATTTATCATGTACTCTATGTCCACCCCCCTCTCGCCGTGCGCATACCTCAGGGGGTGCACAGCTCCTGTGGTCACACTATAATCCGGCCGCAAAATATTGGCTCCTCCATCTGAATATAGATGTACAGTCACGAGCAATAATATGTACACATTTTCGCATTTTGTAAACCAGTTATCTAAAGTTCTGCCAATCCAAAATTGAAAATTCGAAGATTAATTCAAAACTGTACGGAACCTCTTCTAAATTACGAATTCATTTTGATATTGTAATGTCTAGATAAACGTGCAGATAGTTTAGAAAATTTGAAAATGTGTACATATTATTGCTCGTGACTGTACCTATAAAGTTCAAAGCAGAAGCCATACGCAATGATGATGATGATTCCTCCAAATATTTATATATACTTGACTGAATATCTATATGATTATCTACAATAATGCAATCTCACGAAATTAATCATAAAATCAGGTAAAGACAAGACACATAAAACTCAAAAGCTTTTTCAGAACGATAATATTTAAGTCAAGAGTCAACTCAAATGACAGAAGTGACAGTGACAGCTAGTCACACAAATTGGATGCTTTGTTTTGTTTACATGCTAAGAATATGCATAAAAGTATTATAGAACACAGTAATCAGTATAATACAATCAATTTAAACTGTCTGGTCTGCGGTTATACATACATTTACTTACATAAATTTATTATACAACTGCTACGAGCCTGTGTCGTAACTGCCAGTCAACAGTTGTGTTCGGCAGAAGCAATACTTATGTTGTAAAAAGCTTGAAAATGAAGACAATATTCTTATTTATATTCTGTTTGAAATGCGTACTAAGTACTCCGACACCAATTGTATTATGGCATGGCATGGGTAAGCAAACATTACTTATATACTTACTGTAATTTTGAAACTATGACATACATAAATAAATACGCGGTGTATTTTGAGGTAAAAGTCATAATGGGAGGATAAATTTGAGGTTGATTGTTAATAATAAATGAGCCGTATTGTTCATACTATTATTGTTCATAGTATTAGTGGGTATTCTCTCGTTTTCCATCCTCGCTAATACATAATACTAAGATTCATAGTACATAGTTTATTACTTTCGCTTTCTGCGCTAGAATTGGCTCTGCTCCCATGGGAACAATGTGTGATATACACATTATATTTATGTACCTATGTATATTCATTAACAATCAGTGTTTAATCATTGTAGTGATAAATTCACATACTAGAGATTATAATGGTTTTTATGTAATAATTGATAGGGTTATTCTAAGTTAAGAAGTACTTTCGACGGCAACGACAAAAAATATATATTTTTTTCAATAAACTTTATAAATAACTTATTTATTACTTACAACTAAATGCTTCCTACGTGGTCACTAAAATTTATTGCAGAAATGTACGTAATTTAGTCACAATAAGCTCTAATATGTGAAAAATGTCTCTCCCCTGGTCTGTCCCATAACCGACTTTATTTGTAAATCAGTAATTATGAATGTATTAAAATTCAATAATTATTTTAAATTATTTAATTTTACAAGGACATTAAACTTAGTAATAGTATCCTACAAGTAAAGGTGCTTTTATTCCAATTCTTTAAAAAAAATATGAACACCGAAATTTGTCCACCGTGTTTCGTGTCTCGTCCCCTGGTCTTTTGTTTTCGTTCAAAAATCAGTTCTGCTTTCCTAGTCTGCAGAAGTTGTGACCATGAATGCATAGTGTGTAACGTAAAGTTACCAGCAAGCGGCGCATAAGCAACTGCGCCGCCTTATTGCTGGCCATTTCGATCACGCCACTAGCTGGGTGCAGAAATGTTTAGTGAATGCAGTCTTTCCCCTGGTAAGTTTTCCATTGCCATTTTTTGTTAAAATACCAACATATACTTAAATATTTATTACAAATAGTGTATACATTGTTACGTTTGTGCGTGAAATACTTTTACGGCTAATTTAGATTTCTATCGAAAATATATCTCCCCTGGCGTATTTCCCCTGCCTCTTTTGATGGCAGGGGAGATGCTTAATATCCAGGGGAGATACATTTTTACGCGTTTCCATTAATACTTCTAGTTTTCTCTACGCCTTTAGTTGGCGTTATGCTTATCATAGCTTTAAAATACAATATTAAGTTTTTTTTTACAGAAAATAATACCGACATAACGAAAAAATTGGGATCTACTAAAGATTTAGAGACTTTTTCAGGAATACTAAAGGTTCACCAAGTTACCGGTTGCGTATTGTCTAATATTGAAAAGTTTGAGGTGCTTCTGTGACTCTCGTCATTTTCAATTGGGTACTTTGGATTATCCACAAAAACATGCTAACATAAAAGGCATTATCTTGGATTAGGACAAAGTTGTCACCAACAAAACCAGCATAAATATGGAACGACGTGGTCCCCCAGGATTTCTTCAATGTACCGATCTGCAGTCAATACCCTCACATGGCGGCCGGTTTCAATGAAAACCAAGTCGATTTTTTCTATCAAAAAAATACTAGCCCGCACCATGCAGGAGCCACCTCCATACGCAACAGCATTGTGCGTATCACTCTCCTGGCCTTCTATACACTCTTCTTCTTCTGTCACTACCATGCAGACATACTCTGTTTTCATCAGAGAAGAAAACAGAGCGCCACTGATTTTCCGTCCAATCGACGTGTTCTCTCGCAAAACGAATACGAGCTGCTCGATGCGCTGTAGTCTGTAGTCGATTTGGAACCTGTTGCTGGTCTTTTTGGGATCAGGGTTACCAGCTACCTTGAGTCTTCTACTCACAGTGCGAGAACTGACAGTTAGTCTACGAGTTTATCGGGGCTCCCGTTGGATTTGAACGCCGTCGAGTGAAAAATTTCGCAGTGAAGTACTAACGATGAAAAGATCGTCTCTTTTTGAAGTGGATCCTTTTCTAGCTGGACCTCTTCTTTGATCAAAGCCACCAGTCTCTTGGTACCTTTGGCTTGTTCTTACTCCATTGACTGGCTTATATTCAGAGTACGAGCCACTTGTCGTTTACTCATGCCTTGTTCTAACAGTGTAACTGCTTGAGCCGCTACTTCTGATCTTGTGTCCATTTCTGGGAAGTTTTATTGCTTGAATATTCTGGGGACGTGTACCTGTTGACATTTCACGGTCAACTAATAAAACTCATAGGTGTTGGTCACCTTTAATATCCCCTGAAGTCGTAAGAGTTTTTAAAAGAGTATTTTTAGT
This sequence comes from Schrankia costaestrigalis, assembly GCA_905475405.1. Lineage (NCBI taxonomy): Eukaryota > Metazoa > Arthropoda > Insecta > Lepidoptera > Erebidae > Schrankia > Schrankia costaestrigalis. The sequence continues at coordinate 13,288,871 of FR997838.1, forward strand.
TTTTGTTTCTTTTTATTTAATTATTGCCTATTAATAGTAAAGTTATATAACTTTAAAACTTTCGTGTTTCATTATCACTTATTATTTATAACTACACGGGTATTAAAGTTATATACACCTATACTTAGGTAGTTTTGTTTTGATAGACAAGAAAAATAAATATTTTTTAAGTTTATAATGTTACTCAAAAGAAAATTTTTAGTTTTTGTTTCTTTTTGTTATTGATTTTCATAAGAAACATTTAAGTTTATAGACAAAAAAGATTGTAAACAAATGAAAAGCCTGATTATAAATAATTCATATTATAATAAATAAAGATGATACTTAAAAATAACCATGTTTATTATGTTTATCTCTTCCCTGTTCATAAAGTATCCTCCCCTGTACACCTTGTCTCTCCCCTGTATGGTGTATTTCCCCTGGTCACTTATAAAACGTAATAAAACCAATAAATTGACTGGCCACTTTGTAAACGTTTTAAACGTAGCAGTTTACATTAAAATAATGTATACTTAAGTAAAAATATATAAAAAAACCCGTGCCGCCATTTCATACAACGAATTACCTCTTAACTTAGAATGACCCATGTATTGATAGACATAAAGATTAAATGCTTTTCTATAGGTAAACAAAAAAACAATAATTGTCCTACTTTCACATAACATAACTGCAACTGGAGCTGGTACAATGTGTAGTTGACAATAAACATACTTTTTCTATAAGTATAAACATTCACTTAGCATGAAGCAGCTGTGTTCAAGCAAAAATATGACTTATACAGGATCAAACCAAGGGCCCAGACATAATACTAATCTTTATGGGTCTTACTCACGGTATATGTTACTTAGCCTAGATACTAGGATAGATAACAATCGGATAGATACCAATAGGATAAATATCTAAGTACTTTTCTGACGTTTTCGGCCGCCTTGCAAGGGCTGTGGCCCTCCGATGGCCTTGCAAGTCAGCCGGTATACTATCAGTATGACTGTAAAGAATTCTCAACAATGCATCTCAGCACTGTTTATCATTCAATATTTTACTTTCAGGTGACACCTGTTGTGTTAGCTTCAGCTTAGGAGGATTCAAGCTTTACCTTGAGAAGGAAATACCTGGTGTTTATGTTAAGTCATTAAAAATTGGTTCATCAGTTATAGAAGACTTTGAAAATGGATACTTCATGAAACCAGATTTACAAATTAAAATGGCTTGTGACCTTCTTTCACAGGATGAGCAGTTGAAAGATGGGTTTAATGCTATTGGATTTTCACAAGGAAGTCAATTTCTGTAAGTTGTTATCATTTTGTAATCTGTCTATTACAGGTTTTCATCATCATAACAGCCCATTAATGTCCCACTGCAGGGACGGGCCTCCTCCCATGACGGAGGGATACTTGGCCTACTAATACCACGCTGGCCAGACAGATTGGTACAGGGTTTAATTTCGAATTTTTCGTCTTTTTATTTGGTAAAGACAATATTCACGAATAGTCCCTTAGTCGGTTTTTACGACACCCATGGGATGAGATAGAGTGGTGACATATCGTATTCTTACTCTGTCACCACATGTTTTCATTAAACTTTCCAATTTCAAGAGCGACATACTAAGGAGTGTTTTAAAAGGGCTGTTATGTTACTGCACTTAACCTCTTGATTGGACTATTGTTCTTGAATTTTTACATCTATTTCATTCTATCAACCTCATCCCAGAAAGTTAGCAGCCTTTCTGGTAGCTAAGTGTTTCCAAGAGTGATTTGGGTGAATTGCGTCTGGAACTTAACAGTCAATCTTCTTAACAATAAAAAGGAAAACTCAAAAAAGAATTAAGTAAGGGTTTTCCTCAATGTCTTTATTTATGTTTATGTATTCACTTCTCTGCTGTAGATTGGTTTACTTATTTATAATTATGTTAATCTTGAGTATGACTATGTAATTAGCGTTAACATTGTGTTAACCTTATTCTATAAACTATAATTATTAGCTGTAAGTGTTTTAAATTATAAAAAATTAAACAAAAACCCGATACCAAACAAAAAGTGCGACTCATCCGTATAATAAAGTTCGATCTGCAAATAGCTAGTTTTCTTTAGAAGCTAGATTCTAGAACTATGAGACCTAACATTTTGATTTTTTTACATTGTATATCATAACAACATACCGAAAAATCTAAATGTTAGGTCTCATAGTTCTAGAATAACACAAAACAACAACTTCTCTAGCTTCTAATGAAATCTAGCTATCTGCAGATCGAACTTTGTTCTACGGATGAGTCGAGTGGTAATTTAACTTACATCTTTCGCACATAGCTAATAAATAACACAACGCAGTGTAATAACAAATCCAGCACTTATAATCATACACACAAATATTCGACTTGTGAGGGCATTAAACCCGCGACCTCTGACGTTGCACAGATACCCTACGCCCTCTGTTGTTATTATACCTACGTGTTTAGCTCATCAACTCAAGATTTTACTTTAAATTCATTTACAATATTTATTTAAGTTTCGAAACAACTGATCTTAAAATGAAAACACTTTTTAAATTATAATCTTTGACTAATAAAGGTAAAACCAGCTATACCTAGCTTACTTTTAAAAATAAACTGTTTAAGGAAGAAGCTGGTTGATTTTTTTCTCCTACTCCTTGCTAAGCTCTTGGGTTAGGTTTACATTTTTTTTTTTTACTTTTTTGCATTTTATTACACTTTGTTAGTTGTTACTTTTATTGTCCCACTGCAGTGTCAGGTCTCCTCCTGTGACGAAAGTTAACTTAGCCTACTAATAGATACCTACCTACCACGCTGGCTCAAAGGATTGGTAGGTGCCTCTAATATTCGTATTGATTCTACGACATCTATCCGTCTTATTACAAAAAACTAAATAAAACTCAGTTTAAACCAGGTTCAGCTAGCACAGGCTTAATTTTTAAACTGCAGTCTAAATGTCACCTTATTACAAAACATAAATAAACCGTGGCTTTCATAGAACAGCAATTAGACCCTATACCATATTCATCTGGGCTTGAGAAATTAGGTAAACAAACAAAAAAATGGGTCTTTTTACTGTCACGATTACTCATTTATAGATAATTATAATCTATGGCCACGATGAAGACTCGAAAATTATAAAAAAATATGAATATTTTAACGTCTTTACAATAAAATAGAAATTTCATTACATAATATGTTTAAATAATTTAAATATTATAATAAGATCACCAAGTAATCAATTATTTTTTTTCCCCTTTTTAAACATTACATACGAACGGAACGACAATGATGAAGAGCCTACAATTGTCAATGTCTTAAATGTCATGTATCGCATTAATATGTCATATCAGAAGAAGAATAATATTACAAATTAATGGGATTATTGAAGAATTTGATAATTAATTTATAATACAAGCTGGGAACAGTTTTTCTGAATCTAAATTAGAAGTTTCCGATTAATAGAAATTGAAAAAAGTGTTTTTAAAAAGCAATTTATTAATTCGTAAGTTTCATTTATATATTCTGCTTCTCAATAAACTTTTATTGCCTTAATTCAAGCATTATTTACTAAATTCACATTTTCTTATCCAGGTAGAATACACTTATTTATATTTACACAGAGTTATTTATTGTTTAGTTATGTTTTTAGTGAAATTTTTTTGAAAACCGCGGCATTTTGGCAGTTTGACAGATTTGACATGTTTATACTTTTTCTCATGCTATCTTGAATAGGATATAGCTTAAATAAACAGTCACAGATTATCCAAAATATTGCTTGATCATTCATAACATCATTCGATTATAACGTTCCGTACTACTCGAGGGAAAGCTTATTGCTAAAAAATTTATAAATTTAATTACATATCAGCAATGAAATGATAATAATTTATATATTTAGTATAAATATATAACATTGGTTATTAATGATTACCATTTATGATTCTAGGGCCCTGAAATAATAAGCATTTTCATAACTCGCAATGTTAAATATAAGACGTAGAACGGAACAAAATAAAGAAGGTATTATCATCATTAGGTACCTATTCGGGCATCATTTGAAATACGAGTAAGATGTCAGCAATATGAAAATAGTTTGTATGTGATATGGTAATCGTTGTAGGTAAAACAAAAATACGTTTTAAGTAGTTTAAAGTTTGCTCTTTTCTCAACCGACTAAGTAGGTTTTAGTTGTTTTGTGTAGGTGTTGTTGTGGCCCAGCTTTGTAATGCGCAAACCTTGAATTTCAGGGGACAAAGTACATCCCCGAGGGTCGTGTGATATTATCTACCAATAACTCCAAAATATTTTTAGTACTTAATACGTTTTCTAAATCTATATTTTTTTCTAAAATCTTTGGATAATTCTATAAAAGGATCAACACGAACAAGCTCACTACTGGGTCGTCGTCTTTCTAAAAGTTCAATATCTTCAATATACATTAAATGTACCATGTCGATATCCATTTTGAAACAAGTCAACAATATTATAATATTAACACATTACCAATAGCAACGCTAACCTCAAAACAACAACTTTGACAGAACTGTATGTATTTAGACCATGGTCTATAGTTTAAACTAGGGGTCGAGTAGGTTTATCTTTAAACCTGACATTACGCCATGGTTTAGTGTTAAAACTGATTTTGTAATAACAAATTTCAAAAACAGTGGTTTTGTGAGGTAATAAACCGTGTTTTATAGTTAGACCGTATTTTGTAATAAGGCCGTATAAGATGAGATGGGGTGGCGACACTGTAGTATAGTACCAGTCTTTCACCACATAAGAGTTTTAATCAATCAATCAACTAGTCCACTGCTGGACATAGGCCTCTCCCAACACGCGCCACAGAACTCGATTTTGCGCCTTCCGCATCTAAGTGTTTAAGACTTTTAATTTTACTAATAAATAAATATTTTATCCAGGCGTGCTTTAGTGCAGCGTTGCGGTGATAAGCTGCATATCAAGAACTTGATATCGCTAGGAGGGCAACACCAAGGAGTCTATGGTCTACCGCATTGTGCTGCCTTACAGAAATCATCATGTGATTATGTCAGAAAGTTACTCAACTTTGCTGCTTATAACTCGTAAGTATATTACTTATTTATTAAAGAGGTTTTCCTTATTTGTCTCTGGCTACTACTCCAACAAATACTAAAAGATAAGAAAATGTATAAGTACAGTACGCGCCAACTAAATCGGCCGGCCTGAAGTTAGCTATCAGAGAAATTTGCGTATGTACAGGAACGAATAAAACACCTTCTCCAAACGCCCCCTGCCGTTTAGTTTATAATCTGACAATGACACCTGACATCTGCTTAGCCATTTGTATCAACTTCAAGCCCGACGAGTTAGCGTTTACTGAGCATTAGTTTCAAGCACGTTTGCGAAATACGCCCAACCAAGTTCGTAATATTATTGTCCAAAGAATCCACTTTGGATCTCCTGTGGATTTATGATTTAACCGCGTAAAGTTTCAACATCTCTGTCCATTATTTCTTTAATCTATGCTATAAAAAACAATAGAGGTAAAAAAATCTGCATAATAAAGACAATATATTCAGTACAAATTACCTAATGTAACATGCCAATGTTTGTATGTAATCTAAAAATTTGAAAACTTCATTGACTGCAATTAAATCCACGTGTAACTGATTTTTTTACGCACAAACTAATATTATGCTGTGTAGCATCCTAATAGGTTTAGTAGTTTTCAAGATAGTCAACTTCTAAATTGGTACAAAGGAGAAATAGAATAGGTTATACTTTTTCACGCAACCTCGGGTTATTTAAAAGCTTAATATGTAGTAATCATTAACTAAATAAATACAAATAAACCAGTGAACTTTCTCCTTGTGGTGACGGAGTAAGAATACAATATGTCACCACCCTATCTCATCCCATGGGAGTCGTAAAAACCGACTAAGGGACTATCCGTGAATATTATCTTTACGAAATAAAAAGAAGGAAAACTTGAAATTAAACCCTATAACCACGCTGGCCAGACGGATTGGCGTCTGGCCAGCGTGGTATTAGTATAGGCCAAGTATTCCTCCGTCCCGGGAGGAGGCCCGTCCCTGCAGTGGGGCATTAATGGGCTGTTTTGATGAAACCAGTGAACTCTAGTTGAAGTATTTACTACGCACTTTAATTGCGCAAATAAATTACTTAGATAATATCTACTAACTTCTAGATTTGTATTCATAACTTGACACAAATTTAAATACTTATGTCTACAACATATACAATAAGAAATACTACGGTAAGCCTTATAAGTACCGTTATAACTTCAAGGTTATAATATTGTTATTATGTTGTAGCAGACTTGCCTTGACTTATTTGAACGCCTCGTTTATTAGATTAACTGATTGACTGCCTCGATGGCGACGGTCATGTCTATGCGAATTTGAATCCCATGGATGACGAATATTTGTACGGTCCCTTAATTATTGCCTTGATGTTTGCTTCATAACAGCCCATTAATGTCCCACTGCAGGGACGGGCCTTCTCCCGTGACGGAGGGATACTTGGCCTACTAATACCACGCTGGCCAGACGGATTGGTATAGGGTTTAATTTCAAGTTTTCCTTCTTTTTATTTCCTAAAGATAATATTCACGGATAGTCCCTCAGTCGTTTTTTGCGACACCCATGGGATGAGATGGGGTGGTGACATATCGTATTCTTACTCCGTCACCACACGGAGTGTTTGCTTGTGTCCTTTAAATCTGTTTGTAAAAGTCCGTGTGACATTCGGTTTGATCTTTAGTCCAGGAGTTACCTTTTTTAAGCAATAGAGTGACTTTGCATCAGATATATTGAGATCTATTTCCTCCTATTCCAATATAGTTTTTGGTATAGCTACGTGTGAAAATACCGGTCAGTACACGTACCTAATACTGAGGACTCTCAGTGCCATGTCGAAATCGAACCTAAGAACGTTAATGTGATTAGTATTCCATTGAAATTTGCAAAACTCACAACACCACTGTTCTAAATCTAATTATGTATTAACAGTCTCCGACATACACATAATATATTTTTCATTTGTATATATTTTACGTATTATCAAAAGACATGGCGATCCATAGTCCCTACTTTCCCCCATGACAAAAAGACGTGATTTTATATAGGTATGTAATAGTTAGGTATATATCTACATTTCTATCACTATTGACCATAGTTATATGTTCATACAAGAAGCATATAGCAATAAAGCCGTTACGCTTTCTTACTGTGAACGTCGCCGTGTCGGCAATCGGTGAGACTAAACACCGTAAGTAAGTAGGTTCATTGCTACGAGTGCTTTTACTATGGTTATATAATGTTGTTGTGGTGCACATAATATATAATGTCACCATGCATATTTCCGATTGTGTAATGGAAGCTGACTAACAAACTGCTTTTCTTATTGACGGAATAGAATACAAAAGGTCACTTTGTAGGTAATGTAATGCATAAAAGCCGACTAAAGAAGATTCGATTCCAAAGATTAATACCATACCAACTGCTAGCCAGCTTGATATTAGTAGTTAAAATGACTCTCCATAAGGGTATATAGGTATTATGGCAATCGTGGTTTTATACCAGAGAGGCGTTTATAGTATAGTCAGCATCATATAGATTGCAGCTGTTAAAATCCTCAAAACAATCTCAACAGTAAGAATTTATATTTATTTCAGCAAATAATTGGTAATTTTTATTGAAGCAGCTAAAGCGCCAAAAGAAGCTGAGTTACTTTTGGCGCTTCTATCTATATAATGCTGACTGTACCTTGCCCGAAGTAAGACCCTTTTAAAGTCGTCTATTTAAGTTTATACATAATAATATTTTAATTACAGTTGGGTGCAAGAACATTTAGTGCAAGCGACATACTGGCACGATCCCCTAGCCGAAGAGAAGTACAGAGAAAACAGTCAGTTCCTAGCCGATATTAACAACGAAGTCAATATAAACCAAACATACGTGGATAACTTGAACAAGTTGGATAACTTTGTGTTAGTTAAGTTTGACAACGACACTATAGTACAGCCTAGAGAGACTGAGTGGTTCGGATTCTATGAGCCTGGACAATCTAAGAAACTTATTACATTGCAGGAGTCTAGGATTTATTTAGAGGTAAGTTGTAAATAAATTTATTTAAAAAAAACAATATTTGTATAAGTATGGTGTAAACAATCCGTCTGGCCAGCGTAGTATTAGTAGGCCAAGTATCCCTACGTTACAGGAGGAGGCCCGTCCCTGCAGTGGGACATTAATGGGCTATTATGATGATGATGGGGTGTATATTTTACCATACGGTAGGGTCATAACTTTACTTTTAAGAAAAAACAAAAAATCATAAAACAGCGTGGTCTAAAAACAGTTGCTAGCTTTGGTATTTTTATAAAATCTAATCGTAAATTTAATCAATACGTTTTTCTTATATGTAATCCTTAAGTACTCGTTTCAATAGGTTTTGTCACAAAAGCCTATACACGTATGGTGAGCTTGAACCTAGAATGGAACAATAAAAGGCTGATATAATGAGTCGGGAATAATTATGAAGTCTATAACTACGTATTTTTACATGAAAAAAATGAATACCCACAATTAGCAGGTACCACACCAAACGATTCATTTTGGATCGGGCGGCGCGGCGATCCCGCGATCCGCGATCAATCGACAATGGCTCGCTCTTTGCCGCGAGCGATCCTGCCGCGCAGTTGGGATCGCGCGAGCCAAGTCCACATCAAACGCTCCTGCCGCGCGCGATCGAATCGCGCTGGATCGTTTGGTGTGGATCCGGCTATTTATTACAAAAAACTATCGATATAGAGACCTTACAACACATTTGTATTCTTTTCAGGATCGCATTGGATTAAAAAAGTTGGATGCAGCAGGCAAGCTGAAGTTCTTATCAACACCCTTCGATCATTTGCACTTCACTGACGAATGGTTCTCAGAAAATATTATCAAACCGTACCTATCGCAGTAACTGGGTAAATTATTTAAGACGTGACTTAGAATGAAAACAATGTATTTCTTAATGGCCTACTGTATTTTTTTTTGTTAAAATAACTTCTGAAATGGAGGATTTTACCAGAATCAAATTACGGGATCTCCGTGTGGTGACGGAGTAAGAATACAATATGTCACCACCCCAACTCATCCCATGGGTAAATATTATCTTTACGAAATAAAAAGAAGGAAAACTTGAAATTAAACCCTATACCAATCCGTCTAGCCAGCGTGGTTCTTATTAGTAGGCCAAGTATCCATTCGTCATGGGAGGAGGCCAGTCCCTGTAGTGGGACATTAACGGGCTGTTATGATGAAATTACGGGAAGGGCATTGTTTGTCTTGGGTCAATACAAACTTATTTCTAGATTGCATAAACAATTCTAATCTTGCACAGTAGGTATTCGAAACCGAGACTTCGCACGCAGCAGTATACGTGACCGCTGCACCAATGAGATACTTAATATTGGAGGGAATCTCTGCCTATTAAGAACACGCTGACCTGATATCGTTAGTTGCGAGTTTCCAATTTCTTGTTGGTTGGTTTTCGAATCTCCCTTATTCGAATTTAACAACAATGGAACGAGAGGCTGTGGGTCATTTGGTATTCTTATTCTGTCACCACTCTGACCACTGTAGAATAGTAATATAGAACATACATTATAAATTATATTATTATAGTCCTTACACGTTCAAACCATTGAATTGCTATAAACATGTGCCGATTGAGATTTTATTTTGATATACTGTTTTATCCATGCCAGTTAATAATTTAAACATTCTATTCACTGCACTGACCGCGACTCGGCAAACGTAGTGTAGGACGCCCCCCAGCTAGGTGAACCGACGACCTCATAAAGGTCTCTGGGTCGGACTGGATGCGGAAGGCGCAGGACCGAGTTCTGTGGCGCGTGTTGGAAGGGGTCTATGTCTAGCAGTGGACTGCAATAGGCTAGTTGATTGATTCACTGCACAGTTATGCTGCAGTTATTTTTTTTTCCTATGTAATCGGCCAGGAATCGAACATACGTAATATATTCTGGGGCGCTTGTAGTTTAAATATTTGTAATTTAATTATTTGCTAAGTAGTTTATCTAGACTATAAAGAGGCTGAGCTGAGACCGTTATTAAGATAAGTAATTATTATCAGTTATACAAGATGATAGTTTATTTTATAAATACTCGTTTTAATCAAAGGTCATATTGTTTTAATACAAACAGTGTACATTTCACCCATGTCTGTTATTTTATAAGCGTTGTGAAGCAATATTTAATGTGATAAAGAAATTTTATTAATAAATATTTTACGAAAAATATGTTTTTGTTTAGTTTTTTCTCTCGCGTTTTACCTATTAGTAAAGTATCTATATTATATTATCCGGTTATTCCGATCTGTTACCTTGAAGAATTCACCCTTGGGTAAATTTCGGGAAACATGTCTTAAAATTTACCTTAAGCTGAGTAAAATAAATTAAAAAGGTAAATTATCAGACATACGTTTCCCAACTTTTACCCTAGGGTAAATTTTTTAGGGTATCAGATCGGAATTACCCAAATTATTTAATTGCAATTGCTATAACATAGTTTAATATTATTGAATTATTAAAAAAAGATTTGAAAAAGCTAATATTTCTATACATTATAAAAAAAATGTATAATAAAATACTACAGTACAAATAAAACGATAACATTGCCAATTTTTTAAAAACTTTTATTTAACAAAACAAACACAGTACTATTTTAAATACCAAAAAGACAGCACTAAACGTCAAACTTATTCAATGACAAGTTCTGAATCTGTCAAATTCATTCAATGACAAGTTCTGAATCTGTCAAATTCATTCAATGACAAGCTCAGAATCTGCCATATTTCTCTCGGTGACGGGAGCACGAGTCGTCACATACACTCGAGCTATAGAGTTATAGTCGGAACTACTCTTTATGAATGGAGCGTTTGGACCGCGGATCTTGTGTAGAGGAAACTTTACTATACATTGTAGCATGCTGCGTTCTGCTATCTTGTAACTGTGAAAAAAATAAGCTTAGTTTTTAAGGAATACAAAAAAGTAAACATACAAGTAAAGCGCCAACTTAGTCGGCCGGCTTGAAGTTGTTGCAGGTGACTGAGCAGATGTCAGTTTTCGAACTAAATGGCCGGGAACGGGTGTTTTGTTTGTATTTGTTTTCTGACATGCGCAAACTTCTCTGATAACTAACTTCGGGACGGCCGAGTTACTTTGCGCTTACTGTAGGTACTTAATGTGATTGCTAGATGTTTGTTCTTTAATTCTAACACACGCTTTAATTAAATTGTACGCATTGGAGGTCACCAACTGATTATTCCTTCGAGCATTTACATTCTTCCTCATTACTATGTAGTAACACAAATAATTCTTAGCATTCAATAAATTTTTAATATCTACTTATACCAGCTAACCAACTCTGCTTGGCATTTAAATTATTATTATAAAATAGGATTCGAATCAGCAAAGAAACAAAGACTAAACAAGAACAAACAAAACCAAGAAGAAAGATATTTTAAAGAAAACCATGGATAAAGCCAAACGACGCACGTCCCGTTCGCAATTAGCTCTCAATCATCCCTATGATCCTAAGATGATGTTAAAACATATTAAATAAACAAAAGCAATACGAACTCGTGTTGATTGATGCAATCCATCCTAATGATATTGTATCCCTGTTCGTAGGCTAATTCCTTGCTGCGTTCTACAAGCTGCACGGCCAGCCCAAGCCTTCGGTATTCCGGGAGGACGGCTATCATTTTCATCTAAATTTTGACAATGAATTAGGATTTTGCTTTAATTTCTGGTTGATAGACTAGATTCGTACCTATTATAGTTGGAGTAATATAAGGTTGTATGTTGGAGTAATATAAGGTTGTATATTGGAGTAATATAAGTATGACAACGGTACTTATTCGGAAATAAAATGTCAGATATTTTAATTTTCAACTTTTGATTTCTATGAAAGTTAGCTTTCTACTTCCCTTCTTCAGTAACGAAGAGGTAGGTACACTGGGCATACGAATTCCTATTGTGTTATCTATCCGTGTTCTGTGGCGCGTTTTTGGAGAGGTCTATGTCTAGGAGTGGACTGATCTACTACTTCATATTTGTAGAGATAATATTGATTTGTTATTAATTTGATGCTATGCACCTCTCATACTACCTTTAACTTATTTGAATTTATAAATAACTTCTTTTGTCCATTCTCTGTTATCACACCAAAATATTTTTATCAAGTAGGTACATAAGTAGCTTACCTCAAATACTTGAGACTCATTAAATATCTTCCAAAGATTAGGGGTCTCTTGCATTTTTGCAGTAAAATACAAAAAATCCTTTATATTGGGATCCTAGAATAGCAAAAGAACATTAAAAATGACCTTCCTATATCTTCTTGCACATTTAAAAGTATACTTAAATACTAACTATGATATCTACATTATGACGACCACGAGTATAATATACATAACATTGATTACAGCATGCGGCGGATACCCGTGGTCCATTTTAATTGGCTGAAATGTAATTAATTACTCCCTAAAGTCATGGGATCACGGGTAATGAATGGCCGTGGTCCAAGAGCAATCATTGACAGCATTTACTACAAAATATTGATGTGACGGTCTCCGTGTGGTGACGGAGTAAGAATACAGTGTCACCACCCCATCTCATCCCATGGGTGTCGTAAAAACCGACTAAGCGACTATCCGTGAATATTATCTTTACGTAATAAAAAGAAGGAAAACTTAAAACAAAACCCTGTACCAATCCGTTTGGCCAGAGTGGTATTAGTAGGCCAAGTATCCCTCCGTCACGGGAGGAGGCCCGTCCCTGCAGTGGGACATTAATGGGCTGTTATGGAACTGATTCTCCCAAAAACTCCTCACATACAGCTTATGAATACTAAGTAAGTATACTTAATAACTAAAAAAGAATAATATAAAAAATAATTATACCTGTCTGTAAAAGGCGTAATGCCTCAAATTCCTAGGGTCCACAGGGGAGCTTGCGAAGTTTACACATACGCCTGCCACGTAGTCATCCTCTGTTTTGGCTAAGAATGAATTACCTGAAATATTCAGTATTTTATTACAAAATTGGTCTGTAGCAATATAACCATCTTAACAGCCTATTGACATTCGGCACTGACCTTAGCGTCCCTCCCACTAAGTTTAGGTTTAATATCTTTATTATCATTAAGACAAATTATGTCACTTATTATTGTTTAAACATAGGTATAAGTAATTATAATTTATGTGTCTTGGAAACGTACTTAGTACGTTGCACGTAAACTTTAACTTTATGCTAGCAAAACCACTGCTTTTAATATTAATTTTTACACTAATTAAGCAGGCAATCTGCATGTGTCGATAGAATGCTCCAGAAGTTGCCTGTGCACAGCACGCCCCGCGGTGGGTCCGGGCCTTCAGGGTAAGATGGAGGTATCTTAAGTCTGACAATATACGAATGAACTATTCGAAAATATATACAAGTGCTATTATTCCGTGTGGTGACGGAGTCGGAATACAATATGTCACCACCCCATCTCATCCCTTGGGTGTCGTAAAAGCCGACTAAACCGTAACCGTAACCGACCGTCAAAATTTATTTTTACGAAATGAAAAGAAGGAAAACTTGAAATTAAACCCTATACCAATCCGCCTGGTCAGCGTAGTAGGTATTAGTAGGCCAAGTATCCCTCCGTCACGGGAGGAGGCCCGTCCCTGCAGTGGGACATTAATGGGCTGTTATGATTATACCAACAGTTTTATTTCATCATCATCATCATATCAAACAATTGACGTCCACTGCTGGACAGGCCTCCTCCAAATATCTCCTTTCGCAGTCATGTGCCCCCTCATCCATAGGTGTCCCGCCTTACAAGTTGTTTTTATTTACCTTGTCTAAACAGTCCAAAGAGATACTCATCGAGTGCTTGATCATTGCTGATGTCCATGTTCCTTGATCTCACCAGCACATGTTCAGGAAGGAAGAACTGCTTTATGATGTCCATCGCTACATCATGGTCGTTGTTTGTAAGTTCCGCTATTGTAAAATTTTCCGGCTGAAATAATTATGTAAATACTTAAGCCATTTTTATTTCATTTTGTCTTTATTTTATTTCTTTAGTTGGACGATCTAGGACATCCGCATGAAAAAAAGATTATAAAGGAGACTGAAAAAATGTCACAACAAATAAAAAAAAATTGCACACACTTTCACACAACGCCACCCAGTCCCAAACTAAGCTCAGCTTATACTATAGGTACTAGACAACGGATTAATATAAGTACTATACTTTTTTGTTAACACATAGGTACTTACATTTATAATACATAGCATATTATAACAATATAAGTTAAACGTACTTACATATGTATAACAATAGAAAAACAATGAAAAGATCTATTGCTACATATTAGATTCATCTGCATGAGGTCTGGTGGGGACCCTGGAGTACTGACATACTGGACTACCTGACATAAAGTATGTTACTCTGATAAATCATGTACCTACTGTATGTAAAATATGTAATATTTTGCTTGAAATTTTTATTTATAGCATAATTATTCAAGCTTACAACTTGTGAGGGAGCCTTTGTCGTAATTACGACATTGTAACTATCACCATCATCACATTATTTTTATCAGTCTTTTAAGTAAGTATCCTCTTTGCTAAGAGACAGACAACGTTTAGGTATTACTTTACTAGCTGTTACCCGTCGCCGTGTCGTCGCCACGAAAAGTATTTTCAAGTAGGTAGCGTCATAGAATTTAATTATAAATTAAAATAGGTACTTACTTTTTCTTCTCTTAATATGTTATTGATACCAAAAACGCTGTGGCAATATCGAACTTGTTTGACTATGTTTCTAATTTTAGAAGGGCATCTTATTAATGATAGTAGCATGATTATAAAGAAGGTGATTTAAAAAATACTATAAAAAATTTAGATCAATATAGAATGTGTTTTTTTACGTAATTAAGTTTATTCTAATAATTTTGATAGAAAACTAAGATTTTTTTTCCATAGAGTTTTCAATCGTGATAGTGTTATTCTATGTAGAAGTTTGTAATTAAAAAGTACCTATTAGCAAGCTTATGCACCCTCTTGTGGTTGTGGTTGACAAGAGGGAACAAAAACATATTGTAGGTAGGTAAATCTCCTGGTATTGACCAAACTACAGGTAATTTAACAAAAGTAGTTAAACAAATATTTATTTTAAAGTAACAATTTAAATTTTAAATTACAATTTTTTTTTTACGATACGATACGAACAATTTAAAAATTGCAAAACCTAGTTTAAGTGATAAAGTAGTACTTAGGTAATGTCTAAAGGGTCCTTTAAAAAGGGCAGATATGGGCAGCACTTGGATCCGACTTATTATGTATGTACGATTTGTTGAATAAGTGTCGATGATAGCCTTCGGGTTTGTAAGGATCGTATTAAATGGATCCCTGCCTATTCCCATAGGAACGAAGCGTGAACCTAAGTATGAATATCAAATCAATAAAACTATAAAATGTAACTAATTTAATCAATAAAGATACAAATTCATTACAAGGCTAACCAAAACTTAAAGGAGAACTACTCTTCTATTGTTAACATTTGTTGTATTGAGGTACTGCACGTGAATCTCAACGAGTTGCCTGACGAGGTTCGTGGTGTCTACGTTTGTATGAACAATATACTCAAACACTTTCAGCTGCTGCAGCGCTTTCCAGTTGTCTCGATGCTTTACCGCCAGGTTGAACAGATCATTTAACATCAACCTAGACTTGCGTACCAAGCTTAATATAAATCCCGCTTTATAAGGCGCCTCGCTTTTAACTTTATCTTTGATGTCATCAACAGATTTTACTTTCAATGTCGCATCGTGTACCGTTTGAGTTATTAGTGCAGCTATCTTTTGTTTTAAATATTTATCTGTATTATCGCTGTCTAAATCGCTACGCCCCGCTATAGAGTGTACATCCATTGCTGGTATGAACCTCCTTACTTCTTGGCTTGGCTGTGTAGAAATATTGTCACCTGTGTCATTCTGTTCGTAATCGACGCTAGGTGGTAGGTCGATAAATATAAGTCCAATACATTTTTTTGCTAGGAATTGCACTACACCTGAAAGAAAATTAATTTGTATTGAAATAAGTGTTACATTAAAGAAGTACTTAATCATGTATTTTTAGACATGGTATAAGATTTCAAAACGAAACTAAATAAATCCAATAAAGCGCAGGGCTTAATAGCAAACCAAATTTCTATACTAATCGTAGGTATCCAAAAATATACTTCATTTAAATATAATTTCCTAGTTAATAAGTAACTATCAATATACAAATTTACTTCCGGTTAAATTTTAAAGAATAAAGTAGGGATACTCACATACATAAGTAATAAGCTTTATAAACATATTATCATTTTCTAAAGTACATTGAAATCCAACGAGTTTCTATTACCTATTAATAGTGCTAATCATAATTAAATAGTAAGGAATATTCACACATGTAAAAAAAACAATAAAAACTAATGAAATTATATGAAAATAAGCGTAGGTATACATTATGTTTTAATTACTTTTAAATCTTTATTGCACATACTGTTTTGTTGATAATACGTTGATTAAATGAAATGAGTAATTCCATACAGTGTTTCTTGGTGCTTATTTATGGAATCGCATCTGTGAAGGGAAAACTCCAGTCAATAGAGAGAAGAAACATTATAATGAAGAAGTCTGTGTAAATATAATAATAGAAATTTAAAAGACTCATTAATTCATTCATGGTTTGAAATCATAGAGAAATATCTATGTCTGAAGATAATTATCAGTAAAATAACAGTTTTGTTTAAGACAAAGATCCAAGACAAGATACCAACTGTTATCCACTCTCCAATATAATTCATCATAATCATAACAGCCCATTAATGTCCCACTGCAAGGACGGGCCTCCTCCCATGACGGAGGAATAATTGGCCTACTAATACCACGCTGGTCCAATATGATTACGGATCTGAGAATCTGATCTTATGCCCGATAGAGGATTGTTAGATCACGATCTAGAGACGATGCAATGTTACATACATCAGCATGTAACATCGTAATCAATACAGTAGTTTATGAAACAGCTGAACCTTTCAGTTGATCCGCTTGCATAGGAATACTTCCTATGCCGAAATATGTTTATTAGTGCTTCTATAGTATCTTAATATCATTGACGTCCTCTGTGGCGTAGTGGTTATATAACATGACTGCTACGCAGAGGTCTCGGGTTCGATTCCCGCTCAATGCTAATATATTGTGTGCATGAACATGATTATTTGCATTGGTCTGAGTGTTTCTATGTATAATATGTATGTATTTACAAAAATAAAGTATGTAAGTATTAATATCCGTTGTTCTGTTACCCATAACACAAGCAGGTTAAGCAGCAAGCAGCAGCAGGTTAGCTTACTTTGGGAACAGATGGCGCTGTGTAGAGATGTTCGTGAATATTTATTTATTTATTATTAAGTCTCGTGCCATTTTTATTGGACGTTTATGATTACTTAAGACGGGAATTGTAACGCAAAGATCTTGGTAAGCTGATTTAGGAAGATATCTTTACATCTAATAAGAGCCACTTACTTAGTGCTCACTTATTTCGTAAGCACATTCTACTAATTCTTCTTACAATTATGGTTAATACGATTCAAATAATAAAGTCTGAAACTAATTAAAGTAGTTTCAGACCTTCAGGAGATTGCATTGATGTTCTTTTTAATATTTACCTAAAACACAGCTGCATTTTCAAGTAGTTGTTAATAAAAAAAACGTTATGCACATGTATCGAAACATTTTCATTTGACAATGTGTCTTATTACAAATACATTAGGGTACAGGGTAGTCTAGTTTGTAGCATTCCTGTACAGGTATTGAGGTGATCAACTAATGCACTCGCCGACCTCATCAAGACGTCACGTAGGTGTGTTCAGACTGCGGGAAGACAAATAATTACTGCGACGGAAAAAATGAGATGCGCCTTCCCTTTATTTAAGATGGTAGAAAACTATGTGTCGTTTTGTATGTGAACTTTTGTGGGAATAACGTCGTGTGTACAATCTTTAGGTTTTGTGTATTGTCTAGATATTGATACATAGTCTTATGTAGGTTTATTTGTAGAACATTGATATTATACTTAGTCAATTATGTTATACTAGCGACCTGCTCTGGCTCCGCACGGGCACCTACTACAGAATGTCCTTAAACAACTTTTAAATAAAGCATTATTAGGAATCTCTAAATTTATATAGTTTTCTATACTATATTATGCATGTGTTATACATATAACCTATTAAAAAAAAACCGCATCAAAATCCGTTTCAAAGTTTTAAAGATTTAAGCATACAAAGGGACATAGGGACAGAAAAAGCGACTTCATTTTATATTATGTAGAGATTATTGAATATAGTTATCTATATGTATAATAATTACCATTTCTTTTACATGAATGATTAACCGAAATTGAGAATGGAATGAAATTGACACGGGCCTCCTAAAGTAACATACCACTCTGGCCAGAAGGATTGGTAAAGGATTTGAGATTTTTCCACCAATAATATTTTGTTATTTAATTTCTCTAACTTTTTTTTAGATTTATACTATTGTATTGAGACACACCCTGTACTCTAACTGTGATTAAGTAAGAATACACAGAGACAGACCAAGATGTGGTGGTTCTATCAAAATCATTTTTAACTCATTCCAAAAAGGTACCAACTACTTAATTAAGTAATTTAATTAGTATTTGATGTCATGTCGTAGTGGATACGTAAGTATTATTTGTTACAATATTGTTATTTAAGTTATTTGAAGGGAGTAAGTACCTAAATATATAAAATTGTAGTTAGGTTGATTTTATCATTGTTTGGGCAGTTGTTTTAAAATATGAATAGATGGGCAGTTTGTTCACTGAAAATGCGACCAGTGGGTACGTTATCACTAATGAGGATACTCACAATATTTTAATATTGTTTTTATAATGACAGCTTAAGAGCATAAAATGTCACCACACTCTTTTGCCTTATAGGTGTCGTAAAACCGACTAAGCTACTATTTTATTTTTGTGTTTTATTACCTGGCTAGAGCTCAATTAAATCCTTTATTAGGTACTATGCTTTAATATAACAATAAATGCCAGGTTGTCTGGTAGATAATGCCAGGAAGGCATTAAGTCCAATGTTGTGCTGTTGTACAAGAAGAATAATTAAATGAGATTTTTTGGCAAATAAATAACGTTCACTTCCTTAAAATTCCTTTTAATGTAGATAAGGCCAGTACCGGTATCGTATCTGGTTAAGAACCATCTCCATACTAAGTATCTATCATTGCACCTATAATCATTTAGGGGGGTCGAAACCTATTCTTAAACTGGAAATGTTAATTGAATTATGCATGAATAAATTAATGTTCTTCATTAATTTTGTAATTAAGTTATCAACTGTTGATGTTGGCTGTACATTTACATAAGATGACAAAAAATCTATAAAATACATACATATAAATTACAATTAAAATACATTGTCCGTATCTAAAAAATAGTTGTGATTACAAGAAAATTAATTTACATTGTATTTTATTAAACAAATAAAACATTTTAAAATATTTGCATGTGGTTCATAGTCATACTATGATATCCGTAAACAGCGATGGGCAGTTTGTATGCGTCCGGCGGACAACAGACTGCCCAAAATAAATGTACTTCAGACGAACAATCGTGATACATTATATAGTTTTAGTACTTCTGGTGACTGAATTAAAATAAGTAACTACACAACTTCATCTTTTTCCGTAGGTCCTTTGATAACTAACTAACTAAACATTAATAAGTATTTTTAAATAGAAGGGATAAAAAATAACGTAAAAATTCTAACACAATTTTCTAGCCACAGTGGTAAACTAGTAGTAGGTAGTGATTCCATCTTTAATCATCTATCGACATTATCAGGTCCACAGTCCACTTCATAAGCCTCAACCATAGTTAACGAATGTAATTTTATAAACTCTTTGCGTCAAAATATAATGCGTAAGGTGATAATGTATTACTTTATTTGGCACTTTCGCTCTATTTTAGTTAACTGTAACTATTAAATTCCAATAAGGATCAAAGCTACAAGAACGCTCTACACAGCATCGCCGGCGACTTGGTCAGTTTCTTTCATCTGGGCAGAATTCGTGGCTAATTGTAGCATTAAACAATAGAACCTCTTAGCAATACAAGTAACGCGCCTCGCATTGTTCGCTGCACAAATGCAAGGCTGAATGTCCGTAAGTTTGTGGTTTGTGCCTGTATGCACGGACAATAAAAAATCGAGATATTGTTTCGTCCGAAAACACAAAACACGACGAAACTGTTTTTGAACAGTATTGTACGAAATGTTTTTGTGTTTGCGTTTTGCTAACATAAGTGAACAAAAAATATTTTATGAAGCGTGTTATCAACGTGAGCTTAGAGTATGGTATACAGCCTATGTATTATCATTTTTTTTTCAGTAGACGAAGGTAGGTTTAGATCCAAAACGATATTACTTTTGATTGACTCGATGAGAAGGTTCTAATAGAATTTTTGAAAATGTTGCTTGGGGTTTTCATTCAGTTTCATTCAGATTTGATAACTTTATCTTTGTGCATCAAGTACTTACGTAAAACGCGCTAGAAACCGGAAACATCAAATCTTAGAAAATGAAAAAAGAAATAGCTTTAGGTACATAAACTTTGGACATATTATCAGTTATGAAAATTATGATTATGAAAAGATGATAACTTTAAAACTTTTCTGATAGATTGTAATTCAATATTTTGGAAAGATTCACTAAAATAATGATTTGAATTTGTTATATTGTATTAAAGCAATCAATCAAATAATAAATTAAACATCAAATAAAATACTTCAATCAACGAAAAGTAGTATTTTAATTAATTAAATTCATTGAATACTAAAACATCACTTGCTTTCCATTGAGTCTCAGACAAAGCCCAAAGTGTATTATTTTATAGACAAATCGGAACAAAACAGCCATAAGTCCTTATGTATTAAACAGATTCACAAAGGAAATTAGCCTTTATGAATATAGCTGTACAGTTGGTATTGGTTTGTATCAGTTAATTAAGTTACGTCATGTCGGTATTGGGGAAGAATATAATAGGGGATGGAAGGAGGCGTGTCCGTGGCTCGGTGCAAATATGATCAAGGACAGATAAATCTATTGAGAGGTACTTAATATTATAATGATTTAATGTTATTGCTAAAAAATTTATGTCTCTTACACATTTTCTAAGCTGTGTTAAGATAAAATCAAAGGTTACATTAATAAAATTAAAAATTCTTCTATATTTTTTTAATAATATTTTCTTTACTAAACGGAGTTAGTAGAATTATTACTGTAGATATCGACGTATTTAAGCGTACTCCGTCACGCTATCATACTTACCTCCTCTTTCAACAAGTATGTTTTCGGGTATATTTAGCAGGGCGCAAACGTGGCAGAACTTATTAACTTAGTTCCAATAAAAACGAAGAACCGTTGAAATAGAAATAGCCCAACATGCTTTGTTTTTCACACCAAGAAAAGCTTACAAAACTCCAAATACTTTATAACGTTCGAAAACAAACAATAAACTAAATATAAAAAGACTGTTAAACGAGTATCTACTCCACAGCACCGCTGTGCACTAATCAACACGGCTCCACGTCTGTTGGTGCTCTCTATCACAATGCTGCTATTACATTTGCTTAATAATTGCCGTCCACCCCCCTTACACAACCCCACCCCTCTCTAAGACAGAATACAATAAAGATTTGCCTTGTAATTTGTTTTAGAATATTTTAAACTAATAATTTTCTGTTAGTATTACAGCAATTTTGAACCGAACAAGGTGGCGATATTTTGATGAGGCCTATGTCCAACAGTGGACGTCAATTGGTTGATATGATCATAGCAATTTTAATTTAATTTATGAGTTTATTTAATGACTACAATCCATGACTCCAAGTCCAATGGTAAATTTTAATGTTCCTTTGCAGAGACGGACTAGTACTGAACTAAGGGTTTAATAACACTTCCCTTTCTACTACTAGTGACTTTGATACGTTACCACAAAACTTTCTTGTGTTCTATATTAAGGTAGAAAAGATAGAAAGTTTACCACTGAGATGATAAAACAGGGGATTGGCACATAATATCTAAAAGTGTAGTGTGGTGACGGAGTAAGAATACAATATGTCACCACCCCATCTCATCCTACGGGTGTAGTAAAAACCGCCTAAGGGACTATCATCTTAACGGAATTAGGAATAAAAAAAAGGAAAACTTGAAATTAAACTCTGTACCAATCCGTCTTTATTAGTATGCCAAATATATCTTCGTCATGGAAGGAGGCCCGTCCCTGCAGTGGAACATTAATGGGTTGTTATGATGATGATGATGATCTAAAAGGTTCTTGAAGTGTATCCTTGTAAAGATAAGAAGAAGATGAGTAGGTAACACACAAATGACACAGAAATCTTTACTGTAAAGGTTTTACCTTAGCCGGGTTACATAATTAGGTAGGTACGTCATCATCATCATCATAACAGTCCTTTCATGTCCCACTGCAGGGACGGGCTTCCACCGGTGACGGAGGGATACTTGGCCTAAGTTCTTATACCACGCTGGCCAGACGGATTGGTATAGGGTTTAATTTCAAGTTTTCCTTCTTTTTATTACGTAAAGATAATAATTATTCACGGATAGTCCCTTAGTCGGTTTTTACGACACCCATAGGATGACATGGAATGGTGACATATTGTATTCTTACTCCGTCACGTCACGGAGAAGGCAGGTACTTAAATAATCGGGATGCTTGCATTTGGAACGCCCTGTTTAACAATATCACCAAAAGAGTAATGTTTGTAACACAGCAGAGTTATTTGTTGTTTTTTTTCTCCGATACATTTAAGGCAAATAGTATTGACTTTTATTTTTCCCACAGATTATTTAGCAAGCATAAAAAAACCACGTTCAATATTACCAACGTAATAAAATAAACATATTTACCGATTGTCAGCAAATATTAAGTACAGAGTATTGTAATATCCACAGATAAAACATTTATCAATCGATTCAATCGAATAATTAGTTTAAAAGCAAAACAAACAGTATTAAAATGGCATATTCAGTTCAAAAACCAACGAGCGGCTTTAATTAACTTCCCACTAATTAACACCATTAAGTTCTGTATAATATATTAATTTAGATAAACCTTTTCAATGTGATTAATTAGTAGCACAATAAATGGCAACGTAGGTAGGTAATCACTCGGTTTTAGTACATTTGCGGTCCACACACACCGGCCTCTGTGGCGTCAATTAGCTTTCACAAATTAACTACTCGATTTTAAGCGTTATATTAAATCTTTACCTATAAAATTGCCGTTTTGTATGGAGATTTAATCAGAAGTTTGATTTTTCATACTAACGTTTTCTTAGTTTTTTCAATAATTATTATACTTAATAGAATGAAGTTTTGTATACGCAATGGCGCATAAAAAAAAGTATCAGAAAAGTAGTTACAATTAAACAAATGGGAAAAACCGCTGTTTTAAATTGGACCCATGTTCACAGGCTTATTATTTATACGAATAATAATTATATTCATTTATTATCTTTTGTTAGATGTTGGTAGGTAATATCCTATATTTCCTAAATAACAAAAATAATTTGAGCTATATATTTTTGAAAAGAATACTTATAGAGTCTTAAGACTGCGCAGAAATAAAACGGCAATTTCATAGGTAAAGACCTATATTTATATTAAGGAGGCTCTGAATGGATCTGCCTTGTGAATGATAGGCAAATTATTGTACGGAAGTAGCCAAATCAAAGATCGTAGTCTTAAACTAAGGAGAGATTGTACTCTGGGATTGTATTCCAGTATCGCTTTTGGATGTACTGATAAAATTTACTACGGGAATCGAGCCCAAAACGTCTGCGTATCACCCAAATACTACTACTGCTTCGCAAGTTAATCTTATATTCATCACACAACCTCATATATCCTCAAATTAAGCAAAGCTTCTATGTACTATGCCTACGGAATAACATACTTATATCGTAGTTTTTTTTCTAAAAACATACAATAGGTACTTACTGAGACATCTATACTAATAAAAATCTAATTTGAATACAAAAAGATCACATTCATAAGTAGCAGAGTATATCTTACGAGTACCCAGTGTTTGTATAGTGTAGTCGTATTGTCTGCCGGTGACACCGTTAATTAGAGAAGGTGCGTGGTGCGAATACTGCGAAGTAATCAGTCTTGCACCTTTACACACGGATACTTAGATGTTAGAAGCGGCTTAACTTCTTTACCGTTTGGTTAGTGGTTGAACCTAGGGCAATGCCGATGGATCTATACATAAGGGACTTTGAATGGGGCAAAAAAGTTCTCAAAAAAGCCGGCTGGACCGGCTCGGGCTTTGTTGAGCCTCTCTCAAAACATCGGATTCCTTTCTACAAGAACCACCAGTGTACGAGTGTTTACTAACTCGGTCGCGGTAGACCTTTTCTGCCCCATTGAAAATCTCTTTTGTATAGATCCACCGGCATTGCCCTTGGCTCCTTCATTGTTCCCTTACTTTTTGAATTACTTAATCAACCGAAGATGTGTCAAGAACACATAACATGCCTATCTTATGACAAAAGTACTGTTGTTGCCGATTAAGGGGTTACCACTTGACAGGCATTACCTATCTTTTATATATGTCGCAGGGAAATGACGAAATCAGGGATTATACGAAATCCCTAGGGATATGACGAAATATCATTTGTACTAGAAAAGAAATGCTCATATTTTTGTTTGTAGGTTAAAAAAAACAAAAATTTTATCTTCTGTGGGTTAGGTTAGGTTAGAACTGTGACCATAATGCACGAGGCGAGCGAGTGAAGCGAGCGTGCCGCGGCAGCGGCAGCGGCCGCCGAAGTGCAAGGCATTTTCGACATTTACCGGGTTTTCGTGATATCCCTAGTGATTTCGTGAAATCCCTGGTTTCCTCATTTCCCTGCGACATATATACCTTGTTCTCAGGGGTACTTTGGGCACCATGAACTAAGGTCCTTTCAAACCTGCTACGTTTTATCTACATTCATCGTAATAGTTTTATTAACGAAGGTGTTTTTTCCTGCATTTTTGAACTGCTACGGAAAAAATGCTACGCAGAACACCCTGCTACAATATTTGTGACGTCACATCTAGTGACTCTACGAAGGTTGGTTGTTGCCAAGCACAGGTTGCGGCGAGCTCACCTGCAAGTACCTACGTGTAGTGCATTAGTAGATGACGTCACGCTTGACACGCCACTGCCAGCCACATTGTCACTATACCACCTAATTCCTCTAAAAGATTGAAAGTACCATTTAGTGGGGACGAGGTGAAGAAGCGAAAAATATGGTTTTCTTGTTTTTTTTTTACATTGTTTGTTGTTTTCTTTTTTTACTATAAAAGGTTGGTTTAAATGTGACGTGGAACAATATCTTTATTGTACAACCCTTTATTGTTTCACTGCAGTGTCGCACCTTTTTTAATGACGTACGGAAATGTAGCCTCCTATTACAATGCTGTCAAGACAGATTGGTATAGAGTTTCACGCTAAGTTTTCTCTTAGAGTCGGGTCCTACGACAACAATGGCAAAAGACTATGGGATGAGATAAAATCTGATATTCATCATTATTTCACGATCCAGAATTTGTGCTATATTGGAGAACTATTTCTTCTTGAATTACCATAGTCTTTGCTCTTGGCGACGAATATCGTGATCGCTCATCAGTATGGTTTATTACTAAATGTATGTAGTATGCATACTATCCAAAGGTTCTGAGACGACTGAGGTGATGAGATTTTACAAAACAAATCATAAATCATGTAAACTTTACTAGTATTTCCTTGTTTACTGGGAATTACATAAGTTCCATACATTTCCTGTAACATATACCTATTAAATATATCAACTAAACATTGTAAATCCCAGAACAGTTATCAATTGCCGTCTAACTTATCATTGTTTTTGTGACCCCAACGCGACTTAATCTTAACTATAACAGACTTTAGCCGTAACATTAAAAAGATAAATTATCTCGAAACCATGACTCACGTCTTTAGGGAGAATAACAACAAACAAACAGTTTAATAATAAAAATAAATACAATGTACAAAGTAAAATGAAAATTATAATACCTAAAACGAATGAATGTGCAGCCATTGTTGTTCCAACATAATATCCCAATTACGTTGCGGTAGGAGAGTATATAATCAAAAGTGATCCTCCTGTAAGGACTGAGGAGGACCCAGGGAGGGCGCAGAATGAAAAATTTTAATTTCGAATGCAGTTTGTTAAAGAGCGTACAATAACGGGAGAAATATTCGCTGGGAAGGATAACACACAAAAGGGTTTTTTGCTGTTTTTTTTTTGTATACGTTCATTAATTACTTGTTTCAGTGCGTTCGGTTATGCACTTGTACGCTTCATGTTTACGTAATTTTGTAGTGTTATTTGAAATTAAACTTTTTTAATTATAGTGTTTTGCAAGTTTGAAATGAATGATTAGATAAAAAGTATTATTAAAAAAGGGTCATTAATATACTTAAAGTTTTAACAGAGGAAAACAGACCATCACGTTAGTAATACTTAATACCTAATTACTTATAGGTATGTAAAAACTATGAGTTTGAGTTTCCAGTATAAAATGTTTCTTGTTTTTTGTTCAGTTTCTTGTATGATAAGGTATTCTTATGTCAATGAAGTAATATACTAAGGGTCGTAGCACATATAACGAAACGTAAACGGATCGGCACTGTTTCAACAACTCGAGCTTCTCAGTATTATTTGTATGAAACTCCTTACTGCAACGCACACTAATCGGAATCGTAACGTAATCGGGTTTTTGACGTTTGACACCGAGGAAAAAGGCGAGGCGGTGCCGATCCGTTTACGTAACGTTATATCTGCTACGACCCTTAAGACTCGATTTGCTAGTCTTGTCAAACTGGAATAGTTAAAATTTTATAAACAGTAGATAAATAAAAACCAATCCCGAACCACTTAAATACGAAATAATCTTCTGGCACAATTTCTTTTCTTATTTTTATGATTTCGTTTCTTTTTTACGTAGTTTGAAGAAACATTTGACCAGACTAGCAAAGTGATTGTTAAGTGATAAATTCATTATCGTGATTATCATGCCTTTAAGTTATAGCATAGATAAAAACGTAACGCCTTTTTCCAAATGAAAATAAAGTATTAAAATCTTTCTTTTACGAAATCACCCTGAAAATTTAGAACATCGTATTTTATTTGACCGGATACATACGATCCAAAAAAGCCCAAAAAGCAGACGTTTCTGCGGCACACCTCAGACTAACCGAATACAGCTCGAACCCATTTGATCTGAACTGAACTGAACTGAGGGGTAAGGCATACATGGACAAGACTATTTTTATACCCTGTATTTTTATTGGTCTTACAGCGACGAACCACTAAATGTATTTAATATAGGTAAAGGAAAATTAATTGAGGAAAATTTTCGTACAGCTTTAATCAAAAAATTAAAAATAAATATTTTGTAATACAAAGAGGCTACCATTTTAGTCAGGCATCCTTATTGTTAAGTCTCCACTTTGTTTTTCCTGTGGAACACCTCATTTCCGGATGAATCGCATACCTAGACATTACTTATGCTATTTAATTTTAGCAGGTGCACGTACTCTCTTATACCTAGTCCAATCTCCGGCTCTATGTGAAGTACAATTGTTCTTATATGACGGGTACAAAGCCAGTACTCGCCTTCCTTATTCATGACCTTCCAAAGTTCCAAGTCTCTAGAAATCTCCTTTTTTCCGAAGTCAGATTCGTGATCTAAAATATGATAAACAAATAATTTATATGAGAAAAAATTTAAAAATATTTTTTTTCAAGAAGGTGAAATGTTTAAATAACTAAATAAAAACACTAAATTAGCTTATCCAAGTTATGCAACAGTGTAGAGTGACCATTGACAGGGTTAGCTTTCTGCATCTGTCCGGGCTGTTCAGTCGTACTGCGGAAAAACGTCCAATCCTTTAATTAAAACCTGACGTGTGGTTAACGTCACTAGCTTGAATATATTTAGTTAAAGCAACTTTTACTATGGCCTGGATAGATTCAGCCTGAGCAGGTAGTGAGAAGATTAAAATTAATAGGTATTATACCGATAATTTTAATTAGTTTTTCTTATGAAATAGACAACACACGCTTAAAGGACAGAAAGACCAACCGCCCAAGACAATCATTTGTAATTAATACAAGTTATGTTCTGCTTTGGTTCCCATCTGCTGATTTACCGCACTTACTTACGCCCCCGATGCCGTCGATAATGAGAAGAATCATTGCTTCATCTTAACAGCCCATCAATATCTCACTGCAGAGACGGGCCTCCTCCCGTGACGGAGGGATATTTGGCCTACTGATACCACGCTGGCCAGACGGATTGGTACAGGGTTTAATTTCAAGTTTTCCTTCTTTTTATTACGTTAAGATGACAGTCCCTTAGTCGGTTTTTACGACACATATGGGATGAGATGTGGTGGTGACATATTGTATTCTTACTCCGTCACCACACGGAGAAAATCTGTATAATAAGCCAATCAGAAAGTAATACGTTAACAACAACAAAAAAGAAAATAAATAATTATATTTATCCGTCAAATATATTTATAAATCCATCCAAATTTCAAACATGATTTGATTCGTCTACATTCATACAAATCTTTATACAAGCTCATTGATTCCAAATGCTTACGCACTTGCCCTATGTGGTAATGATTCCATAACACGAATATTAAATTTTTAATAAACATTATGTACCCATAGGTAGGCCATTCTTCATAATACAGTACAATCAAAGCCAGGTAAGAAGCAATTCAAATCCAAGTAAAAGTATAACGCTCCAGAAGATATGAGTAAACAAATAAAATATTAAGTAAATGAATACTCTTTTGTGTGTTTCTTATTTATGAAGGTAGACGTATTTTAACCGTTTTGGACAGAACTTTTTATTGGACGCCCCTCCCACTCTGCCGCGGCTTCTATAAAATTATATGGAACAAACAATTTGTGCGCCCAGTGAACACGGAATCTCAAAATTTTTGTTTTAGTAATATTCAATTTCTGAAAATGAAAATATTAATTTTAGATGTTATAGTTTATTGGTTTTCTATTTCTATCAGTAGAGTTGTATTGTACTTTTCTATATTATTTAATTCAAATAATTGAACATATATTAAAGTTATAGTGACTCACTTTAATATCTGTTGAATTATTTGAACACTATCATAGTGTTAAATAAAGTAGGGAAACAATCGAAAAGTTCTCAAGACTAAATTTTGACCAGTGAGCAATGCCAGCAATGACGAATGGAGAAGAAACGAGTCGATGATTCTGTTATCAGTCAACTTGAGGAAAATCTAGAGAATTAATTTAATCTTCTAAGCATGCATTTTTCAGCTCAGAAGTGGGATTACTGCAAAAACATACCGTTTTTGCGACGCCCACCGTAGTTCAAAGGTACGGCTATTTTATGACTTTAATTTTTTTATTCTATCGCTTAGTCATTTCGTACATGCGAAATATATAATAATTAATAGAGTAAAATGAATATTTAGCTTAATAATAGCTATTGATTTTAAATTTAAGCTTAAATGGTATAGATTAAGACGGATTTAAAAATTTTAAGGGTAGGGAACGTGAACCGCTTCTTTCATCTTCATTAAATAACGTTATCCCTGAGTTTGATCCTCTCTCTAAGGAACAAACCATTGACATGTGGTTGAATAAAGTAGATGAATGTGTAGATATATACAATTGGAATGACAAGCAAACGGTTCACTATGCCCTACCCAAACTAACCGGTCATGCCAAAACTTGGTACCAGGGCCTGCCTTCTATTAAGTACACGTGGTCGAAATGGAAAAGTCTGTTGCAGGAATCTTTTCCTTCAACTGAAAATTACGCGGAATTGCTAACAGAAATGCTTAACAGAAAGGCACGCCCTGGTGAATCACTTGAACTATATTACTTTGCTAAAATTAATTTACTTAACCGTTGTAAGTTGTTTGGGAAACAAGCGGTGGATTGCATTGTATTTGGTATAGAGGATAAAGGTGTTAGGCTAAGTGCGCAGGCTGGTAAATTTGACAGGCCTGAGGAAACCTTAGAATTTTTTAAAACGGTTAGAAGTCAACCACCGCGGGATGGTCATGACTTTAAGAGGGAGGTACAATCGAAAGATATACGATCATTAGGTTCTAGTTTAATTCCGACTGGCACGCCTCAATGCTATAACGGTACAAATGGAAACCAATCTAAGGGAAGTGTCGCTTGTTTCAACTGTAGTGATCCGGGACACATGAGCTGGCAGTGTCGTAAACCCATTAATAAGTGCACACATTGTAATTTTCTGGGGCACAGCTCAAGCGATTGCCCCAAGAGGGCTAATAATTTTGGAACTAATCCCAGTATTCAGACTAACTCTGCTCAGACCAAAACTAAAAATGTTTAGTATAATACTTATTTATAGTTCTTATTTTACATAATAATATAATGATAAATAATTTTCTACATAATATAATGTTTAGTTTAACCATGTTATTGCCAATCTAAATGTTGATCATATAATTGTAGAATAAAGTGATAAGTGAATAACTGTCTACATAACTCGGAGCTTGAGCGGATGTGAGCCGAGCATGAGTGTTATGTATGACAAGCCTTTCAAGTTGGTAGTGAAAGAATAGAAGTAGCTGCCCTCTTGTACAGGCTTTAGTGATAATTGTAACTTGTATAAAAGTAAGTGAGATTATAATTATATTTAGAGCAAGATGGTAGTGAAAGAATAGAAGTAACTCCTCTTGCACGACTTCAAGTGAGATATATTTTATTTATGTAAAATGATTTGTGATATTGTAATCTAAATTAAATGTGCTTTATAGCACAGTACTCATGAACAGAGTGAATTAAATGTGATTAATAGTTTGTTAATTAGTAAACAGGGAATAAAAGCTGTATTGTAAATTTGATCTTTATAAATTAAATGTAAAGTTAACGAAGGGACTCGTTACGGTGACGGATGGCCGACTGTTAACAATCATTCTCTTTGGTTATTACATTTGTGAGCAGTCTGATAAAATATCTACGACATGTTTGACACTGACAAGGCATGAGAGGCTACGTCAGTATCAAACATGCTAGAGCGACAGGCCTTGAGTATAAATGTTCTGTGGACAGGCCGCCATTTGAATACGAACGTTGAAGTGTGAAGCAAGGATATTTGATATTGTAAGGAAATATAATATTGATAAGAGGAATCAATAAAATACTTTTGGATCGTTGCTGGTTGTAAGATTAGAATTAGATCTAATCTAATCTAGAAAAATGCTTAGAAGGACTTCAGGAAAACAACCAGCAACGATCCAAAAGTATTTTATTGATTCCTCTTATCAATATTATATTTCCTTACAATATCAAATATCCTTGCTTCACACTTCAACGTTCGTCTTTGAAATTTCACTGCGTAATTGATTCAGAAAAGGAGGTATGAGAGCCAAAGTCGGTTAACAAATCGCTCAGGATTGCTTACTGCAATTTCAGTATCTAGTCTTACTTTGCTCACTTTTCCAGGTAATAAATCCACAAAGCTAGAATACTTAGCTAAAAAGGAATAAAACTTTTCCCAGTACAAAGTTAAATATAAAGTTTGACAAACACAAGCTAGCCGAATGCGCACTCTGTAAAAATTACAAAATGAAAATTGCGGCCCGGGGCGCCGCTGAATACATTAATATCGAATATTGAATACATTATATAAAAATATTCAATGAATACGATGTAAAACGGGAACGAATGGAAATAAACGAAAATCCCTCGAGATTTTATTTGAAACGAGATGTATTAATGCTTATTAATAAATTCTTTGCTGTTCATGTTGCTTTTTATTTTTTGTATCTCGTTATGTTTTTCCAATATTTGTACCTACAAGTATTTTATGTTACTTCTTATCTGAAGTTTGTTACATTAAAGATATACTTTTAATTTAGAATAAGTTAAAAATTTATAAGAGGTCTGAAAACCTATTATATCTGTCATAAGTACGAGTACATACAAATACAACTCTACCTTAATAAGTTTAAAAGTTGACCGCTTCCTTGTGTTTTACGTTTCTTACGGTAAGTTGATGTATGGAACAAATATATAAACTAATTCTAAAACCCAGACTGTATCCAAAGCGATTTGGATTTTTTGAGACTAAAATCAAACCGAGTAAAATTACAACCCAAAAAAAATCTAATCCTCTCTTTGGATTCGGTTAAAACTTATTTGGAATTACCAAATAACTTTTATAATCAAAAGTCCACCAATTTCTTAATACAAAACAATTAGGTAGTATAGGACCTATAGCGTTAATGTACATCGTCCGTCTGTTAGGCAAAAACTTCTCTATCTACAGATAGCGCGCGAGTTGAATGCAGTCGGGGTCTGAGGTAAAGGGCGGGAGCATCTCCCCCCGCTATCCGCACGCCCCACCTCACGCGCCTGCAGTGTAGTGCTGTGCCATCCTTGTCAACTATCGTACGTTTGCCGTGTTATTGTGTTAATAGTAATAATGAAGTTCCCGTGTTATTTTTTTATTCCGTTTTGTGAAATGATTATTAAAACATGTGATAATTATGATATTGTATTTTTTTTCACCATGTTAACCTAGTGTACTAAATAAAATTAAACTTATAAAATTGTTTAAAGAACAATGCTCCAAACGTCTCCAGCTTGTAGCACTTTAAAACCTATGTTAATCGAAAGGCCTTAGTATTTTGATCATTTTATTGTATGACAGCAAATCTCAAATGTGTATCCGAAAAAAGTTATATCGCCTTAGAGAAACCGAAATCAGTCACAATTATGTTGCTGTTTATTGTACTTTTTCGAAATGATAGCCAATAAAATACATAATTAACAGTGTAGAATATAAGAAAAATATAAAAGATTATTTACTTATTTATATTTACTTGCCATATATGCCCAATGACCCGATTTTTTCTTTTTTGTGGGCACGAGTAAGTAGTTTGTCTCTTGGGACATTTACTACTTTACGCTGGGTGTAAGGTGGATGGCCCTCAACCTAAGACATTTAAGTGTCATGCCTCAGGGGCACCCCCTGTGGGTCACGAACCTCGGCCTGGACCGTCACCGACTAACAGGATGTGCGGAAGGCACGCCCTCTAGGAGCGAACGCGGCGCGTATTCCTGCCTCGGCGGCAAGGACGGAACCGCAGACGTGTTGTTGTGGCTTCGCGAGCCGTATGAGCTCTATGTTGAGCGATCGCTATCCTATCAGCCGAGAGCGTGTCTAGGTCTTCTAATTTTGGATATTCTAGAGGGGATGTACC
Organism: Schrankia costaestrigalis; assembly: GCA_905475405.1. Lineage (NCBI taxonomy): Eukaryota > Metazoa > Arthropoda > Insecta > Lepidoptera > Erebidae > Schrankia > Schrankia costaestrigalis. Next base: position 13,322,370 of record FR997838.1, read on the forward strand.
CGGGTGCCTCAACCACTACTTGGTTGGGGTGAGTGGCAGCCGTTTCAAATTAGCGACGGGGTCACGGGAACAGAGTTTCATGTGTTGCTGGATGGTCGGCAACTCGAAGTCGATGTGGAGATCCTCGTTACGCATGAACCACGGTGCTCCCATCGCTTTGCGCATGAACCTATTCTGAATTGTTTGTAACTTATGGATCCTGCTATGTGGCCTAAGGTGTGCAAAAACTACGCACGCGTACGTCATGATTGGCCTAATACAAGTCTCATATATCCTAACTTGGAAGGAGTAAGTGCAGCCGTCCCATCACAAACGAGCCCCGCTTGCGAACCATGTTTAGGTGGGCACGGAGTGAGGTAAGGTAAGGCCATAAACGGGAGATTTAAACGTGATTTTAAAATGTTCAGGAATGTAGTGTTCAAATTATTGAATGAAGAGATGAGGAAGTGTATTAAACTAGCAGCTTTCTATGTAGCAAACATTTACGTGGCGGCGTCTGCAACATAGAAGTTGGTGCAACTTCAAGCCCAATTATGAACCAATACGGTATAAACACGGCAGATTCCACTCTTTTGAGGGGTCGAATTTTAGCCAAACATAGGTCAAATGCGACCTATTACAGGTATTTGGTTTTAAATAACGCATAGGATATAATCGCCATTCAGGCATATTATTGTTCATGCTTAACTGCTATGAGAATAGTTGGTGCCTGCGCGCATGTAGTCAGTATCATTTGGTACTTTGGTATTGGAAGGCATTTAGACAATTTCAATGGGCCAGCCCGTGCCTGGGACAATATTGTAATAGACACTGAAAATACTGATATGTTATAATAAAAAGTTGCGATTATGAAGGTATTTTTATTTGAAAACTTCTAAAAACCGTCCATGACCACTTTACAAAATGCGGGAGTCATTTAAAAACTTAGAATATGTTTATCCCACAGTATTAATTAAAATAAAAGAAACATCATGAACAATAATACAATTATCATTGTAACTGATTTCGGTTTCTTTATGTCGATATAACTTTTTTCGGATACACATTTGAGCTTTGCTGTCATACAATAAAATGGAGAGATGACTAATACCTTTCGATTAACATATATCATAAAGTGCTACAAAGTGGGGACGGTGTCCATACATTTTTGAGCATTGTTCTTTATCGACATGAATGTCAATCAATAATTTATAATTAGGTCACAGCACTACCGCATTCCTAAGCTCTGCATTCAACTCGCGCGCTAACAATAACTTCGAAATGTCTTAGACAAAAAAGCAATCAAAAAACAAATACTAATTAACAACAAAATCATCATTCACAAGAATAATAACAACATGCAAATGCATCAATCCAATGATTTCATTGAAACATATCCATCTGTGCATGAAACACCAGATTTAATCAACTTTCGTGCCGAGCAGTAGTCTCGTACAGTCGCCGATAGCATACAACAATACACGCCATGCAATCAAATCTATATTCAATCATCGCTCGAGCAGATTGAAATATGAAAACCTTAATTGGAAATGCCTTTAGTGAAATAAATGTACGGAGATTATTAATGTTTTTTTTTGTTTTAAGTCTACCACCGCAACAGCCCATTAATGTCCCACTGCAGGGACAGGCCTCCTCCTGTGACGGAGGGATACTTGGCCTACTAATACCACGCTGGCCAGACGGATTGGTATAGGGTTTAATTTCAAGTTTTCCTTCTTTTTACTTCGTAAAGATAACATTCACGGATTTTGTTTTAAGTAATTGTTGTTTATTAAGTAGTAATAATAATTGAGGTGGATTCTTGCCGTCTATGTTGTCTTTGTGGGATGATTGGGATAGAAATCTGCCTAGGACTTACTTTCTTCTTTCATCACTACACGTAATCAGTTGTTTCTTACCGGGCGTCGTCTCTTTCCATTAGTGTCGTAAAAATCGACTAAGTATAAGAGATTCTGATCAAGATGGTCTTACGAGACATGAGTCCTATCCCTAAAATCATACTCTAAAAGAACTTTGCTTAAAAAAACTATGCCGATTTAAAAACACTAAGGTTAATCAAAGTGTTCAGTGGCTTATAAAGTCATAATAATAGTAGTACCAATCAATCTGTACACCCCATCAAGAAGCAATGGCACTGTAAAATCAGAAATGTGATTAAAAATAACACACCGCCCCTATAATGGTTGCGATTAAATGAGCCCGCGGGTTCCGTTGCGTACTAGTGAGAAAAGAGTGCAATCACATTAGCGGCTGAACCCTAAAATTTTAATCTGCGCCACAATGGGAACGATCGCTGATTGCAACGAGCGCACATATGCATAGTCTTTGGGGATCGCTTAGCGTACACTTGCGGCCTGAATATTGTGTACTTTTTTGTGTTGGTAAAAGATATTTTTGTATTAATTTCAATTACTTTTTATTGTTGAATTGATTTTATTGACTGTTGTGTTTTTACTTGTTTGTTTTGGTTAAATGCGAAAACATCAGATTTATTTTAACTGACTTCAATCGAAAAAATGGGGACAATATTATGTATACACAAAAATTCGGACTAAGTATTTTGTGAATGTGTGAGAAATGTATACTTAATATTATTTTACTAACTATTACCACATTGTATTCGTAAATCACACCTTTAATTTCGAACCAACAACAACCATAACTCCTAACCACAAAATTAAATTTGTACAAAAAATCTAAAAAAGACCCCGAACATTTTGTCCTCAAGTGTAAAACACGAACAACCAGCAAGGGACGAATTGTTTTCATATTAATAGCATGTTGAGAGGTACATCCGTACATAACAATAGTACTGAACCCTTCGCTTGGTAAACATGTTGTTTATGGCCATTTAATCACCAATACACGGTGATACGCGTACTGTACTAGTTACGTCATAGTACAACTATTTTTGTACTATGGATGTTTTTGTGTTTGGTCTAATCGAAAACTGACGTGAAATTCAGTATACTATGAATCATAAAGGAAATCTAATAAACCAGTAAATATTCCACACACTAATGTGCATGCACATTAAAAGCGAGAGTCGAAGCCGAGACCTCGGCGTAGCAACTACGCCTACACGCTCAGTGAGAGTTACATAATAATATCTTCTCTCTTTAGTTACCGACAAATTAGTGTTAGCTAGAAATAGATAATCAGGCGGAAGAAATTATGATACGAAGGAAATCGTTTGGGAAGCTCAATTAGCCTTAGATGAATTTTATGTGTATGAGATAATTATTATTGTTTAGTAATTTTGTAACTGGTGTTGACTCAAATCGAAGCATTTGTTTTCGATAAAATTAAGTAACCGTTATGAGAATAATTTCAAAAAATTTAAACACGTAACTGTCATTTGCTAAGGCTTGAGGTTAAGTATGTATACTTATTACCTGAAGTCTTTTATTAATTTAGTTCTTTAAAATAGCGAAATCAAAAATTTAAGAAGAAACAAACAATTTAATCCAAACTCAATCTACTAGTCTCTTTACATTTTCTTCGTGGATCAAGTTGCCATCTTATCTTTGAGCTCGGCAAACTGATTTACACTCGCGCTTATGTTGTTCAGGTGCGGCTGACGAGGTAGTTTTGTTTCACCCCTTCATACCCCCCCCCCCGCCCCTTCATCCCCCCAACCCCTACTACTCTGCACTACAGTAGAGTTTCGTCGCGTCTGAAAATTAATTCCTCTACATAATCAGAAGTTCCGTAAACGCAACCAAGCCGACAGGATGTAGCTTCACTTTACATTTTGTTTATATTTTTTGCACTGTGGCTGAGTATAATATTATTATGTAACAATTATTCGTATATAAAAATATTTTTTCTTTAAAGTAAGCATTTTTGTGCATTTCTTTTTTACTACAATTGGACGCTGACTAAAGAAAACCGTTTACTTTAAATAGGTATTGAAATGGCACCAACAATTACGGAATCATAGAATTTACAATTAGGTATTGCCATTTTATTTTTAATTATGCTGTTTTATGTTAAGAGGATAAATAACGGCCTATTACTTCTAATTATTATTGCAGATGATGTAAAATAAGCAAACGAATTGTTATAATGGATTTGATGTTAAGCTAACCTGCTATTGTTTTTGATGTGATAGGTAACTTCCAAAGTTTCGTTTGTCTGCTTTTACGATACCTATGGGAGATTTAGTGATGCCCAAGGAACTTACAGTGTTGCCTCTGTCACGGACATATAAATATGTTCTTAGTCAAACACGCAGAATGGAAATATACTATGACGGAAGTGTTTGTTATCATATTTATTTCAAAACACGTACCTACTCATAACTGATCTGTTGCACCTGCGAGGAACAATAGAGGCCCAAATTAAGACACAATCGTTAGAACGTATGTGAAATCTGTTTTTTTAACCGCATACAAACAGTAGTTTCCTGTATGGTTAATCATTTTTCACTTTCGAAGTCGGTTAATCATTGTTCGGTTTTAAAGTGTTTGTTTTGTTTTAAAGAGTTATTTCAAGTTGGTTCCATAGGCATTTCATAAACGGTGGTTTCGTTTTTGACTTAGGAAAATATTGCGTTACTGCGATTTCAAAGTAAAGGATATTGCGTATTTAAATCGCTACCAATAAATTTTGTTGAAAAAAAAAATTACATTTATACAACGCTAAGTGCACGCACACAACAAACGTAATTACTAAAAATTTTATTTACAATTACTTTACCTGATATACCGTACCAATAAAATCTTAAACAGAAATCAAACCCAGACATAAAATCCAGGTACAACTCAAGGTACAATCGCGAGTCTTGTTTACAACAGACAAAAACGCTGAACGTCATAATTAAAAAAATGTCGTGCCTGCAAAGAAAGGGAGAAGTGGTGTGAAAGCAAGACGGATGGGGTGCCACAGAGGGCCTCGCAAAGACAATGACGCGCTTTGGACCAGATGCTTAATCATAAATATATCAACCGGAGACATTGTTAGGAGATGAACATACTAGAGGGACGAATGTAAATTAATTGTTTTATTTGCTTAGTTACTGTTATTATGGTAAATATTCTGACTTTGGAGTTGTCAAAGTAGCTATGAAGAGATGTAGGTTGGTCAAAAAATAGCAGATTTGTCAGAGCGAACCCTGTTTCCTCACGCCCCGGCGCACCGTGGACACCTAGCAATCGCGGTTACGTAGAGTCTAGGTGACTAATCCTTTCACCACGTCTGGTATACAAAATGCAGCAATGTACACCCCAAACGGCCCTTTTACGGGTCCTTATACGGTTCGGGGACGGAGGGCCGGAGTCCTTAAACGGTTCAGGTGGAGGACCCAAGTAGGACGCTGCAAACATAATTTGTCGAAATGGGGCATAATAACACCGCCGGATAGCTTCTGTGAGTGCGGTGAGGCTCAACAAACAATGGCACACCTTCTACATTGTCCTAACTGCCCACAGAGCTGCACAGAGACAAGGTAGTCACTGTGGCCAAGTTCTAGGCTGGTTATGTTTAGAAAAAAAATATATATTTGTATATCTACAACTCGAAAGAAGAAGAAGAGTAAATTAGTAACTATTATATATTTAATGAATGTTCCAAGGAGTTGTATAATTTTATCCCCACTTCCCTTTTTAACCACATGTTGACTTGTGTCAACATACACCAAATGTTGCCACAGTAAAATAGTTGCTATTCTGTCGCTATTCCAGTATCAGCCAAAAAGTTTGGCAACTCCTTTCTCTGTCAAACAAATGATCTGTAACGAATTCCAGATCACAATGACATGTTAACTTTCCGTAACCCGGTTCTTAATGTGCGAATACCGGCAATTACGATGGGAACATCAACTTCATTCTCCCTACTTCTTCGTGCTTAAGATGAGGTACACTACTAGCCATTGCAGCGGACCTATATCTAACAATATTGTTTGTCAAAAATGTGTTTAACTAAATTTTTATTGCACACTGTGTCAAGTCTACAGCAGTAATTAGTACCTATATTTTGATTGATTTAACTCCTTCTAATATTTTTTTTCGCTCGTTGGTGCGTCTCGGTCACGATATTTGAACGCAGAACTGGATAATACATTGTGCGATCCATATATTGTATCATATCCGTTAAATTATGCTTGTAATAATCCCCGCGACATATAACATCACTAGTGCGGGAGTTGCCATTTTTAACTGAATAATGAGTTAGAGCTATTTTTCCCGACCCAAACGGAAAATCTTATATGTAACACAATAAAATAGTCCCTTGAGAATATATCTTCGCAAGTGTGCAAACGTCGCAACAAGTACTAAGGAGGTATGCACATGAGTGTATGAAAGTTAAAAGGGGTGTTAAAACAAAACGGATGAGTCTGGACAAAGGAAGGAAGCAACGCGGGCCTACATTACATTCCTTTTGATATCGCGATTTGTAAGCAATGAGAGGATACCTAACATATTTTGATTAATGAATGTTTGTATGATATACTAACATACCCCTCGACTGTATTACAAAGAATGGTATTGTTTGAGGAAGTCGCTTATGATATTTTTTTAGACTTAGATTTTATGACAAGTCTGAAGGCTAAGGGTACGTACCTATTGCTTCTAAGCAGGTTTTCTACTCAATGCTAATCTTTTTCTAAGTGATGTTTATTGGTTATAAACCTTGTATTTTCTATTGTTTATTGAAATCAGTACAAAAAAGGGGAGTAATTACATAATTACAAATGTATAAGTCTGATAAGATGGAAGAATAAAGAAAACTCTTTTATTTTTTGGTCCTTGCGGTGAACATCTCGGAACAATTTATCTGTTCAAATGCTTTATTCTTCTACATGTGTTAGAAGTAAAAATCCTACTAATATTATAAATGCGAAAGTTTGTGGGGATGGGTGGATGGATTTTTGTTACTCTTTCACGCAAAAACTATTGAATGGATTTTGATGAAATTTGGAATATAGGTAGTTTAGAGTGAAGAATAATATTTAAGCTACTTATACAACACGGGTGAAGCCGCGGGCATTAGCTAGTACTTAGTAAAATATGTCTCTACAAAAAAAAAAATACCTCCTCCTTTTTGAAGTCGGTTGAAAAAGAGATCAAACTTGACATAAAATGTTGTACAAATCAAAAATTGTCCTCTGTCAATGGAAGAGGCATTTCTTTATAAAACATTATTGGGTGGTTCTGATGATTTGGACCCCAAATGGATTATTTAGACTATCTTCAGATTGCTGTTTGTATAACGTAAGGCGTTACTTGATTTTTAGTAGCAGTTAGAAAAAAGGTACTACTATTTGTTACAGTGAGTACAAATGTATACCAGGATTCCTTCATCTTGATGGTTTTAAGGGGCCTTAAAAAGACTTTTTTTGGTAGTAGCCATCTTTATTTAAATCTACATGAAATAAAACGGATGCCGTACTTATCCTCAAATTATTGCCCTGAAGCTATTATAGATATTGCCCCGGAAGTTGGTGAGCTACTCGTATTAGTTACCTTCGAGTAAAAAACATTAAGTCATAGCAACCTCGGTGACGTAGCAGTCATTAGATTGCAGGTTTGAATGCCGCGCAGAACAATACTTGTATCTAGGATCTACGAATGTTTCGATTTCTTTCTGTTAGGTAAATTGATACTTATTTAACAAGTCCCCGCTTAACTTGTTAAATATTAATGACAACATTATTCTTTTCACGAAACTAGAAAGTTTTACCCCTTTTTATACGTAACCCTTTATTTGTTCATCAATTTTCACAATAAAATACAACACAATATAAACCAATCAAACTACCTTAACCATTAGTACATGCTTTACACAAGTTTGAAACAATAACCCGCACACGTACACACACACAAAGACACACACCATGTGTGCGTTTGTGTGTGTGTGTGTGTGTGTGTACGGCTCACCGGGTGGTACTTGGTAGAGAGCGCAGTCATCTAATTACCTATCTAGTTAATCAGCTAGCCAGCCCGTACTGTCGGCGTATTAATTAGAGCAGTGTGGAGTGAGAGCAGGACTGCATTGTGTCACTACTGCTGCTAATAACCTAAACGCAAATAACGTTACCTTAGGGTTACCACTTACTCTGCTTTTCTAAATCATTGCAGCAGTCGAATGTCCTTATTGTTATTAGGACTTAAATAAAACAGCTGGTAGGATCATGTATTATTTATTTTAGGAGCAATATTCACAAAGAAAATATTGAAGCTTACTTTACCCAGTAGCCGCCATTACCTGAGAGAGAGATAGGAACACTGTGTTACCAAAGACTATATTATAATTATTAAATATTTTTATTGTCAGACAACACTTATAACTTATGCATGGACAGTCCTCTTACAATATAACGGTTATCAGACAGATTGGAATAGAGGTTTGTTTTTTTTTTTTTTTTTGTGAGGACGAGTAGTCGGTCTCAGACGACCATTACTACTTTACGCGGGCTGTGGTGGGGCGGATGGCCCTCAACCAAAGACATTTAAGTGACGTGCCACAGGGGCACCCCCTTTGGGGTACGAACCTCGGCCTGGACCGTCACTGACTAACAGGACGTGCGGAAGGCACGCCCTCTAGGAGCGAACGCGGCGCGTATTCCGGCCTCGACGGCGAGACGGAACCGCGGACGTTTTGTTGTGGCTTCGCGAGCCGTGTGAGCTCTACGTTGAGCGATCGTGATCCTATCGTCCGGCTCTTCGAGAGCATGCCTAGGTCTACGAATTTTGCTAATCTTGGAGGGGATGTACCCGGACGCCCCGACCACTAGTTGGTTGGGGTGGAATAGAGGTTTGTGCTAAGTTTTCTTTATTTATTCACGCACAGATGAATACTTTGTATGTAGCTTTTTGCTTGCTTGCCTTTTAAACTTTTATAACACTGACTGGACGAGCGGTGTTGACATCTTGTGTCTTTACTCTGTCTCTCTCTACACAAAAAGTTACAGGGCAATTAGACAAAACAATCACTGTCTATGGTATACGACCATTATAACAGCGTTTACTACTAACTATCTGCCGGTATAAAGCAAAAATCTGATAACTTGACAAAATCTTTTAATAGCTGATGAGCATGATTCCTTTCACCGTTAAAGAAATTGTATTACCGTTAGTAAATTATAATATAATCCTAGGCAGCCTTCTCCGTATGGTGACGGAGTAAGAATACAATATGTCACCACCCCATCTCATCCCATGGGTGTCCTAAAAACCGTCTAAGGGACTATCTTTGAATTTTAATTTTACGAAATAAAAAGAAGGAAAACTTGAAATTAAACCCTATACCAATCCGTCAGCCCAGCGTGGTAAAAACCAGGGTTTAGGCAAAGTATCCCTCCGTCTCGGGAGGAGGCCCGTCCCTGCAGTGGGAAATTGATGGGCTGTTATGATTATTCTAGTTTTCTCTTTTCTTAGTGAAATAATTATGCTGCACCTAAGTATCAGCCCTAAACATCTAGGAAGGGAGGTATATCCCACCGGTTTGCGCCTCGTTTATAAATGCTATTTTAACGTGGAAAAAAAGATTAATTAACTAATTGAGCCTTGGACCGAGTCGTGCGCTTTTTTAAACCTTTTTTCATGCGACTAATTAAGGTAATTGCTTAATATAACACTTAGATCTATGAATATGTTTAGAGAAGTCTAAAAGGAATATTAATTGAGGGTAGATTGATATTTAAATTTTTATAAAGGTTATCGAAATAAATAGAAAAACAATGCACAACATTTGAAGCTCAACGCAGGGATCAAACCTGCGTCTTCTTAGTATTCATCAATTTGACCACTAGGCCATCCAAACCCTTACCTCGTTATTAAAAATTAAACATATTATTTCATATTATATTTTTTATACTTTCTTATGACTTATCTGATTTGTGATAAATGATACTATTGTTACCATCCCATCTCAGCCTGATAGTGGTGTAAAAATTCCTTTTGGGGTTAAATAAATGTAAAAAACACTTATTCAAAATCCTAAGCTAACCAGTGTAAATATCGTAGTCCAAATGTTGTATGTACACTCTATGGCGTAGTGGTTATATATATAACATGTCTGCTACGCAGAGGTCTCGGTCTGATTCCCGCTCAATGCAAACCTTTGTGTGAATGAACATGATTGTTTGTATTGGTCTGGGTGTTTTCTATGTAATAATATGTATGTATTTACAAAAAAAAAAGTATTTAAGTATGTTTATCCGTTGTCTAGTATCCATAGTACAAGGTCTGCTTAGTTTGGGACTAGATGGCGTTGTGTGAATGTGTGAGGAATATATTAAATATTATGTTGATTTCTCTGAACAGCTACGCAAAAGATTAATTGAATCCCTCTTAATCACGGTTTTCTTTGGCACTTCAAAGAAAACCGTGATTAAGAGGGATTCAATTTCAGAATTCTAGTATATCACAATACACACCCAATAACGACACATTATATATTGGTCTTATACCAAGCTTTCCTTTTTCTTTCAAATCTATATTCATTTCAATACAAAAAGGATTTATTTGTTCAACTGTTTAACCTCCGCAAAATAAACGGTTAAAATACCACGGGCACCCATCTATGGAATGAGCTCGCATTAGTTGCTTAACCAACCTTATTTTACCTTATAAACATGCTATAGATTTTCGTATCCATTGTGTGATTGCGAAAGGGGCATTGCTGTCATGAAAGTTTCTAGAATTTATGACCGAAATGTAAGCTTAATTAAACCTACCTCCTTAAAACGTGTCGGTCACCTTCAATGCCCAATATATTCTCTTCTTTTTCTAGCCAAATTTGATAAGATCCTCCTAACCCTACCGCTTTAGATACTCGCGCTTCAAGAGGGAATTTTGAAGCTTTTGGAAGTTCTATATATTATTTTCACAGTAGCTGTAGTTGTACAATGAATTTAGCGTTTAGCAGGCTCTTCCTACCCATTATATCTAGGTCTATCTAAGTTCATTGAAAAATATATGTAAATTACGTATATTTTATATAGACGTTTTTTTTAATTATTAATAAATAGCTGTATATAACTTATATGAACAAACTACCGCGAACGAAATTTCTGCAACGTCGTAACAGAGACAATATAGCTCCAATGTTTAATTAGCGCATTGCAGGCCCGCCGGGGTGCGGGGGTGTGAGGTAGGCTCCATGGGGAGGTAGGAGGGTGTACGGGAGGTGTTATTCATTAAAATGTTTGCGGAAACTCGTTTAGCGTCGTTGCGGCGGGCGACTGCCGCCCGCGCGCCGCCCGCTTTTTGCACAGGGCTGTCTAAACAATATTTATAAAGTTTAATAAAAAAAAAATTATACTTACCAACTTTTCTATAGTCGTTACTAAAGGTTGTGTCTTGAATGGATTGTTGTTGATGCCTCGGTGCACTATGCTCTTTCACGATTTCCTTTCCTAGGCTATCGAAAGCTGGTAAGAGTTCATACTAAATTCGAGCAACGGTTGTGTGATTAAGTAGGTAATATTATAAATTACTAATAATTTAATATTGATATTACAAAAAACTCCTTGATTAGTCGTTTTCTTTTTCAAGATAAATGCTTTCCTAAAACTCATATGGGATGGATAATGCCTAACGCAGACCTGGACGGCATGGCAAAGTATTTTAATTTTTACTAATGGAAATTCAACCGTACTGTTACAGAAATACGACATAAATTGCTATGCTTTAAAATGAATTGAATTTCCATTAGTAAAAATTAAAATACTTTGCCATGCCGTCCAGGTCTGCGTAAGCCATAAACGTACAATATTGAGTTAAAGAAGACTTTCCTAATAATATATATATTAACATGTATTATAATAATACTAGGTACTTATCATAGCAACTGTTCATAGTCTACTTAACAAGTGCACGAGGTAGGATATTACGGTGTAGTATTTAAAAAATAAAATATTTTAACCTACATGTCAATTCTCGTACCATAAAATCGTTACAAATTCGCTTAAGTTAATTTTTAGTTGTCAAATTGTCACACAATAGGTAAGACAATTTGACAACTAAAAGTTAACTTAACCGAATTTTTTAAGATTTTAAGGTACGAGAATCGACATGCTAGATAAAGTAGTAAAGAAATGTAAGTCTGACAGCCCTGCTACGAGAGTGCGGGACGTTCATTTACTCTTCGTAATCGCTGCTTCCGCTATCTGCAACCCACTTAGCGACTTAATTTAGCTCCATACAAGGGCCTCGCTCACACCACATAGCTTTAGCTTAATCACACTAATTACGGTATCTTAATCATCTTTTATTAGATAATGTGTATCTATGAGATGATGAATAAATAGTTCTAATTAAGAATTAGAAAATAATTTATGTACGAGTAAATGTTTGTCTGGATGCGGAAGGCGTAGGACCGAGTTCTTAAGCGCGTGTTGGGAGAGGCCTATGTCCAGCAGTGGACTGCAAGAGGCTAGTTGATTGATTGATTGATTGATTGATTGATTGATTGATTGATTGAAATGTTTGTCTTGTGCGGGAACCAAAACTGCTACCTACGACATGTCAGATTACCAGATAGCTTGTATAGATATTAACCAATTATAAATAGCACCAATATTGTAGTTATAAATAAGCCTTGTGTCTTCATCTAAAAAGGCTGGTTCAATAAGAAAGAAAAGTTTAGGAAGTATTCAGGTACTACCCATATAAGGTTGATTACAATAAAAGGGAAAACGTCGTGGTAATTCAGAGACTATAAAGTATCACCACTTTATCTCTCATGCTGAGGATGTCGTAAAAAGAGACTAAAGTTCTTCACAGACTAGCGAATAAGGAAAAATTGCATATCATTTAATACCAGTCTAGCCAGGATGGTATCTGTAGGAAAAATTTATCTCCGGAAGAAGAAAGCCCGTCTATGGGATATTGAGGGGTTGTACTTGCATTGGCAATGTGTACCTAAATTAAGTATAAAACAACTTTCCTGATTTAAACAAATTTCGCAGTCTGTCCGATACGCCGCTGATCACGGTTTGATGCCCAAACAAGTGTGTATATACATGTTTGTTGGTAGTCTTCTATACTAACTTTAGATAGAGTTAAAGTTTGTGTGTTTGTGAGTTTGTGCCGTTGTAGGGGGTAATCTCTGGATCTAATGAACTGATTTGAAAAATTCGTGTGTTAAATAGTCCATTTATCGGGGAGTGTCATAGACTATATAATATCACGCTATGACTAAAAGGAGTGGAGCAGTAATGAAATATGTTTAAGAAAGGGACGCTTAATAAAGTTTTTTTCGCCGCACAACGATGTGGGCACGGGTCAGCTAGTGTTATTTATTATATAGGGGCAGTTACCACCAAAAGAGCAATATTCCATAGAGATTTCACATTGTTACACATTGTGTCTCTCTCTCTCACTGTGACCACAGTTGTGTTTGATCATACTTAGTCTGGTAATAATTAAAGACTGGCTTACCACGTGTAGGTTAGGCAAGGAGCCTGTTGCCCAATGAACGAGATAAAAGGTTAGGGTTCTTACCCTGAAGCCAAGTAATGATTGATGGTCTAAATGATTTGTGCTTTTTACAAACAGTGGAATCAGCTGATAGTCTTTTGATTGCAAAAGTTATAGTTGATAATATTTATTTAATTGATTTAAAACCTCTATTCATGTTAAATCGCAAATCTAATCATGAAAATCGCTTTATTTATTTCTTTATGGTGACAGATGAGCATGCGGCCTACTTGGTAAGTGGTAACAGCGGTTTATGGCTGCCAGCAAAGCAAGAAGAATGCCATTTTCACTTAAAAATAAAGTAATAAAGTAAGATACCCTTCACTATCTTTTTTCCTTTAAAATGTAGATTTCCAAAGATAATGTATTGCTGTTATGATTTTTTTTCAAATATTTTAATCTTCTTTTTATCTTGCTAACTTTGATAACGACGGATTACCATGTAAGCGAACATCCTTTTACCGCTTAGGGGTAGAATTTTCAAAATATCTTTCTTAGTTCGGGTTTTCATCGTAAAATGCCACAACTTTCAAAATTTAAGTTTTAACCCATGTTAGGCTGTGCGTTGATTGGTTCATCAAGTAGTCAGTTAAAGTCAGTATACAGATTTATACTTAGGAATACGCAACTAAATTACATGCACCTGTAAAGGAAAACTTAGGTACTAAAATATCGATGCCGTCATTTTTCATTTCATTTTCATCCCAGCAAAAGGACGTCCACTGCTAGACTCCTACAAACGTCTCCAACTTCCTCAGTCCTGATTCTTTCGTGATTTTCCAGCAACATATTGTTTAATAGTACATAACATTTTAATTTATGAATAACAACTTATGAATAACATGTGTTTCATGTATAAACACTTTAAACAACAATCATTAAGCGATCTTAAACGTGATCAGTTCCACCTAATAAATATTTCATTAACCACACTAAAGATGATCGCATTTATACAATAATATATCTGCTATACGCCATAACTTAATTTACTCCTATTTAATACAACACCCCCGTACTGTACACACATTGGTTACAATTTTCAACCCCTGTCGAGTCCAGCCAATCAGAGGCGAGTTTGCTAAAGAGAAGGGGTGGAGTCAGGGTGGTTTTCACAACGAGATTTTGGCGAAATCAAACAGTGTTCCGCGGATGATCTCGGAAATAAGACTTCTTTATATTTGTCTAGTTTAATGTGAGATTTGATGACGATAAGTTTTACATAACTTTGTTGAAGTGATGAAACTTTGATAATATTTAAATCAGTGTACGAGACTCAAGATATTTGTTGATTGCAATTAAATATACTTTTACGGAGCAGAATGAAAAGCTTTTCAAAATTTTATTACATTTTCTTCTCTTTATAAATATATAAGTTAATTCAAAAGTCTTTTACAAAATATTTAACAATGGCGGGTCCATACCTATCGCCATTACCTGGGGATCTACTAACAGAGTACATGTTTGGACGTCGCCGGCAGCGTCGGAACCGCACCACGTTTACACCCCAGCAGCTGAGCGAGTTGGAGTCGCTGTTCCAAAAGACTCACTATCCAGACGTCTTCTTGAGAGAAGAAGTAGCGCTGAGGATTAGTCTTTCTGAAGCTAGAGTGCAAGTAAGGAACAGATTTTTTTTTGTTTATGATGATGTCCATGGGCACTCTTAAAGTCAAAGTCAAAGTCAAAAACGCTTTATTCAAAATAAATACAATTTTCATTATATATTTTTGATGTCCTTTAAACTACTTAATCTAAGTTTAAATACATTTCAAAGTTTAGAAAACTTTACCACCGCCTCCAAAGCGCTAGTAGAGAAGAAGCGGCGCAACAAACTCTACTGCTGCATTTTCTTGACGACATAATATTTTTAACATTGTAGATAACTGTAATTAGGCCCTGCAATCTTCTTATACTTACTTAGTCTCTATTATATGTGAAAGACACTTTGATCTTGTGTTCTTTGAGATAAGCACTTACTGTACTTCATTACACTCACTTCACTAATTCAAAAGGCTTAGTTCTTTTTAGCTTAAGTAACTTCTGTTTTGCTTAAACGCTTTTTGTCTGATACTTTCTGTATGCTTTTATTGTTTTTTTCGTATAACATACCTAGGTAGGGAGAATTATAGAATATATAGCTGGGGTTGTCAATTTAGGCTATGCCTAAAAAATATCATTCTAGTAGCGTTCATGTGGACTTGGTTTTTTGATTCATTGTAAAAAAGGAAACAGATAGGAACACCATAATACCTAAAATAAGTAAATGCTTATTACAAAGATGTTACATGGATCACTATCGCGCTCGTACTGGACTCTGCTAGTCATATATCGTGGTCATGAGCATTCGAAAATAAAACGGCCGTTTTTGCAATATTTATCTAATTAAAAAACATTTAAAGTGTTGTGTGTGGGCGTGTTATAGGTACAAATACTTTATTGCCTTTTCTCAAAACTTAGTAAACAACATTTTGCATTATTGATCCTATTCGTGAAGTATGATTTTTTCAATTGACGGCGCTCATGAGCCCTGTAAACGCCCATAAATAAAATGACAAACATTTATTGCATGTAGCCACATTCACTTATTATACATAATACATTAAATTAAAATTTTAATCAGTTAATATCAATAAAAAAGATATGAATTAATTATTATTAATTTAAAATCTACCTTGTGCGCTTCTGTTCCCCCCTTATCCATCAGTTTTCCGCCGTCCTAACCAGGATACACCGTGTGAGGGTGGCCACAACGTAGCAATATTTGGAAGAGGCTTATGTTCAGCAGCGGACATCAGATGACTGATAAGATAATGTTGAAAAAAGAAAAGTTTTATTGTTCTTTCATTCTAACTCTACCGTGTTACACTGACAAGTAGTTTGACTCTCAGTTCACTATTTTAGGGGTAATCATATCATCATAACAGCCCATTAATGTCCCACTGCAGAGACGGGCCTCCTCCAGTGACGGAGGGATACTTAACCTACTAATACCACGATGGCCAAACGGATTGGTATAGGGTTTAATTACAAGTTTTCCTTTTTTTTATTACGTAAAGATAACATTCACGGACAGTCCCTTAGTCGGTTTTTACGACAGCCATGGGATGAGATGGGGTGGTGACAGACTGTATTCTTACTCCGTCACCACCCGGAGATGATAGGCGTAAAAGTATACGATTAGGTCAAGTTTTCTTTCTTTTTTTTTTGGGATAATTATCTTAGTAGGCTTCTACTACTTCCCTGGGATGAGATGAGAGATGGATGCATTTACTGTAAGTAACTACGACCTAAATCTGTTAAGGTTAAGAATTAACCTAGCCTCTATTGTATATTATGTATAGGAAAAATATGGCAATTAGCCATAAACACGATGTTCTTCGTAAAGATTTTTAATAGTTTTCTCTCTAGCAAACTTCAAACAATAATTAATGGCTTAAATTATTGTCTTTCCTGAATGCAAGTGTGGCATTTACTTCAGTAACTATTCATAACCAATTGATGTAGAGTTAGTGTACGTAGTATTTTTTTAGGTTACAGGACTATTTTTATGGTTTTACGTAAGGCAAAAATTAACAATTATAGCCCTGTACATTTTTTTGGTACTTACTTACTTACTTTTTTGGTAGTACGGAAAATAAAGCGATTTGACATAGTAGATTCGTCCGTCGAATTGTAGTATTCTACCTTCTAAGAACTTCCTGTCTGGCTAATTTATTACGTTTCATCAAGTAGACGGCGGCGGGGCCCAATATGGCTACACACAGAGTAAATCACTGTAAGATCGGGATAAGGGTTGCCCAATTTGAAAATGTAACCCTTTTGATAATGCCTCAATAGCAGTCAAGCCATGTTTTATTCGCTGAAACAGATTATGGCGTAGGTATTTGTATGCAAATTAAGTCATTTAACATAAATAATTGATACAAATATAATCTCAGTTTACCTTTTACGATCGATTTATAACAATATCCAGTAATTAATAACTGGATCCACTCTCACTTCCATAAACTATTCAAATCTATAAAAATGGAGAGACCGGCTTCCAATCTTTAAGCCGCAGATTCATTTTTTTCGAAACTCTGAAACACCTTTCCGTCTAGGACAAATGCAGATGAGCGGCACCTTAAAGGTTTGGCGGAGGAATCAAATCCTGCCATATTTTACTAAATATTTTTTAAACTTCTGAAATTAGATTGACAACCTCTGCGGCGTAGTCGGTATATTACATGGCTGCTACGCAGAGGTCTCGGGTTCGATTCCCGCTCAATGCAAATCTTTGTGTGCATGAACATGATTGTTTGAATTGGTCTGGGTGTTTTATATGTATAGTATGTACGTATTTACAAAAAAAAAGTATTTAAGTAATAATAATAATGTCATATATATCAGATAAAATACTTTGTATTTTTTATTATTTTTCATAAAATATGTTTTTAATATATATGATGTGGTAGTGCTTTTAAAATAAATAAATAAATATCCGTTGTTCAGTTACCCATAACACAAGCAGGTTAAGCCTAGCTTACTTTGGAAACAGATGGCGCTGTGAAGAGATGTCCGTGAATATTTATTATTTATTTTTTATTTATTATACTTTTTAAGCTACTGAAATTAGACGACTATTGGACTTTACAGCTTAAATCACAGAGTCTACTAGCACAGTGCGGAAGCATTTAATATTTATAAGACACCGTGTTCTTCTGTATCTTATGTAAGCAAGTGTAGAACTTATCATCAGGGGAGCGACTTATACCTCTCGTCACAAACTAATTTCATTTTGTTTGTTTCATAGGTTTGGTTTCAAAATCGGCGAGCAAAATGGCGTAAGCAAGCTAGGCTTCAACTTTTACAAGATGCGTGGAGGATGCGCTGCTTGGGACTTGGCACGCCGCCACTGCCTCTATCAGGTATATTATCTTTAGTAATAATATTTAGTTATTGACACTATAATTGTGTCCGTTTAATAATGGACGAAGAGTATCATTATCATAAGAGCCCACAGCCCATCAATGTTCTACTGCAGGGACGGGCGTCCCCCCGTGACGGAGGGTTACTTGGCCTAGTAATACCACGCTGGCCAGACGGATTGGTATAGGGTTTAATTTCAAGTTTTCCTTCTTTTTATTTCGTAAAGACAATATTCACGGATAGACCCTTAGTCGGTTTTTACGACACCCATGGGATGAGATGGGGTGATAACATAATATTGTATTCTTACTCCGTTACCACACGGAAAAACAGACGAAGAGTATAGATTGCTAGCGATTGGTACTGAATCCGCTACCACTCCCGCAAAGATAAACGACAACATTGCCGCAAATTCAACTACTACGAAATTCCCGGGATGATTCAAGGTGCTTCGGTGTTTTTTTACTCGATCACCACAAAGAGAAAGGGATATCGCGTATATCGTATAAGGGGTAAATAGAATACGCGGCGCTTGTACACGCTAAGAAAATTTGCCGTGTCTACGCCAGACAAGACAAATCTTCGTGTAGACGTCAAGAATTTTGTCTTTTTCGTACACGAAAACTTTTCTTGTCTTCCGCAGACAAGACAATTCGGAACGTGTACACGCCAGGATTTTTTTCGTACAGTCGTCAGACGGGCGTAGGGCGCGCAAGTAATAACAAGTGTGATAATCAGTGTGAGTTTCCTTTAGTAAAAATGTTAACTAGAAAGGAAACAAGTATGATACCCTACTACACCGCTCCCCGCCCCTCCGCAACAACGTTCGCCGTGTCTTGTCTTGCGCAGACAAGAAAATTTTCTTATGCATCGCCGGCGCTGTGTACACAGGTCGTGCTTAGAAACGACACGAATCCTTGCGTAGGCCCGGCGATTTTTCTTACCGTGTACAAGCGCCGATAAGCTTAAACTGTGTGAACAATATGCAATTTTTCCAGTAAGCTTCATCTGTCTGGTGCTATACTCGTACTTTATTACTGACAGGATATCAATCAATTGATGGAACATTATCTACTAATTTCGCAGACAAAAGATGTACTGTATTAAGCGGAGTGAGACAGGGTGGTTTGACATCTCCTCGTCTTTTTAATATTTATATAAATGCCCTGATTGAGGAGCTCAGCAGCACACATGTCGGGTGCTTTGTAGACGATGTATGCGTAAATAACCTTAGTTATGCAGACGATATGGTGCTGCTGGGCCCGTCAATCGGGGGACTCAGAAAGTTGTTGAGGATCTGTGAGTCTTATGCTGTATCACACGGGTTGAAGTACAATGAGAAAAAGTGTGAGTTCATGGTATTTACATCTAGTAATAAAGGGCCTTCCACAATACCACCACTCACACTTAACTCAGTGACTCTAAACCGTGTGGCACAATTTAAATATTTGGGACATATAGTCACCGAAAATATGAGTGATGATTTGGATATAGAGAGGGAACGTAGGGCATTGTCGATTCGTGGTAATATGTTGGCACATAGGTTTGCTCGTTGTACAGCAGAGGTCAAGATTACACTTTTTAAAGCATATTGCCAAGTATTCTACACGAGTAGCCTATGGGTTGGCTTTACACAGAAGTCATATAATGCCCTACGTGTTCAATACAACAACATCTTCAGGGCTCTGTTCCGGCTCCCACGCTACTGTAGCGCATCGGGTATGTTTGCCGATGCCAGTGTAGATGATTTTTATGCAGTAATGCGAAAAAAGATTGCCTCACTGGTAAACAGAGTGCGACGGAGCTCGAACAGAGTCCTGAGGATGGTTGCTGAACGACCCGATTCAGCCCTGGCTGGCAGGTTCACTGAACTACATGTCATGAGGGCCCGCTGAGCCTGCCTGTCAGGGATGTTAATGTTAATGTTAATGTGTTAGGTTACTTTTGTGTCAATTTTGTGTCTGTGTCTTATAATAGGTATACTAACATAGTCTATAAGTTTTATTGTTACTAACACTATGGATCAATGGTCTGAAAATAAATGATTTTTATTTTATTTTTATTTATTATTTATTAATCAATCTACCTAGCGTAGCGGTTAAAGTCCAAGACTGCTTCATAGCGTTAATATTTATTATGCATATTTTCCAAAGAACAGGCATATTTGAAAGAAAATGTGTCTTATGCCAAACGAATTTTCGTTGTGTCTTTAGTGTATTTCCGTTTACTTTTTTGTGTTTTAGACACTCACACATCAACGTTCACTGCATAAATATCTCAAAATTATCTTCGGTGATAACATATTTACCTTATCATTACAAATATTTTGCTGTTTATAAACGTACAAGTACAGGCACGCGCTTAGCTATGCACGATTAGGCAGACCCATAAAGTTTCATTTTCGCGTTTTTTGTAAAATATTTGTACTTAATATATTATTATCTGCTTTCATGCATGAACTATCAAACAAGATTCAGATCAGTAATTCCAATGATTATCGGGTTAAAGTAAATGAAAAAATTCTGCAGCGTTATAATGCTAGTTGCTATTGGTAGAGAAAGGAACCTGTTATGGTTGCAGAATGAAATTAAACAATTAAGTATTTTTGCGATCCACAATTTATTAGAGGTTCTTTCTAGGGCAGTAATCAATTAGTTACTTATCTTGCTGAGGGTTTACGTAGAGACTGCGGCTTATAACAACTGAAAGGAACTCTACGTTTTTAGTTGCTTTGCGTCTGGCTGTAAGTGTGGTAAAGTCTAATCGGATTTTCTGCACTTAGAAAAAACAAACAACAAACTTTACATTTCAAACTTAACTTTTCATATGTACAATCTTGAGTCGTGCTTGAGTTAAGTTAACAAAGCACTAAAATAAATTTTGTAGTAAAGGTAATCGTATTTATTCGATTTACAGACTCTGATGATGTCTCGCAATGCGTGGTCCAAAGCCTGACTAATCTTTCTAACATTATTGTTCGCGTGATCGGTGTCTACGAGTGGGTTCCATGAGCGTACTTTGTATGTAGATTGATTTTGTGTTCAGTCTATGTTCAAATGTAGAAAGTGGATAGGACTAAGTATAGTAAATGGCACGGCACTGGGTTCTGAATCAAACATCGTAAGCACAACCGCTTTGTCAGCGAATCAGTTTACATTTAAGATTCTTTAACATAAACTTACTTACAGAACAGATCATTTTTTTTTGTATTGCAAAGAATATTTCATCTCCAGATCTTAATCTGTGAATCTTAATACACAGTCCGTAGATCGATCACAACTTCATTATTTTGTACTTATTCCATTTTGGTAAAAACAAACCTTATTATTTTCAGGTCACGGAAAGCCAGCGGATTCATCACCCGAAGCACCAGACTCGCCAGGCGACAAAGACTCACCGGAACCACCAAACATGTTAGACAACCGTGAACTAAAGTCACCGCGACAAGATCCATACAACATGCACACAACCAACATGGAAGGTTTACCGTCAGTACCGCCAAATGTTCACGATATGCCACCAATGCCATACGCAAGCGACGACGGAAGAATGCTACAACAAACATTTGCATTTCCACCTTTATTGATGCCTCAATCAATGGATCCCGAGATTGTTCCAACAGATCTAAGGGTTATGTCCAAACCTAATTGTCCATGCGGAACTTCAGTTCAAGATATAGACGAACCGCAGAACTTAGCATATCGAAGACGCGACAAGGACAGCGATAGTGACAGTGATACAGAAATAGATCTTACATCTCACTCTAAAGACGATGATATCAGAGAATCAGATAGACTTGCTAGTAGAATCGCTACAAGTATCTTTAGAAGTGACACAGTATTGCATGATTTGGTACCAAATGATTTGAGCTTAGGTTCAAAATCTAATAATGATAGACTTAGAAATAATGTATCAATCTAATTGTTGCGATAAATTACATCATAAATTATTTTAGGGGAAGTGACATCTTCAAACAACCTCGTATATTTCTGCGATGAATCCAGTAGAATCATCTAGTCAATTACAATTGTAACAGTTTGTTTCAACCTGCTTCAGACAATTAAACCAATAAAATGAATTCAATATTAATTCAATATATTTTATGCGACTCTAAAAAAAGAGTTGGATTGCAATCCAATTGTTTTTATTTTGTTGGCTCGTAACGCTCGACATATTATTTTCATAGCTACACTGCCAAGTTACGCCAATGCAAAATTCGTCAGAATTCGGTATGTAAAGTAAAAGTTTACCTATGTCGAATCCAAAACCATTTAGAGATTTTAGATCGATAAGTAATAAAATTATATTTATAGCGCAAAAAACCGCAAGATTGGGTTTATTTTTACAATTATACATAAACTAGCTTTTCCCCGCGGCTTCGCTCGCGTTAAAAAGTATTATTATAAATTATGTTTAAAAAAAACCGGAACCCTTATGAGATCACTTTGTTGTCCGTCTGTCTGCATGTATGTCAAAAACAATTTTCTAAGGAATGCGTGGAGTAGCTAAGTCGTAATGTCACAGAATTTTGGAAAGATGATTCGTGACGTCATAGAATTTTTGACAGTTGAGTCATAAACGTCATAGAATTTAGCGGGAATTCTTCTTTTTACAGCTACATCGTCACGCGATATAATTTTGACAGTTGAGTCGTAATGTCATAGAATTTTTAACTGATGAGACGTGACGTCATAGACTTTTTTTTTTAAATCTTTATTTAAGGAGCTTTGTCACAATTTGACTATGTCGCTCCGTCATAGATTTTTGATAGCTAAGCTAAGTCATGACGTCTTAGAAATTCTGACAGAAAATACGTGACGTCATAGAATTTTGGCGAGAAGTTTTTTTTGAAAGCTTCGTCGTGACGTCATAAAATTGTGGCGGGAAAATTATTTTTTACAGCTACGTCGTGACGTCATAAAATTATGGTGGAAAAATTTATAAACAGCTACGTTATGACGTCATAAAATTATGTCGAAAAAATTTTCTTTTTAACAGCTACGTCGTGACGTCATAAAGTTTAGATGGGAATTTTTTTTTTGACAGCTACTTCGTGACCTCATAAAATTTTGGCGGTTTATTTTTTTACAGTTACGTTGTGACGTCATAAAATTATGGCGGGAAATTTTGTTTTTACAGCTAGGTCGTGACGTCATAAAGTTTAGGTGGGAATTTTTTTTTTACAGCTACGTCGTTAAAGTCATAAAATTATAGCGTTAAAATTTTTTTTTAAGCTACGTCGTGACGTCTTAAAATTATGGCGGGAAAATTTTTAAACAGCTACGTTGTGACGTCATAAAATTATGTCAAGAAAATTTTATTTTTACAGCTACGTCGTGACATCATAAACTGTAGATGGGAATTTTTTTTTTTGACAGCTATATCGTGAGGCCATAAAATTATGGCGGGAAATTTTTGTTTTTACAGCTAGGTCGTGACGTCATATAATTTAGATGGCTAAGTCGTGACGTCATAGAAGTTTTAACAGCTGAGACATGACGTCTTTGACAGATAATTCCTGACGACATAGAAGTTTTGACAGATAAGTCGTGACGTCATAGAATTTTTAACAGCTGAGACGTGACGTCTTTGACAGATAATTCCTGATGACATAGAAGTTTTGACAGATAAGTCGTGACGTCGTAGAATTTTTAACAGCTGAGACTTGACGTCTTTGACAGATAATTCCTGACGACATAGAAGTATTGACAGATAAGACATGACGTCATCGAATTTTGGCAGGAATGTTTTTTGACAACTTCGTCATAACGTCATAGAATTTTAACAGCTGAGTCGTGACTTTATAGAATTTTTGGCAGCTGAGACGTGACGTCCTAATAGGGGCTGAATTAATCAAAATCCTATATTAGCGGACGGGTTCATCATAGTAGCTCCAATGTTTAATTTCAGTTCAATCATTCAAAAATGTAAGAAGATTTATACAAACTTTCATCCTATTTTACCCTTTTAGGGGTAGAATTTATCAAAATACTTTTTAAGGAGATCCCTACTTTATAGTAGCTATCTGCATGCAAAGTCTCAGCCAGATCGGTTTGAAACTGACAAAGTTTCATACTAACTTTCATCCCCTATTTTATCCCCTTGGGGGTAGAATTCATCAAAATCCTTTCTTAGCGGATGCCTACATCATAACATCTACCTGCATGCCAAATTTCAGCCAGAACTCTCCAGCGGTTTGGGCTGTGCGTTGATAGATCACTATGTCAGTCACCTTTGAGTTTTATATATATAGATTACTTCGTCTTTCATTTGACGTCATAAATGACATTATGTCGCCCAACTCAACAGAAGTTTGTTTCTGCTTTCATTGCTCAATAATTAAAACAACTAATTTGAGCACTTTTGCTCTCCTTATAGTTTATTTGCAGTGGACAGTTAAAGTGAGTAATTCGACCGCATGTATGACGTCATACATGCGGTCGAATTACTTACTTTGGCTGTTTATAATTAATAAACCTTTAAAATAGAAATATAAAAAAAATACCAAATAAAATCTTTACATACTGAATTTGTTGTTTGTATTGGTTTTACTCTTACAGCATACAAAATTCTTTTGGGCAAGTAATTAAGAGCTCATTTTGGTCGTACCTAGATTGACTGCTATATACTTATCTGTTTTTTGATCTTCCATGAAGACATTTTTTTACTTCATCCCTAGTTGGCAATGTATATTAATCATATTACTATTACGTAATTCGTTTTTGTGATTTTTTCTAGTCAAAATATTACTATAAGCTATGTTAATTATCTCTAGAATTGATTAGTGTAATATAGTAAGCTTAAATAAAATATGTAAAGGATATTAGAATTCTTAACAATTCAGTTACTGACAATTATTATTGATTAATTACATATTAGTGTATTTTATGTTGTAGGTAGGTATGTGTAAATAGAAAAATGTGTAATTAGATTTTCAAATAGTTACATAAATAGTTGACATTGTAGTAATTTCTGTAATAAAAGAATCTTGACATGACTGTTTTTTGTTAAAATTAATAATTTCCTCTCGGTAGAAGTTAGTTTAAAATAATTTTGGAATTAAATAAAATTCCTGATACATTACATAACATAATTAACCACTAAATCTTTACATATTACAAATAAGTAGACATTACCCAGACTTATGCAAACAATTATCACGTATCCCTCCGTCACGGAAGGAGGCCCGTCCCTGCAGTGGGACATTAACGGGCTGTTAAGAAGATGCAAACAATTATGTTCATGCCTACAAAGATTTGAAATTAAGCGGAAATCAGGACTTTTAAAGTAAAAGTCATGTAGCGTTATAGTACCTACTAGGTACTATAAGCTCTACCTCACAGAGTTTGTCACGATATACTATAGGTATAAAGAATAAAATTAGATAGAAAATATAAACAACAACACTTGCTGGATTATTTTATATTTAAATCATATTATATACATGTATCACTTTTTTTACATAATATTGAATAGTAACAAAAGAACTACAAAATGCTTAAATAATAGCTAAGTCTTATAAATATGTTTAGTTGGTAGCACCATTTAAAAAAGCAAAATGTAAACACGACGCCAGATTTTCATTCAGATTCCCAAATGACTGAACCTAGAATAAGTAATGCTCCCACGAATTTTCATTCAAACGTGCGTTTTATTGTCACCGTTCTAACCTAACCTAACCATTCGAAAATGTTTAAATTTGCTACCTACCGAACGACACGCGAACCTGATGCACGCCAGAATTGATATTTGTAATAAACTTAGGTATTTCGAATAATTATTATTCGTGGTTGCGTCTAATCTGGTTACTTCTTACCCTAATCGTCTTTGATGTTTTCTTTAAATTTTACATTAAGTACCTATATTGAAATTAGCTTAACTTACGAGAGTACTTATAAAATATTTTAATTAAGTTATTTATTATTTAACCTCAACAAACATTTAAGTAGAAGCAAAATCTTTGGTTATAAAGAAAATATATACAAAATATGCTGAATATTTTTGTTTGAAAATTAATTTTTCTACTAAACATTAAGGGTAGGTACATTTGTTTCGAAGAAGAAATGGCGCCGTGATTACATTTACATGATTAAAAATATGTACTAAAGGTTCAAAAAAGACTACAAGACCCATTTCTTTCGCGGGACCATTTTATCTTAATATCTTCTACAAAAGAAATGAGCCCGCTCCGAGATCAACCCTAAAAAATTACAATTATGTACTATTCATTACAAAATATACAAAATAAGGCAACGTGTTTCGGGTAACTAACTTATTCATTATTATTATTAAGTAACGATATAATTATTTTATAATAATAAAAGCTTTATTGGCCATGGAATATTATTACTGGTTCAAGAAGTTTGTCAAATCCAAAAAGTTTTCGAATACCTACTATTTGAAAACTTTTTGGATTTGACAAACTTAGACTAAGGTTTCTCAAAAATGTATCTATATTTACGTGTTCAAAATCAACAAAGAAGCAATTTAAAAATCTTTTTAATTTGGCTTGTCCGGTAATCTGTAGCCGGCTTTTTCAATTAGAAATTGGTTTTTTTATTTAAGTATTTGGATCAATCACGACAGTTTTAAGTGAACAGTTTAAGTATAGTAGAGAGCTTTAGTACGTTAGCTATCATGGCATGGTGACGCCAGACCAGTTTCTGAATACGTTAGCTACAGTCAAACGGTTCCGATGACGTCAGCACGGCTCGTGTATACGGTAACTGTCGATAGGCGGTCACTGCGGTCACTTGAGTTAGAGACTTATGACGTCACCTCATCTCTTGAGCACGTTAACTACAGCGTGCGTCATGCTGCGAGCACCAGGCAGGCGCGATGACGTCAGCACGCAGGCCGCGCGCTAACATCCTCGCGCGGTGTCTCTGCAGGCGCGGCTCGGCTGCGTAGAAGCTGCTGCTGGGGTCCGCCCACAGACGTTCAGCTACGGCGCTAGCTCGCGGCCAGATACGAGTGTCTGTAACATACGTACAACAATCACTGAGCACATGTCTTGTTTATTATTTTGCATACCCTAAGTTCAGTTTCAAGTTTGAACTTACGAAACTACAACGTCTACACTTTTCTTGTGTGTCAATGTCAAAAGATGAACTAAATTAACTTAAAGTTTTGTTTTTACTTTGAACAATGTTAAAGTATTTTACTTTTTATTTTATTGTCAATATCAAAAAAATATGTTCAGTAAAACGGCCCGAGCAAAGACCCTTGCGGGACACCAGGCAAAATGTATGACTAAATATAATTAATTATGTACTAAACATAACTAATTGAAATCAATTAGCAGTAAGAAATATAGATAAAACAAAATAATGGTGACCGTGTAATTATCTCGTTATCATTATCAATATTTTAAAACAGATCGATTAAATCAAATGCCTTAAATCAGTAAATACAGTGTATTTATAGACATTGTAACACAACACATTCAAATATATTTGTATTGTATTGTATTTCCTTATAACAAATTAATTATAATATCTTACCTAATGCTTGCTCATCTAAATATTCGGACCACATAGCCACTTCACCTCCTAGAACATTATCCTCTTTCGGTAACATGTGAGCGTACATTTTCCTCCAATTGGAATACTTGGTGGTGCCCCAGAAGCCGTGGTCTAAGTACCAGATGTCTTTAGGCACGGACACTACGCGGTAACCCATGCTGAGGAGCTGACTCATTAGTGGACTGCCTACCGGCTCCCATACTTCGATGACATATCTGGAATGAAAGAAAACAAGAAAGATGTTGACATGTAATTCTAATAGGTATGGGACTATTGCTAGGCTTTGTAGAACTATTCTATTGCTACATAAATTTCTCCATTAAATTAAGAAGCTGCCTTACATTTATTTCAATCACAAGTTCCATATAGTAGAAGATGAGACAGCATGTAACTTCAGATAAAATATACTTTTTTATTTATCGCTGAGTTTCGTAATAGACTTCTGTTTGGTTGGCATCAAAGTCGTCTATCAAACAAAGACTTAGTAAAAATATTCAGCCATTGATAGATATTATTGTGCTTTCCATTAATGGGCACTCGATCCATCGAGTGGTAGACGAAGGAACATTTGCGACCTTGACAGTGTCGCGAATTTACTTAAAAGGTTTCCTCCTTACAACGTGTTAGCAGCTACCTTCACTGTCCGCCATGTACAATCATGAGCAATAATATAAAGGTTCCGTACAGTTTTGAACTAATCTTCGAATATTCAATTTTGAATTGGCAGAACTTTAGATAACTGTTTTCCAAAATGTGAAAATGTGTACAAGCTCTGCTTAAACTAGATGGCGTTGTGTGAATGTTAAAGGAATATTTATTTATTTATTCATATTATTGCTCGTGACTGTACTGTACTCTACTTAGCCAAACCTGGTATGTTATATATTATGTTTTTAAACTCACCTATCTTTACTTAGATGTTTCTTTATTCTGTGTCCTTGCGTCAGATCTGAGGACCATAACATAACAGGTTGCTTAGTACCTCCTGTAGCCACAAGCTCTTCATCCCACAACTGAAGGGCCTTCTTGTGGAATTCTGACCAGAGATCTATAAAACCTTCGACGGTATTTTCGTATTTCTGCGTCTCCATATATTTTTTAATTTCAGTACTTGAGTTCCAACATCCATAGAAGACCTGTAAAATATATTTTAGGGACTAGGTAAATCTAGGATCATTAAAATACTGATTTTCTCGATTAGTGTTTCCAAAAGAAATTATCTTTTATTCTTTTGAAACAAATTTGGAGTCATGTAGGTACATGTACTCGAAACTGTCATGCCTAGTCCTTGTCTCGTCTACAATGAAATTTCTATATCTTTCATTCTTTTAAAAAAATCTAGTTATACTATTTTATATATAAAGAGTTTTCTTATTAAGTATCGCGACAACTGTCTTATGGAGCGTCGCGACACCTCTTGCGTAGAAGCAACGTTTGGGTAGAAGTAAAATGTTTTAACAACTACTCATCTATCTCATATTCATCATCATCATCCTCCTGCCCTTATCCCATATTCACTTGGGGTCGGCGCAACATGTATGCTTTTTCTATTCATCTCTGTTTTTTGTCATCTTAACATTTACTCCTTTCCTTTCATCTATCTCATATTATTATGCTAAAATATCTTATAAGCTAAAAGATTTACCTCATCTCCTCCCATATGCAGTAAGGCAGGTTTGGTGACAGTTTCAGCGATGTCCCGGTACAGTTCACGAAGCACCCTGTACATGGCTGGGTTGGCAGGGTTCAGTTGACCACAAGGAGGCTCTATGCATAGATTACGCCAGGGACTCTCATTCACGCACACTGCTAAATCTCCAAGGCCGTATTCCTGAAATTAAAGTTTGAGTTGCAATATCTTCTTCAGTTAATTTCTTTTTGGTGGATTCCTTCTTCGTTTATAGAGAAGTTGAGATATACCTATAAAACTCAATGCAGGAATGGTTAAAGGTTGTTTGGAGGCTTCTTTCTTCTGCAATGATAATAATATAGTGACAATGTTTATCAATTCAGCATAACAGCGCGTGAACATCTCACTGCTAGGACAAGTCTCCTTTATTTATACAGAGAAACTTACCCCCGTTTTCCGAATGTCTGCTCAAGTAAAAATCAACTAATCAAGTGTCAAAACTCTGGTCAACTGTCATTTTCAGGAACTAAATATTTGACACTTGATTAGTTGAATTTTACTTGATCAGTCATTCGGAAACAATGGTAAGTTTAACAAATAACACTCTAATAATGACTGTAAAGTAATAGTCCCTTAGTCACCTTTTACTAGAACCTCGGAATAAGAATGAATGGTGACAACCAGTATTCTTATTTTGTCACCACATCGATAATCGATATGCATTACGTATTATACTCGTATTATCGTCCTTACAGATACATTTCAGAAACATATAGGCCATTGCAATACAGCTATAAAATATTAAATCTATCTGCCTCGATCATCACATAAATAAAAATGTACTTATTACAAGTGTCGGAACAGGACATCCTAATGTAGGGGGCATCATCTGATGTTTATGCTACTACTATTTATGCGTCACGTGGAAATTGGTACGATCGTATTTTCACAACTGCATTATAATGTTATTCAATACACTACGCTCCGTGTGGTGACGAATACAATCTGTCACCATCCCGTCTCATACCATGGGTGTCGTAAAAACCGACTAAGGGACTATCAGCGAATATTATCTTTACGAAATAAAAAGAAGGAAAACTTGAAATTAAACCCTATACCAATCGGTCTGGCCAGCGTGGTGTTAGTAGGCCAACTATCCCTCCATCACGGGAGGAAGCCAGTCCCTGCAGTGGGACATTAATGGGCTGTTACCACTAAAAATCTTTTTTCTAGTTTTTACCCAAATTCCACATAAACTAAGAAAACAACCTCTAATATTACTATTACTTTATCAATAAGTTGTTTAGTCTCACCTGTCCCCATTGCCATCCATTACCGCTGTGCGCCGGCGCATCTATCTCAATAACAACGCGGACACCTCGCACCTGCGCATATTTGATCAGTTCCCGCACTTCTTCTACTGAGTATATCTCCTTAGCTGAATATGCACCGTACCTTTAAATATATAAGAAACAAATGTAATAAACTATATTAAATATTTAATTTAGCTAAACAAGAAAAACTACTTTAAGCGTTAATGCCAATTATACTTTGGGGGAATTATACTATAACTGGGAATTTTTCGCATCTTCCCCCGAATTCATAATCAGGGGAAACTACAGCATACCTATATTTTTAATATAAAAACAAAATACTTAATAGTCCAGTCATTTCAGGCATTTTAATTGAAAATCAGCGTAATAATGCCAAGTGAGCTAGATTTTTGTATAAAAATCGACATATCGTTCCGACTAAAAAACTTGTTAAGGTCATGAAAAGCAGTTTTTTGCAAATACATGTCTAATCTAAAACCTAAAATGACTCGACTATAACCGGTATTGATTAATAACTTGAAAGTACAATGCTTACCTCGTAAACTGAGGCACTCTAGCTGATTCCAAAGGAAAGCTCTGAGAATCAGTGACATGCCAGTGAAAGACGTTCATTTTATTAGCAGCCATGCCATTAATCGTCCTCTTAATGTCCACTAGTGGGATAAAATGCCTGCTAGAGTCTATAACCAATCCTCTATGTTTGTACACAGGACGATCTCGGATCTTAGCACCGGAGACTAGACGAAGGCCACATTTCTTCTCGTCGGAGAAATCTGGCTTGTCAGATGCTACTAACTGGGTAAAAGATTCTAAGGCATGACGTGCCCCGTATACTGTTTCGCCTCCGACGAATACTGATATTTGGTTCTCTGGAAAGGAAAATATTGAAGTTGGAATAAAAAAAATATAAGTCCTTCACACAATCCCATTTATTTCCTACTTACTTACTACTTTGGGAAATGAGAAACATACTTATTTCTTTTTGTAAATACCTACATATATATTATGTACTCATACCTAATACATATAAAACACCCAGTCTAAAGCAAACATTAATGTTTATGCACACGAATGTTTTACTTTAAATGGTTTTATTTATTACTTTTTTATTTATTCAAGGTAGTTGAAAACAAAGTATAAGGGTTCCGTTTTTTCAAAATCGGTACGGAACCCTGGAAACTGACAGACCTCTAGAAACCTAGAGGTATACAAAAAGGTACCCTAAAGGTACAAAAGTATACCCTTTAACATCTTCAACTCGCTCCTTGAATACAAAACGGCCACAAATAAAAAAATTATGAAAATGGTTTTATTGGTAAAATGATACCTAAATCGACTATATTTTATATTTTAAAAAAATACCCATCATTTTTCTTTATATTTTGGGCACCCTGACAAAACGCCCTTTTTGATTTTGAGCACTTTGATAGGTAATGTCAGTGCAAAACCGCCATTTTTTTTGTTACGTCCTGACATTCAACAAGAACGCTCGTCAGTTCCGTGAAAAAGTGCCACAACACAAAATACGTCTTTATTGCATAAAAAATTTCAGGTGAGTCTAATTATATTTTTTAATACAAAATTGCCATATTTTGGAAAACGACCGTCTTGCATTCTGAGATAAGTATTTCAAACTTAGTCATATGATACAAAAGTGCCATATTTTGGAAAACGTCCATTTTACGTTCTGAGATTCGTATCTGTTAACATAATATGTAAAACAAAAGTACCATATTTTTAGAAACATCCGTTTTGCATTCTAACATCTTTATTTGTTATTATAATATGTAATACAAAAGTGCCATATATGAATTGCATCTTTTCTGTATTCCAATATTAGTTGACTGTAATCATGTTTTTTAATACAACACTAGCAATAATTTAAAATACGTCCCTTTACGATTGAAATATACTAGAATAAATTAATATTTTTTGAAATTTTGTGTTTTTTTTATAAATAATAATTACTATTTTGATGTTCATTTTGTTCTGTTGTTATTGTTTCAGTGATGTTCCGCTTAAATGTTGTTATTTTATAGATTACTTGAAAATGAGCAGAGCACGAAAAATTTTACCACCTTAAATGTATCAGAACAAAGCTAATGAGCTTTGTTCTGATACACCTGTCACAATAATAATGTGCTAGATTATACTACCTATTAATTCTTCAGATACAAATTCTGTAGCAGATAGTCAAGCTGACCTTAATCTATCTATCAATATTGGACAGCGAAGACAGTGATGGAAGCTCTGTAACAAATACCAAAGTCACAAATAGGCCAAAAATAGTTTTTGGGCAGAGTGACTTAAGAAGCTACACTGTCGCTTGATGAACATCTTGAATTTACAATCTCAAAACTACATCAAATGCCGATTTTTTTGCAGATGACAGTTTAAGATCCTAATTTTCTACCATCTCTTAAAGCATTTTCCGATTCTGAAGAAGATGTACAGTCAACAGTAATTACCAAACCAATTTGTATTTCACCTCAACCTGGACCTTCTCGAGTAGAACCTCACTTACTCAATGAAAACCTACTAGTTACGAAGTTAGTCAATACGCGAGGCAGTGAGTCTATCGATCGCTATAGCTAAAAAGGACTGACTACAAATGAAAGACAATACATCTAATTTGTTAAGAAAGGCACCACTAAAACAGACCACCTTTAAGCCTTTTTCAGTCCTGAGTTCGGCAGACGATTGGACACTGCTAGTTGACACGTATGAAACACACTACAGAATCCCGGAGCATATCTGTGTGTCACCGTTAAGACCAGCCATATTCCTTTACTCACATTTAAAAGAGCATGTAGTACTTATTGAACTCACGGTACCGTGGAAAACTAACATCCCGAAAGACCACGCAATTAAGACATCAAATATCTACTTTCACTTGACAAATGAGATGCCGTGGAAATAGGTGCGCGGTGTACTCCAGCTAAATCCCTCTACAGCTTATTAAAAGAGCTAGGACTGCCGAGAACTTCAGTAAGCTCTCTATTATCACGAATGTCCAAAACGGCACTGTTAGGTTCCTACCAAATTTGGATAGTTAGAGGACGGAACATAGCAGACAGTGAAGGTGACCGCTAACGCGTTGTAAGGTCCAAGTCCTTAAACCTACATCTGGGGCGTAAGACCCAGACGCTGTTATGCAAGTGCTCCGTCCTCTATCACGCGATGAACTCGCACGGAGGATCCATGAAATGCTAAGATTAGGTCTTATTTGTATAATTGTTTTGTTTATAATTATTAAAGTGCTCTTTTTTATACAATTTTACGAGGGTATATTCGTAATGTTTAGAGAGATGTTTAATAAAACTTAGTATTACCTACGTACAAAGTTTGATCTCAATTTTATTAATGATAAGCTAATATTGTTTAGTTTAGATTATTTAATACAAAACATTTCTGATGTCTATTCACTTTTGTTAATAAGTAGCTAGTAATATGATTAAGCTTTATAATAAAAAAAAAAACCAAAATATTTAATAAATCCCTTTTTATTTCTAAAATTTTGTTAAATTTTTGTAAAATTTTTGATATATTTTATATGGTATTGATTAAAATTTTGAATGCAAAAGAGACTTTTGTGTTATTTTATATTAACCAGTAACAGATATTACAAAGTTCAGATTGTACAACGATAGAGCTTAAAAATACGCATCTAATGATATATTAACATCTTATATTTAATTAATAAATATATAAAATTTCAAAAAAAAATCGTTTTAAAAATTTGTTTTGGCCGCCCTGTAAAATTATAGCATTTCGATTTGTGTCCCTTTTGTATTCAAGGAGCGAACTGTTCTCTGTCCTGTGCCTCTCTCATCCATTAATTGCCCACAACCTTTACCACTGTACCCAAAATACAATGATTCACACAAACCTTTATTCTGCACATCCAACACATATTGCTCATTGGTATCCCAAGTGAGTGATAGATCAGAACTTTCCACGTTGATATAGACTACGACTGGAGTTTCGATGACCTCGGAGACGTAACCACCACATTCTGCCATTAGATTGGCACTGACCACCTTTGTCATTTCTACTACGAGCTCCCGAGCTTCCACCGGTACATGTTGTAAGTCGAATCTGTTATTAAGGAAAAAAAATTGTGAACTTTTTGCTATTGTTTTGGTTCAACCT
Source organism: Schrankia costaestrigalis (assembly GCA_905475405.1). Taxonomy (NCBI): domain Eukaryota; kingdom Metazoa; phylum Arthropoda; class Insecta; order Lepidoptera; family Erebidae; genus Schrankia; species Schrankia costaestrigalis. The sequence continues at coordinate 13,357,342 of FR997838.1, forward strand.
GGGTACAAATGTAAGGGTGGGTCCCTTACATCAAAATTGCGATTATTTATGATAATTAAAGAATACCAATTACAAAGCCATGATGTTTTTACAGTATTTAATGAATGTCCCACTGCAGGGTATCTAATTGTTTAGATGATACTGTGTATTCAGAAGATAAGTAGCCCACAATAAAAGGGTGTGACGTGATTATTTTATACGCTTAGACTTTTTGTTATCGGAAGCACTCTAAAAGAACTAAAAGACATACAAAGTGGTAACTTCTTACTCTAAACCCTTACTCAAATTATGCATTTGTATGCAATTTCAATCAGTTCAAAGTCATTGTTTTGTAACGTATTCATTTTAAATTAATATTGCTAACTTAGCTGTTTCATATCTCTTTTTGCTCGTGGTATAATTAAAACGGATATCAATTTCCTACATACCCGCAAAAACTTTTTGCAATTTTAAGGTCTTACTTTGTCTTGACTTTCACAATTACAAACACGACAAAAAAGGACAGTCTAATCATGCTAGACGTCCTAAAAACATATCCTGTTATATCTTATTACATTTGGCCAATTAATTTTTATTACTCTAATCCATTGATAAAAATAGACAAACTAATAATTTGAATTAATAAACAATTTTATTAGTAGTAGTATTTTATTATTTATTTATGTTATTATTATTTATGTTATTATTTATGTTATTTTGTCATAATTTTGATGAGAACTTATGGAACTATCTTGTGAATTATTGAGTTATGTGTAACACTGAAATTCGAAGTTGATAATAGTGATTCGCGGTTGAGTACTTTGGGGCCCCCGTTCTTCGAAATTCAGTGTTACAGTGAGTTCTGAGGTAACAAATAACAATCAGCAAAAAAATACGAGAATTTAATGTTGCTAACATTAACTTCATACATTATTATCATTGTATCAGACCAAAGGTATATGGCATGTATATGGTATATGGCAATAGGGACATTGTCCCCCTCCAAAATAAATAAAAAAAGATAACAAAAAATATCATATCAAAAAGATTATGGATATAAAATGCGTTATCAGATACGTATGATAGATTATACTTACTTAATGATTTTTTATAACCTAAATTTTGTTATTTCTATGTACATATTTATACTGAATACTACTATAAACTATTTCTTAACAGCCCATTAATGTCCCACTGCAGGGACGGGCCTCCTCCCATGACAAAGGGATACATGGCCTACTAATACCACGCTGGCTAGACGGATTGGTATAGGGTTTAATTTTAAGTTTTCTTACTTTTTATTTGGTGAAGATAATATTCACGGATAGTCCCTTAGTCGGTTTTTACGACACCCGTGGGATGAGATGGGGTGATGACATATTGTATTCTTACTCCGTCACCAACCACACGGAGAAAACTTTATTAGTACGGCTAAAACTTAGGTAATAAGTTTTGGGGAAGACTTACAAGGACTTTCTTTTGGCTGTTAAGCTTAAGATATGATCTTATATAAATAATTGAAGTTAATAAAAATGTTTATGTGCATTTTAAGTCATACTTAATCTGCTATTTTGACTTCGCTTTTGGTGTTAAATATTAAATTCTTTTGGATAAAGAAACACATGAAAATTCTCAAATAACAGTAAAATATATAGAGCACAGAATGAACACTAATTTATTACTAATATTGTCATCAAAACCTGTTTTTAATCAATACTAAAAAAAACAACACATTAACTTAGTACATTTCCTTTAACTCGTAGACATAAAGAGTATATTCGCAATTCGCATAATAAAATGCTACAAGTGGGTAGATTGTAATGTAGATAGGTACTTTAACTGAACTTGACGGTCACGACTGACAAATAAATGATGCGGAGATGGTAAGGTCGAGATTCCGTTATGCTCAGAGCGTTAACCTTTTACTTTATAAATCTGTTGACTTTATTATTCATATCATAACTGCTTATTAATGTTCCACTGCAAGGATCTAACCCCTTGAATGACGGAAAGTAACTTGTCCTACACTGAACAGTTTTGTATCGGGTTTTTCTTGCGTCTAGTTATCCTTTCTTTTCCTTTCATACAGGTTAAGTATGTGACCCTTTCCTTAATCGGATTTTAGAACCAGCATGAGCTATTAGGTGAGCTATAAGTGGTTATGTTGTTACAATGCTAACATAAAATATTTTGAATATCATTTCACAAGAGGAGTAAGTATGAAAGATTGGCGCATTGAATAGCGCAATCAGATTAAGGTTTTTGCATTTTGCTTTTTTGTCATGTTCTATTGTTTAAATTAAATATATTTAAACAACACCAGACCAGACTGTAATAGAATATCCTTTCATCCCACTTTAGGTATATCTTTGACCATAAAAGTCTCTCAAAGATCTTGGCCTGCTAATTGACATATTTTAATCCAAACAACTAAGTTTATGTTATTATTTATGTAGACGTTCACGCTAGAATCAATCTAAGCATTTTTTATTTCATGACTTTATTGCTTATTTTTCAACTTGCCTTTGCTTATTAAGTAGTATGACCGAATTTTACAACGAAGTCTGTTGCCTAATTTTTATGTTTTTATCTTTTTACTTTAAGTAACAGTATATTATCATATTTTATGTTATCATTGTTAATACAACAGGTCATTGACTGCCGTGATAGACCAAATATACTCGTAACTTCATATACAAATAAAACCGGTCAAGTGCGAGTCTGACTCGCGCACCGAGGGTTCCGTACAAACCTATTTGCCAAATTGTGATAACGTCAGGACTCGGCTGTTTAAATACTATATTTCCCGCCAAAATTCAATGACGGCACGACTTAGCTCTGTTAAAAAATATTTTCCCGCCAAAATACTATGACGTCACAACTAATCTGTCAAAAATTATGTGACGTCACGACTCATCTGTCAAAACTTCAATGACGTCACGACTCAGCTGTCATAATATATTTTCCCGCCAAAATTATGTGACGTCACGACTCATCTGTCAATAATTCTATGACGTCACGCACATCTGTCAAAAGTGACAGCTGTCAAAGTGACGGGTGTCTAAAATATTTTCCCGCCAAAATAATATGACGTCACAACTCATCTGTCAAAAATTCTGTGACGTCACGACTCATATGTCAAAAATTCAATGACGTCATGACTCAACTGTCACAAAATGTTTTCCCGCCAAAATTCTGTGACGTTACGACTCATCTGTCAAAAACTCTATGACGTCACGTCCCATCTGTCAAAAGTGACAGCTGTCACTTTGACAGCTGTCAAAATTCTATGACGTCACAGGTCACGTGACTCAGCTTTCCCGCCAAAATTCTATGAAATCAAAATATAATGTGATTGAAGTAAAAATTTAAGGTATTCGGAATTTTCCCATTACATGTACTACAAGACCTTGCTCCATGCCAAATTTCAAGTTTGTAGGTAGACTGGAAGTACCCTGTAGGTTTTTGCTCTTACCCCTCTAAATTTTGCGACAAAAACGGCTATATCTCTTGATTGCGTTGGATTAGCACTTTGAATTTTTTACAGCACTAAGAGGCAACAAGCCTTAGTATTTAGTGAAAATTTCAGCTTGATACCTTCACGCGTTACTGAGATAAATGGTCTTGACAGACAGACGGACAGACGGACAGACGGACAGACGGACAGACGGACAGACGGACAGACGGACAGACGGACAGACGGACAACAAAGTGATCCTATAAGGGTTCCGTTTTTTCAAAACTGGTACGGAACCCTAAAAAATATACATAGTTGATTTTATAAGCAAAGTTTCATGTTAAAATAAATACGCCATAATTATATCTATTTTTTCTCGCTATATTCGGGGTAGGAATAAATTACTGAACTACATTTATACATATAATAATAATAATATGGTATTACATATACATACATATAAATATATGAATATAGATACAAAATCGTCGTTTCCTAGTGCTACAATTTAAGCCGTTTTCACGAAGTAGATAGCCTTTTTTTAAGGAAACAGAATTAGGAAACATGATAGTTATCTATAAATTATTCTTCATGCATTAAGTATTAATTCATTTCATACTTTGAGTAGAGCTTGTTATCGAATTTAACCTAACGATCGACGGTCATGCAAACTCGTTATGCTGCAGAACCCACGCGACATTCGAGATAGCTAAATATTTGCTCATCTCATGTATAACGTTTATATAAATATTAACATAATTAAAAGGACATGAACATCAAAGGTGATTGACCCATCTAATGGTAGTCGATAACCTTTAATATAATCTTGAACAGTATTGTATGAAGTAGCGTTATAAGTTTGACACTTTGTTTTTTTTTATTGTGCTGTCGAGTGGCGAGCCCCTCGACTCGTTTATTATTCATACGAGTTGGTTCAATAGGGATACGTGAACAGATGTGAACGTTTTGCAAGGGCTTTGATTATCGAGATGAGATTAAAATAGAATATCTTACCAATTGAGAATATCAGACTAAATATGAATGTATTCTGGATAACATATCCCCGGTTTCGTGTGTCAAAACTCGTGTCAACTATCATTTTAGTTCCTGAAAATGATAGATTAGTTGATTTTTACTTGATCAGTCATTCGGAAACCGGGGGTTAACTTTGTAGTAATATCTTCAAATATATTCAATAACAATTTTATTAGAAACTTTATAAAAACTTCTTTTTTCATAAAAAGCAATTATGTTTCTTAATTCACAAGTATTAAAATCTTGATTAACAACTAATAAAATTAAAATAGTTTATTATTTAATAACTATTAATATCAAGCTGGCTAGACGGATTGGTATATTATTATGCTTTAATTTCAAGTTTTCCTTCTTTTTATTTCGTAAAGATAATATTCAGGGATAGTCTCTTAGTCGTTTTTTACGACACTTATGGGATGAAATGGGGTGGTGACATATTGTATTCTTACACTGTCACCACAACTAATCAAACAGTGATTGCAATAAACAGCAGAAAAGTGACTTCCGCATTACTAATTAGAATACAATAAGAATATCTTTATTCTTTACACTACACACTGTCTAAAAGCTATAAAAATGCGGTTGTGAGTAGGTAGAGTAAAATCGTTAAACAGTCGTATCTCAAGCTATTAACTATGCAATAGCTGTGTTAAAAACATCTGTTATTGCGTAAATCATAATTAATATAACAGAAAATAAAAAGCAAACGTTTTATTTTTTCTTAATATTTTGAAACTATTCTAGTTTGTTTGGGTTAAGTGGTTCAAGGACCATCATTATAATATCATGTCTATTACTACAAATCTTGGTGATTTTTAGACTAATTTAAAATAGTACTTAGTAAGTAATATTCTAAAAGGGTTATTTATACTTCCAACATAGTCCCATTAAAATTGGTCAAAGAATTTTAAAAAAATTATCTCAAAAACTATGGAATTTTAGTTAATTACTAATTAGAAAATTATTTTAACTGTAGTTTGCTTATATAGAAATAGGTACATAAGTTACTATTTACATAGCGCTGATAAGCGTACATAAAACTTGCCTACAACACATAAATACAAGTGTCGTTACTTGATAATCGTGAGAACCTACATTCTTTTGTTACCTTCGAGGATAGACATCATTACTAAACATAAAAGAATTGTAATTGGTTGTAAGATTTTATAATACATCACGGTAAATACCTAAATTATTTCCTTACAAGATTAAGATGAAAGATTGCTTCATGTGATTAAAATGCTGAATGTTAAATTTATTAATAAAATTGCAATTAACTCTTAATTGAAAATCTTAACTGGGAGGTGTCGTAAAATACAGACGAGACTAACAATAACTATGAGTTATGACTTAATAACATAAGAAAAATGTTTAACCTATAACCCGATATCAGGTACCTACATTTTTTTTAATAAAAGACAAGGTTAATAAAAGACGAAATGAAGTTGTTGTTTAAATCGAACAACAACTTCATTCCGTCTCCATCACCACATTACATAGATCTTGGAATGAAGGAAACGAACGAGCCAGAAGTTTGATAAACGAAAGAGGTTTGTACCTAAAGTCAGACATGCATGGATTGCTATGATGAGTTAAAAAAGGGACAAGAATAACAGTGAACACTGAACTAAATTATAATTAGCTTATACACTAATTTAAGTGACATTGAACTAACTACTGAACCGATTCCTGCTACGAAACAGCAATGGGTTCAGAAGTTGAACAGTACCCCCCTTACTCAAAAATGCCTCTTAAATTTAATCACTGTTTAGCTAGATTTTTATTAGTAAAACCAACCTTATACCAAACAAAACCGTAAGAATTTAACCTAATCAATTGACTAAAATTTAAGAGGCGTTTATGAGTAAGGGGGTTTATGTTGCTGTAATTATAAGCTAAGCTTATCTGTTGATCTACTTGACTTTAAAGCAGTCTTTGCAGTTAATATATTGCATCGTTCGTTATAATACAGAAGCTAGTACACGGCAAGGAGGCATCAGGAAAGCTGCTCCGCTAAGACATAGCGAACATGACTCTTAAATTAAAAAATTGAGGCTGGAAATATTCTCTTCATTCAAACAACTTTACTAACTATTATAAAAAAGTATATAATTGCAACTACAAATACCTAATAAGTATATATTTTGTTATCAGTGACTGTTAAACAAGTTTCCTCCACGACCGAGATAGTACAATGTTGATATGTACGCAAATTGATAACAAAATATTGGTATGGTGCAATTTATTACTTACTAGCTGACCCGTGCCCACTTCGTTGAGCGGCGAAAAAAACGCGTCCTTTTTTTAAACATACATCACTACTGCTCCACTCCTATTAGTCATAGCGTGATACTATATAGCCTATGACACTCCACGATAAATGGACTATTCAACACAGAAATAATTTTTTAAATCGGTTCATTAGATCCAGAAATTACCCCATACAACGTCACAAACACACAAACTTTACCTCTTTATAATATTAGTATAGATTAGTATAGAGTATTATCCATGTAACGATAGATTAAGAATACATGGTATTAATCAATAAACCAATTAGCCTATCGCAGTCCACTGCTGGACAAAATGCCTCTCCCAACAAACGCCACAGAACAGGGTCCTCCACCCTTCGAATTTAGTCCGACCAAGCGATCTTTTTGAGGTAGAATTAATTTATAGTACATACTTACAGGTATTTAACTCCGTGTGGTGACGGAGTAAGAATACAATATGTCACTACCCCTTCTCATTCCATGGGTGTCCTAAAAACCGACTAAGGGACTATCCGTGAATATTATCTTTACGAAATAAAAAGAGGGAAAACTTGAAATTAAATCCCATACCAATCCGTCTGGCCAGCGTGGTATTAGTAGGCCAAGTATCCCTCCGTCACGGGAGGAGGCCCGTCCCGGCAGTGGGACATTAATGGGCTGTTATGATGATGACAGGTATTTAAAATTAAAATAAAAATCTTACTCCAACCAAAATGTTGATACTAAGAAAATTCATCTATACTAACATCGCGTTAGACATTGTACGTTATTCGCGCATTATTTTAAAACTGAGATATCTTTTAAACTAATAATCGGATCTCATCGCTGTAAAGGTCAATTATGTTTAAAATAAAATAAATATAATGAATAACGTATTTATTTTGATAAGGGTCTATACCATATACACAAAATACCTTTACAAACAATGCATTTCTTTAAATCAATTTTGATTATTATAAAAAAAGTCGTAGTGAGTCAACCTTAGAAGATAGATATATGCTATCGTTGACTTAATTGTAAAACTGTTTTAAAGGTACAATTCTCTAATACATCATTTCAGTATATCTCCAGACGTTTAAGCAGCAGAAGCAAAATAAACGTTTTTAAGCGTCCCTTTCATAAACATATTTCATTACTGCTCCGCTCGTATAAGTCATAGCGTGATACTATATAGCCTATGACATTCCCCGATAAATGGACTATTCAACACAGAAAGAATTTTTAAAATCGGTTCAGTAGATCCAAAGATTACCCCCTACAACGTCACAAACACACAAACACACAAACAAACAAACACACAAACTTTACCTCTTTATAATATTAGTATAGATTTATTCCACAAGGCCATATGGTATAGATTCGGGAAAACTAACTAACATAATTGTCTAAGGTGTAAATGGCTGTATCTTCTACAAAAAGAGCTTTTTGCAAGCCCTACGACTACAGCCCGATTTACACATCGACAAGTACAGTAGCGAGTTAAGTAGTAGGTTGTTGATTAAGTTGATTTGAATAGATCTCCATCCTATTTTTTGGCGAGTTAAGTTGGCGAGACGCGAGAGAGGGGGCTACTTCTTACTTAGATGAAGTATCTAGGTAGTAAAGCCCGATTTACACATCGACAAGTACAGTAGCGAGTTAAGTAGTAAGTTGTTGATTATGTTGATTTATTAAATAGATCTTCATCCTATTTTTTGGCGAGTTAAGTACGAAGTGGCTCCCTCTCTCGCGTCTCGCCAACTTAACTCGCCAAAAATAGGATGAAGATCTATTTAAATCAACATAATCAACAACTTAATTACTACTTAACTCGCTACTGTACTTGTCGATGTGTAAATCGGGCTTTAGTACTAGGATGAAGATCTATTTAATTCAACTTAATCAACAACTTAGGTTAAAGTTATCTTTAAAGACAAAGTAAGGTAATAACCACTCTAAAGAAAAATACTCCCACTCTAAGAAACCAATGTCGGGGCTGGGTGGCTAGATCACATAAATATTTCATATTCTACCGCTTGAGAAGGGCTGGTAACATTTTTTAATCCTCGCTCATCGCATACATTTCATAACAGCCAATTCATGTCCCACTGCAGGGACGGGCCTTCTTCCGTAACGGAGGAATACTTTGCCTACTAATACCACGCTGGCCAGGCGGATTGGTATAGGGTTTAATTTCAAGTTTTCCTTCTTTTTATTGCGTATAGTTAACATTCACGGATAGTCCCTTAGTCGGTTTTTACGACACCCATGGGATGAGATGGGGTGGTGACATATTGTATTCTTACTCATACATTAGAAGCTCATAAATGTTATTATGAGACAATTATAGCACGTTAATATCAAGAGTCGTTAACACCATGACGTCTCGTGAGATGACGCAACGAGATGTCACCCGGGCTAAGAATAGACAGACGTATGCGAGACACCTGTGTCGCACTCTATTTGAACAACATTCTAACTAAAAACTTTATTATTAATTACTATCGGTTATCTTATTGTGTCAGTAAAAGTTTTAATTTATTCTTACTTATTGTATATAAAATACGAGTATGTCTAATTTGGTAATTTATCTCCTATGTATCCAGAGCTCGTTAACACGATAGAAAAGTACTTTCTTATATCCTAATTACCATAATAGAATATCCGGTATAATTAGTAGGTATCGATTAAAAAACAGCAAATAAGGGATCCCTATTATTTTGGAAACTGATTGAGAGAGATTAAAACCCCGGCCAGTGTAACTTGTGCCGAAACGTCAAACAAAATGCCCGTTTATCTCTCGTTTACGTTTAATAAGTAAGTACTTATAATCATGCAACGCTGTAGTTAAAACGTTGACGTATTGTTTCGCAACAAAGACGACATAAGTTATTTATGATTATGACTTTAATTAAGTAGGTATGATAGAACTTGGCACGTTTTGTAGAAATTGAGCATTAACAAGGTTAATTATTGGACGATTGTAGATTCTCGTAAAAATACAACAATGTATCAATTAGTTTCAAAAACTTATAAATTATTACAAATTTTAATTTTTCGAAACGATCTTCTGAAATGAAAATTTTGAAAAAATAATGAAGTCGGTTAATAATGAACTGACTTACAAATTTTATGACGTCCTACTTAGAGTTTAGTCGTTCAGAGTATCTATTTGACCTAGGTCGGTCAGGGTTACTGAGTGGTTAAAGAAGACGACGACGCATGGCGCCTGGCCACTATTTTCCGGGACTCAATTAACGACCTGCTGCTTCTCTACTAGCGCTTTGGAAGCGGTGGTAAAGTTTTCTAAACTTTTAAATGTACGTAGATTAAGTAGTGATAGATGACGTCAAAAAGATACAATATTATTGTACTACTTTGAATAAAATATATTTTGATTTTGATTGCCCGAGATAAAGCAGAGACACAATGTTGTCACAGATCTTTGCTGACTTTGTCAACAACTAATATTATTATTATGTTACGTAATATTGATATGATAACCTTATAAGACACATGTAAATCACTTTGCCTGACCCGCTAAGAGATTATTTAATCATGACTTTATAATCATTATGATAACAGATGAAAGACACAGTGTCCAATATATATTTATGTAGTTATATCCAACTAGCGACTCCCCCCGGCTTCGCACGGGCACCTACAGAATGTCCTTAAACAACGTTTAAGTACAGCTTCATTAGACGATTATGAATGATTGAATCACTCTATCTATTAAAAAAGCGCATCAAAATCCGTTGCGTAATTTTAAAGATTTTCAAAAGGACATATAGGAATTGATATTATATTATTATATTATTATTATTATTTAAATTGAAATCTATGTTTCCTCGGTTTCCCGGTAAAAACTAAAGCGACGGGCCTAAGCCAAGTTCACCTTAGCATTTAAATTTAGCTTTAAGAATTTACAGTAGTTGTTGTGTGAGTAATGTTATGTGCGTTGGGTGTAGTGTCTGAATCGCATTGCAAGAATTTTCTTACTATCCTGCACGTATTGAGTATTACTGCCTTTTGTAACAGATTGTACGTGTTTGTAGGTAATTCTATAGTCTTGATGGATTGGTGTAGTTGTTTTGGGATAACCCCTGTTGTAGATATTACTATTGGTACTATTGTTACCTTTTGCAGGTTCCACAAGCGTGTTATTTCGTCTTTGAGTTCTATGTATTTTGTTAATTTTTCTGCTATTGTTGTCTGTAAGTTGTGTGTATTTGGAACGGCAATGTCTATAAGATATCCTGTTCTTGTTACTTTGTTGATTAACGTAATATCAGGTCTATTGAAATGAATTGTGCGATCGGTAAGGATGGCTCTATCGTAATATAGCTTTGTTGTAGAGTTATCTAGTACAGTTTCAGGATTATATTTGTAGTATGGTGTAAGCGTGTCAATGAAGTTATATTGCTGTGCGAGTTTTTGATGTATAATATTGGCTACCTGATCGTGTCTGTGTTTGTAGTCTGTTTGTGCTATTGATTTACATGCGCCTGTTATATGTTGAATTGTCTCGGAAGCACTACTACATTTATTATTATTATATTATTATAACATTATCATATATTATTATTATATAATAGGGACAGAAAAAGCGACTTTATTTCATACTATGTATAGATATATGGGGTGATATGGGTGGTGACACTTTTAGGTGGTTTTGGTAAAAGCCAACTAAAAGAAAATTTACAGATATTGTCTCTACGAAAACAAAACATAAAACGACGCCGGTTTAATGTGACTCTAATAAGACGTTAGGAACACAAGGGTTTCGAGACTAAATAACTTCATTACAACACCTAAATACCGTTAACTGCAGGAAAAATACCTCATTATAGTATTCAACACAACATTGCAACTATTGCCGTCTCCCGTCAAGCGGTTTTGCCGCCTTGCGGTTTCGGTCAGCGCTCTACATTTTATAACCTTTTTGCTTAGGTACTATCTGTCTCCTAATCCTAAGCCCTACTTTAATTCTCCTGTCTTCTTCTCTCTAAATGACTTTAACGTTGGTATATTTGGTACCTATAAAATGTTTACTCAAGCTACATACTACATTATGAAAACTACATACCAATCCGGTATAATATAATTCGGTAAAAACACAGCTACAGCGGACATGACGAGAACGATGAACGATTAAGATTTTAATTAATAAAGTATACAATAATTATAAATTCAGCAATTTTAAAAATTGGCAGCCTTTATTAAAACCAAGCTAAATTCCACTTTTTTGGTTGCTTTATTATATCTACCTCATTCAGAATTACATTGATTCAATACAAATATGGTTAGGTACGTATATTTTTTAAATAATATTTATACCATTTATAATTATTTAAATATTCTATTCAATGTAGAAATGCTTTTTATTCCTAACTAGCTGCTGTGCCCGCGACTTCGTTCGCGTGGCGGATGTTACTTACTTCGCAATTCGATTTAATACTGAAAAATCGTTTTCTAAACCTTATAACAAACAGATATACCTACACACGAATTGTAAAATTAACAAAGACAGATCTATGAAGACTGTGTCTAAACTTATACTGAAAGACATGAGCGAGCGTCATTCTTTCAAGTAAAATCTTAATACCGCGATACTGAAAATGACGTCACAGGCACAATGCCATCTGTTGTCAAATTTGTAAGTTAAAATAAATGACATCGCTTTTTTCATTATAACAGCCCATTAATGTCCCACTGCAAGGACGCGCCTCCTCCCGTGATGGAGGAATACTTGGCCTACTAATACCACGTTGGCCAGTCGGATTGGTATAGGGTTTAATTTCAAGTTTTCCTTCATTTTTATTTCGTAAAGATAATATTCACCGATAGTCCCTTAGTCGGTTTTACGCCACCCATGGGATGAGATGGGGAGGTGACATATTGTATTCTTGCTCCGTCACCACACGGATAATCGCTAATTAATTATGAATGAATACATTTGCACGCCACGTTATGGTGCGGCAGAATTACCTGCCTCGGTGGCGCGGCGGTCGCATTACATGGCTGGCGTGCATGAGGTCGCGGGTTCGATACCCATGGAGGACAATTGTGATACACAAACTATTGTCCTTAGTCTGGATGTTCTTTGTGTCCGTTAAATTGATATTTTTAAAGGCTAATGTGAAGACTTATAATAATTGATATTACAAATACGATTCATGGTTAATTTTATTAACATTTAAAAGGAATAACTTATTAATAGCACTTAATAATAAAATAGAAAGAAAGAAAGAAAGAAAGAAATAGTTATATATTATTTAAAAACTCATTTATTTTATGATTACTACTGGTAACGCCATCTCGTGAACAAAAGAAACGAAATTTAAATTCATTCAACATTGAACCAACGGAGCGACATAGTCAAATTGTGACAAAGCTCCCTAAATAAAGATTAAAAAAAACATTGAACCAAATCCATTTTTCATGACCCCTGATTTGTATTGGACTGTTCTAATAAAGAGATCTAGCGATATCTCGAGTATTACTTATCCGATTCCGATTGTTTTATTATAGTATAGAAGATAGATACCTACTTTAAACTTAATACCTAAAAACTACGTATCTATGTATTTTAATATCTAAAGCTCGCTTATTCCGAGAAGAGTCAATAAGAACCACGTCCGTTCGCATTAAGAGTCAATGTGAATGAAATTATATAGATGCACGGGTTGGCCGTTTCGGACGTTAAACAAAAATCAACCGTACTGCCGTACTCATACTGGCGCGGCGACATTTGGAAATTTTCTTTCATCTAAATCTTGTGTGTTTATAAACCGATTTCTATAATTTTTTTTTTTATGAATAAGGTATTAAAGTGTACTTTTGAAATATGGGAGTTTGAAAAAGATATGTCTATGCAAATTACAATATATTTATGTATTTAATACACTTTGAAGAAAACCCTAACGATTAAACACGTTATTGTGGCTAATATATAAAAGATAGATATATACTATTCAGGACTTTTTTGTTCATCGTTTGAAGACCATTATTTTTGTAATACATATTTTTGGCGTATGATCAACGTATGCGATGATAAGAGCTCGAACGCGCTTTTTTTCAACCGACTTGCTTCAAATTTTTTGCCACTGCTCAGCTCCTATGTGTCTTAGCGTTATGTTATACAGCCTATAACCTGCCCGGGAGTATGGACTACAATCGTACCAAGTTTGGTTAAAATGCCTTCAGTAGTTTTTGACCCATGCGTGCACATACAGACAGACAGACAGACAGACAGACAGACAGACAGACAGACAGACAGACAGACAAAAAATTTATTGATTGCATTTTTGGCATTAGTATCGATCACCATTCATCCTCCAATATTAATTTTTAACATATATTCAATGTACAGAATTGATCTCTCTACAGTTTTATTATAAGTATAGATAGATAGATACCTACTTTAAACTTAATACCTAAAAACTACGTATCTATGTATTTTAATATCTAAAGCGCGCTTATTCCGAGAAGAGTCAATAAGAACCACGTCCGTTCGCATTAAGAGTCAATGTGAATGAAATTATATAGATGCAACGGTTGGCCGTTTCGGACGTTAAACAAAAATCAACCGTACAGCCGTACTCATACTGGCGAGGCGACATTTGGAAATTTTCTTTCATCTAAATCTTGTGTGTTTATAAACCGATTTCTCTAATATTTTTTTTATGAATAAGGTATTAAAGTGTACTTTTGAAATATGGGAGTTTGAAAAAGATATGTCTATGCAAATTACAATATATTTATGTATTTAATACACTTTGAAGAAAACCCTAACGATTAAACAGGTTATTGTGGCTAATATATAAAAGATAGATATATACTATTCAGGACTTTTTTGTACATCTTTTGAAGACTATTATTTTTGTAATACATATTTTTGGCGTATGATCAACGTATGCGATGATAAGAGCTCGAACGCGCGTTTTTTCAACCGACTTGCTTCAAATTTTTCGTCACTGCTCAGCTCCTATGTGTCTTAGCGTTATGTTATATAGCCTATAACCTGCCCGGGAGTATGGACTACAATCGTACCAAGTTTGGTTAAAATGCCTTCAGTAGTTTTTGACCCATGCGTGCACATACAGACAGACAGACAGACAGACAGACAGACAGACAAAAAATTTATTGATTGCATTTTTGGCATTAGTATCGATCACCATTCATCCTCCAATATTAATTTTTAACATATATTCAATGTACAGAATTGATCTCTCTACAGTTTTATTATAAGTATAGATTACTAGCTGAAATTGATTGAGCAACTTTGTTTTACACTATGTTGTGCTTAGTGATAATCTCTGACTTACCTTAGATAATGAGGATGTATCTTAACAGTTTGCATGCTCAAAGACGCCGTCATTGGTCGTGGCCATAGACCACCGAATCTTCCACAAACTGTCCGGCACAAGTCCAGGCTGCTAAATATCATATTAGTTTGGTTCCCACTCTCTGGTAATGGATGCTCAGATCGTTGGCATCCTTGATCGGGAACACATTTGTATCTCCATGCGGGCCTGAAACAAAAGATTCTTTAGAAACTATTTTATAAGGTGGCTGCACTCCCATTAGTACTAATTAATTTAAATGCGTTAATTAATATTTTAGTAAATAAGTAATGAGATTTTTGGGATTATTTTTAATTTAAAACAAAGCCTATATAACTTCTATGTGTAACATTGTTTCCTAGTGTTGTAAATCAATAACGTACTACCGTGTCGCTTACAAAATATTTATATATTATTATCTAAGTAATAGTAATGACTTACTCGTAAACAGGTGAAACAGCATCATCTTCGACTCCATTATTTTCATCATTACAGTGCACCCAATTTACAGCAACAAGTGCCACGAACACCCACCAACACGCCATCGCGACCTGTTGAGAAAACAATTCAATTTTAAAGAAAATATAATAATTAAAGCGAGGTTCCCCACAAGCGTTACAACTTAAATAGGTATAAAAAATAAAATTAAAATATGTTTTGATATATTTATTGTATATCGTTAGCACAACGAACTTTCGTTATACTTTCTTCGTACGAGTATAAGCAAATTGAGTATTTACTTTTGTGCCGACTTTCCCGTTTTGTCAACTTTACGAAAAATATGGTACATTGATTACCCTTATGCCGAATTTTCAAACTTCATTGATTTTAGTCCTTTTATACCGGCTTTCCCTTAATGCCGTCTTTTATAATTAATCCATTATTAGGGTTATAATGCCTACAAGTTAAATATCTTCATTATAAGAACCGCAATGCCGACTATTTGTACAGTCGTGTGCTATATTGTCCAGTAAATATTGATTGAAACAAAAAAGTGTTACATTTGTATAGATTTTATTTAAAATAACAAAAACTGAGATCATCTCTTACGAAAAAAAAATGACTTGAATGTAATACGTTAGAAACGAACATTAATTCGCGACGTTTATGCCGCGATGTCGCATTGCTTGCGGTAAATCGAGGTGTTAAGATCTTTAAGTCGTCGGACTGGTCTGGACATCAACATTGGAATGGCGGGTACATCTCACACCTTCGATTGGCTGACGACATCTTCATCGTGGCAGAGTCACTAGAACAGCTTGACGGGATGCTGCATGGCCTGAATGCTCGACGGGTCGGACTTGGCATGATTCTGAACTAAACGAAGACCAAAGTCCAGTCTACTAAGGCGTCCTACACTGGTAGGACTCGGCACCGTGTGTCATTACTGAATGACACACGGTGCCGAGACGTGGACACTCACAGTTGGACTAGTCCACAAGCCTAAAGTCGCGCAGCGAGCTATGAAACGGGGTATGCTCGGCATCTCCTTGATCGATAAAATTCGGAACGAGGTTATCCGTCAAAGAACCTAAGTTTCCGATGTAGCTCGTAGAGTATTAACAAGCTGAAGTCGCAACGGGCTGATCATATCTGTCGAAGGACCAATGGCCGTTGGAGTAAACGTGTCCTAGAGTGGAGACCGCGACTTGGCTAACGTGGTGTAGTAGTTTTTTCTGTGTGTACCATCTTCTGTGGCGCGTATTGGAAAAGGCGTATGTCGAGCAGTTGACTGCGATAGGCTAGTGATTTAATGAGGCCTACTGATAGGATACTGATTTTATGGGGCCTGTTACATAATTTGTACTTATCTATATTTTTTCAAGAAATTGGCAAGGATGCCATTTTATTTCAAGCAGCGTGGTCACTGAGGACGTGTTCCATTTAATTATTTGTAATAATTTTAACAGTTTTGTCATTATTTAATTTTTCATATGTCTATTAAATGTAGATTAATATTGCGTTACGTACGTGACTGTATAAAAATCGGCAAATCAAAACAATAATACCATAATTTTTAAAAGTTGGCAAAACGGTAACTTTTTTTGAAATAATTAAAAAGTCGGCATAAAAGGACTAAGTTTAATAAAATTTATAAATTCGGCATAAGGGTAATCGATGTATAATATTTTCGGTAAAGTCGACAAAACGGGAAAGTCGGCATAAAAGTAAATACTCAGCAAATTGAGTACGTTAAAATGAGTTCCAATGTTGGGAGGTCCAGCTGTGGACTGCGCTATGCTAGTTGATTGATTGATAGATTGAGTTCCAATGTCAGAAATCTTATTTTATTTAATAGAATTAAACATTCTAATTCAGCCACTTAAAATTGATTAAAGTTTTAAAAAAAACCGTGTTTAAGTATATAAAAGTATTAAATGTATTCCCTTTAGAAATCCTTTATTTTATCACACACATAAAAGCTATTGCTTTTTTACCTTCTCTCCCTCTTGATAAGCAGCTTTAGCTTTTGGACCATTGAAGGTTTACTACTTAGAAACAAAAAATGCAGTTGCCTTGTGTCTATTTGGATATAGAGTTCGATTTAGAAGAGACATGAGCACGTGTGATATATGGCCTTAGAATGCTCAATCTTGCAGCGTTACGACATAACAGCGGAAGAAAGTTCTACTGTTAATCTGCTACTGTTATGACCACAGGTTTTGACCAAATTTATTACCGCAGACTTGGAATTTTGTTTTTCAATTTTGACGCTGTATAAAACGAAATAAACTGCTCCTATGTTTACATCTTCTAGAATGTTTAAAACCTAAAACCAAGCAGCTGTAGCTAAATGGGTAAAGATTGATATTACGATTACAGATTGAGATCTCAATATCCTTGGCTCCTCAATTGTCACATAAGATTGAGTTTTACTAACTAGTTATGCAAATTTTGCAGTGCTGCTATTATTCTCAGACTTGCTAATTTTTTTACCATGAACCATAGCATAACATGAACTCCAGCAATTTTTTTATTCAGAACCGTGCAGGAAGATAATAGATTGGATTCATACGCGTGATTATTAACACCTTTGATACTATATTTTATCTAAAGTAATGTTACTTTTCACACATAAAATTAATTTTATATATATTTATAGCATCATTACTTTTGACTCTTGTTTCGAAAATACAGCGTGAGAACACAAATTGTTCCAAATTCTTTCATTGTGTAAACTTTGTTGTGGAATATTAAGTATAATAAGATCCTAATTTAAATTATTTTAACCTTAACCTTAATCGTTAGTTACACATTAAACGTCTACTGGATTGACTATACAATGTATATTCTTAACATATTGCTTGGTTAGAAATACTCGTAGATGATCAAAATGGAACATTATAAAGATTTTATAGTTGAAAATTGTGTAAAAAAGCAATTAACGACTCCAGTATACAACAAAACTATCTAAACTCACAATATGACTACAGAGGCTGTTAAAATTCATGAAGTTATACCCCAAATTTTAATAACCATTAAATAATTATTAAGTAAGGCTCCATGACACGAAATGCCACTATCGGAGATGATTTCTATACTGTTCTATCCGAAGGAGTTGATCGTGATAGGTAACTATTTGTGCTCAGTATCTTCTGATAACAATAGCTTGACAAGTAGTTTTATTTCTTAGAGTAGCCCTTTTAATCGTAGGTTAGCTTAAGTCATATTTTTCATATATTTGCCTCAGCTCAAGTAAAAAAATGTATCCTCTTTTGACAGAAATAAAAGGTACTGCTATTTCACTTGGCGACACTGTTAGTTTGTTTGTCACTTTTTCACTGAACAAACTGTATTTATTTTAACAAATATCGCTATACTAATTAAATCTATTAAAAAATGTTATATTACCAGCATTATTAAAAATATACGGCGAAATTTAGCGACCGAAAACTTCATTTGATTAAACATTTCGAAAACTTCATTTGATTAAACATTCAAACTTTAAATTATATATCTTGCTGTAGAAAATGATCAATAACGTTCTTTTCTTGGTTGGCATCAGGTTGGTTTATATCTAAAACAATATCGAAAGACAAAATGGTCATTATAAAGTGATCGACCGATATTTCAACTATGTTATAAGGCAGTGAAAAATAATCAACAATGTGAAATTAAGTAGTACGTATTTCACTAACAAGCTTTAATGCCTATTTTAATGTTGCAACATAAATTACCGTTTCGTAGAGTTTGATAAAAATGGTTTAGTGCTCAGTTTAAATAGTAAATAAATAATAAACTGTTCTGTGAAAAGTGTGTGCAAGAATTTGTGAAGTAGACAGAGAAAAAAAGACATTATAATTTGATTGGTGATTTATGTTTAGAAAAGTTTGACTTTAAATAAATAGGGACTCGTCTACAGAGAGTGAAACAGGGGAGGAAACACGCACAACTTGTAGAGACAACAGTGAGTAAATTTGTACGCGTATGTGTCTAGCATCAGTTAATATCATAAGTAATAGTTAATAGTCTTACGCTCTTACAGCAAGATTTTTATTACTTTGAAATAGTACAGACCTTTAAAAATTTTACGAGTTGCCTACGATTTCCCAATATTCTCCAATTAAAGAGTTAATTGAAGAAAACTCGTAGTAAAGCTCATTTTCCACCAGAGGGGCCAGACGAGACGAGTAGAAAATTTAAAGAACTGAAATGATGATATATTAACATCCCTAGCTTAAACTAACAATATCATGGTAAGAAATAGTTCACTCGCAACAATATTAAACCACTCCACTTATAGCAATAGGTTCAGCTCAAATGGAAGAGTAAATTAGTCAGTTACTGAAGAAAGCATGTGCGACAAAGACGTTTATGGAAGGGTAAAATGTTTCCAACAGATTTATTCGATTGTATTCGATTTTTGCTGAAGCCGGAATATTTCCTTGACATATTCGTTATCAACCTTCCTCATTTCACGCAACGCTGACAACCAACCGTACGTTATATGTTGCGTTCTATTTTTTTTTACAAACACGCACTGTTATTATCATAATAACTAATTTAGTTTTTTTAATCTCTAATAAATTGTATGCCGTTTATAAAACTTTAAAGGGCAAAGCGTTGGACGCGTATCATCCAAATTTATAAAGCGTTTATGAATAAGGGGGTAAAAGGGTTAAAAATACTTTATCTCAATCTACGATAGATTGAGAGTTATTAGTAAACCAAGTTTTCCCTCGCTTACCTACTTGTGGAAACTTCTACCTGCCAAGGAAATGTGGGCTTGCGAGTAAATGAAAACTAGTTGATTCCCATGATTTCCTTTCATTCTGTATTTATTTGACCTCATTCATAACCACAATTATTAATAACTGAAGTAATTATTCTTCATCACAGCACCCCATACGCAGATTTGTGTCAAGTTTCCTTTATTTATTTTAGAGAGATACTCCTGAATATGTTTTCGTTAAATCGCCTATTTTCCTTTTACTCTTACTCAGCTATAAGGGATGGTTTTGGGTTATTCTAAGTTAAGAAGTACTTTCGACGGCAAAGACAAAAAATATATATTTTTTTCAATAAACTTTATAAATAACTTATTTATTACTTAAAACTAAATGCTTCCTACGTGGTCACTAAAATTTATTGCAGAAATGTACGTAATTTAGTCACAATAAGCTCTAATATGTGAAAAATGTCTCTCCCCTGGTCTGTCCCATAACCGACTTTATTTGTAAATCAGTAATTATGAATGTATTAAAATTCAATAATTATTTTAAATTATTTAATTTTACAAGGACAGTAAACTTAGTAATAGTATCCTACAAGTAAAAGTGCTTTTATTCCAATTCTTTAAAAAAAATATGAACACCGAAATTTGTCCACCGTGTTTCGTGTCTCGTCCCCTGGTCTTTTGTTTTCGTTCAAAAATCAGTTCTGCTTTCCTAGTCTGCAGAAGTTGTGACCATGAATGCATAGTGTGTAACGTAAAGTTACCAGCAAGCGGCGCATAAGCAACTGCGCCGCCTTATTGCTGGCCATTTCGATCACGCCACTCGCTGGGTGCAGAAATGTTTAGTGAATGCAGTCTTTCCCCTGGTAAGTTTTCCATTGCCATTTTTTGTTAAAATACCAACATATACTTAAATATTTATTACAAATAGTGTATACATTGTTACGTTTGTGTGTGAATCACGTGCGTGAAATACTTTTACGGCTAATTTAGATTTCTATCGAAAATATATCTCCCCTGGCGTATTTCCCCTGGCTCTTTTGATGGCAGGGGAGATACTTAATATCCAGGGGAGATACATTTTTACGCGTTTCCATTAATACTTCTAGTTTTCTCTACGCCTTTACTTGGCGTTATGCTTATCATAGCTTTAAAATACAATATTAAGTTTTTTTTTACAGAAAATAATACCGACATAACGAAAAAATTGGGATCTACTAAAGATTTAGAGACTTTTTCAGGAATACTAAAGGTTCACCAAGTTACCGGTTGCGTATTGCCTAATATTGAAAAGTTTGAGCTGCTTCTGTGACTCGTCATTTTCAATTGGGTACTTTGGATTATCCACAAAAACATGCTAACATAAAAGGCATTATCTTGGATTAGGACAAAGTTGTCACCAACAAAACCAGCATAAATGTGGAACGACGTGGCCCCCCAGGATTTCTTCAATGTACCGATCTGCAGTCAATCCCCTTACATGGCGGCCGGTTTCAATGAAAACCAAGTCGATTTTTTCTATCAAAAAAATACTAGCCCGCACCATGCAGGAGCCACCTCCATTCGCAACAGCATTGTGCGTATCACTCTCCTGGCCTTCTATACACTCTTCTTCTTCTGTCACTACCATGCAGACATACTCTGTTTTCATCGGAGAAGAAAACAGAGCGCCACTGATCTTCCGTCCAATCGACGTGTTCTCTCGCAAAACGAATACGAGCTGCTCGATGCGCTGTAGTCTGTAGTCGATTTGGAACCTGTTGCTGGTCTTTTTGGAATCAGGGTTACCAGCTACCTTGAGTCTTCTACTCACAGTGCGAGAACTGACAGTTAGTCTACGCGTTTATCGGGGCTCCCGTTGGATTTGAACCCCGTCGAGTGAACAATTTCGCAGTGAAGTACTAACGATGAAAAGATCGTCTCTTTTTGAAGTGGATCCTTTTCTACCTGGACCTCTTCTTTGATCAAAGCCACCAGTCTCTTGGTACCTTTGGCTTGTTCTTACTCCATTGACTGGCTTATATTCAGAGTACGAGCCACTTGTCGTTTACTCATGCCTTGTTCCAACAGTGTAACTGCTTGAGCCGCTACTTCTGATCTTGTGTCCATTTCTGGGAAGTTTTATTGCTTGAATATTCTGGGGACGTGTACCTGTTGACATTTTACGGTCAACTAATAAAACTCATAGGTGTTGGTCACCTTTAATATCCCCTGAAGTCGTAAGAGTATTTAAAAGAGTATTTTTAGTTTTTGTTTCTTTTTATTTAATTATTGCCTATTAATAGTAAAGTTATATAACTTTAAAACTTTCGTGTTTCATTATCACTTATTATTAATATCTACACGGGTATTAAAGTTATATACACCTATACTTAGGTAGTTTTTTGATAGACAAGAAAAATAAATATTTTTTAAGTTTATAATGTTACTCAAAAGAAAATTTTTCTTTTTGTTATTGATTTTCATAGGAAACATTTAATTTTATAGACAAAAAAGATTGTAAACAAATGAAAAGCCTGATTATAAATAATTCATATTATAATAAATAAAGATGATACTTAAAAATAACCATGTTTATTATGTTTATCTCTTCCCTGTTCATAAAGTATCCTCCCCTGTACACCTTGTCTCTCCCCTGTATGGTGTATTTCCCCTGGTCACTTATAAAACGTAATAAAACCAATAAATTGTCTGGCCACTTTGTAAACGTTTTAAACATAGCAGTTTACATTATAAAAATGGATACTTAAGTAAAAATATATAAAAAAAACCCGTGCCGCCATTTCATACAACGAATTACCTCTTAACTTAGAATGACCCTTTTATTATTCTAACTCCGTTACACACAATAAACGACAGCTGAGTTACTAAATGCACTATGGTGTTAAGTAGAAAAAAATTAAAGACTAAGTACATTTTTTTAGTTACCTACTAGGTATACAGGCACAATAAAATGAGATCTCAAGTTGACTATACATATAATTTGTTGCTACACAAAATTGAAATCCTTGGATTAATAATACCCATTCTTCAATCATCAATACAGCTAGCACACAATAAGATCGTATCACTATAATTCATGTCTGATATAAATATCGACAGTAATTTAGCGTTTCAATGTCAATATGTATACGGTTGTTACAATGTTAACGTGAACTAGGGTCGCAATAAAATCTTTTTATTTTATATCATAAAGAATCAAATATTTATATTCGAAAAGATCAAAGATTTTGCTAGACACTAAAGCCTTTAAAATTGGTTGGTTATCGCCAAATCCTAAAAGTCACAAAATACATTATTCTTGATTAAGCTGTCTTGTTTCTACGGGAATCCCCGTCATCTGTCATCAGCTTATTCTATTCTGAAGATATATAACTGTAACTTGAATACTAACGGAAACAGTCAGAAGGAAGCAGAAAGACCTCTATGGTCGTCTATTTGAGGGCTTACTTGAAGTGTCCTACATGCCCATGCTACTGACAACCCTCAGTGTCGTGAAGTTCAGGATTTTCACACGTTAAACGTTACTGTAATTATTTCTTGAAGGTAAATCCGTTTGACACACAAGTATAGTAGGCTAAATTATCATTATCACCGGACAATGTCCGTTCATTGTACCTTGTATGACGACTATATCAGATTTAATTGTACTCTTAGTATATTTTATATGAGTGTGTATTTATTCTTTTAATTGACACTATCTAATAATTCATTATATATTGTAAAAATAATAAGCAGTACACGTGAAGTATCATAATAATAATATAATTCTGCTCAACGGTTTACTGTATCTAATATTTGTTTCTAAGAGATTCCCTGGAGCGATAAGACCAAGACTCGATGACAATTAAAGAAAAATATTTTGTAACACCTGATAGACTTTAGTAAATATGTTGTTACAGCCCTAGATCAATACCACAATGATACTCATGAGTATACTTAGTCATTGTCCATGTCCGATGTATTGCGTGCCTAATCGAACCACGGATATCAAAGCTAAAAGTAAGGAACCATACGTAGTAGGCATGCTGTCACATTTCCGAACACGCGACCTAATTATGTTATTATAAAAAATATATCTAAAGGAAAGTAAACATGACAAATTAAGAATTTCTTTGTCAAATCAGGCTGTTGTTGAATATGAGTAAAGCTGATAAATTAAAACTAATAAGTCTACGCTTTAAAAATTTTTTTTTTTTAAAATAGCATAGTTAAATGTTTCTTTATAGTAACGTACATAATACTCCTGTTCCGCTGTTTAAGTAGGCATTTAATTTTGTAGGTATTTAAAATTTATTGTAGCTGTAATGTAACGTATACCTACATATTTCACCAGTTGATTTTGAGATCCGTAGAAAAATGCAAATGGCCAATAACGAAAGACAAGAGGGAGAGGCAGTTAATGACACGGACACTAAAAATAATTTTAGACACTGAACTACGATAAAAAAAGTATTCTCTCGAGCTTTTATTCAGCCTGATAACAATAATTATGATTTGTTAGTTATTTCTGTTTTAATGTAATGTAATTTATTTAGAATGCTTTTTTAAACTGATTTTGTATGCCTAAGTATCGGCGGAACATGGCATGTTCAATAGTTTGTAATAACACTTGTATTTCACTATTTGAAAAATAGGCTATAATCTTTAAAAAAATCCATAATTCATCCGAAATAAAGCCCCAGTTAAGATTTTTTTTTAAATTCTGTACTAACAGTCGCGTCGCGACCAAATTTCTAAAATTCTTGAAAAATTCTACTTGGTTAGATACCTACCTATTTTGGTAGAGTTTAATCTTATCTACTATTGTAGTTGGAAGTTTTTATCTCTAACCCCAAATTTAGACTAGAGTTCGACGTAACAGTCTTTTTATCTTCGCGTCTATGAGTAATTTATGATTAACCAAATACCAAACTAAGGTTAAATCTTTTAGCTGTTTTATTAAATGTTCTTTCAATTAACTAAAAAATAACACCATGGATTGTTTTTGCTGTATCTTGTGGTATTTTCGTCACGAAAAATAACATTCTTGTTTACTAAAAACCAAGACGTTAAAATTGCCGGTAAAAAATTTAAACATTCTGCTAAATCACATACACACAACCCTAATTGACTTTTTGTAGTAGAGAACGCGGTGATTTTTTAACATTAAATGCCACTAACTGTCAATTTTGTAACCTATTAAATTAATGCATGAGGGAGTGCGGAAATATCAAGTACAAAAATAACAATTGCTGGTATTTGCCTTCAGCTGTTTTTATTGCGTTATTTGTTATAATGTGAACTAACATGAAACTTTGTATTTTGTACCAAGTATTGTAAATGGCTTCACTCGGAAGTAAAAACATCGGATTTCTTGCATAAATAGCATTATTTTAAAAACCAGTCAGGATCAATTTGATTTCTTTCCCGCACTAGGGATCATGCACAGGACATTTACATATAGATTTAACGGACACAAAAAACATCTAGATTCAAGACAATAATTTGTGGATCACAAAGAATTGTCCTTTATACAAAGTTTAAAAATCTAACTTACCATGGCTAACTAAAACTCCGTTTTGATACACTAACAAGCCTGAAATCAAATAGTGAAGCTCTTTCATACGTTTTATATTGGTTGTTAGTTTTGATAAAGTAAATGGGACTGAACCTGTACAGTATAAACCAATTAAACCACCATGTTTGAACACGGATAAGGCAATCTATCGATTTCGTACCAGATAAAAAATGCAGGAAATAGTTAACAAACTTTCTTTTTTTCTTCTGATAAGGATGTCGAATAATATTTAGGTTGTTAATACTGTATCAACATACATCAGAAAGAAATACTTTCAGAGTGCGACACGGTTTAATATTAATTTATACTAATATTATAAAGAGGTAAAGTTTGTGTGTTTGTGATTTTTAAAATTCTTTCTGTGTAGTCCTTTTATAGGGGAGTGTCATAGGCTATACATATAATATCACGTTATGACTAATAGGAGTGGAGCAGTAATTAAATATGTTTAAAAAAGGGAGACTTAATAACGTTTTTTCGCCGCCCAACGAAGTGGGCACGGGTCAGCTAGTTCTAAATAAATTGAATACTCGTCTAATTCTAAGCAGTTGGGTCCCAGGTTTGCTGAAGAAGGCAGTACCTATTCTTTGACACCTCACCAATTATGAGGAAGTTTCTCTCACTAGAGCCCTAAATACCGGTAACTTGGTCCATGTCAATGACCCTGGTGGTTGTTCAAACAGGTGATTTTATAAACATTTATTTTATGCATACTTATTATGCTTAGATATCCAAACCAATGCATGTTTAGTGATTTTTTATTCATTTTCATGCACAGAAAGGTTTTATTAAGATGGAATCGAACCTAAAAGCCTTTGCGTAGCAGTCGTGAATGCCGCTATTGCTCAGAGGTCGTTTATTGTCTATTTATAACAATTATTACTACTATAACTATTACTATTTATAACTATTTCGCAGCGGTAGGTCACCGATGTATGAGGGAGTTACAGGACCACACAAGATTTGAAGACATTTAAAGGAGGCCTATCAGGGCACTAGGTCTCTTCTCCTTCTAAATGTGTCGTAAATGACGTACTTAAATGGATGTTATGTGTAATGAATGTGTAAGCTAGTGATACGGTAATATGATTGTATCAAACCCTAACAATAATTACTTATCATATTTTTTTTACTGTAGATATTTTCGTAAGTTTGTCACTTTGCCTTTGATTTAAATTTAAACTAAATATAAAACTATAATAAAAATAGAACTATAAGAATAAAATATAGCCTCACTTACATTTGTACTATGCTTTTACTACATTTTTAAACAAAAACCTTTTTTGTATTATTAAATACTTTATTACAAAAACCATAATATTACTTAAATCAAACATTTTCTTATAAACTTTCACCCTAAAGTAAAAAATAATATAATCAGATTCGTAATTTATAGTTATACTTAATCTATACTATACTTATAAGCATATGAAAATCAGTTACGCGTAGAGTCGCGTACTAATTATGAATAGGAATACTAATTAACGATTTACGGTTACTACCTACTATTATCAAAAATATACTATGAAGAGAATTTGTCGTGGTTTGTCCTAATATATTGTTAGGCATACCTACTTCGAAACTATAACCTCGAATTTTGTTTCCTCGAAAATCTTTCACCGACATCTCTACCTATAAGCACTGTTCAATGGAAGTCTTGTTACTGCGATGTTTCGTTACATCAAAGAGTTTAAGAAAGTCATGGTAAAAATATCAAGGCAAGACTAAAGAAAGCTTTCGGGAGCCAAATTTGATCATTGAATGAGGTTCCTAAGTTTAACTAGGTACCGTTCAGTGAGGTGCTTCAATTAATCTACTAGCCTATTGCAGTCCATTGCTGGACATAGGCCTCATAACACGCGCCACAGAACACGACCCTGCGTCTACCGCTTGCTATAGATATATCAGTATCACCTCTTTCCTTATGTACTTTTATTTCAACTTTAACTCACGTTATAGACTCGCGCTTGTTTTGCCGATAGCCCCAAGACCCAAAGCTCGAGTTATCTCATTTTTGATTACTTGATAGCAATCTAATGTAAGCAGCTGCTATGGTTTTAAAAAAAAAGGTTTTATCTATACTTAATATTATAAAGAGGTAAAGTTTGTGTGTTTGTGTGTTTGTGTGTTTGTGACGTTGTAGGGGGTAATCTCTGGATCTACTGAACCGATATTAAAAATTCTTTCTGTGTTGAATAGTCCATTTATCGGGGAGTGTCATAGGCTATATAGCATCACGCTATGACTAATAGAAGCGGAGCAGTAATGAAATATGTTTATAAAAGGGACGCTTAAAAACGTTTATTTTGCTTCTGCTGCTTAAACGTCTGGAGATATACTGAAATGGTGTATTAGAGAATTGTACCTTTAAAAGAGTTTTACAATTAAGTCAACGATAGCATATATCTATCTTCTAAGGTTGACTCACTACGACCTTTTTTATAATAATCAAATTTGATTTAAAGAAATGCATTGTTTGTAAAGGTATTTTGTGTATATGGTATCGACCCTTATCAAAATAAATACGTTAATCGTTATATTTATTTAATTTTAAACATAATTGACCTTTACAGCGATGAGATCCGATTATTAGTTTGAAAGATATCTCAGTTTTAAAATAATGTGCGACTAACGTAAAATATCTGTCTAACGCGATGTTAGTATAGATGAATTTTCTTAGTATCAACATTTTGGTTGGAGTAAGATTTTAATTTTAATTTTAAATACCTGTTATCATCATAACAGCCCATTAATGTCCCACTGCAGGGAAGGGCCTCCTCCCGTGACGGAGGGATACTTGGCCTACTAATACCACGTTGGCCAGACGGAGGTTTAATTTCAAGTTTTCCTTCTTTTTATTTCGTAAAGATAATATTCACGGATAGTCCCTTAGTCGGTTGTTACGACACCCATGGAATGAGAAGGGGTAGTGACATATTGTATTCTTACTCCGTCACCACACGGAGTTAAATACCTGTAAGTATGTACTATAAATGAATTCTACCTCAAAAAGATCGCTTGGTCAGACTAAATTCGAAGGGCGGAGGACCCTGTTCTGTGGCGTTTGTTGGGAGAGGCATTTTGTCCAGCAGTGGACTGCGATAGGCTAATTGGTTTATTGATTAAATACCATGTATTCTTAATCCATCGTTACATGGATAATACTCTATACTAATTTATTATAAAGAGGTAAAGTTTGTGTGTTTGTAAGTTTGTGACGTTGTAGGGGGTAACACTGATCTCTGGATCTACAGAACCGATTTTTAAAATTCTTTTTGTGTTAAACAGGTCATTTATCGGGGAGTACCATAGGCTATAGGTATATTATCACGCTATGACTAATAAGAGAGGAGCAGTAATGAAATATGTTTTAAAAAGGGAAGTGTTTTTTTCGCCGCCCAACGAAGTGGGCACGGGTCAGCTAGTTATTAAATATAAGTTTCAATAAGTCTGTTAGCAGTAAATAATAAAAAACATGTTTAATATTAACGTTATATCAGTAATAAAATGTACTAACAATTGTATTTTTACTTAAAGTGGCATTATGTGTGGCTGAATTTTGTTATTATTACCTCTTTGGAATTTTTTTTCGTAGGAATTTAAAATATCGCCTATGAATCCTATGATGCAATGGACTCCGCTACTAAATGTCGAAGTTTGCAATGTGCATATTCACGTTTTATTGTTATCAATTTAAAACTATGTTGATACAATAGCGGTTTGCGAATTCCTTAGATAAATATAATATTTTTGACATGATAATTAAATATGTCACTAGTAATTTATGATAGCCAAATGAACTTCCTGAGAGCCATAATCAAAAAGAAGAAGAAGAAAGGAGCCTCCACGGCTAAACCTCCTTAAGAGATGCCTTTATTCATATACTAGCTGACCCGTGCCCACTTCGTTGGACGGCGAAAAAAACGTGCCCGTTTTTTTTAAATATTTCATTACTGCTCCAATCCTATTAGTCATAGCTTGATAACATGTAGCCTATGACACTCCCCGTTAAATGGACTAACACGGAAATAATTTTTAAAATCGGTTAATTAGGTCCAGAGATTACCCCCTACAACGTCACAAACACACAAACTTTACCTCTTTATAATTTACTTACTCTTTCTTTGCAGAATATGACTTAGAAGAATTCGAAAAGTTAACCATACAGTTATCAGTGTTCTTTCTCTTTTTTATCATCTACCCTGCATAGATATGGTCGATATGGATGATAATTTAATACCAACATGTTTTCATATTTTCATCTTTTACCTTAGCAACTTCAATTTCAAATAATTCCGCTTTCGGATATTCTTTTAGCACTGCGTTACGTTTGGTTCTTCGTAATACATGCAATTAAGTATTTGCTAACTATAAGTACGTAGATTTCAATTGATCGCGATATGTCATAATTCACAATGTAGGTATGCAAAAGAACTTACTCGTTTAGTAATCAACCGGACGCTCACTCCAAATGAAAGTTGCAAATTGTTTCACGGTCATATATTTAAAGTTACACTTAGACACACTAACACACTTTATATCACTTATTGTTGTTTAATTCGCACAATGTTATCGGTACATTATAAACAAAACTGAAATTCATAGCAAACAAAATACAACCGCGCGATTTTTTGTTTTCTTTCTCTTAGTTTACGCATGCGTCGAGCAAGGGACTAAACCGGAATGTGGCGTTTTCGTCGTTTTATTTAATAAATACTGTATTATTTTGTTTTGCTTTTTATCTTAAACGCACGCAGGTTAATGTTTACGGCACGAAAGTCGCCAGTGCTTTGGCAACGTTGTTGATTACGGACAGTTATAAAATATATAATTAATATCGCGCGCCCGCTTAGAAACTATACAGTACTCGTATTTGGATAAACGCGCGCGTGCAATCGTAAGGCGCGAACCGTTCTGATTGGTTAACTGCGCATGACACTCCGTTGTTCATGTTCTACTGTTTTGGCGGGAGTTCCGCTTTTAGCCGTTTATGGATAATTAAGATTAATGATTTTTCTTTTTATGAATGAACCTCATAATCAAATGGGAGTTAGGTGATCTTTTGAATAATGCTATGTTTTTATACGTGTTTTATGGCAATATCATGTACTTACAGCGGTCTTAATGTGGAAAAAAGAAGGAAAAGTAAAACAAAAATTATAAAGAAATAAGAATTTTTTTATCATTTATTTAAAACAATTTTATTTATTTTACTTACAATATTTTTTGCCCAAGAGTACCTAATAATAAAACATAGCTCCACATAAAACTTCGTAAAACATAATTTTACATGATAAGTAATTAACTCAAAAACTAATTTTGCATAATTATTTTAGTGGCCATTCATAATATAATTTAATTTTGTATACTTGGTCCGTCACCACACGGGCAGGAATATTTAAAATTAGTTTATATACCTACATACTCGTAGATTAGGTTAATAAAGGATGGGCGCAAATACATTTATAACTGACATAGTACCTACGGCTATAAAAACAGCGTAAATTGAAATCCCTATAACAGGAAGTTTATACAATAAAGCTTTTACCCATTATTGTTTAGTTCAAAAGTAACCCTTTACTTTGAACAATTTTTATTAGAAATCTGATCAAACAGGTGGCAGGTACTTACAGTTTGATTCTAATAATATACTACGAATACAGGAATAGCCCTTCTTGCCCTGACGTCAATCGTGGCTCGTGACCGACAAACGAATCCAAATACACTTTCGAATAACACAAATGGGCCACTAATATATATCACCCACACAATTACTTTTTTAAAAATATTTATAATAGAATAAATATTTTCTTCTATTGTTGAACTAAATATTTTCACAGATTGTCACCATGTTTTAAAAATGTCGACAAAAAATTGCTTTGTAAAGTATAGATACTTACTGTATAAAACTATCAATTATTACCCATTTTATCCCAATATCTAGTAACTTTTATAAGAGAGCCCTTTAATTAATACACTAATGACCGATGACTTCTAGTAAATATAAGGACTGTAGGCACTTAATCAGTTTAAGAATTTTATAAGTCGTGTTCATCACTTTACTTCCTTGCTTGTTTTCTTGAAAAACAGGGCAGATCATTGAATCTTTATACAAGACAGGATTACCTGCAGAAATAAGCCCCACTCGATCAGAAAGTACACTTCGTACATGGTTACCGCAGAGAAGGAAATCTCTACTGCTAAAAAAGGTAAAAAGTATTATCATACAATAACTTGAGATACACTCGTATTAGCTTTGAATATCAGAAAACTATTGATCATATTACTTTTATATAAATATTCAAAAGAAGTCCACTGCTAGACAAAGGCATCCTCACAAACTGAAACTCCTTAACGATATAGCTAGGTAGTCTATATCTCTGGACATCGCCATGTCCCGTTGGCTCAACTGATCTGTCCTCATTATCTGGAACCCGTTAGTTCGCACAACAGTACAGCAATACTCCATTGTTCCCGCTGCACCATAGATAATGAAAGCAAAGATTTTTATCAGTTGCCGACGTTTATCGGTCGGCATGCACCGATGTGCGTTCAAAATGGTAGCTAAGTATTTAACAAACCTATATTAAATGTATTACAATATTGCTATAATTTTTTAGATTGCAAAACACGAAATGGAAAACTTGAGGTTAAAAGACTTTATCCATCCGCCTAGTCAGCACAGCCAGCGTTTAAAGTTAACAGGACAAGTTTTCCTTAACGGGTCAAAGTGGTCCTTGTGTGGTCAAGAAGCACTAAAAAAAATTTTTAAACTGCAGGTCAATTCTGCCCTGATAATTGCACTTGCAGTAATCGACATTTTTGGGAATTTAACTTTTTTGCAGAAATAGCATCCTAAGGACATAATCTATACGTAAAAAATATATCTATTACTTTTTTTCTATTACAAACGTGTTTTTTAGGTACTATGAAACGCAGTACTTGCACCTAAATGTAACTTGTGCTACAAAAATTTGAAGCATTAAGCATATGCTATAAGTTTATGCAGTACTTGCTACGATTACTGCGTAAGCTTGTAGCATATTTTTTTCTGAAACGAATGTTTACTTAGCCAAACGTAGTATTCTACAATCCTGCTTTACGAGAAGCGAGAGTGAGAGGGAGCTATGTGTGTATAATGTGTATATTGCGCTGTTTATTTGGTCTTCGATGACTAAAAAAATAATTTTATTAAAGGTCCCCCTTTAAAAAAAGTATTTTTTCATACTTATTTATTTCAAACTATTTGTTATTTTGTACAATATATATTTAACACAGCAAAATGACTATTGAACCTGTGTGTCTATGTCCAGGAATGAAGCAAATGCAATATATGGTAAACAGTCTAAAAACATGGAATTTGTTGTTGATTGGTGCTGGTGGGGAAAGGGTTATAAAAATGCCTTAACACCAATGTTATACCAAAATGTTGCGTGATGTACTTTACCTGGTTGGAGCGGGTGAACTTCTATAACTTAAAATGTACCTTTTACCAATAAACCTTATTTACCTTTTCTGAACTTATTACCTTTACCTTTGACAGTGCAAAAGCATATTCATGGCTGGATGTAAGGTACCTACTTAACAGGTTATGGACAAGATATAACAATTAGGAATGACACAATAAATAAATAAAAACATTTTTCATCTTTAATTATAATTAGCACATAGTTTATAAAGTGTGCAGGTGGAGGGTGCAAGTGACCTTATTTCATAAATTACCAAATATTGATCATAGTCTGGTGTTTTAGAGATGAAATTTTTATATTGGTTAAGCCACAATTTTCTAGTAGAAATTAGGACTCTATAGCGGTTTGTTCTTGAATAAAGCACCTAATTAAAGTTACTGTAGCTCTCATGTAATCTGACAAAACAATAGTCTATGTTTATTTGTCCAAAAGAAAGTTACACTTTGTTTCTTATGTTAACTTACTATAACTATTATAGCAACAGTATAAGCTAATATATTCAATGAATAATAATTACAAACGCAGTACTAAGCACGTGCTAGGTGAGTTTGCAGTAATAAGCACTATTACTGCATGTGATCTTAGTAATACTGTAATGCTCGCAAGCCCAGAAAGTTAATGAAAACGCAGTACTAAGCATTTTATCTAAATAAGATAATAAAATAAGGAAAAAAATATATCAATAGAAAGAACGATTTTTTTACTATTTTTAAGTTACATTTTAAAAGTTATAGCACCGATATTTCTTCCTTAGATATGACGAAATATGTTTTTCGCGCTTATCTCGAAACCGCTATTTTGCAAGTACTGCGTTTGCAATAACGAGGGCAGAATTCTCGAAACATACTTTTTAATTTAACTTAATTTTTAATTTATTTTAATTTAATTTTTAATTAATCCAAAGTGGTATTCTTGTCCGGTAAAGTAAAAGTTAAAATTAAGTTAAATGGCAAAAAAGAGTTAAATAACAGAGTTGCCAGTTTACGGTATACAATTTAAAAGATTGGAAATTTTAATATATTTTCTAACACTCCATATACAGAAATAAAACATTAATACATAAATCAACTACAGGAAATTATCTTCGGTAAATTAAAATATTATAAGTTCTGTAAACTTCTATTCTAAGAAAAAAAAAATTAAAATTAGGGTCTTTGAATGTAATAATGCGATATCCCTAACTTGTTTTTCCCGCTCATTTCGCTTCCCGCGCGCTCGAAAATTAAAAAAATTACATGAACTGTCACTTAAAAACTACAGTTTAGTTACAGTACGATTACATTATTTTAAAAAGATTTTAAATTTAAATACACGAATACCAATTGTGTGACAATTTGACAACTAAATGTTAAATTAACTTAATTTTTAACGATTTTAAGGAACGAGAATTGACATGCTGTAAAAAAGTAAAGTTTAAAAATTAAACTGTATTTTTTAACTGTATAGACGTATTAGGTAATACTACGGTATTCCTCTTCAACCAATTTCCTTTATCCAAAACAGGAAAATTTTGCCCTCCGTTGTAAATCCCTGCAGAGAGGCGTTATTAGGATATTTATGATGATGAATAAAATACTCCTAATATTTACAGATGACGTTAACAATGTCAATAATTCTTTATTCAGTTCTTTAACCTTTGTATTATTTAGATTTATCTAAACATCTTCATCTCCTGTTAAACTTGTTTTTTAACGAGTGCATTTAAATAATAAATATTTATTTCATATTTATTTAATTCACAAACTTGAAATTAATTTAATGGATAATTAAATACCGGTAGCAAATACACTTTATACTAAAATTTTAATAAGTTCATAAAAAATGGTATTAGGTACATATCGTTTATTATTATCAGAATTTCTCAACCTATTTTCTAAATTAACTTTTTTTATTAAGACCATAATATACATGAGATTATTAATACAAAATTAAAGATGCAGCTGTTTTGTATGAGGTATCAGGTTCGAATCCCCCGCAGGGCAACTGTGCTTATGGAAATACGTACCTATCATAAGAGCAGATTTTGTGAAACGCTGCTTAAAACTGGGCAAGAAAACTAGTTGCAGAATTTGTCTTAAAAAAATTAGCACGAAATGGGTGCCTGTCCTAAAAATTGTTAATCATTCAAAATCAATGTCTTATTTGATATGATTTTACTGATTCATACTTACCACTAATGTCTGACACACAATTTTATATTACAAGTGGCTTGACGAAGACAGCATCTGCAACAAGATCAGATCGTTAACCTTTAACCTGCACTGGAATATGGTTCATAATAATAATTGTCATTTATCATATTATTAGTTAACAGATTACTTCTGTGTTTTAATATAATAATTTAGTTTAGCTGAGGTTTTAGTTAGTGATTTGTAGGAAATTGCTATTTTCAACCGACTTCAAAAAGGAGGAGGTTCTCATTTCGGTTGTATTTTTTTTTGTAAGTTACTGTAGTGTGACTTACCTTACTTGTAGATGGAACGTTTCATTGTAGGTATCTAGGTACATACATTATTGGTGTATACATTGTGCCGTTGTTGGTGTATCTTAATCGATTCGGTTGTGTACTTATGTAGCTTTGCTACCACGACTGCCGTAAGACCTTAGAGGTATGTGTTTTGCCCTGAGTTGCTTTAATTGAGTGAAGGATTACGCGCCGTAAAACATACAAATGTGATTGATTCTACATTGCAGATTCCATTTCCTATCTAGATTTAAACAAAATTATGTATCTCTGGTAGCAGAGGTAGCAGGCCTCGGCCTATGCAATTCTGAAAAGAGTAATCATCCTAGAGTAGAAAATCCATACCTACATCACGTAAACCTGTTATTATCAGGAATGTCCTTTGTTATTCTGGGCGAGTTGGCTTAGCTAAAGTACGTAAATTGACGTCTAATTCGCCAATTTACGTGCTTAAATGCGGAAAATTGGAGGCCTACAAAATATACCTACAGATATTACCTATATATGATTGTAGTGTAGCTTTCTCTGTAAGATACCTATCATTTTTTATATATGATGGGAGGCAAACGAACCAGCAGGTCACCTGATGGTAAGTGATCACCGCCGCTCATGGACAACAGAGGAATCACAGATGCGTTGCCGACCTTTAAGAAAGCAGTACGCTCGTTTCTTGAAACTCCCCATGTCATATATCATAGTCATCAATATCGTCATCATTATCATCTCAGCCGAAAATCTTTTGCTGCTAGCCCCGGCTTCCTCAAACGTCTGCACTTTCCATGGGCACTCTGCGGACTACAGCAGATTAAGGAACCACCTCGTGAATGTTTTACACCTTCCGTGAGTATTTCTACATCAATAACTATACCTATAGATTGATACAGATAGATGTATTCCACTGCCACTAATAATACAATATCTCAGTTTGCGACTACGGCCTGCAACCTGTGACGAAACGTCAGCAAAGGTAAGCAAGCAAGTAAGCAGGCTGCGTTAAATCTCCCGTTTATTATATGAAACTCGACAATTTAAAGCAAGAGTTATGCATACAATATCACTACAAACACTCGACAGTTTAAAGCGAAAGTTAGGAATACAATATCACTACAAACAATTATATTCAATGTACAATAGTTTGTTGCAAACATAATGGATATTAAAAAGTCGTTATTATTTATGTTAGTATTGTAACTCACAATATATTTAGGGCAGAACGAACTAGCCGATAAGAAACAGTTAACCTGACCTGAATTGTACACTAGTTTAACTGCAAAAGCATTTAAGTACTAAAGTTAAGTAGATAGGTATGTATTTAAGTTTATCACTATTTCGAATGTAGGCAAAAGTCTATAGAGGGCAGTAGGCGAGAATTACGTTAGTACCTTACCTACATAATAGGTCGGGGAAAAAGTCTTTTCGCATAACGTAGGTATAAACTTATTATAAAATTTCTTTGACTGTACTACTTGTGTCTGGCTGGTTTTGGTAACATTAAAAAGGTTACATTCTAAAGTTGTTTCCCGCTATTTTTCATTTGTTTTTCTCTCCGTAAAAATGAGTGAATCTAATGAAGAAATTCGATACATTTTAAAATTTTATTATAAAAAAGGCAAAAATGCAACTCAAGCAGTGAAAAAAATTTGTGATGTTTATGGACCTGATGCAGTGTCAGTAAGAGTAGCACAAATTTGGTTCAAAAGTCCCGAAATTTTGATGTTAAAGATGCACCTCGCTCTGGTCGCCCTGTTACGAATAAAATGGACGCCATTTTTGAAAGAGTGGAGCAAGATCGGCATATTAGTAGTTACGATGTAGCTGAAGAACTGGGAATTGACCACAAAACAGTTTTGACCCATTTGAAGAAAGCTGGTTATACAAAAAAGCTCGATATTTGGGTGCCACACGAGCTCACTCAAAGAAACTTAATGAACCGTGTACTCATTTGCGATTCATTATTGAGACGTAATGAAACCGAGCCGTTTTTGAAGAGATTGATAACTGGCGATGAAAAGTGGATCACGTATGACAAGAACGTGCGAAAAAGGTCGTGGTCGAAAGTTGGCCAGGCTTCACAGACTGTGGCCAAACCTGGCCTAACACGAAATAAGGTGATGCTGTGTGTATGGTGGGATTGGAAGGGCATTGTTCATTATGAGCTTTTACCGTCCGGCAAAACCATCGATTCTGATCTTTACTGCCAGCAACTGATGAGATTAAAGGAATCAGTCGAGAGAAAACGGCCGGAATTGATCAACAGGAAGGGTGTGGTCTTTCATCACGATAACGCTAGACCACACACATGTTTAGCCACTCAGCAAAAATTAAGAGAGTTCGACTGGGAGGTCCTAGTGCATCCACCATATAGCCCTGACCTTGCGCCTTCAGATTTTCACCTGTTTCGGTCTCTTCAGAATTCTTTAGGTTCTGTAAGGTTGACCTCAAGAGAGGACTGCCAAAACTATTTGTCCCGTTTTTTTGATCAGAAGTCCCAAAGTTTCTACAGTAACGGGATAATGTCTCTGCCCACAAAATGGCAGAAAGTTGTTCAACAAAACGGTACATATATATTGTAAATAAATGTAAATAAACTTTGAAAAAAATGTTTGACTTTTCATACAAAAATACGAAAAGACTTTTTCCCCAACCTAATATTATTCTTATGGCGAGAATAAAATAGTGTGATAATAGAGGTCGTGTAGTTGGGTTAGTTTGGTGACTTTATCACGAACATCTCGCTGACTGGAGAGACAGTTATGGGAAAGAAGGTGTTAGAGGTGGATAAAGTCCAAATAAAAACCTAAAAATATAAAACTATTTAAAAAAACACAAAATAAAACATGTGATCATGTTTTTTTGTGTTTTTTAAGTTCTGTGCATGTCGCAGAAGTCAACTACACTAAGAAACAAAACTCGAATAATAAAATAAATATTATTTATATTAAATATTCCTCACACATTCACACAACGCCATCTAGTCCCAAAATAAGCTGAGCTTGTACTATCGATACTAGACAACTGATTAACATACTTAAATACTTACTTTTTTTTGTAAATACATATTACCTATACACATAGAAAATATATAAAAAAAAAATAGACTGCTATGAGGAATAAGTATTGTAGCTACATACACAAGCACAAACCATATTTTATAATGTCAGATACAATAAAAAACGAAAACAACACAACTATTGATCGTAAAGTGAAAGTCACGTTCTGCAACAGTGAAAGTCTAGATGTACGATATACTATAGCCACAAAACAGAATAAATACAAAATACCAACTACAAAGTAAAGCAAGTAAAAAGTGGCAAAGCACGTAGGTATTAATTAGGTATGGCAAATACATCTCTTTATTACACGATAACTTGGAGTTTGCTGTTGAGGTCAGTATAAAGACAAGATATTATCAAGACCTAGAAAAAAACTTTAAATTTTATAAAATTATTAAATAAAACCTTAAATCCACAGTTTTTAAATAAGAACCAAGTAACGCAACTGATTTACAAAGGACCAACATAATATTGAATCAAACAAAAAAGTTTCTTCATATTGATCAAGAAATGACTGATTTCTGACGTAAGATCATTTTAAAAAAATACAACCGAAGTGCAAATATGATTTTTATTTCTGTATCTACCTGTCAATGTGCTTTATGTACTTACCAATATAAAAAGATACGTATTTATTTGTAGGTAGGTATGTTTGTACGTAAATTTATAAACTTTAGTAAGTAGGTTAAAGGAAAGTTCTTTTTATGTATTAAGTACCAACGGAACCGGTAGATTCATTAGCGCAGTGAATAGTAAAAACGTTAATGGACAATTAACCACAGTAAGTAATAAAAGATATCGCCTTACAGAAAATAATATAATAAAATTAAAAAATGGCGCTATGCTGTATGTCTAGGTATTTGTTCTCCATATCAGCCTATGGACGTCCACTGTTGGACATAGGCCTCCTCCAAGCGCTTCCACCCTGCGCGGTCTTGTGCATCCCTCATCCATCGAGAAATTAAATCATCAATTAATTAATTTAGTTCCTAATTAATTAATGTGAAAATGATTCCTGATGATTAATTAATTAATTTAATCATCAAGAACCTTTCCCTTTTTTTTCATTGTCTATTTGTATAATTGTGTTCAATTCACAGATTGTAATTACTTCGCACAAAATTAAATGATGCACACTACCATAAAGATGACCCCTGACTTGTAAGTCAGTGGACCAATTAAGCTGTAACTTTGTGACTACGGAAATGACAAGAAGGATACTGTCATGATTTCATCATATTAAGTATATCAGTTTAAATAAAAAAAGAAGCTACTAGGTATACCTACGTCATTTACATTCGAGTGTACGAGATGTATTTCTAGCTTATAATATTTTCAATGCACAGGTTTTTTTATACAGCTCCGTGGAAGAGTCGGTCAAATCACTCATCTGATAGTAAGCTCCACTAAATCACAAGCACTATCCAGCTCTAACTAATTAATCATAGTTTTAGTCTGTTGTGGTTGGGGGGACAAACCTCCTTATTTCTCTCCAATTTAATATCTGAGAAAAATAATCAGGACGTTTAATTATTCCACTTTTGGTCAGCTCTTTTTCTTTTTTTTTTACGACACCTTTAAAAAGATCATAATCATATATCATCTAATTGACTTCCACTCCTCTCACACTTGACATTAGGCCTCTTCTATTTTTTTCTACTTTCACGGTCTTGAGCTTCTCTCTTCTTGGAGTCCTCCTACCCTACATTTTTCGCTATGCGGAAAACCCTTTAAAATGCAAGCAATAATTAAGGCGACCCTAAATCATTGTCAATAGATTTCCTAATGAGCATTAAAAAATCATACTCTTCCTATCCGATAGTTTATAATGCGTACACATGTAGGTAGGTAATTTATAATTCATTTATTTTATGTTGCAGTTATAATACGAAATTGGTTTAAAATGTGTACATTTCGTCTCGACTACCTATTTTAAAACAAATCAGGTAAGTCGGTTAATCTTCTTATTTTTAGATAATGTCAAGCATCATTTGTGTTCAGTTTAGTCGTTTATTCGCGGATAGCGGATATTAGATGCCACCATGACAACATATTTATACGCGGTTTCGAAAATATTCGTTGGAAAACTTATGGAGATTTTTACAGACATGAAATTTACGGACACAAAGTACTTCCTATTGGTCGTCGAAACATTTAAAACCGCGACCTAATGAAACCGCTTTCACAACAGCTTTGCCACCAGAGGCTGTCTTCCATGTTCCTACTTACCAAAATGACAACCTCAAATTTACTTAATTAGAAAGAAAGAAAAGACTTAATTCGCAAAAAACTGCGGCATGACAGAATCGGTACACCTTCCTGTCAACCATCACGCTATGCTTGGTGGTCGTGTAAATATGACATTTTTTTCCTATTGCTGACATCGGAACTAGTGAAAGTTCTTCCTGGTCACACTGACCATGTTTTCAGCATTTTTACTTGAATGCATGTCAAGAAGCAATAAACTATCGATTATACTTTCTTGTTGTAAATAGTGATAATGCGAAGTTGCAGTCCTGCAACGTGCTGATTAAGTGTAGCATTTTAATGGTAGGTACATTTGAGTTTGATGACCTAGGTAAGTACTTTATTGTAAAAGTGTCAAGGCTTTTAAAGTTGATTTCTATTAACTACTACTTAAGTATTTGTTTATGCCATATTAATATTATAGGTAATATCTTTACCTTTGTGGTTGATAGATTTGTCGTATGTAGTAGGCCAATTTTTAATAGGCACGTTACTCGAGGTATTGTCCTTAGTTGGAAAGCTTGGAAAGTTGAGAAACCAGGTAGTAAGTGTAGTACCACTTACCTTACATAAAATCGTCGTAAACTTATTTATTTATTAAAAAATTTCAACACTAACATTTTACCAAAGCTTTAACGTATGGAGAAAGTTTTGGCATATTAGTAAATTCTGGACTGCTACTGGACATAAACGAAGGTAGTTGTAGCAGAGATAACCCAAGACCCTTAACGACCCAGGCGGATAATCACCCAACAAAGTAACAATTGTCCTCCTTTGGTAGTCTTCTAGTCTAGTTCCTTATAATAATCATTTTGCCAAATGTAAAACTAGTCAAAAGATGATGATACTAATATTAGTAGGT
This sequence comes from Schrankia costaestrigalis, assembly GCA_905475405.1. Classification (NCBI taxonomy): domain Eukaryota; kingdom Metazoa; phylum Arthropoda; class Insecta; order Lepidoptera; family Erebidae; genus Schrankia; species Schrankia costaestrigalis. The sequence continues at coordinate 13,399,244 of FR997838.1, forward strand.
ACAGCACCGAGGTGCATGCAAGTGTTCTTGTGTTTTGAAAGTATAGCCATCTGTTGTCGATTTTGTAAAACTATTTGTCAAATGGAATTTATTTTACAGCCAAAAATTAGAAGTTAATGCAATTTTATAATGTGAAATTAGTTTTGTGTATTCATAGAAAAATTCACGTATTCTGGAATTAAAATCAAGCATTCTTTAGAAAAGTGCTGCCTAAAGTTGACCAAAGCTTTTTTATATTTTGTAATTTGACATAGAGAGGCATGTGGCAACACAGTACCATAGACTACTAATCGTTCAAGACATTTGATTGAAGTTGGTCTTCAAGTTTGCGTTTGATTTTTACGTTTATTTTTTTATTTTCTGAGTGAAAATTTAAAATGTACACTGTTTCCAAAGGACCCAGCAAAATTGTAGCTAAAACGCGACGAGGTACATAGTAGCAAATTCATATAGTTATCAAAAAAGTTAAACTTGTCAGTGATCATGTGAGATGAAATTTAGTGAACTAATTTTAATTTGCAGGCCTTTCACAGAATTTGGAAAGATTAGACAGCCGGAAAGATCATAATAGGAAGTCTTCAGAATCTGATAATGGAGAACTTTAGTAAGTTATGTTTTGGCCTATTTTACATTGCTATTGGTTACGGCAAATTTCATCAGTTTTTACATAACCTCTCGGCCTGTGAGTCTTGAGTTGTTTTTACTATAGTTTTATGAATTTTGGCATGTACAGGAGCTATCTATAGATAATTACATAACAGTGGGATGAAAGAATCATTATTATAATGAGATGTGTTGAAATAAATGTGTTTGTATTTCATAATAGAATGTTTGTTCATAATTTCAGTACGCCGAAACCTACATTTCATTCCAATGGTAAAAAGACAGTAAGCCATAGAATACCGAACCATGTAATAACACCACAACATGAGGAAATCATTAGATATATCAGTGAAAGTAAGTAGATATTTATTAAGCATAATAGATTCATCATAATATTAAGTTAGTTGCATTAAAACATTTAAGAAGTGTAATTATTCACATAGATTTAGCATTTGAACTATTTTGATAAATGATTAATTGTTAAAAAGTAGAGATTACCTATTAGATTCTTATGAGTGTTATATTTCAGCCTGGACACAAACTGCATATGGGGACAGTGAACCAGGTACACCTACCAGTACAAATGGTATGTATATATTATAGATTTTGATTTTATAAGATTAGAGTAGTGATATTTTGCTTGGAATATTGAGTATTGGTGTTAGTATAGCAATATTATTTAATTATCCTATTATCCCATAAGAAGTTACATTTTTAACTTGGAACTTCGTTTGACCACTTTGAAAGCATACTTGAAAGAATATTATTCCTCTTATTGGCATTTTAATGCCCGCAGCAGATAATTATGTGAATAATTTCAAGTTTCCAAGCAGAGGATTTCTTATGAGGAATCTTACCTCAAATGTCAATGTTATCACTAAAACAATTTGTATATATCAGAATGTATCATTTGTCTGTGATCAACATTCTCTTATAAGTAGTAAAAACAAAATATCAATTTTTAAAACCAAATTAATGATTAGCTTCATAGTAAATTAAACTCTACTAACATTCTATTGTCTATAAAATATACTGCATATTTATTTAGTTTATACTAAAACCAAACCATTAAAAATTTGGTTATAGGATCCAGGATTAACAATTTCTTATCATAATCATTTTAAAGTTAATAATATTACAGTCACACAGTTTTCCGTGTGGTGATGGAGTAAGCATACAATATGGCACCAGCCCATCTCATCCCATGGGTGTCGTAAATACCGACTAAGGGGCTAACCATAAATATTATCTTTACAAACTAAAAAGAAGGAAAACTTGAAATTAAACCCTATACCAATCCGTCTCGCCAGTGTGGTATAAGTAGGCCAACTATCCTTCCGTTCGAGAGGAGGCCTGTTCCTGCAGTAGGACAAATGGGCTGTTATGATTAATATTACAGTAATTTTTAGTTTACCCAAATTTTTCAATTTAGAATAGACATAAACAAACATTCAACCTAATTAATAAACAGTATACTGGTTCTCCCTTCAATTGTTTGTCCAATTGATTTATTACTCAATGATTTGTTTTATTGAGAGCTATCATTCATCTAACCTTACTTGTTGATTATGCAATGAATGCATTGTATGTGAACAATATACTGTTATCTCAGGAATATCTATTAGGCTAGTATTGGATAATATATCTTTGAAATACAATACTAGTAACAGGAATTAGATATAGTATTAACTGTTCTCCATGTGGTGACGGAGTAAGAATATAATATGTCACCACCCCACCTCATCCCATGGGTGTCGTAAAAAGCGACTAAGGGACTATCCGTGAATATTATCTTTATGAAATAAAAAGGAAAACTTGAAATTAAACCATATACCAATCTGTCTGGCCAGTGTGGTATTAGTAGGCCAAGTATCCCTTTGTCATGGGTGGAGGCCTGTCCCTGCAGTGGGACATTAATGAGCTGTTATGATGATTAACTGTTAGAATGGCAGGAATATGATATCTTTAAAATTGAATGTGATAATTTTTTTTTCAAAGTCTGTATGCTTTAAAATTGACCAGTTTAGTCTAGTGTGCAAAATTTAGATTTTTGTTGTTTTCTTGCTTTTTTAGTATTATAATTACTATAAAAAATGTTGATGAGTAGCTCATGTTTATAATTTGGTAGACCACTGTGGCACTACACAAAAATATAATATACTTACCTTTGTGAGGTTTACGCTTAAAACTAATACCAGTATAGGAAAGGAGAAGAGAAAGAAATTCAACACTAAATTTTAATTTAATTTTTCCAGGCTCTGATAGCTTATCACCCCCACCAGCGACGAGTTACTACTACCAAGACAACGCCCCCGGCCCAGTCCTCAGAGACTTCCAACCCTTTGACCTCGAGACATGGTGGGGCAAGAGGTTGTTCCAAAACATCACAAATTCTCTCTGAATCAATTACCTCTATGAAACACATACGGGAACATAAAAGTTGGCGGTAGCGTAAGTCACAATCATCTGTAGTTTACTAAATTTTAATATTTTTTAACTAAGGAGACTAGATAAAATAGTCTGTACCTGTAATAAATAAGAACTTTACTATATAATGTGGTTACAAAATATGTCTTCATATCACACAGATTATACTACTGGGGTAGTGCAATACAATTTTTCAAACCCTTTTATATTATATTAATGATAATGGCATTTTATAGAAGACAGTTTCATACAAAATGCAACCATCACAATTTTAGTTGATTATACTTTTTCTACACGAAATTTACAAAATAATTTCTGAAATGAGTAATTATGTTTATCTAATGTAGCAATATATCCAATTATTTCTTTTTAAATGTAGTAATATACCCTGCTGGCCAGATACGTAGAGTTATCTTTGCACATTCAAGATGATGTCTAGTGTTGACACACTGTATTCTTAGTCTGTCACCACACAGACAATAGTTTCTCAACAAACTAGTGTATTTAAACATGATATTTTTACAAGCATACATCACAACAGTAACATATAAGTAACTAGAGCATCACAATATCTTAATAAAAAAGGTATCAGTAGGCCAAGTATCCTTCCTTCACGAGAGGAGGCCCGTCCCTGCAGTGGGACATTAATGGGCTGTTATGATGATATGATGATAAAAGTTAAGTAATCTACAGTTGATTGTGGATCTCAGTAGTCGTATCATAAGTAAAAATTTTTCCAAAAGCTCAATTTCTTTGCATTGTTATTATGAATCAATATTCTTTATGATTGTTGTTTTGAATGAATGTTATAAGTAGATGGTTGTTGGATACAGAATGTGTATAAATAATTTGCAGACGTAATAAGTAGAAGATTATATATTTTGCACATTATTCTTGTGCGAATAATCTTTGCCATGTAGTGTTCTAAGATGATCCTTTAATGATAGACAATAAAACAATTATTAAGCTGCTAAATTTATGTTTAAAAATAATGTATATTACAATAAACTTTGTAAACCAAAGAGTAAAATGTAACCTCATCCTTTATGACCTGATAGAACTAAAAATAGTCTATGGCCAAAATTTTCCAAGTTGATAAGAGTATTAATATTTGAGCTGCGGTTGTTTTAAAATATTGTTAATTCAATAAATTATTTTTCACTTTGTAATTGTACTGTAAGGCGGTTATCACACTGCCACGCACCACGCTGCATGTTGCGTGAATGCGTGTTCTAACGTTGCTTGTAAGTACCTCCACTTGTATAGAAAACACGCGCAGTCCAACACACAGAAAATGCATCTGCATGAACGCACGTGGATGCATTTTCTGTGTGTTGGACTGAACGTGTTTTCTATACAAGTGGAGGTACTTACAAGCAACGTTAGAACACGCATTCACGCAACATGCAGCGTGGTGCGTGGCAGTGTGATAACCGCCTAAAGTGTTATCTTACTAGGCCTTTAATGGCACATTTCAGCCAATAGCCCCCTCCATTGATGAAGTGAAACTTAGTATACCTCTGATTGGTAGAGTTGAAATTTATTATTCCTAATCCGTCACCTAATAGTAAAGTTTGTAATAGTGCAACTTGCAAAAGTCTTTTTATAACAAGAAAAACTAAATACAAAATTGCTTTATTGTGGTACAAATTGCTAATTTTGACCTCGCTACTATAAATGGCAGCCTATGTCCGTGAAGTGTACTTTTTATTATAACTGTAAATAAAACTTTGAATTTCATTGACATATTATTATTATTGAGCAAACTGTAAATTGCCACAGCAAGTGAGCGGTTTATTATGCTAATGTTAATTCTCATTTTTAGCATAATATTGTAATTTATAATACCAAGGAATTTTCATAATATGCCATTTATCATCACAATGTATTTTTTTTATAATATTATTAACGGCTCACAATGTTGGTCAAGTACAATAATTTTGTTCAAGAATGTCAATGGGGCAAAAATAATTGTCTTATCAAAGATTTCTTATTGTCTACATCTCATTTATTCAGTCTTTTTTTTTCTTTCTAACTAGTATATTCCAACGTATGTAGTAAGTCATGGATATAATTATAATTATTTTATTCAGGGAAGACAATACAGTCTTACACGATTTCCTAAAATAAATCTTTTATTGGTTTTCCTCTAAATTGATTTTATATCCCGCGCTTAGTTTCATGCTAATGACAAAGACAAATATTAAAAAAATCAACATGGCTTTGTGGACAGCGCCTCTATCGGGCATAACAGGAACTACATAAGACAGCAGGATTAGTACAAAACATTTTGCTGTTCATTATGTGCCTTGCCCATTGGCATTTTATCGGTACATTCATAATCATGTTATATTATTTTACTATATGCTATGTCTGAAACTTCAAGAAGTTAAGCTTTTTCAAACTTTACGTTGCAATTCTTGTTTGGCAATTTTTAGTTTAGCAGGTATATAAAATTAAATCTGAAAATCAGCTCTTGTATTTATAGTTAATTTTGATACCTCGCAAATATCATTGTAAATAACTTTCTCTGTTCTTCATTGTATCAATTTGCCTATTAAGTGCCTGAAATACATAAATAGCAATAAATAAAATAATGGCAGAACAAAACTATTATTAATAGCTAAGGTCTTGTTAATAATACTAAATTATCATTTGATAAATTTTTATATACATTGTTGTTATTGTTTTATATGAAAATATCTCTTACTGATTAAGCCGTAAATCTATGATGTTTAAAAAGAGTAATGAAATGCCACATCTATTTCTCGCTAAGTATTAACTAACTTTCAACTAACTAGTAACTTTTAAAATATCAATGCATGTAGGTACCTATTTATTTATAATAATGACATACTTTTCACATACTTCAAGATATTAGGTGAACTTTTTACATATCATATATTTACGGACATGCACGCAATTGTATGATTTTCAAATCACTTACGAATTTGCGACGTCCTTGCCGCTATGAGCGTTTTACATTACTTGTAATTAAACTATAGGCGAGATAATGATAGAAACATTACGAGTAATGTGTCAGTAAACGCACAAAGACGGCAAGATTGCGACTCTTACGTGGTAGCTAAAATAGCAGTTATTGATAAATCATGAGCATGAATTATTTTACAAAACAATAGTACTTATTATATTGTTAAAATATCAAGCGACTTTGTAGTTTATAGTAATTGTTGGTAAGTTATTACGTAATTTATGTATATCAATCAGGTTTTTTTACCATATATTTCTCAAACTTCTTATAGTAAATGCGAGCAACGCCTCTGTCGGACGTTATATGTACTACAAATTAAATGTAAAATGAAATAAGCGGGAAATTGAATTGTACTTTAGTTGACGATTTCATGTTGATGGCATATAAAATATCTATTCGTGTTAATTCCCGCTTACTTTTAATATTTACAGGCATGCTGCGCGAAAAAATATAATGTAATTTATATACCAAATACAAATTTTGTTTAACTAATTACTTAAAAGATTATAAGCAGAATAATACGTATGATTGTTAACATATACATTGTTATAAGTTGACTAAACTGACAGTTCTTTATTTCACATTTTTTATATTTTGGCTGTTACTATATTTGTTATAAATTTATTGTTTTAGGGTCGTGGCACAAATATCAAAATCGTCACCGTATCAACTCGAGCCGTTCAGTATTATTTATATGAAACTCCTTACTGCAACGCACACTAATCGGAATCGTAACGTAATCGGATTTTTGAGGTTTGACACCGAGTAAAAAGGCGAGGCTGTGCCCGATCCCTTCACGTTTTGATATGTGTGCTACGACCCTTATTGTTGTTAAATACACATGGCTTCTCATGCTTAGGCTGAAATATGTCTTCCATAATACACCAATTAAATTATAAAGATAATATACATGTATACGCTATATACAAATTTATTGGAGCCCTCGGTTTTATTTCCTATAAACGTAAATTTACAAAATTACATAATTTATCATTATACATTTATATCCAACGAACTATTGCTTAGTAAGGTTTAATTGTTTTTGTATATTATGTTGCAGTAATTGTGTATAACACTATTGTATAACAATTTTTAATACAGGCTGATAATGGGATCGTCATCTTATTAGCCAATAGAGGTCCACTGCAGGTCATTGGCCTCTTAGAACTATTTCTACTTTGTGTGGTCTTGTTATTTGGTTGAAATACAACGTAATGACAAGCATACTTATTGTATTATTAACGCAAAACTTTTATTAATGTGATTTTATTTGTCAAAAGATTTTTCAAGATTTCAAAATTAATACAACATTCGTTTTATCCTTTTTAACGTCGTTTATACTACATTAATCTAAGTTTATATACATTTCAAAGTTTAGAAAACAAGACATTATCTCTATTTCTATAAAGCCCTGGGGTTATAGCTAGCCCTAAAAAGCAATATTGTTTAAACCAAATGGTTCCTAGGCTAGGTCTAAACCTAGGAATCAAAGTGAAATTATATTGTTATATCCCAAAACATCGTAATTCTGATTCACTGTTATTGAATAAAAAAATATTATTGGTATCAGTGGTAGACTCTGTAATTTTGCAAGTAAAATATTGTATTTTTTAGTCAATTTTATGTTAATATTTATATTTAAAACGAATTAATTATGTTACTGCTTTTTTTCTGTAAATATGAGTCTATTTGGGCGTTTAAATATTAACTATTGATATTAATTCAATTTTTACTCAAGAGTCAAAGGTATTGCGTTAATTTGTTAAAATCGAATCTCCATATTACTTTAAGATGTAATCTGTAAAATTAAAACTACAGTAAGGTAGTATATTTCAGTATCTATGTGTGGGCACTTCAATTGGGTCTTGTAATGGAAGTAGTTAAAATCAATTATGAACTAAATTCTCATGTAAATGATGATCGACTTATCATGGTTAGAAAGAAACTTTCTTCTTTTTTAAATATATTGTAAATACTGTTCGTCAATCTCTTGATGCAGATTGACTTTTAAATGTAAAATAAAATACTTTTTACAATTTACTTAATAAAGTATCGACTTATTAATTAAATAATACGATAATTAACTTCGTGTTAAAAAATAATTACTGTAACAATTGTGTACAAAAAGATTAAGCAAAGAAAAAAATGCACGAAATTGTAATTTTTAACTTTTTAGATAAAATATTTGAGTCGTTGTAGTTTTAATGCAGGAGAATATTTTTAGACTGATTTAGTTGATAAAACATTATGGCTTTTTGTTGTAGTTGAATAAACCATATGGAAATTATCTGTGTTTTTAGTTAACTACCTGAACATGAACCAAACTTTACTTCCAGCAGAGGTGTAAGTTCGGTTGATACCCGTTACTGAAACGAATTATCACCTCACCTATACTGCTACACATGAATAGGCTTCCTTTTATTTTTTCAACTCTGCTTGTTAACTTCTAGTCTCGATCGGTTTCTGTAGTGAGATTTCGTATCATATGATCGTAGATTCCAACTTGACTCTACCAGCTGCGCACCCTGTAATACGGCGAGTATCTCCCTTATATCTTAAAAACTTGCTTGATCTTCTTATACAGGACATCACGTGCAATGCCACTATTATATTGTGGAGTCTTACAGGATGCACGAAGTGGTTTGGCACACATTTGTAGACCTTAAACGGCGAAAATCTATACGCGTTGTTAATGATGCTCTTTTACGATCCTGGATCCTTCAACCGGTATTAAATCTCTTTAAGCTGCCTTAGTGAGAATCACAACGGAAGTAATGTGCTAACTAATTACTTCCGTATTCTTGCACCTAGCCGTTATATCACTGTTTACCCGTAGACCCAGTGGGTCGACCCATTACCGGGTCCACGGGTAATATAGAGACCGCCACAAGACCCCGTCCCGCAAAATATCGATTGACATTAAGGAAAACGTTAATCATGGGCATCACTATTAAATTCATCCACGCACGATCTACACCTTGCTCAACTCTAAGGAGTTTCTTATTTTACGAAATTGACCAAGAAGGTAAGAAATTAGGTATTATTCGTTCATGGTAGGACCAAATTGCCCATAAACAAGAATATTATTTTACTGAACTCAACTGCCAAAGTAATAAGTTTTAATAAGAAATGTCAATTTTGACGAAATTTACAACTATTTGTTATTAAAATGGAAGTAATTTATCCTAACTATTCTAATTTGCTTGAAAGTTTATACCTTAATAATAATTACACCGATGTTAAAACCGTAAGTAGTCACTAGATTTGAGCAATTCAGGTAAGTATTAATAATTATAGGCTACCAGTAAGTTATAATTCTACTTCAGTGCGACTTGCCAAACTGGTGCGGTCTTCGGTCAAGTCAAAAATAATGCAGCGAAATTACCCTTGCTCTTGATAAGTAATAAGGTAGGTATTCTCATGCGATAGTTGTTTAATAAAAACAAAGACATGCATTAGTTAATTATAAATTAGTGACTGTCCTGGCCTTACAATTCCATCAAGAATTTATTATTACACCTTAATATGGTCTTACCCACTGTCTAAGTAGGTAGGTATAATTCGTTTCTCATATTTTTCCAACAATATACTTAATACAACATTTACTTTGATTTTAACACAGTAGCATACGCATTGAAACAAATTAGAAAACCACTAAATAGCATAATTTTAAACCAAGAGATATTTAGGCAATAAGCTATCTTTTCTACCTCCAGCCACAAGATCCTCAAAAGAACTACTTAAACAGTATGATTCATGAAATTCAAAAAACCCTAGAATCATATGAAAGAAGTGTTCGGAAGACAAGTGAATATGAGCAAAAGCTACGAGAGTGCAAACATTCGCATAACCAATCACACGACACCAATAAATGGTGGAACAACGATATATCTGAACTGAAAAATGTCAACTTATCTCCAACTTCACATCGTGCTAGTATGTATAAATCTATACCTACTTCTATACTAATGTTATAAAGAGGTAAAGTTTGTGACGTTGTAGGGGGTAATCTCTCGATCTAATAAACCGATTTTAAAAATTCGTACTGTGTTGAATAGTCCATATATCGGAGAGTACCTATCATAGGCTATGTACTATTACGCTATGACTAATATAATAGGAGTGGAGCAGTAATGAAATATGTTTAAAAAAGGGACTTGAGATAGCTATGTTAAGAGTTTCCCTGAGAGATCTAGTTAGAAATGAGGCTATCCGCAGGGAACCAAAGTAACCACATTCAGTAAATAAATCCAGAATTAAAGTCACGGTAGGTAGGGCAAACAACATGTAGAACCGGTGCCCGTTGAAACGTAAAGGTTCTGGTAATAATAATTTTTTTTTTCAAAGGTCCAAACAGTTCAAGTAGCGGCGTTGGTAAAACAGAGTCTGTGTCTACGACGAGCCTTGTGTGCTTAAAATACCAGTAAGTTCTTGAAAACACATAACATTACCTATTTGTTAAATGTCACGTAATGAGATCGAAATGACCTACTGTATCTTAGGCGCAGCAAACTTAATTCTAAGCAGGACTATTTTGTGCTATGCATACCTAATGATGGTAATTCCTACGTAGTGGAGGCCCAGCTAGGTGGACCGACGACCTTCAAAAAGGTCGCTGGGTCGGACTGGATGTGGAAGGCGCAGGACCGAGTTCTGTGGCGCGTGTTGTGAGAGGTCTATATCCAGCAGTGGACTGCGATAAGCTAGTTGATTGATTGATTGATTGATTGATTGATTGATACCTAATGATCTGGATATCATATTGGGTCTCTTAATTCCGTTTTTTGGTCCCCGCGACATAGGACTTGATCCTAGGTTGAAAATAGCCTTTTAGTAAACCCAAAAACAAAAAGTAGGTAAATTTTTTGGTGCTTACGCCTGAAGAAAATTTTTAGATACGAAGAACTTTCCAAACGTTACGAAACCTTGATGCAGGCATACAACAATCAGTGCAAAGTGATTAGTGCTAGTGATATGAAACTCGCACAGTGTCAACAACGAGTAAATCTGACTCGATCGCAACTAGAACATGCTCACAAAGCTCTGATCACTGTTGGAGAAAAATATCTAGCGCTGAAAAGAAAGAGGAATGCGACTGTAAGTAATCTTATTCAAATCACTTGCTAATTTACCTACTTTCTTTTTACGAATACTGAATACGATGTTAGGTAAAGTTGTCTAGGGCATGCTCTATTTATCACTCAATCAGGCATACACAGGTTGGAATCACACACAAACCAAGCAGGTATAGGGATTTTGGTTATAGAGGGTATATCTCCCCAGCGAATGGTCGCCTTACCATTGCTTTGTCCGTTTATTTGATGCAGTATTATGGACCTTCCTATTATATTAAGTATGTGAAGACGGTAAATAACCTAGTGATATTAGGCTAAGGGACTTAGTAACTTGTGTCTGAAGATGCCGGGCGTAGAGGAGAGATAGGTACCCTACGAGACATAGCTATTTGTAAAGAACCGTCCTATTCCGCATTAGCCAAGAATTTTGGGTAGAAAGGAATAGGTACCTAGGATATTCAAAACTGATCTCTTTGCTATTAACTTAAACAATTTTGTATTAACTTAAACAAAAACGGTTGAATTTAATTTAGCATTGGTTTTTCAATCGATGTAAAAAAGAAGAAATTATTAGACCAGAGATTTCACTAATATTGTTTCTCTGGGAATAGGCTTGACCCAAAGTATTACTGCAAATATTTTTACGTACTGATCAGTCCTGTTAAAATTAGATCCCTTACAGAAGACTCACTACGAACGACGAATAAAGCATATGAAGGATATTCTACAAGAAGTAATAGAGGCTACGGCGAGAGAACTGCTGCAGTTTGACGATAAACTATCTTGTATGTCATCTGAGAAAAGTGGTGACGCTGCACTGCTTCTATATGAAGTAAGATATTGTCGTATTTTTATGCCTACCCTGCTCCTTCCAGTAGGTACGTTATCGCCTTTCGAGAACCTTTACTCCCTAAAGCCCGATTTACACATCGACAAGTACAGTAGCGAGTTAAGTAGTAAGTTGTTGTTTAAATTGATATTAATAGATCTCCATCCTATTTTTTGGCGAGACCCGAGAGAGGGGGCTACTTCGTTCTTAACTCGCCTTAATGGTTGAAACGTCTCGGTTCTAAATCGGGCTTAATGGTTGAAACGTCTCGGTTCTCTGCGTTTTACGTGCCTTCCCCACTGCCACTAAAGAGAGACAATCCTAAAATCTGTCATTTTGTTCTACTGAGAATCTGCTCATGGGGATCATCGATACGTCGATCAAGTATAAATTGAGAGACATCCGATGGATGAGGGAGGCACATGATTGAGGAAGGTTAAATAACTGTAAAATGGCCATATAGGTATTAAATTGTATTATTTAGCTATGTTAAAGTCAAGCTTTTTTTTGGTGGTCGAGCTTACTAATTTGAAACATTCCATTCCTATTTATATAACAGCAGGGCTATCAAAGAAACTTATGCCACACCAGCCAGACGAATTTAACCTAGAATTTTATGTCAAGATAATCATCCAACTTCATACATCTATGTTTGTGTATCATCCGATATAGGGTTTTGACAATAATGTAGTATGTACCTCTTCATAGTCCATAATCCACGGAGAATAATTATTTTTATTTAATTATTTTCAGCTACGTAAATGTAATCTATTGTTCCTTGAGAACATACGACTTAAAACTATAATAGAGCAATTGTTACCTGGACAAGTAAATTGGAAAAAACACTAAGTTTATTTAATTATAAGTTGTTAAATATTTATTTAGATGTTACATTAATAAAATAATTTTAAATAAACAAGACATTTTAAACGCTTTTTTTATATTTTACCTAAACGTTTCGTATCGCGAGCCGTGCACTAAAGTAACCAAGACCTTTCTGCTTTACATACCTACCTATATGTATTGTTGAAATCAAACTATATAAAACACCTACCCAACAAACATTTTTGAAGTCACTACAACGTCTCCATTTGAACTTTTGGTTCTAAAAACTGGTTGCAAGAACGTTGTAGAAACGTTGAGGCGACCGAAAATAGGCCCATTTTATACGAATCAGAGTTGTAATATAGTCGCGTAAACGTTGTATAAATGAAATTTTAGTTCTGTAGTCGTCGTGTAGATGTTGCAAAATCTATTTTTATCGCTGTTTCACGGCATTTTGCGACATGACAGTGTTAATTACGATTTTTATGTAACATTTTTGTTGCAAAGTGAATTGAAGTGTCAAAACTGAGACTTAAACTATAACGAGGTAACTTTTTCTTGTGTCATCGATCGAGTCTTTGAAGTTTATAAAGGAAGTAGCCATTTTTAATTAGAAACTAAATATGTGTAACATCTTTAGCTCGTGTTAAAGTGGTTGTAGTGCATATATCTGATGGGAAATTAATGTTATCGTATAATATGCGTTAGTTTTGGCAATAAAACAAACGCGCCCTACTAATTCTTATAAATAAACATAAATTATCCATACATTTTTAGCGAACGTACAAATATTTACCTTTACACAACATATGGTTCTGATTACAACAGTGAAGACAACATCAAAACGACTTCTCATTTTGTGCATTTATTTTTTATCAGTTTAGTATCAGCCATATTAACAAAATTAGGGGTTCTTTGAATAAATTAGAGTACATAAGTAGTCGGATATAATAAGATGATAATTTTTTCCTTTTTGATCACAATGTCTACACTGTAAAATGACTTTAAAGGATTACGCATAAAATGCATATTGACTAAGTAGCAAAATGCCTCAAATCATAACGACTTAGTACTAATACACCTTTAAATGAAAATGACTTTGTAGTAAAATGACTACGAAGTAACGCGACTTTAAAGACAAACGTCTTAAGTGAAGATGACCTGAAATCCAAAATACCTCAAATGCAAAACATCTCAGTAGGTAGCTTTATGACCAGAACACGAAAATGCACCCGCTGTGGGGCACGAACCTCGGCCTGTACTGTCACTGACTAACAGGACGTGCGGAAGGCACGCCCTCTAGGAGCAAACGCGGCGCGTATTCCGGCCTCGACGGCGAGGACGGAACCGCGGACGTGTTGTTGTGGCTTCGCGAGCCGTGTCTGCTCTACGTTGAGCGATCGTGATATTATCATCCGGCTCTTCGAGAGCATGCCTAGGTTTACGAATTTTGGATAATCTAGATGGGCGATGGATAATCTTGACTCTTTTCGGGGTTGACTGTTCACCTCCATTTCTGGAACCAATCGCTAAGGGCGCTGGACGCAGATTGGAGTCGCCTAAATATCGAGGGGGAGGTGCCAGAGGCTGTGTGAGCTGTGTCGTCTGCAAAAAGGGCTGCTTGAAAACGGAGTTTATCTACTATTTCATTTATTTGAAGAAACCTGTTACTAGTCTACTTTAGGAAATAAATAAGCAGTAATAACTAAATTAACATTTTTTTATTTCATTTATAATAATTCACAAATAATAATAATGATTTTTTGATTTAACGTCGTTTTGATTCTTAGTCCTAATGGCGTATTGTGTATTATCCTTTAAAGTCGTTTTCAATTTTGAGGCATAATGCTGCATAGGCAAGAAACAATACAGATGTATTGCAAATTAGTCAAAACACTTTAGAGATATTGATTTGAGGCATTTTGCTTCAAAGTCATTTTACAGTGTAGACATTGTGATCATAAAGGAATTTTTTTTGTATATTTTCAATGTTAAGGCATGAAATCTGTTTAATGCTTGTGATTGCTAAAAAAAAATATTTTATTTTATTGGAATGTTAATAATAAATAAAACCAATTTGATTCATTTATTTTTATTTACACTTTTCACGCTAGAGTATGAATGAGTGGAGTAAAATAAATATTTGAGCCATGTTTGGCCCTTATTCGCTATATGGCAGATTCTGTATTGGACAGATTCGCGATTAGGCAGATTCGCTACTGGACAGGTTCTCTATTGGACAGAATAGCTGTTTGGCAGATTCGCTATATGGCTGAAATTGTACAGTAGAGCACACAATTTATTATTTTATTTATTTATCTTTTTTTATGTCGTATGTTCGTTTCACAACCACCCGAACACGTTGTTCGGAGAAGTATCTAGAGAAGTAGGTACTTAATAGAAACTACTTCTGTGCATAGATAAGAACTCCTTGAAAACCTTCTGACAATCAGGCCACTCTTATGCTACATACTTTATTGTTTTACATGTCAATTAGACACATTTATGAAAATTGAAGTTTATAAATAGTATTTAATGAACATAGTTTAACTATTTTTAATTAGTTACTGTTAGATTATAAAAAAAACGATGGAGCTTGCTGGTCCTAGCAAAGGCGGTGTTCATTTTTTTTTTTTTTTTTTTCTTTATTGTACAAAACATATTCACATTATATCTTTGTTAAAAACCACTCACTTAAACCACTACGGTTTTTTTGTGAGTGGGAGTTCATAATTTAATAATTTACAGTTTTTGATATTATATACATACCTACACTTAAACAATTTCATTGACCTATTGAAAAAAGAATCGCGATTTCAGGATGTTAAGTTAAAAAAGTCTAGTTTATTGCAAAGAAAAGCGGCGTAACTCGAATTTGTTAAAAAAAATAAACATAAACATAGTTGTTCAAGCAGCCTTAAATATCGAAATAAGCGTGTTAGAATGTCTGAAGCGATTATGCAAAATAAATTGCATGATATGACCGATATATATATATTTGTTGTTTGTTTGTTGAATATATGTATATTTGTTCTAGCGTGATATGACCGATGATTTAATGTTTCTGTTTTTTTTTCTATACTTAAATTGAATAAATAATCTCACATTAACTTTACTTTTATTAACTGTACTTCTGCCGAATTATAATTCTGACCAATTCAGATTCTGTCCAATAGAGAACCTGTCCAGTAGCGAATCTGCCTAATCGCGAATCTGTCCAATACAGAATCTGCCATATAGCGAATAAGGGGTTCTATGGACACTAGCTTATACTTTAGGTCAGTAATATTAAATGTAGCTTCTAATCTTCTCATACTGATAAAATTTATCATAAATATATTTAAAAATGATGACTAGGCCCTTCAAAAACATTCGGTGACATTTTCTATAATATTCCCTAACAAATTTATATAAGTGTCGTTAAGTATTTTATACGCTTTTATAATAAGCTGCCTGAGTCGGTCCTTGGTATGCCTGACAATAAATTTAAAACCTATGTTAAGACCACTTTATGTAAAAAGGCATACTACAGGACAGACGATTACCTTAAGGATAAGAGTGTTTGGCTTGGTGCAGGTCTCCCATAATGTGCTATTAATAATAATGGCATAAGTTGTATTAGATACATTACAATACGTTTTTTTTTCGTATGATATCTTAACTTAATGTTTTGTTTATATACTTATTTTTATTTTACACAAACAAATGTACACTCGTCCACATTTGATTTAAGAGTTAGGACTCGCAGAAATTTACTTTGGTCGATGTTAGGTAAGGGCGTCCCTCTGCTTGTGTTTCCCCAAATTGTATTTATTTTTCTTCTATTACTATTGTCAGGACTTGTCATGCTCACTATAATGTCATTGTTTGTGGTGGCGTGGAGGCCGGGTCAATCCCTTCCCTACGATATGGCGAGGGGGTTGATGGCTGGCCTTTGCGTTATACTCGTGAACGGGTGCTACTTGGGGTGACTGGTCGACCCTGACATTAAGTATTTTTCATTTTTGGTACACCACTTATTTATCTAGGGGATAATTTAGTTGAGCGACGTTTTTATTACTAGAAAACTTTGTAAGTGTGATTTGGTGCTCCCACTTTTGTGTACTACCTACAGGACGAATCTTCTAGTTTAAGATATTTAAAAATTTATATTGATCCTTTAGTGCAATCCTTAGTTTTTATATGGTATACAATGGTTGCAGCGCTTTGTTACGGTTACAAAATTGTTGTAAAATTATAGAGACGTCTAAAAAATGCTGCTTTAGAGTTTGTTACGCCGCTTCTTCTCTACTAGCGCCTTGAAAGCGGTGATAAAGTTTGGAAAACTTTTAATATGTAAACTTAGACTAAGTAGTTTTAAACTGACGTCAATAAGCTGTTATTTTGTAACATTATGTTGAAAAATAAAGAAACTGAAACTGATAAATGTTATTTCGAAACCCTCATGCTTGTCAGTCAAAAACCACTTATTATTTTTCATTTTCTTCGTCTTCCTTTTCCTCTACTAATGCAAAAGCACTAGGACCACTTTCCACACTTTGCGCAATATGATACATACTCTGCGCTAATCTAAATTTCATTGCATTTAAAATTAATTTTTGTACGGAACCAACTCTAGTTTGGTTAATATTAACTTGCCCTGTACAAGTATTGGTTTCAACAAACATAGAAAAACATTTCTTAGTTACAATGTCACTTATACTGCACTTATAAAACATTTAGTTGTATAATTGTTGCATAATAGTATAAGAATTTGACTGAGAGTCGTGTAAGAGTGCAATTGGTAACTCTTTTGCTATTGTCACGTAAGAGTAGTTCTCACGGCTTCTTTACAAATAACGTTTGTGTAAAAGTCGTAAAGACGTTCCTAGTACGACTTCATTGGCTATACCAGTGAAAGTTGTATAATAGTAATTTCAAATAGTTGTATAAACGTCAATGCACGTTTATACAACGACTTTATACAACTCTGAGTTCTATTCAGATAAGGGGGCATTAAGTTGTATTATACGCTGAAATTACTTCAATACGATGTTTAAAGTACTTTGAGCCGTATACGTTCCAATTAACAGACTAAAATGTTTGTTGGGTAAGGTACCTGCGGGTAACAAGAGCCGGTGGATAACAAGAGCCGTTGCTTAAAAATGGCACTTTTAATGATCACAGCACCCTACATTTAAACATGCATAAAAATGACCAATAGGAAAGCTAAGATCCGAACTCGCGTCGTCGCACGATCCTCAATCTTACCAGTAGCCACGAGTCAGTTGAGAGTGATAGACAAAGCAGCTCCACTATAATTTTATCTTGCCAAAACTATTTTTTTTTACCTAAAATACAGCCGTTTGTTCAAATATTGTTAATTAATTGTGAATGTTATACAATAGTGTAGGCTAGTTAAGGTAAAATATATATAGATATATATATGTGTTAATAAATACAATACTTTTTACCGGTTTCAATTATGGTATCATCAGGGGCTAATAAGGGCCACGCTCGAGGCGGGTACATAGGCCGGCCCTTACATATAGAATGTAAATTCATTTTAACAAATTTCAATAGTCTTCGTTATTTTAATACCTATAATTGTTATTATTATTAAGCATGTATTTGTTATTATTTTTGTATCATAAATCATCCTTAATATCTTTAATTAACTTAAAAGTGTCCAAGCTGTTGATCTCGATAACAATAGATTTTATAGTAAGGATAAGACGGGCCACGTACGTTATAAAAAAAAATGTTTTAGTTTTGTAATTTCCATAGATAATATTTAAAAAGTTACAAACTCATTGTTTACGTCTGTGATTATTTTGACGATATGTTATAGATAAAGGTTTTTATGACATGTTTTTGCTACGTTAGTTTATTAAGAGCCATTGCGAGTTTTTCTTTTGATTAAGTAATGTTAAAAGCGTGATTTAATGGCAAATGATAATTTAAATCAAATGAAACTGAAAACAATATTTTTTCTATTGATTACTCTTTTAATATTTGAATTAAAATTTGGCCCTTATAAAACTACCGACGTTTATTAAGTGCCATAGAGAGGGTTTTTTAAAATCATGATTACTGTGCCTAATTGAGATGAAAATATTTGTAATAGTACTTTCTGATGCAGATATTAAAATAAACGTTACCGTGATATTAAATATTTTGTTATATTCCTTTATTTATAGAAATTATTTAGGTTTAGATTAAGGTGGCCCTTATTTACCGCAAGTACCTTATACCCTCATAGGCTATATACCTACTCGTAGTATCACGCTATGACTAATAGGAGAGGAGCAGTAATGAAATATGTCGCGTTTTTTTTCGCCGCCCAACGCAACACGAAAGTGGGCACGGGTCAGCTGGTTTTGTATAATATGGTGGAGTCTACACAAATAGTAAGGAGGTTTTTCCAAGCTTTTAATTTCATTCTGATTAATTTCCTAAGACGTTTTACTTTGTTCTTCAGGAATCACAGTATCCAGCTTTTTGCGCAGTCACGCGGTGTTGATTAATAGGTATGCTTATTAAAAGAATATGGTAACGGTATTCACACCTATCAGTTAATTTGATAAATATCGGCGCACAGGAGTCGCAGTCAGGATAAAGTGGGTGGTATAGGTCAGTTTAAAAAACAGACCTGTTATTAAGTAAACTTTGATAATCGATGAATATTCTGAATAGAAACAGGAATTAGAAGAAGTATTTAATGATAAAAGCCTCAGACGCCTTGATCGCAAGGTCACTCGAAAACCTACTTTTACCTGATGATTTTTACCATGATTTTTAATATATTATTTTACTAGACACCGCCATCTAGAACGTACATTAGGAAACTTCAATGCTGCATTAGAAACCAAATATTATTACAAATTTATTAAATCAATGTATATTTATTACATTTAAAGCTACAAATAGGTAGACCGAAACAAAACGGTAGTACAAATGATAGAAAAAAACTAGTTTTTACATAATTTAATAAAACGTTTTACAAAAAACGTCGCTGAGTGGTCCAACAAAAGAGCTAACTATAACCTTAATTTATACATTAAATAATAAAAATGGAATGATAAAGATAAATTAACAAAAATATTAAGTATTCTAACTATAATTATTAGGTATCTACTTTTTATTGTCCACTTGATTTTATCCTTTGTTCCCACTATACCAGATTCCCAAAATACCAGATGATCAAAATAACAGATTCCTATTATACCAGATTCTCTTAATACCAGAAAATGTACTGTTATGATCATAAATACAAATAGCAATCTTCGAGAGGATGATTAGATTATCATTATGCTTTCAGTATGTCATTATAGATAGTCTTTATCAGACAGGAAAGGTACGGTGACATTTGATCTTTTCCATGTTACTTAATTTACTTTTGTAGAATTTAAAAATAAAAGCTATCAATTTATGAATCCGAACTGATAAAAAATTAAAAATATTATTTAGACGTTTATATATGATTAAATTATATGAAATATTTGTTTTATATTCCATCTTCAACCCTAATATGTAAAATATGAACATATAAATTTTAAAATCGTATGCGCGACTCGGAACGAATGTCAATAGAGATTGACACAATAAAATTGATTAAATCGATTTTTTTTTTATAATCATAGAAATTAATATAATAATTTCAGTTGTCTTATTATAACTCAATATTAGTTTTTACGAGGATAGGCCGCAAGTTTTTTTTTTGGCGGGATTCGTATAACGTACGTACGTAGGTAAAATCTTGATGATGTCATTATTAAAAGAGGCCTGTGAACTGTGACCACGTAACTGCCGATGATTGAAAAAAACAAAAATCTAATACGTCATGACTGAGAGAGGAAGAGACATCAAATTAGACAATTCAATAGATTTTCACTTATTATGTCATGTAAGTGACGAATCAAGTTAATCATCAAGATGTTCATCAGATGAAACACGCATTGATTCGGCATAATTAATAAATATTTAAAAAAAGATTAGTTACTTATTTTGTACCCATAATCGATTTATTCTTGTTTGTAAATTATGTCGGTTAGATATAGAATCGGTATTTTTAAAAACGATATTAGTGTTACTACATCTATATTAATGACAAATACTAAACGTCACCGTACCCATAAGATCTGAAAAATAGTATAGTTACCTAGTTGCACTTCACTAAAGAGGTAAACCTGCTTTTTGTTTTAACCTTAAACATAATATTTTAATTTTTTACTCTAAAAACAAAATCAAATTGACATAATTATATGCATTGTCACTCAGGCAGAATTTATTGAAATAATTAATTTTGCAGTGCGTGAAACGTAAAAATGGAAATGAAATTTATAAAAAGTAGTAAAGGTAAACCTGTTTTACTTTATAATGGGCATAGGTACAATTTCTCTTTAAAAAATAAGTCGGGATCTACGAATTGGCGTTGTTACAAACAGAAAGAATGCAATACGTCTATAACATTAGATAGAAATAATGCGGTAATAAAAGCTCCAACACATATTTGTTCCAACGCTATTCCAAAGATATTTGAACAACATTTTAATAGTGAAACTCTTCCGATACCAGAACATGAAATACCATCATTCTCAAGTAAAAAGAGTACCTTGTATAGAACTCGAAATAAATATTTGAACATGAACCGTACTTCTTTCAATCATTTTAACGATATCAAGTTGCCAGAGAAAGTAGTATCCGATTTTTTTCTATATGATGATGGGATTGATGAAAAAATTTTAATATTTGGTACCCAACGGGCATTAGAATTGTTAAACACTAACGGCCTTATTACAAAATACGGTCTAACTATAAACCACGACTTATTACGTCACAAAACCACTGTTTTTGAAATTTGTTGTTACAAAATCAGTCTTAACGTTAAAGTGTTAAAACTGATTTTGTAATGACAAATTTATGATTTTGTATTTGTTAATATTTGTTATAGTTAGACCGTATTTTGTAATAAGGCCGAATGAATATTTTTTACGGAGACGGAACATTCAAAGTGGCTCCACATCCATTTATTCAATTATACACGTTACATGTGGATTTATCTCGTACTGAAGATACCGTTTCATTTGTGCCGATAATCTATGCACTACTACCCAATAAAAAGCAAGAATCTTATAAACGGCTGTTTACTATTTTATCAACACAATTTGGAATGAGAATGGTCCAGTATAGATGTGACTACGAAGTTGCAGCACAACAGGCTGTTAGAGAAGTGTTTAAGCATGTTACTATTCGTGGGTGTTACTATCATTACCTTAATGCCATTTGGAGAATGAGTAAGAAACTAAAAATAAATACCACAAATGAAGGTCGAAGAATTACTCATCTGTTAACACTTTTGGCTTTACTTCCACCAGTTTTAATTCCTGAAGGCTATTTAAGTATTGGGGAGATTTTTCCGCAACATGAATCATTCAAGAAATTTCAAGAATATTTTGATAACCAGTGGATTCATAATATTACATGCGAGGTTTTCAGTTGCCACGGACAAAAAAAATAGAACAACCAATGCCATAGAAGGTTGGCATAGGCGTTTAAACACAAAAATACCTGCCAAACCTACACTGTTGCAATTTATTGTTTTGCTTAAAAAAGAAGCAAAGTTTCAAAATATTAAAATTGAAAAGGGAAAATTATTATTGTGCCTGGAAAAAACGGAGAGAACAGGATATTTCCAAGGATAGAAAAATAAATGGCATCATTTCAGATTGTCAGCAAAACATTATACCCGTCGAAACATGCTTAGATAGACTGTCAAAAATAAAATTATTAATATTTTCGTAATTTTTTTTTTTAATTTTTGGTTTTGTTTGTTACTGTACTTCTGGTATAATAGGAATCTGGTATTTTGATCATCTGGTATTTTGGGAATCTGGTATAGTGGGAACAAAGGGATTTTATGCTGCTACAATTCAGAGTTTTAGTAATAAAAGTAGCTTGGTGTGTAATATGTAAGTATATAGTTGTCGTAGAACACTATCGATACTTAATTTCGTAATTCCAATCACAGGAGCAATTCTCGTAAATAAATACACATTACTTCAAAATGCTATACCCTCGCATAATGTCATCACAAACGTCATAACTGTCAAATAGAGACGTTTGTCACCAAATAAACTATAATGGTTACAAGTAAAAGGGTCAATCTACCCCTACGGCCAATGCGTTTCGATCAAAATATCATCCGTGTGGTGACGGAGTAAGAATACAATATGTCACCACCCCATCTCATCCCATGGGTGTCGTAGGAACCGACTAAGGGACTATCCGCGAATATTATCTTTACGAAATAAAAAGAAGGAAAACTTTAAATTAAACCGTATACCAATCCGTCTGACCAGCGTGGTATTAGTAGGCCAAATATCCCTCCATTACGGGAGGAAATCCGTCACAGCAGTGGGGCATTAATGGGCTGCTATGATGATGATCAGGAAATAAAAAAGGGCTTTAACGCGTAATCGAATCGTTTAAGTTATGATATTACGCCGACATTAGCGTTCTTGATAATATTTGATTTACCCAATTTTTCAGAAATTACTTTTTGCTTGCAACTTTATTTTCCGGCTCAACCTCCTGTCTTTTAATATAGCAAATGATATTAATCCAAATGCATGACATACACGCTACATAGACAACTCTTAAATAAGGTGGAATGAACATAAAATTAATTGTTTGCGCCGGAATCCAGAATGATTGATTAGCTACAAATGTCATCCAAAACTTTTGTCTTAATTCTGCGAATATATCTTCTCTCCGTTCCAGTATTGCTAAACCTGAAATAATAAACAAAAACGTTAATTAGTTAACTGCAGTTTTATATTCAGAGAGAGAAAACGTAGATAAGACATGTTATTATCATCAGCCTATAGACTTCCATCGCTATATTGACTGGCCCTAAGCTTACTACAACTGTTTTCAAATTTATCAATACAGAAAAATTTCACCCTTTCTTTCTAGCTAGCAGTCGCGGGAACAAACACGCAATGAATGGGAGCAGTATCGTGGTTTCCGTGGTTTGGTACCCAGGATACGAAAAGAACTACTGCTAACAGCTCAATTTTGGTTGATTGACGTGAGAAGATCCTCAAGAGAGGTCAAGGTCTGGCAAGACCAGAACAGGGCAGGGATTGGATTGGTTTATGTTTTTCTTACATAAAATCGTATCATGGGAATTCCTTTCTATGCTGAACCATTAAGTTGTGAAACCAACTTCCGGCTCACGTATTTCCTATTGGGTCCTTCAAACGCAGAGTGAAGAAGCATTTGGCCAAACCGGCAAGATGATGACGACGGATTGAAGTTATTGTTAGTTTACGATCCGTTGGCTTCATTTGTCGACTGTACTCGCGCTTTCCATCAGGTTCGATATAGTCATATTGCCGTGTTTATGTATTAAAAAAAAGCTGTCTCGGTAGCACAATAATCATGTATGCGTCTTATAGTGTAGGAGATGTAGTTTGTTTCCTTTAATAACTTGTTTTTAAAAGTCTACGCAACATAGATTACTTCCCGTTCTGTATGCTTAATCGGGAAATCTTATACCTTACGTAGCTAGAATATAGGTAAGTACGTTAAAAATAAAGTAGGTTGGTACCTTACCTGTAAAAAATATACACAGTAGGTACGGTGTCATTATGAGCTGGTCGCAAGCTAATTTAGTTAATACTACTCGCATAGATGTCCCTGTGTATTTACCATCTAGAAATTTGTACCTGAAAATAGAAATTACAATTAGGATTCTATTGTAAGTTGCTATACTTAACCCAGAAATATCTGCAATACCTTTGGGATACATTAGTGCATCTAAAGTCCGATTTACACATTTTTTGGCGAGTTAAGATAGCGAGACGCGAGAGAGGAGGCTACTTCGTACTTAACTCTCCAAAAATTAGGATGGAGATCTATTCAAATCAACTTAATCAACAACTTACTACTTAACTCTCTACTGTAGGTACTTGTCGATGTGTAAATCGGGCTTGAGGGAAACCCTTGCGGAGCTTGCCCTGTTAGACTCGTGATCTCAAGGCGCGGTTAGTTATAGGTAAATAAGATTTTTTTTTTTGGCTTATATTAAACTTAGACAATAAGTAGGTACTTTAGTAGCAAATTGATTCCTTTTTTTAAAGCACCTAAAAATGATTTCTTATATTAAAATCGAAAAGTATGAAAAAAAAACACATTAATTAGGAACCCATATATAATACAATTATCACATACCAGAAATAAAGGGTTGGTGCTATCACTGTAGTTCCTATTGTAACCAGTCTTCCAGTTGATGCAAAGTCATATTCAATGTGCTTAGGCTGAAATTAAAAATTAAATATTTTTTTAAATATTTCCAAACCAAAAACAACTAAGTAATTCTCATAGTTATTTCGTGTAGATATTTTATTGTCTAGTATAACATACTTTTACATAGGAACACCAGGGCTTTAATAAAATTTTGAAAATGGGCTTATACAAACAAAATAATTCTTAAAAAAAAATTGATTCAAGTACTTATTTACTTCTATCCATTATACATATAATTAGTAGGTACCTTCCTATCTATTATAATTTATTAGGTTGATATTTATACTACGTCAGTGTGTTGTGTACTTGGGTTAGTGACACAGTGGTGACCGTCACACTGTGACGTCAGTAGCAAGAGATAGCAATAAATATATTCGTCGCTCCCGGCATGGGTAGCGTGGCCGAGCGGTCTAAGGCGCTGGTTTAAGGCACCAGTCTCTTCGGAGGCGTGGGTTCGAATCCCACCGCTGCCATGATACTTTTTGGATATAATTTGTTTTTTTTTTCATTTCTATGCTTTTTCTGTGTAACATTTTTATATTTTACAACCATAAAATTTAAGCTAAAAGTTATCATTGGAAAATAAACATCTAACAACACTCCAGAATCAGGAACATCAAACTTAAGTTTTCATTCGAAGAAATGTTTTACACCAAGGTAATAAAAATCATTATCTTTTGCCGTGTGTAATTTAGACTGTAGAACAACGGTTCTACCGTCTAAATTACACATGTCTTGTTTATTCGTTAATAAACAAGACAACTATTTTAAATTCATTATTAATTCTTTCTCAGCCATGAACGGTTACTTGCTGAACATAGGCCTCCTTTGTCTGCTCTTGTTATTTCCGTTCACCCTTCTAAAGTCATAGGTGTATTGGGCCAGAGAACTACGTGTGCTTCGACGGCCATCAATCTTACGACAAACATGACCAGCCCACAGGCTTTGCTGGCACTGGCACCGTCAGTTTAAAGATTCCGCGAATAATGTCGGTCACTTTAGTCCCAAATAACATCATCATAACAGCCTATTAATGTCCCACTGCAGGGACAAGCCTCCTCCCGTGACGGAGGCATACTTGGCCTACTAATATCACGCTAGCCAGACAGATTGGTATAAGGTTTAATTTCAAGTTTTCCTTCTTTTTATTTCGTAAATATGTATAATATTCACGAATAGTCCCTTAGCAGGTTTTTACGACACCCATGGGATGAGATGGGGTGGTGACTGGTGACATATTGTATTCTTACTCCATCACCACACGGAGTTAATATTAAAATAACAATGATCGCGGATCGAATTATTGCGCGGTCCATTGCTGGCCATGGGTTCCCTACTTGAGATATAAAGACGTTTGATACAATATTAATTGCTCGAAGACGTATACCCTATTATTCATAAGACCTATAAAGCGTGAGCTCTATAGCTTGCCACATCTATGCATCAAAATCCCTAAAAGTTTTGTGCCCTAACGATCAATTGCTGTAAGCATCGGATTGACGACCTTAGTGATAAGTTTTATTTTTAGCAGTTTCTATGTAGCACACATAGAAACTTGATTATTTTAGGATGGTGAAAATAAAAACTAAATAAATTATAATTTTTTATTAAACCTACACTCTGTATTTGGATAGGAAGTAAGTAAATAGTACAGTCAATTATGGCTAAAATAGGGGCAAACCTCGGAACGGAAGCGAATAAGCTGTAAATTCGTATAATCCTTTGTTTCGATGTTCTGATGACTGGTGAAAAAGTCTCATATGATCACGTGTCTACGTCATTAGTTATTCAAGGTCAAAGGTCACGAAAATCAGTTTTTTTCAATTATCTCGTTTTCTATGGGAAATACGCCATTTACGTCATTATAAATATTGTAGATCACAAAATGGTCTAATAAAAAATTAAAATTTATTTTGTTTTTATTTTCACCATCCTAAAATAATCAAGTTTCTATGTGTGCTACATAGAAACTGCTAAAAAGAAAACTTATCACTAAGGTCGTCAATCCGATGCTTACAGCAATTGATCGTTAGGGCACAAAACTTTTAGGGATTTTGATGCATAGATGTGGCAAGCTATAGAGCTCACGCTTCATAGGTCTTATGAATAATAGGGTATACGTCTTCGAGCAATTAATATTGTATCAAACGTCTTTATATCTCAAGTAGGGAACCCGCTGGCCATACCTACGTATCTCCCAACAGTATAATATAAGTAGATAGTATAAAATATTATCTTACCGACGAGTACTTATTGTAAGTTTGTTGTGAAACTTCAGCAAAAGTATAAAGTGTACCATATATTGCTGAGTTTGTAACTAATGGGTATCTCTTGAGTGAACGATTAAATGCATTCCTTAGGTAACGCGCCATATCACACTTGTCGCCTTTCCTGGAAAAAATATTAGAAAGATGATTTGAGGTTTTCGGTTTAGGTAGAGAGACGCCCTAACCAGGTAGCCAGGTAGTCTGTCACACAGTGGACAGACGACCTGGTTAGATCAGGGGGAAAGCGATGCACGAGGGCGGCACAGCATTGTGTAAAGTGGAAATATTTGAGGGCGGCCTATATCTAGCAGTTGACGTCAATAAGCCTTTTATAAAGTTATGCGTAAGAAAAGAATGTCTTTATTACCGACCTATTTTTAGTTACTAAAAGATTGCTTTTATTTGTAAGGGGAAAAATTGGTTATTCCACGAGTACCCTGATGTTTAGTTCTCTAATTTTTTACGCGCATGGTTTTCTACGCGTGATGAGTGAATTACTTGAGAGAGTGGGAGTATATTCCACCGGTTCCCCTATCTAAGAATTAGCAAGAGAAAAAAAAGTTATCATGAGTATTTAAATGACCTATCTAAATACATCTCTGACCCCGGTTGATAGATTTATCTACAGCTACGTACGTATGATATAATGTACAATGACTATGAGTTTTAATACAGTGATGTAACTTATTGATAAGTATCTATAGGAATCTATATCACCATTATACTCAGTCCTACCTTATCAAAGTTGTATTTTAAGTGAAAGATACATTATTTTTTAATGAATAAGTACTTCTTGCAAATAATTTAAATTCGATCTGCCTCGATAGCGCAGGGGTCGTTTACGCGGCTACTGTATGCACGTTCGCGGTGTAGAATCCCATGCAAGACATTTATTTGTGCGCTCCACTAATTACTTTCCTAAGTCCAGACTTAGGGGACTTTTACAAAATAACATCCAGATGTTATTTTGTAAAAGTCCCCGCGAATCATCTCTTTATGTATTTTACCGTGTAGTCTTAGGTACTACATGGAGAGAACAATTTTGTCATCATATTTAAATACGTAGGTCAATGATTTATGTATGTTTATATATGTGTAAACAGAACGCAACTAACACACATATTATTAACATATTTATGAGGCGCTTATTCATATTGTGAACACTACAAAGTAATTTATTAAATAAATAAAAATAAACAGCGTAAAACATGGTCGGTTTAGCTGTATGCAGGCTGGTGCATACAGCTGACGCTAATGACATTTAAACTATTAAAATTCAAAATGAACACTACTTCATCCCTTCCCGCTTGAAATTGTAAAAACAAAGTAGAGAGACTAAGAAAACCTAATACTGAATACCTTTCTGCCTAGAGATCGTGTTGTTGTTACTAGGTCATGTTTCCCGCCATCATAAAAGAAGGCTGGTCCTTACGAGGCCCTTGTGAGATATTATTAAAATCAGAAATAAGACTACAGAAATCACTTTCTCATGGCAACTATAGCACTTCACGTCAAATTAAAGTATTAGGTACATGAACACTTACAGCTTGCAGTGTGACAAATCATTTAAAAACGAAACGTAACAATAACACATTGCAAGCCTACAATCAATTTAATCACAAAAAAAACCAAACTAACCTGAATAAACTTCAAAAGCGATATCACACTACGAGATTTAATACACGAATACAATTTATTTTCTCTAATAATAATCGAGAAAATATAATATTATTTTATCATTGACGGACACGACCGATATCAGTTGTTATTGAAACTAAACTGTTCCCCCTACATAGTCAATTGACTCAATAGAATAATGTATTTAAGGTACGCTGTGTTACTATTCATGTAACATTGACCTTGATTTAAATACCCTGTTATTTTAATTCTAAAATACGTTTTTATTTTTAATAACAAGGCTTTAATTTTGAACTCATTTGTCAACTCGCCACTCATTGTGGGAAAGCTGAGTTGAAGTAAATTTTTGGTATGTATAAACGTCTTTAAAAATGGCCATTGCTGACTAAAATGTCCATAGCTGACTAAAGTGACTTCCGCACTAGATATGGAGCCGCGGGCACTTTTACGTACAATATTTTATTTCTACATACAAGAAATTATAGGACACAAAAACATTCAAGCATAAGACAACAATTTCTCGATCACACAAATTATTATCTTACGTGGCATTCGAACCTGCTACCTCGTGCACAGTATACACGATCACTATACTATTAGAGGCAGTTAATCCTCGTCAGACACGAGGCTTCTTTCTCTGCTTCTTTCTCCGTGTGGTGACGGAGTAAGAATACAATATGTCACCACCCCATCTCATCCCATGGGTGTCGTAAAAACCGACTAAGGACTATTGTGATTACTATCTTAAAAAGAAGGAAAACTTGAAATTAAACCCTGTACCAATCCGTCTGGGCAGCGTGGTATTAGTAGGCCAAGTGTCCTTCCGTCACGGAAGGAGGCCCGTCCCTGCAGTGGGGCATTAGTAGGCTGTTATGATGAGACACGAGGCTAAAACAATATTTTTCCTCATAACAACAAACGACGCGTTGCCATTAAAAGCCATGTTACCTATTTTGGTACTTTTACATGAGATTATTTCTGTCATTATCTATATCTATTGAAGTATTGTAGATGTGTACTGATAATGTTATCTCTTATCAACAGATCTTCAACTATCATTATTCCATATTCTAGTTTCGATTTTGATTGACATTGAGCTATATGGAGCTGTATCATGTATTTATGCTTATGCATATTATCATTTTTAGATTTGATTTTTGTCTTTAAGAATAGTTGTCATTGACCTATCAATGCTAAAAGCCATAAAGTAACCTCGCCTACTGTATTTATGTACTCCTCAATCGATTTCTATATGACTAACAAAAACAATGTTTAGTAAAAGTTAAAGTAAAAAAATACAAACGAATTGAGAACCTCCTCCTTTTTTTGAAATCGGTTGAAAATAGGTACAGTTGAACACCATTGCGTTAATTAAAACTGGCAGCACAAAGTGGACGTGGTTTAGTAAATCGCGATGAGTACCTATATACTTAGTGCAAGGCAGTATAACGTTGACCACGTTGGATTAGTAAAGGTGATATTCATAACCTTACAAATATGTATTATAAACGTTAAAATGGATGTTTGTTACTCAAACACGCTGAAACGGCTCGACCGATTTGGGTGAATTTCGTAACGAGGTAGCTGGATTAACTTAAAGGGTACTCTATCCCGAAAACAACATCAACGCGCCGGCGCAGAGTCGCGACCAAATACTATAATAATAAGGAAAATCAATGCGACAGACCATAAACCTGTATTTTGAGACAATAGCCGTGATCTCAAGATTAACAGCATGTCGCATTAATTTCTCGTAAAATTCAATGTTAATCGGCATTAACACCAAGTAAGACTGCTGGACACTTCGTTTGTTTCTGTGCAGATAATAAGTACTAATTTGTTTAATCATCATCAGCCCATTAATCCCACATCAGGGACAGGCCTCCTCCCGTGACGGAGGGATACTTGGCCTACTAATACCACGCTGGCCAGATGAATTGGTATAGGGTTTAATTTCAAGTTTTGCCTTCTTTTTACTTCGTAAAGATAATATTTCCGGTTAGTCCCTTAGTCGGTTTTTACGATACCCATGGGATAAGAATAGAATAGAATAGAATATCGTTTATTTCTAAGTATATGGTATTACAGGTTGTTACACATAAAATGGTTCAACATACACTACCGTGTTCGGTGTAGAAATATTGCACTTAATTACTAGGTATTTTCAATATTAATTATATTATTTAACATCACATAAATACTTCAGAGACAATGACAAAAAAAAACAATATAAAAACATAAACAATAATAGGACATTACTTACTAATTATTTACTATCTACTTTACTATTTTTTATAAACCTACTATACTAAAAATTATTACTATTAGGAACATTTATTTATTTATACTTATAGTCTATAAAATCATTCACAGAATAAAAACACATGTCCAAAAGCCAAGAAAACAATGCACATTTAAATTTGTGTAAAGGCAACAGTCTTATCTGAGGTGGTAGTTTATTGTAAATTTTTACTGCCATACAGTAGGCATTACAACTGTACAAATGTAGTCTCTGGGTTGGTACCACTAATTGGTTTGGGTTTCTTTCCTGAACTCTTTTAGAAATAGGCTCATAAATAGGAAATAGATGATGATATTTCTTAACAAACAAACTAATTTCAAAAATGTATAGACATGGCAGTGGAAGTATCTTTAATTTTTGAAATAATGGTTTACAATGATCTATATAATCAGCACCACACATGGCTCTAATACATTTTTTTTGTGCTATAAATGCCCTATCTACATCCACTGAGTTGCCCCATATCACTAATCCATAGCGTAACACTGACGAGACATACCCATGATAGGCGCTGAGAACTGTTTCTTTGCTGGCTGTGAGTCTTAGTTTGCGAAGAGCGAATACAAATCGATCGAGCTTACTACATACTTTGTCTACCTGTTCCTTCCAGTTTAACTTATTATCAATAACTAAACCTAAAAATGATGCAGATTGTACTGGTTTTAAGACTGTATTATTATACTGTATTGTAGTGGGTTCGCATGTTGAGTTTTTAGTTTGGTACTGTATCAATTTAGTTTTATTTAAGTTAACGTGTAAATTATTTTCTTGTAACCATTTCACTGCATTTTGTAATTCATTGTTGGTTTCAAACTCAAGATTATTCTTGTTTATGCATCTTATAGTTAGTGTTGTGTCATCAGCAAATAATGTGGATTTATGTTTTAGGTTATTGACAAGATCATTAATATAAACTATGAATAAAAGTGGCCCCAGAATGCTACCCTGCGGCACGCCACAATTATTAAATTTTGGTTCAGATTCATAGGTCACTTTTGAGTTATTTACTATTTTTGAGAGTACCGTTCTTTGCTGGCGATTCGACAAATAGCTTTCAATCCAGTCATATGCATTTCC
This sequence comes from Schrankia costaestrigalis, assembly GCA_905475405.1. Classification (NCBI taxonomy): domain Eukaryota; kingdom Metazoa; phylum Arthropoda; class Insecta; order Lepidoptera; family Erebidae; genus Schrankia; species Schrankia costaestrigalis. Next base: position 13,431,570 of record FR997838.1, read on the forward strand.
TCTAATTCCATATCTTTCAAGTTTAAAAAGTAGTCGTTTATGTGAGACAAAGTCAAAAGCTTTGCTCATGTCTAGGAATACCGATAACGTTGACATTTTATTATTAAGTGCTTCCGTAACTAGTTTCACTAAAGTAAAATAGGCCAATGCAGTGGAATTATTCTTTCTGAATCCAAATTGATTGTCAACAAGAATATTATTTTTATTCAAGTAACTACTAATTTTGTCATGCATAACTTTTTCAAAAATCTTTGCTATTATTGGTATTAGTGTGATAGGCCTATAATTGTCAATATGCGTTCGATCGCCTTTTTTAAATAGAGGTTTAACTATGGACAATTTGAGTCGTGTAGGGAATATTCCTTGTTCTAACGACAGGTTGATTATGTAACACAGAGGAATTGATATAAAACTACTACTCATTTTTATTATTCTGGTTGTGAGTTCATCATAGCCGGTAGCATTAGTATTATTTAAAGAATTCATGATCTTCATAATGTCACTCTCAGTTACAGGAGTTAAGAACAAACTATTTCTTTGAGGAGTAATATTAATGTTACTCAAGTCGTTACTTGTATCATCAAAATTATTTTTATGAGTGAGTTCAATAAAATAGTTGTTTATAAAGTTACATATATCATTAGGGCTATTAATGGTTTTATCCTGGTACACTAATTTTTCTATATCACTCTTGTCAATAGTACTATCAAAATTATTTTTTATAATAGACCAGGTCGCTTTACATTTATTTTTAGAGTTATTTATATGTTTGTCATTATTTATTCGTTGAGATTTTGATATACACTTTTTTAATATTTTTGTATATGTTACATATTTCTTTTTGTGATATTTTTTACCTATAGAATCATGTTGATATTTGTAATATAATATTCTTTTTTTAATGCATGATATCTTTAACCCTTTGCTTAACCATCTATTCTTAACAGGTTTATTACCTTTCCTAACGCGTATTTCAGGGAAACACAATTTAAATAAAAGACTATAAAGGTCATGAAAAACATTAAAAGACTTATTGCAGCATGTTTCACTATATACTTCATCAAAACTTAACGCTCCAATGCATTCAATAAATTTATTTATGTTATCTTCATTGAAGTCTCTCACTGTCTCATACCAAAATTTTACCGATGTAACTTTATTTTTATCTTTTGGCACTTGAAAAATTAATGATTGGGCTGTGTCATGGTCCGATAAAGCAAGGTTATGAGTATTACTTTTTAAGTTCTGAATGGAAATATTACTAGCTATTTGATCAATACTGGTTTTTTTTCTAGTAGGTAAGTTGATGTGAGGTAGTAAATTAAAGTTCTTAAGAACCGAAATTAATTCCTTTTTCTGCGCATTTTCTTTGAGAATATCAATGTTCCAATCGCCACAAATGATGATATATTTTTTACTATTAAGAGTTAATTTAGATAATAATAGTTCTAATTTTTTTAGAAAAATAAACGTATCGGAATCTGGTATTCTATAAATACAAACCACTAAAAGATTATAGCTCGGTACTTCTATACCACAACATTCAAAGCAATACGTTGTCGCGAATTCATTAGTTAATGATAATGGAGTAAATTGTATGCCTTTTTTAACAAATATACATGACCCACCACGTTTTTTACCTTTTCTTGAGTAGTTGGCAGCTAAATTATAATTATCTATATGCAAATTACCTTCATGGCCCAGTTGTACAAACGTTTCGCTAAAACAAATGAAATCTACATCTCCAATCTGCTTCTGTAACTCGATCATTGCTATTTCAATAAGCTCTAATTTATTTAATAACCCTGCTATATTCTGATGAAATAATATAAATTGTTGTTTGTTCTCTGCAGAAGAATTATGTGATACGAAAAAAACAATTTTGATCGTTACTGTCAGATGCTAATGTAGAAGAATTAAAATCAGTTTTCAGGTCAACAAGTATACGATTAAAAATACTTCCAAATACACATTTTATACCAAGTCTGTTAATTTTACCTGTTCTCGTTGATAACATTTCATAAGATAAAACATAATTAGTATCAAAGAAGTAACCATATTTATAATTTTCAATATCCTTAAAAAGTAAATTTGCAAACATTTCAATTCGGTAATTATATATCGGCGCCCCTAGTACATAAGTAGGGGTACACAAAATTATATTTGTTTTTGATATACCTGTTAACGTTTTTCTAATAAACATGACCAATTCGTTCAGGTCTACATTCTTCCTAAAATCATTTTCACCAATCATAATTAAACAATAATCTTCTTCATCAAAGTTCTGAATTTTGTATTTGACATCTGTCATGAGTTCTTTCACACCGCTATTCCGTTTTACAAAGTGACAGTAGTTGAACTGTTCTCCAAAAGTGCGCTCTATTATTTTTAGTGTACCGCTGTAGTTGCAACCATTGAGTATACACATTTTCCTTTTCTTTCTAATGTCTATTTCCTTCTGTAATTGGGTATAGTTTTCTTTATTTTGGGAATATTTAGTTACACCTGCTGCTTCACTTTGTATATTATTCTTAGTTGACTTCTCGTTGGATTCTGCGATTTTTCTTTGTATTTGTTTTCTGTTCGTAGGTGTAGTGTTTTTTATTTGTTTAATAGAAGTCTGCTTGGAGGGATAACTATTTAAAGAATTATTATTTTTCTTCAATAAGTCTTCATTGATCTGCTTAAGATCACTATTTTCTGAGGAAAGACACTCGATCACCTGACGAGCATTTTTTAATTCAAACATAAGTTTTTCAACTTGTTCTTGTAAGTTCGATAGCAACACATCTTTATCATTTAGTACGTCTGCTTGTATACTACTAGTGCTGTCATCTAGTGTCTCATTTAGCTCAAAGCTGTTATTATCATTTTTGGTACTTGAATCCGACACGGGCGACACAGTACGTGCCTGTGGACGGCGCATCGTAATATTTTGCAAGAACTCCATTTCTAAAAATTTTTTTTTTTTTTTTTATAATTTTACTATATTTTTGTACTTTTATTCCTTTATTAAATTGGTTTTATCAGAAAGAAGTTAGAAAATGCACAAAAAGACATCACACCGATGAGCGAGATTTGATCCTGAGCTCCATGTCATGAACCGACGGTATAGCCAATGCACCAACCAGACGCTTACTAAGACGGTTAAAATAATACTTCTATAGCGATGGATGAATAATTTGTACGAATGACGTAGTTTGCGAGTCAACCGCGTTTTGTTTAAAAATTTTTTCCTCAACTGTCACTTTAAATCACAAAGTTTGATTTTTATGTTTTTATAGTTCTTAAAGTTGGTTTTTTTAATTTGTGCATTTATTAATATTATTGTTTATCACTGTTCACTATGTATTTAGTGTTTATTATGCTGAATATGAAAAATGTTATAAGTTTTAATTGTTCACAATGTTCACTGTACAGTTCACGATAATAAAGTTTTATTTACTTATAATTATATCCTGATAACACTTTCACATGAGTATCAAACAGTCAACTACACTTTTTTTATAAATTTATCACGATTACGTCGCTTAAACTATTTTTTAACAATTAAAATACGGGAGCAAGATGTTTACATGACAGTGTCGCCATCTCTCATCGATCGATCTCATCGAAGATGGTGACATATTATATTCTTACTCCGTCACCACACGGACATTGTTTAATCGGCTTTGGATAATTCTGCTTCCTGTCAGCCTCTCTAGGAAATATACCGTTATTAAAACTCCCTTAAGTACTTTCCTTTTACGACACTAATAGAAATATTGTATATCTTTAATTTGATCAGCGCAAACTAACTGTCTAAGTGAGGTATCTACTGACTCTCTCTTTAAGTGGTTTCCACTTATATTCTGTGAATAATCTATACTTATATTGTAAAGAAGTACAGTTTGTGTGTTTGTGACGTTGTAGGGGGTAATCTCTGGATCTACTGAACCGATTTTAAAAATTATTTCTGTGTTGAATAGTCCATTTATTGGGGAGTGCCATAGGCTATGTAGGCAGTAGGTATCACGCTATGACAAATAGGAGTAAAGCAGTAAAGAAATATGTTTAAAAAGGGGACGCGTTTTTTTCGTTGTCCAACGAAGTGGGCACGGGTCAGCGAGTTTCTTAGTAAAGCTATGTTATGGCTTGTCTTACATAAAATAGCAAATTTACTACCTACACTTTAATTAAATTGTACCGGAAGGTACAAGTTATAGTCGTGATAAGGTAATTTTCCTTTAACCGTGCAGTTTTCCAATGTCAAGTTCATCGTAAGATATTTTCTATGATAAATCAACTTAGTATTAAAATAGAACATTCATTAAATTGCGTCTTGTTTCTAAGGAAGTGAGTAGAGACTATGCATCATATCAATATGATTATTACAATTGAAATGGTTGTTATCGGTTTAGATGCGTATTACTATTTCATTTCTTTTTAATTCATTAATTTAACAACTAAATACCACTACTATAACATGCATAATAGTCGAAAACCGACTAACCTAGTGCGACAATTTCAGAATAAAAAGTAAAGTACTTAGGTACCTACTTACTTACTCGATAATGACAATTTTTCCTGTGCCTGTTTAGTGTAATAGTACAGTGAAAGAATTATTTGATACTACGAAAAGTAACGGACATTATTTATAAACTCTCAGTTTATCTCATAGGTCATCATAACAGCCCATTAATGTCCCACTGCGGGGACGGGCCTCCTCCAGTGACGGAGGGATAGTTGGCCTACTAATACCACGCTGGCCAAACGGATTGGTAAAGGGTTTAATTTCAAGATTTCCACCTTTTTATTATGTAAAGATAATATTTACGGATAGTCCCTTAGTGGGTTTTTACGACACCTATGGGATGAGATGGAGTCGGAGTGGTGATACACTGTATTCTTCAGTATATCTCATAGGTAAATAATAATAATACGTTTCTTTCTCATAATACATACTACGCTGTGAATTATAGTTCATCGTATATTACATTACCGTAACTCTCTTATCCGTAGGATTTATCCATTCATGAATGTAGCTGTAGGACATCATGGCAATTTTGCAAACCACCTATTAAACATGTAGACAATGAAACCCGCTTTACAGGAATGTATTTTTTTTCATGAAATGGCGATTCTTTTTCATGAAATGGTGATTCTTTGTTTCCCCCAATAACCAGTAAAACACTTATTTATGCAACTCTTAGTAAGCGAACAAAGTAAAAAGCAAAATATGAAATAATAACTTAAAATTTTGTTGTCAAAAATGTTTACGCTGTCAAAGCGACTTTTCTTCTTCTTTCTTTTATATAGCAAACTATGCCGATGTCGGCAATTCTGCCCAAGTTCGAGATGTTCATCATCATCATAACAACCCATTAATGTCCCACTGCAAGGACGGACCTCTTGCTGTGACGAAGGGATACTTGGCCTATTAATACCACGCTGGCCAGACGGATTGGTATAGGGTTTAATTTCAAGTTTTCCTTCTGTTTTATTATTTCGTAAAGAATTATTTCGTGAAGAAAAGATTCACGGTAGTCCCTTAGTCGATTTTTACGACACCTATAGGATGAGGGGGTGGTGACATATTGTATTTTTACTCCGTCACCACACGGACAATGGATCCTACTAATATTATAAGCCCGAAAGTTTGTGAGAACTGATGTTTTTTACTCTTTCACGTAAAACTACTGAATGGATTATAAGAAAACTTTACAATTATATAGCTTACATATCAAAATAACACAGGCTACAATTTGCTGCCCCGACGAAGCCCAGCCCAGCCTAATGACTTATTTAATGTGAAGTGTTGAAAACCAACTCACTAATATAGACAGTTTAATTGCAACTGAACCCGAAACTAGAAGGTCGATTTTATGATGAAATTATATAAGTAATTGATTTTCTTTTGTGATTAAGAAGAGATGCAGTTTTGTTTTACAAGTTCATTGTTTATACGATCTTGAATTAAAGCACACACCCCCTTACTCATAAACGCCTCTTCAATTTAGGCTCTGTTTAGCGAGATTTTTATTAGCAAAACCAACCATATGCCAAACAAAACCGTAAAAAATTAACCTAAACCTGACTAAAATTTAAGAAGCGTTTATGAGTAAGGGAGACTAACGTTAAACTTCCACATAGTGATAGCTCTAACGACTTCGCCACAGTGACCTAAAGTGAAATAGTAAAACTTTAATTAAACGGCTTACCTTAGCTTTTAGGAATGCTCCAGCACAGAATAAAGATATTTACTCACGTAAATAGGTTTTGTAACTTTGTCTATAGATGACCGTACACTGCTTATGTCAATACACAAATGGCGATATGTATCATTTTTATCTTTACGATACGTCTCATATTTATATTGTTTCGACATATCGTGTTTCTATTCTTTTATAACTGTATGATAAAATTTGATCTTAATCGTTCTGCTGTACTGTTGGTAGCATAGAGAAACGAATAAGACTTGTTTTTCCCTACAGGAGATAATAAAATGATACAGAATGCTGCAGAATGCCTTAAACAAAGACTTTGTTGTACTACTACAGAAACCAGGAACCTTCCGTGATCCAAAGGGATCAAAGTGCAGCCTTAAAGGTCTCCTGAAAAAACTAGAAATCTACATACTTAAATTTAAAAAAAAATACTTATAAGAAAAGTAAATACCTAAGTTATTCACTTGATTTTTTGCTATACGTCTATAAGAATTAAAAGTAAGTATTAGGAAAATGTGGTCCAATTTCCCTACTATTACAGTGCGGTTTTTTATTTCCTATTTTGTCAAGAACCTAATAAAGAAAACTTTACAACCGTTTATAGTTATATTAACCTTCTTTTGTACTTTAAAAATGATGATATCTACCCATTATCTTCCTAACTGCCTTGTTGACTTTTAGGATATCCTTGAGTTGGCAGAATTGTCGGTTAAAACATTCACTTCGACGACGTTAACAATCATGTTTTTAACCAAAAAACATATTTTTATATCATCCCGAGGGTGTCATAACACTTAACTAAAGTTCCGTTATTGGGTGCCCTGCTCGAGGTCGTGGGTTGTAATTCGTCGCTAGACAATTATTAAAATGTGTGCAACAAAGACTGTGCAATCTACATGTACTATGCATTTTAAATAAGAATAAGTCTGAATGTTCTTCTATGTAAAGTCCTCACTACCCAAGGCATGAACCATAGAGTTTATTAAAAAAGTAGGTTGTTAGTATCTCTGATAGGGATAAAAACATAGGCAATATATTCAACCCTACCGTGATAAAGCCTTTTTACCTTAATTAAAAGAGGAGTTTCAATAACCAATTGAACTTTGAAGGGCTTATTATGTTAGACTTTATTTACTTACTTAAGTAAGTATTTATAAACCGTAAGTATGCAAGCTACCTGTTGCTCTAAAAATGTTTCATTCACTACAATAAAATAATTAAACAAAGTTTAAGTTTGCAATCTTATATTAATTCAAGTATCTACTTCAAACTAAAATAATGAAATAATTCGTTTTTGTTGGGTTGGTTAGTTACTTTTGCAACTTCCCTCGAAGTCAGTACAAACGGCAAGTAGAGTTTAAAATTTGAATAGTGCGGGGAGTGAAGAGGCGGGGGCGGAGGCGATACGCTCGTGGTCGTGGTCGCCGGTGCCAGGTAACAGGAGGTACGGCGGGCACGGTGAGACGGTTGCTTTAGCTGTGGAACAAATGAATTGAATAGTAGCCCCTGAAATGATCTTAATAAAAAAAGGAATATTGATTATTTAACAAAACTTATTTCTGGACTACTCAAGTCCTATGTGGAGGACAACAAAGCTAATGAATCGTACAAAAATCCTGTGTGGTATATTAACCTAGTTGGCAGTTACTTATCATCATGAATGCTTACTACTGATACTATAATAAATAAGCACATCAGTTTATAAGTCTCATGAACTAAATTCTACAAATATAACCAAATAACCAAAATAAATGTTATAGTCGTTAATACGTCTCAACAAAGTAGAGTCAACTTGTCAATAGAAACTATTTTTTATACTTTCGAAAGAACTAACGAATGTTTTTTGAAGTCTTTGAGAAACAGAAATGTAATCAATACAAGCCTTACTTATCTGTCATATAATTTAACTTTTATTAAATATGCTCATATTTTTAACGAATGGCAAATAACTTGTGTCTTGCTTTTTTTTCTTATGAAGCTTTACTCTAAACATTAATATTACTTGGCTTAAAAAATCACACCAGTATAAGTTTACTTAAATATTAACATAAAAGCAGGAATTAAGTATAGTATTCAAATAAAATTAACTAAAAAATATTGTTCGTAAATATAGCGCACGTCGTCGCACTGTGCATTCTTAAAGCCTAGCGGTCGTCCTCCCTCCACATCACTGTTTATCTCTCTCTGACAGCATCACTCTATCTCTGTCTAGCAGCGACCGGATTAGCGGATTCAGTCACCGCGGAACGGTAGTGTATTTCACAGGTGTGTTATTGTGTCCGCGATATCTTACGATCGTAAATAAAATCTGTTAAAACAATAAAAGTGCTGTTATTGTGAGAATATTTATATAAAAATACAAAATTTATACGTTTTATTTCTAAGTTTGGTTGCATTAAAACATAGTTATCTTACAAATTCGTGGCAAAGTGGTGCGTTTCGAAACAGTGACAACAAGTTTTCTTGTGTTGTGTTCAGTCCTTGAGTTGGAGGCTTTAACATCATCAACGAAACTTATCCCGCATAAACTATTAATTTGGCGGGCAGATCGTTGTCAAGGTATGCATTATTCATGTTGTTTTATTTCTAGTTTATTTACAAAACCTCTTCCATATTGTAATAATTATTGTTCAATAATAAAATCTTAACCACGTCATCTGTATTAAACTAATAACTTCAACTAGTAAAACCAGATTGATTCAAGCTGCCATCTCAAGGTACTCATTATGTAAGTTATTAAGTAGGTACCTATCTATCTACTTTAAAAGGCTAATTGTTATTGACATCCGTTAAATCAAATGCTATATCGAAATTCCTTATAATTACAACATAACATCTAAATTCTTATGTTTCAAGTAGTTTAAAACTTACGAGCCACTTGTTAACCTCCTAAAACCTTTAAAGTGTCACCAAGCAGGTGCTATTCTATTAGAGAAATGATTTACTGACATAATTTCGTTGCAATCGGTTCAAAATAGAATGATGTTTTTTTTACCTGTATTGTAGCATTTGCACTGCTGCTCCTTTGAGTATAATTGTTCTGTGCACTGCTGCCATGCCATTGTCCGGGTCCCTTCCCGCTCAAAATATTTAAAGCGCCCATTCATTAGTAATTGTTAAAAGTTTTTATAATAAACATTATAGTAAATATTAAATAAGTAGGTATTTTATATGAATACCTTTGCTACAATTTGTATTCTAGATACATTAAGACTGCTTCAAGGTCTCAATATGAATAAAATAAAAACGTATTACTATACTATTTTTGTATTTTGTCGACAAACATTGTATTTTGTTGTTCATGGTCACACGATTGTCGATGCATCTCTGCTTGTGATGACTCATGGTAAAGGAATGTCAGTATTCAGTCGATGTTGATGTCATTACCGGTGTCAGGTATCCCGCCAGGTATTTATACAATATTAAATTATTTATTCAAATAAGTCAATATTTACTTTCATAATCAATTTTGTGGTGTAAGTAAATAATTTCATCTTAATTCTGAATTACGTATCAGGAAACCTCTCAACATGTTGCCTAAGGCCTTGAGGCCAAAGTTTAGAACAAACAAAGGAGAAGGTTTCTGTTTATTACCTATACCTAAAGGCTACTTGGACTTTGTTGTCAATAGTTGCTTTAGGTTTTTATTGTTTTTCAGTTAATATTAATAAGGTGGGTTACCTTATTGTTATTAACTGAAAAACAATAATAACCGGTTTCCGAATGACTGATCAAGTAAAAATCATCATTTTTTCAGGAACTAAAATGACAGTTGTTACGAGTTTAATATGAGTCAAAAAGTTTTTTATTACTTATTAAAAAGTGTTGGTTACTGGATAAGATAATAAAGTTATAAATTCATTTGTTTTTACAACTTAATGTTTCGCAGGCTCGAGATACTTCGAAAACTTTTTTGAACTAAGTACTACTAAGTATACTTTTTGAACTTTACGAATTAAAGAACTCGGCTATTCGAGTTTTGTAGGTCAACTATCATAAACCGTTTTCGAATACTTGCTAATAACTTGTGAAGATATAAAAAAATCTACAAACTTACCTATTCTATTTTTAATTAAGTACATATTTTTATTTTCTTTTCTAATATTGACAAACTTTAGTCTGGAGGTTGAATACGGAAAATACCCAACTAAAAATATATAAACAATCATATTTTTATACGTGTTAGTGACGTAGGTATTTACTGTTATTAATAAATCCAGTTATTTTATTTTTATAGGTAAAACTGTTTATTATTAACCCACTATTGATAAATAAATAACGGTTCCAATCGAAGCTAAACATCATCCTATGAAACTGGTATTTACCCGGTTTTAAACTTTGCAATAGCTGATCTGAAGTAACGTGCTTAGATACGTGAAGACTTGCTGCCTATCCATGTAAACATTACTTTAGACGTAAGAAAAATATCAAGAATTTAAGTTAATTTGAGCAGACTTATGTACAATTGTACATCAGTCACTCGTGTGGTGACGGAGTAAGAATACAATATGTCACCACCCCATCTCATCCCATGTCCCCCCGACTATCTGTGAATATTACATTTACATAGGAAGATGTAAAAGTTGAAATTAAACAGCGTGGTATTAGTAGGCCAAGTATCCCTCCATCACGGGAAGAGGCCCGTCTCTGCAGTGGGACATAAATGGGCTGTTATGATGATGTACAACAGTCATCATTGTAAAACGATAGTCATTATGGCAAAGTATGAAGTAAAATTGGCATTAATTTCATTCTAATTTACTTAATCGTTTTTAATTATTTAAATCTTACATAAAGTTAATTGAAACCAACAATCAAATTATTGCATTCAATCAATTTCGTAATGACACCTGTTTACTGAACTCTCCACTATTGGTCAATATAAATCACGTGATGTTCATAACAAAATCGTTCCCAGTCTTGCCATAACTCATAAATTATATTTAAGTTCGTTATTTCTATATTTAAATCTCGAATATCATCTTCTATTTTTAAAGTCAATTTTCCTTAAGGCTGCTTAGAAACATCCCCACTAAAGCCTTCTACGCAACTCAGTTCTATAGCAATCAAGGAGCTTCTGAATTGAGTGGTACGTATACTAAGTCATCATCATAACAGCCCATTACTGTCCCACTGCAGGGACGGGCCTCCTCCCGTGACGGAGGGATACCTGGCCTACTAATACCAAGCTGGCCAAACGGATTGGTATAGGGTTTAATTTCAAGATTTCCGTCTTTTTATTTTGTAAAGATAATATAGACGGATAGTCCCTTAGTCGGTTTTGCGACACCCATGGGATGAGATGGGGTGGTGACATATTGTATTCTTACTCCGTCACCACACGGTAGGTATCGTATACTAAATGCTACAGTATGTTGTTGATTGAGAGCCTTCGTAGTTCTTTTGAGGACCCTTCGAGTTTGCTTACCCTTGCTATATTCTCACGCACTACTAAATCTGCCAAAGCCCAACAACGAATATTTTCAACACATAAAGCACGGAGCCTATTGAAGAAACTTCTTGTTAGCACTATTCTTTATAACCCAAATGATAGAGTAACAAGAAAGACAAGAGGCGTTATATTTTGTTTATAAAAATTGTTACAAAAATGTGTTTTATTGTCATTTAGAAATAGCTGCACATTCAAAAGTAATTTATTCACAGACGAGGTCATTTGCCTTTCATTGAATTATTTTATTAATAATTATTTAAATTTACTTACTTTGACCTTCTAAATAAAACAGTAGACAAGTAAAGTAAGGAATTTTATAGTGCATATTAAAAATATGTGCAAAGTAATACTAAATAGTACTTAATACTAAATCATTCCTATACCTATTTGTTAATCTAAAAAATAATAATTAAGTAATCGAAAACATCCTTCATGGACTTTAAAATAATGTTTTAACTAGGAATCGAACCTGAGACCTCAACATAACTGTCATATTTACGTATAGTTTATAAAGCATATTTACGTTTCTTACCTTCAAATTGTGTTTAGAATAAGAATGGTGTGATTTAATAACCATTGACCCTGTAAATCAAGTGTGACAGAGTTATAGAAAAAGTTAACAAAAACATATTGTCATCTCCCTCACACATAACCTGTAACATCCCAACACAAGTTTTATTTTAGGTAAATCCAATAAGCCTAACATCATCATATCACCCAATTGGCGTCCTCTGCTGGACATAGCCCTCCTCCAAATATTTCCAGTTTACACGGTCCTGTGTCTCCCTCATCCATCGGTTCATTCCACCTCCCTAACTAGCTCGCCATTCCACCATATGAGGAGTCTCCCCACACATCGTCTTCCGGTTCACGGTCGTCATTCCAGAACCTTTCTGCCCCCAACGGCTGTCAGTTTTATGCGCTATGCTCTTCCTATGCTAAGCCTATCATCGCACAATTACGATTTGCTACCTAATTGTTGAAAAAAACGAACTCATCTCACTTTATGAATGAGTATTTACAAACTTTTTGCTAAAATTTACAAACATTATGTTAGAATGAACGTATACGATCGCATTTCAAGCCCTGTGACTGGCCATGTGCCTAGTAATAACGTGATAAATAAAAGACTACTAATAATTGTCGTCAGTTCCGGATTCCGTATAAAAAAGTTGCTTTTTTGTAGTAAAAGAAAAAAGGCCGCCTTCTGGTAATTGCGGGGTAAAACTCGGGACTCGACCTCAGCTTTACAGTGTTCACAGGGAATGCATTATCTACGCATAAATTGCCTATTAAGTTAGCTAGCTTAGGTTAACATCTACCCCCTTACTCATAAACGCCTCTTAAATTTTAGTCAATTGATTAGTTTTGGTAAATTCTTATTTGTTTGGTACAAGGTTGGTTTTCGTAATAAAAATCTCGCTAAACATTGATTAAATTTAAGAGGCGTTTATGAGTAAGGGGGCTAGTCTTAGGCGTTATGTAAATGTGTTCAGGAAGGTATGCGATATGGTTTTGTTAGAATAGTATTCCCATAGCTTCCTATGTGCTAACTACTATAGACATATAACAATAAATAGGTGAATGCTATCATTATGTGCATAGTATTGTATGTGAACGTATACAGACATTGTTAAACAAAAGTTATATAATTGAAATTTACTTTTCTTTTTACCATAAAGTTTGGTTTTAGAAAATGTACATTATTTGCTAAGGGCTAGGGCACGAAATTCAATGAAAAACTTTACAAACCTAAAAAATTAGAAGTTGACCACACAAAAGATTGTTCTCTTTGTGTCTGTATCAGTAGGGTTTTAGTGGTACTATCATAAATAGTCGTTCTCGGATGGTGCTATCGCGTTCCCAAGACTCAACTTGACAACCAAGAAGGCGACTATGGAAGTTTTCGTCGGTAGCCCGGCAAATCAGCTTTAGGCCTGAAAACTGTATGGCTGGTACAGTTTAAGGGCCTAAGGCTTATTTATCACGATAAAAAATAAATATAAATAGTCGTGGATCGAATAGCCATTGAAATAAAAAGCTCTTCATAAAATAATTGTCAAACAAACTCAATTCTGACAGCGGTCATTCCTCACTGCTAACAAATCATTCACGCCAGCCGCGAAGCCATACCACACCCGGTGAAAGTTCGTCCCAGTTTTTATACCATAAATACTAAATACTTATAACCACGACTTTTATGTACTTATTTGTAAAAAAAGCCTATTTGAACCGTATTATGCAACACTATAATGACTATTGAATGGTTCTGGGTGTACCTACTGTATACTATATTTAATAATAATATGTAATATGTATAGTGTAGTATGTCTTTATTAGAAAAGTATTTTCATATCCGTAGTCTAGTATCGTGCTAGTATCCTTAGTACAAGCTGTGCTTAGGTTGGTTTGGAAGTAGATGACGTTGTGTAAGTAAATATTTTTTTAATGGAATAATAAAGTATAAATATAATTACCTAAGTTAGGTATAATTTAAAAACATGTTTTATGTTCTAAAAAAAAACTCTATATAGATCGATACCTTATAGGTAATTACTTTTATTGTCTATTCTCCGAAACGGTTTAAATGGTTTAACTAAACCATTTAAACCGAGAACACAGAATTAAAAATAAACGGAATGAACTTACCAAGCTTTCCTGAAGACAAAGAAGGTAGGCAATAAAACTGTCGTATCTTACCCATTATTAACAGAATACCAGTAGGGAAAGGTCAGGCAAGGTTAACCCGTCTGTTTCCCACGTCTGTCGTTGTAAAGGAAGCCGTACAAAAACGTTTCGAGTACTCCCTAACATTCTTCATCACGCGACATTGAAGGAAGTGTCGCGGAACGTCGCACTTTCAAAATGGGGTGCATATTTATACTTACAATTACATGTGAAATAGAGTAACAGGTGATGCGTTTTGGCCATGTTCAGAAAAAAATTGTATTTTATTGGTTGCATACTAAATAAGAACAAAAATAATAATAATTATGGCATTTATTATTTTGTTAATATATGATACGAGAACATAGAAAACACCCAGGCATTCATTAATTGCATAAGTAGGTAGGTTAACCATGTTAGTATGGGATTTGCCTCGAGTTCTCTAGCAATGGCATTTATAATTGATGCTCTCCTAAAGGCACCTAATACATTTTGCGTTCTTAGTTTTTACCAAATGGTCAACATCTAGTTACTTATTTCATATTCATTTTAAAGTGTTGATGATATAATTCATCATAACAGCCCATTAGTGTCCCACTGCAGGGACGGGTCTCCTCTAGTGACGGAGGGATACTTGGCCTACTAATACCACTCTGGCACAACGAATTGATATAGGGTTTAATATCAAGTTTTCCTTCTTTTTATTACGTAAAGATAATATTCACGGATAGTTCCTTAGTCGGTTTCTACGACACCCATGAGATGAGATGGGGTGGTGACATATTGTATTCTTACTCCGTCACCACACGGAGGATGATATAATTACCATTTACTTACTTATTTACATTTTGTTTAGTAGTTATTATAAAATGGGTAAATGTTTATTAACATTTACATCACGAATGTAATACGCAAAGAAAACAGTGACTGTTTGTTATCAAATAAAATAAATATGAAAGTTTGTTTGTGTGTCCTTTGTTTCCGTTAAAAATAAACAATAACATTACATGGTTTATGAAAACAATTAATTAAATAACACAAAATGACATAGCGTGTATGTACGTTTCCTTCATGCAGTCATTGTTAGGCATTACAATACAATGTTGTATAGTAGGGTTATTCTAAGTTAAGAAGTACTTTCGACGGCAAAGACAAAAAATATATATTTTTTTCAATAAACTTTATAAATAACTTATTTATTACTTAAAACTAAATGCTTCCTACGTGGTCACTAAAATTTATTGCAGAAATGTACGTAATTTAGTCACAATAAGCTCTAATATGTGAAAAATGTCTCTCCCCTGGTCTGTCCCATAACCGATTTTATTTGTAAATCAGTAATTATGAATGTATTAAAATTCAATAATTATTTTAAATTATTTAATTTTACAAGGACAGTAAACTTAGTAATAGTATCCTACAAGTAAAAGTGCTTTTATTCCAATTCTTTAAAAAAAATATGAACACCGCAATTTGTCCACCGTGTTTCGTGTCTCGTCCCCTGGTCTTTTGTTTTCGTTCAAAAATCAGTTCTGCTTTCCTAGTCTGCAGAAGTTGTGACCATGAATGCACAGTGTGTAACGTAAAGTTACCAGCAAGCGGCGCATAAGCAACTGCGCCGCCTTATTGCTGGCCATTTCGATCACGCCACTCGCTGGGTGCAGAAATGTTTAGTGAATGCAGTCTTTCCCCTGGTAAGTTTTCCATTGCCATTTTTTGTTAAAATACCAACATATACTTAAATATTTATTACAAATAGTGTATACATTGTTACGTTTGTGTGTGAATCACGTGCGTGAAATACTTTTACGGCTAATTTAGATTTCTATCGAAAATATATCTCCTATCTCTTTTGATGGCAGGGGAGATACTTAATATCCAGGGGAGATACATTTTTACGCGTTTCCATTAATACTTCTAGTTTTCTCTACGCCTTTACTTGGCGTTATGCTTATCATAGCTTTAAAATACAATATTAAGTTTTTTTTTACAGAAAATAATACCGACATAACGAAAAAATTGGGATCTACTAAAGATTTAGAGACTTTTTCAGGAATACTAAAGGTTCACCAAGTTACCGGTTGCGTATTGCCTAATATTGAAAAGTTTGAGCTGCTTCTGTGACTCTCGTCATTTTCAATTGGGTACTTTGGATTATCCACAAAAACATGCTAACATAAAAGGCATTATCTTGAATTAGGACAAAGTTGTCACCAACAAAACCAGCATAAATATGGAACGACGTGGCCCCCCAGGATTTCTTCAATGTACCGATCTGCAGTCAATCCCCTTACATGGCGGCCGGTTTCAATGAAAACCAAGTCGATTTTTTCTATCAAAAAAATACTAGCCCGCACCATGCAGGAGCCACCTCCATACGCAACAGCATTGTGCGTATCACTCTCCTGGCCTTCTATACACTCTTCTTCTTCTGTCACTACCATGCAGACATACTCTGTTTTCATCGGAGAAGAAAACAGAGCGCCACTGATCTTCCGTCCAATCGACGTGTTCTCTCGCAAAACGAATACGAGCTGCTCGATGCGCTGTAGTCTGTAGTCGATTTGAAACCTGTTGCTGGTCTTTTTGTTTGGAATCAGGGTTACCAGCTACCTTGAGTCTTCTACTCACAGTGCGAGAACTGACAGTTAGTCTACGCGTTTATCGGGGCTCCCGTTGGATTTGAACCCCGTCGAGTGAACAATTTCGCAGTGAAGTACTAACGATGAAAAGATCGTCTCTTTTTGAAGTGGATCCTTTTCTACCTGGACCTCTTCTTTGATCAAAGCCACCAGTCTCTTGGTACCTTTGGCTTGTTCTTACTCCATTGACTGGCTTATATTCAGAGTACGAGCCACTTGTCGTTTACTCATGCCTTGTTCCAACAGTGTAACTGCTTGAGCCGCTACTTCTGATCTTGTGTCCATTTCTGGGAAGTTTTATTGCTTGAATATTCTGGGGACGTGTACCTGTTGACATTTTACGGTCAACTAATAAAACTCATAGGTGTTGGTCGCCTTTAATATCCCCTGAAGTCGTAAGAGTATTTAAAAGAGTATTTTTAGTTTTTGTTTCTTTTTATTTAATTCTTGCCTATTAATAGTAAAGTTATATAACTTTAAAACTTTCGTGTTTCATTATCACTTATTATTAATATCTACACGGGTATTAAAGTTATATACACCTATACTTAGGTAGTTTTGTTTTGATAGACAAGAAAAATAAATATTTTTTAAGTTTATAATGTTACTCAAAAGAAAATTTTTCTTTTTGTTATTGATTTTCATAGGAAACATTTAATTTTATAGACAAAAAAGATTGTAAACAAATGAAAAGCCTGATTATAAATAATTCATATTATAATAAATAAAGATGATACTTAAAAATAACCATGTTTATTATGATTATCTCTTCCCTGTTCATAAAGTATCCTCCCCTGTACACCTTGTCTCTCCCCTGTATGGTGTATTTCCCCTGGTCACTTATAAAACGTAATAAAACCAATAAATTGTCTGGCCACTTTGTAAACGTTTTAAACATAGCAGTTTACATTAAAAAAATGTATACTTAAGTAAAAATATATAAAAAAAACCCGTGCCGCCATTTCATACAACGAATTACCTCTTAACTTAGAATGACCCAGTAACAAAAGTTACACGTGATAAAAAAAAAAAATTTTTTTTATTTATTTAGGACAACAAACAGTAACACTAATAGCTTACAAAACAATTCAAATAACGTGTTACAGTACTTGCAGTACAGCCAGCCTGCTTTCCACAAGCTAAATTATTTAATTTAAGTACCTACAAAATGCTTATATACAATAACCCCCTTAGTCACGCCTCTTAAATTTTAGTCAATTGACTAGCTTAAATTGTTATGGTTTTGTTTGGTATAAGGTTAGTTTTACTAGTAAAAGTCTCGCTAAACAGTGATTAAAAAGAGGCGTTTATGAGTAAGGGGGTAAGAATTTAACTGAATTATGTTTAACACTTATTCGTTGACTTCGTCAAACACAATCAACGTTAGAAGCTATCTCACTCACCAAAGATTTTAAACTAGAAGGTGTACAAGCACAAATGTCCATGTCGCTGTAATAAGTGTTGTACAATTACATTATCTATACTTATAATAAAACTGTAGAGAGATCAATTCTGTACATTGAATATATGTTAAAAATTAATATTGGAGGATGAATGGTGATCGATACTAATGCCAAAAATGCAATCAATAAATTTTTTGTCTGTCTGTCTGTCTGTCTGTCTGTCTGTCTGTCTGTATGTGCACGCATGGGTCAAAAACTACTGAAGGGATTTTAACCAAACTTGGTACGATTGTAGTCCATACTCCTGGGCAGGTTATAGGCTGTATAACATAACGCTAAGACACATAGGAGCTGAGCAGTGACGACAAATTTAAAGTGAGTCGGTTGAAAAAACGCGCGTTCGAGCTCTTATCATCGCATACGTTGATCATACGCCAAAAATATGTATTACAAAAATAATGGTCTTCAAAAGATGTACAAAAAAGTCCTGAATAGTATATATGTATCTTTTATATATTAGCCACAATAACGTGTTTAATCGTTAGGGTTTTCTTCACAGTGTATTAAATACATAAATATATTGTAATTTGCATAGACATATCATTTTCAAACTCCCATATTTCAAAAGTACACTTTAATACCTTATTCATAATTTTTTTTTATAGAAATCGGTTTATAAACACACAAGATATAGATGAAAGAAAATTTCCAAATGTCGCCGCGCCATTATGAGTACGGCTGTACGGTTGATTTTTGTTTAACGTCCGAAACGGCCAACCGGTGCATCTATATAATTTCATTCACATTGACTCTTAATGCGAACGGACGTGGTTCTTATTGACTCTTCTCGGAATAAGTGCGCTTTAGATATTAAAATAAATAGATACGTAGTTTTTAGGTATTAAGTTTAAAGTAGGTAATCTATCTATCTATACTATAATAAAACAATCGGAATCGGATAAGTAATACTCGAGATATCGCTAGATCTCTTTATTAGAACAGTCCAATACAAATCAGGGGTAATGAAAAATGGATTTGGTTCAATGTTGAATGAATTTAAATTTCGTTTCTTTTGTTCACGAGATGGCGTTACCAGTAGTAATCATAAATTTTATTTTATTATTAAGTGCTATTAATAAGTTATTCCTTTTAAATGTTAATAAAATTAACCATGAATCGTATGTGTAATATCAATTATAAGTCTTCACACTAGCCTTTAAATATATCAATTTAACGGACACAAAGAACACCCAGACTAAGGACAATAGTTTGTGTATCACAATTGTCCTCCATGGGAATCGAACCCGCGACCTCATGCACGCCAGCCATGTAATGCGACCGCCGCGCCACCGAGGCAGGTAATTCTGCCGCACCATAACATGGCATGCAAAATGTATTTATTCATAATTAATTAGCGATTATCCGTGTGGTGACGGAGCAAGAATACAATATGTCACCTCCCCATCTCATCCCATGGGTGGCGTAAAACTGACTAAGGGACTATCGGTGAATATTATCTTTACGAAATAAAAATGAAGGAAAACTTGAAATTAAACCCTGTACCAATCCGACTGGCCAACGTGGTATTAGTAGGCCAAGTATCCCTCCGTCACGGGAGGAGGCGCGTCCTTGCAGTGGGACATTAATGGGCTGTTATGATGAAATAAGCGATGTCATTTATTTTAACTTACCAATTTGACAACTGATGGCATTGTGCCTGTGACCTCATTTTCAGTATCGGTATTAAGATTTTCCTTGAAAGAATGACGTTCGCTCATGTCTTTCAGTATAAGTTTAGACACAGTCTTCATAGATCTGTCTTTGTAAAGGTCTGTTTTTGAAAAGGTTTTGGTTCGTTCGTTAATTTTACAATTCGTGTGTAGGTATATATGTTTGTTATAAGGTTTCAAAAACCATTTTTCAGTATTAAATCGAATTGCGAAGTAAGTAACATCCGCCACGCGAACGAAGTCGCGGGCACAGCAGCTAGTTCTAAATAAGTGCAAAAATATAAAAGTGAAGAAAGTTATCATGTCATTATCAACTGCTAGACCCATCTCCCAATACATACACGTTCCTCCGCCTTTTGCATCCATTTTTGCTATCCTAGCCAGAGCTTTTCAATTCTTGCAATAATACTTAACCAATTTTACAATATTTGGAGGTGATATCCGCAGGGAACATCCTTTCGCAGCTGTTATTATAATGATGTTAATTAACAATCTAATACATTCTAAGTACACATCGGTTATGCGTATTTATTTCCCTTTAGTGTTAAAGTATGGTTGATTTTTTTATGTAATTGGAGGCAAACGAGCTAGCTGGTCACCTGATGGTAAGTGATCAACGCCCCCATAGACACCCACAACACCAGAGTAATCACAGATGCGTTGCCGACCTTTAAAAAGGGAGTACGCTCGCTCTGTAGAGCGACTCTAGTGTTGTATTAGATTATAAATTAGACAAGAGAAACCCAATGATGGTTTTAAATACATTACAATATTCAATGGTATTCGCTTCGTGTAGTTCCACGGCTTTCTTTTTTTACTCTAATGTATTCAGTTAACGTTGAATTGGATTTAAACTACACGCTTACCTTTTATAATGTAGTTTAATCACTATCATATTAGTGACGGCATTTCGTCTTTAGAGCACTCAAACTATACTTAACTAGCTGCCCCGTGCCCACTTCGTTGGGCAGCGAAAAAAACGCGTCCCATTTTAAACATATTTCATTACTGCTCCACTCCTATTAGTCATAGCGTGATAATATAGCCTATGACACTCCCCGATAAATGGACTATTCAACACAGAAAGATTTTTTTAAATCGGTTCAATAGATCCAGAGATTACACCCTACAACGTCACAAACACACAAACTTTACCTCTTTATAATATCAATATAGAATAGATTGTCAGTTGCTCAAAATGCAATATCATTAAAAAATTAGCCAAAAGACAGACAAATATCCAGAGAAGGCATTTTTCTAGCAGTGTCTGTACAGAACTCCTCTTTACGTGTCCACCACACGCGTTTTTGTGCCAGTGTCACTTGCCGACCTCCTCTTTTATCATAACCAAGGCAAACCTTTTACGTGGTGGACTAACGACATTGTCGTTAGTCTACCACGTAAAAGGTGTGCCTACTCTACTTTGCTTTTTGTTTTACGTCTCTCATCATAACAGCCCATTAATGTCTCACTGCAGGGACATGCCTCCTCCTGTGACGAAGGGATACTTGGCCTACTAATACCACGATAGCCAGACGGATTGGTATAGGGTTTAATTACAAGTTTTCCTTCTTTTTACTTTGTAAAGATAATATTTACGGTTAGTCCCTTAGTTGGTTTTTGCGACACCCATGGGATGAGATGGGGTGGTGACATATTGTATTCTTACTCCGTCACCACACGGAGACGTCTCTAATTTATACAGAAGATCAAATAAACATCCTCACGTTATCTTTTAGGTCTCGATACTGAGAATACAGCACTTTCTAAACGTGGCAAAATATGTATAATTCATGTAATTTATGTTTCCTCTTACTGCGACATAAGCATGACTAATTAGGAAATCATTTACACGCAACTAATATCCGTTATCAATTCCATTCGAGCCTTTTCCACACGATAGTTGCAATTGCACACATTACTTGCATACCGCTGCAAATTTTTTTGGCACCGGAAACATTAGTAAATAGTATTGGCCGGATTTGGGCATTTTGGTTGTGATGAACTAACATATTTTGCCTATTTAAAGACTTGTGGCGTAGTTGTATACCTAAGCTACGCAACGATTCGATACCTGCTTAATGAAGTTATATGTGCATAAATATAAAATATGAATGTTTGCATTTGCCTATACTCCAGTAAAATAAGCATTTAACCTCGGAATGGAAGCGAATAAGCTGTAAATTTGCATAAACCTTTGTTTTGGTGTACTAATGACTGGTAGAAAAGTCTCATATGATCACGTGTCTGCGTCATAAGTTATTCAAGGTCAAAGGTCACGAAAATCAGTTTTTTCCCATTATCTCGTTTTCTATGGGAAATACGCAGTTAACGTCATTATAAATATTGTAGATCATAAAATTGTCTACAAAAACAGCCCAAACCACTGGACAGATCTGGCTGAATTTTGGCATGCAGGTAGATGATATAACGTAAGCATCCGCTAAGAAAGGATTTTGATAAATTCTACCCCTAAAGGGATAAGATAGGGGATGGAAGTTTGTATGTAACTTTGTCAATTTCAAACCGATTAGGCTGAGACCAAGCATGCATATGCTACTATATATTGAAATAAGCCTTATTTTTCATAATATTTATAAAGGCGAGCGAAATCACGGGAAAAAGCTAGTGTGTGCATATAGTCGAAAATACGACTTTCCTGCGCTCTAAAGTCACGATATCTCGAAAGCGATGCTTTTTAGGAGAAAAGTGTTCAGATATTTTTTGTAGACAATTTTATGATCTACAATATTTATAATGACGTTAAATGCGTATTTCCCATAGAAAACGAGATAATGGGAAAAAACTGATTTTAGTGACCTTTGACCTTGAATAACTTATGACGCAGACACGTGATCATATGAGACTTTTCTACTAGTCATTAGTACACCAAAACAAAGGTTTATGCAAATTTACAGCTTATTCGCTTCCATTCCGAGGTTTGCCCCTAATTAAGCCTTATTTGACTGTACTACTATGCATTACGTGTATGCATATTATCAAACTAGACGCATGTTTACCTTATTTCCTTGTCGTTATTAATACATTGAAATGTTAACCAAGTGTACCTAAAGTACGCAAATATTTTGTAAAGCGTACTAGGAAATAGATACTACTAACGAGCTGCCCAAAACTCTGCATTATAAAAGTAATAGTAAAATTTACGTCTAAAGTAGGTATACTAAGAAAATACATTGTGTCCATAGACTCCGTACAGCAAGAGAGTGATTTACGATAACTTGTCTTTAGAACATAATTATGTAACGTAAAAGGAAAACTATTGTTATATAAATGTAGTAAATAATATTAATCTACGTAGTAGGCAAACTGACAAATATATTGCTTATGTAAATTAAAAATATACATTTTGGAATGAAGACTTAACAAGATGGCTTATTGTAATGGTGTGTTTACTATGGTTGTTAGACAACTTATAAAACAAATTAATTATACTTATATTTGGTAAATACATACATAATAAACATAGAAACTGCTTATTTAATTAACATATCTTCGAATAAAAGTAGAAAGTATAACATTTTATAACATCGCAGTGATTTTGATGCATGACGACAGACGACAACGTAATTGTTTTGATGGTGGATACGTTATGTAACCTATGTTATGTGTATTTGAACTTGCCTTTACTTTTACCCAAAATAGTATGAAATTTATAAAGTTTTAAAGTATTCTAAAATAATACTTATTATGTACCTATCGTGTAAGCGACAGGAGTATTAAAGGATTTGGTTACGTCTAGTGTCAATTGCAGAGTTTTATTTTCTACTAGCTGCTGTGCCCGCGACTTCGTTCGCGTGGCGGATAGCGATGCGTCCGTTATACCGTAACGTAACTAAAAACCGTTGCCATGCCACTAACGTATCGTAGCGCTATTGAAATGGCTAGCAGCGGCTATCGGTTGTCTAGGTAGGTAGGCTATCTACTGACAAACGCTCAACGCTGCCAAAGTTAGGTAGGTATCTAAAATGCGTTGGTTTGGTTGCCTTCCCGCTAGCCGCTATCCGAACAATAACTAAAATAATTATGCTTTCTCACTTTTTCTAAGCGATTCCTCGCATACAAGACAGAGAACGAGCGAATATTACGATATTGCGTTACGTATAAGCCAAAGACGATCTTATAATTAGCGCCATAAAGTTTAATATGGAATGTAATCGATATTTGGCTATTTGGATCGGTAGACGTGAGCGCATGCGCGAAACCGATCACTATAGTTTGACCTTCGAATGAATATCATAGATAAACTAAAATTGTACTTTGCGGTTATGTACATAAAGTCGCTATTACAATATACACGAATTAAGGAAACATGCGTTTACAGGTGTCGTGTTTCTTTGTTTAGTACGACACTTGTTTATTATCTATTATGTTATTCAAAAACTTTTGCATGAGCCGAGCCGGGAGCCGGGTTTTGTTCAAAGTTTTTTGTATTTTTTTGTAATTGCATTAATTGCTATGATATTGATAAGTAAACTTTATAAAAGTGATAAATTAAGTGTTATATAGTGTAATATTTTGATTAGTTATAAGTATAGGTGTAAAAAGTGTAAATAGTTTTAATTATTAATAGTGTTGAACAAAACTTTTAAAATAATCGTGTTAATATATAATTATACCTATATAAGATAATAATCGTGTAAAAATGTCTGGCAGAAAGGGAGTGGTGTGGACTCACTTTGAGAAAAAGGACAATTTTTTTGCCTTATGTAAATATTGCAAGCAGACTCTATCCTATAAAACATCGACAGGGAATTTGAATGCCCATTTAAAAAAAGTTCATGCGTCCATATTTTTGGCACATCTGCCGGACATTAGGCCACCACCTCCAACTAATGAGGATGACATGGCTCAGCAAGCTGTTCCCATTGCTGGCTGCAGCACATCTTCTAGTACGGTGGCAGTTAGCGCAGGCACTAGTTCTAGTTCAGTTACCCTTAGCTGTGATTCGGGTAAGTAATATTTTATACCAAATCGACTTTTGCACAACAATTTTTGCCGTTTATAAACACTATGGGATGAAATATTTGTATGGATAGACTTGTTGTTTTACTTGTATAATGTAGAATAGTAATAAAACTAGTACTTAAATACAATAAAAATAATGAGTTTTTTTGTTATATTGTGACAAGTTCTTTTTTCTTAAATTGTATGTGCATTTTAAAATTTTTGAGCATTATTTCTAAGATACATACTATATATATATATATATATATATATATATATATATATATATATATATATATACTATTTAGCTCATATAGTATAAACAGAAAATAAATTATTTCTACAGTTGTTAAGTATTATATCTTGTGAATTTTATTAAAATGAAAATATATCAAATGTCTTTAGATGATATGAGATGCATCCTCCCTGTGATACAGGTTCGAGGAAACGCCAGAGAACCATGCAGCAGTACATTCCAAAAAAAATCACCCCCGAGGAAAAAAAGCGCATCGACCGTGATTTGTTGGAACTGTTTATAAATGACTACCAGCCGTTTAGCGTAGTGGAAGATAAAGGATTTAAAAAATTTGTTAAAAATATACCTGGATATACTCTGCCTAGCAGGAAAACTATTTCGGCGGTTATGATTCCAGGTCTGTATGAAAAATGTTTAGGTGAAGTGAAAGAAAAACTTGCGCGTGACATACGTTCGGTATGTATAACCACGGACTGTTGGACCTCCTCCCAAACAGAGAGTTACATGGCAGTAACTGCTCACTATATTGATAATAATTTTGAGCCGCAGCAAATTTTATTGGAATGTAAAAATATTAAAGGAAGCCATACTAGTCATCATTTATCCGAAGAATTAAAGAGAGTAACGAATGAATATGGGTTAGAAAACAAAATAATTTTTGCTGTATCCGACAATGCTCGAAATATAGAGAAAGCTATTGAAGATTTAAATTGGAAGAGGTATGGGTGCTATGCCCACACATTAAATCTAATAGTAACGCAGGCATTAAAATCTACAGATGTGTTGTTAGATAATATAAAAAAAATTGTCGCGCATTTTAAGAGAAGTACGTCTGCACTGGATATGCTTCTCAGCTACCAAATGCGGAACATGTCCGATAACGGAGAACCAAAACGGTTAATACAACAAGTTCCAACTCGTTGGAACTCAACATTTTTCATGTTAAACCGATTTGGTATGTTGAAAGAGGCTGTCAAACATTGTATGGCGATGATAGACAAAGATTGGCCTGTAATTTCCACAGAGGAATGGGAAATAGTTAATCAACTGTGCGAAGTTCTGAAACCGTTTGAGGAGATGACTTCATCAATAAGTGGGGATCAATACATGACCGGCAGTTTAGTCATAGTGATGACGAACTGCCTAAAATCAATATGTAAAGATTTTATAGAAAAACCTAATTATAACCATTTCCAACCTATTGTGAAAGAAATTGTAACAGACTTACATAACGGCCTCACGGAAAGATTTCCGAGAATTGAGTACAGCAGAACTTTTGCACTATGCACTCTACTTGACCCCCGCTTCAAAAATTATGGCTTTCAGAATGAGACCGCTTATGCAGATATTAAGAGACACATCCATAATCTAATTATTGGCTTAATCGACCGTGAAAAAGAATCCAGCTCGTCCACAAATGAAGACAATACTGTAGAAGTAAAAGATGTTAGCGCTTGGGGAAGGCTGGACGAGCTAATACAAAAGAAAAAACCGCAGGGTAATGCTACTGCAACAGCCATACGCGAACTCCAAATGTATATAGAAGATGAAATGCTTCCAAGAAAAAAAACAACTGGCCAGTGGAATAATCCTGCTCAATGGTGGCGAGACCACAAAGTGATTTATCCGCATTTATCTGAGATATATCAAACAAAATGCAACATAGTGGCCACATCTGTTCCATGTGAGCGTATTTTTTCAAAAACTGGACAAATAATAAATG
Source organism: Schrankia costaestrigalis (assembly GCA_905475405.1). NCBI lineage: Eukaryota > Metazoa > Arthropoda > Insecta > Lepidoptera > Erebidae > Schrankia > Schrankia costaestrigalis. The sequence continues at coordinate 13,458,614 of FR997838.1, forward strand.
AAAGAAGGTGCAATTTAAAAACGCACAAGGTAGAACAATTAGCGTTTTTAAATATGAATTTAGATTCAAAGAGATTCGATATGTAAATAAAAATAAATATTAGGCTAGGTTGTATATAATTAGATTAGGTTGATTAGCTATAAATTGTTAGCGTGCCCTGTATATAAAATCATTGTATATATGGCGATTTTTAAATGCGCCATAATATTTAACTATAGTATAGGTACTGCAGTTAAATATTGTGCTAGTCCTAAGCCTAGAATTTAAAAGCATGAAGGGAAATCGTCTTTATCATAGCAATTGATGCACTCACCGATTAAATATACATACATATTATAGATAAATTCTACATAAATATATAAAAAAAAATTACACCCAGACATAATAACTATAATCACAAAATATCTATACTTAATCCTAAAAAAAATATTCTTAAACTTAGTTACTTTATTTATTTAGGTACAGTATCGATATTACAGCTAGCTCAGTTAATATCTTAAACGGAAACCGACAACTTAGTTTACATTATGCTATGACACCGGTATTCGGCAACGGTTGTCAATACCGATATTGAAACGAAATAACGGTTAGACAACCGTTGCCACAAATAGCCGACAACGCCCATCTCTAGTGGCGGATGTTACTTACTTCGCAATTCGATCTAATACTGAAAAATCGTTTTTTAAACCTTATAACAAACAGTTAGACCTACAAACGAATTGTAAAATTAACGAACGAACCAAAACCTTTTCAAAAACAGACCTTTACAAAGACAGATCTATGAAGACTGCGTCTAAACTTATGCTGAAAGACATGAGCGAACGTCATTCTTTCAAGGAAAATCTTAACACCGCGATACTGAAAATGACGTCACAGGCACAATGCCATCTGTTGTCAAATTTGTAAGTTAAAATAAATGACATCGCTTATTTCATCATAACAGCCCATTAATGTCCCACTGCAAGGACGCGCCTCCTCCCGTGACGGAGAGATACTTGGCCTACTTATACCACGCAGGTCAGTCGGATTGGTATAGGGTTTAATTTCAAGTTATCCTTCATTTTTATTTCGTAAAGATAATATTCACCCTGAGTAGTCCTGTGCATGAGTAGTCCCTTAGTCGGTTTTACGCCACCCATGGGATGAGATGGGGAGGTGACATATTGTATTCTTACTCCGTCACCACACGGATAATCGCTAATTAATTATGAATGAATACATTTGCACGCCACGTTATGGTGCGGCAGAATTACCTGCCTCGGTGGCGCGGCGGTCGCATTACATGGCTGGCGTGCATGAGGTCGCAGGTTCGATTCCCATGGAGGACAATTGTGATACACAAACTATTGTCCTTAGTCTGGATGTTCTTTGTGTCCGTTAAATTGATATTTTTAAAGGCTAGTGTGGGATTTGTCTTTTGTAAAAAAAATGCTGAAATAACTTATGGCTAACGCAGAAAAATCCCTTTCAATGCCGCGGCATCATTTTAAAGCATAGCAATTTATGTCGTATTTCTGCAACAGTGCGGTTGAATTTCCATTAGTAAAAATTAAAATACTTTGCCATGCCGTCCAGGTCTGCGTTAGCCATTATTGTACCTAACACCTTTTTACCATCTAGCAAAAAATATTTGACTAAACTTAGACTCGACTATATTATTATTATTATCTATAGATAAACTGCGTGCGGTATTTTTGAATTACTTAATAAAATAAACACAAACACTTTGAATAAAAATTTAATGTTTTGTGATTGTATTTCTATATTTTATTGTTAGTTTTGTATTTTTTTAATGTTGACAAATAGCAATAATGTGTAAAATGATTTAATAAAGAAAAAACGTTTTACTTATTATGTTGTCTGTTATATTATACCCATATATTATTAATTATTAAATAGTTATTTAAGTTTGTTATAATTGCAGTTATAATAAGATTGTGAGAAAAGGAATGTTATTTTAATTCCATTTAATATTTATGATTAAGTATAGATATAGTTTAACTTTAAAAAATTAAGTTTGTACGCCAATATTAGCAATACAGGGAAAGACTTTTTATTTTTGTCAGATGTTTTGTACCTGTGATTAACTAATAAAGGTTATTTGTATTTATTTACATTAACATAAACAGGTGGAGAGTCTGTTGCATACTTTTACGTTGACCAGTAACTACTACAGTTTAAACTTAATTAATACCAAAAGAATAATTGATACTTTTGATTAATAGCTTACTAATAGTGGCGAAGTGTCCATATAACTCGATTCCTACCGGCTTACCTTTGCAAAAACCGCTTAGCATTGTCTATTAATCAATTATAAATCAATGACGCAACATCCACTCAATACAAAATAATATAAAACAAAAAAGTATTCTCTTACGTAAATCGCAATAATAATTACAGTAATAATAATTTTCAATATAATTATTTACGTACTCATAACGCCATCTTGTAATTAAAGGTTGTCAACTAACAACTTGTTATGGTTCAGTCAGAGAGTACTTAAAGCGCGCATGCGCGGAGCGCAGTAAGCCGGTCGCGAAATTAGGAATCCAGTACAACAGACTGTACGGAAATCGTACGGTCACGTGACACTTTGTATTCGTCGATCTAAGGTACCATATAAGCCGGTGGCCATCGGCTTATGACAAGGATAAAAGATACAACTACAACATTGCGAGAGCGAGAAAGCACTATTGCAACCAGTGGACCGACCAATTGTAACGAAGTTTCATTTCATTTCACGTTAAGTACTTAATTTGCCATTGACATTCCTTTGTTTTTATCAATTATTTAAATCTGATAGAAATCAGCCTTTCTTCTGAATTTTTAGTTTTTAATTATATTTATTTGTTTTTATATTTTTATACGGCTTGCGTCTTGACTTTGGCAGAATCATCGGTAAACGATAGGACCATTTGAAGAAAAAACAGATATTTGTATTTATTTTCTGCAAATAGGTTATAAAATTCGCTTTCTTGTTTAAAGTAGTAAAATTTGTATGTTTAATTATTTATGATTGTGTATTATGTGTTGTGCATTGGTTGACTTTATTTTTGTCGTAGTGCGTTGGGATCCTATGGAATATTTTTGTAAGTACTTGTTTGTATTGTTTTCAGCAAATTTAATAGTTTGTTGTTATAAGGGACAGGTTAATAGTGTTATATTATATTGACTATCCTATTATGTGATGTGCGATAAAACATCATTCTCGAAATTGAATTATAAATATAAGAAACGCCGGCGCTGTGGATTTACGAAACATTTTAATACAATTATCTCATTTCGATACGTATAAGTAAGTGGCTTACAGACAGTATTCTCAGATTCTAAAAGTAAGTAAGTAGGTATGTAGAATCATTTAGGATATAGCAATATAAACAATTAATCTAATTGATCAAAGAAGTCTTCCAAACAGAGAAACATTTTCGTATTTTAAGTTTATGAGTTCGGGACAACTAGGTAAAATCGAAACATTTTCTCACGAATACCTATGAACTACAGAATAATAGTAATATAAAGTAGAACAAAAGTCCACGGAATCTTCGGCTTCCCTTTTATAAAAATCCACCCTTCGCCACTGCTTACTAATACAATTTATATTTAATTAAATTTCGTTTCAATTACGAAAAACACAAAAATATAACAATCAAGTAAACTTATAATTGATTTAATTTAATAAGACTTATAATTGATATTACGCATACGATTCATGGTTAATTTTATTATCATTTAAAAGGAATAACTTATTAGTAGCACTTAATAATAAAATAGTTATAGATTATTTAAAAACTCATTTATTTTATGATTACTAACTGGTAACGCCATCTCGTGAACAAAAGAAACGAAATTTAAATTCATTCAACATTGAACCAAATCCATTTTTCATGACCCCTGATTTGTATTGGACTGTTCTAATAAAGAGATCTAGCGATATCTCGAGTAATACTTATCCGATTTTGATGAAACATACCTCAGTTTAAGCCTAATAAGAAAGGCTACAATACAATGCATTGGTCTTAAGATTATATTTTAATTCGTTTTAAAGATGTGTGACAGATAGACATTAATTCTTTGTTGTTGCTATTTGACTTTTTTCTAGATTTTATAGATAATTTTTATCTGAATTTTCGAAAAGATGATCAGAATCAGACATTTCGACCTCTACAGTTTTATTATAGTATAGAAGATAGATAGATTACCTACTTTAAACTTAATACCTAAAAACTACTTATCTATGTATTTTAATATCTAAAGCGCGCTTATTCCGAGAAGAGTCAATAAGAACCACGTCCGTTCGCATTAAGAGTCAATGTGAATGAAATTATATAGATGCACCGGTTGGCCGTTTCGGACGTTAAACAAAAATCAACCGTACAGCCGTACTCATACTGGGGCGGCGACATTTGGAAATTTTCTTTCATCTATATCTTGTGTGTTTATAAACCGATTTCTATAATTTTTTTTTTATAAATAGGATATTAAAGTGTACATTTGAAATATGGGAGTTTGAAAAAGAGATGTCTATGCAAATTACAATATATTTATGTATTTAATACACTTTGAAGAAAACCTTAACGATTAAACACGTTATTGTGACTAATATATAAAAGATAGATATATACTACTTAGGACTTTTTTGTACATTTTTTGAAGACCATTATTTTTGTAATACATATTTTTGGCGTATGATCAACGTATGCGATGATAAGAGCTCGAACGCGCGTTTTTACAACCGACTTGCTTCAAATTTTTCGTCACTGCTCAGCTCCCATGTGTCTTAGCGTTATGTTATACAGCCTATAACCAGCCCGGGAGTATGGACTACAATCGTACCAAGTTTGGTTTAAATGCCTTCAGTAGTTTTTGACCCATGCGTGCACATACAGACAGACAGACAGACAGACAAAAAATTTATTGATTGCATTTTCGGCATTAGTGTCGATCACCATTCATCGTCCAATATTAATTTTTAACATATATTCAATGTACAGAATTGATCTCTCTACAGTTTTATTATATAGTATAGATATAGATTAGAAAGAAAATTTCTGAAGCGAATTTACACAAAGTAATTTATTTTTAGCCGTGAGTTCTAATCCCACCCTATACAATTCAATGCGCGATCCATAAATTAGTTTAAAGTCTTTTGAGTTTGGATGTTCTTTATGGTGATTGTATGTAGAGTCCCCGGGACACAGGGTACGTCTCGTAGGTTGTACTTGACTTTAAAAAATTCGGCATAGTTAGAACGGTAGTAGGTCAAAGTTTCCTTAATCGTTAAGATAGGGCCCTTTGTAACCTTGTAAGGGCTGGTACAAGGCTTAAGAACAACACTATGTTGTTATGTTATATTTAAGAAGTAAAACTCGATGAAGTATTTCCATGACCTACTTTCTCTATCAGATCTAGATTACTTTTCTGTCTGCGGTTTCTTAAATGAAAAAAAAATGTTGACTATTTTTCTTAAAATATATTGGAAGCAATTTTTTTATCGTCATTGCAGTTCATTGATCGTCTTATTGCAGGGAATAATTCTACATGCAGGAAGGCAGGGAAGCTTTGCCTATAGACAACACGTTGGCCTAATGACTTGGTGTTGTGTTAAGTTTTCCTTCTTTGCTAATGGTATTGACTATTCATTATCATCATCATATCAGCCAATGGACGTCCATAGCTAGACATAGGCCTCCTCCAAATATTTAGCCCTACATAGTGACTGTAAAATAGACGCCGATACTTAGTCGTATTTTTGACATCGTCTTTATGAGATGGGATGGCATTTTGTATTCTTAGTCCGTCACCTCAAGGAGAAGATTTTCAATACCTAGTTATATTAAATATCCATGTTCATAAAATCTGCAATTCTAATGATATTGATGAAATCGACCAGTTGGCTTCTAAAATGAATACTAATCGAGGTTCTATTTTTTCATAATTTCCTGCCTCTTTAAATTGATATTGTGTGATATATACCGTTTTGTTTTTTAATGCATCTATTTTTATATTTCGTGGTTATTAGACAAACAAGTTTCAATCTAGCCATTTTATATATTTATTTTTGGTTTAAATTACATTATGAAAAATAAATAATAGACATTAAGGAGATATGGTATCAGACTTATCTGTAACAATGCTAGAAATATTTTAACATAGTTACGGAATTTTCATTGTAAAACTCCTAGGTCTTGATCTCTATTGATCATCATCATATCAGCTAAGACATGTCAACTGCTGGATATATTCCTCCTCCAAACGCTCTCGTGCCCTTTGAGACAATTATAATTACCTGGTTGGATTAGACCTGTCGACGGAGTAAGAATATATGGGCGATGTGGTCGCTAAGCGACAAAGCCTATAAAAAAATAAAAAAAAAGAATATATCATGTCATCACCTTATTTCATCCGATGGGCGTCGTAAAAACCGACTAAGTGTAGCGCTTCAAATTGCCAACAACCATTACAACTGGCCCCTGTTGTAAATACCGACCAAAAAGTCTACAATCTAACCCTCTCCAAAAAAATGAAAACTTGAAATGCAACCTATGCCCTGATATGCCATTTTGGCCTTTGGAGAAGGACCGTTTTGGTCTCGGGACATTAAAGGGCTTCTATGATAAATTATTTGTTCTATCTTATACTATAGCGTCATTACCTCCATTCGTAAGACAACAGTTCAATAAACATTTTCCAATAAACACACAGCTTTCTACACGCATAGAGAAGTCAACATCAGTTGTCATTGCGAACAATACCGAGCCGTAAAAGCTGCTTTCTCGATGTGAGTCAGTTCTTATCACCCATTGTGTTGCATACGCAAGCGTTTACGTTCCAAATGATTTACCATGAGATTATGACCTAGTACCGCGTTTGTTGTCTTACTCTAACACACTATAAATTGTATGTAAGAAAGAGACGGAATGTTGAATGGTCTTGACAGGATTGTAGTAAATTGTAGTGGGCTTATCGTTGAGGTAACATGAGAAAAAAATGTTGATTTGTTTGGGAATTGTTCGCATTGTTTCTTTTAGATGAGAGAAAGTAATTAGGTGGGTACTATATGTATACTCAGTACTATTCAAAAATGTACATAATTATGTAAATGACGTTGTATTACATTATAAAGTAATAATAATAATAATATCTTTATTGGTCGAAAAACAGTATTTCTTAATTGTGTGTATTTAAGTATACCTTAAATACACACAAATCATATTGCTAGGAGCTAATCTTTTCTCAATTCTTCATTTTATTCTGTTTTTTGACGTCATCTATTAATTTAATGATATCCATCATAATTTCTATTTTTTTTAGTAAATAAAGTATTTCTGAGGTCACGATGTTCATTCTATCTTACAGAAGTCACACGCATGACAATATAAGAAATTATACTTGATATATCTCTTAGTGTTAAATATAAAACTCTTGTTTTTTTAATTAAAATTGTATTGAGAGAGCTAGTTCTAGTAAATTCATAATAGGGAATCAATTATTTAAAACCATTTACGTCAGACTTTTATTTTTGGAAAACATATGTATAAAAAAACTTAAAACTTTTGCGATTTAGTTAGATTTACAGCACAGTTTGTACAGTTTATCTTATTGGCAAGGAGATGTTATTGCTCTATCAACTTCGCATACTGATTTTGTTGTCGAGTTACAGGGCGTATTGTAACTAAATACCAAGAGATCTGGCCATATATCAGTACATTATAGATAATATTAGCTACATCGTGGTTGTGTTTCGTCGCATTGACACGTACACTTAATGACGCCCACATCCGCTTGATAGTTAGGGTCGTAGCACACATATCAAAACGTAAAGGGATCGGCACCGCCTCGCCTTTTTCCTCGGTGGCAAAGGTCAAAAATCCGATTACGTTACGATTCCGATTAATGTGCGTTTTAGTAAGGAGTCTCATAGAAATAATACTGAACGGCTCGAGTTGATACGGTGACGATCCCATTCCGTTTTGATATGTGTGCTATGACCCTTAGGATGGTTGGACAACATACCAACCATACAGTAATATTATACTGTGTGGTTGGTATGCTGTAATGTTGCTTATGATGATGGCGATCTCTTATGTAATGTGTGGTTACTGGCTGCATGGAATCATCTTGAGGAAAAAAAAACAAATCCTTTTTAAAAGGTAATACCTACGTAAAACACGTCGAAAGCTATTTACCTATCTAAACTATATTATTATATTCTTGCCAGCATAAAATAATCTTCCTGGTCAGGGGGATTATTTTAGGCCTAAATAAATTTAATGTTTCGTATGGTATGAAAGGAATTCGTTTTCATAGTTCGTCATCACATGGAGCCATCAATCGATACTGCGAACAGCTTCCACAATAATAGTCATATCGAAGTGGCATGATTTTAACAATTTATGAAATTCGAGGTGAGTTTCTTTCCAACCTTTGGAAAGAAACAGGCCGTTTGTATTGAAAAACTGTAAACGTTTATTTATTTGAGTTTCAAGTACATTGTAAGTTTAATTATGTTCAATTGTCTACACAGCTATTTCTGTCTTTTGTAAACCTATTGATTTTCTACACCGTATACGTCAAGGTGAAATGGTACGATACTATGGATTTTTATTCATCACTTATTGTATCATAGAAGTAATATATTTAATTGTTCTTTTCAGTAATGTGTATAGCTTAAAATCTTTCGTTTTCCCAATAAATAATTACTTTTTAATAACAAACGCTTATGGTATTTGGAAATAGTGGAAGAGATTCAGGATAGGTTTGTTTAGAGATTGTTGACGCATGTCTTTGCCTAGCGATGGTCTACCTTTTTTTTATGGGAGGCACACGAGCCAGCAGGTCACCTGATGGTAAGTGATCACCGCCGCCCATAGACACCCGCAACACCAGAGGAATCACAGATGCGTTGCCGACCTTTAAGAAGGGAGTACGCTCGTTTCTTGACGTAACGTTACCTGACAAAGAGTTTCCTTCAGTTTACTACAATTTATGGAACTTATGTACTACTGTACCAAGCTGTATGTATAATCACATAGGAATTTTGATTTTATTTGTGAGACGAAAATGTCACCACCACTAACGTGATCGGTGATCGTGTTCATCGTAAGAGTCAAATAAAGAATATCAGTCATCATAAGGTAATACATATAATAAAATTAATTTTCTTCTAACAAAGAAAATAAACACTAAAGCTATTTCAGATCATACAGATTATATTTTTAATCAGGCAACCCACGTTACGTTTAGCAATAAACACGTCCTAATGGCGTGGTAAAATATTTCTTCCAATTATATTTATTACAATATAAAAATACTTTAGTAGTTAACCAGCTGAGAAAACACCATTGTTTACCTAAATGACGACTTCTGAGGTCATTACGAGAACAAAGTTGTTGTTTTAATAAGAATACTTTGTTTAAGAATATTATGTATGCCTGAATAAACATTCTACTGTATTTCCATTCAAAAATGTATTTATTTCTTTATTTAAGTTACTGTTGTGAACACAGGTTGTGAATGTGTACCACGCAGCGGTTTAGGGTTTTTGGATTGAACCTCGATATACTTAATTCTTAGTGTTGTCTAATCTAACCTTGCCTGCTCATGCAAAACATTTTAAATACCAGTCATTAATTACTAGTCTTCTTTTTTTAAACTACTAGCTAACCCGTGCCTACTTCGTTGGACGGCGAAACAAACGCTTCCTGTTTTTAAACATATTCATTACTGCTCCACTTCTATTAATCAAAGCGTGATACTATATAGCCTATGACACTCCCCGATAAATGGACTATTCAACACTGAAACAAATTTTTTAAATCGGTTTATTAGATCCAGAGTGTCACACAAACTCACAAACACACAAACTTTACCTGTTTATAATATTAGTGTAGAGTATAGATATATTATCATCAACGCCAAAAGACGTTCACTGCTGGACATAGGCCTTCTTCAAACGCCCATCACCTTACTCTGTTCTGTGCCTGTGCCTCATCCATCGGCCGCCCATAATCTTCATCTACTATACCTATATACTTTTATTATATTTCATACTTCTCTATTCCGTTTCAATGACGCACTCTAACTCTCAACTCTGCGGACATCAGTCTAATAATCTGTTTACACTTGAGCGGCTTGGCAGCACAAATTAGCAACATTACCAATACAGTGCTAAACGCCAACTGCGCACTATTTCCTACTTGAATCATATTTCCTAGGTATCGTGTTGACAGACTAATCGCTGGTACAAAATATTTCTGGTGCTGTGGAAGTGAATAATAATTTAGTTATTGCAAAGGAAGAAAAACTTGTAACTAGCCTTCTCGACCTGGTCCATGTGGTTAACAAAATGTCTACAACTTTTATGGAGACGAGGTCCACCCTGTTCCCTATATCGTCATTATATCAGCCAATGAACGTCCACGTTTGCCCACTCCCAAATATTTCTACATTGAAACGTCCTGTACCTGCTTCACCTATCACTTTCCCGCAGTTTTCATTACTTAATTCATTTCGTCTATCACCATGCATCTTCAGGAAGGCAATCACCTGTCGTTCCTTCGCAGTACGTGGCTTTCCTTTCGCACCTTCAAGCGGGCAGTCCTGAGCGCTTGTCATGTTGGTCCTTCTGACTCATTTCAGATTCAAACACGCAGGAAGATTCCTAAAACAGATATAAAATTAAATAATTGTTAGTTATTATTGTTATTGACAGTGTAAGAAAAGATTGTGTCATCGGCCTGTCTTTTTCTACAAGTGCTGAAAAAGTTCGCAGATAATATTTCTACGATAACATTAATGGTATAAGATTTAATGGCAAGCGAGCTCTTATTAAACTTATTCTCATCTGCAGTGTAACATTACTGGGCACTTATGAAGACTAAAAATAATCTTAAATGTTTTATAAATCTTATATGCGAGTTTCGTTAAGCCACGAAGGTTTAAAATGCATTGTGTCTCATCATAACAGCCCATTGAAGTCCCACTGCAGGGACGGGCCTCCTCCTGTGACGGAGGGATACTTGGCCTACTAATACCACGCTGGTCAAACGAATTGGTATAGGGTTTTATTTCAAGTTTTTCTTCTTTTTATTTCGTTAAGATAATATTCACAGATAAGTCCCTTAGTCGGTTTTTACGACACCCTTGGGATGAGATGGGGTGGTGACATATATTGTATTCTTACTCCGTCACCACACGGAGAATTTGCATTGTGTCTAATCGATTCATATCTCATAAAAGTTACATAGTTTTTTCCTCTACCCATATTCGCAGCTTTTTCCTCTACCCTAGTGCTAGGATAGTAGGTATGTATGAATTACTTATTATAAATGATTAATCTTTTAAATGTAAGGTGTAGTCAAAATCAGCGCCCCAGGCAGTCCACAACATGACCTCAATCTAACAATGGCGTTGGTATTTCGAAAATCCCGTATTGATATGGTTAATCGATATGATGCCATCATATCGATTAACCATATCAAAAAATGGTCCGTTTACTATAGTTGAGGTTTTTAAAATGAACTTTAATAGCTCAGGAATGTGCCATTAAATTTTCCATTACGCCATAGCGGTTTAAAACAAAATCATGTCATAAAAGTTTAACGCGTTGCAGCCAGTCACGATATTTAAACTTAGACACGACCAATTGCTCACCTTCGGTCATAGTTAGCAGTTAACATTTTAGTCGAGTAGATACAAATAATCGACTTGTTCAGCGATTATACTGATCAATTAATTGCAAAAATAGGTTTGTACAATCATTGATACCGTTATAGATACTTGCTTGTCTGATAAACCTTACGAGATGAATGAAAATGTTCCAAGACGCGCCTGTAATCAGATGAATCATCATAATAATCAGCCAATTGACCATCACTGCTGGACAATGGACATAGACCTTCTTCAAGTATTTAAACTTTACTAACTTACTTCTGTGCCTTTCTGATACTTCGCTTTTGAGCCGCCCTTGTCAGGTCGTTGGTCCATCTCGTGAGGGGTACTATACTTATACTATTATAATTTAAATGCACCTCTTCTACATAGAATCTATAAAAAAACAGAACTTGTTTATAATATACAGGCTATTAAATACGATAAAGCCTATCTTCTTCTAAAGTTCAACCTTAAGGTGTGGCTAAATTGGAAATCACAATCAAAAACCTTTCAAAGATTTCTAACTTAGACTTCAATCCATTATTACTAATGGTTAGAGTTCTACGTTGCAAAAAGGCTTCAATGTAACAACTGCGCGTTTACTTGCCACCCTAATCAATACCTTAGTTGATGGGATTGATAGGTTATGTATGTTTTAAATGCTATGGAGTAAAATAGTTTATGGCGGGCAAACCTAGTCGGGTTTGGTCCCCGCACAAAATGTTACATTAGGTCTGTCGTTTTGATGTAATATAGGTATAATAACGTATAGATTAACAGTAAATGTGTACGATTACATTTATACGTGAACCCGTAATTGTACTTGTAAATTATTTAGGTTTTTGTAAGGTCTTTTTTATTGTAAATTGGAAAGATGAGCCACTTACAGTGATAAAGGAAAACTAATTCTTTCTATTTTAGACGTTCTAGTAAAGCATTTGTTACAAGTATTTGGACAGTTTTATCCGAGTTTAATACCCATTAGAGAAAAGTAGTCAATTGTCGTGCTAGCTTACTGACATAGTAATAAAAACAAATGTTTTAGGTACTGTATTCACAGTTTCCTAGTCTTATGTAAAGATAACTTGTACCATAATCTTAACCATAACATTTATCTTATAATCTAATCTATTGTCTGTTTTTATCAGATTAGTTTTATGACTAAGAGATCAACTCTTGTAGTGATTCACATTCAGCGATAATGCAGTTAGAATTTGATTACTAGCTATATAATATCTCTAATGGTCAAAATTATCTTTTCTTACCTAAACACTATAGGTGAACTTAAAAAATAACCGGCGAATCCATAAATATGTCAAAATCGTCTCAAGCCAAGCAATACAGTAATTTTTATAAAAACTATCTCGTTATCTAACCTAGCTTAAAGTAAAATTGGAAATATGTCCTATTTATCACAGGAATCTATTTCGGGACATATCACCAAAAGTATTATCACTAAATAGAGATAGATACAGAAGTCAATCGACGTACAAAACTCGCTCGAGAAAAAAAAGGCATCGCACACGAACTCTATATATTTCGGTACGGTTAGGAACGATGCTAGTGCAAATACTGTAATGTATTTTCTGTGACTAATTTGTAATCTGTTGTTTTAGTGCAAAAGCTTTTTTGTGCAGGGAAGTATTAATACACGCGCACTCGGGGGAAAACCAATAAGGTAGTGTGGAATTTGTCCACTAAAAAACCATGCTTCTTGCAGTCTCTCCACTTGTGTGAAAGGGTACAACTGGTACTATGACTTCAGCTACCCACCCAGCGCCATTCAATAAAAAGCTTATTGAACAGCGCTCTTTTCTTACGTATCCAACGTATGAAAAGTGCAGTACATATTTGAGCCTTGACTTCTTAATCTATTTATGCTGTGGTATTAATTTGTTGCACGTGAATAGATTGCTGTTGAAAGCACAAAATATCTAAATCCGTTCATTACGTGTCTTGATGAGTGCTTTTCAATTAGAAATATGAAAATAATGCACACGCAATCTTAGCTAAAGAGTGTGTAGGTGCAGTTCTTCTTTCAATTATGCGAATTAATACTTTCTCTACTGCATAATTGTTCCGTTAGCATTCCGATTAAAAAGCGGATGACATAAAAAACGAATCGCTTAATATTCACTTGCTTTCCATGTAAATGTAATGATAATAAATGTACATCGATGCAATACATTTTTATACAAGATAAAGTATCGCGTCATCTAAGCATCTAAGTAAGGCCTGAAGTCGTTGCAATTGGCTGCGCAGTTGTCATTTTTGGAACTAAATGGGACTAAGGTGTGGGGAACGGGTTTTCTTTGGTTTTTTTCCTGTTTATGCTCAAATTTCTCTGATAGCTTACTTCAGGCTGGATGTTTATAACTATACTATAATAATAATAATACATAAATCTAAATGCAAACTAAAACATATATAATTTTGTTTGTATGGACGCTATGTTACGTTCGCTGCGACCTTCAAATGTAACTACTAATATTATGACAATATTTATTCTAAATATATCTACATAGGTGGGTTTACGTGGGTCTCTTTTAACACTAGTAGTTAGTGTATTGACGTTTATAAGATACTTAGTACATAATTAGGGAGACATAATAGGTGACATCGGAACCGTTATATGAACCGAATATGTATGAAGATATATGTACGAATTTAGACGAAATAAAGCAGGTATGCACGGATCGTGTACGTTCTTAGCGCTCAGTACCGTCTACCTAAGTCCCATGAGATAAGGTCTTCTAATACTACGTTGAACATCGGAATCAGGTAACGTTTTCGACCATAAAGGCCTACGCACACCAGGACGGCACGGCAAGGGATTTTGCCGTGAGTCAGCGAACACTGGCCGCTTAGATGCCGCGGCATGCCACGGCGCGCCGCGGGACGGCATGGCAAGGGATTTTGCCGTGAGTCAGCGCACACAGCTACCCCCGCCACCGCACCCCGCAGTATATCACTACGAGCGCCGGAGTCCGTGGCACTCGGTCGCGGTAGGCAACGGCATGCCGTAGCCTGCCGCGGCATCCCGCCACGGGAGCCTGTGGCGCGTCTTTTAATGCCGTGCGATAAAATCCCTTTCAATGCCACGTCATCATTTTAAAGCATAGCAATTTATGTCGTATTTCTCTAATATTACGGTTGAATTTCCATTAGTAAAAATTAAAATCCCTTGCCATGCCGTCCCGGTCTGCATAGGCCTTAAGTTTTCCATCTTTGTTTCCATACAAATAATATTTGCGAACTTTCCCTTGGTCGGATTTTATGACAATCGTTGGATGATATGGACGGGTGACATCATGTATTTTCTCAGTCACCACACGACAGTAAAATGAAACTATTATAGTACATTGTCAATGTAGACGATGAAGCAATATGGAGGCTCTTTTAGACATGATAACAGCCCATTAATGTCCCACTGCAGGAACGGGCCTCCTCCCATGACAGAGGGATATTTGCCCTACTAATACCACGCTGGCCTGGCTGATTGGTATAGGGTTTAATTTCAAGTTTTCCTTCTTTTTATTACGTAAAGAATAATATTCACGGATAGTCCCACAGTCGGTTTTTACGACACCCATGGGATGAGATGGGGTGGTGACATATTGTATTCTTACTCCGCCACCACACGGATCTTTTAGACATAATCTAGTAAATATACTATGTGGCAAAATAATAAAGCATTGTCGTAAAAACATTTAGTGATAGTTGCGTGTTACATTAGCTTTTATTGAGTGTGAAGAAACCTGTTTAATTAATTGATCACCTTGACTAAAACATTTTGAAGGTTTATTACCTATACGACATAGAGTTTTATGGAAGACTGAGATGTTGTTGCAAGTATATCTAAAGAATAAGCTTTTGTAGTTATCAGACTGCAGAGACTTCTCTAGTTATGGGAGGAAATTTAACCTACTAATAAAAACAATTCAGGTTAGATTAAAAAGTTTTATGTTCCTTCTTCTGTTTTTATATTGAAAATATTTGCGATCTTTTCAGATGTATGATTTTACGATAGCCATGGTTAACTTTGTCACCGCACAGCAGAAAAATGAAACAAATATAGTACCTATAATTTATAGATAATTTTATGTCAATCTGCCTGACCAGTGTGGTATTTAATAGCTAAGTTTATTTACATCCCTGTAGTAGTCCTGTTTCTGTGTAGGGGTTTTATGGGCTGATAACTATACATACTCATGGGTGTGACAGACAATTTTATTAGTAGGCACAAGCTTTAATTATTTCATTAGTTTTCCATTTTCCAATACCCAAATCTTAACAAATGACTTTTTGTATAAAAATAAACCCATAACTGTGAATAATCTCAGTAGGAAACCCATAAAACAATCCCGTAAGCAAATCTTACTTGGAATGCGACCGCCATGACCCGCCTAAACAGACCAACCAGCCGGCAATGGAATGTAGTTCAGAGCATATCTAAGTCAGCTATGAATATTTTAGTATGCATTACTCCTTGAGCTTGATCTCTAAAACAAGGCCATACTTTACTTCCTTTATTGGAAAACTTGAACTGATAACAAATTAACTTAACTTAAAATACTTCATGAGTAATAGCAGGAAGAAATAAACTTGTTTGCATAGTTATCAGCATTTGTAAAAGAACAAAACATACATACGTGTAGAATCTTAAAATACAAAGTGTTCTCATGTTTACGCATACGATATTTCGAATGGATTTGGACCTGTGCGAGCGCGAATGCCAACCACTTGAAGCACGCTTCTGTTAAACTGCAATCATCTTAGGCGTAGACGTAAAGGTACTGGAAAGACAATGGAAAAAATTGGTACTCGATGCGGGACTCGAACCCGCGTCTCAGGACTATACGCGTCCGTTTCGGATTTTTCTAGTTATACCTAAGCTTTATAAGTAAAAATCTATGGGTTATTCTAAGTTAAGAAGTAGTTTCGATGGCAACGACAAAAAAATACCTTTTTTTTCAATAAACTATACAAATAACCTATTTATCTCTTAAAACTAAATGTTTCCTACGTGGTCACTAAAATTTATTGCAGAAATGTACGTAATTTATTCACAATAAGCTCTAATATGTGAAAAATATCTCTCCCCTGGTCTGTCCCCTAACCGACTTTACTTGTAAATCAGTAATTATGAACGTAAGACGCTACTTTGAAAATTTTCGAGTTGAATTCGGCCGTGGCCAGAGGGGCGCGCCCCTCGGCGCGCGAATGAGACGGATATACTCTCGCTCACGCGCCGCGCGCCGCCGCGCCGTGTGCGCCATCGTCGTCCCGCCGGCCCTCAAGGACACGTTATCGCTCTGTGCCATAGTACAAATATATACAGTATTTCAACTTCATAGAAACGGACGACGAAACGTGAGTTTATACCTACACGCTCACGATCGCGGAGGGAACAGTCGCTACTGTGCCGCAGTAACGAGCGGACTGTGTATTATAATTTGAAACTAAATATATTATTCATATGTCAATTTCAAACAAACATGGCTGATATAAATACCTACCTTACTAAATGACTTAGGTATTTAATATTATAATAGTATTTTGTGTATATCACGAAAACGGTTTGTTGTACTTAGGTCAATAATAATGAAAATTTAGCCCCCCTTTATGTAATCCCCCATGCGTGTCTTTCACTTTGATCTAGGTAAATTTAAGCAATGACATCGATGTCATTTTTTGAATAGATTGGTGAAGTGACCTCGATGCCTTTATTTTGACGTTAAATAGATCTAATAGACCTGTTTAAAGTTTGGTTTTGGTTATCGATAAATTCAATTTCAAACAAACATGGCCAATATAATAAATACAGTACCCGGCCGTAAATATTACACATCGACTTTTTCTCTGACGCTCTACGAAGCCGAAATTGACCGATTGTATTTTTCTATAGGTTGATATGCAATATAAACGGCCCGGTACTGTACCTACTTTACTGAATGACTTGTTAAGTACCTTCTTAATATTATAATTAAGTATTTTATTTATATCACAAACATGGTGGATATAAATACAAACATATACATGTTTCTTTAAATTAAATGTATCAATCATAAAACAACACGTTTTTTACAGAAAACTTCCTATTTATTTAAATATAAAATAGAAAAATAAAAAGTATTAATTTACAATTACAAAACTAAATGGAAACACAAAGTAGATCGCATGTTTACTATTGTTTACGTACCGCGCACCCGTAGGCATTTATAATAAATATTCGGCCCAGTTTGACTACTGGTTATACTGTGACGTCAGTCCGCGGTAGGTAACAGAAAATTCTGTTACAGAAAAACCTACTATCTACCGGTCTATTATGTTTATACAAGTAGCCCCTATTTTTTTTTAAATTTACACCCGCGCAAGGTATTATGAAGGCACAAAGCACATCCAGATTTAGAACAATAATTTGGGTATCACAAAAATAATTTGACCGCCTCGGGGTATCGGTCGCAGTGCACGAGGTCGCGGGTTTGAATCTCACGCAAAATAATAGAACTTTAAAAAAAATACAATAGCCCCACTATGTATTGTCCTGTGTCGCGGGGTATTTACAAACATTTACTTAGCTGACACAAAGAACATCCAGACTCAGGACAATAATTTGTGGATCGCACAAATAAAATTGTCTTACGTGAGATTTGAACTCTAGGTGATTTTCCACCTGAGGGGCGAGACGAGGCAAAATTTGAAATCTTTATGTAAAAATGAACCGTATTGCTTAGGAAATAGAGTATATATTAACTTTGTAACAAAAACACTCGCTTCTCGCGATAGGCCTATTGTTGTTTGTTGCTACTTTTTGTTTGTGTAAAAATGAACCGTATTATTTCTCATGTAGAGTTCAAAATACATGAACAAGAAACACGCATGTCGCGATGTCAATTTTTGGTGGAAACAGTTCGGTGCGATTTCAATTCTCGTCTCGTCTCGCCCTTCTGGTGGACTCTTCATGCTGACTTACGATTACCGATTACTGCGCCCGCCACTGCCTAAGGCAGACAGTTTTTTTGTGTGATCCACAAACAACAGTCCTGAGTCTGAACGTTCTTTATGTTCGTTTGTTTCATGTTTGTAAACGTTCCCGCAGTGGAGTGCATGAGAGTTCAAATCTCACGTAAGAAATTTTTTTGTGTGATCCACAAATAACTGTCCTGAGTCTGGACGTTCTTTGTGTTCGTTTGTTTCATGTTTGTAAACGTTCCCGCAGTGGAGTGCATGAGAGTTCAAATCTCACGTAAGAAATTTTTTTGTGTGATCCACAAACAACTGTCCTGAGTCTGGACGTTCTTTGTGTTCGTTTGTTTCATGTTTGTAAACGTTCCCGCGGTGGAGTGCGTGAGAGTTCAAATCTCACGTAAGAAATTTTTTTGTGTGATCCACAAACAACTGTCCTGAGTCTGGACGTTCTTTGTGTTCGTTTGTTTCATGTTTGTAAACGTTCCCGCAGTGGACTGCATGAGAGTTCAAATCTCACGTAAGATAATTTTTTTGTGTGATCCACAAACAACTGTCCTGAGTCTGGACGTTCTTTGTGTTCGTTTGTTTCATGTTTGTAAACGTTCCCGCGGTGGAGTGCATGAGAGTTCAAATCTCACGTAAGACAATTTTTTTGTGTGATCCACAAACAACTGTCCTGAGTCTGGACGTTCTTTGTGTTCGTTTGTTTCATGTTTGTAAAAGTTCCCGCGAAAGTAAAAAGTATTATTTAGATCTTATCAGTAAGTACCTACCTACCTAAGCTTGCAAATAAAATAGGTACGTAATATTATAGTACTATTATAGTACGTTTCAATTACGTGATTTTGACGAAAACGGTTATAAAACTTATAACACTTGAGCATATAGTCTAAAATCGCTTATATAAACAAACGCTTGCATTATCAAAAGGGTCAACAGTAACTAGGTACTTAGTTGAGTTATGGCGAACTTTACCTAAGTTTTATAAAAGACATAACTACAAAAATATTTTACGATACAATGTTATCGAAATAACTATTATAAAATAATACTATTATTTACTGATAAAAGAGAACAAAGTATTAATAAAAACTTAGGTATAAATATTTTAAACCTAACCTATATATTTTACCTACGATATAAAATTACGCGATAAAATTCAGTACGAACGGTGAGTCGACATGCACAGGTCCGGCGTTGGAGAGGGCCATCGCCCGACTGAATCGTCGACCGTACTCACTCATTCTGTATCGATCGTTAACTTATCGGTATAAGGTCTGAAATTGCGATGCGCCCGCAACGATCCGGAGCGCTTAGAAATTGCTAAAATCTTATTTGATTCATTAAAAATTATTGGTTGTAGTTATGTAATGATATTCTACAGTAATACTAATATTGATGTTACAAATGTATTTGAGTAATTCCTAAGCATAATGATAGTGTACTTTCCGTGTAATATGTAAAAAACTGTTTTTGTAGAGGTGTTTTCAAAAATAAATATGATCGAGCCAAAATCAAGCTATCGCGTTTTCGTAATTACAAAAACCTAGTTAAAGGTATCAATTTACCTATATTAAAATTCTAGATCAATAGGTCTTTTCATATTCCTGTAGTAGTTGATGAAAGATGGTGCATTTTATCAATGTATCATCTTATTTTAAATTCTTTAATTTTACAAGGACAGTAAACTTAAAAATAGTATCCTACAAGTAAAAGTGCTTTTATTTCAATTCTTTAAAAAAAATATGAATACCGAAATTTGTCCACCGTGTTTCGTGTCTCGTCCCCTGGTCTTTTGTTTTTGTTCAAAAATCAGTTCTGCTCTCCTAGGCTGTAGAAGTTGTGACCTTGAATGCATAGTGTGTAACGTGAAGTTACCAGCAAGCGGCGCATAAGCAACTGCGCCGACTTATTGCTGGCCATTTCGATCACGCCACTAGCTGGGTGCAGAAATGTTTAGTGAATGTAGTCTTTCCTCTGGTAAGTTTTCCATTGTCATTTTTTGTTAAAATACCAACATATACTTAAATATTTACTACGAATAGTGTATACATTGTTACGTTTGTGTGTGAATCACGTGCGTGAAATACTTTTACGGCTAATTTAGATTTCTACCGAAAATATATCTCCCCTGGCGTATTTCCCCTGGCTCTTTTGATGGCAGGGGAGATATTTAATATCCAGGGGAGATACATTTTTACCCGTTTCCATTAATACTTCTAGTTTTCTCTACGCCTTTACTTGGCGTTATGCTTATCATAGCTTTAAAATACAATATTACGTTTTTTTTACAGAAAATAATACCGACATAACGGAAAAATTGGGATCTACTGAAGGTTTAAAGACTTTTTCAGGAACACTAAAGGTTACCAAGTTACCGGTTGCGTATTGCTTAATATTGAAAAGTTTGAACTGCTTCTGTGACTCTCGTCATTTTCAATTGGGTACTTTGGATTATCCACAAAAAGATGCTAACATAAAAGGCATTATCTTGGATTAGGACAAAGTTGTCACCAACAAAACCAGCATATGGAATGACGTGGTCCCCCAGGATTTCTTCAATGTACCGATCTGCAGTCAATCCTCTCACATGGCGGCCTGTTTCAATGAAAACCAAGTCGGTTTTTCCTATCAAAGAATTACCAGCCAGCATCATGCAGGAACCACCTCCATACGCATCAGCATTGTACGTATCACTCTCCTGGTTTTCTATACACTCTTCTTCTTCTGTCACTACCATGCAGACATACTTACTCTGTTTTCATCGGAGAAGAAAACAGAGCGCCACTGATCTTCCGTCCAATCGACGTGTTCTCTTGCAAAACGAATACGAGCTGCTCGATGCGCTGGAGTCGGTTTGGAACCTGTTGCTGGTCTTTTTGGAATCAGGGTTACCAGCTACCTTGAGTCTTCTTCTCACAGTCGGAGAACTGACAGCTACTCCATGCGTTTATCGGAGCTCCCGTTGGATTTGAACCCCGTCGAGTGAACGATTTCGCAGTGAAGTACTAACGATGAAAAGATCGTCTCTCTCTGAAGTGGATCCTTTTCTACCTGGACCTCTTCTTTGATCAAAGCCACCAGTCTCTTGGTACCTTTGACTTATTCTTACTCCACTGACTGGCTTATATTCAGAGTACGAGCCACTTATTGTTTACTCATGCCCTGTTCCAACAGTGTACCTGCTTGAGCCGCTACTTCTGATCTTGTGTCCATTTCTGGGAAGTTTTATTGCTTGAATATTCTGGGGATGTGTACCTGTTGACATTTCACGGTCAACTAATAAAACTCATAGGTGTTGGTCACCTTTAATATCCCCTGAAGTCGTAAGAGTATTTAAAAGAGTATTTTTAGTTTTTGTTTCTTTTTATTTAATTATTGCCTATTAATAGTAAAGTTATACCTATATAAACTTAAAACTTTCGTGTTTCATTATCACTTATTATTTATAACTACACGGGTATTAAAGTTATATACACACAGTGTGTTTATACACCATACTTAGGTAGTTTTGTTTTGATAGACAAGAAAAAAAAATATTTTTTAAGTATATATAATGTTACTCAAAAGAAATTTTTTAGTTTTTGTTTGTTTTTGTTATTGATTTTCATAGGAAACATTTAATTTTATAGGCAAAAAAGACTGCAAACAAATGAAAAGCCTGATTATAAATAATTAATATTGAAATAAATAAAGATGATTCTTAAAAATAACCTTGTTTTTTATGTTTATCTCTTTCCTGTTCATAAAGTATCCTCCCCTGTACACCTTGTCTCTCCCCTGTATTGTGTATTTCCCCTGGTCACTTATAAAACGAAATAAAACCAACAAATTGTCTGGCCACTTTGCAAACGTTTTAAACATAGCAGTTTACATTAAATAAATGTATACATAAGTAAAAATATATAAAAAAAACCCGTGCCGCCATTTCATACAACGAATTACCTCTTAACTTAGAATGACTTATATGTAAAGTAAAGGTACTGCTCAACAAAGGCTGCCTTCACCTTTGTTTGACCTGTGCCTCTCTCATCCCTCGTTGGTTGCTGCCCTTTACGAGATCGTCGGTCCACCTCGTGAGGTATAGTTTCTCATGTA
This sequence comes from Schrankia costaestrigalis, assembly GCA_905475405.1. Lineage (NCBI taxonomy): Eukaryota > Metazoa > Arthropoda > Insecta > Lepidoptera > Erebidae > Schrankia > Schrankia costaestrigalis. The sequence continues at coordinate 13,481,336 of FR997838.1, forward strand.
ATAGAGTTCTGTAACCAATCTGTACTGTGGTATAAGTTTCCTTCTTTGTGAGTCCCAATCTGGCTAAAAGACAATAAGGCTTATAAGTAACTTTTAAAAATTAACTTTACAACTATCTTGAAAATGCAATCCAAATGTGTTTTGGATCAGATAAAAGCCATATTCATGCCACCTAAGTGGACATTGACTAATGTGGGAAATGAGTCAGCGATTTCCTGCGTGGTAGCTATTACACGTAGTAGTTTTCAAATATCATAAAGCCATAAAAACAATGTATGCCATATATTATAAGTATAGACATTCGTAAATTTGAAAGAGGCTACTCTTTCGCGATGTTTATCAAAAAAATTAAAGATATACTAACTGTACCAAACAAAGAGACACGTCATTACCTTAAACCTTGATCTTTAGTACGTTCACTGATGACGACATGGTATGAGTAGGTACGGAACGTGCCAAATCTATTACATTGACTTTTAAAACAATGAATATGACTATTTTCTATACAATAATATACACTATGACATTATCATCAATTTATTAAATTACCTTCTATACAAACACATCAAGTTAGAAAAACTAGAAGGTGTTTGCTGCCTTACGACCAGTATCAAAATATCAATGGCGCTTCCTTGGTCAATCCGCACTTGCCGGATTCGCAGTAGTGGCTGTGTGTTGGGGACCTAAAAACACGGCTAGTAGCCTATGTGTGTATGAAATATAATCTATCTTAAAACATGGTAAAGACTTAACAGAAGGCTACGTTACATATTAGGCACCTAAAGAAAACAAACGACCTAATTAATTGTTAATAGACAGAGTAAAGCCCGATTTACACATCGACTAGTACAGTAGCGAGTTAAGTAGTAAGTTGTTGATTAAGTTGATTTAAATAGATCTCCATCCTATTTTTTGGCGAGTTAAGTACAAAGTAGCCCCCTCTCTCGCGTCTCGCTGTACTTGTCGATGTGTAAATCGGCCTTAATAGGGCGTAGAAACAACTTCAGTCGAGCCATAATTGTCTTATAGAGGCCAACGCGTATTGAAATAATGGGTCTAGATAGACTGACTATGGGTTAAAGAAAAGGCAATGGACGAGAAAGACACTGATTAATTGTCTGAAAGTAACACGAAAATCCCTATACGATGATAGATTATATCGGAAGAAACAGAAACCTAGTTTCTTTAAACACAAACTAACAATATTCATATTACAATCGTGACCTAGAAACATGCATAGGAAAGCTTGCTACAAAAGGGTTTCTGGTAGCTGTACTTGTTGCCCTACAAAACTCTAGTCAGGCAGTGCAATCAATACCAGTGGGTCGATGGCCTTACAACCTTATGTAGAGCAAGGCAGTTATTGAAATGAGCATAAAAATTCTTTCTTCTTGTAACCAACTACATTATATTTTAGTATAACTAAAATTACTAAGTTTAAACTATTTGAGGCTCTGCTTCTTTGCGCAAATTCCACTTTTGATCTAACTATGGTCAAGCCACATCTAAATTACACTACTACTACAAAACCATGATCGGTTATGCGAAACCGTGCACTTGGCTTATATATTTTCATATTTTATGTGATAAAAACCGTTTTCGATTAAATTTCTATGGGACTAACTGGGAAGATTTATTTCTTTCTATTTTATTTTCTTCTATTTAGGTCAATACATAGTTATGAAATATCTAACATACAAAAAACTTAACAGAATAGTAAAGATCCTGCTTTTTATGAAAAAGTTAGTTGATAAAAGATGGTTTTCATATAGCGACGTATATAAAATGACGTCAACCAAAATAAAAAGTTGTTGAATCATCGCTCATTGCATATTTATTTTTAAAACTCACTTCTTGACAAAACCAGTGTCATTAAACTTTTTCCAGCAACATTACTTCATTTAGAATACGCAGTATTTTCCCCACACAACATACTTTGAATTCATTTTGTTACGTCATCTAGTAAAGAGAAAAGTATTCACAACATTAATGTAGTAATTACCGGTTATATAAAGAAAGATTTAAATATGAAATTTTTTATGTTGTATTGTCATAATTTTTACTTATAATTAATGTGATATCAGTAAGAAAGAAGATCTGTATAGGAAAGAGGACAATTGGACCTTCAGTATTCTATTAACTTAGCTCTGCTGAGTTTGGGACTAGATGGCGTTGTGTTAAAGTGTGAGGAATTTATATAATAATCATAACTGAACAATACCTAACAGGATGACGATTGCTTTAATTCTAGAGCCTATGAGTGTTTCCTCTCTGATTTTAAAATTACGTTCTTTCAAGATTTCGTTCTTTTAGCGTAATGTGAAAAAAAAAACAGGTATGAAGACCGGCATGGCGCTAAAGGCGGCGGAGAGTGTAACTCCTCTCATCGTTCTCGTGGTTCTTGGAACTGAAGTTGCATTGAAAAGAAATCATTACCGTTACGACAAAACATATGATTTACTAAAATCCAAAATCAAATAAAAAAATTTGTATAAACAATAATCCCCGAACCTGAACTTTAACATGCAACCTCTAAGCTATCACCTCAGTCTGCATAAACTTTATTAAGTTATTCAATACCGAAAACATTAATTAACCACTTCACAAAGGAAATAAACTAAAATACGCCACTGTACAAAATGGTACCAGATTAGAATCCCGCTGAGATGTACAATCTAGTCTTTACAGACTATAGGACGCCGTGGTACAAATATAGCTTGCATTAATAGTACAATTTATTTCCCGAGAGACTATTTCGCATTGAGTGAAATACGGCCAAATGTGTCCAGGCAACTGGAAGGACGCCAACTATTTCAATGATATATGTCACTACTGGAAGATTTATTAAAATATATTTTGTATTATTACTAATGTTTATGTTTTTGATATAATTTAGAATGATTAAAGATATCTGTGTGGGTGAAATGTATAATAACTAATTGAGTTGTCTAAAACGATTTTTTTATTTAGAACGACTGAAAGCTGTTTTTCGACGAGGAGTAAATAATGTCTTTGTGAATAGTCAAATACTACTTGTATTTGACTATTCACAAAGACATTACAATTATTGACTGCTGTTACAATTATGTCAATTCCTCTAAATACATATATATTTTTAGTAGACTAGCCTTTTATGAAAACATAGGAACCATGAACTCATCCTTAGGACATCGTCACTCTCCACATTTACCTACTGCTCTACATAGGGGGTGTTATATGTGTCCGTTAATTGATGTTTGTAAAAGTCCCCGCGACACAGGGCATGATCCCTAGTGCGGGAGTTGTCTTTTTAAATCATTTAAATCATAGGCCACCCTTAAGCATTTCTTGAAACCTTTACTAACCTGTTTTAATTTACTCCGTATTTACCCAGTGTAACTGTATTCACACAAAGTAATCAATACAAATTATACCAAAAAAAAATATTCTTAGCAATTTGATAAGTCACGAAGCTGTAATTGAGTAATAAATTACTTTCACCTTTAAATGTAACTTTTATACAGATTCTACAACAACAATGTATGTGTAGATGTACACGTTAAGTGATATTACAAATATTTTCACAAGAATGACGCAATTCGCTGCGTGGAAAGGCAGTTAAGTACATTCGCAAATAAACTTATATGGTTATCTCTATATACATATAAGGTAACAAGGTATTCTTTCTTTATCTTTTAGTTAGTGGATTGGTGTCGAGATTGATTCAAGCAGCATGTCAATTCTCGTACCTTAAAATCGTTAAAAATTCGGTTAAGTTAACTTTAACTTTTAGTTGTCAAATTGTCACCTATTGTGTGACAATTTGACAACTAAAAGTTAACTTAACCGAATTATTAACGATTTTAAAGAACGAGAATTGACATGCAGAACAGCTGGAAATGGTTTTTTATATAGCCTACGAAGCACGGAGACTCTCAGATGAAATCTCTGAGCAACCCTATGCTTTGGAAGCCACGAAAAAGTCTGGTGCTTAACCAGCGTTTTTCGTTTATGAATCAGTGATTGTAATTGACTGTTAGTGCCTCATTTGGTTTCCTCCATAAATGTAATAAGGTACACTCAAAGTATCATAAAAGTACGTTAGTTCTCTACTAGGTACCAATTGTATAAACTCGGCTTAGTTTAGGATTACATCGCGTTCTGTGTGAAGGCGTGGGGTTTATTATGTTATATTACTGTTCAATAAACACGAAGATGTTACATACATGCCTCACATTCAAGAACTAACGTTGCAGGAAACGAAGTACCTTATAACTCTTTGCGTTAGAAAACAGTGTGACAGACAATATTTGATCGATGAATTTCAACTTTGTTTAGATTAGAACTACGAGTAGTAACAGGACTCAGAAAAATATTATATCATATCTTCTTTATTCATTACCTCCAGCTTATTACCATAATAGATAAATATAAATAAATAAATATTCCTCACACATTCACACAACGCCACCTAGTCCCAAACTAAGCAGAGCGTGTACTATGGGTACTAGACAACGGATAAACATATTTAAATACTTTTTTTTGTAAATAAATACATATTATACATAGAAACACCCAGACCAATGCAAACAATGATGTTTATGCACACAAAGATTTGCATTGAGCGGGTATCGAGCCCGAGACCTCTGCGTAGCAGTCATGTTATATATCCACTACCCCACAGAGGTCGTCAAATCACCACAGACAATCTTAACCTTTAACGTAGACAGTCAATTTCTGAGGATTTTAATTTACTACTGTAAGTATGCCATTTGTTACCTTCCACACATTATACATCTTCGTCGTAGTCTAATCTAACAAGATTTATATATCGGTTCTTTCCTTGATGTAATATCATTTCGTACTACGGTATACTAAGACTATATAGTTTAACTGCTTCGGTGGTAAAGTGGTCGTATAACAGGCTGCTGTTTGGTTCGAATCCCACGCAATTTAAATATTTGTTCGAACACAAGCATTGTCTGGAATCTGGATGTGCTTTGTGTACGTTAATTATGTGAAAAAGACCGCCACATCGGCCACGATCCTTAGGGCACAAGACTTTATAAAAAAACTAGTATCCGAAGTAGGCTAGCGACGCGAACGAGGGTTTTAACGTTTTTATTACTATCGGTAAAGTTTGTATACTCACGATGCCTCTACGATTTTTGGTAAATCAAATTAAAAGTAATGTATAGATAGCATATACAGATGCTGAAATAGATTTGAAAATAAGCAAATTTATTTTAAATTTTTACTATTAAAATTAATACTATGATTCAAAATAATAACCTCTTTCACTTTTTAGAGTCAATAAATAAAATGGACTCCTTAGACAATTGACGTTAATAGCTATTAAAAACAACAAAACTTAAAACTTCGGTAAATGTTTTGTGACGAAACACTCTGTTAAATATTTACGATAACTGTTATGTACATAATCACTTAATTAAGCATAACCGTTATGTTTTTTTGTATTTCAAATAATTACCAGGTTACATAATCAATAGTATTAAACCTTCTAGCTAAAGGGCTTGTTAGTCACGCTAACAGTGGATACCATTATATCCACTATTATCTTTTTTAAAGACTAGTCTTTAGTAAGCCTAGGGGAAAATGAAAGAAAGAAGAAAAGAAAGAAAAATAGTTTATTTTCCTTGGTACAGACAAAAGACACACAAAAGAGAGAAACCAAGAAAAAACATACATGAAAACTTAAGGCTACCTTACACTAATTGAGTTAATACAAATCAATATTCCTTAGACTATTTATGTGGTGCGTCTCTGACTGCCCATAAAAAAAAAGGTTACCATCTCAGCATGATGTCAGGCTTGTTTTATAGCCTGACGCTGATTTTCAGATGGCTCCTTGGATGTTCTTTTTTTGACATCAACGCACTGTCATAGCTGTAGTTACAAATAAATTAATTATTAACAAACAATAAAATTAAAAAAAAAAAACAAAAAAAAAAACATACCCAAAATAAAAAATAAAAAACAAAGAAGACAACAAAAGTAAGGAAGATTATAGATATTACACAATGATGAAAACATTTTTACATTACACAAAAAAAATAAAATCATAAAAATTAAATAAAAATAAATAAATAAATAAATAAATAAATTGTTTCGAACCTAATGGGAAGTCCAGACCAGAATACTGCCCAATAATAAAGGGATTTGATGACAGTTTTTCAAAAAGGCATGCCATGGCATTACTTCGTCAACATAATTTTGCTGTTCTGATCACACGTCTGTGCTGGACGTACATCGCCTGAATCCTATCATGACATGCAATAGCAAACCTTTTGGGTTATTTTTTATAACAAGGCGTTTTTTTATAGCTACCACCAAGCAAACTGTATTAAATAACTGATAATCCAATCAAAAGTTAATTGTGTAGGTATACTAAATGTTAAGATTACGTTTAAATAACTAACCACCCTACTAATCCTTACCTATTTACCTCAAAAACTCGCTTGTATTTTTATACACATTCCATTTAACCTTATTCACCCACACAATCGTACCTTTTCAATAATGACTAAGAGTTCTACAAAGGCATTGATCGCTTTAATCAACCATGGCTGTACCAAATACGGACTGAATCATTCATTGTAGGCGCCAGTCTACGTGAGAAAGGAATACTTGCTAATTATCATTGAAATACTGTAAACATGACTAATAATGAACAAGACCGGCTTTTCTAGATATTTTATGCTTAACAACAGTAGGTATTGTGGAATCATCATAACAGCCCATTAATGTCCCACTGCAGGGACGGGCCTCCTCCCATGACGGAGGGATAATTAGCCTACTAATACCACGCTGGCCAGACGAATTGGTATAGGGTTTAATTTCAAGCTTTCCTTCTTTTTATTTCGTAAAGATAATATTCACGGATAGTCCCTTAGTCGCTTTTTACGACACCCATGGGATGAGATGGGGTGGTGACATATTGTATTCTTACTCCGTCACCACACGGAGAAGAATTGTGGAATATAACATTTTAACTACGTTATCAAAACAGCCCAAAAAATCCCACTTTAGGGTCGAAGAGAAACTTGACCCATTAATCCCTGAGCATTTAAACCTTAAAACTAGATAAGCGGTTCACTAGTGACGGAGATTTTTAACCCCACTTAGAAAACATTAACGAATAAGTACTTATAAGATTCTTTACAACAGCTTTAAAACAAAGAAATTAGCAAAGTAAAACTTAATTACTCTATATAAGTAATGGTTATAAGAGCAGGTTATGAAATGGAAAGAAGTACTATTACAAGTATACCTATTACATATTCCCGTAAGCAAGTATATCTAGTACATATTCATGAGTTCTTAATACCTATTGGTAACTGCAACGTTTTACCACAGTGTTTTACATAACAAAATACTATTGAGGAACTAAAGTACAAATTATTACGTTTGTTAATCAGAGCGGTCCTGTAAATGGTCGATTATTTTACAAATATCATAACAGCCCATTAACGTCCCACTGCAGGGATGGGCCTCCTCCCGTGATGGAGGGATACTTGGCCTACTAACACCACGCTGGCCAGACGAATTGGTATAGGGTTTAATTACAAGTTTTTCTTCTTTTTACTTCGTAAAGATAATATTTATGGTTAGTCCCTTAGTCGGTTTTTACGACACCCATGGTATGCTATGGGGTGGTGGCATATTGTATTCTTACTCCGTCACCACACGATACTTTATTCACAATGTTCAATAACAACCTATGCAAGATTCTCTCAGAGTTTCTTCCTTAAAGAGAAACATGGTCTAGAAATAGTTTACTGGCCGGGTATAAAAATGCTTTCAGACTTCAGAGACATGATAACTCTTTATTCTTGTTTGCAAGCCGATACGAAATCTTAGTAAAGTATTGAGGACAATTTATTTTCTTATTCGTTTTATTACGTGCCCGGGGTTGAAGATTACTGGTGTAGTAATCTTAGGCAGGACAGTAATTCCTGCTAAGCTCAAATTATTCTCTTTAGCCTAGATGTTTGTAAAAGTCCCCGCACACAGCACTTGATCGCTGGAGCGAGAGACGTTTATAAATAAAATATCCAAATAATTGTATCTATGAAAACATGAATTTTAAAGTTTATAAAGTTTGTAAGATAACCATTAGATATAATCTTATAGTTTCTTATACTCAATAAAATATACAATAGATAAAAAACACCTATTTGTAATTCATGATCATTCGTACCGGTCACGATTTCCACAACATTCATTACAACATACGAATATTAAAATGGAATAGATATTATTGACACGAATCGGAATAGTACCGCGACCGGTCACGTTACTACCTATGTTATTTGATAATCGAGAATGTTTATGGTATAAGTGTTTTTTTGTAATGCGATAATGCCTGAGTCTACTTTTGGAAATATGAAATTGGTAAACTGAAAACAATGGAAAAGATTTATAGCCGAAGATGCCTTATCAATTGCCTGTCGAGCGCTTACATAGTTAAAACTGAATAGGTTATCAGCAAACTAAGTACACATCAAATTAAATGTGATGATTTTTCTCGTCACTACTGTGATAATATAGGTTAAATGTTTGTATCTAAATAGATAAAAAAGAAAAAAATCTATTGTACTTTTCTGAGGGAGGGAAACTTCGCCTACTAATACCACGCTGGCTTAACTTTGACCTTAATCTACTTATACGACACCCATTGGATGAGATTAACACGAGTAGAATCTGTTGCATTTTGTATTATACTTAATAATTACCGAATAAAGCTGCTTACGGCACCAAAGTTCGTGATATACCTACCGTATTACATTGCACTTAGCTAAGTTTCTCAATACAAAGACTAAATAGATATTAACGCTAACATCGTGGACCACAAAAGAAAGCCATCTTTACGCACGAGTGATATCAAGATCAAACAATTGATCACAGATATAAAACGTGATATCAAATGAAATTTATTTAAGAGTGAAATCTTAAAATAGTGTAATTGTTCTTCATTTAATTGCTAATTGGTAAGTAAAAGAAAGAATTAGTATCCAATTACTAGTAGTTTTATTGCAATGTGCATAAGTAGCTATTCGTTATCGATTAGTGTTGTTTTAATCAAAAGACTGGAATGCAAAGTAAGCTTCAGAAAATGCTTTTATAGATAGGTATCAATTTATATATTTTAGCGTCTGGAATTTGCCATCCTTCCCTTGTGGAAGAAGGGAATATGATCGGAAAGTCGCATATTATCTACACAGTGTAGGCTCTTTGTACCAGTGGGTGACGTGACGATTTAGACACCAGGAGGCTCTATGCACGACTTACAGAAGCATAATTTAAAACACCTTTGTGCATCTCAAAATGTGCATTTAGTGTCTTTAACCACTTAACTGTCCCATGAGTCATATAAACATTTGCATTGTTTTACTATTGTGTCTAGTGTGGCGGGACAGTGAAATTGTTAAGACTGCTATTTGTCTTTTTCTCTATTAATGCATTCTAAAACAATTGAAAGTATTCTTAGATTATTGAACCGCAACAACCACACATATCCGTGTGGTGACGGAGTAAGAATACAATATGTCACCACCCCATCTCATCCCATGGGTGTCGTAGAAACCAACTAAGGGACTATATGTGAATATTATCTTGACATAGGAAGAAGGAAAACTTGAAATTAAAACCTATATCAATCCGTCTGGCCAGCTAATACCATTAGTAGGCCAAGTATCCCTCCATCACGGGAGGAGGTCCGTCCCTACAGTGGGACATTAATGGGCTGTTATGATTGAACCACTAACTTTAAAAAACTAGATTGTTTAAATTTTTATCAAATAATGTCGACTGTGACTGAGATGGATGAGAAATAAACTTAAAAAACACCAACAATGCAATTCATTACGTGATCAATGAAAGAACGCGATTAATATTGTTTTGTAAAAGACGGAATAGTGAAGTGTAAACAATTATTAGGTTAATCAAAATTTTCCGGTAAACTTCTACTTCCTAATATTTTAGATAGTGAGGTAGAATGATTTGCATGCTATTTTTGGATGACTATTTAGTTTAAAGTATCTTCATCCATTTAAACTGCTACATGTCGTTCATATTGTTACGTACGTTGAAGTAGTTTGTGGCAAGTCAACTTTTCTTTCTTTTTCAATCTATCAACTACTCGCAGTCCAATGATGGACATAGACCTCTCCAAATTTAATACTCGCCACATAACATGGTCCTGCGCGTTCCGAATCCAGTCCGACCTAGAGACCTTTTTTGGGTCCTCGGTCCACCTAATTATTCTAGGTATTGTTATATATACCCATGTACTTGGCAATTCATAATAAGACAAATATTTGTCGAATCACAATTTATTTCAATTAAAATTACTAATAAAATTTGTGTATAAATTTCTAAAAACATTGTTTTCCTTCTATTCCAGATTGCGCACCTCGTACTTAATTTTTAAGAGCTGGATTAAATCTTAGGTAAGTTAACTTATATGGCTTTCACAGTTTTTAGTACCGCTAGAGTATTCAAGTCACATCACACACATCCGTCCATATTTGACGAACGCTACTTTTTATATGACGACGTTACTCCCACGGTGAAAGACGCAAAAAATTGCGGAAGCATTTAATTGAACTTCCTCACGATGCAACATGTTTCTGCAATATAATAAAGAAACAGCGTATATGGTTATTATTAATGATCGCGATGTATTCAGAATTTATGGAGACCTCTACTTATGTTGGGTCCTATTCCTATTTTTTTATACGATATGTCAAGGTATGAAACTAGCGGCTTTTAAACTCAGTGCTCTACAAATGTAATGTTCAAAGTATCTCTGCTATTGTCGCGGAGACACAAGGTGTAAATCCCCTAGCCCTGTAATTTGACCCTTCCACCTAAACAGTAAAATTTGCAATTAGCAATAGCTTAGAGGTTGGTGAGCTGATTGGCTTCTTTTATTATAACTTAATCACTGGATAATAAGATATTGTTGTTTCTTTGTCAAAAAAAAAAACTGACATTTTTAATAAAGTTTCTATGGGATTATTTGTCAAGAAGTAACATTGTACTGATAATGACGCAGCTTTAAAAAAACACAACCATATCTGTAGATTATCGGTATGGTTGTGTGTTTAGTGATCTAATAATACGACTCTTAATACAGTGTCACCTGTAAGTACCTAAATGAAACTACGAGCATATTAGGTACGAGTATGTAAGTATTATAATAGGTAGCAACAATCTGGGCTTACAAGTAGTTTTTCAATCAGACAATAATGTTTTAACAACTTCTATAAGAGGCTTCCTTTACCTTCAGCTCAAAAAGGCATTGTATGACTCATATCAGTTTTGTCACTAAACAGAATTACAATTATACAATGCCTACTTGTCAATTTTTTTTGGTTAAGTTTTGTCTCTGTGACGAATGTGCAATATCGAATGCCGGCCATGGTTGCGCAATTCGAGGTCGATGCCACTACCGCTCTACGATCGATCCAAAATGGTTTGTTATTTTATTGGTTACTTGTTTAGCAATTGTATATTTATTTTGTAATATACGACTCGATCTGTTGAAGTGTCTTTAACACCATTTGAATGTCTGTTAACCTGTATCTCATTTAAAGACAGAAAAGATGATAGAAAACCTTATAGTCACTTGTTTAGCGTTGTAAGGCAAGTTCCTTATATTGATAAAATCTGTAGTATATGATAGTCATACGGAATAACTATGGTAATCATAAAATACTGGAGTAGGTACAATAAATGTTAGAATAACCTTTTAAATATAAAGTATGGCATTTTATTCTTTAGAAAGTTTATTATTTTGTAATATACGGGTACCCATATATTATGCGATACACAACACGTAGGTTAACTGTATGGTAGTAAGACCATAATGTGGTCAAAATGGATTATATAGCTTTTTTATTGTCTATGGAAAGCTACACTTGATGTTTCAAAGCATGTATGTACCTAAACGCGTTCTAATAATACTTAGTAATTTGTTGTTTTGATTCTATTTTCAACCGACTTCAAAAAGGAGGAGGTTCTCAATTCGGTTGTAATTTTTTTAGTGTGTTATGTTTACAATTATTGCTTTATTAGCTTTAAGTTGTAGACAGGAGGTTCTACTCTCTCAATCTAATGATTTTCCTAGGTTCTTCATGTTTCAGTCAGTCCCTCGCCCCGTGTAAACTTGAAGAAGTTATGTCAGATTTAACCAAAAGGTTCACAGTCTTCCTCAAAAGCATCCATTAGACACTTAATTTATCTTTAGTACTGCAGAAATAATAAACTGTATAATCCAAAAATAATAATCCTAACTTTTTTGTTTAAAAGGTTAAGATTATTTTTGCCAATGCAATGTCTCCGTGTGGTGACGGAGTAAGAATACAATATGTCACCACCCCATCTCATCCCATGTGTGTCGTAACGTACCAACTAAGGGACTATCCGTGAATATTATCTCTACGAAATAAGCAGATTTTTTTTTTTATATTAAACCCTATACCAATCCGTCTGGTTAGCGTGGTATTAGTAGGCCAAGTATCCCTCCGTCACGGGAGGAGGCCCGTCCCTGCAGTGGGACATTAAAGGGCTGTTATGATGATGAATGTCACGAAGATGTTTGTAAAAACTCAATTAGCGGAAACAAAATTGCTCTCTTTTTACTTATAAGAGAGCAATTTTGTCCTCAACAGTAGCTCTTTTGTCAGTCCTCGTGTCATAACTTATGCAGACTTATTACACTCAGGGCTGGGCAGACATTTGTTATGGAGACTTGAAAGTCAACAACTCAGCAGAAATAATGATTTGGTAGCACAGCGGCTATGTGGCTATATGCACAAATTAGTGGGTTCAAAGATAGCTAGTTAAAATCCTTTTTGATCACAATGTCTACACTGTAAAATGACTTTAAAGGATTACGCATAAAATGCATATTAACTACGTAGCAAAATGCCTCAAATCATAACGACTTAGTACTAATACACCTTTAAATGAAAATGACTTTGTACTAAAATGACTACGAAGTAACGCGACTTTAAAGGCAAACGTCTTAAGTGAAGATGACTTGAAATCCAAAATACCTAAAATGCAAAACATCTCAATAGGTAGTTTTATGACCAGAACACGAAAATGCACCCCCTGTGGGGCACGAACATCGGCCTGGACTATCACTGACTAACAAGACGTAGGGAAGGCACGCACTCTAGGAGCGAACGCGGCGCGTATGCGAGGACGGAACCGCGGACGTGTTGTTGTGGCTTTGCGAGCCGTGTGAGCACTACGTTGAGCGATCGTGATCCTATCAACCGGCTCTTCGAGAGCATGCCTAGGTCTATCTATAATTTTGGATAATCTAGATGGGAGTTACCCGGACGCCTCAACCACTAGTTGGTTGGGGTGAGTGGCAGCCGTTTCAAAGTAGTGACGGGAACAGAGTTCCATGTGTTGCTGTATAGTCGGCAACTCGAGTTCAATGTGAAGATCCGTTACGCATGAACCACGGTGCTCCCGTCGCTTTGCGCATTAACCTATTCTGAAGTGCTTGTAACCTATAGACCCTGTGTGGCCTAAGGTGGGCAAAAACTACGCACGCATACGTCATAATTGGTCTAATACAAGTCGTGTTTAACCAAACCTTGTTTCGGATCGACATCTTAGACTCCTTCCGGAGGAGCATGTGCAGCCGTCCCATCACAAACGAGGCCCGCTTGCGAACCATGTTTATGTGGGGACGGAAGGAGAGTTTATCGTCGAGTATAAGACCAAGATATTTGGCTTCCCTCGCCCAAGGGATCAGGGAGCGTTCGGATCTTGACTTTTGGTGTCTCTGCCGAAAGGGTCTTGTGGCTTTGTTTCTTGTGAAACATTACCGCTTGACTCTTTTCGGGGTTGACTGTTATCCTCCATTTCTGGAACCAATCGCTAAGAGCGTTGGACGCATATTGGAGTCGCCTAAATATCGAGGGGGAGGGGGAGGTGCCAGAGGCTTAAATAGCTGTGACGTCTGCAAAAAGGGCTTCTTGAAAACGGAGTTTATCTACTATTTCATTTATTTGAAGAAACCTGTTACTCGTGTACTTTAGGAAATAAATAAGCAGTAATAATTAAAGTAACATTTTATTTCATTTATAATAATTTACAAATAAAAATAATGATTATTTGATTTATCGTCGTTTTGATTCTTAGTCCTAATGGCGTTTTGTGTATTATCCTTTAAAGTCGTTTTCAATTTTGAGACATTATGCTGCATAGGCAAGAAACAATACAGATGTATTACAAATTAGTCAAAACACTTTAGAGATATTGATTTGAGGCATTTTGCTTCAAAGTCATTTTACAGTGTAGACATTGTGATCATAAAGGGTTAATATTACTAACTTGAATTCTAATTCTTATCCCAATGTCGTATTAAAAACAACAACTGTTGAATATATTTTTTTAAATCGCTTTTACTTTTGCAGTGCAAACACGTAAGACACCTCTCCGTTAAGAGCCGGTTTTTTTTTGGAACCTCTTGGACTTTAATAGGAGAGGAGGTCGGGAACTCTCATGAGTACCAGCCCAGCCTATTGCTGAACTGGTTATGTCAGACTCGTACTGATTACAACTATTTATGTTGCACGGATCATTCAAAAATGTTATTGTTTTAAAAATTGTTTTGTATGTAGGACAACTGTATTTTTTTATATTCACGTTGAAGCCTGAAGGTGACGTGTAATGGATCTCAAGGTAATATTATATGCAAATGTGTTTGTACATATTGTATTTTGTTGTGTATATAATTTTGAACGCGTATGACCTTTTTCATCTTTTGACAATTTAGAGGTCGTTCAGCCATGTACTCGTGAGTACGGAGATACTGTTCTGAAAATACTCCCGCAGTATTTGTTGTGATTTTTTTTTGTCAATATTACTTATATCCCTAGTGTAATCATAGACGTACAGTACCCGGCCGTAAATATTACACATCGACTTTTGTAAAGTGACAATCGGCCAATTTCGGCTTCGTAGATCATCATCTTTCGCACGCACGAAGTTCAAACAGTCTGGTATCTATTAGCAACTGTTAAGGGTACGCATTCCAAAGACACGAACTTGAAATTAAACCCTATACCAATTCGTCTGGCCAGCGTGGTATTAGTAGGCCAAGTATCCCTCCGTCATGGGAGGAGGCCCGTCCCTGCAGTGGGACATTAATGGGCTGTTATGATTGACCTCGGATGTACTTTGTGTCGGTTATCGTGTATGGCATGTCAGTGCAAAGAAAGCCCTTGTGATACTGAGTGCATGAGACATTCCATTGGTATGACATCCATGAATGATGAGTCTGTCTCATAACGGCAATTAGAAAGAACATTATGGTATTGTTAATAAACATCGGTTAGTAAATAATGGCAGTGTTTTTATTACACAATGGTGGAATTTTTTAACAAATAACATAACACAGAGATCGTACAGTTTTTTGACATACAAACCATCCTCATTCCTTAGGTATCGAGAAAAGTCTCGCAAACGCGTTGCTACCATCTTTACCTAGCTAGTTAGTACACCTTTAACAAAATTATCATGCTGAATTCATTTAAAAACTTCATCCTTAACTTCTTCAATACCACAATATACGTAACTGGCATAAAATATCTAGTCTCCAACAAGCCATTCATAACGTAAAAAAATGGAAAATAGGTTATACCGGAGATAAATCGAATAGAATTATGAATTGACATTATTATTTTCTTCGAAGTCGATTTTAAATTGTGCATGCTGTAGAAATATAATATCCGAGAAGTAGGAACCGGCAACGTCTTCACAAACACGGTCAATCAATACTTACGCTAATCATTCACGCATTACGACCTCGATTACTATTATGATTCGAGCCTTTATATTATTCTTTAAAAATATTACCGAAAAAATAAGTAATAAAAATTTGGAACATAATGGCAATGCGTTTGTGTATAATGCGAATCCATCGCAAGTATTTGCAAATCGCATAGATGTGCGATTTGCAAATTATTGTCTTGGGCCTGGATGAACTTTGTATGTGTAATTTCATGTTTGTTAAACCCCTGTAAAATATTTCGAACCTTTAACGATATTCACAAGAACGGGACATCCTACTAATCTTATAAATGCAAATGTTTGGGTGGATGGAAGAATGCATGTTACTTTTTCACGCAAAAACTACTGGATGGATTTTGATAAAATATAGAATGTAGGTAGTTTAGGGTGTAGAGAATAACATTTAAGCTACCTATAAGTCGCGGGCATCAAGCAAGTATAATTTTAGTCCGTTTTCATACGGACATAAAATAGTTTTTATACGTACCTATTTAAAACTGTACATTCTGAGCTTTGGTCTTAATTGCAACTTTTTTCCTACTTTCCGCACTAGATAGTTTCCGTATTGGAAAGTTGTTAGGAAAACGGTATCGAGTACCTACCTTGTATACTGGGCACTGCTTCATACAGGTTACTAAGCAGATTCAGTACTTTATGTATATTTATTTAATTATAGCAACTTGTTGCGCTTGATTGCAATATTAGAACAATTAGCATTTCTATTTTAATTGTAGATTGCTATAATAGGAAAAACTACAACTAGTTTGCAACGTGTTAACCAACAGACTTAACCTAAATAAATTCTTGATGGTTGATAGAAATAAATAAAATGCATTTATTACCTTATTTAGTTTAAAAATCAAAATACATACATTATTCATAAATTCAATATGAAGAATGTTTTGTACTGTTAGGAGGCTTATTACAAAAATGTGATCTCCAGACAATCTATGAAGGGATGGAGAGTGGCATAGACTACTTTTTTTTCTGTGTCCAGGGAATAGGGAACAGTGCTACCCCGAATTTAACGCGAGCGTAGCCGCGGGCAACAGCTAGTAGATTTATAAATGAGTATACTAAAAAATCTCTGAGACCAAGTAGGAGGTTAATTCTCCAATATAAGTCTCTAATTATCTTTTTCTATCAATTTCTTATTTACTCGAAGGCAGCATTCGCGTAACAATAACAACTTTTTGTTCCTCTAACTGTCGATAGTCGAGTATTTATCGATATTACCGTAAGTTAGTGTTGTATAATTATGAATGAACTGTATTAAATTGTTGAAGGCGCAGTCGTTTGCCGCGGTCTGTGCTCATCGGTAACTGTTAAACGAATCATGCATAAAAAAAAAACAAAGTGTTAAATGTTAGTGAATATTGTTATAATGACTTTATTTTTAATTTTTTTAAATATTTATTTATTTCTCCTCACAAAAAAACACTTATAACTAGTTACATAGTTGTACTTTCTTTACAATGTTATGTTATGTGAGGAGCTGGTGTCTGTGATAGGCAATGCAAAAATTAGGAATGACTGTGATAATTGTGATTTTGTGACCATATTGAGTTAAAAAATTGTTTGATGTTGAAATCTGTGTGTGCGTTTGCGATTCATGTGTCTTAACGAAAAATGATTACAATAGATTAAAAAAGGATTATAATAATAACAAGCAATTTTGTAAACGATTGCACGGTATTGTTATAAAAGGTTATAAATTGATATGGTCATGGACATAAGTTAAACGTTCTTATAGTTAAATATTTTATTATTACTTCTTACCCTTGTTAGCCATGAGTTTATTAAAAACTGAAACACATAGCCAATATCCAATACTTTTAATGAATCTATCTATTCGACTGAATTTTGTCATATGTTGGTTCAGAAATCAGTCATTAATTACATTTTTTTATATGTAATTTGTGTAGTGCCAGGGGTGGCTGCATATCAAAGAGTCAAAAGTTTATAAATTTAATTTGGAGGGTGTACCTACTACTTTAATTCCTCCCGTAATAGAATTTTTAACTTAATGTCCCACTGCAGGGACGGGCCTCCTCCCATGACGGAGGGAAACTTGGCCTACTAATACCACGCTGGCCAGACGGATTGGTATAGGGTTTAATTTCAGGTTTCCTTCTTTATATTTCGTTAAGATGATAGTCCCTTAGTCGGTTTTTACGACACCCATGGGATGAGATGGGGTGATGACATATTGTATTCTTACTTAACACGGATTTTTAACTTAGATCGAGGTAAATAAACTGTTACCAATTCTAACGAAATCAAAGGAAATGTCTATTTTTTATAGCATTATACATTTACTTGTGTAATGTCGATCGAAGGACGTTGTTTTGCGTAAATCGGTCACAAGGAAACTGCAATTTCACTTGCATATGTTTATATTGCTTTAACTCACTTGTTACGAGCGTCCTTTTAAAAGACCACCTCTCAAAAATTAATAATTAAAAATACGAGGTTAATTTAACAAATAGTTTTAGATAAATATTACGAGTTTAGGAGTTTATCTGTCATTTAATACATTACTTTGCTGTTTTAAGTTTATTATATTAAGGTTTTAGCCGAAAAAGTTTTTTTAGAAAAACAATTTAACTGGTAAAAAGTTAGAATATACAATTGTCACCAAATATCGACAAAATACGTGTAATACTGTAACAACATAACCCTTACCTATATTTTTAATGTATTTATTACTATGTACAATACAATTGTAGTTGCCATATTTCAAGTTTATTGTGGCGTCCTTTTAAACGGACAGTCGTAATATGGCCTACTATGACGCTTTGAAAGTTTCGTTACAATTGTTTCCTTTTTTTGCCTTTAGATCACATATCAGAGTATATTGTTTACATGAAATTATGGAGAAGCAAGAACTGTTTGATGATGATGACGAAATACCGTCATATATTACAATAAAACCTTCCGATAACTGTAATGCCGAGGTAACTGACGAAGATTCAGGTGACTAGAATCAATTTTCTATGTCAAATCTTTCTGTACCTCAGTTATCAGTTTCTGCAATAGCTCATTATAACTATGATGCATCGTCTTGTTGCAATAGAGATGATGAGCATTTAGCACAAGTGGCAAAAATACCATTTCCAAATCTAGAATCTTTCGAATAAACATTTTATACGAGGCAAACCGATTCAACTGGGCTACAAATTCTGAGTTAGAGCTACTCGCTTAGGATTTGTCGTATGGTTTGATTCTTATCAAGGTCAAGGAGCAGACATTCCTGAAAGTTACAAAAAGCTGGTCTTAGGCGCTTGTGTCATTCTCTCATTTTCTGATATTCTGCGTTCAATAGATGAGATAGCGCCGTTTCGTTTGTTCTTTGACATTTTTTACGTCTGTTCTTCTTATTGATGGTCTGGGAGGAACAGGTATGAAAGCATCTGGTACCATAAGAGAGAATCGTGTATCTAAGGGTCTTTTACCTTCTAATAAGGATATGCCCTAATCAGAGCCAGAAATGTTTTAATACAGATCTACAAGTGCTGAAGTGGTTTTGTTGAACAAGTGGCATGATTATAATAATCATCGTTACCGTGGGGACAAATCCTTGTAAAGATCAACCTGTTAGCAAAATAAGACGATTCTCTCAACATCAAAAGATATACTCGTATATTCACGTCAAACAACCAGTTGTTATGAAGTCGTGTAAAAAAATGTTCTGAGAACATCTATTCGGGACAAAAGTGGTATTTTTCTATAATATATCTTGAATTTAATATGATAATACATGGTAAAATACCAGCTACTTACTTTTTTATTAAAACCTGTGCAATATAATGAGTTTTCCCAATTTCATTCTGAAACTTGATATTTTAGTATCAGCGAAGTGACAGTAGTACATTTTACGAGTGTCCTTTTAAAAGGACACCATTTTCCGGCTTTTCCAAAAGTCACAGATTTTTTTTGTTATTTTTTACATGACATATGATGTACAATAAAAAGTTCCTGAGAAAATTATAACATTTCGATAGGTTCGACACTTCTCGTAACAAGTGGGTTAATAAAGGTAAGGTACAAAGCCGTGTGGGGACGGAAGACTACAAAACTTTACCACCCTATCTTAGCCAAGTACAGGCGAACACATTTAATATTCATCAAAAAAGGCATAAAACTCTATCCTTATCTGTCTGGACAACATAATATTAGTTGGGCAAACTTCCCTTTACCACCGAAAGAGGACGAGGTTATGATTTATTTCTACGGAGCAAGTTCTATGATTTTTTACTATTTCTGACAACATGTAAAACTGTAAAGTTTGTAACAGATCAACCTATATCCCAAATTTATTCGAACACAAATGAAAGAAACATTAAACCCTATACCAATCCGTCTAAACACGTGGTCTTAAAAGGTAAAGTTTCCCTCCGTCACTTGCCGAAGTCTGTCTCCAAAGTGATACATTAGAGCTGTTATGATAACTCCTGAACGTTTTAGTATTAGTAGAGCAAATTACTCTGCTGGACTATCCCTGCAGTATGGCTAACAAAATATCGTGATTATTTGAATAGATCGTACACTTAGATTTGTAGTACAATAAATAGCTGTTAATAAAATGCTTGCGCAGAGAGCGTAAAGCGATGTTGTCACTCATGACAGATAAAAATGGCGAATCAGATCATTAGCTGTATTATTTATAAAAGAAATTCATTAATTAGTGTGAATTATCAGATTTGGACGTGGACGTCAATTAACTGATATGATGATGATGATCAGATTTTTATTAATAAGGTACTTTGGCCAGATCGGCATTGTGATGTCGACGGAGAGAAGTCATTTCATGTATAACTATTGTGAGTGTATATGTATGATCACAGGTGTGGTTGATCTGTTGGATGTACACTGACTGATCTCCGAACACAAAATGCAAGTGCAAATCGAAGGGAATTTTCCTCGAATGTACGACAATCGCTACCCATCAATCTCAAACAATATTATCCCTCAATATTATCGTTACGAATTAAAAAAGAAGAAAAACTTGAAATTAAACCCTATACCAATCCGTCTGGCCAGCGTGGTATTAGTAGGCCAGGTATCCCTCCGTCAAGGGAGGAGGTCGGTCCTTGCAGTGGGACAATAGTGGGCTGTTATGATGAATCTCAAACATCAGTAGAAGCTTGTCTAACCCTCTAACGATATATATTTATCATAAACAGCTATTTTCTCCGATAGTTTGAACACTGAGTAAAAAAAAAACCATCAACTCCATGTATTTTAGTATCTTAAACATTTCTAGTTAAAAATAACTTGCTTGAACAGAGCACATACTACCTCTACCAACGATAACATCTTATCACCACAATTGCTACGAAACATTAACTTTCCAATCGTTAACTTTATAAACGAATGAAAGCCGTGGAGCGCAATAAAACAATCAGCTATTTAATAAAAGAAAACTATTAAAAACATTCTAGAAATGTTCAGAAGAAATAATTGAAACTTGAAATAAATTGCAACTTAAAAAAAAAAATTATATTATAAATATAATGGGTGTCCCAACAAGAACGCACTTTTTAAATCTGGCATCATTCGAAGTGTTATTGTTTGACATTTGAACTATTGTTATTATTTGCTAGCAGAAGGTACGAGGTTAGTAAAAATGGAGCGCTACACGAATGAACAACGCATTCACATTGTGAAATTGTTTTACCAAAATAGTGAAAGTTTTGCAGCTACAGTTCGCAAATTGCGATCAATTTGGGGTCACAAAAATGCTCCAAAACAGTCAACTGTAAGGAGATTAATGGATAAATTTGCCGAAACTGGGTCTGTTAGTGATGTAAAGACAACAACGCGCCCTGGACCTTGTCGATCGACCGAAAATGTCGCAGCTGTACGTAATGATGTCGCTCAAACTCCATCCACCTCAATTCGACACCGAGCTCAGCAAATTGGTGTCTCCAAATCCACTTTTCAGCGAAATTGACGAAAGATTTGCATATTCATGCATACAAAGTTCAATTGACTCAGGAACTGAAGCCAGCTGACCATGGACAGCGATGAGCGAAGGGAGTTCGTTAATTTGGTATTGGAGAGACAACATAAAAATGCTGATTTTGCCGATAAAATCATCTTCAGTGACGAGGCCCATTTCCATCTTGATGGCTTCGTCAATTTCCCGGTCGTGTTATTTCGCGTTTTGGAGATCAGAATTGGCCGCCTAGATCGTGCGATTTAACACATTAGATTTCTTTCTTTGGGGTTTTTTGAAGTAGATGGTTTACGCGAATAAGCCGACGACGACTCAAGCCTTAAAAGAGGAAATTGGACGCTGCATTAACGAAATACCGCAGCATTTATGCAAAAAGGTGATTGAAAATTTCATTAAAAGATCGTGTGCATCCCAGCAAAGCCGCGGCGGCCATCTCCACGATATATTGTTCAAAACATAACCTCATCTTGTCTACTTTAAGATATGTACAATAAAGTTTCACGATTTTTTTTTTAAATATCCGTGTTTTATTTAAAATTTAAAAAGTGCGTTCTTGTTGGGACACCCTTTATAATAAGAGACTTCTAAAGCGCCGATTACACTAGACTACATGTAGTCAACTACATTATGTAGGAGACTACATGTAGTCTAGTGTAATCACATGTAGGACAGTGTAAACAGAACGTCCTAACACTAAAAAGTTAGGACGCCCTTATGTAGGAGACTACGTCATGTAGTCTAGTGTAATCGGCGCTTATAAATCCAGTTGATAAAGCTGGCCGCCAGGCATAATAAAGGACGACTTGGCTTATTAATATCATATATTTTTCCATATTCACGGCACTACATCTAGTACCAGGCTAACTAACTATATATTGCACTAGTTCTCTACCTTGTAATTTTACTAGATTAGACAAATTTGTGGCACTGGCTTGGTTTCTTTATATAAGAAATGATAGCTTTATATAATGTAATCTTCTATTAAGGTCATGAAGTTAAATACCACATCCTATGATCTAAGGCCTAAATCAACTTAAATCTTTAAAATAATATGGTGTCAAAACTCTTAAAACAAGTGATGTTTAAATAAATAAATAAATAATGACTAAGTATATCCTATCCTGTGAAAAACATATGTGTGTGTGTGTGTGTGTGTTTGTAAAGTGACTTACAAATGAACGCTAATGGTGATTTCCATGTCGTTGGTAGTAGTGAGAAGCCATACGACAGATATCTTCAAACTACTTGAGGCGTTGTGGCAAGGTGTACTGCTTCTAGCCAAACTTGTGATTACCTATTGGCGCTTACTGCATATAGCAATTTTTGGTAGGTATTTCTTGTGTGTTCTTAACTATACTGTAAAATTGACTCTCTGTAGGATCTGCATCTTGCTTATGTAGCAAAAATCGTCCATCTAGCTTTTAGACCAATTAAATGTAGGTAAATGGCAACACGTAACCCTACGTCACATCCTGTTTTATCATAATTAAACAGATACTAAGGCGGTTATCACACTGCCACGCACCACGCTGCATCTTGCGTGGATGCGTGTTCTAACGTTGCTTGTAAGTACCTCCATTTGTATAGAAAACACGCGCAGTTCAACACACAGAAAATGCATCTGCATGAACGCACGTGGATGCATTTTCTGTGTGTTGGACTGCGCGTGTTTTCTATACAAATGGAGGTACTTACAAGCAACGTTAGAACACGCATCCACGCAAGATGCAGCGTGGTGCGTGGCAGTGTGATAACCGCCTTATTCTATAATAGTTGCACTTTAGTTTACCTACGAAATCTTCAGAATGAGATGAGGTAGAGAAAATAATAATTATTCTTGAAATGTTAATAATAATAATGAATTTATATAAATAATTAACTCTGTACATAGTTTTCACATCTTAGATAATAGTAAAGTTTTATCAGCGGAGCGTAAATTTTATTACACAATCCAATTTACTAAGATGTGGTGGCGTGACCAGACAGACCGACGCTTTGTCGAAACACCTCAGTACTCTGTTGTTAAATACTTTGTACTGCAATCTTGTGTTGCTTTACTAAAGTGGAACAGAACTGCTAACACAGTTTGAGCTCTGTTAATAGTGCTTTAAAGTCCAACTGCAAGGGCCACTACTCTTTTTTCGTGATGAAGGAGTATGAATACACATGATATACTACCTACATAATAATAAATATGGGTCTTGTAAATACAAACTAAAGGAGATGATCACTGCTAAGACGCGGCCTGCCCTTGCGACACAGCAGTTATGTTCTGTAATCAATCAACTAGCCTATTGCAGTCCACTGCTAGACATGGGACGGAGTTCTTTGGCGCGTGTTGGGAGAGGTCTATGTCCCGTAGTCGTAATGAAATTAGAGGACTAATTTCCACCTAAACATCGTAAATTTTTACACTACTGCTTTGAGGTGGATTAATCGGAGATAATCGTGGGGATGAAGAAACTTCTACAAAACTCTATTATTATTCCTCTGGCAAGCGTGGCATTGGCAATGCAAGTTTCCTTCTGTCTTTGGAGAGACACATTCTTCCAATGACCTATTATGATACACCGCTATTTTAGAACCTATTAATGGCAGAAAAGTATTTTATACTATAGCTACGAGTTATTACAAAAATTGTCTGCAATGCGGTTAATCAACAAGAGATATTTGAATTATTTACGCTATCTACTATGTGTACACGTTATGATAACAAAGATAACGATATCTTTATCGTTCATACAAATAATATGCTTCTTTTACTTTAAGAATTAGAATGACTACCTATTTAACACTTAATTAGGCAAGAACATAGATAAATGTCGATTACATCTTTGATTTAGCAATAGATATAGCCGTGTGAGCGATAGTGTCTTTTTGTATTTTTTTTTTAATTTTACGACTTTGAC
The DNA here is from genome assembly GCA_905475405.1 of Schrankia costaestrigalis. NCBI lineage: Eukaryota > Metazoa > Arthropoda > Insecta > Lepidoptera > Erebidae > Schrankia > Schrankia costaestrigalis. The sequence continues at coordinate 13,506,029 of FR997838.1, forward strand.
AACATTAATATTACAGCAACAAATAAGATCCAGACTCAGGACAGTTAACGCCCTCGGTGGCATAGTCTTGAGGTTGGATGCTTTTTGTGTCCGATCATTTCATGTTTGTAAAAATCCTAGTACGATCGAGAGCTGTCTTTATAAAATAAAACTTATGAAAAAAAAAAATATGGCTCCCATAAACATGACATCGACGCTGTATGAAAAAGTTAACGCCATTGCTAACTGTAGACTGCGCGCTGATTACCTTGGTGGCATTAGAATTGATTGGTCACTAACCAGCCATACGACTCCTCTGATAATTTGGTCTATTCCTTTAGAGTTAAGAGGAGGAAGAAGATTTGACCATCACAAATCACATAAACCCAGTAACGAAGCCAAGGAGTTCGTTATTAACAATCTACAAATAAACAAAGACTAAAATAACCTAAAAACAAACTAATTTGTTATTTCTTTATCGTAGTCTTATGTAGATTAGGCTTAACCCTATTAGCGGTGTACTGACCGAGATTTTAGGCTGTTGTAGTACATACTCGTCAGAAACAACTAACCTTGTTGGTTTAGTTATTATTTTTAAAAGACTTCACCTCGTTCTCAATGTTATTGTTGCGTGACTTAATACGTGTCAACGACCTTTTTTTTCTTAGTGGACTTTGTAATTATGAGTAGAAAAATAACAAGAATTACCGTGTTTAAAAGTTTAGTTAAACGTTAATAAAAAACTATTCCCTTCTTGTTATGGGGACTTATACAAACATTTATGGCTCGTATAAATAATCGTTCTGCGTGAGGTTAACTGCGCGACTTGTGCACTACAGCAGTCTAAGGGCCAGATTCAGAGACCGCACTTTGTCTTTACTTTAGCAAAGTCTAGTTATTATCTCTGAATTTGAACAAAATTAAAGTAATTTTTCGCATGAAGAAGTTTACTTTCATTATTTATTACTACAAAGTAAACTTTTCATGCGAAAAGATTTTTTTTTTTTGAGATTTAAAGTCTAGTTATTATCTCTGAATTTGAAAAACATTAAAGTCAAAACATCAAAGTGCGGTCTCTGAATCTGGCCCTTAGGACCAGATTCAGAGACCACACTTTGACTTTACTTTGAAGGAAAGTTCGACTTTGATACAAAAACGAGATATAAGGCCCAGATTCAGAGTCGTGACTTTACTTTCTTTCAAAGTAATCTTCCCAAAGTAAACTTTTCATGCGAAAAGATTACTTTAATGTTTTTCAAATTCAGAGATAATAACTAGACTTTGCTAAAGTAAAGTCAAAGTGCGGTCTCTGAATCTGGCCCTAATAGGCCGTCCCGAAATTTAATACCTGCATGTCAATTCTCGTACCTTAAAAGCGTTAAAAATTCGGTTAAGTTAACTTAAGTTGTCAAATTGTTTTACCTATTGTATGACAATTATTAACTTATTTAACGTTTTTAGGTAGGAGAATTTACATACGTATACAAAAAATAAAATAAAATTATGTACGTATGTATCCGTTGTCTAGCTCTGCTTAGTTTAGATCTAGAAGGCGTTGTGTGAATGTAGAGTAGTTCACAAAACTAATATTGTTTTGTAATTAATTTCAGAACTAAAGGTGCCTGCGTCGGCAATGATGGCGCCCAGCGTATTTCAAAGGACGAAATCACCACGCTCATCACCAGGAACCCTGCCTAGAAAACTACAGGTAACGTAGCTTTTATAGTACACTAGCTGACCCGTGCCCACTTCGTTGCACGCTGAAAAAAGCTTTATTAGACTTCCCTTCTTTAATATATTTCATTACTGCTCCACTCCTATTAGTCATAGCGTGATATTATATAACATATGACACTCTCCGATAAATGGTCTATTCAACACACAAAGAATTTAAAACATCGGTTCAGTAGATCCAGAGATTACCCCCTACAACCTCGGAAACTCACAAACTTTACCTTTTTATAATATTAGTATAGATAAAGATTATTTTCAAAATATACCTATAACAGTGTTTAACACAATAATACAATTTTCTAATTAAAACACCAACTCAAACCAAAGTAGTATTTGTGCATACCGATTATAATATCCAATTATAATATACATAAGCAATTGCTTTAATTAACGTTTTTTAAATGATTTAAGGTAATTTTATTCTTGGGGCAAAAACTACATTAGGTACTGGATAAATTTTAATGAAAAGGTCATAGAGGAATTTATAACTTAGAAGGAAACCCTTTTAAACTAAAAATTATGAAGTTCGTCAACAAATGACTAAGTTCTGACGGAACAAATATAAAAAAAAATACAACAGCATTGAAAACCTCTTCCCCTTTTTGGAAACGTCTAAAGAAGTTCTTATTTTAATATCTTTATTTATGTTATTTCAGAACGGAACAACAGAAGCCGCACAATCAGACCCGACAGCGGACTCCAGTCCTGCCAACTCCATATCCGATGCAGAGAACTTCGAGTGCTACGGAGAAGGAGACAACGATGTTCCTGCTAATACGTTAGTATCAAAGTTGGGAAAAACTTTACATTAAATTAGTTTGTAAAATCACATGTAAAATGTGAAATCATAGGGCTTGAAGCTCTGCTTAGTTTGGGACTAGATGGCGTTGTGTGAAAGTGTGAGGTATATATATTTTTTTTATTTCAATCAATCAATCAACTAGCCTATCGCAGTCCACTACTGGACATAGGCCTCTCCCAATAAGCGCCACAGAACATGTTCCTGCGCCCTCCGCAGGTAGTAAGGCCAAACACCGTCTAAATCTTGGGCTTTATTTACAAAAAAAAACATAATTATTTTACTAAAGTATTAGTAGGTAGATAAGAACTGTAGATAAATTAGGCTAGGTTTTATATTAAGTTGTATAAATACCTTTTTTGTTTTTGCAATTAAAGACCATAATAATATATTCGCGAACTTTACCACACTCGCCATTTACCTACAACATCTCTGTGCTGAGATAAGTTAGTTGTGTTAAATTGAGATAATATAAAAAAGTTTTCATTTTAATAAATTTGTATTATATGCTGTTACATTGCTGTTTACGTAACATTATTTTCTAAAAAAATAATTTATTTAACTTATTTTTGTCACACCAAACAAAGATTACAAAAACATTTTATTTTCATGCTTTAATATATTTTATTTTTATTTTATTGCTATTTGTTTGCTGAAGCCGCAAAGGAAAAGTCGTAGCGTGTTGTGAATAAAGTTCATAAATCATTAAAGTTTGTATGTGTACAAACAAACACACACACACACACACACGTGTATCAATGTACCTACTGGATTTACTTTAAATCATTTTAAATTCAACATTTAGGCGACAACGAGCTCGTGTCTTCTTGGCCTTCCCTTTCATCCGAATTAATTACAGGAGAAAAGGTTTTCCAATACTAAAACCTACCAAAATATTGAGTTTAGACAAAAAAAACCTCTATAATTTAATTTTAATTATACTCTACTATCTTCTGATTCCAATTCTCGAAGAATAAACTTTGTTATAAATTGGATGAGGGAGGCGCAGGACCGCACAAGGTGGCAATATTTGGTGGAGGCCTATGTCCAGCAATGGACGTCGATTGGCTGAGATGATGATGATGAAACTTCGTTATAACCCAAACTTATCCCGATGTAAAATAAAAGTCTATAAGACAAATTCAATTAAAAAATTAAGGGAAGTTCTACGCAAACAAGAGATGGAAAAATTGACGTTAGACCCGATAGCAATCCCTCTTGGCCAGCGTTGAATAACATTTTAAACATTTTTTAATAAAAAAAATAGTAGTAGCTAATGTATTTTATCTTAACACCAAACGGGTTCGATCTCTGCTGAAGTCAAATATTTCCGTGTATGAACACAGCTGTTTGAATTAGTCTTGATATTTCTATTTTTTTTTTATTATTTCGGTTTGTTTTTTAGTTGCCTAGTAGCAATAGTACAAGCTCTGATTAGTTTAGGATTAGATAGGGCTGGCTGGTTTCGCTGTGAACACTAGTAGGATCCATATTGAATGCACATTTTACGCACGCTCAAGTGCTTGCCACTCCATATTTATTTTACGGCTTTCATAAAATCTTGCTCACGATCCCAAGTCATTCGAAAAGTGATCATAATCTTAAAATTAATAATATGATCTAATAAGTACAAAAATATACCTAATGATAATATAAATGTTTAATTACTTTATGGAATAGCATTTGTTTCTAATCTCACGTACTTTTCTTTTAAATAAAATATTATTAAAAAAGAAAAAGCCTCACATAAACAATGGTGACAATTGAAAATTATGACTACTGTTGTAGAAGTTGTTGTGGCTATTGTTGTTGGTGTCGATGATAGGTCATCAGATATTATGAGTAGAGACGAAGTGTAATGCATTTATGGGAATTAAGACAAAAAATATGTGTTGGGAGAGGCCTATGTCTAGCAGTAGACTGGGCTAGCTAATTAATTGATGAAGACAAAAAAAGCAGCAATTCGGTATGTAAAGTAAAAGTTAACCTATGTCGAATCCAAAACCATTTAGAGATTTTAGATCAATAAGTAATAAAATCATATTTTTAGCGCAAAAAACCGCAAAATAGTGTTTATTTTTACAATTATACATAAATTACTTTGTCTTTCATTTTTTTTGTCTAAATGATGATTTTTGTCTAAAAAAAACAGAAGTTTGTTTCTGCTTTAATTACTCAATAATTAAAACAACTAATTTGAGTATTTTTTAGTTTATTTGTAGTAAACAGTTAAAGTAAGTAATTCGACCGCATCGATGACGTCATAGATGCGGTCGAATTACTTACTTTAACTGTTTACTACAAATAAACTATAGGTAAGAAAGCAAAAATACTCAAATTAGTTGTTTATAATTTATAAACCTTTAAAATAGAAACATAAAAAAAATACCAAAAAAAAACTTTACATACCGAATTGTATGTAGCTAGGAAACAGGTATCGGTCACTACTTTCAAAGTCAGACAGACTTTGGATGTATATTATAGGATTAAACGTTATGCAGTGAGCCTGTCAGTTGCCTGATTATAAAAGGACTGACTATAAATACAAGATGTAATATCTAATTTATAAAGGTACTCGTAGGCTCTACAAAAATGAAAACCTTCAAGCTTTATGCAGCCCTGATTGTAACAATCTTTGTGGTAACAGTTCTAATATAACCTGCTAAGGGTCGTAGCACATATAACGTAACGTAAACGGATCGGCACCGTATCAACTCGAGCCGTTCCGTATTATTTGTATGAAACTCCTTACTGCAACGCACACTAATCGGAATCGTAACGTAATCGATTTTTGACGTTTGACACCGAGGAAAAAGGCGTGGCGGTGCCAATCCGTTTACGTTACGTTATATGTGCTACGACCCTTAGCCGTTTCGTTTGTGCAATAATTAATATTGTACCAAATTAACCGTTTATGTTCATTTAGAAACGTTAATAGATGTTAATTATGACAAATATCAATTATGTAATGTGCTGCCTATGGAAACTAATGATTATAATATTAGTGTTATAATGGACATAAGTTAAATGACTAATAAGGAGTTATGACAATCGCAAAAAAGGAAAGGATACTTGGCTTAAAATTTTATACCCGTCATTCTTGTTAGCGTGGGCAATAGGGTTGGCTTCCTTTCATCACTAGATAATAAATGAATAAATAATCCTCACCCATTCACACATCGCCACCTAGTCCCAAACTAAGCAAAGCTTGTACTAGACAACGGATAGACATACTTAAATACTTTTTTTTTTTATAAATACATTATACATAGATAACACTCAGACCAATGAAAACAATCATGTTCATGCACACAAAGATTTGCATTGAGCGGGAATCGAATACGAGACCTCTGCGTAGCAGCCATGTAATATACCGACTACGCCACAGAGGTCGTCGAAGTCTCTTGCAATAAGGAAGGAACCAGGGACTGCTCGAAATGTTTTCGTACGTTTATTTTATTAGTTTATTTAATTTCAATTATATGTATATTAGCTAATAAACAACAACAGCTACAAGTATATATAGTAGTAAACTAAACTTGTCCTGCAAATAATTGACAAGTTGTATTCTAAAATAAACGGAAGCTTGGCACAAATCCAAATATTTTAGATCGATACTTACAATTTATTAAACTGGACAGTTGCCATATCTTTGTCTTTTTCTTATTATAACATTTTAATTATATTTGTTGTTCATCTTCTTATACTTAACAAATTGTAACTGTGCTAACTTTTGTAATATTGATTTCATTATCATCATCAGCTTTTTGCAATTCACTGATTAACTCAAAGCTGCGTTTACCAGTGCCGTAAACCATGGCCTCCGTCTTTTGATAAAACATTGTTAAAATCATTTCATAATATATTTTCTTTTAGGTCATATGAGGTGACCCTTATAGAGTATTTGAATAATACTTGGGATATTTACAGTACAAGAATAGTTTATAAAACATGAATGAATGTTTAAAACAAGACCTAATAAAATGGGTTAACAAAAATAAAATTAATAATTTAAAAATAGTAATCCTATTAAATCTAACATCTATAAAGAAAAATAATATAAATAGAAAGGTAATTTATTAAATTATGTAAACAATATAATATACATTAAACGTAAATATTTTTACAGCGGCAACATTAATAGAGGGCAACGATATCGTAAAAAAACTTCCGCAATCTAGTTACGGTTTTATGTGAAACGTTTATACCCATACGATAGCAAGTTCATCTGTAATATTGACCAAAACTACTTGAAATACAGCACATTTTACAATGAAATGAATTAATTTGAAATAATCATGTGTACTTACTTCTAAAATTTAAAGGTAATAAAATATGTATTACATCTTTTGATTCATACTTTTCATCTGTACTTTTTAAACAAGAATCAAGGACTTTTTATGACTTGCACCTATTATTACAGTATCGTAACTTTCATTACAGTCCGACTGTAGAAACAGGCATATTACAAACACACACAAAGCCTATTAATACCTTGGATTGGTAGATTCCCATAACATCTTCGAAATTCACTCTACATCTTTCTCTTCATCGGTTTTTAGGCTATCCATGAAATAAGATGGGATGGTGGATATCATTTTATTTTATTAGATTGCTAAGACTTTAATTTTGCATATCTGAGTGTTTGCAAAGAACCCTATTTAGTCTTTTAAATCCTTAAGAACCTGAGTAGATCCTGCGAAGTCTAAGATTAAAACAAAAGTCCAGCCTACAAAGAAGGTCTAAAAGGTCAAGGTTTTATATTTAGATCTTTTTCTCCTAAAGATTCTGACTATTGTGTAGACGCATACATGTCTTTTACGACACCATCCTACGCGGTGCCTTGTATTCTTAGACCGGCCAAAATGCTCTATGGAAAACTATGAGAGCAAAATATCTCTTGTTAAAATATCCGTTTTTTCTTCAGGGTAGAGAATGGTAGCAGAAGTCCAGCTAACCACCTGAATCGACACGCGTGGACACGCACAAGCCTCAGACGAACACCACCCAGGTAAGTCACTATACTAGAACCTAAACTTTTCTTTGTGTTCAGCACCAAATAGAAGTAGTTTATAAAGAAAGCTTAAAATGATCATGTATTGCTGGTTATATGCACCGCTGTGCTTGCTCAATCCACCTCTAGGCGGCAATGTAGTGAAGCTTAAGTATTTTAGTTAATCCTGTAAACTATAGGACTTTAGAGCTCGTATCTTAGTGTAAAGGCGTGCTGAGATTTTTTATTAAAACCGTGAAGCACCTATAGGCCGACCGTTTATCTCAGTCCCCGCCTGCGGTATGAAAGGGACGAGGGAGCGGGGTAGCGGTGTCCGTTATGGTAGCGTACACAAGAGCTATATCGAGTTGTTTACTATGCCAAATAAAATAAGTTTTTACAATAAAAAAAAACCGACTTCTAAGACAAAAATTGCACTAAAAAGTAAAAAATAATTAGTTGTATTTTGGTTTTACAACATTAAATCAGACATTCTTTTTACTTAATTATAATCTAAAGAATAGGTTCTTTTAATTATTGTAAAAAGTATTGTTAAGGATATTTATTGAAGAGTCTACAAATATATTTATTTGAAGATTCTTTAAAATATAATCAAACTAGCTGATGCCCGCGGTATTACCCGCTTAATTGTTATTTTACACCATAAACTACCTATATTCCAAATTTCATCAAAATCCATTTATTAGTTTTTGCATGAAAGGGTAACAAACATCCATCCATCCTCACAAATTTTTGCATTTATAATATTAGTAGGATAGATAAGCAAAGGTGTGTCACTTTAGTGCCTAACAAATAAGGTGAATATTATCTTCACTAAATAAAAAGAAGGAAAACTTGAAATTAAACCCTATACCAATCCGTCTGCAAGCGTGTAGGCCAAGTATCCCTCCGTCAAGGAAGGAGGCCCGTCCCTGTAGTGGGACATTAATGGGCTGTTATGATGAAATTAGTTGACAATTACATATTTAAGCTCTCTAGATATATCAGACCCACAGCTTAAAAAACCGGTCAAGTGCGAGTCTGACTCGCGCACCGAGGGTCCTGTACAAACCTATTCATTTTCCCGCCAAATTGTGATAACGTCAGAATTCAGCTGTTTAAATACTATTTTTCCCGCCAAAATTCAATGACGTCACGACTTAGCTGTCAAAATATATTTTCCTGCCAAAATTCTGTGACGTCACGACTCATCTGTCAAAAATTCAAAAACGTCACGGCTCAGCTGTCAAAATTTAATTCTGTGACGTCACGACTCATCTGTCAAAAATTAAAAACGTCACGGCTCAGCTGTCAAAATTTAATTCTGTGACGTCACGACTCAGCGTTCAAAAATTCAATGACGTCACGATTTAACTGTCAAAAAATATTTTCCCGCCAAAATTCTGTGACGTCACGACTCATCTGTCAAAATTCTATGACGTCACGGGTCACGTGACCAAAATTCTATGACGTCACAGGTCACGTGACCAAAATTCTATGACGTCACAGGTCACGTGACCAAAATTCTATGACGTCACAGGTCACGTGACACAGCTTTCCCGCCAAAATTCTATGAAATCAAAATATAATATGATTGCTAATAAAAAGTAGCCTATGTTCTTTCTCAGGGTCTAAAGATTGTCTGTACCAAATTTCATCGAAATCCGTTCAGCCGTTTAGGCGTGAAAGAGTAACAGACAGACAGACAGACAGACAGACAGACAGACAGAGTTACTTTCGCATTTATAATATTAGTATGGATTATTACAAATAATGTCATATTATTGTTATTTTTGGAGTAATGTGACAGCCACGATAGTTATATTCTATATTTTATTCCTGACTATAAATTTAAAGAAATATGATGTCGTGTTATACACTGACTAAAGACTAAGATGAGAAATAAGTACTACGAATCAAAGACTTGTTTGTTTTAAATAAAATATTTATCAAATTAAAAACTATTTAAAGTGATCAGAATGTGTTAGACAAAACTCTATTGCCTTTTCTAACGACTTTGTAGACAACATTTTGCATTATTGATCCTATTCACGAATTACGATTTTTTTCAATTGACGGTGCTGGTTAGCCCCATAAACGCCCATAAGTTATGGAAAGCTTTAATCAGTTACTAAATAGGTATATTAAAACGTTTGAACGTGACACAGGTATTTTAAAATATATTTATTTAAATATGATAAAAATAGTTATTTAATATTTGTTTAATTTTTAAACCAATCCATAAACAATCAACAACTTTATGTCAAACCCCGGACTCATAAACGCAACTTAAATTTTAGTCAATTGATTAGCTTAAATTTTTACGGTTTTGTTTGGCTTAAGGTTGGTTTTGCTAACAAAAAACTCGCTAAACAGTGATTAAATTTTAGAGATTTTTATAAGTAAGGGGGTTAATGTCGAAGTCATATAATAATATAATCTGTAATTCATGGCCGCCATTCCATTAGCTTATGTATTATCGTATTTCGTTGGCTGACACCGACTCCAAAAATAACAATAATATTACATAATTTGTAATAATTTGATTATTTTTTAAAGAATCTACAAATATTTTGAATAAGCATGTTTTGAAAAAAATAACATTTCATTTAGTTACTTAAATAAGTTTTTGTTTAATTTGTGTAGTTTTAAGATATTATATTGCTATAATTTGCATATCCGATGTGGATAGACTGTTGAGAATAATGTATTCATACACTAACACCTGATATACACAGTTTTGCAATAAATCTTTGTCTTTAATAAATATATTTGTTATTATACGAATGGCTGATTTAAACTATAAATATAATTATAACTAAAGTCTTAGAAAATATTTACAAATAATAACAATTGTACAATCATTAATTATATATATTAAATCACAGTATAATCACATTACAATAATCACAGTTTACATTAAAACAGGTATGATTTAAACACATATTAATTTGTAAGAATCAATCTTAGAAAATATTTACAGATAATAAGAACAATAATAAGAGCTTTTTTTATTTTTACACGCTACCATAACGGACACTTAGTCAGTATGTCAGTATGACACTAGTGCAGTATGCTAGTCCGTCTTCTATACAATTTACAAATGTCAAAGATGGTGGCGTCATCTTGGCTCTAAAACTAGTACTTTCTTAGAAAAAATTATGCAATCTAAATTATTACACAATTTAAAGCCTGACCAGAAAAATAAAACAACCTCTTCAGGTATTTCGATTGCTTTGGGGTAAAATTTTAATTTTTCCTTCTTTTTATTTCATAAAAATAAGCTAGCTAAAAATTAGAGGTGTGTTGTGATGTAATGTAGTTCGGGTCACAGTATCTGAGATGGCGCCGTTTTGGCAAAAAATCAAGAGATAGCTCTCTCCTTTGTCCTCGCCCCGCGCGCACCTCTATTACCGCAGGCGGGGTCTGAGTTAAACGGTCGGCCTATAGAATATTTATTATAAGTACCTATTCTATCTATTATTTTTGGTCATATTTTTTGGGAACATGTAGTATAAAAAATATTACTTATTTAAAAAAAAATGGACAGAATAAAATTACAACATTTTGATAACAGTGATATAATGTCTATTGTTTGTGCGGTCAACAAATCATTGTTTTGACCCCATTTTTTTTGGCTTAAATTCCTGCAGCATACTTATGACTACGAGGTTTGTCTATTACGAAAGATCGTAATAAAGTACGAAACTTATTATTTAACTAGCTGTTGCTCGCGGCTTCGCTCGCGTTCAGAAGTCTTATGATTAATTAGGCTTATTTTTTGTTTAGCCTGTGTAAAAATAAGGGGCCTACAAAACTTCTTTGTACACATATTCTTAATATTTAATCTGTCATTAGGCGCTAAAACAATTAAGCTATTGAGAGAAATTACTAGTGAGCAAGCAACATAAAACATGCAGTGCCATGAGAGAAGCTAAGTTTCATACTAACTGTAATCCCCTATTTTATCCCCTTGGGGGTAGAATTTATCAAAGTCCTTTCTAAGGGGGTACCAACGTCATAGTAACTATATGCATGCAAAGTCTCAGCCCGATCGTATTGAAACTGACAAAGTTTCATACAAACTTTCATCACCTATTTTATCCTCTTGGGGGTAGAATTTATCAAAGTCCTGCCTAAGGGGGTGCCAACGTCATAATATCTATATGCATGCAAAGTCTCAGCCCGATCGGATTGAAACTGACAAAGTTTCATACACACTTTCATCCCCTATTTTATCCCCTTGGGGGTAGAATTCATCATAATCCTTTCTTAGCGGATGCCTACGTCATAACATCTACCTGCATGCCAAATTTTAGAGAGATCCCTCCAGTGGTTTGGGCTGTGCGTTGATAGATCACTATGTCAGTCACCTTTGAATTTTATATAATAATTTATCCCCTTGGGGGTAGAATTTATCAAAGTCCTTTCTAAGGGGGTGTCAACGTCATAATAGCTATATGCACGCAAAGTCTCAGCTTGATCGGATTGAAACTGACAAAGTTTCATACACACTTTCATCCCCTATTTTATCCCCTTGGGGGTAGAATTCATCATAATCCTTTCTTAGCGGATGCCAACGTCATAACATCTACCTGCATGCCAAATTTTAGAGAGATCCCTCCAGTGGTTTGGGCTGTGCGTTGATAGATCACTATGTCAGTCACCTTTGAATAAGATAATATATAGTTAAATAATAAAATAATATATAGATTGCGGAGGTCTTCTGTTTATGAAAGTAACAACTATGATCATTTAAGGTTTTCTTTAATTGTTTTTTTGTAATTTCCTATTAGTTTTGCTAAAATTTCATTTACCTTTTCATTGTTTTTGTTTTGTTTTTTTTTTCATTGTGTGTTTTGCTCTTTTTGTATGCTTTTTATATGGTATCTTGTTGTATCTTCCATAGCCACCAGGAGAATCTGCCGCATCGGCGATGGGGCTCCATGAGACAGTAAGATCATTTTTTATATATTTTAATTTTATAAAGCACTGCTTAAACATTCATTTGCCAATTTTTCTTTATTTACTATTTTTTATGGTTTGCTATATACATTGTTTTTTCAAACTATGGGTTATAATTAATTACTGTTTTAAAATGACAGTTTCTAAAAATATTATTTATTAAAATCTGGGTAAAACATTTGAATATAGTTACTTACTTTTTTTTGTACTCGTATTAATACTCGTATTATAATACTTGGTCCATTCGTGCGAATTAATTTCCTAGGAAAATTTATTCAATGAGTTAAATTGCGTCAATGAGTTTTAAATATAATGTTGAAATATAAATAAATTAAATTACATACATTGAATGCTTTTACGTTTTCTCTTGTTAATAAAAGTAAAATCTAGATGTGTTTTGTATGTTTCTCGCAGTTCACATCTATTGTGTGATTAATAGGGAAACATTAGTGATCATGAGAATGACTAGGATTTTCGAACCACGTAAAATTTTGTAGAGGCCTCCATCCAACACGTTAGCGTTCACCTTCAATATTCCTTTTTATATGTAGACTAGCATGTCCACTCCGTTGGCGAAAAAAACGCGTCCATTTTTTAATCATATTTCATGACTGCTCCTCTCTTATTAGTCATAGCGTGATAATATACAGGGTGGCTCATTCAAAAGGGTCAGTATGGGAAAGTCTTAAACTATAAGTCATACGAAGATTTGTTCTTAGGAACCATGACACCGATTTTGATAAAAAGAAAAACTGCATTCATACATTTGAAAAAGATACTGTACCCAGCTGGGGAATCGAACCCGGTTGTTTTGCAAAAATAAACTTATACTTTTTCTATTTAAATATCGATTCTGTAGGTCTTAAGCAGTAAATATCTCTATGAAACATTATATTGTCTTAAATGAATAAAATGCATTGTTTTCACATAGTTTAATTTATCATAGTAGGTGTTCGAAGTGACCACCATTACAATATTCAACAAGTTCAGGCATGTAAAATTGTCCCTACGGTTGTTTGTACCCCTCTACTAGTTACATACACCGTGTTACATAATCATGTGGCATTGCATTAAACTTTTAAGGAAGTTTTGTTATCTACAGTAATATTATTATCATGCAACTACTTACTTCTATTAATCAAACACTAACAATCAATTGAAAACCCCACATAAAGTATGTAGATATTGTAGATAGGTACAGAGACGTGTTAAGTTAAGCCTCATTTGAAAATGGAACGTTTCAGTATAACTGGCTGCATGAAGATACAAAATGCAATAAGAAGATCGTTACCTAAACGTGTTAAATATTGTATTGAACAAGACGGTGGCCACTTCGAACACCTACTATAATAAATTTAAGTATGTGAAAAAAATGCATTTTATTAATTTAAGACATAATGTTTCATAGAGATATTTACTGCTTAAGACCTACAGAATCAATATTTAAATAGAAAAAGTATAAGTTTTTTTTTGCAAAACAACCGGGTTCGATTCCCCAGCTGGGTACAGTATCTTTTTCAAATGTATGAATGCAGTTTTTCTTTTTATCAAAATCGGTGTCATGGTTCCTAAGAACAAATCTTCGTATGACTTATAGTTTAAGACTTTCCCATACTGACCCTTTTGAATGAGCCACCCTGTATAGCCTATGGCACTCCCCTATAAATGGCCTATTTAACACAAATAGAATTTTAAAAATCGATTCTGTAGATCCAGAGATTACCCCCTACAACGTCACAAACACACAAACTTTACCTCTTTATAATATTAGTATGGATAAATATTTAAAAAAAATACTTTATGTGATGTTTGCTGTTCACAAATAATTGTTACCTCATCATGGATTTTCCCCTTTTTTATATAAATAGAAAAACAATAAGATATAGTTTTCCCAGGCAATTAATTTGCGAGTATTTTTCTCTAACTTAATTAAGATGTAAGTTAATTAACTGACCACGTACAGTGGCGAGCATTAATTTAGGACCCATTTCCATCAAATATTGTTTGCACACTCATATTGCAATAAGGTCGAAATTTGAGATCGATAATGTTGAATGTCAAGATGACACCTTTGAGTAGGTATTAAGTTAGGTATAATATCTTATCGAATCGACCCTTGAAATGATAACCTCTTTGTAATAGATTATCACTACGGTTTTCTAATTATGAACATAATGTCGTTTCCCCTCCTAATTTGATTATGTCAGTGTCAGTCAAGAAAATTTGTTACTTTTCTTTTTTAATACATAATAAATTTTGTTCAAGATAACGCACCTATTCATACAACAAGAATAGTTAAAAATTTGTTTGAGAATAATAGAGCAAATTTAAGTGTTATTTCGTGGTCAGCAAAGAGTGGCGATTTAAATCCAATCGAGAACTTATGGGGCTTAATGGTTCAAAAATGGTTAAATCAAAATGAACGAACTAGAGATGCACTTATACATCACTGCCACACAGTCTGGGAAAGTTTTAGGGGTACTAAACTAACATATGTCAGGAATTGATCGAATCTATGCATAACCGGCTTCAGGCTGTGATTGACAACCAAGAGGAATATACACGGTTTTGAATTTTTGGGTTATTATTAATCTGAAGAGATATGTAAATTTATTAATTCCGATGTAGCTTTCGGTGATAGTGTTTGTTTGCTGCACTGCTAACCATGTTGTTTATATAATTGTTAAGATTTTTTTTGGTCCTAAATGTCATAATAAGTATGAAGAGTAAAAAGATGTATTTTATTAAACATTTCTACATTAATTAAATATATTATTGACAATCTAATATTGTTATTTTTTATTTATAATAATATAAAAATTATATATATAAATCTCCTGTCACGATGTTTGTCCTCGATAGACTCTCTAAACTACTTAACCGATTTTATATTAAATTGGCACAACGTGATCAGTCTGGTCCAACTTTAGAGATAGGATAGCTGTAGATTCCAGTCCAAATTTCCAAGCGGACGAAGTCGCGGGCCACCGCTAGTTATTTACGATATTTATAATATGTTACAAGAAGTAACCTAAACCCACTAAACCTTAGTAATAATTATTATTCGGAAAACATCGGAAATGATCGTCAGTCCTCGCTCTAGTTGACGTCGTTGCCCGGTTACCCTAGGTTAGCCCTAGAAACTAATTGTCGATGGTAGGTAAATATTATGAGAATAAAATATTAACTCATAAGTAACGTAAGTTTGCTACACGATATTCAACCTTAGGTGGGTCCTAAATTAATACTCGTGACTGTACATCTACTAGAACATTATATTTAGTTGTTTTCCTTATTAAAACAAGTTTTTAAACTCGCTACTCTTGTACAAAAATGTAACATGATTTCGATTAAATAGTTTTAATGTTAAATCTGGACATAAGGTGTCTACAGGGCACACGTCTAAAATTATGGCCAGACGATTTGGTACAGGGTATGTTTTCGAGATGAGGGAGGCACAGGACCGCACGAGGTGGCAATACTTTGAGGAGGCCTATGTCCAGCAGTGCACGTCGATTGCCTGAGATGATGATGATGTTTTCGAGTCGTTTCTCTCTAACAGTATAGATATTAAAAGTGTAGTTTTTCCCTTTACGATATTACGATTAATTTTAGTACGAAAGTAATAACAGTTTAGGACTTGGTAGTACACGTTTGTCTATTTATCTACATAATGTTTTGAGTATGGGTACTATACTCAGGTGCCGAGAAATTGTAGCCAGGTTTATGCACTAGACTTTAGTTTAATTTATAGTTTTAACAAAGTAGTTCTCAATGCAAGGTGGGTGTGAAACATGACATAATAAAAACTGCTGCATGTCTTACGGCAAACAAAATTACATAGATGTTGTAAAAATAAGAAAGCGTACTTAAAATATATATTACAGTTATGTAAGTTATCAATACCGGTCATTTTCAATGCTAAATTATTAGGTGGGCTATTATTGCTGTTACCTTATCGATCAAAAATTACTAATGAATAATAAATATTTCACTTTGTATTGTTCTTTTTAAAAGATGTTGTAACAATATTTTGAATAATTTTGCTTTAATGTAACTTCCATCGCGGTTACGGTGTAAGAATACACTGACTAAGAGATAGTTCTCTACGAAAACAGAACTATAAAAACTTGACAAAAGCGTGGTAATATACTGCCCTACTAAGCGCAAACGCAATATCTAAAAAAAAATCGTAAATTTAATTTTTATGACATTGGATTACTTAAAAAAATACGCATCTATTGAACTAAGTCTACTAGCGGTATATTATTTAAAAGATATAAACAACATATCTACATTTTACTTTATCCCTACATTACTAAGGATGCTATTTTTACAAAACTTCGACTATTTCGTAACTAGCTTTTACTCAGATACCGCTTTTGTGCTTAGTAGGGCAGTATAGGCTAAGTTTCCCTACGTGAATTGTTGAGACCTGCCCCTCCTTTGGGACATTGTAGCACATGCAGAATATAACTATGGTGGGTTGTTATGTATTAGCGTAGATATTATTCTATTGTTATTCATTCCATGGAACTTCTCATTAGTTGTTATTCTCATAGTACAAGATTTATTTATTAAAATAATGGTTAATATTCTTCATAACATTCTAAATAATAAATGTATTGAGTCTCAGAGTGCGTTCATTCCTTTAGGACCACAAGGCCACCCATTTTTTTTTAAGTCCGTCTATCCGCCTTTGGCCTTGGCGAGCAGTTGTGTCTGAGGCTCAAAAGATGCTAAACACGGGCTACCAACTAAAATCCTACCGTGTTCTTTCGTCCTTTTATAGGTGACGAAAGAAAATATATAAAAAAAAATATTTCTCACACTTTCACACAACGCCAACTAGTCCCAAACTAAGCAGAGCTTGTATAGTCGAAAACTAAATGGCTTTATCACCTCTAGAGTTAATGTTAGTTGCATGTCATAAAACTATTAGGTTCAATATCGCACAACAAAACATCAGCTAAGGCATGACGCTACTTTGACGTATCAGTTCTCGTGTATTATCAAATAGTCGTTAGGCATTTATAAAAACAAATAGTAAAGTCAACGTTATGACTGTTACTAGAGCATATTTTTGGTAAAACTTTTTATTCCAATGAATTTCTCTCTTTTTTCCTTCTATGTCCATCCCTATCATTTCTTTCATGACGTCATTGGCGCATATTTCAATTTAAAGTTTTCGTAATTTTATAATATAAAACAAATTAGGGTAAACCACCTAGTCGTTAGAAGTCCTACAATTATTGACACTTATGAGTTAAAAGTGAGTAAAAAGAAAGAAAACACTATAGATTATTCAAGTTCAGTATGATTATTCAAGTTCAAATATTATTTATTTAATATTTTTACCATATTTTATTTATTTAATGTTTCAACATAGCAATAATAAATTTATCAGAATCCTTTTATTAGCATTAGTGCCAATAATATTTATTTAATACTATTCAATCACGACATAATAATAATTAAGTATAAGCAAAGATTAAAGTATTTTATCATTTTATGATATTTTATATTTTAATTTGACACCGAAGTCCGAAGGTGCCAACAATTGGGTGGCTTACCAGCCAATATTTAAATTCTACATTTTCAGTTTTTCAGAAGTGACAAGCTTGTAATGTCACAAGTAACAATTTGACTTTAGTTTTAAATTATTTAATGGTTTTTCATGGTTTTTCACATACAAACTCTACGGTTTAATATAGTGACATTTGTATTGTGTTAGTAGATGTTATTATTTATTGCGTTGAAGTGAAAGTTTAAAATAGATTGCACCTAAGCATAGTTTTGATTACGGTCAACCAATGACGTCAAGCTCACGCATAAACATTAAATAACGATCTTAATGAATTTGAATTATGATAGAATTTTTTGTCAAAACTGATAAAGCCATTTCGTTTTCGACTATACTATGGATACTAAGTCTAGACAACGAAAGAATACCGTTAGTTTTATAACAGGTCTATCTTAGGATCCATAAACGGTCTGACAGGCGAGGGGTAACATTACTCGAGCACCTTGACAGGTGACAGCCCGCCTTAGGGAGCCCCGATAAAGTAGGGCACGGCCTTGCCCGTTCTTTTCATGACCCATGTGGTACAATAACGCCTTCTCCTCCAGCCTGCAAGCTCTTTTACGAAAGCAAATTGGCTAAAGTCACCCTGTCACATAAGCTGTTAAGTCCCATGTTTTAAAAAGCATGCTAGTGGAGAGCTTGTAAAGTTTTTTAGTCCTATTCCGCCTGCATGCACAATTTCCTTTGTTTATCACAACATTTTTAAATGAACTTTATAGTTAGGTGCGTATTGGCAACGTTTACACCATTATTCAATTGCAATATCTTGTGGTTTGAAATGCAATGTTAACTATTGCAATGTTAGACTGTAATAAAGTAATTTATTAGCTGGTATTTCAATCTATTCTTACACTAGTCTTTTACTAGTGTAATATTGAAGAAGGTGAAATTTTAATGAGAGTTTTCCTAACATTGATTTAGTAGAAAAGTAGCCTAAAAATATAGAATTACTCCTTTAAAATGAACTATCTATTTGTGAAAGTCTAAAAAACCCATAATTCAATACCATATTTTTCCTTCAACCCTATAAAATTAAAGTCTGTATCTATAATGCAAGCTATCTGAATAAAAAGCCCCGTTAAAATTTTATATTGTTAAAAAGTATGGTTTTTATTTTTTTGCGGTAAATTAGTGAATTACACGCCTTAAAATCAGTAAAATCTAAAGTAAAAAGCTAGCAATGTAATAATGAGATGTCTACGCCTTCCATAGCTTGGATTAAATCATATTATGTTAATGCATCAGCAATTTTAATAGAATTTCTTATAGTATTATCCAATAAACTAAACGCTATAAATAGCAAATAAAATTTCGTCAATCCTTACCAAGACCATACGATAGCAATTATAAACGGCTATTTTATCTTACTTACGGCTTAGTTATATCCCTTAGGCTTTTCTTGCGATATCCTATTAAATCCAGATAGTTACGATCATTCCATTAAATTATAAATCGATTTAAAGTTTATTATTCTGAAAATATTTTAGTTTATATACTCGTAAGTATAAAATACTAAAATCACAATTTCCCTTTCCTGTGATAAAAATAATCTCGGCCAATATGGAGGTCTTACTTAAATCATTAGCCCACTAAATCAGTATAGCCAACATAAAAAATTGCTTTAAAAAGTAATCTAGTGCAAATTTAAATTTCAAATTAAGAATATGAGAGCGGTTGTCGGTACGCTTTGTAAAGCAAGGCACCTTCTCGGATGCTCAGTAAGAAAGTGAACTGCGCTGTTCCGACTCGTTGAATACGTTCCTCTGTTGCCTAACCGCATTCAGAAACCACTGCAAGTCCTGTGCATAACATACACATAATAACATGAACAATACTAATCACGGTACTGTAATAATGTACGCAAATTATTTTTAATTATTCAACACGTGGATAATCTAGAGAAATGTAATTCTCTGTGATAGTATCTTACCTGAGTTATGTTATGAAGCATTACGCCTTTTCCGTGTAATGATGAAATAATAAAGCTTTTCCCTTCGCCACTAGGTTTATATTATCACTGGTTTGTTATAATGATTGAAACATATTTTTTTTCTAATTGAAAAATATTTTGGACATTGCCATGGACATCTGAGTAACTCTTGAAAGAAACTTATAGTTTGTTCCAGCTTCTTCCGATGCTCCTCCAGATTCTCATCTGCGTTATGATACAATTCTAGCGCTGGTCCTATAATAGGTAACATCTTCCTTATGCCGGTTGCAGACCAAGAGCTAAGCTAAGTTAGTTTAGTTTAGCTCGCATAGCTGACGCAGTTTTCCATACTTCTTCCATAGTTTGCGGTCTGCACACAAGTATGAAAAACAGTGTCAGCTATGCGAGCTAAGCTAAACTAACTTAGCTTAGCTCTTGGTCTGCAACCCGCATTAGCCTGTGACCACCTACATTCCTATTGCTTTTTTATTACTACTGTCTTTTTAATTTCGATAGTTTGGTAAAGGTAGTCGTGGATTTTGCGCTGGGAAAATTCATATTGAGTGTAAGTGGACTGACCATTTACTATGTCTACCATTCGAGAACAGCAGTAACAGTTTGTATTCCTTCACAACGCGTAAAAACAAATATTATAACAAGTATTTGCTAACTAGTTTCAGCTACATATCAGCTGTCACGGCCGTTGATTCGATAACAATATAATGAGAAAAGCAACATTTCTTCAAGCGTTAATATTTTACGTTTAACAGTATGTAATGTAACCAAGTATTACTACAAGAACGGGCCTCGTAAATTCTCTTATTAATTGTTGGAATCCTGCACTACATAATTATTAGGTCGATTCACACATAAATGATTGTAATGAACCTGAATTTTTGCTCGTTAATTTCATGCCAGTAACAGTATACCCGACACTGGTCTTTTTTTATGTAATTGGAGGCAAACGATCCAGCAGGTCACCTGATGGTAAGTGATCACCACCGCCCATGGACACCCGCAACACCACAGGAATCACCGATGCGTTGCCGACCTTTAAAAAGGGAATACGCTCGTTTCTTGAAGCTCTCCAAGTCTCAATGTCTAATGCGGGAGTTGTCTTTAAAAAAACGCTGCGCTTCGTACAGTCTCAGATTCTCTAATGCAAGAGTTGTCTTAAACAAAACAACGCTTCTTACCTTGTCGTTGGCGAAAATTTAAAATTTGATTGCCTCGAAAGCTAGCCAGACAAGTGGCATCCGCCCTAACATAATAATAGTAGGTTCTATTGATATAGGTGATCCGACCCTAGTCAAACATTAATAGCCTGCTATAATGAATTCTCTCTAAGATCAAATTGCTATTGCCCCGGAAACAACAAGTACCAAAGTTATTACGTTCTTGGACATTTTATTATATGTTTTTACGTGAAAAACGTGTATTGAAACAAGTTCAGAATATGTAATATTTTATTGCTTCTTTAATTACGTTGCCTATTGTATAGTAACCTGATATATTTATGTATAATCTCACGCAAAAACAATCCTTGTTACTGAATTATTTTGTACGGAATATGTTTTTTACTTTTTTAGATTTATGGCGTATTATGCCGTCTAAATTAAACTAATTAATATTTGTATAATAATTTACTGTAACCCTCTCGTTCAACTTTGTCCGTTTTTGCGCCTTTCATTCTAGTTATACTTATTTGTATTGAATTTTTTGCTCTTTCCACGGAAGCGCTGTATTTTCTCGGGTAAAAAGTGTGTTATTTCATTCAAATTGTTTCAACCATTTGAGCGTAAAGTAACAAACAGACTCACATAATTTTGGCTTTATATTAATGATAGGTATAAAGTAGTTTTTAATTAACACACAGATACGCCTTATAGCTACCGGATATAAGCAAATTAATTTTTTATGGTTTAACCAACAACTTTATATTATTTTTTCCTTATCTACAAACAATGTTATTCGTAAGAGAATTTGGCGGTTAGCAATTTAATCTATTTATATTTATCATAACCTGAGAGAATTTGTATTTTACAAACTAGGGCAAAGCAAACTTAGAGGCTAGTTAGTTTCTTTAGTGGCATCCTTGGTTACTATTTATTATCGTAATCCGTGTGGTGACGGAGTAAGAATACAATATGTCACCACCCCATCTCATCCCATGGTGTCAAAACCGACTAAGAGACTACCGTAAATATTATCTTTACGAAATAGGGTTTAATTTCAAGTTTTCCTTCTTTTTATTTCGTTAAGATAATATTCACGAATAGTTCCTAAGTCGGTTTTTACGACACCCATGGGATGAGATGGGGTGGTCACATATTGTATTCTTATTCCGTTACCACACGGAGAGCGGTTATTTACTTAACATAATTTAACACCACTTCCTAAGACAACATCTCAATCACGCATCTATCTACATACTCCAGTTTTTTATCTAAATACCTTGAAACCAGACGTTCGTGACTTCAAACGGCGTGATATGCAATTAAGAGGAAAATTGCTCAAGACACTGTGGTAGCAAGGCTTAAATGTAATGTCCAGTTTGCGATTAAAAGATCATCTTGCTACAATAATGTTGATTTTGACCAAAATCGTTGTTTATTTTGACTGAAATTATATTATATTTTGACAGGAATTATCATTATTCTTAATACAAAGTTTTCTACCATACATCCAAGGGTCATAATAATTAACTTATTATAAAACATCCAATTTTAAAAATTAGCAGTTGTAGCAATATTATTTTGCAGTTATAAGTATATTCAAATACAAATATTTTCTAGAACGAAATAAAATTGAAATTCTCTATCCATAAACTCGAAACGGTTCAATGTAACTTTTTTTCTTATAATCTTATGTTACACAACAGACGATTCACCTTCGTATCTCAAATGGTTTGTACGAAACTAACAACTTTTTTAATGCTATTGTTGTAACACCACAAAGTAATTTTATACTACGACCTGATGACGCAGTAGACAGTGGTATCTGCCTGCTACACTAGAGGTCGCGAGTTTGATTTCCGCGCCAGTTAACTATTAGCAGAGTAGGTATAGTAACAACACCACATATGCATGTATGCAGTAGTTTTGAAAGACCATTACCACGCTAGAATTCATGTCCCAAGGGACTTTTACATACCTAGATCTATTTAACCGACACAAAGAACATCATACAGGCCTTGGCAATCAATTATTAATAGCCAAACCGATTGTCCGACATAAGATTTTAAAAAAAAATGTTTATACCGAACCGTAATTAGACTAAGAGACTAATTCGTAGTTAGCCTTAAATCGCCAGGTCTTACTCTTAATATTATCAATGTAAAAATAAAACACAGGAACTAACATCCGCTGTTCAGACGTAATTATATGACAAAAGTACGCAAACTTAAGTTTACAGAAGCAGACCTTACAAACTGTACTTAAACGACTAAAGTTGCGGCTTTAATAAGTTATGTGCGGACATTAGTGACCGTTCGTCCGTCATACCTCGAGCTACTTTATAATTTAATAACAGCAAGTGTTTCGCCAGCCATTGTCTGTTCTATTGTGGATAATTCATATCTTGCGGTGTAGCCCGCTGACCGGTCCTCCGTCCGCGATTGTTGATGCGTCAGTACATCGCGGTTGTTCGCACGAGTCTACTGTCAAACGCGTTCGCCCGCGCTACACATATTTCGAATACCGAATTCCATTTAATTTTAATTCAAAATTATTTTGTGCCAGTGCTGTTTAGTATTAGTGATGTCACCAAAAAGTTAGTGAAGTGTTTTACATGTGAACTTTTTGATGTGTATTTTTTAAATTAGTGTTATAATTTGTTTGTAAAGCTGGAGCGGAACGGTGTTTACATGCATTACAGAAAGCGCCCTTACAGGTTAAATGGCAATTTTTAAATATTTGTTATAGTTTCAAATACACTTTTGTGACCTAATTTTACCCGACTGCAGTAGGCGAATAATGGTTTTAAAACGGATGTTTGTATGTATTTATTTGACACGCCCTACTGCCAAAACGGTTTTTGTGGTGTTGTTGTTATTCATCAGATCATCATCTATGTAGTAGTGACATACAGTAAACAAATCGGAGCACATCTAAATACCTAAAATTAAAATAGCTCCGTACAAAATACCTAAAATTAAAATATCTAATGTATTAAAATACCTCAGCTTAAAACACCTACATAAGAAACACCTAAAAACAAAATACCTAATGTTTATAACACCTAAATTTAAAAATACCTAATGTTTAAAATACCTAAAATCCAAATACTTACCTAATGTCTAAAAAAGGCCACTTGCTTAAAATAATAGATCCCGACTCAGAGTACCCCAACTCGGACAGGTTAGGTTAGAAAAATACCAAGTTTAAAATACAAATATTCATAATACCTAAAATTAAAATACCTAACGTCAAAACACTTTGAGTATTTTGAGTTTAGGTGAAACAAGCAATATTTACTTTAATTTTAGGTATTTTGAATTTAGGTGTTTTAATTTTAGTTATTTAGATATGCACCCTAAACAAATATTTAAAAAAGAGGGGTATCAAATAAAAAATCGTGAAAATACCTTCTCCAAAATAAATCAAAATGCAAAATATATAACTATCCATACAGCAGAAGATTTTTTAATTAAGTTTTATGGCAAATTGTTAAAATCCTACCATTTCTTTCTCTTTTCATGGTATTTACATCAGTTACTTACTCGTTACTAAATTTTAACAGTCATTGCATGTCATAAATACAAATTAGCGAATCGACTAAAATGACTCATTCGATTCTTTATTTGTAACGAATTGATATATCATAATATTTATTTCGTCACCTACTAGTTGTATAACAAAAACAGCTCGCTATGTCGCTCTCTGACGTAATAGGCACAATGGTTGTTTTATTGTCATAGCAAATACAGCAGAACAACAATGTATACTGATGGCTATTTTATTGCTGTCAACCGCATTGTATTTTAAAAGTATTAGTACAAAACATTCAAGTTTGTATGAGTAAATAGCACACACAAACATATTGTGGTGTATTTTTTTGTATGTGGTTTTTAGGCGCGGTTTTTGAATAACTGTGCATAAATATATTCTAGAACGTCTTTGATTTGTTGAAATTAAATACTAATAATATTTCGTTTGAATTTCGAATCCCATGGATGACGCATCGCGAATTATTGTTTGTGCCTTCCACGAAGGGTCAAATGCCTGGAATGCTCTTTGGGTTGAAATTGATGTTTCGATAATTTGTCACGATAGAAGGCATTTACTGTGTTATATCAAAATGTAGGGACGTATTTACATATCTAACTTGCCATAAAATTTGCAATACCATTTACACCCACATATTAAAGAAGTGGCCCATTGACACTGGCGGTTATAATAACCTTTTTCGTATTTTGTAAAGAAAAAAAACGTAGGAGGACCAAGGTTAACAGCGAGGGCAAATACAATTTAATGTTTGGTTTACAATCACTAAAGTACCTTATCCGTCTTATTACAAAAAACTAAATAAAACTCAGTTTAAACCAGGTTCAGCTAGCACAGGCTTAATTTTTAAACTGCAGTCTAAATGTCACCTTATCACAAAACATAAATAAACCGTGGCTTTCATAAAACAGCAATTAGACCCTAGCTTAAATAAACAGTCACAGATTATCCAAAATATTGCTTGATCATTCATTACATCATTCGATTATAACGTTCCGTACTACTCGAGGGAAAGCTTATTGCTAAAAAATTGGTGAATTTAATTACATATCAGCAATGAAATGATAATAATTTATATATTTAGTATAAATATATAACATTGGTTATTAATGATTACCATTTATTATTCTAGGGCTCTGAAATAATAAGCATTTTCATAACTCGCAATGTTAATTAAAAGACGTAGAACGGAACAAAATAAAGTAGGTATTATCATCATTAGGTACCTATTCGGGCATCATTTGAAATACGAGTAAGATGTCAACAATATGAAAATAGTTTGTATGTGGTATGGTAATCGTTGTAGGTAAAACAAAAATACGTTTTAAGTAGTTTAAAGTTTGCTCTTTTCTCAACCGACTAAGTAGGTTTTTAGTTGTTTTGTTTGTAGGTGTTGTTGTGGCCCAGCTTCGTAATGCGCAAACCTTGAATTTCAGGGGACAAAGTACATCCCCGAGGGTCGTGTGATATTATCTACCAATAACTCCAAAATATTTTTAGTACTTACGTTTTGTAAATCTATATTTTTTTCTAAAATCTTTTGATAATTCTATAAAAGGAAAAACACGAACAAGCTGACTACTGGGTCGTCGTCTTTCTAAAAGTTCCTAGATCTGCAATATAGATTAAATGTACCATGTCCAATGTCGATATCCATTTTGAAACAAGTCAACAATATTATAATATTAACACATTACCAATAGCAACGCTAACCTCAAAACAACAACTTTGACAGAACTGTATGTATTTAGACCATGGTCTATAGTTTAAACTAGGGGTCGAGTAGGTTTATCTTTAAACCTGACATTACGCCATGGTTTAGTGTTAAAACTGATTTTCAACCGACTTCAAAAAGGAGGAGGTTCTCAATTCGGTTGTATTTTTTTTTTTTTTTTTTTTTTTTTTTTTTTTTGTGTTTGTTACCTGATTTCTCGAAAACGGCTAGACCGATTTGAAAAATTTTTTTTTTGTTCGTATGAGTATGCTTCCCATTTGGTCCCATTGTCACTAGATCTGGATCTGGATGACGGGATCCCAGAGAAATCGAGGGCATCTCTTGAAAATTGTAGGGACGCATTGTGTAAAATCTTGTCATACATGTGCATCTTTGACGTCACTACCAAATAGTCAAGAGTAAGAACTGGTCAGATCCTGGAGACCAGAGAGAGTCGAGGGAACACCTCAACGGCATATTGCAGCTACCTTGTGTTTGGGCTTATTTTAATTGTATTGATGAAGACCTTACAAAACTTTACACAAACATGATCTGATGATGAAGAAGATTGAGGGTCGAGGCAACTCCTCAACGGTATATAGCAGTTACCGAGTGTTTGGGCTTATTTTATTCGTATTGATGAAGACTTTACAAAACTTTACACAAACATGATCTGATGATGAAGAAGATTGAGGGTCGAGGCAACTCCTCAACGGTATATAGCAGTTACCGAGTGTTTGGGCTTATTTTATTCGTATTGATGAAAACTGTACACAACTTTACACAAACATGATCTGATGATGAAGAAGATTGAGGGTCGAGGCAACTCCTCAACGGTATATAGCAGCTACCGAGTGTTTGGGCTTATTTTATTCGTATTGATGAAAACTGTACACAACTTTACACAAACATGATCTCATGATAAAGAAGACTGAGGGTCGAGGGAACTCCTCAACGGTATATAGCAGATACCTTGTGTTTGGGCTTATTTTATTCGTATTGATGAAAACTTCACACAACTTTACACAAACATGATCTCATGATAAAGACGACTGAGGGTCGAGGAAACTCCTCAACGGCATATAGCAGCTACCTTGTGTTTGGGCTTATTTTAATTGTATTGATGAAAACTTAACATTATGAATGTAATCGCAGGTGTGGTTTAAGACTTGAATGAAATTCTTATTTAAAATTAAAATAGGAATTAATAACGGATTATAAATAGACAAAATTGTTGAATTGCATTTAATTTATTTTAAACTTATTCTTTAGAACAAATTGATAATAATAATTATAATATTTATTTGATTTATTTTTATTTTAATTAACTTAATTATTATTACCAATTAACCATGCCGAGACGGTGGCTACGCTTTTCGATGTTCTCCCTATTTAAAACTTTTTGCATGTAGGTCCTCCGTTGTTCACTAGTCTCTTTTGAAATGACATTGGAGGTAGATTTCCTACATTAAAAGGCGTTTCTCCCTTTCTTCGTTTGTTTCATTCAATCGGCGCTGTCTCATATAAGCAGCGCGTTTCGTAGGTCTACCCATATTCAGACAAAGTAATGTCCCACTGCAGGGACGGGCCTCCTTCTGTGACGGAGAAATACTTGGCCTACAAATACCACGCTGGCCAGGCGGATTGGTATAGGGTTTAATTTTCAGTTTTCCTTCTTTTTATTTCTCAATGATAATATTCACGGATAGTCCCTTAGTCGGTTTTTACGACACCCATGGGATGAAATGAGGTGGTGACATATTGTGTTCTCACTCCGTCACTACACGGATTTATAGAATTGGAATTCACTAAAAATTTAGAAATAAAATTAATTTTCACAAAAAAAAGAACCGACTTCAAAGACAAAAATTGCACTAAAAAGTAATAAATAATTACTTGTATTTTGATTTTACAACAATAAATCAGCCATTTTTTCTACTTAATTTTAATCTAAAGAATAGGTTCTTTTCATTAAGTATTGTAAAAGTATTGTTAAGGATATTTCTTGAAGAGTCTGTAAATATATTTATTTGTAGATTCTTTAAAAGATAATCAAATTATTACAAATAATGTAATATTATTGTTATTTTTGGAGGCGGTGTCAGCCAACGAAATAAGTACGATAATACCTAAGCAAACGGAATGACGGTCATGAATTACAGATTATATATGACTTCGACATTATAGTTGTTGATTGTTTATGGATTAGTTTAAAAATTAAACAAATATTAAACAACTATTCTTATCATATTTAAATAAATATGTTTTAAAATACCAGTATCACATTTAAACGTTTTAATATTATATTTAATAACTGATTAAAGCTTTCCAGAACTTAAAATAGATTAGATTTAAAGAAATAATTCGCGAATAGGATCAATAATGCAAAATGTTGTCTACAACGTCGTTAGAATAGGCAATAAAGTTTGTATAACACACTCTCATCACTTTAAATGGTTTCTAATTAGATAAATATTGCATTTAAAACGAAAACGGCCGTTTCATTTTCGAATGTGAATTTTATGTAATTATTAGTCTGTGTATAACACGGCGCCATAATATTTGTTTAAGTTTTCAGTCAGAAATAAAAAATGGTATACTTAATAATTACTATCGTGGCTGACACCGACTCCAAAAATAACAATAATATTACATTATTTGTAATAATTTGATTATCTTTTAAAGAATCTACAAATAAATATATTTACAGACTCTTCAAGAAATATCCTTAACAATACTTTTACAATACTTAATGAAAAGAACCTATTCTTTAGATTAAAATTAAGTAGAAAAAATGGCTGATTTATTGTTGTAAAATCAAAATACAAGTAATTATTTATTACTTTTTAGTGCAATTTTTGTCTTTGAAGTCGGTTCTTTTTTTTGTGAAAATTAATTTTATGTAATAACAAATTTCAAAAACAGTGGTTTTGTGACGTAATAAACCGTGTTTTATAGTTAGACCGCATTTTGTAATAAGGCCGTATTAGTTTGAGTACAATAGTTTAGTTCTTTTGTGGTGACGTAGTAAGAAACGTACAGACCTATTTATCTTATACCACTCATAAAAGCCGACTAAGTAAGCGAAATTCAACAATCAAAGCATAATTTTCTAAAAAATTGGTTTCTAAGTCCAGAGCGTTGATGCTTACACATATTTATGCAATTATGTTAAAATAGATGTTTCACATGTATTCCATAATTTTAATGGACCTATGGACACAAATAAGCACCATCTGCTATCTCAGCGTTTAATACGACTTTTTCTTATCATTTCTCAAAAAACCATTAAATACGATTGCTGGAAAAACCGAAGACCCTACTCTGGAAACCTTTGAAGGTTTACATCCAACTGTAGTCTTCTCTTGTATTTATGATGATGATGATGATAATATAATAATATAAGTCTTTATACCACACGCAACTAGTATTAAATTGTAATATTGTAAAACTACAAAATGTAATATTGACCCAATTAAAATAACATTAAATAATTAGAATAGAACAAATTCTTGAATAAGTGAATAGTTGCGAAACATTTACGTCGATCTGATTATATAATTATAATTACTGCCTACTAATTAAGGAAATTAACTCATTTATTGACTGAATTTAAACCTCTGTTAAGTGAAATAGATTAAAAAAGTATTTATACAAAACGTTCGAAAATGTCAAGACCAACAAAAACACTTTTTTTTCCTTGTAATAGACTGCCTGATCGAAATTGGAATTACAGTTCAGGAAGGTAACGGATAAGTGGTTAAAAGTTTAGTAATTTGATTATATCTTTTTTCTCATAAGAATGCATAATAATTTACTTACTGAAGTGTATACAGAAAGATAATTAAGTTGAAATTAATATTGATTTCTGATACTTTTAAACAGACATCAGAAGCAACCAGGCGCCTTGCAATGACTCTCTGAAAACGATATTAAAATAGCCCTCCATGATCAAATTGGGATAAAAACACCCAAAGCAAAAAGTTAATTTAAAAAATATATCTCATAAGGTATCGAGAGAAGTAGAGACAAGTTTTAAGCACAATTTTGAACAAAGAGACGAGATGATGATTATAATATGGTTGCTTCTAAAAGAAACATACTATTATTATACATATATATTTGTTGCAGTGCAAACAATTTGCGCTATGGGTTTATTACTTGTATGTTACGCATGGGTCCCAATTCATTTAATAGCATCTTTAAGAAAAAAACAATCATTATACCCCTTCCAGCGTAAGTTTAGCTTTTTGACAGTTCACGTTCATGAAGTTTCGTAATACTTCCGCTTATTTTTCGAACAAATTATATTGTATTTCATGGACGTACCCATGTTTTTTTCAGTTACCATGGTTACTTAGTGATGGACACTCATAACGATTACCACCATTATGAAACAAATTACAAATAATCGGTAGAAATAAATGCTATGAATAAACCAAAACTCTTCATAATACGTTTATAAAATGTAATATGATATTTTAGATTAGCTATGACCCGCGAATGTGTCACGATAAATTATGTATTTTAAATAATACCTAAGCTAACTATACCTTTATCATTTTAAGCTATAGGCTAATTCTCTTAACATATAGAAGAAAGAAACAATAATAATATGATAATGTAAGTTGATGTAAGGATCCAAAAGTGTAAAATAAAGTAATTTGAAAAATCGCGAAATCGCTTACAATCGAATGGCATTACATTCGAGATACTGCTGAACGTCACTAACGTCAATCTGTCAAATGTTGTTAAATATAGTGGAAAGGGTATAGTTCTATTACAACGCTAACGAGCACATCAAAAATACTTACAAAATAAAAAACAAATACATTCCTATACTGTTATTATGTTCTACAAATTATGCAACAGAGTTATTACTAACGTATGCCAAATAACCTGTGTTTAATTGATTATGTCCACTGCTTATCTAATAATTGTTGAATATGTCCGCAATGATCATTCAGTGTATGACCGTATTCAGTTAATGAGGCGTAATGGATTTACATTCCTTAAGTGACATGCTATTCTATAATTGTCGTAGCTCTTTGGCTTGCCAGAGTTGAGTCGATAGGCAAGTTAAAAAAATCTTAACCAATAGAAATCGATGCTATAAAAAATTTTAGGGTTCTTAATAGACTTCAGTGACTAGACCACAGATAATCAGAATTTACATTTCTGTGGACTAGACCTATACCTGACTTCTTGTTAGAACTGATGAAGATCCAGTTTAATATGTTGCCTTTATGGTAGGTAAGTATCTATCTATCAATTACTTTACAATACTAAAAAAATAACGATTTGCATATCAGAAAAAGAAAAAGGGTGTTTCTGGAAGAAAGAAACCATCAAATTTATAAGCATCGATTTATATTGGTAAAGATTTTTTTAACTTGCCCATTGCCTCTCCGGTAAGTTGATGTCTGAATCTCAATAAACCCATCAACGCACTAAAAGTTATTTATGAATGAGAGTTACGAGGGGCGACTGCATTTCTGATCTCACTCATCAAATGAATAGATGAACATACGACCGATGTACAAAAATAAAAGTTTCCTATTGGAATCATTTAGAATAGAGAATAGAATAGAATTATTATATGTATATCTATCTAGAAGTAAAATAATCCAAAACGTAGGT
The DNA here is from genome assembly GCA_905475405.1 of Schrankia costaestrigalis. Taxonomy (NCBI): domain Eukaryota; kingdom Metazoa; phylum Arthropoda; class Insecta; order Lepidoptera; family Erebidae; genus Schrankia; species Schrankia costaestrigalis. The sequence continues at coordinate 13,538,091 of FR997838.1, forward strand.
AAATTACTTCAAAGTTGTAACTTCTTTTAAAACCCGGGTGATGTAAAAATGGACACACTACGGTTTTTAAAAACTTTTTAAATCATGAGGATGATAATAATATGTAGGTTCACATACATTATTGTTCTTGATGTTTTTAGAATCCACGAAAAACTCGATTTAATAGCTGCTTCGACCGCTGCGTCTGGCACAGTTAAACTTTACTACCTAATTGCAGTAAATGCGTGTTTATTGCGAAAGCAAAATAACAATTTTTCACTATTATAAATAACTGTATCATTTGCAGTAAGATTGGTTTTAGTATCATTATAACTTTCAGTTTATTTCTCTATACTCCGATAGAGATCATTATAACAGTTGGTAAGCAACGCGTCACTTTCTTACACAATTTCACGGCGCATGGTCACCCATGTTTCATTTGTTGCCTTACGATTTCTCCGACACTCCCCACGGACGTCCTGACCGATGAAATGATACACTTGACAAACTGTAGAAATTATTAACTACTTTGTTAAGTGAAAATGTTTGAAATGTGATATTTAGAGCAACGGTTAATAGGTTACCGTAGAAAATGTTGTGGGTTCTGCTGGGGACTACAACGGGTCCTGTATTGCTTTGGTGTAGACTTAAAATTATCTAGGCTATTTTGCGGTTTCGTTGTCGTTTGACGTTTGACAAACTATAGAAATTATTATAGGTGTTGACAAAAGTTAAAAATCTTGGGATAGGTTCCAAATGGGAATGCAACGGTCATATATTATTATTATTTGGTGCAAACTTGCATGAGTCAAGGATTATGTAAACAATACACTTAAGAAAGTATAGAAATGTTTTTAATGTGATATTAGGAGTACTGTAAATAGGTAACCGTACTAGGCAAAATATAAAAATGTCGAGATAGGTGTTCTACAAGGCCCTACAACGGCTCCTTTATTGTTTAGTGGAACTTCAAGTACTCCTGGCAACAGTTTTATCGTGGACTTCCCCTTGGCATATCATGGGTGCCTTATTTATAGGCTTATGTCGGATGAATAAAAACTCCCCAATCCGTCTAGCCAGCTTATTACCAGGATAACTGCTGACACAGGAAGAGGTCTGTCACTGCAATAAGACATTAAAAGGATATAATGATGATTATAATAATTTTGTAAGGATATAATAATTGTGCGATTATACTGTAACGACATGGTCAAACCCGTGGGAAGTTTTGCTAGTAACAATTCATAACATGTACCCTATTATTATTACTTAATCTACCTAGCTGTATTAACTTTGAAGCCGTAGTGACTCATAATACTGAGTTCATCTCAGACTCGAAGGTTATTCATTTATTTTATAAACAGTTCATCTTTTGTAATCTTCAGTATTTTGAGTTAGTTTCTATACGTTTGAGAGATTTTTTATTGCTTAAAGGCCGATTCACACATATCATTTATTTTTGCAAATAAAATGATTGATTGATTGATCAGTAAAGTCACAGTTCTGACACAGTACCGGCATAGTACGAAATATTCTTTCATACAGTTTCTATGAGCGCATCCCCACTTGTCAGTGTCATTGACGGCACAGTGCTCTCAGTGTCAGTGCCGGCGATTACGGGTTTTGTACTGTACACTGTAGCACTGATACTGAACTGAGCGAACCCGGAAAGGACGGAATAACGGAACTGTGACTACACGGATGTGTGTGAATCGACCTTTACAGTGGTGTACAAGACAGCCCATCAGATAGTAAGTGGTATTCGCTGCTAATTGATATCAGCAATACCAGACCACAGAGGGGAATCCGCTCCCAAAATTAGTCTTAACTAAAATTATCTTTACGTTTTTCTTTTTACTAAAATCTTTTCGGTATCAAGGCCTTATGTTGGAAGCTGCTTTTAATATTACTCTATTGTATGCTACTCACTCGAGAAAACATGAAAATCTTAATTAATGTAGTTCTGTTTAATTAAATAAAAATATTGATTGACTTAGATTGGTTCATGTTTTGATTGTCTCGTAATAACATTTTGTTTATTGTATCTACTTTGTTCGAATTTAATTATAGTCAGAGGAGATACCAAATACTGACTTAGTATTCTTAACCCATCACCACAGGGATAGCATGAGGCTAAAAGAAAGTAACAAATTGAATGTTGATTTAAAACTTACTCTACATATTAATTATACCGATTAAGTTTATTTCATGTTCCCCTTTAAGTTAAAGTATAACTATCTCTTTCAAAACCTTTATGTGTGAAAGAGATGAAAAGTTGATTTTAACCGATTTTAGTTTCTTACAACAAACTGGTAAGTACGCCCAGCAGTTGCTGGGCGTACCTACTTACACAGACAGGTTTTACATTTTCATTCAATAATATACCTTATTGCAATAAATTAAGGTGTATGGTTATCTAGGTTGATGTGTACTTAGTAAAGCCTACATAAACTTTTAATTATATATTTATGAATAATTCAAATCGGTCAAGTAATTAGATTCGCGCCTAATTATCTTTCATGCTTACATTCCAAAAAAAAATTACTTACTGATTTTAATAATAATGATCTGCTTTCGTAGAATATCAAGAGTAACCTACCTATTTACTCTGATTTTAAACTGTTACAAATGTTGCCCGCTATGTGAATTATATTACAACTAAATATTGGAAGTTTACTGCTATGCAACCTAGATGGCGCTGTTAACTTGAGTGAAATCTTGAAACTTAAAGCCAATTGGATCAAAGCATAAATATGGACAAACAAGTTAACAAGACTCGGGTGGCTTAGCGGACAAAAGCGTAAGATGATGGAAGTTATTCAGCCTCAAAATTCGTACCGAGTTTCGTTTTCCTTCTTTTCGATTAACATCGCTTAAATTAATATATCTACCATCTTATAATCAATACGTAAATAGTACTTAATTAAGCAAGTAGGACAATTCATAAACGATGACCGGATGACTGATACGTAATAGGGAGGCCCCTCAGAAGGAAGACCGGTGACTTATTAAGGCCACGGACAACCGTTAGATAGTACGGGGGAGGATCAGAACTTTTTATTTTGTTCTGAATTTTAAAGCTCAGTTAGTTTAACTGTCTACCTATTGACACAAACGCCTCGTCCAGATAGCCACAAAAGGTTCTGAAGGCATTACAAACTGAGGGTTTATTTTTGATTCAAATGTTATCGTTTCACTTAATATCAAACGTCATTGATGTCCAATTTAATCATATACTGTCTTGTTGGCAGTGGGGGCGACCCATTTACGAGAATGAGCCTTTTGTTTTGTTTCATCATTACTACAGTTCGTAGGTTCCTAAGAAAATGTAAGGCCTGAAGTTAGATTTCAGAGACGTTTGCATGTTACTAAAAACCGTTCTTCCCGCTCTCTAATGTCTAACCTTAATTCGCTTTAAGCCCGTCAACTGAGATTGCATGAATATTACTGTCGACACATAATTATCTATGAAATACAAACTAAAATTATGTGCAAATACATTTAACTAAACCGTAACACAATAATCTCACAATAGCTCACGTAATACTACAACTAGGTGTAATAATCATCTAATTGCCTGAACATTACCTACTTACAATTTCCTTCTTTCTACAACATAACTCCGGACATGCCCAATTTAATTAGCCAAGTATATGAATTAGTATTGCTAAGAAATTTGTATGCAGCGGTCGTCTGACAAGCTGTTTTAACTTCGTGATTTTAGTTTGCATACGTGACTGACTTTATACAGGGAGTATAGTTAATATATAGGGTGTTTAGGCTTTAGCACGAATTGTATTGGTTCACAATATGAAATTGCCATTTGCTGTGAGAAGATTACTCTCAAGATATATGTAATTAGATGATAAAGATACTTGTTTTTAGATATGCATTGAGTCACGGACTTTATAAATATGTTGGTAAAGACGACTACAGGAAAATTAGTTCTAAGAATTGTGTATCAATTCGCAGTAGACCAAATTAAATTTTCGTTCCAATTCTAACTCTTTCCCTTTTTCTTTTTCGCAACATTATTCATTGCTGTCTCTTTACTTTTGGTCGTAACGTTGATTTATATGTAGCAGAAGGGCTTTTAGCGAGAGCCTTGTCTTCCACCTTCTTAATCCACCTACATCCAGTAGTATGACATTGTTACTAAGTTAGGTGGAATGGTAAATTAGCTAGTGAAATTATGCGGATTGACTGTGCTTTGGCAACGGTGACGTCTATGCCGTTTACCATTACCATGAAACAGGCAGCTTCTTCGTCTACCCTCTTAAAACGATAAAGCAAAAACATTTAGCGCATTATACTAAATATACAAACCTTTATCTGTATAATCTTAATCTATACTAATATTATAAAGAGGTAAAGTTTGTGTGTTTGTGACGTTGCTTGTAGGGGGTAATCTCTGGATCTACTAAACCGATTTTAAAAATCGTTTCTATTTTGAATAGACTATTTATCGGGGAGTGTCATAATATGCTATAATATAATATCACGCTATGAGTAATAGGAGTGGAGCAGTAATGAAATATGTTTTAAAAGGGACGCGTTTTTTAGGCCGCCCAACGAAGTGGGCACGGGTCAGCTAGTAAATAAATAAATGTAGATCAAACCGCCAATCGACACGTATTTGTCGCTTAACAACGTTTTAAATAAACTTCAGCGCTAGAGACTATACAAACTGTAGCGCGTAATATTTTACTAATCAATAAACACAAGATGATAGTTAATATTACTGTAAATCACAGGATAATGGTTAGTGGATCACTCTAATAATTATAAAGTGCAGCCCACAGAAATGTAAAGTGCAGTCGCATACTGGCAACCGAGCCAGGAAATGCCTGTTACTAGTAAAATTATTTTTTACGATTTTGACTTTTAATAAGCAGGTCAATTCTTGTAACATACAAAAAGAATGATTTAATTTTACCTTTTTAAAATTTAATTTTTAATTTATCTAAAAGTTGTATTCTGCTCCTTAAACATTTCGTTAAAGTAAAAGTTAAAACTAAGTTAAATTATAAAATAAACGTCAAGTTTGACGTTTCTTACTGGAGAAGATTACATGAGCAGTCACTTTAAAAATTACAAGAATGCCGTTTTAAGCTTAGTTGCAGTACGATTACATTACTTTAAAAAATAAATTATTTATTAATACAAGAATACCTATTGTGGCAATTAGACAGCTAAAAGTTAAGTTGACTTTATCTATAAGGTCTGTATTTTGTTATTATGTTAACGTATAACTGTTAAATGTTCCTTATAAAATAAATAAATAAATTAACCGAATTTTTAACGATTTTCAGTTACTTACCAGAATTGACCTAACTAGTTTCAACGTCGTAAAGAAAATTAACGAACTATCTAGGTATCTAAGCTACCCAAAATAGTTTTAAACTAACTGTTTAAAAGCGCTATGAAGACATTGTAAAAGTTTCATTAATAAATTGGTAATTAATAATTTGTGAAATTATTTCGGTAATGTTTATTCAGACTTTCAGCCCTGGGTTCTTTGTACAGTTTCTTAAACGATTGAAAAGAGGCAATCTTGTCATGTATCCAGTTAAGCTAAATAGCACTTTAACTTATTAGACTTAATAGTCAATTTAAATAGAAAAAATCTGTCTACGACTAACTGTAAGTAAGAAAATATTAGTTTTTTGCTAATTTCTACATTCATTTGTTACAGCTCTGGAAAACGACAACTTGGCTCCAATGTCTTAGCTAGGTAAGTTTATTTGCTATATTAAATTACTGAACCGATAAAACTTATTACCTTACAACTTACTTGCTATGTATCGCCATCTATTGTATTTTACTGTAACTTTGCATCAGCGCCATCTATGAAAACTTCCGCACACTAAGTTCCATTCAGTCAAGCATAGTAACTACTTTCCACTTTAAACCTACAGATGGCGCTAAAGTTTTTACTTTAGCAACATAGATGTCGCGACTTGTTCGTAAGCCTTAAAAAACTAGGAATGTTTAGAGTTGACAAACAAAATAGATGATGTTCCGCTGTTAAGAGGAGTGAATTTATTTCAGCCAATTATACCGGTCGTCATCATTCAATTCGTCGGGCTGCGGCTCGGGCGGAGAGCCAGCCGACGATATGTACTCTGACGTTTCATTGGAAGAAGATGTCCAGGGTCTTAACTACAAGGTCAGTATATATTTTTTACTCTTATTTGCTGTTTTCTACTCAAAGACCTTAGAAACGATGGTCAGAACTAGTTGGCATGAACTAACAGTATCAAACTATGTGTTGCAGTCATGGCCTAAGCGACTTATCTCTTTTTATTAACCGACTTAAAAAAAAGAAGGAGGTTCCCAATTCAGTTGTATTTGTTTTTTACACTATAAGTTGACATGAACTGTAAAAACGTTGTTTTGCAGAAGGATACATGGGACATCAAGTATTTTACAAGTTTTTTGGGTTTATTTTTAAACTAGCTGTGCTCCTTAGCTTTTCTTCCCTGTCTACATAGAAGAAAGAAAGAAAGAAGTCACACACGTCTGAACATAGTCTTTTTCTTTCTCTGACTTGCGTCAAATTTCATTTATCTAATAGAGTTTTGTAGTTATTTGGATACTAACCAACTTGGAATTCTTGGAACTGGTTAGTGTTGTCAGCCGAAACTATACAATCCGGGAGTCTATTTCACGACTATTTGACCACTCTATTATTCATGGAATGTTTGGGTGGGCTGTTGCGGCTAAAATTGCGTAAATATTGTAATCTATATCAACCAGAGCGTGTTGGAGTTCGATTTTTAATTAATAAGAACAATTTTACTAGCATCCCTTCAATGCTCGAAAGCGACGCAAGGATAGGTGGGTTCGATCTTTGCGTGTTTGTGTGCATGAGAGTTTGCGTTGAGCTGGGTATTTTATATGTATTAAATATATATGTCCCAGGGAAAGAAGGAAACCAGGGATTTCACGTAATTAATAAGGGTATCACAAAATCCGTGTAAATGTCGAATATGCCTTGCATTTCGGCGGCCGCTGCCGCGGCACGTTTGCTTCGCTCGCTCGCCTCGTGCATTATGGTCACAGTTCTAACCTAACCTAGAGAAGTTGGAATCCTTGTGTTTTTTAACCTACAAACAAAAATATTACCATTTATTTTTTAGTAGAAACGGGATTTCGTCATATCAATAGGGATTTTCATGCGACATATAAAAATACATAAAAAAGGACACAGGGACATAAAAAAGGATATACTTAAGTATGATTTCCGTTGTCTAGTCCTTATAGTACAAGTTTAGCTCAGTTTGGGACTACATTGGGTTGTGTGAATATGTTAGATACTAAAAAAAATAAAAATGGAGTCATACAATAAAATCTTTATTACAGTGACATTAATAGTCTACTTTATTACAATGACATAGTATGCTAAGTATGAATCAGTGATACCCATTCATTACGTACGAAGACAATTTTCTGAGAAAACGGCGTAATTTAATAGGAAATTAGTCTATTGTTCATCATAAACCGTGTCATTATCATGTTGCTTTCCGGTAGGTATTATTCAATGTGGTCTAAATCATTTATTTCTTAAAATGGATGACCACACCTAGCTTTGCATATTACTTATACACATACGGGCTAGTTTGTTAAGGTTAACCTGTATCATCCCAGTCCTGGGCAAAGAATCTCTCCTCTCGACTTCGACATGACTCGATCCATTGCTAATAAATGCTAGTGTTTATGAGCCCTGTCTCATTTCGTGGCCTACCGGAACACCGATTTGATTCGATTTCGATTCCCGCTCAATGCAAATCTTTGTGTGCATGAACATCATTGTTTGCATTCATCTGGGTGTTTTCTAAGCATAATATGTATGTATTTACAAAAAAAAACCGTTGTTTAGTACCCATAATACAAGCTCTGCTTAGTTTGGGACTAGATGGCGTTGTGTAAAAGTGTGAGGAATGTAAAAAAAAATAACGAATCTTAGCTGCTTTATTGTTCATGTTTGTGCACAGAACTTACGAACAAAACCTATTAACGTTTGTTCACTAAGAAAGTTTGAGCGTGGCAAAGGGCGTACGCACTTACGAGTATGTTTAGACGCACCTACTATATTAAAATACTTATCCTTCATATATTTACTAATCTCCATCTAGTCGCAAACTTAGCAGAGCTTGTACTTATACATATATACGAGTGAAAACTTTTTGTTCTCAAAATAATTCTTTAGTGGGCATGTATACCGATTCTGTAGGTCATAAGCAGTAAATCTCTCTAAGAAACATTATGTCTATAATGAATAAAATGCATTGTTTTCACATACTTTAATTTATTATAGTAGGTGTTCAAAGTGGACACCGTTTTTTTCAATACAATAGTCAACACGTTTAGGTAACGATCATGTCATTGCATTTTGTATCTTTATGTGGTGAATTTGCGTTAAAATTGATTTTATGGCTGACCTAAAAGGTCTTCAAAGTTAAGTATCATAGCTTGTTTTGTACACTTCATCCTTAACGTAATCCCACAAGAAATAGTCTAGAGGCGTTAAATCGGGCGACCTCGAACGACGCACGGTGGCCACATCGAACACCTACTATTATAAATGTAAATATGTAAAAACAATGCATTTTATTCTTTTTAGACATAATGTTTTATAGAGTTATTTACTGCTTATGACCTACAGAATCGGTATTTAAATAAAAAAAATATAAGTTTATTTTTGGAAAACAACCGGGTTCGATTCCCGGCTGGGTACAGTATCTTTTTCAAATGTATGAATGCAGTTTTTCTTTTTATCAAAATCGGTGACATGGTTCCTTAGAACAAAACATCGTATGACTTATAGTTTAAGATTTTCCCATACTGACCCCTTTGAATGAGCCACCCTGTATAGTTGCTCGCTCCTACAAATGTATTTTCATTTTCAGGTCATTGGAAAATAAATTTCATTAGAAATTTCCAGCGTATTCTTTCATGCTTATTCCGAAAATACATTAAATGCACATCGTACAAACGTTTAACCAGCGTTGTATTAGTCGCCAGTTTTCTCCCAATACTGAAGGAAGCCCGAGTATATACAAAGGGACTTTTTAATAGCTTGTATTGAACATAAAAGTAAAACGAAGGATAAACAATGCACGCTGTTTCAGCTATTTTTAATGTATAACACTACTTATTGTTAACAAAATCTATTTCTAAACGGACATTGAACTCTAATCAACAATGTCCATGCGGATATATTTACTAAAAAACTATATTTTTAGGTCCATGTGGTGACGGAGTACGAAAAGTTCTCTCTGTGGTGACGGAGTAAGAATACAATATGTCACCACCCCATCTCATCCCATGGGCGTCGTAAAAACCGACTAAGGGAATAACCGTAACTACTATCTTTACGAAATAAAAAGAAGGAAAACTTGAAATTAAACCCTATACCAATCCGTCTGGCCAGCGTGGTATTAGTAGGCCAAGTAACCCTCAGTCACGGGAGGAAGCCCGTCCCTGCAGTGGAACATTAATGGGCTGTTAAGATGATATTTTTAGTACCTAAAACAAAGCTTGCTTTAGGACTAGATGGCCGTTGTGTGAACTTGTTAGTGAAATATTATAAATACTAGCTTCAGTTGATAAACAATTAAATACATTACAGGATCATGAACCTAAATTAGTCTTAATGCATATACATAATTATATCTATGTATAAATAAATTAGACATATAGCACCATTTTAAATTTTCAAAATTTACTCCCTTGATTTACCGGTACATAAATAACTTACGCATTATCAATAATACGAGGAAATTTATATTAATTGAAATGAGTCAATTGTTGGCATTAGTGAATAATAATTACGAGAATACTTACGCAGACAAAAACGTCAATAAATAGTTAATTTATTAAGGAAAAAATAACATGTAGGTAATTGGGGTTTACACAGATACCACTTTAATGTGTGAACATAGAGGTAATTTACTGTTGGGTCACATCATCATAACAGCCCATTAATGTCCCACTGCAGGGACGGGCCTCCTCCCGGGACGGAGGGATACTTGGCCTACTGATACCACGCTTGCCAGACGGATTGGTATAGGGTTTAATTTTAAGTTTTCTTCTTTTTATTTCGTAAAGATAATATTCACGGATAGTCCCTTAGTCGGTTTTTTACGACACCCATGGGATGAGATGGGAAAGTGACATATTGTATTCTTACTCCGTCACCACAGAGAGAACTTTTCGTAGTTTATATTTATTTTCTACCTGTCCTTGTAATTTTTTTGTGTGAGAGATAAAAATATATTTTCACATCAATTAATCATTTTTCTTACACATTCGTAATAATCTAAGTTTAGTTTATATGAGGGATAAAGTGAATCATAATTCGCAATACTATTTTGATCAGTGCAAGGTCGCACTGGCATACAGCCAAATACAAATATAAATATTTACGTGTATCGACACTTGCAATTTTTAGAACTGACAACACTTTCCATTAATATAACGTAGATTTGTATAATATTTGTTGTTTTTTTTTTAACTTACTCTTTCGCGTGGTGATAGATTAAGAGTATTCCTCGATCTAACTCCAAATGTGTGGTTGAAGTCGACTAGGTATATAAGAGACTTCTATTTTGTATGAACAGCATTACAGTTTAGAATAGCATTACTGTCAACAAACAAGACTGTATCGTAGCTTGGCATATTTATAATACAAGTGATAAATGTATACTATATTGTAAAATAAAAAAAATATTGGAAAAAGTCCCAAAGCACGGACAGGCCTCCTACAGAGCTCTCTGGGAATTTGTCCGGCTAATACCCCTCTGTACAGACAGATTGATACAGCGAATTATGTCAGGTTTTCCTTCTTTTGTTTTTGTAGTGTTATTTAATGCAAACCGCCTCTTAGTCTGCTTTAACACCGTTAGGATGATAAGCATTTTTACTCCGTCGCCACACGGCCAAAACATAATTATCTATTTAATAAACAGACCACCACTTTTATTAATCTGTGATCAATGACCTTATTAAAATAACGAAAGGAAGGGGGGGCGAACAATAGGTCGTGCCGCTTCATTTGATAGTCTTACCTAGTGCGACAGCAATGGACGGCGGAAGTGTGCCCTCAGCTGCGCATACGCCACTTCCGGTCAAATGCGTGACGATACACATGATTAATTTAAAATTTTGTTACCGAACTTAAATAATAAACATATTTGAAACTTTGTATTTGTATGTTTAGATGAATAAACGTATTCCTCTAGTCTTTACAGGATGTGACTCTATGCTATTTTAGTATGTACTAATATCTTCAATTTCTTACTCATCGTAAATGTAATGTTGTTTTGAGAAATGTAATTATTCATAGTACGGAGAAACAACGAGATTTTGATATACCTATATATTCAAGATGGTATTGTCTTCTCTAATTGTTGACAAGGAAGACTATTTTGTCACAAGTACATTTTCATCCTATGGGTGTCGTATATTATTTGCTACCTTGATATACCAATATCTTTTCACGAAATAACTGATATTGTGCTTTACAGTAAACTTGTATACACTCGGGACATAACTCAACACAGTACTGGCCGTCAACGACTGCATTTCTACATACCATCCAAACCTAAACAAAGTAAATGCCAAACGACTTTGAACTCTATATCTCAACAATACAGTATAAACGTTGCTATCAATTTTCTCGTGATAAAATGTCTCGTAACCTACAAGACAATAAGTCTTTAGAGAAACTGCACGCTATTGAATTTTGCATAATACATCGAAGTGTTGTTTAGTGAAAATGTAATATTATGTAGAAGGGATAGGTCAGGCGATGACTATTTTCTAAACTATTACGACGCTTTACAGAAAATATTGTTGTGTAAATGCTGGAGGTAGAATCATCATAACAGCCCATTAATGTCCCACTGCAGGGACGGGCCTCCTCCCGCGACAGAGGGATACCTGGCCTACTAATACAACGCTGACCAGAGGGATTGGTATAGGGTTTAATTTCACGTTTTCCTACGTTTTATTTCGTAAAGATAATATTCACGGCTAGTCCCTTAGTCGGTTTTTACGACACCCATGGGATGAGATGGGGTGGTGACATATTGTACTCTTACTCCGTCACCACACGAAGTAGGAATATTTTCTTATCAAGATTTCTTCCTATGGGCTCCGTAAAAACCCGTTACACAAAATTCCGCAGTTAAAATTATCTTCCCGAGTTCGGCACATTTTCATGTGCATGAATATTTGCTTGGGTCTGTTTCATTTTATTCAATTAATGCAAATGCTGCCTAGAGCTAAAAATTTTGTCCATTATTGTGTCATTTTATTTCAATAAAAGTCATTTTAATGACATGTATGACCCTTTATCAATCAAACATTTCCACTTACATGCAGTTGACAAATATAATACGAAATGCTACAGATAATACAAGCCGTATCTCACTTTGGTACTTTGTAGTGCCACAGATACACTACGTGACATATGCATGAGATATATGATAGTTAAAATTAATTGACCTCTTCTTAAGGCACATTGAAAATTATGACTATCGCAGTGGCAAGGTTGTATAGTATTTTGACTGATACGCCAGAGACATTAAATATAAATAAATAAATATAAATATTCCTCACACATACACACAACGCCATCTAGTCCCAAACTAAGCAAAGATTGTACTATGGGTACTAGACAACGGACATACTTAAATACTTTTTTTTTGTTAATACGAACACATTATACATAGAAAACCCCCAGACCAATGTAAACAATCATGTTCATGCACACAAAGATTTGCATTGAGCGGGAATCGAACCCGAGACCTCTGCTTAGCAGTCATGTCATATAACCACTACGCCACAGAGGTCTATGTCATGTGGCCCACTACAGTCAAAATGGGTTTGATTCTTGCAAAATTTTATTATTGTGCTATTATTAAGGCGCACAACAAATAGGCGCACTCTAAATAGGTCTTATCGCCACAAACGAAGCGGCCCCATTCGTCCAAAGAGCCCCATTCATGCCTGAAATGACTCCCAGTTTATATAAGTAAGAGAAGTATCAATATGAACAAAATGTCTATCAACACGGAACTGACACAAAGTGAAGCAAACAAACGACAGAGCTCGTCGAACGATCCGTCTAAAAGTGATACTTCAACTACGAACACTTCACATCAAGTGTTTTACTTTGTGAAATTTGAATCATATTTTCCGCGACCACGAAATGAGGGTCAGTCAATTGAAAGTTGCACTACAACGTCTAGTACTCCTGCTGCAACCAAATAATGTGAGTCAGATATATTCACAAGACTTACACATCAGGAACAATTATGAACAAACCAACGAATACAAGATCGAAATTTAAAAAATATGTTTCAATACAAAATTAAATGACACTAAGTAATAAATTGTCATAAACAGTCAAATTAATTCAATTTTTTTTATGTGTGGTGAACCAATTTGGTAGCTCTTGTTTTTGATAGGGACCTTACATTTCACCAAATTAGAAACTCCTGTTCTTTTTAATCTCGTTTAAAAACTACTTAACTTAGGCTTGTGATAAACTTATCTTTTAACAAGCAAACATTATTATCGCACGTATGAATAACAATAGGTTTATGGTCCTTATTGACTTGCAAATACAAAGCTAATAATCTAGCCTTGCGTGCAGTGGGAGTACTACGTGGGTGGTATAACTGTGCCAAGGATATCGGGAACTAACTGAATGTTTAGTATTTTTGTAGTACTTACATACTTATATCTGATGACATCAAAAGGGAACATGACGGAATGGAATGGACATGACTTCTATTTTCTTTTGTTGACAGTAGCTATAGCCATTAAACTATAACACGGCTATGGTTCAATGATTTAATTAGTAGGTATAATTGTCATACCCTATTGTTTGCGATCCAAAAATTCTTGGTCTTATTACGAATGTTATTGTGTTCGTGAAATTGATATTTGTAAAGCGCTCGCGACACGGTAATGATCCATAATACGAAATTCGTCTTTTATTAAAAGTATCTTAATACTAAAAATGCTTGTTCTAACTGATTTAATATACTACAGGCATTAGGAAGTTGAAATATGGACAGTTTAACACATTTTATGATGGAAATTGGATATCAGTTTATAGACAATGTGTTATTCTGGTTATTCTAATGCATAAGCTATAATTTGGTTCAAGCACAATAAAATTGACGTTAATAAGCTATAACTATGTTACATTGTGTTGAAAATAAATAAAATGATTTAAAAAACTGGTGTACATACAATTACTGTCAATAAATATACGGGTAGTAGGAAGAAGCTAAGTACCTACATTTCCGTATTAAATAAAGTATTTGTTTTATTAATTGATTAATTAACTTTATTTCAAAGTTATTAACATTAATCCATGTACCGGTCCAAGGTAATATAAAATGCATTATATGCACCGGCATACACAGTAATCGTACTAAGTAAATAAAAATAATCCTAATGTAAAAGGATAATTTATTTTTATTTTATGTGCTGCAATAAACCACGCAAAGAAGCATAACCAATGAAGGCAGTCATTGGTCATGTCAGAGACATTACGATCCTATATAAAAAAAAAAAAAGTATTTAAGTATGTTTATCCGTTGTCTAGTACCCATAGTACAAGCTCTGCTTAGTTTGGGACTAGATGGCGTTGTGTGAATGTGTGAGGAATATTTATTTATTTATTTAATTAAGAAGATTCAATAATGAAGGAGCTATTTTAGAACGATTTTGTCGACTAAGAGTAAATTCGGTGACGTAATCTGTACATAAACCATAGAAGAAAAACTGACATTCATGGGCTGATAGGATGTCGTCATTCTGTGATTCCGTCATAACTCCTAAGGGTTGATTACAGTTTCCTCCTCTATCTAGGACGAATCCTCGACAACTACACTTTACAACTCTACTCTAGACAATCCAAAGGCATATAAGGCAGAAAGAGACTACGCAACCAATACTGACAGTACAAATCCAGTACAATTAGATATGAATCTAAAATTCTCAATAAAGAATACTCAATATTATACCTAACAGTCTTGTTCAGTAAAACCTGGACCGAAACTTCAAGTATATAAAGTCTAAACTCCCTTTTACGTTAACATTATAATCATGCAAAGCGATAGTTTAAAATTCTCAAGCAAGTTCTTGCATAAATCCACTAGCTTCCACACTACAGATGTTATCATAAAACAATCTATCAAATTTATCTTGTCTAAAGAACTGAAGTATGACAGTAAAACTGTGTATTATCTAATACCTAAGTTTACTTACATCGTATTACGAATGTATATAAAAACTGTTAGAAACGGAAAGTGGTGCGAACGAACGCGTGTGAAGTTGACATATTGTGTGCAGATGAGAACTTAATCTTATTGTAGTATTAGATTAGCTCCTGGTCTTGTCTTGCACGTTGTAAAAGTATTTTCGGTTTGCTTATGTCTGATGTCCATATTTGTTGTATATGAAGCTTCAGATTGCCTCTTCATTGCGCTAGTTACCCTGAAACACAAGCTGTAAAATAAGTCAGCTGATTTTTTCCTTGTAACATCAGATATATCTGCCACCATGACAATAACATAGATTGTTAAAATTTCAAGGCTTTTATTATGTTTCTGTGGAATCTTAAATCGTTTTTGACGATTGAAGTACACACCGTTAAATCAGTAGTCTAAAAGTAAGAGTCCTATAAAAATCTATTCAGCCCTTTCCTAGATTACCCGGAACAAACAGACGGACAGAAAAATTAAATGTTATTTATGCCATTTCTGTCGTTTATGCATACTAAAACTGCGGGTTTGATGTTACAAACAGTTACTTCAATTTTATTTATATGTAGGTAAAGAGCATAGTTAAAAAATTCATTATTGTGTTACACAGTGTATGTATTTTTACCGCAAAAATTATGGCACATTTTATCTAATTTCATCTGAAATTAAAGACATTTTGTTCAGTTCAACGCGACGTAATGTTTCCTATAGTTTTCGTATGAAATTTGTTTTCTTATCAAATGCCCTTCAACGATTTCCTTCGTTTTCTACAGTCGCTGAATAATTTTACGAACATTAACTCTCTATATCGATTACAAATGTGTAGCTGTTATTATTAGTTTTTTTTCTTTCCCTAATATCATCAGGGCAATTTAAGTTGTCGTTGTTTCATGGGCCAGTACCCATGAAATAATTACAGCTTAAATTTTAGGTATTACGATTATTTTTGTTGTTACAAATAAAGATACTGTAGCTTTGAGAACTATTTTTTTGGGACTCATCCCGTCTAATTTATAGACTTGTCAAAGTGAACTCAGCGTCTATCCATATACCGTGAGATAGTTCCCTCTTTTCTGACATTTACTATACTTTTTTGTTATCATTAATATTTAATTATGTAATTTTGTTTTTATCTCTAAAACATGAAAAATGTGAATAGGTAATTTCTTTGAATCATTCAAGTAAACGTAATTATTTAACCAGTTCAATGTGTATCAACGCGTAGGTTTTTTTTAATTAGAAAATGATTCTATTTCCATCGGTAATTCTGCACATATGCCTAACACTTTTTCTACATAGTAATTCCAAGAATGACTAAATACTGCTTCGTCGAGATCAACGCCATACATTTAGGTCAGTTGTCGTGTCATACATAGGAAAGCAATTGAATTAGTTTGTAGGGCGCAAAGATCTCCGTGGTGAGAATGTGTTATGTGTTACATACTGAACGTATTATCTAAAATCTGGGAGACTTAATGATAATTATTATCTGTTGTAATTATACCGTGAGATGACACTTGTGTCAATATACAGATGAGTGCAGAAATCTAACGAGAAATATTTAATATTGTTATATTTTCTGAAATATTTTTTTATCGTGTAAATATTGTTTTTTTTTTAAGTGTCGAGAATTTACGACTTGAGGAAAATTGACAATGTTTTGAGTTATTGCTCGTGAATATAGGTTTTACGTAATAAGTAAATAAAACGTAAGCGTAATAACACCAAAAACGGCGTATTTATTTGTTTTATTTATTGAACGAACGGAAATATAAGCCAAAAATGTTTAGAGAAAATTACAAAATTGGCGTTAGTGGATTGCTACTTTCAGCTGTTGGAGTGCATTTTGTTTATAGATTAACTTCTGCATCTATATCTGTTTTGTTGCTAGCGTAGTAAATCCGGAATCTTTCGTACATAAAAGAAGATAGTTTCGCAGGCAATTGCTAAGTTAAAAAATATTATCTTTGCTTTATGCCCATTTAAAAACAACTGTTAATTAACTTACCTGGACACTTCGAATTACTTATTGCATAGCACTAGCACTGAGTATATTGAGCATTGTACTGTGATTTTATATTTATGTCATTTTAAGGAACGCTTTAGCTAAAACTCGTCTTTTTTAAATATTGACAAGTTCAAGACACTCGTAATAATATCCTCCTGTAGCACTACCTCTATCTGAGTTTGTCAATTCTTAAAGAGCTTTTGATGTTATTTACATAAAACATTTATTAAAATTATTAGAAACATATTTATGAATATCAACTGTTTTGACAGATTCAAAATAGATTCCGATAACTTTTATCTAACTGACGAATTTGGACTAACTGCACTGTAAAAAATACTTGTAGGTCATTGGTTACCTGTGCTAAAGGAAATGAAAAGCAAGGTTCTTGTTCTACAACAACTTTCGTACAAGATAATACTCGTATATAAGATTACGTATTCTCTGTGATTACGTGTCTTAATCCGAACATCTTCATTCAGCACATTCTTAGTTTCATCTGAAGATGTGTCGTTGATATCAAAACCTAACAGTTCATATTGGATTTGTGATAATATTATATTCACACTACGACTTTTAGTTCCAAACACAGCAATATTAGTAGTTTCTACCATTAGTATTAGACTATTAATAAACTTGCCTAAATACTCATATATTTTTTGTTCTTCCTAGATATACGTAGCTATTTTTAAAGGATGTATGTAGTTTTCTATTTTGTACTGACTACCAAATTACTTGGTATTTGTCTGTTATAATAATTACAGACAATCTCGGAAGTGTTAGCATCCTACACGCGACAATTAATTATACCTGCGAAGCACAATGTTCTTTACCTTATTAACGTATTAGGTAGTTGTTTTATTCCCTTCGGCCACATTGGTAACTAAGGTTCGCGACTAATTGCTAAAGAAGAAGATGTAATCATATTACAATGTCTCAACCCTTCAACTAACCTGTCACAGTCCATTGCTGAATATAGGCCTCTCCCAACATACACCACAGAACGCGGTCTAAGTACAAAGTCTGAAGAAATTTACTAAACATAATCCGTCTTCGTGAAACTTGCATAGGCAATTATTTAATGAAGGATAAATTAAGGGGATATTGACTGCTGTTGTGCCTAGAGTTTAAATAGACTTTTTAATAGACTAAGTTTGAATAGACTTTTAGAAACAATTTAGAAGAAAGAAGTAGTATACAAAGCTTCAAATAGTAAGGAAAAGAAAGATACTGAGCTGGATTTAATGGAAATCACATAGTAGGTCAGTGATCAGCTAAGGTTCATTAGTAAATCGCCGAGTTGCAGCATTCAGTGTAATGTTAAAGCCGTAGTAGTGTGACTAAATCCATAGAAATGCGAACACATCCCAAGGTTTATTGACATCAGTGACCTTATTTATATCATACTTAGCATTACCTACGTTATTACAAGAATAGCTAAAAGCTATTTTTACTTTGGCGACCTACTAAAGAATCCATCATCATAACAGCCCATTAATGTCCTACTGCAGGGACGGTCTTCCTCTTGTGACGGAGGGATACTTGGCCTTCTAATATCACAACGGTTTGGTATAGGGTTTTATTTTAAGTTTTCCTTCTTTTTACTTCGTAAAGATAATATGTATTCACGGTTGGTCCCTTATTCGGTTTTTATAACACCCATGGGATGACATGGGGTGGTGATATATTGTATTCTTACTCCGTCAAAGTTATAATCCAAACCACATTGAAATACTTTTCTCGACCCTCGTCACTACATCTTTCACCGCTCTCTTATCTCACAGTTTTGCACTTTATCAATCACAGTTACACCTATTAAGCAGTGAGCGCTTTTCTATAGGCTATTATATAACATTCCTAATCTATAATAACCTATTATATAACTATTAGCTAAAATAAATAAAGGCAGTTCTATAATTGTATAATAACATTCATTATGTAGCGCCATTGCGGTCAATGTATTTTATTTGCGACCTTGAACTTGGCGAGGTCAGCCAGTTCTGCCCGCATACTGCGGAAACTGACATAAGACGATTAAGATCCGATTCACGTTATACTTTCGTCACGCCACGAGCTCTGTCTATGTTTACTACATAGTATAGTAGATGGTGCCCGCAAGTTCGTCTGCATAAGTTGGACACAACATCTTTATGAAATTGTAGCTAATTAACACATTTTAATGTACAGTCAGCCCCAAAAGTCGCTGAACACATTTTAAATTCCAAAACTGCTGAAAACTAAAAATGTCATAAGTCAGTGTCGCAACAAGAGTACAGAATAAGCTTTACGTACGAAACGACCATAACACGCTGAACACGGTTATTACAAAAGTAGCTGAACCCTAGTATTTTTAAAAGTAACTGAACACTAGTATTCCCAAAAGTATTTGAACACTAGTATTCCAAAAGTAGCTGAACATCATTAAATACACAAGTAGGTTAACAAATCATATTTTCAATGTTATTGCCTGTCAATCTACTTTTGGTGTTCTTGATGTAAAGCGAATTTTGGTCCATTGACATGTAAAATAATTTGACAAATGTATACCTAGGCCATAACCAAGATAAAAAAACGTTGTAATTAAACCTCTTTGAACAAAACTTATCTGTTCTAAAAGTTTTTATTTTTTTTAAAGATGCTTATAGTTATAATACCCAAAAAGTAGGTTTTAATACAAATTGACGCGTATGTACAGCTATTTTTGCAATCTTAGGCGTTCAGTTACTTTTAAAAATACTAGGGTTCAGCTACTTTTGTAATAACCGTGTTCAGCATGTTATGGTCGTTTCGTATGTAAAGCTTATTCTGTGCTCTTGTTGCGACACTGACTTATGACATTTTTAGTGTTCAGCAGTTTTGGAATTTAAAAAGTGTTCAGCGACTTTTGGGGCTGACTGTACAAGACAGATGAGTAATTATCTTTTGTTATTTAGTTTATTCATAAGGCCGTAAAGACTTCAGGATCATTACGAAAGGTCAAAGCAGAGATAACAAGTGGGTAACGGATTAATTTGGGAACCTGGAAGCTCACGAGAGGGTGGCTGAAGGGCGATAAAGTCAATTATTAGTTCAAACTCCATATTGAAATGTGTGTTCCAATATTAGTACCTTGTGGTACACCTTTAATAATTGTCTTGTAATAAACTTATTATAGGCACATTGTCATTACTTTTTTACAATACAATACTCTACATCGTTAAGTAATACTTTCTTGTGATAATACACGCAATCGATTCATGTCGCAAATTATCTGATCGCAACGTTAATAAAAATATTGTGCACCTACTACGTCAAAAGCAAAAGCAAATACGAAATAAACGAAACATTTGCTTTGAATTCTCATCTAAATGAAGGCACCCTCGGTAAGCTCCCCCTCTTTACTTAATCTGATAATAAATGAATAATAGGGAATTCCCTTGCATGAGGAACGCAATTTAAATGGCTTAATGGCTTACCACATAGAAAACTATATTAAAGTTTTAGATGTATAGTCAAAAACATAATGAATAAACGTCCGAAAGTTAAGGAGTAAAATATTAGACAAAGGTCTGTTGTAGTATGTATTATTTTAGCTCGTTATTTTGTAATACTTCATCAGTTTATACATATAATAGGATGTCCCATTGCAAGGCATGCGCTTGGGAAACTTGGCCAACGTAAAATACGAGTAGTATGCCAAATTTCTCTCCACCACAGTACACGTTCCTCTTAATGATATTTGACAATACACCAACATTGAATAATCACCATTTATTAAATAATTGTTAAAATTCTCAAAAGCAATATTCAATTATTGAATATTGCTTTTCATATATGTAATAATATCAATGACCGTAGAATAATTACGTACGTTTTTTTTTATGAGAATTTGCGTGTTCATGTGTTTACGCTAATAGCGTATTGTCTTCTTATTCATTTTTTTTTTCCTTAATTAAGATAAACAACAAGAATACTTGATGTCATTACTCCCATCTCATTATGTGGCTGTAGTAAAAGTTCGTGTTAGTTTGGGAATCGATGTAGTCGTTTTCGTAGCTGTCATGTATACATGTACTCGTACATCTACTATAACAACTACGCCATAGAGTTCATCAATAATACATTATATACGTAATTGATTTCCCTTTAACTTCTCCATGAGCAACAATTTGCGTCAAATAATTCCTCTTACGTCATATATTTTGCTCTAGAAAAATAACTGACCACAAATATTGCGTTCAACATCAAATGGTATCACTCTTCCTTATATATCTCATCATTTGTAGAAATATTGATCAATTAAATAATAAGCGTAGATATGGATAAATCTATACGTAATCTCACATCAGCATGTGAATGTCCCAGAAATAGTCTCCTTACATTCAAGGAAGTTTGGTCTACTGATATTATGTTGGACCCACGCCGACAGTTTTGTATTGGGCTTGATGTATTATTTTATTTTACCAAAATGGCCGTACGAGCCTGCAAAACTAAAGTGGGACTTGGCTGGCCACATTTGCCGAATTACCAAATCGGCTTTAGAGATGGCGAGATGAACAAGGCACACAAATACTGACCTTATTTCTCCAAGGACCGAGACATGTAGACGCAGAGCGAAAAGGCTTCCTATGATGGAGGCTAAAACTGTTACTACAAACCATAAATGTCCAAAGAGTATCGAAAAGACAAACATACTATTATTATGACAATAGGAACTAAAAGAACACATGAAGAGAAAGTGAACAGATTTCCTGTTTAATATTTGTAGAGCCCTATTGTGTATAATTAAGAGTTTTTTGTACGGATTGCATTCAGGAGGTATCGTAGATTTGCCACGGTTGTATGAATTGTATTAAACCACATTGTTACGTCTGGCTTTAGTATAATTTTGTTATTGTATGAAGGCGCTAGTTTTTTAGTTGTTTGAGAATAATGAATACCTTTGTCTCAGGTTTGAAAGCTTGCGTGTCATTACATTTTTTTACGTTTCATTTAATTTTTAATTAATTAATTACTTTGAAATTCAATTTAATTACTACAATGCGTGTTGTTTTGTAATGGGAACTGTTACGAATAGTTGATGTCAACTGCTACAACATAATTATGTATTTTTATATATAGATACTAATTAATATTGTTAGTAGAATCTAAAATAATTTTAGAATTTAAAAACGATACCATTTTATAAACATTTTGCGTGCTTGCAATTTCATTTACATACAGTAAAACTCTATTTTTTTCCTTGTGGTTTAGTAAAACCTAATTTGCGTTTATACTCTTTCAGTAATTTTTTAAATTTGGCCAGTTATATGAGTTCTGAGCTAACAAACGCTAATAAATATTTAACTAAATTGCGGACATCCTCTTCTTTTTGAAGTCAATTAAAAATGTAACTATTCTTGGTATAAATTAAAAATGGCTTCATCGTAATAAATTAAATCATTATCTAACAGTTTATCCATTAAATAGAACGGACAGATATCCAATTCAAAACTCGTACCATGAATTTCACACGGTTTGAACAATAACCTCGATTTCAATTTACTATTCCATTAAAGAAGTCTTTGCTCGGTTATTTTTTTTTTAATTCATCATTATACCATTCGTTATAAAAGTGGCACAACATTTTGTAATCTGACAATACGATTCATCCATATTATAAGTAAACGGTCTACTTTCTGGATGTAATTTGCCTTCTTTCACTGAAATAACTTTTTTTAAATCTAAATTATAATAGGTGTTACTTTCTTTTTAATTTAATACACTTAAAGTTGTATTTAAATCGTAATGATTATGTATGGACTATTCAGATAATCAAATAGGCATCAATCTATTTGCGAAAGGTTGTTACTTGATTGCATTTTGCATAAGCCTTGTTTTTTCTTTTGTTGCACGTTTTCTCTGCCATTTCCATATCACCTATCTACACGCATCTTTCTTCCTTATTATAGTTTAACATTTTATAATTTCAATGTTATAAAAAAAAATGATATCAATTGTTCATAAAATTTATTATACAGTTTCTTAAAATGTGATACTTAACAAAAACTATTTACTGCATTTACTAGCATTTATTTTATTTTAATAACTGATTATTATATGACATTTGCTACAAAACGGATTTCCTACGTAGTAGGTATATGATTGGAGTCCATCTGGTGGCCAAGTGTAATCATGATGGCCCCTCGCCCGTAAAATTACGAGATGCAGCCAGACTGGGGGAGCTTATGAAAGGGGTTATTGCCTCGGAACTATCTATCAAGTAATGCATATGTGCAGGGAGCGAATAAAGTTTATTTGTATGCCGGCGGCTCGGGACTGCTGATAATCATGTCGTGTCAATGGGTGGGGCGCGTCGGGCGAGCGCGCCGCGCGGCTGTTAGTCTACAACGCGATATTGTGCCAACACCACGTACCACAACGTACCTTCACAAGTTGCTATTGTTACATTACGATAACGATAACTCAATTAAACTCTTCAATAATATAAAAACATTACGCGTCAACAAAATATTCACAACTCGTCCTTCTCAAAAGGATGTCAGTGCAACCGTCGAAAATTTTAAATCGTGTTCGCCGAAGTTTGCTTCTACCAGATATTTTGATTCTTGTTTATGACAACAATTAGATTTTATTTTTTGCTAAACAGTGTTCGTACATATTGTACAACAGTGAAGCCTTTTATATGAAAAATGTGATAGTGTGATTCCCTTAGTGCAAGTGTTACGTGATATGTTGAGTGCAGTTTCATAATTATATTAGAGAGAAGCGTCGACACCACTAGTACTATCTCTAATCAAGTGTGCCATTACAATATTAGCTTTATTGGGAACGTAATAATTCTAATCGCCATTAAAAGTCAAATTACGAAATAGTGTTTAATTAATGAAGTTAAGTTACTGTGCAATAATTGTATTTGTTTAAAGATAAAGACCGGATATTAAATGTTTAAGACGGGCTTGTTCAATAGGTCTAGAGGCACGATGGGTGAGTCTTTAGACGTAGAAGATAGCTTAGACTTAGAGTACGATATGTGGGATGGACAATTTGACTTTGTTGGGCCACAAGATCCGCCGTCGGATACCAGAAGCAGGATAACTTCTGATGCTAGTATAACTGAGGATTTGTTCACCGGTGGACCGTTGACCCCTCACCTGAGCAATGGCTTGAACGGTGGGAAAAAAACGGCTGCGCATCAGTGGTGTGACAATTTGTCTGATCAAGTAAGCATTACTTTTGCTCAGATTTGTTTTTATGTTTATTTTAATAAGAGATTTATTATTTCTTAGGCTTGTGTTTTTATAAGTTTAGCAAATTCATGTGCTGGAACTAGATTCCTCATCATTTTGATTATGAATATGTGATTATTTAGCAATAATTTGCTTCTAAGTTCAGCTTCTTTAATGGCTTTATACCTATTGCTGTAATCAATCATTTTAGCAATTGCCGTATTCAATCACTTTATTTACTTCTTATTACTTATGATTTATTAGCACTTTTATAACCATATCGTCTATCAGCCTTCCAACGATGTAATTATATTAAACTACTCTACTTAGGAATAAAAATGTACATACAAATTGGTATAGTAGATGCTTTGTATTAAATCCTTAATGGTTCTACTTTAAATTTAATCAGCCCATCTTTTAAATCATATAGGCTGAAGGTACAGTAAAGTTAGTCATCCTATGAAGAATTACTAAGTCGAATGACATAAGAAGGCAAATAGTCTATTTTGCGGGTGTTTTTTCATGACAATGTATGTGTAATAAAACACTTGTAACAGTACTTGCTCATCGTGTATAAATACGTCATTTATCGAGTTGATTCATTTCTATATTGGCACGTTATGGGACTGCCCACTTTGCTCGTAATTATACCTAACCAACTCTGAAATGGTCTACTGCAAGGACGGGTTTCCTGTAACAGAGTGCAGTATTTAAGTCCTGCAGGGATGGGCCTGCTACTAGTACTTAGTATGTTATGTCCATAAATATAACACTTGCGAGCTTTCCCTCAATCTGCTTTTACGACACCCATGGGATTAGATGGGGTGATGAACCATGTTTTTTAACTCTGTTATTTTAAGGGGATACTTAGCAGTAATAATAAAATTTTATAAACATAGTAATATTAACTTTACGATTCTGCTAAGACCCCTAAGTTTGTTTAATCAATAGTAAGTTACGTTTATGTATAAAAGTTGCGTGACACCGGTAAAGAAATCAAAGTCTGGCGTCGGCGATGGCACGGCTTGTGAACGGCTTTACCATAAAGATAAAATACTTTTGTTTTGACGATTTGTGTCGGTAGATATGAGTTTAGGTAAAATTTGGCTATTTTTTGGATTACAGACCTATATAATTTATATTCCTCAGACAACGCCATCTAATTCCAAACTAACCCGAGCTTGTAATAGGTAATATACAGTGGAATCAAATGTATTTTTAATAATGATGTTTTAAATCTTTTAGTTGTACATTCATACATATAATCAAGCCTTGTTACATTTGGAGTTATCACAGAAAGAATACTGAGCGTTATATACTACGATCCTTACAAACTTGCTTTGTTTCATCTACATTCATAGATGACCATAATTTCTGAGTTCATGATTCAAGTGCATTTTAGTTGAAATACACCTTTTATTTAAGTATATTTATTTGCTTTGTACCCAAAAGATATTAAAATGAAAAATAAATTAATTAAAAGAAAGAGCTTTGATCTCTAAGATTTCCTTTTATTATGATTCTCTTACATTTACTTCCTCATGCTTATGTGCGTTCACACATTTAATATATTACGGCACTTACCTATATATGGCTTACTTATATTATGAATACTTACTAATAAACCCAATACAAATCCCTTCTACATAGCGAAAGGGCTACAAAATCAACATGTAAACTGTCCAGTTATTGTTACTGTATCTATTAATAATATTTAAACTATCTGTGTCATGGCCTCGTGGTCCGACTGTCAGTTCCAGACAGTACTATGATAAATAGGCCAGCTTTGCGTGATATAAGTATATAAACATTGACAACCTCCGTCATACAAGTTAAATTATTTAAGTTTTTGACTACGTTGTAATTAGGGCATGCAATTCCGGAGTTCCGGAATTCCGTAACTCCGGAATTCCGTGACAATTTTACTGATTTTTCAATTCCGGAATTGAGAGGAGTAATATCGGAATTCCGGTATTCATCATTTTTTGATATTATTAAATAATACCTGCATTACATTCCATTATTTGGCTTGTGAGTTATCGTAATGTTGCTTGTGCCATAATGCAACGCTATTACGGCTAAATTTAATTAAACTAGACGAATAGAACAGCTCTATGAGTTGAGACAACTTGCGAAGTCGTATAGAACTCTAAAAGTTGACTCCCCAAGTCGTAACGGTCCGGAAATATCGCCGCAGCGAGCTTGTTCCACAAAACAGTTGTTCGCGGTAGGAAGTTTCGCGAAAATCGCACAGTGGACGACCGCCAACCATCAAGGTGACAATGGTAGGACAGTCGATTGCGAGTGGTTCTGTGGAGAAATTCAGCTGTGGGCAATGTCCAGAACAACTCCTTAAAACACTCCCCGTGATAAATGCGGTAGAGAATGCAAAGAGACCCTACATCTCTCCGCAAAGCTAAATAATCGAGCCGACTAGAGAGCACCTGATCGTCAACAATTTCGAGCCGCCCTTCTTTGTATAAGGTCAATTGAAGGAGTTGGCTGGGGTGCTCTAGCCCAGAGATGGGAACAGTATTCGAGATGTGGCCAAACCTGAGCCTTGTAGAGTTGTAGGCGATGGTTTGGCGTAAAATACTGACCCTCTCTATCGAGCACACCCAACTTTTGCGAAGCTACTTTAGCTTTACCTCCAAATGATCGCGAAACTGAACTTCGCTCAAAATGCTGACACCCAGGATTTTAATAAACGGCTTGGTAACAAGGGGAGCGCCTTAAACGCGCCAACCTGTGTCTTCGAGGGGTTGAATCAGACTAGATTTAGCCGACCCCAATTCGAAACTAAGTATGTTTTCGATATCAGACACAAGTTTGTTTTGGTTCTCATTAACGTTTTCCACCGCGAAAGAAAAATGAGAAAGCGGAACGTACTTTTTTTAAATAAAATAGGTTTTTGTTTCCACCAACAGCGTTTTTAAAATTGTGTTTACTCCGCTCCGTTTTCGAGGTAGGAGCGAGCTCATTTCTACTCTTTCTACACACTCGGCTCTTTCCGTCCGACTTTTTGTTGGTGGAAATACAACTTTCCGTAATAGCATCTTTTATCGTCTTTAGAACTTCACAATAGCTGTTCTATAAAGAATTAGATCTCTCGACTAATTTTCTAATGTACGCGATGGCGAGTATCTGACAGAAGCTTACAAATATTTTTTGTGTTCTGCTAACCAGTGTGGAGAATGAAAGTGTTTTTCTGTGCTGGCCAAATAAGTAACCAAGTACAAAGTTCATTCTCTGGCAAAATGTAATTATACAAGAACAATGAGTTAGTTAAGTCTTGCCTTAATTTAACGGCTTAAAATGACAATAATAAGGGATATAAATTACCAAACATGTTCAAATTCTTAGTGAATATTTAGAAGTAAACAACTGCCTCTTCTTTTAATTTAAAGAAATTCTAAAATTACCAGTTCCGGAACTAGCTCCGGAATTCCGGAGTTAGACCTCCAGTATCGAAAGTCAGTTCCGGAATTGAGAACCTTCCGATATTGCATGCCCTAGTTGTAATAACAAAATTTAGAATTTAGTTTGATAGATAATTATAACAATGTCGCTATGGTAGCAAAAAAGAAGGATATTAAATATAATTTATAAAGAAATCAACCATTTTATAAAATTATTTTTTAAAAAACCATCCGTTGTGGTTTTAGTTCTAGACTAAGTAATAGTTTTTTTTTCTAATCTTGTCATCATTATATGTTTTACTATTCAATTCCCCTATTATCTGTGGTCCTACCGCGCCGATGAGCCATAAAGGAAAGGTCTACGTTAAAATTCGTAGAGTTTCATCGATACCTTGGTTTGTTCATCATCAGCTAACAACTTCCACAATCTTAGCTGTCTTTTACGATAACACAAAACAATAACAAACATTCAGTCAGCCCAATATTGCACACTGTAAAAGGTCGATGTCCGTTCGGTCGAACTAACGTCCTACTTAATTATAAATACACATATATCACTACAAGTAGTAAGTAACATATTGTACAATCAATCAATAATATTCGATATTATGCACTTACTTAACGGTCATATGACCGTTGGGTATTGTTCTAATTGTCTGATTAATTAGCTGCTCTGTTACACTTGCATTTAAAACTGTTACGGAAATAGACCTGTAAGTTTAGGTCGTGAATGTTTTATTTCTTTTGTAAGAAAAAGGAATGCGAATACTTTACAAACGTATAATTAACTACAATTTATTATTACCTAAGTCTATATATATATTTTTTTTTATTTCATACATAAATGTGCGAAACCATTTCAGTTTTTACGACATCGATGACCTTTAGAGATTTTTTGAGACTTTAATCTACATCATCTCTTACTTACCATGCTGTCTTGGGTTGGCTGGCATCATGGAGAAGCATACCCTATTAGGTACACCCGTGAGACATTCAGTTTGTCTTTTATATTTAATTTTATGTACCTGCTGTAGCATGTTTGTTTGTGTCACTGTTTGCAACTTAACTATTATTTTACTTTAATCCTTCACTACACGGACATTACTTTCAAGCTAATTTTCGGCTGAAAACACCAAACAAAACATACACCTCTACTTAAGAAATAAGCTAAATAACTTAACATGTTACAGCATCTTCCTCTTTACCACTTACCATACTAAGGGTTTGACATCTTCGACCATTCACCTACAGATGGTAATTATAGTAAACTAACTTGCTAACATCCATGAGGTAAAATGTACGCTGGAAAGTTGCAAGACGACTTTGTAGACAAACTGATGTCGTGTTGTGTCGATATAGCATAATAATATTATACATAAATTATAGATTTTCTATTGTTTGTGTTAAGTCTCTCAGTGATGGCTTTTGGATTAAATATCTGAAAGGTATTTAGAATATTGCAATTTTTGTCGATTATACTGCGTGCTTATGAATGAGAATCTTAATAATGTCGATTAGACGGTTTTTAGGTATCAGCAAAGGCTAAAGCTAAGCTAACTTTAATACGGCGAAAAATGGCGAATAAACACAAAATCTTACCGCAAAATCGACTCGAACCGATTTACATACCATAAAGAAAGGGAAAATTTGAAACAACGTATACCCAACCTGAGCCAATCTTTCACTGAAAGACACTATTCTTTACAGTACGACGAAAAAAAATATCGATACTTTTCTTAAATATAGTAGTACAAATCGTTGCAAAATCCGCGTTGGCATCGCCAAATTCAAGAATAGAATTCACTTTTTTTAAATAGCCTTATGGTTTAAACATGTGTTTAATTTAAAAAAAAAACAATAGATGTTTATAGATACACATTATAGTATAAACTCTCAAGGAAGTCACGAACGAGAAGTAAAGTGGTATTCAACTAAAGTGGCCATTGATTGCACTTAACGATAATAAGTATAGTTTTACTTACCAATCTGTTAATGTTCATTTTGTGGTATAAGTAACATAATACTAGTATTATTATCTGTAATAATAGTTATATAAAACTTACTTTTTGTTAAGGAAAGAACGGAAACTGCTAACTCATTGTCTTAGCTAAAAGATAGCCACTGTTGGTCATAGGCCTCTTCAAAATGTCTCTTCTTCCTGTGTCAGTACATCTGCCTCCCTTATCCTTTGCTCCTTTACCAGATCTTCTATCATAGATTTGTAGATATTTCATCATCATCATCATCATAACAGCCCATTAATGTCCCACTGCAGGGATGTGCCTCCTCCAGGAGGAGGATAATTGGCTTACTAATACCACGCTCGGTACACGGATTGGTATAGGGTTTAATTTTAAGTTTTCCTTCTTTTTAATTCGTAAAGATAATATTCTCTATGTAGTGACGGAGTAAGAATACAATATGTCACCACCCGATCTCATGGGTGTCGTAAAAACCGACTAAGGGACTATCCGTGTAGATATTTAATTTAAAAAATTAAAAGATTTAATTTTATTTATAGAGGTTTCAGTCCTTGATAAACAAGTGCGCCTTATCGTACCCTAACCTTAATTTTTTCACTCTATTGTGATGCTTAATTAACTCCTTGACCACAGGTCACCCTTAATATTATGCCCTTAATTTGTTTGTCCATTGCTTTCCTAAGATACCCTATACTCTTTTATTTCCGCTGAAGGGTCCGATAAGGTATTATAAAAGGGTCCAATGTCCATCACTCTCCCTCGTGTCACCATCTCAAAGAATATTTCAATTAATCTATGACTAATCACGTTACTCAAGAATGATGATGTCAGTTCAACAAACAGTTTAAGATAACTTCATTATACATCTTGTAGGTTATCTGTGGTGACCTTCGAGTTGTTTACTTTTTTATATTTAATCTGTTATTGCATAGCTACTGCATACCGTACATAAATTAACATAATTATTGACAAATTTATTCACTAGGTTTTTTGGATAGTGTGTTCATCTATCTTAATATTATAAAGAGATAAAGTTTCTGTGTTTGTGTTGTAGGGGGTAATCTCTGGATTTCATAGGCTATATAGTATCACGCTATGACTAATAGGAGTGGAGCAGTAATGAAATATGTTTAAAAATGCTTAACATCAGGCACCAAAGAGTCAATCTGGTAGGCCAATAAAAAAAAAACGGACGGATTTTTTTTGCCGCCCAACGAAGTGGGCACGGGTCAGCTAGTTTGATAATAAAATAGATGAAAATGGCTGTATTTTTTGACCTAAAAGTTGTGCTTCCTAATATAAAATATTTAGTTAAGTATACTACTTCCACACAGCTTTAGTCGCATTAAATAGAGCTTTCAAAATTGTATATTTGAAGTTTTTGGAAGTGAATAGAAGTAGGTAGAGCCGGTACTTTACCAGATAAAACATCCAAACCATAAAAAAATTATAGTTTGGACCAGTACAAACTGTACCGCAACTTAAATCTTAATTAACGACCCACATTTCTCATAGTAATTGTACTCATAATATGTAAAGTTAAGCTAAAACCATAAACTTACTACAGACTCAATTACCTACATTTAGTTTATGGAAGCCGTGTGAATGTAAAGACATTACAAATTAAAATAATTATGTATGTAAAAATTTAAAGAATTACACGCATTTACATTTATATTTTTTTTTTTGTTTCTTATGTAATTTACTTAACAATATGGTTATCTCGTACTCGTTTCGTAAATTTATCGTGAAATTTTATTGATTTATCGAGAAATGTTGTATATTTATAAACATAATAACCTGGTTGGTTGGATATCATGGTTTTTAATTTTCCATTTAAATAAAACGACAAACACGATGACATGAAATAATATGATGAGATAAATATTAATAATGCTAGAGAAGGGAAAAGCTCTACCGACCTCTGGACCTGTAACCCTCAGAATGGATTTTAATTTAAAAAAAGTATTGAATACTATTTACGTGTATACTTTACGACTATAGTTTCGCTTAGAAATATAATACTTTGAATAGGTTGAAAATGCACTAAGTGCTATTCGAGATACTTTTTAAAAATGCTTTTTTTAAATTTACTAACGGTATTAAACGGTATAGGAAAGGATAGGACCACGCGATCCGTGATTTAGGACGGTGAACGTTCTATGTGTATCTATTTAAAAAAAAAATAGTAATGCTCTACCTGGCTTATAGGAGCCTACTACGGCTGACAATTATTGTAATCCTAAAAATTTTGATTGTTTTTCCAAATACTTCTTAAAATCCAGTAAAACATCAATCAATCAATCGTTTATTTGTGGAAACATAGGACATATTAAACATAACACACTATAAATATTTTAAATCATAACTTAGTATGAAACATACGGTGCCCATTCATTATTCATAATTCTCTCATGGACTCTTCCCACATAACTAAAAGTTAACTTATTAAACTGTACAATAAAACTTCTCGGGTGTTAGTTACATTAATTAAACCATGCTACCTACTTACTTGTATAACCTAAGCCGTTAACTAACTTTATGTCAAAGCTGTGAATGTAAATTCGTCAATTCTTAACATGACAATCAAATATCAAGAATTGACGCATTTTTGAAAACAAACGGCTTATAAACTGACATAATAATTCATCACAAGGTGACATAAACAAAAAAATTAGAACATTGTCTATTCTAGTCTGTTTTAATAATATATTATAAATATAAAAAATTTCTTTATAATATTCGGAAAATTAATATCTTTGTTACTTTTGAATACTTGCATTGAATGCATTTTAAAATATATAAATAACATTTAATTGTACTTTACTAACTAAGTATTAGATATTGCATATCACATAATAAATCAATTTGCTGTCTGTTTTTAAGTATTTCTTTATGGATTCTACGATTATTATTTATTAATCAACTATATTTAAACCAGACCAAATATAGTCCTAAAATTTACGCAAATAAAATCTTATTTACGTTTACCAGCTGTAACATTACACAATATTCTCAGAAACATAGTAAAACACTATCACCGTATAATAAGGCAATAAATTTATTGTTTTCTAAGCAATTGATCTCATCTGTGCAGATCGCGAGCATATGCGTTAAGTGAAAACCAGTTACTTTGCTTCTAACAAAAGTAAAACCAGTTACATATTGCTTCTAACAAAAGTAAAACCGTTTCTATATAGTACCTTAACAAGTCTATGAACGAAAGTTCGATATATAACTTTAATGGCGGGCGATTCATTTCGCTTTTACTGTGAGACCATTTATTTTTGGCATAACGTGTAGTTGTATTGTATTGTTGCTGTACGTATTTGTAAATTGTAAAACGTGAACGGAATTATTGTAAAAGCTCTAGTTACACTGTATTTCTGCGTAGATAAATGATATACTAATCAATAAATTATGTAAATTTATTAAATTGTTAATTAAAAGTATAATAAACATATTATTAATTTTAAGGAGAGAGTCACAGGCCCATGCCAGGTGGAAATATTTGGCCTTTGTCCAGCAGTGGATGTCCATTGGTAATAGAAGGTGACGATGATGATTAGTTTTAATAATAAGTAAACATAATAATCCTGGCTTGGCCTAACTAAAAGAAGTTTGTCTATATAATGTATTGATTAAGCTTGTATTTAACTACTTTATAATAATCTCCCTGTATTCAATAGTTATTTAAAACAGACGTAACTTTTAATCAGCGTTTTGCTTTAGTTAACTTTCTGAGAATTGACAGTTTATTTATAATTTACGTTCGAAAGACTAAAAACTTCAAAACAACGGAACTAATTTATTTATTGAAAAAAAGTTAGTAGTCTCTGAAAATTATTCGTCTATTTAGTTGACATAATGACACATTAGTTAAATATAAATAACGCGCCTAAATATTAACAAACATTATTAGTTTCCTTCTGTGATGATGAATATAGGTATTGTTATCGGTATCCAATACGGAAACCTTGAGCTAATTGGATTGGTTATACAATTTAAAATTAATATTATTTACTTGTATATTTATATACCTAAAACAAACTGAAATTAAATTTATTTTCCTGGCATAACTACCATGAGCCAAAGTCGAGCCTATCCGAGCATTCGCATTAGCCTATAAAATTACTTCATTGTTTTATCTTTTTATTTCTGCAATAATTATGTAAACAATTTTATATTTTTTAATCTATTAATAATTTTAATCTATTATTAGTAGGGAAGGTTAGATTAAAGATTGCTATGTTTATTACATCAATACAAAAAAGTTATCAAATTATACTATTAGCATATTGATAAAAAATGATAATAAAATTTTAATTATGATTAATGAATGAAAATTAAATACTGACTGCAGGTAGAGAACTGTAATGTTTATAAAGGCCTATACTAGCCAGGCGTGTTGGTATAAGGTTTCGAGATTTTCTTCTTACTTTAAGATACTGACTAAGTAGTTGTCCATTAATTGCTTTTCGGCGTTAAAGGGGTGAAATAGGGAAATAACACCCTGCATTCTTAGTCAACCATTAAATATTTAAAACTTCACATATTTATCAGCAATTGCAATATTAGAAGCAACAAAACACGGCAAGCTCTTTATACTTTCTCTTATTATCATAGTAATAACACAGGTAATGGCATATTGATTAAATTGAACATCAATGTATTAACGTTTAAGCAACATGACTTTTTCCCCTTAGGGTTGATCGAGGTCTAGTTGTTTTTTTAAACCACATAAGCAGTATAATAGGGCTTTAGGCAGTTGCCAAACGTTAGCCAAAAAGGGAAATTTGGTTTCGGCCGAAATTCCAAAGGCTAAATATAATTAGTACCAGTATAATTAGAGGTTCCTTTTTTAAAGTTTTTCTAGAAGAGATTGGAGCAGATCTGCATGTCAATTCGCGTTCCTTAAAATCGTTAGGTAAAAGTTAACTTAACCTAATTTTTAACGATTTTAAGGTACGAGAATTGACGTGCTGCTTAAATCAAACTTTAAAGAGATAGCAAATACATTTCCTTATTATTTTTGAAAGTAGGACTGTTAGTTAAAGTAATATTGTAAATATTAAACAGGAGATAAACCCGGAATCCAATTTACTATTTTATTGCTTGAGGTTTCAACATAAGTTACATAGGCTGTAGTCAGAATCTAACTAGAAGGTAAATCATTTCCCTTTTACGATCAATATTTAATTTAGTCTTGTACATTAAAATAAATACAGCATAACGAGATTTATAAGTAATAATGTAATATTTTTTGAATCTACTACATATATCACCTTGTGCGTATGTTGGCCGAGATATAAATACATACATGTTATCACCACCCCATTTCATCCAATGAGTATCTAAAACTCGACCAACGGAAAGTATGGTATCTACGAAAAGAAAAGAAGCAAATCTTGATCTTAAACCGAGCCCTGCGTAGTACGAATAGAAGGCTCAGCATCCCTCAGTCATTGCAGAAGCTTGTCCCTGCAGTAGGACATTATCGCATCAGTAAGTCAGTATGAATCAGGCGCTTCAATGTTTTCATGAATCACTTTTGTGGTTTATTAATACCACAATGTACGTAAACATTCAATTTTACTAATGTAATATTATATCTGTTAATACCAGGGCTCAGCTTGCATTAATGGTTATCTATACTAAT
Source organism: Schrankia costaestrigalis (assembly GCA_905475405.1). Lineage (NCBI taxonomy): Eukaryota > Metazoa > Arthropoda > Insecta > Lepidoptera > Erebidae > Schrankia > Schrankia costaestrigalis. The sequence continues at coordinate 13,573,636 of FR997838.1, forward strand.
ATGTATTATAAAGAGGTAAAGTTTGTGTGTTTGTGACGTTGTAGGGGGGTAATGTCTGGATCTATTGAACCGATTTTATAAATTATGTTGAATAGTCTATTTATCGGGGAGTGTTATAGACTATATAGTATCACGCTATGACAGCAGTGGAGCAGTAATGAAATATGTTTCAAAAAGTGACGCGTTTTTTTCGCGGCCTAACGAAGTGGGCACGGGTCAGCTAGTTATAAATGTTTTGATTTGTTTATCAGACTGATTACATATGGTTCGTTTTATGTTTTCTAAGGGGACCCCCTGATGTGGTAATCTTAAGGACAAAAACTTTATACCAATTCAGGGATACTTGCTAGTTTCCTACAGCATCATACATAAGATACATTAGTAATACTGACTACTAAGCCGTGCGGTTCCCGGTTAGAATAGGACTGCCTCATATCCTCCCGTGAGTGTCATAAGAGGCGACTAAGGGTTTACCACGACCAGGTGCATACCACCTAGCACCACGGGTCAACCTCTTGGTGAGGAGTAAACCACCAATAACAGCATTCCCAAGGAGGGTTGGCGTCAGGCAGGCGGCCGCCCGTAAAATATAGCTAAAACTTTAAGCAGCATGTGGAAGAAGAAGACATGCTGCGCCGAGCCGTAAATAAAAAAATTGGTATAAGAGTAGGGGAATGATGATGATGAGTAAAACTGACTACAATAATGTTGTAAATCTGAAAATTAAGTATCTACCTCAGATAAAAACTTCTTGGACTTTGTATCGTTCAATTGATCAATTGTTATAATTGTATTCAATGTGTTTCATTCATGGAATAAATGGTGACCTTTGAAAGGACACAATTTAGCAAGGTTGATATTAATCTTAAAAATATTTATCATTTGATTTGATTATTTAAATTATTAATGTAACTCAAATTTACAGGCTGATAAAGAGGCAGAGTTACTGTGTTTGTTCAATATCTTAGTTTTGACTTCATTTAAAGTCCACTGTGGTCTACAACCACTACACCACAACTTCTTCAATTCAACTTTGTCTTTCAATTTCTTCCGGTCAAAGATTTCTTTTGAGAACAGAAAGCGGTATTTAACCATTATTATACTCGTAATACCACCATTGTATATATACACACCTCAACAAAGTCTAGGGATATTTTCACGAAATTTTGTATTAAGTTGTGAAACTCAAAAAAAAATGGTTTGTTTTTAATTCTTTTGATGAAAACTTACTTTGTTAACCATTTTCAACCATTCTAAATTTGAATTTAAAAAATAAAATTAAAAATAAAAGATTTACGCGGCTTGAACGTAGTCAAGTTCGAAAATTTCATTTACCAACAGTAAGTTTTGACTGCTTTTTTGTGTAAAATTTAAGTTTTATAACAATTTAAACGTTTATTTCGAATGATTAATATTGTGTGCATCAAGCAGCGGCGCCATTTCAACATAGAGGAAATGTTAAGGGCAGTAGGCATGCTCCCAGCTGCGGGTACTGAGCATAGTATTGCTGAAGAGATTAGAACAGTACAAAATATGAAATCAAGGTTATGGTCACGTTATCGTGCTACTGGTGAAGTGGCTGAAAGATATCACAGCAAGAAGTCTATCACCTCTCAACAACATGATCGATTTTTGCAAGTTCCCGCAAAAAGGCAGCCAAATGTTACTACCATGCAGCTGCCTTAGAGGCTCCAGCTCTTGGTGGAGCCTCTTGCGGATGACCAAACTGTCAGAAGAAGTCGGCATGAAGCCCACCTTTATGCTCGCATACCGCTTTGAACTCCAGCAATACGTTGAGCAAATCGCGCACGATGACTAGAGTGAGGTCGTGAACATTTGCTCTGCAAAGTTGACCTGTTATCTTTAGTGGTGTTTACACATGAGTCCCGGTTCGGTTTCCACTCGGATTCACGTAGAAAACGTGCTTGGCGAGTGTCTGGTTGTGATAGCCGTCTGCAACATCCTCAGAAAAACTATTCATACCACGATAGAACAATTATGATTTGGACGGGAATTTGTGTCGGTCGAAGAACAAAGCGCGTTTTGTTTAGAAACATCATGACGGCTGAAAAATAACTTAACAAGGTGCTAGAACTAATAATCTACCCCCGTAGACTAAAATTGGGCCAAATATTTAAGCTCATGGATGATAACACCCGTCCGCATAAAGCGAGAGTGATGACGAGCTGGTTGCAGGAGCACGACGTATCAATTTTATGCTGAACCACTCAATCGCCTAACCTCAAAACCATAAAATACGCGTAGGACATGTTCAAAAGAAGGGCTTTGATGAATTTTCCTGCATAAACTTGCGATGGAAGAGCAACTTTTTTTGTATCCTAGTCGGACCTGTAACATTATACCGCATCAAGGCTTGGATAACTTAATCCAAGTATGAAAAACCGTTGCAGGACCATTATTTACGGTTTTTTGAATGTACTGACTACTGATTACTCACATAACAGTTAAAAACAGATTAATTTTCGATTATTTTCACTTTTGCTTAAGAAACAAAGTCATTGTTAGTTTTACTAATTTTCCAAATTTTTTATTTATTTGAATAAAAAATTATTTACGCAAAAATAATACTTTTATTTAATTCTGGATTGTAGCTTGATAAATTACCTTTATAAAAATATAAACATGTTGTATGTTATCTTCAATAATTTTGGAGTTAATTGAGTAAACACCAAATATCCCTAGACTTTGTTGAGGTGTGTATTTTCATAATATATCAAACGAGATTCTAATATCTTGTTACATTAATTTAATGTATTCAACTTAACTACTCTTAAAACATCATTATAATTTTGCTTCCCTATTAAAACTTTCTATTACTATGAGCTAAGTGATTTTATAAACCACGTAGGCACTTATTGATGCACGTTTCGTATACAATACCTATGTGGTATACAATGTTCGTATATAATATCATTGAACCCGTGTTTTAAAAGCTGTCTAATAATCGAGTTAGCTGATATTTTCTCTACAAGAATAAAATAAATAAACTTAGTATTACGAACCCTAGTTCAATTTCGTCACTGTAAGAGGGTTTCCCTGCAATGGGCCAATAAAGTTATGTTGATATTAAGTCCATGTGGTAAAGAAATGAGGGAACAAGATCATTTCATGACACAATCTGTTCTCGTAACAGGACTGCATACTTACCTCAAGTTGTTCATCCACTAAGTTTTGTTTATGTATTTTATAAAAAAATCCAGTGTTTTCTCAAACAATCATGTGTTTACTATTGTGAATCTATTCTTCTTCGTATAAATCAATCATAGATACAGATGTACAGGTTAATCACGGATACAATGAACTTATCCGTGCATGCATAACTAACAGCATGTAGGTAAGAATGCCCATATATGCATATCTATCACACGATACTGTACTTCGTTGGTGTATCGAAACTTAGTGAAACTTATAGATATATACTGTACACGCTGTTTATTCTTCATTATTACTTCATCTACAAAAAAATGTTGTTATTATAAAATGTACTTACTAAGCTTTTTAATTTTCATTATTTTTGTAAGAAACTGAGTAAATGATACTCACTACATTTCTTCTTTATCCAAACCTAAAGTGGTTGTCTTAAAAGCTGACAGACATTTCCAAGAAAAAGAAACGTCAAACACACAAAACACATACCTAGACTTCCTCCAAATATTTTCACCGCTCGTGAAATCTTGCCTCTCTCATACTTTGACCAATCGCCAGCTTTATTAGGCATAGGTAGTCGTTTCCAGAACCATTTTATATAGAAACAGCAACTTGGATAATTAATTGTAATGTTACTGCAAAGCTTCTTTAAAGTTGAATAATTAATATGGGCATAGTCCATTTATCGAGGAAAACAACTTAAATTAGCTTAAATATATTCGCTCTTTTCTAAAGACGTCTGATCATTTTGCGTTGCGTGAATCAGCTAATGAAATGCAATCCATCGATAATCACTGAAGAAACACAACGAAGTATTTAGCTTACGATGATACAGATTTAGAAATCGATCCGTTCGTAATTTTATAATTATCGGCGGTATTGACTGATCTGGCACATCATCCTTAATTAGATACAGTCTCGGTAGAGTAATCAGTATCGTTTCAAGGACGACTTGCGATTGACCATAAACATCTTATCGCAATAGATGTGGTGATTACTTTAATCTACTTATTTATACTTTTGATTCAATTTGCAACTGGACTTGGCTTGCACTAGTTACGGCAATGATAAAGTTTGAACTAGCAAAGTTGAGACGAACCTGTTTTATTGATGTTGGGTAATTTGGCTTAAATATCACGCTGGCTGGATGGATTGATATACAGGCTGTTTGGTACATCGTTTGCCAAATTGAAATAGCAGATAGAAGAGGTCATTACCCGTCTTTCCTCACTCACCTAGCCGGTTTTAACCTCAACATATTTTAGATATCGATGTAAAGCTATTTTTAAAAGAAAAACCCAATATTTACCATGAACACTAAAATTTTAAAAAAAAATTCTTCCATGAGTCCTCATAATTATGTTTTGTTTTTAAGTTTAATACTAGGAGCATCAAATAAATTCATAATAGCTCACCAAAAACGTCAACTTTTTGTTTATTGACTTATTATAACTAATAGAGACAGGTAAAATTTAAAGATATGATCAACTTCACAGTACAATAAAAAAATTAATAAAAGAGAGAAAGTTCTTCCATTTTCAGAATAAATGCCTTACTTTATCCTCTTTCCATTGGTATACAACATGTTATAAAAAAGTAAATAGTTTTTCTACAAAACATGTGTAATACATAATTCGAAGTAAAGAAAACACGTTTGATGAAGAACATTATATAATCGTAATTATTGACGCTACAGTAAATGATGAATTTTTTTTTTCTTTTTTTATATTAAAATTAACTCTAATGTGATATGGTAGACCTACTGCAGTGACAAAAAAAGCTATAGTAACTTGGTAAGTACGCTAGAATGAATCAATTATAGCTAGTAAATTTACCTTTGCTTATTCATCAAACGCGTTTTCTTTACTTCGAATTATGTATTACACATGTTTTGTAGAAAAACTATTTACTATTTTATAACATGTTGTATACCAATGGAAAGAGGATAAAGTAAGGCATTTATTCTGAAAATGGAAGAACTTTCTCTCTTTTATTTATTTTTTTATTGTACTGTGAAGTTGATCATATCTTTAAATTCTACCTGTCTCTATTAGTTATAATAAGTCAATAAACAAAAAGTTGACGTTTTTGGTGAGCTATTATGAATTTATTTGATGCTCCTAGTATTAAACTTTAAAACAAAACATAATTATGAGGACTCACGAAAGTAATTTAAAAAAAAAATTAAGTGTTCATGGTAAATATTGGGTTTTTCTTTTAAAAATAGCTTTACATCGATATCTAAAATATGTTGAGGTTAAAACCAGTTAGGGGAGTGAGGAAAGACGGGTAATGACCTCTTCTATCAGCTATTTCAATTTGGCAAACGATGTACCAAACACCCTGTAGTTTTTGGGTAAATAAACTTATGTCCTTTAGTCGCCTTTTGTGACAACCGCAGGATGAGAAGAATTTCTTTTTTTTAACTTTAGGTAACTTCACATTTACAATGTTTTAATCAAATTGCGAATAACAACACTAAGTTTATATCGGAATGGTCATCATTTTATGTTTCCTAGTCGAATCTCTGTTATTGCGAAAGATCACATACCGATATGAAACGCAAAAAAAATCTTATCATAAAGTAATACAATAGAATTGTATTACGCTAACTAATGCGGTCAATAGAAACAATAAAAAGTTCGTTCCAGACCTGCCTTAATAATCATTATTTATACCATTAATATAGAATATATCGAAGCGGAATTTACGTGATGGCAACAACCTGTTAACGAAAAATCAAGGGAAAAACCGATAGGCTTTTAGAATATAGAGTGGACTATGAACTCAAAATATCACCACCTTTCTCGTTCCGTAGATGGTGTAAAACCATTAAGTATATCATACCTATTAACCCTGGTTGTGCTAGGTTTTCTTCCTCAGTGTTTCGACAGATTTTAAAAAAGTTTTCTTTCTTCTTTTCTACTTCTATAACCTCCTCGGAATTATGAAGTCATATGACCAGTTTTGGCTTAAGATGAGACTCTTCATAGAATATTCAACCTTATTATATAAGTACACAACTATTCTATTTTTGAATTTCCTTGTTTCAACAAGAATGTTTATTTTGTCCTTCAGGTGCAATTACTGCAGCAGCAAGTGACGTCATTAGCAGACACGCAAAGCACGGCTGATGAACGGTACGCGAGGGCGAAGGCCGATAATGCAGTGCTGCAGGCACGAGTACATATGCTTGACGAACAAATACGAGAGGTAGGTATTTGTGTACAACAGTAAACCATTATATGATGTTAGATGTTTGGTAGGACAATATATGGACGCAGTAAACAATTACATGATGTTAGATGTTTGGGTGGACAATAATATGCCGGTTGGATTTGGGCAATGCAAGTTCCTGTGACAAGTTTTATAACATTTCATTCAATATTATACCAAACTTTGGGGTAAAAGAGGCGTAAAATTTTAAGACCGTAGAGAAATTTTAAATTGTTCAAAGCCAACTTTATGCTATTTTAGACTATTCTACAATCAGTTCAGTCTTTTCTTGTTTTGCTGTAGTGTGCTTGTTATGAATAAATCGATGCAAAAGCCTCAGCCAACTATAGTAGTCCAATTAGAACTAATTCACTTTCGAAAAGACTGATTTCTCTTATATTATGACGTGTATGGTATGGACCACTTTAATTACACGATGAAGCTACAATCATTTGCTTTAAAAACTCGATCGCGACGACTCCATTGTTATTCTATTCCATCATACGTAACCAATAAAAACAATGCCGACAGTTTCAATAAATAATCATTTCCTCAGCATTCAGTTCCGATTGTTATCGAGTAGTGTTGTTTTTAATCGATTATGTTTATGTTACGTGTAGACGGAGTGTCGATGTGAGGAAAGCATAGCGGAGGAGAAGAGACGGAGTCGTGAAGCTATATCGAGAGTGGAGCGTGATCGAGATACGCAGCTCACTGCTATTACTGATAGACTTGGAGCTGCGGAAGCAGAGGCATCGGAACTTAAACAGGAGGTAAGTTCTATTTTTGAAATGGTTACTTAATACCATAAGAACTCTTTCCATTTGTCGGGTGTCGAATGCTTATATCGTATGTCGGCGCCTTTGTTTACGTACACGCCTACCTAGTGCCAATTTTAATCATAAGCAGTTTTCAAATCCAAAAAAAAACCTTCGAGTATAGTACTTGAATCTGATATAATGTGTTGAAATCCAGAAATCTCGTCAGTATAGTCTGTTCATAATCATTACCAGGTGTCTTCATATATCCGTATCTATATGATTTATCGGTACGATAATAAATTAGTCTAATACATAGTGAGGTACTTGTTTTTGGCTTTATCGCCAGCTGTCAGGGCCAGATTGATAGATTACAAATATTCCATTATCTTTTAGATAACACTTTGTTGTTTAATAAAGAGGCTGTTCTCGCAAAATAAGTCGTTAAAAAGCGTTATTAATCTGTCTTTCGTGTATCCTGTATTATATCATAGCCGAATATGACATTTTGGTAATTAATGAAGTCCTCACATATTCGCAAACTAAGCAGAGGTTGTATTAAACAAGTCTATGATTTGACTAAAACCTTGACCAATGTAAACATTTACATAAAGAATGCCAGTGGCATCAGGCAGAACTAAAGAAAACATTAAGAAAACTGTCTTTTATTGATGCTCTAGTTATAGATTTCAATCTTTAGCAAAAATCATGTTTTTTCGTCTTAGTTTGAAGAATAATAGGTGAAAACATTTTGTATTCCTATTCCATCACCTCACAGAAATACAAAACAAAACATTATTGTTATTTTATTGTATTCAAATACCAAAAGACTAAAGTACCAAAACCTCAACATTCCAGGTTGGTCGTTTACGCGGTGTAGCAGAAACACTTCGAGCGAACGCTGAAGCGGCTGCAAGAGCACATCGCGAAGCACAAGAACAGGTGGCGGAACTCGCAGCCGCTTTAAGCACAGCGCGGGAAGCCGAACGAAGAGAACGAGACTCCGCTTCAGCGGCTGCAGAGATGATGGCGACGGCTAAGAAAGAGTTGCAGCGGTTAAGAGACGTACCGCCTCCGCCGCCTGATCCGCGCTTAGATGAGCTTAGTAAAGAAGTTACGCTGCTGCGGACACAGAATAAATGTGAGTTTATTATTTTATTTAAAATATTTTTATGCTGTGCTTATTCATTTCTGCGTCTTTCTGTCTGCAGTACCTATTTTATAACCTTTCTGCCATATTGGCCGAGGGCTGACAGAGCAGCAAAATCTTGAGCAGGCATATTAAGCCTAGCAGCTGTAGACGTCTTTTGAGTGATAATGATATAAACTAACTACAGTAGTTAGTTTAGTTAGCTTTTTTCCCACTGTACTAATTTTGTCGATGTATAATTTGCTATAAATGCTTATTAACACAATACAACCTCTAAAAATTACTGTGTGTATTTAAACCATAATTTTGATAACTACCAAACGGATTTGAATGTAAGTTGTATTTGTATGTAGTTACTTCTTCAATGTTCAGTTTTATGAATATGAGTCTGATATACTTATGAGTCCCGCAGGAGAATTAAAGTACAAGATTTACCTAGGATTACCTCTCTTAAGTGGCAGTGTACAGGTCACATAGTACTTATGCAAAACCTTTGAGTTTCGGGATCGAAATGTTTTCGAAAGAAGACAGGTCAGAACGGTACAGACTATTACAAGATGGACCGAACTTAGATAAATACAGTAAACATTGCAAAAAAAAACAAACTTAAAATCAAGTTCAATTCCATCGCTTTTATATTCTCGTCTCTATAATAAAATCCCTATAAAAAAGATAACGTAGTTATAAAGTCAAGTACCTACGTCAGAATATTACGATTAGATAAATTATTTATATCAAACAAATCTCAAGTAGTGCCAACATTTTTATACACACGTGTATAGAAAGTTTGAAATCATTTTGTCATACATTATAACTTAACAATTCATGATAAAGATATAATGGTATTTGAGAATGAAAGTGAGATATGTCTGGCCAAACCTATATGGATAAACCACTCTTTCCTTTAACACGACGCCGACGGCGACAGCTAATTGTATCTAAACATAAAGCGACATTCATGTGCGGCATTAGTGTGTTTGGATATATGCCGCGCGCGGTCTTTTCTGGCTATCTGCCGCTCTATAACATTCTTAGGAAAGAATCAATTTGTTTTTGGACCTATTTCTAAGCGCAAACGTAGACATCAATACTACACGTGATAGTAAGTTATGGACGTTAGCCATGCTAGGAGCACAGCCGCTGTCTTATAAGTTAGAATCACTAATAATAGAAGAAGACTAATAATAGGTACCTACTATTTACACACTACTGCGTTATTCTTTTCCCAACACGAGTATCTTTCGATTACTCAACGGGAAGACTCATTATTGTCTAGATGTAAGATTTACAGAAATAAACAGATTTTTATTATTTTATTTATTATTATTCATGGTCGGAAATCCTCATGGAGTTCGGAGAAAGTGCGGAGGCGTTTTTCAGACTCTTACTGGCTAAAACCCCGATTTTCCGTCTGTCACGTAGACTGGACTGCGGGAAACCATGGCTCTTTTGCATCCCCCGACCCGTACTTACTTACCTACACCAAGTTATTTACGTTTTCGAAAACTGTAATACAATTCCTGATAGTAACCTGGTGTGACCACGAGTCCGTCCCCCTATGATATTTATAGTATTTCCTATTTATTATTCCAGCATTATCAGAAGCTAAAGAAGAACTGCAAGCACAGATCCTAACCCGCGGTGTCGAAGAAGGCCGGAGTCTGCTGGACGGAGTCAGCGGCCCACTAGTAGCTACTAACTCGTTAGCGCATGAACTATCGCAAATGAGCGATGATGAGGTAAAACTTGTTCTTTCATTTACTTAGTCACTTTTGCGAGTAAGTCTCTAGTCTACGCTTGCTGTAGTCAAGGCTAGCTTGTCTTTGCCTTAACATTAAAAACCAAATTTATAAGTAAATTACCTGATACTAACTTGGCTTTATTTGTAAACATTCTATACCCAAAACGGCGCTAATAGATGTCATTAAGTAATTTTTTGCCAGCGCCATAGCTTGCGCAATGCATTTATAAGTCTGTATGCTACACGTTCACACGTTTGGGATCAAACAGATAGGCATACCTATCAATTATTTATGTACTTAAACATTATTTTTTTGTATAAACTCGATAAGTTTATACTTAGTATATACTTAAATCAACTCGATAAGTTTATACCGTAGTAGTTAACATGGTAGGTAATTAATGTTTTCAGATATGATGATAAAAAGTACATAAATCAGGGTCGTAGCACATATTTATAACGTAACGTAAACGGAACTGCCACCGCCTCGCCTTTTTCCTCGGTGTCAACCGTCTAAAATCCGATTACTTACGTTACGATTCCGATTAGTGTGCGTTGCAGTAAGGAGTTTCATTCAAATAATACTGAACGGCTCGAGTTGATACGGTGACGTTCCGTTTACGTTACGTTATATGTGCTACGACCCTTAAACGCTAAATAACAGAAGCATTTGTTTAAATTTTACCATCATTCGTAAATGAACAAAACGACAAAAAGAATTACTATCTCGAGCAGTTGTTGATACAAACAACTCCTTAGCCGGGCCTTATTAAGCATATAACTGCCTGGTATTAATCATGTAGGTTCCCTTTTTCTATTTCATTGGTATGCCGATAACGTATTACAGTACCCGGCCGTAAATATTGCACATCGATCTGTGGAAAGAGACAATCGGTCAATTTCGGCTTCGTAGAGCGTCATCTCTGTCGCTCACTATCAAATCATAATTTGTTTTAAGGGTACGCATGCCAGTCGCAACTCTATATAAAGGGAGAAAGTTAATTGCTCCTTCATTTGGTCATTTATTATCAAATAGTATTTTATGTATATGTTAATATTATTTGTACGTAATACCCTTTCCCCAAAGTCATTTTGGGCAATTTTAAAGTGCACGTTTTCGACAACTATCTTTTAGGCACCTTCCCATTAGCAAGCTCGTGTCTGTTGAATGCGTACCCTTAACAGTGGCTAATAGATACCAGACTGGTTGTATTTCGTGGGACAGAGATGAAGCTCTACAAAGCCGAAATGGGCCGATTGTCTCTTAACAAAAGTCGATGTGTAATATTTACGGCCGGGTACTGTACATATTCGTTACTTTATTTAGATAACTCATTATTCAGGAAAAAAAACTTCATTCATATAACATTATTGCCTTGCTTACAAAGCTATAATATCGTAGCTATTTATTTGCGACGCCTTATATTATCATGTATGCATTATTTGCAGCTCGATGGTATCGAAACACAAAATGATCTCAGCATAGAGATGGAAAAGGTACGATATTTTTACTAACTGTGCATGGTATATAATGGTATTGTAACTAACTTGCATGCTTACTAAATTATACTTTTACGATTTTAAATGTACCTTTTTCATGCCTACTTATTAACACTGCTTAATACATGCATTTATATAATTATGTAAAATGTACTTGCCTGTATCTATCTATATACTATTTATAGCGTGTCAACGAAATTTTAAGTAATAATGCTTTTCCTTCTACTACAGTTCTATTGGCTTAGTACTGGTCGTAACTAATGGATACCATAATCAGCCCATTAATGTCCCACTGCAGGGACGGGCCTCATCCCGTGACGGAGGGATACTTGGCCTACTAATACCACGCTGGCCAGACGGATTGGTATAGGGTTTAATTTCAAGTTTTCCTTCTTTTTACTTCGTAAAGATAATATTTACAGTAAGTCCCTTAGTCAGTTTTTACGACACCCATGGGATGAGATGGGTCAGCACACGGACAACTACTGTAACTTCAACTACTGGATATAAAAAATGTTTAATACTTTGACCAACTTGTCTGAACTATACTGTATTAAATGCTACTCCATTCCATATAATTTACTGTAAATATGTGGTACAAATTTATTACGCCATTTCCTCTGACTTTACTTTTACATTTTTTTAAATTAAAAAGCCAATAGAAAAAAAAGCTTCGATAAAAAAAAATATTTTTTGGTCATGCTTTATCAATATTGCAAAATTTTAACCCTTTCACAGTGCCGCCAGCAGACACAATAGTAAAACAATGCACGTGTACCATATATGGTACACTGCACCGGGAACGTGTACCTATGTATATAAACGCCGCCACTAAAAATATACATAAACAATTATTCAAATATCGACTTTATTACAGTTGCAGAAAGCTCTAAAAGAACAACAGGACGTCAACGTTCAATTAAGAAATTACATCGATGGAATACTTTTATCAATAGTCGAAAACTACCCACAATTACTTGAAGTGAAACATCATAAACAACCAGATTTTAGATCATAACATACATATACATTATATAAGTTATATATATTCTATAATTTCAATTTCTCTTTTATATATTTTTCATTTAATCGGACATGTTTTAACAATGTATATCTATTATAATTATCTAAAAATAAATTTGTATTTTAATGATATTATTACTGTGATAAGAAAGATAAAAAAAAACAATGAAATTATAAAGCTTTTTTAATTGCAAAGCTATAAAAGTCTTCTTTTGATTGAAAATAGTTCTAAATTGATTATAAATATTAAAGCAAGGATAATGTTCGTTGAAGCAATATATCTTTTTGCACAACGATATTAAATAACAAAATCACGGAAATATTTTATTAAACTTACGCTTTAACACGTATTAAAACCTTTTTTACGTTGATACACAATATTAATTGGTAGGCTAGCGACCTACACCGACTTTGAGCGGTTTTTTTCTATCGATAGTATTCTATCAATTTTTTTTTTATGGAAATTGTTCTAAATTAAATGCAGTTTTAAAATTATTCATACTTAAAAACATTTCCCGAGAAAGCCTCTGTCTATTAAAATCTTTTTAAAATATTATAGTATTATTAACCTCGTAATGTGGAAATATTTGTATGAGGCCTCTTTCAAATATTTCGTCCTAAAGTGAGACGTCAATTGGCTAATATAATGATTACCTTTCTATCACATAAAAATGTAAGTAGGTAGGTACTTGTGCTCTCGAAAGTCAGCAGATTAAATAAAAATTTCAGTGATTCTGCTATTTATTATTGTTTAAAAAATTGCATAAATAAAAATAAGTTGTCTTGTAAATATAGCGTATAGTTTGTAAGTATAAGCATTTTAAAGTTTTCAATAGTAAATACATATAAATAATGTTCCTTGTTATCTTAAAATCTGTAAAGCTTATGCACATTAAAGTGCATAGTTTCTAATAAGTACCTAATGTATAATTTATTTGGTTTTAATTAGATCTGTTCAAAATAGGGCTTATTGTTTATAATTTTGAACTAGAAGGCAATGCCGTCCATAAATATAAAACACTGTATCTACTTAAATAAATTGATATGAGACTGTGAGCATGATAAACTTGGGTGCGTTAGTTATAAGTGTAAGAGTTTTATTGAGAATGAGTTAATTAGATGCTACATTGAAATTACTTCCAATTGTATAACATTCTGTGAAATTGTCCTAAGTTCGACACCTACGGGATAACCTAGGGTGGTTAATTCATATAAAAGTTGTGAAGTTCGCAGATATTATTATCTCTACGAATACCAAAATTGGGGAACCTCAATTTTAAATCAAACAATCTGTTTTGCCTAAGATTCCTTCTGCCACTGGAGGACACGCTGTCCCTGTAGTGGAACATTAATAGGATCTATAAACAAATATAAACGTTTAAATCCATTAATCGAACTTCCAGTACTTGTTTACTCTCCTTCCTTTGACGCGAAATTCTTTAAACTTAGCGTAAAAAAGCATTTGCTAGATAGATAAAGTAATGACAACAATATATTGATATTCATTGCTGGACGATTTTGCCTGACGTTTCGGTACACATATCACGGACAGTGTAACCTGAGCCAAAACGTCAAGAATAAGATTTACTAATAAACTTCAATACGTTTTATCAAATGCAAAGGTTCGATTTCGGCAAAGATAACAGAATCACTAATAGCTTCCTTATTAAATAAATTGGTAGTAAATTCAAAGTAGCCGTATATCGGAGCCATTATAACTTGAAGTCTATTTCATAATTGTAAATTTTATCTATAATTTCATAACTTAGTACCTAAAACAATAATTATTGTATAAGAAAGATAATGTACCTATATTTTTACAATGAGATATTTATAATATAATTTAGAATATAACTAAGTAGGCATTTGTGTACATTTTTGATAACACAGTTATTATATTTTAACAATATAATAGCAAAATGAAGTTGTATAATGGTCGTCAAAAGTAAATTAAAACAATTAATAAATATTCAGTCTTTTATTAATTTTTTAAATCATTTCCTGTATCTTCTTCTGGTATAAAAGAATCTTCTTTTTTATTATTTTCCAAATTTTGCAATACTTTCTGCACGTCCAAACGTAGCATCATGAATTTTGGATCCATGTAGTTCTAAAACAATGAGAATAAATATAAAATCTCTTCCAAAAAGGTTTTACGCAGGAGTATATTCCACAAACAATGCACCACAAGGATGTGTATGACGTAAGTAATGTTAAGATACTAATTAATTTGTGATGGAGCTCTCTGTTCCTTGAATTGTCTAAGGTCACCAGTAAAAGGCTTCACACACAGCATAAATATGTGAATGTATATTAATGAAAATGTAATGTATGTAAAAAAATATACATTATAGCTGTCGTGTGTGGTCTCCTAACGATTTCTATGGACAGATGTAATGAGATGTATTGTGCTATAATGTACATCTTCACATTATTGCTGCTGTGTGTCAAGCCCTTAAGAGGTGACAACATCAAGTAGATTGTCAATAGAAATAATATTACTTACTTTAAAATTCCCAGATTCCATCTGAGTAGTAGAAGTATCAGTCTGTCTCCCATCATTATCACCACATTCGTCATAATGTGTCAAATCACCAATACCGACGCTGTGTCGAAGATTTAAATTCCTTCCCATATATTGTGACATTTCTTCCTCTATGGCATTCATAGACGTCATCAAATTAGCATTCTTAAAATCTTTAACAACGGGACTGTATACAAAGGAATCCATTAATGTATAATTTGGTGGATTTTGTGAAGAACGGCAGAGGGAGCATTCCTGCCTACTTTCAAACTGTTTTCTCTCGTTATGCAGAGCCAGCCTTTCCCTAGAAAGACTGATTTTCTCTCTTGCAATTTGCTTTTCTCTTGCGTTTAGTGACACCACGTGTTCTTGAATCCTTCTTATTCTCTCTTCGTATTTCTTTTGAATGAATTCAGCTTCGGAATATTTTTTATCGGCCTGCGTTTGTTTGTCTACTGCTGTCTTAGCTAAAAGTTCTAAATCACGACTTCTGTAAAAATTGATTAGTTATTGAGTTGGTATTACCTGAGATTGTAGCGTCGAATTGTGAATTGAAAAATCTACCATTAACGCAAATTTGCAGAAAAAGTTGTATCTCCGAATCTACGAAATCAGTTGGCATGTAAGAGCCCTCAGTGGCCAGAAAAAGCAAAACTGCTCAATGATTAATTTAGGTGCCGTTTTTTTGGGAACCCTAGACAGAAGTTGTCCTGTAATTTCTACCCTACTAACTAACCTAAATACATGAAATTTTGACGCTACTGCTTGGTGGTGGAGTGAGCGGACACTGCGATGGTACCAACCAAGACAGCATATTGCTGAAGAAAACTACCACCTGGTAAATGTATACTTCATCATCATAGCAGCCCATTAATGTCCCACTGCAGGGACGGGTCTCCTCCCGTGACGGAGGAATACTTGACCTACTAATACCACGCTGGTCAGACGGATTGGTATAGGGTTTAATTTCAAGTTTTTCTTCTTTTTACTTCGTGAGGATAATATTTACGGTTTGTCCCTTAGTCGGTTTCAACGATGTTGGGATGGGATGGGGTGGTGACATATTGTATTCTTACTCCGTCACCACACGGACATGTATACTTACTTAGCTAATATTCTTTGTTCCTCAAGATGCATCTGCTGTTTCTGTACATTTAATTTAGACCTTTCTTCTGACACCTCTTCCAATTGAGCCTCCAATTCAGCTTTCATTTTCTGTAATTTCATAACAAAAATAATATGGATGGACGACACACGGTGGACCGACGACCTAGCTAGGACGGCGGGTAGCCGATGGATGAGGGAGGCACAGGACCGCGCAAGGTGGCAATACTTGGAGGAGCCCTATGTCCACCAGTGGACGTCGATTGACTGATATGATGATGATGATGGTTATATCGTAAAATGTTGCAATAAATTAATTTTAAAGTCAAGTAACAAAAGTTGAAATAGGTACATCCAAAAAAGTAGTATCCAATGAGTTTTATAAGCTTCTCACAGCTAGAGCAGAAGTAAGCGTCGTGACGAGAAGAGAAAATAATCTCATCATTAGTAATGTCGGAATAACACTGAACTCCAATTTTCGACAAATCCCTGAACACGAAAAGAGGCAGTAATATTTGATGTAGGTAACACATCAAACTTTTTTCGACCTATTTTTTTTTTGGCTGTACCTACGATCCAAGTGTATATCATCATAACAGCCCATCAATTTTCCACTGCAGGGACGGGCTTCATCCTGTGACGGAGGGATACTTGGCCTACTAATACCACGCTGGCCAGACGGATTGGTATAGGTTTTAATTTCAAGTTTTCCTTCTTTTTATTTCGTAAAAATGATACTTTCTTAGTCGGTTTTTACGACACCCATGGGATGAGATCGGGTGGTGGCATATTGTATTCTTACTCCATCACCACAAGGGTATATGAAACTCAGTAAATACTCGTAACTTACTTCAAGTTCTTGTTTCAAACTCTGTATAGTAGATTTCTCTCTTGCTAAATTAGCACTCTCCTTCACTGCCTTGGCTTTTTCATCATCAAGCTTTGCCGTCTTTTCTTGAAATTCTCTCTGCATATCGTCTCGTAGCATCTGTATTATACATGAAACATATTAGGCTAACGAGGCTATCAGAAAATCCAAACGGATTGAAGCACTTGGCATGCTGAATAATAATAATAGCGACGAAAGGAGCTGCCCGCTAACCCTTACAGAAGGGGCTTTACAGTTTCGGCTCCTGTAATGTGATCGCAGAAGTATTTATGCGATCAAAGACCGCCAGAGGTCTCTAGGATTAACCTTCCGAAGGTTTACCTGGAGACTCCTGGAGATGTATGAAAACTGGTAAGAATATCGTGTGGTTTCAATTCCAGACCGACATGCCCATGAAAGTAACAACCCTCAGTGTCATGAAGTCCCGCCTTAGGAGGCTTTCCGCCTAAATCCCTGTTCCGACAGGCGGTCGCCATTCCAGAACCTTGACTCAAGCCCCATGGACATTAAGGCGCGGCTTATACTGCAGAAGCGTATGGCATATTTTATGGCGGTGGCGAGTGTTTTGTTCCATGATTAACTGTTACGTAGATAATTTAGTTATTCTTCGTTGAAGAGATGAACTAAATTAGTCAAATACGACTCTATATTAATGATGAGTTAAGATTTATATTATGTTTTCTTGACTAAACGCCACCGCCATACGTCCGCCCCATGCCACTTCAGTATAACTTGGGCTTTAAAGTCTATATGTATTAAATTTCTCTTTTTTTAAACTCCACTCTATTACATCTGTACTTACCTTAATTTCTTCATTTTGTTTCGTAATAACGTTCTTAGCGAATTCGGTCTGTTTGTTGAACGTAGCTTTTTCAAATTCGAATTCCATTCTTTCTTGTTTAAATGAAGCCGTTTGTTCTTCTAGCATCTGTATTTACAAATAAAGTTAAGTATTTGGCAGTTGAAAACTTATTATTTGTTGCAACACTAAGGGGGGCAAAAGCTTAACACAGTAATATTTTCACAATGCTCCTTGGAGGTGTATTATGCGCACACAACGTTGGTACCAACCACGACGGGTTTTTGGTGAAGAGATCTACTACCTGGTAAGTCATCATAACAGCCCATTAATGTCCCACTGCAGGGACGGGCCTCCTCCCGTGACGGAGGGATACTTGGCCTACTAATAAATACCACGCTGGCCAAACGGATTGGTACAGAGTTTAATTTCATATTTCCTTCTTTTTATTTCGTAAAGATAATATTTACGGATAGTCCCTTAGTCGGTTTTTACGACACCCATGGGATGAGATAGGGTGACATATCGTGTTCTTACTCCGTCACCAAACAACCTGGTAAGTAAGTATTTACTAATATTAGTAGGTAAATATAGATGTTGTTGCAGAGTTCCTAAAAAAACTTAGGTATAATACAGGCACATACTATTGTCATCTGTCGCATCCTAGCTTCTAACTTTTTAATTACATCCATATTTTCAGATTTCTCCGTTTCAAAAGATTCACGTTCTTTCTTCAACTGTTGGATCATATCTGAAATTGATGTTGAAATAATCATAAAATATTTCGGTTACATTAATCTTCTTTTCATCAAACTGTTAAGCAGGGCCGGGCTACTGTGATGATCTGACGGGTTCGGGTTGCGTTGCCACCTTAAATATACAATCGTTTACGTCGTGAGAATTGTACTGATATTGTACTGTAGGTATTTCCCGCCGGAGGTCTCTTGGATTATCCTTCTGTGGACCCAATCCGTCATGCTCAAGTCCCTGACAACCCACAACGTCATAAAATCCGTTAGGATTTCCAAAGGTTTAAAAAAAACTTGAACATCGCCAAGATACATGGGCGCTATTCTTTGACAAACCTAGACATATCTAAATCAAGAAAAAATTCTTACCACTTATTTGTGATTCTCTCATCTGTAAACTATTATCAGTCTTCTTCTCGGTGTTTTCTGTCAAAACTTCAACCTTTTCAACCAGGTGCTGACAGAACTGTTTGTTCTCCCTAACATCTGCTATCAAATCCTTCAAATCTGATGAGAATCCTACTGAGTCTTGAATGAGAGTTTGTTCGTTTTTCACTGCGTGTCTAGCAAATGCAGGAAATGTTAAAATTTGTGGTGAAAAGTTTTGGGAGAGATCGGAAGCACGCAATAATGATTGATAAAGACTCAAAAAGTCGAAACACAATAATAAAAAAACTTACAATAGAGAAGTTAGGTAATAAAACATTTGTAGAGCAAAGCACCGTGCGACGTGTTTTGCTCATTTCGTAAAGTATCATAAAAATATGAAGTTGCTTTACATCGACCAGCAAAGTAGTAAAGCATACTTTAAACTTTTCAGTCCTGAAACCATTTCTAAACTCGCAGAAATAATGCCTATTTCTATAAACGGCATATACGATAACTTTAATATAGGTAACACATCAGAACTACACACCAGACTACCTACTTTGGACTACTCTACTTACTTCATATTTTCCATTAACGAAGAATGATGTTCTTGTAAAATTCTAACATTTTCTAAATGCTGTTGTCTGAGCATTTCATTTTCAGCCTTATGTCTATCAGTTAATCCTAATATGTTTTCGTCTGCCATCTTTTTGTACAATTGATTATTTTCTTCTAACCAATTAATTTTCTCAGAATAAAACTTAACCAATTTTTCACTTTCTTCTTTCATTCGTTCTTCTGCTTGATTTAATGATACTTCTAGAAATGTAAGTTGCCTCCTGTAATATAATATTTAATTACGTATGGATTTATCAGCAAGAACCCTACTTACTATAAAAGAAAATAAACACAGAAAAATAGGCTAACGAGTTAAAAGAACGATAGATAGATGTAGTGTCTGAGACAGCTGGGTGAATTAACAGACTAATGACGATGAGGAAATCCGATGGGATATGTGCTTCCAAAAACAAACACGAAGTAATGCACCTAGTGTAACGAAGCCTTCGGATGATGACTGTCTCCAGCGAAAGACCCAGATATGTCATATAGGCCTGGAATAATAAAAGTAATAATGTTAGAAAAAAATCTATGTCGTCGGAGTATACCTGTATGATGATTCCATGATATCAATCTCTTTATCATGGTTTACTTGCAAAGATTGTACAAGTTGTAGCAGTTGCTTCTTCTCGCGTGTATGAGGGGTGTCTACCTCCGCTGGCATATCTTGATTGCTATTTGTTTTCTCTGGATTAAGATTAATTTCTTCGTTATCTGTGTTCTCTGTACTTAATAAAGCCTGTGAAAGAATTGTGCAGTTGAATTGGAATTACTTTCATTTTTTCTATCATGTGGTGGCGGATTTAGGCTGCCTATCTTTTGCGGTTCGTTGCGAAACGTGGCTGAGAAGCGGAGACATATTCACCAATTTAAAAAATTTTTAATTTAAAATATGTTTATTTCAATATAATAACACGTACAGTCAGCCCCAAAAGTCGCAGAACACATTTTAAATTCCAAAACTGCTGAACACTAAAAGTGGCATAAGTCAGTGTCGCAACAAGAGTACAAAATAAGCTAAACGTACAAAACGACCATAACACGCTGCACACGGTTATTCCAAAAGTAGGTATTTCAGAAGTATCGATGTTGCCAACTCGTGCAGTATACGGGAGCCGCGCATGACTGAACGGCAACGTCGCCCGCTGCATCACTCATCTGCGGTCGAGTTTCAGTGTAGTTGTAGTGAGTGATTTTGACAGTAGACAAAAGTCAAGCCAATTTCAAAGCGGAATACTACATTAACAGTTTCATCAAAACAGTTGTCAACACGATAGCTTTGCTTGTATAGAGCTTGGGTGAAAAGAAAACAGCTCTGGTTCGATCCTGAGGAACGGATTACTTTTTGTGTTTTTTTATTTTTTTTTATTTTGTTTTCTACTATTATTATTCAATACAAGCTGTAACCCGCGACTTCGTTTACGAAAAAAATGTATATTCGACAATTAAATTAAATAATTTAATTAATAAATTAATTAAATGGGTTTATCACCTCTAAGAGTTAATTTTAGTTGCATGTCATAAAACTATTAAGTTAAATGTCGCACAACAGGGAGCACTTCTTCTTACATAACATTTCAACTCATATCATCGAATCTCCGAAAATGTTTCTCATACAATTTAAAGTCATAATGATCATTCTTCATTAAATTAAAAATTAAATAAAAATACTAGTTAATATTCAATTAAAAATTAAAAATAATATTTTAACTTTATTAAAATACCTGTGAACAGTGACGGTGAATTTAAGTTACTTGTTTTTTTTTAGATAAAATACAATAATTTAAAAAAAAAACAAAAAAAATACTTGACATAACCCGGTTTCGAACGCACGTCTACTTCATCAAAGTCGAGTGTTCTATACCCTATTATAGGCTATCGAATCTCAGTGAATTGTGTTGAAATTATGTATCTATTCCAACGAGTAAACATAATAGACACTAGTGTTCAGCTACTTTTGAAATACTAGTGTTCAGATACTTCTGAAATACCCGTGTGCAGCTACTTTTGGAATAACCGTGTGCAGCTACTTTTGGAATAACCGTGTGCAGCGTGTTATGGTCGTTTTGTACGTTTAGCTTATTTTGTACTCTTGTTGCAACACTGACTTATGCCACTTTTAGTGTTCAGCAGTTTTGGAATTTAAAATGTGTTCAGCGACTTTTGGGGCTGACTGTACATTATTAAAAACAATCCGCCAAACTGCATAGCAGTTTGTTGGCAGAAGTTCGCTCCAGTTCATCACACTACATTGTTATTATAATTACACTAGGTATACAATCATAAAGCTTACTGTACTAACATTATTTTACTACTTATCAATTAACGTGAAAATCCAAGCAACTCTAATTGCATTAAATCTAGGAGCGCAGTTTTTGGGTTTTACCGGGATTTAGGTATTGGTTAATATTTCTCAGCTTCTTCACTCCTCTGCCACGCCCCGCAACAACGGACAGACCGCCTAAGAAAACAGATGTCACCAACCCATAGCAATAACTCTAACAAAGAATGAAAACTTGACACGATGACACGTGATGACACGTAAAACGTAACATCTGGGAGAAGGTGCGTTTTTTAATTACTTCTGAACAGATATGTTTTCTAAGTTGGTATATAAAACCCAAGTTAAATCCAGCATGTAGTACTGTTAGTATCTTTGAGATAGATACTACTTACTACTAGTATACCTACTTATGCCTTAAACAGGCTGCAAGCCTGCAACGATACGTAATAAGAACCTCAGTTACAGTCATTGTTGTCCCATCACAAACCAATAAGGAATAAATTCCTTCCTATGCCGAAGAATACTAATGTAGAATAAACTTCCGACACATTCTATAACATTGGGTCCTTTATGTAGGTATAGTGAAAATATGACAAGACCAGCTTAAAGGAGACGACGGCGACGGAGAATTTTACTTTATTTTCTCTTTCCCTTTCATGGATTGCTATCATCCTAACATCACGTAAATTGCAGTAACTTTACGCGTCACAATACCGTCTCTAAAGTGGTACTACAAATTTGTCATAGTATCATCATTCCTCTGCCCTTATCCCAATTTTTATTTTTTTATTTGGGGTCGGCGCAGCATGTCTTCTTCTTCCATTCTTTCCTATCAGACGTCATATCACAATTCACACTCTTCGCAGCCATATATTTCACACAATCCATCCATCGTTTCTTTGGTCGTCCTCTTCCCCTATATCCATCCACATACATGCTCAACACCTTCCTTACCACAAGATTCTCATTCCTCCGCATAACATGCCCATACCATGACAGCCGGTTGCCACGTAGTTTTTCTGCTACCGGTGTCACTTTCAAACTTCCTCTTACATACTCATTTCTTACTCTATCCGCTCTCGTAACACCACACATTCCTCTTGACATTCTCATCTCTACTACATGCAATTGTCTTTCATTCATCCCTTTTGTGGCCCAACTCTCTGATCCATACAGGACGGCAGGTCTGATCATGGTCTTATAGATCTTCCCCTTAAATTTAAGGGGATTGTGGGGGTCACAAATGGTTCCCGTGACCTGCCGCCATTTCATCCATCCTATGTTAATTCGGTGCTTGACGGCCCGATCTACTTCGCCATCGCTTTGAATGCAAGAACCGAGATACCGGAAGTTGGAGCAGACTGGAAGTCGCCTGCCATCAAGCGCTATGGCTTCAGGACTGGAGAGACCGCCGAAATCGCAGAACATGCATTCTGTCTTGGTTCTGCTGATTTTCAAGCCAACACTCTCCAGTTTCTGTTGCCAACGCTCCAATCTGCTCTGGATCTCAGGTCCATCCTCCCCAACCAGAACAATGTCATCGGCAAACAGCATGCACCAGGGTGCCTCTTCCTGTATGCCCGCCGCCAAGGCGTCCATAATCAGTAGGAAGAAGTAAGGACTTACAGCCGACCCTTGGTGCAAGCCTACCCCCACACTGAACTGGTCGGAGTTGCCAGCAGACGATCGGACGTTTGTACTGGCTTGCCTGTACATAGCACGAATTAACTCCACATACTTCCCAAGTACACCTTTCTCTTTCATGGCCCACCACAACACTTCCCGAGGCACCCTATCATACGCATAATATTTTTCGAGGTCAATGACCACCATGTGCAAGTTCTTGTGAACACGTCTGTATTTCTCGCACAATTGGCGGAGTGCAAATATGGCGTCCGTTGTACCTCGACCTGGCATGAACCCAAACTGGTTCTCAGTAATCTCACTCTCTTCTCTCAATCTTTTCTCTATCACCATTTCCCATACTTTCATAGTATGTGACATGAGCTTAATTCCTCTATAGTTGTTACAATCCTGGACATCCCCTTTATTTTTGAAGATGGGTACTAGCGAGCTAGTAAAAGTTACCTTGATCCTTTGCGTGATCCTTTCCTGATGAGCGGCGATAATGTTCTGCATATGCTGCCTGTTCTCAGCTTGATGCAGCAACATAGCGTCCAGTTGCGCATGTTTTGCTTGAGTAGCCTCCCTTATAACACGTTGACTCTCTTTTTGACGAGCTATACAAAAATACTGTAACTGAAATTTTGTTTCATCAAGATAGAAGTAATGTAGGTATACATACCTCTTGCAGCGATTAAGGGATACCTACTTAGTGATTTTTACTATGGAAGCCAAAGCCAAATCAAACGGGTTGGGAAACGGATTGGTACGATTTTCTCGCAAGTTTTGTTTTGCAAAGATAATATAGGCCTAGTGGTATTACCTTGGTCAACCTTTGCGCCATTTTGAATCAAGAGTATATACCTATGCCATTTTGAATCAAGAATACCTATAGCAGCGACAATATAGGGTACGAACAGATGGATTTGACCATAACATAGAAGTGGTGTTTGTGTTTTAGTTGATAAGCCGATGACTATGTAAAGATGGCGTGCAGTCGATGGATGCCATAAAAACAGGATTTTGTTTTACATAAATTTGTTTGTCCGCTTCGGCCGCCATCGTAACCGATAGTTCGTAACCAGTTGCGATTGAAGACTTTTTCGTCCCTGATCGAAACCAGTTACGTACGATCGACGACTTTTCTCAGTTTATTGTACTTAGTTATTACTTTATTCTGGTATTTATAATAGGTGTCGTAAAAACCGAGAAAGGGGCTTTCCGTGAATATTATCTTTACGGAATAAAAAAATTAAAAATTTGAAATTAAACCCCGTACCAATACGTCTGGCCAGCGTGGTATTAGTAGGTCAAGTATCCCTCCGCCAAGGGAGGAGACCCGTCCGTCAGTGGGATATTAATGATTATAATGTAGATCATTACTTTATTTATAAATATTTTATAATTAGGTCTACAGTCATTCTCTTCATTTGCATACAGAAACAAATTCATTGATTCATTAAAATATCCTTAATAGTTACTGATTACGAATAGTTTCCATCAAGGACAAAACCATCCTCGATCGTAACTGGTTAAGACTAGGGACGAAAAAGTCTTCGATCGCAACTGGTTACAAAGCATCGGTAACGATGGCAGCCGAAGCGGACAAACAAATTTATGTTCAGTAGTAGATGCCGTTTGGTCTATTAATCTGGTAATGATAATGTCTGGTATGATCTGGTAATGATCTGGAAATGTAGGTAGGTTACAAAGAAATACAACTACAAAGAAATTCCTGAAAATGTCAACGTGAGAACTATACGACCGAACTATACTATAAGGGCAATTGACTATACGTTTCCCACATTTTAGCTGACTTAACTAACAAGGCACTTAAAAGGCCAGTTATTCCTGTCCTTAGCCAACTTACTCTGTATAGCTGCCAACTTTTCTTCTTGAGCTTTTAGCTGTAATGCCAGCATAATTTGGGACTCCTGTTGCTGTAAATACAAAGCTGCACCTTCAGTAGCAATGTCTTCACTACTGGCATGTAATACATTCGTAGACGGCGTAGTAAGTATCTGTCTTTCCATAATAGGTTCATATTCTTTTTTGTCTTCAATTGTATTCTTTTCAACTGTGTGAACTTCAATTTGTTGTTCCTGTATAACTTTATCTTTAACGGTTTCCGACGGAAGAGCATCTTTTTTAACATCTGGTTTTTTCTTCTTTGAGTCTCCGCCTACCAACCATGACGGCATTCCTGAATCGTCCTCGAAATCGTTTTCCGGTTCATCTTTAAATATACCCAACCAATCCTCGCTACTTTTACTTTTTTTCGCTGAAGTTTCTTCTTCTTTATCCTTAATTTCTCTATCTTTAGCTATCTGTTTTGGCAGTAGACTTTTGGTAGAGATTGAAGCTTTTGCATCACCTTTTCCTAATATAGAATCAATATTAAACTCTTGACTCTTTGCTCCTGTAACTGTCCTTGACGCTTGTCCAGAAACATTTGTCTTGCTAGGAGCTCCTAAGATATCATCAAGTAAAGATTGTGAACTTTTTCCTTTATCAACTACTTTACTTTCTCTTTTAGGTTCAAGTAGATCACTTATTATGTCTATTTTATCGGCACTTGTACTAAGCTTAGATTTAGCAGGAGATTTATTAGTATTTACTTTGTCTAAAGCGGTCTTGGATCTAGACTCGGTTTCGTGGAATTTAATAGATTCAGTTCGCTTGAATGAACTTGGAGATTTTTTAGAATCAAGGTCAAATAGCGATTCTTTTTTTTCTACACTGCTAGCAACAGCCTTAGGTTTATCAACGTCACCTAAATCGAATAAAGCCGTCTTCTTTTCCGCCGTAGGAGTACTTTTTTTCTTTTGCACCGGTTTCTTTTTGCCTAATACATCGTCATCAAAAAAACTATCATCGCTCCCATCACTTAAAATTCCAGCTAAAGGATCGTCAACCTTAAAACTCATTTTAAAGAAACCTATAATAATTTAATTGGCGCAAAAAAATCTTGTGTATAAAATTTGGCGGCCATGGAAACGAAAAATGTCTACCATAGAGTGTTCACGACCAGCATTGAATTTCTACATTGCTTGTCCAATAAGAATTAAAGTTTTCGTATTATTTTAAATTTATTATTACATAGGTGCCTAAATTAAAATAAGTAAAATATTTTAACTAAAATTAATTACATAAGAGTAATAAAATTATTATAATTCTCTATCAATTTCAGAACGCAAGCAAATATCAAAATATAATTTTATCTGTGACAAAAATTTGTTGCTTCACGTCAGCCAGTAAACTGTATTTTAATTATTTTTTCAAAACAACTACGTTAAAGTAGCAATTTTTTAATTTAGGTAACATACATTCACAATTTAATTAAAACTATGGAATATATTGGTAAGATTTTATTTATGTTCGTTCAATAATTGCGTTAAAATTGTATTTGACAGTCTTTGTGGTTCAGTTCAACAAGACCTTTTGTTCTAGAAATTTGCTAACTCACGTTTTGATCTTGTTTATTAGCTTCAGAAAAGGGAGATTCAACAGAAAATCGAGATCCAAATTCTTTAGCCAACGGCACGTCCAAGACTGTAACAGAAAACAAATCAAATTTGGATAGTGAGAAGTCGCACATAGAAGCTCCCGCAGAGAGTGCGCCTTGTACATCAGAAACTACAGAAGACTCGGAGCTATGTGAAATTCCGGAACAGATCGAATTTACTATAGTTTTTAATAAAGCAAAGCATGACATTACATTTGCCTATGATGCGACTGTGTTAGACCTAAAAGCGCACTTGGAGAGAATATGCAGCGTGCCACAATCGGCGCAAAAGTTAATTATAAAGGGCATGGCTCGCGACAACATGACACTACGACAGGCTGGTGTGGTGAAAGGAGGCAAGGTCATGCTTGTTGGATCAAAAATGGATGACATTTTAGCCATGAAGAGTGGGCCACAGGTATGTTGTCAACATTTTTATGTTAAAATTTGTAAAATTGTAAACAATATGATGAAGCATATGCAGGTTTGTAGGCAATACTTACATATTTAGTTCTTTATTAAAACTAAATTTAGCAACAGAAAGAAACTGCTTCTTTTCTCTCCGTATATTTAAAGTACAGCACAGAAACCTTTACTGTGTTAATATCTATTTATATTTATTTATTTATCTGTTGTTGTTAGTAAAAATAAATAATTAAATGTTTTCAAATACTGCTCTGCATGACGAATTTCTTTTTCAACATATTTAAGATAACTTTTGCTTACAAGCCCTTAACAGTTCCACTGCAATGGGTAAAATTCCTACTCCACGATTAAAAAAGGTCTTGACATTGTTCATTTTCTCTTTGTTGCCAATTTTTTTAATAACATGCAAGTGTTATTAGATGTAAACAAGTAGGATGTTACCATATTTTCTCGGTTGTATTTTAAATACTCATAATACTCTTACTTTCTGATTAAAATTATCTGAGAACCCATTTCTACTTAAGGGTGATGTTTCATAGTAGTAAACACCTTTGTTTTTCTGATTGATGATGAAAGTTATAATTTTCCCAGTACAGTCAACTTCAAAATTGTGGTTTATGGAAAATTTGTGATCAGTGTTTATTATGATAATGATAAGACTTCTTTCTCTTATCGCCACAATACTTAACGTGTTCACAGTGCAGTGTACCATATATGGAACACATGCATTGTTTTACTATTGTGTCTGCTGGTGGCACTGTGGGGTTAATTATGGAAGTTTTTAGCATTGATATGTTTGGTAATACTGGATGTGTCAATAAACTTTTGTAATTGACTGTATACCTTATGAATTATTTTTATTAATCTAAACAATATACACTGTATTTATTAGGAAACTTCAGAAGAGAAAGCGAGTAGCCAATCAAGTAAAGAGCCACTCTGCATGCAAAAGATTCACAGGAAAGTTTTGGATAAAGGCATTCCTCCCGATGTAATGCCTGGAATCAAAGGAGTAAAGGTAATATTCTAGGTTCTTTTTTACATATTTGGGAAGTAACCTGGATTAACATAATTATTATTCTCTTTCTCTTTTAAATAAAAATAATATTTGAAAAATTTATAAACTTAGTGATCCTCCACTTTGTATTATTGTTGTGCAAAAATCTGGTTTGATATAACAAGTTATTGCTTTTAATTTTAGTGCCAAAACTATAATTTATGTTTTGCTTGAAGGAACCACTACCATCTGTACCTTTAAGTGGTATGCTAAACAAGCATGGAGGCAAGGTACGGCTTACATTCAAACATGAGCAAGATCAGCTTTGGATTGGCACAAAGGAACGCACTGAGAAACTTGCAATGGCTTCCATAAAAAGTAAGTATAATTTTAACTGTAATAAAAAAAGTATTCTTCTTTTGTTCTTATCCGTGTGGTGACGGAGTAAGAATACAATATGTCACCACCCCATCTCTCACCATCCCATAGGTGTCGTAAAAACCGGCTAAGGGAATAACCATAACTACTATGTTTACGAAATAAAAAGAAGGAAAACTTGAAATTAAACCCTATACCAATCCGTCTGGCCAGCGTGGTATTAGTACCCTCCGTCACGGGAGGAGGCCCGTCCCTGCAGTGGGACATTAATGGGCTGTTATGAGGAAAAAAGTATAAAAAATGTAGTTTATAAATTTTTCTTGTTCTACAGGTATCACATCTGAGCCAATAAAAGAGCATGAAGAGTATCATATCATGGTATGTATACTTAGAATTGTTAATCAAGTTTGTTTATGTAATTTCTGATGTTATTTATTAATAAGAATTGTATTACATAACAGGGATTACAGCTGGGACCCACAGAAGCATCCAGGTATTGGGTATATTGGGTACCTGCACAATACATAGAAGCTATCAAGGATGCAGTACTCGGTGTGTGGCAACTATTCTAATTTATAATATTCTTCGATGTTCTCTGTCCATTACTGTGTCTACTTTCCTCTCTGATGATTGGGTAGTTGCAATATAAAATTATGTAAATTTGTGTCCAGTTCAATTGGTACAATGTAATAGTACCATTTCTTTTGTGATAATAAAATACATATGCCATGTCAATTAAAATTGTCCATTCAAACTGGCATGTCTGGTCAAAAATATAAGAAATTATTTATTGTTATTGTAAGTTTGCATTTTGTGCATTTGGGTTCAGTAAGCTGTAAATACAATACTGCTATTGATAATATTATATTAATGTACTGCTTGACAGTGAATTGCCCCCATTGAGCTTATTGTCCCTCAAGTTTCAAACCTGATCTCTATATGTGAACTTTACAATGTCATGTTGAGTGAAGGATTGAACTGAATAATATCTTGACTGCTTCTTAACCTTTACTATTATGTTTAGTATAATCATGAGTGTGATCTATAATAACTGTAATTAATTGTTTTTTTTTATATGTACAGTTATTGGTATTCAGTACAATCTTTCACTTAATACATTTAATGATAGCATTAGACGAATAAAACATTTTGAATATTTATTTTTTTGTATTTTTTGTACAACCTTTAGAAGTGTTTATTTTAATAAAACCTGGTATTGTTTCAAAATATTTGATGTTTATTTTAGAAGTCCAAAAATAAATAATTAGGTAGAAGTAGTAACAAAATATTGCATAGCTTAAATCTAAATATAGTTGCACTATAAAATGGCACATAAAAGGTAATAAAAAAGTGTATAATTTGGCATCTTGATATGTACAAATTTTTTGTATTGTACTAGTCTTTTCATTGGCTTTAATTCATCCATATTCAGACTGGATTGTTAGGGAAAATTGGCCTTTGGGAATTCTTGTTGCATGATACCATATGCGGGTATCCAACAACACTGAAAATAATAAAAACATACATGAAGATTAAAAAATAAATCACATAAAGTAATGAAATAGCTATTTTGCATACACATTAATAAATCTGACCTTATTGTGCTCAATGGGTTAGCAATTTTAGTATCTATTTTAGGACTTTTTCAATTATTTTAACTTAATTACTAAAAAAATATCTAGGGCAAATTTTACTATCTGCTTGAGTATAGTAACCAAATTATTAGTTAATTTAACTAACCAACATCTCCAGGCTCCACATAATACTCAAACTTATGGCAAACATGATCACACTCTGCTACTGGGGCCAATGACCATGTTTTATTGCCCAGAACTTGTCCCTGCCACATCAGTCTTGATATATAATCCAACTGAAAAAAGATTTTTATTGACAGTTATATCCTTCCAATTTATATTACAACATAGCATGAAACTAACAAATGATACCATAACATTTTAGGGTAATATTATTTCCATTATGGATTCACATTGGGGTTTTAGGTAAAGCAATAAAACAAGAACATTTAAAACCTACATGCATAACAGCACCAATTTCATATCCGAAAAATATATTTTCTGTAGCTGGAAATTCAGCATCTTCAGGCAAGAAGTCAGGTATATCATAATACTGTCTCAATTTGGCTAAAATTTCTGGATGGCAATTACCCCTACAACAAACAAAGTATCAATAAATTATATAACAAAGAAGATTAAGACAGATTGTAGAAAAATTTCTTAATGAGTTTTGAAGGCAATAAATATGGATTATTCTACTACCAAAGATTTATTTTGTATACAGCTGAATATTACTAACCATCCCACATACCAAGGCTTTTGACCAAATTCATTATTTATTCTTTCCTCTGGCATGTTAAAAACCTCTTTTAAACTGAATAAATCACTTTTAAAACTAAGAAATTGACATCCCTCATCAAGGCTCTCATAGCTCCCTTCTGTTTCTTCATACAATTTCTTGATCTTATTAAAACTAAGTTCCTTGGTCGCTCTCCAATGCTTGATTGCATTCTTAACTATTATAGGTCTTGCTGTATATGCATATTTCTGCAAAGTAAATTGATGCTGTACTAACACTTATCAATAATTTTGTATGTATTAATAGACAGCTTCTTACGGCAAATTCTTGTCTCGTGACGTTCCACAATATAATTGGTCTCGTAACATTCTCGCAATAGCCGCAATCAGCGAGTGGCCGCGTCGCCTCCCACACTAAGTAATTACTAGGTAACAAACATCTTACACTCTGAATACTGTTTACAAAATTAACGCTTAATACTAATAATATAAAAGCTGATAAAAATACAGCGATTAGTTTTTTATTCGTCTTCTTATTTTCAGTTTCTTCAATATAATTAAAAATATAATTGTACTCCTTCAAAAGTTCCCTGTCAATGCCTTTTGCAATCGCCCTTCTTTGTATAACTTTTAATTGCTTCCTTAAAACTTTAGCGACGTGATTAGCTTGGCGCATTATTTGTCATTTATTTGATAATAAAACATTTCATTCATTTTACTACAAACTCTTTATTATAAGCATATAGACAGACAATACGATAGGATTTGTAAATAAATAATAAAGGATGACATTTGCCAAACAGTTCAGGAACACGACGAAATTCATATCCAAAAATATTAGGAAAAACAGAAACTGACAACTGTGGTTTTAACGACATTCAATTTATGAATCTTTCTTGTAATTGTGTAAAATTATGTGAATCATGAAATGATTTCACTCTGTGGAACTCTTTTCGACGCATAATGAGACAAAATTATTCATTTCATTAGACTACGTTTAAAGAACCCAGTATCACAAGAGCGGGGAAAATACAGGCTGTCCCAATACTCGACGTTAACCCGAAACCAGGTGATAAAGCAAGTCATGCTGGTTATCAGAAAAAAAAATTCTAAGTTGCATGGTTGTAAAGTTATAGGCATTTGAAATTTTTGTTTTTGCTGGTTAACCCTGAATAATGCCTCTCTATACTTTAATAAATAAAGTAAAACCAGCTGATCTAGCTTTCATAACAATAAGACTTTATTCTTTACAAAAAAAATTAAATAATTTTTTTTTTTTTTTTTTTTTTTTCTGATAACCAGCATGACTTGCTTTATCATCTGGTTTCGGGTTAACGTCGAGTATTGGGACACCCTGTATACGTGCTGGAAGATTTCCTTAATTTATTGGTCAAGAAGGGTTTTGTGAAGGGCTAAATGCGGACTAGAATTGTGCAGATTGAGTATGGCGCGGGACCACTGCGGCTCATGCTGTGCTTCATAGATTAATTCGTTTGACAACGTGGCTCTACGTTTCCATTGGAGTACATGAAAACCCGCACACGCGAATATGTATAGCGTAGAACTAGTACGGCGCACGGAAAGGCCACTGTTATCTAGGGACTTCATTGTGGGAGGTGAGATGGCCGGGGAGGCGAGCGATATAGTCATAATTGTGTTGTGTGGGTCATATTCGTGTACTCCAGTGGAAACGGAGGTAGACTCACGCACGCTGAAAGCGTTATGCTATGTAACCGCCCGCCTATTCGAGCAAGCCACGCGTGTTTCAATGATGTCAATTCGTGCGTATCCGTACATTTTCTTACAAAGCTAAGCCAATTACACGTGGGTGTTCTCTGTGCATCGCGCCTTTAAGGAATTGTGAAAGAGGACAAGTATCTCTTCAGAATACTATCGTGGTGTATGGTACTGAACACGCTAATAAAAACGAGATTTTAAAACAAAATAAAATAATTTTAATAATAAATAAATATATATGTTTGTTCTTGGGCCATAATAAATAATTATATTTTTAGTCCAAGCTTATATTCGTTGTGTAACGAGCGACGTGACTTGAAACTTGATCGACTTAAAACAGTGTATGTTATCTTTGTGTATGCTGAACTTTAAGTAGAAAAAAAAACATACAAGAATAATCATTTATAGCAATAGCATGGCCACCCTGTTACCTGACGGCGACGCTGTCAAGTCAACGAACTGATGAACTTGGCGGTTTCGTTATTAGTTTAGATAAAAAGTCTGAAAATGCCTCCCAAGAAGCGAGATAAAGACAATGAATCTAGTAAAAACTCTAAAATTGATCATTTGCAAGCCGACCATGAATTGTTTTTACAAGCATTTGAAAGTAAGTTAGGAAAATAGACGCTATAATTTGTTCTAGCCTTTCCTGTGAATAATTGGTTATAATTTTTATTTTGTATACTTTACAGAGCCTACACAAATATACAGATTTTTAAGAACACGTAACATGCTGTCGGTATGTATATGACTTTGGAGTAGTGCCTTAAATACAAACAAATGGATATTTGAAATGTTTCTTTTATTTCAGCCAATATTTCTAAATAGAACATTGTCATACATGAAAAGGAGGATGTCGAGAAGCAACAAAAGTCGTATAGGCTTCAAAGTGGATAGTTTGTTAGAAAAAGTGACATTAAAGAAGAGCACAGAACTTCAACCAAATAGCTTAGGAGGTTACATGACACTTACGTTCCTCGGTTTCTATGACAAAAGCCTGGACGACACAAGAGACTATCAAGTTAAAGTGGAGACACTGTTGTTAAAAATCTGTCATAAAAAGAGGAAAGAAAGCTCTTCTGCTATAGTAGAAGTTTCTGTAAGTATAATATTTAATGTACTGTTAATTGTATTAAGACAATTCTAATTTTATGGTAGTAAAATTTATTCAGTAAACATTTTTTTTATAGAACATGCTCTGTTTAGTTTTGGACTAGATGGCGTTATGTGATTGTGTGAGCAATATTTATTTTATTATTTATTTAATACTATTACAATGCAGTTAACAAGCACCATGCTTCTACTTGCAATGCGTAAACTGAAGCCAGATTCTATTATTTACTTTTTAGTTAAAGAAAAGTTTTCACAAAAGAATCTAATTTCCTTCCAAAAAATGCCATCTAGTCCCAAACTATGAAAAACTTGTACAATGTTAGTTATATTAAAGCAAAAGTTGATGTGAAATTTTTAATAACAAGCCTATGCTTACCAATCATGACAGGCTAAATAATTAGGGTTGTTCATTGTTATAAAAAAAAATTGGGATTTCCTAATTTACTTTTCTGGGCAAATATGAAACCCCATCACATGCGCCATAGTTACTTCATGTCGTATTGATAGCAGATAATGCCAAATTATGTCATAAAATATGGAAATACTAATGAAATTCTCATTTATTCAAGATTTCACATAGAATTGGGCTTTAGTTTAGTTGCCTATTTGCACAACACATAAACATACTTACTTATACACTAAGTACATAATCATTATACACAGAGAAAAAAAATTCATGCCAATTAGTTGGACCTTTTATAATAATATGCTCTTTAAATAAGGTTTTATGAACATTTCCACAGGTTGGTAGTTGTTCAGTACCATTGAACCCATCAACGTCAGAGCCTCCTGCCATGGCATCAGCAGTCAGTATTTCAAGCGATACTTTTAGTCCATCTCAGGGACCCAATGTGAAGTCCTATATGCTTATGTTGAGAGTCACGGTCACTAGGGCTTCAGGATCAACAAGTAACGGAGCTAGTTCTAGTGAAATAACCAATGGCGATAGTGACGGTAAAGTATACTTTATGCATTTAATAATAAAGGTTAAATTATAAGGCACTGCTTATTATAATAATTGTGCTAGTGATTAATAATATAGCAGATAAAGCAACATTCTATAAAAGGGTGACTGTTAAGTGGCATGAAACTGAGCATCTCCTTGTAAGGAAAATGCTAGTAGCCATTGTAATAGCACCAACAACAGTAAATAAATTTCATAAAACTTGTAGTAGCAAGACAAATGTAAATCAAATCATATAGTAACTAAAATAAAAATACCTGTATTATCAATTTTTATTAAAAAAATATTAGACAGCTACAGATAGCAATATGACATTACGATTTCAGAACCATTAACAAAACGTCTTAAATCAGCATCAGACCTTAACTCAAACGACACAAATAAATGGACTAAGTTGTACGGTAGCGAGTTGATAGTCTACGACAAACACAATCGCTGTCTGTTGACTAACGGAGAGTATGATCTAGTACTGCACGACGCCACGCCGAGCGGGAGAAGCGCCACTTTAGCTAAGTCACCGCATAAAGCATTGATGGCTCAGTGGGAAACCATACCTAGTGTAAGTTATTTAAAACTAACATTATCATAACTTCTCAATACGTTTTTGAGATTTCATTTGAGAGCAAAAAATGTGATGATTCATAAATGTACAGCAATTGTAATAATATTTTTATTCAAATAATTAAATAGTAATAGAAAGTGCTTTAAAAATCTTAGTAAACTAAATATTGAGCCTGCTAACATAGATACATTTCGCCCAATCTTATTCGGACGGCCTGAAGTCAGCTTTCAGAGTAGTTCATGCATTTAGAAAAACTAAGAAAACACCTGCTTCCTGCCTTCAATTTCTAAAATTACATATTATGCGCTCACATTAACTCAACCATTTGTAACAACTTTAAGCTCGTAAAACTAAATTGCGCGAACTGTAGACCTAATTATTCTTGAGGATATTGTGTGTGTCTAATAAATATTAAATTTTCAGGAAAATGAACTCCACACAGATGCGAACCCATTTGACATATTCAAAGTTAGACCACTTCTGAAACTTAAACTAAGTTGGAGTCAGGAACCGACTAACGGACTTGTGAACAGACCCAAACTGTATCAACAGACTGAAAACGGACATAAGAAGGAGGCAAAAGACAGACTAATACCTAAAACTAGTCATAATAATAGTGACCTTAAAACTGGTATAGTATTAGTTTTATTCATTTGTATATTCTTATTATAATAATATTATCGTGTATTAACGCGTATAGATTTTAGGTACACACTTTAATTATTTACCTTGAGCCGCTCGACGTTTCGGTCAGGTTACACCAGCCATGGTCATGAGTAGTATGACACTCCCCGATAAATGGACTATTCAACACAGAAAGAATTTTTAAAATCGGTTTAGTAGATCCAGAGATTACCCCCTACATCACAAACACACAAACTTTACCTCTTTATAATATTAGTGAATAGATGAAAAACTAAACATTTATATAATTAAATTACTTTTTTACTATTTCAGCTGACAAAATAAAGTGTGACCCAGATGAATCTAAACGCCAACAAATAATATATCAATTTCTTTACAACAACAATTCAAGGCAACAAACGGAGGCCTGCGATGACCTACATTGTCCTTGGTGTTCTCTAGACTGTGGCACTCTTTACTCACTGCTAAAACATCTCAAACTGTGTCATTCAAGATTCAACTTTACGTATTTTGTAAGTATGCCTTTTGTAAATATAAAAAATTTGGGGGAAAAATTGGCAAAAAATTAAAAATATTCTTGTTTTTAGTTAATAACATCAACTGCATTAATGTCTGACTCATTCAAACCAG
Source organism: Schrankia costaestrigalis (assembly GCA_905475405.1). Classification (NCBI taxonomy): domain Eukaryota; kingdom Metazoa; phylum Arthropoda; class Insecta; order Lepidoptera; family Erebidae; genus Schrankia; species Schrankia costaestrigalis. Next base: position 13,610,420 of record FR997838.1, read on the forward strand.
TAATGGATATAAATATATTATTTTTTAAAATAACTACGCCTTCAAATTACACTTGGTGAAATCTTGTATTAAGGTATATAAGGTAATCCATAATAATAATTTTATGTCTGTCTTTTTATTGTCAGTTAATGTAAAAGTACTATGTATATAAAAGTCTCCGCGACGGACTGCACGGTCCTTTGTCCGGGAATAATCTTAAAAAATAATCAACCAAGTATTCAGAACCTCTTTTAAAAGTCGCTTTAAAATGTGGCCTATAAATCATAGATATCTATTTATTTGACAGCCCATACCAGGCGGAGCGCGCATAGACGTGTCCATCAACGAGTTGTACGACGGCTCGTACACGGGCTCCCCGCACGACCTGATCGCGGCGCAGGGGCGCGGGGGGCGCGGGGCGGGGCAGGCTCCCCGCGCGGGCCCCACGCGCCGCACGTCGCTCACGCACGTGCTGGTGTGGCGCGCGCGGGCCCGGCGCCGCCCGCACAGGCACAGCCTCGCCGAGTTCCTGGAGCTTGATGATGCCGAGCTAGTCGATGCGCAGAGACCGTATCTCACTGGACATAACAGGTCTGTACTGATAAAATTTGTTTATTGGCAAACTACATGTCAATTCTCGTTCCTTAAAATCGTTAAAAATTCGGTTACTTTTAGTTGTCTAATTGTCACACAATAGGTAAGACATTTTGACAGCTAAAAGTTAACCTATCCGATTTTTTTACGATTAGGAACGAGAATTGACATGCTGATTAATTTTAATAAGCTGATTTTTTTGTCCAAGTAAAGTTCAAAAGAATTCCAGAGGCATTGGCTAATTGTCGAATACTCTTTCGAACTAGTCTTTTTTAACCACTTACCTTAGGTTAATTACCAAATAACTAGGAAAATAATTTCCTTTTTGTTAGTTGGGATTAACAGTTATATTATTTGTTATCACAGGTTATACCATCACACAATCACTTGCCTGCCAGTCTACCCTAACGAATTGGACATCGACTCGGAAAGCGAGACGGACCCGCTCTGGCTTCAACAGAAAACAATGATGATGATAGACGAATTTACAGACGTCAACGAAGGAGAGAAAGAACTTATGAAAATGTGGAACCTACACGTCATGAAATATAATTACGTAGGCGACTGTCAAATACCGATCGCCTGTCAAATGTTCCTCCAAATGAGAGGTAAGGAACTTCTAGAAAAGAATTTATACAGAAATTTCGTATTACACATGTCGTCTTTACACGATTTTGGACTTCTAAGTCCCATAGCTCTGTATCAGACCGTACAAATGCTGAACCAAATGTTGGCGGATAACGCCGAAGCCAAAGAAAAGATGCGAGACTCTTTAAGAGCTCAGCGGGAACATTGGAACGCGGTGGGGAAGTACCAACAGCCGGTTGTGATAGAACAGAAGCCGCAACCGTCGTGTGCCAAGCTGAACAACGCGGAGGCGTCGCCCTCGGTGCGCAGGAAGACGTCCAACATGCACGCCAGCAGGCTCGCCAGCCGCAAGCGCTCGCGCTCTCGCTCCCGCACCAGGAAGACATCCGCATAGCTAAAGTGCCAGACTGTATGGCGACGACGATGCTAGTACCTATTGGTAGAACAAATTTATGATCTAAACCTCCTTTTTTATGCATAATTGATACTTCAAAGCCATATATCAAATTAAAAAAAATAAAGTCAAAACTATGGCTTGTGAGGAATGCGACTGTAATAACGTTACTGCCCGTTACTATAATGTTTTAGTTTTAAGTTTTTTAGTGTCCATAAAATGGATGACAGTAGTTAAGTTACTAAATTATGACTTTCGTTTTTATTGCTGTTTGATCTCGGAAGGTAAAGCCGCGTTAAAGTCTTGTTCATGCTTAATGTCGCAATTCTTTCTGTGATGTGTCAGTTGGGAACCGCGATTCCTTCGACTGAGATACGCTATGAGAACCTTGCCACAGTATTTTAGTTCTTATTGTCATTTTAATAAGTTATATTTTATAACGGCACTGTTAAAGAATACGTTAGTAATTTGTGACGTTGGGACGCATTTTGTTTCCCTATATTTTTTAAATGTGAGTAGACCAAAAAATAATACAATATTGAGAGATTTAGTACGAAAATTTTACGTGAATGTTCAATGGATTTATCTCCTATCATTGAGTACTGACAACAGATAATTAAGACACGTGCCTTTCTCATCACGTTCATTAATGTAGGTAAAATCAACTACAAAAATAGATTAACACATCCAAAATTACATAGGGTGATGCTACCAATTATCAGCACTTTAAGAGTTAGTCCTACTTTAACATCGTTTATCACAGTGATGATAATGATAACAACTATAACAATATGCTTTCTTGGTTCATTATTTAATAAATAATTGATTTTTGTTATAAAAAATAGTTATTATTCATACACATTTTATTTAGATGAGTCTGACTAAATAATGACCCTGGCGCCAATTATTGGCACCATCATCGCCAATTATTGGCATTGACTGAGCCAATTATCAGCACCTTAAAATTAGACATAAAATTAGGTAGATAAATGAAATAATCCAATGTTTATAGTAAAATCTCTTTTATTTATACCTAGCCTAACAACCGAAGTTTCAGAAAAATAATTACATAAATATAAAAAATTCCAAAAAATAATAGACATTCTTTTGATCATAATATCAACACTATGAAAATAACTAGCAATGTTAGTTTCAGCACCATGCCAGGATATGAAATCCGAAATCATAGAGTACTTTTTCCAAGAATATTGAATTCTAGGCATAAAATAATCACGCTTTACAATAAAATATATGGATTAACAATTTTACATACCACTTTGTCATGTAACAGTACCAGTGCCGATAGTTAGCAATTCGCAAAAAAATTGAACCCAGATGCCAGCACCTCATTTATGAACATAAAATCAAGATAACGTTCATTTCCATTGGCAGATAAGCCTTATAAAACATTTTATACATGAATAAAACCTAAAGGTTCAGTAAAAAATATCTAAAAGATCTAAAATAAAGTAAAATAAAAAAACCTGAACTTACCTACGATCATAAGAAACTGTCAAAACAAAGTAATGTGAAGGACATGTTCCCGCGTTTTTAAAAATATCGCTTTTTTTTTTCAAAAAGTGTCGTGTTTGGATCAGTTTATAATTCCAAAAGGATCTTATTTTAATGTTTGTTAAATGGTAGCCGAAATTAATTAATAGAAAGCTTATAATTTGAGTTTTTGTTGGGGGTGCTGATAATCTGGTGCAGTGCCAACATTAGGACGCGTGCCCCTAACTAGAAAAGAAAATAGTCTTATTATTAGTATAAAGTCTCCACATTGAACAATTTTCCATAAATCGAAAAACACGAAAAGTGACCTTGTAATATTCATCATAACAGCCCATTACTGTCCCACTGCAGGGACGGGCCTCCTCCTGTGACAAAGGAATACTTGGCCTACTAATACCACGTTGGACAGACGGATTGGTGCATGGTTTAATTTCAAGTTTTCCTTCTTTTTATTTCGTAAAGATAATATTCACGAAAAGTCCCTTAGTAGGTTTTTACGACACCCATGGGATAAGATGGGGTGGTGACATATTGTATTCTTACTCCGTCACCACACAGAGCTTGTAATATTAGAGATGTGTTAATCGATTTTTGTGGTTGACTGTACAACTAGATTGCTTGCTTGTGGAACTAAATATAAGCTTTTATTAGTTCGCGACTGATACATTGTGTACTATAAATCACAACAACTGCATGTCAATTCTCATACTTTAAAATCGTTAAAAATTCGGTTAAGTTAACTTTAGTTGTCAAATTGTCTTCCTATTTTGTGACAATTTTACAACTAAAATTAACTTAACCGAATTTTTAACGATTTTAAGGTACGAGAATTGACATGCCTGATTAAAAATCTTTAGCTTAATTATTTAATTAGGTAATAAATAAAAACAAGTTTAAAAGGAATCATGATAGGTAACGTAAAAAAATTGTGTGTGATGTTTGTTTCAACATAAAATACAAAAGACTGCAGGGTGTTTATATGCCTTAATACATCTCAATTTTACTGATTATAGTGGTTCAAATACATCAAATTAAGGGTTCATAATTATTATATAAGTGTATACAAAAATCTAATGAAATATATAATCGCAAGAACCCATAGTTATCCGATTCAGACTGTTAAACTTAGTATAAAAATGTAATATTATATTTAAACACTCAATATTTTTACATTTTAGTTGTAAATGTTAATGTAACTCCATATTGCAGCGCTGATTAAATAAAACACGTAGTTTGTTATTTTTATATTGTTCCATTTTTTTGATGTTCAGTAAATTGTACTTACAGTAAAATGAAATACAAGAATATTTTTAATTTTTTGGTTTTATTATACAAACCTTTTTTTAACACTTGAGCTCTCCTTTCTATACAAGTTTGATGTCTTTTTTTTATCTCAGTTTATAGATGTTGATTGCTAGACATAGGCCAAACATCTTTACTTTCTTCTGTCATAAAATTCTTAGGCCCAGCGCACACCGCTGGAGGCGCGGCGGAGCGCATTTCCTTAAAGCGCGCGGGCATATTTTGTGCGCCCCGAGCGGCGCCAAGAGCACTTGAGAGTCCTCGAGCGGAGAGAGGCGCGGCGGCGCGCAGTTACTCTGAGCGTGCTCATGTCATTTAGTGCTGATCGGTACTTTGTACAGACAAGTCGCTCTCGTTCGTAATGGATGTGGACTGGGACATAATTATTATTGTTGCGCTTGCAGAAAAAGAAAAATGGAGAAGGTCACTTAGCTTAGGCGATAAGTCGAGTAGTGTGGTGATAATGTGAGGAGACTTATACCTATAAGTCTGCTCGGTTGCCCGTAACTTTTACCAGAACGTCGATCCACATTGTGAAGGGTCACCCCACCTTGCTGGATCAGAAATGAGAAGAATCACACCAAAACCCTGTAATTAGTACCTAACTAAACTGCCTCGGTGGCGGTCGTGTTAAGGCTGCTACACACAGTGCCGCCGGCATAATCCGCACTGTGTGTAGCCTTTACGACGTGCACGAGGTCGCGGTTTCGGATCCCACTTCGCACAATTATTTGCGCGATCCACAAACTACTGTCCTGAGTTTGGATGTTACGAGGGTCAAACTGAAAGTTCTTAGAAAATCAAAAACTGATTACGTTAGCCACTTATTAGTTTATTATATACTAGCTGATGCCCGCGGTATTACCCGCTTAATTGTTATTTTACACCATAAACTACCTATATTCCAAATTTCATCAAAATCCATTTAGTAGTTTTTGCATGAAAGGGTAACAAACATCCATCCATCCTCACAAACTTGCATTTATAATATAGTATTAGTTATCTTCACTAAATAAAAAGAAGGAAAACTTGAAATTAAACCCTATACCAATCCGTCTGCAAGCGTGGTATTAGTAGGCCAAGTATCCCTCCGTCAAGGAGTAGTGGGACATTAATGGGCTGTTATGATGAAATAAGTTGACAATTACGAATTTAAGCTCTCTAGATATATCAGACCCACAGCTAGAAAACCGGTCAAGTGAGAGTCTGACTCGCGCACCGAGGGTCCTGTACAAACCTATTTATTTTTCCGCCAAATTGTGATAACGTCAGGATTCAGCTGTTTTAAATACTATTTTTCCCGCCAAAATTCAATGACGTCACGACTTAGCTGTCAAAATATATTTTCCTGCCAAAATTCTGTGATGTCACGACTCATCTGTCAAAAATTCTATGACGTCACGCCTATCTGTCAAAATTGACAGCTGTCAAAAGTGACAGAGGTATCAAATATTTTCCCGCCAAAATAATATGACGTCACAAATCATCTGTCAAAAATTCTGTGACGTCACGACTCATCTGTCAAAAATTCAATGACGTCACGACTCAACTGTCAAAAAATATTTTCCCGCCAGAATTCTGTGACGTCACGACTCATCTGTCAAAATTCTATGACGTCACGGGTCACGTGACCTATGACGTCACGGGTCACGTGACACAGCTTTCCCGCCAAAATTCTATGAAATCAAAATATAATATGATTGCTAATAAAAAGTAGCCTATGTTCTTTCTCAGGGTCTAAAGATTGTCTGTACCAAATTTCATCGAAATCCGTTCAGCCGTTTAGGCGTGAAAGAGTAACAGACAGACAGACAGACAGAGTTACTTTCGCATTTATAATATTAGTATGGATTTTCAAAATATTGGCAATTTACGTCAACACACCGCTGCATGCGATAGAACCACTGGAAAAAGCACTTTTCCCTCTCGTCCTTAGGGGTCTCTTCAACGGCATCGCGATACGCCACCACCGCTTCTTCAGCATTCATAAACCGCTTACCTCGAAGTTTTTCTTTAATTTTTGGAAATAAATAAAAATCACAAGGCCCGAGGTCGGGGCTATACGGCGGGTGACCAAGTAATTAAACGTTTGATGTCGCCAAATAGTCGATCGTTCGCTAGGCGGTGTGCGACAAGGCGTTGTCGTGGTGAAGGAGGATCCTACTGCGAGGTTGTTTCTCTCGAACTTTTTCCAACACAAGTGGCAAACAATTGATAGTGTACAATTGCGCAGAAACTGTATTTTAATCCTCTAACATAATTGTTGCGAAATGACCTATCCTTCCAAAGAACGAGGCCACCATCTTTTTTCTCTCACTTCGATCTCTCTTCACTTTAGTTCGCAACTCCTCGAAAGGAAACACCCACTGAGCAGATTGCCTTTTGGTTATAGAATTATAACAATAAATCTAGCTTTCGTCACCTGTCAGTATGTCGAACACAGCATTTGAGTCACCTCCGTTAAATCTTTCAATCATTTTACGGCACCAATCCACACGTCGGAGTTTTTGAGCCTCAGTCAAATTTTGAGGTATTTTCCGGGCGCAAAGCCTCCTGACAGCTAAATTTTTGTGGAGGATTTTGTGCACTTGACTCATAGCAATGCCTAAGCTTGTCCGAATCTGCTGATACACAACACAGATGTTATCTTCAGTCGACGCCGTAGAAGGCCGTCCCTCGCGTAAATCATCAGTGAGATTAGTGCAATCATGTTTAAACTCATTAAACCAGTTGTAAACAGTCGCACGAGATGGGGCTTCATCGTTAAAGGCCAATCGTAGCCTATCATAACTTTCTTGTTGACTTAAATGACATCAAAAGTCATAAAAAAAAATTGCACAAAAATTTTCTCGTGTTAAATTCATGTTGACGTGACACAGACAATTTTGAATTTGCCGCCAAATCGTAAAATAAATGACAAATAAATGAAATATATACTCTATAATATTGGCAAAGAGTTCTATTTTCAAATTGTAGAACTATTTTTTTAATGTATTGTTTATAAGTGGCCCATTCTAAGTAGTTTCAGTTTAACCCTCGTATTTGTGTACCTACGTTAAATTGATGTTTGTAAGTCCCCGCGAAACCGGACATTATGATACCCACGTAATTAGTGCGAAAGTTGTCTTTAAAAAAAAAATAGAGTCGCCTCCTAGGTGAGGATTTTTGATCCTCTTTTACTTACCACCCCGATGTGCGACTTGATACATCATCTGCAGTGCTGAAAAGCTTAGAGTTAGGTACAGCTTACTAGATAAAAATTATAGCATTTTGCCGAGTTGATAATATAGCTCATCATTAAAGTCCACGTTGAGCTTTACCACAAAAATGTTCTTTAGTACTAACTAACCTAGATTAACTGAATCAGTGAAATAGTAACCGCTCCTGAAACTAACTTTTCCGCGGAATAATAGAAGATTGTGTGATTATTTGTTTGCTTGACGTAACAGAAACCCAAAATAGTCATGTAGACCCACCTTTAGAATTAATGAAGAATACAAACTAAAAATTACCTACTGATATGTATTTGCCCTATGTATTTTCAATCTGAGGTTGTATATCAACGTTAGATATTGGGCTGAAAAAAACAATTAAAATTAGAACTGTCATGAGCACGCTAATAAAGAGAAAAATGGAAAGCCTTTGAGGAAGTTCACAATCTGAAATTTGTTGTTTAAATATGTCACATTCGAAGAATGCACACAAATTATCTGATAAAAGCAGAACAGACATACAAGCAACTGACAAAAATGAAGACGAAGGTAATAATTAGCCCGTCACTTATCACTGACTCATATTTATTTTCATTGAATGTCAAATTAGTGACAGTACTGTTTGTTTGTAGGAGAAGTAAATGCTAACCCCAAGGAGACCAACACGTACGCTGGTGCGTATGTACTACAAGTTAACTAATATTGTATTATGTGCATGGCTTGAATTTCACGATTTTATTTCTAGTGACTGTCTCGAAGAAAGCCTCGGCATCGAGCGATGATGGAGCTTTGTGTTCCGGACAAAAGTCTTTCATAAGTATACATTCGACTGACCAATTATGTCAAGTGGCTGATGCTCAAGACGCGTTGAATGTGGAAGAATGCAACTTGGAAGTCATCAGTCTCAATGAGGTGTTCCCTTCGACTTCAGAGGAGAGTCTGTACAATGAAGATGAGGCACCACTTCATAGAAAGAAGAACTTGAATAAGAAGTCAGCAGCACAAAAACCTCAATCTGATATTGTAGAAAAATCAGCTTACATGCCAACGAACAGTAAGTCGACAACGGGTTCACGACAGAAAGTAGCGATCGACGCGCCTCAAGCGTCAGTGTATTCAGATTTCGACATCCCTAAAAATACATTGTATGTCGTCGGAAGTAACCCTGGAGAGCCAAAAAAGTCATATCCTGATCCGCCTAAAAAAATATCGAAGTCGGTAAGACTGCATTAATTTAGTGACAAAGTGCCAAATTCTTTTTAGCTAATGTCCCGTTATTTTTTATTTTTGTTTCCTCATTAACATGCAAATTTAATGAAACTAGTGCAAGGTCACAATTCAAGATTGTATTTACCGTAAATATCAGTAAAAAAGTACCTTTTTAAAATTCTGTTTACCATATTCGGTGTCAAGTGATTAACTGAGATTATACTAGGTTCTGTACTTACAGCGCTGTCATTATTTCAATACTTACATTTTAAAATTACTAACGATTCGATAAGTAAGTATGAGAAGTTTTGTTAGGATCATCATGTCTGTTCGAAAACGCAGGGTAGGGAGACCCATCACTCGGTGGACCGACGACCTAGTCAAGAGGACGGAGACGGCGGGAAACCGATGTATGAGGGAGGTACAGCACCCTACAATGTAGCAATATTTGGAAAAGGCCTAGTCCAGCAGTAGGCGTCAATTGGCTGAGATGATATTAATGATGATGTCGATCTCTGGACCATGCTAAGTAAATACTAAGTTAGGTTCTAAAGTGTTCTCATCATCATCATCTCTACTTTTATATCCTTAGATATGTAGGTAGTGTATCCGAATCCGTTATAGACAAATTGAAAATCCACATTAATATCTATGACCCGCGGAGCCGAGGACAATGAAAACACAACACCTACTGTAGGTACTCGCCAAATAATTGGCCCACCTGAAGTTAGCTATCAGAGAAGTTCGCGAATAATAGGAAAAAATAAAATACCTTCCCCACACCCCTGCCATTTAGTTCGGAAACTGCTATCTGCGCAGCCATTTGCTACAAGCTCAGGCCTGCCGAGTTATTTGGTGCTTACTGACATGATAGACAAATTGTCCTTGTTTTTAATCCACGACCTGACTACGACTACCAAAGAGGTAATTGATGTCTACGAGTGAAGGATACAAACGGAATATCTAATTAAAAAGTTATTACGATAACATAATTTAACAAAGGAATCCGTTAGCATTATGCCACTGTTATTTTAGATGAAAAAGTTTCTGCGGAACATGGACAAGCACAAAATTGAACAGAACAGCAAGAGTAGTGAGAAGGCTATCAGTAAGCTGACGACGATGCGAGGTATCTTGAAGGATGGCCGCTGTGGACCTGAATGTACTGGTGACTCTACTGAGCTGGGCGCGGATGAATTTAATGCTGGTAAATTATTTTGTAAAATTGCTTCTAAGTACTATTTAATTTCTGGTTATAATATCTTCTCAGAACGCTTACTGTCACCCAGGGGGCAATGAAGAACTATGTTGGGATTTTCCCTGCGTGATCGAATCAGTTATGAGATCCGTAGGAGAACCAACGTGACCGGCATAGCGCTCAGGATTGCGCAAGTGGCAATAGCCAAGATACATAGCGCGAAAAAGCCGCGAAGCCGGGTGGAAAAGCGATGGATGAGCGAGGCACAGGACCGCACAAGGTGGAAATTTTTGGAGAAGACATAATGAGGAGTAGAAGCGTCCAGCTGCTGGACTCCAGCAGGAAATTGGCTGATATGATAAATATTTTCGCACACTTATCACAACATTTAAATAATTATGACAACTTCGGTCAAATAGTGCTTAAAGACCATGGTTGCTAGTTTCGAGTTTGAAAACCGTTCGTTGTTAATTTTTGAGTGTATTCAAATGAATTTGGATTGGCATAGGTGTTCTTTATGTATATTTTCAAAAAGTATATTATGTTTATCAACAGCTGTAGCACATTAAAAGCACCGGTTATCTCGTATTCTAATTTTCACGAGTATGTTAGTATACTGTACCGGGAAACGAAGAGTGGGGAGACCTCTCACACGGTGGACCGACGACCTAGTTAGGACGGCGGGCACAAGGTGCCAATATTTAGAGCAAGCTTATGTCCAGCAGTGGACGTCAATTGGCTAATATGAAGAAGTTAGTATTCTAATCACTGGTATCATTTTTGTACATTTTGACAGAGGGTAACATTAGTAATTTCTTTACAGACAGTGTAACGCTACCATTTTCAATGGATTTTGGCCCGCATACCAATTACAGCAAGCAGAACCCGGATAAAAATGTGACTTTTAACACACAAGTCGTAATAATTCATTTTACGGGTGACTTATGCGTGGGCCAGAGCGTTGAGACCCTCAGCAAAGAGAAAGACCAACAAGCCAGAAATTCCGAACTAAGGAAAACATTCCTAACTAAATATAACGAGTTTTGGCCAACACAGAAATAATGTTTAAGTTTAGAATATAAAAGTATGGTATAGAGAATAAAATAATCGTTTTTTTTTTGGAAAATTATCAAAAATGGCAATTACTGTTTAATATTTAATAAATATTTGTATCATGTTGAAATTAGTTGCGTCTGTCTGCCGGTTTTTTTTTATTTAAATGTTAAAATATTTATATCTTTTAATTCGAAGTTCACGTAAAATTTGAATAAATGTTGACATTGTATTTGGAATTTTATTTAAACAACAGAATTACAAAAATAACATTTTATTAATTGTCCTTTATACATTTTTGTTTGAAGATATCTTCCATAGTACTAAGTCTTTGACTCTATCGTAAGTGAAATACTTTGGAAAATCTATAGGTAACTGTTGAATGGTCCAATTGGAATGTGTATTTTCTGTTTTGACTTTGTCTAGCAGAGTAAGGAATGTCTCGTAGCAAGGTGCGACCGACTCTAGATGTTCTATCGTGAAGACGTAGCGCTTTTCTAGCACTACGTATAAAGTCTTCGGCGGATCAGTGTTCAATATCTTCTGTATGGTGGAGATGAAAGCCGCCGTTACGTCATCATCGTAGATTACTAGAAACAAACAGAACTAGGGTTAAAAAAAATCGCGAAAAAAATAACTGCTCTATGAATTCTACCCTAGCGCGTCACGTCTTTGATGTAGCGTGTTGCGACGCCTCTGGCGTAAATCCTACTTATAAGATAAATATTATTTATGTGAGATCTAAAAGTAATTGTCTTGACCATTCAGTGTCCTTTTTGCCCGTTAATTTTAAATAGCGTCAAGGCGGTAGCTACTCTTAGTTCACTGAAGGTTCTCGTAAAGGAATGTATCGTTGGGTAGACTATACCTACTGTTGTGATTTTTGGACCTTGTTATTTTACGACATTATTATTTTTGGACCTTGTTATTTTACGACATTATTATTTTTGGACCTTATTATTTTAGACATTATTATTTTAGGGTGTTATATTTTACGGTGTCATTATTTTCTAGACATTAATATACGGAAGGAAATGTATTTATTACAATTCGGTTAATTCCAAGAGACAATTTTACAGTATAATTACCGTCTGTCTTATTGGTTAATTAAGTGTCAAATAAGTATAACATTGACGTTTGAAATTGAGAGATAAAGGAAATTATAAACAAATATATTTTTTACGAGAATTACCCTGCTGGTGCAGAATATATTATCTACCAAAGCAATATTAATTATAATTATATTTTGTGATTCCTCTGGTGTTGCGGGTGTCCATGGGCGCCGGTGATCACTTACCATCACGTGACCTGGAGGCTCGTTTGCCTCCTATTACATAAAAAAAAGAAAATAGGTAAGAGTTGAAAAGTAGGTCCTTACCATCAGCTGCAATTATAATGTCGGCTTCTTTTATTACATTTAAAAGTGGTGGCTCCCAAGCTGTATTAGCGAAGTCTAATGGCATCACCTTGAATGGTGCCTTTATTAGTTTTTTATTGTATTTTGTATTAACTTTTATTAGTTCAAGAATACCTCCGACGTCTATATCTGAAAGTAATAAAATTATTGCTTAAAGTGTTTGTGGTATTTTGTTGAGGGCATTATGTCGTTAAATTTTTTTTACGTGAGAGATGGTCTAACGAGGCTCTTGCAGTCAATAAGAATTGGACTGACCCACCCTTCCCGGGTCGGAAGGACTCGAAAAAATGAGATAAACTTTTCGGAGGGATTTTTGAGGGAGGAATTTTTTGGGTTATACAATTAATCTCTGTCGCACGAAATTCAAACAGTCTGGTATCTATTAGCAACTGTTAACGCATTCCACAGACACGAACTTGGTAATGGGTGGAGCCTAAATGTTTGTTGTCGGAAACGTGCACGCTAAAATTGCCCAAAATAACTTTGGGGAAAGGGTATTAAGTACAAATAATATTAACATATAAATAAATACTATTCGATAATAAATTATCTAATGAAGGAGCAATTAACTTTCGCCGTTTGTATGGAGTTGCGACTGGCACGCGTACCCTTAAAACAAATTATGATTTGATAGTATGCGACAGAGATGACGCTCTACGAAGCCGAAATTGACCGATGGTCTATTTCCTCAGATCGTGGTCGTATATGTGGCTGTAGTCATTGCTATGATGATGATGATAATTGAGTAACTTGCATGTTAGACTGAATATCTTCGCCTTCGCTACATGGCCATAAAAATAAATACCTAAACTAAATTTAAACATTCACAAAACTTACCCGTACAAATAACTTTCTTAGCATAAAGAGCTGCAACAAAACTGGTGACGCCAGTACCACCACCCAGTTCTAATACTGTTCTATTACTAAGTTCTCCTCTTAAACCGAGGTGAATCAGCCAATCACCTAATAAGAACGCTCCCCGCCATACTTGACGACCGACCAGCGCTATCTTTGTTTTTGAACTGTGCTCTGTGAAATTATAAAAAAAAAAACAAATCATAGATACGAAAGGTTTAGGATTTTTTTAAATCACCATAATTTCATCCCGAGGCGAAGTCCACTAACAGTTTTCGAAAAATATTTGCTACTCAATGATCTTGTTTAAGTGAAAGTATGTACAGTACCCGGCCGCAAAATATTACACATCGATCTGTGAAAAGAGACAATCGGTCAATTTCAGCTTCGTAGAGCGTCATCTCTGTCGCACACTATCAAATCATAATTTGTTATAAGGGTACGCATGCCAGTCGCAATTCCATACAACCGGAGAAAGTTAATTGCTCCTTCATTTGATAATTTATTATCAAATAGTACTTATTTATATGTAATATTATTTGTACGTAATACCCTTTCCCCAAAGTTATTTTGGGCAATTTTAGCGTGCACGTTTCCGGCAACAATTTTTTACGTTTCGCCCACTAGCAAGTTTGTGTCTGTGGAATGCGTACTCTTAACAGTTGCTAAGTTGCAGATACCAGACTGTTTGTATTTCGTGCAACAGAGATGATGCTCTACGAAGCTGAAATTGGCCAATTGACTCTTTACAAAAGTCGATGTGCAATATTTACGGCCGGGTACCTACTGTATTTGTATACTTTAACAATCCGCGAGGTAATATACTTAATAGGTACAGTCAGCCCCAAAAGTCGCTGAACACATTTTAAATTCCAAAACTGCTGACCACTAAAAATGTCATAAGTCAGTGTCGCAACAAGAGCACAGAATAAGCTTTACATACGAAACGACCATAATACGCTGAACACTACTATTACTACTATACTATTTTCAAAAGTAACTAAACGCCTAATATTCCAAAAATAGCTGTACATGCGCGTCAATTCGTATTAAAACCTACTTTTTGGGTATTATACTATAAGCATCAGTAAAAAAAAAATTTTTTTTAGAACAGATGTTTTGTTCAAAGAGGTTTAATTACAACGTTTTTTTTTCTTGGTTATGGCCTAGGTATACATTTGTCAAATTATTTTACATGTCAATGGACCAAAATTCGCTTTACATCAAGAACACCAAAAGTAGATTGACAGGCAATAACATTGAAAATATGATTTGTTAACCTACTTTTGTATTAATTAATGATATTCAGCTACTTTTGGAATACTAGTGTTCAAATACTTTTGGGAATACTAGGGAGGGGAATACTAATACTATACTATTAAAAATACTAGGGTTCAGCTACTTTTGTAATAACCGTGTTCAGCGTGTTATGGTCGTTTCGTATGTAAAGCTTATTCTGTACTCTTGTTGCGACACTGACTTATGATATTTTTAGTGTTCAGCAGTTTTGGAATTTAAAATGTGTTCAGCGACTTTTAGGGCTGACTGTACAACAGTTCATAGTCTTGCACAACATTCCTGTACTTCAGTGACAAAAAAAGATTCTCTAAGTCTAGATAATTTAGTTGTGTTCAAATTGATTATTTAGTTCAAGATGTCTAACCATACCTATTCTGATAGCTTCTTTACATGGCCGCTCTACGTCCAAATCATTGTCTTTATCGAAATAAGCAGCATTACTCGTGACTGGTAAAATAAATGGGAATTCCGATATTACATCTGAAAACAAGAAATTATTATTTTATGTAGGTACTGAACATTCCAAATACAAGCTATGTTTATTTTGGAACTCGACGGTGTTCTGAAGAATAGGATAAATAATAAGCTATTATATTCTCCGTGTGGTGACGGAGTAAGAATACAATATGTCACCAGCCCATCTCATCCCATAGGTGTCGTAAAAACCGACTAAGGGACTATCCGTGAATATTAACTATACGAAATAAAAAAAGGAAAACTTAAAATTAAACCCGATACCAATCCGTCTGGACAGCGTGGTATTAGGTAGTAGGCTAAGTATCCCTCCGTTACGGAAGGCGGCCCGTCCCTGCTGTGGGACATAATGGCTGTTAGGAATATTCCTACCGAATGAATGGCATGGCGACCGTGTACCGGAGTACGAAAGGTGGCGAGACCCCTCACATGGTGGACAGACGACCTAAATGGTTAAGACGGCGACGGGAAACCGATAGATGAGGAAGCCACAGAACCACGTAAAGAGGAAATGTTTCGAGGAACCCTATGTTCAGTAGTGGGCGTCAATTGGCTAAGATCATGATGACGATAACCTCATTGCTACCTCAATTTAATATTATAAGTATTAGAAACAGATAAACTACGTATTATGGAAACAAAACCCCTAATCAGCTTAGTTGATGGTCAGAGTGGGCGACTGTCTTTTGTTACAAATGTAGAATACGCAAAACTTGCATAGGTATGCCATAGTATGCAAGTATGCATAGGTTGGCGAGACGCGAGAGAGGGGGATACTTCTTACTTAACTCGCAAAAAGATAGGATGGAGATGTATTTAAATCAACTTAATCAGCAACTTACTACCTAACTCGCTACTGTACTTGTCGATGCGTAAATCGGGCTTTAAACCGCTTAACTTTCGAACTGTAAGGCAAGAGATCGATTGCGCCGCATAAAGCGGAAATTTTTGAAGATAGTTTGAGGTACAGATAGGCAGCAAATTGTTGATCGAGCGGAGCGAGAAAATTCTACCACTTTTTGGCACGCGCCATATACCTACTGCCCCGTAAAAGTTTTGGGCAAAAGTTGTCCAAGCTATTCTGAGACGTTGGCTATAGAGATACATCAGGGGTGAAAACGAGCTCAAAAATTTGAAACTATGATAAAATATTTGTCATCACCGAGAAATTATTAGTGAAAGTTAAAAAAAATTACTCGCATGCTCGATTAATTTTCGGCAGTGCGAGAAGACCCTTGCCCGCCTTATCATAAGTTTACTTAGCTTTACTAGAAGTTATAGGTGATTGCATGATTTTTTGTTATGTAAGGAGGCAATTTCACTGTATAACCGAGACCTGTCACAGTGAATGATGGATAGTTGTTATGGTGCCCCTGTTGCCCTTCGACCTTTAAATACGAGACGAATAATGTGGTCTTTAATAGCAGTTTAGTGGAAGATTTGCCTTACTCCGGCCGCAAAAGATTGGCTCCTCCAGCTGGATATAGATGTATAGGGTTCAAAGCAGAAGCCATATGCAATGATGATGAGTGGAAGATTGGTCAACCGGTCAAAATCGAATGTAGAGTGGTGCATTTTACAGTAAGCGGTCATTCTAGCCTAACAGATCTATCGATTTTGTATGTTCTGATGCTAGAATTTATCATAACATGGCTTTTAATTGAACTCTCTTATTTGTTAAAAGACAACTTCTGCACTAGAAGGCCCTCTGTTGCTGAGATGTTACAGACATGAAAATACTTAAGCCCGATTTACACATCAACAAGTACAGTAGCAAGATAAGTAGTAAGTTATTGATTAAGTTGATTTAAATAGATCTCCATCCTATTTTTTGGCTTACTTGTCGATGTGTAAATCGGGCTTTAGAGCAGGTTTAAGACAAAAATTTGTAGATAAATAGTATGTTTTAAAATTTATCAATAATATACTCACTTCCTTCAATACTGGGTGTTATATGAGTACTATAATCATACTCCTCATATATTTCAGACGTAACTGTTAATTCTGGCATCTGTAATCATAATAAATTACTGTTTATTACATAAACATTTGGTTTCAACCTAAATATTTAATATATTTTATGTGTTTAAATTACCTACTGAATCATAGTATGAATGAAATTGTTATATTTTATTTTTAATATTGAACGAAAATGTAGCTTGTAGACATCACATGGGTATAAAATAAATTTATGAAATAAAATTTGAATTACTTTGAATAATATTAAATAATCATATTTGTTCTTTATATTAACATGGTAAATATTAAAGTTGTAAATTGAAGTAAATATCTACTAATTAAATTCTTTTTTTTTTGTCTCGTAAATTTTATTTTGATAACTAAGCATATGGTTTACACATTAATTGGTTCCTTTTTAACTTTTTTATAAATGTATAAGTTTTAGGGTTAAAGCACACATATATTACCGTCACACTTATTATTTTAAATTTGATTTTAGACAAATTAAAATAATTAATTATTATTGCATCACTAAATACATAATCATTTACTTATCATAACATGATATTATAATTACATTATAATAAAATAACCAACCTTTTTACACACCCTTCTATAATTACTTAAGACAATGAAATAACTGTTCACTAGTGTTAATGAGGAAGTATGAGAGTACAAAAATTGGAAATGGGCCAATATTAAAACTTCTAAAATAAATCTGTAATTGTTGGTATTCATGCCAGCTTTTATAATTTACTATGGTTTGGCTGTACTTGTTATTCATATTGGTCACATGGGCAGTTTGTTAAGTCTAGTGTAAAGTATTTGGCTATGAATGATTTTTACTATAGTTTGTATTTAACTATAAAAATACACAATAACATCAGTTATTGTGTTCATTAATAAGTAAATATACAGTTTACATTTTATTATTAAGTTAATAGGTACTTATGAGCATTGTGTAATATTATTATTAACATTAACGTGAAGGCCAAATACTTGTTTACTGTTTTAGTTATGTTACAGCAAATAATAGGTGTGTATTAGAGATCTGGTAACTACAAATTAGATAGAAATAATTAAACAAAAAGAAATAATTAGACGTATTTTATCCATATTTTACACATTTCAATAAACAAAATTATCATTACTGTTATTGTAAGTGATAGTAAATACACTACATACCTATCAAATTTCAAAACAATTACTATTATACGGTCATTCATAAATTAAAACACCTATTGTCTATTTACTTTTTTATCATTAAAATCAGCTGGCCCTGATATTGTGATAAATTGTCATTTGACATAAAAACACTTTAGTACATTGACATTGACGTATAAAGTGTGGCCACGAAATTTCACAACGTGCAACTTCAAATTACATGGCATATTTTCGAAAATAATGTATTTAATTTAATTAGAAGTATACGAATACTATCTAAAAAAATACTACACTATTTAAAATACTAAAGCCTATTTTATATAAGTACAGGAGAAATCTAACGGTATTGATGACCATAAAATTATTTCTTTATTAAAATATGATGCTAAATGGAATGTGATGTTGTGTTATTTCGTATTCATTTATTAATGAAAATAAGAAACTATATAAAACTAAATTTGTTACTTGGTTATTGGTATAATGTTTTTGTTTTAAAAGAAAGTATGTAGCCTTAGTCATTGTTTGTAATAAAAAATGAGACAAAACAACCAATCACAGCAATACACACGATCGACGCTGCCACGTCAAGTGAGACGGCTAAAGTGAATGAAGTGGCAGTGTTTCGGCATTTTGTAGAGTTTTGTCTTCCGAGCAGCCTTGTGGAGCGTTGACTATTTCAAAATGAGAATAATCCTGTTTACGGCAATAGCCCTATTGGGTGCCGCTTTGGGCGATGAAGTACCCACTGAAGAAAATGTACTCGTACTTAGCAAATCCAATTTCGATAGTGTTGTCTCATCAAACAATTTCCTCTTAGTGGAATTCTGTAAGTTTTTACTAATAATTGTCTTTTATAAGTTATATTTTTATTCCTGCATGTATTACTTAGTTTAACAGCATATTATTGTTAAATTTTTATGTGAATAACACATTAATTTACGTTTTACATGAAATGTGTGAGCGTGCATGCGTGCCGGCAGTCCTTTGAATTCTCTAAACTGGCATATTTTACAGATGCACCATGGTGCGGCCACTGCAAATCACTCGCTCCTGAATACGCCAAGGCTGCTACAAAATTGGCAGAGGAAGAATCTCCAATCAAGTTAGCTAAAGTAGATGCCACGCAAGAACAGGAACTTGCCGAAAACTACGGAGTCAGAGGATATCCTACCCTGAAGTTCTTCAGGAACGGAAGCCCTATTGATTACACAGGTATATTAATTACATTTTAATTAGTTCACATTGCCTTAATTGTAATTTAATGAAGAAAAACATTAAACAAACTTTTCATGGTTTGTTAAGAAATTAATAAATGTTTTAAAATAAATTTGTAACACAAAGATGTGCTTATTAAGTTCTTTATACAATTCAGTAAGTAATTGATTGTTTATAAAATTTGTTATATTAATTTATGGTTGATTGATAAATTAATTACATGAATTTTTGCAAACATAAAAATGCCTAATGAAGTGTAACAGGAAAGTAAGTAACATAAAATGTGGTGTTACCAGGTGGCCGTCAAGCTGATGACATCATTACCTGGTTAAAGAAGAAGACTGGTCCTCCAGCGCTTGAAGTTACATCTGCTGAGCAAGCCAAGGAATTGATTGGACAAAACAATGTTATTGTATTTGGTTTCTTCTCTGATCAAAGCACTGAGAAGGCAAAGGCATTCCTAGGTGTTGCTAGCGGTGTTGACGATCAAGTATTCGCTGTAGTGTCTGACGAGAAAGTCATTGCTGAATTGGACGCTGAAGATGACAGTGTTGTCCTATACAAGAACGTAAGTACAGATTTTCTTTGTATTACTTAATTGTATTGAATCAAACATATTAACATAGTAAGAAGGGTTTTCCTTGACTTGTAAATGCCTATTGCACAATGTAAGTTGTTATTGCTATTCAATTATCTTAACCAGATTCTGTGACCATAATGATCAAATTTTTATACATATGAGTCAGTGTAAGATATCTTTCTGTACATGACTCAGAGTACTGATGTGGCATTAGAGTCAGCTGGCATTGTTTATAAGGCCACATCCTTCTTATAAGGAGTAATATTATTTAAATTATTTTGTAATGTTGGTAATAAAGTATGTACCAAATCTGTTTGCAGTTGTACTTCTGACACAGTTGCTTTGCATCCAACATAGATAAGATGTTTAATGACCCTAGATAATTAAAATCATTGCATTAATTGTTGGTTACTAAATTATGGTTAAATTCTTGATAAAGGCATATTATCTTGTTGTACAAATATTTTGTTTTTAATTTTTTATCATAAAGTTGTTCTTTTCTGTGTTTGATTGTTCTGTAGCTGCAGTTTTATTTAACTACAAAGTATATAAAAGTAGTTAAAAAGTTAAATTGTGTAATTAAGTAAGCTTAAATTAACATATTTACAGTACTGATAAAAAAAGTTAATTGATAATTAAATTAACTTATTTATTGATTTCTTTTTATCAATTTCTTACAAGTAAATTTTGATATTTATTAGTCTTTATAAACATTTATTTCACCTTATTATTGATTGTTAACTGAGTTAATATGAAATAAACAAATTTTCTATCTTGTATTCAAGTCATTAGTTATCCAACAAAATGGATTATCTTCCAATAGCTAAAATATTTTTCTTTTGTTCATTTAGTTTGAAGATCCCAGCGTTAAATTCGAAGGTGATAAGTTTGACGAAGATGTGTTCAAGACCTGGGTGTTCGTACAGAGCATGCCTACCATTGTTGAGTTCTCACATGAGACTGCTTCCAAGATCTTCGGTGGACAGATCAAATACCACCTCCTCCTCTTCCTGTCCAAGGTAAGGACTTATTTTTAAACCTAATTGTTATTATCTTTTAGCACTAAGTTGTAATTTATTTGTAAATTTTCTTACTTGCTCTTGTTGATGATAATAAAATATTTTATCAAAAAAATAGTGTCAAAAAATGTTTAATAAGTTCCGAACTAAAGTAAATGTTTAATTAGAGGGTCAACACCTCAGATTTTATAATAATAATTATTGTATTTATAAAAATAAAAGCTTTAAATACACTTAGCGGCACGGAATGTGGCCCAAGCGTGTTATGTGGCTTATTGTCAAAATAAAAGGCGACACCGAGTTTTTTCTTTTTTGGAAATCTTAAATGTTTATTTAAAACCTAAATTAGAATGATTAATTAACAAAAAGTAGGTAATTTTTGATACATTTTACAAAATTACAAAAAAAATGACTAAGCACTTTAATTAAAAAGAAAGTTTTTGTGTGAAATTTAAAAAATCAAGCTATGGTACTTAAAACTAATAACGAGTATTCCCACCTCTAGCCCTAATGACCGCCTGCATGCGGTCAGGCATGCTGTGGATGATGTTTTTAATGTCCACTTGGGGTATCTCCTCCCAGGCGGCCACAAGAGCGGTTTTTAATTGACTGATAGTCTCTGGAGGGTTGGAACTGGTTCGGATACGTCTTTTAAGCATGTCCCAGACATGTTCTATAGGATTCATGTCTGGGCTTCTTGCTGGCCAATCCAGTTTTTTTATTCTTACCTCCGACAGGTAATCGTCCACGCAACGTGCTGTGTGAGGTCGGGCATTATCTTGCATTAGAATAAAATCTTCACTACCAATGATTCCCAAGGCAGCTAAAACGTGTTCCTGGAGGATCTCTTCAATATATCGCACAGCTGTAAGACGCCCTGCTACTACAGCCAGCTCTGTGCGAGCCTCTGAACAGATCCCTCCCCACACCATGACGGATCCGCCATGGAAACTGACGGTTTGCCTGGTAGTGATTGGGAGAAACCTCTCTCCTTGCCTTCTCCATACACGTTCACGGCCATCTGGACCCCTCAAGGCCACTCTGCACTCATCAGTCCACAAAACTTTACTCCACTGCTCATGAGTCCAATGTACGTGTTCGCGAGCGAACCGAAGTTGAGCTACGCGGTGGTGTCGGAGCAATTCTGGACCACGAGCTGGTCTTCGAGCTCGCAGATTTTGTTCAGCCATTCTTCTTCTTATTGTTCGCTCACTTACATTAACTCCTCTTGCTGTTTGTAGCCGCTGCCGTATTTCAACCGCCGTAAGGAACCGGTTTCTCAAAATTGCGAGAGTAATAAAACGGTCATCTCGTGCTGATGTACTCCTAATCCCGCCACTTCCAGGTCTCCTCGTGTACAGACCGGTCTGGTCGTACCTTGTTAAGGCGTACCTGAGTGTTGTACGCGGTACATTTAAAGTTTCTGCAATTTCTCGCTGCGTTCGCCCCTGACTCCTAAGTAAAACTGCTTGAGCAACTTGAGCTGAAGTTAAAGGCATTTTGTTCTTTATTCTGGAAGCATACATGACCATTGATTAATTAAAAAATAAAAGAATAAAGATTTATTGCACTAACAGATGAATATTGAAATTTTACTTACCCGTGTTTTGTCGGTTACGGTAACAAACTAACGTTAAATGACACAACAATTAAAGAAATAAAGTTTTTTTTTTGCTTACCCTCACAAATGAACAAAAACCAATGTCTTAACAAGTTGCCACTTGAAATTCTCATGAGCGATATCAAAATCGCCGATTATCGGTTTGTTTACGTTTGGGCCACATTCCGTGCCGCTAAGTGTATAATGATAAATGTTAGAATTCCATAGAGATTCTACCCACTTAAATTGTACAGGATGCATTATTTAATAAGTGATACAGTAGTATATCATTTAATTATGACAATTTTCTAAAAGACATGTTTATCATGTCTAAAACCATCCAAAATACTACTATAACTCTTGTGTAAAAGATCATCATCTCATGAAAGTCATGAAAAAAAAGCGTGGAACACTTGACATTTCGTCATTATTTACTATAATAATATCGTTTCTTCCTCATCCAACATGAAGTTGCACACGTCAACGCTACGACCAGCTCAGCTAGACGTTTAAATAATTGATATTCAAACAAGATGTAAGAAGTGGGCTCGCCGGCCACGTGATGCTAAGTAAAACCTGTTTTCAACACGTTCATAGAGACAGACACCTACTTCCCACACTTATACAATACTAAGAGTTCTTTAAGACTCATAATGTACGCTAAAGAAAGTACTTTCATACCGAACTATATGTCATCTCGAAAGTTGTAAGTACTTACTTTCACGTGTAAGTGAGTGGTGACCAAAATGGTGAATTGGAAAGAAGTAATGACCTTATACCTCATTGAACTTTCACCGTTAATTCGCCAACGTCATTCGTTGCGGTTAATGAACCTTTTTACACGATACCTATTATTTAGCTGCGTGGTTTAAATTGTTTACATTTCCGACGTAGGTATTCAAAAAATATATCGATTACTATTGGCGGGTTTTTTATAAGGGAATCGTCCCTTCCTCTAAAGTAGATTACTGACTTCCCTATGCCCGAGGTGCATGTAAAGATAATGATTTCCGTGTGCGGTTTCCCAAAAAAACAAAATTGGAGTAGGACTTTCAAATGCCACACGCGATCTTGGGTTGCCCTATTTGATTTAATGTTTTTTTTTTATTTATTTTTTTTATTTATTTAGGACAACAAACAGTAACACTAACAATTAAAAATAATATGTTACAGTACTTGCAGTGCAACCAGCCTCGTTATCCACAAGTTAAATAATTTAAGTACCTACATAATGCTTATACAATAAGAATTTACTAACTTAATACAATAAATTATGTACTTAACACCTATTCGTTGACATCGTCAAACACAATTAACGTAGAAGCTATCTCACTCACCAAAGATTTCAAACTAGAAGGCGTAGAAGCAAAAATGTCCACGTCGCTGTAATAAGTGTTATACAAATACATTATTCTACGTAAGGGACAGCGTTCACCTGCATTCGTTCGACAGCTTCATAGTGAAAAGAAATCGTTTCTGCGAACCTCTCGTATTGAAGTGAAACGATACGGAACCCGAATCTCGATTTGATTTACAAGTTCAATACAATTAAATTTATTATGACAAATATTATATAAGAACATAATATCCAAAAGTTCTCTTCTTGACCTCAATGCCAGTAAATTAAATTTATCTAACAAACATTTATTTGTAGTTTAATGCTTATTAAAACGTGTTTTTATTAAAAAAGTAAATATTTTAAATATTTGATTAAAAAGTCACTATTTTTATCGTATTGTAAATGTTAAAGTTGGCCTCTCGCGTGCTTGTCAAACATATTCTTCGCACGTACCACGTCATTGCAAATAAACACGTACGCATGCCACGCCGGCCGGCAACTTGTGCCGGTTCTAAACAAGCAACGCTATGCTGTTTTGCTTATTTATGAAAACTGTTCGCTCATTAGTTTAGCATACTTGTATGTTACGAGTTGTCAAGTTTTTTGTCTGCCTCGGTGGTGGCGCGGTGGTCGCGGTAAGCGGCTGACGTGCACGAGGTAGCGGGTTAGGTAGGAACCTAACCCGCTAAAAACTGTCCGGCTAGGAAGCCAGGACAGTTTTTAGCGTGACCCACTTATTATTGTCCTTAGTCTGGATGATTTTTGTGTCCGTTAAATTGATGCGTGTAAAAGTCCCCGCGACACAGGGCATGATTCTTGTCTTTTAAAAAAACAAAGTTTTATCAAAATGTAACATAATTTTATCGTCGTGTTACGCAATGTGATTGACGTTTCTCCTTCCTTTTTGTTCTGTAGGCGAGTGGAACGTAATGTAGGAAAATCGGTGATAAAGAATATTTTTAATATACTATGCGAGTGTGTACTATGTATGTTCGTATCGCAGTATCGAAGTAAATACGTCTTTAGAATTTCTTTTATAAATGAAACCGACCGATATCATGAATTTTATTAGCAAGTCAGTAGTTCCTAGGGGAATACCCTTAAAACGCTTTTTATTATTAAAGCTCATCTACTCTGGTACAGATTGCTCTAAACACAATTAACCAAATGAAAAAGTACCTTAAGACGCTACTTTGAAAATTTTCGAGTTGAATTCGGCCGTGGCCAGAGGGGCGCGCCCCTTGGCGCGCGAATGAGACGGATATACTCGCTCACGCGCCGCGCCGCGCCGTGTGCGCCGTCGTCGTCCGGCCGGCCCTCAAGGACACGTTATCGCTCTGTGCCATAGTACAAATATATACTTACAGTATTTCAACTTCATAGAAACGGACGAAACGTGAGTTTATACCTACACGCTCACGATCGCGGAGGGAACAGTCGCTACTGTGCCGCAGTAACGAGCGGACTGTGTGTTATAATTTGAAACTAAATATATTATTCATATGTCAATTTCAAACAAACATGGCTGATATAAATACCTACTTTACTAAATGACTTAGGTATTTAATATTATAATATAGTATTTTTTTTATCACGAAAACGGTTTGTTGTACTTAGGTCAATAATAATGAAAATTTAGCCCCCCTTTATGTAATCCCCCATGCGTGTCTTTCACTTTGATCTAGGTAAATTTAAGCAATGACATCGATGTCATTTTTTGAATGGATTGGTCACCCATCCATAAAGTGACCTCGATGACTTTATTTTGACGTTAGAATAGATCTAATAGACCTGTTTTAAGTTTGGTTTTGGTTATCGATAAATTCAATTTCAAACAAACATGGCCAATATAATAAATACAATACCCGGCCGTAAATATTACACATCGACTTTTTCTCTGACGCTCTACGAAGCCGAAATTGACCGATTGTATTTTTCTATAGGTTGATATGCAATATAAACGGCCCGGTACTGTACCTACTTTACTGAATGACTTGTTAAGTACCTTCTTAATATTATAATTTAGTATTTTATTTATATCACAAACATGGTGGATATAAATACAAACATAACATGTTTCTTTAAATTAAATGTATCAATCATAAAACAACACGTTTTTTACAGAACACTTCCTATTTATTTAAATATAAAATAGAAAAATAAAACGTATTAATTTACAATTACAAAACTAAATGGAAACACAAAGTAGATCGCATGTTTACTATTGTTTACGTACCGCGCACCCATTTATAATAAATATTCGGCCCAGTTTGACTACTGGTTATACTGTGACGTCAGTCCGCGGTAGGTAACAGAAAATTCTGTTACAGAAAAACCTATGTACCGGTCTATTATGTTTATACATGTAGCCCCTATTTTTTTTTTAATTTACACCCGCGCAAGGTATTATGAAGGCACAAAGCGCATCCAGATTCAGGACAATGATTTGGGGATCACAAAAATAATTTGACCGCCTCGGGGTAGCGGTCGCAGTGCACGAGGTCGCGGGTTTGAATCTCACGCAAAACAATAGGACTTTAAAAAAAATACAATAGCCCCACTATGTATTGTCCTGTGTCGCGGGGTATTTACAAACATTTACTTAGCTGACACAAAGAACATCCAGACTCAGGACAATAATTAGTGGATGGAACAAATAAAATTGTCTTACGTGAGATTTGAACTTTAGGTGATTTTCCACCAGAGGGAAGAAACGAGGCAAAAATTGAAATCTTTATGTAAAAATGAACCGTATTGCTTGGGAAATAGAGTATATATTAACTTTGTAATAAAAACACTCGCTTCTCGCGATAGGCCTATTGTTGTTTGTTGCTACTTTTTGTTTGTGTAAAAATGAACCGTATTATTTCTTAAATAGAGTTCAAAATACATTAACAAGAAACACGCATGTCGCGATGTCAATTTTTGGTGGAAAGAGTTCGGTGCGATTTCAATTCTCGTCTCGTCTCGCCCTTCTGGTGGACTCTTCATGCTGACTTACGATTACCGATTACTGCGCCCGCCACTGCCTAAGGCAGAGATTTTTTTTGTGTGATCCACAAACAACAGTTGGACAAACTGGACGTTCTTTGTGTTCGTTTGTTTCATGTTTGTAAACGTTCCCGCAGTGGAGTGCATGAGAGTTCAAATCTCACGTAAGACAATTTTTTTGTGTGATCCACAAACAATTGTCCTGAGTCTGGACGTTCTTTCTTTGTGTTCGTTTGTTTCATGTTTGTAAACATTCCCGCAGTGGAATGCATGAGTTCAAATCTCACGTAAGAAAATTTTTTGTGTGATCCACAAACAACTGTCCTGAGTCTGGACGTTCTTTGTGTTCGTTTATTTCATGTTTGTAAACGTTCCCGCGGTGGAGTGCGAGAGAGTTCAAATATCACGTAAGAAATTTTTTTGTGTGATCCACAAGCAACTGTCCTGAGTCTGGACGTTCTTTGTGTTCGTTTGTTTCATGTTTGTAAACGTTCCCGCGGTGGAGTGCATGAGAGTTCAAATCTCACGTAAGACAATTTTTTTGTGTGATCCACAAACAACTGTCCTGAGTCTGGACGTTCTTTGTGTTCGTTTGTTTCATGTTTGTAAAAGTTTCCGCGAAAGTAAAAAGTATTATTTAGATCTTATCAGTAAGTACCTACCTACCTAAGCTTGCAAATAAAATAGGTGAGTAATATTATTTCTTTGATTTTTTCAGTTTCACACAACTCCTAGGTACTGTCGCGGAGACTTTTACAAAGAACATCCGAACTCAGGACAGTAATTTGTGAATCGCTCAAACAACTTTTTTGCTTGGATTCGAGCCCGCGACCTCGTGCACGCAAGCCATTACCGCGACCGGGCCGCACTGCCCGCGCCACTGAGGCCGTTTCAATTACGTGATCTTGACGAAAACGGTTATAAAACTTATTACACTTGAGCATATAGTCTAAAATCGCTTATATAAACAAACGCTTGCATTATCAAAAGGGTCAACAGTAACTATATAGGTACTTAGTTGAGTTATGGCGAACTTTACCTAAGTTTTATAAAAGACATAACTACAAAAATATTTTACGAACCAATGTTATCGAAATAATTATTATAAAATAATACTATTATTTACTTATAAAAGAGAACAAAGTATTAATAAAAACTTCGGTATAAATATTTTAAACCTAACCTATATA
The DNA here is from genome assembly GCA_905475405.1 of Schrankia costaestrigalis. Taxonomy (NCBI): domain Eukaryota; kingdom Metazoa; phylum Arthropoda; class Insecta; order Lepidoptera; family Erebidae; genus Schrankia; species Schrankia costaestrigalis. Next base: position 13,638,563 of record FR997838.1, read on the forward strand.
AGTATTTTACCTACGATTAAAAATTACGCGATAAAATTTAGTACGAACGCCGGTGAGTAGACATGCACAGGTCCGGCGTCGAAGAGGGCCATCGCCCGACTGAATCGTCGACCGTACTCATTCTGTATCGATCGTTAACTAATCGGTATAAGGTCTGAAATTGCGATGCGCCCGCAACGATCCGGAGCGCTTAGAAATTGCTAAAATCTTATTTGATTCATTAAAAATTATTGGTTGTAGTTATGTAATGATATTCTACAGTAATACTAATATTGATGTTACGAATGTATTTGAGTAATTCCTAAGCATAATGACAGTGTACTTTCCGTGTAATATGTAAAAACCTGTTTTTGTAGAGGTGTTTTCAAAAATAAATATGATCGAGCCAAAATCAAGCTATCGCGTTTTGGTAATTACAAAAACCTAGTTAAAGGTATCAATTTACCTATATTAAAATTCTAGATCAATAGGTCTTTTCATAGTCCTGTAGTAGTTGATGAAAGATAGTGCATTTTGTCAATGAGTCCTCTTAAGTTTTTTTATAGGTATCAAAATTACCTTCCACAAAAGAGTCTTATTGGTCAATGAACCTACATATTATAAAACATGGTCTTCAAAAGATGTGTACAATGTAACCTTTTATGTATTTGTTTGTAGAAAAATGGCGACTTCGACAAGTACACTGAGGAGCTCAAGCCCGTCGCTAAGAACTACCGTGACAAGATCATGAGCGTCGCCATCGATGCTGATGAAGATGAACACCAGAGGTTAAACTACAATACATTTACTTTTCTTATATTTAATCTTTACTAAACGTTTCTTTATAAAAATGGCACAAATAAGCAATCATAACAGTCCATCAACGTCCCACTGCAGCGACGGGCCTCCTCCCGTGACGGAGGGATACTTGGCCTACTAATACCACGCTGGCCAGACGGTTTGGTATTGGGTTAAATTTCAAGTTTTCCTTCTTTTTTATTTTGTAAAGATAATATTTACGGATAGTCCCTTAGTCGGTTTTTATTACACCTATGGGACGAGATGGAGTGGTGACATATTGTATTCTTACTCCGTCACCACACGGATAAAACTATAAAAGTAATAAACTCATGTATGTTCTTCACTTTTTACCTATGATTGGCAGTCGATAATTATTTGTGTGATGTGCAATCTATTGTCTAGGATTTTCGTCTAATATTTGAGCCTGTAACTGTCTCCGCGACACAGGGCTCGTTTAGGAGTTGTCCTTTTAAACAACACACTCTATGTTGGTCAACTTTAACTCCGCGTGTCAATAGATTGTCCCTACTCATTCTACTATCTTCAAAGCCTAAAAAACAAAAATAAGTTTTTATTATTAGCTTTTCATGGATTCTCTGTCTGCTATGTGTAATTACTGATACTCTGACTACTGAAAATGACAAGTCACTATAGTGTTTATTACTTTTTAATTCCATACCGAGTTCGTATATGAATCTAATAAAGAATATTTTATTTAGAATCCTGGAGTTCTTCGGCATGAAGAAGGATGAGGTGCCGTCCGCCCGCCTGATCGCTCTGGAACAAGACATGGCCAAGTACAAGCCAGCCAGCGACGAACTTTCTGCTAACAGTGTTGAGGTTAGTTATTATATAGCATTTTTTTTACGAAATAATAATGGGGACAGAAACAGTGTTATGTGAAGACGTGGATTATGAAATATAATGATTTGTGTGCTCCACAACTTATTGTCTTGAGCCGGAATGTTCTTTGTGTCCTTTAATTTCATGTCTATAAGTCACAGGTTTTTTCATAAAAAAAACGGCAGGATTTGTATCGGCATCTTTTCTTTGCCTTGTCAATTAGACTACCCGACCTCTTCAATCTTCTCAATGCTTTGTAAAATGAAGAAGCAACGATTCTTATTATGGAAGACCCCTGTTAATTATCTTGTATAATTATAATATTTCAGATAAGAATTGGAAATTAACGAATATACTAAGATTTGAAAGATTTTTTAAAATTTTACCTATTATCTTAAAAAACTCCGAATTGTAATAAACGGAAGAGGCTAAGGTTTTTATGCTTGTTAGAAGGTGTAATATAGACAAGGCTACACATCTCTAATGATAGTCTCGCGACCACCATTAAATAAATTACATAGACACTGTGTGATAATACAATTTGACCTTCTTTCCGATTGGCTATCAACAACCTCCTGCTGTTTTTCTTGATACTAATCATGCTTTATTTTGATTAGATACTATCTTTCTATGTTTTTAGACATTTATTTCGTTTGTGGTAGGTCTTTTGTAGGACATTAGGTGGTCTAAATTTGTATACCAACGCTATGTCTGTTTACTAGAAGCGCGTATAGGCAGAAGGGTTGGTAGCTAAATTAAATTACAATTATGCCTGTAGGTCTAAACAGCTTGGGTCTTAGGTAGATACGAGCCATAAAATACTTTCTGCATCTGCTATGGACAAACAGCAGATTTTTTGAAGTGTTCTGCTTACTCGAGGGCTGATTTAGATGCTTAGCATCATGTTAGACTTTTAACAAGCCTAGCGTATTGATAGAGATAGATTTTAAAGGTCTTTAAAAAGGTCCAAAAGAATTATACGCATTCTTCTTTTCATAAGTAGAGTCTATTCCTTTAAGGTCAAAATTTGGGGTGCGCCAAAGTTCACCTAAAATTTCAACTCCTATAATTGGAAGTCCGAAAATTTTCTTCCTGACATTTTTCATCCTTACAATCGCAATTCCTAAAATTTTTGTCCCTAACATTAATAATCCGAAGCATTCAACTTCATAATTTCAGTAGCAATAAACATCTATTATACTATTATTTGTTTTCCTATATTTTCTCAACATAACCATCATTTATACTATAATTTAAAGTCATATCTTTTTTGTTTAGATTTCTTTTTATTCATAATAATCAATATTAAATACATTAATTTTGCGTAACTTTGTTGACAACATGTAGGTATAACATAATATACCAAAGACCAGAGCAAAACCAGAGTCCCTCTTCAATCATCCAGTCAAGATCCAGAAAAGAAATGGGTCCTATTTATAATTATTGGTTTAGGTTATGGTAGAACTGTGACCCCAACGCACGAGCCGAGCGAGCGCAGCGAGCGTGCCGCGGGAGCGGCCGGCGAAGTGCCATAACCGAATTGGTCCTTTACTTGTTGGTTTAGTTACGGTTACGGTAAACTCTCAGGCCATAAGCATAACCGTGAACGAGTCCTGTTATATGGATTTCATTAATTTAAGACAAAAATATTCTAATAATTTTAATAAACAATAATTTAAAAAAATGGTTCAATGTAAAAATGTAAAAAGTTGTTTTGTAATCACAAGAAATAGTATAAAAACAAATCTTTTTATTACTTTCACTTGGTAAATATTTCTTTCTGAGTATGAGAGAAAATATTATGGTGAAAATGTTTAGGGATAAAAGCGTTATGATAAAAAACATTATGAGTTTAAATATATTTACATAACGATATTATGAATGACGATTTTCGGAAACATGAGTGTTATGAACATCGCCGGTAGCAATACAAATAGTATGAATGAAAACTTTAGGATTTAAAATTTTAGGAAGAGTGATCATTCGGATTACAAATCGTTAGGAAGAACATTTTCGGATGAAGAACTTTAGGTGAGCCAATATGGACCCCAAAATTTGATTTCATATTTTTATGGAGGCCGATTTTGAGTAATCGGCCTCCTACGACATACATAAAACATTACCTAAATTAACTTGTTTCTTAGTTCCACGTTAACCCCTTTATTGATTGCTATTATAAACTTTTCTTATCGCCTCACTTCGTAATAGCTACCATTCACGATTCGGCACACTAGTTCATTATAATGTTTGTGCTACGTTTGATTTAGTGCCATATTTAAATTAAACTATGTTTTAAGTTATTGAATCGTTTACTTTGCTAAATAGAGGCAGAATTTTTATCGTAAATGAATAAATATTATGCCTAGATTTGACGTTATCTAAAGTCATGTATTATAGTGTTCAATATTAACGAAACAAAGGTATTTAAATCTCTAAATTCTTTTATTACCGTAACTTTTATCCAATAACTATTCTTAATTTTTGTTATCATAATATTTTAATTAGTAATTATTATTTTTAGAACTTCTTATCAACAGAACCCGTTAACTGTTTGGTGCATTGTGAATACCTATTTGCCTAGACGGTGTTTAATTTAGTAATTAATCAGTAATCATGCTTTTCATAATTGAATTTGTAATTTTGTTATTTATGCTTTTGGAAGTTAAGAGAGTTACGTTTAAGTATTTTATGTTCTTTAAAAATGTATACAGATAATTTAAATAGGGTAGGTCATTAATATTATTCTACGTATACATAGAATTGAGTGTTTTAATCTATACTAATATTATAAAGAGGTAAAGTTTGTGAGTTTGTGACGGTGTAGGGGGTAATCTCTGGATCTACTGAACCGATTTTTGAAATTCTTTCTGTGTTAAATAGTTAATTTATCGGGGAGTGTCATAGGCTATAATTATAATATCACGCTATGACTAATAGTAGTGGAGCAATAATGAAATTTGTTTAAAAAAGGGACGCTTAATAACGTTTTTTTCGCCGCCCAGCGAAGTGGGCACGAGTCAGCTAGTAGTATATAATCACGGTCTTTTTTGCCTCCTACATGACCTGTTTTTAACATTTTCCTCACGTATGTCACGGGGAATTTTATTAGACATGGGATTGACAGATTCATAAGTATAATTTCTGTGTGCCACAGCCCTGCGTTACGGGGAGGACTTGTGTTTACACATAAAGTTACCACCACTTAACATAGACCGCAATAATTAACAAATGTTGTTTGTTTACAGGAATTCATTCAATCATTCTTCGCCGGTACGTTGAAACAGCACTTGCTAAGTGAAGACTTGCCATCAGACTGGGCCGCTAAACCCGTCAAGACGCTCGTAGCAACCAACTTCGATGAGGTCGTCTTCGATGACAGCAAGAAGGTGCTCGTTGAATTCTATGCTCCATGGTAAGTGATTATCCATTATGATGTTTATTTTCAAATTAGGTTAATAGAGATGATACATCCGAAAATGTGTCTAATAACAAGGGTATAAGGGGTATTGTTCATACGGAGAATTACGTAAGACTGTAATAAATTGTGAGATAGTTTTAGACAAATAAATAAATATCTATAACTACTATCTAGTATCTCCCTAGGACGATAGTTATAGGCTGACAAATGCCTACTATTTTTTGATTCATGGTTGTTTAGGTAGTCAAAAGAATGCTTTTGTACGTCAGTGATATTAGTATGGTTCCAGCTAATAATTCCCCCCACCAAACTTATTGTTTCTTCAATATGAACAATCTGAAACATACTATTTATACTTGGAAGTTGTTTAAGGGTGGCCTTAATTAATGTCCAAAGGCATTCTCTTCCAGCCGACCTTTATTAATATAGATTGCAAATTAAAATCAATCAGACTGTACGGATCTCGGGTAGTGGTTGATAATAGGCAAGATAAAGTAAACGACTGTTTATGACTCTGTATTTAATTAATATTTCAATAAACAATAAACTTATTACAAATAGGCATAGTATAAAGAGTAAAATAAAACATATTGATACAGATAGGACAAAAGGTAAAATAGTGTAAATTAGTATATAATATTATCGGCACAAGACTATCTATGTGTACTTAATATATTTATTTACTCAAATGTGTCTTTTATAAAGTCTTTCTTTTATGTTAATGAACTTGACCTTATTTGTTATTTATATTTTGCTTTACATCTACAATCTTGTGTATGCACAAATGTAACTAAATTAATACAATACTGCATTACATAATTAAATAATAAAATAAAATACTTATAACAATAGTAGTAGTTCTGGCAAATATTATTCGTCAGCCTGCAATTTTTTTTACTTTATTTTAATGTAGCATTAAAGTAAAGTAAATAAAATTGCAGGCTGGCAAATATCAGACAAAACATCATTATTTATACTTTTTAACGCCTAAACGGCCTATTTATTTGTTAAGATATTATAAAGGAAAAGCGCGAAGCTTAAAAACATCAATATGTATTTATTTCCTTTTAGCGAAAGTAATAAGTAACCAATCCTTTGTATGAAAAAAGAAATACTTATCTAGACATTATTTTTGTAATAGAAAGTTCATAATACATAAATAATATACATATGAATATTTTACATAAAAAAACAAAGCTGTTAGACACAAAAGCACATTATTGTAACAAGTGTGCCCACTTGCTGTGTAACATGTGTGTTTATAGCCTACTGACTATATAAAGGCATTAAAGACATCTTGTTCTTACTTATAGGTCAAGTTCAATAACATACACAACTTGAGTTTTTATTTATACATACATACATAAACTCACGCATTTTTACTCATGTAGGCGGAGACCACTGAGTGACTAGACTTCCAAACCTTAGTTTGTGTTCTTTTAGTTGAACAGAGCTTAGAGATTTAATAGGTTAGTGTTAGCCTCTATAATCCCAGTGCTGGGCAAAGGTCTCGTCGCCTGACTTCCACATATTACGGACCATGGGTTAAATGTGCCTAGCTCATAAATTCACCTCTTACGTGGCCTACCGCACTGCACAAGGAAAAATGAAAAATAAAAATGAAAAATGTTTATTTGTCTCAAAGTAGTTATATGGTTTTTATGTTATGAGGCATCCCAAGTTAGTAATTAAATAATACTTGTGTTGGGGATAATCACAAGACACTTATGTTAAAGTACCAATGCAAACATATATGTAGACAAACATTTATATTGATCAGGAATCGAGCCTAATACATTTGCGCAACAGTTATGTGCTAATATAACCTACACGTCAGAGGTCGGCAATCGTACACTTATGGTCATAATAGCTTTCTTTATCTAACCAGAAACTCTGAAGGTCATACCAGGCCATTCACCTTACGTGGCTTGTTTTGAACTGATGAAAATTTTATTAGGTAATTTTATACTAGGAATTTTATTAAGTAGCTTGTAGTTATACTAAACTATTATTACTATCATTGGTAATTAAAGTAATTACTAGTTTTATTTTAAATGTTAATTGTTTTTAGATAAGTTTCATTACGTATTAACTTTTTATTAGTAATACTTATATAAAAAAATATATCCGTGTGGTGCCGTCACCTCTCCGTACTCCGTAGTAAGAATACAATATGTCACCACCCCATCTCATCCCATGGGTGTCGTAGAAACCGACTAAGGTACTATCTGTGAATATTACCTTTACATAGAAAGAAGGAAAACTTGAAATTAAACCCTATACCAATCCGTCTGGCCAGCGTGGTATTAGTAGGCTAAGTATCCCTCCGTCACGGGAGGAGGCCCGTCCCTGCAGTGGGACATTAATGGGCTGTTATGATGACTTATAAAATACATCGTCGTCAATATGCAGTCGTATTAAATTTTATATCGTTTTGTAATCATTTCGTTCCGGTAGCGATAAACGGCTCCTGTACACGAAGTCACGGATCGATTCCCACGTAGTACAACTTTTATGTGAGGTTTACTTCTGAGTCGTGTTTAAGAAAAAATTACCGCGCAACGATGACGATTAACAATTAAATGATGAAGGTTTAAGACAAATCTCAATATACCATCTCATTTCTAAGACACTTCTACTTAACAGAAATTGTTCAATCAATCTGTCTCGTTAATATGTTATTTTGTTTAAGTTAGTTAAAAGCACTGATTATGATGATTTAGATAACTAATAGTATCCATCGTAAGAGTACTATGGTAGAGCCAGTATCAATTTTTACTACATGGAATTCGAACCGACAAAGGATTACGTATCAGGTTTGTTGTAAAACGCATAGTCAACAAAATTGCCAACATTCTTAACAAGACACAAATAATAACAGACAAGACCGCAAATTAATGACAACGCAATGAAATAATATTGATATGACTACCTCCCGTTGACTTAATTCTTAAACATGCTGTGTGTCCTATACAAAAAATCACATGAATTACAAAGATAAGAAGTGACCTAAGTATAATTTTGCTCGATGTCTGTATCATATAATTTGCACAAGTGTTCCACCTCGTTAGCTCTTATTCAGTGAGCCGCAATTAATGTCCCTGTCAAACGTCATTGTCTGCTGTTTATAAGGCGACGTAGAAATTGTTTATTTTGTTGTGTTATCATGATATTTTTTTATATTACTGTTACTTTTGTAGAAGAGTGTATGTTCTTCGTCCAGTGATCATTATTTGTAGGAATTGTTCTCTTTTAAATGCCCAATATTTATGTTTTAAAATTTTGTTACTGTGCCTGGGGTTCTACTGTTCTAAACTTGCAATATAATATTCGGGTTCGATACCTGTCTTATGTAAATCTGGGTGTACTTGAACATGAATTAATGTAATTTATGTTTGCATACGTTTTGGCGTTTTGTGTGTACCTATATTATGTTACAAAATAGAATTTTGTGTTACAAAATAGTTACTAAGTCAACTTTTCCCACATCGTATTAATAGCATATTATCGTGAAGTATTATGCATTCTTAGTCAACCACCACACGATAATTCTTTAGGTTTATAAGTTTTATCGGGACCTTGACTGGTACTAAGTTTGTTTGTTGAAAGTAATTTCTTGTTTAAGTGATTAACAAGCAGGTTTCTTATCACTCAAATGTGTTATATATTACTCGAAATAGCAATTAGTTTTCGATATCATAAAATGTTACGGTCGTGTCTGCATTATGTAATGACTTTTATTTTCAAGGACACTTTCCATTCTTAAAATAGTTCTGGTCCACAGCTCTTTTAGGTTCTGTTTCTACTATTAAACTATTACTAATACCTACTTATCTTCTCGGGATAATAAATAAATAAATAGTCACATCTCTACACAGCGCCATCTGTTCCCAAAGTAAGCTAGGCTTAACCTGCTTGGGTTATGGGTACCTATCAGAACGGACGGATTAGTACTTATATACTTTTTTTTTGTAAATACATACTTAATATATTATACATAGAAACTCTCAAACCAATGCAAATAATCATGTTCATACACATAAATATTTGCATTAAGCGGAAATCGAACCCGAGACCTCTGCGTGGCAGTCACATGTTATATGGCCACTACGCCACAGAGGCCGTCAATTAATGTTTTGCTGCGTATGATTTTAATTACGGCCACGTACACGATTACCTCTTTCGCGATTTTTATGCCAGCGTAAATATTATTGTATAAATGAATGATAATGTCTCCCTTCTTATATAAATAATATGTCAACTGTCTTGTATTGTCCTACTAGAGGGATGAAGGCAAAGTTGTGCTATTAATAACACGCTGACCAGACGAGGACTGGTATATAGAGGGCTTTGATATAAACGCCATTTTTTATAAAAAACATTGTACGATACGCAAAAATATAATAATTATTTCCTTATCTGTCTGTAATAATATCACGGTATAAGATGGTGCGATGGCGATAATCAGTAATTAAGCATTAACTTAATACAACATTTTTTGTTCACCAGGTGCGGACACTGCAAGCAGCTTGCTCCCATCTACGACAAGCTCGGAGAACACTTCGAGAAGGACGATGATGTCGTTATCGCCAAGATTGACGCCACAGCCAACGAGCTTGAACACACCAAGATCACGTCCTTCCCTACCATCAAGTTGTACTCTAAGGACAACCAGGTATGCGTTGTATTACTCTTTTTGAAATATGTAAAGAATACATAAAGGAGTTGTAGTTGTGGGGAAGAAAATAAAACAGTGTTTTTGAGGAAACTCCGAGTGGTGACGAAGTAAGAATACAGTGTGTCACCACCCCATCTCATCCCATGGGTGTCGTAAAAACCGACTAAGGGACTATCCGTGAATATTATCTTTACGTAATAAAAAGAAGGAAAACTTGAAATTAAACCCTATACCAATCCGTTTGGTCAGCGTGGTATTAGTAGGCCAAGTATCCCTCCGTCACGGGAGGAGACCCGTCCCTGCAGTGGGACATTAATGGGCTGTTATGATGATGTGAGGAACACTTTGGACACAATGCAAATGAAACGGAACCGAGAGTTAATTCATGAAAGTGAGGTTTTTACCCGAGCCTTTCCAGTTAAGGTCTCAATTTTAGGACTGGGTGTTCTTCAAAAGGGAGTTTTCTTTCTTTGAAAATTTATTTTATTGTAAGATCGTTGCCGTATGATGTAGTTGGTAGTAAATTATTTTCTTTAAGTTACTATGTATTACATTTTATTTAACACGTTGAAACTACAATTCAAGTCGTGCAAGATTTATTCTTACTACATATTTATGAAAGCCACATCGTCATGCACAAAACTCATTTCAAAACAAAAACAAAGATGCTAGTGACATTTTCGTGTAAATACTTCATACAATATAAATGATGTACAGTTTAGTTATAAATATAATGTTTGACGCAGGTGCACGATTACAATGGCGAGAGGACGCTTGCAGCGATGACCAAGTTTGTTGAGACTGACGGCGAAGGTGCTGAGCCCGTACCTAGTGTGGTGAGTCTATATAAATATTATAATATGTTATTTTGTACTTTACTTCTATATATACCTTGTTAGAAGGCTTCAAACTATAGAAATGACAATATTTCAATACCTGATTACAAAGTTAAGTAAACCGAAAAGAATAAAAAAAACAATTAAACTTGGGGTAGAATACAAACCTGCATCTTTTCTGGTTAATTCCGATTTCTTTCTTCTGGTTTATTATAATTAAATTCTATTGTTGTTTATCCATCTGTGGTCGGTGGTCCGACGACTTAGTCTAGTCAGGACGGCGAGAAACCAATGGATGAGGGAGGCACAGGACCTCACAAGGTGATAATATTTGGAGGAGGGCCTATGTTCAAGAGTGGACGGCAATTGGTTGATATGATGATGACCATAGTGTCTATTTAGAAGCTGTCTTTAAGTCAGATTCTATGACACCATCGTAACGTCATGACAATGACAACACCATGTAATCTTAATCTGTTACCATACAAACACCTTAAAATATAACTTCTTATTAAATAGTTGCATAATCATATTATTATAACAATATATTATTATTACCGGGATGTACCCGTAATGATATAACATGACCTATGTAGAGATAATAATATTTTATCATAATTAAACTGTATTGTTATGAAAATGGGTCCATTTTGATTTACTTGTAAACATTTTATTTAAATAAATAGTAAGAGGCAAAGATCCCACGCGGTGGAAATGTCTGGAATTATGTCAAGCGGTGAACGTCATTTGGCTAATATGATAATGATGAAATCACCAGTTATAGTTCTTGAAAAAAAAGACTACTCCTGGTCTAGGTTTATTTATGGTTGGTATTAGGTTTTGTGTCAAGTTTTCCTTCTTTACAAAATATTTATTGTTTACTCTGTCTGTAGCCATATTAGAAAATCATTGTGAATCATGCATAACTTAATGAAAGGTTAAGCAAAATCTTTAAATCCCCTTTTACGACAACCTCGCGATGAGTTTTTACGTCTGTATATAGTAACCCACCACATAGGAAATATAGAAATGTTGTACAATTACTAATTTATTGTTTTTTTTTAATTTCCAGAGTGAAGATGATGAGGAAGAGGAACTGCCAGCGAGAGATGAATTATAAACTGTCGAAGGCACTTACACTCTTATGAGACTTCCATAGCATAGTACTGTATAGATTATAATTATTTACTTTTATACTTAAACTAACACCTACGCATTTCATTATGTTAGACTGTTTTAAATGTTCTTTAAATTTGTGTTATGGGTTGTAATAGAAACGAGTTTTTGTTAAGACCGATGCACTTAAAACGCTTTTGCGTGACGTATGCGTGAAAATACACTGTGTACTAAGACATTAGACTGTACGTTTTTTGTATGGTCTAATATTATATCAAATTTTCTTTACTTTTATTTTCTTATGATGAAATTCTTATGTTTTGCCTAATGTTAGTCTTAGTATTTATTTTACGACAAACAACACACTAGTGTTAAAAAAATCACGTTTTTTTTGCACATTTCTTAAAAATGTAAAAAAAAAACACAGTTTGTACCACCTATGCTAACGATGTATTGGCTGCATAAGAAAGATTAACTTCCGTTATAATTAACAGTGCGTGAAGCGTTCACGTTTTTATCTCGCAAATGCGTTATTTGTGTATCGGACTTAAAAACAATGAATTGTTTGATATTTTATAATGTAATACTCCAATAAACACGCCATCCTCTAGTTTATTCTGGTGTTAATTGTATCGGATCTCGTAATACGTGCCCAATATAATAATATTAAATTATATTCTAAAATGCATAATTTATTTTGAATAAACAACAGCATTAATTAGTTTATGTATAATACTAATGTATTTATAATTTCTGTATCATAATAGTGTTTTCGCATTCCTTAGTACAAGTTTAGTTACATCGAACAACAAGCCAGTTAGTGAGACAAAGCAATTGTCACTTTTTATTTCTTTTTCATCACAATGATAATGTAAAACAAATTTATTTTTTTCTATTTTTGTAGTTGTTTTTTGTTGTGTTGTTGAATATCGCATATTAATATGTGGTTCACGTTTTAACTGTATTTTACTATTCGTATGAAATTAGGTCTCAAGTTAGAAAATGTAATTTTCTACTTTAAAATTTGGTAATTCTGTCTATATAATGTAAATATTCATAATGATATTTGCCAAATCTGCATTTGTGTATCTGTTGTGGGTACAGAAATTGATAAATAAAGAAAAATAAAACTTATTTTTGTCTTTCATTATAACTTTACTAATATGTACTTGATTATACTGTGACCTAATAAGGGTGCTCTTCCACCAGAAATACCTTTGTTGCTTATAGAATTGGTAAAAACTTTTCAAGTAGGTAAATGGTTTTTATTGTATTAGGTTTTAATGCTATACTGGTAGATGGTCGCAGGTGATTTTGATATGCGAGGAGTAGAGAATACATAGTATCTGTGGAAACGGCCAGTTGCACAACTGATATTGAAAAGCAACCTAAAAGTAGAGAGACTTCAACAGACTATGTTCGTCAGACCCAAAATAGCACGGTGTGCAAATTTTAGGATACATAATGTGTTAAGTACCTTCCTGCACGTATAAGAAGAGCGAGTCAGCGGTGGCTACCACTTACCATCACCACACATCTTACCAGGTAAACCACTAGATATGCAGTCAAATTCGGTAGGTACATTTTTCCTTAGGTCAGAACCACTTGAGGCGTCGAGCGAGAGAGCTTGTCGTTTTTTAAATGTAATGAGGATGCACATAGCGAGCTAAAAGAATAGAGGTCCCACGTTCGACGTAAAAATCTATCGTAGATGGCACCCTTCTATCTCATAAAGACAGATTCTCAAAAAGACAGAAATGGTACAGTTGTACACACTTTCATGCAAGTCATTACGACATGAAATCGTCAGCATCGCTATAAATAAAACGCTGTCAAAAATAAAACCGGTCTAGTGCGAGTCTGACTCGCGCACCGAGGGTTCTGTACAAAATTTTTATGTGATGACGTCACGACGATGATTTTTTAAGACATGACATCATAGAGTTTTGGCGGGAAATTTTTTGTGTTGTGACTTCGTAAAATGTTGACAGATGAGTCTGTCAACATTTTATGAAGTCACAACTCATCTGTCAAAAGTTCAATAAAGTCACGACTTAGCAATCAAAAATTTTCCCGCCAAAACTCTATGATGTCATGTCTTAAAAAATCAAAAATATAATATGATGGAACTGAAAGTTAAAGGTTTTCAAATTTTTTCCTTATTATATACTGTAAGATCTTGCATCAGGCCAAATTTCAAAGTACCCTGTAGGTTTTGATACCCTTGCTTGTCGAAAATTTGCGACATAAACAGCTGTATCTCTTGATTGAGTTGAACTAGAAGTTGGTTTTTTAACAGCTCTCAAACGCAACAGACCTAAGTATTTGGTAAAAATTTCAGCTCGGTACCACTATGTGATCCTGAGAAATATGATCTTGACAGACAGACGGATAACAAAGTGAGGTCCTATAAGGGTTCCGTTTTATTTACTGATCCCTAAAAATTAACGTCGACATAACAAAAATTAAAAAAAATATTTATTTATTTATTTGATTGAAAATAATTTCATTATGTAGGTATAGCATAATAAATAATATTATTTACTAAGTATAATATAACTATTCTTTTGTTTTTTACTGATGCTCATTTGTTTTTCATAATTTTTCAAATTTCATTTCTAAATAGGGTGATGCTACCAATTATCAGCACTTTAAGAGTTAGTCTTACTTTAATATCGTTTATCTTTAGTGATAATACTGATAACGACTTTAACAACATGCTTTCTCGGTTCACTACTAAATAAGTAATTGATTTTTATTATAAAAAATTGTCTTTATGCATACACATTTTATTTAGATGAGTTTGACTAAATAATTACCCTAACACCAATCATTGGCACCATCATCACCAATTACTAGCAGCGACCGAGCCAATTATCAGCACCTTAAAATTAGACATAAAATTAGGTAGATAAATGAAATAATCCAATGTTTATACCAAAATCTCTTTTATTTATACCTAGCCTAACAACCAAAGTTTCAGAAAAAAAAATACATAGAAATAAAAAATGCCAAAAAATAATAGACATTCTTTTGATCATAATATCAACACTATGAAAATAACTAGCAATGTTAGTTTCAGCACCATGCCAGGATATGAAATTCGAAATCATAGAGTACTTTTTCCAAGAATATTGAATTCTAGGCAAAAAATAATCACGCTTTACAATAAAAAATATGGACTAACAATTTTACATACCACTTTGTCATGTAACAGTACCAGTGCCGATAATTAGCAATTCGCAAAAAAATTGAACCCAGATGTCAGCACCTCATTTATGAACATAAAATCAAGATAACGTTCATTTCCATTGTCAGATAAGCCTTATAAAACATTTTATACATAAATAAAACCTAAAGGTTCAGTAAAAAATATCTAAAATAAAGTAAAATAAAAAAACCTGAACTTACCTACGATCATAAGAAACCGTCAAAACAAAGTAATTTGAAGGACACGTTCCCGCGATTTTTAAAAAAAATGGCTTTTTTTAAATTGAAGAATGTAGTTTGGCCCACTTTATAATTCCAAAAGGATCTTATTTTTTATTTCTTTAAACGGAATCCCAAATTAATTAATGGTAAGCTTATAATTTGAGTTTTTGTTGGGGATGCTGATAATCTGGTACAGTGCCAAGATTTGGACTCTTGCCCCTACTTGATTTCCTTTTCTTCTTACTATTACTTTTGTCTTTTTGAGAATCTGTCCTTCCGAAAATCTGTCTTTTTAAGAATTTGTCCTTATGCGAATAAAGGACTTCTGAGATCTAAAATACGCGCAATCTAAGTTGTACAACTTGATATTTTTTTTTAATGTCTGCTATATTTGGCCTACTAATACCACGCTGGCCAGACGGATTGATACAGGGTTTAATTTCAAGTTTTCCATCTTTTTATTTCGTTAAGATGATAGTCGCTTTTTACGACACCCATGGGATAAGATGGGGTGGTGACATAATGTATTCTTACTCCGTCACCACACGGAGATGACACAATAGCGAACAACAACGAGGTAATAGTTTAGAAATTTTAAATAAAATGCATAAATATGATCATTATTTTATTATCTTAAATACAACGATTACAACATAAAATAACTCTTTTTATATATTAACATTAAGCTTGTTCTTTAAAATTATCACATAAATACAAAAAAAGAACGATACGATGTGGAATGGCTAGTTTAAGTATGTGAATTACAACTTTGGTATATAGGATTAAAGGGGTAACTTGTTCGATAACATGAAAATTATTATTAAAACTAACAAAAAATACCGTTAAATGGGGTGAATAGAAACTGACGGGATGAATGAAAACGGAATAGTTAGTGTTATTTATAATTATTACATTATTTATTTTGTAATCAAATAATTTAGTTTGCGTTTAAAGCCAAGGTTCGCCTACTCTGCACTGATTAATTAGCGGAATAAACTTCATCTATCTTCATTATCTATATATTTGATCTTCTGTATATTATAATATGTATTATTTAATAGTAAGTATGTTTATTTTGGAAAATAAATTATTAACTTAACCTTACTGCACCACTTTACTATCTCTGCATCACCCAAAGGTTGGCTGGAAGATAATGCCTTAAGGCATTAAGCCCGCCATTGTACAACAAAGTTAATTGTGCATAAAGTTAAAAATAAATAAATAATTTTTCAACTCTCCCAAGCTCCTAAAATTTATATTCTGTTTTTCATTCATCCCGTAATTTTCTATTCACCCCATGTGACGTTAGTAAAGTTAATATCTGAACTCGAGACTACGGTGTTATATTCACACGGTACAGTAAGTTAACAGTGCGATCAATACAAGTATAACTAATTCGTCGTTGTTAGTGTTCCAAGAAGAACATAAGTAGACAGAGGGGACCTTAATATGTTTGTTTATACACTAGAGTTGCACATCTTAATATGGATTGAGTGATTTAATAGTTTTGTCTCTTTTTAACTTATGCCATTATTGCGTAAGTAGGAGTGAGATGAACAGTTTTTATTGTATAGCATTTATTATATTATGTTGTAGGTATGATAATTTAGTTATTATTGTATGTTAATATTTAAGCTGTTGGCATTCCGAAAACATTAAAATAAAAAATAAAATGATTATCATAACCTACAACCATTGATTTACAAAAAACCAAAGATACACACTCCACTTCCCAAAACCGTCCGCAACAAATAGGCGCATTGTGCACTTTTTTTAAATTAGTATCGCGTTGTTCTACCGGCAAACGTCAATCATTAAATTTTATTGCTTTATGTGCATTACTTTTTAAATACAACTTTATGTCATGCATGTAAGATTGAATTTGAAAAAAAAATATGTTTTCGATATTACTATACGTATTTATTGCGTATGTTTAATTTGGTGACACTTTTGGCTGTTAGTTTTGTTTGAAAATGTGCATCTTGGGTTTTTTATAAATCAATGCCTACAACATAATATAATAATTGCTAAAAGTATTTCAAAGCTTTACACAATATGGTATTAAGAATAAGAAGATATCGTTATGTCTTTACGCCAGTAAAGACTTTTTAATGGCAAGCTATGTCGATAGCGCAGAAAATTAAAAGTTTAATTTCTTTTATTACAACGTTTTCGGGTGAATTTCATGAAATAATGCCTATAATAGCATAAAGTAATGTTGATGTGTCACTCCAGTGTTATCATAGATTTTATCGAGACATACCTATACAACCTTATTACATGTGCCCACTATTCATACACTAATATTATTGCGGGTAGTTACATAATATTTTACAAAAAAACTTTTTCTTTCGTTTTATAAGCAAAACAAAATGTTACATAGTTAAATATACTTATTAAATTAATATATAATTATACATTATTTTGATTTACTCTTAGTAAATACTAATTTCTATTAAATAAAAAGTACCCACGTGATACCTACATATTATTATATTATATATTATAAAATAATATTATATATATCACAATCTCGTAGCTCCGATCACATCGCAATACTAATACAATACGATAATGGTATTTTTATGATCATGATTGTGTAAAGAAAATGTGAAAAAAAATAGGACTTTAAATTAATTATAAATTTAAAAAAATAAAATGCGAAAATTACAACAATAATTTATTTACTTATTAATAAATACAGCGTAGCGAATCAATATAGCCTTGTGGAAATATATATTAAAAAAAATATATATCTGCAACCTAAGGATCAAATTGCATCAACATTTGCAGGCATATAGTAGATCAAGACTCGTTACAATAATATGTGGATCAAACATAATATAACTATCTTGCATATAATGTGAATATTGCACAAGGAATTTAATAATAAGTTACACCTAAATTTAGGCTTTCTTAAGGCCGAATACTCAAACGTCTGTTAAAGTAAAGCGGCGCTTAAACTAGAAATTCTCATACAAATGTCTAGTTTAAGTGCCGCTTTACTTTAACAGACGTTTGAGTATTCGGCCGTTATAGCCTTTTTTTTAAAGAGACTGAAATAAATCTCCAGACTTCTTCACACAATCATGACCAATAAATATAAATAACCAATCAAATAATTTCGAATGGTCTTGTTTTAAACGCTTCCGTGTTGTCGTGAATTCTACGCAGCTTATTAATAATGCAAGTTATTACTCTAATATATTCTTAATTCTAATATAAATACATAATTCAAAGACGCGGCCATTTAATATTTAATTTTATTTTATTTTTGCATACCACGCTGTCACTAAATCATTAAAAATAAAGTGATTGAAGTTGATTTTAATTTTACACTTTTTAGAATTTAGTAATCTCGTTTTGAAAAACTTATAAAGAAAATATTATAAGTTACAATAATAAATAATAAACAACCTATAATTTATGATCAATTAACAAATTATATTTCTACAATAATAATGTGCATAGTGTAGATACAATACATCCACAAAATGATATTAGTAAAAGAACGTTGAAGTTGAAACTTCGTAACAATGATTTAATATTTTAGAAGTCTATTTCTCAAATAATCAGAGCCAAACAAACTGTTTTAGTTAAAAACACAATTATTCATGGAAAAAATAAGAAAATTTCATGAAAGAATCCATTGCTCTGTAGCATGGCTTTAATAAAATAAGCTCTAGCTTAAAATATTTGATAACGCAGGCACCTGTCGGTATATCGAGCACACAGTTTATAAAAAGTCGTGGCACATTATACCTATCAGTTCGGCGTCATCGTAAATTTAAGATACCAAACATCTTCAGCAAGTTATAAGCTTTTGGTTTAACATTTATAAAGCCAAACTCGATGTGAAATCTTTATAAACAAACCATATGTCATTGACAAGTAGTGTTATCACACCATTCATTCCAAAAAATTTAAACAAATTACTTAGTATTTCCTTATTTTATGACATAATTTGGCATTGCTATCAAGACGACATGAAGTAACTACGGCGCATGTGATGGGGTTTCGTATTTGCCCAGAAAAGTAAATGAGGAAATTCCAATTTTTTTTATAACAATTTTTTATTCAATTTCAACATACTTGTATAATGTGCCGCGACCTTGTATTGTTGAAATCACTGCGTTAAAAAAGTTTTCGAGACTAATAGCGACTGTTTGTATAGAATAAGAGTTAACTGTAGTGGGCAAGCAAAAAAAACATTGAGTGTAACAGTTTTTTTTTTAATAAATTATAAGTACTTTTTTTGACATGTTTTTACCCAATCATACTTGAATATTTTGCGTTTACTCAACAATAAATATTTTTGGGGCATATTTTTTGTGACATTCGGGTATGCACAATTTAAATACTGTGATTAAACTTTAAAATAAGACCAAAATAAAATGTCGAAGTTCATCTTTACAAAATAGCATTTCATTATCACTTCATTAGACCGTTCATCGTAATACCAAGTCCCTCAGGTCTAATATAAACATATAGGGGAAGGAGAAACATAATAATAATAATTTATGTAAATTAAACCCTGTCTGAGATCACAAATTATATAAAGAAAGAATACATGACGTCACAATCCCTCAATTTAGGGTTGTCGTTAATGCTGTTAATGCTTACTAAGAGAACGTTTGCAGTAGTATATGACCAGAAAGGTAAGGGTTCAGTTGATAATATATACCAGACTGTTTGTATTTCGTGCGAAAGAGATGGTGTTCTACGAAGACGAAATTGGCCGATTGTCTCTTTCCGCAGGTCGATGTGCAATATAAACGGCCGGGTACTGTAGTTGTTTTTTAACTACCATAGGTTGCCTTAATTACTGGATTGTATTCGTGCTCTTCATTAGGTTCGATTTAGTCATTATTACTTGTGTTGATAAAAAGAACGTTTGCAACAATCACAATCTTTGGCCAGCCTATACCCCAAAGCCACTACGCCAACATGATGAATGAAAAATTACACCAAAGTCCCTTCAGTAACTATTTTCACCGACCCACCAGTGGGATAAGTCTGCTATTATGATGATAATTATAAATCAGACAGGGTCTATTTTACGTCCTTTAAGCGTATACGAGTAACATATCGCATACGACTGTAACTTATAATGTTTATACGACGATTCAGTCATTTGTCCGAAGTGCGGCTCTTATAATAATTAGATTAATCATTACATAACATAAAGAAGCTAATGCTCTTTTGGTCAACAATGCGTAGTTGGTTGAATGCCGTCGCTCTGCTTATCTGGAACAAAGAATTTTATGTTAAAAACTTATGATACGTTAGTACAAATTGTTAGAAGTACGTAAGAACTTGGTAACGTAAAACAGGCTGAATAGAAACACACGGGTTGAATAAAAACAGAATATTTTTTTGAATATTTTTGTACAATCAAATTTTTGTCAACCATTTGATTGTACATACTAATATTTAATGGTGTTTAGCGTGGTGATATAACATGTTGTCATCCCCTATTCATTGTCACTATTATACAACACGCTAAAGTATTGTAGAAATCAACTAAGGGATACACTTGATACAAAATGCTAACTAAACTAGGGGTGTGTCCAGGAGGGCAGGGCGTGTCTAAGAGGGCGGGGGCGTGTCCGGGTATGGAGGGTGTGTCTAAGAGGGCGGGGGGCGTGTCCAGGTAGGCGGGACGTGTCTAAGTGGGCGAAAGGCGTGTCCAGATGGGCGGCGGTCGTGTTCAGGTGGGCGAGGCGTGTTAAGGGGGCGTGTCTAGTAGGGCGGGATGAGTGTCCGGGTGGGCGGGGCGTGTCTAGGAGAGCGGGGGGAGTGTCCGGGAGGGCAGGGCGTGTCTAGGATGGTGGGAGGAGTGTCCAGGTGGGCGGGGGACCTCCCGGGATTCCCTTGAGGACCTCTTTCCGCACTTCCCGTGGGAAGCTCTTCCCGGAAATCTCCCTGGAACCCATTCCCGATCATAACATGACGTGTTTCCGGTATTCCCTCGGGAACCTCTTCCCGGAATTCCTCAGGGAACCCTTCCCGGAATTCCATCGGGAAACTCTTCCAGGAATTCCCTCGGGAACCTTTTCCCGGAATTCCATCGGGAACCTATTCAGGAATTCCCTCGGGAATCTCTTCCCAGCATTTCCTCGGGAACATCTTACTGCTCTTTTCACGGGAACCACTTACCTTGCTACGGGAACGTTTTCCTAGAATTCCCACGAGAACGTGTTCCAGGAATTCCCTTGAAAACCTCTGTCCAGGAGGGCGTGTCTAGGATGGTGGGAGGAGTGTCCAGGTGGGCGGGGGACCTCCCGGATTCCCTTGAGGACCTCTTTCCGCAGTTCCCGTGGGAAGCTCTTCCCGGAATTCTCCCTGGAACCCATTCCCGATCATACATGACGTGATCCCGGTATTCCCTCGAAAACCTCTTCCCGGAATTCCTCAGGGAACCTCTTCCCGGAATTCCCTTAGGAACCTCTTCCAGGTATTCCCTCGGGAACCTCTTCCCGGCATTCCCTCAGGAAACTCTTTCCGGCATTCCCTCGGGAACCTCATCCACGAATTCCCTCGGGAACTCTTCCAGGAATGCCTTCGGGAACATCTTCCCGGCGTTCCCTCGGGACCCTCTTCCCGGTATTCCCTCGGGAACCTCTTCCCGGCATTCCCTCGGGAACCTCTTCCAGGAATTCCCTCGGGCACCTCTTCCCGGCATTCCCTCGGGACCCTCTTCCCGGTATTCCCTCGGGACCCTCTTCCCGGTATTCCCTCGGGAACCTCTTCCCGAATTTACCTTGGGGACCTCTTACTGCTTTTCCCACGGGAACATCTTACCGCTTTTTCACGGGAACCACTTACCTTGCTACGGGAGCGTTTTCCCGGAAAATGCACGAGAACGTGTTCCAGGAATTCCCTTGAAAACCTTTGTCCAGGAGGGCGTGTCTAGGAGGCCGGTGGGCGGGGGACCTCCCGGAATTCCCTTGAGGACCTCTTTCCGCACTTCCCGTGGGAATCTCTTCCCGGAATTCTGCCTGGAACCTATTCCCGATCATAACATGACGTGTTCCCTGTATTCCCTCGGGAACCTCTTCCAGGAATTCCCTCGGGAACCTCTTCCAGGAATTCCCTCGGGCACCTCTTCCCGGCATTCCCTCTTCCCGGTATTTCCTCGGGTATAACCTCTTCCCGAATTTACCTTGGGGACCTCTTACTGCTTTTCCCACGGGAACCACTTACCTTGCTACGGGAGCGTTTTCCCGGAATTCCCACGAGAACGTGTTCCAGGAATTCCCTTGAAAACCTTTGTCCAGGAGTCTAGGAGGCCGGTGGGCGTGTCCAGGTGGGAGGGGGGCTTGTCCAGGAGGGCGGGGGGCGTTTTCAGGTGGGCGGAAGTCGTGTCCAGGTGGGCGGAAGTCGTGTCCAGGTGGCCGGGGGCGTGTCCAGGTTACAGGTAAATTTATATGTAATTTATTTTGTTAGACTCACCTCGTGTGGTGTTAGTTCAGAGCGCGAACATGTGATCATCAGTACGTGTGGGCGCAGGTCGCGTGTTGTTGTGCGCGTGCGCGGGCGGGAGCGTGTCGGCAGCGGCGGCGCGCTCCGCCAGGAACTTGTCGAAGTCACTGCTCGTCACACTCTCCTGGTTGCCTGCGCCGGCTTCTGAGGCAGCCTGGATCATCAATAAATATTTATGGACGTCTCTTTACTGCGCCATCTATTCTTAAAGTAAGCTAGGCTTAACCTACTTGTAGGTATTATGGGTAACAGAACAACGGATATAAATATTTAAATACGTTTTTTATTAATTGGATTTATTTTGGATTGTTGATCTTAATGGCTTTTTTTAATGAACAGTAAGAGCTAACTAGCTAGCTAAAGAGCTAGCTTGGCTGACATGAACTTCTTATAGATGGCTGTGCAGATGTCAGCTTTAGAACGAAATAGCAGGGGACGTGGGGTGCGGGTGTTATATTTGTTCCTAACTTCAGTTCGCTCAAGTTATTTGGCGAGTACTGAACAATATTTAACATACAATACTCCCATCATGGTGATCTGAGCCCACATCTCGTAGAGCCCGCAGGCTCAGTTGACCACTTGCTACGCCTAAAGGTTTACGTAGCCCGAGAGCTCAATTACCACTTACCAAGGCTAAGGGTTAATTCAGCCCACAGTCACAACGGGGACACCATATGCAGATTTAGGAAATTACTTTGAGATGCTTTCAATAAATAAACATCTGTACACTATGGATATCTGTGCTTTCATAACATTTGACACTACAGAAGAATTAAGAATGTAGTTTTTTGGATTGATTGAATGGATCGCAGTATAAAATTGCATCATGATATAACTAATGATTTAGAATTTTGATACTTTATCGTGGGAAGTCAAACCAATTCACAGCATTAACCAGTTCAGTCTGAGTTTTAAATTTCGACATGACGTATATCAATTAACTAAATAATGTGAATTAAAGTAAGCTGCAGTAGATGTAAATGTTAGTGTAACACAATCCTAATTAGAATATTATTGAAAATGTACAAAATCAATTTCAAACGGTATTATAAGAAAAAAATATTCAAATTATCGTAAATACATGAAATACATACTCAATTTAACTAAGTATATATTAAGTTTTAACGTCTCAAAACCATTTCAGCATACTATTTCGACCCTTCTAACTATATTCTCTTTCAATTCGCAACACTCATTCAAATGAATTATCTGACTAAATATAATACAAAAATTAATTAAAACCAATGAAGATAGCTTAATCAATGATAATGATATAAATAATGAGTTCATTAGTGAAATATACAATGAAGAAGAATATGAAATGAATATAAATAAATGAAATAATAATAAAAATATAAAATAAACATAAAAACAGACCTTTTCCTGAGCTAACCACGCGGATATCTCATCGATCTCCCTCTGATCCATGCCCGACGGCTGTCGAATATTTATATTAAATTAACATCAAATAATATACTTAACATAAAATAATAAATTATACATCTTAAATATAAATAGGTAAAAAAAGAGTTATAAAAATGTTAATAAGTACTATTATTACTAATCTACATACATAATTGAAAACTTTTTAGAGGCTTTTTACCAAAAAACGAGTAGTGAAAAGACCCGCAGTGTGTTCCAGTGGTCGGGGTTAGTAGATACCAATTAATATTTTACCTAATCATAAAAACAGGACAGTATCAGAATAATTAATAGCAAAAAGCGTCATGTCTATGAGACATATTACACGGTCACATTATCTAGAGACCTCCCTGTAATGCGAATTTCCCGCCCCCGTTTTTTTAACCTCCCCGCGCTCGCCACAGCGCTTCAGTACGGTTCGGCCGACTAAACGTGACGTCATTGACGCTAGGTCTCGAGATAATGTGACCGAGTAGTAATTTAAAAAAACAATAGCTTAAAAAGGAAATTTGCTTCAACATTAAAGAACGTTAATAAATTATTCAATTAATAATCTGGACCACTTAAGCTCAATTTTTCATTCTTTAGACAACGCTATCTAGGACGTCACGCAGTTAACTTTTTGTGTTTTTGTTAATCGTACGTTTTCTGAAACGATTTCACTCACTTAAGGAAAATCAAGTGGAAATGATATACAACTAATTCACTATGGGAACCGCTGCCTGTCGCCAAAAAACAAATAAACACATAATTAGACTAACAAAAAAATAAAATATGTAGCTGATCCTACATCTGGGAGGAAACCTTCATAAACTATAAATAGAAGTTATTTTGCTGTAGCGCAGAATTAATTACATGACGTTTTGTAATCTAAATAGATTAATTTTCGAGTTAATTCTATAGATAGCGGTTTTCGTGGTTCTGGCAATTATATACTTTAACATGTTGTTGATAAGAGTGATATTCGCGTTATGTATTACCTATGACCTTAACGACAAGTTACGCGAACCAGCGCGTATTAGTGACACGCTTACCACGTCTACTTGATTATTTCTTACGCACTTCCACTTGATTATTTCTTCCGTGATTTCACTAATAAGAACTAATGTAGCAAATTATAATATTACCTAGCTACTACTGCTATAGTTTGTCCATTATAACAAATATGTAATAATAACTTACCAGTGGTACCTGCGCTTGAGTAGGTCGCTGGTTGGCAGCAGCCGCTAAACCTGATGAGGTCTGCTCTTCCAAGTTATCTGCGTAGCTACTGCCACTGGAAACATACATCATTGTTATAAAACTTTTTGTGCCTATGTTGTATCGAATCCATACTAATATTATAAATGGGAAAGAGTGTCTGTCTGTTTGTCTTTCTTTCACGGCAAAACGGAGCGACGAATTGACGTGATTTTTTAAGTGGAGATAGTTGAAGGGATGGAGAGTAACATAAGCTACTTTTTGCTTCCTTCCTTCCTTTCTTACCCTCCACTGCTACCCCGTATTTAACGCAAGTGAAGCCGCGGGCAAAAGCTAGTTAAGAATATTTGAACTACTATTACAAAAAGCCCTGTCATATAGGTGGCCCATAAATCGGTTATGGGAAGTTAAAATGTAACACCCAGAGAATAAATTGAAACAGACATAATACATAATACGAGTCTGCTTGGAGTATATTTTTAATAAACAACATTTTTTTTTAGCGCGAGAACTTTCTTCAGAGCCACTATCACAGAGCGTTGCCAGGCCTACAACGCCATCTAGGCGCGCGTCTTGACAAGTTTGCCCACTAGGTCCGTACAGAAATATAACTTACCCAGTTTTAGAGTTTTCATAAGTAACATTCCTTGACTGCGCGAACATGTCGAATTCATCCTTCGAGCTGCCCGGAGACTTGTCGGGCTGACTATCTCTCACGCCTGGAACGAAAACAATTTGATTAATACCTATACTAAAGCCAAACTCTATGTGAAATCTTTGTAAACAAACCATATGACCAGGTTCCAAAATATTTGTATTTAAAAATGAGGATTTCATTAGTATGTATTTCCGTATTTTATGACATAATTTAGCATTATCTGCTATCAAGACGACATTAAGTAACTACGGTGCATGTGGTGGGGTTTCGTATTTGCTCAGAAAAGTAAACTAAAGTCTATTTTTTTATCTCGAATACTAAAATGACAACTACAAATGTCAAACGTAAAAATAATGTAGCTAGCTTTTAAGAAACAGTGCTGTCCTGTGTTTCGATTCATGTTGTAATTATTGTAAAATATTTACGGTTGTTAGTATAGTCGAGAACTAAATGGCTTTATCACCTCTAGAGTTAATGTTAGTTGCATGTCATAAAACTATTAGGTTCAATATCGCACAACAAAACATCAGCTAAATCATGACGCTACTTTGACATAATATCAGTTCTCTTGTATTAGCAAATAGTCGTTAGATATTTATAAAAACAAATAGTAAAGTCAACGTTATTGACTGTTACTAGAGCATATTTTCGGTAAAGCGTTTTAATCTAATGAATTTCTCTCTTTTTTCTTCTATGTCCATCCCTATCATTTCTTGCATGACATCATTGGCGCATATTTCAAGTTAAAGTTTTCGTAATTTTATAATATAAAACAAATTAGGGTAAACCACCTAATCGTTAGAAGTCCTACAATTATTGGCACTTAAGAGTAAAAAGAAAGAAAACACTATAGATTATTCAAGTTCAGTATGATTATTCAAGATCAAATAAATATTGTTTATTTAATATTTTTATCATATTTTATTTATTTCATGTGTCAACATAGGAACAATAAATTTATCAGAATCCTTTTATTGGCATTATTGTTATACATTTATTCAATCGCATAATAATGATTGAGTATAAGCAAAGATTAAAACATTTTATCATTTTATGATATTTTATATTTTAGTCTGACACGAAGTCCACTCTTAAGGTGCCAACAATTGGGTGGCTTACCAGCCAATATATAAAATCTACATTTTCAGTTTTTCTGAAACGACAAGCTTGTAATGTCACAAGTAACAAGTTGACTTTAGTTTTAAATTATTTAATGGTTTTTCACATACAAACTCTACAGTTTAATATTGACGTTATTATTTAATGCGTTGAAGTGAAAGTTTAAAATAGATTGCACTTTTAATCTAAGCATAGTTTTATTACGGTCAACCAATGGCGTCAAGCTCACGCATAAACATTAAATAACGATCTTAATGAATTTGAATTATGATAGAATTTGTTGTCAAAAGCCATTCGTAAGCCATTTCGTTTTCGGGTATACATCACTATACATAAATTGCACAAAAAAAAAGGTAACAGTAATGATATTTTAGTATTCGAGATTAAAAAACAGCCTATAGTCTCTATTTACCGTAATCGGCAGAACTAAGCTATATTTTAATCGGTAAGTACCGGCTGTATCGCATCACTATTTATTAGTTGTAATAAACTGACAACACATGAAATGTCATTTTAGTATCTGAGATAAAAAAATAGACTTTAGGATATTCCAATGTTTTTATAACAATTAACAACCCTAATTATTTTGCCTGTCAATGGTTGCTAAGCATAGGCGTGTTATTATACTATTTTTCGTATCTTATGGGTACGGCGACGTTTAGTATTTGTCATTACTAGAGATCTAATAACACTAAAATCGTTTTTAAAAATATCGATTATATATCTAACCGATATAATTTACAAACAAGAATAAATCGATTATAGGTACAAAATAAGAAACTAAAAACTTTTAAATATTTATTAATTATACCGAATCAATGCGTGATTCATCTGATGAACAGCTTGATGAATTACTTGATTCGTCACTTACATGAAATACTTAATAAGTGAAAATCTACTGAATTGTCTAATCTGATGTCTCTTCCTCTCACTGTCATGAAGTATTAGTATAATTTTTGTTTTTTCCAATCATCGGCAGTTACGTGGTCACAGGTCACAGGCCTCTTTTAATAATGACATCATCAAGATTTTACCTCTATGACGTACGAATCCCGCCAAAAAAAAACTTGCGGCCTATCCTCGTAAAAACTAATATTGAGTTATAAGACAACTGAAATTATTATATTAATTTCTATGATTATAAAAAAAAATTAATCGATTTAATCAATTTTATAGAAAACCATTCGATTTTAACAATTTTATTGTGTCAATCTCTATTGAAATTCGTTCCGAGTCGCGCATACGGTTTTAAAATTTATATGTTTATATTTTACATATTAGGGTTGAAGATGGAATATAAAACAAATATTTCATATAATTTAATTATATATTAACGTCTAAATAATAATTTTAATTTTTTATCAGTTCGGATTCATAAATTGATAGCTTTATTTTTAATTTCTACAAAAGTAAATTAAGTAACATGGAAAAGATCAAATGTCACCGTACCTTTCCTATCTGATAAAGATTATAACCATTTTACTTCGACTTTGGGTTTAGTATAATCTATATGGTACGTATTATCATAACACCCGATTAATGTCCCCCTTTCTAGGGCCCTAAAATGACGGAGGGATTGTTGGCCTACTAATACCACTATTAACTTTAAAACTTTGATGTTTTATAATGTTATAAAAATATAATAAATATAAGGCAAGTCTGGTCTCCACAACACAGGGAATCCTTGTGTCGAGTCCAGTGATACTGTAGATACATATACTTTAATTATTACGAGTGAATTGCTAACAGTAACATAGAATTACCTTCTTTTATAGAACACAATAAACTTATTTCATTTCATACACGGGTATACCGTGTGTAAAAGAATAATAATAATACTATTAGCATTATGTCGAGTTTTCATTTTTTACCTTCTGTGATAATATTTCGAAGTTTCCTTTATGACATTTATGAGCTGATAAGGAGACATTCCATTGTATTTTTATTGTAAATACATGCATATTATACATAGAAAACACCCAGACGAAATCAAACAGTTACATGAAAAACTTTATAGTACTTACTCAATTTGGCAACATCAGGCACATCATCGCTGAGATCAATCAGAGCATCGTCGTCATTCTTTTGGGCTGGAAAATAAAATAAATTAAATCATTATTTTCTTAAATCAGAAAGCTTATTATTGTAATTAAAACAGAAAAATTTAAAATAAAATAATAATAAGATAGGAGTAAGAATACAATATGTCACCACCCCATCTCATCCCATGGATATCGTAAAAACCGACTAAGGTACTATCCGTCAATATTGTTTATACGAAGTAAAAAGAAGGAAAACTTGAAATAAACCCCTCTACCAATCCGTCTGGCCAGCGTGGTATTAGTAGGCCAGGAATCCCTCCGACACGGGAGGAGGCCCGTCTTTGCAGTGGGACATTAATGGGCTGTTATAATGAATAATATCTTTATTAACTGTCCCACTAATATTATGAAAGCGAAATGTTCTGAGCGTGTTGTATTTATTTTTTATCTTATAGATTTATTGTGAATCATTTCATTTTTTCTTTTACCATCTCTGGACAAATTAGTACGAAGGATTCGAGATCCAAATACGTATTATGCAAAATAAATATTAATAAAATTAAAGGAATATTAAAATAAATACTTACGTGAGGCAGGGGCTTTGGTTCCAGGAACTCCCATGGCAGCTCCCAATATGGCTGAAGGTGTTGCCACACCAGTCGCAGCATTTCTGAATTAAAATTATTTACTCATCAGCAGCCATTTCTAACATTATGAAACCTAATATGATCATCGTGAAAGTTTACATTGTACCTAAAGCTTTATTGTTTCAAAGGATATATTTATGTTGAAATTAGGTAGTACCATAAAAATATTTGTTAAGTTTTTAAACTAAAACAATATATTCATCAATTCAATCATCCATCCAGACAGATGCATGTATGATTTACAGATATTCTATCTATAAATCATCCATGTTATCGAAATTGCGTATCTGTATGGTTTGAAATTCATTCAAAAGACGATGCCACCGCCTACCCTATGGGAATTTTGGGTCATTTTAATAAATAACAAATAAAACACCCCCTCCCCACATCCCCCGCCATTTAGTTAGAAAACTGACATCTGCGCAGCCATCTGCAACAACTTCAGGCCGGCCGACTTAGTTGGCGCTTACTGTATGTAGATTCAACATTTTAGAAGGTTAGTTAGTCACCTGTTATTAACAAATCTGGAGTGTCTAAGCAGTAAGTTGTTGAGTCTGTCGTTAGCGTGCAGTAAGTCTGCAGTGAGGGGCGAGTCTCCCGCCAGTCTTCCTACTAGCTCTGCAACGCGACTCTGCATTGCACGCAATGTATCTGCAAGCTCCTGGAATGTATATTTAGGGATTGCTTTAGTTAAGGTTGTGGCTAAATATTGAATTTTTACTTGAATTTAAGCTGTTAAATGTGCGATTGTCATGGACACATGTCGGATTTTTCTAGTTATACCTAAGCTTTATAGGTAAACAATTATATGTAATTTAATACAAAAACTTAAACCATTACGTAGACTCTTCAATTGCAACATTGAAAGTTTACGGCTGTCGTGCCTAGATGGCGTTGTACAGTTGAGTTCTAAGTTGCGGCCCGGCGCCGTATAAAGCAATGGTTAAATTTGGTAGTCGAGACGGATGCTCGGGTGGCCTAGTGGTCTTGGCGCTAGACGAGTATAGTCCAGAGACGCGGGTTCGGTCCCGCCTCGAGTACCAATTTTTGGCATTGTCTTTCTTCTTTTCGGATATTGAGAGTACCACAATATATGTAAATCTAGAACTAAACTTACGTTAAGTAGTTCAATGTCACTGTCGTGATGTGCCGTGTGAGGTTGCGTAGTAAGTTCGTTCAGCATATCGTTCATGACGGTCATGTTACCGTCCACGACAGAGAGATCTGCACGCAGCTTGTTCGTCTGACTGTCAGACAAGGTCACCTGGGAATATTTAATCTGATTAATATAATGTAATACACATCACGCCCATCGGTATACGCACGCCACCCTCAAAAACACGTGCGCATAAGCGAGAAAAATTACAACTTTGGTGACATTAAAGCGGTAGAATCTGCGCCTACAGCTAGTAATTCATCATCAGTTATAACTATACTTATATAATTATAATATGTAATTATAATTATACAATAGGTTTTCAGATGAAAGACTTAGGCCTCGTTTACGAAGAATCGGGGCGTCGGGCGTTGCGTGTGGCGCACAGTGGGTCGAAACCATGATTTTAGTGACATAGGGTCCAACTTTTATTTTATAGTTTTTTTTAACGCTAATGGATGGAGCTCATTGACCTCAATAATAGTTTCTATGGGACGGTTTTCCTAAACTTTATAGTTTTGTATGGAGTGTATCATATAAACTGAAATTTCTGCTAAGTGCAGTTAGATCCGTCATTAAAACTTTATTATTCTTAAAGCTTGTCTAGTCTACTATCATTTGATACCATAAACATGTGCTTTAAGTTGCAACTCTGCCAAATAAATAAATCGGAAAAAAATAAAAATCACTTAAGGAATTTTTATTATTTAATGTACTTTTAAGTTCAATTGAATATGGAATAGTGAGTAAAAACACTCAAAAATACAGATAATCACTTTACAAGTAATGATAATGCATTTAAAGAGGTACCTTGTTGGGTTCAATTGACTCATAATAAATTATTATATAATTACTGAAATATAGGTAGTTATCGATTGTTTCTCAGTGTGGTGACGGAGCAAGAATACAATGTGTCACCACCCTATCTCATCCCATGGGTGTCGTAAAAACCGACTAAGGGACTATCCGTGAATAATATTTTTATGTAATAAAAAGAAGGAAAACTTGAACTTGAACCCATTTATGGTATCAAATGATAGTAGACTAGACAAGCTTTAAGAATAATAAAGTTTTAATGCCGGATCTAACTGCACTTAGCAGAAATTTCAGTTTATATGATACACTCCATACAAAAAAAAATTAAAAAATATTTTCTGCCAAAACAATGAAGTTTAGGAAAACCGTCCCATAGAAACTATTATGTAGGTCAATGAGCTCCATCCATTAGCGTTAAAAAAAAGTAAAAAAACAAAGTTGGACCCTATGTCACTAAAATCATGGTTTCGACCCACTGTGTGGCGTGACGTTTCGCGGGGCGTCGGACGTGTTTCTGTTTACGCTGGGGCGTCGCGTGAAGCGGCACGCATCATCGCACGCGTAAACACAAACTTATAGCAATATATGACGTTGTTCATAGAGAAGCGAGGCGGGAAGCGCACTCATACAACGCCATATATTTGAATTCAGTGCGGGCCGCCCCGCTCAACGCAACGCCTGACGCTGCGCGTCTCCGTAAATGAGGCCTTACTGTAAAGGCGTGTCCAGACATAGCGCGGCGAGTGCGCGGCAGCATCACGCGGCATTCGCGAGACACAGCATTGCCGCGCGATTAGTGTAGACAGCCCAAAAATATGTGCGCGGCAATACTGTAACATAACCAATAACAATATAACCAATCAAATCTTTTAAAATTCAAATTCATTTAGTTTTAAAAGATTTGATTGGTTAGAGGGCGGGGCTAGGTCGACGGACAATGACAACTCACTGCATTCTAAACGCGAATAAGGTATAGTGTAAAAGATACCTCAAGTTCGGGATACTTAAATCAAACATGTCTATAGTGATCGATTTTAATGGTCTTTACTTACGGTAGCTGAGATTGTTTCCTGCGGGGCTCTGCTAGGAGAGTTCTGTGGTATGATGGCACGCTGCGGCGAACCGACTATGGGCTCCGGCCCGTCTGGCACGCTCTGTTTAACATTATACAATATCTATTATACTCGAAGGCGTATTATTTTAGCGATGGATGTGTGCAGTAAAGTAATTGACTTCTTCGCAGAGATCTCGGGTTTCTCGGGTAAACAACACCCACATGATTTAAATATGTTTATTGGTCGTTTATAAAAGCTCTACTTAGTAAAGGCTGATGAATGAATAAATGAATTGAAAACATATTAGCTTACTTTTGAGCAAAACAACAATTGGTTCGAATCAGAGGCAGGTCAAGTGCTGACCCATAAACGACTGATGTATTGCGTCGACTAAACCTATTTTACTTATTTGAGCACGTAAGCTGTAATTGTCTTGCTTCAATTTGTATAAATATTGCAGAGAAAAAGACAAGTGCCTACAACATACCGGCAACTATTTAGAAAGAAAGTATAGCGTTCTTCGTAAGGGAACCTCTTCCTGGAATTCCCTCGGGAACATCTTCCCATAATTCTCCCTGGAACCCATTCCCGATCATAACATGATATGTTGCCGGTATTCCCACGGCAAATTCTTCCCGCTCTTCCCACGGGTACCTCTTACGGGAATTCCCCCGAAATCTCTTTCTGGAATTCCCTTGGGAACCTGTACCCGGAATTCCCTCAGGAACCTCTTCCCGGAATTCCATCTGAATCTCATCCCGAATTCCCTCGGGAACCTCTTCCCGCTCTTCCCACGGGAACCTCTTCCTGATCATCCCACGGGACCCTCTTCCCGGAATTCCGGGAATTCCAGGAACATATTCCCGAGGGAATTCCGCGAAGATGATAACGATGGAATTCCAGGAACTCGTTCCTACGGGAACTACTACCCGATCTTACCACGGGACCCTCTTCCCGGAATTCCCTCTGGAACATCTTTCCGGAATTCCCACGGAACCTGTTTCCCGAATTCCGACGGGAATCGCTTCGCGGATCTCCCTCGGGTACTTCTTCCCGCTTTTCCCACGAGATCCTCCTCCCGGAATTCTCTCGGGAACATATTCCCTTAATTTCATCAGGAACCTCTTCCCCATTTTTCCATAGGGATTTCTTCCTGGAATTCCCTCGGGAATATTTACCTGGACTTCCCTCTAAAACCTCCTGGACGTCTTAACGACATTCCCTCGGGAAACTCTTTCCAGCTTTTCCTCGGGTACCTTATCCCACTCTTCCAGGTTCCAGAGGGAGCGGGCATGTCCAGGTGGGTGGGGCGTGTCTAGGATGGCGTGGGGCGTGTCTGTGTGGGCGGGGGCGTGTCCAGGAGGGCAGGGCGTGTCCAAGTTGACGGAAAGCGTGTCTAGGATGGCGGGGGGTGCGTCCAGGTGGGCGGGGGCGTGTCCAGGAGGGCAGGGCGTGTCCAAGTTGGCGGGAAGTGTGTCTAGGATGGCGGGGAGCGTGTCCAGGTGGGCGGGGCGTGTCTAGGAGGGCGGGGGGCGTGTCCGGGTGGGTGTCCAGGAGCGCAGGGCGTGTCCAAGTTGGCGGGAAGTGTGTCTAGGATGGCGGGGGGCGTGTCCAGGTGGGCGGGGGCGTGTCCAGGAGGGCAGGGCGTGTCCAAGTTGGCGGGAAGTGTGTCTAGGATGGCGGGGGGCGTGTCCAGGTGGGCGGGGCGTGTCCAGGTGGGCGGGGCGTGTCTAGGAGGGCGGGTGCGTGTCCGGGTGGGTGTCCAGGAGGGCAGGGCGTGTCCAAGTTGGCGGGAAGCGTGTCTAGTATGGCGGGGGGCGTGTCCAGGTGGGCGGGGGCGTGTCCAGGAGGGCAGGGCGTGTCTAGGAGGTCGGGGGGCGTGTCCGGGTGGGTGTCCAGGAGGGCAGGGCGTGTCCAAGTTGGCGGGAAGCGTGTCTAGGATGGCGGGGGGCGTGTCCAGGTGGGCGGGGGCGTGTCCAGGAGGGCAGGGCGTGTCCAAGTTGGCGGGAAACGTGTCTAGGATGGCGGGGGGCGTGTCCAGGTGGGCGGGGGCGTGTCCAGGAGGGCAGGGCGTGTTCAAGTTGGCGGGAAGCGTGTCTAGGATGGCGGGGGGCGTGTCCAGGAGGGCAGGGCGTGTTCAAGTTGGCGGAAAGCGTGTCTAGGATGGCGGGGGGCGTGTCCAGGTGGGCGGGGGCGTGTCCTGGCGCTGTATAGAGCGTTAATTGTGTGCGCGTGAAGCGTAAACTGTGCATGCAACTTATATTAGTACAACTTATTGAAAACACTATAACAGTTTTCTTGCACGAGATACGGAGTTATATACATAAAATACAATAAAACATAGGACTCACTGAGATCTTTCAAATGATATAGGTAGATGAGTGTTACAACACATGGGACGAAATCGCGCATTTTCTCTCGTATAAGTAATGGCGCACATCTTTGCTAACTTATATCATTATAATTATAAGAAAAAAAAAATCAGAGAGAAGAAGTTACAATTAAACAAATGGTAAAATCTGCTGATTTAAATTTGACCTATATTTACAGGCTTATTACTAATACGAATAACAATATTTTTCTTAATTATCTTTTTTTAGTTGTTGGTAATGTCATTTATTTATCAAATTACAAAAATAATACAAGCAACCTATGTTTTAAAAGAAAGTAGAAGCTTAAAACTGCGCAGAAAAAAAAGCCAATTTTATAGGTAAAGACCTAACATTAGTTCATCATAACAGTCCATTATAGACCCACAGGGTTGGTGGGAATTTTATTAGATATGATAATTATTCTTATTTATTGCTAAGGACACAAAGAGCAACCAGTCTCAAAACAATAATTGTAATGCGAGGGAAGTATTGAAGATCTGACTCTTATACTGATTTCTAAGCCCAGAATAACGTTACAAAGAAAACATGCAATCACGAATAACCTTACCACGAAAACATTCCATCTCGAATTTTTATTCTGGCACATCGCAATGTCATCGTTCTAACTCTAACCTAATCTTTCGACAATGTGTGTAATGGTGCAAAACAAAATTCGTGATTGCATGTTTTCGTGGTAACGTTATTCTAGGTTCAGTAATTCGGAAATCAGTAATTCACCCTGAAGTACTAAAATGTTTCATACAAGAGACGGGCCTATAGGCCGACCGTTTAACTCAGACCTAGGGCATGCAATATCGGAAGGTTTTCAATTCCGATACTGACTTCCGATATTAGATCTCAATATCGGAATTCCGATATTAATATCGGAATTGCGTATTTTTTTTAGAAATTGCACTTTTTGTTCAAAAATGCACAAATTCGCTGTGAGGTTGGATTGAATGCAATAAAAAATATTTATAAATCATATTATTTAATTTGGATTGCTTGTTTTATACTCGTATTTAAGTTTTACCCACAGTATTTACTAAATCAGATATTTCTCATTATTTTTCTGTACTTATTGCTTAGTTTAACTATCTCACTCAGAGACTTAAATCTGAAATTAAATCAACAATTAGGAACAAAAAGTAATTTATAATATCCTATTCTTTAATCTAATATCTTATTACTTATTAAACTTATCAACAAAGCTTAAAAGTTGAATTGACGAACTTCTTAGAATTTAAAATATTTTATTTATTTTATTTTATTTTCTTCGGAACACTAACAGTATAATTTACAATCGGTTATTACATAAATATACTTATACACAGCTATTAACAGGTATTCGCAAATATAAACTAAACATAAAACCATTGCATGACAGAAAAAAAATAGTTCAAAATAAATTGTAAATTTAATTTGTTGCTTCTCTGGGATTGGGACCAAAATAATCTGTAGTAAATAATTTCTTTACCACTGTTGGCTTTGACCTAAATATCTCAAATTAGCTATGCCTTTTGGCAATGCTGTTAACGGAACTACTCCCACGAATGAGAAATGAGTTTTGTCTAAAATTAGTGTTGGCTGAGGGTAGTACTAAGGGTTGATTGCGCCTAACTGGCAGTTTTCTAGGGACCCAAATGTTTAGTTTTTCAAATAGGGTTGGACAGTCAACCCCACCATTGACAATTTTTACAATTGTTACAACATCAGATATTGTATCGTCTATTTTGTAGGGGCATAAAATGATACCTCTTACATCTTGCTTCATACCCATGATCGATGCACCTATACCTATACTGTAAATATCTTAGGAACTTTTTCTGTACGGATTCAATGCGCTCAATATAAATGTCATAAAGCGGGTTCCATACCACTGATGCGTATTCGAGGATACTGCGCACGAGAGCACAGTATAGTACCTTAATTTTTATTTAATTATATAATATGCCAACAACAATAATTATTGGAAATATTTTTGTCTAATTTTTATCTATACTCATTACTAATATAAAACTAACAAACTCGGAATCAACAAAACTTTATGAAGTCTTGTTGATTCTAAGTTTAGTAGTTTAAATTACAATCAACTGTAGTAAAGGTTCCCTATATACATAGGTTTATATTTATTTTAAAATCTCGTTTTTCTTGGTAATATGTTCTCAAAAACAACAAAACGTCAAACATTTTGTCGGATAAATAACCGCCCGACGAAAAAACATGCTCACTTTCAACATTGGTGGGCAAAATTTATGTGAGATAAGTGTAAGTTCATCTGAAGAGACAGAAGCTGTCGGTGCTTCAGTCTTTCTTTCTGTGAAGTTGAGACTGCTAGTATCGTTTTGTTTATATTTGAGGCGTTTTAACAACTTTACAATAATATCACATATTATTAGAGTAGGTAAAGAGTGAGCGAAACAGGTAACAATATTATTGTTCTTGTAGCACATGCATAGCGAGCTGGCAACATTAATACGGTACCTACTGTTTTGCTCGGCGATACACAAGGATCGATATATGTATAATTTAAAACTCAAAATATAGAAAAATGACCGAGTTCCGAGATTCCGATATTCGATCACCCAGTATCGGAATTGTAATATCGGACTTTGCGTTCCGAGATTCCGATATTACGATATTCCGAGATTCCGATATTCATGCCCTCAGACCCCGCCTGCGGTAATAGAGGTGCGCGGGGGGCGAGGAAAAAGGAGAGAGCTATCTCATGATTTTTTGCCAAAACGGCGCCATCTCAGATACTGTGACCCGAACTACATTACATCACAACACACCTCTAATTTTTAGCTAGCTTATTTTTATGAAATAAAAAGAAGGAAAAATTAAAATTATACCCTAAAGCAATCGAAATACCTGAAGAGGTTGTTTTATTTTTCTGGTCAGGCTTTAAATTGTGTAATAATTTAGATTGCATAATTTTTTCTAAGAAAGTACTAGTTTTAGAGCCAAGATGACGCCACCATCTTTGACATTTGTAAATTGTATAGAAGACGGACTAGCATACTGCACTAGTGTCATACTGACATACTAACTAAGTGTCCGTTATGGTAGCGTGTAAAAATAAAAAAAGCTCTTATTATTGTTCTTATTATCTGTAAATATTTTCTAAGATTGATTCTTACAAATTAATATGTTTAAATCATACCTGTTTTAATGTAAACTGTGATTATTGTAATGTGATTATACTGTGATTTAATATATATAATTAATGATTGTACAATTGTTATTATTTGTAAATATTTTCTAAGACTTTAGTTATAATTATATTTATAGTTTAAATCAGCCATTCGTATAATAACAAATATATTTATTAAAGACAAAGATTTATTGCAAAACTGTGTATATCAGGTGTTAGTGTATGAATACATTATTCTCAACAGCCTATCCACATCGGATATGCAAATTATAGCAATATAATATCTTAAAACTACACAAATTAAACAAAAACTTATTTAAGTAACTAAATGAAATGTTATTTTTTTCAAAACATTCTTATTCAAAATATTTGTAGATTCTTTAAAAAATAATCAAATTATTACAAATTATGTAATATTATTGTTATTTTTGGAGTCGGTGTCAGCCAACGAAATACGATAATACATAAGCTAATGGACTGGCGGCCATGAATTACAGATTATATTATTATATGACTTCGACATTAACCCCCTTACTTCAAAATCTCTAAAATTTAATCACTGTTTAGCGAGTTTTCTATTAGCAAAACCATCCTTAAGCCAAACAAAACCGTAAAAATTTAAGCTAATCAATTGACTAAAATTTAAGTTGCGTTTATGAGTCCGGGGTTTGACATAAAGTTGTTGATTGTTTATGGATTGGTTTAAAAATTAAACAAATATTAAATAACTATTTTTATCATATTTAAATAAATATATTTTAAAATACCTGTGTCACGTTCAAACGTTTTAATATACCTATTTAGTAACTGATTAAAGCTTTCCATAACTTATGGGCGTTTATGGGGCTAACCAGCACCGTCAATTGAA
Organism: Schrankia costaestrigalis; assembly: GCA_905475405.1. Classification (NCBI taxonomy): domain Eukaryota; kingdom Metazoa; phylum Arthropoda; class Insecta; order Lepidoptera; family Erebidae; genus Schrankia; species Schrankia costaestrigalis. The sequence continues at coordinate 13,677,663 of FR997838.1, forward strand.
AAAAATCGTAATTCGTGAATAGGATCAATAATGCAAAATGTTGTCTACAAAGTCGTTAGAAAAGGCAATAGAGTTTTGTCTAACACATTCTGATCACTTTAAATAGTTTTTAATTTGATAAATATTTTATTTAAAACAAACATGGCCGTTTCATTTTCGCATGAGAATTTTAAGTAATTGTCTTTGATTCGTAGTACTTATTTCTCATCTTAGTCTTTAGTCAGTGTATAACACGACATCATATTTCTTTAAATTTATAGTCAGGAATAAAATATAGAATATAACTATCGTGGCTGTCACATTACTCCAAAAATAACAATAATATTACATTATTTGTAATAATTTGATTATATTTTAAAGAATCTTCAAATAAATATATTTGTAGACTCTTCAATAAATATCCTTAACAATACTTTTTACAAAAATTAAAAGAACCTATTCTTTAGATTATAATTAAGTAAAAAGAATGTCTGATTTAATGTTGTAAACCCAAAATACAACTAATTATTTTTTACTTTTTAGTGCAATTTTTGTCTTTGAAGTCGGTTTTTTTTATTGTAAAAACTTATTTTATTTGGCATAGTAAACAACTCGATATAGCTCTTGTGTACGCTACCATAACGGACACCGCTACCCCGCTCCCTCGTCCCTTTCATACCGCAGGCGGGGACTGAGATAAACGGTCGGCCTATAGTCCTGTAATGTAACACATGTTGTAAATGACTTACCCTCTGTGGTGTAAATATAGGCGCCATGGCATCTAAATCTGTCATTGGAAATTCGACACCCTTAGCTCGTAGTTCTCCATATATTTGCACAACTCCCTGGAATAAATAAGTAGGTATACAGTTTAATTTTGGTTATTATATTGCTGTAAAGTGGCAGACAAGTGACGGTAAGTGATAACCGTTGATCATGGATATCGGCCGGCTGTTATTGGTTGCCGGTTGTTCTGTGAAGCAGAAGCCCATATTGCAACCAGGTCTATTACCACACAAAAAAGAAAAAAAACCCTCAAGACCTTAAAAGTGGATATGGTTAAATAACATTAGCCTTTGCCAATGCCCTTCTTAAAGCTTCTAGTCTGCAAAAGTGGTCTCACATGTTATGTTGTTTTAAGGTTAAGAGTCGACGACCTAGTTAGGGCGGCGGGAAGCCGATGGATGAGGGAGGCCCAGGACCGCACAAGGTGGCAATCCTTGGAGGAGGCCTATGTCCAGCAGTGGACATCGATTGGCTGATATGATGATGATAAAGGTTAACACGTTCCCAGTGCAGTGTACCATATATGGTACACGTGCATTGTTTTACTTTGTAAAATATTTGTTTGATACCGTGGAAAAGTTCAACAGGCTCGACAAACGAAAACATCGAAGATTAGTTATATGGACCACGACCTCGTGTTTAAGAGCCGCGTACCGCGACTATTAGATTAACGAAGCTACCGGTTTAATAGGTATACCCGAAAACGAAATGGCTTTATCAGTTTTGACAAAAAATTCTATCATAATTCAAATTCATTAAGATCGTTATTTAATGTTTATGCGTGAGCTTGACGTCATTGGTTGACCGTAATCAAAACTATGCTTAGATTAAAAGTGCAATCCATTTTAAACTTTCACTTCAACGTAATAAATAATAATATCTACTAACACAATACAAATGTCACTATATTAAACTGTAGAGTTTGTATGTGAAAAACCATGAAAAACCATTAAATAATTTAAAACTAAAGTCAACTTGTTACTTGTGACATTACAAGCTTGTCATTTCAGAAAAACTGAAAATGTAGAATTGAAATATTGGCTGGTAAGCCACCCAAGTTGGCATCTTAAGAGTGGACTTCGTGTCAGACTAAAATAATAATACAAAATGATAAAATACTTTAATCTTTGCTTATACTTAATCATTATTATGTGATTGAATAGTATTAAATAAATATTATTGGCCACATTAATGCTAATAAAAGGATTCTGATAAATTTATTGTTGCTATGTTGACACGTGAAATAGATAAAATATGATAAAAATATTAAATAAATAATATTCGAACTTGAATAATCTATAGTGTTTTCTTTCTTTTACTCACTTTTAACTCTTAAGTGCCTATAATTATCGCCAATATTAGCGAGTGGTTTACTGATAAAATTATTGTAATTAATTATTATATTGTAATAATTAATGAATTGGTCAATAAAAAAAATATTGTCTGTGGACTTCTAACAATTAGGTGGTTTACCCTGATTTGTTTTATGTTATAAAATTATGAAAACTTTAAATTGAAATATGCTCCAATGACGTCATGCAAGAAATGATAGGGATGGACATAGAAGGAAAAAAGAGAGAAATTCATTAGAATAAAACGTTTTACCGAAAATATACTCTAGTAACAGTCAAGAACGTTGACTTTACTATTTGTTTTTATAAATATCTAACGACTATTTGCTAATACAAGAGAACTGATATGTCAAAGTAGCGTCATGATTTAGCTGATGTTTTGTTGTGCGATATTGAACCTAATAGTTTTATGACATGCAACTAACATTAACTCTAGAGGTGATAAAGCCATTTAGTTTTTGACTATACATCCGTAAATTATAATTAATTATTATTCGATTACGATATTGTCTCAAAACAAAACACTGCATAGAATGTTGCTCAAAATTGACTTGAGCGTGACCTCAAGAACCTCTATTGACAAATGAATAACATAATTATAATATGTAATATTTTTGTTTTGATTGTCTTGGAAGTGCAGCATGCCCATGACGTGCATGAGGTCGCGAATTCGGTCCCCATGCAAGATATTTAGTTACAAATATCAACAATATTAAAATTATTACTTTCATCCTATGTGTCGACTTTTACGACACACAAAACGTCTAATTAAGTATATTTATTTACTACGCAAAAGAATAGTGATATTTTACATTTTTAGTTCGTTGCCGCTTAGGTAGTTAGGTACTCACCTACCTACTGCATTTAGTTTTATTTATTTAATATTAATTAGTTTAAACAAGTTTTAAAACGTAAAACTGTAAACAACTTTAATTTTAATGTCATTGGCCTTCATATAAACAAAAATACTAAAATAACTTTACAATTAAATCACGGTGGATCTTTCTAGCTCTATTATCTATACTAATATTATAAAAAGGTAAAGTTTGTGTGTTTGTGAAATTGTAGGGGGTAATCTCTGGATCTGATAAACCGATATTAAACTATTCTTTTTGTGTTGAATAGTCCATTTAATGGGGAGTGTCATAGGCTATATAGTATCACGCTATGGCTAATAGGAGTGAGCCGTAATTACATATGTTTAAAAAAGGGACGCGTTTTTTTCGCCGCCCAACGAAGTCGGTACGGGTCAGCTAGTGTGTAAAAAGAATCTTCCGATTTAAAAAAGCTTGTAGGTCTGATGTACCTTATAAACATAAAAAAACACTAAAGACATTCTGATCTGTATAACCTTTTTTAATGTACAGTCACGAGCAATAATATGTACACATTTTCAAATTTTCTAAACTATCTGCACGTTTATCTAGACATTACAATATCAAAATGAATTCGTAATTTAGAAGAGGTTCCGTACAGTTTTGAATTAATCTTCGAATTTTCAATTTTGGATTGGCAGAACTTTAGATAACTGGTTTACAAAATGCGAAAATGTGTACATATTATTGCTCGTGACTGTACCTATAGCAGATTATTTTGTACCTACTAATGCTAACACGATCTGTGTTACATTGTAATAGGTTAAGTAGTTCCTGAGATAAAGCTTATTTACTAATTCAGTTCCCTTCTTTGTCCATAAAATATTGAGGACGATATTCTATTTACACACATTTTTGTTATCCATTCTTAATCTTTTATCTCTTTTGAATACATTGATTGTTCGTACCTTTGCAAAAGCCATAAACAGTTATTAATGGAAGTTAGTAAATTCCTAACATTTAAAATAATAAATATTGCCAGGTTTTAGCCACAGTACAACCAGTAGTCTATCTCGGCCAAATATTTATTACAAATGCCTACGGCTGCGCGGTACGTAAACATGCGATAGGGCTGCCCACCTCCAGCTTTTTAATTACATTTGCCTACTTTCCCGCTCGTTACTGCGCCACTGTCGCGACTGTTCACTTCTCAAAGTCACCGCTATCGTGAGCGTGTTACCTACACGTTAACTCGCGTTTCGTCCGTTTCTATGAAGTCGAAATACTGTATATATTTGTACTATGCTTTAGCCATGAATAACTGTCCGATATTAAATAAAACTAATCGATAAGGTTAAACGCGATATAATTTAATAGTCACGACAACTAAATAACTTTTCAGTAATTTTATTTCTTCTACTATTGTATTACTAGTCAGACAGAGTTATTGAATCGAAGCTATAACCAGCCTTGAACCGGCTTACATTGACGTGTGACATCTATCTATCTATTAGGATAAAATAATAAATATACTCTCCGTGTGGTGACGGAGTAAGAATACAATATGTCTTCACCCCATCTCATATCATGGGTATCGTAAAAACCGACTAAGGGACTATCAGTGAATGTTAACTATACGAAATAAAAAGAAGGAAAACTTGATATTAAACTCTATACCAATCCGTGTGGCCAACGGGCCAACGTAGTATTAGTAGGCTAAGTATCCCTCCGTTACGGAAGGAGGCCCGTCCCTGCAGTGGGACATTAGTGGGCTGTTATGATGAATAACAATAATATACCCCACACATTCTCACGCGTCGTCTAGTACCAAACTAAGCAGAGCTTGTACACTATAGATATTACATAGATATTAGATAACGGATAAACATAGTGAAATCCTTGTTTTTACTTACTAGGTTATACATAGAAAACATTTAGAGCAATGCAAACCTCCCTTTTTTATGTACACAAAAATTTGCAACAAGCCTGAATCGAACTTCTGTGTGGTAGCCATGGATTATCTGTAATAACGCCAGAGTTCTTCAAACATAATAATACAACCCCTATTTATGGATTTAATTAAAGCACTCTTTTCTGGCAAGATTCACAATGTAGTAGTAGTTAGGAATGCATAAATGTTTTAATTATTATTGGATTAGTTCATAATCCTGTCAAGGTAAGGCGTTTAACAGGATTTAAGGTCATTTGGTACACAAACAATAGCATAGAAATTTGCTTTATAAAACTTTTGAATATATTCCAAGATCTAGGGAGTGCCAGACATCACTTATTTTCTAACGAACCAAATATACACGAATGGATAGTGGTGGGGTGTACTATCATCCTATGACTAATAGCTAACTTGCCCCGACGGCCACTTTTCTGGTATCCGTTGATGAAAGTACAAAAAAACAGAGGTAACTTCACTCATTTTCTAATGGCTGGTTTTAACATATATTATACACAAGAACGTTAAGAATCCATAATCGAAACTGCCAGACACTTTGCGTCGGCCGTTTTGCGTAACAGACACTTCAAAGTTCTGAACGAAATTCAGGCAACTTATTTTCTAATGGCTGGTTTTAACATATATTATACATAAGATTGTTAAGAATCCATATTCAAAACTGCCAGACACTTTGCGTCGGCCGTTTTGCGTAACAGACACTTCAAAGTTCTGAACGAAATTCAGGTAACTTATTTTCTAATAGCTGGTTTTAACATATATTATACACAAGATCGTTATGAATCCATAATCGAAACTGCCAGACACTTTGCGTCGGCCGTTTTGCGTAACAGACACTTTAAAGTTATGAATAAAATCGTATGGAAAATAAAAACGTAAATTTAATTATCAATTTATTACTGTTTTAACAAAGTTAAAGTTTAGCATGAACACTTGAGGGATGACAAATATTTATATTTTTTTTTAATTTGCAAGTATTCGACTAACTTCTAGTCTTCAATAAAATCCGTTATTAATAGAAGAGCTTTTCATGCATACTAATTTATTGGAAACCGTCACTAAATCTATAAAAGCTGGGAAGCGGTAGTCCCTTTCTTCTCCGAATATCGATCGTCCGAAAATCATAATCCCAAACAAGTTTACTATAATCATCACTTTTTATAATGTTCGCGTATACGAAATCGTATATTACCTAATCGTCTTTACCTATAATACTTGTGTGTCATCAAAAGGGGTTCTATTATTATTACATATCCTATTTTTTCTTGCTATAAAGTCACATGTCCTAAAATGAAATATTAGGGCGAAAGTCAGAAACAGTTGGTTAGGTTAGGTTAGTATGGTGACCACAACGCGCACGAGCCGAGCGAGCGAAGCGAGCGTGCCGCGGCAGCGACCGGCGAGTGCCAGAAACATTTTTTTCATGTAAAACTAGAATATAGTATTTATGTTTTTTAAATATTATAGATTGTGATGGTTATAGCAAAAAAAATTAGGTCATGTTATGTTTAGGGATTTAGGTTTTCGGACAAGTGATATTATATGACATGAATTTAGGGCTAGCTACCATTCTGACATGTGATGATTAGGACACAAACTGTTATGACACCTTAGATTATGGATAAAAAAAATATGAGACAAAATAGAGAACCCTGGGAAGCATTTGAGATTGATTTAAAATTCCAATTTCTAACTTTTTTTCTAATTGCATTGACTAAGCAATTTTTTGATTCTTTTCGTTTCAAACAAACAACATTGGCAATTTACATGCTTATGATGTGTATGTCACGATGAGAGCGAAGTAAGTTTCACCTTCTTAGCACTTTCACAGTCAAAAAACGCAATGCAAATGAATCATATATGACACACGAGACATAGGAAGCCCATTAATGTCCCATTGCAACTGCAGTTATCTCCTCCGGTGGCGGAGAGGAAATGTGGAAACTCGGTCTACACCAAGCGGGCCAGGTACCTACATGGTTTAATGTCAGGTTTTCCTTCATTTTTACCCTTGGGATGAAATGAGGTGATAAACGTATATTTTTTTACTCCGCCACCACGGAGAGTCAACATTATAAAGGTAGAAAATGTACTTCTGGATGCATGTGCCATGGCTCTTTACTCTTCTTGCGTTTACATTATGTTATGAATCGTCAGCTTAAAGGTAAAACCGACTAAATGCTGATTTTTTCAAAATAGAGTTAAATATACCATTTTTCTTAGAAAATCGTGCTCTTTCTAATGGTAAAACCTAATTTGCAATATAATACGTAGATAAAAAGATAGTGAGTGGAAATAACCACTAAAATAGGACTTTTCATAAAAATTGATACCAAAAAGCAATTATTGCAACATATTCGACGACTTTTATTTAACATCTTCGAATAAAACATATTATTCTAATATATCTCTTTTTTATTCTTAAAGTTTCTTTAGTTCTAATTTTATTAATCTACAAGTAAAAGATACTATCTAGATTTAGTTAGTATTGACTTTGGTGACAATTGTAAACAAAACTCAAATATAGAACTAATACCTACTTTAGCAGTGTAGTACTTTTTACTCGACGATTATTAAAATTAAGCTTTAATAATAATAGAATAGCAATTTACATTAACCTATGTTATCAGTTTTTTCCATAAGAATTGAGTTATTTTTATGTACGAAATAATCTAGTTGAAAAACCAACTAAAACTATCTATTCGTTAATTGCAATATTTAATTCGTCGCGTACGCATACGCAGTCGTTTTTTTACAGTGTTTTACGGAACATACAGCAGTAAATTCTATGACAGAATGGCTTTATATTTTTCGTAGGGCAAGATCTGCAAAGACAACAAAGAATAGAACTAACAGTTATTTCAGATCAAGACAAGGGATTTATCCCCGGAATATCTGGATGTCTGGAACATAATAATTCTTTAGTAGCAGAGAGTCTAAAAGATGCTAGAGCAAATGAAAGGCAAATAACAGTTTGTTGCAATGGTATAACTTTCCGCTCAAAATTTGTAATTGCAACGAAGGACGGACATAAAAAGCCCCTTAACTACAACGTGGGCCTGTTCCAGGGGTGCTGCTTATCCTCTATAGTATTTAACACAGTACTAAATATACTAATAGATAAAATAACAATCAACATTGTTTGTGTTTAGGTAGGCGGGATACGAGATATACTTCATATGACCCCAGGCTCGCTATAGGCGGGGAAAACGTTTCAATAATATCAGAAACCGTGCCTTTTAAATTTCTTGGGAGAAAGATAAACGATTAAGGTCGCTCTCCAGTACTAGACGATGTCGTCAATAGTTTCATAAACGACATTGAAAAAGTAGACCATCAACCGATAAATAACGTAAAAAAAGTCTGGATATACGACAACTATTTAACATCACGTCTCAACTGGCCTTTCCTCGTGTATGATTTAAACCAGAACCTCTTGAAAGAACTAGATGCTAAAGTGACGAAAACATTGAAATCGTGGCTAGGATTAGTTCAATCTTCAAGCAGACTCTTCCGCTCTGTATCGAGATACAAGTAACTTTGGGATGAAACTAAAAACAACATCAGAACTCTACAAACATCTAATAGTCACTAAAATGTAAGTCTTATCAACATCTAAAGACAAAATTGTTTACAATTTCGTCTTATATCCATCCCAACTGATAAAAATTCAACTGTCACCAGCATTACTTAAATTCTACCTCAACGCCTTCCAATTGACTCTCCCCGATCCAAGCAATCTTGTAAGATGGGGAAAAACCACGGACAAAAATGCACGGAATGGGGCAAAGAAACTGGTGCGGAAAGACACTTATTGGTAGGCTGCGAACTGCTTTTGGAGAGGGGTCATTATTCGCAACGTCACGACAAAGTACTAGGGATCAGTGAGTTTGTCAATTGCTAGAGCTAGAAAAGGACTGACTACAAATGTAAGACAAAACATTCAATTTGTTAAGGAAGGCACTACTAAAAAGACCACCCCTTGCCCTGAGCCCTTTTCGGTCCTGAGTTCGGCAGACGATTAGACACTACTGGTTGACGCGTGTGAAAAACACTACAAATCACGGAGGATATCTGCGTGTTGCCGTTGAGAACAGACATATTCCTCAACTTAAAATTGAAGAAGCGTGTAATACTTATTGAGCTCACGGTACCGCGGGGAAACTAACATCCCTGAAGACCACGAAATTAAGACAAACAAATACTTTGACTTGACAAATGAGATAACCAGAAATGGCTAAATCCCTCTACAACCTATTAAAAGATATAGGACTGCCGAGAAGTTCAGTAAGCTCTCTACTATTACGTATGTCCAAAACGGCATTGTTAGGTTCCTACCAAATTTTGATAGATAGAAGACGGAACATAGCGGACAGTGAAGGTGACCGCTAACGCGTTGTAAGGGGGCCTCCTTAAACCTATATCTGGGTCGTAAGTTCCAGACGCTGTTATGTAAGTGCTCCGTCCTCTATCACGCGATGGACCCGGCACCCGAACGGAGAATCCATGGAATGCTAAGATCAGGTCTTATCCTTTTTCTTTAATTTTAATTCTGTTTTTTTATTTCTTTTAGTAGTTACAATAAATTTTAGTGGGTAGGACATTTCAAATACCAAAACACTAGCAGCGACCATTGCCGAAATAGTTGTAAATTTAAAGGTTTGTTAAGTAATTAGCAACATCATTTGAACTATGACTAATTAATGTACGGGTAAAACCAACTAAAATTATAGTTTTTTTCAATTCATTTGATTTATGTAGGTTTTACAGGTGTAACTCAATATGAATCATAAAATAGTTACTTTAACTCATAATGCACGATAGATAATGCTTTGATAGCAGCCAGATTTTATGCAATATTGATGATTTAAGTGTATACGGGTAAAACCAACTAAATGGGGGGGTTACACGACATTTTTTCTTTCGTGTGATGTTATTATAGCCTCGGGAAACACAACAATTAGTGATATAGAAAGTCAAGTAAGTAGTCTACTTATAATTGCTGATGAAATTTACACGCAGGTACTTTTGATAGGACATTTTCTTTATGCAATCTTCAAAATGCGATATCTCATTTTCTAGATTTGGTCATTTAGTCGGTTTTACCTTTAAGGTGACGGAATATCGAATAGCTTTTAGGGTTTTGATAGGTGAACTTCCAATCCTGTCCTACAGTCTAAACAAAAAACAATAAAATATACAAATGATACACCATGATTTCAATAACTGTAACAACATTGTGTAGAATTACCTGCAAGTCTGGCTGGTTCTGGAACGCATCAGCCCAACACTGGATTAAGCTGAGCACTTTTTCTTGTACGATTGTTGGTGGATCATTCTTCGGTCCAATAAGCTTTACCTGTACGAAGAAATTAAAATATAATTTAATAGCTAGTTTATTCACTTGCTTATTATGAAATGATTTAAAAAAATATTTATGATAATTCACTGTGACATGCTTTTATGGGGATTGTATTACCTTCTCGTTTCTGTTATAGCGTGTGTCATGAAGGCGCTTTTACTCACACCTTTTTGTAGATTAAAAAGTGCTTGTGAATATTGTAAAAGCATGGTTTAGTTTTCAAGGTATGACCTCTCGAATGGTTAACCAAAGTAAGTACATAAAACAATAACAATTACTTACTTAACCTAATAAACAATTACTTTAACCAATTAGTCATGTGTTCGTATCAGTAACATAGATATTGTTTACGTTTAGTTAAGTAACCTAGTAGTGGCACTGTTTAAATAGCGTATCAATTAATGATGAATAAAAGTAACAGTCAACGGAAAAGGCCAAGGGTAGTAAACGCGAACAATAAATTAGAAGAATGCGAGGAAATGTTCAAGAGCGTATAGCTACCGACGGACATGAGTCATGCTGAAACTAACCTAACTACTACGAGTATAGGTATAACATGTAATCAATTATACAAATATAATGTAATTGTTGTTTTTCTCTAGCTTCAACGGATTTTTTTTTACAAAATACAACCGCACTGGAGATTATGGGGTGTACCTAATATGTGACAACGAAAAGTGAAACAACGAATACCAAGACCCTGTAAGTTTACTACAACGAATGCACGCCACCACGAATATCTTAGCAACGAAGTCATGCGACCTCGAATAACACGAGCCCTTTTTTCATTCATTAATAGGAATCACTTAACAACGCCACAACGAATAACATAGCACCGAAGTCATGCGATCTCGAATTTGTTGTTCTGTTATTCGGGGTCGTGGTATTTGTTGTTTCACTTTTCGTTGTCACATATTACACCCGAGATTATGTCTGTGTCGCGGGAACTTTTACAAATAACAATTAATTTAACAATCATCGAAGAACATCCAAGAAATAATTTGAGAATCGCGCAAAGAATTGTCCTGCTTGGAAATTGAACCCGCAACCTCAGTCACTACAGCCGCTACCGCGACCGCGGCAGTACTGAGGCTGTAGATTGTATAAAGAACTGAAAGTTTGATGTTACCGACAGACCTTAAAGCGAGGGTCAAGAGTGAGGGATGTTTACATGAAGATGACATTATATTTGTAACTATTTCTTTTATGTACATTATACATAAGAAAATGTTTTTCTTTCTAGTCTATTTATAACGACATCATAACAGCCATTAATGTCCCACTGCAGGGACGGGGCTCCTCCTGTGACAGAGGGATACTTGTCCTACTAATACCACGCTGGCCAGACGGATTGATATAGGGTTTAATTTCAAGTTTTCCTTCTTTTTATTTCGTTAAGATAATATTCATGAATAGTCCCTTAGTCGGTTTTTACAATACCCATGAGATGAGACGGGGTGGTGACATATTGTATTCTTAATTCGTCGCCACACGGAGTCTAACAACATAAGTCTCTCAAACAATATTATAAAGTTCATGCAACCCATCTAATCTTAGAACAATACCTAATTAGTGGATCGTTTCGTAATTTTATTGTTCTGCTAGGGATTTGAAAGTACGCTCTAGCTCTTAGGCCGCGTACATGATCGCTATGACTCCGCGCCAATCTTAATTAATTTTAATTGACCACTGAAAAGTCGTTACATTGAAAAATAATAATTAATCACATCTTAAAAATAGTACCTTTACAATAATAAATGACACACCAACACATAAAACTAAACTATTGTCATTCGAAAATAGCTTTCATTTCAATGGATTAAAGTATATGAATGTCTAGTTTAATTCTCTACTACTGTGTGAAAATAAAATTCTAACAATTCATTACAAACATATAAAATAAATCAATACAACATTTACCTATCTCACACGAACTTTACCATGAATAACTAAGTATTTTAAATGTGAGTAACGTTCATAATGAAATATCACACTGTCGGAACGTTAATTAAATTACTCCAATTTGTGTACAACTCAGTAGTTTGACCTTGACAGTGACATTGTCACAACTATTAGTATTCATAATATACATACATAAAGTCGTGCCTTATTCCCAATGGGGGTAGGGTGAGACTAGGTACTGAGAGCCAAGTATGTGATCTTTATAAACCTGCTCTGCTTCTTAGGGCCAGATTCAGAGACCGCACTTTGACTTTACTTTGAAGAAAAGTTCGACTTTGATACAAAAACGAGATATAAGGCCCAGATTCAGAGTCGTGACTTTACTTTCTCTCAAAGTAATCTTCAAAAAGTAAACTTTTCATGCGAAAAGATTACTTTAATGTTTTTCAAGTTCAGAGATAAAAACTAGACTTTGCTAAAGCAAAGTCAAAGTGCGGTCTCTGAATCTGGCCCTTAGTATTTACTAATGAATTATTAACTACTACATAGCTGACCCGTGCCCACTTTGTTGGGCGGCGATAAAAACGCGTCCCTTTTATAAACATATTTCATTACTGCTCCACTCCTATTAGTCATAGCGTGATACTAAATATAGCCTATAACACTCCCCAAGAAATGGTCTATTCGAGACAGAAATAATTTTTAAAATCAGTTCATTAGATCTAGAGAAAAAACAAACACACAAACTGTACCTCTTTATAATATTAGTATAGATTAGTACATAATAAAAACTTTAAGAGATGACATTATATGTCTTAGTCCTGAATGTACACAGAACCATAATGCAATGGCAAATAGAAAAGTTTGGAATAGATCTATGTCTGGGGAATAAAGTACCTCACAAATTCTATGTACTCTCAACCACAACTAGTTCACAACTAAGAAGAACTAAGACTCCAGAGAAGATAATGAATTTTTTGAGTCTGTTTCATCCTTGAAACATTTAAATTAAAGTTTTTAAAAGCCTCTGCCCAATGAGGCATGAACCCTAGGGCGAGAGTTGACTTTTTTTAAAATCTTTATTTAAGGAGCTTTGTCACAATTTGAGTATGTCGCTCCCTCATAGTCACATTGTAATATATGTATACCTAAAAATATTTTTTTATTACACTAGAGAGATATAAGCTATACAGACTTTTAGCTAGCTCTGATTCAGGGTTAGATGAGATAGTATTACATTTACCAACATTGAAGTATAACTATAAAATAAATGTTCCCTTTGAAAAGAAAAAAAATTACATGAAACATACTAAATCCTCTAATAAAAGTACCTTTTAAACAAAGTAGCATGCCTGATAAACCGGTCCTTATATAACTAATGCATTATGTTAATGACCTTTAAACATGTGTTTGTCTGATATCACTTATCAAACAATAGACATGAAGGTGAATAATAAATAGAAGTATTGTAGGTAGCTATATCAACAATATATCAAAGATTTATTATGATAAGAATAACAGTTTTAGTTGTCTACTAATTTTTTTTATTTAAATAAGTAATAGCATTGTGTTTAGTAAATTATGCTTTATATGTAGTAATACTTACATTGTAGTATAGATTTCTGAGTGGTAATGTTACCAATAGGAGGGCCATTCCGCTTGTCCTTACCGGACAGCATGATTTTGGCGGAATGACCCAGGAAGAGAATGTATTGCTCAACAAAGTTAAGATGGTGTAAAGTAGAAATATTTGGAGAAGATATCTAGGTGTGGGCAAACAACCATTTTTTGCACATTACAAAATATAATGAAAACTTATTATAAACCTAATTTTTAGGACAAACATAAATTTACCACTGGCAAGCTAAATTATTTTTATTATTTAAGAGTAAAAAAAATATTAAAACTTTTTAAAAATAATTATGGTCCATTTTAATAATTTTCAAGCTCTAATTATTATAGTCTATTCATATATCTATGTATAAACTTATTGTTAATTAATTATATTGAAAGTTTTCTAATTTTAAATGTTTGCTTCTGGCTATTTTAAATGTTAATTTTAAATGTTGGTTTTGTGATTTTATTATTATGTAATATTTGCACACCCGGTTGTGGTGAGACATGCTGTACTGTACGACATTGTAAATATCCTGTAACCATGTTTCTTGCAAATAAAGACTCTTGATTCTTGATTCTATGACATAGTCTTTATACTATTTTTAATACAAAAAAGTATAAATGTCTAGAATTAAAGGTAAATTAATATTTACTATAATATTAATAGCTCATAAAATATAGTTTTACAATGTTACATTCCAGAATGTGTAAGAATTTATTAAGTATGACAAATGAATAACTTTAAATTATGGTAATTATGAAGGTTATTATAATGTCAACTTACCAGTTCAGATATAAACTCCTTATTACAAGCCAGGACGTGAAATGATTTGCCACAGTTTTTAACACAAGTCTCCAACACGGTAAGTGTGTACATAACTATGGTGTAGTTCTTGCCAGCACTCTGAGTGAGCCTTTTTCTTATCGCCTTTATGGCATCTTTCGGTCCATCTGTGCTACTGTTTACAATATCACATATTTCCATATTAAGAGCCCAGTTTTCTGACGGAAGGGAGCCATCTGTAGCTTGTTCTAGAAAGAAATCACCATCATATCATTGTTTTAAGTATATATAATTCTTTACAACAAGTAAGCAGTTAAAAATAATAGAAGACCTAACATTAAGCCATAACAACAAAGACAAATAATTACAATTTTCTAATGCGCAACATCAATAAACTACACGGTACCATTTAAATTATTCATATACGTTTAATACGGAGATCAAATATTATTATACCTTACCTATTTTTTGACCCACTGCTGTGGAAAAGGGATTTCCTCCACCAAAGAATGGAATAGAAGACATCTTTGGATATTTAATCAAGAGTTTATCAAAATGATTTCACTATTTCACCAATTTCACTTGTCACCTTATGACACAGACAACATTTTTATTTTTTTTAAAGCAATCATTGCACAGATAATATATTTTGCTGTCAAATCAAAATGCGACATTAAAATTTACGTTCGGAAATAAAGACTAAAATATCACAATGGAATTTAAACGCGTAAAGAAATAAAGGTAAGCATATTAAAATAAGTATTTTAAAATATATGCTTATCAAATCTACCCAAGGAGGTTTCCTTGCCTTGTTATGCCCGATTTACACATCGACAAGTACAGTAGCGAGTTAAGTGGTATTTTAAGATTAAGTTCATTTAAATAGATCTCCATCCTATTTTTTGGCGAGTTAAGTACGAAGTAGCCCCCTCACTTGCCTCTCGTCAACTTAACTCGTCAAAAAATAGGTTGGAGATCTATTTAAATCAACTTAATCAACAACTTACTACTTAACTCGCTACTGTACTTGTCGATGTGTAAATCGGGCTTTAGGCACAGGCCAATTGAACTACTCCATTATTATTATTACACTATAATAAGTATTACTCGTAGTAGTATACAGATACCTCAAAATAATAACACGGTTTCTATGGTTGCAAAATAAACATTAATTTGAATGAAGTGTTAGATCGGTTGCTAATAGTGTGTTTGTTTCTCTTTATTTAATTAAAGTTTGTGCTTGATATAGTTAAAACAAACTAAGAATATGGCGAAAAAATCAGACAAGCATAGTCTAATTATACATCCGGGCAGAGAGCCGGGTGTAATAGATAATGCTATGCTTATAAGATGTATCTTGGAGTACGGTAATTATTAAAATATTATAACTTATTTTACTAAGGAAAAAGCTACCATATTAAACTGGCAATGAGCCTGAGCCGACTGCTGCCGACGGGTGGGCATGCTCAATGGTTTGAAAACTTAGGGCAGGTATATCTGATAGGCAGGTCAATGAGAAATCTTTTAAAGTCAACCTATCGTCAAAGTGCAAGCTAATATCAAGGAAATTTATTTGGAGTCCTATGGACGTTTCTTGTCTCGCACGATGAATAATTAGTAATTAATTTATTATTAATATTATTGCATTGGGAATAGTAACGCTTGTCTTGCTAAAAACAAAATAGCATTGTGTTGAGGTGGTAACTACACTATTGGAACAGTACATTACATTTTTTTTTCTTGCCCATTTAAGTTAAATGAATCTTAAATTTTATATGCTAACTGTAGGTATCCGAAATTGAAAGGTATACGTAGTGTAGAGTAACCTATACGTAGCGTTCATATTAATGATTTTAAATAATTTAGAAATAAAATCACGATGAAAACGAAGTAGATTAATAATATAATTAATAAAATGTATGTACTATAGGCCGACCGTTTAACTCAGACCCCGCCTGCGGTAATAGGGGTGCGCGGGGGGCTAGGACTAAGTAGAGAGCTATCTCTTGATTTTTGGGCAAAACGGCGCCATCTAGATACTGTGACCCGAACTACATCACATCACAACACAGCTCTAATTTTTAGCTAGCTTATTTTTATGAAATAAAAAGAAGGAAAAATTGAAATTATACCATAAACCAATCAAAATACCTGGAGACGATATTTTATTTTTCTGGTCAGGCTTTAAATTATGTAATAATTTAGATTGCATATTTTTTTTCTCTAAGAAAGTACGAGTTTTAGTGGCAAGATGACGCCGCCATCTTTGACATTTGTAAATTGTATAGAAGACGGACTAGGATCCGCACTATTGTCCGGCCGTTCAGAGAATGCGTTCCTGACACTTATCAGTTAGTCACGACTAGTGATGGACACAACATTATACCGAGTTCGTTACCGTTACTCCAAAATGAACCGCCGCGTTATTTTTATGATTAGATTTAGACCGTTTTAAATTGGCGGAATCATTTAAAATTTATATTTTAGTTCTTTACGTGGAAACAATAAAAGGGAATATTAATATAATAAAATTGTTTTATTTATTATTTTTTACAAAGTTACAATCTGTATTTCTATGGAATAAAGTACATTGAACTAAATGTGCGTACAGAATATTAATCAGACTCCGATTCGCTTGAGGAGGTGGTGTCTTCATCATCATCTTCGCCTACATGTATAATTATATTATTATCAATTACAGAATCAATCCTGATATCTCGGTCAAAATGTTCCATAATCAGGTTTTTAGTCTTTTCGACAACCTTTGCCCAGTCATCTCTTGTGACTTTCCCGCAGGCTTCTTTTAACAGGGTCATCATCTTTTTCGTGCTGAATGGCGGGGAAGTATTGTGGCGGGCGGCGTAACCTTTTATTTGAGCCCAGATTAGCTCAATCGCGTTATATTGGCAATGATACGGTGGAATTCTTAGAACGCGATGACCGTACTCCAAAGCCATTTCATCGATTTCGTATCGCACATTTGCCGCTTTATTTTCTTTCACTAACTTAATTAGCTCTGCTTTTAGCATCTGCATATTTGCGTCAATGCCTTTTGCTTGTAACCAAGCAACCATTTCTTCTTTTTTATTAGCTTGGGTAGGTGGTTTCTGTATTTGAAACGAGTGATAGGAGGCATTATCCATCAATATTACAGAAGGCTCTGGTAGGCTGGGCAAAAGCACGTTCTGGAACCACTCTTTAAATGTACTGGCATTCATTTCCTCGTGGTAGTCATTTGTGGTTTTTGATTGAAATGCCAGTAAAGCGTTCTCCACAAAGCCGTATTTTGCAGTACCTGCGTGGCATATTATCAGACGAGCCCCCTTACCCATTGGTACTTTCGACGTCGACGCTTGTGTATCATCCGTCCAAGAACGGGAAACCGTGTGATTGGCGTTTAGCCATGTCTCGTCAATGAACACGACATTATCCCAGTTATCAATTTTTTTTGCTTCTCTCAAGAAACTTATCCGTTTCAAAATGATGTCGTATCGTTCTAATAAAATTTTTCTTTTGTCTGTTTTTTTATACGAAAAACCAATATCTTTTAAGATTTTCGTTAAAGCAGTTTTACCCCCGCTAAACAGTCCAGCTTCTCTTAACGACGCCAAAAGCTTCATCCTGTTGAGATATTCATTTCTGGAATAGTAACCATATATATGATTTCTGATTGCATCGGCGTCAAAGGTATCAATATCTGTCACGGGTTTAGTTCTACGTTTCTTCTTCGGAGTACGTAAAATATTATCTTCCATGCCAGTAGAGCCGAACTTTTCTTTATTAATATTTGTAATCGTTCGTTTGCTAACTCCAAGCGCCTGAGAGACGCGTTCTTGTACTTTTTCGACAGGAACCAGGGGTCCGCCATTTTGCCGCTCCCGCTCAAAGTAATCTTGCAGCTTGATAATTAACTCACGGGCTCCAGTTTTCAATGTTTGTCCACGTTTAGGCATTATTATGCACCAAAAGTAAAAAGAACGCAATATAAGACACAATCAAAGTCAAATAACAACAGATCGCAAACACTTGAAGAACGTGGTCTATGCGCACGAAACGAAAACAGACGACTGTTTCAGCGTCACAAAATGGCGGCCCATAACGCCATTTGGGGTTACCATTTTCAACCTAAATATAAAAATGCTACTTTGTATTTAATGTACTTTTATTTTTATATTTAATAAAAGTTATTCTAAAGTCCATTATTTTCAAATTCTTGAAAAGAAAAACAAAACGTATTATTTTATAAAGTATAACTGTATCGATAAGAACAGATTACGATACTATTATTCACTGTTATTGTTGGCACAGCACTACAAATATAAAGCGCTGACATAACCTTGTAATAGCGCAGTGTAGATTTAGAAAAATATTGTTTACCAAGTTATTTGACACTCAGTTTGACACAACATTATAACATTCATTAATTATTGATATAATAATGTTGTTTTAATGCTCATCAATAGTTAAAACGATAAACAACCAGCAAAAATATTTTTATCGTAACTGCAACGCCATTACAAAGTTACTGCGTCAGTTCAATCGCGACGTGTCAGGAACGCATTCTCTGAACGGCCGAAGATTAGTGTCATACTGACATACTGACTAAAGTCCAACAAATCTAATAGAGGTACGGTATGACAGTTCTGACAAATTGAATAATAAGGTTGGGATAAAAAAATCGATTACAATAATATCCGAAATTTAAGAGATCGATTACGATAATATCCGATTTTTAAAACACTTTAATAATTAATCTCATTATTAGTAAAGGGTAAAACCTTTTGTAAAAAAACACCACATATTGCAAATTCTCTAATCTGCGAATAAAAAAGAATCCAAACATTACTTTTATTTTAATTATAATTAATTAAATAAAAGTAATGTTTAGGATTTTTTTATTCACTACTATATACGTTGCCTCCCGTCACCTTCGACCACGTCGAGTAATAGTTAGTTACGTGTCTAACGATAATAACGATTTTTCGTATATGTAAACGATTTTTTTGCATATACTCCAGTAAAATAAGCATTCAACCTCGGAATGGAAGCAAATAAGCTGTAAATTTGCATAAGCCTTTTTTTTGGTGTACTAATGACTGGTAGAAAAGTCTCATATGATCACGTGTCTGCGTCATAAGTTATTCAAGGTCAAAGGTCACGAAAATCAGTTTTTTCCCATTATCTCGTTTTCTATGGGAAATACGCATTTAACGTCATTATAAATATTGTAGATCTTAAAATTGTCTACAAAAAATATCTGAACACTTTTCTCCTAAAAAGCATCGCTTTCGAGATATCGTGACTTTTAGAGCGCAGGAAAGTCGTATTTTCGACTATATGCACACACTAGCTTTTTCCCGTGATTTCGCTCGCGTTTATAAATATTATGAAAAATAAGGCTTATTTCAATATATAGTAGCATATGCATGCTTGGTCTCAGCCTAATCGGTTTGAAATTGACAAAGTTACATACAAACTTCCATCCCCTATCTTATCCCTTTAGGGGTAGAATTTATCAAAATCCTTTCTTAGCGGATGCCTACGTTATATCGTCTACCTGCATGCCAAAATTCAGCCAGATCTGTCCAGTGGTTTGGGCTGTGCGTTGATAGATAACTATGTCAGTCAGCTTTGAGTTTTATATAAATAGAAGATTTCCGCACCACCTCTGAGGTAGATAAGGCCAATCTTGCACCAACATTAAATCAAATACAACAGTACATTGAATCAAGGTCAAAAAAAAGCTCGGCGGTTTTTATTAACGTGGTTTCTCCAGTAGGAATACTCCTACCACATAGTGATCTATCAACGCACAGCCCAAACCACTGGACAGATCTAGCTGAATTTTGGCATGCAGGTAGATGATATAACGTAGGCACCCGCTAAGAAAGGATTTTGATAAATTCTACCCCTAAAGGGATAAGATAGGGGATGGAAGTTTGTATGTAACCTTGTCAATTTCAAACCGATTAGGCTAAGACCAAGCATGCATATGCTACTATATATTGAAATAAGCCTTATTTTTCATAATATTTATAAACGCGAGCGAAATCACGGGGAAAAAGCTAGTGTGTGCATATAGTCGAAAATACGACTTTCCTGCGCTCTAAAAGTCACGATATCTCGAAAGCGATGCTTTTTAGGAGAAAAGTGTTCAGATATTTTTTGTAGACAATTTTAAGATCTACAATATTTATAATGACGTTAAATGCGTATTTCCCATAGAAAACGAGATAATGGGAAAAAACTAACTTTCGTGACCTTTGACCTTGAATAACTTATGACGCAGACACGTGATCATATGAGACTTTTTCACCAGTCATCAGAACATCAAAACAAAGGATTATACGAATTTACAGCTTATTCGCTTCCGTTCCGAGGTTTGCCCCTATTTAAGCCTTATTTGACTGTACTAATACAAGTGTATCCGAAGAGTCGCAACACTACGAGCAGTAACCTAACTACGTGACTTTGCAATGAGGTCAAGAATAGAACTATAAGATATTATTTACTATGTAAATATGTGTTATTTTGCTTTGTTTGAAAGTTTTCAATTAAATTTATATATTAAGAATTGTACATTTTTAGATACAATAATAAAATCTTTCTAAATTCATGGTTTTACGAAAAAGGTTTTCGAAACTGAATAATGTACGCATGAACAAAGTTGTTTCAGTTTGAAAAATATGAAACGTCATACTGTATCTTTTAGATTTGTTGAACTGTAGATGTCCGTTATGGTAGCGTAAATAGTGTAAAAATTAAAAAACTCTTAGTAGGTACATATTGTTCTTATTATCTGTAAATATTTTCTAAGACTGATTATTACAAATTAATATGTTTAAATCATACCTGTTTTAATGTAAATCATTGTAATTACACCAAATGTGATTATACTGTGATTTTAATATATAATTAATGATTGTACGAGTACATTGTTATTATTTGTAAATATTTTCTAAGACTTTAGTTATAATTATATACTTTAAATCAGGCATTCTTATAATCTAAAGAATAGGTTCTTTTAATAATTGTACAAAGGATTGTTAAGGATATTTCTTAAATAACAAATATATTTACTTATTTGTAGATTCTTTAAAAAAAATTCAAATTATTACAAATTATGTAATATTATTCTTATTTTTGGAGTCGGTGTCAGCCAACGAAATAAGATAATACCAAAGCAAATGGAATGGCTCCCATGAATTACAGATTTATTATATGACTTCGACATTATGACATAAAGTTGTTGATTGTTTATGGATTAGTTTATAAATTAAAAAAAAATTAAATAACTTTTTTTATTTTATTTAAATAAATATATTTTAAAACTAGCTGTGCCCGCGACTTTGTCCGCGTGAAAAAGTAACTTTACTCAGTAATTTTAAATACATATTAGTATGTTTAGTCTTAAAACAATGTAGGTATGCATATATATTATTTGTTTATTATGGCATCATGAACATAGTTACATATTTTGCCAGTGTCAAGTGAAATACCATTAAAAATATAATAGCACTTTGGCTTTGTCGCTATTGCGTGACACACCATACACGGGAGTTAGAGTGCAATTTAAATCCAAGAAAAATTGCCACCAGGAAGTAATGTTGCTGCAATACCTGAAGATGCCACCGCTAAGGCAATTTTTCCCATTCTTATCATTTCCGCTAAAATCACTCGGGTAAGAAATGTTTTCCCTGTTCCACCAGGAGCATCGAGAAAATATACTATGCCCTCTTGGTTTATTACTGCTGTTGTTACGGTATCATAAAAACATTTTTGTTCTGTAGTTAGCCTAGTAATATTATTATTAAGAATTGAGGATAGTTCGGCTGCACTATATCCTGTTTCTTCAATATATGCCCGGTTAAGTCTAGGCTGAATTGGAATGACTACTAACTCAAGTAATCCATATTGTACAATATTGTTACCACCCATTGTGCTAACAACTTCTTTATGTTACGATTTTGGAACTATCAGATAGACGCACTTTGCAGAGAATCCTTGACATAATAATAATAAATATACATTGATAATAATTTCGAAAAGAAATCCGTCAAGTCATGCAGAATACAATATTAACTATATATTCGGTAGACAAGCACCATCCAAGGTTGCGTAATGTTCGCATGTAAATTGTAAATAAAAAAATTGTGTAAATAAAAAGTTGCCCAAAAAATTCGTCGGCATGGGATTCGAACTTCATTACCCAGCTCCTACTTTAACCATTTGTCTATGAACGACTTTCAAATACTTAGTTAGGGAACGAAATTTAAATTCATTCAACATTGAACCATAACCATTTTTCATGACCCCTGATTTGTATTGGACTGTTCTAATAAAGAGATCAAGCGATATCTTAAATAATACTTATCCCATCTCAAGACACGTGACATCATTCACATTTTTATTTTATAAATATATTATAATACGTTTATTTTACTACTGAATAATAAATTGTTAAGTATAATGGCTAAATAACACTACAACCTCTAAAAATTGTAATGTAATTATTATTGTCTTTGAAGTCAGTTTTTTTTTTGTAAAAATTTATTTAATTTGACATAGAACCAACTCGATATAGCTCTTGTGTACGCTACCATAACGGACACCGCTACCCCGCCCCCTCGTCCCTTTCATACCGCAGGCGGGGACTGAGATAAACGGTCGGCCTATAAATATTTATAGAGTATTTTCTATTATCCACGGTTATTATATTAAAAATGTCTTAATAACCAGGTCCAAGGGAAGAAGCTGGGCGATTATTTGCGGAGGAAGGCGTACATTTAGATGAAGCGACAGTAGTAAGACTGGAATTTCAGAATATTCTTAGATTGGATCATTTGTGGATGCTTAAATCTTTAACTAAATTAACTTTGTCCCATAATTATATCGAGAAAATTGAAAATCTGGATCAGTTAACTGGACTCAAAGAGTTGGATTTATCTTTTAATAAGATTGAAGTTATTGAAAATGTAGACTGTTTGGTACATTTAGAAATATTTACATTGTTTCACAATAACATAAAGAAGTTAGAAAACATGGAATGTCTAGAGGAATTACTTGTGTTTAGTATTGGTGATAATCTGATAGAAGATTTTAAGGAGGTAGGTACTAAAAAACAACGTTTGCTGCAATAATATCATTGAAAGGAATATTTACGTTAATTACAATTTTCTCGGTAGCTTTCATACCTACGTAGGTTTCTGAAGCTGCGTTCAGTGAGTTTTAAAGGAAATCCTTGTTGTGAAGATCCTATGTCTTATTACTTTTTGTGTGCGGCTCTGACCCGTGTAACATACTTGGATTATAAAATCATCACTGAAAATAAAAGAGAACGTGGATTAACTGTTTTCAGGTAAGACTTGAACGTGTAAAGTTAATTTGCTTCAGTGAGGTAAGGGCAAGGGTCTCGCGCCACTCCTTCCGGTCTCCTGATTGTCTCATCCAGCCATGTCCGGTCACCGCTTTCAGGTCTTCGTTCCATCGCGCCCGAGGGTGCCTAACGCTACGTTGACGGACACGACTGCTCCAATGGCCAACCGTCTTGACCAGCCCACTGCCACTTCAGCTAGTAGATACAGTTGTGGTCATATAATTAAGAACGATTTGAAGTTCTAGGAGTTTTTTATTTAAATCGTGTCATACGCAGAGATGTGTACCTTCTGAAAAACAACTAGTTATGTTATAACATAGCCATATTAATAGAGCAACGTGGCTTAGGCATAAAGAATAAAATCGGATTTTTTTATTGACAAATTACTTTAATTTACCAAAGTAACACATTCAAACTACTACTGAAGCTGGACAAATAATTAAGAACGATATACTAAACTGCTCGGGCATTGTTTCATATGGCCATTACATTTAGAAAAAATACAATAATATGTAGCGCGGAAATTTTAAAAAGCATTTTAGGTAATACATCTATCTATACTAATATTATAAAGAGGTAAAGTTTGTGTGATTGTGTGTTTGTGACGTTGTAGGGGGTAATCTCTGGATCTACTAAACCGATTTTAATAATTCTTATGTGTTTGATAGTCCATTTATCGGGGAGTGTCATAGGCTATATAGTATCACGCTTTGCCTAATAGGTGTAGAGCAGTAATGGAATATGTTTATAAAAGGGACGCCTAAAAACGTTTATTTTGCTTCTGCTGCCTAAACGTCTGGAGATATACTGAAATGATGTATAAGAGAGTTGTACCTTTAAAAAAGTTTTACAATTAAGTCAAGGAAAGCATATATCTATCTTCTAAGGTTGACTCACACGTACCTTTTTTATAATAATCAAGTTTGATTTAAAGAAATGCATTGTTTGTAAAGGTATTTTGTGTATATGGTATTGACCCTTTTATCAAATAAATATGTTAATCATTATAATTATTTAATTTTAAACAAAATTGACCTTTACAGCAATGAGATCCGATTATTAGTTTTTAAAAAGTTTTGCGTCTTAGTTTTTAAAAATCTTCCCTTTATTTCAGCGTTCTTAATTATATGACCACCACTGTATATCAGCCTATGTCTAGCAGTGTACCAGTTATGGCTGAGATAGTTAGAGGGAGATAAGGGTCTTGTACACATTTTCCGTGTTCGAGATCGTATGTTCTTATCCTTTGCAAGACATGAATTTGCACGATCTAGTAATAATTAAGCATATCGAGCCTGAATATCTGTAAAAAAGTCGGTAAAAATGCATATTTGTAAATGTCTTGCGCTACGCAGGGCTTGATTCCTAGTGGGGAGTTGTCTATAGAAAAAAAAGTTTAAAACACTTTTATTCTTTAAAATATTTATTGATTAGATTTCGCATACTGTACCACATTTCATTTGTCCAATAAATTTTAAAACGTTGCAGTAAATTTGTACTTATATGTTGCTTTTTCAGAGGCCTCCTCCGCCAACTGGACAACGAAGATGAAAAGACAGAGCTCGAAAGAATTGCAAAAGAGGAATACAACAAACGGCTTGCGGTCTTATCGTTGTCGTTCGTAGAATATCTTAGTGGACCAGAGTTATTTTATGATATGCTGAACAAAGACAACGACCCGGATGGATTTGTGTTACTGTCTTTTGGCGGTGAACTTAATCAGCTGTTAGAAGAGTAAATATATTGCATTTTATTTTACATCACTTAACTGTTGTCATCATCCTAACAATTCCCAACATCATACATTACTAGTACCCATAGTACAAGCTCAGCTTAGTTTGGGACTAGATGGCGCTGTGTGAATGTGTGACTAATATTTATGTATGATCCAACTGCCAAGCGATATACTAAACTGAGTATTCTTAGATG
This sequence comes from Schrankia costaestrigalis, assembly GCA_905475405.1. Classification (NCBI taxonomy): domain Eukaryota; kingdom Metazoa; phylum Arthropoda; class Insecta; order Lepidoptera; family Erebidae; genus Schrankia; species Schrankia costaestrigalis. Next base: position 13,703,531 of record FR997838.1, read on the forward strand.
TTGATAGACTCTTTGGAATAAGTCCATTTACCGAAAGTACTATCGGAACAAAATCAACATTCTACATGTCGACAACCTCGTGAGTCAGGTCTAAATGTTTTCTGCTTTCACTAGATTATTGTCATGAGGAGTGGTGATATCGATTATCAATGATTTATTATTACTTACTAGCGACTTGTCCCCCCAGGGGTACAACATTATGGATTTATTAAATAAATATAGGTATAAACATTAACATCTTAAATCAATGTATCTATTAAAGAAAGTCTTCAAATCCGCTTCAAGCGCAAACCGTTTTAAAATTTTTTCAGTAGTATTAAAATAAGACGGGCAGACAGCGACTTTGTTTTAAAATATGTAGATTGTAGTAATATGATTTCTTTTGTAGTTACAAAGAACAATACGTTGAAACAATGGCTGACTTAGTAGAGTTTGCTCTGGAGGCTTACAACGACAGAGAGGCAGAACAAAAGGTCTTTAGTGCACTCGTTGATACTGCTTTGAGTAACAGCGTTGAAAAAAGTAAAAAGTTAGTATCTACTTATTAAGGATTTTCAGTGCGATTAGATAGCGAGTTACAGTTGGGTGAAAATTACCAAGGGCCAATGGAAAGCAATGGACTAATTTGGTTAACGAGACTCGGGTGGCTTAGTAGGTAGTCATAGCGACATAGACATATTCTCAAAACACCCTGAGTGTTTGGAGAATACTGTTCTAGGTTCGAGAAATCATAGAAAGATCTCATAGAAATTTCATGAATATTGGTAAACTCTACTTATGTATAACAATTTCCGTTTTATAATCTCCAGATTTGATCCATCAAAGATCTGGTTTTAGTGTCCTTTTTTATTAAGAAAATTATTAATACCTCACTTTCAAATTGTAGTGCGATATTAGAATACGAAGGTAAAAAAAAGGTACTAAAAGCTCAGGCAAATGAACTTATAGCGAAGGTAACCTCGAAGACTGCGACAATTGATCAAATTGAACCAAATCTCATGGAACTTGGTGATCAATTTAACACCGTGGTTTATGAACTTTGGAAGGCTCTCATGACTATTGAAATGCAGCAGTTTGAACAATGCGAGGTTAGTAAAGTTCATAACTATAACTGTCTGACGGTTCCCGGTTAGAATAGGACTGCCCCATATCCTCCCGTGGGTGTCGTAGGAGGCGATTAAGGGAAATCACGACTCGGTGCATCAAGCACCTCAAGTCAACCTCCTGGTGGGGAATAAACCACCAACAACAGCATTCCCAAGGATCGTTTGCGTCAGGCAGGCGGCCGGCCGTAAAATATAGCCAACACATTTAGCAGCATGTGGAAGAAGAAGAGATGCTGCGCCGACCCAAAAAGAAAGAAAAAAAATTGGGATAATGGAATGATATAAAATTATCTGTCTGAAACTTTTGCTTTGCCATTATTTGTGTTGTTTTTTGGTAAAGAAAATGTTGCATACCACTCGCAGCATTTGGGTAGTAGAGAGGTGTTTATCCCGTACTCTTGCTAGAGAAGGATCTTAGGACATCTCATCATTAGCCAAAATACGTCTAATGCTGAACAGAGGCCTCTTCTAAATATTGCCATTCTGAGAGGTCCTGTCCATCCATCGGTTTTTCGCCGTTCTAACTGGATTGTGGGTCCAACGTTTGAGGGGTCTCCGCAACTTGCATCTTTCGATACGCGGTCGCCATTCCAGAACACCAGGAGGATTTATTTATCAAATTCTAATGGACTAATGATTGTTTCAGGAGTCTCGTGTCCAATTCTCAGTGAATATGACAGATAAGATAAATAAACTTTTAGAGGCATCTCGTAATGCGTTCGGCGCATGGCGTGAACATGATGGAGTGTTTTCGTCCAAGCAGATTGACGTTCTAACAAAATATTTGGGCAATAAAATAATGCTGGGTGATGCGTCACCGGAATTATATGCCGTAAGTACTTAATTATTATATTATTATGCAAGATTTCCGTGAATTGCCAAACTCTTAGGGGATTATAGAGGTTATTGACAATACTGTATTTCAAAACCATGATAATCGCTTAAAAACTTTTTTAATGTTTGCATTTTTTAATTAAGCCGGAAAGTTAGCAGTCAATAAAACATACTTTACATTTATAACCTGCAATATGCTACGATTTGTGGAAATAAAATGATATTCATTTCAGGCAATGACAGACAGAGATTTATTGATGGATTATATAGCACAATCAATGGACAGTCACTCACGATTTATAGACGCACGTGAAGATAGAATGCTAACGCGCACAACAAAATGGCAACTTGATTTAGTGGAGGGAACTACAGCGTAAGGATTATTGAAATACTACTTATCTAACTATTCCTCACGGCTACGCTTATCTGGATGAAGGTTATCGCGAGCAGAAAAAGCTGTTGTTTTTTCCCAAGTCCTAATCTATCATCATCATAACAGCTCATTAATGTCCCACTGCAGAGAAGGGCCTCCTCCCGTGACGGAGGGATACTTGGCCTACTAATACCACGCTGGCCAGACTCATTGGGAAAGGGTTTAATTTCAAGTTTTCCTTCTTTCTATGTAAAGGTAATATTCACAGATAGCCCGTTAGTCGGTTTCTACGACACCCATGGGATGAGATGGGGTATACCTATGTTATATGTCACCAAAATCTGTTCAGTAGTTGTTAAATTCCTTGCTCTTGCCACGGGAACAGTGTTTTCAATTTAAATCGACATAAAAATTCACTTTCTATCGAAAATACAAAGCTACAATTAAAATCGAACGAAGCGGTTGATCGATCGATTATTGTAAATGATATACTTACCTATTATTTTAATTAATTAACATCTTTATTTATATGTTTGACAGAAACGAAATAAAACGCAACAGAGACAGAATAACGGAGATCAACTATTACATAGACAACCAGCGCGTGGAATGGGCTGATCTGCAGTTCTCATTGACGGAGACCTTGGATTCAGATGCTGCAGCATTACTTGCCGAGGATTTCTTGTAATAGAGAACTATTATAATATGGGTATAGTTACCTATCAACGTATGGTTTACTATAGTCTATATAGTTTTAGTATTACAATGGAGTTCAGTGTAGAATCAGTACGCGTACAACTCGAGCAATCAGAGTAATAGACACAAAAAAATATAGTAGGCTAAGAAAGTATAGTAGGCTGACTTCACATTTTGTCGGTGGCATACCGCGCGAGCCGTGGCGAGCGCACTGCTTTGACGTTGAAATCTTACCCCATCTTCGGCGCGAGGCAAATACAGAGTAAGGCGTGGGCGCGACGCTACATTTGTAATATGTCGATTTTCGCCGTGCGGCTAGTCGCTTGACAAATCGCCTCACCAAACCGCCTTGCAAATTCTCCCTTGCGTTCTAGCCGAATTGCCGTTGCGCTGCAAACATCTTGCGGCTTTAGTCACCCGTGTAAACCCCCTTTAACAGCGCTTTGAAGTCTTATTCCCTTATTGCGGCGTAATTTAGTCTACTAAAACCATGGATAACCTATAGGCCGACCGCTTATCTCAGTCCCCGCCTGCGGTATGAAAGGGACGAGGGAGCGGGGTAGCAGTGTACGTTATGGTAGCGTACACAAGAGCTATATCGAGTTGGTTCTATGTCAAATTAAATAAATTTTTACAAAAAAAAAAACTGACTTCAAAGACAAAAATTGACAACACTAAAAAGTAAAAAAATAATTAAATGCTGACCGCTTAACTCTGACCTCGCCTGCGGGGTGACTGGGGGGCGGGGAATGACGACAAAGGGGATCGCGCGGGGATTGCACGGGTGGCACAATTAACCATAACTTCCAATGAAGTTGGTATAAGTCGCAAAATGATCGCACCGATTATTGACGAGATTGCACCGATAATTTGCCATATCTTAAATTTCACTCTCTTTCTTCCTTGTTATATGTATGTCATCATTCCCCTGCCTGCATCAAATAGTTTTAAAAATAAGGACAGAGAAAAACAGAAATAAACCTGACAGGAGGGCGCTTTCGTGTTTGTCAATCTTCTTTCAAATTGTATGCCGAAAATTAGTTATTAAAAATACGGCATTACGGAGAGGTTTTTTATTTTTCTGGTCAGGCTTTAAATTGTTTAACGCCTTTTTTCTCTAAGAAATTACGAATTTAAGTGGCAAGATGACGCCACCGTCTTTGAAATTTGAAAATTTTATAGAAGACGGACTAGCATGCTTGCTGCACAACCAGCTGTCACACGTCAACTGTGGTTGCTTTGTTGCTACACACGAGATTATGATGAGCCGGTGTATCTTCGGACACAAAATAGGTAGCCAGGCCAAGCAAATGGCATTCAATGTGTACGAATACTTTAGAAAAAAAAAATTGGACCCAAATACTGTTGAATTTCAGCAAGATATTAATTTGAAAAAAACTGTAGCAGAAATTACTGGACTATCTGAAAAATCTGTCAGTAGGATTGTACAAGAAGGAAAAATTATTATCAATGTATATTTATTATTATTACTTATGTCAAGGATTCTCTGCAAAGTGCGTCTATCTGATAGTTCCAAAATCGTAACATAAAGAAGTTGTTAGCACAATGGGTGGTAACAATATTGTACAATATGGATTACTTGAGCCAGTAGTCATTCCAATTCAGCCTAGACTTAACCGGGAATATATTGAAGAAACAGGATATAGTGCAGCCGAACTATCCTCAATTCTTAATAATAATAATACTAGGCTAACTACAGAACAAAAATGTGTTTATGATACCGTAACAACAGCAGTAATAAACGAAGAGGGCATAGTATATTTTCTCGATGCTCCTGGTGGAACAGGGAAAACATTTCTTACCCGAGTGATTTTAGCGGAAATTATAAGAATGGGAAAAATTGCCTTAGCGGTGGCATCTTCAGGTATTGCAGCAACATTACTTCCTGGTGGCAATTTTTTTTGGATTTAAATTGCACTCTAACTCCCGTGTGTGGTGTGTCATGCAATAGCGAAAAAAGCCAAAGTGCTATTATATTTCTATTGGTATTTCACTTGACACTGGCAAAATATGTAACTATGTTCATGATGCCATAATAAACAAATTATATATATACATACCTACATTGTTTTAAGACTAAATGTATTTAAAATTACTGAGTAAAGTTACTAAAAAAAATTAAAATATAATAAAAAAAGTTATTTTTTTTAAATTTATACTCTAATCCATAAACAATCAAAATTTTTATGTCATAATGTCGAAGTCATTTATTAATATAATCTGTAATTCATGGGCGCCATTCCATTTGCTTTGGTATTATTATCTTATTTCGTTGGCTGACACCGACTCCAAAAATAATAATAATATTATATAATTTGTAATAATTTGATTTTCTTTTAAAATCTACAAATAAATATATTTGTTATTTAAGAAATATCCTGAACAATCCTTTGTACAATAATTAAAAGAACCTATTCCTTAGAATATAAGAATTGCTGATTTAAAGTATATAATTATAACTAAAGTCTTAGAAAATATTTACAAATAATAACAATGTACAATCATTAATTATATATTAAAATCACAGTATAATCACATTTGGTGTAATTACAATAATTTACATTAAAACAGGTATGATTTAAACATATTAATTTTTAATAATCAGTCTTAGAAAATATTTACAGATAATAAGAACAATATGTACTAAGAGTTTTTTTAATTTTTACACTATTTACGCTACCATAACGGACATCTAGTCAGTATGTCAGTATGACACTAGTGCGATACCCTAGTCCGTCTTCTATACAATTTACAAATGTCAAAGATGGTGGCGTCATCTTGCCAGTAAATCTCGTACTTTCTTAGAGAAAATATGCAATCTAAATTATTACACAATTTAAAGCTACACCAGAAAAATAAAAAAACCTCTCTAGGTATTTCGATTGGTTTATGGTATAATTTAAATTTTTCCTTCTTTTTATTTCATAAAAATAAGCTAGCTAAAAATTAGAGCTGTGTTGTGATGTGATATAGTTCGGATCACAGTCTCTAGATGGCGCCGTTTTGCCAAAATATCAAGAGATCGCTCTCTCCTTTGTCCTCGCCCCGCGCGCTCCCCTATTACCGCAGGCGGGGTCTGAGTTAAACGGTCTGCCTATAGCTTAGTCAATTACGATTATTTTTTATCAAGTTTAGTTTTTTTTCCCCAACGCTAAGGTAGGTCTTCTTTCTAGTTGGCTTATACGACACCTATTGGACGAGATAATTATAATCCAAGCTTTATTGTGTCTCATTTGCTGGTCTAATTAATAGTTAATTCAATTTATTATGAATTTATATCTTAATTTTTAATGTGTGACTTACGGCACTTAATTACCTATTTATGTTAATTATGAAAACTTTTGTTATGTTAACTTAACTTACTTGTCTTAACATTGTTTTATGTTATTTGTAACAAATATTTAATTTCTTTTTATTTTATGTGCAATTTAGTGTATCATGAGGTAGGTATTTTTAATCTAATGAATATTATTTAATTTTGTAATAGTTGTTTACTTTGATGTGTTTTAATTTATAATTATACGATTTAATTTAAAATAACGCAAGTCTTTTATTTTCTCTTTGACACGTTCTAAATAATTCTTTATTAAGATGCGTTCATAGCCAGTCGCAATCACTAATTAATAAACAACGCTGTTTAAGCAACATCAGGTGGGTTTGGTTTTATGGATAGGTGACAACTCAGTGGTTTCATCTCGCTACTCCGTGCTTCGGAGAGCACATAAAGTCGGTCTCGACTATCATTGTAGTGACCGAGGCCTTTGGCTAACCAAATGATTAAAAAATATAAAAATAAAAAATCTTTTATTTCGGACAAGTAGCATCCATAATGGTTAGTAACAAAAGAGACTTATAACTATGTTTGTGTCTTCGGATTATCATTGAATTGAAATTAAAAATTAGGAATAGAACTTAAACGATTAGGAATAAAAAGAACTTTGATTTATTTCTGGCTAAATAACACACAAATGTAATATTAGGAGAACAAAGGGACACGCTTCCTCAGTTATTGCGAGCACCATTTACCTAAGTATCTGAGTAGATAGGTGAATGAGTATATACCTAGGTGTTATAAAAGAACCGAATCATTTAGAACTACGGCGTTTTAGATTAAAAGTGTATTTTAAAAAAGAAGTGTCTGAGGGTAGTTCTGCTTCCAGCTCGCCATCAGGTGAAGCAGGAAAACTTGATTTAAGGTAAAGCCTTAGATGATACACACACACACGTTAGACATCTATTTCTGTAATTTTTAATTATGAGATTCATTATGATATATTTGACGATGTAATTGTTTCGATATAAGTATTTGCGCATGATGGGTGCTTCACACATTTAGAGGACTTTGGTTGTATTTTTATTATTGATTACTTTGAGAGTAACTTTAAATTTGAATATGTTAGATGCCACTTTATATAAAGAGCTGACTGTACCTACTACAGACTAAGATATACCGACTAAGATATGTGGAAGTCAAAGGGAGGCCTTTGCCCAGCAGTGGGATGATGTAGGCTAAGTATCATCGTATCATCATCATAATAGCCCATTAATGTCACACTGCAGGGACGGGCCTCCTCGCGTGACGGAGGGATACTTAGCCTACTAATACCACGCTGGCCAGACGGATTGGTATAGGGTTTAATTTCAAGTTTTCCTTCTTTTTACTTCGTAAAGATAATATTTACTGTTAGTCCCTTAGTCGATTTTTACGACACCCTTGGGATAATATGGGGTGGGGACATATTGTATTCTTACTCCGTCACCACACGGACAAGTATAAGAAAAGTATATTCAGATGCTTTAGCTGATATCTGATTTATGCTCTACAACCTATTAAAAGAACTAAGTAGGACTGCCGAGAACTTCAGTAAGCTCTCTACTATTACGAATGTCCAAAACGGCATTGTTAGGCTTGGATAGGTAAAGGACGGAACATGGCAGCTTAAACCTACATCTGGGTCGTAAGTCCCAGACGCTGTTATGAAAGTGTTCCGTCCTCTATTACGCAATGGACCCGGCACCCGCACGGAGAATCCATGGAATGCTAAGATTAGGTCTTATCTGTGTAGATTTTAATAGGGAGGGTCTGTCAACTCGAACGAAAAATGGAGGTGATTCTATTACAGAAAAAGCGAGATCCAAGGGAGATAATAGCTTTATAAAGCCGCAGTAAATTGTCAAGGAATAATAATTCTTCATCAGAAGAAATCATTTTCTGTTAGAAAAAGCACAAAGTTCAGAAGCTAATAAAGTTATAAAGATTGAAACTAGAAAGAGCTAGAAGAGAATTCAGAGCTAATCTACTTATTGATCATGAATAATCTATAAATGGTTTACGATATCACCATTCCATGCAAGCTTTAAATAGACATGTCAAAGAAATGCAAAGAGCTTTCGCAGCTTTGCAACTTTTGCACTGCACGCAATCGTATACTTAAAACTTTAATTTTTGATAGGTTTATGTACTGAAAATTTACGATCAGCGCACATACCTTTTTGGAGGCCTAACAGTAAGCGTAACTACCTACCACAGATGTTCAAGAATGTTACACCTACTGGTCTTATCTATATTCATTAAATTTAACGTCATTTATAATGTCATTGTATTTTTTATCGTATTGTTTTATGGTTCTTGTTTACTTATTTTTGTAAAACCATACCAATAAATATTCCTAACATCCATAAATAGATCAGTGTCGATAAAATGGCGGAAAAAACTGAGAAGAAATCACTTTTAAGTCAAGTTGTACATCCTTCAAGAGAACCAGGAGTCATGGACAATCATATGATAATACAAAATGTCCTGGTTTACGGTAATTTATTCGCAAAAGTAGTTAATTTTTACAATGTAAGATATCAAAGCCTATACCTATTATTAACTATACTTCCCAGGTCCAAAAGAGGAAGCCGGACGGCTTTTTGGTGAAGAAGGAGTACATATAGACGAAGAACCGCAACTCAGATTAGAGTTCCAAAATATTTTGAGGATTGATCATTTATGGATGATGTCATCCCTCACTAAGTTAAGTTTGGCTCACAATTCTATTGAGAAAATTGAAAAGTTGGAACAACTCACAAATCTGGTCGAATTAGATTTGTCTTTCAATAAAATAGATCGAATTGAAAATATTGAATTACTTGTTAACCTTGAGGTATTTACATTGTTTCACAACCACATAAAGAAATTAGAAAACATGGAAACTCTAGAAAAAATAATTATATTCAGTATTGGTGATAATTTGATTGAAGATTACAGAGAGGTTTGTACCTACATAGATAAATATTATATTCAAACACAATCACACATCACCATTTAGTTCCAAACTAAACAGAGCTAGTACATAGGTACTTGACAGTAGATAAACGTAGTAGTTGCTACTTATCATCATAACAGCCCATTAATGTCCCACTACAGGGACGGGCCTCCTCCCGTGACGGAGGGATACCTGGCCTACTAATACCACGCTGGCCAGACGGATTGGTATAGGGACTAATTTCAAGTTTTCCTTCTTTTTACTTCGTAAAGATAATGTTCACAGATAGTCCTTTAGTCGGTTTTTACGACACCCATGGGATGAGATGGGGTGGTGGCATATTGTATTCTTACTCTGTCACCACACGGGGAATGCTACTTACCTTTAGGTAATTTACATTAGTGTAGCCGCAGACGGGCCACCAGCCAAACCCACAAAGGCCAATTTACACACATCAGTGTAGTCACAGTTCCGTTCCGTTGCTTAGTTCAGTATCAGTGCTACAGTAAAAAAACGTGTTCGCCAGCACTGACACTGAGAGCACTGTGTCGTCACTGACACTGACAAGTGGAGATACGCTCATAGAAACTGTATGAAAGAATATTTCGCACTGTGCCGGTACTGTGGCGGAACTGTGACTTCACTGATTCGTGTGAATCGGCCTTTATATGGACTCGCTGCACACGGTGACTGCGGCACCCGGCACTCGCTAAACTACATTCGTCGCTCCCAGCTTCTAGTGGTTCGCGGCGGCCACTAAACGTCCGATTGACTAACAGTGGTCGCGCGTTTCAACTACTTCTTTACCTGCGTAAAGGCTGAATTACTGATTTCCGAATTACTGAACCTACTCGTAGAATAACGTTACCACAAAAATATGCAATCACGAATTTTCATTTTGACATCGTTTCATACATTGTCAAACAATAAATAAATAAATCCCTATTTATTGGTCTCATGATCAGTACAGGGTTTGTAGCAAGTTTCCCTTTTTTAACAGGCATTCAATGCAATAGCTTTCCTCTAATCTACTTTAGTCTTCCTATACCCGCGCGTCGGACTGTGGGACCTACTAGGTACCTAGTACATACATTTTTTATTGGCGCGGGTATAGGAAGGTCAACGATAACCACTGTATCGTTATGTATTCTTAGTCATCAAACGGCTTTACTAATTTAATTTTCCGATTGTACAAGGTGTCATATTTGCGTCAATTTCGTACTCTTCGTTCAGTGAGCTTCCAAGGGAATCCTTGCTGTAGTGATCCCAAGTGTAATCTCTTCCTCAAGTGTGCTTTAGTCGGAGTCACTTACATTGATTATAAAATTGTCACTGAGGATGAGAGAGAAAAAGCTGGGACCTTCTTTAGGTAAGTGGTATTCACATTTTGTGACTAGGGTTTTTCTCAGAATGGAGAAAGGCGATGATATTTCTTGCAGTTAGCGATTCAGTACAAAGTTTATGCGTATTTTTTCGTTGTTTTCGTTTGAGCTACTTTGAAAAGAGTGAGTGTTTGTTTCTTCGAAATTCTTTTAAGTAATGGTTCAAATATGTAACTATAGTAACCTTAATGGAAAGGCAATTTCTTGACGACTTTGAAAAAAAAAACTGAATGTTTATTTGTAAGTATAGGTAGTAGGTATCTTTTTCATCGATATCTGTAGTAATCTAATCTTTCATTGAACTCTTAAAAAATACGACTAAGTACATAATTTTTTTATTTCCTAGAACTGCCATAAGGCTACTAAACGAGGCCGATGAAATATCTGAAAAGAAAAGGCTCGAGAAGGAAACTTACGATAATCAAGTTAAATTCTACGCAATGTCATTTGTGGAGTATCTCAGCGGGCCTGAACTAGTCATTAAAATGTTTAAAAATGATCCTGATGGCACCACGCTACTTTCCTTTGGCTGCGAACTTATCCCGCTGTATGAACAGTTAGTATCCTTTCTTCGCTTTGAATAATCTAGCTTTTTGACACTTCTGAAATATCAGCCGGTATCCCTTCGAGGTAGCTTTTGGAGGAGGCCTATTTCCAGCAGTGGGCGTCTATAGGCTGATATGATGATGATGATGATGATCCCTTCGAGGTACTATTAAAAGGTCCTAAAAGTGTCCCGCAGCATAGCAACCATCGTCCAGCAATTGACCGTACAACTCTAATCAATATTTCCAGTGTAAAATAAATGGTAAATGTTTCTTAGTTTAGTGTAGTCTTGTCGTTGTCTAGGTACAAAGCAGATTACGTTGAAACTATGAACGGCTTAGTCGAGTTTGCTGTAAAAGCTTATTATGAACGAGAGGCTGAGAAAAAGCTCTTCACAGATCTTGTCGAGAACGCGCTCAAAGACAGCATTGAAAAGAGTAAAAGGTAGGTACTTAACTTTATGTAAAGTAAGTTTATTTTTATTCGTGTAATCTATATCTCATCCATGACCGATTCAGAAGTTAGATCTGTCATTAAAGTCATATTCTTATCAGATAAGAATATGACTTTGACTCATAATCATAATCTATAAGAATTCAGATTCTGAATTCTTATAGATTATGATTATGAGGCATTAGTAAATTTCATACGTATGATACGATATGATCATGAGCTCCTGACATACAGAGAGTTTCAACTTGGAATTGATGTCCTTCTGCCCAGTGAATGACCAAAATTGCTATTTAGGCTATTTGAACGATTGTCTCTTCGATAGGCTTTTTAAGGAAATAACTAATTGTTCTACGTAAGATTTTTCAGCTTTACTTCGGCGGCATATAGGTATATACCTAGTAACTGCTACTATTACCGAGAAATTTTAAAGTAACTACCTAATACCACTAGGATTATCAAATCGGTAGATCTATGTTATCTTCTGCATTAGAAAAGTTTGTCACATATACACCTCTGAATATGAAGTCATCAAGTAAGTCAAAATATTTATGATTGTTTAGTGTGTTGGCAGAGTTCGAGGTAAGAAAGAAACCCTTAGTAAACGAGCTATCAGGCATGGTATCGAAGTTCACAAATAAGCAGGCGACGATGGATCAGATTGAGGCGAACCTTATCGATATTAGCGAACACTTCAATGAGCTTCTGTTTGATTTGTGGAAAAGACTCATGACGCTTGAAATGGGACTTTATGAACAGTGCGAGGTTTGTTACGTGTCTATATTTAATGCCTGTTCCTGTGTAGTTAGTCATTGAGTGGCATCACCGTTTTTCGTAAAAGCCGAGTAAGAAAGAGTTTTTTTAGAAAATGGAAAACCAGATATTAAATATACGAATTCGTCAGTTTGTTTTTTTGTGCCTACTTAGTGAGTTTATGCCTGGCTACCTAACTATTGCGTGTTAAAATGCGCGATAAACACCCTATACGCTCATGGTCATCTCATCAACTAAGTATTTGATGTTAATTCTTTTAACAGGACGCTCGTGTCCAACTAGCAGTAAACATGACGGACATGTTAAACAAGCTCTTAGAGGTAGCGAGAAACGCATTTGGTGCGTGGCGCGAGCATGATGGTGTATTTTCTGAGAAGCAACTCGAGATTCTAACTAAGTACATGGGCAATAAAGTAATGTTAGCTGATGCTTCAAAAGAATTGTATGAGGTGAGGTGTTCTTCTTTCTTTCTTTTCTTTTTTACTGACTAATTCTGCACTAGAGATTATGCCCTGGGGCCTTTACAAACATAAATTAAACGAAAAAAAAAGAACATACAAACTTAAGATCTCGACCGATCAGTATTTGTGGATAGCACAAACAATTGTCTTATGTGGGATTCTAACCCATGACTTTGTGCAGTTCATCTGCTACCGCGACTGCCACGCCAACGAGGCAGTTAAATGTGGCATGCTTACTAAAATATTTATCAGATTTTCTAAAGAAGCCCATCGATAACAAGGATTTCTCGTTAAATACTGGCAGTCTTTCCATAACTACGTAACGTTTAAAGTTTTTTTTTATAATATTCTAAACGAAACACCCTTAATTCAGCCAGAACTATAGATAATCGTAGATTGCAGAAATGTGCAAGAAGATTAATTTAAAGCTGAATTATTTAAAGAAAAACCGACTCAGTAAAAATTTTGTTATACAATACTAGGGTTAATACTACCCAAATATCTATAACGTGACTAGTTTTAACATGTTATTGTTCGTTTCAGGCTATGCATGATCGTGAAATATTAATGAACCTAGTAGCCACATCGGCAGATAGTCACATGCGATCTATTGACATACGCGAGGATCTTCTCATGACACGTGCACAAGAGTGGCAATGTGAACTTGTTGAAGGAACCACTGAGTAAGAATTGTTTGTTCTAATATAGAATCTAGATATAGAATCCCTTTGTAAAAAATAAGCTCTTCAAGCTATGCTCTTTTCTCACTATCTCGGAAAATTAACACAGATGCACTTTTAACGGTATGGTTGAAACCCACTTACGATATGGTGTAATATTTTGGGGCAATTCAACTGATAAGGAGATCGCATTTAAGGCCCAAAAACGATCCATACGAGCCATGTTCAATTTAAAAACTACTGACAGCTGTAAACCATTTTTTAAAAGTCATAGAATATTATCTTTGCCCTCATTATATATTTTAGAAATGGCCCTATTTGTAAAAAGGAATCCACAATATTTTACACGGATGGCTGATATCGTACCTCGAAATCGGCGTGACGATACGAAACTATCTCTTCATCCTGCGCGAACCACTTTAATGCGCAAAAGTGTCTGCTGTATGGCACCAATAATTTATAATAAGATTCCTAAAGATTGGAGAAACTTAGACAATATAACTCAATTTAAAAAAACTTTGATAAACTTCTTAGTTGACAAAGTGTACCTATTATAATATTGACGAGTTTTTGGTTGAAAAGCATTTTGTATGATTTTATAGTTATTATTTTTTATTTTATTCCGATTCACTTGTTATTTTGTAATAATTTTATTTCAATTGTTATTTCCTTTTCTTATTATTTTTAGATTTAAGGTAAAAGTACCTACTTAATTTGATTTTTGCATGCCGAATGGTGAAATATGGCAGGTCTAAATAAAAACTGTACCATCACATTGTATTAACCCATATTTGCAAAATAAATATCTTTATCTTTATCTATCCATTAACGTAGTGCGAAAGTGTAAAGAAGCATCTGGCCAAACCGGGTGATGAAGGCAGAGGGAATTATTTTAGACTGCGATCCGTAGGCAAATTGACTCAATTAATGTTTAGATACCGGTAAACTAGGGTTACTTTGATGTCGTGAGGTAACATTGATCGCTCAATTTTCTTTATTATAGAAGTGTTATTTTTGTAGAAATGAAGCACGCCATACATGCGACAATCTTGATAAGGGCTAATACTATAAAACGGTAATCCTTCTCTTAGCATATTCAGAGAAAAATTAGTGATCAATGTAGCCCTTGCTTATTAAAGTAACCCCTTTCTACGGTATTTATTTTAACTTGTAGTGTACAGAACTTATTGAAAGGAGACGGTTTTTTTTGTTTGGCGAATAGGCCACCACCACAAATTGTGGCATTTAGCAATGAAATGCATATCGGTTTATTCCTTATAATCTCTAGTTAAACAGTCTGCACATATCAAAACTTTATCTAGAGGGAATACTCTGAAATACGACAATCAAAACATGACTCTCGTGATAACGTAAAATATCACAACAGCTATTGTCTAATGAATATACACTAATAAGGCAACCAAGACCTCTCGAAATAACGCAGTTTTTGCTGGCTATTGCTTGTAGATCTAAAATAATAAGGTAGTTAAAGAGAAACAATACACTTTATATATGACACATTAAATATTTCTTACTGTTCACAATTATAATAATTAACACAGTCATCTCTTAAAGCAGTATTTCATCTTAAATAGACGCAGGTGGCTCAAGCTCACCTAAAAGCAGAGCCCAAGATAAAAACCACACTTTACACATCACAATGCACAGCAGCTAACAGTGACTGTACCTGTGCTCAATAAGCAATAACAACAGTATTCAGCAAGAGCAGCTTTACTTAGTGTGTATTATGCACTCTATCTAAAGATCCCATTTTTATAAAATATAAAAGTACAAATAAATCATGCATTTATCTAATAAAATCTGAAACAATAACAACGTTGTCATGACAATGTCAAACTGATTGAAACTGTATTAAAGAGTATCTGCTATTGGCTATTATTTTCGTTTCGTTCTACGATTATTTTTAAAGTACGTTACTTGATAATTTGTATTAACCATTAAAATAAACCTAAGAACGTTCCAAAACAAGCATTTTTAGGTGTAATCCTTTTTTATTATTATTTCATTATTCCCTCATCGTTTAAGTATAATTTGTGTTCGGTTAACTATATTAAGATAATAACTATTTTTGTGAGTAATATGAATAATAAACATTACTGTTTAGGGTGGTGCGAAAAAAAACCGTCTCCTTTCCAAATGTTCAGAATTTTTTTTTTATAATTTGATGGTGACTACATTAAAGAGGTGATAGATGACATTGACTCCAGTACTCTTATTCAATTTACCTACTCTGTACAGAAAAAGTCGTGAGCAAAAGCAGTAACAATAAACCTTTTTTTAAATTCCAGAAACGAAATAAAGCGTAACAGGGATAGAATAATGGAGATCAATTATTTCATAGACAATCAACGCATTGAATGGATGGATATGCAGATGTTACTAAACGAAGGAACTATCAATTCTGAGGGAGCGGGTATTTTTGGTGATGATTATTAAACATCTTCTTTTAAAAGCACTGACTTCGACAATATTTAAGGAAGTGCAGTAAAAGCATTTGTCAATAATATTAATTTGCTATGTCCATTGTTACGTTATTTTATATTTAATTTTATTTTTTAAATAATGTTGTTGTTTTTAATCATGTTTGGTTTTAGTGTATTTTATTTTTAGATATGTTACTGTATTGTTATTTTTTAATTTTTATTTAATTAGGCGGTTTAGCACTGGCTGCGACAATACAAGGAAGTGCAGTAAAAGTATTCGTCCCTAATATTAATTTGCTATGAGTTTATTGTTACGATATTTTGATTTTAATTTTATTTTTGAAATAATGTTATTTTTAATTACGTATGGTTTTAGTGTACTTTATTTTTAACTATGTTACTGTATTCTTGTTTTATAATTTTCTTTTAATTAGGCGATTTCCGCTAGTTTTTAACTTTATTTTAATTTTGTGATATCAGTTTTTTATAGTTACTTGTTATTTGAGATGCATGCCTCTTACTCTTGCTCCTGATATTAGTTCTTTTCAAAGGGGTTGTCTTGAAATATAAATACTTGATAAAATATAAGAAGTACGTCGATTAAGGTAACAAGAAGTTCCTGCAATAGTACACAAATGGTCGCTGTATTCGATTCGTCATTTTTTTGCTTTAAACTGAAAGTTTTCCAGTGCTCTACAGTAAAAGGTTTTTAAATTCAAGAGAGATCAGTGACTGAGATGTAAAAATGGCCTGTTATTTACATTAAATTACGTATAAAACATTACTTTTGCATATTTTATTTACTTACTAAATACATTTTCTAGGTACTTCTTTAGTTTTGTCAGAAGGCCGATATAGACTTCTTGGATTTTTTTTTATTTCTTTCTTTATCGCCCCAATGGCTTATCTACTACTACAAAATTTAGTGTGTAATAAGTAGTGTGCATATTAAAAATTATATTAGGCACAAAAAAAATTTGTAACATCTAATCTGTTTTGTCTTTCTCCACGCTACTTGTAGTTCGTTAGTAAATTATGCCTATGGCGTTTAGTCCGTCATTGTACCGTGTTGTCCAAGTTTAATAAATAAGGAAAGATAATGTTCAAATACTATGAGTAATTAAGGTTATTAAGGGAGGGTAGCTGATGATATAAGAAGGGGTATACATGAAGGAAATTAGTTAGTCTATTTTTTTAGGATTCCGCGGGAAAAAACTGAAATAATTTAAAAAGTTCCTTCTCCATCTCAATTGAAGAGATACATCATCTTTTTGTGATATATCAACAATATCATCAAATCAGTCAAGATCGAGGTCTGAACGACCATTGTTATGTGATTTCCTAGCTTTGGTAAATAAAAGATTTTTATGTTCCCAAATGCTCTATTATGGTTTTTCCTTAACAATATTTTTGTTTTGAGATCAGTCTTTTTTGTCGAATCAATTTAATTTTTATTTTTTTTATTTTTCAAACTTTTTATGTGCTCTCGTAATATTTCTTGAACATTCTGTGACATGATTAACGAGGACATTAGTTGAACGTCACTTTCCTTGTTCTCTTCCTTACTTTTTAAAGCTGTTTCCTTAAACTTATGTTTGGTGATGGCGCGGGCTATAGGGTCTACTTTGTCAAATCTTGCTATGTATTTGTGAGACTTATTAATGGCATCTGCTTTGTCTGTTGCGGTTTCATCGATGAGTCCTACCTGTAAAAAATGGTAACGATGTTATCTTTTAGCTCTTATGTCCCACTTCAGGGATTGGACTTCTTTGGTGACCGAGGGTAGTTTGGCTTAGTACTCGTAGCTACGTTGACCAAATTGGGTGGCTGTAGTTTGGATTTTTCATCTCTAAGAATGATGTTATTATTTCTCATTTCCCTTAATATTCTTTTATTACACCCACGAGACGTTAAAAGGTATTCTTACGCGCCGTCGTCACCACAATGACAATAGTGACAATAACAATGTCGAAGCTGCAGTATACAGGGTGGTTCATTCAAAGGGGTCAGTATGGGAAAGTCTTAAACTATAAGTCATACGAAGATTTTTGTTCTTAGGAACCATGACACCGATTTTGATAAAAAGAAAAACTGCATTCATACATTTGAGAAAGATACTGTACCCAGCTCGGGAATCGAACCCGGTTGTTTTGCAAAAATAAACTTATACTTTTTCTATTTAAATATCGATTCTGTAGGTCATAAGCAGTAAATATCTCTATAAAACATTATGTCTAAAATGAATAAAATGCATTGTTTTCACATACTTCAATTTATCATAGTAAGTAGGTGTTCGAAGTGGCTAATCTTTGAACTGTTACAATCTTCAACAGTTTAGGTATTTAAAATTATCTCTACGGTTGTTTGTACCCCTCTACTTGTTACATACACCGTGTTACATATCATGTGGCCATTGTCATTGCATTAAACCTTTAAGGAAGTTTTGTTATCTACAGTAATATTATTATCTAGATACAACTGCTTACCAGTGGCGAAGGGTGGATTTTTATAAAAGGGAAGCCGAAGATTCCGTGGACTTTTGTTCTACTTTATATTACTATTATTCTGTAGTTCATAGGTATTCGTGAGAAAATGTTTCGATTTTACCTAGTTGTCCCGAACTCATAAACTTAAAATACGAAAATGTTTCTCTGTTTGGAAGACTTCTTTGATCAATTAGATTAATTGTTTATATTGCTATATCCTAAATGATTCTACATACCTACTTACTTACTTTTAGAATCTGAGAATACTGTCTGTAAGCCACTTACTTATACGTATCGAAATGAGATAATTGTATTAAAATGTTTCGTAAATCCACAGCGCCGGCGTTTCTTATATTTATAATTCAATTTCGAGAATGATGTTTTATCGCACATCACATAATAGGATAGTCAATATAATATAACACTATTAACCTGTCCCTTATAACAACAAACTATTAAATTTGCTGAAAACAATACAAACAAGTACTTACAAAAATATTCCATAGGATCCCAACGCACTACGACAAAAATAAAGTCAACCAATGCACAACACATAATACACAATCATAAATAATTAAACATACAAATTTTACTACTTTAAACAAGAAAGCGAATTTTATAACCTATTTGCAGAAAATAAATACAAATATCTGTTTTTTCTTCAAATGGTCCTATCGTTTACCGATGATTCTGCCAAAGTCAAGACGCAAGCCGTATAAAAATATAAAAACAAATAAATATAATTAAAAACTAAAAATTCAGAAGAAAGGCTGATTTCTATCAGATTTAAATAATTGATAAAAACAAAGGAATGTCAATGGCAAATTAAGTACTTAACGTGAAATGAAATGAAACTTCGTTACAATTGGTCGGTCCACTGGTTGCAATAGTGCTTTCTCGCTCTCGCAATGTTGTAGTTGTATCTTTTATCCTTGTCATAAGCCGATGGCCACCGGCTTATATGGTACCTTAGATCGACGAATACAAAGTGTCACGTGACCGTACGATTTCCGTACAGTCTGTTGTACTGGATTCCTAATTTCGCGACCGGCTTACTGCGCTCCGCGCATGCGCGCTTTAAGTACTCTCTGACTGAACCATAACAAGTTGTTAGTTGACAACCTTTAATTACAAGATGGCGTTATGAGTACGTAAATAATTATATTGAAAATTATTATTACTGTAATTATTATTGCGATTTACGTAAGAGAATACTTTTTTGTTTTATATTATTTTGTATTGAGTGGATGTTGCGTCATTGATTTATAATTGATTAATAGACAATGCTAAGCGGTTTTTGCAAAGGTAAGCCGGTAGGAATCGAGTTATATGGACACTTCGCCACTACTGCTTACTTCTTTTAATCAAACACTAACAATCAATTGAAAAGCCATGTAAGTAATGTAGATATTGTAGATACAGAGACGTGTTTAGTTAAGCCTTATTTGAAAATAGAACGTTTCAGTGTGACTGTTCGAATACCAATAAAAAAAGAAAAAAAAAGATCGTTACTTAAACGTGTTGAATATTGTATTGGAAAAAAACGATGGCCACTTCGAACACCTACTTAATAAGGTAAATTGAAGCCTTTATTCGCTTTAGGACAGATTCGCTTTACGACAGATTCGCTTTAGGACAGATTCGCTTTACGACAGATTCGCTTTACGGCAGAATCGCTTTATGACAAATTCGCTTTAAGTCAGAAGTACAGACAACTCGACAATAATTAAACCATGATATTTAACTAAGCATCTATCTAACTAGCATTTATTTAACCATTTATTTTATTTAACTTTATTTTTGTAATATAAGCGTGATAAAAAAAACAAACAAGTCAACGTATTAAATTCACCCTGCACAAACGTTCTAAACATTCCAATACTGTTATTTCGTTTCTAAGTGCACTAGTAATAATCAGGTCAATTTTAATATCTTTCTCCTTTAACTTTAAATTACGCCGTTTTCCTTTACAAAAGGTTTCTATCTATCGTAAATTTCTGTCTTGATACTGGGCTTCCTTTTTGAGTAACTGTATGAATCGATATAACGGCGGCTTTACAGGAATTCTGTTTTTAAGGCGGCCAGGCCATGCCACCCTTCAACAGGGTTATTCGTTCGGAATATTTCTTTGTAGCAACTGAATTTATTAGTAGTAATTAATGCAACCCATTGTTTTGAGAAATAGTTTCTGAACGCAGTACATTCCTCAGAATCGCTGTTTAATTCATTAATAGATAAGATGCCTTCGGGAATCATAATTGGTGGTAACAATGCCAGTTGCATATACATTTTTGTAATATGGTCACCACCATCAATATCCTTGAGACCCACACTTTTGCTTATTTTCGAAAGCGCTTTCCAATAGTGGAAGTAACAACCAGTTACTTTGGCATTAGGATAAACGACATTAACTGCTTGAATTACTGCTAATTCGTAATCGCATTTGTATTGTTCCATGTTTAGTAAAAAAATATTCCGTAGTGTAGTAAAAAGTCTTTCATAAGTAGCTTGCGTTTTGTTCGGGAGGAGTATATAAATTAAGGGAACAAAATTTACTGTATCATCCTTTTGTGAAGCATTAATGTGTAAAGTATATAATTGATAGAAGAGTCTAGGAGCAACTTTGAAGGTGCCGTCTCCGTAAAAGCTTTTATATACTTTAAATTTGCTTTTAGCTAATGGTGTACAAAAAAACAAAATTTTTTCTTCAGTCCCATCATCAAACAAAAAAAAATTGTCCACTAGATGATCAGGCAACTTGAGGTCTTTTAGATTTGTACAAGTAGTTCTATCTAAATTCAAGAAAGCTTTTCTGGCTCTGTACAATGAGTCTTTTTTTTCTGTAAATGTAGGTATATGGTCTTCCGGCAGATTACATTTGGCACTTTCTATAAAATCTTCGAATAACTTTGGGATGGGTTCGAGGTTGGTACTTACATTTTTCTTACACTCGTCCATTAAACCGTCTATTTCATTTTTTACTTCATCAGGTATACATGAATGCACAGCCTCTTTTACTATTTTATTTTCAATATCTAAAGTTACAGAAGTATTACAGTCCATTTTATTATAGCATCTCCAATTGGTATGACCATTTTTATTTTTTTCTACGAAATTATAGCGAAAACCAGCATTTAGTAAGACAGGCTTACCTTTTCGGCTTGATATAAATTTAATCCCCATGCTGTGAGTAGGCAAATCCATTGTTATTCAATTACGCTTTTACGGAATTACGGAAAAATTTTATCAAAAAAGAAATAATCGAAGTACCGCTGACAAATGTGACAATAGTGACATACCAATGAAAAACAAAATCTATTTTAAACAAGTGGCCATTTACATGAAACAAATAAACTGAAGAGGTCTTAATAGATAGCTGAAGAAGTTTTGATAGATAAACCTAAGTAGTTTGTATGCTAGGAAACTTCTGGTAAACAAACCATTGACGACATCCTTGGTGCTACTAGAACATAGGTTTTCAAGGTAAAACAATCTCAGAGATCCCGGGTTCGTTTATCGGTCGGTTCAACTATACATAACATAAATTTTAAAAAAGTACCAAAGCAACAGAAATGTAAGGATCGAATCTACTAAAACGTTTCCATTAATTGCGTTTAATATAGATTTAAAAAACGTCTATACCTCTCGTGTTTGAACCTGCACCTCTTTTTTTACTTATGCACTATTTTAGTCTACCTGACTGTACAATTTCTGCCGTAAAGCGAATTTGTCATAAAGCGATTCTGCCGTAAAGCGAATCTGTCGTAAAGCGAATCTGTCCTAAAGCGAATCTGTCCTAAAGCGAATAAAGGAATTGAAGTATGTGAAAACAATGCATTTTATTCATTTTAGACATAATGTTTCAAGGAGATATTTACTGCTTAAGACCTACAGAATCGATATTTCAATAGAAAAAGTATAAGTTTATTTTTGCAAAACAACCGGGTTCGATTCCCGAGCTGGGTACAGTATCTTTCTCAAATGTATGAATGCAGTTTTTCTTTTTATCAAAATCGGTGTCATGGTTCCTAAGAACAAATCTTCGTATGACTTATAGTTTAAGACTTTCCCATACTGACCTCTTTGAATGAGCCACCCTGTATAAGAAAGATTTGTCTAAGCATTTGTCCAACTGCATAGACACACGGATCAAGTAAGTCCGTGTTAAAAAAACAGGATAATTTTACGCCTAATAATAGCCCCTAATAATATCCAGAATAATAAAGATTCATGAAACATAAATAAAATTGTTTTAGAGAAAAAAACTATAAGCATTCCGTATACTAAGTAATACGCTTGGTCACTTGCTGATGCTTAGTTGCCCTTCAGTGAAAAGTCAGTCCTTCATCATAACAGCCCATTAATGTCCCACTGCAGGGACGGGCCTCTTCCAGTGACGGAGGGATACTTGGCCTACTAATACCACGCTGCCAAAACGGATTGTTATAGGGTTTAATTTTAAGTTTTCCTCATTTTTATTACGTAAAGACAATATTCACGGATAGTCCCTAAGTCGGTTTTTACGACACCCATGGGATGAGATGGTGTGGTGACACTGTATTCTTACTCCGTCACCACACGGAGAATGTGATGTGTGACAATTAATGTTGAAATAAAACAAAGCTGCTTACTTTTAAAGCTTCGTCCACAGTAAACATTTTAGATGAAGTAACTGCATACTCTATGTCTCTCACATGCATTATATTTCTCATTACATCTATCAGTGACGTGGGAAGTGTCACACCAATAGCTGTTTCATTCAATCCAATGGTATAGTTGCCGTTAACCATTATTCTGTATTCGCAACACATTGCTAGAATACAACCTCCTGCTGGAGCATGACCCTGGAAAATAAGTATAATAGACATAAGTAGGTATCAAATCTAGGGATAGGATAACTTCCAGTTCAGAAGGTACAGCAATCTTCACCGGATGGGGTGCGTGCCAGCGGAGTGAAGAAAACGACAATAATTCCACTTTCGTCAAAAGACACTATATCAACTTCGCTACATGTTTTTATTCCTTGACTGCACAGAGAGAGTCTACTTCATTATCGTTTGGTTAGAGTTCAACATGGTATTCATTGTTGTTCAAGCCGCCAGAAGGCCTCTGCCGTGAGTTAACTTTGTCATTACGACGACATCCGAGCGACTTGCGTAACTTTTTACTTGTCCTCCGAACTACGGACACGCCCAGATGAAATACTACTGAGTGGTCACTTACGCCGACGATGCTTAACTAGTAATATACTTAGTTTATGAATTAGTGATTGCAACTGACTGTAGACGCCTCAATACATTCTTATAAAATTACATATACTTAGTAAAAACAATCAGCTTACATTGATTGCAGCAACTGTAATAAAGTTAGAGTCAAATAACTTGAAAGTAACGTCGAGAAAATTGTCCCAATAAATTTTAAGTCGTTCTAAGTCCGGTTTACTTAACATCATTAAGTCTACACCTGCGCAAAACACTGTAGGAGATGCCTGAAAATAACAAAACGATACTTAAAAATAATTATTACAGGAAGTAAATATATTTATGCATGCATTTTGATAAAAGGTACACTCTGGTTTATGAGTAAGGAATTGTTATAATTAATATTTTTTTTGTAATGCAGTAGAATTTGCATTTCAAACAATCCTATGACACCAACATTTTTGTTTGGTTGTCTTTAAAATCGACTAAGGATCCTACTGTAATGTACCTAAACATTATAATCATGCAAAAAGAAGTACCTAAATACTTTAATATAAATCCTACTCCAAGATTCACACTAGTGTGGTCACGTTTTCTTTCATAACTGGTGCATGCATATCCCTCAAGTTAGACATTATCTCCCTTACTCATAAATGCCTCTTAAATTTAATTACTGATTAGCGAAATTTTTACTAGCAAAACCAACATTATACCAAACAAAATCGTAAGAATTTAAGCTAATCAATTGACTAATATTTAAGAGGCGTTTATGAGTAAGGGAGTATTTCTTCAAGAACATACTTACAGAAGTTAAAATCATTGCTTTGCATTTATTATCGGTAACTTTATCCAATGTTTTATTTAGTTCTTGCAATAGTTCTAAATTAAGACTGTTTACTGGTGGCCTTTGTAATGTAACTGTGGCAACTCCATCGTTGTTTATATCCATCCCAATAAGAGGGTTTTTTATCACCAGGCTTCTGGTATTGGTCAGACATCTTATACCATGACTTACCCTTCCAATTTGAGATAACATTTTTGTGTCACTGAAATAGATGCATTAAAATAAAATTTAGCAATTATTAATTTAATAAACGTTTTGCTTCAAGTGTGGGCTGTATCAGTTTAAGATGTGAGGCTTGACCTTATGATAATTGGCCTTATGATAAGAGGGTATTTATACATAGAAAGAGAAACATCCAGCTTTGTACGAGTATATTTTAATTAATTATTTCCAGGCGGATTGGTATAAGTAGTATTAATTGTACACAAGTAAAACTCTACCATTGTAACTTTTTTGAAGATTATTTTTTAACTCTGTTGTTGACTTATTAATCGTCCTCTTACCGCTTAAATATTTCACTGCAAGGCAGAAGTGAGGAATAATAAATTTAGTAAGCTTACCTAGTATTACTCCAATAATAAAATTAACTTGAAACTAAACTATCGAAAAGCTGCTATTTTCATTTATTGCACATAACCACAAAAACAGGAAACTATAAACTAACTACAATGTTTTTAGCACAACCAAACACAAGAGCACTAGATTTAGTATGTAGCTTTATTATTTCGCTTTAGTTTTATTATTAAAACTACATTCTGGGACGGAGTATAACGTACCAATGTAAACAGTTATGAATTCGGTCATTTTAGTTATAAAAATATAATGATATCAAGAATTCTTAAACATTTACAGATAAGATTAAGTAAGTTGACATAATAAAGATAATTGCACTATCATTATTATATGTATTATATATTATTCAATTTAAGGAATTTAAATAGGTATTTATATTATTGAATTAAATAGATAAAACATTCGAAAAGTGTAAAGGTCATTACATAATTCGCACCTGTGTTCTCCGAATAAACTCGTCACACTGTTTAGGCCAATAAAAAAATGCTGTGTTGTTGTTTCAATGTTTTTTGAGTTATTTCGATAATTTATTGCTAAAATTTAACCTTTATATGTTATTACATATAATTTACATTTAATTTAAAACAAGTACCTATGTTTAATAGTAGTAGGTCTATTAACATTGTGAGTTTACTGCTAACGAGTCTAGATGGCGCTGTCTAGTTTGAGTGTGTAATTTTGGGAGTTAACGCCTCTTTTTTTAAGACGTATAGTAATACAAAGTTTACTTTAGGAGCAAAGTCAAGATTATCGTCGACTTTGGCTTTACGAAGTAAAGATCAGTAGCTGAAAGTAAAGTTCGAGTGTGACAGCGGTATCTGAATCTTATTTTCGTATCAAGGTTGATCTTTCCTTCAAAGTAAAGTCAAAGTGCGGTCTCTGAATCTGGCCCTCAGAGACCGCACTTTGACTTTACTTTAGCAAAGTCTAGTTATTATCTCTGAATTTGAACAACATTAAAGTAATCTTTTCGCATGAAAAGTATACTTTGTAGTAATAAATAATGAAAGTAAACTTTTTCATGCGAAAAATTACTTTAATGTTGTTCAAATTCAGAGATAATAACTAGACTTTGCTAAAGTGAAGTCAAAGTGCGGTCTCTGAATCTGGCCCTGAATCTGGCCCTTAGATCAGCGCAAAGTAAAGTTGTTATAAACTAAACTGAAAGATATTCAGCAGGTATAGTATTATTTTTAAAACCTAAAATGTAAATAATATATGTTATTATTATGAAAATATAAAATAACACTAAATTATGCAAGTAGGTGTGTATTTTTAAACAGAAATTATCTGTACCAGCATTTGTGTTTACACTTTTACACGTTGTATAATCTGAAACATGTCATGGGGCGCATGATTGTGATGACCTGTTCTGCAATTGGGCTGTTATCTCAGGAGATTAAAGATTTTGTGCAATAACTGTTCTTAATGTACTTATATCTTTTTACAAATTATATAATAATGTTACCAGCAAATGAATTAGAAAAATAACTAAATAAGTAGATAAAAACCTGCAACTCATTATGACTTACTATTTTTTAATCAAAATTATTTACATCTGCATTTTGAGTAGGTAAGTAGGTACCTACAAGTTATTGCACAACAATTTACAATATACGGTTCATTTCTGGTTTATATACTTCGTTGAGGTCCACGCCGGCGCAGAATACTGTAGGTAACGCCTGGAATAAACAAGAACACAAAATTTACCTACTGAAAATATAGGTTTCATCATCATAATATCAGCCTATAGACGCCCACTGCTGGACTGCTAGGCCTCCTCCAAACGTTTCCACCCTGCGCGGTCTTGTGCCTCTCTCATCCATCGGCTTCCCGCCGTCCTAACCAGGTCGTCGGTCCACCATGTGAGGGGTCTCCCCACCCTGCGCTTCCCGGTGCGCGGTCGCCATTCTAGAACTTTTCTGCCCCAACGGCCATCAGTTCTCCGCGCTATGCGTTCAACGGCCATCAGTTCACCGCCACTTTAACCGGGAAATCCTGAGCGCAAAAAAAATATAGGTAAAAATATAGGTTTACTACAACTACAAACGTCATAACCCGCAAAATAACTGTTTTATAAATACTATAGCAAAGACTATTACTGCATTTTAATAAGTTTTTCTTTATAGAAGAACATTCTGTATTTTTATGCTAAAAACCTGCATAACTCTAATAAAGGTCTCATTATTGCTTATGTCAATACATTATCGGCAATAATGTTAATTTTTAAAATGATTACAAACGTAAAAAATGATCGCGTAGTGCCATTACGTCTCTAATGAGCTGATGCGTGATGCTTTTCGAAGAGAGATGGTTTTCGGTATAGACCGTGAATCCCGATACGTAATTATTACAGCACGCGCGTATCATCTGTGTCGTCAAGTCATAAGAGTAAAGACCTGTAAGTGCAAGCAAGATAAATAACAAATAAATAAATAATAAATAATCCTCACACATTCACACATCGCCACCTAGTCCCAAACTAAGCAAAGCTTGTACAGTGGGTACTAGACAACGGATAAACATACTTAAATACTTTTTTTTAGTAAATACATACATATTATACATAGAAAACACAAGGATTTGCATTGAGCGGGAATCGAACCCGAGACCTCTGCGTAGCAGCCATGTAATATACCGACTGCGCCACAGAGGTCGTCAGATGAGATAGATATAGAGAAATGATACGGCCAAGACTCAAATAAAGCGCGTAGTAGTTATATCCCTGTCACCAAAGTCACAAAAATAGTCAAATAAGATACTTACAGATGTCAAGATCATAGCTTTACATTTATTATCCTCTAAATAATCTAATGTTGTATTTAATTCTTGTAAGAAGTCCAAGTTAAAACTATTTACTGGCGGTCTTTGTAAAGTAACAGTTGCTATCCCTTCATTATCTACTTCTAATCCAACAAGAGAGCCGGAACATGACGAACTTTTAAATCTTCTTAATCTACTGATTACACTTGTGAAAGTTCTTTTGGAAAACATGCTGTGCTAAAATTAAAAATATTACTTACACATTATTTTTGATAAAACGCCACCTACTTAGTCGTAAAATAAGCATAACTTTTATTACATAATACTAAAGAACTGATGAATAAATTTAAGTTTTGTAAAACATCCTTCTCCGTGTGGTAACGGAGAAAGAATACAGTGTATCACCACCCCATCTCATCCCATGGGTGTCGTAAAAACCGACTGAGGGACTATCCGTGAATATTATCTTTACGCAATAAAAAGAAGGAAAACTTGAAATTAAACCCTATACCAATCCGTTTGGCCAGCGTGGTATTAGTAGGCCAAGTATCCATCCGACACTGAAGGAGGCCCGTGCCGTAGTGAGGGAGTTGTCTTTTAAAATAAAAGAACAAACTGAATACACTTACAAAGGTCCCTATTCTTTATTTTATACCTCGTCTAGAATCACAGTTCATTGTACTTACATTTAATTTTCTACTTGCCGTTGCATTTACGTTTTGCCTTAGTTTTTAGTTCTTTAGGTACCTATCAGTTACAGCTCTATTATTTGCAATTCAAAGTAGGTAAATTACATAATAAATAATTAATTTAAATGAATACAATTTCTTACCTAAACAACTATTTGACACTGAGTTTTTACTGAATCTAATTCTTTACGCGTGCTTACACAAAAAACTAAACAATACTTAGTCGTTTAAATACAAGTAAAAATTAACAAACTTTTATAAGCTATTATTAGAACTAATTCCATTAATTATTCAAACTCACTGATTGACTAATTTATATTCGTTACGCACTACGTTAGTTACAAACAGTCACTTTAGCATTAACAAGAATGTAGACAATTAGACAGAAATGTATGTCCACAATTAACAGGTATGACCACAATTTTGGTCATTAATTTCAAATTAAATCGAAGGGCCTAAGAGATAAGTTATTTGTAGAGTAAATGGACTATTTGTCTTTACAGACTCTTAGCATGAATGTCAATTACACAATGTATAATAACCATTTAAAAATTTTTTGCCTGTATATATTTGTTCCGGGTAATCTCTGAAGCAACTTGACAGATTTTCAATAGTTATTAACTTTCTGCAAAAAAATTATTGAAGCCATGAAAATAAATAAATGCAACTGTTAATTTATTTATTTTATTTATTTTTTTAATTGGCTTATCAACAATTGTTTACACTTATTCTAGTTTATAAAAAGCATAGAAAAAAAAACATGATCTGGTGTAACAATTAATTACTGGTAAGCACCACATGCACTAAAAACAGTTAAGCAATTAAAATACTACAAAACAAATTATAATACATACAG
Organism: Schrankia costaestrigalis; assembly: GCA_905475405.1. Taxonomy (NCBI): domain Eukaryota; kingdom Metazoa; phylum Arthropoda; class Insecta; order Lepidoptera; family Erebidae; genus Schrankia; species Schrankia costaestrigalis. The sequence goes on from FR997838.1 coordinate 13,732,961, forward strand.
GTAAATATAACGGTTAAAACTATAAAGCTTATATAACTAGAAACTAAGAACTTAATCTATATATTTATCTATTTAAAAAAAGAAAAAAAATTAAAACATGACTCAAACTAAAAAAATAACAGGGAATAATAATTCAGTATACATTATGATTGAGAAAAACTTAATTACAATTAAAAACATAAAAGGGTTGAAATATTGTGAGCAACAATGAGGTACCATTTACTCAGGTATCGCGTATGGCTTTACGAAACTTGGCAAGCGAATCAGCATGTAAGTCTATCAAATCACTGCAACGATTAATCAACTTACACATCCGAGGGATAGTGGAGCTAGCACCTAGCACTGTCCGCCGCAGTGGGGGATGGAGGGGTGTAATGGCAGAGCGGGGATATCTTGCTGGAGCCTGAAACTTTACTTTGCTAAGCAAATAGGGGCAGTCTATTTCTGATCTAATTAACTTAAACAGGAATAGGCAGTCAGTCAAGTTTAGTCGCTTCTCTAGAGAAGGTAAATTAAAGCAAGCTAATCTTGCTTCGTATGATTTTTCTTTCTTAGCCAAACCACACGAGTATGCCAAATGCCACAAAAATCTTTTCTGTATGCGTTCCAGTCTCAGTTTGTGTGTAGAATAATGTGGTCGCCATACTGGACTACAATATTCCAATGTGGATCGAACGAGACAGCTGTATAAGATGATTTTAATTTTACGAGACCGAAAGCAAGCAATGTTCCTAGTGACAAAACCCATCATTTTGGATGCTTTTTTAATTGTTGTATTTAGATGGGGAACAAATGTGAGTTTGCTGTCAAACAAAACACCCAGGTCCCTAATCTCATCTACCTGCTGGATGATGTTCGTTTTGTTAATTTTTTTACAAGATAGGTACCTGTTTTATTGTTTAGTCTATAATCATTGGTTTCCTGTTTTACATACCTTAATAATGAATTCGCGGATTGCAGCAGTTAGTTCATTTATACAAAAAATATGCAAATAAATCGTCTTGTCTTAAAAATTAAAAAATTTAATTAAACACAATCACTATTTTCTTGTCTATTGCAGTCTGCCTCAAGTTTTATTATTAATTTTTCTTTACGCACCTATGTTCATGTAAAAAATTAAACAATAGTAATAAAAAAACAAGTGAAAATAATAAAGTTTTAATAACAGTAATAAAAAATAACAAAGCAATTGGTGTATTAAGTATTATTTACAAAAAAACAGATAATGTGTTACGTACTATTCCAGCCTTGAGCAGTGATTTCAACAAGAAAGTTGACGTACTTGCAAATATAGGACTGTGACCATCATTGAAGGACTTAGAAAAATAAATTTGTTTTCTCTGTCTAGTCAGGTACTTACATACATGGTGAGATGAATCCTTTAACTAGACGAGTTGTCTTCATCGGTTCTTAATAAATTTCTTGTTGTGTATTTTACGTAAATGTCGACGAAAATTGCTTTATGGCTCGTGTTTTTATTCACGACAAATGTCTCGGAAAATCAAAAAAATATAGTTTTAAAGGGTAACCAAAAGCGTTTGCATTCTGTTAGCCAATCGATTGTTTTAAACACATTTGATTAACAATATGCAAGTTGACAAATTAATAAAACCATAAAAATGTCTTTTTTATATTCTCTTAACTCGTTCAAGTTGCAATCTTTCATAAATATCATGTAGAAAGAGGAAACATATATTTTAGTTCCATAACTTTAAGGAAACACGATCTTGTCCCTGGTCGAAGATCCGTGAAGGTCAGGATGGCTGGACCAAGAGAGATTTGGGAAGTTTGAGCTATACCAAGATACAGTACCTATTTGATACTATTTGATACCTGACATAAAATATTTGGTACTTCACTAATGAGGGAAAAGAAAAAAAAAAAGAGGCAGACCAAAAACAAGATGGAGGGATGTGGTACGAAGGGACATGGGAGAGTGCGAGCTCAATGACAATGAGGTCGAAGATAGAGCAAGGTGGAGGAGGAAGATAAGGAAGGCTGACCCTACCACCATGTGGGATTCATAGCCAGATAGAGAGAGGGAGGGAACTTAAAGGAGACACAATGCTGATACTTTCAACGAAATATTTATTTAATTTGTGGTTACCCTACAAATAGCAATTGTTATAGACTTTTATACGTCATTGACATAAGTAATTAATATTTTTTGTATAGATTCTAATCATTGTGATTACTAAGTAATTTTATAATGAATACCGTAATTAAGTAACGGAGGACATTCAAGGGGGAACTAACAAGGAAGAAACCAGTTTACTAATGTTTTGCGAAAAGTATTTGGGCACACCTAAAACTGAAGGCGATGGAGTAGGTAGAGTCGTTTTGTGGCAGCTTTCATGTTTACAATAATTGTCTGTATTTTGCGGTTTTCTTCAGTGTCGATATAAAAAAAGTCTGTTGTCTTGTCTTTTTAATTACCTCTTTGGCGTAGTGGTTATAAAACATGACTGCGGCGCGGAGGTCTCGGGTTCGATTCCCGCTTAATGCAAATCTTTGTGTGCATGAACATGATTGTTTGCATTGGTCTGGGTGTTTTCTATGTAATGTATGTATTTACAAAAAAAAGTATTTAGGTATGCTTATCCGTTGTCTAGTACCCATAGTACAAGCTTTGCTTACTTTGGGACTAGATGGCGATGCGTGAATGTGTAAGGAATATTTATTTATTTAAGAATATTTTTATAAAAGAGGTCAAAAAATATTATAATAAAATTTGACCAATGTTTTCCTTATTTTTAAATGCTTGTAAGTTAGAGTGACGTCACTTAGGATAAGTCTATTAGGACAATACTCGGCGATAGACATAATTTAATCGGTAAAATTATACAGATAAATTCATGTCAGAGAGGAATAATGGCAGCATAATTTATGTTTTATTAAACATATTTTTTTTTACATAATAAATTAAACTTATAACAAAATTTCAAAACTTAAGAGTACAACTGTATCACACTATACAACTTAAATAGCAACTTAATAGTAGGTACCTATCTATACTAACATTATAAAGAGGTAAAGTTTGTGTATTTGTGACGTTGTAAGGGGTAATCTCTGGATCTACTGGAGCGATTTTAAAAATTCTTTCTGTGTTGAATAATCCATTTATTGGGGAGTGTCATAGGCCATATAGTACCTATCACGCTATGACTAATAAGAGTGGAGCAGTAATGAAATATGTTTAAAAAAAAGGTCGCGTTTTTTTCACCGCGCAACGAAGTGGGCACGGGTCAGCTAGTACATTATAATTTTAGGCAATTTTCTCAGCCTTCTGTTTTAAACGTGTCTGAATATACATTTCCAACATACGTTGTCCATTTGCGGAAAGGATATAACTTTTAAATTCTTCATAATCATATTTACGATTTGCTTTCAGCCATTTTAATGGCTCTTCTCTAATCTTTTCTTTAGTTATGGCTCGAACGTGAGGTGGAATCTTATCGAACTTGCGAATGAAGGTCTTGCATTTTTCTATAGAATCTTCTTTGCTCGTCGCAATGTCATTTATTAGACCCACCTGCAAAAATATTTTTAAAGTCAGTCTTAAGTAATATTGCTATTTTAGTCAGTTTATGTAGAAATGCTTAAAAGTAAACTCTTCAATTGCAACATTTGAAGTTTACAGCGGTTGCACCTAGGTGGCGTTGTTACAGCTGAATTTAAATTACGACGGCTAATGGATCCATGGAAAAGTGGAAAGCAATGGTCTAATTTAGTTAACGAGACAGGGACTCTGTTGATCTAGCGGTCAAGGCGTCGAAAGCATATACTCCGGACTCGAGTACCAATTTTATTTAATTGTTCTTCTTTGTGATATTTCTATTGGTCCAGGAATATAATTGCAAACTCAGCATTAAAGGCAAAACATTTCTTTTTAGCAGTGGGCATCAATTGGCTGATATGATGATGATTTCTTTTTAAATTGATACTCAACTAAATTAATTTCAAAAATAATTAATTTAGTTTGTATTGACTAAGTTTTTTAAACTTATATTACCTTCAATGCTTCTTGAACAGAAAACATTCTCGATGATGTAAGAGCAAATTCCGCGTCTCTCCTATTTATTATATGTAACATAGTATTTATGAACCAATGTGGTGGAGCGATACCCAGAGCAGATTCAGTTATACCTATTTTGTGGTCACCTTGTACCATCGCTCGGTACTCGCATGATATTGGTATGACACAACCACTCCCGAGAGAATGTCCCTGAAAAGTAGAGATCAGAAAATGTATACTAAGCCACTCTATTTATGTCCCGCCGATTGGTAAAGTGAAACTTGACCTACTATTATCACGTTGACTGGACATATCTACTCTTACAGTACCCGGCCGTAAATATAGCACAACATCGACTTTTATAAAGAGACAATCGGCCAATTTTGGCTTCGTCTCTGTCGCACGAAATACAAACAGTCAGTGATAAGGGTACGCATTCCACAGACACGAACTTGCTAGTGAGCGGAGCCTAAAAGATTGTTGTCGGAAACGTGCACGGTAAAATCCCTCTGTAGCAGAAGGACAGATACGCAAAATCCCGGAATAGCAAAATCCCAGATTAGCAGAAGGACGGATTAGCATAAAGGCAGAAGTACAGATACACACTGAAGTCAAAATAAATTTTAAAAGTTATTTAATTTTTTTTTTAACTTTGGTCAAACGTATCAAACATTCCATTGCAGAATTATTATTATTCAAAAAGCTCGTGATAGCTTGATCAATTTTTTTATCTTTCATTGTAATAAGAGAAGAACGTTTTTGTGGTATGCTATTGCCGGTCAACTTCAGATCTTGGAAATATGCTTCTTTCTTTAATAGCTGTACAAATAGGAAGAGTGAAGAATTCTTAGGTATTTTTGTATTAAATTAATCCTCCGGTGCCATCCCTCAACACCATTCGTTGTCCTAAATTTTTCGTTGTAACAGCTAAGAATGTTCTTTGTGATTTTGAGGATCCATTGGTTATTGAAATACTTTTGAAATTCGAAAAATTCTGGTTTTTCGGCACACAAATCAAATAAGTATAGAAAGGTAGGCTTCCGGAATCAGAAATGCTGGCAATAGGTTAATAATAAGGTTTGGTTTGTATTATAATGTACACGACAGTACATTATCTGCCTTTATGCTAATCCGTCCTTCTGCTAATCTGGGATTTTGCTATTCCGGGATCTTGCGTATCTGTCCTTCTGCTACAGAGGGGGTAAAATTACCCAAAATAACTTTGGGGAAAGGAAAAGTTAACGTACAAATAATATTAACATTATAAATAAATATTTGATAATTAATTATCAAATGAAGGAGCAATTAGCTCTCTCTGTTTCTATGGAATTACGCCTGGCATACGTACCCTTAAAACAAATTATGATTAGATAGTGTGCGACTGAACCGACGCTCTACGAAGCCGAAATTCTTTTTGAAAAAGAAATGCTGAAATGCAAGCACTGATACCATTTAGGTACAGTGTACCTATAGGTATACGGAGAAGCTATCTCTAAAAATATGTATTTAAAAATTACAGCTAAATTACTAACGGTAATGGCAGCAGTGGAAACGAACTTAGATCCAAATAACTTGATCCACACATCCTCAAATGTTGTCCAAATGGTCTCGATGTGCTTTTCATCTGGTTTGTATAACTCCATTATATCTATGCCCACTGAGAATGCTTTAGTTGATGACTATAAACAAGGAAAACAAGACATAATATTAATTAAATAATTAATAATAACTTAACATTAATAATAACTTAATATTAATTAAATAAATAAAAAAAATGGACAAGATGATAATTTCCCTTAGTCACTCACTATTATTGACGGACATCTACACGGCGCCATCTGTTTCCAAAGTAAGCTAGGCTTAACCTGCTTGTGTGTTATGGGTAACATAATAACGGATATTAATACTTATACGTTTTTTTTTTGTAAATACATACATATTATACATAGAAACACACTGACCAATGCAAATAATCATGTTCATGCACACAAATATTTGCATTGAGCGGGAATCGAACCCAAGACCTCTGCGTAGCAGTCATGTTATATAATCACTACGCCACAGAGTAGGTCGTCAAATTAATTATGACCATCGTTCTTGAATCTCGGGCCTGTTTATATTTAAAGGTCACTCCCGTACAAAACAGTCATTTTGTGTGCATAAACAAAAGCTATTTGATTTTGATTCAGATAAAGCCTTCCATTTGGAAGTCATCATCATATTAGGCACACATCTAACGTAAAAGAAGGTATTTATAAAAAAGCTCTACAATTTATGATGAGAATTCAAAAGAAGAATGGGCATTTTTGTATGGAAGCCGTCCCCACCCTTGTAACACTTACATCTATACATCAAATGAAAGTACTTGAAAAGTGAAGGATTTTAATGTATGAAACTAATCTGTCAGTCATGGGAGAACAGAGTTATTGAGGATAAGAGAATAAAAATAATAAACGATAATATTACATACTTTATGTTAATATTTACTATATAAGCACGATAAAGTTACAGGCTATCTTACTAGCAGGCGGACTATACATCTAGCTCACCCTACGTCATCCAGAAAATCATCCACAGCATTTTCCTGACTTTCGGATAGCTAGCTTTGCTAAACTAAACATAGGCTATTTTACTAATAGACGGACTATAAATCTAGCTCATCCTACATCATCCAGAAAATCATCCACAGCATTTTCCTGACTTTCAGATAGCTAACTTTACTAATATAAACATTTAGAGAACCATTATAAGTCATTTATTCAATAACAGGAACAGTAACTAGGACATGTTCTTTATGCAGCAACCATTGCAGAAATAGTAAACGACAGAATTTATGTTCCTCAGGCTCGGAAACGGCTCGACTCAGACTAACAGGTCGATAACAAGCTGGTTCGGAATTCTTTTGTCGGGTTTCGGTATTCCGATAACCACGGCGTCTTTTCACTGTTGTGGGAAGACACAATTTGATATTGCGACATTGAAGATGCATGTCAAGGACCAAAAGACGTTCGGGGAATAAATTGATGACTATTTTTGTTATTCTTTCTGAGCCGGGTGCCTTTTTAGGAGCGAGAAGTTTATTAAACGGTTCCACTAGGTAGATGTGACTAACGGTATATCGTCGTTGTCTGTCTTGAGCGGTGAGACCGGGAGAGAAATTCGCCGTTTCACTTCGCTGGCGACATATATTTGAAATTGGTGTCTGTGATTGATATTATATCATGATTGTTACCCTGAGGAGAACTGCGTATTGGGCTTCGAGGCTCTTGGCCAGGCATTCGGCCTTGTCATCATATTCGAACGCTAGCCTCCTATCAGGCTTAACCAAAGGAGGCATAGTAGAGTATACGTCCTTCGTTAACGATCGGGATAGCTGCTAGAAAGCGAGATAAAAAGGCTCGATTCACTCAATTGCGCATATCATCGTGACTGACGAAACTCATTTAAGCGTACTTTGACAGGCCACTGAAGCTGTCTAATTCTAACCCTATTGGACTCGCTGAGGGCCCTGTCGTAGGCACGTTTGGCAGGTATCTTGTGGCTCAACAGATCAAGCAGTTCTTCAGGTAATTGCATGCGCAGGTCTTCCAGCATAGCCACTGTCCGAGAGCAATTGTTAATTAATGACACGACCTGTCAGGGCACCGATCACCGCCTCAGTGTCTACTACAGTATCCAGACTGTCGGGACGACTATCCAGGTGGGCAGATTCGAAAGACGCGAGTTTTTTCTCGAGCCTCTTCCAATCAGTGATCACCTTTGTGGGGATATGGCCGGAGTCGGTGTCGGGGTGGTAGTATGAATGCATCCGTTTCATGCAATAAATAATGAATAGCTGCGTGGTTTTCATTAATGATTAGCATTAGCTCGTTATTGTTGCATTGGAAGTAGTAGCTGCGTCAGGTCCAGTTATCTTTCTAATATACCCAACTGTGCATACGAACATAGCGCTCAGAATTGACCGGTTAAAGTGGCGGTGGGCAGGGGACATAGCGCGGAGAACCGACAGCCGTTGGGGTTGAAAGGTTCTGGGATGGCGACCGCCTATCAGAAAGCGCAGGGTGGAGAGACCCCTCACACGGTGGTCCCACGACCTAGTTAGGACGGCGGGAAATCGATGGATGAGGATGGCAATGTTTGGAGGAGGCCTATGTTCAGCAGTGGACATCAATTGGCTGATATGATGTACTAGTTTTTATATTTATGAAAGTGTATGTTTTTTTATTTGAAAATCCAAATTCATGGTTTTCTGGATGATGTAGGATGTTCTAGATGTATGGTCCCTCTACTAGTAAGATAGCCTTTGACTCTATCGTGCTTACATAGTAAACATTAGCATAAAGTATGTAATATTATCGTTCATTATTTTTATTTTCTTCTCCTCAATAACTCTGTTCTCCCATGACTGACAGATTTGCTGTCATACAATAAAATGCTTCACTTTTCAAGGGCTTTCATTTGATGTATAGCTGAAAGTGTTACAAGGGTGGGGACGTTTTGCCCATTGTTCTTTACACAGGAACTCTATTCCATAAATATTTTTAAGAATTTTAACTATACACCTACTTATTCAGGTATAAGTTTACAATCCAATCCTACATAATACGTCTATAAAATCTGATTAAATATAATTGTTATCAATATTGTAAAAACAATCTTTAAAAAAATTATTAATAAAACAACACTTCTGTGTAGGTATGTGTAATTTATTACTTAACATAATGCATTTTTTTTAACGAAATCAATCTAATCGTCATTATCATATCAGCTACTATTTATACGTCTACAGTTTGAAATAGGCCTCGTCCATCTGATCCGCAACCTTAATTAGGTCGTCGGTCAACCACCGGTTGTTTTCCCTAATACTTTTTGTACCATCGGCTAACAGTTTTTCGTGCCATAACATTCTAAAGGCATTGTCCGTTCCCATTTTAATCGGGGAATCCTTAGTGCCATCATCAAAAGAGCCTATTAATATCCCACTTCAGGGACGAACCTCCTCCCATGAAGGAGGGATACTTGGCCTACTAATATCACGCTGGTCTGGCCAGATTGCTATAGGGTTTAATTTCAAGTTTTCCTTCTTTTTACTTCGTAAAGAGAATATTGTATATTCACCAGGCGGATAAAGCCTGTCCGTTCCCATTTTAATCAGGCAATCCTTAGTGCCATGCCATGCATTTAACCAAGTAAGGAAAGATAATCTGGATTGGCGACCTGGTTAGGACGGCGTGGCGGCGGAAACCGATGATTAAGGCCCAGGGTCAAATAAAGTGAAAGTATTTGAAGAAGATTTATAACGACTAAAATGATCATTATATGTAGAAATAGAAATAGAAATATCATTTATTTGTGAAACACAGGTACATATAAGTATAAGATGTTACAATTAACAAGTGTACAGTGCATTTCTGTGTCTTGCCAGTATTTGCGTACAAATATAGGTGTTATACCTACCTATTGAAGTTAAAATAAATTTTAATAGAAACAATTCACTTAAATTTAACGGCAACGTAAACACAAAAATTAAATAGTTAAAAATTAATAAGTACCGACTAGTAAATTAAATATAAATGCCAGAAGTTAAATAAGCTAAAACAGTAAAAATTAATCATTAAAGTGTTTTTGAAAATTTACAAAAATAGTACAATATCTGCACAGAATAACACAAATGAAATTATAATTAAAATTAGTTTTAAATAGTGTCATTATGAAAATCTGTAATGGAATAATAACACTTTTCAATTAGGATTGCTCTTAATTTTACACGAAATAGGCTTGTATGTAATATTTTTATGGAATAGGTATGGCAGCTTATTAAATATTTTAGGGGCCAAACAAAATACACTTTTCCACAAAAGAGTCGTGTTAACTCTACGTAAACATAAGTTATTTATTCGCCTATTGCGAACGACTACGTCTGATAGACTAGGAAATAGATGTAGATTAGTCTTTACAAATAACGCTACTTCAAAAATAAATAAACATGGTAGAGTCAAAATGTTGTATCCCATAAAATATGGTCTACAGCTAGGTATCTGTAACTAAGTAAAAAAAGGTGAAGGAATAAAAGTGATGTCCCTTTCATGAAATAAGCATCTTTTACAAACGTGAAGACATTGTTTATCAATATTACCTAATAAATTATATCACAATAGCGATATTTATCAGAACTAATGATGATTTCTTCAAGATAAAATTATGTAAGTCATTGCTTTTTTATATGCATAAAAGATTAATAACGTAACAGTTATAAACGTGGTTATAAACATAAAAGATTTATACCATACTAGTAAACTGGCCTGGCTTCGTACGTTTCTACGAGTAGAGCTGTTCATGAATGAAATATTGATTTTTAACCGACTTCAAAACAAGGAGGAGGTTCTCAATTTAATTGTGTTTTTTTGTTTTTTTGTGTTAATAACGCAAAAAGTAATCTACAGATACCATGCTTTTAAATTAAGTTTGCATGTATTAATGTGCTCCATGTGGTAATGGAGGAAGAAAACATGGTGTTACTACCCCATCTTATCACATAGAAGCCAACAATAGTCAAGATACACGTCAAGATATTTTTTTTTAAATAATAAATAATAAAATAAATATTCACGGACATCTACACAGCACCATCTGTTCCCAAACTAAGCTAGGTTTAACCTGCTTATGTGGGTAACAGAACAACGGATATTAGTACTTATATACTTTTTTTTGTAATACATACATATTACACCTACATAGAAAACACCCAGACCAATGGAAACAATCATGTTCATGCACACAAAGATTTGCATTGAGCGGGAATCGAACCCGAGACCTTAGCGTAGCAGTTATGTTAAATAACCACTACGCCACAGAGGTCGTCCATATAGTCTGATATCATTATTAACCCGATTTGTCTAACCAAGCCAGTATGGCTTTTAAGGCCAAATTTCTCTTCATAGGTGAGGAAGCCTGTTTGCAGCAGTGAGACATTGATGGGCTTTTATCTATACTTATACTTATTAATATTATAAAGAAGTAAATTTGTGTGTCTGTTTGTTTGTTTGTTTGTTTGTGACGTTGTAGGGGATATTCTCTGAATCTAATGAACGGGTTTTTTAAATTTTTTCTTTGTTAAATAGTCCATTTATCGGGGAGTGTCATAGACTAAATAGTATCACGCTATGAGTGTGGAGGAGTGGAGCAGTACTGAAATATATTTAAAAAAGGGGCGCGTTTTTTTCGCCCCCCAACGAAGTGGGTCCACGGGTCAACTAGTAATTAATATACATAGGTACTTGTTTTATTATTATCATTAGTTTCCTTGAATTTAAGGCCAATTTATGGCCATATGTTTTATTGCCTCATACACTTATAAAGCAATAATTATATTTTCCTTCTACTAAGATTACACTTGTGATATTTTTTAATGGTATGTCCGATTTTGATAATTTAAAAAGTATGAGTAATCTAAAGATTTCTATTGATTAAATAGTATTGTTTTATAAGGTCTTGTAAAATATATTGTTTTACATTAGTGGTTAATGAATCATTATGTTTGAATGAAGACGAAACAAACCCTGATCTTTAAGGATCGTAGTAGGTACAAATAGGAGCTTGAAAGAATCGCGTTAATCATCAGCCATGCTGGCAACGACTAAGTTATCGCTAAAATAAACAAACGTAATGATTCCTCACACATTCACACAACGCCATGTAGTCCCAAATTAAGCAGAGCTTGTACTATGAATACTAGACAACGGATATACATACTTAAATAAGTACTTTTTTTGTTATTGTAAATACATACACATTTTACATAGAAAACACCCAGACCAATGCAAACAATCATGTTCATGCACACAAAGATTATAGTCAATTCATTAGCTTAAATTCATACGATTTTACTGAGAAAAATCTCGTTATGCAGTGATTAATTTTAAGAGGCGTATATGAGTAAAGGGGAAAATGCTTATACTCACAGAAGTTAAAATCATTCCTTTTAAATTATTTTCCGATATTGTGTCTAATACTTTGTTTAAATCTTGTAACACTTCAAGACTTATTCGGTTAAATGGTGGTCTTTGTAATGTAACTATGCCTATGCCTTCATTGTCTACCTCTAGGCCTACTCCAGGTAAATGTGCTGCGCTTGATAAGGATCTTATGTGAGGTTTTACTCTTCTCGCGTGCCTTACAAGATGTCTCATGGGTTGCATTCTGAAAATAAATGAAATAAATTATCAAGACTTTTTATTACAAAGTAGGTAAGTATGTAAGTCTGCCTTACTGAAAGTGGCAAAGCTTACGGTACTCATTCCACCCCACGTACTTTCCCACAACTGTGACTAATGTAGGCCAGAATCAATCAGACTGATCTTGCAGTCTAAGTTCTAAGTTATTGGGGTTTAGTTTCCGCACTTAGTCCCTGAGGTGGACCATTGTACGTGAGGGGACTCGTCATTCCAGCCAGCCCACCTTCCTCCAGAAGCGTGTGAGGTTACTGATCTTGCAGTCATTTGATCATCAAACTCTGGTGATTTTGCATACACAATCCGAGCTTTATAAATATCCACTGCTTAGTGCTCACGTCATCATATTTATATATTTCAACCGGCCCTGTGGCAGCCTAAGTAGGTAGGTATATAGATGGAATACTTAATTAAGAATAGTTGGGAGCTTTTTTGTAAAACTACATTTTAACCTTGAAATAGCTGAGTAGTTTTTTTCGCAGTGTTGAGGAATAAACTCTGACAGCCATAAGCCCATTATATACAAATAAACACGTCAAACTTTGACGTGTTTAAGCTGATTCTTAAAATAATGAATAATAAGGGAAAGGAAGAAGTGGACATTCTGCGAAAGAAACATTGTTTCATTTTGCGAAAAGGACATTTAGCGAAAGAGACATTCTGCGAAACAGACATTTTGAGAAATGGACATTATACGTCTGAGCCAGTTTTATTTCATGCATAGCTATTTTACCAGATGGCGCAGTGATTAATGTTTATGACTGCTACGCCGGAGACCGCGAGTTCGGTCCACGCGCAAGCCAAATAATGTATGAATATAAACTGTTTAATTAAATCTAGGACTTAACAACAATTAATTCACTGTGTCATTATTCGCTCATTTACATTGAGTAGACAACATAATCTTCTGTTAAAAGTAGAGTTTTTTCCTCATAGTCGTAAATAATAGACCGATAGGTACTTGACCTACTAATCCTACGCCCAAGTAGTGTTTGTTTCGAGTTTTCCTTCTGTGATATTAAATCAATTTTTACTGTAATTAATTTAAATAATTAATATTATAGTAAAAAAATAATTTTGGTTGGTATGTTACCTGACTCCAGTTCTACGACAAACGGGGTACGAGAACGGGTGTTGACAATTTGAGCAACAAAATGTACTAAGTCTACTAATGTACTAATCTGTGTAAGTATATACGAGTAAGTAAATGACGTCCACCTCGAGAATGAAAGGGGAAGTAAGTAGTATTAAATAAATGCATGAATGCAAGACTTTCTCAAAAACCCACAATTAAAAATAACATTAAAAAGTAATCAAACGATACCGACTGATACCATTAAAAAAATAATTTTAATTTCAAAAAATAACTTTAATTTTGTTTTTTAGTTACGATTTAAGTAAAATATTGTTTAGTTTCATGTTTGTTTATGTAATGACTCTATAACTTTTGTAACTTTTACAGCAGCACTTTCTCTCGGTCTAAAGCTGGTAAAAAAAAAGTTTAAGCAAGACATTATTTACAAAATCGCAGTACTGTGTTAAGTGCGTGCATTTGAATAAAAGATTAATTTTTAGAGCGGCAAGCAAGAGATCGCGTGCGGAGAATCGTAATTGAATAGGTACCTACACTTTATTTATCTTATAAAAGCTTTGATATTGACCTACCTTAGATTTTTTGTGTTGATTATATTAATTGCTGTTTCACACTCTTCTTAAACTATCTAAAATAACGCTTAAAAATTTTATCTATAAGTAAATATCACAGAGTTTAAATTATAAACACTTCTATCGATCAGCACAAATCAACCTAAACTCAATGTAAATCTAACCGATTTTCCTCATATTCAACATGTTTGTACATAAGTTATCTGCATGTGCACAGTCTCTACTTTATTGTGTCCCAGTTATTGAATAATTAATTAGAAGCTTATGACAATCCAACAATAAATTAAACTTTACACTTCACTTTTTTTTCAAACACTTACTTTTTCTTTTTTTTTCTATAGTTACTTATAATTAGTCTGACCTTAATTTTAAAACAACACAAAGATTAATACAGTAGTCAATCTACAATCAAGTTTTTGCGTAGATATACCTTTGACGCACGCGATATCTAATCACTGTTGGCAGAAAGAGCGCGAAAACCGTGATTTTATCTGTGGTTTATTTGTAACATAATCATTTACATAACAACAACAAAACTCTACCGAAAAGTGACCCTGTGAGCAAAGAAGAATTACGACAAAGGCTCGAATTTGCGAGGGTGTAAGTTAGTAAAAACAGAGGTGCATTCCGAGGTTTCTGAAAACTTTTTATTAGACGGCTCAGATTATGCATTATGGTCAGAGGCAGAAATGTTGAGCATTTATTGTAAAATGTTTTGCTTTCATAGAACAATTATTGCACAACTGTTGTTTTGTTTTTTCGTCCTAGAAAGATATTAGAGCTACTCATGGCCATGTGTGATATCTTTTCAGAAACCCCATTAAATTCGCCAAAACTTGTGATAGAAGAAAAAGAAGGAAAACTTGAAATTAAACCCTATACCAATCCGTTTGGCCAGCGTGGTATTAGTAAGCCAAGTATCCCTCTGTCACGGGAGGAGGCCTGTCCCTGCAGTAAGACATTAATAGGCTTTTATGACTTGTGATAGAGGATATTTCACTTTTCGGTAAATTCACCGTTTTTTTATAATAGTAAATCATAAAAGTTCCACTGCAGAGGTCTTCTCCAACAACGGTGGTAAACTTGACGTACTTCAACGGGTCAGACGAATACATTTTGACCTTTGACCAAATAATGAAATAAAAAACTACCTAACTCATATTAAGTATAATATATATTTACTGATAAATATATATAAGTACTTGAGTACAAGAGTTTTTCGAGATAATATGACAAAAATATACACTGCAAAGTGAAAATTTATTATTATTGAATTTTTATTTGTGACCTCGTAAGGACAGCGGGAAGCCGATGGATGAGGGAGGCGCAGGACCGCACAAGGTGGCAATATTTGGAGAAGGCCTATGTCCAGCAGTGAACGTCAATTGGCTGAGATGATGATGATGATGATACACTGCAAAATAGTCACTAATACTTACATATTAAAGTGCAATAACGAAATTAGTCGAGATAGAAATACTGTACCTAATTGTAGGCAACTCGCGTTGTTCAACACAGTTTAAAAAAAAACTGAACATAATATGTGGTTATTTTGTAAAAAGATAAGCATATCTATGCTTATCTTTTTACAAAATAACCACATATTATGTTCAGTTTTTTTACTATTGTAATTATTTTATCATAGTTTTTCTTACTATTATGTCATGTGTATGATAACGCATTACTTAGCTATGATAAACTCAACATGATAAGTCTTAGGCTGGTTTTATATAGAAAAGAGGTGATTTTTTAGAAGTTCACCGGCGCAGCATAGAAAATAAATGGTGTAGGTAATAAGTAGTAAGAAATAAAAATCAATGGTTTTCGTTATTTGGTTCCAAATAAGCAGCTGCGTGTTAATTTTAATTGCCAAGTAGTGAGTTTGGTACGCGATTAACACTGCAATTGATGGTTGTTCATTTACGCATCATATCACATATGCCCGTAGGTCTTCCATTTGCTGGACTGGCACTTCGGGAATCTAGTCGGAACTTTATTGTTCCACCTGTAGGTCTACTTGATGTAGGTATGCACATTTTGCTCTACGCCGTGACCCCACGTTACTTACCGTAATCTATGGCTCCTTGCGAAGGTATGTAGGTATTCCGTTATCCGACTTCGAATGTTGAAAGCACTATTAGCTGATGTCGCTAATGTGACCGCGATCCTAAATTTTGTATTTACATAGTTCTGGGAAAAGTCGTTTTTTTATCAGAATATAAATAATACATATTTTGTTTCGATTACATTTCATACGAATTAGTCATTTGTCTAATCATATGCCTTTTTTTATATAGAATACGGCAAAATCAATTAATGGAACCTGATGGAAAGCGCAAATACCTAAAGAAAGTTGAAGGGCGTTTTCAGTAGGGTGTATAGTGGACATCTCCAAAATCAAATACTATGATAAGCATTGTGAGAAAAGTACCTTGTAACGTTGTCAAATAAAAAAACTATAACTATTGTAGTTACATAGTCAAAGTTGCAGTATTTTATTTGTGATCTGTTTTTTTTTTGTAACCTTCTAAGACTTAAGGACTTAAGGCTTAGCCACACGGTGCCATACAATCAAACACGTCAAGATTTTTTAAGAGCAGTTCTGGTTTAAGCCCGTTGGTTGCGTTTGGTATCTCGAAAACAGTAGCCACTTGTACTTATCTCGCATTGGTCACTGTACTAATTATTTTTTTCTGTGTGTAAGAAACCAACATCTGTACAATGTAAATTGCAAACAATACTATGGCCTCGCACATTTATGGCAAGTCATTTACATAATGCATTAAAAGAAAAGGTCCTAAGATTAAACCCTGGGGTACGCCTCTTTTGACTTAACGTCATTTGCGTCATCCGGTTTAAGTTTTTAGAAGTATAATCGCGAAGCTAACCATCAAGCAAGGTACATGGTCACCCCTTTTCCCTCTGGATAAGGTTCATACATGCATTAAAGGACTGTTATGACAATCCTAAAAAAAATGACAATAAATAGATAATAAACATTTATTATTAAATTGATTTATTACAGTTGCAGGTAAAGAGTGATTTATTTCTTCATAAATAACATAGCAATATTTATTTACAAGTATTCAAACAGACACTAATATAATTCAGTCTGAGGACAATCGTATTAAAAAAAAGACTTATAAACATTATCTTGATTTATAAAAACGTTGCCCATACATACTCTTGTTAAAGCGATTTTTGACAAATTACTTAAAAGACTATCTTTACTTAAACTACTCCTCTCTGGTGTAAAACGCCCATTCTCTTTCAGCTTATACATGTCGTAAAAAAGGACAACGGTAAATTTCGCAAATATATTCTCAATAAAAAGAAGGAAAACTTAACCATATAAGATTTAAACCAATCTGTCTAGTCAGCGTGGTATTAGATGTTAAGTATCCCTGCGTCTCTCTCTATAGAAACCCCAAAAAAGGGCATGATGATAATTTCCCTTAGCCACTATAAGAGGCTCGTCCTAGCAGTGATATAAATGGGCTGTTATGACTAGAATTACATAAATTACTTAGCAGCCTTTTGCTTCAAAGCTTGTATATACATATCTAAAGATTGCTGTACTTTAGGTGTTTGTATAAACATTAAGAATTCTTGAAGATCATGAGTGCGGTTCTTGTCCATCCAAGTTAAGGCAGATTGTCTTATTTTCTGTTTAGTGATAGCACGGGCCAATGGCGGTATTCTGTCAAACTTTTGTATAAATTTCTTACATTTCTCTACAGCATCTGCTTTGTCAGTTGCGGTTTCATCTATAAGACCAACCTGGAAAAATAATCAAGATAAAACGTTAGGGTACGATTTTAATAATTTGTGATACAAAATTCCTTTTCATTAAAAGAACAGACCAATTTTTAAGATTACAGAACTATAACTATACTATGCTATTATGTAGTTGACTAGTTTGAATGGGGAATCTAGATGTCAGCTTAGAAAATAAAACTAGATAAGAAATCAGGACAATGAGTCTTTTTCATTGTCCTGATTTCTTTTCTATATTTGTAGAATAAAATTTACTATTTTATGGAATTACTTGCTCTAGGCGCCAAAGTATCTTACAAAGGTTTGGCAAAATTATTACACATACAAAGTAAATCAATTTCATCATCAATCATTAACATGACTTTTGTAAGTCCAATACTGGGCATAGAACTCCACCGTATATTCCCATTTTATGGCCTTGTTTACATCCCTCAAACATTAGCTTATAGGCACCTTTAATATGGAAAGTTGTAAAAAATGTCAGCCCTTATGTATTTCTAATTTAAAACTCCCAAATAATTTTGTTTATGGTGTGATAATGAGTGATTATTTTGGATTATATTAAACTAAAGTACTTAAGTACTAGGAAATGATTAGATATTGTATTATACCATTTATAGTTATAATAGATATAAAATAATCATCATATCAGGCAATGGGCGTCCAAAACTGGGCATGGGCATTCTAAACAAATTTTTTTGGGAGTAGCGCTTTCTTCGTTCATAGGTTTTCCAATTGTCTCTCCACAGAGTTTGTCATTTTGGTTCTCCTGTAAATCTCCTTGACTACTTTAAATGTAAAGCCTCTACCTACTTAGCAAAGATTATTTTAAAAATGTGTACCTTTAATGCCTCATCAACGGAAAACATTCTAGCTGAAGTAAGAGCTAATTCAGCATCTCTCTGTGGTATTACATTCACCATGGTATTCATGAACCATTTGGGTGCGACAATGCCTAGAGCTGTCTCATTCAATCCGATACTATATTTGCCACTGACCATAACTCTGTACTCACAAGACATTGACAGTAAACAACCTCCAGCTGGAGCATGGCCCTGAAAAAATTATACAAATAAATTTTTAATTTGTTATTATTTTAAGTCACATCTTTATCTGCAATCTAAGCAATAGATTCTTCTGCTTTTTCCTTATTATCTTGTATGGCCTTAAAGAGAGAGAAATTTGGCCACCAATACCAAGCAGTTAAGATAAATTGGAATAGGGTTCTTTTATTTTTTTCAGAACAACATTTCCTTTTATAGGACCCTTAACCCAGATAAGCCTGAAACTATTTTTAGCTTCGATGTTAGTGATTTTTACAAATATGCCTCTCGTCCCAGTAGCTCGGGAAAAATAATAAAAAAAATATGCGGCTTCTGGAAAAGCTGGAAAATCATGTCCCATGTATGGGTCGGTCGGCATGTCCTAACCTTTTTGCTAATACGTTTTTACAACTAAAATAAAATTATAAATTAAATAATTATAATTAAATCAAATGTATTACTATTAAGTTTATGACTAATTACAGTTTTGAAAAGAATATTATCGATTTTGATCGAATTTGATTGAAAAAACCCGGCCTGATCGAGATATCCTTGTGAACTGCTAACAACTATGACCTCTGTAATAAAGATATTATAGCATCGTCGATGCAAAACGTCTTTTCCATAGTCTCATTCTCCTGAAAAACAGGATTCAGTGAAATAAACCATGGTCTCATTGTCGCAAGTGTTTTAGGCTTGAATTGAAGTGTTTTCTTCTCTAGAATCTTCGTCGGTATCAACCGTAATTGCGTTATCTGGTGGTCAAATGTGATGCATTCTAGAATCGGATCATTACCATTCTCAACTCATTCAAAATTTCGTAGAATAATAATGAATTCAATTAGAAATTTTTTAAAAATATATTATTTTACGAAAATTTTGTATTCCGTGGTTGTTCCGACGGACCCATGTATGGGTTCTTTAGATATTCAGCCAAATAACAGTGATTTTCATAGTACAAAAATGAATTTTCTTTGTAATATAAATATTGTTATGTTTCAAACTTTATATTTTTGATATTATATTTATAGAAATTTAACAATATATGTAATATAATTTCACTTTTTTAGGGACATGTTTTACCATATTCACTACAGACATTTTCACTTGGAAAAAACAACTATAAATAATTAAATTTACTACCTATTTTGTCATCACAGCTAACAGTCATTAACTGTCGATTCCAAAAGTATTTATAAATTGTTTTAATAAAACCGTATAAAGGGGGCAGAATTTTTTATTTCCCGAAACCCATACATGGGTCGGTCGGTCCAACTGGGTTAAACAACAATAGACTGCAGATGGATTCCTCAATCTAAAGCCACAGAAATTAATACATATTGCACATATATCTAACACTTACTTTTCAATCCTAATGTAAGCATGAAAGATTTATCAATCATTAATTGTTTTAGAAAACTAGGTACTTTATACAAATTTGTTATTTTTATACAAAATATTAAGGTCTATTTTCCATTCTATAAATTAAATTAAATAAATAGGTACATACATTGATAGCTGCTGCTGTGATGAAGCTAGATCCAAATAATTTAATCCAAACTTCTTGAAGAGTACTCCAGAATGCTTCCGCTCTTTTCATATCTGGTTTATACATCTCCATAATGTCAAGGCCAGCAGAGAATACTGTAGGTGATGCCTGCAATTATTTAAAATAATAGCTTAAACATTACTGCTGTATAAATTATTTAAAAATTATAAGTTGTATTATTAAATAGGGAAATTTTAAAGTTACTTTATTAAATCAAGATAATTTTAAAGTTGTAGGTATTGCAAAGATTTACATTATTTGCATACAAAACAGGTTTAACTTTTTGTATTCCAAATTCAAAACAATTTGTTAAAGTATTAAAAAGTAATGATGTACTTAAATAAAAATTAACATAGATAGACATAGCAGCTTGACATTAAGTATTGCTTCTTATTTACACTTACAGAGGTTAATATCATTGCCTTGCATTTGTTTTTCGTTACTTCATCTAAAGTTTTATTCAAATCTTGTAATAGATCCAAATTGAGACTATTCACTGGTGGTCTCTGCATTGTAACAGTTGCTAAGCCTTTGTCGACTTCCAAATTAACAAGGGGTCCTGAGCTCGACATAGCTCTAAATCCAGGCGCAAATGTCCTGCCAGCGCTCACAATTTGTCTTAAAGAAATCATTCTGAAAACAGAAACTCCCACAATTAAATTTAAGCCACATTAAACTGTATTAATTTACAATATATTTTAACAGTTACCTGTATAATGTACGACCGGCCCGGTCTACGAACACAAAGCTGAATAAATTACTATCACAGCAATAAAGAAACAATGTCAAAATTATTTCTGCTATCTTATTACGCGATCATTCACTTCACTGTGCCTGTTCAATTTATTTGAACAAGCAATTTGTTTTGTGATGATGAACTTTGCTTCACGAAATTGAACCTTGGACCCAGCTTTGGATGTGTACGTATACGTCAAATCTACACATAATAGAGCTACAAGCGACAATGTCATAATGTCCAAAATTTTATGATAATGAAATGAAGTGTGAATTTGGTAATTACATATTATTATTATTATGTTAAGTGATTCATAAAATTATTAATGTTTTAATTTATTTAAAGTTATTTAAAGACAAGAAAATAATATTCATGTAAGCGTAGGTGTATGTACACATGAAAGGGCCTGGAAGCAAATTATTCTATTTCTTAGAATTATTATCGATGCCACTAATCAAATATAATATGAGTATTTTTAAATAAAAATCTATATAAATAATGATTAAGTTTTAAAGGACAACATAACTAAAGATAATAAGGACAACTATTGCACTAGGGATCGAGCCTAGTGTAGCGAGGAAACTAAACTCGCGCGGTTATTATAGAAGAATTAATTATAAAATAAGTAATTCTACTGTTATCTATAATGGACTTCGCTCTCGCATGTACTTTGAACTTCAGATAGTCATACTTACACAATAATTATACAACAATAGCGTGTCACACAATGATAACTAGATGATAAAGATTTTTGTTTGTGCCTGTTGGTAAAAATATTGAAAGGGACAAAATACATTTTTTCTAGGTATTGAGAGTTGAGTAATCTTTCAGGCACTTATGATAAGATGCCTTTAAGATGAAATGAAGAGATGATAACGAACTCTGCATTTATTTTTGTATATAAGACAACACTCAATAAATCTAAAAAGCCTATTGCTCAGGTAACTCTGAAGTTAGGAATTTTGTGCTGTCATTTTTTTGTTTGTAGCTGTCAAAGTCAACAAATTAACTGTCTGTTCTGTCGGCTGTTCTCTGTCTGTCAGTCAAGTCAGTAGTAGTCAGTACAAATTGGTGTCATTGGAGGTATTGCAAAGAGTACATTTCATACAAAAGTTATTTTTCAAGCGAAATCAAAATACGTTAACTCAGCTAGTCTTTTTTTGGGTTCTTCAATATGTAGATAGTTCAACAAAATCAATATATATGTTTATTAATACTCCTCGATCAAATAAAATGTCTTTGGAACAGACTGCTTGCGACGGTAAGTAAATATAGTTTAACTCTTCTTATTTATGTTATTACAACCTCCACCTATAAAATAGTATACATTTTAAATATCCTCAAAACATATTTAATCTATATAACTCCCGTAAACTAACGCAGCTTAGATTAAGAGACATTTATGTAAGTCCAATTGTTTCAGATTTAAAGGCGTTTGAACGCCGATTGACTGAAGTAATAGGTTGTCTTCAGCCTGCCACAGTACGATGGAGAAGTATTTTATTTTATTTTATTTTACTTTATTAAGATATCCAACAGCATTTTACATAGTTGCTTAAAATAAAACAAGTACAATACATAGAAGCCAATAACAGGATATCATAGCTATTCATAACATTATAATGACCTTAAGTTTTAAACAATCGCTATATCAATTTAAAAGACTGATGTATAGGTGAGACTGATGTACAGGAAAAAAAAAAGAAACAAATTTTAAATGACAATTAAAGGTAACATTTAAAATATACATACATATACAATATACATGTGCATCTGAACACAATACACAAACAATATACATAATTATACTAATAAATATAGAATAAATAAAGTATGTTAATTTGTACACCTAAATTTAATAATAATTAGAGCCCTTAAACATAGCAATAACATAGTGCTTATTACAATTACATGGTATTAGTAAATGTAGTTGATAAGTTATCAGTAGATTATGTACCATTAGTAAGCCTTTTAAAAGAAAATTCAGCACAAAAAATCCGATGGGGTCGAAGTGCATCCTTGAGGGTCCCTAAAAAGGAGGAGCAGAAGATAAGATAAGAAGAACCCTTTTAAAACTTTAACAATGACGCTTGTGTACTAATAAATACCTAGTGTATCTCCAACAGACATTGTTTATAGGGGTAATTGTACATAGTAAAGAACTATTTCTCTTGACTGACTTTGTAATCTTGATTTACATGTAAATGTTATTGAAAGTCAGTATTCCCTAATGGGGAATTGTTGGAATTAAAATGTTGGAACATTCCAGTTGAACACATCATGTTGTTTCTAGTGTGGGAGCCATTATATTATGATAATAACTTCTGGAATGGCACCAGGAGTCACCCACCCTATGCTGGGGAGACCCCTCACACGGTGGACTGACGACTTGGTTAGGACGGCGGGAAGCAGATGGGTGGGGAAGGCACTAAGGCTGGAAACATTTGGAAGAGGCTTTTGTCCAGCAGTGGACGTCCATAGCCTGATTCTAAGTTATTTGGGGTTGGTTTCCGCACTTAGTCCTTGAGGTGGACCATTGTACGTGAGGGCACTTGTCATTCCAGCCAGCCCACCTCCCTCCAAAAGCGTATAAGGTGTCTTATCTTGTTTAGGCATTCTGTGATTGATTTAGGGGCTCCTAGTGTGTCTCTTCGTATATCTGCGACACCCGTGCACTCAATGAGCACGTGTGATACTGTTTCCTCTGCCTCCATGCATGCTCTGCACAGGGGGCTGTCTGTTATGCCTATGGTGTGAAAGTGTTTATTTAGCGAGCAATGACCGGTGATGGTTCCAGTCACCAGCCGCAGGCTATTTCTGTCCAGACGCAGTATGCGCCTGGTCAGTTTGTCGTTTAGGAATGGCATGGCTTCCTTCGACTGCCTGCATCCTGGTGCTGCTGACCAGTGCTCTTGTGTTTGTTTACGGGTATACTCTTGTAGCCAGCTGCGAACTTGGCTGAAGGGGATGGGTGTGATAGGCTCAGGTCCGAAGACCGTCATATCAGATCCCCTTCTTGCTAGTGCGTCAGCCGCATCGTTTCCCGGTGATCCACTATGTCCTTTTATCCATTGCAACGTCACTGAGTTTCCATTGGAAGTCGCAATCCGCTCTAGCGCCTTGCGGCATTCCAATATTAGTTTCGAAGTGACATGGGTTTTATTCAAAGCTTTGAGTGCCGAAGCGCTATCGGTTATTATGCGGATTCGAGAGTTCGAAATCCTTTTTGACTCTATAGTATGGGCTGCCAGGATAATCCCTACGCATTCCGCTTGGAATACGGTGTTGAATTTGCCCAGCGGTTGGGATAGGTTTATATTGAGTTCGCTTGAGAATACCCCTGCTCCGGTGCCTGAGTTTGTCTTGGAGCCGTCGGTGTATATTCTGAGCTCTTTTGGGATTGAGTAATCTCGTGATTCCTCTACATATTGTATGTTGTAGTGCTTATTGAAGTTGAACTTTTTCAAAGTCCTGTCGTTGGGGGATGTCAACATGGGTTGATAATTTATCATTCGCTGACGTATACGTGTGTGTTTAATTCTGGAGTCATTCCCCAGTGTGTCCGTATTTTGGAGTCTAAATGTCGCTAGCGCTGCTTCCTCCTGTACAACTAGGTGCAAAGGTGGCAGCCCTAGCATAATTTGAAGTGCGGCTGTGGGTGCGGTTCTCATGCTGCTTGTGATAGCCACGCAGGCATATCGTTGTACTTTTTCTAGTGCTTTTTGACCGGTAGCCTGGTCTGTTCTGGGCCACCAGACCAGGGACCCGTATGTTATGATCGGTCGGATAACTGTAGTGTATAACCAGTAAGTGGTTTTGGGACTGATGCCCCAATTTTTCCCAAGCAGTCGCTTGCATTGCCACAATGCTATACTGGCTTTTGTAGTAATGTAATCAGTGTGTTTAGCCCAGTTCAGCTGTTTGTCCAAGTAGACGCCCAGATACTTGGTTTCTGATGCTAGGCTTAGAGTGGATCCGTAGAATTGTGGTAATTGTATGTTTGTCAGTTTCCTTTTTTTTAGTGAAGAGGATTAGTTCTGTTTTGGTAGGGTTAACTGTTAGTTTGTGCTCTTTGCACCAGTCCTCTACTATTTTCAAGGCTTGGCGCATTAGGTTGCACAGTGTGTTTTCGTGGGTACCATTTATAATGATAGTTAGATCATCGGCGTAACCCACGGTGAAGTAGCCTTTGTCATTTAAACGGTGTATCAGGTTGTTCACGACGAGGTTCCACAGGAGAGGCGAGAGAACACCCCCTTGTGGGCATCCTTTCGCTACAATCGCTCTCGTTGTGTCGTTTACCGTTACCTGAATGGCCCTCTGCTTGAGCATATTGGTTATCCACCCGCGCAATGTCGGGGCTATACCGTGTCTCATGAGGGCTGTGTCAATACTGTGGAACATTGTTTTGTCGAAAGCGCCCTCGATATCTATGAAGGCAGCCAGTGCAGAGTTTTTGTGGTCTATAGCGCATTCGATCTTGGAGATCACGCTATGTAAAGCTGATTCTGTCGATTTGCCTATGGAGTATGCGTGTTGTTGTTTGTGTAGCGGTGTTGTGCGTAGAGGTCCATCTCTGATGTATCTATCGCATAGTCTTTCCAGGGTCTTTAAGAGGAAGGACGTTAGGCTTATAGGTCTATAGGCCTTTGGTTGTGTGTAGTCTGTTTTCCCTGGTTTAGGAATGAAAATAACTTTCACTTCTCTCCAGGCGTGGGGTATGTATCTGTGTGCAATGCAGGCTCTGTAGACCTCTACCAGCCAGGGGGTTAGAGGGTCTATGCCCCACTGGAGAAGGGCTGGCAAAATGCCATCGAGGCCTGCAGATTTGTATGGTTGGAAGGACTCGATTGCCCAGGTTATGCGTTCAGCTGTCACTATATCGTGGGCCACCGTCCAGTCGCTGTTGGTCGGTTCCATTCTTGTGTCAACCGCCCAGACCTTGTCGTTTAATAGGCTGCAGTCAGGGAAGTGTGTCTCAAGGAGGACCTTGCTGATTTCGTTGTCTGTTTGTGTGTAGGTGTTGTCAGGTTTTTTCAGCGCACCGAGGCTGCGATCTTGATCGCTAGATAGGATTTTCCTTACTCGGGCAGCTTCGTTGTTTGACTCAATTGATTCACAGAACTTTCTCCAGGCGGATCTCCTGGCGAGTCTGATTTGTTTTTTGTATTCGTATTGTGTTTTTTTGTACCTTTCCCAGTCCTCAATTAATCTTGAGTTTTTGGCTTGGTTAAATTGTTTCCGTAGTTTTTCTTTGTGTTTTTCAAGTTCGGCGCTCCACCATCGGTTATTTTTACACCTTGTATGTGGAACTTTTAGTTTGCAGCATTTGTGATATGCTTCTGTAATGTGTAGTGTTAGTTTTGTCACTATTTGTTCTATTTGTGGTGGGTGCGTTATTGTATCGTGTGGTAGATTACTGGCGATAAGGGAAGCGAGAAGTCGCTTGTAGCCAGGTATATCTGTCCGACGCGGGTTTCGTTTTGGGATGGGACTTATTGTGTCTACTGTTATTGTAAAACGGATTCTCCTGTGGTCTGAACAAGAGAGTTCGTTGGATACTCGCCAGTTAGATATGAGTTTTACCGCATTATCTGTGCCTAGCGTTAGGTCTATGATGGATTGACCCCTTGATGTAACCCAAGTGGGTTCTGATCCCCTGTTTACTATGTTTAGGTTAGTTGAGAATAAATAAGTGGATAATACCTCTCCTCTGGTGTTTGAAGTGTTGCAACCCCAAAGCTGGTGATGGGCGTTTGAGTCAGTGCAGATAATGAGATCCAGCTTGGCGCCCTCGCAGTATTCCACGAGGTCGCTCATCTCTTTTGGTGGGCAGTTCTCGTCATCCCCTGGCATGTACACTGAGGCTAGTACTATGTCAGGGATTTCTCCGGCATTCTGGAGCCTGACAGCTGTCAGATCTCTGGAACAGAATTGTGTTAGTGTTGTGATCGGGATATTATTTGGTACGTAAGCACATGTTCTTGGCTTTTCTGTGTTTAGTGTACTTTGAATTAGCTTACCTCCGATGTTACTGAGGCCGCATATTCTGTTGTTCCTGATCCACGGCTCTTGGATCAGTGCTATGGTTTGGGGGTTTGTCTCCAGTGCCCTGCGCAAGTTGGCCGTGGCAGTTTGGCTGTGCTGGAGGTTGGTTTGTATAATGTCGAGGGGGCTGGGTGTGGGTGGTGGGGGCAAAGGAGAGGGGCTAGTCCCGGTTCGATCCATCGGATCCATCGGACTCGTCCTGCTCCTCAATCCTATGCCTGCCATCCCCCGGCGAGGACGAGAGGAGCTGGCCCGTCCACCCCGGTGATACAGGTGGTAGGGTATCCGTGTCAGCATCCTCCATCGCCGCCTTTGCCATTTCCTCCTCGAGTTGGGCCATGTCGTCGGGGTCAGTCTCGGGTGTTGTGCCTGTGGGTGTCGTCGTCTGGGCTGCAGAGGGAGGCGGTCTTTTGGGGTAGAAGCGGACGTATATCGAGCCAAGAAGGTACGATACCCGTCGCTCCCGCGCCAAAACCTTAAGTTCTTCTTCTGGTGGGATCCCAAGAGTCAGGTACGTTCCTGGTTTCTCACCACCTATGGATGTTGCTCTGTAGAGCGACCACTGGCCGATGTCGTACCATTTGTTCTGCCGTTTGAGAACGCCTTGGAGCCGCGCTACGTCCCCATTGTACCTGGGTACAAAGAGCCATAGCCTGATTTATGGATATAATAACTATAACAACATTGTTAGGATTAGGTTAAGTGCCAATTTATAGTATAAGTTTATAACCACACATTTTATTTTCAGTTTTGCTGACAGTGGTATCAGTATGCACAGCAATAGCTGCTTACCATTGGCTGATGGACCCTCTAACTTCTGTAGTGTCACTGACGCAGTCTCTCTGGAATCATCCGTTCTTTGCATTCACTTCCACTTTTCTAGGTAAGTTTAGAAAGATGAGCTATTTGAGTTTATTAGACAATAGCATTATTATAACTGCGGCAGTCCAGTGCAATCGATGTCGCATCTACTGGTGTGCCCTGAGCAGTGTACGATGGCTGATCTTTACGCGGCCACTGCAAATGCCATTGAAGTGGCCACCTACTATTACAAAAATGTTTGAGTTCTCGACGATTGACATGATAGAAGAAGAAGAAGATAACTCTCAGTATTGACAGACCTCTTGCGTTGACTGTGGGAAACTGGCCTGATATATTGGCCATTTAATGTCAAGGTTTTTTTTTTCGTTTTCTCATAGACATAATAGCTGCCCTTAGTCTGCACACTTATGAAATGATATGGGGTCAAGGTTGAATAATAAAGTTAAAAAGGAATTTCATGTTTAGATAAAATGAATTTATAATATGTGACATTTTAAAATCACTTAATTTCAAAAATATTTAAAAGTAATTATTCCTGACCATGACATGTCAATTAACATAATAATATCAACATAATAGTAGGAGTTTTTCTTTCAGGCAATTGCCTATACTTACTTATTTTGTCCCTAACACAATCTTAATATGTATTTTTTTTGTATTTGTTTAACCAGTGCTTCTCTTCATGATGGGTGTGCACCGTAGAGTGGTAGCACCAAGCATCATCACAGCTCGCACGCGATCTGTACTTAACGACTTCAACATGTCTTGCGATGACACGGGAAAGCTGATCCTGAAGCCACGGCCAACCAACACTTAGCCTAGAGTATTGTAAATATTTTTTAAGTTAAGAATAAATTGTTTGATTGTTCAATTATGTTTTTTTCCACTCTATAATATAATACATATCATAGAAATAAAGTTTTGTTCCTAGATATGTATAAAAGCGCGCTCTGAACTGCAATATATTATAAGTAGAAATAAAAAATTAAAAGATGGCATGTATTCAATAATAGAGGTATTAAACATAGAACAATAACATCTTTTATACTCATCCTGTAACTTACCATGCTTCTTTAAATTAATTAACCTTTTCCAAAATCTTCATTAAAATTTGAAATAAAACTTCAAATATACAAGAATCTATCCAAGTTTATTTATTACTTATAACTTTGGTGTGTTTATTATATACAATAAATAAAAGATAACTATGAACAAAAAGGGTCTATCATACAAAACCACCTTAAACAATAATAAAAAAATGTTGTAGTTCAAACATTCATACAACAAATTTTCATAACTAGATTTTTTCTATGAAGAATTTACTAAAGATTTGGCTAAAGTTGTAACAAATATGCCAGCGCTATAATAAATTCTGAATAAACAATGATGGTAAAAATAATTACAGCCTCATCGCATCTTTACCTAATCATAAACATTCATAATAGCCTTTAGAATGGCTCTTTTCTATAATATTATACATTCTATGACAAGCAATCAATACTTTTGTGTTGCCCTAATAGATACTACTGCTCAAATTATGCTTAGACTCAACATGGAGTAAATGGAATTATAACATATTGGAATATTTTTTTTGGAAAACTTATATTTAACAAAAATATATATTGTGTGAAATTTAATTTGGGCTTATAATGGTTTAGCACTACATTCAATCCGAATCTGTGACAATCCAGTCCGGAGTAGTCGTATAATTGATTATATTTGCTGTAGAAATGTTACCCTCAACATTTCTACAGCTAATTTTATCGGTTCATAAATGGACATAGTGCAAAACCGTTCTTAGAATACAAATTTACGTAATTCTCAATTCAAACATTCAATTCCCCACAGTAAATGCAATATCATATTTCGTGTAGTCTGAGACGATACCCATGCAATAATCTCAATTAAAGTCAAATCTCAACAATTATACTATATAGAATAATAACTATAATAAAGTATTGTGCTGACTGTGCGAGTAACTAATCATTCTATACGTATAAAATGAGTATTACCACAATAAATAGGTAAATACTAATTTTACCGCCGAACTATCAATTTTACATTGAGGTACAGACAAAGAGGATGAATATAAAACGGACGGTGTAAATAGAAATAGAATAACTATTGCACATTCATGGATGTTACACTTAAAAAGTAAAAAAAACTTTGATTCGCAATCGGTGAAACATCAGAATAGGGACACGGCTAGTGTTGTGTCCAAAATGAGGGTAGAAAGAAAATCTTCTACCTCGGAGACGGAGTTGTGACATCGCTGCATACAGTTAAGTATACTATATAATACTATAATGCATTATACGACAGTTGCAGATCTTACAAAAAGTAACATAGTAAAGTTTACAATAACTTTAAGGTTTATTCACCCTGACAGTTATAGCTATTCACCCCGATGTCAATCATAATTCGTACCTCGCAAATAAAATTGATGATTCCGACCTTTACAATCATTCTAACCTTTAATTATTATGTTTAATACTAATATACTATACACGAAAGACAAGTGTTTGTGCTGAGTGAGTTTACTGACAGCTAAGATAGAAAAAATTGTTTGATCTCGTTAGGCTCAATTTATACCGCCTAAAAATAGGTCGCACGCCTTCCGCGGAATCCTCGTGCATTCTCGAGAATTCTCCTCGTAGTTAGTTTGTTTGTTATAGACTTGACATAAAGTTAATTATGCAATGTACAAAAACTTCCATTCCGTTCCATTCCGCGGCGGTATAAATTGAGCCTTATGTTATAAAATTATAGTACCTAAAATATAAGAAGATACATTAAACTTAATAATGACATGCCCAGGCTTAATTCTATCGTGTTAAATATCATCATAAGTAGGTATATAAAGTTTTATTCATACGAATAAACACTTATAATTAAATAGTATAGAAGAAAATTAACATTTTGATATTGAGCGTAATCAGCGGCATTAAATATTAATTAAAAAATATACATAGTATAATCTGTTTTAATTAAAAACGACCCAACACAAACTAGCTGGTCGAATGTAAAATCCTTATAAAGTTGTAAATAAACAACGTTAATCATTAACCTTACGTTTTGAGTTACATACATTTATTGAAACATATTATTACCTATAAATTCAATTTAAAATTATTATGTTACTTAACATCAAGGCAGTGGTATAAAATGTCGTGGTCAGATCGTAGAACTTTATTCACATATTGATCGCACAATGTAAGATTTCTGCCGAGCAAAGGAAATTATGCCTTTATACATAGTTCTTAAATTTCATTTATACATGAAGTAAAAAGGCGCGCGTATGCCTCAGCAGCCAGTATTTTGCGCTCGGTTGCCGTGCAATAATGAAATTTAAGTTCTGTATACAAGGCTCAATTTATATGGTGGTAGTCAACATAAAATGGTTTTACATGCGCTCCGTTCAGTGGAATTCGAAAAAATGCTAGACTCCGTTCTACGATATGACATAGACAAAAGGTATGCATAAATTCAACTTTGTTAACACGACATACATAACATTTTATAATATTTTTTTTGAAAATACACTTAATATTCGTTTTAGGGACACCTTCTCTTATCCAATAAGGCATTAGGTTCATGATTTTAAATAATTTAAAGGTATGCAAAAGAAATATAGAAACTTTTTGCTAGCGTCATTATTTCAGTCTTTAAAAAAATAATCGCCTTAAGAATTATTTTAATGAATTTTTTATTAATGTAATTCTTTGGAAACAAATATTATCATACTGATGCATTTATAGATCAGAAAAAAAAGCTTTTTTTGCTAAATATATACCTATATAAAAATTTGTTGCTATATTAAAAAATTTACAATAATCCTATTTCATCTATGCCTTTCACCACTGCAAACGACAAAGCTTTGTAATATCCTCAACAACTTGCTGTAAAAATCATTTAATATTTAATTAAGTAGATTAATTATTTATTCAAATAAAATGGAAATACAAATCAATAAAGTAAATTATTATGTTGTTTGAAAAAAAATGTAAATTGTTGACCAAAATTTCATCAAAATACGTTCGTTCACGAGTTTCGTACTTTCGAACCAAAACAAAAATACCTACATTTCTCAAATAAATAGAAATGAGTTTTGTTACTTAATTTTAGTCCCTTGCATATTTTATTATTATATTTAAGTTCCTGATTAAATTTTAAGTTGTAGAGGATTATTACTTAACATTCTTCTAAACAATAACAATTCGTATTCATGAATAAATTGCACATAATTGTGGTAACCAATAAGATAATCCAAGGCAGTTTTATATAGTAGAAATACAATGTAAATAATACTTCTTTTTTTATTAACGTTATACATTAGAGGTGCCTAAGCTTTTTCTATTATAGATATAAAAGCTAATTTTACTTTTTTTGCGACTGACAGGTGTAATATTACGTTGTGACGACAGGATTATTGAAACCTTGCAAGAGTGTGGGATTGTAGGGATAGCTTCTCTATAATAATTAATTATTAAAATGTTGCTTTTAAAGCATGCTAATATTAACACAAGACAAAATATAATTTAGATTATTATTATTTAATTCCTTATACACAATATTTCCATGAAATTTGTTGCACAAAATCAAAATTTGAAAGGTATTTATAATATATAAAACTTTACAAGAACAATATTTATACAAAATGATAAGTTTTTTTAAATACTTTTTCTCACCCGCAGGTATCAAAATTTATGGATTCTTAGTAGGTATATAAGATGCCACTTTGGTAAAACTCTCATCGAAAAAACCTACGTTTTTTCACTTTATTTTCTTCACATTTACTTCTTATAAGAAATAAATGTATGGGAAATGTATAATTTAATTCCTATATAACTAATTTATTTCATATTTTAATTCATAACAGTGGTCCTTTGACAATATTATGTATATTGACGATGAGAGATGATGGTATACTATAGAGTTAAGAAGTAGAGCAAAAGAAAGGCGTGTTCAAGATATCCCCACAGGTAATTATTGTCGCATCATTCCCCACAACAACAAGCAAGGCTCGAGTGTTGACCTCACGCTGCCAACAAAGTCCTTATATTCTTAGGTGTCGTCTGATGGTTTAAATGCTTTGTTGTATATCTTAGTGCGTTAAGAAGCGGCTCCGCTTTAGTCGGCGGCTGTTGCTGAAGGAATTTGACACATCCCTTTACGTCAACTGATGAGGAACGGCAGAAGGCACCTGATGGGTGGACCCAGTCGTATAGGATGATAAGGCCGACCATCACGCGTAAGACTAGAAGTGATGTCTCCTCGCGACTGAATTGAGCGACGAGTTTTCTGGAAAATAGAGAAAAATAATGTTAAGTAGGTAAATATTAATATTATATACCTATAGCGTATTAGGACATAGACAGATAGGATTCTGAAGAGTTTGGGGCATTCAAACAGGTAGGGTTTGACGATAGTATGTAAGTATACCATTTTAATCATAACTCCTCAACGTCGCGTCCACATAGGAAAACTTAGCTTACTTATACTAGCTGGCTGGCCACACAGATTCGTAGAGATAGTTGGACTTTTACTACACCCACTGGTTTAGTTTGTGTGGTGATACCACCTTATCAGTCCGTACACGTACCTACCACACGTAGTAAAGTAACTTAAACAGTATAAAGTACAAGTAACATAACAACAAAAAATGATAAACCCAACAAATCTACAGAAGTTATAAGGCAATCATTCTGCCAAACCAAAAAGGTTCATTACACATAATTTATCATGAACACCCACCCAAATGTCATTATGAAAAAAAAAACAAAACACGCCCAATACGAAACTGAGCCATATAATAAAAAACGAATAATAAGGTTACTTTACTATAATAAAAAGGCGGGTAATAGCTGCAATTAACATAGAGTTCCAGAGTAAATGAATAACAAACTAGAAACCTAGATTAATGTAACATTATTCCATTTTATGAAGTTACAAGTAGTAGTTCCAGGGATTTATTTAACACGTATAAAAAATAAATAAGTAAATGTTTGTATTGGGCCACATGTGTTGTTATTTACGACATAATAAAACTATGTATGAGCGTCGGCATTGCTTGTTAGAATCGGGTCGCGGCCGGTACACCCACGCATTGTAAGTCCCGTAACGCAGTGCGGATCTTGCACCAAAGTATGTTGAATATACAGTACTTGTAATGTATTAATTTGTTGGTTATGGAGGATTAAAAGTGAATAGTTATTTCATGGAAGGATTCGTCAATTTTAGGCTCTAATTTTGACATTGTTATTGTGCAAAATGATATAAAAAACCCTATGACAACGTAGGACACCGTTGTAGAAGCCAAATTACTCTTCCTCATTGGACTCCATGTGGCGGTCAAATCTCCGTGTGGTGACGGAGTAAGAATACAATATTTTACCATCCCATCTCATCCCATGGGTGTCGTAAAAACCGACTAAGGTACTATCAGTATCCTATCCTACCTTCTTTTTATTTCGTAAAGATAATATCATTATTATCTTTAGGAAATAAAAAGAAGGAAAACTTGAATCCAATCCGTCTGGCCAGCGTGGTATTAGTAGGCCAAGTATCCCGTCGTCCCGGGAGGAGGCCCGTCCCTGCAGTGGGACATTATTAGGCTGTTTTAATGATGATGATTTGACTCAAGGGAAGATAGTGTAATTTATATCACGTCAATCAACAGACGTCCACAACTGAACATAGGCATATTTGTTATTATGAATAATAAATAAGTTGGGAAAACCATCCTTAACGCTTACAAAGTCACTGAAAAAAGCTATTGGTATATTAAAATGTCAAAATATTTGGATACTCTAGTTGGACGTAAAGTAAGTAAGTGCTATTTCTATCCTCGACTCGCATTTATCAACGTTGGCTACCATTCCATCACTTGGCTTTCGTTTGTGTTCCAACCATTTATTTTAAAAGGAATGAACGTTTCGAGATAACCATGGTAACAGTTAATGTATTAAGAGGTACAGTTGATATATTACTAAGGTTAAAATTGTGTTCCCATGTGATAGATACTATGTACAACACAATAAAAGTAAAAATAAATAGATAAAAGAACAGATATTTGCCAATGAACTAATAGAATAACTAAAAAGTAGTTTCTATTTATTCAGGACAGGGAACCGATAAAAATATTTATGTAATTTTAAGCCTGATAACCCAATATTTTAAGATACCATAAAATATTAGAACATTTTCATATATTTATTACCTTTTACATAGCATCTGATTCTGCGAGAGATTTTAGTTTATTTTATTTAAAGTAATAGAATATACTGTGAGTAAAATTAATGTGAAACTAGTTTTAACTCATAATAAAATTGTACTACAACACGATAGGTATAAGTAATGATAATATAAATATTCTTAATACATTCACACCACGTCATTCAAGTCACTAAGCAGAGCTTGTGATATGCGAACTAAACAATGGATAGACATACTTAAATATTTTGTTTTAAAAAAATAAACAAATGATGTAATCCTTTTGAAAAATCAAAAGTATCTAACAATAGTTCACGATTTCATAACAATAATTAATTTAGTACTCATAACAATTGCTTCTATAATAATCTATCCTTCATAGAATATTTGATAACATTAGATCACCTAATAAAAATGGTAATGACAATGCATCCTATAATAGACGACCTCTGTGGTGCAGTCGGTATATTACATGGCTGCTACGCAGAGGTCTCGGGTTCGATTCCCGCTTAATTGAAATCTTTGTGTGCATGAACATGATTGTTTGCATTGGTCTGAGTGTTTTCTATGTATAATATGTATGTATTTACAACAAAAAAAAGTATGTTTATCCGTTGTCTAGGACCCTAAGCTCACAAGCTCTGCTTAGTTTGGGACTAGATGGCGTTGTGTGAATGTATGAGGAATATTATATTATTTATAACATAAAAAGGAAACGTTTTCTACGAAAATTATACCAATTTCGTAGAAATTGGTATAATTTAGAATTATATATAATTGGTGGTACTTAAGAATATATGGTACTTACTTATTACGAATGTTACGTACTGTATAATCTAAAAAGATATCTGATTTTGGTTTAGTAAATAAACAACAAGATATTCAACCGACTTTTTTTTTAAACTCGTGCTTGACAGCAAAGTAAGGCGGCAGCTAAAATCGATGCAAAAAAAAGAGAAAAACTCAAAGTAGATACTATCTTATAACAACTGATCCGAACAGACCAGGTGGCATAATTCCGCGATTCCGATTTCCTAGAAATGTGTGTAATAATCATAGATTTTTGATATGGTCTAGGTCATTTGGTATTTAGGTGATGCCACCGAGGCAGTCGACCCAAATACCAATTGACCCAGACTTTATCAACAGCTACATAAGCAGCTGCCAGCGTACGTGGTTACCAAGCAGGAGAATTTTACAAAATTAGTATAAATAAAGAAAAATATTATGGTATTAGTAGGCCAAGGATCCCTCCGTCATGGGAGGAGGCCCGTCCCTGCAGTGGGGCATTATTCGGCTGTTATGATGAAAGAAAAATGAAAGACATACATAATAATATTATGTACTTATGTAAGTACCTATTTGTGTAAATACATGTGACGCAATAGGGATTATGCGCTATGTCGCAAGGTCTTAAACATCAATTTAATGGGCACAAAGAACATAATGGACAACAACAACAAATAATCCGTGGATCGCACATAGAAAATAATTGTCCTGCGTGGAAATCGAATCGGCAACCTCGCGCAATACAGCCACTATCACAATCGCGCCGTGCCACGTTATGCATTAGGCTTCGATTATGTTTTGTAAGTTACAAATAATTAAACCATATTTGGACAAGCTTGACGTTGACAGTTGTAAACTCGTAGGAGGACCATAATCTACTAGTACAATGAGACCAAATCGCGTAGGTGGTCATGTTTACTCGTTATCATAGACCTATAAAAGTATTGGGTAACAACATGACATGGTTAAGTTCATCATGCCCTTTTATGGTATGAAGTATCAAGTATGTAAGTTCTGGCCATTACATCTGACAAAATGTAAGTGGTGTTTGCAAAAAGGCCTTAATGGAAGATAAGATGACTACGAGTGTTACAGCATAAACAATTCCATTCGTGCAATACAGAAATCCATTTCTTGTTAGGAAAATTGAGCAGATATTACCTATGTCTCCTTAAACTAAAGGAAGAAAATTATGTAAAAGAAAATTATATAAATTCACTCAAAAATAACTCCAAGCGTTGTCTCCACCGTTGAAGATTTGTTTGCACTCGAACCGCTAGTAAAAATATTTTATGTTGTTAAATTATTATAACCTAGGTAGCCAAGAAAGCGTAAAACCAAGCTGCACCGAAAATATAAATATTTAATATATTTTCGCAAATAAAAACGATTCTTTAGCTATACTAAAACGACGCAATAAATTATTTTATCTCGTACCTATTTGTAATACAGACGGAGAGTTCTTGAAAGCAATCTGCTGAATTGTCTATCTACAAGGGAAGTTCGCTTTTCGGATTTTCACCCCAAATAGATGGGGAATGAATCAAAATTAGTTTGTTCAGAAACATCAGTTATTTTACTATACGTACATGATATCAGACCTTCATAGTTAATGTTATAGTTCTTAGGGGAGATAAAACATTGACAGTACAGATAAAAAATGTGCGGAAAACTTATGGTTTGTACTGCATCAGAAATACATTCATGGACTAGGATTCAATATAGGCTCTATTTAAACATTTTTGTATTTTTTACGTTCATTTTCAAGAAATTGCATGTTGCTAAATCTACGGGTATGATATCTTATTTCGTTACAATTCTCTTTGTGGAAATGGGAGGATTATTTTAATACCTTTATAATACATACATATAATAATAATAATCTTCACACTCTCACACAACGCAAAATGCTTTTCAAACATTAATGTTTATTGAGATTAAGATTTGCATTGATCGGCCTTAGAATGTTAGGATTGCAACAATTAAAACAATATAAAATTCCTTTAATATCCTTTCGTATATAAATAACAATTGAAACAATGTACTCGTAAGTCCATTTCAATACAGCACTTATGATCAATAATAATTATGTAATAATCAAACCAGTTATTAACATGAACCATTTATGAAAGTCGAAAGGTTTTTCTGCAGATCAGATTTGCAGATGAGGTTGAGCATCTGAGAGTAATATGACTCTCAGATGCTAAAATAAAAAAGACTAAAATATTCGTTATCCATGAAATGTCATGGAGAGTGAATATTGTAGTCTTTCTTTTTAAAACAGTCCGCAATTATTCAAAGTTTAATAATACTTACTGTGAATAATCAATACTACTATGTATTAAAAATGGGAAAGTGTCTGTTTGTCTTTCTTTCAGGAGCGACGAATTGACGTGATTTTTTAAGTGGAGATTGTTGAAGGGATGGAGAGTAACATAGGCAACTTTTTTTTTGTGTCCAGGAAAGGGGAACAGTGCTACCCCGAATTTAACGCGAGCGAAGCCGCAGGCAAAAGCTAGTAGGTACTGTTATAAGGTTCTGTCACTATTCCACATTTATTTACAACTTGCTGACTAATGCTGACTCGTGCCCACTTCGTTGGACGGCGAAAAAAACGCGTCCCTTTTTTAAACATATTTCATTACTGCTCCACTTCTATAAGTCATAGCGTGATACTATATAGCCTATGACACTCCCCGATAAATGGACTGAATTTGAAATCTTTAAAATCGGTTAATTAGATCCAGAGATTACCCCCTACAACGTCACAAACACACAAACTTTACCTCTTAATAATATTAGTATAGATTCACACTATATTTACAGATTTGTATCTAATACAATAGGATAGTACCATTCATTTATATCAGCTAGAGCACATCCACAACTGGATATAGGCCTTCGCCAAATATTTCTACCTTGTGCGGTTCACTCATCCATCGGTTTCAGACTACCGTTCAATAAAAAAACTTTAAAACCGGGGCAATCTCCGTGGCGTAGTAGTTATACCTATAACATGACGGCTACGCAGAGGTCTCGGGTTCAATTTCCGCTCAATGCAAATCTTTGTGTGCATGAAGAAAACACCAAGACCAATGCAAGCATTGGTCTGGGTGTTTTCTATGTATAATATATATGTATTCACAAAAAAAGTATTTATGTATGTTTATCCTTTGTCTAGTACCCATAGTACAAGCTCTGCTTAGTTTGGGACTAGATGGCGTTGTGTGAATGTGTAAAAACTGTGCAACCAAACAAACAAATCAACACCTAACAAAATGATTATATAAACATTCAAGTAGTAGTTATCAACTAGGTGCTCGACGAAGGACGTTTTCCATACTTCAATAGAGCACGTGTTTCTACAAGTGCCAGTTGATTTACTACACAAACTTTATACGAGATCTCATGCGTGTTAGGATATTGTCATACAATATGTGTAATGGATATGTACTTATTGTTACAAGGATAAAGTGTGGACTAACCACAGAGAAACGTATTGTATTAGATTTGCTACTTGTTCAGCTTCTGTTAAATAATTTAATTTTATTATTGGATCATTTCTCTGTGTAGACGGAGTAAGAATACAATATGTCACCACCCCATCTCATCCCATGGGTGTCGTAAAAACCGACTAAGGGACTATTCACGAATATTATCTTTACGAAATAAAAAGAAGGAAAACTTGAAATTAAACCTTATACCAATCCGTCTGGACAGCGTGGTATTAGTAGGCCAATTATCCCTACGGCACGGGAGGAGGCCCGTCCCTGCAGTGGGACATTAGTAGGCTTTTATGA
Source organism: Schrankia costaestrigalis (assembly GCA_905475405.1). Taxonomy (NCBI): domain Eukaryota; kingdom Metazoa; phylum Arthropoda; class Insecta; order Lepidoptera; family Erebidae; genus Schrankia; species Schrankia costaestrigalis. The sequence continues at coordinate 13,772,648 of FR997838.1, forward strand.
TGATGATGATATTCAGCTATTTGTAGTTCACTCGCCGTATTTATTGGTGGTCGATCCAGCTGTTCTTAAAACGAGTAAAATTATAATAATTGGCTGCCTTAGCTAAATGCGTTTGTGTTCACTTTGTGTTACGTTTAAGTTCCCTCGGGAGCTGGCCCAATTCGGTATTATCGCTTCGATAGCTTCCTACCAAAATCTAATTAGATATTATCAGATTAATATTACGTTTTATAATTTTATGTAGAATTTTTCTTTCTTAACAATTTCACTGTCCCGCCACTAGACACAATAGTAAAACAATGCAAATGTTCATATATGACTCATGGGACAGTTGAGTGGTCAAGATCAAAGGTTTTAGGCATGTATCATTATCACTGCAGGAATAGCCCTGAATAGAGCGAAACTTGACCTACTAATAGCTGTCTGTATTGGGTTTTTAGGTATACCAATTGTTCGTTTTTCGTTTTCGTATTTGAATGGAGTTATGACTTTTATATTAAAAAAATATTATTGAACCTGTCAAAGTAGGTAATGGGTTGCCATTACCTACTTTGACAGGTTCAATATAGTAATCGAAAACAATTCTTCTTGAAAAACTGAGAGCATCAAGATGGCGGGATCAAGTCTCCGATTCAAAATATAGCACTTTAAGGGTTTTGTACTACATATGTACTAATTGTACCCTAAACCACACATTTGTACCTCTTAGGGTAAAGGAAGTATGCCTAAACTGACCTGGACCAGCTACTTTGATGTCAAAGTGGCTGGACCTTCTGCAGCGCTGCTCAAAGGCTGGAAATTCACACACGAAGGTTTAGTACTGTATATGTACATGTATGTACTCAATTTTCATTACAATTGTAAGTGCCGAATAAAAGTTAACCGATTAAAACATTGGTCCCGGCACTTTGATGTTTCATGTCATAGCTGAAAATATATTAAAATCGTTAGATCTTGAGTAAAATCAAATGTGTATGTTTAGTACGACCTGACTACAAAAACATATATAATATTCATATGTATAATCTAAGTAATTTAAAAAATATCTTTCATTATCATTATTTTATTTCCAAATCTCGTTATTTTCATAGAATTGGACAGGTTTATGCACTAATATTAAAACAATTCAAATATTTTTTTAATGTTATTTTTTTTTCTAAATCCCTTTATTTTTTTGATTTGTATGTATTTAATATTATTAACCATGAGGGTAAGTAGTAAATTGAGTATTAACCATAATGCTTTTTGCGTATCTGTAACATCTTTCTATACGTGAGATCATTTGGCTGAGCGACGTCTTTATTACTGGATAGTTGTTTATGGATGTGATTTGGTGCTCCCACTTTTATGTACTACCTACATCACGACGCTACCTTTATCATTGAATAATCCTTGGTTATGGTTATGTATGGTATACAATGGCTGCAGCACTTAATTACAGTTATCTCCTATGTAAAAAAATGACGTCAAGAAAATGCAGCAGTAGAGTGTGTTGCGCCGCTTCTTCTCTACTAGCGCTTTGGAGGCGGTGGTAGTTTTTTAAACTTTAAAATGTTGTAAACTTAGATTAAGTAGAGTTAGATGACGTCAAAAAGATACAATATTATTGTACTACTTTGAATAAAATAAATGAATACTGAACGCGATTAATAGTAATTATATGTCCGTGTTTACGTGAGCGACAAAACAAGTTAATTTACATTGTGTTAGTGACATTCTAAATTAACAATGAAGAGAAAAGTACAACCAGGCCGGAAAAGAATAGTGACATTGGAAGCCCAAAAAAGGTATTTGAAAATAACAAAGTATCATATATCTTATATAAGTAACAATTAAATTTTGAAATGACTCCGAAAAGCTTATAGTTGTCTGCTAAACGCAATTTCAACTTTTTTTAAATATTTAAGTTAGTTTAATCATTATAACACAAAAAGCAGCAGTTCTTTATAATTTAGATCAATATAAATAAATAAATAATAATATTTTTGTTGTTTCATTTCTGCATAAAAGTGTCCATTACAAATATAACGATGAAAGATATATAACTTTTAAAGTACTTCGATTATACATATGAATATTATTATGTTTTTGTACTTAGGTCGTACTAAACATACACATTTGATTTTGCTCAAGTTCTAACGATTTTCATATGTTTTCAGCTATAACATGAAAAATCAAAGTGGCGGGACCAATGTTTAAATCGGTTAACTTTTATTCGGCACTTACAATTGTAATGAAAATCGAGTACATACATGTACATATACAGTACTAAACCTTCTTGTGTGAATTTCCAGCCTCTGAGCAGCGCTGCAGAAGGTCCAGCCACTTTGACATCAAAGTAGCGGGTCCAGGTCAGTTTAGGCATACTTCCTTTACCCTAAGAGGTACAAATGTGTGGTTTAGGGTACAATTAGTACATAACCCTTAAAGTGCTATATTTTGAATCGGAGACTTGATCCCGCCATCTTGATGCTCTCGAAAAACTCCAATTTATAAACATACACCCCGTTACTCATGAACGCCTGTTAAATTTAATCACTGTTTAGCGAGATTTTTGTTAGTAAAACCAACCTTATGCCAAACAAAACCGTAAGAATTGAAGCTAATCAATAGACTAAAATTTAAGAGGCGTTTGAAAAGTACAGGTAGCAACAACATAGTCGGAAGTTATTGACACCGTTTTCGTAGATTTGTTTTAAGTATACAAAACTTCTGGTACTGCTTTTAACGTACAAATACGTAGACTAGTTGTTTATGTGTGTCAGTTCTAAAACTAAACCAAACACACCTATATACTGAACTTTATAATAGAATTTACGTCTTCTCGTTTCTTTTGTGGGATATCATATATCATCTCGTAGGTATTTATGTTAAATGTACATAAGTCAAAAAGCTATGAGATATTAATAGATTCACATTTTAAAAATATTTTGATAAGAACCTATATAATATTTAATGGGCTGTTATGACGATGACGATGATGAAGAATCTGTGGAAGTTTCTTCCTGATTCTTCTTATGCCTGCATGTTTGCAGATGCAATATCTTTTTTTTTATATAATGAGAGGCAAACGAGCCAGCAGATCACCTGATGGTAAGTGATCACCCCCGCCCATGAACACCCGCAACAGCAGAGGAATTACAGATGCGTTGACGACCTTTAAAAAGGGAGTACGCTCGTTTCTTGAAACTCCCCAAGTCGTAACGGTCCGGAAATATCGCCGCAGCGAGCTTGTTCCACAAAACAGTTGTTCGTGGTAGGAAGTTTCGCGAAAATCGCACAGTGGATGACCGCCAACCATCAAGGTGATGACGATGGTAAGACAGTCGATTGCGAGTGGTCAGTGAGTCAAACAGTCGATCTGGCAGAAAACAATAAGTTTGGAAGCCATAAATATCCTTTATAACCTACATGCAGCACAACAGTAATGTCCAAGGTTCTCCTTGGTGCAAAACTTTGTTTTTGACCAAATTGAAAGAACAAAAATCTGAAAATGAGTAGCAAAAAATACATCTATACCAGTGGCGAAGGGTGGATTTTTATAAAAGGGAAGCCGAGGATTCCGTGAACTACTTTTTATTAACGTTCTACTTTACATTACTATTATTCTGTAGTTCATAGGTATTCGTAAGAAAATGTTTCGATTCTAGTTGTTCTGAACTCATGTGAAAAGTTATACAAATACGAAAATGTTTCTCTGTTTGGATAATAATATATTTCTTTGAGCAATTAGATAAATTGTTTATGTTGCTATATCCTAAATAATTCTACACTTTTAGAATCTGAGAATACTGCCTGTAAGCCACTTACTTATATGTATCGAAATAAGATTTATAGAATGTTTCGTAAATCCACAGCGCCAGCGCCGCCCGTTTGTATTTTATGTATTCATGTGCAGGGCCTAACTGAACTATGTACTATCGGGGTCTTGTAGATATGTCCAATTTTGAAACAAAATCCCTTGAACACGATGACCGATGTCCAAATTCTGTTACCGCCCAGTATTTGTATCGTCCAATAGCAAAGCTTAAAGAAGTGTCTTCTCGGTTAAAGGGACAGTTTTTTTTACTAAACGATGGGTTATATTGCAAAATACACATCTGGCTAAAATTTAGGCGGTTCATTAGGGTAATAAAAACAAATTTCTTTTTTATGATCCTAACAGCCGGCCAGATGTATTGTGTGCATTATTACTTTGTGAAGTTAACATTTTGACTTCAATCATTTCTCGAGCTTCTTAACTATATTAACTAAACTTTGAAGAACAGTCAATTTAAAACCCCAGTAGACATATACGTGGCAAGGAACGTTAAAGCCCATAGGTTCGAACCTCACCTGCTTATTCTCGAATTTCTTTTATTTTTTCAAAAAAATATATTTATTCTAAAAAAAAATGAATTAAAAAAAATATTAGTAGTAGTTCATTCATCTTCCTGACATTTATTTTAAATCGAACCCAAAATGAATCACACTCTAAAGAAAATAATGAAACAAAAAAATAACACAATAATTAAAATAAGACACATAAAAATTAAAGAGTTAACAAAAAAATCAACATAAAATCAATTTTGTAAAATGTTTTACTTTAAACTTATTTAATATCTGACATTCAGTCACGTTAGTTATTTTTACTCAACAAAACACAAAGACATAAAAGTTAAGAACTTCACTAACTCCAAAACAGTCAAAATAAAAATCTCATGTTTCTTTACTTGGATGTAAGTAAAGTATAGTTTTTGGAGAAATGAAGTAGAAAGGTTTTAGTAACAAAACAGAACCATTCGATAGTTTAGTTTTTTTGTGCGAGCTTTTTACTATGTATTAGACAAAACAAAGGGCTGTAGTAGCACCATCCGTTACTGTTGTGCTATTGGTTGATGAGCGCGTACCTGCTATACTATAGTAGCAGAGCGCTGCAAACGAAATTATACTTTAAGTGGTAAAGATATGCAAGACCCCGATAGTACCTACGTGTTTCTTATATTTATAATTTAACTTTGAACAAGACGTTTTATGTTAGACAATAATCTAACACTATTAACGTGTTCCATAAAACAACAAACTATTAAATTTGCTTATAAATAATACAAACAATTACTTACAAAAATATTCCTTAAGATCACAACACAACGCACTACGACAATAATAATGTCAATCAATGCACAACACTTAATACACAAACATAAATAATTAAACTTACTAATGTTTACTACAAGAAAACAAATTTTAATTTTAATATAACCTATTTGCAGAAAATAAATAATACTGTTTTTTCTTATAATAGTTCCATCGTTTACCGATGATTCTGCCAATGTCAAGATGGAGAGAATAAAAATATAAAAACAAAGAAAAATAATTAAAAGCTGAAAATTCAGAAGAAAGGCTGATTTCTATTCATCATTATCATATCAGCCAATCGACGTCCACTGCTGGACATAGGCCTCCTCCAAGTATTTATTTTCTCGATTTCTATTAGATTTAAATAATTAATAAAAACAAAATGGAATGTCAATGGCAAATTACTGTGAAATGAAACGTTTCAATTGGTCGGTCCGCTGGTTACAATAGTGCTTTCTCGCTCTCGCAATGTTGTAGTTGTATCTTTTATCCTTGTCATAAGCCGGTGGCCATCGGCTTATATGGTACCTTAGATCGACGAAGACAAAGTGTCACGTGACCGTACGATTTCCGTACAGTCTGTTGTACTGGATTCCTAATTTCGCGACCGGCTTACCGCCGCCCCGCGCATGCGCGCCTCACTCTCTTCCTGAACCATAACAAACATATAGTTAGTTGACAATTTTTAATTACTAGATGGCGTTATGAGTACGTAAATAAATATTATTATATAGAATTATTATATTACTTATTTGTTATTATTGCGATTTACGTAAGAGAATACTTTTTTGTTTTATATTATTTTGTATTGAGTAGATGTTGCGTCATTGATTTATAATTGATTAATAGACAATGGTAAGCGATTTTTGCAAAGGTAAGCCGGTAGGAATCGAGTTATATGGACACTTCGCCACTAATCTATACTGAAAGCCTCTTCTATTGCAGTCTATTAAAAAAGTCCGTTTCGCCCAAGCATTTCTCACATATCACTCGTATTCGTTGAAATACTCCTATGCGGTGAAAACCGGGCGTCCAGCCAACTACCTAGTCCATAGTAGTTCGCGTTTTACGCGTACAAACGTTCTCAAACAAAACAAACAGCGAGCCATATCACGTTACACTTACTAACAGAGTTTACAAAGTGTTTAACTTATCAAACGTCACAACTCACAGCTGTGATAACTCAACTAGGGAACTATTCAAATCTATTTTCGCTTTAGACTATGCACTCGGGAATTGGCGATTGTGTTGTTTAATGACGATGCCCTTTACTGGACAATGGCATTGTCTTTCTAATTAGGTAGATAAACAATATAGGTGTTAAACCACGACCCGACGAGAAGGGTAAGGTAGTGATTTGCTTCTTGCTGGTCTAGCTGCTTATAAGTAATTAGCTGACCCGTGCCCACATCGTTGGGCGGCGAAAAAAACGCGTCCCTTTTTTAAACATAATTCATTACTGCTCCACTCCTATTAGTCATAGCGTGATACTACCTATGACATTCCCCGATAAATGGACTATTCAACACAAATAATTTTTAAAATAGGTTCATTAGATTCAGAGATTAACCCGTCACAAACTTTACCTCTTTATAATACATATTAGTATAGATAGAGAAACAAACATCATGGGTTTTAATCAGTGTTTCGCACTTTTTCGGATCTCCGAAACACCTGCCCATGGTCATTGGTATCAGATTTTTCTATTAAGACCCCCGCTTAAAGTAAATCTTTGTGTTCGAAAAATAATGTTGACATTTGTTAAGTTGTTTTTTTTTGCAAAATACATAAATTTTATGTACTTATGTATTAACAAAAAAGTAAAAATCTATATCGGTTGACCATTACCGTAGACTATCAGTAAATACAAAAGAATACTTTTACGAGTAGTAGGATTATGTATTGACTAAATTAAAGTTTATAACGAAAGCCTAACTTTTTGATATGTTTACTGACATCTGTCGAGCAAAGTAGGTACAGAATTAGGAAAACAACTCCGTTTCCTAACTTTTTAATTCAATTGGCATTTAAAGTAGGCATTGCTAACATTTTCAATGTCAGACGTAATTACTTAAAATAAAATAAAAATATAATTTATATTAGGTACCTATTTTACTTTTTCTAAGTGGCAATAGAGTAGGAAAGAATACACGATGACAACAACTAACCTCTGATCTCAAACAGAAATCTCTGCAAAAAAGGCTAAGAAAGTCTGTAAGTATTATCTGTATAAAAATAAAAGATGGAAACCTTGACATAGCAAACCAATTTATCAGGCCAACGTGGTATACCTACAGTACTAAGCCCCGGCTTCTGAATGACTGATCAAGTAAAAATCAACTAATCAAGTGTCAAAACTCTTGTCAACTATCATTTTCAGTGAAAATACTATCAGTCATTCGGAAACTGGGGGTAAGTCTAAATTATTGGAATTAGAATAACGATACTTACGGGTTCTCCAACATCCTAAGGCATACTTTAGCCATCGTGCTTAATGTTTCCGTAGTATTTTCTAAATCCTGCTGATTGTCATTAACAAATTGGCTCGTAGCTTCCGATAGTACTTTGAGCATAGGTGTGGCCTGTGCGTAGAACAAGGACATTCTGTTGGCAACTTCAGCTGTTATGTGAGGTTCTTCGCCCGGTGGTAGTTCAGCGTTGATTAGTCCGCCCCTGGACACGCTTCGTCGGTAGTAACTGAAGTCGTTTTGTATCGCTGGAGTCTTCATCTGTGAAAAGATTATGAGTGTGAGATAAGTTTGTTAATGACATATTTTTGTGAGACTTTGCTAAGTATTTATGACCATCATCAGAACGACGAAAGATTAAGATGTATCTTGGGTACAGTTAGTTAACGGGGATATTTTATGGACCCACTTCTGAATCGCACAAGGCTGCGTGGGTTTATAAGAAATGCAGGCATCTGTTCACATAACAGACAAATGCATAAGTGTAATACGAATGACAATGAATGTAATATGAATGGTCCGTGTGGTGACGGAGTAAGAATACAATATGTCACCACCCCATCTCATGGGTGTCGTAAAAACCGATCATGGGACTAACCGTAAATATTATCTTTACGAAGTAAAAAGAAGGAAAACTTTAAATTAAACCCTATACCAATCCGTCTGGCCAGCGTGGTATTAGTAGGACAAGTATCCTTCCATCACGGGAGGAGGCCTGTCCCTGCAGTGGGACATTAATGGGCTATTATGTTGATGACTACGAATGACCAGCCAGATAGAGATAATTTGAGTGACAATCACAAAGCAATCAACAAAACTATCGGTATAATATACTGGTGGGTCACAGGGGTTGAATAAACTATAACATTGGTATTGATTTTCCAGTAGCCACATGTGGAAATTATCTTATCTTGTAGGTCTTATGGTACAGAAATGTTTATTTGTTTGATAATGTTGAGGGAAGTACATTTTGACATCGTCAGAAATGAAAAGATTTGCTGAGTCAGCAAAGTAACCAAGTGTAAAGCTTAGTTTTATGCGATAAGTGTAAAAAAATAATCGTACTGTAAGTACGATTGTTTTTTTAAAAAGACACCTTCCGTACTAGGGATTATGCCCTGTGTCGCGGGGACTTTTACAAACATTAAATTAACATTCACAAAGAACACCTAGATTCAGGACAATTTTTGTGGATCTCACAAATTATTGTCCTGCGATCGAACCCGACCTCGTGCCCGGCAGCCGCTTGCGTTACTTACCCTGGGTAATCGTTTATCGCGGTACAATGAACCAGAACCTTCATCCTAAAGGATAAATAAAATAAACCCACGTATATTTTTCATAGAAGCACGTTAAATTAAATCAAGTGGTTTCTATTCTCGGTATTATTACAAGGTTACCCATAGCCATGCTAATCCCATAATGTACGTAAATAGCCCCAATATAAAACCATTGCGGCGTAATCTGATTTCATATTTTTAAAAGGTAACACCTTATTTTTTTTTTATAACTCGGCTGTCCATGACGTTGTAAGTTACTATACCCCTTCCATTATATTTAACAACATTTGACAGATTGTCGTTGGTGACGTTCAGCAGTATTTCGAATGTAATGCCATTCGATTGTAAGCGATTTTTCAATTTTTCAACTTGCTTTATTTTACACATTTGGATCCTTACATCAAGTTACATCATCTTTTACATAATATTATTGTTTTTTTCTTTATTATTATTATTTTTTTCTTTATTATTATTATTTTTTCGAATTAGCCTATAGCTTAAAATTATATAATTATAGTTAGCTTAGGTATTATTTAAAATACATAATTTATCCTGACACATTCGCGGGTTATAGCTAATCTAAAATATCATATTACATTTTATAAACGTATTCTGAAGAGTTCAGGTTTATTCATAGCATTTATTTGGTTGTAATCGTTATTAGTGTCCATCACTAAGTAACCATGGTAACCGAAAAAAACTTGGGTACATCCATGAAATACAATATTATTTGTTCGAAAAATAAGCGAAAATATTACGAATCTTCATGGACGTGAACTGTCAAAAAGCTAAACTTACGCTGGAAAGGGTATAAGTATTCGTGAGTATTCGTGTTAGGGTTTACGTCATTAATATGGATTTAAAAATACCTACTTAGTCTAATAGCAGGGGTGTCAAATAATAAATGTTATCGTGTTACTTTAAAAGCTTACAAGTGTATTATGAAACTTTTTGTATGTATTTTTAAAGACTTGATATTTAGGTTTACCGAGCCATTAGGAATTTAGATAAGAATTTTACTGAAATCAATAACTATACTCTCTAAACTCTCCGTGTGGTGACGGAGTAAGAATACAATAAGTCACCACCCCATGTCATTCCATGGGTGTCGTAAAAACCGACTTAAGGACTATCCGTGAATATTATCTTTACGAAATAAAAAGAAGGAAAACTTGAAATTAAACCCTATACCAATCCGTCTGGCCAGCGTGGTATTAGTAGGCCAAATATCCCTCCGTCATGGGAGGAGGCCCATCTCTGCAGTGGGACATTAATGGGCTGTTATGATGATGATGATGAATCAAAAGGAAAGTTTGCGATAAGAAAAATAATTTAAAGGGCGGATATTATTTATAAATTTCTTCAAGAGAAAAAATACACATTGATATCGAAAAAGATGTAGGTAGGTACAATGACAATAGATGAACATTTTAAGATAAATAAATAAGTAAATAAAAGATAAAAAAAATAATAATAAAATAATTTAATCCTTGAGAACTATAGGTTAGCAGCCAGTTACTCGCGATACAGCCAGAAGCGAGGTGGGACGTGTATACTGGTAAGAAAAGGCTTGTTATTTAATCCGTTACCAATAGTTGCTGAACTAGCAGTCGATTATTGTTTTGAGTGTTGTGGCATTGAATTAGCAACTTATCAACTACTGATAATATGCATTTATAGAATTCCAGACTCCGATACTTCGATATTTTATAAAAAACTAGAATTATTACTAAGTAAACTAACAAAAAAAAACAAATATAATATAATCCTATGCGGTGACTGGAATATTAACGTGTTAAAGGAAAACAAATATTCAAAAGAGTTGCGATCTATCATGAATAACTTCAATATAATACTACATGTGAATATGCCCACTAGGAAAAACTCGTGCATAGATCAAATAGCCAGTAATATTCCAGAAGTAGACTTAAAATGTAATATACATAGTCTTGCTCTCTCAGATCATGACACAGGTCAGTCATTAACTTTTTATTTGGACAAAAAAAATAATTCTAAAACTATTAAATTTTGGTATGAAACTATCAGAGATTATAATAAAGATAACATAAACAAATTTATTCAATGCTTAACAGAATTGAGTTTTAGTGAAGTTTATGAGGAAACAAACTGTGATAAGAGCTTTGATGTTTTCCATGACCTATTCACTTTGTTTTATAAACTGTGTTTCCCAGAAACAAGAGTGAAAAAAAGCAACAAACCAATAAAACATAGGTGGATGAGTAAAGGCCTTAAAATATCATGTATAAACAAGAGGATTCTTTACTATGAATTTCAACATAGTGCCATAAGTAAAAGTTATCACAAAAAAAAATACTTAAATTACACTAAAATATTAAAAAATGCATGAATAAATCGCAACAAATAAACAACAATAAATTTATTTCTAGCTCTAAGAATAAATGTAAAGCATCCTGGTCTATAATTAAAAATAATGTATGCAACCAGAACAATAATAATGAAATTAAAGAATTAATAATTCAAGATAAAATAATAAATAATCCCTATGACATATGTGAACAATTTAATAATTATTTCATAAATCTGACGTCTAATAATAATTCTATAACCTCCCAAAATGTACACAATATTGCCATCAATCATAACAGACATAGCTTATTTCTGACCCCAGTCAATGAGGATGACGTTATAAAAATTATATATTCCCTAAATAATACTAATGCTACTGGTTTTGACGAAGTAACAACAAAAATAATTAAATTATGCGCCAGATATTTAGCAGCCCCATTATGCCACTTAATTAACATGTCATTTGTAGAGGGTATTTTCCCAAGTCGATTAAAGGAATCACTAATTAAGCCACTTTTTAAGAAAGGTAAAAGGAGTGATATGGGCAATTATAGACCTATCACGCTTATACCAATCTTTGCAAAGATTTTTGAAAAGGCAATGCATAATAAAATAGACAGTTTTTTAAACAAACATAACATAATAGTAGATACCCAATTTGGATTTAGAAGGAATAATTCTACGACACTCGCTTGTGTCTCTTTAGTAAAGTCGATAACTGAAGCTCTAAACAATAAAATGTCGGTAGTATCTGTCTTTCTAGACATGAGCAAAGCATTTGACTTTGTCCCTCATGAAAGACTACTAGACAAACTTGAGAGATATGGGATTAGGGGCAAAGCACATGATTGGTTAAAGAGCTACCTATCACATCGCAAGCAAAGAACAGCAATCACTAGGACAGAGAATAACATTAAAACAACATACAACTCAGCTGTATTTGGAATGAATGATTGTTCCATACCACAAGGGAGCGTACTTGGGCCGCAATTATTTATTCTATATATTAATGACCTTAAACAGAAATTGACATATGACTCTACACAATTTGCAGATGACACAACCTTGACAATAAAATGTATTAACCAAATTAACTTAGAAGTCGACACAAAACGTGAACTGGCAACCGCAATTAACTGGTTATCAGAGAATAATTTGCAAGTAAACATTAATAAAACTAAAATAATACAATTTAAAACAATTAATTCTACACAATTGCCAGTAATAATCCAACATGACAACGATACTTTAGAAACAGTACAATCAACCATATTTTTAGGTATAACAATTGACGACAAACTGAATTGGAAAGAGCATATAGATAGTTTGCTGTAAATTAGACAAATTTGTATTCGCCCTTAGAAAAATAAAATTAGTAGCCAGCAAAGAAGCAGCTCTATGTGCTTATCATGGGTATGTTTCATCAGTGTTACGTTACGGACTGGTAATTTGGGGTAACTCGGTAGATGTGGAAAGGGCTTTCATAGTGCAGAAGAAGTGTATTAGAGCCATTTGTGGTGTCGATTACATAGAACACTGCACACCACTGTTTAAAGAATTAAAAATTCTTCCCCTTCCATGCTTGTATATTTATGAAATTTGTATTTTTGTAAAAAAGCATTCCCATTTGTACACATTGGATGAAAACGTTTCTATAAGACTTCAAAACAAAAACCAGGGAAAACTAGAGGTACCAAGGCAGCGATTGCATCTATTTAGTAGAAACGTGTACTGTATGTCTATAAATGTATATAATAAATTACCATTAGATATAAGAATGTTGACACTACTTCAATTCAAGCGTAGATTATTTACCATGCTATTGGATTTATGTTTTTACTCAATCAATGATTTTTTAAATTTTAAATTTGTTTAATAACTAATTTTGAAAATATATAATTAACATTGAAAAATATTTAATTGACATTGTAAAATATTAACCTAATTGACATTGAATCTTATTTAATAGACATTTGACCTGTTTGAATTATCTGTTTCTTTATTTTATTTGTGTTTAATGTATCATACTATGAGACTTAACAAAAAGCATTGTAGCAATTAATTTATTTTTGTTATTTAAATATTTCTACACCAGAAATGGTAGTGTATTTGATATAATTAATAATTTTAAGAACTCGATGTACAATATACTGAGAAATAAATGATGATTATGATTATTATGATTATTATTATGATAAAAATAACACCCAAATCTCTGACAACAAGTCGTTATAAAATCAACATATCAACGTACCTCTACGCAGGATACAAACATCCTTTGGTCTCAAATATCCCTACCATTTTATTTTATTTATACCTACCATTAATATACCTACCATTTAGGTTAGAGTTTAGTGTTTTCTATAGATATGGTTATGTTTTTTTTATATTAGCCCATAATGTTGACGCTGGAAAGACAAACAAAACAAGTTGCGGCCGATGGAAGCAGAAGACACTAGACTAGAGGAAAGTGAAAACGTTCAAAGTCAAATTTTTTTTAATCAATTTAGTATAACATTGTTATAGCTTACTGACGTCAACTAATACTATTTAACCTAAAGCCCGATTTACAAATCGACAAGTACAGTAGCGAGTTAAGTAGTAAGTTGTTGATTAAGTTGATTTAAATATATATTCAAATCAACAACTCACTGCTTAACTCGCTACTGTACTTGTCGATGTGTAAATCGGGCTTAAGTTTAAATACATTTAAAAGTTAAGAAAACTTTACCAGCGCTTCCAAAGCACTAGTAGAGAAGATGCGGCTAACAAACTCCACTACTGCATTTTTAAAGACAGCCTAAGTCCTGCAGTGTCTTCAGGTCTTTTGACTGAGATAATGATGACGAGGATTATAAAGAGTGATAATGTGCAGGATGTACGAATAAATAACAAAAAATCGATTAGATAAAATTCTTTTTTATATCCTATTAAAATTAAATTTGAATCAGCAACGAAATTGAATCAACAAATGGTCGCTGCCTGACTCATAGGGTCCGAGGTCAAACCGTGCCTAACTTTCTACGTCAAGTCCACAATGTCGCGCTATTATAAACCTTAAGGCGGGTCCAGATAATGAATAATTTGCCTGATTCGATCACCGTATCCGCGTATTACGTATATGTATCAGCATATCAAGCTTCGTATGATAGGTACGCGTATCATCACCCGTCTACATACGCGATCATGATACATGCTGGCGATACAGATACGGTGATCGGATCCGGTAAATGATACATATCTGAACCCGCCTGTAGTATATTATTAACATATTCACAGGAAGTTAGTCACAATGACTAACGTTCAGATAATTCTGCATTAAAGTTATTACATTGGTATTACAACTATCTAGCTTGTTACACGTCATAATCAATTATCATCCACTATTAGATAAAAACAAATCATACACTTGTTAACTTACTTTAGTTATAACAATGAACGTTATTATTTTGACTACCATGGAGTCTATTTTATAAACAAATTGAATCCTACCGTTGATTATGACGTTATGTACCTAATACAATCTGAAGAAATAAAGAATAAAAATGAGCTTTCTCTATAAATGATCCATTCAAAACAAAAATATTTGTTTAATTCGCACTGGTATTACTTGACATACAAGAAACACACTGTATAACTCAAATAAAAATAAATTATGAACCAATTTTACATTTCAAACATGCATTTTAAATACGCTGAACAAAAATATTCATCCGGTCTTTGGCAAAGAAAATAACAATAAGTACATACAAAAAAACATTTATTCTTGATGGTACCGCCTTGGCTCGGAGAAACAAAGAATCAAGATATTAAAAAGAGTGCAACTATTATAGGTATTCTTGGGAGATAACAATAGTTTTAAATATAGATAAAAATTGTAGATTTGATAGAGTCAATAGTTGCACGTCTCCATTCTAACTCCTTCACCACAACCACATGGTGAAGGAGTTAGAATGTTTGGTATTACCATCACTTATCATTCATGGGTGTCATAATAAAAGCCGTCTATGGTAAAACCGATACGGCAAAACTTGATATGAAACCATATAATAATTTCTTTGGGTATCCCAAACTACTCTTAGTAGACTAAGTTTGTTTTCTAATATTAGTAGATTAAAATTTTTCCTTCGTCATAGAAGATCGCGGTATTGGCCAGTAGAATTGTAAGACAGATTCACTTCCAGCAATTAAAAAGAACCCTATCTTTGGAACGGTGGATTAAAGGGAGTAGAGTAGTAAGTATCCAAGACACTCTTTTAAGACAAACACAGCACTAGGGATTAAGTCTCGTGCCACGGGGACTCGGGGACTGTTGCATACACAAAAAACTGACTTAAATAACTTCAATATTCACACAATAAATAGTGATTCAAGTTTCATATTCACAGCAACCTAATCGTTAATTTTAAATCGGTGGCAAAGGAGTCAATATTGAAAGTCTATAAAGCTATCTAAACTCGCTATTAGGTACTAAATGCAGGTTAATGTATTAACGATCGATTCTGCCAAACAACTTCAAACACTCGACTAAGTGCCAAAGCTCGGCTTTATTTCGCTACCAAATAATTCAGAATAAACGATATTGTGAAAATTTAGAATAAAGTGTTTTAAATTCAAGTGTTTTTGTTAGCACAAATTAATAATTACAATGTTTGAGATAAATTGAGAAATTAATAACATAATACACAAAAGAATTAATAAGATCACAAGGTCTTAAAGAATAAGTTTACAACTCCCATCTTATCGTAAGGATGTCGTAATAATCGACTAAGGAACTGGTACCAATAAAAAAGATGGAAAATTTTACACTAAACATAGAGATATCAAAACGTTTAGCCATTGTGTTAACCAGGTCAGTTTATTTCATCACACGAAGTTTGGAAGAAGGTATTGGGAGTCTTCACAACAGCCTATGCATTTCCCACTGGTGGAACGAGCTTCCTCAATATAAACGAAAATTATTCTTTTAAGACGCTTTTGTATGAAGTTTTCTTATCTCTTTTTAGAATAGTAATCCTTTAGAAATTACATAAGCATAGATTAGATAAAATACTTTATAAAGCTCACGCACTCGTATGGGAGAAGTTGTGATGTTTATATTTTAAACTTTTAGTGAACCACTACACAAAAAATTTCAAACTTACTAACGGAAAAAAGCTTCATCACGCTAAAAACCAATCGCAATCGATCTGCCAATAGCAATAAAGATTCACAAACGAAACTATCACATTATTTACCCAAGACCCTAGCAGCATACAATATGACAGCTAGTCGTTTTGCGAGACACAGTCATTGAACTTGGTATAACGACGTACCCAAGGTTGGGGTCAAAAGGGCTCCAATTGCTCCAATATTATAGGTACAATATTAGATATGAACTCACATGACAGACCCTACAATTGTGATTGATTGTTTGTTATTGAACAAAGCAATGAGAACAGGAATATAACGGAAGTAATTGGGAATAATATAGTATGTTTGTTTGCCATGACTAAGCAAGTTCATTAATTATATTTCTCACACTTTACACAACGCCATCTAATATCAAACTAAGCAGAGCTTGTACCACAGGTTCAGTGAGTTAGTGAAAAGTTGAGTTAGTTTTGACAGTATCTAAAGAATGATATAAAGTAACATTTTTATAAATTCAATTCAATATTTCAGCCGTACTAATATTGATTTTGTTTCGTCGCATTATTTTGAATACAGTGGAGGGTAGATGAACTGTGTTCTATAGTATTTGTTTGTGAAAACGTTATTAAGGTGCTAGAAAGTCAAACTCCTTTTATTATGTTTTAGGTTTAATTAATGAGCCCCTTTAAGCCTCATCAACTTGTATTTAAAAGAGGCAGTATTTAAACTTATGATAGAGTGGTTTTAAAACAATTATAAGCGTCAGCGCTCAGGACTCAGGACAATCAGTTGTGCATCGCACAAACAATTATTATCATCCTGCTTGGGATTTGAACCCGCAACCTCGTGCACGATATCCATACTGCTAGTTTAGTTAGTTTTCTTTTTGCATGAACCTACTTCGTCGATGACTTCGGAATTACATTAAATAGCATAATCTTTCGCGATAAAAACAATAGGAATACAAACATCCATATATTAATAAATAGTAAAACAAGGAAAATACATTCCACTCGTGTTGTTGACTGATACCAAGCTAGTACTGTACATAATTCCGTAATAGGAACATTCTGAATGCATTTATTATTGAGGTTACAAAACATTGTGGACCAGTGGTACATTCAAGCTATTTTAGGACCAGAGGTCGGTCTTGTTACGATTGCTCGGGGATTTACAATTACAAATTTTGTATTCATTGTTTTTATTTTTTTATGCATAAGGGCTGTGACCTAATTTTTGATTGTGAGACTACTTTTTATAAGATATTTGATAAATAAACAATGGAACAACAGTAGTAGGTATCTAAATTGCCTAGCAAGGCTAACTGCTAAAACTACTAAAAAAATACAGATTTAGAAATAATACAAGACAAAAAAAACTTGTTTTAAAACATTTAAAATATTATTCATGTTATACTTTCCTCATAGTAGTCCATTAAGTCCATATATCGAGAAAAAATTGAGAGAGCATACTATGACATACCATAGAGGTTGTAATCGTGTTTGCTCCTATATACATTCTGTGCTTCTTGACGTCCTTAGGCCTTTTACAACATTCTCAGGTAGGAAATGGACCAGTAACACCTGCTTGTTTTGGTCAACACAAACAATTCTCTCATTCATTTTAGACTGAAGACTGACTTTTCGATGAAATGGCTCTTCGATTATTTGGCGTAGTAGAAGTAGCTTTCGCAAAAATGTCTTTAGATGATGAGTATGAAACCCAAAGTCCTAACCCATTCTTCTCATTCACACTTTAGTCGCAGAAATTGAACAAACATGAAATTACCATTATAGCATACAACAACGCTTTCTGCAACAAATCATGATTTAAGGTTGACATACACATAAACATTACGATTGTGTGCGTCCACCTTTATTGTCGTGTCTCTGAAAGCAGTTTGTTCAACTTTATAACATACAGTGTATAAGTTACATTTATTTCGAATAAAACCTCATTCACATTCACTTGGCAAAGTACTGGGTAAGTTTAAAACATTGTGGTTGTAAGTTAAACTTATGTTTTTAGATGAAATATAAACTAAGAACTATTTTGAACTGAATCTGTTGTTGGACTATTCTATACACATACATAAATTCACGGCTTATTCGCATGGGGGTAGGCAGAGATTAATGCGAAACCTGCTTTGGTTCGTCTCATCATAACAGCCCATTAATGTCCCACTGCAGGGACGGGCCTCCTCCCGTGACGGTATTAGTAGGTAGAGTGGTATTAGTAGGCCAAGTATGCCTACTTGGCCTACTAATACCACGCTGGCCGGACGGATTGGTATAGGGTTTACTTTCAAGTTTTCCTTCTTTCTATGTCAAGGTAATATTCACAGATAGTCCCTTAATCGGTTTCTACGACACCCATGGGATAAGATGGAGTGGTGACGTATTGTATTCTTACTCTGTCACCACACAGATATGGATTGGTTCGTCTACATTCAAGAATATCTTTATACATGCCCGTCGATCCCGAGTATATTCAGTACCTACATAGATAAACTCTCACCTTCTACCTCTACGCCAAGCACTACTATCTAAGGTTTGCTTTGCTTTGTATACATTCGTACATATCTTCGAACATGCCTTTCGGTTCCCAGTATAGTATAAGTATAACAGAAGAAATATTTGTGAGGTAGCATCAGGGTGTTGCCATCCCCTCTCATCCTAAGGGTATCGTAACAGGCGTCTAATGGATCTCTACTCAAATTACAAAGTAAATAGCGGTGTAGTTCTTTTCGCAAATCAACGCGGGTTGAACGGTTTAACTTAAACCTCGGAACAGCTACCAAGCAGTAAGATTATTTTCGAATTTAAAAAGCTCGTTTTAGTAAAGAACCGAAATGAAATATAGAGATTTTCAATACTTGAAAATGATCATTAAATCTAAAACAATTAACCATCTGAAAAGTTTTATAAATTGGATTTCAGACTGAGATTGCAAGATAGGTCATAACTCCAAGTTACACAAAGAGTGTTTTGATTGGAGCACAAAAGCGGCACCATATTTTCTAAACAGTTCTTACATCAGCTTAAAAGTCCTAGGACTAATTGCGGAAAAAAAGGAAACGAAATCGGATTTAAGTTGGGTTTTCCAAACGCCTGTAGAACATGCTATATTAGAGGCATTACAAGTGGTTTAAAAACTAAATCAGCCAGTATTTCGTGTTTTAACAACACTACCATCCATTTTATACCTTAAAAAAAAGGCCATCAAAAATCTATCTTACAAAGGACTAGGTAGAACAGAAACTTTTCCCCGAACAATAATAAAAGTAAGTACTGAGCAAGCGAGGGATATTGAATAATAGATTACATATAATTGAGGTCAGAATACTACGTAACGTACACTCTGCCCTATATTATAGAAAGAAAAACAGTTGAATGTGTAGTGGATAGAATGCCATGGAATATAGCAAGAGATAATCTTGGTTTCTATTAATTTCTTATTGCAAGAAAGGGTTTCCTTCAGTGACAGAGGGAGACTTGGGTTTGAACCAAATTTTTATACAATATTTTGAAAAGATATAATAAACTAATAACTGGCTAATGTAATCACTTTTTGATTTTCTAAGAACTTTCAGTTTGACCCTCGTACTACGTAACGTACACTCTGCCCTATATTATACAAAGAAAAACAGTTGAATGTGTAGTGGATAGCATGCCATGGAATATAGCAAGAGATAATCTTGGTTTCTATTAATGTCTTCTTACAGGAAAGGGTTTCGTTCAGTGACTGAGGGAGACTTGGGTTTGAAACAAAACTTTTCATACCAAGTAAACTGAACCGTTCGACCAGCTTTGTTACATACTTCGATATCCAAATATCAAAGATTAGTAAAATAGTAGGTTTAAGTTCTGCCTCGGGCTTATTTTAGTTTTAACTGTTTTTCAGTTTATTCAGATAAGTTAAATGTAGTCTTAAACCATAGTACAAAGATAGACTTAAACACTTCGTAAAGGTACGATAATCTGTTTTGGGGTATATAATATTTTAAAAAAGTTTCCGAGATATCCGAAATTTCAAATTAACACAACCTGAGTTACGTGTTCAGCTAGCTCCACAATAATCTTGGATACTTACCAAACATATTTTCAAAATCCGATTCCATTGAACCAAGATTTAGGATTTCTACACGTGCGAACAATTTATTCCTATTCATAATTTATTCAAAAATGATAACTTACTTTATATTCGTCGAATTTGAGAACGAATTCTAATATTTCCGCGAACTGCTTGACGAGCGCTTGCTGCTGTTCAAGGTGCTGCGTGGGACTCATTGCGCCGCCGACTAATGAACCTAATAATCTTGGTACCACCTGGAACAAAGAAAAATGGCCTTTAACAATTAAGACATATTATATTAGTAGGCCAAGTATCCCTCCGTCATGGGAGTAGGCCGTCCCTGCAGTGGGACATTAATGAGCTGTTATTATGATAATGATATTATAATTGTATTAAAAGCAATATTTTGTTATTGCATCATATTTTTTTATTGAATGTCTATTCAAAGCTTCTTTTGCAAGCAGATAACAGTGCATCCTTTACAGTGCACTGTGGTAATTTGAAAAGACTACCAATCTCGAGATAGTTCTATATATTTGGCGATTTTTTCATCCCCATTTCTCCCTGTTAATAACATAATTGGACCAGTTGCTATTAATAAACATTTATTCATCAATTTCATTTTGAGGACTAAAGAAAAAGAAAAATAGGTTGATAAAATTCTAAACTAATTTGGTCAACGTACTTTTATTCTAAGTTTTCTTGACTCGGGAACTCGTGACTACAGGATGGAGAGAAATTTATGATTCTGTACTGTGCAAACCATTACAATCCATTTTCTCTTAATATTTCAAGTCAGTAAAGTACATAACTGACATCAAAACATTATTAGCGTATGCAGAAACCGCTCTAATGATTTATTAGGTCATGTAATGTCACAACTCGAATGAATAACCGAAAGGCAACAACGTACAAACATGGGCTATTGCTATTATACTAACAATAGGGACGTCCTGTTGCGTCTTTGATTGGAATTTCTTTTATTGAATGTATGAGTTTATTAGTAGTTAGTTTCTTAGTTAGCAAAGTGGTAATAGATTAAGAAATGTATTAATACTTTTTAATCCCCTTCAGAACGAGTAGGATAGACATGAAGTCAACAGAAACAAAGAAAAACCAAACTCATGACAATAACTTGTAGATTACTGTCTACTTACCTAGCGTAAAGTGGAAATATTTAATGGAGGCCTATGTCCAGCAGAGGACAACAATTGTCTGATACGATGACAATAAGAACAATCATGTATTTAACAGACAAAGCGGAAGGTGAACGTTTTTAAGCTACGTCAGGTCAGGATACAATCGTATTTATCCGATTAGAGTGCATCTGTCCTTTATTGGTACGGGAACGGGTGTACCGATTATTTTATCATATGATGCCCTCTGTTCCTGTTTCCTAACCGACCCACTTATATCTACTTATCTGCATTTCACATATGTTTATTTTATTTAATGTTATAGAAAAGGCAAAATATTGTTCAGTTTAATAGTTCTATTACGTTTTTGATATTCAGGAGCCCAACAATTCTCAAAATTTTGGAATTTTATTTGAATCCTCCAGGTGGCAGTTCCAGAAATGAAAGAGGAATGTAATATGTAACCACTTAATTTAGTCATGCAATTTCGTCTGTGTGAAAAGGAATGAATTTTGGAGTATACAATTCTGCAACAGGAGGTTAACTTAACTAAACAAATTATTTCGTAGTATTTCAGCATGATATAATTTTTTCTGTTGTTTATTAACATATTTCATTGATGCTTCGCTTCTAATTATCGTGGTGGTGTATTAAATCTTCTCTGAATTGTATCAATTGCAGGTCACCACGCCACGTTGCAAAACTTTTGGATTGGTCTAGGACATCTGGTTTTAGGGTTGGATTAGGTTCAAACCGTCTTCACAGTCAGTTCTATGTTTCAAGATTGGATAAATAACGGTCTTGGTTCAGTCGCGTTATCATGTACAATAAAGATTACCAAACAAACGCCATATTTTTTCCCCGCTATAAAACATGGGAGTTATCAACATAAAGGTCCTTGTAAAAACTTATATCTATGTATGCATCATCATAGGCGAATAAACTTATTGCCAAATCAAACTATTACTTCAACTCACAGCAATAAGTCACGTTTTCCATTGCAATCAGATTAAGTGTGATACCTAAACACATGCATCAGAATAACTAACCAACAGGAATATACTTTAAACGTAATTAAAGAAGAAGTATGCATGCGTCACGCAAAGATAAGTGGACATTTATTAATTACTCGCAACCACTCCATACGCGTGTGTTATTACATTTTATAAATCAAGCTAAACCACATTTTTTTTTTTATAATTCAAATTATGGCGTTTGACTTGTCGCATAAGTTATTACATTACTAGTATTTGATCGCGGCTCCACCCGGGTTGATATTGACGTTTTTGGGATGGAAAGTAGCCTATTTGTTAATTCAGGTTGTCAGCTACATCCATACAAAATATCATTCAAATTCGTGCAGTCGTTTAAGTTTGATTGAGTTACAAACATCGATTCACAATTACAAATTTTCGCGTATGTAATATTAGTAAAGATGATGCTAGAATAAGTTTTCTATAACAAGGCATAAATTTAAATTATTACAAAGTGTGAGGATTTACTGCTACACTGGAAAGCTTGGGAGCTTTTTAAACTTTGTTTGTTTTAAAGTAAAGAAAGCTTCCTGCGATTGGTTCCCAGGAGACAAAGAGAATGCAGATTCTGGATAAATATTGGAGGACATGACAAGATTACCATATGATAATGCAAACCGAACCGGAATGTTTGTCGACGACAGAAAAATAAAGAAGGTTGGGAATTCAACATGATTTGGTCGAGAGAACTGAATTCTGGACTCTTTTGCATTGAAGTACTATTGCAAGACTCTGAACGAAATTTGTCAATACTATTTTAAACTAGAGGAGGCCCGTCTCTGTAATGGGTCATTAATAGACTGTTATGAATACATTTGCACGCCATGTTATGGCAGAATTAACTGCCTCGGTGGCGCGGCGGCGATCGCATTACTTGACTGGCGTGCACGAGGTCGCGGGTTCGATTCCCATGGAGGACAATAATTCTTTGTGTGATTCACAAACTATTGTCCTTAGTCTAGATGTTCTTTGTATCCGTTACATTGATGATTTTTAAAGGCCCCCGCTAGTGTGGGAGTTGTCTTTTATAAAAAAAAGTGCTGAAAAATATTTATTGTAACACCTTTTATACAATATTCCAGAAAAAAATGTTTGATTAAACTTAGACTGCACTATATTATTATCTATAGATAAACTACGTGCAGTATTTTTTAATTACTTAATAAAATAAACACACACATATTGAACAATAATTAATTTTATGTTTTGTTTACAATGTACCTATTGGTATTTAGATTATATTAATTCGTTTTAAAGATGTGCAGTAACAAACAGACAGACAGATATTAATTCTAAAAATTGTATTATCGTGCTTTTTTACTTTTTTCTAGATTTTATTGATAATTTTTTAAAAGAACAGACATTTCGACCTCTACAGTTTTATTATAGTATAGAAGAATAACACATACGATTCATGGTTAATTTTACTAAATTTTTAAAGGGATAACTTATAATTAATAGCATTTAATAATAAAATAGTTAATAGATTATTTACAAACTCATTTATGAGTATGTTTACTACTGGTAACGCCATCTCGTGAGCAAAAGAAACGAAATTGTAATTCATTCCACATTGAACCAAAACCATTTTTCATGACCCCTGATCTGTATTGGACTGTTCTAATAAAGAGATCAAGCGATATCTCAAGTAATACTTATCCGATTTTGATGAAACATACCTCAGTTCAAGCCTAATAAAAAAGGCTACAATACAATGTATTGGTCTTAAGATTATATGACTTCGTTTTAAAGATGTGCGGTAACAAACAGACAGACAGACATTAATTCTAAAAAATTGTGACTTTTTGACTTTTTTCTAGATTTTATAGATAATTTTTATCTGAATTTTCGAAAAGAACAGACATTTCGACCTCTACAGTTTTATTATAGTATAGATAGATGGATATTTAAATGTCTCCATTATAATATTATCACGCCTTTAGAATAATATCAGCTGAAAGTAGATAATTCTAGAAATGAAAACGTAAATAACTCAAAACAGTTGTTTTAAACAGAAATGTGGTTAGAATAGTTTATAGAGACAAATATCTCTGTCGTCCTATTCTAACCAATATAATGATGATTACAGTTTCCAAGGTACAACGATCCTAAGGTACAAAATTACTATTCGATAGTAATAGCCTCATCCCCGTTGGCGAAACATACAGGATAAATAGGTATGGTACCTCGGTCTAACCATAACCTTAAGACGAGATAGGTACGAGTAGATTAGATAATTAAATCAACAGATCAATGTCTCGGTAATTAGAAGTCCTTAACCATTAGTTCGGGACTATATATCCCAATTTGCTTACATTCGTAAGGTCAATGTCAGGACTATAATCATGGATGGAAGAGCTTAAAAGTCACCTTTATCCGGTGACGGAACAACGTCAATCAAGTTAAGGTAGCGAGCAATAGATGAGAGTCAAGAACGCACCAACCAAACAAAGTTAGGAGAGGCTACATCCGGCAAGTAGCTATGTTTCGGCTGATATGATGATGATTTCATCAGATAACGAACCTAGCGTATGATAGAGTTTCGTAACAGAATATTTACGCTAGGCACATTACCGGTAAATGGAAAACGTTGTATTATGAAAATATGACGCGGCCTTTCGACCTTCAGTCACGCAAATGGAACATAACTCCCGGATTTATACGATAGATAAGGTCATGTGGGTTTCTTAGATTAAGGCTAGCTAGATCAAGGGAACGACCTCACCGCGAACCTATTTTTTTCATGGCATGCTTTTATGAAAGAGAACTGTTAGCGAGTAACTGGATTTCCTAAAATTCCTGACCGAGGTTGGCATATGTAATGTCTAAATATCAATAAAGGTTATTCAGAAATTGCTAAACTACAAAAGTCTAAAACTGTAAAAACGGACGAAACCAATAATTATACATAGGGCTGCAATAGAACAAGGCCATCTACAAAACTCTAACAACCAAATAGACCATCACTATCATAGGACAAGCAAATAGCAAAACACACGTACCAGTAAGTATAATATATAATTATACTTACTGGTACGTGTGTACCGATACAAGCTATGACCGCTAATTACATCATTTGATTAGTTCATCAATGTATTACATGAGAAAAACACAATGCTGTTTAGTTAAACTATAACTATTCACTAGCCTATTGTAAAAAAAATGTTTACATAACTAGTGTATCAGTGTAAATATTTTAAGGTTTTATAGTACCTATTATAGATATCTGAAAGTAAATTCTCAATAATTACATCAGCAGCTTATAGCTATATTGAATGAATAAATAAAATTATCCAGTAGGTAAAAAATTAGACATAATATTATCACTACAAGCAGGTATTTCCTGTGATTTGTTGGAATAAAGTAACAGGGGCTTTAGGAAAGGCAGAGCACAGCTACATCACTGCCTACACTAGAAAGAAAACCTACTTTAAAAAAGTTGTTAAGCCTCATAGTACCCTAATTTTTAGAAGCTGCATCTAGACACAGTAACATTACTGCTGCTTTGAGGTGGATTAAGGGGGAACCTCCGTGTAGTGACGGAGTAAGAATACAGTGTGTCACCACCCCATTTCATCCCATGGGTGTCGTAAAAACCGACTAAGGGACTTTCCGTGAAAATTATCTTCACGTAATAAAAAGAAGGACAACTTGAAATTAAACCCTATACCAATTCGATTGGCCAGCGTGGTATTAGTAGGCCAAGTATCCCTCCGTTACTGGGCCTCCTCCAGTCCTTGCAGTGGGACATTAATGTTATGATGAGGGGGAACAGCTGCAATGGTCAGACAAAGAGACCTTGCATCTGCTACATTATATTATACCTTCGTTTTATTCACCTTCTCCTTATGTTGTATCTTAAGATTAAATATGAGAGCTTCTAGAAGAACGTTCTTTTACTTAAAGAGATCACCTGCTTACGTTAAAGTAATCTCCATTACCATAATTTCTTTGTAAAATGGCAAACCATATATTCACCTGAAAGCATTTGTTAATAAAAACTAAATATCACCTCCACATGTGTTAGATGAGTCATTTTCGAATTTAAATGTGTGAATCACATTTTAAAGCAAGAGGCAATTTTTAAACGCCCCAGAGAGACAGGATAATTTTGGAATTCATCGAAGATGACGTAATGTCTTAAATCCGTGAATATTTTTTTTTAATGGATCTCCTACCTCAATTAGGAGTAAACTAATTTTAAAAATAATTCAGCATTAGGGCAGAAAGATTGGTATTTGGTATAAACGGTCAGATAAATCTATTTACCTGTAAGATGAATTTTAAATCAGTTTTTACTTATTATGCCTGCCCTGCTAAAATTATAATGGCCAGACGTATTGCTATACTTTCGAGTTCTATTAGTATAGGCTTTAACACTTACCGGGGAGGGGGAGGGGGGCTGGTAACACTTACAACAACCACACGGAGAGCACAACTTTAACTTCACGGAGAACTACTGTAGCTAAAAAATTAAACCTTTTATTAATCTTTTTAAAATAATACTCTTCTTAGTTTACAGAGTAAAGGAGGTTGCAGTCGAGAACGCCCCGTCGGGACACAAACGATCTTTTATCCTTTATATACGTCAAGGTTGAATAATTTTATTGCAACTGACCATTGATTTACAAAAAACCAAAGATACACACTCCACTTCCCAAAAACGTCCGCAACAAATAGGCGCATTGTGCACTTTTTTTAAATTAGTATCGCGTTGTTCTACCGGCAAACGTCAATCATTAAATTTTATTGCTTTATGTGTATTACTTTTTAAATACAACTTTATGTCATGCGTGTAAGATTGAATTTGAAAAAAAAATATGTTTACGATATTACTATACGTATTTATTGCGTATGTTTAATTTGGTGACACTTTTGGCTGTTAGTTTTGTTTGAAAATGTGCATCTAGGGTTTTTTATAAATCAATGCAACTGACATATAAATTGGTCATCGGCACAGATACCAACCGCAAGCGATAAGATTACTTATACAGTTTAATAAATAAGATGTTTCTTTAAAAATGCTAGTACTTACTCTTTTTGTAATTGTAAAAATGTTGCACTAATAATATAATATTACTGACCGTCCTAAGTTTAAAAAATTGCGGGAGCCCTGATTGAATCTAAATATAAATATTGAGAGAAGAAGGAGTTTGAGAGTTGTTTCTCGCCCAGACATCTCGCTAATTGGACACCCATTGTCACGAAACCCCTGTATAAAACCGTATGGCTAGCCTGTCATTAGCCGGTCTAGCTATCCAATATTTATCGAGACATCTGGTCACGGCATTCAAATCAAAAGGAACTAAATACCTTTCTAATTCAATCTAAGCAAATGTGCAGTACATTTAAGCAAATACAACGATTGAAATTCAAACAAGGTTCACAGAACAGTAATAGTGCTAAGTAAATCTTCTAATGTATAAATTAACAGTGCTTGTACGAGCAATAAAAACCGTATTGCAATTAAGAGCACACGCATGATCAGTCAGTGGTAGGGAGTAATTAAATTAACACCAGTTACCGACCAATTGCGAGATTTGAGCAATAAATAAAGTCGTTACGTTTAAAAACAGATGTTTTGTTTCACTTTATAGGAATGAATGCGGGTGTCATTTTTACTATTTATAGATTTATAAGGAAATAATTATTATTGTGAGTTTACGAATATTGTGTTCGGTTAGGTTAAGGTGTGACCTACTCTGTGTTTAGAATGTAAGCAGTTAGATCTTCTTAACAGCCCATCAATAAAATAAATGATTATGATTATGATTAATGTCCCACTGCAGGGATTGGCCTCCTCCCGTGACGGAGAAATACTTGGCCTACTAATACCACGCTGGCCAGACGGATTGGTATAGGGATTAGTTTCAAATTTTCCTTCTTTTTATTTCGTAAAGATTATATTCACGTATAGTCCCTTGGTCGGTTTTTACGACAGCCATGGAATGAGATGGGGTGATGACATATTGCATTATTACTCCGTCACCACGCGGAGAGTAGAATACGTTGGGTAATAAAAGAAGATAGATACGTGGTGCATCACTTCAAATATTCTTATTCCAAAGGTGTCGCAAAGGCCGAAAGCTCTCAGATATTATCTCAACCGTTTTAATTTTTACTATAAGTACATAAGTATTAATAAGGTCATATACTTACCGAGTGGGCGTTCTAGTCATACGTCAAATGTAGGTAAAATAACATTAAGTAACGTCAGTTAAGATGAAATAGGCAGGGCACGGAAACAGTGACCTGCATTGGTCATGGCCCAAGGACATGTGGAAGTCAGGGGAGTGGCTTTTGCCCAGCAGTGTTATGATACAGGATATCACTATTTGTTTAATTTGGCATGTAATTTGTTGTGTTTTATTTAGCGATAGTACCTGTATTTTTTAAATAATGATTCGGCAAACGAATGTTATCAGTTGAGCATCGTTTATCATAAAAGTATGGAATATATCCCATATCTTTTTATTTCTTTGGAACCATAAGCGACATTACGTGTATTAACTCAGTCACCATAAACGAAAAAAAAAATAGAATTTCTAAATTTATCGTTATCTAGCATATTTCAAACACGCAATTCAATCTGTTAGACGCATGTAACTAAAATAACAATCAACCATTTCATGCTTTCTGCATATCAACAGAACAGATGTTTTAAATGTTTGATAGATAATAATTCTTAGTATATTCACACATACACACGCGTGTAGTAAGCAGAAAGTATGCATCAGAGTGCAATGTACTCTATGCACCATTTACTTTGGTTCCACACCACGACCGTTCATCTTGTAGACAGTTCCTACAAGTACTGATCATTGCAGTGTCATGCTAATCACTTATTAGCATTTATAAAGTTTATTTATTACACTTATCTGCATAGTCATAAGGATCATTTTACTTTGAAAAGTAAGGTACAGGTGTTACTGTTATCTGAATGATTTAAATATATTTCTACACTAAACAGCGTTATGTTGTTATCGCAACATAGCGAACTTTTTTCTAATTTGACTTTATTTCAGCTATAAGCCGAATATCATAACACCCATGAGATAAGAAGGGTTGGCGATATCGTGTAATATCATCGGTGTATATCATAACTAGAATTGTTTTTGCTGACTACAATTAAATTAAATTTCGCAACAATAAAAAGTAGATGATAAGTTCATTGTTACTTAATCGTTGCTTATTAGCGCAGTAACAATTAAACATGAAACAGCAAGCCACAATCTTGAATAACATTGTCAAATTAATTAAATTCCATACTTGTTACCCACGCATAGGCATATAAAGGCATTGCACCCACGTAAGCTTCACAATAACACATTAACAGCATGCTATAGCACTTCATGTTGCAATGCAATACATGTAGGTACAGTCGACAACGTTGGTGGACCAGCAAAGAAACTTTAATTCAAGCTGCTTTGGCTTAACCTTTTGACCGCAACAGTCATCTGTATAGATGATAAACATCTATAGGTATAGATGACAAACGAAAATTGACCCTGTAAGCCAACGACGACGCCTTATACGTGACAAAAATACGATGAACCAAAATGCGAAATAAACAATTAAATCATTACTTTTAACTGTTTCTTTGTATACCTAAACTGTGGAAGATGTTTTTCGTGGAGTAGGAAACTAAGTTTTTCGTTATTATCGCTGGCTTTGTTGATAGTAATTTCATTAGACAAAGTGAATAATTATGCTTTGCTACTAATCAAAGTCTGCCTTTCGACTACAAATTAGGTTAAAATAGTTGGTCAAAAGTGTCAGGCATGATAGGTAAAACGCTAACGTGGTCGACTGTACGTAAAATTCGTTTAACTCGGCACTTTTGGTATATAACTGGTGGCTGTTGAGGATAAATTTACTCGTGTTTTCAGGGGTATTGCATAATTTATTGTTTTAACGAAAACTTTATAACTTGTTTTCGCTGTACACCCGGTGAAATATGAATATTTTTTTTAAAGGAACAATGAGTAATATTTTGTGTGTGACGATGGTTTAAAAACAGAATGACACTCTTTTTTTTTGTCTCATGGGTGAGGTAAAATATCATCCAATGGATAGGTCGATGGCGGCAATCACATTAAACGAGGTTTTAGTTTGGAATGATTATCTCGACCCTGTTATCAACTTAAAATTCATGTTTGTAAAAGTTACCGCGACACAGGCAATGCTCCTAGTGCTAGGGTAGTCGTTATATGCGTGCGAGAGAAGGAAAACACGAGGCAGAACAATTTTCCATGCCAGCGTGGTATCATCAGTTTCTTTGTATTACTTAAGTAAGCGTACACACGGGCTGATAAAGTAGTAGAAAAATTAACTTACATAAAATTCTATACCAATCCGTCCTAGTACGATTAAAAGTGTCTCCACATTCGAGAAATTTTCCGTAAGTTCAGTTCATAATAAGCAAATCGTCGACAAGAATTCGTTTATTATAATTTATGCTATAACATGACTTAGCCTCAGATTTTAACGCAGAACAGCTGTTCGTTTCAGGCACACGCTACGAGAATAATTAAAAAGTTTATCTGGAATCTCGTTGACATCTTTTATTTTTCTTTAATGACAACAACAGCATCAGAAAGAGCCTGTTTTAAGGTCTTTAAGATGAGATGTATTATCTGTTTTCTGGTTTTGTAAGCAGATAATTAAAATAGGTTTTGCGTTGAAAAAATCCTGGGTTATTTTTTGTAGATTTAAGAACTATATTATGAAGCAATTACTGGCTTACACCAGAATCCTTAAAAAGCGTTTTCTAACCCATTTTAAAGAAGATGGTTTTAACTAAATTGTATTTATTTTTACTAAGTTTGATGTATTCGTATCAAACAAAAATAGCTTTCCTATAATTCGTATAAAAGTGTGTAACAAATATTAAAAAATGTATAACCGAATCAAGAATCTCCACGATTATAAAGTTGAACAATGCTAAAAACAATTAGCAAGTTTTATTTTCTTGTGCAGATTCTACATTGTACACATTAAAGGTGTTCAAGAGCCTACAACGATAAACACGTCAAAATAAAACCCAAGTTGTAAGTATTTAAAATAACTTGAAACGAAGCACCTGTCTTACATATGAATGACTAAGATAATATACAGTATCAGGGAAAAAATGCCAACGCACGCTTTTTATATGGCTCTGCAAAAGGCTTGCATTACCTATAAAGACCGCAATTAAATAGCCAACCTATATGCGGACGTGTTGCACCTGCCAATTTTGCTATACTTTGCAAATTTGCGGTACAAAGAGCAGGTGGCGAACGCAAAAATAAACGCTTGCAAGCATATTTCAACTTAAAACTAAACAGGAGTTTGTTCATAAAAAATGTACAAAGAAAATAACTTGCAAAATGGTAAGCTTGTTTCAGGGAATTCTTGTTTAAAGTATTTTCTTTGGTAAAACTGGGAGAGTTCTAAGTTATATTTTTGAATGAGTTAATCTAAAACTTCTTACTTAGATATAAGTATGGCGATTAAGCAAGTTGTACACCACAAGGCATCCACTTAGTTCATCATATTCCTTAAATTCTTGTAATAAGGCACATTTTCGCTTGAAAGTTGTTGGGATACTTTACGTATACTTAGTCCACGTTTCAGGCTTACATCAAAGATGCTTGAGTACATACTCTTAAGGTAAAGTAGTACTAGTGATCCTTGGGGACATAGCCATAATCGTTACGACGGGGTTGCTTCTATTGACCCAAGCCTCAGGCGCTTCATAGCAGGTGCCTACTACACCTGTGGGAAATAATGGGGAAAGACGACATGAAAAACTAGCAACGATCAGAACATTTTGTATATGTAAGAATGTTTTTAGCCAAGATCTTGGATAAAACAAAAGAATGCAGTACCTTACAGGTTATGTGGTCCAACATGTTATGACTTTCTTTGTTTTATTGCTCAAAGGATTTACACCTTTTACAAACTTCAATTTTTACTAAGCTTTATTAAGTTCGTACTGTACTTATTATAAGACAATACTAATGTAGACTATTCACAAAAAATAAAAGATTTATTTTTCTCAAAACACTGCCATTACTGTAGCAAGTGTTTTACACGTGATTGTCAGCTTAAATGAAAACTCATAATGTTCCCGTCAAAGGGGCACCGTAACTCGATCACTTTCGTTTACAACAATGTGTCACTACGATTTTGCTATAAACAATTTCGTTTAAGTTCCTTCAAGAAGAGCAGAATTTTTCTTTTCCTTCGGGATTTCATTTAGTAAATAATTCACGCAAGAATTTTAAATATAGCTACAGTAAAAATGTCACTTTGGAGTTGAAGACGAACGCGTTAAATTGTCGAGCATCTAAAATGTATTCCAGGAATCACTTACTCACGGTTTAAATATTTTGGGTTATTGAGAAATAAATTTTCTTTTAGAGTATTAAAAGCTTATTTTATTTTACGACCTCTTTAGCGTAGAGGTTATAGTTAATCGCTATCGCCAATCGGGATCGATTCCGTTCAATGCATAGGTACTCGTATACTTGTGTGCATGAACATGAATCTTTTTATTGATGTTTTCTACTGTAAGTAAGTATTTACATAAAAAAAAAGAGTATGGGGATTGTGTGCGTGCTTTTGTGTGTATTTATTATTTTAAGGCTTAAGCCCGATTTACACATCGACAAGTACCTACAGTACCGAGTAGAGTACGAAGTAGCCCCCTCTCTCGCGTTTCCCCAACTTAACTCGCCAAAAAATAGGATGGAGATCTATTTAAATCAACTTAATCAACAACTTAACTCGATACTGTACTTTTTTTTTTGTTTTCCTTTTTGGGTTAAATTCGCCCAAGGAAGGGAGTTTATTGCGACGTAATGCGCGAACTTACTTAGACACAGTTATATAGTTTATTATGTTTACATACTAAGAGGATATTTGGTTTAAATTTGTCACCTCGCAGGGTGACATAATAAAAATGTGAGATAATTTTTAGTAACAATGGTGCAATAAACTATTTTAGTTATAACTTGTCGATGTTTAAATCAGGCTTTAGTACTAAAAATAAACATTGCCTTATTTTAAACTTTCATTACAACAAAACCGCGTACATCAATGCTCTATAAGACGTTCAAATTAACATTGCTGAATGCCGCAAGCGTTTGTTGCCGCAACGGACCATATAAGGATCCCTATTCAACAACAATATCCCAGTCATGCAAGCAACACGTGTTGTCTCATTTAAATTACACTATGTAGAAAGAGATGTAAGACATAATATCAAAAAGTTGTTACTACCTATGTTATTACTCATCCACATCCTTGGTCATAGCTATTGTTCTGACTAAAATGGAACGCTGATTGCTGTATAGAGAATTATTGGAACTATGGTACATGTTTGAGTACTTATTTAGTCAGATTTTATACTAAATTCTAAGCTGTTAGATTGTACTATAATCGTCCTGTTACAGGATCATATACCATCAATATCAGATCATACCCGCCAAACTACGAGTTGTGACGGAGCAAGAATACAATATGTCACCACCCCCCATCTCATCCCATGGGTGTCGTAGAAACCGACTAAGGGACTATCTGTGAATATTATCTTTACATAGAAAGAAGGAAAACTTGAAATTAAACCCTATACCAATCCGCCTGGCCAGCGTGGTATTAGTAGGCCGAGTATCCCTCCGTCACGGAAGAAGGCCCGTCCCTGCAGTGGGACATTAACAGGCTGTTATGTTGATGATGATACAAACAACAATAAAGCCTAAATCAAAACAGCATATGTCTCATATTCCAAAATACACTTATATAGCCTGTGTCGCATTATTGTCCGAATCAATAAAGTGTACGTAAAGCACGTTTATTTTCTTATCCTCCACACCCTTTGCTTGTGTCACATAAACTTATATAAGTTACGAGTTTTCCCTTTAGATAATTTGATATATATGAGGCATCAACTTCATTTATATTAAATTTAACGCAATAAAATAACATCATTCGAGAGGTTTCTCGATTTATTTATAATTTGGTTTCGCCTTGAGGTTTTTGACGGTTTTGCAGGAGCCTTGTTGTTATATTTATTGTAGCGATAAGAATTAATGAATTTTTTTATTTTGTTGTGTGATAATATCCTGTATGGTAAGGATTTCAAAATAACATCATGTGTCAACGGCGAAAGTGAAGATATTATGGTAGCCTTACACGATCCTTCCTATCGTCCAATCGGCATGACGCTACCGATTGGATCAGTTAGAATTGACCGTGTGTGCGAGTGGATCGGAAGGACACTTAGAATGGATGGCAGGATCGAATTTCGTTTCTTTTGATTGAGATTGGATCAAGCCTGCAGTATCATGCCGATTGGACGATAGGAAGGATCGTGTATGGCCACCATGAGCTAAAATGTAGTTTAAAGTATGACTGATCCAATCGGTAGTTCATGCCGATTGGACGATAAGAAGGGTCGTGTATGCCCAATGTGGACGAACTGCAGATTGGATCAAGCCTGCAGTTTCATGCCGATTGGACGATAGGAAGGATCGTGTATGGATAAATAATATAAAGATAATAATAATATAAAGGAGAAACTATCGACATAGTAATTTTCCAAAAGAAGAATGGAAGACTAAACTCTTGTAATATTTGAATCAGATCCATTCAGTGTACCATTGCGAGGACAGGGACTCCAGTTATATGGTGACTGAGTAAAAATGAAACAACCCTTATCACCCCAAGGGTATCGTAATTATGAGTTAGCACAAATTATGCCTACGAAGCTATAAGAAGAAAAGCTTAACATAAAACTCCATCGGCCCAATATGGTATAAGCAGACCTAATTTACCTCAGTGATTCATCATCATCATAACAGCCTATTAATGTCCACTGCAGGGACGGGCTTTCTCCCGTGGCGGAGGCATACATGGTCTACTAATACTACGCTGGCCAGACGTATTGGTATAGGGTTTAATTTCAAGTTTTCCTTCTTTTTATTTCGTAAAGATAATATTCACGGATAGTCGCTTAGTGGGTTTTACGACACCCATGGGATGAGATGGGGTGGTGACATATTGTATTCTTACTCCGTCACCACACGGATTATACCCTCAGTGATTGGACGAGGTTATTAGAACTTAATGACATTACATGACTTCAAATAAAGCACGGAAATATTCAAACTTTTTTTCAAACATTAATATGATGCCTACCTAACCCCACGTTCATTATAATGACAATCATTCAATTAGAGCTATCACAACGTTGTTGACGCGTGAGAATGGTCAGATAACGCATGCTGCATCCTCCGAGGGCAATGTAACCATCAATTTATTCGCTTATTACATTACGTGATTTATAAAACATAAATTAATAATAACAATGCGTTGTCGGTGTTAAAGGCGTTTATTTTTAGTTTGAATGTCAATAGTTCAGATTTTATGTAGTACGTTTTACGTTTGTTTATTGATAAAGGAAATGTTATATTACTACGACAGGACAGAAACAGCTAATATATTTAATGACTCATGAAAATAGTTTACAACCCACAAATGTGCAACACTACGACGGTTTCTCCGCAATTGAAAAAATAATGACCTAAAATAACACGTTGAAGATAGATCGATTGGTAAAGTGGTATATGAAATTTCCATTATCTGACAATGTTTTATCATAACAGCCCATTAATGTCCCACTGCAGGGACGGGTCTCCATCCGTGACGGAGGGATACTTGGTCTACTAATACCACGCTGTCTAGACGGATTGGTTTTGTAAAGATAATATTTACGGACAATGACAACGTTTGCTTAGTTGAAACCCTTTAGATGTCCTTTACACCCTCAAAAATATGAGATGGCGACATCTTGGTTTCACCAAAGAGTTATACTAGTAGGATAGTAATACTTATATAATTTAATTAGTTATTGTTTAAATTTTAAGACAAAGGCGTGAAACGTTGGATATGCGGAATGATGAGGTCATATTACGTAAATTGGATAAATGAAGAACTGGGACACTTACACAAATATACATAAAATTACTTTTATTATTCATAATGTTAATAAATGGCCGTGTTTTGCGGTTTTGGGTAACTCAGAATTTCAAAATCGTCATGAGTAATAAGATGGTTTAATTGAGAGTGCAATGCGTATAATGCAACAATACGCAACCGCCAAATTTACGTTGCAATTTTTGATAGTTTAGCAAGTTACACGATGTTAATCATGATTTTAGTAGGAAATCA
This sequence comes from Schrankia costaestrigalis, assembly GCA_905475405.1. NCBI lineage: Eukaryota > Metazoa > Arthropoda > Insecta > Lepidoptera > Erebidae > Schrankia > Schrankia costaestrigalis. The sequence continues at coordinate 13,809,433 of FR997838.1, forward strand.
GCTTGGACAAAGGTATGGGAGGCATTGGGAATGTAAGTTTCTGGATTGAAAACCCCTAAATAGATAGACTGGTAATAGTGGTAAAGATGAGTTTTAAATGCAAGCCATAAAAAGAGGTTTTTTAGAGAAGCACAACAACTGCATGTCAATTAACTTAACCGATTTTTTAACGATTTTAAGGAACGAGAATTGACATGGTGATTAAAAAGTATGGAAGTTCTTTTCTATGACAAATAATTTCATTGTAAAACAATTTTCCGGCACATGTGTTTCCTATTGCTTTTGAAATCAGGTTCCTAAAGTAGCATTTGGCTAGACCGTCAAAGTCATGGCAACGGAGTGACGTATGTCCATATTATTAAAAAATGCAGAATACTCATTGTTTCTATTGGATTTATCTCTGATGAAAATAGTCTAGCGAATTCATCATTGTGTAGAAAAGCATGTATAGTGGAGCATATAGTTTCTACAGACCAGAATGTGACTGAAGAATTGTTTGTCATCGCGTTTTGCTTAAAATAAACAAAGACAAACTTGAAGTGAGAAAATTAAACAAAATACATTTTTCACTATCAATTATTCTGTCAACAGTTAATGAAAACTGACACGAAGCTTGTTTATCGTTACCGATTTTATCAGTTACAAAGAGATTTATCGCTACAACGAATAACAGCGAATGAATATATCCATCCTCTTTGCAGACGAAACCAACCTAATTATAACTGGGAGTTAAAATTTTAATTAAAAGTAGTATTTATCGCTGTTCATTATGAACTAATAAGCAAGTGTTTTGCTTTATTTTTTGGATCTCACAAAGCAGTCTGGGCCGAGCATCATTTTCATTTTGAAAGTTAATTTAGTACAAGGCGGGGTGTACTGTACTGGATTACATTTTAGGTAAAAGGTAAAGGGAGAGTTCATTGGGGAATCTTTGCTTTTCGAAAACCCATGGAAACATTTGGAATTCGAAGCAGGTTTCGAAGGAGAATAGGCCATTTGAACACTTGTTTCGGGATTGAAACTCGTCAATTGCTTTTGCAGATGTGATGACTATCAATATTTTATTTACTGCATAGCAACATCTAGGTTACTATTTCAAGGTTTTTAAAACACAGTGTGAAAAGACAGAACAATAACAATATTTGGCACAACTTGCTTTACCAAAATGAAAGCACAAGGCACAGGTGCTATAACAAGGTAATGTGTACAAAAATCACAAAAAATTGCATTGATAGAGAATCGAACTAGAGAACTCTGCACATTCTATAACCATTCCGCCACGTTATACGCAGCAATGCAGTCATATAATATAATAAACACATCTGTTCCACAATTTACGAGCAAGTTAGCTACCCACTGCTTGTGCGATGATGGGAACTACGGGATAAGTAATAGACGTAATAAATATCAACGGTTAGGGTCGCATCTACTAGACAAAATCTCACCCATATTGCGCCTCTAGTCACTATACAAAGCTTGTAGTATATATCTATTAGTTGCCAACCTAATCATTCATTTATTTCCTACGTTGTGATGGAGTAGGAATACAAGGGTGTCGTAAAAGTTGACTATGGGTAAATTCGTAAACAAAAGAGACTTTATATAAATAAAGAACTGTACAAATGTGCCTGGCCAGCTTGGTATTGGTAATAAAGTAACTTGTCACATTCATGGAATCCTATGATGCAAAGGTATGGTAAATTTAATAGTACGAGTGTTTGAAGAATATTATGTTAGAATAAGTAAAAATTTGTACCGCAATTATCTTGTAGTATCTTTAACTGGCATGGGAACATGACAAACATAGAACATGCAACTATATTCCTAAACCTCTGTCTCCGGAAGCCGTTTCAATACTAATAGTTCACCTAACGCGGGATTCAGAAAGAGTCTCACATAATTAGTATAGACTCAATCTGTGCTGGTAATGAGTTCCCGCCCCGTCTTCTTAGTTACCGAGAGGGTTGCCTGTGTTTTAGGGCAAAAATGTATCCATACGTCAGTCAATAGTACGAGGAATGAGTAACAGATAATAAGGAACAAAATGTTATTGTAGTACGTTTCGCTTGCCGGAAACACGTACGTGTGGTGCCGAAAAGATATTAACCAGTCAGTTTGGCTACTGGGTGCCGTTGTGTTTAATTAGGGCTGCCACACATTTAGATATTGACTTATTTAACCTACTTTGGGAAGTATAATCAAACAGGAAGTACAATGCCACACAGCAGCCGAAAGTAGCAACTAGAATACAGGAGGGAGAAACTTGCCATATATCACACTCGCCTGATTTGTTGTTAAATGCGGAGTTTTGCTTATCAAGAAATGAAAGGTGAGCAAAATGTTGTGTTAAAGTTTAGTTTTGCGTGCCATTCCCATTAATAATTTTAAATCAACAAACAAAACGAAAGCATGAGGTGTGGTGACGGAGTAGGAGAATAATATGGTGTGACCACTATTATCTCATTTAATTTCGTAAATATTTTACAAAGAAAACTACAAAAACTTAACGTACAAACAGCTTCGCTACTACCGTCAAAAAGAAACCTGTTACTGCAATGAGCCATTAAAAGACTGCAATGATGGTGTCTTACTTTAAAACTAAGACGTCAGACATTAAATTTTGGCAAACAACCAATCTGATTTTTTTTTTCATGTCTTTAATTTAGTGGCAGCCCTAACGATTTCCATTGTTAGTACAGAGTTGGACTATAAACGAATGTTATGTGCCTGTGTGTCCGGCCTACTACGGCTACCGATCATTATTAGGCGAGAATACTACTTCTATTTACACCTTCATTTGAACTAACGTATTTCTTTATTGGCTAAGTAATTTCATTAAATTACTTTATAAAATTGAAGTTGATCTTTGTTAAAGTCCCTGCGACACCGAGTTTCTGCTATTTTTACAGCGAGAGCAATATTTAAAAAATCGTACAAAAGTATTTTTTTAAAGAACTAGTCATTTTCTTTTCTGAACTAAATAAGGCATGCAAGTTCAGTTGCTCCTTACGTTCCTGATGTTTCTACAAATTGGTGTTTTAAACGGTTAGACTTCGTTGTACCTTCGGATATCAAATGTTTACTTAAAGCTTTGTCTCACCCTTGTTGGATTGGTTCCAAAGGTGAGACAAAGTATAGCAAAAGGCAAAATTACGTCAAGATTCTAACCCTTAAGGAAATAGCAAGTCAAAAGTTAAGTATTCAGATCGAGGTGATAGGATAATAAATTTATTTACGATTTCAATAGGTAGGTATTTCGCCTCATTGTACAGCAGAGCGTTCAGTTACCATCTAATAAAATATATGATGACTAAAATGAACTTTATGTAAATCACACTGCATACCTACATAAATAAATGGGTTATTCAATTAAATATTAATAATTATCAGAATTAATTAATTAATTTTCACGATTACATTAAAGCTATTCAACCACGGTATCGATTTAGATAACCTTTAAGCGTGTGGAATTCTTAGGATCGAGTTAACGGTGGAATGAACACCCTTTAATAGCTAAAAATAAATTAATTAAATATCACGCGATCTAAACAAGGTGACCAGAAAAAATATTGGTAGCTGATCAAGAATACCTTATATATGGTCATACTTTGAATAGTAGGCAAAAATTTTCAGATTATTTCGAAGCAAGAATTAAATAATTTGCTCCGTGACTTAGATAAAAAATGTCGCCAGTACTCGTCACGTGTGTTTAGTAAAACTTGATATAGTTAAACTCAATAAATTTAAGCAAACCTTTACGAAAACCGGCTACTGGCTAGCGTGGTATTACTAATCCCTGTTTCCTTTAATCATGGGTCCATCCTTGCTGTGGGACATTAAAGAGCTGTTCTTATAAAAAAAACAAATCATATAATATGTCATTGATGTATTAGAACCATGTGAAAAAACTACCTCAATGGATTCAATCAATCAATCAATCAATCAATCAACTAGCCTATTGCAGTCCACTGCTGGACATAGGCCTCTCCCAATACACGCCACAGAACTCGGTCCTGCGCCTTCCGCATCCAGTCCGACCCAGAGATTATCCTATCCTATTATATTATCCTCAATGTATTATTGTTATTATATAGTGTAGTTAATAATATTTTAAAAGGTACTATTGTAGCTCTAAATTACCTTCTTCTCTAATAATAGCCTATTAAATTTTATACATAAATTTTTCCATTCAAATAGTATGTAATATTATTTACTTTCCTTGTTATCAGCGTGAATTGTTATCAATATGACATCACAATCTAATCAGTACATATCTTCAAACAATGATGTCTATTCACATGACATGAACCAACATATTAAACAATACAATGTTTACTAAACCAGTGTATAAGGAAATATTATACTTTAGAATTATAATACAACAACTAGATAGGTTTTTAAATAGATATTATGTAATAACAATACAATAGTACCATTTTCATATTTATATTACACATTCTAAGAGCTTATAAAACCAGATAAAGTAGGTATTTTTTTTGCTATTACCTCTTTTAGGTCCCTCTGCAGGGTTGGGTGTCTTCAAGTACTAAAAACCTAATAGATATTTGGTGCTAAGCAAGCTAAATGGGCAGTTTTCATAAATTATGTATTATCATATAATTATGTATATATGAGGTAAAGTTTGTGTGTTTGTGAGCTTCTGACGTAGTAGGGGATCAACTCTGGATCTACAGAACCGATTTTAAAAATTCTTTCTGTGTTGAATAGACTATTTATTGGGGAGTGTCATAGGCTATTTAATATCATGCTATGACGAATAGGAGCGGAGCAGTAATAAGATATGTTTAAAAAAGGGGCGCGTTTTTTTCGCTGCCTAACAAAGTGGGCACGGGCAGCTAGTCTTTTATAAGACTTATTTGTATTGTATTAAGCTAATGTTAATAAAGTTTCTACTTTTAGTCAATATTCTGGATTGATGTAGATTCTCATACAAAACCCAAAAAGAAAATAAATATGTTAAACTAGGTATTAGAATTTAGGTATATGAATATTTAAAATTATTTTCTTACTAACTCATAAAATAAAAAGGTATAGATCGATTCTCTGCAGTTGAATCATCATTTCAGCTGAAAGCTGTCAACTACTGGACATTTCTATCCTGTGCCTCCCTCAGCTATTGGTTGCCCGCAATCTTTATCAGATTTTTGATTTTGTCAGTAATTGAATACCACACAACAATCAAATACAACCACAAACAACTCAAAAAAGGACAAATAAATTTATACATATGGAGAAATTCAAAAATCTCTAAGAAACCACTGTGATTCACCTCATCTCCATATAAGAATGAGGCTTTTGATTAATGGCTGGTGTTTTGTCAAAACAGTCATACTTTAAGGGGTCCTTATATAGCAGAAAATACTGTACCACATTATATTTACTTATACAGAAAGAAGTTTTACTATTATTTAATAAATACTATTTCTATTCAATTATTATTGTATGGCAAAGAGTGCAGATGCTGCACTACCTAAAATAATAACAATAGAAGTATTGTATAAAAAAAATACCCAATGCAGTTATAAATTGTTAAAACAATATTTATATACCCACATATTCCTTTTATGAACAATAGTCTTGTTCTTACTAGAATGTTATGCTAAAGAAACAATAAACATTAAAGGTTTTGAGAAAATTAGTATTAGCTGTATGATATTTAGTATTGTCATCATATTTTGTAACAAAGAATTACAACATAATCAAAACTTCGTGTTAGTAAAATGTTATGATTCATCGACTCACCCGCTGCAGCTGTAGGGAGTGGTTGTAACATCGAAGGAGTTTATCCACGAGAGGTCTGATAGCTCGCCATGCCCTCTCCTGAGATATTCGCGAGGGATCCGCTATAGCTTCTCTTATCTCCTTCCCTGCCCCTTTGTAACACTGTATCTCTTCCAAAATCTTTTCTGATTCTAACAACACCCTCTGCACTTCCTCGTAAACATTACGCTCAGTGTCCGTGGGCGCGGCGTTCTCAAAATCCAGGAAAATATCGTATCGCGGCGACGAACAACAATTTGAGTCGTCTCTTGACAAAAGACTTAGCAATTTTCCCATTGTAGTATAAATAAATCACAAGTTATTGGAATTACCTACCCGATAGCGAACACTGCATTGCCTATTAAATTTTACGTTTAAAAATTGTAACTTAAAGGTCCTTGCATCACAGACTCTACGAGTAAATATGTAAATAATATGAAGTATTTTAAACGAATTCCCTGTTCCTATGCTCACTTTACACACAAGTCTAATAAATAACGATACAACAACACGCTAGCACACCCAACACAAACCTCGCTCGACTGCGGCAAAAGCAAATCGAGTCGAGCAACAACTGTCAAAAATGAAATACAACATTTTGTTGCCATAATTTAAAATCTTTTGCAAGCATAGACCATAAAAAATTCTCTATGGCGTGGGTGTTATTTTACCTAACATGCCTAAGTGAAGTATACACCGACATATTAATGTCAATGCTCATTGAGGAAACGATTTCATAAGCGCAAACGATTATTCTAACATTTTCTATGCTATGAGTAAATTAAACGTTTAACAGTTTGTGAGGCAATGTATTAAATATATTTTTGAACTTTTTATGTAATAAATGATCCATTCAAAACACTAGTAGGCAATGCGTAGGTAATACAAACTTTTTTGGATATCTGTTTTTAAAAAGTATGCGGATTTGAAATTAGATCCCTAAATTTTGTCCTTTGTTTAATTAAAACAACACTTATCATAGTTGTTCGTTAAATAACTTATAAATTGATCTATTAAGCTTAAATGTAATTCGTACTTAAGGAAAAATTGGTGTTACTCGAGACAGGATTCAAACCTGCTTCATTTGACTACAGATACGCGTTCGACGCTTTGACCGCTTGGCCACCTGAGTCTCTGAACGACCTTTAAAGTAAACCCTTCAATTGCTATATAAAAAGGTTTACGGCTGTTACTCTTAGATAGCGTTAATATAATTGTATAAAAATTTTGAGGGCTAATGGCATCGTAAAAGGAATGGTCCAATTTGGTTAACGAGACAGTGACTCGGGTGGCCTAGTGGTCGAGGCGTCGAATATTGTCCGAAGTCTTAGGTTCATTGTATTTTTCTTTTATTCATATGCGTTAATTCTTATTTCAGTCACTTTCTTTGTCAAAGGCATTGAGCAAGCAAATAAATACTGGCCTCAGCAGGCTACAACTTTACCACGACAAAGTACCTGCATACTCGTCCTTAAACCACGAAACGTTGTGGATACCTATATAACAGATTTAAGTTTTGACTGCATGTAAGTTTCTTCTTCTTAAATAAGTATTCCATTTAATTATTTTATCTAAAATAATTTTGTTATTAATCCATTCGTTTAATTTTTTCGATTACTGTCTTCTTTGCACATTACCTTTTATTATATTGTGGCCATAAGAGCTGTGCACTCCCTGAGGTATGCGCGCGGCGAGAGGGGGGTGGACATAGAGAGTACATGTTATATACTGGTATAGAATAAACAGTCTATTATGTAGCTACTAGCGACATCTAACGCAATATACTTAGCGGCCGTAGCAGTATTCTATTAAAAGACAGTCATTTTTATAACTCCAAGAAAGTATTTACATTATTGTATAGTTTTAAGCGTAAATAGGAACATTATTTTTGTTTTTATAATGTAACTTTGAGAAAAATGACATCTAGCGGAATGTATTAAATACTCTAAAAACATGAAATTCTAGACAAATATAATGTTCGAACTGTTATGACACTGCCGTCAACGCTCGTGCGTGACAGCAGTTAAATGTCCGTTCTTATACTGAATGTAATATCTCTCACTTGACACTGGCAATATATGTAACTATGTTCATGAGGCCATTATTAAAGAAATACAATACAATACAATGGTAGCGTACACATGATAGTTCTGGGAACTTTTATTTTGATAAATAAATGCAATATGTAAAAATAATACGTGAAATTCTGACTATTAGTGTACCTAAATACTTTAAGGTAATTCGCAGTGGAATATGTCAAAAAACCTATCTAAAGTTCTAGGAACAAATGATGTGAAATCATAAACAGAGATATAGCGTTATTTGCTAATATAAGTTAGCTTGATGTGTTTTGACATAAATATTAAAATGATTAACTGAAATAACTATTTCTGTGCTTGACTGTAAAAAGTTGGTTTGTCTGGAATAGAACACTTACAAATGTGATTATACTGTGATTTTTAATATAATTTTTTTTTTTTTAATCTTTTATAAGACAACTCCCGCACTAGGGATCATGCCCTGTGTCGCGGGGACCTTTTACAAACATCAATTAACGGACACAAAGAACACCCAGACCAGAACAATAACTTGTGGATCTCACAAATTATTGTCCAAAAAATAAATATAATAATATAATTAATGATTGTACAATTGTTACTATTTGTAAACTTTTTCTAAGACTGATTCTTACAAATAAATATGTTTAAATCATAACCTGTTTTAATGTATATTGTCATTATTATAACAAAACGGAACCTAACAAAACTCAAACGCCCGGGTGACTATGGTTACCTAAAAAATATAGCGTTGAGTTTTGGGATTAGACACTAGATGGTAGTGTTTTAAAAAACGCGTCTCTGTGAGTATAACAGTCTGACACTTGACAAGGAGTGTTATAGAAAAAAAATAGTTTACAGACTTGTACAGATTACTTATTAGTACTACGTACAGATGCGACAGTGAAAATTAACCAGTTTCCAAATTAGCCGTTTGTCGCTGCAGTCGCTTTTTGACTAGGGATGGGCAAAATTATAAGCAGGGAGTTTAGTCTACTAGTGTTGTACCTAATTTATCGATTATGCAGGTATGTAGTGAATATAATTTTATTTAATTCATAATCTATACTAGTAATATCTTGATCTATTTTTCGCCGCCCAACGAAGTGGGCACGGGTCAGCTAGTTGGTAATAAAATAAAACGCAACTTATTTTAATTGTCTTTATTTTACCTTCCGTTACCGCATCAAATTTGAATAAAAATCCAGGATCTTTTAACAGTTTTTGAGCCTCATTTAGTCTTTCCATGCCTGATTTTCTTAAGCCTTGCTTGGCAATTTTAACTTGTTGATTAACATATCTTGTGATTTTCAACTTTTGACTCTTTGCTGAAGATGGTGCTGTAAACATAAAAAAATAATTTACTTTACTGTTATATAATTATAACATTTAACCTGTCAAGCTCGGTTTTGCAGACACCATAGAAATTCAATTGTTGCCACTTTTGGGGGGACTCTGGCGGGGGTTAGTTTGCAGAATTGACTGGTTAAAGCAGTTTAAATTTTCATCATAACAGCCGATTAATGTTCCACAGCAGAGACTGGCCTCCACCTGTGACGGAGGGATACTTGGCCTACTAATACCACGCTGGCCAAATGGATTGGTATAGGGTTTAATTTCAAATTTTCCTTCTTTTATTTTGTAAATATAATATTGATGGATAGTCCCTTAGTCTGTTTTTACGACAACCATGGGATGAGATGGGGTGGTGACATATCGTATTCTTACTCCGTCACCTTTTTTAAATTTTAAATTAAAAAAATAACTTATTTTAAATTTACATACCTTTTCGTTTTAATATTGGCACAGGTATTGTTTCTTGATCTTGCCAGACAGGCAGGGTCTTGGGTTCTAAATAAAAAAAAACAAACAAAATTAAAAAAAAAATTAGCAAATAATTAATTTTCATTTCATTTTATTAAGTTATATTAAATTCTATAATTATTTTAATCATTAATTATTTTTATTTATTTATATCAACACATTACCATTTTTACAGGAAACTTCCTACTACATAGTGGCATATATTTAAAAACTCAAAATTTAAACAAAAAGCAACAACATCATTACATAAAGAGAACATAAAAACAATTTTAAAACAAGAAATTTTTTTTTTTTTTTTTTTTTTTAACAATATCGTTTTTTTTAATATTATAATTAATTAGTAATTATCATCATCCATTTCCATCGACACTCATCTACTGAGACAAGACTAACTAGAGATACAGGCAATTTAGCTTGCTAAATTGTTCTGGCCCTTGTAACAGACAGCAAATGTGAGCGCTGTCTTCCCCACAAAGTTAGGTATAAAGTCTCTAGGACTCCTGGCTTAGTTTCTTTACCTCGCAGAACTTTTATTATATAGAAAGCAAGGGAGGACTCCCATCATACTCGTAAGTTATTATACAGCACCATACCTAATAGAAATAATTATAAATGAAATATTCTCTTACCTATGCTTTCCGGAAAATTGTTGGAATCAATTTGAATGCCCAAACATGATGAGTATGAGTGTTCATGACAATTGACATCATCTGAAAATTATAAAATATATAACAAGTATGAATTTGGTATTCCCAAAATTTAAATATGTGTTACACAATAATTTAACCAAGTAAGTTTGAATAATTTGTGAATAAGTAATACAACAAATGAATTTATTAGATAAAAAAATACCTGCTCTGACAGTAACTGATAATGTATCAATACTATCATTTTCTTGATACAATTATTGTTTACTGTATTAGAAAACTATGTCATGGTAAATTACTTATAGTACCTAATATGTCAGTGAAATAGTATGTAAAGCAAAATCTAATATTAAATAAAAATAGGTTACATACCTTCCGACGTAAGTGGTACTCCGTGAGAAATTTCTTTGGCCGAGAATAAGCAGGGACAGGAAAGACGTAATCTACGTCCATCTATACCCATTTGATGCTTGTCGAAATGATCGTGACATACAAGTTTATTTATCAACAGGTTTTTAGTTAGCCCAATCAAATTAGGACAAATAGGCATAAGAAAACTCAATCACAAACTTCGAAGTTCATCGTTCTTACGGATACGATAAAGTTTATGAGAACTATTCGTTTATTTCTACTAGTAATGACTAAGTAGAAATAAACAGATGGTATCTCAACACAAGATAGTAAGCGCGGACTAGGAGAAAACACCAGTAACCACGAAAATTTCAAACTTATCCACGACAGGCACAAAAGTTCACCTGTTCTGTTTTTTAATACAATGGCCCCCATCTTTCCAGTATATAATTCTTATCTATGCCCCCATCGTTCCCCGATGATTAAACTTTAAAGTTCACCTTACTTTGTGACACTGACAAGTGAAAACTTTTCAAAAATTTAAACTGACAGTTAACAATAAAGATGGCGGAGCGATGGTAGCGACAAACGGCACATCTGGAACTAAAGCTGTCTCACCCGTGCAGACTTGTGCCGAGTGTTGTGAAGTGCTTGAGCTCTGCATTTAAGATGTAAGTATTATTTTATTTATTACCAAAGTCTAGTAGTGTTATATATTAAAATAATCCTCGAGATAATGCCTTTCAGAATATTTATAAATTATATGATTCCAAAGTCAGGTACAATATTTTTATACGTGATAAAGTTGGCATGAAAAATTTCACCTTTTTTTTTTTTTATCGTACACAAATTTTGTGATATATTGTAAGTATTACTAAAATATATCTTGTAATTGGTAAAACAGATCATTATTGATATTTAATTAGACTTATTCAACGAAAATATGACGAAAATAGCGAATATTTTACAGATTTATATCCCCACGTTGTAGGTATGGCGGATTATCGGGTGACTACGGCTACCCGTAACGTTTACGTAAATATCGCAATAAAGATTTCTACAAACTGAATCGCTGGTAGGTATATTTCATTATGATTTTTCGTTGCAGCTTTTATGGATAAATATTGGTACTTAAGGCATGGCTAAAGCATTTATCAATTTTTGATGGTTATGTTTTTTTTATAGTATACCTTCCTACTGGATTTAACCCTTTTTTGTACTGTAGGTATTGTGTAGTAAATAAATGTTAATTTAACAAAATAAATGTTATTAATAAATAAGAATAACCAATTTCATAATTGGTAAATATATGAATTATATATTTAAATATATATTTATTAAAGAATTTATTGTGTCAATGGAAATGACTGTAATTTGAGTTAGTTTTTTTACCTATAGAATTGTTAATTATGGCAATAGAAATATAAAATACCAAATAATATTTAATTTGTGGAATTTTGAAATTTTTGTGTTAAAAAAGTTTACGCAGTAGGTAGGTACTAAAGTACGTAAACTTTTTTTTTGTTACTTTTTAGTTAATTTTTAATGAAATAAGATAAACATTAGAAAAAAATTATAATAATTAATAGTTCTCCGTGTGGTGACGGAGTAAGAATACAATATGTTACCACCCCATCTCATCCCATGGGTGTCGTAAAAACCGACAAAGGGACTATCGGTGAATATTATCTTTACGAAATAAAAAGAAGGAAAACTTGAAATTAAACCCTATACCAATCCGTCTAGCCAACGTGGTACTAGTAGGCCAACTATCCCTCCGTCACGGGAGGAGGCCCGTCCCTGCAGTGGGACATTAATGGGCTGTTATGATGAAGGCGTCGCAGCACGGTATGCTGAAGACGCCGGTTCTGCTGTTCGAGCTCTGCCTCGACCCGTTAATTTTTTAATGTTTATTTGATTTCTGCAAAAACTAAGTTACGATTCTATTCTAGGTCTGAAAATTAATCCGATAATGGAAGTCACAATAGGGCATCGTCAAGACAACCGTGAGTATTTAATTTTAATATTTAATTTCTCGTTATTCCAGCCCATTAATGTCCCACTTCAGCGACGGGCCTCCTCCCGTGACGGAGGGATACTTAGCCTACTAACACCACCCGAAAGGAAGAAAGACAATGAAAAAAATTGGTACTCGATGCGGGACTCGAACCCGCGTCTCTGGACGATACGCGTCCAGCGCCATAACCACTAGGCCAACCGAGTAACCGTCTCGACTACCAAATTTAACCATTGCTATATACGGCGCCGGGCCGCAACTTAGAACTCAACTGTACAACGCCATCTAGGCGCGACAGCCGTAAACTTTCAATGTTGCAATTGAAGAGTATACCTACGTACTACTAACTCCACGCTGGCCAGACGGATTGGTATATGGTTTTATTTCAAGTTTTCCTTCTTTTCCTTAGTCGGTTTTTACGACACCCATGGGATGAGATGGGGTGGTGACATACTGTATTCTTACTCCGTCACCACACAGAGAATTTAATTTCTTGTAATGACATTATTATTACTACAATTAATTAGTACAATTTATTTTAGAATTACAAGTAGTCAGAAAAGAGGTCGAGGACGTGGGCGCGGGCTCGGCAGAGGGCGAGATGAAGAAGTGTAAGTATGTGTATTTTCTTTTTACCAATCATATTTTAATTACTGTGTTTATATGATTTTAAAATTAATATAGGATATAGGGGAAGAGGACGACCAAAGAAACGATGGATGGATTGTGTGAAAGACGATATGGTTGCGCAGAGTGGTACTTGTGAGATGACGTCCGATAGGAAAGTATGGAAGAAGAAGACATGCTGCACCGACCCCAAATAAAATCGGGATAAGGGCAGGGGAATGATGATGATGATATGATTTAAAAATTCAGCGGTATAATTTTTTGCAGTTCAGTTCTGGCTCAAGTAAGGATGGAGAGGCAGATTACTCAACGTCGGATCGCCGCGCTGCCGACGGAAACTTGTCGGAAGCTTGTCGCCCGTAAGCGTGAGGTTCACCTAAAGCGAATGCTCATACCAGATGCGCCACCGCGATAACGACAAGTAGGTAAAGTAAAAAAAAAAAAATTGTTTATTGCCATAAAGTTTACAGAGTAGAGGTTACAGTGGCCCCACACTAGGCAAGCCTGTCCTGTGGGTACCCGATACGTTTTCTAATTGACCACATGTAAATACGTAATAGTCATTCATCTTGTCATAACTCTTTAAAACATGACAGTTTGTCTATATTATGTAAAAACCAATTACCAAATACAATTATGTTTGTAAAAATAGTAAGCATAGTGAATAATAAGTTATTTATTTTGCAGGAAGAAATCGCCAGAACGTCAACATGTATTATGGTCGAAACGCCTGTCCAACCATGTGCCGGTAAGATGATTATTTTAGGACTTGATTATTATTTTGCTGTTTAATCTATTCTAAATCACTTTTTTTTCCGTGTGGTGACGGAGTAAGAATACAGTGTGTCACCACCCCATCTCATCTTTTTTTTTGTCGTAAAAATCGACTAAGGGACTATCCGTGAATATTATCTTTACGTAATAAAAAGAAGGAAAACTTGAAATTAAACCCTGTACCAATCCGTTTGGCCAGCGTGGTATTAGTAGGCCAAGTATCCCTCCGTCACTGGAGGAGGCCCGTCCCTGCAGTGGGACATTAATGGGCTGTTATGATATTGGGATATTAATGTTTGTTACAGACTTCAACCTGACAGAACCTGTCCGGTAAGGTGGTCATGTCTTTGTTTTACTTTAACCCCCTTACTCATAAACGTCTCTTAAATTTAATCACTGTTTAGCGAGATTTTTATTACGAAAACCAATCTTATACCAAACAATGTAAGAGTTTAGGCTAATTAATCAATTGACTAAAATTAAAGAGGCGTTTATGAGTAAGGGGGTAGCTGTTTAATGCAGAGTTTAAAGCCTCGACCCTCGACCGGCCCTTCCCGGTAATAACTATTTCAAAAAATAATTGAAAACCTTGTTACAGTATCCCTCCCTGCAGAATCCTATAGAGCTGAGGCCTCTCCTGCTGAAATGTCTCATTCCGGTAAGAGTCTGATAATGTCGTATTTTATTTGCTTTTTAATGTACATAGGTACATACATACATACATAAACTTACGCTTTTTAATGTAAACTACAATATAATATTGTTACAGAATATCAGCCTGCAGACATTCAAATTGAATATAGTAAGTTACATGAGTTGCATAACTCACATTGGCACACTAACACTAGGTTAGTGTTGTGTGCAAAATGAGGGTACAAAGAAAATCTTCTACCTCGGAGACGGAGTTGTGACATCGCTTCAGTCTACTCGTGACCACGGCTGGTGTAACCTGGCTGAAACGTCAAAAGCTTCAAAGGTAAATTATTACTAAATATTTACCAAAATAATATACGTGTTAATACCCGTGTTAATAATAATTACATAAAATGAAACACGAAAGTTTTAAAGTTAATAAAGTTAATACTAACACACACAAACTATATACTCACACTAATAATACTTAAAAGTTACATAAAATATTTGAATGTAAGAAAATTTGTTGCAGGTTGACGAAGCTGCGCAAGAATATTTTGAAGACGGAATCGGCACGTAGAAGCTGAACTGTCCCTAATTTGCCGTGTAGTTCCCCTAGTCGACTATCGACTCAATTAAATCTGGCTAATGTTATGCGAAGGCCAATAAAGAAGTAGTCCAGCAACAGCTCTTCCAAGTCGGATTAAACATTTGCATTAAACAATTTGAATTTTTCAGCTTTGCAGGAGTATTTTTTATTTTGCTATAGTTGCAGTAGTTTGCTAGAAATTACACTTTAAATCAGTAACGGCTTAGGCCGCTCAACACAGTTCATTTGCGATCGCGCGGGCGGGCGTACAAGGCAATCATAGCTGTATAGCTCGGGCGTGTGAGTGAGCGGCGGGGCGAGCAATTAAGTCTCCCATGGCGTTAGTCGTAAGTCTGTTAGTGGATGTCTCGTCAGTCATACGTCTTTGACTTGTCTCGTCATTGTCAAATCTGTCAATGGCGTCTTCTGCTCTGTTATCGGTCTGTTCTATTGGTTTATCTTTCCCGGAATATACGAAAAACTTCCAGAGATAGCCAGTGGAAGACTCGCACAATTCGTAGGTCATGACCCCGACTTGTGCAGCCTTCGACGAAATCTTTTGGGCAAAACTAAGTCTCCCATGCCACTTAAGTAGAGATTCGTCAATGGCTATCTCTTGCGAAGGCATGTATAGCCGGGAAAACTTGACATTGAAGTAGTCGATCACAGGTCGTATTTTACAAAGTCTAGTCTTGTCCTGTAAATTGTTATTGTCGACGAAATGTAAAAAGCTTTTTAGCAATAAAAAGCGGTTGTACGACATAATTTTGGCGAAATATGGCATTGTGCCAAACCCGTTAAATTTAAAATACCGTTCCTCTTCGGGTAACGGGTATAGCCCTTGAAGAATAATTATTGCTAAAAAGCTCAACATTTCGTCCCTGTTTGTAGGAGTCCAGCGGTTAAATCGTGAATGTAATAGTATTCTGTCTTGCTCTCGAAGTAACTCTAACTCTTGTTCCGCGTTTCTGTTTGTCTCTGTACAAAGAAGGTCGATAAAGTCGTTGTCAAATACCTTGTCAAAGATGTCGATTACTCGAATCTGTCCCGTCATGTCGAAAGTATAGGCCCACATGTGCCAGTAAATGTCTCTCGTTTCCCATGAAAATTACTTCTAGTCTTACTCCAAGCGAAAGTATAACAGTCGTCGGGCACAATACTGCGTAAAGCAGCATCATTTGCAGTATCCTCCCTCTGTAATACTTCCGCTTGGAATTCCGTTATGTCACTGTCACAAGCAGGTTCTGTCGCTGCGTTACGTTCGAGAGCAGTCGGGAGAGGCTGGTGAATGTCAAAGTCGTCAAAATCTAAGTCACCAACGTCTAACCCCCGGTTTCTGAATGACTGATCATGTCAAAATCAACTAATTAAATGTCAAAACTGTAATTTTCAGGATCTAAAATGACAGTTTTGACACTTGATTAGTTGATTGTGACTTGATCAGGCATTCAGAAACCGGGGGTAAGTAATCATCACTGTCAAGCTCAGTCAACCACTGACTCACAAGATCGAAGTTTTTATCTGCAGTACCTGGAACCAAACAATACAACACAGATTTATATCCTGTAAATTAGCATTATGTTGATCATTAAGGTAAGAAGTATTTTTATATCAGTGATTTATTATTACCAATTGTCGATGGAAGGTCTGTGCATGACGAGGACGGCGCAGCGACGACAACCTCCGCACCATTTTCTGGAGACATAGACTATAGGGCATATTTAAATATATGGTACAACTATCAATCCATAACAATGAAAAAAAAAAGAAGTTTGCTTTTACGTTAAATTTGAGTAAAACATTTGTTTTATACAAGTATTTAAGTAGGTACCTACGTAATTTTTTATATCGATTAAATTTTATTTAATCTACTTTAATAACTAATAATTATTCATTTGTTATTAAAATAGATTAAATAACCTTTATTTTAATACCTATATATCATTAATTGGAATGCACAGCGCAGCATAAATTACCAAAAACAAACTACACATTCCACATCAATCTGTTACCGCGATCGGGTCATTTCATTACGCTAGCGAAAAGACGGCAAGATGGCCACCCGTCTAAGGGCTTCTACATACTGTAAACATTATTTATTTTTTAGTAATGTTTAGTGTGTAAATAGTTAACGGAATGTAAATGAATCTAGATGTACTTATACTTTATTTAAAATGACAGACAATTATTATAGGTATATATTTATTTACATTATTTACAAAAATATTTAAAAAAAGTAAAAAGTGTTTTAATTAAAATTATAGGTATATATTTATTTACATTATTTACAAAAATATTTAAAAAAAGTAAAAAGTGTTTTAATTAAAATTATAGGTATATATTTATTTACATTATTTACAAAAATATTAAAAAAAAGTGAAAATAAAAAAAGTGTATATAAAAAAAATAAAATTAGGGTTTGTGGTATGCTTTAAAGCAACCCTCGATGCAGAGGTTTACGTCGCATTCCTCGCATTTCCATATGGTCCTCGTCTTTTTAGGGCACATCCAGCAACAGGTCGACCTTGACCCCGTCCGAATAGGAAAGTGGTTACTGTCGACAGTTGGTCTAGCCTGTGTCCTATGTCTGGCGTTGCGTCTTACAACGGTCGTCGTCACCTGTCCAGTCGTGTTTGAACGAACATTCGAACGTCGATGTTCAGTCGTAAGTCGATCAGTCTGTGTCTTTTCAGTAAGTCTTCTGAAAGTACTTTCAGAAGACTTACTGAAAAGACAGAGTACAATGCGGAATTGACGATGTGATATTTTCTGCTCGAAGCTAGTAAATATCACAAAGCACTTAAAAATTGCCGCATTGTACAATCGTCGAAATAGTTTTTTGTACTACACTTTGTTTTTAATTCGCTCCATCGGCTGAGCTGAGAGATATTGATCTTTGCGATCAACTCCTCTCATACTCTTATTGAATCAATCAACAAACTCTCATGATGATATATCCTTCTCCTCACTTACACATAATATGTAGATAATTCAAATGAACCTGTTATAAGACATACAAAAAATAACAAAAAAATTATAATGTTTTGTGATGAAATTGGAAAAGGCTTAGGTTCTTTATTACATGTTTCTAAGCAATCTTTCAGTAATATGTGTCAGCCTCAATTAGGATATAGTGATATATTAGATAAAATATCAAAATTGAGTTTTGATAAGGAAACCACATTAGTGTTGTTTAGTGGACATAGGGGCAATTTAAATAAGCAATCATTTTTAAGTTACTTTGAACAATTAACTAAACTTGATGTTAAAAAAATAATCTTGTTTACCTGACTGCAAAGGGTTGTCACAAGCAGAAAAAATATTAGATTTAAGGTTAATATTATGATGCACAATTTAACATGTAAAATTAACGGAGAATATATGAATACATTTCACATGATAGACTCTAATATGCTTATTAGAACTAACTTCTTTTCAAAAAAAGATAGATATTAGGTTTAAAAAAGACAGTGATGATGCTATTTATATAAACAAATAGCTTAATAGACAAATAGCATCATCAATTGTCATACATTTTTAAAATGACAGTCAATTCCTTGGCTACATTAGATTGTAAGTTGACTGCTCCTATAGAGCAAACCCTAGCTTGTATATTTAACGGGTATCAAAATTAAAGTTATTACTGATTGTTCTGCCTTAAAAACTACTCCTGTAAAACGTGATTTAATTCCACGAATAGCTCGTTGGTGGTTGACTATGTAGTATTGATAAATTATTGTGATATTATTGACATTATTTATATTTTGTGAATTGTGTGTTTCACTATTTAAAGGACAATAGGTCTTTTAATTTTTTATAGAACATTAGCATTTCAGATTCAAATAAATGTCCTAAATTAAACTCTGTTATTTGTTATAATATAAGTGTTTATTAGGATGGTGAGAAATACCTTTTCATATATTTTTAAATGTTTTTATTTATATACCTAATTATATTTGAAAATGTAAAAGATTGTGAAAAAATGTAAATAAAGAGATAATAATACAAATAATAATTATTTTTATTTATTATATTTTGTTAGATGTTGGTAATATCCTGTATTTCCTAAATAACAAAAAATATTTAAACAATATAATGTTTTAAAAGAATATACCTAAGTAATCTTAAGTCTGGGCAGAAAACCTCAGGGGGTGCACAGCACTGATGGTCATCTATACCACTTGTTCCAACCACTTATTTGCAAGACTTCAGTTTGTTTAAAAATATGTTTCGTAGATTCTTTTATATGGTAAGGATCAAGGCTGGTTACTGCTACTGAACTTTACAAGTAAAATACAATTTGAGGCATTATTTATTTATTATCATAAGTGTATAACATCGACACATTGCCATTAAACATACGATTTACAAATAAAATTTCATTTCTATAATATTTACAAAATTCTTTCCCATCACTTGATACACACCTAGATACATATTTTATTTCCTATTACGGCTAGATTACACGTTTTGTGGAGGGCTGTTATTTTAATCAGTTCCAATGGAATACGTGACAGAAAATAAATGATTAAAACTTGGTTTTTCATGGTATTCGAGTAATGAAATAAGCTGGTAAATTAGTCTTACTTACATAATTATCTGCACTACGCGTAGGTAGGTACTGTAATATGGCATAGGCAACGTAGATAAGAAAAAGATCTAATGAAATTATATCAACACAACAACACGTCCGCGGTTCCGTCCTCGCCGTCGAGGCCGGAATACGCGCCGCGTTCGCTCCTAGAGGGCGTGCCTTCCGCACGTCCTTTTATGAAAGGGATTTTTCAATGCCGCGGCATCATTTTAAAGCATAGCAATTTATGTCGTATTTCTGTAACAGTACGGTTGAATTTCTATTAGTAAAAATTAAAATCCTTTGCCATGCCGTCCAGGTCTGCGTTAGCCATTAGTCAGCGAGAGGTGCCTCTGATGCCCGATTTACACATCGACAAGTACAGTAGCGAGTTAAGTAGTATTTTAAGATTATGTTGATTTAAATAGATCTCCATCCTATTTTTTGGCAAGTTAAGTTGGCGAGACGCGAGAGAGGGGGCTACTTCGTACTTAACTCGCCAAAAAATAGGATGGAACTCTATTTAAATCAACTTAATCTTAAAATACTACTTAACTCGCTACTGTACTTGTCGATGTGTAAATCGGGCATGAGGCACGTCACTTAAATGTCTTTGGTTGAGGGCCATCCGCCCCACCATAGCCCGTGTAAATTAGTAAATGTCCCAGGAGAGAAACTACACGTCCAAAAAAAAGAAATTGTATCTTTTTTAAACGGACAAGCATGTATCTGGTTATCTATTTAATAAAATCTTTAAAATCTTATATTTTTCTAGCCTTGCCTATACCTACCTACTAGATTCTTGCCTAATAGTCTCGTCAAACATAGCTAGTGTTTTTGTAATAAATCGAATTACGGCAAATCGTAGTCATAGTTGCATTGCAATATTTAAAATTACGTGACTTATCTCTTTTAGCAGCTTTTTACATAATATCAGTGTGCTGTTTTTTGTGTAGATTATATCAAGTTTCACTCTCCTCAACCAACTAAGTAGTAGATACTATTAAATATTATACTAACATAATTAATAATATTACTGATAATTTATGTCTACAAATTAATTAAAATAAATGGCATCGTAAGGAAAGACATATGAAAACTGACCCTCCAAGCCCTCAGCGATAATAAGAATATTACTATCCCAGTAGCAATATATCGAATTATATCTAATAAATTAGATTTCCAAGCCCTGTATAAAACATTACCTACAGATTAAGTTAATAGAGAGAAGTGGACAGAGCGATACAATAACAGTAATTTATTCAAATTATGTTCACTACTGTAATAAGAAAAGATATTCTATGAAACTTATAAAATACCTCCGTGATCGTATATTTTAAAGATCAGTCTAACATTCGATTAAAAATTTACATCTTTCATCTAACGTTTACATTAAGTATTTTAAGTTTATTTTTAAGGCTACGGCCGACATTAGAGGCCTTCGGATTCGTCCATTGATTCAGGAACATAAATATATTATGTATATATCAGATAAAATGCTCTTTATTATCAATTAAGTATATTATTTCTATTACATTCCATTTAAGCAGTATCAATTGATTATCTTGTTATGGAACTTATTTTCAATCAGACCCTTATCAACGAGGTAATTTTGATTTTAATTGAAGCAAATCCGGGTCTTTAGGATATTAAAAGGGGACAAAGAAGGTACATTTAAATTAGTAGGTAGGTGAGTAGGTATCTACTATGAAAGTAATACTTTTTAGTTACTAAGATGTATCTTAGGTGAAGATAGTTCTTAAACACCGTCATTTTAGGCCTAGCTTCGGCGAATATCCAAATTTTTTACGATATTTTTTTCTTTTATACTCATCTGAATTGCTGATAACGGTTTTTAGCAAACAATGATATTTTTACTTTCATAGTAGATAACACAATAATATTTAAGAATGATACTTTCCATAGACAACAATAATACAAATAACATCTACGTATAATATCTACAGTTGCTAAAATTATATTCTTAATTAATTGGTGTAAAGATCCGTCTTAAATACTACTTAAGTATTTAATTAAAATTGTTGTTTTTTTGATTTTCTGTCA
The DNA here is from genome assembly GCA_905475405.1 of Schrankia costaestrigalis. Lineage (NCBI taxonomy): Eukaryota > Metazoa > Arthropoda > Insecta > Lepidoptera > Erebidae > Schrankia > Schrankia costaestrigalis. The sequence continues at coordinate 13,831,370 of FR997838.1, forward strand.
ACACAGTTCATAAATCACTCTATATAATCTATATTCCAATTATCACACATTTATCCAAAAGTCTGTTAATTTTTTAATGATTTATGCTTGAAGTTTGCGTGGTATTATGCCAGCTAATTGGGTTGCGATAAAATAAAATAATATATTATGTTTTTTTCTCACAGATGCGTAAAGGTGTTGCACGTTTTGTTTTGCTTTTATTATTGGTGACTTTTTGTGAGTACCTACTTATACAATTCTTCATATTTGATGTTATTGCTTGTATATACAGAAAAAACGGTTTGTAATTTTATAGTAGAGGTACAATGTTAAGATTTATAGAATAATGTAGAAGCACAGAGATAAAATGATGACTATCAGTGCTAGAGGATAATTTTTTCCCGACTTTAAATGGTAAAGTCAGCGACTGGTATAAGAAGGATCTCTTATACTTAAGGCTTATTACGTCATCATTGTAAAAATTATTGCAAAAGATGAAAGAAGAGCTTGTATGAATGTGAATTGAAAGATCAATAGGTAGGCGAATTTAATACCACTTTAAATTATTAAAATCCATTTATAAAACTGCAAACAAAACCAGACAAGGGAAAACAGGTCTCTGTCAAACCCCATATGGACAAGGCATGAGTTTATGAATATGTGTAACACGCAAAACAAAATAACAAAAACACAAATATGGGAAACAAAATAAGTATGGCTTATATTTTGTAACTCAACTTAAACCATAGAACCGAGTTCTCTAATGCATGAGTTACTGTGTAAGAAATCAGTACAGTACAATTATCTACTTTATTTTTAGCGTGAAAAGCAAACTTAAGTTAATAGAACCGACATGTAGAAGAACTTTAGACACATTACAATAATATAGAGGTGAATGATGAACTTGATATGGAAAGTAAAAATGATTGTGGCATAATTAAAGCTCAACAGTGGAATAATAGATCAAAGAAAAAAAAACTGCTCATTCATGTCTAATCCGCTGGCTGGTCATCACCTTTATTTGAAATGGTTATGGGTCCACCAAGACGCATCACCTAAAACCAGTACGACATGTATCTGTGTTTTCGTTTGCGTCAGTAGCCATTCCAGAACCTTTTCAAAAGCCTGCTATGTGGAGGCAATTCTATCTTGATTGCAGAAGATAGCTACGTACCTACTTAGTAGAAAATAGTTTTATGCAATGACCTTATTCGAAGTGCACCTTTATCGTGATATAGAGTCAAAGAAATAGAAGCATTTATGTATATTTTAATGTCGATGATTTCTTCATCAATTATTTTAGTATTCTGTTTGGGTTATTATTTATATTGTAATTATCAATTCCACCGTTTGAGCTTTAAACTAATTCATATATTATGTTTGTACGTAATTATTTACAGCATAAACAATCTTACAACCGGCCTGAAGTTATCTAATTAGATACTTTCGTACATACCGAACCAAAAAACACACATCCCACGCTCTTTAGTTCCAAAAATGGCGACTGGCGGTGCCATTTGGAACAACTTCAAGCCGGCCACGTAGATGGTACGTACTGTAGTGTTTATTGAGATTCCTAGCATCATTATCTATTACAGGACGATATAGACTAAATCGATAGGATTGATCCAATGCAGGACCAAATGTACCGTTCACGAAAGATTGGGATGAGTTTTCTCAACATCTTTTGTGTGCATGCTGATTGTACCATCGACTTAGCCTTAATACGGTAAGAAGGATATTTTATCGGAAGTATTTAAGTGCTGAAACAAGAAGGAACTTTTCTATGAAGAGGTCAGAGTCTAAAGCGGCTATGTGAGCGGCCCGTCCTACGAGTGCGCTGGCAGTGTGTGGCAGAGCGTGTTGCACGTCGTATCTCACTACTGATACACTTGAAGCACGCGCTGCCAGTGGAGACACCATGTTGTGTACCTGTACCAAAAGGGGGGATATAGATATTGGGTCCTTCAAACGTAGTGTGAAGAAGCATTTGGCCAAACCAGCAAGATAGTTTTATGACGACGGATTGAAGTTATTTTTAGACTTCTATCCATTGGCTTCATTTGTGGACTGTACCGTACTATACTACTATACTATACCGTACTATATAGTCATATTGTTGTGTTTTGTAAAAAGAAAAGGTCCTGGGTTACTCAGTGGAGTATCATAGCTTACATCACCTTGGTAGAACTCTGACAAGAGGCTTTGCAATTAATTAGGTTCAGGGAAGGCATGCGTTGGGGACGAACCCAATACGTAGAAGCAATAAGTCGACGGGTCCTACGTATACTAATGTAACCCGCAAATTGACGAAAATGACTTTTTTGCTTGAATGGCCTTAAAATAACCTATTCTTCTCAAATCAGTAAGAAAAAAATTAAAATTTCTTTTAGTTTCGGCGATACAAACTCGTAAACTGGTGTAAGTAACACAATTTAATGCAAGGAGACGGTCAAAACTGATATAAGTTACTTGCATTAGTTTACGTGGTTACGATCTACGTGACGCGTGAGTGTAAGTGACCGTTGCACCAGTATACGCGCGGCGACGATACAGCGCGTACGTACGATACGGGTGTAACTGCAACGAATTTTACTTTATGTATTGAATTTCTAAAAACTATTCATATTTTTACAACGTTTTTAGTGTATATGATCAGTGAAAATAAAAATAATAATAAGTATGAAGCGTTCTCGGAGTCAATTAACCCAGATACTCCTGAAACTATTAAGGGTCTCAGATCTTGAAAAAATTTGATATGTTGGTATTTGTGTCACTAACGTTTTAGAAAAACTACATAAAAAGTAATCCTGGTCCTCTGGGAAACCTGGAAAATGATCGGTGTTACAACACCTGGTAGGAGAATGGGTAGCATATTGCTAGTAGAGAACTATGGGGAATATTTTGAATAAAATTTTACACTTTATTGATTTTTAAATTTTTGCTGGTTTTTTATGTATTTTAATAAATTGTAGGTAAATGAATAAATAAGCAGCTAAAATTTACGTTAGCTGTGCAATGAAAGAACTCATAGGGAGCAAATAAACTTAACATTTCTAACATACAAAAGTTAGTTTTTGCATTATTTACAAGTTAGAGCTTAAATTGCTTGCAGCTATAGCTACCACAATAAGGCAACGTTACTTTATAGATAATATAATTCTACAGAGCCATGTAGCTAAGACATTTTTGTTTAATACATTAAAAAAAATCTCACATTCATTAGTTTGTCATCACTTGTAACCACTTGTGTGTTAGCACAGCCGTGAATTATACGTGACATTATGCAATTCAATCGATCTTGTGAAAGAGTGAGAAGTTATCACGGGAGAATTAGTATCTGACAACTTTTCCCAGTACATCCACTTGGAGGGACAACAATGTTTCCACTAAACAAAAAGATGGCCATCCTGCACGCCTTCTTGTAATAATATAAAACGTTAGAACGTTTTTTAAATACGTAAGCGTATCTGACTAGGTTTTTATTTTAATAGAAGTCTTATTTTTTTAGTTATTTTTACCACTTAGTAGATTTTTGTTGTGGTACAAAATTAATTGTGCAATGTATATTTTATTTTGATGAGTCTGTAAGACAACTATTTAATTAGTCTTAGTAGTCGTACAGTTCTTACCTAAAAAGAATCGAACATTTTGTTAGAGATACATATTATTTTATTAACAAGGTAAAGAAAGCACTGATTACTTTAACTAATTATTATTACTAAAAAGATGAAGCCAAGTATATATTTTATTAAAGTTTATAGCTTGTTAAAGACTGATTTAATAATTTTATATCTCCTTAACCTATTAAAGATGATATTTACTATCTGAGCGAAAATCATGTTAAATTTTTAACATTTTAAAATTAAATGGAAAAGACTTCAAAATTTAAAGTCATTATAAAAATAGTAAATACGTTTATTTTTACACATTTAATGTTACACAATAAACGTGTTTTACTATTTTGTACGTTTGTTGTTTCATTTTTCCATAAAAAAATCAGGGTCATGCCTACAAAACTACATAAATTATTGGTACAACTAGTTCTTGGTAGCTTGTAAAGTAGTGCAAGTGCTAAAAGTAGATAAATTAAATTATTTTCCCATATTTCGAGGTTTCATGATTTACAAATTACACTCATATGTATGACTAATAATGTGTATTTCTTTTATTTTCATTATTTAAAAACTAAGTCAGAACTTTGTAAACTAGTACAAGTGGTTACTTGTAACAGTTTACTTGTTTGGATACTTTGATCAAAACAAGCTAAACAAATGCAAGTACAGCTATTTTCTAAAATACAAAGAAATATAAAAATATATTTAGTCCGGTTTTTTCCTTTTATTTCCAGGTATAACCTATCAAAATTTCAGTAATTTCTGTAGAACTTTGACAAAGTTATAAGCTTTTGAACCTTTGAATTGCTCTCCTGTAAACTTGTGTTTTTGCACTTATACTAGTCTACGTAGGACCCGTCGAAGTGATATAGATAATCTAGATAAAAATAATAAAGTTGATAAAATCTGTCTCAATCTTCACACTGAAGTGACTTCAGATATTTTAAAATACAATACAAATTCCTATAAGATTAGAGGGAACCTAATAAAGGATTATTTATCCTTATTCATCATAACAGCCCATTAATGTCCCACTGCAGGGACGGGCCTCCCCCAGTGACGGAGGGATACTTGGCCTACTGATACCACGCTGACCAAATGGATTGGTACAGGGTTGAATTTCAAGTTTTCTTTCTTTTTATTACGTAAAGATAATATTGACGGATAGTCCCTTAGTCGGTTTTTACGACACCCATGGGATGAGATGGGGCTGTGACACACTGTATTCTTACTCCGCCACCACACGGAGATTTATTCTTATTGTAGCATGCAATTATTATGATAAATCAATATGATAAACGAATACTTGCCATTTCCCTGTATGCCTGTCCGAGCAGCGAGGTGTCTTTTGCAGCAGCTTTACACAGTTCCAATCTCGCTGAATGAAGGGGAACGTATCGATCTTGTCCTGAACCACAAAGGAGTATATGCTTGAACTGATGCAGCTGACTTCTCTCGCTGAGCCGGTAAAGGAAAGACCGGCGAGGATCCGAATTGTCACGGAGAGACAATTGGAGTAACGAGCCTGACTTCTTCCATTTCTGCATAAACCACATACCTGAAAGTAGATAAAGTATTCAGTGTAAAGGTGACCGAATAGTTTAAAGCCAATGATACCACGACTGCTAGCCAGACGCGTATTTTGTCAGGTTTTTCTTTATCGTCAAATGTACTGACTGTTAAAGAGAAGAATCTTATTGTCTTATTTTACTTATCGGGCCGTGATAGGGTGGGAACACCTTGACTCCGTTGCTAAAGCTGTTGTAGCCATGGTTGCCGTCAAAAGTGCTGAATTATAGAGGCAACCTTTCTCTGAATGTGAAGCCCTTTGGAGAGCCTTGCGTAAGCAAAGCAAGGGTGGGGAGATCTCGGATGTTGTATTTCTAGTTCCCGGGACTCCTCATATACCCCGAAGATGGTTACCGTAGAGGTTTTAGTCAGTAGACCGGTCTATGGGAGTTTGACATAATAACCTCGCCAGCACCCCCAGATGAGGATGTTTGGAGATCAGGCATACACATATGCCTGAAGCATTTCCTCCACAAAAAACAAAAAAAAGGGCGTTAACACCTTGTCGCTCTACTTAGACCGTCATAGCGTCACCACATTGAAAATTAATATTATTTTTCAAACCAAGATCAGGAATAAATACAAATGATACTCACCAGCATTGACTAAGCCGCTCGAATTATACAACGTCCCTAAATGAGGTCCACTCAATGAGAGGAATGTGTGCAGTTTATTAAGAAAAGGTTTCATTTGTGGTTTTGCTAATGCTGACCGAATTATGATGGTACCCAAGGAATGTCCAACAAAACTTATTCGAGATGGCTCGCTCGAATTTTGTATGTGAGTTACAATTTCTTGTACCAATCTGTAAATAAGCAAACATTATTGATATTTACATAATGATATAAAAATTTACTTAACATTTGAGTAATAAATAACTTTAAGTAAAACTGTTTGATATTAATCAGACATTAATTATGGGCATTTAAATTAGTGAATCGTTTTTGATATCAAGCTGTGTGTTATTAAAACTCACCTGTCAGTCATTGTTTCAAAATCGGAGAAAGTATCGCCTTGGTTTCTCTCTGACATGAGGAAGTCTAACCTAGCCCCAGGCAAGCCTAGTTCGAGATATGTCTTCACAAGCCGCAAATCTGCTGCATTACCGTCTAACCCGTGAACGCAAATTATCAGATGTAATCCTGAAAACATAACATCTAAAGATGAAATATAAAATTAGCTCAAAGAAATTTGAATTACTCATAACAGCTCATGAAAGTCCCATTATATGGTAGAGCCTACTCTGTACACACAAATATATCTACAGATAAATCACGCTGATCAGAGCCTTTAGTATTGGGGTTTGTGATAATTTGTCTGTCTTCGTTAGAAGTATTAACAGTTATTGATAATATCTTACATAAGTACAAATCAATGTATCCTTACAAAAAAAAATAGTTTACAATAAACAATTGAATCTTTACCTTCAGGGTTGAACATCCTGTATTCATCGCTGATATGGAAATATGGTAGCGGATTATCAATCGGAGGAAAGTCCGAATATATCGCTCCCGGATACTTTACACTCTGCCTGAACTCCTCTCGGCATTTAACGAATAGCCTCTCTGATTCTGCCAGTCCAAAAATACTGACTAGATTGCTTTCCCGTCCTAAAATTTGGATAACAATTGTTTATAGATAGCTAACTTGAAAAAAAATACAAGTATTTTAACAAAATATGGCAAATAAAATGTGAATGTAGTATCAAGCAAACTAAATAAAGATGTAAATATGGTTAGTAAGAATACCCTTATTTTTTCCACCATCGTTTCTGTTAGCCAATTCCCCGGTGCTCTGACTTTTATTAAGCGTACTACCAGATGTCGTGCTGTTAGAGTTCACTGATTGGTGCGGCCTCAGTTTTCTCCTCTCCATAATACCTGTTGTAAGCCAAGCGATGGTGTTAGTTGCAGAAGCCTATAGTGATAAACGATGATCCTAAGTAGTATTTTACCTTCACAGACGTGGTATAAGGGATTATCTAACTGCAGGGTTGTAGGCTGTGCCTGTTGCTTCCTTGGTGTTTTAGAAGGAGTAGATGATTTACTACTCTGTCTACTCAACTTTGGTGATTTCGTAGGCGGATCCTGTAACAATATTTAGGTATAATATAATTATCTGCCTCCAAAGAAAGCGTTTTAATACTTTACTATTTGCAAGTTACCTTAAATTGATCAGGAGGAGGTGGAGCATCTCTGAATTGCTGCGGAGGTGGCAGATGCTCGTAGTCGTTATCACCGACAAAATGTGCTAGGTCTATTTCAGATCTAGCTTTGTTTGAATATTGCTGCCCTGGACCCGTCTGGCCAATTTTTTTGCCGTTATGACTTTTACACGAACGATCTACAGTCAGACTACGAATTTCAGCAGCAATTAATTTTTCAGTATATTCGATACGATCTTTCAATTTTGTTTTTTGTGTTGTTGACGACTTAGAGTTTTGTTGCTGCTGCTGCTGTTGTTGTTGTACTTTAGGTTGTATTTCCTTTCGGATGTAAGGATGCAGATTATCGCCAACAGTTTGAGACTTTTTAACTGCTCCTTCACTATGAGATCTACCTGATGAATTATACGTTTTTCCTTGTATAGCACTGAAAGAATTGTGCCTTTGGTTTGTTTTCCCAATATTCATTTCAGACATTTGTTGGAAGCAACTTGCCGTGCAGGTATCAGAATTGCAGCCTGCATCTATTCCGTTGCTATGCATTAGCTTATTATATTCACATTGACTGTCCGTGCATATTGAGTCACTGCATATTGTGCACTCTTCGCAAACTTCTTTGTCACAACACTCTATTTTCTCATTCGAATTCGCTTGGGATGCTTTTACCGCCAATTTCATTAAACGTTCTCGTAATTGTTCTCCATTAAGAATAGTTCTCTTAAAATCACTTATTGTTTCACCTTCTATTTTATTGGGTTCTGGTGGAGCTTCATAAGATTTGGTACAGACTTTTGATACGGGTGGATTTGGAGGAGGATAGTTTTGGTTTAATTGACAACTAGCATTATCTGGGGTGGATGGGCCAGAACTACGTCCGCTAGATACCCACCCACTTTGTTCACTTAAGCTCGATGTAGAATTACTTCTGCTACGTTTAACGTCTTTATTAGAAAAGTTTTCAGGAGGCAATATCTTAAAGTCTTTGTCTCCAATATCGAGTGGAGGTGAATCAAAAGCTGGAGGTGGTGCTAAATTCGGTAAAGATTCTGACCCAAAAGTATTATTTAAATTCGGTTCATCCAACACTGACGCTGCACTTCTACAATGTCGTAATAATTCTGGACCATGATCAAGACTATAGGGAACGCTTGCAGATGTTTCCAACCTTCTAAGTTCGAAAGGAATACTTTCATTACTAGACGATGATGCTGCTTCTGACATTAACTGTGTCATTTTTTCAGAAGCTTTATGTTTCGTTCGTTTCTCAGGCTTACCACTAGACCTTCCGCTTTTTGGTGTTTGTGCGCCAGATTTCGGCGTCGCTCTACCAGATTTAGGTGTTGCTAAGCCAGATCTTGGTGTTATTCCACCGGACTTAGGCGTAGATTTGCCAGATTTTGGTGTACCTCTTTCTGACTTTGGTGTACTTCTTTCTGATTTTGATGTATGCCTGTCTGATTTGCTATCTCTGGACTTAATAGAGTGATGGCTACTTAATGAATCTCTGCTAGAATTCATTTTAGTTGATTCCTTTGCACCGTGGTTAAGCCTTGATTCTTTTGATCGACTTTTCTTGTGTCTTACTGATGGCATAGTAGAATGTGGTGTAGATGGCGGTGTTTTTGAATAAGTTGATTTAGAAGTCCCGTCACTGCTTCTATCTAAAGTCATTACAAATCCACTGTCATCACTACTTTTACTAGACTTCTTTTGATAATTTTGTATTAAACTACCTGTATTAAAGTCATAACTCCAGTCACCTTTTTGTAAATAATAATTAAGCTCGTGCCTGAGCTGATTGCGAGCTGCTTCTATGTCGATGTGAGGATTTTCTTTTTGATGAAACACGTGAGTAGAGTTTGATCTATGTACGTGCTTATTAGAAACTAAGTTATGCTGATCAGTCACTTGATGAGTTTTACCACTAACCGGTGGGTAAGAATTACGCGGAGGCAACATAGGACGGGGTAAATTTACACTGTAGCCTCTTTGAAATTCTAACGGATTACGAATAGCATTATTCAATTGCATATTACCCTGATTACCGAAAGTATAGCCATACACTTGGTTAGGATTCACTTGCATCATTGGATCATACTGATATCCTGCATTATGAAACACTTCATTGCTCGTTCCGTTCTGAGGGATACTCAAATTGCCTGGATTTCTATATTTTTCTCTAAATTCGCTAATATTTTTTCTATAGTCGTCTCCTCTGTCGACTGATTTTGATCCACATCTAGTCGTTGTGTTAGTTGGATAGGCAGTAGTTGTAACACTTCTAGGTAATGTCGTTGGTTTAATCTGGTGCGGGGGTAAGTATGGTTTGGGGTAATTAACAGAAGAGTTTGAACTATTTCTAACATTCTTTGTCATAGTTTGTGCACTGTTAAGAGGAGTGAGTTGCGAAACCCTCAACTGATCTAAGGACTTGCTGTGTCTTGCTGGTAGAGTGCTGACACCACTTGTGATTTCATGTTTTTGATGGAAGACCTCATTTGGATCACTTTTTTCTTTCCCTAGCCGTGACACATTTGAGGAACTCTTTGCAGTATTGATATCTAGCAAAGTGGATGCAGAGTATCTAGATAATTGCTGTCCTTGTTGTATGGGACATGAAGCGAATGCACTATTTGGTGGCAGTTGAATCTCACTAATCTGATTATTTTGTACTATGTATCTGTTTCTTCCTGTTAGTTCCAGTTGCCTATTGTGCGGTTTACTCATCTCTATAACATTTTGTTTGACTAGAGCTCTGTTGGGAGAGCCACGCGCTGACTTTTGTGGTGCTAACGTTAGAGTTGCTTGAACGACACTAGAATTTGTTTTAGGGGCGTTAAATTGTGGTTCAAGAACATCCATGATCGTTTTAGGAAGCGTTAGAGTAACTCTGGAAGCTTCTGATGAAGGTCTTCTAGAATCCATTAGGGAGCTAATACTGCATGCGCAATCATCTCCAAGAGGTTCCGAACACAGGAAAGGATCTGAAACAATATTTAAAATCTGTAAGTTACAGTTTAATACATTAATAATTATCATTATCTACATTGTTTTATTCCTCTATAGTCTTAATTCCAACGCGTTAATTGTGAATTGTTATCATAGTTTTAGGCATATTTAGCTGTTTAGAAATCATTATCGTTTGATGTATATTTTAAGAAACTTACCACTGCCAGATTTACTTGCACTTGAATTTAAAAAAGAACGCCGTCTTGCAAATTCCGCCGTATCTTGATATCTGAAAATATTAATGATTTATATTAAGCAACATGAAACTCGAAGTTAATGCTGCGTAAAATTTTAACAGTTGTGCTGATATTGCAAAAAGTAAAAACAATTTACCTGTCTTCAAAAATAATAGGCATGATATGAGGGTCGCCGTCAAGAGCTATGCAGTGAACAGGGAGAGGCGGTAATAATGCCAAATATCTTGAACGCCGTGCTACCTCCCCGACACTCTGGTATGACTGGTAATTGCTGTCATAGCAACCTGCCAACGAATGTCGGGGATTGTCCAACACGAAGAAGCATTCGGAGAAGCGTTTAATTCTGAAAATTATAAAGTGGAATTTAAGTCTAGGTCTACCACCACTAGTAAAACTTGTACTCTGATATAATTACGAATACGATACCTTAAAGCATGATGCCTGGCAGCAAGCGCATGATGTACATGAGGCCTGTCAGTCGTATGATGAAGGAATGCCCGCCATCTCAGCGTTACTTCAGCACAAAGCCGGGCGATGTCGTGCGCGGCGCTCATTGCCCATTCCTCCTCTTCACCGCATTCCGACTTCTGGAAGTTCTGTTTGACGTCAAAATTAGTGAAACATGTATAAGATAGTAGTGGCGAAGTGTCCATATAACTCGATTCCTACCGGCTTACCTTTGCAAAAACCGCTTAGCATTGTCTATTAATCAATTATAAATCAATGACGCAACATCCACTCAATACAAAATAATATAAAACAAAAAAGTATTCTCTTACGTAAATCGCAATAATAATTACAGTAATAATAATTTTCAATATAATTATTTACGTACTCATAACGCCATCTTGTAATTAAAGGTTGTCAACTAACAACTTGTTATGGTTCAGTCAGAGAGTACTTAAAGCGCGCATGCGCGGAGCGCAGTAAGCCGGTCGCGAAATTAGGAATCCAGTACAACAGACTGTACGGAAATCGTACGGTCACGTGACACTTTGTATTCGTCGATCTAAGGTACCATATAAGCCGGTGGCCATCGGCTTATGACAAGGATAAAAGATACAACTACAACATTGCGAGAGCGAGAAAGCACTATTGCAACCAGTGGACCGACCAATTGTAACGAAGTTTCATTTCATTTCACGTTAAGTACTTAATTTGCCATTGACATTCCTTTGTTTTTATCAATTATTTAAATCTGATAGAAATCAGCCTTTCTTCTGAATTTTTAGTTTTTAATTATATTTATTTGTTTTTATATTTTTATACGGCTTGCGTCTTGACTTTGGCAGAATCATCGGTAAACGATAGGACCATTTGAAGAAAAAACAGATATTTGTATTTATTTTCTGCAAATAGGTTATAAAATTCGCTTTCTTGTTTAAAGTAGTAAAATTTGTATGTTTAATTATTTATGATTGTGTATTATGTGTTGTGCATTGGTTGACTTTATTTTTGTCGTAGTGCGTTGGGATCCTATGGAATATTTTTGTAAGTACTTGTTTGTATTGTTTTCAGCAAATTTAATAGTTTGTTGTTATAAGGGACAGGTTAATAGTGTTATATTATATTGACTATCCTATTATGTGATGTGCGATAAAACATCATTCTCGAAATTGAATTATAAATATAAGAAACGCCGGCGCTGTGGATTTACGAAACATTTTAATACAATTATCTCATTTCGATACGTATAAGTAAGTGGCTTACAGACAGTATTCTCAGATTCTAAAAGTAAGTAAGTAGGTATGTAGAATCATTTAGGATATAGCAATATAAACAATTAATCTAATTGATCAAAGAAGTCTTCCAAACTGAGAAACATTTTCGTATTTTAAGTTTATGAGTTCGGGACAACTAGGTAAAATCGAAACATTTTCTCACGAATACCTATGAACTACAGAATAATAGTAATATAAAGTAGAACAAAAGTCCACGGAATCTTCGGCTTCCCTTTTATAAAAATCCACCCTTCGCCACTGTAAGATAGCATAATATTTTATTAGCTGATTGAAATTAGTGAATAGAGGATACTGCACGGAATTTGTATTGATCACTCTATGAATGAATGACCTTAACTACGACGGGGAAAAACCATTGCACCAGGTCATCGTCGAATAATATACAAATAAGTAAATGTAAACAGAATATTAATAATATTCTTTACACAATCACATAACGCCATCTAGTCCCAAACTATAAAAAGCTTGAAGCATAGTGCATAGAGCTGATCAGCCTATGTGTACTATATTTTGTAAATACCTTTATTTTGTAAATACATACATACATAATGAATAGAAAGTACTCAGACCATGTTTTATGTTTATGGACACCAAGATTTGCATTTAGCAGGACGGACCTGACCTCTAACCAGCCATAAACCACTACTCTACAGAGGTCGCCAATAGTATAGTAAGTACCTATTGTTAAAATTTAGTGTCATATAAATAAAAATCTCTCCGTGTGGTGACGGAGTAAGAATTATCTGTGTGGTGACGGAGTAAGAATACATTAAACCCTATAGGTACCAATCCGTCTGGCCAGCGTGGTATTAGTAGGCCAAGTATCCCTCCGTAACGGGAGGAGGCCCGTCCCTGCCGTGGAACATTAATGGGCTGTTATGATTATGATGATATATAAAAATGTATTACCTTTCCAAAATCATTAAGATCCTTTATCCTTTGAGCTACTTCACCGACCACAGAATTGGAAGCAGATTCCTCCGGTGTAAGTAGTACTCCGGTTGAGCCACAAACAGCTAGTGCACTTTGTAGTCCCTCCAGAGATCCCAATAGTATGCCGCATACCTCCGCGTGTACTTGCCTGGAGATTACAATAGGTTATTTATAAAAAAAATATCATAAAATATGAATAATAATCGTCAACCGTCACACAACGCCATCTAGCGCTAGGGTAAGTAGAGTTTGTACTGTGGGTACTTAACAACAGTTAAATAAATATTATTTTTTGTTGTAAACTTAAAAAAAAACATTCAACATAGTAAATACTGAGACCTATGCAAATTCATGTCTAAATGACAACGATTTGCAATGAGCAGAAATCGAACCTGAGAATTTTTTGTAGTGAAAACTTAAAAGAGCGCGCTGGCTAGACGCTCTATCCAATAAAAAAAATAAAGTGCTTTTGTGCACAGCGCTCGTCACCCTGGCACACAAGCTGTAAGTTACAGCTCTTTTGTCTCAGTTGGAATTATATTAATATACTTAGATTAAAAATGTGAATAAGCTGTGTTCTGCTTACCTGGCATGAGCAATTTTGCTAGAGTTCCCCCCAGCACATTTCCCTGTAGAACCGAATAGAACATTCTCGAAACTTCCAGAAGTATTGAAGTTAGATCCAGCATTCTTCATCAACTTCCCCCATTGTTTACTTGAGCGTGGTGTACTGCAAAGTATCACATTTTTGGACCTTTTAATTAATAAGTAAATAGTTGATTAGTTATTAATTACATTGGAACAGAAACTCACCAGCTTTGCACGTAATGCATTATGCTTTTCCTTGATCAGACATAAGGATAAAAGTTTTCATTAAAAATTATTTACTGAGGTGCACTACACTTGCACAATGAGGTGTCCGTACAATTGTACACCTCATTGTGCGAGTCTTTAATAGTGTGCCTGATAAATTTATCAGGCACACTATTAAAGACTTTAGACAAAAAACATTTATTTCCTTTTATTAATTTAATTATTTTTGTGATTGTGTTGCAAAATAAACGGTTTTCGCATTTTTCTTTAGGTGTGGTATATGACATGGCTAAATTTCCTTACTTATTCTATGTAAACGGGAAGCAAAGGAATGTAAAAATATGAGGCATTAACTGGGCATATAGTTTTCTTATCAAAACCCGTCTCATTTACTAGACTGTTGAACCCGATTATAATAGACTTACTAAGTACTAAAATTCTTTTAACATTAAGTCACAACTTAAAAATAAGTTCCAAATCATCAGCCTACCAGAATCATTTCATGGAAAATACCTGATCATAATTTCACTTATACAGTAAAACCTCCGAAAAACGAGACGTTAGTGTAGGCGTTGCCCTAAAAATATTGTATACAAAACAATCTTTGTAATCTCTATATTATTATTTTCTTTTATAGAATTATACCCAAATGTCACTGATTTTGTTTATTAAATACAACGTCCTTTTGACCTTTGCTCGTAGGCGTTCTCATACCAATAATACGCCCACATTAATACTTTTTAAATTAACATATAATCAATAAACCAAGTACTTACCTATATTTATCGATACTTATCTTTAATTGTATAAAATATCGTTTTCTTTATACCCGTTTAAAACGAAATACAATTTCACATTTAAATAATTTTTGATTACCGAACACATCTTTTTTTTGTTTATGTGGCAATGTTATTGATTGTACTCGTTGGTGGCCAGTAATTTGAAGCTAACGAATTACTTCTTATTTAAATAATGCGTATTATTGATTTAAATACAAATAATTAAATCAATCTGTATTATGACATTGTATTATGGTGCCAGTAAGGAAAGACCTAAGTGCAACAATATTAATAAATGATTTCGATACTCACTTGATATAAGGTTGATGTAAGGCAACTAAACTTGCATGAATAGTGATGGAGACAGATGACAAGTGGAAATAATCGAATAAGACAGGCAGATGGTAGTGAAGACCCTGTGACGGTTGGAAGTGGAGCTTCAATACTCGGCAGGACATCGGAGCCAAGGTGCTTGACTGAGCACCTTCGCTGCACCATAGCTCCACGCCGAGACTCCATTCCGCTCTCTCCAAAGATTCTTTTAAATTTCTACTATCCACTGAAATTATAAATAATAATATAGCATTATTCACGTATTCATCCCATCACATCCCTTGGGTGTCGTAAAAACCGACTATCCGAAATATTGTCTTTACGAAATATAAGCGTGGTATTAGCAGGCCAAGTATCCCTCCGTCATGGGAGGAGGCCCGTCCCTGCAGTGGGACATTAATGGGCTGTTATGATGATGATTCATGTATTCATATAATGGCGTCTAATTCCAAACTAAACAGATCAGACAGCCGCCTGTTGGGATCACTAAGTCAATTTTCTTCTTTTACGGAGGAGCTCAGTCGCTGCAGCGATACTTTTATAGGCTATGGGAACCTGTATTCTGCTAAAGACGAAAAGCAAATTGTGGTATTGGCACACCAAAGTTTATTGCTAAAGCTGGACTTGGAGGCATTGGTACCTACATTAAGGGATTAAGGAATTTTTAAATTCTACAGCATTCAAGATGAAAATTCCCAGGCCTGATGGCTTCACGTTGACCATATTAATTACAGAATAACTCTGTGTTTTACAAGTATAAAGGATATAGTACCTCATTCGCTTATCATCTTGGAACACGAAAAGTTAAACCCTGTAATATCAGCTACTTGTACCTACTGCTCCTTTTAAACACAGAAACACTCTTAGAGAATTCTAAAATACAGCTTCCTCATCATCATCATATCACATAGGCCTCCTCCAAGTATTGTCACCTTGTGCGGTCCTGTGACTCCCTCATCCATCGGCTACCCGCCGTCCTAACTAGATCGTCATATATATACTTAAAATACTGCTTGTAAGTAAATTAATGCGGTAGTAGTTTCTTGTTGAAGAGACCAACCAAAGATAAGACTTCAACTTAAAGTTTCTAATGTAAAAGAAGTAGGATAAAGAAAAAAGTACGTACCTAACAAATGCGCTCTAAAATGCACAATATCCCTAAGAGTTACTTCTTCATTCCTATACATGATCTGGAATGCTCTGGAAGCAGCCAGACCGCCGATGAGGGAGGCATTGGAAGCTGGCCGGCCTGTCCTCGCAGGGCCAGTCCCGCTTGAAATTGAGGCCTCGATGTGCACCGGCACCTTGGGCGACACGCGGAGGCCCACGCGTATTTGATATAATCTGTAAAATTATGGAAATAATAAGGAATCTATTGTATAATAATCAAGTAATATATTTTTTTAAATATAAGTAGTTTTAACTTCCATAATTTGAAAAAGGCAAGGGGATTCTATTTCTGGAGATCCATTTGTCACGGGAAGCTTAGAATAATAGTTTGTAGATCGCAGATTTTGATATGAATTGTTCTGCGCAGAGTTCGATCTGAATTCTTGAGCCGCAAACCGCTACCAGTAGGCAACATTGTAAATAGTTAATACACTTAATTAAATTAATTCGGAGTTACTAATAATATGCAATAATGTATGAAAATCCGGTTTTCAAGCCTATCTCCATATTCACTGCTGGAACGAACCTATAAGATAAGATAAGATAATGTTTATTCAGGAAACTTATGGGCTAGAATTTACATGGTATATGAATTTTACATAATTAGTTCACATTTATTTTAGTTACCTGAACTAGGTAAAACCTGTATTTCAGGTACTGTGGAGATTAGATTATAATATTAAGTGCTTAACTAGGCAAAATGAATTATAAACAATAAATTACAGTTATACATATAGACTTACAAAACTACGTGATAATAAAATTTATTTACATACAGCTAGCAGAGTCTCTGTCTGGTCATAAGTTAAATTATGTAAAAATGAGTATAGTTTATTTTTACAATTAAAGTAATTTAAATTATAAATACATATTTTTTTTATTTAATTTGTTGTACAGGTATGGGCCTAAAAATACATAAAATCTTCTAATATAAGTGTGTTTAGAGGCTGATTGTGAGCTGCAGACTATATCTCTCCGTCTTTTGTTAGTTACGACATTATTGTATGGAAGCTGAGTGTGCTGTTTTAGTACTAATCGCATGATGAATAGTTGGCGAACCGTCAACACGTTGCAGGATTTGTATAAAAGGTCGGTGGGAAATAGAAAGGGATGGAAATGTGCTACTTTTAACACTGCTCTCTGGGCCCGTTCGAGTGGTATCAATATTGTTTTTAAAGCTCCGCCCCATGAAGTAATGCAGTAAAATATTAAGGATTGACAAAGAGCAGAGTAAACTTGCAAAATCAGTTTTGGATCTGCTATTATTCGTATTTTTTTAAAGATAAATATTAGTTTTCTTAACCTCTTTGACAACCCCTCTATATGTTGTCTGAAAGAAAGGGTGTCGTCGATTGTGATCCCGAGATATTTTATAGTGTTAGTGCGTAAGATAGTTGGACAGTTACAAGCATAGCCTGGAGTGATAGTATTACAGTGGTGCGCGTGTAGATTAGTGCTATGAGTGTTAATAGAGGACTTCCGCATTGTGAAGTGAATATATTTTGTCTTGTCAGTGTTTAACGTCAGTAAATTGCTGACAAGCCAGTTGTTCACAGAATTAAAGCCTAACTGTGCGTTGTCGAATAGTTCTTGTTTGTTTTGTCCAAAAAAAATTAAGGCTGTGTCGTCGGCATACGATACTATTTTACAGTTTTTATGTTTAAATTACAGAGGTCGTTAATATAAATAAGGAAGAGGGTTGGTGCTAATAAACTACCCTGAGGGACTCCAAAATTGGGAACTCTTTGATAGTCGCTAGTAACGTTGTCTATTTTTACACATTGGTACCGATCATTTAGGTAGTCCGCGAGGATTTTCAACTGCGTGCCTCTGATACCAAGTGTTTCTAATTTAGTCAGAAGTAACGAATTAGATAGAGTATCGAAAGCTTTGGCAATATCAAGGAATATTCCCAAGGATTGGTTCCCTCTGCCCAGTTCTTCTGTAATGTAGTTTGTCAAGTCGTGCACCGCGTCGGCTGTGGATAATTTAGCTCTAAAACCAAATTGATTTGCCGAAAGTAAACAATTTTTTTCGAGATATTTTACTAATCTACTATTTATAATTTTTTCTAGTATTTTAGATATTGAAGAAAGTAACGATATCGGTCTGTAATTTGTTAGTGATTCCCTGTTTCCAGATTTATAGATAGGTATTACTATTGCCTTTTTTAGGCATTTAGGGAAACATCCTTCAGAGAGACATTTTCTAAAAATATGGGTCAAAGGAGGGACTAGAATATTGCGAAATCGTTTAAGAATCTTAGTACTAATATTATCCCAGCCGGTTGCGCAGTCGTCTTTTAGTCCTGAAATAATTTGAGATACTTCGTTTTCGTCTGTGTCCAGCATTACAAAGCTTTTGAAATTGTGACAGTTGTGAGTGCTTTGAGGACGGGAGGGTGCTGTGCTAGAGATTTTGTTTTGGGCCTGTTGTGCGAGGTTTTTCCCAATATTTACAAAATAGTTATTTATTGTGTTAACGGATAAAAGCGGTGTAGTATTAGTAAGTAATAAAGTCGAAACAGATTCGCACTGGTTTGAGGAGTAAGTGACATTTTAATGTGTTTCCAAATTTTCTTGCTGTTATTACCCGCACGCTGTAATTCGTCTCTATCAAAATTCATTTTTAATCTTTTTAGGAGATTATTGCAAAAATTCCTGTACCGTTTATAAATTAATTGTAGGTTGAGATCGTTCGGAAAACGTCTAGCCTTCTGATGCAGCTTATCCCTGTGTCGCATACACCGAATAAGTCCTGGAGTAATCCAAGGCTTAAAATTATTAAATTTGTTTTTAATTTTACTTGTTGTTGTATTTTGCAATATTGCGGTTTGAACATTTGTTATTAAGTATGTTAGTGACAAATCCGCGTCAGCAGAATTGTAAACTGGGTTAAGGTCTATATGACGCAAATCTAGTTCGAGTTTGTTTGTGTTAAGTACTGATGTTGTCACGGTGCGATTTAGCTTAGGTAGCATTAAATTTAGAGTTAGTAGGACAGCGTGGTGGTCAGTTATTGTGGAATTTGTTACAAGGGTAATAAATTTGTATTTTGATTTAATCATCATGTGATCAAGGCAAGAACCGCTTTGGTGAGTCGGTAGGCTATGTCCCGCGACGAGACCATGGAATGAGCATAAATTTAGGTAGTTTTGGGTTCCTACGTCACTAAATTCAGAGTTTATATTTATGTTAATATCGCCAGTTACTATGATATTCTTATAGCTAGATAAAGATTGTAATATTTGGTTTAAACTAAAATTGAAGGGGTCTAAATTTCTATAAGAGGGCGACCTATACACGGCTATAATTACTGTATCTGTTCCGAATTTGAGAATTAAACAGTTACCACCCTGGATAGCGGGTTCGTCGACCGAGAAGTTTAATGATTTCTTCACATAAACGCCTAAACCATCATTTTGATTGTGGTTTAAAGTGCTATAGTGTGAGTTGTAACCTGCTAATGGCGGGAGTCCGCTTTGTAGTCTGTTTGATAGCCAACATTCCGTGAAGACTATTATGTCGCAATTAATGTTTAATCTACTTTGAAAAATGCCGAAGCTGTCAAAATTTTTATATATGCTACGAATATTTTGGGTTAGTATAGTTAGTGGTTTATGATACCTTGAGAGATACTGCCTGCAGTCTTCAACCTCGCAAACCGTCGATTCCGGCACAAATATAGTATCTAATTCGGTAAGTAAAAGATTATCCATTTGTTCTAGAGTTATGCAGCGTGTGTGGCGCTCTTAGGCGCCTTCATAATCCGTTGAATTTATGTATCTCTGTTCAGCTGCTTTTCTGGCCGGACAGTCGACGTCTCCAGTCACGTGATTGCTCGGCTTATTAAAACGTAGACATGTAGCGCATACGGGCGGGTTCGTCTTTTTAAGACAATCCTGAGCCGAATGTCCCTCTTCTCCGCAATGTCCACAAGTAGAGGTCGAGCTTTTGCAATACTTAGCTGCATGACCATACTGCTGGCACTTAAAACATCTAGTTACTAGAGTAAAGTCCCGAACTGGACAGGACGTCCAATTTATGAATACTCTGTCCTGTGTAATAAGAGCCTTTCGGATGTTGGGCGTCACTTCTATTACAAAATTGCAATGCTCTGTATTTTTCTTTCCAGACTTATGGCTTAGTCTCACTGCGTCCAAAAATTCTTGATGTTGCATGGAAGGGATTTTCTCCGATATGTTTTGTTCGAAAATACATTTGAGCACTTCACTATCGTTCATATCGGCGGGTACTCCGATTACTATAATACGGGGCTTCCTCCTAAAGGGCTCGTCTACTGTAAGGGCTGATGAAGACTCTTGGACTGTTTGCCTCACTTTTTCCAGATCAGTTTTGGATTCAGAGCTGATAATCACTCCGCCGTTTCTGGTATTGCGTACCCCTCTGACCTTCAGCTTCATGCTTTCAGGGCTAATTATTTTTTGAACAATGTTCTTGGTTTCCTCGCTAGTCCTAGAGTTGTCCTTGGGATATATTGCCACAGAGCTGAGGGGGCTTGGGCGGATGAAGTTGTTAGTGCCTTTTTTAACCATATCGGCGAAGGAAGTGCTGGGCTTAATTTTTTGAGCTGAGTCGTCAATAGACTGCTTCATTTCTGCGAGAGAAGCGGCTAGGTCATGCTGATCCTGCAGGTTTTGTAGAGCGAAATGCGTCTGTATGGCCTTTTGTTTTAACGACTGGTATTGGAGCGCCACTTGTCCAACATCATGCATTACCTTCCTACAGTGCCCACTAACCTTCAACTTCTGGTCGGAATTTAGCTTCCCTTCAGTGGCAATATGGCAGATTTCATTTAGGCTGCGTTCTATAGAGCCCATCCAATTTTGCAGTTCTGATGTAGGTATAACGTGAAGGTTGCCTTTATCTTGTACCTGGGGCGTAGGCGTTGGCGGAGGCGAGCGTTGGGTTAACCCGCTTTTATTAAAGGGGCTTTCCATGTTCACATAAAACTCAAAAATGTCTTGGTAGTTACTTAAAAGCCATTATATTATAATACGAACAAATGCAATTCAGCAATTCATATCACGTAATTTAAACTAGGGCACTTTGTTTATTGTTAATTTAGTAATTTCACTTAGGCACGTCTGGTCGCGACGGCGACGTAATTAATCTCCTATACCGATATAGAGGGGTAATTCGAAATAATTCGACAAGCAGTAACAATTTCTAAACTTAATAAGATTTTTTTATTTATACTTAATCTAAATCTATACTTAATATTATAAAGAGGTAAAGTTTGTGTGTTTGTATTTTTGTTTGTTTGTGTGTTTGTGACGTTGTAGGGGGTAATCTCTGGATCTACTAAACCGATTTTAATAATTCTTTCTGTGTTGGGTAGGCCATTTATCGGGGAGTGTCATAGGCTGTATAGTATCACGCTATGTCTAATAGGTGTGGAGCAGTAATGAAATATGTTTAAACAAGTGACAGGTTTTTTTCGCCGGCTGACGAAGTGGGCTCGGGTCAGCTAGTATAAAATAAATGTTTAAAATCTAATGGCAATCACGAACAGGAAAGAGAGTGTTGATATAAAGACAGGTTCAATATCAATCTGACAGCGCTTAAACGGCTTTTAATTTCCTGAACTTAATCAATCTAAACCGAATATTACCACTAACAGATCAATTATTTTATTTTTATTTTATTTATTTATTCATTTAGGCACATCAACAATGTAAACACAAACATTTAAAATTTATAATAAAGGTAGATACTTAAGTCTAGTGCTTACATCAATAACAGATATGCACAACATTCAACATAAAAGTACAGTAGCCACAATAAGCAAAATTAAAACTTAAAATAAAAAACAGAACCATTATTCTAAAAGACAATCTTATACTTAGACTTTAGTTAAAAACACAAAATCAAACTTAATATAAAAAAAACCAAACACTAAAACCAGAAAATGCATAATTAAAAAGGTAAAAGAAGCAACAATATAAGTAGGTACGAACAATTTGTATTTTGAGTAGTAATTATTTTTAATTATTTATTATTTTAAACTTAAAGCGAGTAGGTCGGTCGTGAAAGATGTCTAGGTCTAGTAGTTTCCACCAGTTATTGTATGTTGACATTAATCTAGGCATAGGAGAATTGATACCTAAATTAGTTCTACACTGAGGGATGTTAAAGAAGGTGGTAGTTTTTTTCCTAGCATTGAGATTAGGGACGTTTATTTCAATTCGTTCAAGGAGATCCTGGCATGCAGAAGATCCCCTTATTACGTTCTGTAAAAACATTAAGTCTAGCATGCGTCTACGCAGATGTAGTGCATTCATCTTGAAAAACGCCAATCTATCAGTATAGGAGCATCTACTAGTAAGACCAGACGCATGAAACGCGAGGTGTCTAGTAAAAGATCTTTGCAGTGACTCAATTCGGTCCGAGTGAACTGCATATTGAGGGTTCCATATAACGCTGCCGAACTCCAACAAACTTCGAACTAGCGCATTAAATAAAATTATTTTAGAGTTAACATTTTTGAACTCCTTAGTGTTACGTCTAATAAAACCCAGCATCTTAGCAGCTTTACTGATTATGTTATCAAAGTGTGGTATGAAGCTCAATTTCGAATCAAGAATTACTCCCAAATCGCGGATTTCCGTAACGACACTGATGTTTGCGTTGTTAATGTGGTATCTTGTCTCCAATATATTTCTCCTTTTTGTAAAACGGATGTGTTGACATTTGGCAACATTAAGTACCATCCCGTTAGAATGACACCATTGATTGATTCTATCTAAATCAGCCTGCATCAATTCCATATCAGCCAACGAATTAATCTGCCTCGAAATTTTCATGTCATCAGCAAACAGAAAACATTGACAGTGGTGAATCTGGTGGACAATATCATTGACAAATAACAAAAACAGGATCGGTCCCAGATGTGACCCTTGCGGCACGCCTGAAGAGGCAATATAATTATAAGATGCAAAACCACCAAAGACAACAACCTGCTCTCGACGCTCCAAGTATGATGCGAACCAATTTAACATTGTGTCACAGATACCATATTGATTGTAGAGCTTATTAATTAGTATTTTATGATCAACAAGATCAAAAGCACTGGAAAAATCAGTGTAAACGGAATCTATTTGTAATTTTCTGTCCATCCCTTCTATAATGGGAGTAATGTAGGAAGCGAGATTAGTTATGACCGATTTGTTCTGTTGAAAGCCGTGCTGTTCGATTGCAATTTGAGATTTGGTGTGATTTATTAAGACAGGACAAATTAGACACTCGAATATTTTAGAGAAGGAAGATAATATGGATATAGGTCGGTAGTTCTTAACGTTGCTATTATCGCCTTTCTTCAAGACTGGCACTATACGCGCGCGTTTCCACTCTTCGGGAAATATACCGGTTACCAGAGATCTATTGAATATTTCTTTTAGTGGATATGAAAGAGTTAAGGCACACCTCTTAATGAACAGTGGTGGAATACCATCAGGCCCAGCCCCTTTATTAGGATCTAATCGTTTTAGTGAGCTAAGTACCTCTTTTTCAGTTAATGTTAAGTAGGCTAATTTATCACCGATTGGCTTATCAGAACTAGAAACATAAGTATTTTTATGTATGTCACTTTTGGCTTGTTTGTATACATCGCTGAAGTGAGATGCAAAAAGGTTAGCTATTACCGGGCCAGAACTTGATTGCTTTTGACCATCGTCATGCATAGTAGAAGGGAAAGAGCAAGATGGTGACCTTTTGCGCTTAACAAAACTCCAGAACGATTTGGGAGTTTTCTTTAGATCATTTTCTATTGTATTAACATATTTTTTATAGCAATCACGTAACAGTTTATCACACACTTTCCTAACATGTTCGTATTCAAGCTTATCTCTTGGATTGTTGTACTTTCGATATGCTGCTCTCAATTTTTCTTTTTCCTTTAATACCTTAATTAGATCACGAGTGAACCAGATGGGATAGCTTTTCCTATAAGGTTTGCGTTTAGGTACATGTTCATTAATGATCGAATCAATTCTATCGTAGAAGATTGCTACCATAGCATTAACATTGTTACAACCATTAAAACACACCGACCAATCTACGTTTTTTAGACAACTGTTAATGTTATTGTAATCACATTTATAAAAATTATGATCTGAGCGAGGTTTACTTATAAAACTGTCTACTGGCTTTAAGTTCAAAACAATGTCTAGTGGAGGGTGAAAGGGATCAATTTTACTAATTGGATCCACCGACAAGACCTTACAATCGATGTTAGTCAATACTAAGTCCAAAATCTTATCATCACAATTTTTTATACCGTTATATTGTTGTAATGCGGATATAGCTACAAAATCTGTCATCATGTAACCCAATCGACAACTTTGACTATCTGCATTTAGACCTGTGTTGATTCTAGAAGTCATACATTGTGCATTACAATCCCCAACCCAATTTATGAAACTCAAATTGAAATCACCAACAATAAAAATATTATCAACTAAATCCATTACCCTGTTTACATTGTCCAAGAACACATTGAGAACGTCTGCTTTAACTGGTGGTGGTAAATACACAACACAAATAGCGATTTTTTTATATGAATTATTTTGACATACATCTAAGGTGATCCAAACATCCTCGCACGTAGTCTCCCATGCATGCATTCTACACGACGGAATATGACGTGACACGGCAACTAAGACACCACCTCCATTCGTTTTAGAAGAGCAGGAAAGGTCTCTGTCACGACGATAGACAATGTAACGATTGTCAACAAACTCACTGTCTGCAATGTTTGAGTTTAACCAGGTTTCACTGAAGGCAAGCACGTTGTAATTACTTTGAATTATGTTTTGGTACACATCACTTGTTTTAGTGCGTATACCACGTAGATTTTGGTAGTAAATACCTAGGTAATCGAATTTTCATGTTGTTTCCTATAATCACTTCCGTTACGTTGACATGATTATGCAAGTAACGACAGGCACTCGTGGGTGCGAATATGTATGACTTGGCTCGTATCCATCTTCTTTGCGAAAATGCGACCGTCGCGAACCCAAACGTACTTATAGTTCGCCTCTTTGGCTCTCTGTCTAGTTGCAGCATGAAGATGTTTATACTGTGGACTCAAGTGCTCTGATACAAAAACTGGTTCACGCTTTCCGCCTATACCAAGATGATGAGTAGATAGTTTATCGCTGTTGTGCTTCTTATTGAAGTTTGTTACGGCAGCCAGGAGATTATCACGTGATGCCCGGTTCGGTAGTTTCAGAATCACTGATCTCGGCCGATTACTGTCCTTGTTGAGCTTTGCAACCCTAGTGACATATTGTATATCTACTTTTGTGATAGGACATTCAACCGTTTTGCTGAGCTGTAACATGATGTTAGGGAGATTCTCAGTTCGGTGTTCGGGAATACCATTTATTTCTACATTGGATTCTCGCATGTGTAGCTCAACTGTATTAAGTCTTATTGATAAATCCTTCACAGTAGTTCGCAACTCAATATTTTCTTTTTCTAATTTATTTATAATAGAAATCTTTTCTTCAAGCTTGTTTTTCATTTCTTCCAACAGTGCATTATTAAATGACAATGAGTCCTCAAAACATGTTATTTTATCATTTAAGTTAACAAGATGCTCTGTAACATGTTCATTAATCGAGGACTTAAGCGCCGTATGAATTTCGTATCTGATCATGTCGCGTAACGCCTCATGAGAAATCTGCGGCTTCCCACCTCAGGAGCGATTTGAATTAGTGACTCATTCATGTTCTCAACGCTACGACACACAGTATCATTGCCCTTGTCGTGCTGACTAGGAATTGGTGAAGACGACATACTCGAAGCAGTGCCGGTCGACCCATTGTTATTCAGGCATGTAGAACACTTCCATTTCTGTTTTTGATCATTTGTCATTAACCCGTAGCGTCTCTTTGGTATGTTTGCGCATTTGATATCATACGATAATAAACAAACACTACACTTAATTGTGCAGTTGTATTTCACATTGACATTGCAGTTTGCACATTTATGTTGAGATGGTGACTTTAACATTTTGTAAACAAACCGATGTACAAAATTTAACAAAAGTTGTGCCTGGAACGCGAGTGTGCGTATGCGTCCGTGATGTTGGCAGCACTGGCGGCCGCCGTCGGCCTACGGTGCACCGCGAAATAGCAATTAACTGTACCGCACAACTGCGCGAATCCTTTGCAACACTCACTCGACGGTATGATTTGCACTTTTATTTTACTTAGCTAAATAATATTTATTTAAAATATTGCGAAACTAATTATTTCACAGTGTTTACTAAAGGTTTATTTACTTGTTTTATGCACTTTTGACTGAAATGTACTGAATTATTGCACAGAATCGATTTTATTTGATAGCACTGTGGTTACTGTATGTTAACGCGGGGGGCGCGTTCCGGTATCGGTGTCAATTACATGAATATTAAACTAAACATTGCAATTAAGCTTTATACTAGACGTATTTTACGGTTTTACTCGCATAGTTTTATTAAGAAGTAGATAAATAAGTGTTATTCGCATCATATCACCTCAAAAATGAAAAAACAATACAATTTTTTCATTCACCTATTAGATGTGGTAAAGTCAATTGGAAGACTAACCATAATAACCATTGCAGCCCATTAATGTCCCACTGCAAAGACAGTTCCACTCCAGTGACGACTATGCTAGGTTTATACACCAAATTTTCTTTTTTAGTTTTGATATAGATATTATATACGTGACATGGTGACACCATGTTTTATATTATGCCACCACACGTATGACTTGTCCGTGTGGTGACGGAGTAAGAATACAATATGTCATTACCCCATCTCATTCCATGGGTGTCGTAAAAACCGACTAAGGGACTAACCGTATATATTATCTTTACGAAGTAAAAAGAAGGAAAACTTGAAATTAAACCCTATACCAATCCGTCTGGCCAGCGTGGTATTAGTAGACCAAGTATCCCTCCGTCACGGGAGAAGGCCCGTCCCTGCAGTGAGACATTAATGGGCTGTTATGATGATGAATGGGGCCACTACCCATGACACCATACTTCTACTTTCTCACCACATGTATGACTTTAGTACTGATTGCATAAGTATGGTAAAAGTAAAAATAAAGAATGTAGCAATAGAAACTATATAATGTTAGCGCATACAATAAACGTCAGTTAGCTCGGGAAACAACAAGTGTACAATTTAATTTAAGCTTATTTGATAAAGCATGTTATTATTTTCACACGTTTCATGTTTCATACATTTCATTGTTTATTTGAAACAACACTAAGTAGTGTTTTATTTTGAAAATGTAGGCTAGATCAACATGTGCAAAAATGCATTTATGACCTCCGGGGAAAATAAAAACTTGTAGTTTTAGTACATGATTGGTATGCAGAGGTCAAGGGTTCGATCCCCAAAAAGTACGCTGGCCTTATAGCTCTATGTAGCAGATGCGTGCACAAAACCACGAGGACGTGGGCTCAAAATCCAAAAAAATGTAAATGTGTATGTGTATAATGTATTAAAATTAAGTTAGCTTTAACCATAAAGGAAAAGGTCAGCAAAAATCAAAACATTATAGGTACTGCAAGACGGACAAGGATAGATAATTTTGGTTATGACTCTATAGATCAAAAGACGAGAGCCCATAAAGCACACGACTTTAAAAGTATTATAAATAAATGGCTTTCATTATAAAGTTAAACTCTTAAATTAAATTTCTTTGAAGCATTAACTGAATACGACACCTTATTATGTTAAGTATATTAAGATCATTATGCTTATTACAGTAATTTTACGCAGGCGCTATGTCTTAACTGTGTTCAGCCATTTTATGTTACTTGAATAAGTTATAAGAGGTCATTAGAGTGCATGTCATTGTCCTACATTGTTCTTTAATATTGAATAACTAAATAATGAAAGTGATTCTGATGAAAAATGATTAAGAATACGAGATATCATCACTCTATCATATTCCGTGAATGCGATAAGAGACGAGTTAAAGGAAAAACTATGCTTGAAAGAAAGCTCCTACATTAGAAAGTAGTAGAGGGAAAAAAAAGCCAATTCAGTATGTAGGTATAAATATAGACACAGCAAAGCAGGTTTGTAATGATCGGAAGATAGTCTACTATATATTTGCTTTAGTACTTCACCTTTAGAGTAAATAATAATAGCATATCATATTATAATATTCGGTTCAGTATCGTACAACAAAAAAGTAACTAAAGCATGACGTTGCTTTGACACATCAGTAATAAGATAATGGATTAGTATTAATTAATTAAATTTAATTTATAATGAATTTAATGAATTGGAATTTTGATGGATTTTTGTCAAAAGTAGCAAAGCCAAGTCGAACTTGATGCTCAATAGTCTCTACCTACTATATATACCTACTATAGTAATAAGGTGTGAGTTTACAAATGTATGTCTTAAAATAAAATAAAATAAAGAATGCACACCTCTAATCCAATATATCAGAAGGTTGTGGGGTAAAAGGAGTTGACTTAGTTTATGTATGAGTAGGCGTTCAAGATGTACGTACAATCGATATTATAAGACCGAAGATATAATAGGTACTAGGTATGTTGTGATGCTTTTGAGTTGTGGGTTTTTACGGATAATGTATACAGATGGTAACAAAAATAACTTAATTAAGTACTTAAGTATAAAGGAAAGTGTAAGTAGATTTAAAAAATCAATATATGATTATTTGGGAATTTAGATTACTAATTAAATAAAAAATAGACTAAAACGAGCGCTATAGCATTGAAGCCCATTACAATACCTCGTTTACATTTAAGTTTTATTTGTATTTATTCTTTATTTTTATGAGTAACAAAAACAAATAAAGTTTTTTTTAATTGTGAATCAATTAACTGTAAATATTATTAGTAACATTGATAATAAATGTATTTTTATAGTTACCTTATTTATTTTTTACCAACTGTGTACAAAACATAAAAAAAAACATAAGTACAACCGAATGTCATTGTATATTTTGCCTACAGTACAAGCGCGCAATATATGCGTATGTGACATATTTACCAGGCGATTCATTAACACCTGTCGTATCGGTCTCGACCCAAATCAATTTAAAAGCTTCCCATTGCCGTATATCGTGTACGAAGGGGTGTATAATGAGGAGAAATAAAATACATTACTTCCATTCTGAATAGAAATGAAATTAACTTTGCCTTTTTCTTTTCTTTTTTAAGACAAAGTGTGTTAGGCTTCCGTCACGGGACTGTCGTGATTCTGCCATGCATGACGTCACGCGTTTGAATAGCACGCAAGAAAATTATTTGTGTTATTGATAAATAATCGTCATCATTCACACAACGCCACCTAGTCCCAAACTAAGCAGTTCTTGTGCTAAGGGAACTAGACAACGGACAAACATCCTTAAATACTTTTTTTTGTAATTACATACATATTATACATAGAAAACACCCAGACCAACGCAAACAATCATGTTCATGCACACAAAGATTTCCATTGAGCGGGAATGGAACCCGGGACCTCTGCGTAGCAGTCATGCATGTTAAATAACCACTACGCCACAGATGTGATGTGATGTGTGATAGATAAATAAATGATTCGGAAACTTTATTTCCATGGTCTACGTGGTGACGATGCTTAAATCATACTTAAGTTTTCATTCTGTATTGTGACGGAGTTTGACTAAATACAATCAGCACTCCCGTCAAACCCGGAATAGTTATTAATTTTTTAGTTAATGTTCTCAATACTCAATATCTTTATTGCACTCCATATGTGACAAATAGGTGTTATGTTTAATATCACAGATACAATATGGACCCTATTGGGTATGGCACTTTAGAAGAGAGGAGGATGCTAGATTTTCAACCGACTTCAAAAAAGAGGAGGTTCTCAATTCGGTTGTATTTTTTTTTTTTTTTTTTTTTTTTTGTGTTTGTTACTTACCTGATTTTTCGAAAACGGCTAGACCGATTTGAAAAAAATTTTTTTTGTTCGTATGGGTATGCTTCCCATTTGGTCCCATTGTCACCAGATCTGGATCTGAAACTCCTCAACGGCATATAGCAGCTACCTTGTGTTTGGGCTTATTTTAATTGTATTGATGAAAACTTAACATTATGAATGTAATCGCAGGTGTGGTTTAAGACTTGAATGAAATTCTTATTTTAAATTAAAATAGGAATTAATAACGGATTATAAATAGACAAAATTGTTGAATTGCATATAATTTATTTTAAACTTATTCTTTAGATAGGTATAACAAATTGATAATAATAATTATTATATTTATTTGATTTATTTTAATTTTAATTAACTTAATTATTATTACCAATTAACCATGCCGAGACGGTGGCTACGCTTTTCGATGTTCTCCCTATTTAAAACTTTTTGCATGTAGGTCCTCCGTTGTTCACTAGTCTCTTTTGAAATGACATTGGAGGTAGATTTCCTACATTAAAAGGCGTTTATCCCTTTCTTCGTTTGTTTCATTCAATCGGCGCTGTCTCATATAAGCAGCGCGTTTCGTAGGTCTACCCATATTCAGACAAAGTAATGTCCCACTGCAGGGACGGGCCTCCTTCTGTGACGGAGAAATACTTGGCCTACTAATACCACGCTGGCCAGGCGGATTGGTATAGGGTTTAATTTTAAGTTTTCCTTCTTTTTATATCTCAAAGATAATATTCACGGATAGTCCCTTAGTCGGTTTTTACGACACCCATGGGATGAAATGAGGTGGTGACATATTGTGTTCTCACTCCGTCACCACACGGATTTATAGAATTGAAATTCACTAAAAATTTAGAAATAAAATTAATTTCACAAAAAAAAGAACCGACTTCAAAGACAAAAATTGCACTAAAAAGTAATAAATAATTACTTGTATTTTGATTTTACAACAATAAATCAGCCATTCTTTCTATTTAATTTTAATCTACAGAATAGGTTCTTTTCATTAAGTATTGTTAAGGATATTTCTTGAAGAGTCTGTAAATATATTTATTTGTAGATTTTTTAAAAGATAATCAAATTATTACAAATAATGTAATATTATTGTTATTTTTGGAGGCGGTGTCAGCCAACGAAATAAGTACGATAATACCTAAGCAAACGGAATGACGGCCATGAATTACAGATTATATATGACTTCGACATTATAGTTGTTGATTGTTTATGGATTAGTTTAAAAATTAAACAAATATACTACTACATTCTATACATACTATTCTTATCATATTTAAATAAATCTATTTTAAAATACCAGTATCACATTTAAACGTTTTAATATTATATTTAATACTGATTAAAGCTTTCCAGAACTTAAAATAGATTAGATTTAAAGAAATAATTCGCGAATAGGATCAATAATGCAAAATGTCGTCTGCAACGTCGTTAGAATAGGCAATAAAGTTTTGTATAACACACTCTCATCACTTTAAATGGTTTCTAATTAGATAAATATTGCATTTAAAACGAAAACGGCCGTTTCATTTTCGAATGTGAATTTTATGTAATTATTAGTCTGTGTATAACACGGCGCCATAATATTTGTTTAAGTTTTCAGTCGGAAATAAAAAATGGTAAGTATACTTAATAATAACTATCGTGGCTGACACCGACTCCAAAAATAACAATAATATTACATTATTTGTAATAATTTGATTATCTTTTAAAGAATCTACAAATAAATATATTTACAGACTCTTCAAGAAATATCCTTAACAATACTTTTACAATACTTAATGAAAAGAACCTATTCTGTAGATTAAAATTAAATAGAAAGAATGGCTGATTTATTGTTGTAAAATCAAAATACAAGTAATTATTTATTACTTTTTAGTGCAATTTTTGTCTTTGAAGTCGGTTCTTTTTTTTGTGAAAATTAATTTTATAATAATATTATTATATCAAATTAGCAAACTTGGTTGTAAATATGTATTTATTATATAAACATTTGTGTAATGTTTATTTCAATAAGTGGATATTGTCTTTATATTCTAGGTATTCTTTTATAATAGAATAAGTTATGTTTATTAGTATTTGTTTTGACTTTATAATTTGTTTTAAATATATTATCCTATTTAAGTATTATGTTTAAGCATACAACTGTATTAAATATGTAATTATTAAATATTTATATAATTATTAAATATTTATTATCCTATTTAAGTATTATGTTGAAGCATACAACTGTATTAAATATGTAATTATTAAATGATATTTGTGTAATGTTTATTTCAATAAATGTATATTATTCTTATTTTAGGTCTTTATAGTCTAGATATTACTTAGTACTATAATAAGTTGTGTTTATTAGTATTTGTTTTAACATTATAATTTGGTTTAAATATACTATCTTATTCAGGTACAATGTTTAAGCATACTACTGTATTAAATAATGTAATGTTTATTGTAATAAATGAATTTTTTTTATTTTATTCTTCTGAGTTCTGTTCTTATGTCAGTCTTATCGTGCAGAACTAAAACATGCAATAAATAATTAGCACATTTTAATAGCAATGCAGATACATACGATTTTATTGGTCATAAAGAAAATTATTTATATACCTACTTATAGGTAAGTGACTTGAACTTGAACAGATACCTACTTCGACGAGTCACACAACCTAACGGTTGCGACTAAATTTACTGAGGGTATAATTTAGACGGTCACCAGAAATATTATTAGGACCATAACCCTAAGCGCCAAATAAAGTAAATATACCCCAAAAAAATTAAATTGACTTTATAAAAAGGGTCCTAAAGTAAACCATATTGTGATCCAAAATAAATAAACAAACATCAGAATAAATGCACGCATTGTACAAATATTCTTTTTGCTTCCCAAAATAGATAAATGGTCACCAAATAATGTCTTACACAAAGATTAATATTAATACCAAAAACCTTACCCTAAAATAGTTTGACGCCATCCAAAATAAAAATATTGAACACAGACTACTTTAATGTAAGACTAAAATTACAATTGCTTCCCTTATTTCTTTACCCCGCACCCCGCACAACCGCGCCACCGTCGCCTGAGACACAGGCCGCGGGCGCAACCCCGCGCTCCTCTCCCAGTCGTCGCGGTAGCGGCATAGAAGAGGCTAGTTGTTTACTGTTTATTACGCTCGTTGCGCACGCGCTTTCTTTACGATGTGCGACGAAGCTTTGGTAGGGCCAAGTACTGTCGAAGCTCCTTTACTTAATAATTCTGAGTCTGATTCAGACCAAGTAAATAATCATTTACAACCGAAACGAAGACGCAAACAAGGAAGATCTTGGGTAATTCTGAAAAAAAATTCTAATATTCGTGATGCGGAATTTTTTATTAAGAACGAAAGAGTGTGGTCTGTTCAAAAAGTACACAACACTGAAGAAGGCGTAAATAGGTATTATCGTTGCAATAAAGTAAAACGACGCGGATTTCAGTGTTTGGCGGCAATTCATTTGTTATTTGATTCTTCATCAGATGAAGTGATATTATATCGGCAGAGAATCACGACCATGATTCGCTAGGATCGCTCCCGGAACGTGGTATATTTACGGAAACCTGTAGTGAAATAGATAAATTATTTGAACTCAAACTGAAACCAAAGCCAATAATGAGTGCCTTGTCGAAAAAAAAAGGTATACATGTACCGTCTAACACACAACTTAAAAATTACCTGGCTAAAATTCGTCAACAAAAGTACGGGCCGTCTACTATTAGCCTGGGAGAACTGAAAGCGTGGCTTATATCTCACTCACCAACTTCTGAAGATTGGCATTCTGTCTTTGTGGTTTCATTCGAAGTTTCTGACGATGACAAAGACCCCTACTTTCGTTTTAAGTTATCAACTAAATACCTACTGAGCCTTGCATGTGATTGTAAAATTATTCACGCAGATGCAACTTATAAATTAATCTGGCAGGGTTTTCCAGTACTCATCGTTGGAACAACTGATCGTGATAGAAGTTTTCATCCATTTGCTCTAAGCGTAACATCCTCGGAACGAACTGCTGACTTTACATTTGTGTTTACGGCGCTCAAGGTTTCTTCTATACACAACAAAGACTTGACTCCAGAAGTATTGATATCTGATGCTGCAAAAAGCATACAAATTGCATTTTTTAAAGGTTTTGGACCTAATGCCATAGTAAGAATGTGTTGGGCACAT
Organism: Schrankia costaestrigalis; assembly: GCA_905475405.1. NCBI lineage: Eukaryota > Metazoa > Arthropoda > Insecta > Lepidoptera > Erebidae > Schrankia > Schrankia costaestrigalis. Next base: position 13,865,842 of record FR997838.1, read on the forward strand.
GCGAAAAAAAATATCCAAAAACGAGTTGAGAAGTCAGTAGACAAAACACTATACAAGCAAATAATGTCTGACATAGATGCTTTACAGTGTTCATCGTCTTCTGATGTCTTCGACCGTGCTTGTGAAAGTTTTTTGGTAAAGTGGCAAGATCAGCAAGAATTTATTAAATACTTTGAACAAGAATGGCTGATTATGAATCGCAATTGGTATTTAGGCGTCCTTCCAGGTACTCCAGCAACTAACAATGCACTGGAAGCATTTAATCGAACCATTAAAGACGAACATACCTTACGGGAGCGTCACTCATTGTCGCGATTCCTGGTGGTAGCAAAAGATATGGTGACCGAGTGGTCTAACATTTATAATAATAATAAGTCCGTTTCCCAACAACCCCCTATTACTCTTAAACAATGGACTGAAGCGTACCAATGGGCTAAACTGCCTAAAAGACTACCCGTCAAACAGACAACTGACTCTTGATAATATTTTAGGAAACGTAATTGGTGACCATTTATCCATTTTGGTAAATGTTTCGAATTTTATTGATAGTAAAATAGGTACATTTTAGGGCGGCATTGAAATATAAGCCATTTACTGATAGGTATGTGCCATAAATATCAGAACAAGTAGGTATGTGCCAATGTAAACCCTTAATAGATCGCAAATATTATTCTAACTAAAATCACTGTATCAATCTGTCTGACCAGCGAGGTATTAATAGGGCAAATTGTCTGTAATTGGAAGAAGCCCTGCAGTGGAATATTAATGCACTACCTAATCAAATCCTATGTCTCTGCAGTTCAGTGTTCTGCAAAGGGTTAATAAGGTGATATGATTGTAAATATGTATAATCCTTGGTTATTATGGTATACTATGGTTGCAGCATAGTTATGTATGGTATACAATGGTTGCAGCGCCTAATTACAATTATTTACAATGTTAAAAATTTGTGACGTCAAAAAAATGCAGCAGTAGAGTTTCTTGTACCTCTTCTTCTCTACTAGCGCTTTAGAGGGGGTGGTAAAGTAGTATAAATGACGTCAAAAAAGATAGAACGAAAGTTGTATTGATTTGGAATAATATTATTTTGAGTTTGAGTTTATATATATGTTACAGCCAAAGTAATAAATATGAATATTGTACATAATAACTAGCCATTATGTATAATGGCTACTCAATTTAGATAAAGTGATAAATGTCGCAGAATTAATCACATTAACTAGCCATTATATATTGCAAAAATACAATATTAAGGCAAAAGTCAGAAACAGTTGGTTAGGTTAGGTTAGTATAGCGACCAAAGGACGCACGAGCCGAGCGAGCGAAGCGAGCGTGCCGCGGCAGCGGCCGGCGAGTGCTAGAATATAGTAATACTATATTATTCTAGTTTTACATAAAAAATCTACGAGTATTTAGTATTCCTTCCTCAAAAATGAATGGCAATAATTCTAAAGAAACTCCAGAGTATACTTAATTTGGTACAGTGTAAATGGCGATTTAACAGTAACAACTGTACAGTCTTTGATTAGCGTTTATCGTAGTCTGATAATTGGTTATTAAGATGACAAAATAAAAAATTAAAAAAAACAACCGAATTGAGAACCTCCTCCTTTTTGAAGTCGGTTGAAAAATAAAACGACAAAGTTCCCTGCTGTGCTAAATGTCATGCCAGTCTTATTCTGTTCTTGTTCAGACTATTCTACATTACAGGAAAAAGGAAATACATTTAATGTGCTATTTATAAGCAGATTACACAATTAAAGTATCAAAAAACACATTTTTTTTAAATATAGTGGCTTGTGATAAATGATATTCTATTCTAAAATGCGTTACAAATAAATGTATGTAGGTCACAATCCGTCCTCGTGCGTACGAGTTCAACATACATTTGTCATCTATGTTTTGACTTTTAAATACGTAATCCTTTCATTAGTGGGTACTTGTAAATATGTAATGTTTTCTTCATGAGGTGACGGAGAAAGAAAATATGGTCTCACCGTTGATAATATCCCATGGGTATTGTAAAATCCCTTAATGGAATGTTGGCACAATATAAAGATCAGAATGTCTCTGCAATACACTCGTTTACCTTAGATACAAGTTTTTAACTTTCATGTCCATGTTATTTGCCTAGTTATTGAACTTGATTTATTTCGGGATAAAAAGAAAAGGTCACATTACAAATCAGTTGATCGACTATTTTACAGAATAACCAAGTAGTGTGTTAAGTGTTCATTGACCTTTCCAACTAAAGATCACTTACTGTATGTTAAATAATTTAACTGCTTTGGTAGCAAAGCGGTTGTGTACGCAGCTGTTCTGTACGCGGTTGCGGGTTCGAATCCTACGCAGGATAGGAGGGATCCACAAATTATTGTCTTGAGTACTTAATAAATGTTTTTAAAGTCCCCGCAGCCCGAGGTCTCAATCCTAGTACTAAAGTTCTCTTTAACTCAATAGTAGTTTATTATCATAAAGTGTTCAATGACCTCACCGACTAAAGGTCATACAGTATGTAAAATAGTGTAAAAATATTTACATAACATTGCGTGTTATATAGTAAAGTATTTGAAAGCATTAGAGTAAACATTGTAAACTAAAATCTTGTGTAAAAACAGTTAAATTTAGACTTAGCCTTGCCGCTGTGACGTATGTACCTACTCGTTACTATGAAATGGAAATTATTGAGTTCCATTTTAACTGGTTTAGAGCAGGTCAATGTTCTAATAAAGATGGTGTGCTTTTGTGGTGGAAGAAAACTTCGTCTACTAAAAGCACGGTGGTGATTTGGTGGTCAAGGAGGTAGGTATATGTTACGTTAAATTTTCGTACATATACACCCCCTTACTCATAAACACCTCTTAAATTTAATCACTGTTTAGCGAGATTTTTATTAGTAGATTCAACATTATACCTCAGCCTTATACCAAACAAAACCGTAAGAATTTAAGCTAATCAATTGACTAAAATTTAAGAGGCGATAATATTGTCCCTCTTACTCATAAATAAAGGGGACAATATTTATGATTTTTTTCTTAGTAAGTTTCATGGACAATGGTTATCCTATTGGATGAGATAGGGTTTTGACATCTTGTGTTCTTGTTTAGCCACCATGGAGATGTATATTCCCATCACTGTCTATCTTTTTGTATTTAAATGACTAAACCAATTATATTATAATGGAGATAACTAGGATGGACTGAGGGGAAAGCAAACAGAGTCCAAAATAAAATTTGGTATGTCATACAAATCCGGGGCTTTATTATTCAAAACAGTATGTTCCTGATATATTTTTAAAAAGTATTTTCCCTATAAATCCTGTATAAATAATAGTCAAAGTATTCATATGTAGATGTATTGTAAATAAGGCAAGGATAGAGGAAAGTGAGTTGGATTAATAAAGTAAGGGTTCCGTACTGAAAAATACTTATTTCACTAAGTAAATTTTGGAAGTCAAACATCGTTGAACGATTGAAAAGGAAGTTTGAAATCATCAATCGAGAATAAATTTGTTATAGTTCGTTGATTTATATATTCTTCTAAGAATTATTAATTTATAGCAACTGCATAATAAGGTGTAGGTAGCACAATATTAATATTCATCATCATCATCCTACCAGCCCATTAATGGCCCACTGCAGGGACGGGCCTCCTCCCGGGACGGAGGGATACTTGGCCTACTAATACCACGCTGGCCAGACGGATTGGTATAGGATTTAATTTCAAGTTTTCCTTCTTTTTATTTTAACCGACTTCAAAAAAAGGAGGAGGTTCTCAATTCGGTTGTATTTTTTTTTTTTTTGTGTTTGTTACCTGATTTCTCGAAAACGGCTAGACCGATTTGAAAAAATTTTTTTGTTGTTCGTATGGGTATGCTTCCCATTTGGTCCCATTGTCACCAGATCTGGATCTGAATGACGGGATCCCAGAGAAATCGAGGGAATCTCTTGAAAATTGTAGTGACGCATTGTGTAAAATCTTGTCATACATGTGCATCTCTGACGTCACTACCAAATAATCAAGAGTTAGAACTGGTCAGATCCTGGAGACCACCGAGAGTCGAGGGAACACCTCAACGGCATATAGCAGCTACCTTGTGTTTTTGCTTATTTTAATTGTATTGATGAAAACTTTACACAACTTTACACAAACATGATCTTATGATGAAGACAACTGCAGAAATTTATTTAATACTAATCTTAGAAATTGTAATCAGCATGGTTTTTAACCGACTCCTGTTGAAGTCGGTTTTTTAATTAGAAAATTATGTAAAAATAATATTCACGTATTCTCCGTGTGGTGACGGAGTAAGAATAACATATGTCGCCACCCCATCTCATCCCATGGGTGTCGTAAAAACCGACTAAGGGACTATCCGTGAATATAATAATATTGTCAAGCCAAAATACCAGAGTTTAGTGTCAGTTAAGATTGTAGAATAAATCGATGGACTCTCATTAGACGAATTCAATAAAAGGAATTAGATACTATTATGTTATTTTAACGCCTATTACAATAGGAATCGAGGTGCGCCACCGAGGCTGCAATTACGTCAAATATGACCTGAAGATGTCTTGCCGGTTTTATACTTAAAAAAAATACATTTACCTACCTATAAATAATCTCATCATCATCATAATAACAGCCCATTAATGACCCACTGCAGGGACGAGCCTCCTCCCGTGACGGAGGGATACTTGGCCTACTAATACCACGCTAGCCAGACGGATTGGTATAGGGTTTAATTTCAAGTTTTACTTTATTTTTATTTCTTAAAGATAATATTCACGGATAGCCCCATAATCGGTTTTTCCGACATCCATGGGATGAGATGGGGTGGTGATATATTGTATTCTTACTCCGTCACCACACGGAGAATAAATAATCTACCTATTTATTATCAAAGATGCAGTCTAGTGTAGTAGGATAATGCAAATCCAACTTGATATGGGCAACCCTAAAATAGAAATAGCCAGTAAACATGACAGCTAACAAAGAAAGGAACTTTCATGTTTAACCGTATTCTAGTTTGGACAAGTGAGTGAAAAGCATATTAGAACTAAGTTTAACACAATAACAAAATAAGCAATCTTTTATACCATATTTTGTGAATGATTTCGCACTGGAATTATGAACTGAAGAAATTAAATGTACGATTTTTTACGGAATCCGAGATTTAGTATTGGGATTTGATGGAGACTTGAACGCCTGCTAGAGATCTTTTACTGTAACTACCTAAAACAGATCTCAGATTAATTCTACGACACCCAAGAAAGGTCCCGTGATACACAATTCATGTTTCGCAGGGTGGGGAGACCCCTCACAAGGTGGACCGACGACCTAGTTAGAACGGCAGGAAGCCGAAGGATGAGGGAGGCACAGGACCGCACAAGGTGCCAATACCTGACCTGATATGATGATGATCGGTGACATTTAATTCTTACAGATAGTCCAATTTTCTAGGAGCTTCCTCCGACTTTGTCTAAAATATGTTACACTAAAAAGTGTAACATATTTTAGACAAAGTCGGAGGAACTTTTAACTGGTTCCGAATATAAAAAGAGGTTTGTGCAATTCATTACATATATTAATTTTATTTAATGTGTGCAGCCTCCAAATTCACCCATATAAAATAATATAAAAATTGTTTTGTTTTGTTTACCAAAGGCAAAAATTGCCAGGCATAATTACGTCAAATTTGGCTAAAATTTCTTGACTTGTATATCAAAAATAAAAAATACTGTACAGTCACGAGCAATAATATGTACACATTTTCAAATTTTCTAAACTATCTGCACGTTTATCTAGACATTACAATATCAAAATGAATTCGTAATTTAGAAGAGGTTCCGTACAGTTTTGAATTAATCTTCGAATTTTCAATTTTGGATTGGCAGAACTTTAGATAACTGGTTTACAAAATGCGAAAATGTGTACATATTATTGCTCGTGACTGTACAAGTAAAAGAGAGTTATTGCGAATTATAATTAATGGTAACGCCCTGGGTTTGAAGTCGTTTCTTAAATTAGAAAATTATTTTCCATCCAATGACTTTAACTTTAACTCATTTAATTTATATTTAACTATAATTTAGCCGGGTGGATTCACAAGGTAGGCTTACGAGTGCTTTCGCATGATAGTGTCATAAATGAAAATCCAACCTGTCATTATTAAACTTCAGACTAATGCGAGTTAAGCCATCGCCGTAATATTATTTTTGTAGTTTTAACGTGGCGTATATGGCAGAGACAACATAGCGCCAAGTACTTCGATCCTTACAAAGCTGCTTTGCTGTGACATTTATACATGCCAAAAACAGAATGTAAAAAGTAATAATAATAATATAGTAAGTAGTACTATATTTATTATAGTGTAGTTTAGACATACTCGTACCTAGAACATAGTATTTCAACCCCACTCTGTAAGCAATTATGACTGACGACGCAGCGAATTGCATGTTGTTGAACCCCTTCAATTAAACTGGAACGCACTAACTCAAATATTCTTAATTAGCCGAATCGTTTAGAGACTGTTGGTTTTAGTTAAAAATTAATTTGAAAAAAATATTTGTTTGAATTGGTTTTCATGTTCAGTTTTACTTAATTATCGTTATCATGATAGCAACGAAAAGACGTCCAATGCTGGATATAATTCTCCTTCAACTGTTTCTACCGCTATCCATCTTGGGTCTCATCCATTGGTTTCCTGCAACCTTGATCTGGTCATGACTTAACCACAAGAAGGGACCGCCCACGTGGTAGCCGACTATATGTCGCATAAGAAGACAACACCCACGCAAAATACAATTTTCAGGGCAACCTTTCATTGTCAACTTTCTATAAGTCATATTTTACGACACGCGGACAATAATTATTCCTATCTCTGATAAGAGGACGCGCCTCTTGTTCTACAATATTGGTACAAAAAAATCTTATGCACTTATAATATCAGTTGGTACTTGCAGGGAAACGAAAGTCTAAAAAAGATAAAACGTATATTGGCCATAAAGAACACACACAACAAATACAAAACAATAAAACAAAGTCTAAATGGCCAATAGGGCTCTGCCTCAGCTTTAATTCTAGTACGGCATAGTTAATATCGCACCAGAGCGCTGGTATTCTGACAGCGCTGGTGCATGACAAAAACTATATATATCTAGCTAACCCGTGCCCACTTCGTTGGACGGCGAAAAAAACGCGTCCCTTTTTTTTAATTATATATCATTACTGCTCCACTCCTATTAGTTATAGCGTGATAATATATATAGCCTATGATATGACACTCCCCGATAAATGAACTTTTCAACGCAGAAAGAATTTTTAAAATCGGTTCAGTAGATCCAGAGATTAACCTCTACAACGTCAGAAACACACAAACCTTTACCTTTTTATATATTAAGTATAGATGTAAGAAGTGGTAAAGAAAAGTTAGTACCACCAACCAATATTTGATGCGTTTGTATTTTATCACGCGCGCGACAATAACACAGCGTTATAACTTGGGACGAATTGTCACAAAAACGCACCCCATGTGGTCGACAATATAGTTTTTGTATGCCATACTAAAGCGTAATATAAGTTTTATAACTTATACAATATAGGTTTTTGCACTTCTATATTTAGAGCAGTTACTTACTCCGTATGGTGACGGAGTAACAATACAATGTATCACCACCCCATCTCATCCCATGGGTCTCGTAAAAACCGGCGAAGGGACTATCCGTAAATTATCTTTACGTAATAAAAAAAAGGAAAACTTGAAATTAAACCCTATACCAATCCGTTTGTCCAACGTGGTATTAGTAGGCCAAGTATTCCTCCGTCATGGGAGGAGGCCCGTCCCTGCAGTGGGACATCAATGGGCTGTTATAATTATCTAGTGCAAAGAAAAGTTGGTAGTATTACTAAGCCAAAATAAAAGCTCGCTTTTTTAAACTACTCATTAACTAACATTAAAAAAAAACGGTACGAGTAGCAAGGGATAGTAAAGATAGACACGAGTTCAAGAAATGTATAAAGTAACCAGTAGCACCTTTTCTACATTGATTATTCAACGTATTGAATTGTGAATTTAAAACAGTGGCCAAGTTTCTAACAATTTCTCCCTAGCTATGTTATAGCACTATCTGGTAAGAAATATCTCTATTGTAGAAATTTCTATGTAATATTAGTTTACTTTTTAGAACCTTATAACTAATTACCAAGATGTGCCCTTGTTAAAATAATAATTAAATATACCAAGCAAGGAAAACTTATTCAGGTGGGGGTTTGGGGAGAACCAGGAATGTATGTGTGGTGCTGTTCCGCAAACAATGAAACATCTGTTGTGTTGTCCTCTGGGGCCAAACACATGCACAATGGACGATCTCATGCATGCCACTGAGAATGCAATACTCGTGGCGAAATTTTGGGCAGACGCGGTCTGATTGTGATCGACACGCAAATATGAAGAAGAAATATACCGCCTTTCCATAGTTTTCTATTCTCCTCTATGATCCCTGTATGAGTTTATACTCTATGATATTCTTTATTTGAAATACTAAATTCTTTATTATTCTGTGGTAAAACATAATTGTGTTAATTATTTTCAATTCAATTATTTTATTATAAAGTCATTAGCCCTTTACAACCTCATTTACAATTATACTTTTTAATAGTTTTTGCAAAATTATTATTTTACTAATCTACACCTTTTTTTGTGTGCGACAATATACACAAACAAGCTCCCTCAGCTCAATAATACATGCAAAAAAAAAACATTTTAAACTTCGCCATATTACAGGCCGTCTCGTAAATTTCACGATAAACCCGTGTTCATGCAGCGAGTAGGCTTTATGAATAACTCGTAATTTATAATACCGCCTCGACATTCAGACGTCTACATTTCGCATAAAATTCTATACAAAAGTTTGCCTAGACTATAATATACATAGATTTAAATAACTAGCCACTCGCCGCGGTTTACTCTACAATATTATGTTTGCATTATACATATATTTAAACCTTCCTCTTGAATCACGTTCCCAAATTTTAGTTCCTGAAAATGATACATATGTAGTTGACACGAGTTTTGACTTGAACAGACATTCGGAAACCAGGGGTTAAAAAAAACCGCATAAGAACCCATTGCGTAGTTTTAAAGATTTAAACATTATATAGAGACGGACAGACAGCGACTCTGTTTTATACTAAGTAGTGACAGTAATACTCTATAAAAGTCTGCCTAGACTTTTTAAACATAGATATTTTGTGCCCGGTTTATAATATACCCAGATACGTATATATTGTGCCTAGACTGCGCCTTTCTAGCGTGAATAGATACAGAACGATTCCATTTCAAACTCAATATGATTACGACTAACTTGTAATACAAACGTCACATTGTAACTCCCTCTCTCTCTTACACGTCATTCTTATTACGTCTGAAGCTGTAAATTAGTCACAAACGACACCCTACATCACTAAAGATATACACTTTTTTATAATGTGTTATCAAAAGATATTTATCCTCGAAGATAAGGCTTATCTTTTGTAATTATGAATGAAGATTATCTTTTATCTTTGTTAGAATTTCTGGAGTTGAAATTATCCATTAGGCTGAATTTCGATCAAATCTTTGGTGGTATGGGTAATTATACTTTAACGATGTATTGTCGAAATTGTTATTTGATTTTCGTAGTAATGGATTAAACTTTACTGATAAGTAAATTGTAATTAACATTTCTATTTGTATTGATAGATACTTACACTTTAAATTCTATTGTAATTTCCTTACCTAAACGTATAATATGCCATTTAATGATCTGTTCTTATAATAGATTACAAGGAAAGTTCTACATTGATGATCTATAATCAATGTTATACCATCGGCATATGGTTTACGGATAAGATAGTCAATATTTTTAAGGTTTACCTAGAGCCAAACATGACAACTGGGAGGAACACCTTATTCAGGTTAAAATAAATAAAGAAAGGTTTAAATATTTAACAATTTTACAGCTTTCTGTATGATAGTGTTATCAGTATGGTCCTAATTAGTTTGTAAGTAGAAGTAGTGTGTGAGCTCACCCTCTCTGAAAGAGGTCGACATTGTAGAACTTGTATAGTTCGACGGAGAACTCGAAGGTGGCCTGCAAGTCGCTCATGGTGCGTGTGTGGATGGAGGGGCGCGGGCGCGGGGTGCGCGGCGCGCCATGACGCGGCCGCTAGCAGCCCGGCCGCATCGGTCTCTCTACCGCATGCTCCTGTGTACCGCACGTACCACACGACACAGTCACGACCACACCCACTACCACTGTGCACCTTAGCTCGTCTGCCTGCGCCGGGCGCGGCTCACTCACGCTTAGACAACACACACCCGCCTTCACCGATGTACGGCTCACAGTGCGGGAACCAGGAATTCATTTTTTAATAGCGTACAGCGCGCATGCGCGGCTTCAGACTCAATGATTAGGGATGGGAGTGCGTGGTTAGCGGTGTGGGAATGTCGATGTTCGATGAAATGTCTTTATGCACTTCGGCTTAAGTGATTATGCAGTGATTTTTACATTTATTGATACCTATTTCTAATGTTTAATTTTATTTTTGTAGAGTAACATCCAAGCTTAATTGAGCAGTCATTTTTAGACTTCGCCTGGTTAATGTAAGAATTTCATTTTGTAACTTTTTGTTGTACGGTCTTCTGTCTTTTCTTCTTCTTTCCAATAAACGGTAACGATATGGAAATATCTAACTGTTATACAATCTCCTCAAAGGTTAGAAAGAGGTTAAGCTTTTTATTAGTTATCTAGTAGCGTGTCGAATCATCAAATTATATTATCGGTCAATAAAAGTACGATAGTTGAACTTCATACATAACAGATTAGTTTTTTAATTTATTTTTATAGGCTTTGTCGCTTAGCGATCACATCGCCTAATAACAGATTAGTTATGTCCCACTGTGTAGAGATAGACCTTTCGGGACGTCTTTTACAACACCAATAGGATGAAATAAGGTGTTGTGATCCTGTAGGTATTCTTAGTTCCTTTCCACGCTGATTTTTTTAAGACATCTCCTGCTCTAACGATCGAACATAATACTATTTTTACGGGTCTTACTCGCGGTATATACTAATTAGCCTAAAATAAATAAAAATAAAAAAAATAAAAAGTGTTTATTGTCACTATTTCACATCTACAATTTGTTCTCTATACAATAAAGTCAAACAATATTATCTAAGAATACATTGCACTGTCTCTTGAACTAAGCCTTGGCAAGTATTTTGAGAGACAGTGTTTAGTCTAAGAATGATACAAAAACGAAATCAGTGTTTCCGATGCGATTGTTTCAGTTATTTTTATCAATTTAGTTACAATAAACAAGTAATGATGAAATGTTAAAGATTAGAGTTTAATTCATTTGTTTCTCTGTGTGTGTGTGTGTGTGTGTGTGTGTGTTTGTGTGTGTGTGTGGGTTTGTTTGTGTGTGTGTGTATGCGTATGATTGAATGTGAAAAGTCTATGGCAGATGTTACATAGGTACACAGGTAGTAACTGTAAAACAAAGTAGTAACTGATTATCTAGGCTAATTGGGATATACCGCGAGTAAGACCCGTAAAAATAGTATTTTGTATACAAAACGCGATAATTTAAAATCTATTATCAAATTAACAGACACTGAAATGTAAGTAAGTAGTAAGATACTAGGAGAATTGATTATCCGTATATTATGGTCCGATAGTATGACAGCCGGATACTAAGACCACCACGCTATTCATCACAACAGCCCATTAATGTCCCACTGCAGGGACGGGCCTCCTCCCGTGACAGAGGCATACTTGGCCTACTAATACCACGCTGGCCAGACGGATTGGTATAGGGTTAAATTTCAAGTTTTCCTTCTTTTTATTTTGTAAAGATAAAATTCTCGGATAGCCCCTTAGTCAGTTTTTACGACACCCATGGGATGAGATGGGGTGGTGACATATTGTATTCTTACTCCGTCACCACACGGATAATATCAAAGATAAATTCACATACTCACATAATTTATCGATATAATAAGTATCGAATATATTCGTGCGTTACATGTCTAGTAGTGCGTCTGACATCGTTGTCGAGACACGGCGTCGCGCCGGCCGGGCTGCAGCAGTACGGGCTCGAACCTACACACCTTCACAGGTGCGCGACCTTTCTACTATACATCGATGTAACAGCCCACTGCTGGGACGAACGAAACGTTGCCCACACTTGCACACAGACTTATATTTTATATTTAAGACTAGTTTTTGTAGCGATAGCTGCGAATTTCGTCTATATCACTTCATTTATCTGACCAGATGCCCTGAGCCCTTAGAGGCCCACTACTAGGTCAAGATAAAATAACAAAGAAATACGAAACTTAGCAGATAATTTGGGCGAAACATTACTCCATTAACACATTTGCTAAACGATTTGGAATTAAGTTTTCGCCAAGAAAATTACTGAAAACTTTCATCTTTATTACTACTAACTATTTGGTAGTTAAACCATGTATTTTAACTTCATCACCATATAGGCATAATAATACATGTACTCACAGCAACTTATCAAGCTAGACACGCATGTACCTTAACACCTTGAAGTAAGACACAATTTCAAATGAAAATGTTTAACTTGATGTGTTGCTGTGTGTACCAACTATATTATGAACGAGTTTCAGGGATACGTCGCGTGGTAATGCGGTGCGATTACACTCTCCCGCGGGACATCACTCTAAAGGTCAGAGGGGGCGAGACTCGTCCCCCGGTCTCGTCCCCCACGACCTTTCTACCTTACCCACTCGTACCTGATCAAAACACTCTATAATTCTATACCGATGACGCCATTTTTTAATAGCTGCAGGGGTGCGATTTGGGGTGACCTTTTATTCATGAAAGTTTTTTTTTTGTATTTGACTTTTCTGTGTTAATGATTTTTGAAGTGAGTTGGAAGTTTGACTTTAATTAATTTATTAATGTTATTGCGCGGTGATAGAGTAATAATATGTGATGTAAGATGGGAAATTTTGCTATAAGAGTCTCGTAAACCAAGGGAAAGGGAAGCAGTAAATATGTCTACAAAAAGAAAAGAAGAAACATTTACAAGTCAAGTTTCTTTCCCACACTGAATGTGGCCTGCCTCTGCCCTGTTATATAAATAAAGTTTATTTTATGTCTTATAAGACATCTTCTTCTTCTTCTTAACATCTATTAATGTCCCACTGCAGGGACGGGCCTTCTCCAGTGACGGGGGAATACTTGGCATACTAATACCACGCTGGCCCGACGGATTGGTACAGGGTTTAATTTTAAGTTTTCCTTCTTTTTATTTAGCCGATATTATATTCACGTATAGTCGGTTTTTACGACACCCATGGGATGAGATGGGGTGATGACATATTATATTCTTACTCCTGTACGCTGTAGTAAGTCTTATACTACGCTCTTCACATGCACAAGGTCATTAATCCCAAACCCTAATTTCCCTAGCTATACCTTTCCTTCTAAATAAAGTAATAAGCACACAACTGTCTGAAGATGTATTGAACAGACACAGCAGAAGACCAGACAGAAATATTACCATACTTCTCCAACAAGGTTTATTAAACAACGGAAGGACTTTTTTTGTGTTAAAGTAAATTTATCATGAAGTTTCCATCGAAATAGTTACGTTATTTATTATCTGCCCAGGGATTTACACTGTCGTTAATTGCGTGATTCCATATGTTACCTATCCACATTAATATAATTAGTGTTCTCAAATAGAAAGCTAATAATAGTTCAACCGCAGTTGTTCGAAGTCTGATATCGATAATCATAATGTTAATGGGTTTCAATTTTGCACCCAAAGGACGGTCTACTTCAGGGACTTGGAGAGGGAAACTTGGGAAACCTACTAGTGCTTCGCTGGCCAGACGGATTTTCTTTTATTTTCACAGCGATAATAATAGGTCTTTACCTATGAAATTGCCGTTTTATTTCTGCTCAGTCTTTAGACTCTATATTCTTTCAAAATATATACTTATTGTTTGAATAATTTTTGTTATTTAGGAAATATAGGATATTAACAACTTCTCACAAAAGATAGTAAATAAAAATAATTATTATTTGTATTATTAATAAGCATGTGAACAATTTAAAATAGCGGATTTTACTATTTGTTTAATTGTACATTCTTCCCTGATACTTTTTTTCTTTGTTTTAAACACAATAGTTAGCTTAAATGTGCGTCTTTTTTCATACCAAATTTCATTTCATTATGTTTAATAATTATTGAAAAATCTAAGAAAACGTTAGTATGACCAGAAATATGAATTAATGTAAAGGACATTTTTATAATACTCGATAATAATACGTAGGTATGTAATTACATCATACGATACAAAACTCATTTTCGACAAAATGTCCTTTACATTAATTCATATTTCCGGTATTATGAAATATTATTATCTAACTTCTGATAAAATCTTACTACGAATTAATAATACCGTCCCACCATAAAGATGTTATAAACTATGCTTGCACACGTAATAGCATATATTCTAATCTGTCTGACGAAAGAACCACCTAGTAAACAGGTGTAACATTCCCATCTCCTCAGTGACGTAATCTAGCGGGAAATTCGTCAATTTTTTCTTTATAAGAAACCATCCACAAAGTCAAAGTCAAAGTCAAAGTCAAATAGCTTTATTCACTTAGGTTACAAAGTAACACATGCAAATCGTTATACATGTAGTAGAATAGTATAGAGAAAAATGTCTGCCAAACTACTACCACTTTCGCAGACGACTATAGTAGAGCTCTGAGAAGAATGTGGCCAAGAAACTCAGGCCACTCTTTTCAAAATAATAATTTGACTTTGTTACAATTACCAACAGCAGCGTGAAGAATGATGTGTGCAAGCAAATCTTACATGCATAGCAATTTAAAGTTTAATTGATAAAAAAAATTTCATTGTTAATAAATTGATTTAAAAAAGCTTTAATTGCATGGCACGTTCATCAGTCATCTCGTCACTGCGATATCCGACAGAAATTAACACACAAGCATTTGTGTCGTCAAGTTGATTTTGTTAATCTTTAAGTAGTTGAGAATGGAATAGAATACCATTTAGATAATATAATTAAATACATTTACAAATGCAAGTGAAGTATTTCTATCGTTACAATAACAAATAAAACTGTAAAAGAAAGTAATAAGGTAGTAACATAACATCCGCACAACTACCTAGGT
Organism: Schrankia costaestrigalis; assembly: GCA_905475405.1. Taxonomy (NCBI): domain Eukaryota; kingdom Metazoa; phylum Arthropoda; class Insecta; order Lepidoptera; family Erebidae; genus Schrankia; species Schrankia costaestrigalis. The sequence goes on from FR997838.1 coordinate 13,881,076, forward strand.
TAAGCCACAATCTACACCATGGAACAAGCAACATGAAATCACGATAATTGAAATCTAAGCCCATGAGTTTTTGTCATTAATATAATCGTTTATTGTATAATAGCCTTTCGATAATAGCTGATTTTTTACAAATGCTTTAAAGTTTAGTAAAGGTAGATCCATTACATGCTTAGGCAGTTTATTGAAATATATGTACCTTATGTAGGCGATGTTGTGGACCTATCAACTTATGCCTATTCCTCGTACCAATGCTATGAATGTCGCCATTTCTATCATACTGTTCAATATTTTGCTTAATATATATTATATTAGCATATATATATTGTGAAGCAACTGTTAAAATACCTATTTCCTTAAAACGATCTCTCAATGAAACATTCGATTCAAGATTGTAAATAGCTCGAACTGCACGCTTCTGAAGAATAAAAATAGATTCGATGTCTGCAGCCCTACCCCACAAAAGAACACCATAGGACATTAAGCTGTGAAAGTAACTAAAGTATACCAATCTTGCTGTCTCTATATTCGTTAGCTGCCTCACTTTTTTAACTGCATAAGCAGCTGAACTTAGTTTTCCTGCTAGAGCTAATATATGAGCACCCCATTGCAGCTTACTATCCAACGTTATTCCTAAAAATACAGTAGTGTCTACAAAACGAAGGACCTCACCGTTTAAAATCAGATTATTACTAAGGCTTTTAACATTGGGCATAGAGAATTTTAAGCATTTTGTTTTGGCAGCATTTAAAAGCAAATTGTTAGCAGTAAACCAGTTCAGGACTTGTGCGAGAGATTCGTTAACTTCATCTAAATTAGTTTGCTTACGGTTTACTTTGAAAAAGAGTGAAGTATCATCTGCAAATAAAACAATGTCGCACAAACCCTGAGCAAGAAACGGCAAGTCATTGACATAAACTAAAAATAGAAACGGACCTAGAATGGATCCTTGAGGCACGCCCATACTTGGCGGAAGACCAGAGGACCTACTACCATTTACTTCGACATACTGAACCCTATTGCTTAAATACGAAGATAATAAATCAAGAGAAGCATCCCTAATTCCATAATGTCTAAGCTTGCACAGAAGTGTCCCATGATCAACGCAGTCAAAAGCTTTAGAAAGATCACAGAAGACGCCTATTGCATCCATAGAATTTTCCCAAGCATCATAGATATATTTCAGAAGAGAAACACCCGCATCAATCGTTGAGCTACCCTTCCTAAAACCGTATTGCTGCCTATGAAAAATATTATTTAAATGAAAGTGACTCTCCAATTGGCATAAGATAATTTTCTCATAGATTTTACTAATCACAGGTAGTATTGAAATTGGTCTAAAGTTACCAGGGTCGCTTTTTGATCCATTCTTGAACAAAGGAATAATCTTACTGTGTTTCATTAGATAAGGAAATACACCTATGGCAATACACTTATTAAATATAATAGATAAATGTGGAGATATATTAAATATAATACCCTGAAGAAGCTTGACAGACATACCCCATAAATCAGCAGATTTCTTGGAATTGAGACTTTTGAAAGCTTTTATGATATCATTATGGTTAATAGACCTAAAACTGAAGCGGTTCTTACATTCAATTACTTTATCTTTTAGTAAAAATTCTGCTTGGTTTGGAGAGGAATTTAAGGAGGTTGTTGTATGAATAGGAACATTGATAAAGAAATTATTAAAAGCATGTGCAATGTCAGCATTATTGGTGAGAACCTTATCTTGAGTTTTTAGTACATAATTAGTATCACGAATTTTCATCCGGCCGGTCTCTGCATTAATAATGTCCCATGTACTTTTAATTTTGTTGTTTGATTCCTTTATCTTATTACTCAAATAAGAAGACTTTGCTATGGCACAAGCCCTCTTAAAAGTTTTCGAGTAGTTCCTGACATATTGAATGAAATCTGGTTGAGTATTATATTGTTTCATACCATACAATTCATACAAGCGAGCTCTACTTTTATATATACCTGTTGTTGCCCAATCACAGAATTTAGTTGTAGAGTTACTAACAAAAGTCTTAGTTTTAAAAATATTATCATATTCAAGCTTGATAATGTCTAATAAATCTTTATAAATATCATCTGGGCTATACTGATTAAGATTAATTCTAGTCACTTTGATTGCAACATTATCACTAAATTGATTCAGGCGGTTTATGGTAATTGGCCTGCATGTGATTTTGTTCTCTGTGGGAGTAGTAATAGATGGAAATACTACCCTTTGCCCACAGTGGTCAGATGTTAAATCACTTAAGATATCCTTATTAACATATTCACAGTTGCAAAATACATTATCTAAGCATGTAGCAGAATGAGATGTAATCCTAGTGGCTTCTTTAAATAAAAACTGTAAATTATAAGACTGAAACAAACAAATTAATCTAGCACTAGTTGAAGATTTTTCAAGTAGATTTACATTAAAGTCCCCGCATACTATAATAAATTTATTTCCTGAGCATAGTCTTTCTAACAATTTCTCCATAACACCCTCGAATAGACTATAATCACTCTGCGGTGGTCGGTACACACAAGCTACGACATGTTGCTCAAGCTCCACACAAGAGATTTCGACTGTGCGCTCGATAGAAAGCATGTCAATTCACAATATCAGCATGTCAATTCTCGCTCCTTAAAATAGTTAAATGTTCGGTTTTTAAGTTAACTTTTAGTTGTCAAATTATCACACAATAGGTAAGACAATTTGACAACTAAGTAAAGTTAACTTAACCGAATTTTTAACGATTTTAAGGAACGAGAATTGACATGCAGATATACCTACTCTTACTTACGATAAATTTCTTAGAATATCACCAACGAAACATGGTTCAGTCAACAAATGGAAATTTAATTGGTGGCTTGCAGGCAAAAGGTCATAGTTCAAGTTTGGGGTGGTCGATAATCATGGGTAAGCCTTTGTGGGTGGGATTCGTGAAACGATTGCAGGATTGTACCGCCTCAAGCTTTTTCAGATTGACGTGTCGGCTTTGCTAGCTTTTTCTTTTATTTGAATGCATTATTATTTTTGTCGAATAAATTCGTAAAACAAAAGGAAGAAAATGGAACTTCGAACCAGTTTCATTTGAGTAAATGCCTCATATGAGACTGCTAGGGTATCAGTGCTCTTTCCAAGATAAAAGGCGTTAACTTCAGCTCAATATAAAGCGTTAAAAGCGTCCTCTGGAACGTGTAGTAGTAAACTGTTGTTGCAGTTGAAATGACTTTTGTAACGAAAAAGGTATGTTTCTAATTTCAAAACTAGACTTTTTAATCATGATACTTTTAGTTAAATGACGCAGTTAATCTTTATTAATGCATAGTTTAGTATTAATTTAATTACGACTAAGTTTTATAGTAATTGATATAAATTAAAATACTTAAATAAATTACAATTTTATTCTTCTCCTATTTCACCAACTTTAAAAAATATTATACGAATACTTTTTTCTAATTGACAAACTTAAACTTACAAGAAACCCAGTCCAGACGCCTTCTAACAATAAAGTAATCACCAATATACAGTATACATACAAAACAAAGAAAGCGTACAGTAGCAAAGACAATCGAGCTTCATACATCCTCACATCACAATACACAAGTACACCACTCAGCATATTGCTCGCACTAGCACAAGAACAAATATTTCTACCGTACATAATTCACACTATAGTACGTGTGTTACCTTTTGAGTACTCCAAAAAGAGATAGAACATATTATATAAGAATAGAAGAACTGTAAGTGCAGGCGAGATGGATATAGAGAATTGACATGGCTCTAAAACTCAGATGATAATGCGATATCTATACCGGGTACGCCGATTTCTGTTCTCTTACTATGATTATTTGTTGACGACCTCTGTGGCGTAGTGGTTATACCTATAACATGACTGCTACGCAGAGGTCTCGGCTTCGATTCCCGCTCAATGCAAATCTTTGTGTGCATGAACATGATTGTTTGCATTGGTCTGGGTGTTTTCTATGTATAATATTATGTACAGTATTTACAGAAAAAAAAGAATTTTAGTATGTTTATCCGTTGTATAGTACCCATAGTAAAAGCTTTGCTTAGTTTGGGACTAGATGGCGTGAATGTGTGAGGAATATTTATATTTATGAATATTTATACGAATATATAGGTTCTTTTCGCTTTTCGGATATTTACTGCTTGTGTTTACATGTTTTTTTTTGCTGAAATTTAATGTCTTATTCTGGTACAATCTCCTTTGTTATGCATTGATGTTTGGAGTATACCCGTATTAATGCCACACTGCACTGATGGAGTTGTACAGGATTTAGTGAAAAGCTGCTCTTTTAAATTGACAATTTCTGCATGGATTTTCTCTGTCTTTTATGATAATACTGTAGGGACACTAAGAACCGGTAACCAGACAGATTAATAAAACAAAAATAGCGGCAGGTTTATCCGTGTGGTGACGGAGTAAGAATACAATATTTCACCACCCCGTCTTATCCCATGGGTGTCGTAGAAACCGACAAAGGGACTATCTGTGAACCTTTACATAGAAAGAAGGAGAACTTTAAATTAAACCCTTTACCAATCCGTCTGGCCGGCGTGGTATTAGTAAGCCAAGTATTCTTCCGTCACGGGAGCAGGCCCGTCCCTGTAGTGGGACATTAATGGGCTGTTATGATGATCGACAGGTTTTAAAAATATTTTATTCGAGTATCGAGTAGTCTTTTTTCGTGTTGACTTTAAAAGTTCCGGAGTTATATTTAAAGAACTGATACACGATAAACTGCGAAGTTTACATGAACGTTTATTGTAGATACACACGCATTGACCTTTGAACGATTTATTGATGTTTTGTAGACTTGAGGAAGGAATATCAAGGTTTTTCATGATATATTTTATAGTGCAGCTTTTGCAGCTCTTATCCAAGTAGGAGTCGGTAAGTTACGGAAAGAATATGGGTAGAGTTTTTTTTCCAACAAGCATACAGCTTAAGGTAGTACCTGCCTCTTGTAACTCTACAAATAGGTGGAAAAGGCAAATCTCCTACTTCAGGGTGGGTTAAAAAAGAAATTACATTTTGATTAAGTATGTCAAGAGTCGATTATGAGATCAGGGATGATTATGGCAAACAATATTAGTGCAAATAAATTTATGGAATACAAGAGAATACCAGTTAGTTGACCAGATATTTTTTGGAGTCCAACACACCTACTATTCTTGAATGCTGACTTAGAGAAGTATATTTCGACTCCAATTCTACTTAAAGCAAAACTTGCGCGACAAAAATGCATGACATAAAAAGCGGCCGCGAAATGATCATTTTAAATGTAAATGTAATTTTATATACTTACAGTTAGAGTAAACATTTAAGTTAAAGTTACATTTTCTTCTTAGTTTTTACTTAAACTTAGCTTCAAAGATGGTAGCTAAGTAGCGGAACTCAATTTTTTATTCATCCTTATAACGAAGTAGACGATAAGTCTCTCAAACTTTCTCGACAAGTGAATGATTAAATAACTATGCTGAACTTTATTATTTTAGGTACTGGCTTCACAGGGGTTGCAGGAAATTATTGACAACTTATACTACCGAGTACTACTACTACTACTAAGAATACAATGTCACCACCCCATCTCATCCCATGGATGTCGTAAAAACCGACTAAGGGACTATCCGTGAATATTTTCTTTACGAAACAAAAAGAAGGAAAACTTAAAATTAAACCCTATACTAATCTGTCTGGCCAGCATGGTATTAGTAGGCCAAGTAACCCTCCGTCACGAGAGGAGCCCCGTCCCTGCAGTGGGACATTGATGGGCTGATAAGATGATACTACATTTTCTGACGTTTATAGAATATGCTGTTTATTCCACGTGGTGAAAGAATAAGAATACAAAAAGACTTTATATCACAACAGCTCATACTTTGGTTGTCGTCAAGGCTGACTACGGGAGAATTATTGCAGATATTATCGCTGCAAAATAGGAAGGACTCAAAACCTTTCAGTCCAATCATCATTCATATTTCAAGTTTAATTTTATTACCCTTAACGCATACTTACTTGTGAATGTGTGTATTATGTGATAACAGCCCATTAATGTCCCACTGCAGGCACGGGCCTCCTCCCGTGACGGAGGGATACTTGGCCTACTAATACCACGCGGGCCAGACGGATTGGTATAGGGTTTAGTTACAAGTTTTCCTTCTTATTATTTCGTAAATATAATATTCACGGATAGTCCCTTAGTCGATTTTTACGACACCCATGAGATTAGATGTGGTGGTGACATATTGTATTCTTACTCCGTCACCACACGGAGAGTGTGTATTATATTGTGACATAATGATGGTATGTGTCTGATTATTAAATTAGAAAATAGTCTAGCGATTAATTTCGGTATTGAAGAGGGCTTTTCCTTCAAGGAAAACTTGACCTACTTATGGCTAACATTGGCAATACGCAGCTAAATCAAGTTGACGAAACGAACAAATGCACAGTATAATATATGCTCGTTTTGTGGTCATTGACAAGGCTGTTCTGCTCTATATATTATGTTTGTCAAGGAACTGGTTATAATCTAAGGTTACTTGTAACCTGTTTTACTTAGAAATAAACGTCTTAGGCATGTGTTTATAACGACGCATCAACCTAGGGGCTACAGTAACGTTCCTGAGGATCAAATTAATTTGAAATACAGACGCCGGCCTGGGCTAACGACCAACGGCCAACTTAAACATAGCACCATGTTTTGGCTTTCATATATCGAGGAGATTTTGTCCCTGCAATGGGGTGATGCAAACCACATAATGTTCTAATGAAAAAAACAGTCTAAAACCACCAATAGTGACTATTATAGACATATTATTTTGTTATTCTGATCTAACACACACTAAAAACATACACCCGAATTGGTCCCTCTTCTTTTGAAGCCAAAGTAGAGACCAAACTTTACAAGTAAGAGGCGATTATAAAAAAAGTTAGGGAAGTCCCCCTTTTCCTATGTAATTTTCATAACCATTTCAGTCATCTCAGCTTTGTAATTCTCGTTAGTAGGTTATGGTTCGATCGTGATAAGTATTCTCTAGAGGCAGAAAGCATACGAGAGGTAAAGCGAGCCTGCAGCGAACAAATGTAATGGTGGAAATGGGAGCCTTATTCCCGCATTTTACATATTCCTGGAGCCTTACCGCTTTGAATTAATGGTATTTCGATATTACTCTTATGAAAATGGTAATGAACTATTGACAGGGTCTTCCTTTTTAAGCAATTTAGATTTTGGAAGTTTTTTAAATTGTTACATTATAAAAGAATATTTAGACGACTTATAAATCGACTAGATGAGGTCATAGTTAGGAGATATCGGTTTGCCATACCGGAATTTTAAGAAGAAAATCCGTGACTCAAAAGTAAAGATGAATTATGTACTGAAAATGGAAAAAAAATCGACCACATTTGCATCACTCCCAGGACAACATTTGCCCATTGTTTTTTGATTTCAGTTACTCATTCTTTCTTTGGGTATATGCAAGTATATTCTTAATAGCCCCCTTAGTAGTTCCCTTTAATTTGATACCCATATTGACTTGTAAAAAATGTAAGCAGCCTTCATTCTTGGTCATATTTCTGTTAGACATAATAACAGTTTAATCATGAGTATTAAATCAAACAAAAAACTAAATTGAAATTGGTTCATTCTTTTAAGAGTCATGATAAGACAGATACACACACTCAAAGTTTTGCGTCGGGATATAAAACTGAACCACACACAATGTTTGTACAATCTGTAAGCTTATCTAAGATTAGACCTAAATTACATTTGTGGAAGGAAATAAAGAAATATTTTATTTATTATTATTAATTTTTATAGGTAGATGTCGCGTTTAAAAGGCGCTAGTAGGCGCAAGTAAGTTTGGGAATCGCGGCGGTATAGCCCGATTTACACATCGACAAGTACAGTAGCGAGTTAAGTAGTAAGGTGTTGATTTGAATAGATCTCCATCCTAGTTTTTGGCGAGTTAAGTTGGCGAGACGCGAGAGAGGGGCCTACTTCGTACTAACTCGCTACTGTACTTGTCGATGTGTAAATCGGGCTTATGTCAAACGAACAAGTAAGCAAAACATTTGAACTTCAAATTTATTACACCACTAACGTATTTATCAGAATACGTCTGTTACCTATGTCTCGTCGTGTTACAAACGACACCTACCAACAACTCTTTGCCTGCCTGTTCACTGCGACAAAGTGAAACGAAAAAAGGGGGATACCTTTCCATCTATCACAGCTATATATGGCTATATAAACATTGCACACTGTTGAATTTTGTTTGTATAGCCAGTAACGCGTGAATATTATGGTCCTAGTAGGTAAACTTTAGTGCTGTGAACTTGAGGAGACATAAGTCCTGTTGTGAACCGCTCATGGAGGTGAACTTGTAAACGTAGATATTTTATTTCATTTATATAATATAGCACGTCTGTTCTCCGTGTGGTGACGGAGTAAGAATACAATATGTCACCACCCCATCTCATCCCATGGGTGTCGTAAAAAGCGACTAAGGGACTATCCGTGAATATTATCTTTACACAATAAAAAGAAGGAAAACTTGAAATTTAATAAATTATTTGTAAGAGTTTAAAAAGGAAAACAAACGAAGAAGGCCTTTTTTTATCGTGGGAAATCATTTAAAGGCTTTCTACCTGCCTTTGACTTGCGGGTAGGTTTGTCGGAGTCCCGAACAGATATTGGTGCGGTGTATATACTAAAACCTAATTAGTTCCTCTCTCACCCATAAAGATCCAAGCTGGCAAAAAGACTGGCATTACTTTTACGATTCGACGTATGGTTATCTTTAACGTAGCACAGTATAATAATATGGTTTTCTTTCTAGGGTTAAGCTGTATTGGCGGAATAAAGAAGAGCTATCTTGTATTAATGTAATCAATAAGGTTTTGTTTTAATTATGTTTCTTTTATCATACGAGTATGTCTATATTATTGTCAAAATTTTCAAGTTTTTTTTAAATGTGTGAGAGAGCAAAATAAAGACGATTTTTTTCATCAATACATTTCATCATCATTTAGAAAAACTGGTTCAATTTCATAGACGCTGAAGTACTGTAACCAACACAGAACATAAAACCTACGTTATTATGCTAACGAATGAAAAAGCGTGCCTTGATGAAAGGCAATAATTAGGCAGCCGCATTAAAACCTTTTTAGTTTTTCTTCTTCATTTTAACATGGAACAAAGCTGCTAGTTTGCAAGTATGAAAGCTGGAGTTGCCAGCTGAAAATATTTAAATAATTGCAATCAAAAATTTTAATTGTCTATTAACCCTGCTGAATCCACTGTGTTATTTACTCTGTGAAATAATAAATTGTCAAAATTTATTTGGAAAAAGATAATTTTGTAGGTTGCATACTGCGTGTTATGTGGCGCGTGGTGGAAGAAGCCTATGTCCTGTAGTGGACTACGATAGGCTAATTGATGATGATGCATACTCTACACAATAGAGATCTATCATACCAGCCCATTAATGCCCCACTGCAGGGACGGACCTCCTCCCATAATGGAGGGATACTTGATACCACGCTGGCCAGACGGATTGTTTTAGGGTTTAATTTCAAGTTTTGCTTTTTTTTATTTTGTAAAGATAATATTAGCAGATAGTCCCTTAGTCGGTTCCTACTACACCCATGGGGTGAGATGGGGTGGTGACATATTGTATTCTTACTCCGTCACCACACGGAGAATCTATAATAACTATTTATTTATATTATTATATCTTCCTCATTTCCACGTCCGCACATGTATTTCTTTGGTTTTGTTACTTAGCTCATCTATGTGTTTGCATCAGTGTCCCATTTTCCATCGCAATACAGAGAGAAATAAAGTTTACTTAAATTTTAATTGCCCAATTCGAATACTGATTCAAGTGGCCTCTAATTGGGAAGAAATCTGCGCGTATAATTTTTGGCTATCTGTTATTATGCCGTTTTTATTTTTTCGTTTGTTTTATTAATATTATTTGTGCTTAAATATTTTTTATTCATATTACTTTTTTAAGTTGAAACACCTACTCCATTTTATCACGGATTATTATAATTTTTGCCTATGTCCAGCAGTGGACGTAGGCAAAAAAAGGTGGATATGGATGGATGGATTATAATTTTTATTAAGAAAAAGAATAAGCCTTTGGCATAGCATAAGTAAGGAACTAAAATTTGTCCCAATGTAAGCTTATATAACCAACATAACATTCAAAACACGCATGAATACACAAAAAGCAACATAAACTTAGTAAAACCGTACACAAATTAAATGTTGTGGGGCTGCCCAATTGGTGTAAGAGCAAAATAACTCGTTTTCTCACTGATGAGACTTTTAACGAGCTACCAACGGCCATATTGCCGGAAAACGTACAATTAATTTGTAACATCTATTTATTTTGACAATTTTATTTTCTCTTTTCCCCCCTTCTCGTAATTGGGAAATGATACAATTTACTGCTTGTTAATGCTCGGAATGGACAGTTTTTTGACGATGTTATTGATGTAGATTTCGTTATTTTATTACCTACTGATTCAGAAGAAGGTAATGTTTTTTGGGAGAATTATAATATAATTCTGTATAATGATTAGAGACCTCGCTGGAATGATAACCTCGCGCCCGGTTCTCCTTTCAACCCCCGCGCTCGCCACAGGCGCATCAGTGATTCGTCCGAGCGACGCGACGTGACGTCATCGACGCCAGGTCTCAAGATAATGTGACCGGGTAGTAGTTATGCTTGTTCTATTTCTGTTTCATTGCAACCTTCTGACTCTATCAATTAGACCGGTTTGAAGATTAAGCTAAGTAGTAAAGTTTCAAAAGCCATGTATTTTTTTAAAATTTTTATTTTAAATTAAATTAAATTAAAAAATAATTCAAAAAAATTGATGTAAGTATCTATATGTTACATTCCATTGCGCATAGTAGGTACTACGGTGTTTGTTTCAAAAAAAGAGAATAAGTCAATGTAGCGGTTTGATACAAAACGATTAATTTTAGCTTTTTAACATTTGCACTGCTTATTACTAAGCAATGCTTACTATATCATCATAACTGCCCATTATTGTCCCACTGCAGGGACGGGCCTCCTGCCCTGATGGAGGGATACTTGGCCTACTAAACCACGTTGGCCAGACTGATTGGTATAGGGTTTAATTACAAGTTTTCCATCTTTCTATGTAAAGGTAATATTTACAGAATGCTTACTATACCTATGTATAATCTACCTAGTATTAAATAGTTTATCAATACACATAACAGAGCAAGTCATAGATCATTTATAAGTAACACATGAGATGGCAGGACGGACGTGGTTTTTCTGATTTCCCAGGTGAACATTAAACTTTATCGCTGGACTCTCGGACTCTACATTCACACATACACACACACACGCGCCCATACATTCACTTTAATAAATAAGATAGGAAGGTACGTCTATTTGGATGTTTGGTTCAACGCGATAATCTTAGGAACTACTGGTTTGATTTGGAAATTGTATTGGGTAGTTAATTTATCCAGGAACGGGGTAGAATAATTATAACATCACGCTACGACCAACAGAAGCAAAATATAAAAATTACAAGTACCTATCTTGCTAAATCAGAAAAAAATTTATCTATAAATTAATCTAAAGACTAATTAATAGAAGTGCTAGTATTAGCTTAATTTAAACATTAATTACTTTTATGCTCAATCATATTGCCACTTTTACAGTTTGAAATACGAAAAATTTGCTTCGCTTATGTCCTCGAAATAACATGTCCATATTCCGTTTATCGACGAGAGCTACGAATTCCGTACGAAAATTTTGAAGACAGAATTGCATAAATTTACAATTCGTGTATGCCTTTGCCGACCGGCTTTCCATTTTAACTGAACGTTAGAATGGAGGATAATTTTGTATCCATGTACAGAATTTTCACTAACAGAACGCCCTTGTTGAGTTGAAAATGAGAATACGTATGTAAGTACCTTCAATGGAGACTAATGAATGATGTTTTCAATGCCAGCTAATTGACGTAGGGATACATTACATGGCGTAGTCAAAGTCAAAAGTTGAATTACCTTGTTATTTATGTCACGGAGTAAATCTTATAATTGTCAAGTAAAACAAATGCACTTACAATTTGCAGCTTAAATACCACCACTTTTGTAGAGCTCTGAGAAAAATACGAGGAAAAAACTATGATCATGTTTTTTTAAACATAAATATTATCATCTTTTGTTTTATTTTAGCAGCATTAAGTTTCATGTAAGCTAAAGTTGTATATTGACCTCCTTACTCATAAACGCCTCTTAAATTTTAGTCAATTGATTAGCTTAAATTCATACGATTTTACTTAAAAAAATCTCGCTAAATCGTGATTAAATTTAAAAGGCGTTTATGAGTAAGAGGGTGACTGTATGGTTTGGTCTGGGAATTTCTTTTTGTATTATGTCATAAACTGACACAACAGGAAACAGTACTGTAACAGTTTTAAAGTTGGTACATTATGGTAGATGCAAACTATCTTAATAAATAATTTAACAGGGGCCTTGAATTCGAACAGAATCGATTTTGTTGCATTTTTCATTATAGGCTCTTGTCAATGCAGGTACAGAAGTTTGTTTCAATGACTTCAATATAGTGTGTCACCACCCCACCTCATCCTATGGGTGTCGTAAAAACCGACTAAGGTACGTACGTTTACGTAATAAAAAGAAGGAAAACTTGAAATAAAACCCTATACCAATCCGTCTGGCCAGCGTGGTATTAGTAGGCTAAGTATCCCTCCGTCACGGGAGGAAGCCCGTCTCTGCAGTGCAATATTAATGGCTGTTATGATGGTGATGATAAAAAATGCAAATCAGCTTATAAGTCTTCTATAGATTTTTAAGATGGTACTGTAATTAAATTTATTTTTAAAGACAGTGTTGATTTTGTTGACTGTAAAAAAAATGATGAAATGATTTATAAAAAGTACACTATTTACTTAAATAAATCCAAAATAAAATACGTAGATTTTATTGAATTCGAATACCTATATATAAATAAAAAATATATAAATACGTTTAACGATAATAATAATTAATGAATTTTTGTAAGAATGTTGAATTAAGAAGAAACTTGAAGAACCTACATTATCTCGCTTTTGTTTAGTAATAGGATGAACTGACAGATTTAAGTTACTAACAGAATTCCTAAATTGTGCGTATTCTACGTTTATTTAAATAATATATTACTTTAGTCACGATTTTAGAATCAAATTAAACATTTATTTTATAAATAGAATCTATTTCTGTCGTGTTACGACGACTAATTAAAGTTGTCTCTTCGTTGAAGTCGAATAACAGTTAAAAAATTAAAAATATGTTTATTTCTGTAAATCTTTACAAATAAGTTGCCAGGGTTTCCCGGAAAGTAATCAGAAGATACTTGTGTTGGGAAAATCCTGCTCTTCCTACGTAGACATGTTCATACGATTTACAATAATAACATTAATTTAAAATTATACAATTAAAATAAAGAAAAGTAAAGTAACTAATAATAAGAAGTCTGAGGCAAGCATGTAATTAGCAAGTGCAGTAAAGGTTTTATGCGTGTGTGTACAGTATTTGGAAGACATAATATTATTATAATCATTCTTCTCAGCCGTTTCGCTCTTGACAGAGCGGTCGTGGTCACGATGAGGCGTCCGCGTTGATGTTAGTGGCGGACCTAGCTTGTTTTACGATCTCCCGCCATCTCTCTCTGTTCGCAGACTGTCTGGCGCAGTCTGACACGTCGCTCCCCACTGCGGATTTAATCTGATCAGTCCATCGCATAGGTGTTCTGCCGCGTGATCTGATTCCCTCCACCTTTCCTTGCACAACTAGCCGTTCTATAGAGCCGTTATTACGTCTAGAGATATGGCCAAAGTACTGTAGTATGCGTGTTTGTACTATGCTTGATAGACGCTCGGTGATACCAAGTTCCTGGAGTATGGACGCGTTGGTGCGGAATTCTGTCCAAGATATACCGAGCATCTTCCTCCAGCACCACATCTCTAGGGCATCTATTTTTCCCTTTTCCAACTTACGCACTGTCCACGTCTCTGCCGAGTAAAGGAAGATTGGGAATATCAATGTTTTCATGAGCCTGACCTTGGTGCCTTTGGTGATGCTTCGATTTCTCCACACCTTCTTTAATTTCTCGACTGCGGTCCTTGTAATAGCCATACGACGCTTCACTTCATCCACGCAGCCACCATTGTTTGAGATCAAAGCCCCAAGATATACGTAGGTTTGTACCACGTCACAGTTCGCAATCTGTGTAACCTCTGGCGAGTTGTCATTGACGAATATAATCATTAGAGACCATTAATGCCTCATTGTAAGAAGAGGCTAGCTTTTAAAGGGTACTCGTTAAAACGTCTGTCCTGCATGGCACATGTAGGCTAAGTTGAATGCAACGTGGTATGTATAAGTAGTGAAGAAAAACTTAAGGGTCTTTACGTGGCTCTCTAGCACCGCGCCGCCAATAGATAAAAAAATCATAATTCGCAAATAGGATCAATAATGCAAAATGTTGGTAACGAAGTCTTGAGAAAAGGCAATAAAGAAGGCCGTTTTTGTTTATAATGCAATATTTATCTAATTGAAAAACATTTAAAGTGTTGAGAGTTTGTTATACAAATACTTTATTGCCTTTTCTCAAGATTTTGTTATCAACATTTTACATTATCCTATTTGCGAATTATGTTTCTTTTTTCAATTGGTGGCCCTAATGAGCCCTATAAACGCTCTTAAAGCTTTTAAGTGTTTTTATTTTTTCTTAATTTGTTTTCAGATGTTGGTTGACACCCTGTTATCTTACAACACGAGTAGTTTACATCTTTTACTACCCAATGTGAGTTAAAATGTTGGCTAAGCTCATACCTTGATGGCTAAACGGTTTAGTTCGGGTTATAATTCCAGTTTATTTCCTTTTGTGCGAAGTTTCTTTATACTTCTTTAACTGAAACTAAGGAATGAATTGCTATGGTAGGTAATACCGTGTATTTATATTTGATCAGAGAACACTTTAAACTAAACTTAACTAGACAAACTGACCTTCTTGTGACAAAATCAAGTTTAAGCAACAGATCAAAACACTCGTAATAGTAATAACCTATACTGCATAGTTAATCTTCAATAGACATAATTCTGTCCCAAGGTGTACGAATAAGTCTAGAGGCTTTCGCACTGCAATAAGCTTTATTACTCCTCTACAAAAACATAACCTATGCTTATAATAATAAGGTTCAAATTGTCTTGTAAGTGTTGCTATCAACAAAATAGGCGGTGGAGCTTAGTGGCAGATTGCCGGGGGAGAGACGGATATGACAAGGCGACTCGATGGGCCCACACAAATACTTTGAGTACAGATGCGACTATATTGATACTTATCACTGTACTTGATTGCTATGTATGAAGTTCGATTTTAGTTCAATGTAAATCTGTGTGTGCCTAAAGTTGCAAACAAAGTGTAAGGACTACATTTGTGTATGTATTTTGTTGTGTATTATTTTTATGTACTTATTTATTTAAAGCTTTAATGCAATAAAGCTTTGCTCTTTTAAGACTATTATTACAGGATAGAATAGAAGGAATGGTAGGAGAATGAGTTGGTAACCTAAGGTGTACTAATAATCGTTTTAAGACACTAAACCACCAAATTTGTTATGAAAAAACGCGAAAATTACCAAGTAAACAAAACGGTAGGTAAAACAACAAATATAAACGAACTCAACCTTAAATAAGTCTATTCAGAGAAAATTTAACTATATTTAGAAATATTTTCTTTTGAAATATTTTTGTTTGTTACAGTTCTTAGAAAATGTAGGTGTATAAGAAAACAATATCTATTGTTTCTTATACAAACAGTCTATTATAAAAGTTATTGACCGGGATTCTTTTGATGACTAATGCTATGAATGATGGAGTTGGAAAAATGGTGTCACCACCACCCTATGTTATATTACGTATGCCAAGCCTCCCCTATTCACGCCTGCCTTACTAATTAGTTCGTAACTATTTTTTTAAATAAATGAAACGCATAAATAATCGCATCGAACCTATATACAACAGTCGCACAGTGAACGATAGGACCCGATCATGGTCGACAAAAAGGGTCAACGAATTTCTTTCATTGCACTAATTATAATGCTAGCCAACACCTTAACTAACATGACCTCGTAATTTTTTTTTTTAAACTCTCGCATTTTTTTTATATGATTTTTTGAAAGTCAGAAAGTGGTTAAAACGATAATAAATTGTCGATTTTGTTATGCGTGTTTGTTAACATCTCCGAGTTTTATTTATAAATAAATTGAAATTATCTGCTATGAATCGTAAAGTGCTTGGCAAGTAGTATTTTATTTATATATTACAAGTGTAAAAACATGTTCGGTTATTGAGATATGTACAGTGGAACTCGTGAGATACTCAAATTTTCTACATCTTTTATGTTTGTTAGAGCGAAACTTATAGTTACCCTCTGGTACCCAGGCTGGATTTTTTATATATTATAGCAACATTCATGCTTTTTATAAAAATAATAATTTTAAGCAGCACACTGGTGTTCATTATATATTTTTTTCGGAACACAGTATTTACCTCTGGAGAAAATATTTTTTCGATAAATGGGTGAAACACCCAAAAAATAACAAACAAAAACAGTTTTTTGATTATCTAATAATAAGGTGAGCTACTGAGAAGTCGATCAGGCGTTTAAAAACGGTGATAGCACAAAATTCCAACAAATAAAACGAAAAATGGTTTCTAAGTGGAAAGTGTTATGAACGTTTTTTTGACTTCCAATGCAGGTTTTTACTGATTGAACAGTGAAGTCATAAAACTTAGTGTAAAATGTTT
The DNA here is from genome assembly GCA_905475405.1 of Schrankia costaestrigalis. Lineage (NCBI taxonomy): Eukaryota > Metazoa > Arthropoda > Insecta > Lepidoptera > Erebidae > Schrankia > Schrankia costaestrigalis. The sequence continues at coordinate 13,897,987 of FR997838.1, forward strand.
ATTATGATAAAACATACGTCAAGATATCGTTAACACATAATTACAAGCTCTAAATATTTTTGTCGACCATGCTTGTATGGGGATCGTTCACTGTGAGTCGTCAGGTATAATATATACAGAATTAAGGTAACGAATGGTACTCGTACCTAGTTAGCTGTCGCCATTACCCGGTTTTGCCAAATATTAGGTTGGGGAAAAAGTCTTTTCGTATTTTTGTATGAAAAGTCAAGACATTTTTTTCAAAGTTTATTTACATTTATTTACAATATATATGTACCGTTTTGTTAAACAACTTTCTGCCATTTTGTGGGCAGAGACATTATCTCGTTACTGTAGAACCTTTGGGACTTCTGATCAAAAAAACGGGACAAATAGTTTTGGCAGTCCTCTCTTGAGGTCAACCTTACAGAACCTAAAGAATTCTGAAGAGACCGAAACAGGTGAAAATCTGAAGGCGCAAGGTCAGGGCTATATGGTGGATGCACTAGGACCTCCCAGTCGAACTCTCTTAATTTTTGCTGAGTGGCTAAAGATGTGTGTGGTCTAGCGTTATCGTGATGAAAGACCACAGCCTTCCTGTTGATCAATTCCGGCCGTTTTCTCTCGACTGCTTCCTTTAATCTCATCAGTTGCTGGCAGTAAAGATCAGAATCGATGGTTTTGCCGGGCGGTAAAAGCTCATAATGAACAATGCCCTTCCAATCCCACCATACACACAGCATCACCTTATTTCGTGTTAGGCCAGGTTTGGCCACAGTCTGTGAAGCCTGGCCAACTTTCGACCACGACCTTTTTCGCACGTTCTTGTCGTACGTGATCCACTTTTCATCGCCAGTTATCAATCTCTTCAAAAACGGCTCGGTTTCATTACGTCTCAATAATGAATCGCAAATGAGTACACGGTTCATTAAGTTTCTTTGAGTGAGCTCGTGTGGCACCCAAATATCGAGCTTTTTTGTATAACCAGCTTTCTTCAAATGGGTCAAAACTGTTTTGTGGTCAATTCCCAGTTCTTCAGCTACATCGTAACTACTAATATGCCGATCTTGCTCCACTCTTTCAAAAATGGCGTCCATTTTATTCGTAACAGGGCGACCAGAGCGAGGTGCATCTTTAACATCAAAATTTCCGGACTGAAAACGTTTGAACCAAATTTGTGCTACTCTTACTGACACTGCATCAGGTCCATAAACATCACAATTTTTTTTCACTGCTTGAGTTGCATTTTTGCCTTTTTTATAATAAAATTTTAAAATGTATCGAATTTCTTCATTAGATTCACTCATTTTTACGGAGAGAGAAACAAATGAAAAATAGCGGGAAGCAACTTTTTTTTATTTTTTTCTTTTCTTTATAATGTAACCTTTTTAATGTTACCAAAACCAGCCAGACACAAGTACTTAGTACAGTCAAAGAAATTTTATAATAAGTTTATACCTACGTTATGCGTAAAGACTTTTTCCCCGACCTATTACAATACAATACTACCTACTTATTACTGTGTTAATTTTTGCAATCAGGAATTTTGTTTTGATATAAATATATTTTTTTTAAAATCTAATCCGTGTGGTGACGGAGTAAGAATACAATATGTCACCACCCCATCTCATCCTATGGGTGTCGTAAAAAGCGACTAAGGGGCGATCCGTGAATATTATCTTTACGAAATAAAAAGAAGGAAAACTTGAAATTAAACCCTATACCAATCCGTCTGGCCAGCGTGGTAGGCCAAGTATCTCTCCGTCACGGGAGAAGGCCCGTCCCTGCAGTGGGACATTAGGTGGGCTGTTATGATGATTAATAATTTACATGTTAACAAACTTATTTAATTAAAACTTTTGACAGTAACGTGTAAGTATCTACCCAGATTTTGGATGTAGGTGTTTCTATTTCCCAAAACCCGTGGACGTAACGAAACTAATTTAAAAACCATTTCTTGTGGTTTCGCTTAAAGCAACATTTTCCATAATTTTTGGGAGCTTTATCTAATTACATCGGAACGTTCAAATGGCTACCACGGTAACTAGACACCCGTATCATTTAATTTCTACCAATAGGAAAGGTTTTTAATAACAATGTTTTGCTTGATGTGTAACAAGGTGAGTGTTATTAATATAGGAACTAGCAAATCCGGCGAACTCCGTTTCGCCACCAGATGGCTTCGTTTTATGTAATGTGAAAAAAGATTTTCCCGCGTTACTGTTGAAAGTTTTTCTGAATTTTCTTTGCTATAAACCTAACCGAACCCGAGACCTTTCCAACGAATGCAAAACCGAGGAAATCGGTTCGTGCGTTCTGGAGTTATAGCGTCAGGAAGAAAAACCCGACTTATTTTTATATAGTAGATTATTTTGAACCTTTAAATTTATTATAATGTTTATATTGAAATGTTTTGATAAATGTTTTAACTCTAGTTTCTCCGTGTAGTGAGGGTATCACTACCCTATCACATTTCATGGTTGTCGAAAACACAGACAGTGAAGGCCACAGAATTATTTCTACAAAAAAAAAATAAAAAAATCCTGACATATAAAACACTAGCTACCCCGTGCCCACTTCGTTGGGCGGAAAAAAACGTTATTAAGCGTCCCTTTTTATATACATTTTATTACTGCTCCACTCTTATTAGTCATAGCGTAACTCTAATAATTTATAAAAATAATTTTTGAAAATTAGTTCAGTAGGTCCAGAGATTGCCCCCTACAACGTCACAAACACACAAACTTTACCTCTTTAAATATAATATTATCAGTTTAAAAGTATAGATATACCCATTTGTCTGGTTAACGTGACTGATAAAGCAAAGTATCTCGCCATCCATGAAATCCTAGAGCAGATGAAGTTAATGATCAGATCAGAGATGCATATTATATAAGTACTATTTACATATACCTTACTTCCAGTGCACTGATAAGATACTGTATTTCTACCAAAAATAGTGGTTTGATTTACGAACAGCCTGTTGTGAACTTCACTAACAGGTACGACTTTAACTCGCACGTGCCTTGATTATTAATATGTTGGTACCACGTGCTATAGTCACCCGCCTTCCGCCGAAAGAACACCCCCTCCCTGCACTTTTATTCTTCTTCCTTGATTTACATATTTCACTGACAAGCTTCATGGAAATTTTAAGTTATATTATTTATTTACTTTTGTCTGTGTATTTTCTTTGAATGTATTAATAAAATAAATATGCAATAAGTACTACTGCCCATAGAACAAGCTCTTCTTGGTAGACTCACCTTTACCCAAGCTACTGGTAGTTAGGACTCTAAAATAGTAACATCCTCACAATGCGTGTCATGTTGACTTGAGTACAGTCTCTTGATCAGACCTATGACCCAAATAAAGACCCATGGGGTATTAAAAGGCTCTTAAAATAATATAATTAACCTCAAAACACATAACAAATATAAAATACAAAGGTAAACGACCTATTGTTGACACACAAAGTAAGAACAGTGCCAAGATATAAGATAAATTACGATTGGATAGAAAAGCATTGCTGACTGGCAACATTCCTAAAACAAATGGATCCAATAAATCGTTGCCATACTTTTTCTAAAGTTACATTACAAATTGATACATTATCTATTTGTTAATACTTTAATGTTCTACTGCAAGGACTTCCTTCAGAGATCGAGAAAGAACTTGAGCAGCTAATAAGACGCTGACAATACAGGTTAATGTAGAGTTTTTTATTTAGTTAGTATAGATGACCATCCCACTGCAGGGACGGGCCTCCTCCCATGATAGATACTTGGCCTACTAATACCACGCTGGTCAGACGGAATGGTATACGGTTTAATTTCGAATTTTCTTTCTTTTTATTACGTAAAGATAATATTCACGGATAGTCCCTTAGTCGGTTTTACGACATCCGTGGGATGAGAGGGGGTGGTGACACACTGTATTTTTACTCCGTCACCATAGTAGGCCAAGTATCCCTCCGTTCCGGGAGGAGGCCCGTCCCTGCAGTGGGGCATTAATGGGCTGTTATGATGAATAATTAGTTTTGTGTATATTTGTAATGATGTTATGATAACATCATTACAGAGAGACGTTTCCATGATCAAAAACAATAACAGCAGTAATACTTCACTTAATAGGGGTATTTTACCAAGAAATAGCTGACTCACTCATAAACACATAGCACGTTTGCTTCATACATTGAAGTGGCTCTCGTCTCGTTCCCGGACGCAATGTGGAAATGAAAACGATATTTTATATCCGTGCCGTAACTGATATTTTAACTTTAGACGCCAATAATGATAAACATATAACTGTTAAATAATGATTTTGCGTCGTAAACGGTGGATTTATTTATATTTATCACACTTTTATACAAGTCCTTAACTAAGCAAAGCTTAAGCTGTAGGTTCTAGATCAAGAAATATACAGGATTTAAAAGTTGTCCGTCTCCTGAGTTTCCGCCCCAGATGCCTTTGATTTAGGCCATGCGAGTTCTTGCCTCGCCATAAAAGTCCATTGTCCAAGTCTCGATAAATGTCTTTCATCATCATCATAACAATTCATTATCGTCCCACTGCAGGGACGGGCCTCCTCCAGTGACAAAGGGGTACCTGGCCAACTGATACCACGCTGGCTAAACGGATTGGTATAGGGTTTAATTTCAAGTTTTCCTTCTTTTTGTTACGTAATGATAATATTCACGGTTAGTCACTTAGTCGGTGTTTACGACACCCATGGGATGAAATGGGGTAGTGACACACTGTATTCTTACTGCGTCACCACACGGAGGTCTTTATTTTCACTTAACTAAAACAGCGCTATCTATGCTGTAAAGTAGTAAACTAGTTGCAGTTGAAAATAACATTAAATACTAAATAATGAAAATAAAGAGCATAAATAAAGAGCTCCCTTTAAAGCTTAGTTGTAACTGAAAATGATCGAAAAGAATACATTTTAAGCTCGAGAGTCGAGACTGGATTAAAAATTGTATCGCCTGAAGAGTCCTTCGTTGCAATTTTTTTCAATGTCTTTCCGTACTTTTTTTACCACTATTTATTTTAGATTTACGGCTAATTTACATGTCATAATTTTGTCTATCATCATAAACACCCTATAATGTCCCACTGCAGGTGCGGGCCTCCTCCCGTGACGGAGAGATACTTGTCAGGCCAGACGGATTGGTAAAGGGTTTAATTTCAAGTTTTCCTTCTGAGGGATGAGATGAGATGAGACACTATTTTGTGTATAATAATAACAAAACATCAATCAATCAACTAGCCTATTGCAGTCCATTGCTGGACATAGGCCTCTCACAACTCATAACAAAACATAGAAGCAAGTAATTACATTATGTAGATATTCACTTGATATAACAGATCGGGTGTTCTTTCCTGTTGGTGCAACGACCTCCTTTATGGAACAGTCCCAAATTAGCAAACGTTTTCAGTGCCAAGTGTCACAAATTCTATGAATTCTATCCGCTACTTGTAGTTGTATGAGTAGATAAAAAGATTAAAACATTTGTCTGTTTTGATGAATCATAGGTACTACTCAATCCGTGTGGTGACGGAGTAAGAATACAATATGTCACCACCCCATCTCATCCCATGGGTGTCGTAAAAACCGACTAAGGGACTATCTGTGAATATTATCTTTACGAGATAAAAAAAGAAGGAAAACTCGAAATTAAACCCTGTACCAATCCGTCTGGCCAGCGTGGTATTAGTAGGCCAAGTATCCCTTCGTCACGACAGGAGGCCCGTCCTTGCAATAGGACATTATTGGGCTGTTATGATGATTTACTAGATTATTTTCTTAATCCAAGGATGGTTAACTGGTTTGCTGAGCTAAGATACACATAGGAATGTTTTTTTGTACTTGTCATTTTGGTTCATTAGCGCCCTTGTCAAGTAGTTTTTTTAATTCTTATCTGCCCTTAAGTGCCTACTGCACGGATAAATATTGTCTAGTTACTGAGGTTAACTATTACCTCGTTGGTTAGTTGCGATGCGATAAGGTTTAAGTAATTTCAGTTTTTAGTCTTATTTGTCAGAGGTCTTTTAGGATCCTCTGTTTTTTGACTTCCTGACGTGCTTTTTACGACTCCCACGAGATTCTTACAACTAATTGGAATTAATTAAACAAAATATATAAAAATTGAAGTTTTTATTGTCTTGTACTTAAAACTATTCTATACATTTACAACTACGGTAACTATAGATTATTTATCCACTATGTTTGACTATGTGGACACGACGCAGCGTGCCCTTTGAGCTCTTGCTCAGAGGTTTTATTCAAAAGATCATTAGGCAGTGATCGTTACTATTAAAAAAAAATACAGTAAGTATCCAAACTTCTTTTTAAACCCTTACCGAATCGTATTTAGTAATTAAAAACAATAAATAAAACCACAACTTAACGATACCTAGCTATACTGACCAAATACTTTCTTAAGAGTTATAGGTACAAAAATATTTTTTTTCATTGCTTTTCTATATACAACCGACTCAAAAATGGGGGGATTATTGTAAGAACAATGTTACTTCTACAGTTCAAAAGCATAATTATTTTATTTTATTAGAACTCTTCATAAAGAAGGTTTATTAGGTAGAGTCGGTTTAAAAATAAAAAAGAATAATAACTCATAATGTTGTACAATCTGGTTCTATACAAAAGTAAGAAAGAAAAATTCAAAAATGGAACAGTTGCTCAATCATACTTTGGTTTTAGAACACCATTACACAAATTAAAAAAAAAACTACCTTTATTTCTGTTGCAACACTTATTCTTATTTTAAATTTACAGAGTAAATTTAGTCAAACGAGTTTAGGCTGTATTGGAATGTTAAATTGGCGACATTTACCTACGCAAAGATTCATACATACATACACGAACTAAAATCTAATATACAAATGTTCATTAATCCGATCGTACTTCGCAAATAAAGTAGGTTTCGAATGAGCATGGAGAATCATTCCATTTCAATCCTTTGTCATCTCTGTTCCAAAGCTCCAAGCAGTTTTCTTCTTCGCCATTTTCGTAACGGAAGTTGTTTGGTTCTCCAGCGTTCCAGTTGACGAAAGTTAAAGGTCTGCCGCTGGCCATCCAGAAGAAACTTCCTTCTTCAGCTAAATCTGTGCCTGATGTCCAGAAGTGTTCGCGACCGTAACCTAGAAAGAGATGAATTACAATATTAGAAGATGTTTCGTCTAGTACAGAATAAGAATACATAGTGTCCCTTTCATATCTAATCTTGAGGGTGTCGTAAAAAGGGACTAAGGATTTTATTTGCAGGAAAACAAATTAAAGTACTACTAGTAAGTAGACACACGTCTAAATTTATTCGTTTGGGCAGCGTGGTTTAATAATAGGTTAAGATTCCCGTCAAAGTAGAAAGCTCATCTTTGTTGTAGGACATTGATAGGCTGTTATGATAAAGTGCAATGTAAATAATAATGTGTGTATGAAGTATTCTCAAAAGAGTTTACAAATATTAGTTGAAGTATTTGAACCAACACGAAGTGCATACATTGTCAAGAAACGTGAGCAAACATTAATGCCAGAGAGAAATCAGAATAAATTACGAATTACTTCATATGTATTATAAAATCACAAGTACGTATTCTTATATATGTTACCACACTACACTATTTCATCTAATAAGTAAAAAACTATCCCGGTGACGCAGTGGTCGCAGTAGTGGCTGACATGTATGAGATCGTGGGTTCGAATCCGACGCAACGTAATTTTTTGCGCAATTCAGAAATTGTTATCGTGATCTTGAATGATCTTTGAGTCTGATAAATGTTGTTTGAGTTTAAAAAAAACAAATAAGAAAAAAGGGTTTTAAGTACATCCAGTCTTTAGAATTTCCAGGCTCAGTGTTGTGGATACCACAAAGAATTACCAAGGATTTGAACTTGCCTCGTGCACGGCAATTACACCACACATCAACTTCGCTACTAAGGTACGTACGTAAGTACTCTTCATTCATCATAACAGCCCATTAATGTCCCACTGCAGGGACGGGCCTCCTCCCGTGACGGAGGGATACTTGGCCTACTAATACTTTGATTTTTGATTGGTATAAGGTTTAATTTCAAGTTTTCCTTCTTTTTATTTCGAAAAGATAATATTCATGGATAGTCCCTTAGTCGGTTTTTACGACACCCATGGGACGAGATGGGGTGGTGACATATTGTATTCTTACTCCGTCACCCCACGTAGTTGTATAAAAATATAATATTTACCTGAGTCCTTAACGTATTGTTCTAGCTTGTCGTTCTCCTGTTGTGATGATATGGACGCCAGGTGCATGCCGTGGAACCGGCAGTATTGTTGAGCTTTGAACCAGTTTGCCTGAAACAAGAAAAAACAGTTTTCTCTTTAATATTTTAAATACAAGGAAATATTTCTAATTCAAAAACTATTCTATTCTAAAAGTACTCTAGTCTTAAAAATGGTGTTTTAAAATCCGGCGAAGGGAAATTCAGCGGACATTATATCTGCGAAAACAAATCGATAAGTGTTTAGTAATTATTAAAAGTACGTAAGTATAGTAATAAATAATTCTTTGAAAATAGTGTTAGCTGAAAAAGATACCTATCAAAATAAAGTAATCCTCCATTCATAAAACGTTAGTTTCAAGTATACAAAGCTTTATTTTTAGTTTTGTAAAATTACTAGCAAATCGTGGTCTCTAAACTTAAACAAATAGACATAGTACACGCAATTAGAATTTATAGTTTCCGAACGCCATTTACATTCAAGTTTCAAAAAAAAAAACAAAAAACGAACTGCTCCGTTCCAAATTTAAACCATGAATTAAATACTAATTATAACGTATTTCTCAAATACTCAGCTAATCAAGTATTGTTTTGAATAAAGAATGTTAATGGAACCGTTGAACTTGGCTATTTAGACATAATACAGAAAAAGATGCAGAAGTCAATTTTAACTCACGGAATCTTACTTCCCTGAAGGCCTGAAGTATGCTTTCAGATGAATGTTCGCGGAAGTAACTGACAAATCACCCGCTCTTCGCGGGCCAAATTATAGCAAATTATGCCTGTATGAGGATAGAAAAGAAATACGGTGGACGCACCTGGTTAGGGCAGCGAAAGACCGCGGAAAGTGGAGTTTCGAAGGAGACATCCCGGATGGAAATATGTTTAGCAAGGCAGGTTTACTGACTTATAGTAAGATAATGATATACTTAATCCAGTTACTGAACAATTGTAACAGAAAATAGAACATCAAAATCAAATAAGTTATGAACATTACAGCATCCAATACTGCTGTTCCACTAAGGCACTCATTGTTCGATTTCTGAATCGCTTTTGCCAAGTGACATAGGCAATGATGAAGTTTTCGCATGCGCAGTACGGAAGCCGCATACTAACTAGGTTAGCTGTAAAAAAGGCAAAACGTCGGTTAACCGACTGTCGACATGCTATGCTGTGGTTTTGTCAGACATGTTCTATCGTAGATTAATTTGTTGGTGACGGTACAAGAACAATTTACTTAATTGTTTTCGTGCTTATTTTATTATTGCGAAGTTCTGTGAAGAGAAATTCTTCCTATCATAACAGCCCACTAATGTCCCACTGCAGAGACGGGCCTCCTCCCGTGACGGAGGGACACTTGGCCTACTAATACCACGCTGGCCAAAAGGAGTGGTATAGGGTTAAGTTTCAAGTTTTCTTTTTTCTTTAAAGATAATATTCACGGATAGTCCCTTAGTCGGTTTTTACGACCCCCATGGGATTAGATGGGGTTGTGACACACTTCCTAAAGTGATGCGAAAAGAATACATGGTGTCACGACCGCAATTCATCTGTAAGATGATCGATCCAAAACACAAAGTGATTAAGGATCTTTAGTAGCGTGTTGGTTACGTTTATTTACACAGAGCGGGGTCGTCATGGCAACAGAACGATGTTGGGTTGTTTAATAGCAGCCAAATAAGTACATCGGCTTTTTTCTGAACATTTTTTTTAGTTTCATGCATATTTACATTGCTCTCGGTATTATCTATGTAAAATACATATGTGTATACCTTTGTACAAAAAAAATAAAGTATGCCTATCAGTTGGCAAGTATCCAAAGTACAGGCTCTGCTTAATTTGGGACTACATTGTATATATTGTGTAACTGAGCAAAGAATATGGTTTTCTTGTATCGTAATATGCCATTAATGTCCTAATGTGTGAACGGGGTTTCTGAGAGAAACCTGACATGCTTAAAATCGCGCTAGTCCTTTCTAAAACACGTCTAGATACGTATTGAAGGGCTTTTGTATTAATATTTAAATAGGGTATTAAGTCCGAATTCCTTCTTTTGTTTCCGTACAAATAATATCAAATAATTTTTCCTTCATCATAACAGCCTATTAATGTCCCACTGCAGGGATGGGCCTCCTCCCGGGATGGAGGGATACTTGGCCTACTAATACCACGCTGACCAGACGGATTGGTATAGGGTTTAATTTCAAGTTTTCCTTCTTTTTATTTCTAGATAATATTCACGAATAGTCCCTTAGTCGGTTTCTAGGACACCCATGGGATGAGATGGGGTGGTGACATATTGTATTCTTACTCCTTCATCACACGGAACTTGAATTTATATACGTATGTAATTGTATGTACTAACTGTAGTAAAGAAAGTAACAAACTTATCCGGTGTTACATTTGCTGTAATATTACGTTACATCAAAAGAATTCAAACATGTTATTATAATAAAATCTTGTAGAAAAAAAAACCGACAAAAAATAATAAGAGTAGTGAAAGTTTTGTACGGTTACAAAAAGTTATATGAATGGGCAGGCTGTTTGTTGGTTGAATCGACAACTTCTTTTTTGCTGTGGGGAACTATACTATGCAGGCAAGCTGTCTTTTTTGTGGGGTGGAAATGTATTTAGCATACCACGTGTTTATCTGAAGTTTTATCTACTGTTGATGTCAAACTCTCTTAGATCATACTATTCTACCGATTGTTATCTGTAGAAACTTTTAATTGGCCTTCATTTTTTGTTCAATCCTGTATATTTATCTACTAGCTGTAAGTTTTCCTAAAATTGTAAAATAAAATAAAAGCAAATTTTCAAGTCTTGGGGTCACGAAAACCATGCAATTCTAGTTTCGCAAAACGTTCACCTGGTTAATCGAAATTCAAGCAGTACAGATGTTATGATTCCTGTCTACAGAGTAACTATTCATGAAGCCTCTGAATACCTAGTGAGGTATTTGAATGAAATATCTGTTATGCAGAATCCAGTTGGCCATGACGATGTAGATTAATATGCCTTATCATTTACAGATCAGTGATTACAGGCTGTTGTTATTTTTATGGGATGGTGATTATTCTCAGATTGTCACCACGATGTCTGCAAGAGCAATTACTATAATATAATGGTAATTTAACAAACACCGCATATTTAAGGTCATAAGAATAAAACTACCCTGCCATTTTCGTAATATATTTTCGTTTCCCACCATTGTATTACGATTCATAATAACAGACGAATAAAACCATAATCAAAGGCGCAAATGTACATATAATTCTTGGACATTTTGTTTAACGACCGATTTCATTTATTGAGTACAACGTAAGCTATAATTATAGTAGGCGAATATTTTCGATACGACAACATAACACTTTAAATAAATGTGCAGAATCATTCGACGTAATATTGTGTTGGTGAAAGTGGTATTTTTTTTTGTTTGTTCAGTGTGTGAGATGCAACGTGACATAAGTACTTTAATGTTTATTTAATTTTGGTTGTTCTAAAAACAGTACATGTTATTTGTATTTTCAGTATATAACATCGCTGGGTTTGTTTAGTTAAGCCAGTTTTTTAAATATTTTTATTTTAGAGTTGTAGAAACACCGATGGATGAGAGAGGCACAGGATCGAGCAAGGTAGAGATATTTGAAGGAGCGGCTGACAATATGCATCAAACATGATAAGATAAACTGTAGAAACAGTTGCAGTACAGACTCGAGATCGCGGGTTTGAATACCGCATAAGGAAATTTATGCGATCTACAATTTCTACAACTGTATCTAAGTCTTGTAAGTCTAGGAAATATACATTCCGCTAATTAGTTTTATACATAAATGACCTATACTTAAAATACAGGTAATCAAATTAGTACACGCTTATTTCATCATTAAGGAAGTTATAAATTTATACACAATTGTTATCTAACAGTAATTAATATGCACGAAATTGAATAGTCTTCTTGTTAAATGTGGGAATTCGTACAATTACTACAACATGTGTAAATAATGCAACTATGAAATCTGTTTGGATCTAATTTGAGGTAATATTTAGTAACTATTTAATAAAACTGTAGAAAAGTTATGAAATGGTGACAGTGTTCCGAAAGAGGCAAGGTGGCTTGACCCCTTACACGATGGACTGACGACCTTATTAAGGTAGCAGGAAACCAAACAATGTGGGAAGTTGGCAGAAGGTCTAATCTGATATCCAAAAGTTGTCGTTTATTAGCTAACTAGCTGCTGTGCCCGCGACTTCGTTCGCGTAGCGGATGTTACTTACTTCGCAATTCGATTTAATACTGAAAAATCGTTTTTTAAACCTTATAACAAACAGATATACCTACACACGAATTGTAAAATTAACGAACGAACCAAAACCTTTTCAAAAACAGATCTTTACAAAGACAGATCTATGAAGACTGTGTCTAAACTTATACTGAAAGACATGAGCGAACGTCATTCTTTCAAGTAAAATCTTAATACCGCGATACTGAAAATGACGTGCTTCAAATTTTTCGCCACTGCTCAGCACCTATGTGTCTTAGCGTTATGTTATACAGCCTATAACCTGCCCGGGAGTATGGACTACAATTGTACCAAGTTTGGTTAAAATGCCTTCAGTAGTTTTTGACCCATGCGTGCACATACAGACAGACAGACAGACAGACAGACAAAAAATTTATTGATTGCATTTTTGGCATTAGTATCGATCACCATTCATCCTCCAATATTAATTTTTAACATATATTCAATGTACAGAATTGATCTCTCTACAGTTTTATTATAAGTATAGATATGAAAAAGATAGAGTTACAAAATCTGTCGGACTATTCGTTTTGATTGTAATCTCGTCCTGATCCTGACGGTGCCGTTATAGTGAAGGTTTTCCTATCTGATCAAGGTAGGAGGAGCTATTGATAAATCACTTATATTATTATTCTGCATCCGTGTGGTGACGGAGTTAGAATACAATTTATGTCAACACCACATCTCATGGGTGCCGCAGAAACCGACTAAGGGGCTATCCGTGAATATGATCTTTACGAAATAAAAAGAAGGAAAACTAGAAATGAAACCCTATACCAATCTGTCTGGCCAGCGTGGTATTAGTAGGCCAAGTATCCCTCCGTCCCGGGAGGAGGCCTGTCCCTGCAGTGGGACATTAATGGGCTGTTATGATTATGATTATTCTGAATGGGATTCAAACCCGTAACTTGCTGCACGGGAGCTGAAATACACGACCGTATTACAATGGAAACAGTTCTTTAAAACAATTTAAAATATTTATCAAACACGAAAGTATAGTTCAAATGACCTTTATTTGATATGCAAATCTAGTACAACGGAGAGTTTCTATACAGACAGACAGAGGCGAGGACCAGTGTTAAAATAGATCAATCATTATGCATGAATGAATGATCAATTACAAAATATTATTTAAAGTCAAGGTACTTTTGGTAAACTTGGAATTAATTGTCGTGTTATAAAACACTCGTACTGTATAGTGTAGAGTTCTGGTTTTCGTTTTATCTATCGTCATCATGATAATTCTAATAGTCTTCCACTGCTGGACATATTATGCCTTCTTTAAATACTTAAACCTTGATTCTGCAATCGCGAGATTGTAGTTTATGCAAAAAAACATAGTGGTGCGTGCCACTTCATGAACAATATTTACAGGAAAAAAGGTAATATGCCTAAATGCATGTAGTATCAAAAATTATTGTTTTTAAACCTGAGTTTAAAAACTGACTGATCAGCTTGCGACCACGGCCAGTGTAACCTGTGCCAAAACGTTATGCAAAATAAAGGTAAGTAAATGCCGCGTTAATATCCCGTTTTTGAAAATCTCCTACGGTGTTCCTGACAGTTCAGATATCGTGTTCGTGAGCGGTTTCTACGTGTACTTCGCTTGAGCGCACTCTGTTTGAAGATTGACTTCTTTACTCATTTTGTTTTATGTTCTAAACCATCCCTGTAATTCTTAATACTCCAGTAAAATAAGCATTCAACCTCGGAATGGAAGCGAATAAGCTGTAAATTTGCATAAACCTTTGTTTTGGTGTAGAATTTATCAAAATCCTTTCTTAGCGGGTGCCTACGTTATATCATCTACCTGCATGCCAAAATTCAGCTAGATCTGTCCAGTGGTTTGGGCTGTGCGTGCGTTATTAACGTGGTTTCTCCAGTAGGAATACTCCTACCAAATACCTAGTGTTCTATCAACGCACAGCCCAAACCACTGGACAGATCTGGCTGAATTTTGGCATGCAGGTATATGATATAACGTAGGCATCCGCTAAGAAAGGATTTTGATAAATTCTACCCCTAAAGGGATAAGATAGGGGATGGAAGTTTGTATGTAACTTTGTCAATTTCAAACCGATTAGGCTGAGACCAAGCATGCATATGCTACTATATATTGAAATAAGCCTTATTTTTCATAATATTTATAAAGGCGAGCGAAATCACGGGAAAAAGCTAGTGTGTGCATATAGTCGAAAATACGACTTTCCTGCGCTCTAAAGTCACGATATCTCGAAAGCGATGCTTTTTAGGAGAAAAGTGTTCAGATATTTTTTGTAGACAATTTTATGATCTACAATATTTATAATGACGTTAAATGCGTATTTCCCATAGAAAACGAGATAATGGGAAAAAAACTGATTTTCGTGACCTTTGACCTTGAATAACTTATGACGCAGACACGTGATCATATGAGACTTTTCTACCAGTCATTAGTACACCAAAACAAAGGTTTATGCAAATTTACAGCTTATTCGCTTCCATTCCGAGGTTTGCCCCTAATTAAGCCTTATTTGACTGTACTATAAATGAAAATTTATTTGTTTTACGTAGGTGGGTACCTACTATATTTTTATTGATGTACCAATGGTCGAAAGAAAACTTGGCTTGATAGATATAATTACCAACCGGATTGGTATAGAGTTTAACAATTAAGCTCTTTTAAATCTTTCTCTTGATTTTGTAGAGAGAATATCGGCGTAATTTCCCTTGCTAGGGTTTTTTATAATCATAGGATTACTTGATGTAGTGACAACCTGTATTCTTACTTTATTACCAATTACCAGATAAGGACACATATGTAGGTACTTATTAATTATATAATTAAGATGTAGAGTAACGTTTTAACTACTTCTGCATAAATAAACAAACACCTGTTCGTTCATTAATCAGCGCGTAGACGTTTTTGAAATGCCACGTAGTAACCTCCTTTCATAGAGGGTACCTGTATGAGATGTTATGTGTCAATAGTGTTTCCGTGGAGTGACTAAGTTTGAATTTTTCCAAACCCTTCTCTTGTTAAACGTTTAAGAGAACTTAAATCTCTGACTAAGCGCAAGGACTTTTACAAACATCAACTTATCGATAACCATTCAGGCCCAATCATTTGCATCACACAAATAATTGCAAGAGATTCGAGCATCGTGATTTTTGTCAGAAATACAAATAAACTTTCATTCTGCTATCTTGATAGTTCATTTCAGTTTTTATTTTTGTAGGAGGCTTGTCCTTAACATAATATGTGGCATAAATGAAATAAGTCATGTCTTGCTAAAATATCAATATCTTATTTTTTCAGCTACTTTTCATCGTTAATCTAAGCGACATTAAGTCAACTAAGTCACCCAAAGTGCCTGTGAAGTGTGAAATATTGAATATAGAGAGCTGCGGTCACCATACAGTTTCCAGTACATTTTACATTGAGCCGAGTTCTTCGCACTCCATTGAACTTATGCTAATAAGTTTATGTAAGACAAGTTCCCCTTAAAATTTATGAACTCTTAACGTGATTTTTGATAAACCTTTTTTTGGATATTCTTTGGGATAATTTGATCTTTAGTGTTTTGATCTTATTGGGTCCATTTTTGTGTTGACACACACCGTAACGATACGTATGATTTTTGCATTCAGCTGTATATTTGTAAAGAGTTTGTTTGATTGAACACGCAAAGATAAAAAAACAAAAAAAAATTACTGGTTTGAAAATAATATCGTGCTAAAAAGTCTAGTAATTTAAGAAGATTAGGCTTTAAAACATCACGCTACGTTTTGTAGGATCACAGGAACAATTGAATATGATAAAAACACAGATTTTTTAGCGTATAATTCGAAGTCACTTCTTCATTCACGGCAGCTGTAGCTAATTAGATTTTCTAAAACCACACACATACTTACATAACACTTAAATAACTGATACACAATCAAAGAAATCATTAATTCATCAGAAGTAACATAACAAAGATATTATATATCATATAGACATATAATTAACACTCACAAGCATAATTATTATTAATTTTCGGTCTCTTGAAAGTATAACAATAGTTAAGTATATTATTAATTTTCGGTCTTTTGAAAGTATGATAACAATGAGCGCATAGCTTTCTCCTACTCGATTTAATTAAAACAATTCTTTGTAATGAACTCGACAAAGGTTCTTCGCTCCGAACCATCAAAGGTATTAGAAATAATTGTTACAGCTTTGGAGGGAGCTCACCCTCAAAATTGGTATACCTACTTATCAGTTTAAGGTAAAAATTTATTGAATATAATTATGATGATCTTGTTACATTATAAGCCGATAGCTGAGGGAGGCACAAGACCGCGCAATGTGGAAATCTTTGGAGGAGGCCTATATCCATCAGTGGACGTCCATAGACTGATATGAAAAAATGTCGACTGTATTGAATGTACTCGATTCATTACATTATTGATTTTAATTTTTTTAGTAGTTTAGTTTTGCGATGTTTTATCCATATTGGACGGCTTGATCTGGTCAATATAACACGCCGCCGTCGTAAAAGTCGCCATTATAATAAATTACTCGTTCAGAATAATAACAAGGTAAACTTAGGTAAAGTGCAGTTGTACGTCTAGAAAGAAATTTCCACCATTGTAACATAAACTTTAAAGTGCTAACGAACTGCAGATAAGAATAAGTACAGGTAGTTACGTCTTTAAGTTATCCTTCTTTTGTTTTCGTAGACGAAAGAAACTCGTAATGTCTACGAAATATATCAGTGTAAAGATAAATTGGGGTGGTGAGACTGTATGTTTTTTTCACCACACAAAGTTTCACCAGATATTTCCTTTGGTCCATAAATAAAATATTTGCATAGGAAATGCATACTTTTAAACTCTGTATTAATACATAAGTTTTTTACATATATTAAGTTATATTAAAAAGGGGATCTGGTAGGTACCTATTTATACAGTTTCCCCTCTTCATAAAATAGGGATTATATCTGCACTCGACTATTTCCTTTTCTTGTTAATATCTATTGTCAAAGGTGAGGGCAAAGGAGCAAATGTCAAACCGCGGTATGGTTTTTAATATTATCATAGACAAAGATAAAATACGAAACTAATGACACCTCGTTACGATTCCAATTAGTGTGCGTTGCAGTAAGGAGTTTCATACAAATAATACTGAACAGCTCGAGTTGATACAGTGCCGATCCATTTACGTTACGTTATATGTGCTACGACCCTTAGCCTACTAGTACTACGCTAGTAGGCTAAATTTCCTTCCATATCGGCAGTAGGATATTGAGTTTTTATAATACTTAATATGTATGACACAGATAAAATCAGACAATCGGAATGTTTGCTCTTCTTTAGTAGAAAACGCTAGGTCAGTGAGACATGTCGTACAAAACTGGTTGGTTACATCACTGTGATGTGACCCACTGTGGTTTCGCTATATACGTAATGTGTTTGAGGAAAATACGTCTTAGTTTGCTAATAATATTATAATATAACATATTTAAGCTGTTTTTGTTAGTCCATGGCTGTTAGGCAGAGGTCTTGGGTTCCATTACCGGTCTGATAATATACATAAGAAGAAAAGCGCAACTTTATACAAAAGATGCTTCGCGGAAAAACGGTAACGTACAAAAACAGTTACGTACAATCAAGCAATTGATTCATATCCTGTATGGTCTTTGAATTAATTTATTAGGGGACATTGCTTCTTGCAGGCTTTCTACATTCGCAAAAACTTTTCGCTTTCTTTATCTCTACTTTCTTTCTTTCATTATAAATCAAGGAGGCAAACTACCAGTATAGCTCTCTTCATCTGTTTGTACCAAGATACGTATATACTTAATCATAATTTTCCTTTTTAGAACTTTTTTCTTCATAACATTTAATGATCATATTGCTTTAATTAATAATGTCATTGTTTAGAATAGCTTAGATTTTTTGTTGTAAAGAATTTAAATCTGGCACTTCGGCGGCCGCTGCCGCGGCCTAATCCAAAAGGGAACTTTTGGATTAGGATGCATTTATATTTTCTAAAACTTTAATGTGTTAGGATTACTGAAATGAGGTATGTAGAACAACTCAGAATTACGAATGATTGAAAGTGTTTCTCTTTATTACGTGAGAGATGCTAATTATTATAAAATTATTTATATTATTCACGTCTAGTTACATTAAAACTTGTTTTTGGACTGTCTGCTAGATAATTATAACAATAATTATTCCTCATACATTCATACAACGCTATCTACTCCCAAATTGTTACTATTTGTGTAGTTGCAAGTTGATGATTTTGCTTTGACCGGGAATCGAACCCGAGACCTCCTCGTAACAGCCATGACTTATAACTACTACGCCACAGAGATCGTCAAAATGGTAGGAATTTCCCACTATTAGCTCATTAGTGTATCCTACAAGACTGATTACCTTTTGCAGTACAAATAACAGAAAAACATAAAAAAAAATCTTCTAAGTAACGCAATGACAGACAAAAGAAACATGTCAACTAAACATCAAGACACCTGTATTCTAATTTCCAAGTTCTAAAAAAACAAACGAGTGTCACAGAAATCTAGACAATTTTAGCAAAAACAACTGTAACCTTATCTTTACAAACAAAAGTCGTTATTCCATTGGTAAGTTAAGGTGGTACATACGTCATTACAGCATTGTTGTCATATGCACGTAACCAAACAGCTATTAGCGACTTTAACGAAGAGAACTTGTTAAGGCGACTACAACATCGAGACATCGAGAGAAAGAGAAAGCTCTTGCGATTGATCACTCATGTCAAACATTACGTCATACAAAGATGCGTACGCGTATTACGAGTCGATTATATTCGATTAAATCGATTTGGGTGTGAAGGTAAATGTGAGTCGTGAGAATATTTCACTCGATTGTGAATTTTTAATACGATCTTCATGGTAATGGCCTATAAAGTGTAAATATGTGTATAGCAGATTTTTTCTGCATGTTTCATGTTTATTGTTTTGAATGTAAGGTTGTTTGCGCATGTTAGGTGTTTGTGAGAATTGCAGGCATAATTTATTTAATTTTTTTTATGTTATTTTTAATGTTTTGTTAATAGTGACTGAGAAGTACCTCTAGGAAAAAAGGAAAACTTGATGTTTAATCACACTAAACTACGTCTAGGTCAGTGGTCATCACAACCTACATATATGTACTTATACCAAAGACAGGTGCAGGGCCACCTTATACCATAACTTAGGCTTCAAGGTTGTATCATATCAGCCCATTAATGTCCCACTGCAAGGACGGGCCTCCTCCCGTGACGGAGGGATACTTGGCCTACTAATCAGGGTTATATGCAAAGTTTCAATATTTTTGTTGAGTTGATGTCTGCCTGTTTTCTGTTAGTTAGTACTTTTAAAGTGACGACATGTAAAGGACATTATGGCGTTGTGACACTATCTATTTCTATTCCGTCACTAGTATCTAGTAATGTATACTCACGTACCTATAATTTATATAATAATAGGTATTTACATAATAATAGAATGTGACGTAATGACTCATAGAATAAATCATACAGCAATGCAATACGCAACTAAGAAATTCCATATTAAGTAGTCTGACCGAAGAGGCTTTCAATTATGGAGGTAAGCTTGGTGTTCTAATATTTTGCAGTACAACACATTGCTTACTTTCATATCAGCCAATCGACGTCCATTGCTGGACATAGGCTTTGCTTACTTTGGGATTTTATTATTTGTAAAGAAGAAAGACAATGGAAAAAATTGATACTCGAGGCGGGAATCGAACCCGCGTCTCTGGACTATACCTACGCGTCCAGCGCCATGACTCCAGGCTACCCGAGTACCCGTCTCGACTACCAAATTTAACCATTACTTTATACGGCGCCGGGCCGCATTTTTCTAGTTATACCTAAGCTTTATAGGTAAAAAATTATATGTAGTTAATTAATTATTTGTGTTAAAGCAACACGAATCAAAAGTAGTCTCGTTTGTCCGAATCTTTGATAAAGTAAGATCATTTTAACGAAAGTATTTATGACATAATTATAAGCTATATAATGTCTTTTCACCTCCATATAACTTAATAACGGTTGCCTAGTAGAAGGTAGAGCTTGCTCGAATTCCCTTTCTCTTTATCTTACACTTTCCCAAAGTTAATACAGTTATTATTGAGGAAATACATAAATATTTTATATTTAACCGACTCCAAAAACAAGAAGTTCTCAATTTGGTTGTATTTTTAATTGTACTGTAGATCTCAGTATTTTCTTGACTCATTTAAGTGTTTGTTTGTTTAAAAGGGTATACTTCCAAGTTGAACAGAAAGAAACACTACATTTTTATTCTGGACAAGGTTATGTTGATAGTCGTCTCTTAACCAATCATAACAGCCCATTAATGAATGGCCCTTTGTAGGGATCGTTATTCATCGATGAAGGAAAACTTGGCCTTCCAATATCCTAGCTAGTAGAGTTGCTGCAAGGATTGTGTGTCGTGAAGTTTTGCTCCTCTCGCTTGTGCACGCTTCGCTTAGTTTAAAACTAGGTGGCGTAGTGTGACTAAATATTATTATAATTTATTTTTGTTGTTAGTGCGTCACCACAAGGAATAAAAGATAGAATACTTAGATAATTTTAAAAGGCAACATCAAGTCTTTGACCTCCGACAACTTAATTAGATAATGAATTATAAACTAAAGCTTAGCTATGAGTTTATTTTTAAATACGTAGAATTTAAAATGGTGTGTGTTTTGCATACAAGTCACTTAAAACATGTGTAGGCTTGTCATTATCATTTGTTTTTATAAAATGTCAATACTGTTTATATTTTCACGGAAATGTTATCTAGAATGTCAAGGTATGCTGTCCATTTTATGGGTGTTTGTGCAGAAAAAGAAGAACAATTAGACTTTGACAGTCGTAAAAGTGGACAAAAGAAAAGCTTGCAGTAATATCTCTATGGAAGAAAAGAAGGAAATCTTCACATACCTACCTAAAAACTTATACAATCTGGCTAGCGTGATATCAGTAGGTACACTAAGTGGGAATGTCTACCTCCTAATGATGTTTGTTATCTATGTAATGGGAGGCAAACAAGCCAGCAGGTCACCTGATGGTAAGTGACCGCCGCCGCCCATGGACACCCGCAACACCAGAGGAATCATAGATGCGTTGCCGATCTTTAAAAAGGGAGTAGGCTCGTTTCTTCTATCGGTTCTCGTTTCTTTTTCTCGTTTTCGGGAACTAAAGATACTTTTTGTTTTACGGAACCATTAAAACAATTTTTTTCCAAATTTGGTGGATCACATTATGGCTACTTTGCGTGGGATTCGTAACCTAGGCCTCGGGTATGACAAACCAAGCCAAAATGCCCTTCGCGCTTTTATGGTATACGAATTTTATGGCAAACAAACATTAGGTATGTTATACTTAATTTCTTTCACTTAATTTACATTTAATAAGTAAAATATTTGAACAATGTGTTAATCATAATGATTGTAAGGTTAAGCAAGTAAACAGGATTATGCACCCAAGGTGCGCGAAGGTTTTAGTTTGAGGTCATTACTTTCTACATAATTCCTTAGTATCAAAGTAAGTTTTTAAATTGAATGCTAGTCTAGAAACATTTCGTTCAGTATTAATTAATTTGTACACATTTCCGTATGGTCACAGAGTAAGAATACAATATGTCACCACCCCATCTCATCCCTTGGGTGTCGTAGAAACTGACTAAGGGACTATCTGTAATTACTTTTACATAGAAAGAAGGAAAACTTGAAATTAAACCCTATTCCAATCTGTCTGGCCAGCGTGGTATTAGTAGGCCAAGTATCCCTCTGTCACAGGAGGAGGCCCGTCCCTGCAGTGGGACATTAATGGGCTGTTATGATGATGATGACACATTTTATTTCCGCGATTGTCATTTTTACTTGAATTGTAGAGCAGGAGAGTAATATTTTAGAGGACTTGGTGTTTTGCGTAAACAGCTGATTTTGATGTTTGACGAGCTTCTTCTTCCTTGGAGTGCTATAGTCCTATGTTAGCTATAAATCAATACGGCGGATGTAAACAGTCAAAAATTGGTAACAGTTGTTATCTTCTGTAGCATAAACAGCTTGACTGACTGAAGTTTCAGGTGCTATTAGATACTTATACATAAAAACTCGAGTCAAAAGTATTTTATTAAGTACTTTATTTTTTCTAATTATTATTAGGAACAAATCCATTTGATTATCTGATATTTAAAAATATTACCTCTAAACATTTTTTTCCGCAACAATACTATCTATTAAAATTGCTATTTTATAAACGTGAACCGGTTTTTTAAAATAAGAACAATACAAATACTTGCCAGTTCTAAAAATAGAATTCAGGTTCTAAATATTTCCGTATGACATCTACAGTCTACTAGTCTAGTTTGTTTTTAAATCTATCTAATGTAATTTATTGTACGCTATCTATTTACTTGTGTATTATATTCATGTCACGGCACTCACGGCTTTTGCTATGTAATTATTAATAATAAATTAATAATTAACTTTACAGGTAATAAATAAATTTAAATTAATTTAATTTTTGTTTTAATCATTAACATGACGAGTATACCTTTTTTTTTTTTTTTTTTTTTGTCCCAGGGGAATCCATGAAATTGGATACCATGGAGACTCGAGGGAGTCTTCCATGGCATGCGGGGATCTCCCCCCCAGAAGGGGAGGGCCTACCCGCTAAACCCCTGGGCTATTCCCCACGCGCCTTTAAATTAGGGGACAGGCCGGATCGCTCCGGGCACTCACAGCCTGCCCCCCAGCGCATTGTGCCTTCGCACATACGGGCCCGCTTATGCGCAAGCCCTGACGGCACAAGGAGGCGCCCCCAGGAATAGTTAGAGACGCCCCCTTACTGAGGACGCAGCGACCCCCTCGGATCGCCACATCCTCGTCCTCAGTTAGGTGGTCGGAGGGGGAAGCGGCAGCAGGTCAGCGTACCTGCGCCGCCTCACCCCTCTCCTGCATCGGCGGAGAGGGGCCGCAAGGGGATCGTCTTCGCGGACCCTCTCCGCAGCCTCTTTTTGGCTCATGACCGCCTCGCAAAAGGCGGTCATGGCCCCCCAATTGGTGTCGCTGCCGACCGCCTGACGAACGATAGCCGGCAGCGACAAATCACCCCCAAATACCGCCACTAGGGCTCTCCTCTGTGTGTCCCATGTGGGGCACTCCTCTACCGTGTGGCGCACCGTGTCAGCCGGTGCGCCGCAGTGGTGGCAGGCCGGCGTCTCCTCTCGCCGGGCCACCTTGTGCAGGTACTCACCGAAGCAACCGTGTCCGGTGAGCACCTGACACGTCCGGTAGGTGAGGGTCCCCCTTCCCCGGGAGACCCACTCATCCAGCACGGGGCGGATCGCTTCGATGGTATTGCGACCCGCACCCGGCTGTTCTAGGGCCGACCTCCAGTCGCGGAGCAGAGCAGTCTGGCAGTCAGCCCTTACTCTGCCCGCGACGAAGTCGGCCCCGGAGGCCCGCGCCATTCCACGCTGCGCGTGAACCTCCGCCAGGACCCTACCTTGTAGCTCCCAAGGAGGGTCCCCCGCCAGCAGAGTGACCGCCTCGAACGATACCGTGCGATACGCACGGCACGCTCTGGCGGCGATCACCCTCTGCGGCCGCCGCAGCAACCGCACATTGTTGCGGCTAAGGGCATCCGCCCATATCGGGGCCCCGTACAGGGCCATACTTCGGACGATCCCACAGTACAGCCTTCTGCACGGGGACCCCGGGCCGCCGACGTTGGGGAGGAGACGTCCCAACGCGGCGGCAGCCCTCTCGAGCTTCGGGGCTATCGACTCAAAATGAGCCCCGAAGCTCCACCTCCCGTCGAGCTGAAGTCCCAGGTATTTGATGTGAGGCTTCAGCTCGACTTCCTCCCCCCGTATATTGATTTTAATACCGGGGGGGGCACCTCTTCGCGGGCCGTGGAAGAGGAGGGCTTCTGTCTTCCTCATGGAGACCCTTAAACCCAGGCAGTGTATGCGGTCCACTACCCGGGACACCTCTTCCCCGGCACGCCCGACCGCTTCCGCCAGGGTCGACCCGCTGACCGTCACCAGGGTGTCGTCGGCGTAACAAAACACCCTGGTGACGCCAGCCACCGACCCTCTCAGCAGCCAGTCGAATCCGAGGTTCCAAAGAATAGGGCCCAAGACTGAGCCCTGTGGAACACCCCGGTCGACCGGCTGCACGACCAGGCGGCCTACCCTGTCCTCCCAGACCACCGTCCTTCCCGTCAAATAGTCCTCCAGCAGCCGCCGCATATAGGGAGGCACCCCATGATACCGAAGCGCCTCCCGAAGAACACCGTGCGGCAGGCTGCCGAAGGCATTTGCAATGTCCAGGGAGGCAGCCACGACCACCTCCCCCTCGCCCACCCGGGACGCCGTGTGCGCTTTGAGGGCGCCCAGGGCGTCAAGTGTAGACCGACCCCTGCGGAAACCAAATTGGTTCTCCGACAGGTTCGGCCCAACTTCCTCTAGATGCTTGACGAGGCGGCCAGATACCACCCTCTCAAACATTTTGGCCACCTCGTCAAGTAGGACGATTGGCCTATACGAAGAAGGGTCGGCCGCATCTCGGCCGCCCTTCGGCAA
This sequence comes from Schrankia costaestrigalis, assembly GCA_905475405.1. NCBI lineage: Eukaryota > Metazoa > Arthropoda > Insecta > Lepidoptera > Erebidae > Schrankia > Schrankia costaestrigalis. The sequence goes on from FR997838.1 coordinate 13,923,172, forward strand.
CAGGACCAGTCGTCCCTTCTTCCAAACCTCCGGGAACTTTCCATCGCGTAAGCAGCGCGTGAAAAGCTCCCGGAGCCGACCATCCACTTCTCCTTTCACTTGGCAGAGGAGCCGGCCCGGAACCCCGTCCGGGCCAGGGGCGGTTTTCCCTCTGCGGAGCCGGTCGAATGCGCGGTCCATCTCCGCACATTCGACCTCAGGCACCTCCGACGCGTCGACGAAGTGGGTCTCCGCCCCCCAGAAAGGGGGCATTGGAGGCGCGGAGTACCCCGGGACTTCCCTGGGGAATAACCCCTCTACCACCGACTGCACCAAAGCCGGTGGAAGAGACTCCGCGAGGGGCGCCCCGCACCCGGCAAGCTTACCTCTTGCCTGCCGGTACGTACGCCCCCAGGGATCCGCGTCCAACCGGGCCAGTAACTCTTCTCTAGCCCGGTTCTTTCCTTCACAAATGGCCTGCTGCAGGGCTTTAGTGGCGGCGTGATACGCCACCCGCAGCAGGCCTTCTGTCGCTGGATCCCTCCCCCTTCGCCTATGCCGGCTGTATGCCCTCCTCGCGGCGCCGGTGGCCACCCTCAGTTCCGCAATAAGCGGTGACCACCAGTACACTTGGCGCCGCTGAGGGGGCCGCCGCGCCCGTGGCATGGACGCGTCGCACACCTCCACCAACGAGGTGCGCAGCCCTTTGGCCAGGTTCTCAACGGGGACAGAACCCGTTGAGAGCGAGGCGAACCATTGTTGAACGATTGCCGCCTCCCTGGCCAGCTCCGCGTCCATGGCGCCGAGCACCCACCTCTTAAATTTACTAGCGCCCCTAAAGGGTCCTGGGTGCCCGGCGCTGGTCGAGACCTTAAACCGGATGTAACGATGGTCTGATAAGGTCTCGACCTCCACGTTTACTTCCCACCCCTGGACGTGCTGTGCGACATCGGGCGTGGCAAACGAGAGGTCGACCACTGACCCTCCATTGTGCCGCACACACGTCCATGTGTCCCCTCTGTTGAGGAGGGCAAGGCCTGACGCCACTGCCCACTCCTCAACGGCACGGCCCCGCGCGTTTGTTGCAGGGCTTCCCCATGCGCGGGACTTCGCGTTAAAGTCCCCGAGGACCAAAGTTTTCCTCGGGGACTGGCGCCAGACCGCCTCCTTCACGGAGTCGAGGAACAGCTCGAACTCCGCCAGCGGACGGTTTGGGGAGAAATAAATCCCTACAATGGCGTATTCCCTCCAAACCGCCACAACGAAGCCGTTCCCCGACTCCTTAGAGGCCAGCGTGCCATTGCCGGACCGGGTGTAAATGGAAACTACCCGGTCGAGGTCTCCAACCCAATTCGGGGTGTCGGGGACAAAGTAAGGCTCGCTGGCCACGGCCACGTCAATTCCCCACTCAGCCGTGGACTGCAGAAATAGATCCTGAGCCCCGGCCGAGTGGTTTAGATTCGCCTGCAGGAAGCTGAAAGAACCCCTAGGCATTTTGGATTTCCATTTCAGCCTCCTGTGGGAGCGCTCGAGCCCGTTCTCTCTCGAGCGAGCGCTCCACCATCAGCGCCGGTGAGGGCTTCCCTCTCACCGTCGGGGGGTCGCACTTGCCTCCCCCCGTGACGTGGCCGGCAGGTTTTCCTGCGGCGGCGCACACAGCGCAGTGCGGGACGGTAGCGGTGCAGGCAGCCGCGAGGTGGCCGGCAAGTCCGCAGCGACGACATAGTCCGGACCTGTCCACAGAGCTAGGACAGGAGGCCCTGACGTGCCCGGCGCCGAAGCACCGGTAGCAGGTAAGCCGCCGCTGCTGCATCACTTCGACCCTGGCGGAACTCCACCCCACCAGGATCCTACCCGCCTCGCTGGCTTTCTTGGCCGCGGAGATCGGGCACTGCACCACTACAGACCCCATGCGTCCCTCTGCTGTTGTTATGGTGAGCACTCTTACTTGGGCCACAGAGCACTCGCCTGCGCGCGCCACTGCTGCCGCAATCACATCACGGGTGACGGAGTCGTCGAGACCGGTGATGCGTAAATCCGCACATTTCACCGGACGATCGACGTCCGCCACCCCTTCGAGAGCCGCCCTTAACTGAGCGGCTAGCTCGTCCGCCTTCTCCACCGGCTGGGAAGCCGGGAGCTCTAATATCCTAGCCCCCGTTAAAGCCTGGCGGAATTTAACGCCCCCCTCAAGGCCTAGTTCCACCAGGTTCACCTTTGCCGCCGCCTCTTGTAGCACCTGGGCATAGGTGACACCTTTTTGTGCAGCCCCCGGCTGCAGTTTAATGACGACTGCAGCCGATCGTGGCACCGTCAGCCTGGGCTTAGAGGCCTCGGCCTTGCGGGCTTTGGCTCGCGCCTTTTTTGCCGCCTTTTTTTTATTACTGGCGGCCCCCGCAACTTCCCAGCTATTTTGCGCCTCCCGCCGAACAGGGACTGGTAGGGGGGCGGCTATGGGCCGAGCGCCGGTGGCTGGGCGCTGAACGCCGCCAGAAGGCTGCTGTGCGCCGTGAGCCGCTCGCGCGGCTCTAGGACCATTCTTCACCGGAGCCGATGGTGGAACCCGCCGCGCAGGGCTATCAATGACGAGTATACCTATTTTAAAGAGGTTTATGATTTTGTATTCACTCTCTTTTTATTACAACAGGACTCTAGGACCGACCGATGTCACCCAGTACTTAAATATTAAGGATTTTTTCCTACTCCAAACTAATAAATTATTGTAAAATCTTTCGACATAGTAATCGAGCTTTTGTTAAGGTTTGGTACATACATATTGCTTTAAAAAAAACATTCTTACCTTAAAGAATATTCCTAAGTAGTACTTCTTCTCTCCAGATTTGAGTAGAGGCATTGTCCATCTTGTTACTCCTAGGTCATCCTCCGTGCAACTTGAACATTCTGTTGACAACAAAATTATCCTACTAATTATAAAAATTCAAAGTAGGAAATTCGTACCTCAAGAGAAGTATTTCTAAAATGAGCGACACCAAATAATACAATAAGTTATGTTATACAAATAAAATATCATTAAACGCCCTCCTAACTAATCATTTAAAAAAATACGTAGATGTTAAAACATTAAACACTGCCTCGATGGCGCGTTGTGGAATCCATAAACGGTTGTCTTTAGCACAGAAATTCCTTCCACCCTTTAAATTACTTAATGATTTTAAAGGTCCCGTCCCATGATCCGGAGTGAGGAAGTTGTTAAAAATATACAACAAATCAAACTAATTATAAACACTGACATCTGTCATGGTCCATCCGCCATAACAAATGGAATTGGTTCACTTAATTAAGTAAAAACAACGAGGTCAAGCAATTTACATAAACATTAGATAATTAAAGGATGGGCTTTAATAAAAAGGTTACGATCAATATTTCAAAATAATAAATGAACTAATCAGGAACTAATTTTTATTTTTGATTGACTATTTCATAATAATATTAAACATGACATGAATCGCCATCTCGAGTAAAAAAACTTAACATTTTTATGACATATTATTATGTCCTAATATAGATCTTCATAAAAATGTCAAGTTTGAAAAAAAAAATCTAAGTGTTTTCTTAGTAGGGTAACTATTAAACGAAGAAACAATATTCCTTATTTAAAACGGAATAATTTATCTATGTTTTTTTTTTTAAATATTAGCAAAGAGGCTTGTATTATAAAGCAAGAATCAACAAATAGTTAAAACTTTTCTCAGAAAGTTTTCAATCTATCATGATGAAGATAATATGGGTGGGTGGAATGGGTGTAATGGAGATTTTCTAGTTTTTTCATAATTATTTTCCGACAAAAATATAATTTTAAGAGACCTACAGGCTTTTTTTACTAATTTGGTATAGGTAATATTGGTCATACTCGTATATGAAAAGCTTATATTTTTAAATTAAGAGATCAATTTAGTTTATTAACTGAACAACCCTTTCACTACATTAAATAATTTTTTTGATTATCGATAAAAATCCAAAGATTTTATTATTTAGCAAGTAAGTATAAACAATTTATTCATAAAAATAAATACAATCATGATAAGTTCAAAGGCATTGATTTTAATCTGAAGCACGCAATAGTAAGTAATAGCCTTAATTCAGTTAAAATTACTTGGAACGATAAGCTATGGTTACGATGTAATTTTTAATTCCGTGATTGTTCATCAATAACGTGATTTCTGAACTATAAATCGTTAGATAATTGCATATCCTTATTATTCTTTACAAAGTGAATGAACTACATTAGTGTACTAAATGCGGACTTGTAATTTGTGGAAAATTCTTTTCCTTTCAGCCAGAATGGAAACCGAAGTTTGAAAACTGGTTTTGAGAACATAATTTTTCTTTTAATGATACCTAGTTTACAATAAAGAAAAATAATTCAGTTCTATTCTGTAGCACACTCTCCATCTGCCTGTTGAAATTCTATTGTTTCTGTTTAAAAGCCCATTTAACTATTTCTTTCTTTTTGAACATAAGCATAATATAATAAGATCTATAGGATCAAAACAATCATTAATTTGTGGTTTGCACTTTGTCTTGCGTGAGGTTCGCGGTCGCGATGGCAAGCACAAGACAACTTTTCCTGGAAGCGTGTTTCTAATGTATGACCTGACAATAACCCGATGGATGAAGGGATTAGTTCAATCCGTACTAAATGATTCTTAGTGAACGAATTAAAAACTAAATAAACCTATTACGGAATTCGATGAACTAATCTCTTAACAAAAGCATGGAACCGTACAGAATGAACGTCTTTATAAAAAGTTGCATCAGTAAGTTCTGTTGAGCGTTTAAATTGCTATTTCTGATATGAGAACGTAATCTAAAGGTCGCTTGTTTTGAAGTCAGGGAGCTACTACAATTCCTACTTCTAGTAACAGATTACTAAACGAAAACTATTATTTTATACATAACGTTTACAAACGGTTTGTGTAAAAAATGTTCATGTATTAGTAATAGGCCAAGTCCGCTGCCGGCGTTTAGTGCCTATCTTTCCCTGCAGTAGTATTAGAAGTATTAATAAACTGTTTTGTACGGATTTAAGATACAAGCAAGTATCCCATTTGATGGTAGGTGGTCATTGTCACAATCTTCTCATGTACACGTTACACGATTTGATTGCCAGAGTTGCCCTTAAGTCTCATCTTAAGTCCACCTACACTTAATTCTCATTAATATTAATTGCCGTGTGGTGTCATCACCACTCAAGCCACAGATAATTTCAGCGTAATTTAGTCAGATTTGGAAAGGTGAGCTTTACAAAAGCTGACTAAATAATGCTGAAATTATCTGAACGAAAACAAAATAAGAAAAGCTGTACGTAAATCCTCTTCAAACCCGTCTGACCATCTTGGCTTTAGTGGGCCAGATTTCTCTTTGAACCCTACCTAACTCTCAAACTAATCGATAAAACTCGGTAGAAGAGTTTTGTCGACGTATATAAGCTGTTATAATGATGACAACAGGAAAACATTTTAAGGTCACAATTAACTCAAAATGGTTACAAAATACTTCAAAACGATATTTACACATCTATATTTGGATTCAACCACAAAAGTACTTCAAGGTGTCGTAATTACTTTGTGATGAAACTTACGACACTGTAATGATTTTAATTTGTTGTTATATTCAATTTAGAAGTACAAATGTGTACCAATATATCATCTGTCAATTGGTTTGACATTTAAACCGCGGTTAAGTTTTTTTAATATTTAATTGACGTGGCATTTATTTTGTACCATTCTAATCGGTTCGATACGGTTATTTGACAAAACTTTATTTAAAAAAAATCGAGAGATGTATGCTAAGAAGGTTTTGACGCGTTCGCTAGACAATCCCCTTGTGCATTCTCTAGGCAACATAGGCGATAATGTACCTGTCCAGAAGATAGAAATCCTATCGCCATTGGATAATCATACTCCAAGAATGGGATTGTTCACTTCCACCTGTATCTTGCTCCGGAGAGTGGTTTAAGCAAAGAAGGCTAGGTCGATACTTAAGGCAATAATAAGCGTAAGTGAAACAGTTTGAGAATCGTCGTTTTTTTATGTACCTAATAGGAGGCAAACGAGCCAGCAGGTCACCTGATGGCAAGTCATCACCGCCGCCCATGGACACCCGCAACACCAGAGGAATGAGTAATGACAGATGCGTTGGCGACCTTTTAAAAGGGAGTACGCTCGTTTGTTCGTATTCGAACTTAGTTATTTTTTTATTACATAAAGAGTAAATTGTAATAAAACCTGGAATAAAGATGATGATATAAGCGTCATCTTAAAGTTGTCATGTTTAGTTCGGCACGGTTACCACCATACTCTTCATGAATGGCATGTAAGTACTTATGCATGTATGATAATATGTATAAACAATGTCAACAATCCATTTAAAACAAAAGAAATAATTTCACATTATTCATGTAAGCACTTCTTGATTCGTAAACTATTTTCATTGTACATTAAAACCTTTTTTTGTTAAGCCCACCTTGAAATATTTCATTATTATTTTGGTTAAACAATGGTTAATATCAATGTCACTTACAGAATATCATTGTATTCATAATATATACGAACGTGATGGTATTTCTTATAAAAAAAACGTATTGATTAAAATATGAAATGATCAATGTATTGAAAGAAGCGTAAATGTCGCTTTAGCGCTTTAATATCCCATTGTTAAAGCCACCATTAATGCAACCACCAACAACATAATTAATAAGTTATTTTTATATTTGACTTGATGAGATGTACTCGTAGTAGGTAACTTGACAGTCATACTTAAATTTTAAAATGATCTTCTTCTGTACTAGCGCTTTGGAAGCGGGTGGTAAAGTATTCTAAGCTTTGAAATGTTTGTAAACTTAGGTTAATTAGTATTATACCCTTTCCAGCGTAAGTTTAGCTTTTTGACAGTTTACGTCCATGAAGTTTCGAAATACTTCCGCTTATTTTTCGAACAAATAATATTGTATTTCATTGACGTACCAATGTTTTTTTCGGTTACCATGGTTACTTAGTGATGGACACGCATAACGATTACCATCATTGTGAAACAAATTACAAATAATCGGTAGAATTAAATGCTATGAATAAACTTGAACTCTTCTTAATAGGTTTATAAAATGTAATATGATATTTTAGACTAGCTATAACCCGCGAATGTGTCACGATAAATTATGTATTTTAAATAATACTTACGCTAACTATAATTATAAAATTTTAAGCTATAGGCTAATTCTCTTAACATAGATAAAGAAAGAAACAATAATATAATGTAAAAGATGATGTAAGTTGATGTAAGAATCCAAATGTGTAAAATAAAGCAATTTGGAAAATCGAAAAATCGCTTACAATCGAATAGCATTACATTCGAGATACTGCCGAACGTCACTAACGTCAAGCTGTCAAATGTTGTTAAATATAGTGGAAGGGGTATAGTTGACGTTAATAAGCTATTATAACAAGAAGGTTGTACTATATTAAAAAAAAATTGGGTTGAGTTTGAAAGAGGTTATGTCCGGTAGTAGACCTCCTTTCGCTGATATAATAATGATAATAAAAAAGAAAAAACAAAAAAAAATTACCTCCTTTTCCAAGTCCATTTCCAATATGATTAGGATAGCTGATGGTAGCCGTACTCCCGATCCACATCGCCACAAACATCAAAACGTACACAATTTGATTTTGACACATTTTTCTTCACTTTATCACTGTTTAGTTTATACTTAAAGTTTATCACTTATATTTCGTAGGACCTATGAACAAGTAAGTTATTTATTACGACTCGCTTGCTTATATAGTGTCAGGAATAAGTTTAATTTTAATTTAAGATATTTATATGATTAGAAATATTATAATAAATTTGTATGGCTTTTATGTCAATTGTTTACACTTTTTTTAACTAGAGATCTAGCCTTATGTCGTTGTGACAACAAACACAAAAACATACAGGCTTAAGGCAATAATTGGTGAGACCCACTAACTTTCTTGCGTGGGACTCAAACCAGCGAGATTTCTTCATCCTGGGTCATCAGTTAAGTGCTTCAGACGTAGTGCAAGGAATCATTTATCCAGATGATCAGAAAGACGTTAATTCATGACTACTATCCTATGCCTTGAATCTTGATCTAGATTCGCTCTTTCCATCAGTTTCGATACAGTCATAATACCGTGTGATTATACAAAACTATCCATATACGATCAATCAGGCAGTTCAACGTTAAGAAATAAATGAAATGCTATTACAACTCTACAGAGATGCCTATCCTTTCAAGGAGATTTAATCACTAAAGATATGCGGTCAAAGAATTTAGTAGGTAATGCCGTTACCTAACATTGTGGTCCAGTATTTATTACGTATGAATTAGATACCAGTATGTAGGACTTCATCTTCATACGAGAAATTTGACGTTATTGGAAGCGTATGTTAATGGGCTTGTTCCCTATATGGTTTTGCAGTTAGGTTATAGAAATTATGCTTTAGTTTAAAAATATAATTGTCTTGATTCTTATGAGTTTCTTTAATGTCAAGATGATAACAAAAAAAATTTTTTTTTTTTTATTACTCGTAGTATATTTTTGTAGGTGTATACCGCGCAAAGCAAAGAACATAATTAGTTTAACAGACAAACTTAACGTAACAAATATTTTTGCCAGTCTAGTATTGCAACGCCAAGTTTAATTCTATTCCTAGTGCTAATCAGGTAGCAATGGGACATGACTATGAGCATAGTTGAAGTTAAAGTATTTATTGATTTTAAATAAAACTATCCCAGTCACTTTTCTGCAACCGTAACTCCTCTAAGCCAGAACTAATTGCATGCCAAGCAAAAGAGCATCACACTCAGCAGAAAAATTGAGGTTCTGGAGAAGCATAACACACTTATTATACTCGTATTCATCATGGAAGATTACAAAACTTTTGAAAGTATTCTCTAGATGGCGTTAACAAGATAGATTAGTTTAAAATATATGTGTGTTGGTAGCGACAGCAAAAAAAATCTTGGACGGGCAGAAAGTTTTTAACTTTTAAAGAGCATTTTGACGGGACGAAGAAAATATGTAAAACTAAGCTGTATATATAGGTTGTAACAGGGTGTTATAAAAGTTCATATTATTATCTTCAAAACTAAATTCCAATTTAGTTTTGAGTCGCGCGGATTTTTGCATAAGTACATTAATTTAACAATGTACAAGAGCATCTAGGCTAAGTCAGTAATAGAATCGTACAAATAATTGCCCTGAGTTTACTTTAAGTCCACAACATCATGCACGTATGGCTCTTTGAACCTTCTTTTTATAAATCTTGTTAAATTAAAACTATTTATTTGCTGTCTGTACATAATCAGAGTAATCTAAGCCGCGTTAGCGTGTGCCAGTTCACGATATCATTATTAACATTACATTGTACACTTCAAAATATTACAAATAAAATTTATGTAACACTCATTATGTGTTATGTGTATAAACATATTATTATTTTTAGTGAGTTTTGTGAAAGATACTCAAACTTACAACAATAGATGCAATCGAAAATGAGTTTTATTACAACGCAATTAAAGTTTTGGTGTGTTGTTGTGTACATACGATGATTAATAATTGAGTGAGTTTAGCAATACGATGTATTATTAATACTAGGTTTGTAGTTTAGCAAACTTTTTATTACCTAAGATGGCAGATGAGTAAGTAGCCTTCCCGTTGGTAATTGATTAAATAGACCTCTTGGCTGTATTAGTGACTTGTGTAGTTAGAAATTTCTGTATGGTGTAGAACTAAAACTACATGTAATAACCACTCGATTTCTTCCAAAGATCACAGCAAAGGGGTCCTAAGATTCACTTATGGATATCTACAATTTGGATAGGCAGAAACAAAAAACTGCTGATCTTAAACCTTTGAAAAAGGGCATCCCATATCATTCAGGAAATACAGTAGCTGGTAGTATATTCCAGAACCTGCATGTACCTGCATAATAACAGTACTTTGATGCAATGATTTAAGCGCCGATTACACTACCCTACATGTAGGACACTACATCTTGTAGGGCACTACATGTTGTCTAGTGCAATCACATGTAGGCTGTTAGGACACTAAATATCGGAGATTGGCGAGTCCCGACCGCCCTACATCATGTAGTCTCCTACAAGATGTAGTGCACTACATGTAGGGTAGTGTAATCGGCGCTTTAGAGAGGTGAGCGTAGACCACGCGCCTTCCTCTCTGTCCTGCAACTATAGTGACCAATATCCGGTGACTGGCGATCAATTCGTTCTATACCTACCTACTTCGGCGCCCGGTGTAGTGTATAACCTTTTGATGAGCTACAATTTCTTGCATAAATTAGCGATGACATAAAATTTAATTAATCGCAATATTAGTATTATATATGAATAACTTGTATCAAGATAAATGTCAACATAAATTATACACACCTCAACAAAGTCTAGGGATATTTGGTATTTACTCAATTAACTCCAAAATTATTGAAGATAACATACAACATGTTTATATTTTTATAAAGGTAATTTATCAGGCTACAATTTAGAATTAAATAAAAGTATTATTTTTGCGTAAATAGTTTTTTATTCAAATAAATAAAAAATTTGAAAAATTAGTAAAACTAACAATGAATTTCTTTCTTAAGCAAAAGTGAAAATAATCGAAAATTAATCTGTTTTTAACTGTTATATGAGTAATCAGTAGTCACTACATTCAAAAAGCCGTAAATAACGGTCCTGCAACGGTTTTTTATGCTTGGATTAAGTTATCCAGGTCTTAATGCGGTATAATGTTACAGGTCCGACTAGGATACAAAAAAAGTTACTCTTCCATCGCAAGTTTATGCAGGAAAATTCATCAAAGCCCTTCTTTTGAACATGTCCTTCGCGTATTTTATGGTTTTGAGGTCAGGTGATTGCGTGGTTCAGCATCAAATTGATACGTCTTGCTCCTGCAACCAGCTCGTCATCACTCTCGCTTTATGCGGACGGGTGTTATCGTCCATGAGCTTAAACATTAGGCTCAATTGTAGTCTACGGGGGTAGATTATTAGTTCTAGAACCTCGTTAAGTTATTTTTCAGCCGTCATGGTGCTTCTGATCAAAACGCGCTCTATTCTTCGACCGACACAAATTCTCGTCCAAATCATAATTGTTCTATCGTGGTATGAATAGTTTTTCTGAGGATGTTGCAGACGGCTATCACAACCAGGAACTTGCCAAGCACGTTCTCTACGTGAATCCGAGTGGAAACCGAACCAGGACTCATGTGTAAACACCACTACAGATAACAGGTCATCTTTGCAGAGCAAATGTTCACGACCTCACTCTACTCATCGTGCGCGATTTGCTCAACGTATTGCTGGAGTTCAAAGCGGTATGCGAGCATAAAGGTGGGCTTCATGCCGACTTCTTCTGACAGTTTGGTCACCCGCAAGAGGCTCCGACCAAGAGCTGGAGCCTCTAAGCCAGCTGCATGGTAGTAGCATTTGGCTGCCTTTTCGCGGGAACTTGCAAAAATCGATCATGTCGTTGAGTAGTGATAGACTTTTTGCTGTGATATCTTTCAGCCACTTCACCAGTAGCACGATAACGTGACCATAACCTTGATTTCATATTTTGTACTGTTCCTATCTCTTCAGCAATACTATGCTCAGTACCCGCAGCTGGGAGCATGCTTACTGCCCTTAACATTTCCTCTGTGTTGAAATGGCGCCACTGCTTGATGCACACAATATTAATCATTCGAAATAAACGTATAAATTGTTATAAAACTTAAATTTTACACAAAAAAGCAGTCAAAACTTACTGTTGGTAAAGCAAATTTTCAAACTTGTCTACGTTCAAGCCGCGTAAATATTTTATTTTTAATTTTATTTTTCAAATTCAAATTAAGAATGGTTGAAAAAGGTTAACAAAGCAAGTTTTCATCAAAAGAATTAAAAACAAACCAATTTTTTTTGAGTTTCACAACTTATTACGAAATATCGTAAAAATATCCCTAGACTTTGTTGAGGTGTGTATACGTACGAATACAAGTTTTATTTTGTTTATAACTTTTGTTAATTGGCGTTAATTAGTAATTAATATTATTATTTATTTTCGTTGCCGGATTCACAATACGAAATGTCAACAACCCTTTTTGCCCTTGGTGACTTAAAATAATAATAATATTCCTCACACAATGCCATCTAGTCCCAAACTAAGCAGAGCTTGTACTATGGATACTGGACTACTAATATACTTATGAACTGTTTTTTTTAATGAATACGAGTATATACTTTTGCAGAGACATCATAAAAACCCGTAACAATGCAACGATGGTACCTCCTCTACGTACCAATCGTGTAAAGCCAGGTTTACACATCGACAAGTACAGTAGCGAGTTAAGTAGTAAGTTGTTGATTAAGTTGATTTAAATAGATCTCCATCCTATTTTTTGGCGAGTTAAGTTGGCGAGACGCGAGAGAGATGGCTACTTGTCGATGTGTAAACCGGGCTTAACGTTAAGTCCGTCACAGATTTCGTCAAATTAATATGAATAAGTATAGTCAAATGGTTGATTTATTGAGTCTTTTTTGTAATTAAAAAACAATAAAAACATTAAAGTTATTAATTACTAAGTGTATAAAATATATAATTTCCTAGTTTAGAATAAATAATTCATTTTTAATGTTTTTAAATACTCAATTACTCGTAATTCTACTATGTAGGAAATCCTGTTTATCTAATCTTTAATGTTTAATTTGATTAATTTTAAAGTAACTTTGTTTGTTTATTTGTTACAAGTAAGTATGTGTATAATTCTGAACAAATTTTTAAGACTAATGAATTGAAAGAAAGAATGAATAAATACTATTTTATACTTTTAACGACCTCCATGGAGAAGCTAACAATAATTGATTTATTCTTACAAATTATTGTCCTGAGCCTAGATGTTTTTACGACAGAGGGAATGATCACCAGCATGGAAAAACTCGTAAAAAAATGACAGCTTTGTATGTTTATCTAAGTTACCTATCTAGGACCCGAACCCAACGATCTTTACATAACAGTCAAAAATACTTTAACATTCGTTCACAACGATCGTGAAAATGAACAAGGATTATAATGTCGCCATTCTAAATTGTTTCGTAATAATAAAACTGTTGCACACCTGCATTGTTACATTTATATTCAGACATAGATTATGACGTAGCTTTAAATCAACTATAAGTTCATGACAGTTACTTAGATATAAACATTGAATAATTCTTTATCAAAGCGTAACTACTATCGTATACATACGTCGGAAAGAAGGGGCCCTCCACCTCCTTCACAATTGGAGGGAAAACTTATCCTATTTTTAATTACACTGACAAGACGAGGTGGTACTGCATACAAGCCCTTTAGTCCCATATTACGACACCATCTATCTTTAGTTCGAAACTAAGTACGAAAAAATTTCTAACTATGTAATCAATAAAGCCTAGGATTGCTTCTTCAGCGTTGCTGAGAGAGAAGGCTTCCAAGGAATTTGACTGCTATTTGTTTTTTTTTTTAAATTGATGTGTCTGGAAGTTTTCGCGACATGTTTTGTGTTGCTTATTGAAAATAATGTGGTAATAAAAATAAATATTTATTTTACCAACGTAAAGAAACGAAACGAAACGTGTACCTACTAGAGTAATGAGTGCGGAATTAACATTTACGTATTGATAATAATAAATATGTTAATATAAATATGTAATTAATATTATAATAATAAATCATAATTGTAAATAGGCTCAGGAATTCCTGACGTCACGTACTATTTAATATTTAACATTGAAGAGTACGATCAAGATTGTTGAAATTAACCTTCTTATATTAAACCATTCATTTACTAATACGTACTACGTATACACAGCAACACATCAAGGTAAACATTTTCATTTGAAATTGTGTCTTATTTCAAGGTATTAACGTACATGAGTGTCTAGGTTGATAAGTTGCTGTGTGTACGAGGTTGTTCCTTAATATCACTAGTAGATTATTACGTTTATTTTTTTATTTAAGAAGCCATTTTGTAGGTCATGACAATCGTAATAAATAAAGTAAGTAATAACAAGTAAATAAGTATGTATTTACAAAAAAAAAGTATCTAAGTATGTTTATCCGTTGTCTAGTACCCATAGTATCTACAAGCTTTGCTTGGTTTGGGACTAGATAACGTTGTGTGAATGTGTGAGGAATATTTATATATTTATTTATCCTGGCCATATAATAATATGGGTGAAAGAGGAACACATAATAGTGGTAACACCTGCGGGTTGGTATCTTCTTATCAACGAAAAGATGCCCAGGAAATAGGTCTTTTCTAAAGGTTTCTGTTGACCAATGAAAAACCACAACCTTCATAAGGATATAAACTATTTTAATAAGTAGGTACAGAGTAATAAGACTGAAGAGAGCCTGATGGAAAGTGGTAACACTGTTCAATCTAAAATAAATAGTCTGCGTAACTAAGAAAATTATTCACCACCTTATCTTCTGCCCCCTTTACTTCAAAAGTCACTCAACTCAAAATGACACTCTATGTTATTTTTTTGTTTTCGAATCGAATCGAATTAGGTAAACCCCTCCAGTTCGGTTAAAATACCAATTATATTTATTTGTCTTTTATTAACACCCATCCAGATATTTTACTAACACAAGTAAATATGTAATAATACAAGTGTATTTTTTATCATTTTAATAGCAAAAATAGTCATAAATTAATTAAGTATGCAGATAGATAAGTTAATAAATTATTGAGAAATGTCACGTCGATTTATACGGGACGACCGAAGCGTCCGTCCGGGTAGATTTCATAGGATATAAGCATTTCCCTTAGCCATCCGCAACCGACTCGAAATGAAATAGAAACTACTTGCTATAATATTACTTGCGATGGCACACTTAACCGGTTTTAACATATTTCGCACACTTTACTCAAACACTTATATAATATTCATTAATATTAAAAAGCAGAAATTTAATTAAAATTTAATATAACTTGAGTAACATACCTACTAAACTTTAAAGAAAGAAAAAAATTGCCAGATTAAAAATTAATACGATCATTAATCGAAAAGGGCTTAATGTCAAGGTTTTTAAATAAAAAAATTACCAAACTCACTTTTCGAGTTTACAAAATAAATAATTGAAAAAAATGTAAAAATTGCTTACACAATTAAAAACTATCACGCACACACTGACACTTCAAAGCAAGCTGTCGAATTTATTTATTTATATAATTATAAAAGCTTTTTGGTTAAACAAAAATGGCGCGCATTTACACGCATGCGTACTCCGCGATCGTGCCGGTTGTACTAAACCGTTCAACAATGATAAAATAAGCGAAGCCTTTATGCAACCATCACAACCTTCAGATTGAAAGCCGCATATTTGTGGTCAAGCGCGATCTCTAGCGAAAATCTCGTTGATAGAACGATGAAGTTTTATTACATTTGACCTTTTTAGTTTTTGTGGAGGTTTATGTAACCTACAATTATTATTGGAATAGTGTTGTATGATTTAGATGCTATGGTGATGGAGAAATATGTTTTATTGTAATATATGAGTGTATACGATGGTGAGAGACAACGGTCATTAAGAAAAGGTTAATAGTCTCAGTGTGATATATATTTTTTTGATTAACTTTTGAACTTCCGATGTAAAAAGTAGCTGGGTCTCTTTTATTAGATTTTTAATTAAAAATGACAATTCATTATTTTTTAAATTAATATTGCTAAAACAATAATGTAATTATTGAAATATTAATAAATACTTGATACTTTTGTCAACTATTAAGATACATAGTATGAATACAAGGATTTTGTACCTATTGCAGAAATAGGTATTACCTATCAGTCGGCCAAGGATGCTAAATCCAATAGGATTTCCAGTTAACGATCTATTTCCTTTACGTAAGTTTTAAAGTTTGTTATAGACCATCAAAAACAGCTTTTAAAATTACGCATGCTTTAACAGATTAATAAATCTATTTAAAACACAACTAAGCAGAGGCAATTTAATGTGTATTATTGACACTAACCACCTTTTTTGTAAGAACATTTGGCCCAAAAATTGCGGTTTGCAGCTAAGGAAGTAACTGCATAAAATAATAGTATGGTCATTCGACAACAATCAAGTGACCTATTATTGGTATCAATAAAAGATCAACTGCACTTTAACGTCGCAAATGACATCATTCTTGATATATAATGAAGGAGATAATAATCTTGAAAATGAGGTAATAATTTAGGAGCATAAAAAACGGTTGTTTGAATACCAGGCATCTCGGTAGAGGTATGTCGTTCGGCTCATTTTGAAGAGACAGTGTTGTCCTCTATGCAGTGGGTCGTCGGTGCGTATCGTCGTGCGTGCATAATGATTATTAGCTAGCTAGCGGTGTACACATAGAACGAAACGTAAAAAACATTTACATTTTTTGGCTGGCTGTTGGTACTACGTAAAGCAAAGTTGACAGAGAGCTGGTCTTTTTTTTTTATTCTTTATTTAAGGAGCTTTGTCACAATTTGACCATGTCGCTTCGACTTAGTGACATAACATTATATATGTATACAAATATTTTAAATTAAACTAGAAAGATTTACTATACAGACTTTTAGCTAGCTCTGATTCAAGGGTTAGCTAAGATAAGAGCCGGTCTTAGGTAGTCAGTATATCGTAAGAGGGAGAGAGACTTTGCCACACTGTTCTTTACGCATTATAGGGAATGGCTATTGAAATATTATAATGCTCATAATCCATTCTATTCGATTTCGTTAGAACAAAACTACTTACTCGTACCTAATTCGTCTATGAAATCTGCCAATTTAATAAAATTTAATATCCAGCAATAAAACTGATTAAAACAAGTAACCTTATTGTAATTTTAACATTTAAGTGTAGGTAAGTACTTACTGCGTGAGAAACTTAAATTGTTAGTTAACATAAACGACTAACCGAGTAAAAGTGAATTGTTAAAATGTTTTATTTTTGCAATTGCGATTCAAAATTGTTGCAAACGTCAATATGCTGCAGAAGTAATAATTAAGTAGTATACTAAACTCGGTCATTTCTTAACCAATTTGCCTAAACTGTTCTTTTTTAAGAGAATTTTTTAAGTTGGTCCAATCGAAATTTTATCAAAATTTGTTAAGTATTCAATATATCCCATGGGTGATGTAAAAGTCGACTAAAAAAAGTTTGAATATATTTTCTCTACTAATGGTAAAATAAATTTTGACACACGATAGTCGTCTTTTTACGACATCCATCGTAGCTGATGGGTTATTCACACCAAAAATTCTTACCCCATCACTAAATAGAAAGAAAATGGTTAACCCACATACACCATTATTTCGCTCTATAGCAATGGAACAATGAGTAATCGAACTGAGACATGAACAAAAAATAAAAACATTAAACATTTTTATTGGTAAAGCCTAGGTCTTTGGTCGGCAGACCTTGCTCTTTAGCGGTTATCGACTTGGTAAGTATATCAGGTATTCCTTCCCAAGTATGATCTGGTTTTAATCTTCATGTATCTAGAGTTAATGACCCTATTTTCCTGTGTATTTGCGTATAAGTACAAAAGGAACAGTAAGTCGGAATGTTTATGAGTTGTCTAGAATTTGTTTTTTTTTAATTGATACAAAGTGATCGAGAGGATTCCTCAACTAGAACGGCACGAGGAGGAGGAGGAGGAGCGCTAGAACTAGTTGAGGAATCCTCTCGGTCATTTAGATTTAAATCCCGCTAGATTGCGAGATTCCCACACTGTGCGGCGGTGGGCAGAGAATAGCACTAAGTACAGACAGCCGTTGGAGCAAAAAGGTTTTAGAATGGTGTATGAAATAAAATAATGAAAACGTGGTGGTATTCTTTTTCTTTTCTTTAAAAGACAACTCCGCACTAAGGCTTGTGTCCTTTATTCCGGACCCTTCGTAAATATTAATGTATCACACAAGGACTTGCCTAGGATTTGAACCTTACGCACACCAACATTCACTGCGAACACCGCGCCACCGAGTCAGTTAAGCTAAGTAATTTATTAAAAAGTATTTTATTTAGTACATAAGGTACCATCGGAGGAAGCTGAAACATACATAGATACAGAGCACATAAATATTTCGCATTTCCATACATTTTTAATAGATTAGCGTAGTAGGCGCTAAGGACAGGTGAGAGGTTCTGCCATGTGAACAGATGTAGTCCGTGCCCTTGAACTTTACAAACAACTATAATTAACACTTGTGTCGTAAGATTACGACGGCTTAGGGGGATCTCTAATGATTATTTTGTTAGTTCACATCGCAAAGATTATGATAGATGTGATTGTGATTATTTTATATGAAAATAATAATGATGAGCTCTTTTGTGTTTTAAATGTAACTACTAGAGTGTTCTTTTTATTATTAATCACGCTGTTGTCAAGCCTACGAAAAAATTGTGTCAAGACTATGCCATGTTACATATTGGGTGCCGGAATTAAACACTAAGGGAAAGTCCTTCCTCACACACATTAACTCTACGAAAACTAAAGAAGGAAAATATTATTTAAATTCTAGTCTATACAAATCAATCCTATTCGCTAGCGTTTTATATTAGTAACCCGGACTTTTCTCCGTCACTGGATGAGAAATTACCGATCTGTAATATATTACAGATCAGAATTTCTTATAATGAATCCTAGCCCAAGAGTTAATTGACATTAGTCTTACAGGTTTTATCCTGTGAATTAATAACAAGACGGAACCAAAGAATTACCACTGCAATTAAACTAATATGCCAGTAGCTTATTCTACTTTCTTTGTTTTTTAATTTGACCGGTTTGTAACATTTAGAATTTGAATTCCGTCAATTTAAACAAAAGAAAAACATTTTAATATCGCAAACAATTGGCATTTTCGTTATGTTCTAAAACTTGATCTATATGTCATGTCATGTTGCATAAATTAACGTTATTTAGAAAATAATAATGCCTTATTATTATTATAATTATATAAATTATTGTTTAGCTTTTAATATTTATAGAGTAAAGTTTAAATAGCAATTATGTAAATATAATTCGTGGGTAGAATGCGGAAATTAGAACAAAATTTAAACATGTAATTTTTGCATACAAACGGGTTCACAGAGAAAATTTAACAAGAATAAGCAGTTATTTCTATCGATGTTGCTTTGCTACCGTGTGTCATAATTTATTTTTGTGTGATTAATAAATATAATAGCGCGAAGAACCGAAAGTCGTTGGTGCAGAAAGGTTCTGGAATGGCGACCGCGTAACGGAAAACGCAGAGCGGGGAGGCCGTTTACATGGTGGACCGACGACGACCTGGTTAGGAGGACGGCGGGAAACCGATGGATAAGGGAGGCATAGGACCGCACAAGGTGGCAATATTTGGAGGAGGCCTATGTCCAGCAGTGGTTGTCAATTGGCTGATATGATGATGATGATGAAAAAATAATATCTAGTTTTCGTTAATATCATGTTTTTAAAAAAAAAAAAACAACTGTATTAACATTTGTTTTTAAGTAAAATAAAGCATTTTTCTGAAATGTTTAAAGAAGATCCATAAAAACGATAATTTAAACTAGGTATTTGACTCATGGTGTCATCAGTTAATCATTTATGTATTATTTCTGATTTAGATGCCAAACAATTAAGCAATCTCTAATATTTATTAGTATAAGAATTTTAATTTGATTTACCTAAGCAATTATATTTCCAAACAAAATCTAAATTGGTTTATTGCTAAATTTACAACCGTATAATAAGTTTACTTATCATAAAAGCTATAAGGTATTTTAAATTTCAATTTACATTATTCATAAATAATTGAAAAATATATTAGCTTTAGTATTGTATGTACAGAGATTAAACGGCACTTGCTTGACATATCTGTGGTATTAAGAAACACTTGCTGAATTACCACCTTTTCCCACATTATTTTTCCAGCTTTTACTGCTTTTTAATGTTTGATATTTTTGATTAATCAGATAAACTGATTAATCAAAAATAAAATTTCATTCTTCGTACTTCGTACGTCTTTATACTTCGTACTTAACTCGCCAGAAAATAGGATGGAGATCTATTCAAATCAACTTAGTCAACAACCTACTACTTAACTCGCTACTGTACTTGTCGATGTGTAAATAGGGCTCTCTCTGCTCCCTGCTCTTGCATTACATATCGATGCAGTAAATAAAAACATACTAAGTAAAACCAATAAAACTTTAAAGCTTATTATCTTATCCGTTGTTCTGTTACCCATAACACAAGCAGGTTAAGCCTAGCTTACTTTGGGAACAGATGGCGCTGTGTAGAGATGTCCGTAAATATTTATTTATTTATTTATATAACTTATGCTACTATAAACTTAAACTTAATTATAACTACATGGTTGAGTGGAACAAGCGTATCTAAATATTGTTGATTGTGAATGAAAAGACAGAAACTTAAATGACAAAAAAAAAGAAAGAGATAGAACTTTGAAAATGATAATGTGGTGAGAATAATTTCTACAACAAATTCGCTTACGATTGTATCCACTCGCGGGTCCATCCAGTTCATTTTCAAACGGGCCGCCATTGGCGTATTTTTTGGTCCTACCTGTAACAAAAAATATATAAATTAAATTTAAAACTCATAACTTACTATAAACATTAAATTTAACGGGATACGAACGCGCTATTACCTTTATAAATATGACGTTTCGCCTTTTATAGAGTTTAAAAAGAATGTCATAGTAGTGAAAACAAAAGCATTTGACCAGAACGGCCACAGAGTGAAGTTCCTTCATGATTACCATACGTTGTCCTTATTCCTGTTGCATCAAAAAAATCGGTTAAGTTAACTTTTAGTAGTCAAATTTTCACACAATAGGTAAAACAATTTGAGAACTAAAAGTTAACTTATCCGAATTTGTTACGATTTTAAGGTACGAGAATTGACATGCATTTTTATTAAAACAAAAGGAAGAAAAATTTTACAATTTCCAGACTACTTCGATATAAGTTAAGGAAAGAAAAATTTCGAACCCTCTGCACATCATGTGCCTATATAATATATTTGGCCAGTTAATATAAATGTAATGACAATGATCAAGAAACCCGTTGTTTGACTACAAGATATTGTTAGCTCTACACAATGAACATCTTTCAATTTCACCAGCTACCTACATGACTGCAGTAATCACACTTATCTTGCATATTCGAGTGTAAGGAGCCACACAATTCAATTGGCGTAACTATTTCTGCGGTTTGTAGGAAAATTTTAAGGTAGATGCACACCTATTGCGTGGTCTAAGTGTATGGACAAGTTTTTAATCTCTGACTGTGCTTAAATGTTGAGTAGGAGTATGAAGGATGCAGGGAATACGATGAAAGGGATAAATATTATGGTCACTCAAAATTGTAAAGAGACTGGTAAGTCCGCCTTTGTCCATCATGTACATACATGAAGTTTTAAATTAAAAAAAAATACCTAAAAATAAATCGTGTCAAAAATGTGACTAAGTAAGTTAATGTTTAGTTGTTAAGTCTGAGATTCGTAGAAATATTTCACCATTTTATCTGATCAAAAGTTTTTAAAAAAAAGGAAAAAAATTGTCATAACAACCCATTAATGTCCCACTGCAGGGACGGGCCTCCTCCCGCGACGGAGAGATACTTGCCCTACTAACACCACGCTGGCCAGACGGATTGGTATAGGGTTTAATTTCCTTCTTTTATTTACGTAAAGATTATTCACGGATAGTCCCTTAGTCGGTTTTTACGACACCCATTGTGATGAGATGGGGTGGTGACATATTGTATTCTTACTCCGTCACCACACGGAAAATTGTCTATTATATTCAAAGAAATTAATGTCTATTATATTGTCTATTATATTCAAAGAAAATAATATAATATGAATACAGCTACAAAGTTACTTGTTTTGTGTGTACTAGCCTTTACTGTATTTAGCAACATTTCGTTACATAACGATCTTCTAAACCACACTTCATATTTTCTTTATTTATATTTGTTTTGTGGTTTACCTGTGCCAAATAAAAAATTGCAACGCAATATTTTTTCAAAATGACAACACTAGCAAACATAAATACCATGTTTGCTAGTGTTGTGATTTTGAAAAAACATCGTAAGTACACAAACAACATCTAAACTCAGGATAACATTTTGTGGATTGCACGGGGTCCGAAACCTTGACCTCATGGCAGATGGTACTACGACCGCAACTAAGGCAGTTATAGTATTAAATATCATTTATTTAAAGTATCAAGATGTACCTACATTTTAATACTTTAGTTTATGTGAAGGTTATTAAGTTATTTACTTGTATATTTCAAACAATATCAAGGCAAATGTAATTAACGTGACCTTAGACAAAGGCATTTAATAGTTTTATTAACATCTTCAAACATATACTACGCGCTACTGAACACGAGTCTTCTGTAAAATATCATCATAAAGCCCGAAGTAACGAGTAGTACCTACGAAGTAGGGGCTACACTCTCGCGTCTCGCCAACTTAACTCGCCAAAAAATAGGATGGAGATCTATTTAAATCAACTTAATCAACAACTTACTACTTAACTCGCTACTGTACTTGTCAATGTGTAAATCGGGCTTTAGAGGAAACGGGCTTTTACAGTGTTTCCCTCAGAAAATATCTTTTTGAAAACATAAGAAGTCATCTTGACATACCTAAATCTTTTCCTTTTGGGCAAAATGAATCATAATATACATCGGAGTGGAATCGAACGCAAGGCTTCAGCGTAGGAGTCATGTCCAATAACGCACTTATAGTTTAAGAACTTTTAAGTTAAGAGTTAGTCACATCATAACAGCCCATTAATGCCCCACTGCAGGGACGGGCCTCCTCCCGTGACAGAGGGATACTTGGCCTACTAATACCATGCTGGCCAGACGGATTGGTATATGGTTTAATTTCAAGTTTTCCTTCTTTTTATTTCGTAAAGGCAATATTTACGGTTATTCCTTTAGTCGGTTTTTACGACACCCATGGGATGAGATGGGGTGGTGACATATTGTATTCTTACTCCGTCACCACACGGCGAAAGAGTAAGTCACATAGTCGTTGCTAATCTTACCGCTTGTATGTGCAGAAAAATATAAAGTTCTCTCTGCACCGCGCTCGTCATCCTTGAAACACAAGCTGTTTATGTACCTTAGCCTTCTAACATAATGACGGCCATACCAATAAGCTTGTTTTCCACCTTAGCGGTATAAAAAAATGGTCTAACCGGATCAAAACCATTAATAATATTGAAAACATATTTAATTAAGGAAGTGGCGTTAGTCTTCCTATTTTTGTTATCTTTGGTGAAAATCAAGGTCGATAGGTAATCGAAATTACTGCGGTAGTGACAAGGCAAATAATATATTATGACGACCTGTAGAGCCAATTATGGTTATAGTCTTTCGCTGCTATGCAGAGGTATTAGGTTCTATTTCCTTTCAATGCTAGGCTAGGTGCTTTCTATGTATTATAAGTAAAACACTTCCAATTTTTTTTTTTAATTTCAATTTTTTGGCAATAGAATAAATAAGATATTCACACTACTCATAAAGAACATAGTGTTACTTATAGGTAAAATTATTCTGTTTAAAACGTCATTGTTTAAAAATTGGAGAACCAATTTGAGACAATTTGTCAAAACAAGTCTCCGTGTGGTGACGGAGTATGATTACAATATGTTACCACACCATCTCATCCCACGGGTGTCGTAAAAACCGACTAAGGGACTATCCGTGAATATTATCTTTACGAAATAAAAAGAAGGAAAACTTGAAATGAAACCCTATACCAATCCGTCTGGCCATCGTGCTATTAGTAGGCCAAGTTTCCCTCCGTCACGGGAAGAGGCCTGTCCCTGCAGTGGGACATTAATGGGCTGTTATGATGAAGTTGTCAAGATTTCACTCGATATCTTCGAAATTTAAAGTACGCTATACTATCTATCATACAGATGTTATGGGTCCATTATTTATAAAAGTTTTACATACACATAGTATGCGGGTTCGAGTTCCAAGTAATCGCATCTAAAAGTGTTAAGAAAGTTTGTGTGAGCAAATATTTCTTCCTTACTTATGTTACTCTCGGTATGGAGCCAAGGAGGTTTCATATGCGACTGTTTACTTATGACTACTTCAGGTGGTTTATATGCCTAGTTACTGCATGGAATTATTCAACTGGAAACTGGAACCTAAACAATTTACTACCTACTACCTAGCATTAACAAGTAGGTACCTAATATGTATTTTCTTGTTATCATGAAAAGAACAGTAAAAAGGTATTTAATTCTTTCCACCTTTTCATTTCACAACATAACCATTCTTCCAATCCTCTTCGGTGTCATAATTTGAAGCTCAACTCGATGCCATCTCGAATAGAAAAGCTTGACAATTTTTTTACACCCCAACCAATGACATCCAGTCCTTAGTAGAATGATTTTATAGTTGCTATGTAGGCAACTGGACTGTATTTGTACTTTTTTATTAGGTTGAATCATCATCATAATAACAGCCTATTAATGTCCCACTGCGGGGACGGGCCTTCTCTCGTGACGGAGGGATACTTGGCCTACTAATATTACGCTGGCCAGGCGGATTGGTATAGGATTTAATTTCAAGTTTTCCTTCTTTTTATTTCGTCGAGATAATATTCACGGATAGTCCCTTAGTCGGTTTTTACGACACCCATGAGAAGGGGTGGTGACATATTGTATTCTTACTCCGTCACCACACGGAGGTTAGGTTCAATACAATCATATTATTGCCATGTTATTAATAAACATAGTCAAATATTGTTCGGTAACCTATTGTAAATAATAATAAAAGCCTTCTTCACTGAGCAGAAACTAATCTTTAATAAAAGATATTTTTCAAAAGATACATTCACTAAACATTTTTTGTAAAAGATTGAATAAGTTGTATCTTTTTAAGAAAGTCCACTTATTAAAAAGCTTTGAGTTAAAAGTAAATTGTTATCCTCGTTAAATTTCCTCTCATTAAGCCTGTTTATAAAAGCGAAACGTTTGTAGAAGTAGTTTTATGACGATAATTTAGCGGTTTATGTTGTTGAACGAAGGTGTATTTCCCGCCAAGGTAAACATTTCACAGTGGAAAACTACGGGACACTAAGGAAATAGGTCAGTGAGCTCTAACGATGTACCTTTTTGTACGTTTTTGCCACCTCGGCGAGTGATTGCAAGTTGCTGATTGAAGAAAACTTTACAATCTGATACGGTATCTATTTTGAAGTTGGTTTTTTATCGAAAATGTTTACAAGAGTTTGTTTTTAAAAAGGTTTGTAAGTACGGTTATTTATTAAATGTTTGAAATTAGTTGCCTATCTCTTCTTTAGAGCTCAACGAATCCAGTTGTAGGAAAATCCACGAGAAAGAGATGGTTTTTTTATATATTAGTTACGTAAATGAAAGAGGGAATTGGAAAGGTAAACAAATGAGACCTTCGAAAAAATCACAATGAATGCTACCTTCATTTTTAATTTCGTTTGTCTTATAAAGACAATAAATGTTTCTCTCTGTCTATTCCACATGTTTGTTTGATTATGTTTGTTTTTTATTCTCCTTTCTTTTTGCTTCCTATTTTCTCTTTCCTCCAATCATTTTACTATATGGCAAAGTGTTTATGTTCTTAAGCGGCAAATTCTCTCAAATAAAGTCCACAAGGTAGATAAGATAGTTTATTTCGAAATAGTCTTTTATTAAATAAAATAGTAAAAGTACTACATAATTATACAATCTTCAAATGTTGTCTTCTTTTTACAAAATAATGTGCCCGTGCCTTATCAGTACAAAGTAGTCTGAATCATTTATATTCACAGCTCTTGTACACGGACATCCTTCTCAGCAATAGTAAGATACTTATTATGATAATACTCTGCACAAACTCTTTACCAGGTTTATTTGGTATTTTAGTAGTTTAATTATTATTTTTTCTTTTTAAGCAGAATTTTATAAAAAATGTATTTTGGATTCATGTAAAAGAAGGATGGTTAACGCGTTCTTTAAAATGTTACCGAAATGAAAAAAAAAGGAAAGGAAGGAAGTTAATGATGCCAGATTATGTTTTGAAAAGTCTATGGCATATGATGTAAGAAAATATAGTTCTATCTATGTTGAAACTTTGACTTAAACATAACATTTCTACTAAACCAAGAAATTGTAGAAAAATCTTCTGTTCTGTATTTTTTTTTCTATTTGACCAGACCAGTAACATGAGGCCATTTCATTTGCTCGTTCCCCTCACTCAAGTCTTTTTTTTAAATAAAGATTAATTTTATACACGTCCATAAATAATGCAATAATGATGCAGAAGTATGTAATAGATATTAAACAATAAATTATTCTATTTTATTGTCAATTCGTAAATTAAGTGGTTTTGTAGCTATTAACATAACAGTTATCGAATAATTATTAAATATCTTAATGTCATTGTGGTATTTCACCTTATTATTACACAGAGAGCGAAAGATCAAAATGGGACCTTAATCTGTTTTGATAAGATACAATTTTAAACTTCGTAGATGTGTATATTATTAATTTGTATTGACATTGTTAGCTTAGTAACAAGATCAGTGATGATGTCAAAGAGGGTGTGGTTTACACGGGATTTTTGGGTTTAATTCCTCGTCAAAGCCATTTTTAGTGTGCATAAACATGAAAGTTTAAATTAGTCTATTTGAATTCCTGCATCATAAGCTTATTATAAATTCAAAATAAATATGTTTACCTATTCTATTACTTTTATTTAGTTTGGGAAAAGGTGGCGTTGTGTTCAAAATAATCGGAGATAAGACTGAAATCATTTGACACATCACCGAAGTATCATCTCTACACTAAGTAGTCTCCAAAACATGAAAATTTAGAGGTATGCAATCCTTAAAAAAACGAATTATCATAGATAAGTATTTATCCCAGAATTAATAATAATGCATACTTAATTAAAAGGGCACATAATAAAAATGAAGCTATAAAAATGTAGAGACTGGACTTAAAACACAACCGATGCACTTTTTTATTAATTTTGTACAATGATCTTGTTACCTAGCTGGACGAGTCTTCGACAGCAATGAACTTATAGTCTATGGTCAAAAAGAACTTGTAAAATTTAAATACCAGGCCGGTCAACAGTCCAATGGAAGCGTCTTCGAAGATTCTTTTTTTTTTTTTAAATAATTATTTTTTAATTAGGAATGCTACAAAAAAGGTTGAATATAGTTGAAGTTTCGCGGTTTTTTAGACAGATCCCGCGTAAATGTCAATTAAACAGACACAAAGAACAACAAAAAGAAAAGAGTGTTGCAAAATGCCAATTAGGAGACTTCTACCCTCACTGTAATAAGGTGTGTTTTATGTACGTATTTTTAAGAGCATTCAAATGTCATTTATTAGTTTGAGACCCTCACAACAACCGCATACCATGACCGCTGGGCAATTGAGTTTCATAAAAACTAGCAGTAAAACAATATTACCTAAATCTAAAACCAGAGCGTTGATACAGATTATAATATTAATCTCGTATACTTAACATTCGTGTTGAAGCACACAAAGATTTCTATTGAGCAGAAATCGAGACTTTTGAATCATCATCATCATCATAACAGCCCATTAATTTCCCACTGCAGGGACGGGCCTCCTCCCGGGACGGAGGGATAATTGGCCTACTAATACCACGCTGGTGAAATGGATTGGTTTATGGTTTAATTTCATATTTTCCTTCTCTTTATTTCGTAAAGATAATATTCACGGATAGTCCCTTAGTCGGTTTTTACGACACCCATGGGATGAGATGGGGTGGTGACATATTGTATTCTTACTCCGTCACCACACGGATTCCGTCACCACACGGACTTTTAAATAGTATCCATAGATTATATTAACATTGAAAAATATTGCCAATTTATCGTAACTAGCCCGTGTTTGTTAGCATCTGGTCACAATACAATATTTGTCCAAGCTCTTTGACATAATGTTTGTTCAAATATTTGATTCAGGTCGCTGTGTCTTTGGCACCATTGTAAACCCATTGCGTACTATGTTTGTGGCATTGACCAATGTTGAATGAACAAATTAAAGATGTATGTTGATTCAATATGATTTATCTTCTTATTTACTTTGTGCTTATGTTAATAGGAAAGCTGAACTTGCAGCCTTTAATAGTAAAAATAATTTAACAATTCTTGTAAAGTAACTATAGATCTCCGTATGGTGACGGAGTAAGAATGCAATATGTCACCACCCTATCTCATCCCATGGGTGTCGTAAAAACCGAATAAGGGACTATCCGTGAATATTATCTTTACGAAATAAAAAGAAGAAAAACTTGAAATTAAACCCTATACCAATCAGTCTGGCCAGCGTGGTATTAGTAGGCCAAGTTTCCCTCCGTCGCGGGAGAAGGCCCGTCCCTGCAGTGGGATATTAAAGGGCTGTTATGATGAACTATAGACCGATTTCAAAAAGGCATGTTTCCCTATTAATCTAAGCAACGCATTCTATTTACCGATTATAATTTACACCGTTCCACATGCCTACCCAAAGACCTCTACTTAATATTCAGGTGAAGTAATAGGTAAATTAATCTCTAGGTATATTAATTAGGTCTAATTATTTAGTTATTTATATTTGAATACCTTAATAGCAAGGTATTAGTACTGTATTATCACCTGTTGAACCCATTTAGAAGCGAGGTTTAACCACCCCGTTTGTAGAGATCGTGGTGGAATTAAGGCGATCAATTTTGTCGCAATAGTAATTAAAGTGTAACAGGGAGAGGCCAGTTTTATAAAAACATTAAGAGCCTATAAGAATATAACAGTCTTAAGCATACTTAATAAAATGTTTATACATGCCTGGTGTATTGTAAATAGAATCAATTTGTTCACTTTCAACACTTTGGAGACTATCACTATCAACGAATTCCTGACTTTCTCCATTTTCTTCATTGCCGTTATTATCAATATCTCTTAAATCTTCTTCGGCTTCTTCTATAGGGTCAGGGTTTCCAGTGCTGATTGAAGGTTTCGGCATCGGTAGTATATCCAGTACTGAAGGCGGCCTGTAGCTGTTATTCCTCAACCCCAATTTCTTTTGTATAAATGCTTCGAGGATCTGCTGCGTGATCTTGTTTTGTCTCTCCAGTTCGTGGACCCCTGCGGAGAAGAGAGAATTCAGATAAAAATGACTGAGCGTTATAAACACAAGAAGAGGAAAAGAAGTATAGAATTTGGTTGTGACGTCATTTTTATCTCAATCTCCGTTCTCAAGGGAAAAAAAGTTACTACATGCTAACACTACTACTAGACTTAACCCCTAAAATGTCATAATAAATTACAGCGCATCGATTGCCGGACGTGGCGTTCTAGGTCTTAATTCAAGACTTAAGATAATATTATTATGATCAGTAAGACAGAGAACCAGTAAAAGGAAACCTAATTATCGTTACCTGCATAACGTTAGGTACGATCAAATCATTGCAAGGAAAGTAAAAATCTGAAAACAACAATGTAGACTTTAACGCTCTGCTATTCATTATTGGAATCATAATATATAAGTCGTTAAGTCTTTCATTCATAACTTCACTTACAATTTTTTTAAATATATATTTTTCTCATTCTGTTTTCATAAAAATATTTGCTGGATTAAAGATTTTCCAATTTATTCCAAGATTTTCCATTTTTATCGGATGAAAATGATTTGATGAATATGCGGATTCCAAGACATTTTAGTGTCTTCATCGGTAATTACAAAGTGTCATATTTAGTGCTTTATGCTACGATATGCTTTAGATTCTAGCTTACATGAGTTACGGTTATGAAAAAGTAGATAGGATAAGTCAATTGATAATAATCTTAGCCTGTCATAAAACTTAAAAATTAAGATACCTATTATAATACGCCAAAAATATTACTTTCCAAAACAAACACTTAAAATATATGACGGCGCACCTGTAAAACGTCAACTGACAGGTGCCGCCGTAGCGAAGCGTCATGGTCGATGGTCGAGGCGGGCAGCCATCTTGCTACACTGCAAAGACGGAACGGGCCGGCACACCACGCGTTGACGAATCACTTGGACACCCGAGCATGAGAGGATACGCCACCGTATAATTAAAATTCTAACCTCAGAACCCGTACTAACCATCTTTGATCCTGATCTTCCGGTAGAGCTCCACACTGATGCGAGCTCAGAAGGTTACGGCGCGATCCTTTTACAAAAGAAAGATAATACCCCCCGCGTTGTAGAGTATTTTAGCCGTCGAACATCGGATACGGAATCTCGTTATCATTCCTACGAGCTAGAGACCTTAGCAGTTGTAAAAGCAATAGAACACTTCCGACATTATCTATATGGTAGGAAATTTTTAGTTGTCACCGACTGCAACTCATTGAAAGCGTCAAAGGCTAAGAAAGACTTAACTCCTCGCGTTTATCGGTGGTGGGCGTACTTACAAGCATATGATTTCGATATCATATATCGTGAAGGTAGGAAAATGGAACACGCCGACTACTTGTCTAGGAATCCATTGCCAGACCCGGGTTCCATCTGCACAGAGGTTAAAACTGTCAATTTCGTAGAACTCCATCATAGCTGGTTATCAGTGGAACAGAAACGAGATGCTGAGATTCAGGATCTTATCGCAAAACATCACAGTAATAGTTTCCCCGAAACTGTAGCGCAAACGTACGATGTCAGAGAAGGCATTCTTTATAGGAAAATTGTACGAAATAAGATAGTTTCATGGCTCCCCGTAGTTCCGCGATCACTAATATGGACACTCATAAACCACGTCCACAATGAGTTGCAACATTTAGGTAAAGCCAAGACGTTAGATAAACTTTATGAGAAGTACTGGTTCCCGGATATGTCTAAGAGCGTTCGTAAATTCATAGATTCGTGTATCATCTGCCAGGCTTCTAAAGGTCCATCGGGAGCTCAACCCGTTCGGCTTCATCCAATACCTAAAGTAGCCATACCGTGGCATACAATTCACATAGACTTCACGGGGAAGCTTAGCGGGAAGAGCGAACGAAAGGAGTATTGCTCTGTTATAGTGGATGGCTTTACTAAATACGTTTTGCTCGAACATACGTCGTCTATAGACGCGAAAAGTGCTAAAGACGCACTTCAAAAAGCTGTGTATCTTTTTGGAGCACCTAGAAGGATCATTGCGGATCAGGGCCGTTGCTATATTAGTTCTGAGTTTAAGACATTTTGCGCAGAGCACAAGATAGAACTCCACTTTATCGCGACCGGTTCTTCTAGAGCAAACGGTCAAGTAGAGCGGGTGATGCGTACGCTTAAAAGCTTATTAACTATAGTCGAAAATGACCCTAATAAGACATGGCGTGACGAGCTTGGTAACATTCAACTAGCTCTTAATAGCAGTAAATCTTCTGTTACTAAATACTCTCCATCAGAACTTATGTTCGGGATTCGTTCCAATTCTTTAGGTATGTCTAAGCTAAATGACAATGATCAAGAAACTCGGTTAGATCTTGATACAGTAAGAGAAGATGCATCTGCCCATATTCAAAAGGCTGCTGTAGCTACTACTACGCGATTTAACCGGGGTCGCGCCAAAATTAGACCGTTCTCAAAAGGTGATTATGTGTTCATTAAAAATTCGGAACGAAATCAAAGGAAATTAGATAGGAAATTTAGAGGCCCATTCGTAATAACGGCAATTCTCAGCAACGATAGGTACGAACTAAAAAGCATGGACGGTTCCCATCGATCTTATAAATACTCTCACGAAAATCTACGCGCAGTACCCCGGGGACACGATGGCTTACTAGAAATGGCGACTAGCCTTATCAACTATGACGAGGCCAAGACGGCGCCGGAGGATGTCGAGAACGCTTTCAGCTCAAACCATGAAAATGAAAATAACTCCGATACCTTGACCGCACGCTCCGACATTGTTTCTGTCGGCTCTGATACGCCGAATAACTCCGATACCTTGACCGCACGCTCCGACACTGTTTCTGTCGGCTCTGGTACGCCGAATAACTCCGATACCTTAACCGCACGCTCTGACACTATTTCTGTGGATTCCAGTACGGTCACAGCTGATTCAGATACCCTGAGCGTACATTCAGACATCGATACATGGGAGGACGCTTTTGAATGCACCGGGAGCAAGACGATTTGCAACCCTAGGTAACTATAGCAACTACTGACACTTCTAAATTGTTGGGTAATTATTTGTATAATGCTGAACGGAGATGTGCCACCCTGACCACACCCATGTGGGTTCGTTAAGGGGACGCATCATACCCGTCCGCGTCGTCGTGTGTTATGTTGATAAGATAAGACGATACAAGTCGTCCGAGCCAGACGTCATTAATGCCGGCTTGTTCGTGTGCTTGAGACGAAACATGTCGTCCGAGTCAACCCTGGGGGTCGCTTGTCTAAGACGAAATGAGTCGTCCGAGTTAGACCATAGGGTTCGCTTGTCCAAACAGTTAAGACGAAGTATGTCGTCCGAGTCAACCTGGGGGTCGCTTGTCCAAGACGATATATGTCGTCCGAGTTAGACCCTAGGGTTCGCTTGTCCAAACAGTTAAGACGAAGTATGTCGTCCGAGTTAGACCCTGAGGGCTCGCTTGTCTAAGACGAAACGAGTCGTCCGAGTCAGGCCCTAGGGTTCGCTTGTCCATGTTGCTAAGACGAAAATATGTCGTCCAGGTCACATCCTGTCAAGGATTGGCTTGTCTAGCGCTTACAACTCCAAGTTCTGTATTTAGCTGCTTCAATTAAGTCTGAAGCGTTAGAGTCAGGATGAGCGAGCGAATTGAGAAGTGACGACAGCGTAATTGTCATTTCAGATTAATCGCCCGAGGACGGTCGAAGGTCAGTCCGGCCGTGACGGCGCACCTGTAAAACGTCAACTGACAGGTGCCGCCGTAGCGAAGCGTCATGGTCGATGGTCGAGGCGGGCAGCCATCTTGCTACACTGCAAAGACGGAACGGGCCGGCACACCACGCGTTGACGAATCGCTGTATATTTGAGCCATCTTGTAACTTTGATTGTGTGATAATAATTCAGTTAAATTGTCTTACGTATTAAGTGTTCCCCAGTGTAAAGATTTTGTGATTAATCTAAACTAATAAGCGTTAATTAAAATTGCAGTGATTTAAATTACGGTGTTAAATTATTTAATTAATATGAGTTCAGACGAAGTGCTTCCTGACGTTTCATATACAACATTATTATATCCAACACCGAATCATTATTTACAAAAACCACTCAATAAATAAAGATAAATCTGTTTGCTCATTGACCAAAAAAATCCATTACAAGTTTTATAATATCGATTACACGATAAGTTCATTGTACTTTCTCTAACATAGCGATATTATCATCAAAAGATCTTACCACATGCCAACTAGAAAGAGTAAATCGAACTCCTTGTTACGTCTCATTGTTAGAACATTCATTAAATGAACAATAGGCATAGACTACAGATTGCATTGCCGATTGTATTGCCATCATTGAATGTACGGAAGCTTCGTCGATTACAGGGCTTAAGAGTAAAGGATGTCTTAATTGAAGATATTAGTAAATATTGCGCCTTGAATTGTTTAAAAAGGGTTTATTACAAGGGCAATATTAATGTTCTATTGTGATAGAGGCCATTTATGTTTTAGTTTTAAGAACAACAAACATTGTTATTTGGTGTTAAAGTTATCAAGGATTTTCGATTATGTTACTTTTGTTAGTTTTGAAATTAACACAACTTGTATATATTATTGAATGAGATGTCATTGAGAAAATAAACGTTTAACATTATTATTCATTTGTTTGGGTGGGTCATTCAAAAAACTGGGTCTTCACACACTATCTCATTCTTAGTACTTTACATAGCTGTTAGAAACGTTTCGAAAAAGTTTTTTTTTCTGTTACAAACTAGCAGAAAAATAAAACTAGCTTAAGTTAGATCATCCCTTCTTGCATATAATTACACACTCTCTTATCTTTCATATGCTCTCTTACGCAGACCTTACACTAGGCCTTTTGGTTCCTCTCAATCATATTTTTTAATAAAATTATAAAAAAGTTTTAAAAATCAAATAGAGGTGAAAATCTTTTATGTAATACAATATTATTCCACTTGAACGTTAACTGCGCGAATCGCTTTCGCGAGTCCAACGTTCAAGTGGCAACGCTCGCAGTTTTTTATGTGTTTATAAAAAACTGCGAGTTTTCCGTCTTGATAAAAACGGCTAACACGAGAAAATTACTGCATCAATTTGAAAATGAAAACCATCGTCGTGTTCGTAAAAGTATAGGGAATAAACTTAAATTAAAATACATTAACCTTATGAATATCTAAATACAATGAATAGTTGATAAACCTGAGAAATTGCGAAAAATTGTTGACATTTTCCGCGATTTTCCGGGAATTATATTATTTGTGAATAAAAATTAGCAACCCAAATTAATGATTTTATTTTTAAATTATAATTAACTATATTACTTTTAAAATAAAATAAATATATTAGTAATTCTGAAGGTTAAAGTATTTTAAATTATTTTTGAAATAAATACCTTTTTTAGCTGACTCGGCCATCTCGGCGTTTTGTAGTGCATACCATATTTTTGTTTAGACAATAAGAACATAAAAATAAGAACGTAGTAGGTTTGTTTTCTAAATTTAATTATTGTTTATTAGTTTATCTTCTAGAATTAAACGATTTCAATAAACTTTAAACGATTTCAATAAACTTTTATTGAGGAAAGCGTAATTAAACCGCCATTATTGTTAAACTCAAGGCCAAGTTTTAGTCTTTGACTTTTCTTTTATTAAATTTTAAAAGTTACTCAACTTTTATAACATAATATCACGACCATTAGAAAGCACACATTTTCTAGATAATTGTAATATATTACACTTCCAACAATATTTAATTAATCAAATGTATTTAACACATAAATAAACAGTAAATTTCATACAAGGACATACGAAATGAAGCAAACTTCTGTTTGACATTGCGACCACAGATTATTTTTTACAGCTGTTTATTTTGGTGTAATCCGTTCTAAAACTATCGACAATTGTCCCACAGACTTTTTTAAACGTAGATTTTAAGCGGTAGAATCATGTTTTTATAAAATATCGCGCGTTGCAGAACGAATTTTTTTTTGGTACTTTTATACCATATGACGTAAGTCCCGCCATTTTGTCAGTGGATAAATCATACCCATTGACGTTCAAGTGGATAAGACAACAAAACAACTAGGTACCTACTTTTGTCATTCTAGAACTCATGACCTCTGATATAATGTAACCGTTTTTTTTAGTTTATTTTGACATCTGTAAGAAAAACTGGTTATTATAAAGAAAACTATAAAAGTTGTTGCTTAGCTACATAAAAATGACTGCAAGTTTGTTTGTCACTTTCATTTAATATAACAGTAGCAATAAAAACTAAGGTAATTTATTATTTACAGTACTTAATACAATATATCCAAGCCAGTAGTTATTGACCTTGTGTTATCAGGAGACAGCTTAGGGGTTCCCCAGGGAGTTACACTAGGGCCTTTAGAAACTTAATTATAATCCTACTATATATGTTTGGTATTATATTTTGGAGGCTGTAGATGCTATAGAGTACTAATCATAAGATGATTCAGAGTAATTTAGACTGATTTGTCTTTAGGAAAAAATTTAAATTACAGAAATGTGACGAGAGTTTAAAATCATGTACGATGATACGATGAAGTGCCTGAGGCATTTTCCACCTATTAAGTCCTTATTATCTAGTTTCCTAACTTTAATTCCGCGACTAAAAAAATCTTTGACGTACTTATAAAAAGCATTATTGTTTTTAATATACACACATAAACTGACGCATAAATCTCATGGGGTAGGCAGGAGACTACTACTACTGACTACTTGCCTTTAAATATGGTAAAAATATGAAATACCTAGTTCATAGTTCATTTATTTTCTCAATGTTATGTTACAAAATAACAACTCATTGACATCGACTACTTAGTCTAAATTTACATAATAAAAGATTTTCAAACTTTACCACCACTTCCAAGGCGCTAGGTAGAGAAGAAGCGGCGTAACCAACTCTAAAGTAGCATATTATAGAGGTCTCTATTATTTTACCTCTACTTAAATCGTCTGCCATATGAAATATGTGACCCTGAAAGTCACCTAAATAATATATTTGCAAGGACAGAATTATTACAAGATTCACAAATCAATCAACAAATAATTTACACAAATTATTGCTGAATGTCATCTTTGATCAGATTTAGATCAGATATTTATCATAATTAATTTTAAATGCCATTCATTTTGACTACAATGGTAGATGATATTTTGGATCTAGTTGTGGTTAGAAGACCTCTAGAGGGGGAATTAAATTTTATAAAATTCAAGGTTACCAATTCAATCTAATTACTTTAAGCATGTGATTAACTAAAGTTCATCATTATTACAATTATTGTTTGTATTTGTTAATAGTTTTGCGCTGCGGTTTCACTGTTATCCATTTATGGAATGCCTTATAGTCTTTAACTCTAAATGTCTCTTGTGGCAGGGACCACCACTAGTGATACAGGGGAATTGAGGAGATAACCTTCCACTTATATTTCTTTACTTATTTTGAGGTGTTCTGTAAACATTTGTTATTTAAATATTTATAGTTTATATTATTCTTATTAAACTAAAAAGGCCCTAAGATAAGTTGATTCAAAGCGCTTCTAAAACAGATTGACCGGTTTAAAAAAAATGAATAGAAAAATGGGTACCTCCTTAAAATTGTCTCAAAGCTAGGTAGGTGAAACCACAGCAAAGGATACAACCTAGTACATATTTAGCTTATGACTCAGACTAAGTTCATCATCATTAATGTCCCATTGCAGGGACGGGCCTCCTCCAGTGACGGAGGGATACTTGGCATAATAATACCACCCTGGCCAGACGGATTGGTATAGGCTTTAATTTCAAGTTTTCCTTCTTTTTATTTCTCAAAGATAATATTCTCGGATAGTCCCTTAGTCGGCTTTTACGACACCCATGGGATGAGATGGGGTGGTGACACACTGTATTCTTACTCCGTCACCACACGGAGATAAGTTACGTGAATCGTATACATTGGAACTAATAAAAGAACACTAGATTCACATATCGCGTTGGGACTTTACCAATAACTGGAAATTCATCACGATAGTTGAGCGACCATTTCTCTTCCCACCGAAACGCTTTGGGATACTTAATTACTTATTGACGTAGACAGTTAATATCCTGATTGGAGTGAATCCCCTGAGGAGGTAAAATGTCTGCCGTGATATATTACTTATCTTTATTAGCCAATCATGTTCTCCAAATAGTTATGGATAAGCTTTTGATGAACCTTCTATGTTCCGGATAAATGTTGGTAAAGCTAATGATGATCAGTGACCTCAATTCTGCTGAGAGCCAAGCCGTCGCCGATGTTTACATATTATATAGGTTACCTGTAAGAGAAATCGCTAGAGTACAAAGTAAGGGTATGCTGATCAGATTCCAGAAAACAAATGTCACTGTATCTTTGTAACCACTTAAGAGATGTTGTTCTCGATTGTTTCACCTTAAACCCCTGATCAAGTAAAAATCAACTAATCAAGCGTCGAGTGTCAAATTTTTATTCCTGAAAATGATAGTTGACAAGAGTTTTGACACTTGATTAGTTGATTTTTACTTGATCAGACATTAGTGTATTAATTTTGCTGGGAATCAGTTGTCGACTGTTTATCTGGCCTACGTTCAGTGTATTTGTTTTCAGTCAATCAGATCTTTTCACAATTACTGATTCCGATAGCAAGAGAGTAGAAGAGTTTTTCGTGTCCGTATACCCAGCAGGACCCTACGTCTGATTCGATTGAAAACCTAAATTCCACGTAGGTAATAATTTGTACCTTCCGACTAGTGTAAAGAAATAATTTGTACCTCAATAGTTACACAGAAAATTAGAGTATATTTCCAGCAGGACCCTCCGTGGTTTGGAGGTATTTTGACCTGTGGAGTATGTTACTGGGTAGCGGCAAATTTGTACCTTTAGAAAATATAAGCTATGTTTGAAAAAAGTTATTAGTTTAGAAGAAATATAACCATAAACATGTTATTCAGCCAGCAGGACCCTTTTTTATTCTGGGTCTTTCAGTCCAGACAGAGATACTTTCTAGTAGTATTGAATTTGTACCTTTCAAAAAACTTATTACCTAATCCAAATAATGAGTAGAAGTAAGCAAATAAGTCGAAAGAAAGTATTGTAAAACCATAACAATACTTCGATACCCCAAGTATCGAAGTAATGTTATGGACTTTATTTATTATTGTTTTATGACTTACTTACAAACAAAGACAAATAAACGCAGACATAACACGCACACACACATGCATATAACACACACGCACACAATGCATACAAGACACATTAGTGCTGGTAGATTACGTAGAACTTTGTATTATGTCTAGCTTACAAACACTGATACACACAACACACACGCACACACATGCACACACACACGCAATGCATACAAGCACACAAAGTTTACCTCTTTATAATATTAGTATAGATAGATATAGATTAATTGGATTGTGTCTTTGTGTGTAAGTAAGACTTATACTAATTACTACTTAAACTACCAGCACCAATGTGTATTGTGTGCATTGTGTGTGTTGTGTGTATCAGTGTTTGAAAGCTAGACATAATACAAAGTTCTACGTAAACTACCAGCACTAATGTGTCTTGTATGCTTTGTGTGCGTGTGTGTTATATGCATATGTGTGTGCGTGTGATGTCTGCGTTTATTTGTCTTTGTTTGTAAGTAAGTCATAAAACAATAATAAATGAAGTCCATAACATTACTTCGATACTTGGGGTATCGAAGTAATGTTATGGTTTTACAATACTTTCTTTCGACTAATTTGCTTACTTCTACTCATTATTTGGATTAGGTAATAAGTTTTTTTAAAGGTACAAATTCAATACTACTAGAAAGTATCTTTGTCTGGACTGAAAAACCCAGAATAAAAAAGGGTCCTGCTGGCTGAATAAAATTTTTATGGTTATATTTCTTATAAACTAAAAACTTTTTTTAAACATAGCTTATATTTTCCAAAGGTACAAATTTGCCGCTACCCAGTGACATACTCCACAGGTCAAAATACATTCAAACCACGGAGGGTCCTGCTGGAAATATACTCTAATTTTCTGTGTAACTGTTAAGGTACAAATTATTTCTTTACACTAGTCGGAAGGTACAAATTATTACCTACGTGGAATTTAGGTTTTCATTCGAATCAGACGTAGGGTCCTGCTGGGTATACGGACACGAGTTTTTCCAGCTCTGGAAAATAGCCGTCTTTTTATTATGACACTATAAAGTTGGCAAGAAGATGCAATGCCGTAATAAAGAGGACAAGCAATAAAACCATAGCTGGGTATCATTGCGCAATATGTATGTTTTTCCAAGATATCATATTTGGTTAAGTACAAGGTAATATGTTAAAACAATTTAGGTGAAAATTATACAATTGTCTGTTTCATCATTATTTGTAAACGACCGGCCCGCCATTACTGCAGATTTCACTTGTAACAAGACAGATGTTTAAGGTGTTTATTATTATTTGATTATATCGTAACATCTTGAAATAAGATGACTTTTTAATCATGTGAAACGCTTGCAGTCGTAATCACACAGGTGAGTACAAAATTGGCTCGTAGTAACCCTGAATTATAGGTAATCCGCCTGGCCAGCGTGGTATTAGTAGGCCAAGTATCCCTCCGTCACGGGAGGGGGCCCGTCCCTGCAGTGGGACATTAATGGGCTGTTATGATGATAGGTAAAAGTGGTGTAGGTACTAGGGAGTTAGTTGGTCGAGTGATTGATAGAGACTTCAAAACTCCAGTTCACAGGACAGGAAATAGAAAAGTTTTCCAGGTTTTCCATGTAAAAATACGTGACAGATTCCCGAAAAAAACACCGACAATAACTTACGATGTTCCTTTTACCAGTTAAGACGATCAAGTAAATCAATGAATGATAAATAGACGTGTTAACTATCATGGCAACCTAAAAATATATGATGCACATCTTCACCTCTAAAGGGACCTTGTCAAACTGAATTTATCATCTCAACGCACAAAAAGGAGAAACAATATTAATTCCAATGAACTGGTATCCAATTAAATGTAATTGTGAGCTAAATTGAAAAATTGTAATTCATACAAAAATTTATTTATTAACACCGTACTTGGATTGATACCTATTACTTAAATACCTATTTTAAAAAAACCTTGTTTTTATCTTTTGATCGATTTTTGTAATCGATAATGAATATACGTTAATGGAATTTGGTATCTTTTTTATTATTGGTAAAACTATAAAAAATGTTACATATTATGTCTTAATTTAAAAAAATAAAATTTATATCATACTTGCATGGATTTTAATGTATCGGTTAGTATTTATTTTCTGATTGCGTTTATGTGGCAGACAAGGGAGCTACTTAAGCTCATATTAGGTCTCATAGCACTGTATCTATCTAATGTACCCCATAATTATCAGCCTATCAACTAAGCACAGTAACTAATATCACACTACTATAACTGATTGGTGGAGGGGGTTTGGGGGATAGGCCCTCAAAGTCCGTAACCACTACGGCTGGGGTCGTAGCACATATAACGTAACGTAAACGGATCGGCACCGCCTCGCCTTTTTCCTCGGTATCAAACGTCAAAAATCTGATTACGTTACGATTCCGATTAGTGTGCGTTGCAGTGAGGAGTTTCATAAAATAAAACTGAACGGCTCGAGTTGATACAGTGCCGATCCGTTTACGTTACGTTATATGTGCTACGACCCCAGCCGTGGTGGTTACGGATTTTGAGGGCCTCTTCTTGCTAAAAAAGCTATTTTTTGTTAAGCTGGGCTTGCTATAAATTATCTAAATGAAATGAAAGATTAGACTAGTACATATAAACTAAAACACTAGGCAGTGGGAAAGTTTTTCGTTCGTTATGTCTCTGCTAGTATACACATAGAGTCAAGTACAATATAGAGTCCTTGCAACCCTTGCATATCGTTTATAGCACGAATTTATCTTTTAAAAAGAATAATAAAACCATGAAATAGAAATTCTATAATGTCGTAAATAAAATTAAGTTACTATGAACAACAAGTTCAAAAACACAATTTAAAAAGCTGTCAAAAGAACTAAACATTTGTGTTTATCATAATTGATTGCTAATTTTCTCTAAGGCATGTAAATTTATTACTTTATTGCCTATATTGATAAATTCGAAAGCGTTTTTTTCTACAATATTATTATGTAAAGAAACACCATTTAAAAAGGATAATAACCTTTTATATTATATAACTAATATGTATCTATAAAATCTAGGCATTAAAGCTATAAAAGATTAAATCATTTCAAAGTATTTTTATTTAAAAATGAAGAGAACTATCCCGAATTAACTAATGTGATTATTGACCTCTGCTTTGTATTAAATCATTTTGTTGGAAAGTCTTTGACCTCTCGTGTTATGTCATTTTCCATAAGACTTTAGGCACACAGGTTAAAAAAGTAATAAATATTAAAAAATAGAATGTAGAAAACTATCCATGACATATTTAATAGGTTTGATAACCTCATTTTTTAAATAATTTTAAGTCATTGACATAATAAATTAACATCGTTTTGATTTTAATAAATTATTCTCTAAGTAATATTTTTATTTGAATAAACTTAACTTTACTGTGAATGATATATTTTTTACGAATATATGGTCAATAATCAGCTTGTTTATAACTTTTTTTTCTACAAACTCAGACTCAAGTACCTAATTACATTATTATTATCTTTGAAAATTTCTCTTCCGACGCTATGACCCCTAAGCATTTTGCATTGTTTTTTATTCTTATTTTCGAAATTGTCTAGTTATACGTATACCTAAGCTTCATAGGTTGATTTATACGTAATTTAATGTCAGGGAGTATCATGGCGCTTACTGTAACACACTTTTATGTACCTACTTTAAAGATCTTCTATCTTTAATGAATTTGAAAATGTTAATTCCTATAAACAAAAATACAAGGAAAAATGCATGTTTTTAATCTCTATAATTTAGTATCGCGCATGCCCCAACAATCTTGTATATCTCTGTAGTGTTGTCTACATCTGTATAGTAAGCAATCATAACTGATCCGGATGTAGGTCGAGCGCATACAGCTCTGCTAATGGGTGTATTGTCTCGGAACCGAGTGTCTTATCGATTAGATGTACCGGAACTTATCGGTAAACGTGACGACATATTTACTGTAGGATAAGTATGGGATTAAAGTTACATGATTGAATAGTAAATAAATTAATTTAGCGATAATCAAATAGTAACACAAAGGGACAAAAAGGGCTAGGGCCCGCGCCCCGCGTCCTCCTTAGGCGCCGGCCACACAGAACAGACGTAAGACACGGACCCGTCGCAGTCGCGACGCCCGTTTAATCTACTTTCATACAAAATGTATGCAGCCGTCGCGACGTAAAACATACTGAAAAGACGGGACGTGCCGACGACGACGTTACACGTCCACTCTCTATTGGATGGCGCGATGTCTGCAACGGGTCCGCGACGCGTCCTTGTCTTACGTCTGTTCTTTTTCTTTTTTTTTTTTTTGTGTGGACGAGTAGTCGGTCTCTGACGACCATTACTACTTTACGCGGGCTGTGGTGGGGCGGATGGCCCTCAACCAAAGACATTTAAGTGACGTGCCACAGGGGCACCCCCTTTGGGGTACGAACCTCGGCCTGGACCGTCACTGACTAACAGGACGTGCGGAAGGCACGCCCTCTAGGAGCGAACGCGGCGCGTATTCCGGCCTCGACGGCGAGGACGGAACCGCGGACGTTTTGTTGTGGCTTCGCGAGCCGTGTGAGCTCTACGTTGAGCGATCGTGATCCTATCGTCCGGCTCTTCGAGAGCATGCCTAGGTCTACGAATTTTGCTAATCTTGGAGGGGATGTACCCGGACGCCCCGACCAC
The DNA here is from genome assembly GCA_905475405.1 of Schrankia costaestrigalis. Taxonomy (NCBI): domain Eukaryota; kingdom Metazoa; phylum Arthropoda; class Insecta; order Lepidoptera; family Erebidae; genus Schrankia; species Schrankia costaestrigalis. The sequence goes on from FR997838.1 coordinate 13,966,257, forward strand.
TAGTTGGTTGGGGTGAGTGGCAGCCGAATCAAAGTAGCGGCGGGAACAGAGTTTCATGTGTTGCTGGATAGTAGGCAACTCGAGGTCTATGTGAAGATCCTCGTTACGCATGAACCACGGTGCTCCCGTCGCTTTGCGCATGAACCTATTCTGAACTGTTTGTAACCTATGGATCCTGTGTGGCCTAAGGTGGGCAAAAACTACGCACGCATACGTCATTATTGGTCTGATACAAGTAGTGTATAACCTAACTTTGTTTCGGATCGACATCTTAGACTCCTTCCGGAGGAGCATGTGCAGCCGTCCCAACACAAACGTGGCCCGCTTGCGAACCATGTTTATGTGGGGACGGAAAGAGAGCTTATCGTCGAGCAAAACGCCAAGATATTTGGCCTCCTTAGCCCAAGGGATCGGGGAGCCAAACATCCTGACTTTTTGTGTCGCTGCCGAGAGAGGCGAGTGGTTCCGTTTCTTGTGAAACATCACCGCTTGACTCTTTTCGGGGTTGACTGTTATCATCCATTTCTGGAACCAATCGCTGAGGGCGTTGGACGCAGATTGGAGTCGCCTAACTATCGAGGGGGGGGAGGTGCCAGAGGCGTAAATCGCTGTATCGTCTGCAAAAAGGGCTGTTTGCACACCCGCAGGCCGAGGGATATCTCGTGTGTACAGAGAGTACAGAAGGGGGGCGAGGACGGAGCCCTGAGGGACTCCGGCCCGGATGGGGTGAGCTGAGGACAGAGTCCCTTCAACTTTGTAGCGAAAGGAACGATTCGACAGAAAGTCTCGTAAGATGAGCACGAGTCTGTGTGGCACTCCCATCGTGAAAAGCTTGTATGTTATACGTCTGTTCTGTGTGTCCCGCGCCTTATATAGCGGCCGCTGGGAAGTCCCCTTCACGGCGCGCTCGCGCCGCTGCCGTGAGGCACGAAGCGGGACGCGCGAAGCACGTCACAATGAATTTAGTGAAAATCAAATGCCCAATCTCTGAAAACGCCTTAAAATCTAGGCGTTGTACCCATACTATTGGTATTTTTTATCTATCTTCTTCGCATTCCAAATTCACTAGAACCTCCGAGTGGCTACCCAGTCCATCGTGTGATTAAATAAGGTAAATTTGCACTTGTAATTTATGTCCAAAGCACAAAGCCACTGTTATAATGTTAATTATAATAATCTGATATAATCATGTTAATTCCGAGTTCTCTCATTAGTGGGGTCAAAGAATTTGTTAATCTTTAGTGTCTTTCTTATAATGACAAACTAGGAAATCACGTAAAAAGCAGGTCCTTATATCTATAAAACTAACTAAACCTAATATTTTTCGTTATACGCTACATTTTAGAGTAACTAATTTAAATATAAACTAATAAATTAGGGTCGAAACTATCACCCAATTTGTTTCCAAAAATGTCAATGTCTCAAATTACTAAATCAAGGTATCATCTTCAAATCAATCAAAAAAATCAATCTAGATTGATTAATACAAAACCAACTTATCAATCAGTTTATTCAAAACAATCAATTTAACGCATCATTTTGCGAAACTATAAATTTTATTTATATAGTTTAAATATCGTTATAAATGTTAATTTTCTTTTAATATTTTTGATAATATTTTATCTTTGTAGCATTGAAGAAGATTGGATATATAACATGATAGCTCAATTTTGCGTAAGGTTCTTCCAATAGCTTTAAACTTGAACTTTAAAAAAGGACGTAGGCTTAACACTGTTTTGCAACAATCAATATGTAGGTAAGGTACTAAAATGATAACCTATTTAGTTGCATCTTTACAATGGGTAAAGTAATGTCGTAGCGTCTACTCGTAATCTATACATAGGTCACTACTAAGTCGTATTAAATTACAATTAAGTCATCATCTCAGTCAAAAAACTCCCACTGCTGAACATAAGCTTCCTTCAAACGTTAACCTGAAATAATTATAATAATCCTCACACATTCACACAACGCCCTCTAGTCCCAAACTAAGCTGAGCTTGTACTAGACAACGGATAAACATACATAAATTTTTTTTTTTTTGTAAATACATACATATTTTAACACCCAGACCAATGCAAACAATCATGTTCATGCACACAAAGATTTGCGGGAATCGAACTCGAGACCTCTGCGTAGCAGTCATGTTATATAACCACTACGCCAGAGAGGTCGTCAAATTAGCGTAACGTTTTCCTGAATTATTTTTGTATAGTCGAAAACGAAATGGCTTTATCAGTTTTGACAAAAAATTCTATCATAATTCAAATTCAATAAGATCGTTATTTAATGTTTATGCGTGAGCTTGACGTCATTGGTTGACCGTAATCAAAACTATGCTTAGATTAAAAGTGCAATCTATTTTAAACTTTCAATTCAACGCAATAAATAATAATATCTACTAACACAACACAAATGTCACTATTATATTAAAGCGTAGAGTTTGTATGTGAAAAACCATGAAAAACCATTAAATAATTTAAAACTAAAGTCAACTTGTTATTGTGACATTACAAGCTTGTCATTTCAGTAAAAGTAAAAATGTAGAATTTAAATATTGGCTGGTAAGCCACCCAACTGTTAGCACCTTAAGAGTGGACTTCGTGTTAGACTAAAATATAAAATATCATAAAATGATAAAATACTTAATCTTTGCTTATACTTAATCATTATTATGTGATTGAATAGTATTAAATGAATATTATTGGCACTAATGCCAATAAAAGGATTCTGATAAATTTATTGTTGCTATGTTGATGTTGACACATAAAATAAACAAAATATGATAAAAATATTTAATAAATAATATTTGAACTTGAACAATCATACTGAACTTGAATAATCTATAGTGTTTTCTTTCTTCTTACCCACTTTTAACTCTTAAGTGCCAATAATTGTAGGACTTCTAACGATTAGGTAGTTTACCCTAATTTGTTTTATATTATAAAATTACGAAAACTTTAATTTGAAATATGCGCCAATGACGTCATGCGAGAAATGATAGGGATAGACATAGAAGGAAAAAAGAGAGAAATTCATTAGAATAAAACGTTTTACCGAAAATATGCTCTATTAACAGTCAATAACGTTGACTTTACTATTTGTTTTTATAAATATCTAACGACTATTTGCTAATACATGAGAACTGATATGTCAAAGTAGCGTCATGATTTAGCTGATGTTTTGTTGTGCGATATTGAACCCAATAGTTTTATGACATGCAACTAACATTAATTCTAAAGGTGATAAAGCCATTTAGTTCTCGACTATACATGTCACAATCCATCATCCATCGGTTGATCGTCACAAGATCGTTTATCTCGTGAGAGCAAATTTGTCAAATGAATTTACACACCAACAAAAATTTCTAAATTAATATTATTGATGCGAATCAATATGATTTGGTGTACTAATTGAATTAATTGACGACCACGGCACGTTAGTCTAGGGGTGATTGGAAATCAATACCTACATTATATACTTACAATTTGCTTGCATGCACATGACCGTTGATTTTGTGTGGATGTTGCATTGTACCTACCAAGTATTATCAAAAATATGTATGGTCGAAAACTAAATGGCTTTATCACCTCTAGAGTTAATGTTAGTTGCATGTCATAAAACTATTGGGTTCAATATCGCACAACAAAACATCAGCTAAATCATGACGCTACTTTGACAAATCAGTTCTCTTGTATTAGCAAATAGTCGTTAAATATGTATAAAAACAATTAATAAAGTCAACGTTATTGACTGTTACTAGAGCATATTTTTGGTAAAACGTTTTATTCTAATGAATTTCTCTCTTTTTTCCTTCTATGTCCATCCCTATCATTTCTTGCATGACGTCATTAGTGCATATTTTAATTTAAAGTTTTCGTAATTTTATAATATAAAACAAATTAGGGTAAACCACCTAATCGTTAGAAGTCCTACAATAATTGGCACTTAAGAGTTAAAAGTGAGTAAAAAGAAATAAAACACTATAGATTATTCAAGTTCAGTATGATTATTCAAGTTGAAATATTATTTATTTAATATTTTTATCATATTTTATTTATTTTATGTGTCAACATAGCAACAATAAACTTATCAGAATCCTTTTATTGGCATCAGTGCCAATAATGTTTATTTAATACTTATTCACATAATTATGATTAAAGTATAAGCAAAGATTCAAGTATTTTATCATTTTATGATATTTTATATTTTAGTCTGACACGAAGTCCACTCTTAAGGTGCCAACAATTGGGTGGCTTACCAGCCAATATTTAAATTCTACATTTTCAGTTTTTCTGAAATGACAAGCTTGTAATGTCACAAGTAACAAGTTGACTTTAGTTTTAAATTATTTAATGGTTTTTCATGGTTTTTCAAATACAAACTCTACAGTTTATTATAGTGACATTTGTATTGTGTTAGTAGATATTATTATTTATTACGTTGAATTGAAAGTTTAAAATAGATTGCACTTTTAATCTAAGCATAGTTCTGATTACGGTCAACCAATGACGTCAAGCTCACGCATAAACATTAAATAACGATCTTAGTGACTTTGAATTATGATAGAATTTTTTGTCAAAACTGATAAAGCCATTTCGTTTTCGGGTATACATAATATACAAAGAATTGTGACTATAGCACTTCTGGCTAACAAGATGACGTTATGTGAGTATGTATAATCTTTAATTTATTAAATAAAGCAATATATTTGGGAACTAGTATTTGGAGTTTGTTGACTGATTTCGCCTAATGTCAATGACTGTATTTAAAACCAGTTACTGATCAGAAAATAGCATGATTAATAGATACAACAAATTTAAGTTTTATCTAAACCATTATCTTAAAATATATATTTTTAGTTTTTTTAAACAACATAATGTGACTTATGAACTTACGATGCGTCTTGAGGTAAATTATATCCATGTGTTAAAATAATAGTGTGATACAGTCAGGATGATACGGCATTAAAACTTTATCGAATCTAACAGAAATCGCGAATACAGCTCAGAGGTAAAGGCAACTGATTAGGACGTGGCTTTTCTTTGTCGTCATCATTTAGTGCGTCTTAAAAAAACGCGTAACTAATGCAAACCGTTTGAAGAGGTTTCAATTCGAGTGTTAGGTAATCGCTACCCAGGGGTCGTTAAGGTCCAACCCCACCAAACGGCCCGCATCGGCCAGTAGCGCATCGCACGGACGTCGCCGTCTCGTCGCATACTTCGCTTCTTTTTAGTTTCATAGTTTTAAGACCTTTAGTTGACCAAACACCAAACTCAAAAACACAAGAATCATCTTTTTACCTTCGATCGCTTTTTAGGTACAACCCCCAAAGGTATGAAAAGAGAGGCAAGTTATAATATAAATCCTTAAGATCTGTGTTATATTTAACAGAAATAACAATACAGTTTGACCTTACAGGAAACAACCCAATTTTATACGACTTTTATCTTTTTCTGATAATAGCTACTCTAGATAGTTGGCATAGATAGCTATTTCTATTATTAAAAGTCTGGGAAGTTCTAAAAATAGTCTCCGAGCTTTTCTATTGTTAATGGACGCTTTTAAAGTTTTAGTTTTCAGTTTCTATATTAAGAATTAAGTAGGTACCTACCTACTTAGTTAGATATATTAAAAAGTTCAATTTTGTGATTTCGTATAATACGTGACTAATCCTATCTTATTTTGCAAAATAGTGGATCTTGAACTGATCATTACTCTGACCGTAATTATAACATGAAACCCAAAATCCCGATAATATGGACCAGTATTTGCGAAGATAATAATCTTCGCAATAGTTGCATTTGGCATAGGGATCGCAAAGTAGGTAGATCGATCAAGTAGGTCTGCCAGGATAATTTAAAAAAAAACCTCGCTACCGCGCCGCGGTTCTTTTGGTTTAGTCGATTTTTACGACACCCATAAGGTAAAATAAATAATAATGTCATTTTACTCTTTCACCACACATACAAGACTTGATGGATTATGCATGTATTAAAAGATAAGTCAAAAACACGGCCATGACAGAATAATACCTTCAAATAGTCTCAAAGCTCTCTTTAAACATAGTACTGATATTGCAATTAAACAGCTCAATGTCACACATGGGCTATTGTTGTTTATAATGATATCTCATTGACATGTGTGACACCTTGACCCAAATCCATGGTCAAAGTTAACCAAACAGTTCCTATTGAATATCGTACTGCCTTAAATTCATTGATATTAAAAAAAGTAACATGATAATTTAAACATTGGCTGCCCATGTCAGAGAAATTACAAAAACTTTTACTAAGCACTATTGTTAATTAAACTGCAAAAATCTAAAATTTTTGGGCCCTCAGACCACACATGCATAACTTTAGTAGATTTATTTTCTACAGATAAACTCCTATTTTAACTATCGCTAAATGTAATTTCGATAACTAGCTTCTTCTTTCTTTCTTCTATTTTAACTATCGCTAAATGTAATTTCGATAACTAGCTTCTTCTTTCTTTCTTCTATTTTAACTATCGCTAAATGTAATTTCGATAACTAGCTTCTTCTTTCTTTCTTCTATTTTAACTATCGCTAAATGTAATTTCGATAACTAGCTTCTTCTTTCTTTCTTCTATTTTAACTATCGCTAAATGTAATTTCGATAACAAGCTTCTTCTTTCTTTCTTCTATTTTAACTATCGCTAAATGTAATTTCGATAACTAGCTTCTTTTTTCTTTCTTCTATTTTAACTATCGCTAAATGTAATTTCGATAACTAGCTTCTTCTTTCTTTCTTCTATTTTAACTATCACTAAATGTAATTTCGATAACTAGCTTCTTCTTTCTTTCTTCTATTTTAACTATCGCTAAATGTAATTTCGATAACTAGCTTCTTCTTTCTTTCTTCTATTTTAACTATCGCTAAATGTAATTTCGATAACTAGCTTCTTCTTTCTTTCTTCTATTTTAACTATCGCGAAATGTAATTTCGATAACTAGCTTCTTCTTTCTTTCTTCTATTTTAACTATCGCTAAATGTAATTTCGATAACTAGCTTCTTCTTTCTTTCTTCTATTTTAACTATCGCTAAATGTAATTTCGATAACTAGCTTCTTCTTTCTTTCTTCTATTTTAACTATCGCTAAATGTAATTTCGATAACTAGCTTCTTCTTTCTTTCTTCTATTTTAACTATCGCGAAATGTAATTTCGATAACTAGTTAAGTTAATTCCTCGTCCCCCCGTTAACAACTCTATTAGAAATTATATTGTACACAAGGGAAAAAATGGGTCAAAGCTGTCCCGAAAACTAAAAATCTCAAAAATGACAGTATTTTTCATTGTATAAGATACTAGATTTTTGCATTTTAGATACTGCATTTAGCCCAGACAAATGATAAGTTTTTGTTTAAAAAGTCATTTATTAACAACTATTTAAAACAAAACATTAAAAACGAAAATAAATAAACAAATGTCACATTAGAAAACAAATTCAAGATGGACGACCTTCAGAATTCCTTCTAAAAATGGAATGATTTAAATTCAAATCTTGTTAACCTTTACCGTTACGAACAATGATTTTAATTCACATGTTAGTTTTCCGGTTCTAATTTCAAATGTCATTGTAAAATCAGGGTGTAAAGCTGTCATTACTCATTTCATTTTATGAAGACAACTCCCGCACTAGAGACTTTGACCTGTGTCGCGGAGACTTTTACGATCTTGATAGTTAAACGGAGACAAAGAACATCCAGGCTCAGAACATTAGTGGATCGCACAAAGAATCCGTGACCATGCATCTTGCATTCTAGGCTGTTCTAATTATATTATTATGTCAGGTAAGTACTCTCTAGGTAATATAATCAGATAACTCGTTTGACGGTTCTAATAAATTAGAGAGTACCTAGTATTATAAAAGCTTTGTTATTCACAACAAAGCTTTTATAAGACTACTCTATCTCTATAAGACTACCCAGACATATGAAAACATTTTTGCGAGCTTTTGTAGAGAACAATCTATATAGAGACTCCTAGGTTTTTTTGCATAACACTGCTGTTGTCATTGTTCTGCCACTATCCTTTTACGCCTTTATCCCTATGCTAGCATGCAGGTGACTGTGAAGTCTGATATGTATACAATAGTCATCGAATCTACTTGATTAAAATGCAACATGCAACGATAACACTACTTAACATTCTCAATAACAGCTAATGATGTTTAGCTGACGAAACTGATTCTGGACTGCATAAATTTGATCGTTAATGATTGATGGTGTTTCTAATAATAGTTCGTAAAGACCCATACTGATGAATATGTTTGCTTCTAAGTCTGTCCTTATTACAGCTTGAGCCTTGAATATTATGTTGAAAGTGTAGCAACAAGATATCAATTAGTTTAAAGGTGGCAATGATGTATTGTTCTTCACAATATTAAGTGATACTTATGTTGATTAATCATGCTATAGTAATTGATCCGATGGAAATCACGAAAACCGACTAGGAATGAAGACAACGGATTGTAAGTAGTCAGAAAATGGTTTTACAGCATATTTCATCAATTTGTCGGTCTGACCACATGTTTGTGCTGTATGTTACTAACGGTTCCTAGAGAATGTCAAGGCAAGTGCAAACTGTTTCGGGCGCTCGAGTGCATGTTGGTCAGTTGTTATTACACTCGTAGCACTCTTTAGTGAATGACTAAGAATACGAAATATTCCCAATTTGTGTCATAGCTATGCCATGGCATGGGTGATGTCCATAAGCGTCGATTACCATTTACTAATAATTCAATTTTTCAATCAAACATAATTTAAATAATAATTCCTAAGTACATGCGTTAAAAACTTCACTGTAGAACTACGAGTACTATAAAACAGTACCACAAGAGAAAACCTATAATAAAACCCAAAACTTTATCCCTGCTGGAAAGTACTGACTACAGTAAAACATTATCCAAGTAAATAGAAACCAAAATGTTTCTTCGAAACAAAACATTTTAACTTTAAATGCAAGTCACATAAAGGTTATTAAATAGGTATTATGTGGTAGTAAGCGTGGAAGAATAGGATGGGGTCGAAGGGAGATTGCCCCCAATCCGTTATCTTTGTCGGACATTGGCACAACGCCAGCTAGCATTGCTACTGCTGAGCGACCTATTTACATTTTGTAATTACACGATGCATTTGGGTTTTAATTTAAATTAGTATTTATTATGATAGTTGACTACAAAATAACAATATAATAATATGACATACATATAGTACGCCTATAAATACATACAATACAACAAGGCAGGTGATGAATACCCGCTGGCGACGAAAGGACAAAGGTTTTTTCCGTATTAAGAAAAATGTCTTTGCTTTGCATATATTTATCCTGTAATAATAATAAGTATCACCTTCTGAAAAAGAGTCGCTTGACCAAAAACCAAAAAATATTTATTTATTTAAATTCAGCTACTCTATTGTTAATTCAAAAAGGTTGTTTAATACAAAAACTATAATACAGACTGGCCGTGACAACAATAAAATAGCTAGGTGACGTTCATTGACAGCATGGATATTAATACACCATTGTCGTATCTGATAATAAGCCACAGTAACAGACAAAAATTTACTCGAAGAATTATGAAAAGAGATTCCAGTACTGATAGCAATGTATCAATAGATAGTTTAGAAAAAAGTTTTCAACAAAAAACTCAAATTGACAAAACTAATAATGTTGATACAATCCTAGTGCCGTTTTACGAAAAAGATGTTCTGATAAAAGTACCAAAATGTTGCAAGAGATACTTTCCCAATTCAAATAAAGGCAAGAAAAAAGAGAAAACTGAAAGTAATCAAGCCAACAGTTATTTGTTGAACAAAGATAAACAAAACTCAAAACGTGTCACATATCTCCAAATGTTTAGAAAGCAACTCGCTCCAGACCATGCTGAGAAAAAGAAAGAAGACATTGAAATACGTTCCCTATCACCGGAGTATGGTGACACTGAGAGAGAAAGTATTGAAGATGTCACAAATAATCCAACTACAGATTTCTATAATACCGAGTCCTACAACGAAATGTATTACGAAAAACTGATTAACAGAGATATTCAAATTTGTATGAATGATGCTTTAGAAGAAAATGTTCAGTTTACCGAAAAACTAAATCTTAATTCTTTAGACACTGATGACCACGATAATCTAAAAAGCGTCTCTGAAATATCTTACAGACGTCCATTAGCCAGACGAGCAACTGTAGTGCCGACACAACCTATTAAGCTGGGTGGTCTAGGGCCAGATATGGAGAAGATTAAACCAAGATTAGAACGAGCCCGTAGCTTACAAAGATACTCAGAAAAAGTAAGGTTGGCCAATCGAATAAAAATTTATAAAAGTTCGATCAATGAAAAGAAGGAAACGAATTTATCTACTAAGACACAGAATTGTAGAAAAGAATCAAAAGCAAATTTAATTGAACCGAATGCTTCGTACTTAGTAAATAATGCACGAAATCCTATTCAGAAGGTAATACAGGTAAAACCTAAATCTGCTGATTGTCAAAGATGTAAAGAGAAGGATAAGGAAAAGGAGCATCATAAACATGGTACCAAAAAACCACCAGTTGAAAAGATTGATTTCAAAAATACTAAACATGAAGTTGAAGTTGATACAGTCGACTACAATGTTGGAAAAACTTCGGTTAAAGATAGTTACAGATCTGATGGATCAAAGACTGTTGAAACATCGATACCTCCTATGCAAATAAGTTTTATGGTTAACGTTGGTGCAGCCCGTCCCTCCAGTGCATTGAGGACATTAGAAGAAAAACATCGTATGTATCAAGAACAAGTAAAAGGGTTTATGGGTAATAACAACATGTGATCTCTTTCGTCCTAAATTGTGTTATTGTTGTAAATGATTTAAAAATATACTATTAATTTTATTAAAATACAGAAAAGCTATTTTATTTTGTCAGTTAAATTTATTTTTAGATGTGCATAATATATTAAATTTGTGGGTTTTATTAAATTAGCTATTTCCTTTATCGTTCCCTTTTACCGTCTTTGCACAATAAAGTGAGAGATGTAAGTACTTAAACGCACTAGCAATTAGTCGCGTAAGCAAAGCTATAATAAATGTATAATATGAACTATGAAAATATAATGCTTACATAATCTAATACATTCAAAACGCATTGAATCATATTTTATTAATATAGGCGTGTTATATTGACGCATTGATGAAAAAAAGACGATAAGCTGAATTTGTTTACGTAAAGGTTATACATATGATCGAAGTTAAGGACGTACAGAAAAACTGACGACCTCGGTGGCGCGACGGTAGCGCAAGCGGCTGCCGTGCAAGAGGTTGTGGGTTCTATCCCCACGCAAGACAATAATTTGTGAGATCCACAAATTATTGTCCTGGTCTGGGTGTTCTTTGTGTCCGTTAATTGATGTTTGTAAAAGGTCCCCGCAACACAGGGCATGATCCCTAGTGCGGGAGTTGTCTTTAAAAAAAAAACAATAAGAAATCCTATTGGTCAATACTTTCCGCAATGTCCAAACGAGTGCAAATAAAATTCTTTTTACAGCTCCAAGGGACTGCGGTGATATAAATATATAAATAAATGTAAATATTCCTCACAGATTCACACAACGCCATCTAGTCCCAAACTAAGCAAAGCTTGTTCTATGGGTATTAGACAACGGATAAACATACTTAAATACTTTTTATATGTGATAATTTCAGCATTGATAATGGGTTTCTTGCTACAGGACTATGAAGCAACGGATTAGTTGTGCTCCAGCATTGCTGATGTCAATTAGCGGTTTTTACCACTTACCATCAAACAGACAGATTGATCGTCTACCATCTCGCAATAATAAAAAAAAATATTCTAAAAGGATTATTTTCTTTCGTGTCACGGATCCCTAAATAAGCAAAAGAGAAATCGTCTGACGTCGCCGTCGTTTAAAAATAATGCTATTTTTTATAATAATTAACACTTTATTCTAAATTATTAATAACTTGTAGCTATAATAAGAATTAATAAAATAATAATAGTCCTAAGATTGTGTGGTAAAAGGAATCAGAATATACGCTGTCACCACCACCATATCTCATTCCAAGGCTGACCTAAAGGTTAGCTAAAGGTTTTCTACTTATAAGTCAATATCTCAAGCAAAGAAGAAAAACTTTACTTACACTCGTAGCTCAAAAGAAAGGAGTTTTCCTTCCGTAACTGGAGAAGGCCCTTCATTATAACATAACAGCCCATTAACGTCCCACTGCAGGGACGGGTCTCCTCCCGTGACGGAGGGATACTTGGCCTACTAATACCACGCTAGCTAAGCCGATTGGTATAGGGTTTAATTACAAGTTTTCCTTCTTTTTATTACGTAATGAAAATATTCACGGATGGTCCCTTAGTCGGTTTATACTACACCCATGGGATGATATGGAGTCGTGACCTATTATTGTATTCTTACTCCGTCACCACACCACACGGAGGCCCTTCGTATGGACACAAATATGCAGCAAACAAAAAGTATGCAGCTGCTTCCACTGCACAATACATTATTATATCTATGCTCCTATCAGTCCTATCACATTAACATAATAAAAAGAAGAAAATATACAATTAATTAGACAACATTTAGATGATGTGTATCTAAAACACCTTTATTACATTTTGGGAGCTTATATCTAAAGCTTAAAAGTAGCGTCTTGTACCTAAGTACATAGAGTAGTACCTAGCACAAAATCATAAAATGTTAAGGGCCTTTACGTGGCTCACTAGCGCCGCCAATAGAAAAAAAATCATAATTCGCAAATAGGATTAATAATGCAAAGTGTTGGTAACGAAGTCTTGAGAAAAGGCAATAAAGTATTTGTATAACACACTCTCAACACTTTAAATGTTAATTATTTTAATTAAATAAATATTAGATTATAAAAAAAATCGGCCGTATTTTTTATTTTTTTTTACTATTGGCGGCGCTAGTGAGACCTTTTAACTGCTTTAAAACGCTCTTAAAGAGAAATGAGTATTATGTCCTTATATACAACAACTATGTATTACTTATTAAGTTACTTTACCGTATTATGGCGAGTTGTAAATTAGTCACACTTACCTGAAAAAAAAAACACATACTTATTATTATTAGACATTGTCATATCAGGTTCCTTTACATCTAAACTAAGCGAAACTTGTTCTAAGAATTATTCTAGAACAATTAGAAACGATCAACATTGCAGGCCATTAATGTCGTATTAACTGAACGGGCTTCTTCCCGGGATAGACCTACTAATACTATGCTGGTTAGATGGATACAGTAAATATAAAAGGGTAGTTTTTTAAACTACTTGGAACCTGGAAAAACCCTAACAAAAGCACAGCATTCGTGTAACAGTAAGCCAACCAACCTTTGCATTTAGCCGAACAATTCCTCTGAGTACCCGTCCAATACTAATCACTATGCTATATAGATACAATAATGAATTTTAATCAATATAATATTCTAATTAAAATGCCGACTCCAACCAAAGCGATAATACAGAGTATTATTATACTCCAACAGTATCGTTTTCATGTATGGATTCACAGAAATTCGTACTACCTGCTTACTACTTGGTCTATTCCGTTCAAACTATGAGAACAACTTGGAAATACGAGTACCTATAATCTATCGAATATAAGAAGGGTTCAATTCAATAGGTGAAGTTATTACAGAGTACTAAGGTAATTGTAAAAATAAATTGTGTAAATGGTAAAATTGAGAACATTATCTTTTTGGAGTCAATTAACAAAATTTTTGGTTTTCAGTGCAATTCTCTTATACGAATATTATTACGAATATTATATAGTACGAAATTTGTTTAAAATCATTATCTGAATGTAATGTCATTCCAAACGTCATTAATGTCAAATTTGACACTTTTGTAACCAATCAGAGAACGCCCAACGGCTAATTAAAGGTTGTCGAGTTGTCACTGTGAGCAAAATGTTTACTTTTACGAGAAAAAGCCTTCTGTTTAAACATTACGAATTATTTTAAGTTTTATTTAAGATTTTTTTTTATTATTCTATAATTAGTATGGACCGCACAAGGTGGCAAATATTTGGAGGACGCCTATGCCCAGCAGTGGACGTACTCAATTAGCTCACATGATGATGATGATGATAATTAGTACATAATGTGTTATTATGTATATGAATTCCGATTGAGAGAAAGTGTACTCTCTGTGAAGGTGTACACACAGCAACTAATCAAGCTAGACACTCGTGTACCTTAATACCTTGAAATAAGACACAATTTCAAATGAAAATGTTTAACTTGATGTGTTGCTGTGTGTACAAGTACATAACTATATTTGTATCTAGTCTAAGTTCACATTAGACTATATTATTATAGGAAAGATATTCATGTTATAACATCCCATTATTAGCAGCAGGCATCCGCCACTGAGATCAGGCACACGGTGGACCGACGACCTGGTTAGGACGGCGGGAAACCGATGGATGAGGGAGCCGCAGGACCGCAAAGGCACTATTTGGAGGCGGCCTATGTCCATCAGTGGACGTCAATTGACTGATATGGTGATCCGCCAGTAACAGAAAAGCATTTAAGGGCATATAATTGTCATATTGTTTTATATGACCTTTTTGGACTACACGCGTCCAGAGCCTTGATTGCAGTAGGCTACCCGAGTTTTTGTCTACATAACCAAATTAGACCATACGAAGTCAATAGCCATCGTAATTCACCTAACTGTAAGAATGCCATCTAGGGGCAACAGCCGTAAACTTTCAATGTTGCAGTTGAAGAGTTTACTCTAGGGTGAAAATTTTGTATTTTTTAATTTGAAAGTTTAGAAAGAATAGCTTACATACTAATTCTTATATGTAGATGTCAATGTTAGTTCTAGATCGGTAACAATAGTAAATATTGTCAATTAATGTTAGTTAAGGGTAAAACGAAATAAAAAGAAGGAAAACTTGAAATTAAACCCTATACCAATCCATCTGGCCAGCGTTGTATTAGTAGGCCAAGTATCCCTCCGTCATGGGAGGAGGCCCGTCCCTGCAGTGGGACATTAATCGGCTGTTATGAAGGGTAAAACTTCTCCCAAACACGGGAATCGAACTCTCAATTTACAATTGCACTTAGGTACAGTACTGCAGTAATGTCATGGTCGTTTAGTACAAGTCCAATTAGTGGAAGGACCAGTCGTCATTACACTCGCCAAATTGGAAAAAATGCAATGTTTAGCTGTTAAGGCGCGGCTGTAAATATGTTAACTTTCACGTTTATTTTTTATTAGCATGTTAATAACGAAATTTTATAATTTGAAAAAAAAAATTGCTGTTTTAAAGACTTTTGCTTAATTACACGAATTTGGTAGGTGTTACTTAAGTAATTTTTTTATAAAACTAAACCCTATAGTTTTCTAACATAATTATTTTGTTGGAGCTTAGTGCGGCTGTTACTTCGCGGCCGCCGCAAAAGTGATACACAGAACAAACATTATATTTATGTGATCTACAAAGATGTACAGTACATATTAATATTTACTGAACATAATATACAATTATATGCCCTTAAATGCTTTTCTGTCACTGGCGGATCACCATATCAGTCAAAATAATATTATTTTTACTATAATAAGTACAACATATTATATGTATAGATATAATGATATAAAGAGAAAGGTCATAATGTATAGATATATATTATGACCTTTCTCTTTACTCTTCCATATAGATTAAAATGCCATCTCGAGTAGGTAAGTGTCAAACATTCAATTTTGCCACACATCATTCAATATAGCCTATGACACTCCTCGATAAATGAACTATTTAACACAGAAAGAATTTTTAAAATCGGTTTAGTAGATCCAGAGATTACCCCCTACAACTTCACAAACACACAAGCTTTACTTCTTTATAATATTAGTATAGATTAGATTAGCACAATACTATAAACATCACCGATTATAATAAACGATTAACTTTTTCTTTTATATATATATAATAAAATCAATGAAACTCATTGATTTTATCGAGTTTTAAAAACTCGGAAGATGAAAAACAAAACAGATTCTAAATTCTACGGTACGTGTATGAAAAAACAATAGTAAAATAAACAACCGATTTGCAATTCAAGGGTAATAAAAATTAACAATATTTTATCAGAAATTTCTTTAAGCCCTCCTCCTTAAATAAAAAAAAGTAGGCCAAAATACACAGGTAGGTAACAACTTTTACCGTCCTTGGTGACTTTGATACATTTAAGAATTTAATTATAAACTAAAAATCTCCAACACACTTGTTTCTAGGTCATTATCATAAGGCAGTTAAACTTTACGATTATCGTTTTAAGTATTTTAATGAAATGAGTGAATCACCTTCACTGCAATTAATGCTGTTTCTATCAAATGTTGCAGTTCAATAAAGAATAATCATTATCTTCTAAACCAAAAGACACCCACAGCTAGACAAGAACTCTTTCAAACGCCTCCACCTTACTACGAGTATGTCCTTTGCCTTCCTAATCCATCAATTGCACGAAATCTTTATCAGATCTTAAGCCCGATTTACACACGAGTTAAATTGGCGAGACGCGAGAGAGGGGGCTACTTCGTACTTAACTCACCAAAAAATAGGATGGAGATCTATTTAAATCAACTTAGTCAACAACTTACTACTTAACTCGCTACTGTACTTGTCGATGTGTAAATCGGGGTGTAGGTCCACCTTGTAATATTATAGAAAAAGGACGGCGGGAACCGATGCGTGAGGGAGGTACCTACAGGACAGCGCTAGGTAAAAATATTAGAAGGATCCCTATCTCTAGCTGTGGTATACTCGTATTGGTTGATAATGATGATGATAATTATCAGTTGTTTTAAATCTATACTACAAGATATGCGTAGTTTAGGACTAGATGGTGTTGTATGAGTAATTTATATTTATATACCTTTCATCGTTAACATTAACATAAAACGCCGTATATTAACATATTTTCATATTATTTACATGCTCTACTTTCCTCGGACAATGGATGAACTTAAACACCGTATCGACCGCTTCTTGTTGCGTAAGAGATCTTAAACGTGAAATTATTAATGTTTACCTAATGTTTGTTTATGTTAGATGTCCGTGTGGTAAGTAGGTAATAGATTAGGAATACAAAATACTATTACCAATATCGCTGTCGTTAGAATCGAATAAGGAAGATTGGATTGGATTCATTCAAAAGGGTAAAATGGAAACAAATCTATATCTGACCAGCACGGTATTAGTACGTAAGATAAAAAAGAATACAGTATGAACTTAACTCTCACGTGAGGGCAACCTCCTACATTGCTTACAAAGAAATTTAAATATGCATGTCCACCCAGACTACGTCGTGAACATTTTACAAGATGGCCATCCGCTTTAGTAGCAGGCGCGAAGGTTTTCTGGGATTCCGAAGAGATATAAATACTGTACCGACTAAACCCACGCCGAATTAATCTCACCCATACATATAATTCGTAGACTACAAGAAATAGAAGAGAAAATTAGCGTATAATATATACTATACTCGAATTCACTCTAATAGAAGAAATTTGACAGTTGTAGTTTAGGGTTGGGTGACTGAGATCAAATCTAGATTTATCGATTCAGATGACAAACGATCAATCGATTTAATATAAGTACATAGTTTTGAAGGTAAGATTGGCATATGTCTGAACTGTCAATTTTCACCTACTAAATTGGTAATAGTATAATGAAGAGTTTCAGATCTCCTTAGCAACCGAAAGAATGCTAGCATTCCAATCGAAAAAAACATCACATCAGCTATCTCTACATCTATGAAGCTTTGACCTTTTTATTAGATTATTATTTATTTTTAAAATCAACGTAAAGTAACAGTTTTCAATTCTACAATATCAACTTGTTTATTATGAAAATTAAATAGAAAAATATTCAATAAGGACCTGTTCATATGACATTTAAAGAAACTTATGAAAATCCATTAAAATTTCTTTAACCCGGTTTATATAAATTATTAAATAAGTAGCTGTTTAATTTTGTTGTTTGACAAGTATTTAAAAATTGTTTTTATTAATTTAATTTATTGGAGAATTTTTGGGAGTATGTATTTATTATTATTATTGTCGGCGCGTGACTTGAAACATTATCGTTTCTTTTGGACCATAATAAACCAACATTTCATTCAATGATCTCGCAGTTAAACTGCGCAAGCAGTTTTCTGAGGCAATGTATTAGCTATATGAACTTTTTATTATAATAAATGATCCACCCATCCATCCATTTACAAGATTAGCCACGCGTTTAAAATATTCTGAACTTATTAAATAAAAATTAGTTAAGTAAGTATAGTATTCTAGATCATAACAGAAATAAATTGGCTTTCTCTACACTGCACTATAAATGGGTGATATTGTATGAAAGTAAAAGGCCTTTCTCCCCGCAGGGTTAGGCAGAAATGGTAACACTTTCACATTGTCTTAGTGGCATTCATGGTCGTTCGGTTATAATGGTGATAATTAAGCAATGCAAATTATTACCACCCCTTTTTATCTAGTGGGCATTATTTATTCAAAACGGCAATATGTGTCTTTTGAAACTGATAACAAATGCAAATACAGTTCAAGGGGTCATCATAACAGCCCATTATGTCCTACTACAAGGACGGGCCTCCTCCCGTGTCGGAGGGATACTTAGCCTACTAATACCACGCTGGCTAGACGGATTGGTATAGGGTCTAATTTTAAGTTTTCCTTCTTTTTATTTTGTACAGATAATATTTACGGATACTCCCTTTGTCGGTTTTAACGAAACCCATGGGTAGAGATGGGGTGGTGACATATTGTATTCTTACTCCGTCACCACACGGATAAGTCCAACGTATGGTAGTCATAAAATGACTAACGCCGTCCATCATTATGCCGTTCTAACCATATTTATACGCAACGTACCTTCACACCAACTAATCCATATTAGAGCCCACCAGCGTAATTTATAGGAGTCGCCGTCACCGGATAGACGACCTCGGTGGCGCGACGGTAGCGCAAGCGGCTGCCGTGCAAGAGGTTGTGGGTTCGATCCCCACGCAGGACAATAATTTGTGAGATCCACAAATTATTTTCCTGGTCTGGGTGTTCTTTGTGTCCGTTAATTGATGTTTGTAAAAGGTCCCCGCGACACAGGGCATGATCCCTAGTGCGGGAGTTGTCTTTTTTAAAAATAAAAAAAAAATAAAAAAAAGGATACGGTGTGGACGACATGATGCACGTGCTCGCGTACCATCTGAGGGCCTTATTATTTAATCTAATTAGTTTTCCTACCACCAAGCTCAATAGATGAAACATGGTCTCTATTATTTCGGTTGTCTCTTTGATTGCAACGTGTTTCTTCAATTGCAACATTGAAAGTTTACGGCTGTCGCGCCTAGATGGCGTTGAACAGTTGAGTTCTAAGTTGCGGCCCGGCGCCGTATAAAGCAATGGTTAAATTTGGTAGTCGAGACGGGTACTCGGATGGCCTAGAGGTCATGGAGCTGGACGCGTATAGTCCAAAGACGCGGGTTCGATTCCCACATCGAGTATCAATTTTTCCATATCGTCTTTCTTCTTTTCGTACTTCGGTTGTTTCTTACGACCCAGATGAAGAGACAAGTATACACTATACAACTCGTCTCAAAAGGCATCGCTTTACGGCTAAGCAAATTACCGTGACATACCTTCGCATAGGTCTACTTATATATGGTCATCATTATTGTGTAATACATTATATAAGAACTCTCTACTAAGTGTATCATCTAAGATATTATCTTGAACGCCATGATAAATGTGTAGGTATGTTATGTGGTCATACGATCCGGTAAATCTTGTATATTAAGTATAATAAGTGGAACTTCGTAATTTCGTTTATTAAATGTGACAAGGAAAAAAGTCGTTTAGTACGCTATGATGTTGATTGAACTGAAGTGTGGCTATGCCAGAATAAATGGTTACTCTCTTTCTTTCTTTCTATGGCTACTTAGAAGCGGGGCTCGATTGGTACGATCCTGGTAAAGGGATCGCAGTGGCATCGAGGCAGCCAATGCCCATCGGAGAACTCTAGGGTTATCCTTTCTAGGATTTATCCTGTGTCCCTGCCATCTGAGAAGAACACTGTAGTTTGAGTTAGCCCATAGCACTACAACGGTAAGGTACGTCCACACGGTAGGTATTTCCACACGTTATTAAAAAAAAACAAAGAAAAAAAAGTATCAGGGAAGAAGTTACAATTTAACGAATGGGAAAATCCGCTGTTTTAAACTGGGTCCATATTTACAGGCGTAGTAATAATACAAATTATTTTTATTTACTATCTTTTGTTGGCTGATATCCTAAATTTCCTAAATAACAAAAATTATTTAAACAATATACATATGTTTTAAATGAATATAGAGTCAAAAGACAGCGCAGAAATAAAACGGCAATTTTAATATGTAAAGACCTGTTATGTAGTAGGCAAATATACGACAGTCGTCTTGACTTATAGATATTATGAATTAGGTATACGTACTCATGAAGGTACTAACCCTTACCTAACAGTACTTGGCATAGTAAACTGTTAAGTAATAGGTACACAACGTAATTAAAAGAGAAAATTGGAGAAATTTTACGGAGAAATTTTACTGTGCTGTTAACCTAATTTTTTTTGTAATATACTAAATACAGTTGCATGAATAAAATTTATTGTTATTTGTAAAATATAATTTTCGTATGGTTTTGTTTTGGACATTACACTTAACTAAAGTATGGTGACTAAAATGCAATATTTATTTATTCTTGTAACTTCTTTAAAAAAAACATTGAGTTATAACTCTACTCGTATTTTCTATGACTTTTTCTGACTTAGCCTGAACCCAAGTATTAACAACTGAAGTAATTTTAATCAATAAAAAACCGGTCAAGTTCGAGTCTGATTCGCGCACCGAGGGTTTTCGTACAAACATAATTATTTTCCTGTCAAATTGTGAAGACGTCAGGACTCAGCTGTTAAAATTTTTTTTTTAATTTATTAAGTTCTTTAATTAAATATAATAATATCCCTGTTTAAATACCATAAACTTTCAACATCGTTTTATATTCTCTATCAAGATAATATAGGTAGTAGATAGGTACATATTATTATTGTCTTTGAGCGTGTTTTATTACGAAATAGGTACTATATCGATGAACGGCCATGTTAGCCATAGAGAATGTCTTCGGTTTGCTCTAGTTACAATCTATTACACAACATTAAGTATCTCTTCCTTGTATAGTACTTCGCCATGACTAATAATTCCTTTAAGTGTTGTTCTATCCGTTCTAATTAATTCAATTGATAATACTACTAAAGCTATCTAAAACATATAAGTAATAGGAAATTTATATTGTCAGTCTCTTCTTTATACTAATCCGTCTGGCTAGCGTGGTATTAGTAGGCCAAGTATCCCTCCGTCACGAGAGGAGGCCCGTCCCTGCAGCGGGACATATTAATGGGCTGTTATGAATGAGTCTCCTCTTTAATTCACCGATGTTTGTGCTGATTATGAATATTCGTTGTTAAAAGTCCACGAAACCGTGCAGCCTTAATGCAGCAGCTTTTTTCACAAAGAAGAATCCCTTACATAATAATTTGTCATTAACAAACATACTTGTTAAAATAATTGACGAATCAATCATCAGAACAAAGTTCAAACATTAAATTGATTATTTATATACAACTGACTTTCGTACATAAGCATAACTTAATAAGTACGACATTTCGTTGCTTAAACAAGTACTACGATTACTTAATGTGCGTTATGAATGAAGCCTATTAAATATATTAATACTTACATACAACTACAAAACATGGCATAAAAACTTTAAGTTGGAAAATAAATTTTAAGACAACCGGTTAAGGTGCTAATTGATTTATGACCGTGACTGAATTATAAAGACGCTGAATCGGCACTCATTAATTAAATAACACGTTAATGTATTTTTATTTAATCTGAGGTTTATGAAATAATATATGTTTATTAATTCAATAAGAGCGTCCCTAAAACTTACGTAATACTGATAATGCTTGCAAAGATACTCGTAATAATGATTGCTAAATTGTAATAGGCAGAGCACATTGCACGCACAACCGATAGACGATAGGGTGCTAACCTGGTGTCCTACGTGGGCGACGAACGCGACGCGACGCACGCGATCTAATCAATGCCATAACCTACTTGTGTCCTATGGTGACCGTCTGCGACGCGACGTAATCATATAGAACACTTGTCGCGTATAGCATCGCGTCGCGTCGCCACGCTTTCGTCGCCCACGTAGGACACCGCGTAACGCGAAGTTAGTTTTTGCAAAGGCGTCCATGTACCGGAAAATGCAGAGTAAGCAGACCAATCACGCGATATACTGACAGCTTCATAAAGATAGATAGGTAATACTTAGATACCCATTCCAAATACTGTTAAATCGCAAAATAATTAATTAATATTTTCATTAGAATCAAATGCGTAAAACACTATATTTCGGAAAATACTGAAACGATCACTTTTACGTTACCTATGTATCACTATCAGATTTTTAATTTATTAGACTACCCAAACATTTGTGGATCTCTCAAATAATAATGGCCTGCTTGGAATTCTAACCCAGTATCCCATGCACAAGAACCGCATACCAAAGCAATGTATTCGTTCAAGGCGAGACCAAGCGAGTAAAAATTTATGATAACAAAATGGTCAGGGCAATGTTGCTTGCAGCTTAAATAATAATATTTTAAAATATTAAACTGCATCATGTAACAAATTATACGACGAAGGTTTTATTATTTAAAAAAAAAAACTAAAATCAATATCAAAATTGAAAATTGATGCACGAAATTGTAACTTAAACCGTTTAGCCGTAGTTTCCACGCAACTGAATATTCTTTTTATCGATGGCTTAGACTATCAATTGATTTTAAACTTTATGTCAGAGGTATATAAGGTGTGTTATGGTTTGTTGGGATATATTGTAAGGTCTATATTGCCAGCTCACGTTTGAAATGCATCAAATAGTTATCCTTGTGTATCGTGCTAGCCTCTGAGGCTATGTTGGTGCTGAGAAACGGTTTTAATGGCCACCAATAGCCTAGTTTATAGTAAATGTGTGTAACTATATTTGAGTGGCGAGTATAACGGAAATACAGCGTTATTTAGTAGCAGTTGTAAGGAATATCTTTTAAAAACATCTTTACTTTATATTAATGGTTGAAATAAATTTGATTAGTTTACGTTAAAAATGCTGTTTTAGAATATGAGAAAGTAAAACTTATACTTATTGTTATCGAGATTGGTTTTTAATATTGTCTTTTAAATATAACCTACTATACTGACTGCACAAAAATATATTAAAGTATTGAACTACTAATAACCGGATAAAATCCAAGTTTGTTAAAATGTTTATTAGACCACAAAATCTTTTTTCCAAATGTGTCAAATATAATGAAACAATGGGGTACAGCATAGAATAAACATTTGTAAAAAAATATCCAATTTAATAACTCCTCTTTTCTAAATCAGGCCAAGGCTCTTATTGTCATCATATTCTATCTATCAACGTCTAAAAGACCTCGAGATAGAAAGGTTGCCATTAAGTGTTTTAATTCCATTTCTACGCGGAAGACATTATTAATTAGAAGTTTCAAATAATGATTAGTTATATACATTTAAGACAATTAAATCACAATAAACGTAAAATTAAATAATCAAATAATTGGTTAAAACGATTACCATAAAATATAATTAAACACATGAACTTTTAAATATAATTATTTTAAATCGAATATTTTGAAAACGAATAATTAAAATGCAGTTAGATAGTTTTTATTGAGCATATTTGCCAATCAATGACTGTGTTAATATATAATACCGTCCAAGTGCACTATAAACACACAACCTATTACCATAACATAATAAAAAGCGACTAATCGATCTGCTTAACAGTCAGTATATTACATAGCAACGAAGGAATACCTGCTAGGTGGACCGACGACCTCATAAAGGTCTCTGGGTCGGACTGGAAGAGGAAGGCTCAGGACCGAGTTCTGTGGCGCGTGTTGGGAGAGGCCTATGTCCAGCAGTGGACTGCAATAGGCTAGTTGATTGATTGAAGGAATACCTGTCACAAGGTGGACCGACGACCTACTTAGGATGACGGCGGGTAACCGATGGATGGGGAAGGCACAGGACCGCACAAGGTGGCAACACTTAGAGGAGGCCTAGCAGTGGACTTCGATTGACTGATATAATGATAATGATGAAACCAACCTGTCACAAAACCCGTTATCAATCCGTCAGGCTAGGGTGTTATCTTTAGGTCAAGATTAAAGCCAGAAGTGGCCCTTTATGGTTCATCATCACCTTCTCGAAACTCTGATAAACCTGCCCACCTGAAGCGAGGCGTGAAAAAGCATCTTCTAAAGCCGCCATAGTGGAGACATTCATGCCTCTACAAATATTGTAGCTGGCATGGTGCTCGCCATTCTTGAACTCTATTGGATGCTTGTCATTTTAGTAGGCCAATTAAAAAAAACAAAAGAAAACTTAGACCAAAGGATAAAAGTTGACTTACTTATCTACTTTTTTTGTAATTAAACCTACAAAATAAATGGTGTCGATACAAACTTGGTTGCAGTAATTTAATTATTCAATATTATAATTAAGTTAAGCACACACCTATCTTGCAAATACTGTATAAGGTTATCTTCAAGAAGGTTACAGTTACTCAGTACATACATATTAAAATGGTACCGTTATTTATGAAAACCGCTTTGCATCAAAAATAACGATTATCCATTTTAATATACAGAATATCAGCGCTGTAGTGTCTATGACGCTACAGCGATCAGCTGAGTTAAGTCCTATTTTGTGTGCATTTTTTGTAATATTTATGTTTATAATTTACTTACTGTATGTAATTGTGTGGTACAAAATAAATTATTTTCTTGATTTCTTTCTTTAAGCCGACTAAAATATTACTACTTAAGAAAAACTACGAGTATTTGTTAAATAAGGAAAAATTTACATAAAGCCCTATTATTTTTGAGGGAGTCACCATCTCCAACCAACTTCTTATCCATATTTGAATAGGTACCTATCGTAGGCAGTCACTAAGGCAGCAGTAAATCAGACAATATACCTATTAGTCTCCGTAATGTGACGGAATAAGAAAGCACAATGTCACCATAGCAACTCACCCTGTGGGTGTCGTATAAACCGACAAAGGGAAATCACAACTCTACCATACCGTCTGGACAGCTTGGTTTTAATAATATATAAATATTCCTCACACATTCACACAACGCCATCTAGCCTCAAACTAAGCTGAGCTTGTACTATGGGTTCTAGACAACTGATAAACATACATAAATACTTTTTTTTTGTATAAACATACATATTAGGTATACATTGAAAACACTCAAACCAATGCAAACAATCGTGCATGCACACAAAGATTTGCATTGAGCAGGAATCGAACCCAGACCTCTGCGTAGGAGTCATGCTATATAACCACTACGCCACAGAGATCGTCGTAAGATCTTTATCAAGAAAGAAGAACTTGATACAAAACCCCATAACATACCGTCTATATAGCGTTGTTTCTTTAGAGAAAGTTTTCACTTCATACATAGAAGGAGCCCTATTACTTCGACATAAATTTC
This sequence comes from Schrankia costaestrigalis, assembly GCA_905475405.1. Classification (NCBI taxonomy): domain Eukaryota; kingdom Metazoa; phylum Arthropoda; class Insecta; order Lepidoptera; family Erebidae; genus Schrankia; species Schrankia costaestrigalis. Next base: position 13,991,970 of record FR997838.1, read on the forward strand.
AACACTTGATGTTCTAGAAATGACTTAATTAAAATTAGTTAACTGAGCATTCGTTTCCTAATTACATACTATTTTTACAGGCATACCAACTATCGCAATATCAAGCATTCTGTGCAATGAGAACAAACTAAAAAGTAAAAGAGAAAAATGTAACTTTACATAATTATTTTAATCGTAACGCACTGATTCTCAATTAATTACTAATTTGTTAATTCATTAATGACTATAAATGAGATAATAGTGAGTTATAAAATTAATTGCTCCACTATTAATTATATTTTTCGCTTTCATACGTTTCTCTATATTATTTAACTTTTATAGACCATAAAAAGTTAAAATTTCTTATGATTTTAATGATGATGTGCTAGCATAACAAAACTTTTAATATCCTGCTGCAGAAGCGGGTCATATTAAATTATGTAGAAAAAGTTGTTCAAGATACTAATACCTACCAAGCTAGCCAAACGGTGTACGGTTTAATGTCTAGTTTATATTTTTATATAAATAAATATCATAAATAATTATGTGAAAATAAAATATTTTATTCCGATGGATGAGGGAAGCACAGGACTGCACGAGGTGGCAATACTTGGAGGAGGCCTATGTCCAGCAGAGGACGTCGATTGGCTGACAATTATGATGATAATGATGAGTTGAATATATTTCACACATTCACACAACGCCACCTCCCAAACTAAGCAGAACTTGTAATAGGTACTAGACAGCGTATGAACATGTGTGTTATACATATAAACACCCAGACCAATGCAAACGATCACGTTCATGCATACAAAGATTTGCATTGAGCAGGAATCAAACCAGAGACCTCTGCATAGCAGCCATATTATTATAATCCACTACGCCACAGAGATCGTCAAAGAGATAATATAGGTACGAACTTTCCATCGGTCGGTTTTTACGACACCCTTGGGATAAAAAGGGGTCAAGAACCACGTATAAGTCTTCACCCGGAAGCAAATGTGAAATGTTTATATTATAGATAGTCATTGCTTATGACTGTACAAAGAAAAAACTTGACCGACTTAAAGGTTCGTTTGCACAATAATACTTTGTTTAAACGTTTATTTATTACACAATGACGGATAAATAATATACAAATTATGTAAAAGTATGTATTTGAAGGGCCATATAACAAAACATCCTTCTAACTTCCTTCTAACAAAACATCGTCATTTTAATTATTAATTGTTACTTAGTAAATTATGCATATTGCATACATACATAATAATTATATACTGTCTATTTAAACAGACTTGCTCTAAAACGTAAACATATATGGCGTCGTGTCAACCACAGACTAAAGACTTTAGTCTTTAATCTTTGAAAAATGTATAGGAATCAAGGACAAAATTCTATAATCTACAAATGTCAAATCGTAAAAATAATTTTATCTATGAAATTTTATGTTGGAAAAAGATACATTTATTTAAAATTTACGAAAGATAGTGGATAAATCAAAGTGATTTACGTGTTTTCTATTGCATAAACGTTTAATGCTACTTTCCAGAAATTTTCATCCTTAACAAAGTGTGCGATTGATGTAAAAACTAGTGAATTTGCAATATGTGGTGTTTGTTTACTAAATAAATCAAGTAAGGATAAATACGGTATACGGGTCAATCTCCAAATCAGGCGTATTCGTGTGATCGCTCTGGTGCTTTTCAGATCTTGATATTTTTTGGTAATTATGTACCTCATTGAAAATAATGATATTAAAATACTACATTTTTACTATTGGCCTTCATTTTTGACAAACAGTTATGGAAATATTTAAGTTCAAAGATTTTCGCGTCCAGAGCAATCATGATAGGCGCTAGAGCGATCATAAATGGTGAAACAAAAATAATAAAATTGATAATATATTATTTATTTAGTCATTTTTAGTCTTGCATGTTACAAGATTTTATGATTTTATGTTTAGGGAATATATCTAGAGCTTTTTGAGAGCTCATCAGTTGAAAACTTGTTCACTTTTAGGGCAGCGTACCGATTTTGAAACAACGGAACCCTTATAGGATCACTTCGTTGTCCGTCTGTCTGTCTGTCAAGACCATTTATCTCAGGAACGCGTGGAGGTATCAAGCTAAAATTTTCAAAAAATATTATTAGTGATGAGACGTGACGTCATAGAATTTTTGACAGATAAGTAAGTCGTGACGTCACATAATTTTGGCAGGAAAATATTTTTTGCCAGCTGAGTCGTGACGTCGTTGAATTTTTGACAGAATCTTTGACAGATGAGTCGTGACGTCTTTGAATTTTTGACAGAATCTGTCAAAAATTCTCACATCTGATGTGTCGTGAAATTACAGAATTTTTGACAGATGAGTCGTGACGTCATAGAATTTTGGCGGGAAAAATAATATTTAGACAGCTCAGTCCTGACGTCATCACAATTTGGCAAGAAAGTAAATAGGTTTGTACGGAACCCTCGGTGCGCGAGTGAGACTCGCACTTGACCGGTTTTATAAGGGTTCCGTACCGATTTTGGAAAAACGGAACCCTTTGTTGTCCGTCTCTCTATCAAGACCATTTATCTCAGGAACGCGTAGAGGTATCAAGCTGAAATATTTTACCAAATACTAAGGTCTGTTGCCTTTTAGTGCTGTAAATAAATCAAACTTCTAATCTAACGAAATCAAGACATATAGCCGTTTATGTCGCAAATTTTCGATGAGCACAGGGCAAAAAGCTACAGGGTACTTCCAGTCTACATACAAACTTGAAATTTGGCATGAAGCAAGGTCTTATAGTGTATGTAAAGCAAAACTTCCGAAAACTTGAAATTTTGACTTCCATCATATTATTTTGATAATTTCATCATAGTCATAATAATTTTAACAGCTGAGTCACGTGACACGTGACGTCATAGAATTTTGACAGATGAGTTGTGACGTCATAAAATATTGGCGGGAAAATATTTTGCTGGGGAGTCGTGACGTTATAGAATTGTTGACAGCTGAGTCGTGACATTTGTCGTTGTAACAATCTGGTATTATTACTTAAAGTAGTTTTATAACGTACAATTATTGCAAAATATCATCGCTCTGGTCTTTTGGACAGAGCAATCATGGCCATAGCGATCAAAAAAAGTCATAAAAGCATTAATATAGCCCAAAATAAAAACAGTAGAAAGTTGTGTTTACGTCTCATAAAGAACATCATTACTATCACTTAATTCACTTAATAAGCACATTTACAACCTTACTACTTAATTTATAAAATATGCCATATCAATCATCAAATTCGAGAACCAAACCCAGATAAATCATAAACTTACCCTCGTAATGTTGGAGTGGGGGACCGTGGCACAAATGTATCTTCCTCGGCGGTTAGACTACTACAGCCACTACCTCGGGGGAGGGGAATAGAGTTTCTATTTCGTAAAACGAAGGATGAGCGCGATGTTTTACTCCAGCGCAGAGCGATGAGATAAAATGCCAGGTCATGACGATAAATTTAAATTGTGCCAAAAATATAGTTAATATAATTTTTAAAAAAATATTACAAAGTAGATTAACTATTTGTTATGTAATATAAAATAACATCGGACATATGAAGCTTCTCAATAAAAAGTTACACAATGTTTTCTCATTCAATCGGGAGTTAGGTCAACCCAGAGCAATCAGGATTTTAGGGTTTATGATTTTTTTTTAAATATTTCTAATAAACTAATTCATAATTTCAGCCCTGCACCACATAGATTAGACACCAAAGTTTACATAAAAAAATGTAATAAAAACGTTTATCGATTTCAAAATGGGTTTCTCCAGTCCGACACGATAAAAAATGCCTCTGGAGATCTACCCATACCATCAAAAGCCCTGTTTCTGCCAATAATATACGATTTTGTAATGCTTACAGCTTAGTCATGTAATTGAGATAACTCTAAAATTTAAAATAAGTATACCTATGTTGAAAAGTAAATCTATAAAACCAATCAAAAATTGGCATTTAAAAATAAAAAGTAGTCCATGTTCATGAAAACTTTGCAATTAGTAACAAATTGAACAATTTCTTCTTCTTTTTCAATAATCTATATTAATTTGTTAAATGTAATTAAATCATTTTATTCCATATTCACTTTATGTACCTTGGTGTTTTAATTAAGCTTAAATTGATTCGTCAACATTGCATAAAAATGACATTAAAATTGATTACAATGTTATTATTTGGAGATGATTACATAAAAATGTATGTTGTGGTCTTACACTATTATTGTTATTTCATATATGATTGACAGATTATTAGGTTCAATGCTTTGCCTTTTCGCAAATTTCAAAATAAATGTTAGGCAGTCACGCGAAGGCTGTTTTGTGGTTTACGTATTTCATGATAGATCTACATGTAATTTGGTAAAGATGACACAACGGCTCCTGCATTCTAAACACGCATTGCTTTACAGGTCTAAACGTAGTTAATCTATCTTTTTTATATAAGTATTTCGACATTTTTACCTATTATACCTAAAGTGAAACCATAAATTGAAAAGGACTACGTAGGTATTAAGCAATATAAAGAGAGGAACTCCCTTTTGCTACCAATATAAATACTTAAATTTTATTTTAACTTTATTTTATTATTCTTATATTTATTGGTATATTATTTATAACATTGTTAATAACAAAATAGTCATTCAAAAATCTTATACCTATTATAAATTATTCCTAATTACGATAAAGAGTTTATTTGAAACTCTGATTGCCTTTCTCATAATAGTGAGTGTTTAAAGAATCACCAACATTTGGTCAGTCCCGAATAAAGTCTTTGTAACCTGCAAAGTAGCTATCGAGGGTTTGAAGTAACTTTCTTTTTAATTTTTTTTTTAATTTGCCGCGTGAAAAATCTCAATTCAAATAAAGAGTTCGAAAGAAAGCAACACAGTTCTATATAATTATAATTCCAATAATAACTACGATAAAAACGTCTAAAATCTTGTCTATAACATTTCTAAATCTTGGTCATACAACAAAACTGGCCCATAACTTCAAACGTTCCTAAACGAACGCACACAAAACATTGCCTATGGAATTTTCCTTATATGTTTTTTCTCAGCCTTCTTTACTAGAGATAACTGAAATAGTTGTAGGTACAGTCCCATGTAGATAAAAGGGCTATTTTGTTGATAGCGTAGGTAGATATCTTAGAACATGCCTTCACGCAAATAGATCAATGTATAATGATTATAGATATCATAAGAACTTAGTCGTCACCTGATTATAAATGTATTCATTTATTCTTTAAATTATTGTGCCTAACATCGACCTCGACATCGACATCGACATCGAACGGACCTTATTCCTCCACCTCCTTATTACATCACGTTTTCCTTTTTTTTTTGTTTTTATATAGATATAAAACCTGCAAACTTTTATTTGGTTGACTTTGATGACTATTGCCAAGATTTCCGGACCAGATTCGTGTTTTCTAATAGGTTCATTACTATATTTCCGTGTCCTCTAAAAAAATGTAAATAAAATGTAGCTAAAATCCCTAAGACACACATAAAAAAACAGTAAGACGATTGTTGTTCAACTACACAACAGATGTTCATTGACCATAAAAAGATAAAATGAAAAAACAATAAAGTGTACTTATGATTACAAACTATTAAATATTTAGTTACACAAACGCATATGTAACCAAATTCAACAGATGATGAAAATGGTAGAACAATACACGTAAACACTAAAATTACTTTGTTTAACAATAGCTTAACCAAATTAGATAAACATTATGGTTTTGAAACATGGCTAAGAACGATAAATTGTTTTAGCAATTGATTATTGCTAACTCATTTTGATTTTTATCTATCAAAGTAGACAAATTCTTTGTTTTTAAGCATCATTTAAAGGTGTAATATGTGACAAAGAAAAGTGAAACAACGAATACCACGACTCCGTAAGTTTAGGTACTAATACGATTCATGTACAAGGAATCCACGACACCACAAATAACAGCACCGAAGTCATGCGAACTCGAATTCACTTTTAGTTATTCGTTGTCCCATATTACACCCCATTTTTTGACGATGTTTATACCTTCATAAAAACATCTTCTAGACAGCCCTTTGGAAAGGACGGGCTTTCGCCAGTGATGGAGGGTAACTTGGTCAATCAGTACCACGCTAGACAAACGGGTTGTTACTTGTTACAATGATGGTTTCAAGTTTGTATGGTTCGGTATGCGACTGTCACAACATCGCAAAAATCACACGCTAAACAAAATGTGTGCTCTATGTCCTTTTACTCTCTGTGTACATTAAATAAGCGTGTGTAAAAGCCTTCGAAACACACCTGTTAGTGGTATTTTTAAATAATAAAATTTCCTTACTGAATGGACTTAATAGAAAGGCCGTATAAAAATGTATGGTCACGCAGCAGGTATATGACAAAAGTACACTATCGATGGAGCATACCTGTTTCCAAAAAGAAACTTTTTAGGGCACTAAGACAACATGAACTAAATGATAATGAAAGTCCTAATAAATAGTAACTATTTCATATTCATTTACATCTAGATACGAAAATAGACACAAAATTTATAGAACTCCATGAAAAAGTAGTACTGTGCCCACGGGAAATTAGAATAACGGTCTGCACCGGCTTTGTCCTAGTTATACTAATATTTATTTTGATACCCTTTCTACTACAAGCTATGTATTTAAATAAAGAAAGGTTTATAATAAATAACATTTCCCGTATTTGAGTTTTACTATAATAGGGAAAACTTCGCTTTAAAACTATAGTAAAGCTTTGCCTCCGTGTCGTGACGGAATAAGAATACAATATGTCACCACCCCATCTCATTCCATGGGTGTCGTAAAAACCGACTAAGGGACTATCCATGAATATTATCTTTATAAAATAAAAAGAAGGAAAGCTTGAATTTAAACCCTATATCAATCCGTCTGGCCAGCATGGTATTAGTAGGCCAAGTAGCTCTCCGTCACGGGAGGAGGCCCGTTCCTGCAGTGGGACATTAATGGGCGGTTTTGCTTTTGATGAAAGCTTTGAAGGTCTAAAAAGAACTTTAATTCAGATGATTAAAGTAACCTAATTAATCAATACCACGTTAACCAAACAGGTTGGTATTGGGTTTTTATGTTAACTTACTTCTTTACTGACTATTTAAGTAGTAGATATTTAGATAGAGCCTTAGACAAATACTTAGGACGACACCCGTAGAACCTTATGATAAATATAAATATTCCTCACACATTTACACAACGCCATCTAGTCCTAAACTAAGCAGAGCTTGTACTAAGCATTGTATGGTCATCCGTTGTCTAGTACCCAACTAGACAACGGATGACCATACTTAAATGCTTTTTTTTGTAAATAGATACATATTATACATAGAAACACTCAGACCAATTCAAACAATCATGTTCATGGACACAAAGATTTGCATTGAGCGGGAATCGAACCCGAGACCTCTGCGTTGCAGTTATGTTATACATATAACCACTACGCCACAGAGGTCGTCAAATAGAAGTCAGATAGAAGTCTTATAACATGGTGATTAGTTGATTGCGGATGCTGCTTCACTCTTTGACATCCTTTATTGTTCACACTATGTTGCGAATATAAATGCCATAACTAAAAACGGTGTTTAGGTATGCAATTTAATACTTTATTAAAGAAACTTTCTAAAATCATACATTGCACACTTTCGAAATACATAATATATTAATCATGAGTAAATTATATATGTATGCATGTACGTACATGATATATTACACCTACATAAAATTACAAAAAAAATAATGCATGCATTGCCAATTCTAATATTCTAATTGTAAGAGCATTTTGTAGACTAATCATTTTTTTAAGACTTTCTTCAGAACTTTTATAAACAATAATTTAAGGGACATATTAAACTACATCCAGATTCTGGATGTCGTTGTGTTCAGGTTATGTTAATTACCTGTGAATAAAAAATCGTTGAAACACAGGGCTAGTTTACGATAAACATGTGATATAATATCTCTTTGGCATTTTATATCGGTATTTCCTTAGCCCATCTCTTCTCCTAATTAGTTTATATTTACCCTGTGGACATACTAAGTATGTTTAATGTCATACTCACAATGTTACATAAACTGTAGCCTGATTATATTACAATAACATTCGTTATATCTTTCAATGTGTTTTCTTTTGAATGAAAATAATTATGTTTTCCTCCTAAGTGCGGCAATATACTTAATACCGTAAACTTATCAGGTTAAGGGTCGTAGCAAAAATTTCAAAACGTAAAGGATCGATCTCGTCTTTTTCCTCGGTGTCATACGTCAAAAACCCGATTACGTTACGATTCCGATTAGTGTGCAGTAAGGAGTTTCATACAAATAATACTGAACGGCTCGAGTTGATACGGCGACGATCCCATTCCGTTTTGAAAGAAAAAATCCAAGGAAGCCAAGTTCCCTTTTTAGATTGTAGGATCCATCCCTTGAGACACTGGCCATGTCATCCGAGCGTTATGTCCTGGTAGCAGCTCCGCAGTCCAAGGTCCTCTTCCACATTTTGGAGCTTAGGTACTTATAATTACAACAAAGATATTTATAATATTTCTTGAGTAAGACACTGCATATCTACAAAAGTTAGGTAATATTTGATTTCACTGACTTTTACTTGATTTTGCGAATAAAAATTTCAATTAGTTTTGTGTAATTTTGCGTAATGTTTAGTTATAATATACCTCTATAGTTATACGAAAATAATGCATGCAGTTACATTACTGAGTGCGGGTCGGTTATGAATCTTACTTTGACGTAACACATCTGCATGCTTTATTAAAAACATTAATTAATTATTATTTCAATACCTACGTAAAGTTTTTTGACGACCTCGGTGGCGCGACGGTAGCGCAAGCGGCTGCCGTGCAAGAGGTTGTAAGTTCGATCCCCACGCAGGACAATAATTTGTGAGATCCACAAATTATTGTCCTGGTCTGGGTGTTCTTTGTGTCCGTTAATTGATGTTTGTAAAAGGTCCCCGCGACACAGGGCATGATCCCTAGTGCGGGAGTTGTCTTTTTAAAAAGAAAGAAAAAAGTTTAAAAAAAATTATCAAAAAAAAGTAAACTCCCGCAACGCGGATAGTGCGGGCTAGGGGTCAAGTTTTGTGGCAGGGTATAACACAAATATGCAAATAATGGACACAAAGGGTATATAGGTATACAGTAGACTTATACCATTATTTAAGAAGGAGTATTGGAGTATTCTGTGATCTTTCTAAGGCATTTGATTGTGCTGACCATCAAACACTTTTGCTTAAGCTACGTCGTTATGGTTTTGACCAAAAATCCATAGAATTGTTAAAATCATACTTAATAGATAGGCTTTAAATGGTACATGTAAGAGGCATTAAATCAAATGTATTAAACGTGGTAAAGTTTGAAAAACTTAAATAATTTAATTAAATAATTTCTTTTATAAAAAAAAAACAAGACATTGATCTGACGAAACTAATCCTGTCCAATTATATCATTTGACATTTAATTAGATAAGTAGGTAGGTACCTCTATATTATTACGGAAAACTATTATATTTAAAATATACAACGACTTTCTTATCAAGAGTCAAGATTTTCTGTATTAGAGGTCAAAATGGCAAGTTATTTTTATACATTTAAACAAAGTATCAGTTTTAATTATTTTAAAATTCATTAGCATAATCAATGACAGATACTAATGATTCTACAAAAACTAGATAAAGGAGTAAAATCCTGCTGTTTACGTATTTTAATAATCATAGACAAGAAAACGAGATTTCTATAACCAGCCCATCTAAAAGTTTTTAATTAAAACTATTTCTAAAAAGTGAGATTTAGTTTTATTGAGATTTACAAGTCATCTGCAAACCACAATTTTTTAAAATAAGTATATAAAGTTTTTAATTTCAATAGGTTTTTCAATGGTAATTAACCTTCAAGGAAGAGATTTACATATTGCCTTTCTTCTGCACTAAACTATTAACAGAAATCAATCCTACAGCAAAACACAGGATGAGTTGAAGACTACAACTCATCGTATGGCAGATGACCTAATTGATATAAGAAGACCTTAAATTAACCTAGAATAAAAATAAATATAGTTTTAATTGGCTTCACGGAAATATTCTAAACCAGCAGCAAATTTTAAATAAACATTAGATAAAGTCTTTCTAGACTTTTATCAAGGCACCACTTTTATATTTTAGTGTATCTGGTCTCGGTTTCATTTCCCGCTCAATACAACCTCTGTGCTTTACGGTTATATGTTATTTTTGGAAAACAGGTTTATTTATCTTATCGAATCTAATGGAAATACAGTACAGAACTGAAGAAAACGGATTACAGTCAAAAAATAAATTCGTTTCATCATCTTATCGCTGTTTCCACAGATCAAATTTTAAGGAGTATATTATTTTTATAATTGTACTTTATGTTTCATTGTCTGGTGTTGTGTATGTTTGTATGCCTAATAAACGTATTTTCTTTCTTTCTACATAGTTTTCTAGTACCTATAGTACAAACTATACTAAGTTTGCCACTACATGGTTTTAAGTGAATGTGTGAGCAGATTATTATTATTTAACAAACAGCAAAATCATCAATCATTAACGTCGAGCAAATGGCTGTCATCGTGACACAAACATTAAAAGCTTTGTAACTACGTTATAATAATGTTTTGTCATAGATTAAATAAACAAACAAAAGTTACAACTATGTTTATGTCTTAAACCCACTTGTTACTGAAACCTCTAAATTACTCCGATCTTCGTTAAATGTTCACTATCGTTATTTTGCAGTTTTTCGACCCGGGGAAAAATAGTAAAAAAAATCCACATCTTATGGAAAAGCTGGAAAATGCCGTTTGTTATAACAAACGATAGCAAAATCCACTACTACAAAGTCACACAAAATTTTGTAAACTTTGGTTTTGATTAGTTGCTTTAGCTACCGTTATTTTAAGAAATTTATAAATAAAAAAACATAGTTTGATCTTGTATTGAATTATATAATATTAGCATTGCCAATTGCTACATAAAGGAAATGATAAAGCAAATACTTCTTACAGAGTATGATATAATGATTGTTCAAAACAATGTTTAGGGTAACATGACTTTGTATTCAAAAAAGCTTCCGTTTTTTTGGCTATTTGAGCAGTATTTTATAACATGCCCTATACCTAATTATCGTAACGAGAAGTCGTGGAGGTTGCAGGATGTGCAACCATATTTTCTGCTATCAGTTTTCTTAAAAGACCCCAAAAAACTTGTTGTTACTGATCTACGAAACTTCAAGCAATCATAATCACCCGCATTCTATTTATATAATTGCCACGCATAGTGGGCTACCATGTCCAGATAGTGAGCAAAGAGGAAAAAATGCAATTTTTTTTCACGGGTCTAAATCCTGTACAATCCTATGTTTTCATCAGAACGATACACACGCCGCCCATGTTCTCATTGTATGTCTTTATAACAGCGGGTTGCTAAAACAAGGATATACTTCTTCTGCTGCTGCGAAAATCTTCTAACTCTGTTTGTTGGTTGCATTTGAAGTAATAGCTACTATCCTGTTATCGTGCCTTTTACTAACTATCTTCCTGCCTACTTGATCTGAAGTCAAAAAAGCCACGATCAGTTATTTGCAAATCTTTATTCGCCGGTAAAGTGCATTCTGACATCATGTTCTCCCGTATCGTTGTAGCTTTCAAGCCTTTTCCCAGAGTTTATCTAGAAGAGGAACTGATGTGAAAACATGATCGAAATAGAGATGGAAAGGTGCTTGGTTATCTATTTGCGCAAAACATCAACAAATCGTAATATCATGACTCTGTCACCAAGTCCCATATTTTTGTATTCTGCTGAAATTTCTCCAATTCCTCGATAATATTGATCAAACTAAGGATTTTTAACCCTTGCCTAAAACAATAAAAATCACAATGTTACAGTAGGTCATATTGCTATCGTTTGTTATAACGATCACTAAGTTGTGACCACCATAGCTACTTGATAACAAGTGAAAGTTGACAATTTTATTTTGTTTTATTGTATTATAAACATATTTCTTACAATTTTAATTAAAAATTACGTAAATATACATAAAAATATAGATATACATACCTTCAAAAACTCATGTTGAAAGTAACCACACTTTGTCCAGTGATAACAAAAAAAACGACTGCTTTATTTGAGAATAAATATTACGTACTGGTAGAAATAATACTTATCTTCAATACAAAAAATACAAAATATTACTATCTTTCTTCATTTTTTGGTAATATTTTTTTTAATGTCATGATCTTTATAACAAACGATAGCAACAAGTGGGTTAAGGAGATTATCTTAGTCAAGTTCAATTTGTTATTTCGTAATGTTTTAATAATGATTCTTTTTAAGTTGTGAAATAGTAATGAGACTTGTTCTTCAGCCTTTTTATTAATTATATTTTTAAACGCCTACTATGAAAAAGTTCGCAGATATTTTTTAGTAGGGAAGAGCCTTCTGCGGTAATGGAGGATTATTTTCAGATTTAATTTGATATTCTTTAATTTAGATGTACCTACACTACACAACAATTTCTGTCGTCAGTTAATGTAAGAATATATTTCTTTTTGGAAACTGTAGGTCTGTTTCATATATAATTATGTAGGTATGTTATTTTTGTGCACCTGTATGAATGTTTGTTTTTTAAATAAATAAATAAAAAGAAATACTGGGTCTAAATACTGATACTATAATAGAGTATGTTTTCATAGAAGTAGGACATCTGCTAACTTTTCCTTGAGCGTCTTACGATACTCATAAGATGATATGGGATGGTTACAAACACTATAGTTGCAATTTCTGTATTATACCTCCATCCCGACACAAAGTAACTAACACTAATTAAATAAATAATAAAAACAGATAATAAAATGAAGTACCTACACCAAAGAAGCAAGCAGTTAAGTTCATTTCCCTCCCTACAATACCCAATTTAAATAGCCACAATAAACCAAAACCGGTATTTCGAGATGCATCAAAACGCCTACAGATCTTCATGCCATCTTTTTGCATGTCTACTAGGTATATACTAGGAGCATTATGCTACAGTAACCTTGCTGGTTCATTGTCATCGTTCAAGGTCTATAGTCCCCTATAAATACGTACATCTCGTGTCCTTTGTGCTTATCTGTGTCTTCATGATTAAGTTTTTTTGTATATATCCCGATGATACGAACAAGTATCCGTGTGGTGATGGAGTAAGAATACAGTGTGTCTCCACCCCATCTCATCCCATGGGTGTCGTAAAAACCGACTAAGGGAATAAACGTAACTACTATCTTTACGAAATAAAAAGAAGGAAAACTTGAAATTAAACCCTATACTAATCCGTCTGGCCAGCGTGGTATTAGTAGGCCAAGTAACCCTCCGTCACGGGAGGAGGCCCGTCCCTGCAGTGGGACATTAATGGACTGTTATGATGATGATGATGATTATTTATTTATTTATTTATTTATTATGGGTCTCCAACAAAGGCAATACATACATCAGAAATCAATTTTAAAATTACAGAAACATGGCGTGTATTCCTTCAATTACAGGAAACCACAGCATGCGAATATAAAAAACAAACTAAAATAATGACAAACTAAAATAAAAACAAACATTGGCAATATAAAAATTAAAAAAACTAAATTAAAATTTGAAATCTACATGAAAACTTTAAATTAAATCCTTTAAATATGATAACACAACAACAACACCAATTAAAAATAATATTATAATATCCTATTAAGAATTAATTTTGAATAATTTGAAAATAAGAAAGAAAAACAAACTAATAAAAAATATATATACAAAAATATATTTACAATTGTGTCTGAGAGATTATATTTTTTAGCATAGTCTATATTTACGTCCAGTTTACGTTGTATGTTTTTGTAGAGCTATTAATATCTACGTATTTTACTTTAGTAGGCTTTTACAATCTGGTCACACCACGTATTATTATTCTATATTCACCACACGTGAAATATCTTTAAGTAGGTATTTTCACCCATCATAACAACCTTAATAGCTACATAAGTATACCTATAATTAATAAAATCGTCAAAGTTTTTTTTTTACTTAAATTAATTTGTAAATCAGATAAGTAGGTATCTTAAAGAATTCTAACGTAAGCAATTAATTTAAATATTTAAATCCTTGATTATCTTATAAACGTGCTTACATATTATAGAAACATAGAGAAAAATACATAAAAATTCAAATAACCGGACCTTTGTGTAAGGATCAAAGACACATAGGTTATATAACAAATACGTAGCTATAGCTATTTATAGTGTCCGTGTGGTGACGGAGTGTCCGTGTGGTGACGAAGTAAGAATACAATATGTCACCACCCCATCTTATCCCATGGGTGTCGTAGAAACCGACTAAGGGACTAACCATAAATATTATCTTTAGTTACGAAGTAAAAAGTAGGAAAACTTGAATTTAAACCCTATTCCAATCCGTCTGGCCAGCTTGGTATAAGTAGGCCAAGTATCCCTCCGTCACGGGAGGAGGCGCGTCATTCCAGTGGGACATTAATGGGCTGTTATGATGATTATGGTGGTATTTATATACCTTGTATGTTTCTAACAAAACCATTTAAAATTTCCACCATTTTACCCTTTTTTTACTGTAACCCTTTATTAGTATACCACTGCACAGTCTTCCTGTGACTCATTAAAACTTGGCTGAGCCATGCCACACTGATCAGACAGGCTGGTATAATAGTGGATCACCCAAATAAGACGACCTCTGTGGCGCAGTCGGTATATTACATGGCTACTACGCAGAGGTCTCGGGTTCGATTCCCGCTCAATGCAAATAATTGTGTACATGAACATGATTGTTTGCATTGGTCTGAGTGTTTTCTATGTATATGTATGTATTTACAAAAAAATAAAGTAGGTATTTAAGTAGGTATGTTTAACCGTTGTCTAGTACCCATAGTACAAGTTTTGCTTAGTTTAAGACTAGGTGGCGATGAATGAATGTGTAAAAAAAAATTGCATGGGATTCGAAACCACAATGATTCAATTACACCCTTTTTTATGTTTACTCATTACCCATGGAATGAGTAATGAGTAGGTAAACATAAAAAACTCTCATCATATTGATTGATTTAGGTACTCTTTTTCCTTATCTTACGTAATTCCTTTTCTTTATAAATATTTCACCTTACAACAATACATCAATGTAAATATTGTACAAATCAAATTTAACAACGTATTATCTGCCAATACTATTAGTTCGCTTCCGAAAGAGAAATCACACCCACGGCGGCGGGTGTCACGAAAGTAAAAGTGGTATCGCTGTGACCACTATCAATCCAAAATGGTTTATTTAATATGTACATTCTTTATAATAACATGGCAATTATTACGTAAGTTTGTTCAATAATGTAGGTACAGGTATTTTTGTATCAAGGTTCTCTATATATATCATACTTTTGATTTTAATTACTGCAATAAGTTTGCGATAAATGAGTCACATTTTTGTAATAATTGCAACTAAGTATTGGAAAATATTACAAAATATTTGTATCTTTTAGCGCATACATAGTAAAAACTAGCCCCCTTACTCATAAACGCCTCTTAAATTTAATCACTGTTTAGCGAGATTTTTATTACGAAAACCAACCTTATACCAAAGAATGTAAGAGTTTAAGCTAATTAATCAATTGACTAAAATTTAAGAGGCGTTTATGAGTAAGGGGATAGAAGGCTAAAGGGGAAATCTAACAGTAAATTTAAACAAAAGATTGTATATTTGAGACTCACAAAACATTTTAGTTTTTCATCCAGAGCTTTATAGATCAATGATTTCACCGAGTTTCAAAAAGCACGAAAACCTCCTTTTATTTTCTATGAATTTGAACAAAAAAGATTGAAGAATAGCATTTTCAGTCTGTTTTTCCTTCAAACAATATGCTTTAAGCAAACATGCAAGCGGCTCTAAAACATTCGAAAAAACAGACCAATGAAAATATTGCTAGTAGGTAGAATACCAACAGACATTTTGTTTTAACAGGTTGCCTGTCCCGCCTGTATACACAATAGAAAACAATGGGTATGTATCGTAGGGTAAGTTGTCCAACAATGAACCATGTAAAATTTGAAGGCGCATAACTCTCTCGTTTAAGCTTCGAAATGATTCAAATTTTGTACAAAGATAGGTAATTTATCTAGCTTTAAAAGAGCATTGACAAATTTTCA
The DNA here is from genome assembly GCA_905475405.1 of Schrankia costaestrigalis. Taxonomy (NCBI): domain Eukaryota; kingdom Metazoa; phylum Arthropoda; class Insecta; order Lepidoptera; family Erebidae; genus Schrankia; species Schrankia costaestrigalis. The sequence goes on from FR997838.1 coordinate 14,008,233, forward strand.
ATATTATTTATACTTTTAAAAATAAAAACATAAATATAAAAATAAATATTTGGATCAATGTGTACTCTAGGGTGTGCACATTGAACCGGGTTAATTTTAACATTGAACCACTTAATTATGAAAAAGAAATGTTATCAATAATTAATTAAGGTAAAAGTAAAACGTCCATTTCTTATGTAATTAATCTTTACTTGTAATAGAGTAGTCTTTAAATCATAATTTAGTATATACCTCTTGTTAGCAAGATCATCTTTACGTGTGTGTAAATACTGTGCTACATAGCGGCGCAAAGTAGGATATAATGCAGCTTTTCTGATGATTACACCTTCTCTATTTAATTTGAAAGCTCTTAACATATTGGAAGCAGTGTGGCCCCCTTTTTTCTTTGACTTAATTTCATCATCATCATAAATATCAGCCTATAGACTATTATTCTGCTGGACATAGGCCTCCTCCAAACGTTTCCACCCTGCGCGGTCTTATGCCTCCCTCTTCCATCGGCTTCCCGCCGTCCTAACCAGGTCGTCGGTCCATCGTGTAAGGGGTCTCCCCACCCTGACTTCCCTATTCTGACTTACTTTATTCCGTGCCATTCTGTAACAGATAGAAATATTGACCAAAGGAAGTAAATAAAGTAATATTAATAATGATAATATGAACAGCTAGGTAAAAGAATATCATGTAGTTTGAAAGTTTCAATACATTATCTAACAACACTAGCAAAATGAACCACGTTTTGTTTAATGTGTACGCCAAGGCAATTCTTGGGGTACACAATCCGTGATTCATTGAGTACCACCTCAACATGGTTCAATGTGAGACATAGCACCTTTTTATAACTAACCTTAAAAATTTAAACTGAAAGAAATATAATTATGAAATAAATTACAGTGCATAGATAAGCTAAATAACTATATAATTCGGTGTAGAAATAAAATAGTCGATATTTCTTAAAGGAAAAATGCTAAAAAAGATAGTAAAATTTATTTAAAACTTACTTTTGTGACAGTTTTTTAAAAAAAGGTTCGCATACATACACCTCTCGCGCGATCTGCTCGCTAACTACTGAGAGGAAGAGACACGTCTGTACCTATCTTTTGCACAAATTAACACGATCTGGCCACGTCGAATTTTGGAAATATAGCGCTGGTTAAGTGTAGCTGCATGGTTCATTGTGAGACAGTCGACCCTATATGATACATGGGACAGGGAATAGGTTAACACAGAGAGGTACTTAGTTATGTGTAATTATGTGATAAGCTCTTTTCTCTCAGTTTCTCTAATTCCTCTATTCTTTCTTAAATTCGTTGTGGACAAATATTAGCGTTTCTAGCTAAGTGTCATATCTTTTAAGGTCCCAGTTATAGGAAAGTGGATGTGAATAGTCACTTTCAAGTTCTGTTGTAAATCTAAGAAAAGAGATACTGCTTTTTGCGAAGTCTAAATTCCAATTGACAAGGCTAATGATGCGTGATGATGATGACCTCATATAAGCTAATTTAGATATCAATTCCGTTTACGAACAAAAAGTAGTCGGTCTAGAGATCTTCAATTACGTTTTTTCGAGACAACTTTGCCTGTGCGTATTTATTTTTTCGCTTACGATGTTTATGTTCAATGCAATGAACAATCGCAACATTGTGGTAAATAAAATTTCAATTGCTTCAATAATATATTAATTAATTATAATATTTAGTTTTAATAAATGGAACTAAGTACTAATAAGAGGGCTCGGGACCCAATGGCCAGCATAGCTACTAGTGAAGAAGTTAGTTAGTTCACTTTGACATAATAAGTATTACTATCAAACGTAACATAACATTAATGACCATTAAATCATTCGTAAGAAGTCAACTGCTGGACCTAGGCCTCTTCTAAACGTAATAATACTTTATATCATTTTTATTATTCATAAATGGTTATATTAACAACAGAATCATTAAATAAACAAATGTAAAGCTATTTGAATAAATTATTTTTATCTACAACATGCTATGAGAGAAGTGTCATTGTCCGTTCTTGAAAAGAAGATTATTTAAAGGTCCTAGTGGATTAAAATATCCTAGTAATATCATAAATGCGAAAGTTTGTGATGTATGGATGGATGGATGTTTGTTACTCTTTCACGCAAAATCTAATAAATGGATTTTGATGAAATTTGGAATATAGGTAGTTTATGGTGTAGAATAACATTTAAGCTACTTATACAACGTGGATGAAGCCACAGGCATCAGCTAGTCTAATAGATAGTAGATACTTATTTAGGCAATTTAGTCATCTTGAAGTAAACCCATGTTTATTATGATAAAAAACTAAATAACCGAACCAATTTCGATCATTTTTATGGGTCATCATAAAAGTTAACCCTTTCTAACGAGATTGTTTTATAAATTAGACAGGAGAAATTAATGAGTTCAAGTTAAATAGTTTAAAGATAACGTAAACAAAATAAAAATACGATCAAATTGACAAATCTCTCTTTTTTTGTAAAATCGGTTAACAAACCGAATTATTTGGACCAACAGTAAATTAGAATCTATAATAATTAATATGTCTAGACTCTTCGTTGCACAACTTAATTTTATTTTTAATTAAGTTTATTTAGTATAAAGAAGATTTAGAAACTTAGTAAGTAGGTAGTTATAAATTATCTAACGTATGAAGATTATAGATAAATAAATAAGACTAACATGAATTACTTACCAACATCTCTGTAATTATTTGAAGACCTTTGGGCACTGGCCAAAATAACCAGCGACATCAGGACCACACTCGGAATGTTATTACCAAAAAACATATTCATTTTTAAAAAGTTTAAACGTCACTTTCAAACTAAGAAAACAAATGTCAAATTAGAAAAAAAAATAAACAATACTCGAGTGAGTTTTTAAATAAAGATTCGAATTCTCGATTTAATTTTGGCGCGTTAACGACCGATGCGATAGGAGCGTGCTTCACAGCCTATGCCTTCGAAACTAAACTGAGAGGCTGCGTCCGCGCAGGTGTGTAGAGAAAGAACAGTGCATATTCATCGTTGCTTGGTCGACTCGAGGACCGGTCGATGGCATTGCCCGCTATCATCCGACGACATAACAAGTGTTTTAATGCGGCGTAATTTCGGTATACTTATGGTGTTTGTTTTTTTTGTTGGTAGAATTGTTATGATAATTATTTTGTCTTCACGTTCTGCATGTATATCTCCATAATTTTACATCTCATAAGATAATTGCAATGGTTCCAATTTAATTTAATGCGACTTGGAAACTAAAAAAAATTAAGACTATTGATGGTTATTTATAGAAAATATTGCTCTACAATTTCAAAGAATACCTTCATAGATCTACATAAAATGTCAGTTATACTTTTACTCTACACTTTTTTGTGATATTAAGAATCTTAGCAATAATACCAATACAAATAAGTAGGTCATTTTCAAGTCATAGGTCATTTTCAAGTCAGCAGTAGATGACGTTTTAAATTATTATAGGTAATAGTTATTAGTTAGTAAACTTTAAGAAACATCATTTACGACCTGTGAAACACTACCTTTAGACAAAAAAAAACCGTGCGAAGCTCTCTCGCACGCAACTAAGTAGGTATGTACCTAGTAGTTAAAATAATTTGTAATAATTACAATATATTTGTAAAACATAATTGGATAGATACATAACTTGTTATAGTTATGACTATCATAATGTTAAATCTAGGTCATCTGCATCATATAGATAATGAAGTAAATTGTTTCGTCTTCCGCATCAATGTAAGAATTACGTGAAACTAACATTATTTTGTGTTTCTTAACTTCATTAGCAGAAACGTATGTACAGGGTTAACATAAGAATTGAGCAATAATTTTAACAATAAAGCCCGATTTACACATCGACAAGTATATTAGACAAGTACGTGCTTAACTCGCCAAAAAATAGGATGGATATCTATTCAAATCAACTTAATCAACAACTTACTACTTAACTCGCTACTGTACTTATCGATGTGTAAATCGGGCATAAGTAAAGTATAACTTTACCAGGCAGGAATAAAAAAGTCATCAAAGAATAAAAAATACCTACCCATAGATAATTGAAACCACTTAATATTTTGTTTCGTCATTAGATCTATTGGAACGAGTTAGTCAAAAATTATAAGGATAACGTATTTTTTTATTAATTTTCGAATGGGTTCATTCTATTACTAAATTAAAGCGAAAAAAAACATCTGTAGAAAAATACATGACGACCTCACTAGTGTCGTGGTTATAGTCCAAAGTTGCTACGCTGAGGTCTACTGTTCGATTCCTCAATGCAAATCTTTGTGTGCATGAACCTCGGTTTTTAGTTACAAAATAATACATAAATATCTATGTGTATCTCATCTCTCCTTGTGGTGTCGGAGTAAGAATACATAATTGTCACCACCCCATCTCATCCCATGGGTGTCGTAAAAACCGACTAAGGAACTAACCATAAATATTAACTTTCAAAATAAAAAGAAGGAAAACTTGAAATTAAACCCTTTAAATACCATCCGTCTAGCCAGCGTGGTATTAGTAGATCAAATATCCCTCCGTCACTAAAGGAGGCCCCTCCCTGCAGTGGGACATTAATAGGCTGTTATGATGAATACATAGGTACGTTCTTAGAAAAAAGATTTTCAGACATATTTATTGTATCTAGGGGCAATAAAATTTTAATTACTGATTTTAAAATATGTCTGATCTGATGAATGTACTTACCTATATTTTAATGAACCCTGTCGAAGGTCATTGCACGTAATTGTAGCGATGTTACCTTTCAACCCGCATATCTGGCGTTGTAGAAGACCGCCAAAAGCCAGTGCTGTAAAGCTCTTTGCATGCCATAGAGAACGACCGATCCATGTTGCGCGCAAGTCTTTCTCTAAAGTAATAGCATGCAATGCATGAGCACTGTCAGACCCACCTAGGCGAACCAATACCTATTTGGACTGCTTGAAATGCTTCTTGGCGTTGTTGTCTTTCATGGGTAAAAGATTTCAGTTGGCTTTAATCAGTACTAATCGTTAACCGTATTTCAAGCTTAAGGACTCTGATAACATCTACCCGGCTGCGCCAAAAGCGGTGTACGGCCTACAAAATAATTTACTCAAAATGTTGTATAGCTGGCATAATAAGTAGTTTTTGGATGAGTATAAGAAGGTATTTAAAAAAAAATGTATGTTTACCTATTTCGTATTTTAGAAACTGGTATTATTGTTTATTTAGTTTTGATTGTAATCAGCTCACTGTTTTATATCAGTAGATAGGTATCTACTTTCGTGGCGAAGTCGTTTGTAATAGAGCTGCTTATTAACAAAAAACCTATTAAGTAAAGGTACATAAAATCTTATGTAATTTGTAGGAATGCATTAGATTTCCTCTTTGAATCACGCAGTAATATGCCCGTTATAAGTGCAACATCAACAGAATCTAGTTCGAATGCAATTAAAGCTCAGTGCTAACTCATTTTAATGAAGTGCCTTATAGCGCTATTGCAGGGAGAATATCTGTCTAAACGGTTTTAATAGAGTTAAATAAGTATAATCGGCGAGTTAAGCGTGATATAATAATTATAACTCTTATCCGTGTGGTGACGGAGTAAGAATACAATATGTACCCCATCTCATCCAATGGGTGTCGTACAAACCGACTAAGAGACTATCCGTAAATATTATCATTACGAAATAAAAAGAAGGAAAACTTGAAATTAAACCCTATACCAATCCGTCTGGCCAGCGTGGTATTACTTAGTAGACTAAGTATCCCTCCGTCATAGGAGGAGGCCCGTGCCTGCTGTGGGACATTAATGGGCTGTTATGATGATGATGATGATAACTCTTATAACTTATTTATACTTAACTTATAATTATAACGAAACCGCCTCGCTGGAGCGGGGGGGGGGAGGCTGGCGTGCATGACGTCGCGGGTTTGAATCCCACGCAAGATTTGAGAAGCAACTACCTATTTGTGTAATCCACAAATTATCTCAGAATCAGGATGAGCTTTGTGTAGGTACTCACTTTAATTTTATGCCTGGAAAAGTGCGCGACAGAGGGCTCTGATACCTACTGCAGGAGTTGTATTGATAAAAAAAATATTTAAAAATACTTTTAAATATCTCATTGCATAATTAAGTAATTATAATTAAACGCAAATGGGATAATAACGTGGCACGATATTCAACTTTATGTTTAAGTACCTACTCCCTACTGGGATCAGATACTTCTGACAGACTAACCTGTGCCGAAATACCAAACAAAATGACAGGGCACTTTACGTTTTAAGCTTATAAGAAGGCTCATTCTGTCAAAACCAACTCAGCTGTCGCGAAGCCTTAAAACATTGTTGTTTCACCAAACGTCGCGTGAGAAAGAGAACAACTCATAGAAAAGCAGTAAGAAACATGCACACGCACACGCGCTCGATTTTATTTATTACAAATCAAAATGTCGTTCAAAATATAAATATTGTTCTTCTTGATTGTTAGGGTTGACACTAATACTAGCTGTAGGTAGTTACTCAAAAAGTAATAAATCAGAAGTAAATAAAGATAACCAAAATGGGTTTTTAAAAAATATTTTATTGTAAGTTTTGTTGCGGAAGACACACCAAGCGAGACATCAATTTATCTTGTAAGTGGTATAGGTATGACACCGTAAAACATTATAATTTTTTTTTTTTAAGTTAAACTGTTTATTCTTGAGGCAGTTTTTTAGACCGTGCATCGTTAATAGGGGTTCCATACAGTACACAATAATATCTTACTTCACATACAGTACATGAAGTTAATTTTAGCTGGATTTAAAAAAAAAGAAGAAAAATCATATAATTTTCTAATTAAAAAACCGACTTCAACAGGAGTCGGTTAAAAACCATGCTGATTACAATTTCTAAGATTAGTATTAAATGCAGTTGCAGTTGTCTTCATCATAAGATCATGTTTGTGTAAAGTTTTTATTAATACGAATAAAATAAGCCCAAACACTAGGTAGCTGCTATATACCGTTGAAAAGTTTCCTCGACCCTCAGTCGTCTTCATCATCAGATCATGTTTGTGTAAAGTTGTGTAAAGTTGTGTAAAGTTTTCATCAATACAATTAAAATAAGCCCAAACACAAGGTAGCTGCTATATGCCGTTGAGGTGTTCCCTCGACTCTCGGTGGTCTCCAGGATCTGACCAGTCCTAACTCTTGATTATTTTTATTAAAAATAAATAATAATCATAAAATCTGGAAATGATAGTTGACAAGAAATGATACTTGATCAGTCATTCAAATACCGGGGCGGGGGTGAGTCACGTAAATATTAAAGAAAAAAAAAAAAGAAATGAATTACAAAAAAAATACAGTTTGTGCAATGTGACAGCCTTAGCTATGCTCTATTGACTATTGTAATAATAGGTGAATTTTGACAGTTGATTTTAGTCAAGAATGTCACTGATGTAGGTATTTTATCTAACTGGTTATGCATCTGATAATAATTGGATCTCTTTGATAAAAGAAATTACGAAACTTCTTACTGGCAAGCGATACGTAATTGTCATAAATGACATAAATTACAGTTTATTGAAGTTTAAAAAAAAATATTCGGTAACATTCGACGACGGTCGGCTCGCTGTCGTACCTCCCCTCCGCCGACCCGAGGGGTGCAGAAAATGGAGGCGAGATGCAAGATGTCGATGGCGGAAACGAGCACGGTAAAATTTCCTAAAATGGTTTTGGGAAAAAGGTAATTGCGTACAAACTTTAGAATGTATCTAGTCAATATAAAATTATTTGAATTTTCGAATAAATAATCTATTCCTAGTCCCAAAATATTTTTACCTTTATAAACGTTTAATCCTATTTTATTACGCTAAAAGTTGTCATAAAATGTGCATAGAATTATGAACTTTGAAGCCTCATAACTTGTAAATGAATATTTTTTTTACTGTTTTATTAATCAATAAGACTAGATAATAACGAGACAAAACGATATCATCTATAGTTTTGAGTATTTATTATCTAATGAAGGAGGAATTAACTTTCTTTGTTTGTATGGAATTGCGATTGAATTGTTTCCCCTTAAAAACAATAACTATAGGCAGACCGTTTAACTCAGACCCCGCCTGCGGTAATAGGGGTGCGCGGGGGGCGAGGACAAAGGAGAGAGCTATCTCTTGATTTTTTGGCAAAACGGCGCCATCTAGATACTGTGATCCGAACTACATCACATCACAACACAGCTCTAATTTCTAGCTAGCTTATTTTTATGAAATAAAAAGACGGAAAAATTGAAATCATACCCTAAACCAATCGAAATACCTGGAGAGGTTTTTTTACTTTTCTGGTCAGGCTTTAAATTGTGTAATAATTTAGATTGCATATTTTCTCTAAGAAAGTACGAGATTTAGTGGCAAGATGACGCCACCATCTTTGAAATTTGTAAATTGTATAGAAGACGGACTAGTATACTGCACTAGTGTCATACTGACATACTGACTAGGTGTCCGTTATGGTAGCCTGTAAAAATAAAAAATGCTCTTATTATTGTTCTTATTACTGTAAATATTTTCTAAGATTGATTCTTACAAAATAATAATAGAATATCTAATTGCTTGTTGCAAAACCAAACATATTATGTTTGGTTTTGCAACATTAAATTAGACATTCTTTTTACTTAATTATAATCTAAAGAATAGGTTCTTTTCTTTTATTGTCCTTTTTTGCCATTCCAGAACCTTTCTGACCCAACGGCTGTCGGTTCTCCGCGCTATGTGCCCTGCCCACCGCCACTTTAACCGGGCAATTCTGAGCGCTATGTCGGTTACTTTTGTTCTCCTGCGGATCTCCTTATTTCTGATTCGATCACGCAGGGAAACTCCCAACATAGCTCTCTCCATTGCCCTCGGAGTGACCATGAGCCTACTGAGAAGGCCCACAGTTAGATTGATTATGATTGTTTATTGATTGGTTTTAATAGAGTTAAATAAGTATAATCGGCGAGTTAAGCGTGATATAATAATTATAACTCTTATCCGTGTGGTGACGGAGTAAGAATACAATATGTACCCCATCTCATCCAATGGGTGTCGTACAAACCGACTAAGAGACTATCCGTAAATATTATCATTACGAAATAAAAAGAAGGAAAACTTGAAATTAAACCCTATACCAATCCGTCTGGCCAGAGTGGTATTACTTAGTAGGCTAAGTATCCCTCCGTCATAGGAGGAGGCCCGTGCCTGCTGTGGGACATTAATGGGCTGTTATGATGATGATGATGATAACTCTTATAACTTATTTATACTTAACTTATAATTATAACGAAACCGCCTCGCTGGAGCGGGGGGGGAGGCTGGCGTGCATGACGTCGCGGGTTTGAATCCCACGCAAGATTTGAGAAGCAACTACCTATTTGTGTAATCCACAAATTATCTCAGAATCAGGATGAGCTTTGTGTAGGTACTCACTTTAATTTTATGCCTGGAAAAGTGCGCGACAGAGGGCTCTGATACCTACTGCAGGAGTTGTATTGATAAAAAAAATATTTAAAAATACTTTTAAATATCTCATTGCATAATTAAGTAATTATAATTAAACGCAAATGGGATAATAACGTGGCACGATATTCAACTTTATGTTTAAGTACCTACTCCCTACTGGGATCAGATACTTCTGACAGACTAACCTGTGCCGAAATACCAAACAAAATGACAGGGCACTTTACGTTTTAAGCTTAAGAAGGCTCATTCTGTCAAAACCAACTCAGCTGTCGGCGAAGCCTTAAAACATTGTTGTTTCACCAAACGTCGCGTGAGAAAGAGAACAACTCATAGAAAAGCAGTAAGAAACATGCACACGTAAATATTTGTAAATATTTTTTAAGATTGATTCTTACAAAATAATAATAGAATATCTAATTGAATGTTGCAAAACCAAACATATTATGTTTGGTTTTGCAACATTAAATTAGACATTCTTTTTACTTAATTATAATCTAAAGAATAGGTTCTTTTCTTTTATTGTCCTTTTTTGCCATTCCAGAACCTTTCTGACCCAACGGCTGTCGGTTCTCCGCGCTATGTGCCCTGCCCACCGCCACTTTAACCGGGCAATTCTGAGCGCTATGTCGGTTACTTTTGTTCTCCTGCGGATCTCCTTATTTCTGATTCGATCACGCAGGGAAACTCCCAACATAGCTCTCTCCATTGCCCTCGGAGTGACCATGAGCCTACTGAGAAGGCCCACAGTTAGATTGATTATGATTGTTTATTGATTGGTTTAAAAATTAAACAAATATTAAATAACTATTTTTCTCATATTTAAATAAATATATTTAAAAAAAACCTGTGTCACGTTCAAACGTTTTAATATACCTAAAAGCTCTAATATACCTATTTAGTAACTGATTTAATATACTGTTAATAAGTTATAATATACCTATTTACTAACTGATTAAAGCTTTCCATAACTTATGGGCGATTAGGAGGCTAACCAGCACCGTCAATTGAAAAAAATCGTAATTCGCAAATAGGATCAATAATGCAAAATGTTTTTGAAATGAAATGAAATCATTTATTTGTAGAACATAGGAAAAATATGATGTAACAATTTACTTTTAGAGCGCTATGTCTAGCCTTCAATGGCATACAAATATTTTCTTAAAACTACTTATCCACTATTTATTGTTACTATTACTATAATGTTTTGTGCGACAAAGACAATATTGTCAATTTAATTTAAATTTAATTTTCATACATCAATATTGATGTATGAAAATTAAATTTAAATTAAATTACAACACTTAAACAACTACAATTTGTCAGCTAGATAATTATGTTATGTCTACGAAATCGTTAGAAAAGGCAATAAAGTTTTGTATAACACATTCTGATCACTTTAAACGGTTTTTAATTAGATAAATATTGCATTTAAAACAAAAACGGCCGTTTCATTTTCGCATTCGAATTTTAAGTAATTGTCTTTGATTCGTAGTAATTATTTCTCATCTTAGTCTTTAGTCTGTGTATAACACGATGCCATATTTCTTTAAATTTTAAGTCAGGAATAAAAAATAGAATATATCTATCGTGGCTGACACCGACTCCAAAAATAACAATAATATTACTTTATTTATAATAATTTGATTATATTTTAAAGAATCTACAAATAAATATATTTGTAGACTCTTCAAGAAATATCCTTAACAATACTTTTCACAATAATTAAAAGAACCTATTCTTTAGATTATAATTATGTAAAAAGAATGTCTGATTTAATGTTGCAAAACCAAAATACAACTAATGATTATTTACTTTTTAGTGCAATTTTTGTCTTTGAAGTCGGTTTTTTTTTGTAAAAACTTATTTTATTTGGCATAGTAACCAACTCGATATAGCTCTTGTGTAGTGTACGCTACCATAACGGACACCGCTACCCCGCCCCCTCGTCCCTTTCATACCGCAGGCGGGGACTGAGATAAACGGTCGGCCTATAGTTGCAGTTACCTACACGCTACATCTTATTAGGTAGTAGGTACTAAAGTAAAAAAAAAACTTAAAATAGGCGAAATAACTATACAGCAAATATTTCATTATTGCGTTAAAGTCCAACCCAATAAGTCAAACCCCTTGACCTTGGTCTTATCCTTGAGGGAGAAAAGAAAAGCCTCCTAATGCTAAAGAGCTTTTTAGACTAGGCCTCAGGGGGGCTGACATGCTCAGTAGGGTTTTATGGAGAACACAGTTTTCTGTCGCGCCTCTTAATCAGCGTATATTTAGGTAGTTATGTCCATCAAGCATCTATAGTTTCCCACGCCAAAAAAGGGCATCAAATTAGGTACCTATAGTGTGACCACAGGAGCTGTGCACCCCCTGAGGTATGCGCGGCGAGGTGGGGGACGAAGAAAAAATAGGTGTCCGTTATGGTAGCGTACACGTGATAGGTTTGATAGAAAGGGAACTTTTCTTTTGAAAAATTCTTTATGTAAAAATAATGCGTGAAATTCTGACTGAATTAGTGTAGGTAAATGCTTTATGCGAATTCACAGTGGAATATGTCAAAAATCCATGTTAATTTATGTTCATAGTACTGGTACAGATAATATGCTCACAAGTGATTTGAATATCTCGAGAACTACAAAACATAGGTACAGTAATTCTGTTAATACAGTAGAAATGTAACCCTGAAATAACGCCTGTGTAACACTTTATTTCAATACAAAACTCAATATTATCGGAGATATTAACGGTTCTTAGGGGCCGGGCTGGAGTTATTTCATTATGCTATAATATTAAAACTACAACAACTATTTTTTTTAAATGTAGGTACAGTCTGTCTATAAAGTCCTAACAAAAAATTAGGGCGCCACTGTGCTACACGTAGCAACCCTATTTAGTCTGACAAAATAGTTTTCAAAACAATTATGTTCAAATAACACTACACTATTAGAGCACTTATAATACTAGGGCATTTCTTGTAGGTAAGCCTATTGCATTTAAAGTTTTGCGTAGAACTTCAAGATTACAATTAAAATCCATCTCAGTTCTAGCTATCATCTGCAATTTTCTGAGGGTTGGACCTCGAAATTTTACTAAAGTTATTTTGATTATGACCGCCATTTGTGTCACCTAGTTTTTAAGATAATTTGTGTACTTACCTGTTATATTTTATTTTGGTGTACAATAAAGCAATAAATAATAAATAAATAAATAAAGTTATGTAAATTGAACATTTGATCTACAATAAATTTAGGCATAACTAGAAACAAAATACAGGTAAAAGAAGAAAAATGTTATATACCTCTTTTTTACTGTAGAACATAATTGTATTTTGTGGGGGAGAGCAGAAATATAGAAACATACATTTCTTTCTTTGGGCGGCCTTGCCTATGTTTACCAGGAGTTTCAAGCTTTTCATTATTTTTAAATCTGTTATTTTTAAATTTTATAATTCTAATGGAATGGAAAGAATAACTACAATACCTAACTAAAATTTATTCAGTGTTAAATATTAACCAACAAGATATCATTTAACATGGATTCACTAAGAGCTAAATGATATAAATTTAATAAAATATTGCAATTAATTATTTTTTGTAGACAGACCAGTCGATGCGAAAGTGACATAGTTTAGTTATCAATATCAACCGTAATATAGACATAAAGCAATTAATTCAAATTCAAATTGGGATAAATCTTGACTGAATTATACTAATGCAACTGATAATGTATCAACAGAAATGGTCGTACTACGATTTTTCTTACTTACAATGAATATCTAACCTAAAAATGTGCTATGTACACAATGCCTGTTTTTGGTCTCTAGATCTCAAATGGAGTGAATTTATTACTTGAGACAGATTACAAAAAACAGTAACACGATTACATACCCATCAAAGTTGCAGTTCGCCCATAAACATCATCCAAATCGCATAAAAGTTGACCAGAATCGTGCTCCGCTAAACATCGCCTTATAACTTTAAAAATCACTTCCCGCGTGCCACTTTGATTTACTCTACTCATTGTTTACATTGTTCTTCGTAAGTCAGTATTAGTTTATTGTAGATTAATGAACTAATAAAAATCACAAATTTGACGACTTTATAGACATGTCTGTAATATATTACACTTACTTAGTTGATCACAATGTAACCCAAATATACTCATATTTTTTTAAAAATATGCAGGTGATAAATAAAAACTCACCCCTTACTCATAAACGCCTCTTAAATTTAATCACTGTTTAGCGAGATTATTATTTGTAAAATCAAACTTATACTAAACAAAACCGTAAGAATTTAAGGTAATCAATTAACTTAAATTTAAGAGGCCTTTATGAGTAAGTGGGTAATCTGTATAAAGTAATTCTTAGGAATAGTGTAGTGTTAACGATTTCTAATTCCTCATCATTAATCTTAACAATTGGATTCTTTTTTATTTTTATTTATGCAGAGTTTTTTGGCATAGTAACCAACTCGATATAGCTCTTGTGTATGCTACCATAACGGACACCTACCTGCTGTCACGAGTTTTGACGGCAGTGTCATAACAATTCGAACATTATATTTTTCTTTAAGAATTTCATGTTCTTAGAGTATTTACATTCCGCTAGATGTCATATTTCTCAAAGTTACATTATAAAAACATAAATAATGTTCCTATTTACGCTTAAAACTATACAACAATGTAAATACTTTCTTGGAGTTTTTAAAAAAACTGTCTTTTAATAGAAAACTGCTACAGCCGCTCGTGCAGCGACCAGTACCAGCCAAATAACTTAAGTATATTGCGTCAGATGTCGCTAGTAGCTACATCATAGACTGTTTATTCTATACCAGTATTTATCATGTACTCTATATGTCCACCCCCCTCTCGCCGCGCGCATACCTCAGGAGGTGCACAGCTCCTGTGGTCACACTATAGATAAGATACGTACACCAAGATTGTAAGCCCTTCTTTCGTGTATTTTTTTTCTATACTTAGATTATCTAGATATGACTATGCTAGATTTCTTATAAAAAGACTGATCAATTAAATTACATTTCTTTGCAAAAAACTAATTATAGGTACCTATTTAATTTAAAGAAGAAGATTTTTGTAAAGTACCGAGATATAATTCAGTCAAAAGCATGATATTTTTATCAAATTTGGGAACTAGGTAACTTGAAATAGACTAGGTTGATACTTTTTAGGAAATAACTACAATATTCGGAAAGGGCATGAAAGTCGGCAAGGCGAATACTTCAAAGTTTTACGTTTGTGGACAATGGGTACAAACAAGTGATGCAATAGCTTTCGGATTATGGCATAATGCACTACACCATCTTCAGGGTAACAGGTGCAGCCGAGTCTATAAGGCATTTGAAAATGTGAAAGAGTTTTATACAAATTCCATTTCCATCCAGATACATTTATCATTCTCCTGCCCTTATCCTATTTTTTTTTCTTTTTTTTGGGGTCGCCACTGCATGTCTTCTTCTTCCACATGGTGCTAAAAGTTTTGGGTATATTTTACGGCCGGCCGCCTGCCTGACGCTGTTGATAGTTTACTCCCCACCAAGAGGTTGACCCGGGGTGCTAGGTGGTATGCACTGGGTCGTGGTTACGGGACACACCCACGAAAGGATATGGGGCAGTCCTGTTCTAACGGGGAACTGCAAGGCATAATCTATCCAGATACATTGTAGCTAAGATATCCAGTCAATGATTTATTTATGCATACAAATCAATCAAAAAATGTTTTGACTAGCATGACAGTTCCACGTCGACTAGAGACCAAAAATAAGAATTCTCCTCTTTGAATTTCAATGAGGCTCGCGCTTATAACATTTTTTAATATTATAATCATTGTATCCAGTGCATTGTATCTGTGAAATAAAATCATTTTGTCGAAGCATGCAGCGAATGTAACGAACAACACTAAATTGTTTTTTATATAGCAACACTGCATGTAATCCAATATGGCGCTAGTAAATGTCAAAGTGGCTGTGAAGTGCAGTGTTGTGATCTTCGTTCGTGGCGATTTTTATTAGTTTACGTAAACCATGGCGGGGTTTACGGAAAACGCGTTAGTTCGTAAGCTACAAGAACTAAATTCGAGTCAGCAAAGTATTCAAACATTGTCTTTGTGGCTCATTCATCACAGAAAACACCACGCTGTTGTCGTGAAAACTTGGTCTAAAGAATTACTAAAAGGTAACCTCCAATATTTGTTTTCGTTTGTTTTGTGTAGATATATACGGGAGTTTTGTTCATTATTGTTAATACAATACCTGATTAGACTATGAAATGTAGGTTTAATATTAAAAGTAGTACGTGCTAAAGTTGAACGGCTTTTGTTTATGAAGAAAGATCTAGTAATAGTTTATACATACATAACAGCTAATAAAACTATCATTGCTAAACGCGTTTACTGTTTTGTAAAGCATTACATTAAGTATATATTTTCTAGAATATCCTTCTTTGGTATAACTGTATTATTAAAAACCTAATTAGTTCACAGTTCACACAAACCTTTTCTGGTGTGATGTGTTAGTTTCGATCTACGACGATTTATTTGATATGTAGTAAAGAAAATGATGTATTCTTTACAGTTAAAGACAGTAAGCAATTAACATTCATGTACCTAGCCAATGATGTGATACAGAACAGTAAAAAGAAAGGGCCTGAGTATGGACAGGAATTTGGCAAAGTTCTTGTTGGCTCATTCAAACATATGGCAAAGACTGGTATAAATGCAAAGACTAAACATTCATTACACAGAATATTAGCAATATGGCAAGAGAGAGGTGTGTATGATGCACAGAAAATACAGGAGTTCAAAGAAGCTGGTGAGTCCAATATTTACAAATTTTTAACACATTAGTTAGTTTATCACCTTGATCAATAGATATTTTTTTGCTGGGTAGACATAGGTTTTTAGTTATCATCATTATCATAATAATATCAGCCTATGGACATTCATTGCTGGACATAGGCCTCCTCCATACATTTCCACCCTGCACTCATCTTGTGTGTTGTTGTTCTTTTTAGTGTGTTGAGTTGTAATATAATATCTAAAATCAGCCCTAGACAGTTACTGTCCAAAAATAAGTCAACTCTGCTGTTGTAATGAAGCAAGACTTAATAATAGTAAGCCTTGTCATGAAACCCTATGTTTTATGACAAGACTTTTTCTTTTTTTGCATTTACCCAAGAAATGCAATATAGTGGTCATGCTATGTATTCTTACTCCTTCAAATACTTACAATATCATTTAATTAGTATCTACAGTAATAAGTAATCTATATTACTTTTACAATATGACTTTATCTACACTAATTAGATTCAAAAAAATACATTAATATTCAATGTTTGTGTCGTTAGGTTTACTGCTTTCTTATCAGTAAACCTATTTGTTTTGTTACTTATTGAAATTTGTTATTTGATAATATCATTTATTCTTTCTAAATCTAGAATGTCCTATGGCAGGGAAATGACTCTACCAATAGGAAGGGGAATGGAAAATCTTTAATTCCAAATGACTCGCTGGTTAAACAGATTATTCCATGATTCTTTTTGTGTTGTATTTCTCTTTTTTAGAATATTATGTTTGTCAAATCTTTATCAGTTAAATAGTATGACGTAAAGTATAATTAGTATTTTGTATCAAACTGATAATGTCATTATTTATAGCTAATTAAATAGTAAAGATACAATTCTACAATTAATAATTTACTTAAAACTTTCAAGCCAAAAATAATTATTCTGACTATACCCTTTCCACTATATTTAACAACATTTGACAGATTGACGTTAGTGACGTTCAGCAGTATCTCGAATGTAATGCCATTCGATTGTAAGCGATTTCGCGATTTTTCAAATAACTTTATTTTACACATTTGGATCGTAAGGATCCAAATGTGTATGTATATTAATTACATTATCATTTTATTATTGTTTCTTTCTTCTATGTTAAGAGAATTAAATTTAGCTAAAGCTATAAAATGATAAAATTATAGTTAGCTTAGGTATTATTTAAAATGCATAATTTATCGTGACACATTCGCGGGTTATAGCTAATCTAAAATATCATATTACATTTTATGAACGTATTATAAAGAGTTCAGGTTTATTCATAGCATTTATTTCTACCGATTATTTGTAATTTGTTTCATAATGGTGGTAATCGTTATGAGTGTCCATCACTAAGTAACCATGGTAACTGAAAAAAAACATCGGTACGTCCATGAAATACAATATAATTTGTTCGAAAAACAAGCGGAAGTATTACGAAACTTCATGGACGTGAACTGTCAAAAAGCTAAACTTACGCTGGAAGGGGTATAGTAGAATTGACAAAATACCTTCATGCCTGTTGCCTGGGACCTATCCCATGTTTTTGTCTCCACTGTTATTAAAGACCAACACATATTTACATTTTAATCCGTGTGGTGACAGAGTAAGAATACAATATGTCACCACCCCATCTCATCCCATGGGTGTCGTAGAAACCGACTAAGGAAATAACCGTAACTACTATCTTTACGAAAGAAAAAGAAGGAAAACTTGAAATTAAACCCTATACCAATCCGTCTGGCCAGCGTGGTATGAGTAGGCCAAGTAACCCTCCGTCACGGGAGGAGGCCCGTCCCTGCAGTGGGACATTAATGAGCTGTTATGATGACATATTTACATCTGTAAACTATTGTTTGTTAGGTATAATGTACTATTACTAGCTACTACCTACTAGTGAGTTTTTTTCTTATTATGCTGCTGTTGTGATGTAAATGATGATGCATGACAATCGTGATTGTAAATATTAATATACTTAAATAAATTTTAGTGGACCCTGCCGATGCACTGCCACCAAAGGCAGCTGTCAAGCGGAAGTCTACAGAGTCAGAAATAAAAGAGCAACCAGAGAAAAAGCAAAAAGTAGAGGTTAAATCAAAGCACGAGAGGCGCCGTAGTGAAACTAAAGAGGTTGATGGACATATCGAGACTCATACGACTCTTAGCCCTAAGACACCGCCTGGAGATCCACCGGAGCCAGAGGAATTGATTAAAGTATGTATTGCCACGGTACGACATAATTTCGAAGTTCGGAATAGCGATGAACGGGAGACCTAAATTACAGAAACGCGAATCATTTTTGGACTCATCGCTATTCTGAACTCTGAAATTCATTATTACATTCATATAAAGCGTATAAGTGCTGTTTATTGAACGTAAACGGGAGATTGAGACAACGGCCATAATTGTAACTTGTGCCGAAACGTAAAACAAAAACGTTTATATTTATTTATAATCCTGCAAAGCGATAGTTTAATAGCCATGCTATTTTGTCGTAGTATCGTAGATTAATGTTTTGTTTAAAAAAAAATACAACTAACAGGATTTGCTTGCCATGTAGCGCGGTGACTTTATAGACATCAATTTAATAGGCAAAAGAACATTTGCATATGACCACACGTAGATGGTTGCTGTATAACTTGACAACATAGCAGTTAAATCTCATATTTTTTTTGTTTTGAGTTGTCTATTTGTTTAGATGGCTTTACTACTGTCTTTTTTAAATAAAAACAACTTTTTGACAAATGAAATCAGTTAAAAAGTTAATTGCAAAGTATATTAAAGGATACAGGAAAACTTATAAGGTTTTTACCTGTCATATCTTTTAGATTCTATTTTTTAATAAACACAATACACTATAGAGGTTTTCGTTTTTTTTATTGCTTCAAGGAGCCAAACGTGCACGCGACCTTTATGATGGTAAGTCTTGACCGCTGCTCATAAACGTACAAAAATTCAGGCGACAACTAATGCGCTTGACTTGTTAAGACTCATATAGCTCAGTAATTTTACTGACTTTACCCTTTCACCTAAGCGCAGTAACATTTACGCTGCTTAAATTCAGCGGATACAGCGGTATTACAAACCTACACCGCTTCTTGCCAAAGACCCCTACCACTGCGCGTTATCATCTGAGTTGTCAGGTCTTAGAAGCCAAAAGAGATAGAAGATAAGATCTGATCTTAGCATTCCATGGATTCTCCGTGGGTGTGCCGGGTCCATCGTGTGATAGAGGACGGAACACTTACATCACAGCGTCTAGGACTTACGACCTAGATGAGGAGGCCCCCTTACAACGCGTTAGCGGTCACCTTCACTGACTGCTATGTTCCGTCCTCTACCTATCGAAATAAATATGGCCCTAAGACTCAGATGATAACACGTAGTATAGTCGTCGAAGAACAATATGAAGTACCGAATTATCTTTCCAGGCACTATTAGAACTAGAATCCAGCGCTTCAAGCGACGAGGCAGTCCGAGAGCGTATTGCGTCCCTCCCACCAGAAGTGTCCGAAGTGCAATTGTTGTCTAAGTTAGAAGGTAAAATGACATTGTATTTACGTATAAATTATATTATATATCTTGTAGTAAACTTGTTTATATATCTGCGTTATAATATAACAAATAAACCGAGTCCTTTTGTATCCTTGTTTCATTTCTCTCGATTAGGGACAGTATTTTTTACACATAACGAATACTATACACGAAAATTACATGCTTAACATTTGCTGCGTCATTGTAAAAATAAAATACCTACTCATTTTATCAAAATGCTTTATTTACTAGTTGTTCCGGATCAGGGCAATTGTTGCAATACCTGGGCGCAAACTCAGTTTCAGTGTTTTCATAAGGGAAGCTAAACCCAATGCCACATTTCGAGTAACCACTTGTAGGTAGTTAAAAGTTTCCATACTTCTAAGTAAATACATTAGAATCGACTACCGAACTAGCAGTTTGTTACTACTATTCTATACCAAACCACTTTTATAATTGCAGTTATTAACACTAAAAAAAGATTAGTCACTGATTAAAATTAGGTTCCGATCGGCAATTCTTTCCTGTGCTAAAACATTAAATTGTAGAATAAACTTCCGATAAAAGATATTATCCCTCCTTCATTATGACATCGGAACCGTCAAAAGTAGGTCTTTCGGATTGTGACGTACTTAGTAGTTGTTCAAAACGACAAAGTGGCGATTGACTCATTCCTAGATTAATTTCACGCCTCCCAATGTCGGAAAAAAGTTTTTACCGAAAGTTGTCACCAAGCTCTAAAACTTTGTAGATTAGTGAATAAATAATATGATGAGCGAAAAATATTATTTTATTTAATAATTCTTTATTTAATTACATTTATGGAGGTCTAATCACAGATCAGAATATTATCTCCCATAATTTATTTGTCAAATGACGCGTCTGTACGACAAAACAACTTTATCAACAGCCAAAAATGGCTTCACGGCATGGCACGTAGACAGACACGTTCTAGGCCTCTATCACGACAATAAGCTATACTTTGCGTCTCTATTAGTCTTTGCAGATCTTGGTAGGTCATCTTTTCAAGTGTACACAGGAGTTTATATTTTACACAGTATTCATTTGAGAACGTAACTCATTAAATTCATCCTTGGCCCTAGATTCCCCACCTCTGGTCAGTTCCCCTTTTACTAATGAAAATAGGGGTGTTCGTGTTTGACTCTTATCCTTTTTAATAAAAATATGAAAGCATACTTTGGCCACTAACTCAAAGGAGTCTTCAGTCTGTGACTTTTCTACTTCTCACAGTAATGTTATCAATGTTTCGCTGTTCATGGTTGATATCCAATGGAAAGGCATGCCATATTGTACTTTCTTTACTTCTATATTACTATGTTTTTATTACGCAAGCATTTATTTTGCATTTTCACTAGATCAGATTTACCTCGTTAAAGTCCTGCATCACTTATAAGGTCACTATTTCACAACTTTTTGCTGTACCTGAAGTCATTTCTGCCTGCTTTTGAGCATGTAAGGGCTCCGTAATAGATTTGTACCACTTTAATGATTCAATTTCTGAGTCGCTGAACTAGATATCATCACGAATTGGGGTTTATTTCTTAAATTAGGTATATACCTAGTTGGTACTCATCCACTTCTCAATATTTCTGACTAATTAAGGCGTAACGATATAAAAAAGTTTAGGCAATACTACGTGTAGTTACAGAATAGTCAAAAGTTCCCTTAAAACTCAAAAATCTAGTTAATTTGTCAATATTTCCGTTTTTTTTGTAATTATTTTCTTTTACAGTTTCAAAACACACTGCTAGAAGTTCAAAAAGTAGGTATTCGTAAAATTATTTCCTTATTAACAAAGCTTGAATAGGGTTAGTTCTTAAATAGAGGTGACTAATGCAATAAAACATTTTTAACTGTCGATCGAAATTCAAGAGTTAGTTTATGGTAATTTTGGTTTTTGTGTGACTTCTATATGGTGTATTTTATTAAAACAGCAATATGACTATTGAACTTGATGGATAGTGCATGTACAGGCTAGAAACGAAGGCAACAGATGGTAGTAATTTAACCTACTTCTCTCTAGGCTAGGCCAAATAATTTACATACTTCAACGTTTCATTGGGACTGGGTGTCTTAAATAGAATCAGATATACCAAGGACTGGGGAAGAACGATAATACAAACACGGCATAGTTGCTTGTCGACTTAAAACCCCTTATCACCTACCCCCTTACTCATAAACGCCTCTTAAATTTTAGTTAATTGATTAATTAGCTTAAACTCTTACGTTGTTTGGTATAAGGTTGGTTTTCGTAATAAAAATCTCGCTAAACAGTGATTAAATTTAAGAGGCGTTTATGAGTAAGGGGGCTAATGGCTTGTAATAAGACTCATATTATTATGAAATAAATTTATTTCTGTACGTACTACTGATACCACATTGGTTAGTATATGGATTATTGTCAAGTTTTCAATTGTGTACGATAAAGTTTGCGTTAGTACCTACAGTCTTTTTGTAGGTTTTTACACCAATCTCTTTTACATCGATATAGGGTGCCCATATAAAAATAATAAAGTAGTTATTCGACGACCTCTGTGGCGTAGTGGTTATATAACATGAGTGGTACGCAGAGGTATAGGGTTCGATTCCCGCCCAATTCAAATATTTGTGTGCATGAACATGATTATTTGCATTGGTCTGAGTGTTTCTATGTATAATATGTATGTATTTACAAAAAAAAAATATACAAACTAATATCCGTTGTTCTGTTACCCATAACACAAGTAGGTTAAGCCTAGCTTACTTTGGGAACAGTTAGCGCTGTGTAGAGATGTCCGTAAATATTCATTATTATTTTATTCTTAGTAAAAATTTACTTAAATACAATAAGACGGCCCTCGTGCCTAACCTCCCCCAATAAGTCTGAGAATAGTACCGTGGGTTTTAGCGGGAAGCTAGCTAGTCTGTTAACTTTTAGGTAAACACGCGGTAAGACTACTTGTCTATTTCTAATTTAGTTTATTTAATTACCCCATTAATCCTTATATTTCTTAAAAATATTTGCAAAAGGGTTTGTAGTTAAATTTTGTATTTAAAAAAATCCACATTAGTAGATTATTCGAAAAAATTACACACATGATTAAAGAGAAGAAAAAAAACAGTTACCATCTCTTTGCTATATTTGTAGTTATGTCAATAAAATATTGCCAAATTCAATGCACAAACTTTACGCATTTACCTGTTGCTTATAAAACTATCACACTGTTCTTCTCTACGTTGAATTGTTCGAACATAGAATACTTACTCTGCGTATTATCTTTCTGGGGTTGAAACAATGAGATGTGTTTTTTAATGTATTATTCACTATAATATTTGAAATAAATTTAATGCTACTGTACACATAACGACCTCTGTGGCCTAGTGGTTATATAACATGACTGCTACGCAGAGGTCTCGGGTTCGATTCCCGCTCAATGCAAATCTTTGTGTGCATGAACATGATTGTTTGCATTGGGCTGAGTGTTTCTATGTATAATATGTACCTATGTATTTACAAAAAAAAAAGTGTTATCTGCTTAGTTTGGGACTTCACACAACGGCATCTGTTGTGTAAATGTGTGAGGAATATTTATTTATAAGCCAGATTTAAAAATGTTTTCATATAAAAGTTATCCTAAAAACCGCTTATTCTGTAACTATACCTATTATGAATAAATAAAAGCTTTAAAAAGATTTCCACTAATATCATCTAATAAAAATTATATACCAAACTAACTTTAATTAAATTTCCATTACAGATAAAGAATCTGCAATGAGTCTTAGTGCAGTGGTGAACTCTGCAGTGGAATTGTTAGCGGAATACAACCTCAGGCTTAGTGAAGAGTTAGAGAAACGAAGGAAGGTAGCTGCAATGTTAAGGGACTTTGCACAGGCGCAACGTGACCTTGCGAAACAGGCTGAATCTAGATTAGAGGTAACAACTTACTTTAGATCGTAAAAGTCCATTATTGCGCCACTGTAGGTCAAGTCTCAAAAAAATGCTTTCTAATTGTCTGCGTTATTAGTTTTACAAAAATTTTTAGACCCTCCAGTAACCAAAGGACTAAGATACTGGCACCTAGAGATCCAAGGAGGCGAACCTCCTAACAAAATGTGTCGGAAATACCACTTTCTTCACCAGACTCTTGACCTAATTCAACACAAAAATCCAATTTGATTATTCCTATTAATTTATTCCAGGAATACAACATAAAACTTCAAAAGATATACGCTGTGAAAGCTGAAGTTAAGTCTCATATAGAAAATTTACCGGACGTATCCCGTCTGCCTGATGTTACGGGCGGCCTGGCACCTTTACCTTCCGCCGGAGATCTGTTCTCATTGTGAGCAATACACAAATTGTCCTATGTGGGTAGATAGCAAATCGCCCATGATCTTGTGAGTAGAAAACAAATTGCCCATGATCTTGTAACTACCCTTGTGGGCAGATAGCAAATAGCCTATGATCTTGTAACTGCCTATGTGGGTTTTTAACTAAAATGGGGATTGAAAATATTATTTTAATATAATTGATGCTCAATAAAGTTCCTTCCTAGTCATAATAAACTATTTAGTAGACTTTAAATCTCTCTCGATCCCCTTTCCAAGCCGATAGAGTGAGGTGACACTGTTCTTGTACTTTTATTGACTTTCGTGATTTACAGTCATGACTATCTAAAGCCGAATATTTTAATTGTGGTCAGCTTTCTATGTTTTAATATATATTCTGCTGTGTCTATTTAAATATTTATTATGTAGTTTTCATATTTTAAATAAATTTTCGTAAAATATAAACAAAAAAATACGAATTGGAAATCAAATTGCTAAATTTAATAGATTCGTTGTAAAAATTAAACCTTTTAATAAATTAAAAAGAAATATATTTTCAATCGCCATACTATTTCAAATCACTATATAATGTCAGTTAGTAAATATCGTTAAAAGTAAATATCGTTAAAAGCAATAAATTATGTAAATAATAAGAGGGACACAAATTAATTATTGTAACTATATTTTTCTTCATTCTTCAAGACTCATTTTTAATCAAAATTCTGACATGTAACATGTAAAACAGTGACTGTGTCTGATTAAAAAAATTAGCCCATGGAATTATCGATCATACCCTCACCAAAAATATATATTTCCTAACAATTGAAAACATAAGCAATAAAATACAAAGAAGGCCTTAGATGTACATTATATGTAAATTATCAATGATGCATACGATAAGAATATGGGGTACAACCCTACTGATTTGATTTATTAGATTTTAGTATGTATCTGAAGTATGGCATTGAATCAATTTACGAAATCCAAACGCTGTGCACTGTCGACATATTCAGAAATCATAATAATGTAATTAGAGAATGATGCGTGCCCTAACTAAAGACATAGTATGGACATACCTCTATCGTAAGTCGAATTCGTCAATCCGAAAATCTTTTCAAATACCATTAGAACTTATTAAAATTCTTTTTATAAGTTATAGTTTTTTATTCCAAACTATTATCAAAAATAAAACAATTTCAAAATAATATAAAAAAACACATCTCCAAGTTATTTATGTTAGACGAAAAGTTTTTTCACATTAACGTATTTGGACTCGTATTTGTTGTATAAAATAATTGAAATAGTCTTTTGACTAGGCATGCATTGAATATTGTGTATATTTGAAAAATATTTATAAATTTAACTAGATTTTGCTGACAGTACAAATAATGAGTGAAATTGCCACAAGTGCAGTCTTATAATTGTAAAACGCTTGATATTAATTATATATTTATAGAACTAATAGTTTTAAGCTGTTGTTTGTTTATTTTGTGTACTCTGCGCTTAATGCGCTAATACGCAGGGGACGTATTATTGGACTTTTAGTTACAATGGATGGATTAGAGACGTACAGGACAAAATAAAATCGAATTACTTAAAGGAGGCCTATGTCCAGCAGTAGACATATTTTTTCTGGGTTAATATGTTTGTCTTCATGTCACCGTCCATTTCAAGCACTGAGTTTCTTAGGTCATCATAATTTTCGTAAATACAAAGCACCTGATTTGGTGGAAAGTGTTTTTATAATTTTAAAATACACGGAGTGTTTTTTGATGTCTTTGTCGCTTAGTATTTAAGGTATCCTAAATACATGTAATTTCTACTTTTGAGTAGACTCTGTTTATATCAATTTTTATTGTATACATTCGCATCTGTTCATTGTTAGCACTTTAATAGGAGTATGTATATCATACTATATATGCGATTAGCTTAATTTATGACATTGCAACACATTAAATTGTTAGGAAAGGCCCAATATAACAGAATATATTTAATATTTTAATTATACTTTTAAGTTTGAACCTCTTTTATAGTCAACAATGTAGCAATTACATTATTATATTTAAAAATAATTGTTTAAACTGATATGTCAATGCAACGTCATGTTTTAACTACCTTTTTTTTGTACAATATTGAACCTAATAGTTTTATGATATTCAACTAACATTTACTCTAAAGGTCGTAAAGCAATTACATGGTCGATTATACATGTTACAATACTATATTTTTCACATTAAAAAAGGTGACTACTTTAAATTGATTAAGTTATTAATTTTTATTGTATTTTGCAGTATAAATGTAATCGTTTTCTTTTCAATTACTGAAATTACCATGATAGTCGCCATTAATTGACTCTTTAGATTGCTTACCATGCTTGCTTATGGCTTTGGTTGGTAAAACAAAACAATATTAAATTTACAACCTTAAAGCAAACCTTATATTAAAGAGTTATATTAAAATAATATTGCTTTAAAAATAGCTGGTAGGGCCTATTTACATATACATGTGCCTTCTATACCTCAAAACTGCCAAATACCTGCAGTTCAAGGGTTATTTTAGCTACATAGTATTATTAACAGTTGTAATAGAACCGAATATTTAACATATTTATATTATTAATATTGTAGTCATAATCTGGACATGCTTTAAAATATATATTCATGTTTATCAACCTATATAATAAAAGAATCATAAAAAACGACATATATTTTGAGAAAATGTTCATCGTTTTTCAATGAAAATGTCATGTTTTTTAAAGAAAATTGTAAATTGTATTTTGCTTTCACAATCATTGTATTGAACATATTTATTTTGCACGTAAAGTATTTTAAGTTTATGGGGCAACTAAACACCATGTCTGGTGTATCCATACTAATATTACGTTTGCCCACAAATTATTCTACGACTACCCACATCACTCAAATTCACCCCACCATTGTTTGTGCGATAGTACATACAGCTACATATCAGGTTGTACATTTTCGTTGGAAAATGTGCCTTATTACAAAGGGTTAGAGATACATTTTAGAGTTGGTAGTCGATGTGTAGCTGTTTGTACCAATAATGTACGATTTCCACCAAACGGAATGCGTCGAATGCATTTCATAATGTGCTAAAATAAATTGAGTCTATAGTATATATGTATATATGTCTATAAATATAGTCTATAATATAGTGCTATACTTAAATTTCTAATTTGCATGAAATTAACTGCAATCGATGGGGTTCCATTTATAAAAACAATGCTAAAATGAAATTTATCTATTGTAAATAAGACTGAATTTCCTTTAGCAAAATCTGAAATGCTTTTCGCCGTGATCGGTATAGTTGAAAATCGTACATAAATTAAACTATGATTATTTTAAAATGTTGAATTATAATATTCACGTGTTGATATCACCTTTGTAAACCAAATAATAATGTGTACATGGTGTGATTAGTTAATTTATTTAGCTGCCACAACACCAATGTATAGTTAGATATAGTTTTACGAAATATAGAATTTGTTATATTAACAATATATTTGTTTTTTATTTCATATCTGTCTCCTATATTTACAAACACGTGGCCTACTAATACCACGCTTCTTCTTAGCGTATCGATGGCAAAACGATACTGTGGACTAAATTGATGTAGCCCAAAACTCTGCGACACTGACTGCGTTATGGCTGGCAATCATTAGCTCTTCCTGAGTGCTGGTGTAAGGGCATCCAGGACATGATGAGAGGTGGGCCATAGTTTGTGGAGCGCCGCACAGGCAACCCAGTCCGCCAATGTTTGTGAGGCCCCACCGGAGCATGTTCTCCTTGCTTCGTCCTACATGGGTTTGCAATAAATAAATACCACGCTAGATTGATTAGTATGCTTTTTCATGACAAGTTTACTGCGCTTTTTCTTAAGTCGAGTAAATATTATGGTAAGACAGCCGCATAAATATTACATGTATGTAGGTACAAGATGATTATCATATTTAGCAAAAGGATTAATACCTATTGGTCTACATTAGAAACAAGGTTTTAAAACCCAGGTTGTTTATATAAAAATCCCGAGGGTCTTTGACGCCGACTGAACTAAGGGCCTGTATTCGTGTCAGAGTCTTTTGCTTCCGTCCGTACATGGTATTACTTAAATGGTCTCATCCTGTAAAAAAGATGGATTCCGCCGTCCACGCATAGGTGTAGTATCAATCTGGCAATGTCAAAGTAATAGTAGATTAAATACTTTTTAACCAAAATCTACCATAGGTAAGTGGTAGAGACGGTAGTTTCTGGTTGAAAGAATAATCAATTGTCACAAATTTAATTTCAAATTGACATAAAAGTTTGTGTATAGCTTTATTTACAATCAAAAAAATATATTTTTGATTAATATTATCTAGGAATAGGTATATGGTAATTTTACTCTTTCAAAATGAGTGAAAGTATGGTATGTAAGAAAAACTTTGGTAAGTATGTTCTGAGTGGTATAAACTCGGCTACAATTTATAGTTTGGTTTCAGACTACTGCTTCCAAAACTATGACAGAGACTGTCGATTCTGAATCTACTGAAGGTCCTTTGGTAAGCTGGTCATTCGTAATAATAACTATAAAATAATTCTACAGAATAGTAGGGAAAAATGGTTTGATTCAATACCGCAATAAGTAACCGAAAAATAATTTAATTTATAAAATTAAACACATAGGGTTGAGTACCTAATCTCTATTTCCTTGGGAACAAGGCATAAAAAAGTCTTCTTGCTATCTTGTATAATGTCCACGTTAAAGGTGGCAAGGTGCTAGATAGGACACAGAAACAATGGCCTTCATGGCGACATGTAGAGGTCAAGGGGAGAGGCCTTTGCCCAGCTTTGGTATTATACAGGCTGACACTAGCTAGTTTTGATAACATTTCACAGGTTTACGATAGATGGACGAATAACATAAGCTACCGTCAGCTAGTCGTGTCTTCATGTGTCAGCATCTTCCAAATATGGTGGCATCCTTATCTACACGACTTTAGCAAGCTACTACCATTCCTGTTCTTGTACCAAATGTTCAGCATTATTATCGGATATCCAATATTCTATCTGGAGCTCGCTTTGGGCGTTGTTACGAAGAAAGGCGTTTTCAAAGCTTGGGATTTATCACCTGTGTGTAGAGGTAAGATTTTTTATACTTCTAATTTACCTTGGTCGGCCCTGGAAAAATATTTAATACTTAAGTAAGTACGCAGCGGCCAGTAACACGGCCATGGGTCTAGTTCTTTGATAGCTATCTGTGAAAGTCACGCTTGTACCTACAGGAACAAACGCTCCCCGTCATTTAGCTCGAAAACTGACATCAGCCAGCAATTTTAGCAAATGGCTGGCAGATGTCAGTTTTGCAGCAATATTGTGCCCACTAGGTAACTTGGCCATTTAGCCGGCCAAGTTACCTAGTGGGCACTTATTTTACGTACCTACAATTGTCAAAGAAATCTCACTCCATTGGCATGATAGGTATTATGGGAAGATTTTAACCACCTGATTCACTAAATATTATCTTTTACAACTTTCAAATAGGTGTGGGATTCTCAATGTTGATGATCTGCTTATTCGGCGCGTTAGTAGCTGGCGCAGTAGGAGCGTGGTGCCTTGCCCTCTTAGTACACTCTGTGCATGTGTTCCTGCCTTGGTTATACTGTGCTGCTGCAGCGGTCCCGCCCTGTGCAGCTAGACACAGACCTCTGCCCGCTGGCAGCGATACTCCTGCACAAAGTTTTTTCTTGTAAGTAATTATTTTAGCATTCACTAGTAAGTATTTGCTCGTGGCTAGCCCGCGTTGATGTTGTTTTCTGCATAGAAAGAAGCATGTACCTATATCTTAATTATTTAGGATGGCAGCTACCTATTTACGAAATTACATTTAATTTGGTTTAGCCGTTTAAGCTTGATTGAGTAACAAACAGCTATCTTTTATTTAACTCTTTAAGGTACCTACTTACAAAACTTTTTTGTTTATGGTCATGGTTGTGTGTGGTTTGTATGTTGGTTTCTTCACCCCATCTAATCGCTTGATTGACTAATAAAACTTCGCAGATTATTTTCTACTAAAACACCAAAAAGATGGTGAACTACATACAGAACCAATTAGTGTGGTCAACGCGGTACTAGAGGCCTATATTTCCTCCCATTTATGGAACTACCTCGCTGACACGTTGCATAACCAGCGGTACCTAGTACCGTTTGTAAATCAAAGATTGCAACCGGCTGTGAGAGCTAATCTTTAGTAGGTCAGTAATAGACCCTAAAGTTGCGAAAGCCTCTGGATTATTGGATGCCTGCTGTACTTAATATTAGGTACCCAGTTAGTCATCACGCGGATATACGGCTAAATTTTTAAACTTATTTCAGCAACTACGTGCTAATGTTAAAACGTGACGGCCTAAGCAATGGATTAGGAAGCATTGTGTGGGAACTAACAGCTTATTACATGATATGTTGGGTACTTATCTACTTCATTGTCTTCAAAAAGATATACAGCTATTCTAAGGTAAAGAATAAATAACTTTTGACTAAGTAGGTATATTTACTTGACTACAAAAAGCGGAGGAGTTTTTTAATTCGGAAGACTGGATGTGGAACGCGGAGCACCGTGTTCTGTAGCGCATGATGGGAGATGGCTATGTGCAAGCCTTGGACAGCGGCTGCGATTAACGACTAATTGATTGATTGAACACAGAGGACTTCCGAGCTGAAGACAATCAATTATCATAACAGCCCATTATTAATGTCCCACTGCAGGGACCGTCCTCCTCCCATGACGGAGGGATACTTGGCCTACTAATACCACGCTGGCCAGACGGTTTGTTATAGGTTTTAATTTCAAGTTTTCCTTCTTTTTATTTCGAAATGTAGGGTAAGGTTGCGACTATTGGACCACTTAATTTTAAACAGACCTGGTATCTAAAATAGAGCGTGAAATAAAACAAAATCTGTGTAAACGAGTAGTCTATATATTTAATTATTGGTAACTAACATAATTAAGTTAATTTTATTACGTATATAGTCGCAAAAGAAGAAAATAAAACTTTGTGATGGTTTCCTTGTTTGAACCACTGTCTCTTTCATCGGACCACTTTGTTTCTATAATTGGACTTAGGGATTATAGGTGGCTGGTTCATTCAAGGTGCATGTAACAAAATTAATAAAGTAAAATATTTTTTTTATCAAATTTCTTTTATTTACATAAATAATATATAGTAATTAGTCGAATCTTATTATATTTCTTTACTTGGCATGCAAAATCACAAAAATATTTCAGGTACGTCAAATCTTTTCTTTAACGTCGCTTTTGGCACTCGAAACATTCTGGTTACCTCATTCAATCCAACTTCTTTTTTCCCTAAGCTAGTTTCATACGCGCCTCTCCCTCCTCTTCTTTTTGCGATACTAAAATAAAAAAATTGTTTTATAAATAATACACATTATAGAAGTTGCCATGATTGGACCGGTTCAATGAAAGAGCATCGTGCGAGTCCATTGATAGAAACTCACTAACATCCACTTAAATATTTATTTTTAAAAAAAGCAGCACGTTACTCAACAAAAATATACGATAGTATGTATTCTTAATTGCTGTACTATACTAGTAAAAATAATCACATTAAAATTATTAATATAACAGTACTTACATGCTATTATTTGCCGCGTAAAAATTATATTCGAGGTCCGAGAAACAAAGCGAAGTAAGTCCATTCCTCATGCTGCCTGCTGCGGTACTGGCGGTTGGAGGGCGGTGTGGGGGGTTGTAAAGCTATCGTTTCGATGCGAATACCGGGTTCAAATATGAATAGATCGCGAAATATTGGAGTGGTCCAAACAAAGCGCTAGTCCAATGATCGCAACCTTACCCTAATATTCACGGATAGTCCCTTAGTCGGTTTTTACGACACCCATGGGATGAGATGGTGTGGTGACATATTGTATTCTTACTCCGTCACCACCACACGGAGAGTGTATCACACAAGTAATAATTTTGCAATAGATACTTACAAACGGATCTTAGATCAATTGCACGTCATCCAAATACGCGACTTTACATAAATACCTACTTTTGCGCATGTACAGTAAGAAAACACTCCACACCATTTAGTTCAAAAAACTTGGTACATCTGCGTAGCTTTACGCAACAACTACAAGCCAGCCGTCTTAGATCCCGCGTAATTGTTATCCTGTTTGTCCTCAGCTGGTTTTATTCAAGGACTTGTTAACGTTTTTCATACTGGTCAGCTGCATTGTCGGTGTGTTTCGACTGGACGGTTCCATGCGTATGTTCAAAGAGTGCAATTGGCGCATCTTAATGGATGGATTTCAAGTAAGCTTTTTTCTTAGATAAACATTTACGTTAAACATTTGTGTCGAAGAATATGGGTTTTAAATAAGCGCCTGTCAGTATTATTATGCCGTTATATTAAATCTGTCTTATATATATTTTAGTTGACTATTTTTCCTTTGTTGAATAAGTATTATTACAATAGCCCTGGGATGTGAATGGGTGTTAAAGCAACCACGTATAAGTTAAACTTGCAATAGCTTAAACTTTAACTCAAAATTTGTAATGTTAAAAGTCTACCTACATTTATTATTATTTTATATAAGTACCTACTTATTTCCTCATTCTGTTATCTGTGAAAACTTTTAATTGGCCTTCATTTTTTATGTTCTATTTTGTATATTGTATCTACTAGCTGTAAGTTTTCCCTGAAATTGTAAAATAAAATAAAATAGCTGATGCATATGACAACCAAAGTTATTAAAACCGACATCGTAATTACAGATATGGCGAGAAGCAATGGAATATTCGTTAGTGCAAATGGCAGTTGGACAAGGTACCCTAGTTATGTTAGGCTCTTACTGTCCCAAGGCACAGCATCAGCTGGGCATCACCGCTATGCTAGCCTTCGCTGTCTCTAAGACGGGTTGTCTGGCTACTGCTTTAATACTTGGAGCTACGCACGGGGCACTCGCACAAGATTATAATAACACTACCAATTTAATAAATGGTAAGTTTAATAAATAGGTACATACAGACAGAATTAAATAAATACATCATCATTTCGTCCAATGCTGGGCATATGCCTCCTCTAAGTATAATACACCCTGTGTGGTCTTATTGTACCTCACTATTCATCAATACCGACATAAACACAAAAATTCTCTAGGTATAGGTACATAAAAACCTACTTAGCTAAATTTAATTTATTTATGCGAAAAGTCAAATAGTAGGTAGATACACTGATATTTTTTTCTATTTGCTAACGCATATACTTATTTTAAAACTAGCTGCTGTGCCCGCGACTTCGTTCGCGTGGCGGTTGTTACTTACTTCGCAATTCGATTTAATACTGAAAAATCGTTTTTTAAACCTTATAACAAACAGATATACCTACAAACGAATTGTAAAATTAACGAACGAACCAAAACCTTTTCAAAAACAGACCTTTACAAAGACAGATCTATGAAGACTGCGTCTAAACTTATGCTGAAAGACATGAGCGAACGTCATTCTTTCAAGGAAAATCTTAACACCGCGATACTGAAAATGACGTCACAGGCACAATGCCATCTGTTGTCAAATATGTAAGTTAAAATAAATGACCCACTGCAAGGACGCGCCTCCTCCCGTGACGTAGGGATACTTGGCCTACTAATACCACGCTGGCCAGTCGGATTGGTATATGGTTTAATTTCAAGTTTTCCTTCATTTTTATTTCGTAAAGATTATATTCACCGATTGTCCCTTAGTCGGTTTTACGCCACCCATGGGATGAGATGGGGAGGTGACATATTGTATTCTTACTCCGTCACCACACGGATAATCGCTAATTAATTATGAATGAATACATTTGCACGCCACGTTATGGTGCGGCAGAATTACCTGCCTCGGTGGCGCGGCGGTCGCATTACATGGCTGGCGTGCATGAGTTCGCGGGTTCGATTCCCATGGAGGACAATTGTGATACACAAACTATTGTCCTTAGTCTGGATGTTCTTTGTGTCCGTTAAATTGATATTTTTAAAGGCTAGTGTGGGATTTGTCTTTTGTAAAAAAAAATGCTGAAATAAATTATTGTACCTAACACCTTTTTACCATCTAGCAAAAAATGAATGAAATGATATAGAATGAAATTATATAGATGCACCGGTTGGCCGTTTCGGACGTTAAACAAAAATCAACCGTACAGCCATACTCATACTGGCGCGGCGACATTTGGAAATTTTCTTTCATCTATATCTTGTGTGTTTAAAAACCGATTTCTATAAAAAAAAAAAAATATGAATAAGATCACAGATATCTTTTATTTAGATTTCTGTGAATAAGATATTAAAGTGTACTTTTGAAATATGGGAGTTTGAAAAAGATATGTCTATGCAAATTACAATATATTTATGTATTTAATACACTTTGAAGAAAACCCTAACGATTAAACACGTTATTGTGGCTAATATATAAAAGATAGATATATACTATTAAGGACTTTTTTGTTCATCTTTTGAAGACCATTATTTTTGTAATACATATTTTTGGCGTATGATCAACGTATGCGATGATAAGAGCTCGAACGCGCGTTTTTTCAACCGACTTGCTTCAAATTTTTCGTCACTGCTCAGCTCCTATGTGTCTTAGCGTTATGTTATATAGCCTATAACCTGCCCAGGAGTATGGACTACAATCGTACCAATTTTGGTTAAAATGCCTTCAGTAGTTTTTGACCCATGCGTGCACATACAGACAGACAGACAGACAGACAGACAGACAGACAGACAAAAAATTTATTGATTGCATTTTTGGCATTAGTGTCGATCACCATTCATCCTCCAATATTAATTTTTAACATATATTCAATGTACAGAATTGATCTCTCTACAGTTTTATTATATAGTATAGATATAGATAGATAGATAGATTACCTACTTTAAACTTAATACCTAAAAACTACGTATCTATTTATTTTAATATCTAAAGCGCACTTATTCCGAGAAGAGTCAATAAGAACCACGTCCGTTCGCATTAAGAGTCAATGTGAATGAAATTATATAGATGCACCGGTTGGCCGTTTCGGACGTTAAACAAAAATCAACCGTACAGCCGTACTCATAATGGCGCCGCGACATTTGGAAATTTTCTTTCATCTATATCTTGTGTAAACCGATTTCTATAAAAAAAAATTATGAATAAGGTATTCAAGTGTACTTTTGAAATATGGGAGTTTGAAAATGATATGTCTATGCAAATTACAATATATTTATGTATTTAATACACTGTGAAGAAAACCCTAACGATTAAACACGTTATTGTGGCTAATACATAAAAGATAGATATATACTATTCAGGACTTTTTTGTACATCTTTTGAAGACCATTATTTTTGTAATACATATTTTTGGCGTATGATCAACGTATGCGATGATAAGAGCTCGAACGCGCGTTTTTTCAACCGACTCACTTCAAATTTTTCGTCACTGCTCAGCTCCTATGTGTCTTAGCGTTATGTTATACAGCCTATAACCTGCCCAGGAGTATGGACTACAATCGTACTAAGTTTGGTTAAAATCCCTTCAGTAGTTTTTGACCCATGCGTGCACATACAGACAGACAGACAGACAGACAGACAGACAGACAGACAGACAAAAAATTTATTGATTGCATTTTTGGCATTAGTATCGATCACCATTCATCCTC
Organism: Schrankia costaestrigalis; assembly: GCA_905475405.1. Lineage (NCBI taxonomy): Eukaryota > Metazoa > Arthropoda > Insecta > Lepidoptera > Erebidae > Schrankia > Schrankia costaestrigalis. Next base: position 14,044,126 of record FR997838.1, read on the forward strand.
CAATATTAATTTTTAACATATATTCAATGTACAGAATTGATCTCTCTACAGTTTTATTATAAGTATAGATATAGATAAGTAATAAGGAAATAGAAAAAAATAACTTATACGGTACTCAAATTCCTTTTAGAATTCTAAAAGGAATTTGAGTACATACGACCATGTATCATTCGATGAAATGTACTATCGGTGATATGGGAGTTCGTAGACGTGGCTATTCGGTGAAATGGCCCATAGGTCAAATAACCCGTCGGTTAAATAGCTCTTCGATGATTTGGCGTAGTAGAAATGGCTTTCGCAAAAATGTCTTTCGAAGATAAGTATGAATCCCAACCGTACCCTACGGTTTAATTCGAAAATTATTTTAGCTTTGTTTATATTCCAGGAACGACATCGTCTATTATTCTTTGGTCAGACTTCGTAGCGAGAGTACCTGGCAGTCAGTTCTGGTCCATGCTAGTCTTTTTTACACTGTTCATGCTCTCGCTAACTACAGCAGTAAGTAAAGGCAATCTAAGTACCTAATTTAGGTTTAAAAAATCTAAGTAGAAACATTTTTATTATAAAATAATTTGAATTTAGTACAAACATAAATTAATTAGGATTTTATAGTTGCATCTTTTGTCCAACCGTTAAATAATGAAACAATATTCTTGCTAATCCCTATTTCTTTTGACATCAATTTCTATCAGATTCAATTAAAAATCATTTCCAAAAGCAAGTCATTGATGAAATCCATAAATCCAAAAACACGTCAAAGCCCAATAAGTTCATGTTTTAAAACGGTTATAGGTACTGCCTTACTAAGCGCAAAAGCGGTACTTATCTCAAAAAAAATCGTTAATTTGATTTTTATGGCATTGGATTACTTAAAAAAATACGCATCTACTAAACTAAGTCTATTAGCGGTAGGTACAGTATGAGGACATTGATAATATGATTGGTTTTTAAAGAAAGACAGACAACAATGAGGAAGCGAGAAAGTGAAATTATAATTTATTGATGATTTTGAAATTGTATATTATGACGTTAACAATAAGTGCTATATTTTGTTGCACTGCAATGACTTTTTATCGAAGTGCAATGTTTCCGTCACCCCAGTGTCAATTAGTAAGACATGATGAAACATACAATGTCAAATAGAAGTAAGTAGGGATTCAATCTTTTATAATTTCAACCTTATGCCGAACGCCATAAGATACATTTTAATGTGATAATTTTCAAAACTTATGCTAAAATTATTCAGCTATTTTCGGTAATCGGATGTACTTTTCTTACTCATTGATTTGCTGTCTTTCTTCAAAAGTCAATCACATTATCAATGTCCCCATACTGTACGTACCTATATTATTTAAAAGATATAAAATAATAAGGATGCTATTTTTACAAAACTTCGATTATCTCGCTTTTGTGCTTAGTAGGGCAGTATATTCAATACAAAATTTCTTTTTTTTTAGGCTTTGTTGGTGCAGACAGTGATGTCCACATTTACAGGACATTCTACTCGCAAGATCACCTGGATGTTCCTTATTGTTATATGTCTGCTATTCGCTTTGATTGGACTTATGGCTTTTTGCACTCAGGTCAGTTGAAAATTAAATAAGGCTATACTTTTTTAATTCTTAAGTACTAATATTACACAGGTAAAGTTTGTGTGTTTGTGACGTTGTAGGGGGTAATCTCTGGATCTACTGAACTGATTTTAAAATTATTTCTGTGTTGAATAGTCCATTTATCGGGGAGTGTCAGCTATATAGTATCACGCTATGACTAATAGGAGTGGAGCAGTAATGAAATATGTTTAAAAAAGTAAAGTTTTTTTTATTTTAGAGTAGGTAAATATGACTGATAGATAAACCGAGTAAATTCATAGAGCGAAAATACACATTCTAAGTTATATATGCTCCGAATGGTTTGAAAAAAATCATTAATAAGCAACCAAAACATCATCTCTAATCCCATTTGAACATTTTATCTCTGCGAAAATGCAATGCTTAATGAAACCTTAACGTAAAACATTAAACTAGTTTAGTATTAGAAGGGAAGGCTTCCCTCCATCACTAGAAGAGGCTCGTCCATGCATTACGACAATCGTCTACCTATATACTCGTACCTACCTACTAAGTACGATAACTTAAACTTTCCAGGGTGGTATGTACATAGTGAACTTCATAATGACCTGGCCGGTATCAAGAGCGCGTCTCCCTATAGCTGCAATAATGGCAAGCGTGATCACCTACGTTTATGGACAGAGGGTGTTCTGTGCAGATGTTTTCTTCGCTGTAGGAGAATATCCGAGTGTGTTCATGAGGATCTGTTGGGCGTTGTCTCCTGTACTTATGATGGTAAGAATATCTTTATTGTAGCTCGGTAGTTCTCACGAAAACTTAATTTTTTAAAGTAACTCTTGCGGTAGCAACTAAATTCTTGGCTGTAGAATTTAATCATAACAGCCCATTAATGTCCCACTGCAGGGACGGGCCTCCTCCCGTGACGGAGGGATACTTGGCCTACTAATACCACGCTGGCCAAACGGATTGGTATAGGGTTTAATTTCAAGTTTTCCTTCTTTTTATTACGTGAAGATAATATTCACGGATAGTCCTTTAGTCGGTTTTTACGACACCCATGGGATGATAATGGGGTGGTGACACACTGTATTCTTACTCTGTCACCAAACGGAGTTTTATGCTCAAGGGTTTTACGATACAATCCTACAAGGCTTATTTAGGTACTTAAGTACTATGGATAGTGCACTGTGGCTTTTACAAACGTCAATTTAACGGCCTCATAAAACATCCACCATTTTGTATACTTATTTGTTCTGTGTGGGAATAGAATAGAAGAAAGAAACTACAGCAGCTGCCATCGAGGAAGTTTGTTGATGGTTCAAATAATTATTGTAGGTATGGATTTGAATCCACGACCTCAAGTACGGTAGCTCACCGACATAAACACTCGAAAATATACCTACCTACTTATGTAAAACAGACTTAAACTCGAGTCCTTTAAGAAATAAGTAGAAATTGTCCGTGTGGTGACGGAGTAAGAATACAATATGTCACCGCCCTATCTCACCACATGGTTGTCGTAAAATCCGACTAAGGGACTAACCGTAAATGTTATCTTTACGAAGTAAAAAGAAGGAAAACTTGAAATTAAACCCTATACCTACCAATCCGTCTGGCCAGCGTGGTATTAGTAGGTCAAGTATCCCTCCGTCACGGTAGGCGAGGCACGTCCCTGCAGTGGGAAATTAATGGGCTGTTATGATGACGTATAAACTCGCTTTCCGGTCCGTAGATGTCATAAAAGACAACCTTTTAGCACGTAACGGCATCATCTGAGTAGATAAATATGATTTGCTGTATGTAGGTGCCTAGGTCCTTTTTTGTCCGTGGTTCCTGTGATCGTCCCTGCAGGGACCACGGGTAAAAGAAATCACCCGTGGTCCCTGCCGAAATTATTAGCCGACTAATTAAAATACGTTGGAACATCATTTAGCAAATGTGTACCTACCTATTTGTATTATAAGAACAAAGGATATAATATCCAAAGCAAGGAATTAAACAGGTATCTACAGTACCCGGCCGTAAATATTGCACATCGACCTGTGGAAATAGACAATCAGTCAATTTCGGCTTCGGAGAGCGTCATATCTGCACAATTGTATCAATACCTTCAAAGATAGCATTCCTTCCTTTGTTCTTATAATAAAAATACATATTATATTCGCTAAATGATGTTTTATCGTATTTTAATAAGTCGGCTAATAATTTCGGCTGGGACCACGGGTGATTGCTTTTACACGTGGTTCCTGCAGGGACGATCACAGGGACCACGGACAAAAAAGGGCCTAGGTATGTCAAACACGCACTATACTAATAAATTATTGCAATAATGTACCTCATGGTATGATAGTTTTGATTTTTTAAACATAATTACCACTCGAAATAAAATGTTTTTAAGAAAAAAAACTCGTTTTCCAGATCGTTTTCGCTGGAAGCGTTGGTGTGACCACCAGCATGTCGACAGCGGGCTGGCTTATTATTGGAATAATGTTAATACCGATCGTCGTTGTTGTGTTATTTTACTCATTTTTCAAATGCAGAGTCAGGGTATGTTGCATATACTTTTAGCTTTTTATAGTTGTACAATTAATATCAATAGGCGAGACAATACTATCCCCGCCTAAAAAGATCCTAATGCTGCCAGACGTATAAATATTGCAAAATACTATTACTTTTTATGGCTTTTTGTCCATCAGAAAATGAGTTACGTCAGGCAGCATTGGGATCTTAGTCTATACACGCGACGTAACGTAAAGCAGGGCGTTCGCACGCCCGAAGACCGCTCACGCCAAATGTAGGGTTTAAACCTAAAGCCCAAGTTCCCTCTACAACGTATCTGTGTATTTTCTCGCGATACAGGACATTACAAGCATGTGAAAAATACAAACAGCTATGACTTCTAGTGCTTTGTTGCTGTTATGTTGTTGTTACTGCATGCTTTTTTTTTTGTTTCAGAATATTGTTGCGGACGAAAAATGAAATATTTTGTATTTATTATCAGTGCCTGGAATAAACAATGAAACAACTTTTCAGAATGACATCTTATTTTATTCACAAAATTTTTCATAACACCAATTTGTTACCAAAATAAAGGATTATTTTATAATTAGTCATACACACATATCCACATAACAACTTAGAAGGCTGATCACAATAAACATTGTACAATATTAATGAGATTGGCATTTTTTTGTCTTTTTTATGAACATTGTTTATTATAACCAGCAGGAGTATTTTTTACACAATATTCAAATCAGTTGGTTAAAAAAAGATGATTAAATCAGCTTCGTCTCATTGGGGAAAAAACACTCCTTCTATTAATACAGCCTTGGATCTTAATTCTAAAATTAACTGTAACTTAAATAATGAACTTCTCATATAAAAATAATAATAAACATATTATACATACATCTTTTCAAATGTTTATAATCTAAGTATATAGACCGCCGAAATGTTCATTGTAATGTTAATCAGTTTACGATAGATTCATTGTTTGTTATTAATACTATACAGACTATTGCAAACTTGTGTTCATGACTTACACAAATTTAATAATTTAGAGACGGTAACCATAAACTTCTTCAATAAATATAATCAATAAATTCATTGCACCAAAAGATAGTTGACGAAAATCTGATGGGACTAGATGTTTGGTTTGAAAACAAACTTTAAACAGATAAATAAATTATTTGGTTATGTATTCTGTTAAATTATTACAACAGCTTGGAGGGAAAACTAAACGTTGACATCTGTTTATGCTATATTATTAAAATAATAAAAACATGCATCACATGCATTTAACATGTTCTGCAAATAGCTAGTGAATTATTAAAACACACCGTAAAAAAAGTAAGTCTTTGAAAGTTAGTACAACATATTGAATATTAGCGCACACATCAATCAAAACTATAATAAATTATTTGCTCACTTTATCAAGGTCTTTTAATTATAAACTCAGACCCTGCTAATGCTAAGAATGTAATATTGTTGATGGGTTTAGCCCAAAATAAATAAATGATTTTACAAAATAAGATTGTTTTATTTAATCACTGTGTTAAATTTTTTACTTGCTCAGCTCAGTTTTTTAGTCACTTTTCAGCACCTTGAGTTAAATGCATGTATCTTTGTCAAAGACAATGCAAAAAAAGTCGAAAATAATATTTTTTGACTATACCAGACAGTTTAGATTTCTACTTTGCTAAAGTCAATAAATTTTGCTAATGAGACAACAATTTAGGCAGGACAAATGAATAAGGATAAGCAAGTGGACGGTTATTGCAGCTTTTAACATGCATGATAAGCTTATATTTGTGTAATAGCAATAAGACTGGGTATCTTACTGAATTATATAGAATCATGCAAGATTGTTTGGGCTGTATATACATAGAGCTGATCATCGTACAATCATACTTTAATGTTTGATTAGTTATTTATCCCTACTTAACGGGATTATAAGCTGTCGTAAGTATTTTCAATTAATAAATATATAGATGTACTTAAATTTATATTCAATCAAACAAAGAACTAAGTCACAAACACAAAAATATTACGAAAACCAATACTATACACTACTATAGTAATTAATATGGTCATTATAATAATAAATTGTATTTCTATTACAGTATATTTTGTATTTTGATATTGCATTTAGAGAATAGTATACATTTAAAAAGCTGCTCTCCAATTTAAATAAAATAATGGTCAGTTCGATTCGTCACGCAACTATTTTGATCTGTGATTTATAAACTATAATCAGGAACGTGTACTAATTGATTAAACTCTTTCAAACTAATTTACATAATGCAACAATTTTACACCTATATTTATCTATATTCACGAAATTAGTATATTATTAGTAAATATGAAATAAGATTGTGATTTAGATTTAGTACAATTGACAAACAAAAAGAAACTAGTGGTGAGATGTTAAAAGTACCACGAGCTACGGCTGAAATGTTCGTCGCACAAAAAACCTACGACGCTTACAGACTACATATCAATTCAGATTGTAATCAAATTTTACAAAAGTGTGCTCAATGGAGATGCAATAATATGACTTACGTCATTCCATTTAAGCTAGTTACACATAATAAATAGGCAACACAGATACTTAACTAAAAGGCAGCTTTGTTACTACAAAATCTTAATAGCTATGTGTGCTCGTGTTTACATAAAAACATAAATAACAAACATTCGGGGACCCTGCGCTCAGTCTTACGCATAAAAGAAATTCACTAAAGGAGGACTCCGCTAGTACGTACCATATTACATTAGGGCTTAATCTTATTTACATTTATATTATTCTACTGCAAGCCATTGCATTATGCAATAGGTATCAAACAAGCAAAAGCAAAATTAAACACAATCTAACAGAAACACATATTGCCTCCATAGTGAAATATAAAAGTGCCAATGTGCTTATAAATACACTACTATTCCAGAGACAAACAGAAAACTAATTGATATAAAAAAACACAGAAGTTCAACATTATCAATAGTTCACACTTTAATAAATATAGCTAAAACGAGAGGAACAGATTGTAACACTTGAGTAAAAGCGCGCCCATTGCTTTTTTGATAATTTTGTATACTTGATGTTGTGATATTATTTAGTAGTGGTTAGTTTCTAGGTATTTTATTTAAGTTTATTTATAAATTATTAGAAAAGTATTGAAAACACAAGCTTTAGTCCTAGGAAAGTCATCATGCCATGGTTTAATAATTTGGATGACTAGTTTTTATTTTAATAAGTTACCTTGAATGTACCTTCGAATTTTTACAGCATGAAAAACTACCAGAATATTTATACATGTATATTTTATTATTATAAAACATTAGTTTATTGACAATGACTTGTCTCAAAGACAACTTCATTATATTATTATGAAAAAAAAGCTATAATATTATTTCATTTAGAAAAACAATAATTTGATATCTATTGTAGTAATAACAATACTAAAATTTATCAATGATCTTTGTACCAGAAATTGTACCTAAAATAAAATAATATTTTAATTATGTTTTAGTAGAACACCTTGTACAGTTAAAAATTATTGTAGTGAAAAGTTATTGATCCATTATACCCATATTTGATATACAATGATGACATTAAAGACGATATTAGAGTGAGCTCCCCTGGTATTTATAAAAGGACAGACCAGTAACAATAACATGAAAATTCAAGTCACGAAAATTATCAAAAAAGTTTAAATAGGTTGTGCATTGACTCATAGTATTTTTAAATACATAAGGTTAACTTGTGCAAGTAAATTCTGTGGGCTTGGACCAGCGGTTCGCTAGATAACTACTTTGTTTTCTCTATTAAAAATATATGAATAAATTCGTTTTTATTCTTACGGAAAGTTAACATTATTATCTTTATGTACATCGCAAGCAGCTGCATCAATATCTTTTTTTTTTCGTGTTTTATACGTCAATAAACAGCTAATTAATTTACAAAGTAGATCCTTCAATTACAAATCAAGATGTAAATTTCTTTAACATTTTTGCCAAATAGATTACTTTGTCAAACATATTTGCCGACCGGAAAACTCGAAAAAGATAGCCCCAGTTCATTCAATTTTTTAAGACATCCAGCAAAAAGTATTATGTTAAAATAAAATAATAATACCAATTATATCTAAAATAATGGTAGATTTAGAAGACTAAAAACTTTCACTTAATACTGTTTTGATTGGATGGTTGATTTATTTATTTTGGCGACATATATTTACATCTTAATTCATATTTGACGGAAATGTCCTCACTAATTCTGGACATATTATTTAAAAATAGTCTAAGAGTAGTCCAGAGCAGTATTAGCAATAACTACACTTTTATCGCAAGTTAACTAAACCTATGCCTACCCACAATCCAAAATAAACGAATAAACAACAACCAAGTTATACATATAAAAGCTTAGCAAGTTAGTATAACTCTCTTTTAGAAACTATCATACAAAACTAAACCTATTTCGTTTCATTATAGTAGTAGTTAAATTGACTAAATGTAAGATTAAATACTCCTTCATAATAATTTGGACACATAACCGAAGTGCATTTTATAAAATATCGTTTTAAACGCCTAAACAGTATTGTTTCATTATAATTCTCATAACACTATGTAGAAAAGCTAGAATAGCAGCAATTTCAAATAATATCCATACTTTTTGGTCAATTTCGTAATATTATCTTTCAAATTTCTAATAAGGCATGGTATATTGCCTTAATATTTTTGATAAATTTACATCTGAACAGGTGACAACCAAACAACAACATGAGTGAGATCAATCGTCATTGGATCACTAATGTACAATAATATAAATGGATAGCATAGCTATATTAAACTTGTAATTATCAAACTAGCTAGTAATTTCTACAGCAATGCACTTTTTAATAACATATAAAAATCAATTCATATACTATACTAATGGACACTAACATAATTATGTAGCACATTATATGCTATCTCACTTATTTTAAAGAGTCAAATATGAGTCACATTTTGAATGTTATTGATAAAATAACAGTTTATTTTTTAAATTTTAAATATTCAACAGCTAGTTTGATCGTAACGCTAGGCCAATGTTTACACTTCACTCTACGGAGGTCAGGATTACAATTCCTAGGTTCACAAATTTCCGAACAGAACGAGTTCAAGGAATTCGAATAATATTAAAAACAGGTATTCCTCACAACATACCAACGGCGAGATAATATAATCTATTTATATTTAACACTTATAATCGTTATAACAACATCTATACAATAGAGCGCGTACAACTAAACAATCCGACGTAATCGTCCACTCGCACTCCATTATCACAAGTATCATAGGGCACATATCACTCACTGCCGTCGTCACTCCGACTCACCACCTCCCCACGTCACACCTCACCACTTACTCTAACATTAACCGCTATTTTCGACACATTCAAGTTACATATTTTTCCTTTACATTCGCGTTCGTCCCAAGCATCGGCGCCCACCGACCGGATACGGAGAGATTCGGCGCGCAAACGACAGTTTCGGGACAGCTATCACATCTCGATCCACGTTTGTACTATCTAACGGTCGATCACATCGACGAACTTCAACTCGAAGCAGAAAGAATATGTATCATGAATTCAGTAGAAGTATTATAGTAGACAGACGCATTACACAGTAGTCGTATATGTCATCAGCACCGCACCGCACGTGTTCAGTCCGCCTTGTGATGTGCGTGCGCGGTGTGCGCGGGGTGCGACACGTGCGCGGCGCGGTGCGGCGGCAGCGTGTCGTGGCGGCGGTACATGAGCAGGTAGGGCATGCGCGGCGGACTAGGCTTCAGCACCGCGCCCTCGCACACCAGCGACACCGACGAGTCGTCGTACCTGCGCACAACACACGTCACAACTACTACACAACCCTACAACACTGTACACTTGCACTGTGCAGTGAGAGCACTCAGTATAACTTGTCCACACTTAGCGTGACACAGTCACGATTGGAGACGAAAAATAGATGACATCATTGTTGCCTAACAGAGAGCGGCGGTTGTAAGGACGAATGACTTTAAAAGACAACTAAACGCTAGAAGGCTTGCGCTACCCCATTATTCCCCTCATATGACTATGAAGTTTTTAATCACGTAGACAAGATATTTGTAATGTTTTGCATGAAAATATGCTTCCGGCCAGCGCAAATTAACCTAAAACTACTTTTTTAGTGATTAACTGTTAAAATAATTGCAATATTAATTACCTGATCCAGCCCACTTGTCCGTGGTATGTGTCGGTAAGATAATGTCCCTTGACAGCCTCGACACCCTCGTGGTATACAACGGCGAACAACTTGTACACGCGTTGCTTACTCGTATATTTCTGTTTTGACGACATTATTTCTAGAAAAAGATTACATATTATAGTGTACCATACTTTGCAAAACATTAAATTAAGCTAAATTGGTATTTACTCAGAATGTTTTTACCACATTGTAATGACATTTATGCCATTTCAGAGACGAAAAATAAATAGCATCATAGAATTTATTGTAAGAAATACTTTTTTTATAATAATTAAGTACACAAATTAGATTATTTTGTATTATTTTACTCCACTCCATTAACTTTTCGTGTTCACTTTATTGATTTGTTATTTGCTCACGTAATAATGATTTTCTCATTAGGACTTCATTTAGTAAGTCCATTTTCCATGTCCGAGGGGTCAAATACAATGTTAGTTAATGCTGTCTCAATCTAATATTTATCTATCCCAAAAGTTATAGATATCCATATAGTGTGTTGACAGAAAGTTAAGAGTGGTGACAGACACAAGGATACAAAATAGCACTACCTCTTCGAAACAATTTAAAGAATCTATGTACTTACTAGGATCAATCTTCAGGTCAATGGGGTATTCAACGTTCTTGACAATCTTGGCCGTGTGTCCTTCAGCATCGAGCTGGAAGCATTTGAGATGCAGCAACAGAACAACAGGCAACTGGTCCAGGGACAGCTGCTGCCACGCGTCAGACTCTCCCTCCAGCGCGTCCTTGCCGGCCACCAGCTCCAGCGCGTCCTTCACACTGCCTGCGCGCTGTACACACACATACTTGCGTTATACTCACGTTACTATATTGATAAAGAGTAGTGTTCCGTTTTGTGTAATCAGATTAGAATTTCCACATTGAGTAACTATTAAAGTTAGTCTTGGAGACGAAAAATAAAAAAAACATCATGTATATTATGAGAAAATGCATACTGTCAAGCTAACACTCCAAAATATTACCAACCCTATCACCTCGAGGATGCAATAAGAAACCATAATAAAAAGATGAAGCTGAAGCTTATAGCAAAGATTTAAAAAACAATGTAAAAACCCATAGTTAACCAAGTTTACTTTGTCAGTGACAATTCTGTCTTTTTTTTTACACCATATTATACAGCCAAAAAAGCATACGGTCCACCTTACGGTAAACAGTTACTTTCTGCTTATGGACTCCTGCAACACGATAGGAATCACACCTTATAGACACCTCTTGAAGGACCCTATACTTTAATCCCCAGGAAAAATCGCGGCAGGGAGACCACTGAGACAATTCCACAAACAGATTGTCCGCGGAAGAAGATTCCTTTCTTTTTCGTCCTAGAGGCTACTAACCTCGATGTCAAGCTGCAGAGTGAAGAAGGGCTGCACGGCGTCGGTGACGTCATGGTGCGCGGCGCGGTGCAGCCTCACTCTCGTACGACCGCGGAAGATGTCCGCCACGGGCGTGCGGCGCGCGGCCCAGCGACGCTCCACGGCTCCTCTGTTGCGCGGCCCCATCACCTTCCACTCGTCGTCGTCGTCCTCCTCCTCGGGCACGCTGGCCGTGCTCGCCGGACTCGACTCTTCCGGCTCCACCAGTTTTATTAGCTGGAAAGTTATTTTAAAACACATGTAAGTATACGAGTATCGTGTAATTTTTGATGAATTTACAACATCGATTAAAAAAACAAAAAGAACATTCAGACTCAGGATAATAATTTGTAGATCAAAGAAAGGATTGTTCTGCATGGTAATCAAAAGTGCGACCTCATGCAAGGTAACTGCTTCTTCGACCTCACGTAGTTTTAGTTTATAATCAGAAGGCAATAGTAGGCACAAAATAAGTTTTCGAGTTTTTCCTCGCTCATATTCTTAATCCTAAAACTAAGCATATTCCTTCCCCATTTGTTTCAGTAGTTAAAAGAATTCATCAACATGAACTTTGTTACGGTTCACTTAAATACGAAGCAGGGGTAATCTTTAGTTGAGATATAGTCGTCTAAATCAATGTCAATTAATTAAAAAATAAGTACTTACTTCAAGCATCTCATCGTTGAGTGAATTGAGCAAACAACCAAGGAATTCCTCAGCGTCTTCCTGTCGGCCTTCTTGCGAGCCAGGGAAAGGACGTAGCGCCCGAAGCACACGTAGGCCTGCGCCCCCCTCCAGCGGAGGCCCGGCCGGTACAGCGGGGGCTGCTCCTGCGCCGCCAGTATTGCGAGCTCCTCGCCCGGCACTTGCTAGTGGACTGAACTCGTAGCACAACTCCACTCTGCATCAAGTTAATAATGTTGTCAACAAAATTGTACTTCTCACTTTAAGAAATTATGAAAAAAATTTTTAAAATTTTCCAACCTTGTTTTTAGTGACATATTTTACAGTTAGATGCATGACGATTTAACATTGAAGGACTTCAAGCTGGGTAAGACATCTACAATGACAAACACAATAAAAGGGTTTCCACAATTCGGTATGTAAAGTAAAAGTTTACCTATGTCGAATCCAAAACCATTTAGAGATTTTAGATCGATAAGTAATAAAATCATATTTTTAGCGCAAAAAAACGCAAGATTGTGTTAATTTTTACAATTATTACATAAATTACTTTGTTTTTCATTTGACGTCTAAATGACATCATGTCGCCCGGCTCAACAGAAGTTTGTTTCTGCTTTTATTGCTCAATAACTAAAACAACTAATTTGAGCATTTTTGCCCTCCCACCTATAGCCCATCTGCAGTAAACAGCCAAAGTAAGCAATTCGACCGCATCTATGACGTCATACATGCGGTCGAATTGCTTACTTTGGCTGTTTATTACAAATAAACTATAAGTAGGAAAGCAAAATTGCACAAATTAGTTGTTTATAATTAATAAACCTTTAAAATAAAAATATAAAAAAAATACCAAAAAAAATCTTTACATACCGAATTCCACATCACCTATCTTTATACTCTAACCACTCTAATAGGTGAAATTTGACAATTGGTCTAGGGTTGGGTGTCTGAAATCTATTGGGAGATTTATCGATTAAGATGACAAATGATTAAACGATTTAAAAAAAAAAATATTTTGCATTTAAAGTTTTATCTATAAATACCACATTGTTCCAGTTCCTAATACTGTTTATTTTGCGAAAAAATTTTACTCTTTTAATTATCAAAACAAATCTGTAATGGAGTAGAGATAGCCTCCTTACGATTAAAAGCTAACAACCAGAGATATTCACCTATTAGAGTGCTTACAGTATGGTTATAGTCAACTTAGCCTTGATTGGGATTAGGATCTTCAGAAAAAAAATCATCGAAATTCAGAATAACCTAACAATATTAATAAAAAATTAGATTTATATGAATAAAGAGTATGTATAAACTCACAATGAATCGATAACAGGTGTACTGGATTTCCCACGGCGAGTTTGATATGGGAGAGCTTTCAACATGTTGTAGAATGGTGGGCAAGCAATTAAAGCTTGTAAGATCGCATTCACATAGCAGTAGTTGGAGCGGTTGGTTAGTCCACGTGGCAGCAATGACACAGGGCGATTGTCCAACTGGTATTTCGCCAGGAATTCTGTAAAATACATAGTAATTTTTTTGAAATGATTGTTCTATAAGTAACAATAAACAAAATAAATTAAACAAAAATTATCGAAATTCTAACTGAACTTACCTCCCATACGATAGGAATTAGGATCATCACTGAAAGGCGAGGGTTGCACAGGCGTAGCTGGACTCTGTTCCTTCTGGACAGGAGCTTCACGATTTTCAGTAACTACGGGAACTGATCTAGCGCCACCTGCCGTCGCATTCACGGATGTTTTCTCAGAATACGACACAGCAGGCGGTGTCGCGGTCACTGTAACCGGTCGAGGTGTTGGAGAACTCTTGTCGGCCGGTGCGTTTAGTAACGGTGAAGCATCGTAGGGAGGAACTTTTGCGACTGGCTTTTGTACATTTACAACTGCCGGTATCGTCGTCGTCGGACTGACAGGCTCTTCTTGCACTACTGTAGGAGCCACCGGGACAGGGGCGGGCGCCGATGACACAACCGTAGAGGGTCCACTCGCCTTGTTCGAGAACAGACTCGCCCAAGACTTGCCGGGGGCCGGCTGGGGCTGAGGCGGCACGACGGGAGGCGGGGCGGGCTCACCACGGTTGCGCGGCGTGGGGGGAGGGGGGAAGTCCGACGCGGTGGGGGCGGGCGGGGGAGGCTGCGGCGCGGGGGGAGGCGAGCTCACTGCGGCACCTTTACGCGAATGTCCGAAAGGTGCCTTGTTTGTCACGATTAGCGGAGGTCCGGCCGAGTGCAACGTAATAGAGATCGGCATTGGAGCTTTGCTAGGAGGTAGAGGAGGTTCCCGTTTAATGTGCTCTACTGTGGCAGCATTTTCAGCTATTTCATTGGATGGAGAACGATTTGACGGGCCGTCTCGTTTATGTCTGCTGCCAAAAGGTGCCTTGGGAGCCGAAGCCGCCTGTTGAACGGGCACTACAGTCTGAGGGACGGTCGGTTTAGCTGGCTGTTTGCCTCCTGAAAATGGTGCAGCGGGGCCCTTTGTCGGTTTGCCTGCCGTAGGCGGTATTTTGTTAGCCGGCACCTGATTGATGGCCGGAGCGACCACAGGGAACGTCTTAGCCACTGGAGATTGGCTGGGTATAACAGGTTCCATTTTGGTTTCGGCAGCGACCCATGTCGTTTTGGGGGGTTCAGTCTTGGACGCTACGGGAAGATCTTTTTCGCTTGGGGATGGCGGTTTCGGCTGCACGGAATCCGCCGTTCGTTCGCCCTGTTTGGGACTACTCGGGCCCTTGCTTATTTTGAGATCTTTTATGGGCAACGATTCGACCATCGACCCCGCAGACACGGAAGGAATGACAGACGGCTGAGAATGTTTTTGCTCCTGTAGTTTCTCCGCCGGCATATAGTTTTTGTTCTGGCTTTGCCCTTGAACAAAGTTCTTAGCGTGCACGTTGAACTGATGCGGGGTGGTCTGTGGCGGCGGCTGCTGCTGCTGCATGTGTAGCGGCGGCGGGTGCTGCGGCGGCGGCAGGTACATGGGCGGCATGTACTCCACGCCGCTGTCCACGTGCGGCGCGTACGGTGGCGCCGCGTAGTGAGCGCTCGCGTAGTACGCGTCCACCGCCTCCTGCTCCATCACTACCTCCTGCTGGTACTCATCGGGGCCCTTGTCCGGGTCGCCTTCGACCGGGATCTGATAATCAGGATAGTAGGGCGGATACGCGTAGGGTCCGTACACGAGCGGCTGGTAGACCGGCAGATGGTAGAGCGGGGCGCCCTGCGCCTGCGCGGCCTGGTAGTACTGCGGGTACTGCAGGTAGTAGGGCGGCGGTTGGGGGGGCGGCGAGGGCGCGCGCTTGCCACGTCGCTCCCGGCGCAGCGAGCGCGGCGCGCGGTCCTGCGCGGGCGGCGGCGGCGCGTACTGCGGCTGCGGCTGGTAGTACTGCCCCATGTAGCCGTGCACGTTGACGTTGGCGGTGACCTGGCTCACGTACACGTTGGGCGGCGCCACGGGCCAGGGCGCGTGGTGCGGCGGCGGGTAGGCGGGCGGCGGCTGCGCGTAGGGCGGCGGGTGCGGGGGCCCGCGCGCCGGCGAGTGGGGCGCCATGTCGCACTCGCCGCCCGACAGGCTGTCCACGCTGCTCGACACCGTCCCGGGACGTGCCGAGCTCGATGAGCGAGACGATCGATCTGCGGGAAACGTTCCTTTATTATACTACTGCTTTGATGACCTTCGACGATTTTTTTAACGTAATAAACAAATATAAATCTGCAAAGCGAGTGAGGAGCTTTCTAATTGAGCGCGATATTTTTTTTTATGAAGGAATAAAATAAATAAATAATTACCGATCGTAGGTTCACTCCAGCCGCCTAATGAAGTAACTGATATGTCTGGTATTCGCTCGTACAATGCGCACTGCAGTCTATTCAATTCCGCTTCCTTCACATCAGATAAGTCTAGGAACTCATAGTCCTGAAAAATGCCACATAAACTTAAAGCTTCAGTTCTTATTTTGTACCATTCGATCCAATCCCATTATAAAAAATGTCTTACATGTATCATGGATAAAGAAATAAATGATTATAAAGTTTCTGCTTAGTGTGTTTCACATTCCATAAAAGATTTGTTCAAATAAAGCACTTGTAATGTTTCCTTTGTATTGTTTTGCACTGCAATACATAAAATTTCTTTTTGAATAAACCCAAGATACTTAAACATATAAGGTACAGAATATCAAGTTTGAAGATATGTATATTGACAGAGTACTTTGACAGAGATGAAAGAATTATTAACATGTGTACCGGGTAATAGAGAAAAATGCAATTATTATAGTGTAGACAAAGACATTGTAGAATAATGAAGGACAATTTACTGATCCTTGAGAGAACATTAGCATAGGCACTTTTTTGTTGTGATGGCTTTAGTTTGAATACCCCAGGATTATCTATAGAAATTAGGTAGCTGCTTAACTTGCTATGTTTAATTTACTTAACAATTACTGACTATGATATCAATGACTAACTGATGGAATATTAGATTTTTATGCGTATGAAATGTATGTCTGCAGTATATTGCTATTAGCAATATTATATTACAGTAAGGTGATTATTTCACATAGCATAAAGATGAATAATATATGTTGCACATACTAATATAAAATGCAGTATATTATCATGTCTGATAGAGGTAAAATGTAGTCAGACATTTTTGACAATTCCAACTGATTCCAACTGTGGCATGTGTTATAAGATGACTATCTAGGGAAAGAATAGAGAATGGGAAAAATATTACTTGTATAAAATGAAATATGTACCAAACCAAATAGTACTTAGAATCTCCACACCCATTATATATATTAAAAAATAAGTACATAATTACTATTTCTTGAAGTCAATAATCATAATTTTTAAACTAATATACAAAATGCTATATTTTCAACATATTTCACCTGAGAAGAAATAGTAAAAAGTTGAGTTGCCAATGAGATGATATGACATAAAATGAAAGATTTTAGAAAATAGATTACATTTATAAGAATGAATGCATTTTTGGTCTTGACCAATAAATGAGGTATCCATAAGTAAGAACATTTTAATATAAATATACCTGTTAGAGAATTTAAAAAGAAAATTATATTGTTTAAAAAATTTTGTCAGATTTTTTACTTTTTACAATATATTCTACTTATTTTAGTTGTAAATATATTATGTTTTTGTTATTCTTTGGTAAACAATAAAGTTAATTGTATCATTTAATAAATAAAATATTATTTTTTTATTGGAAGACTCATCATTGGTGTTTGTTTTATATCTGTCGTCTGTTCTGTAGTGTTGAAGATGTCTATCCCATCAACTTAGTAATACAAATTGTGTAATAAATTACAGTCCTTAATGTGTCGCCTTGTTTCTTAAATTTTATCATTAAATACAAGATGCTAATCTAATCAACAGAAAAGGTCTGCAAAAAGTCTGGTCAGCTTTTATGCCACTCTTAGCATGAAATGGGGTTGGTGATTATCATACATTATTCTAAAAAGTTTTTTAACCAAATTAAATTCCTATGTGTATATGACCATAACCTAAAGACAAGCACAGAACCATTTTTTGAACTCTGAAATATCAACATTTTTGAGTAACTAAACCTAAACAATCTTAACATACATAAAACACCTTCACTCATATGAAATTACTAAAAGCAGTACATAGTGTGCAAAATCAACTAGAAAAATTCAAGATTATATTTGAACAATTCATTTATAAGCAATAGTGAACACATTATATCAGTGTGGTAAAAAGACATGATAAATACACAGTCATATTCAGCATACTTTCACATTTCTAAATATTAAAATTGTACCATGGTTTATAAATGATATTAATTAAAATATTTTCATGCATGCATGCTAAGTGGTGCCCATATTAAATGTTATCCCATTGTGTCATAAAGTTTATCGACAAAAGAAAGACTATTGTACTGGACAGCTGTTGATACAAGATCATGTATCTACACAGTTAAGCAAAATATGTTTAATCTACATTATAAGTATTTTTAAATCTTTTATTTTTTTAAATTTAGTAGCATATTGGTAATTTATATCTAATTTTAGTAGAATAATATAACCTAATTATAAAAAAATGTAGAATCAAGAACACTACTTGCTAACCGCAACATTTTCAGTGTAACAGTAAAGTAAAGTAAAAAAGTGTTTATTAACAAAAAAGAAATAAAACAAATTGTACAGTATCCTTTGGCCCCACACTAGGCAAGCCTGTCCTGTGGGTAACAATTCCTACTATGTATTTATTTATAATGTGAATAGGTCAGGTTTAACTTATAATTATAGGTGATTAAGAAGTAGTTAAAACTTTATAATTTAACTAATCACAAATGACCTTTGCAAGTAATTTGTAAGATTTTATAAATTAAAATGATTTTAGGTTAAGTATTTCATCATTTTAATGTTCCTCTACAACTGTATAAATTTTTCAAACATTTAGCATAGATTTGTTCTGATGATTTTTTCATAATTATTTCTTTAATTATTACAATTCCAACATCAGACATTACTTTGGTTGAAACAATCTAAATTTAAACTGCCACAGTATAGCTGTTTTAAAGATAACATAAGTTTGGTGGATATTTAATGTAGACAGTATCAGTAGGAAACTTAACGGGACCTATTTAAATGTTAAGTTTTAGTAACACAGTGTTTTATTTATACAGCTTATTCATCAATTTCCCTGCATGATTGGTCTTTAAGTAACCTATTTAATGTGCATACAATAACTTAGTTAATGTATAAATTACATGCAGTATATGAACGATTATAACAGCAGTATATAAATAAATACAGGCAGCCAATATATTTCAAAGAAGCAAATACTATATATAGACATTTTAACAAAACAACAAAAAAGGTACTTATACATTTCATACTTCAAACATTATATAACTTTAAAGTAGGAAGTCCAAAATACACATAACAGGAAGTAGGTTAAATTAGTTTTGCAAGCTTGCTACATACAGGTATTGCATTATTTTAACTTAGGTCTTGTGAAATTTACAACAACATTCAATGTAAATATCATAGAAGTAAATAATGACGCAATGTCAAATATCACCTGAAATTTGATGAGAACTAACACATTGAAGAAAAACTTTGTGAATATTAATATTACAGTAAACTAGGTATTTTAATAACAGTTAACCTTGAGTTTTAGCAGTAAAATGTACGAAATGACAACCCGTTTGAACGTTGGACCTACGGCTTGTCAATTTTATAGGTTATAATGGTTCGGAACTTTACAAGTCATTGATAAATATAAAATAATAATATCAAATGCGTACTCTGAATACCAACGTATCATCTATCGTGCAAAATATACAATCTACAACAATTTTCGTACCGACTAAACAATAACAAATCCATAGCACATGTGGTTTTTGAAGTCATGAAATGCAATGCAATGCTAAAGTGAAAATGACATACCTATAACTGAACCAATGAACGTCGAAGTGACTTCCATTGGAATTCCTTTCGACTAAAGCATGATTTTCAGCGTCTAATTGTCTCTTGCACTAACGCAAAGCTGTAAAATATGCGAAACATTTGCAGGACTATAAGATGGCGTAACAACGCTCAGTTGCCGGGTGCCATCCCACTATTGACAAATCAACTTATTGGTGATTCGTATAGCGTTATTTCGAAACTGGACACTATAATTATCGAAAACTATTGTGACTTACCTCCCACGTGCATACAATTTCTGGAAAGAGATATTTTTTCTAATGTAATGGCCAGTTTCAATTTCACCAAAACAAGAAACAAAAGCCAAACAAATGTTAGGTTGTACTGCAATTACAATTCTCTTACCGTTTTCATCAAATCCATGGCCTTTTAAGGAACACCATCACGAATTTTAACGCCGTCAATATTATGTACACAAGCGGCGATTTATAAAAATATCTTAGAACGGGATCAACGTCAACGTCGAGGCCATGCAGGCATGCACTCTCTCTCTCACTCGCTCACCAACACAGGATGTGACAAAACCCGCGCCATTTTTCAGTCTCTTTTTCCGACCAATAGGGAAGTTAAATGAGTACCATAAGCATAAGCCATTAGCTAGAGTTTTTCTCAAAGTCTATGGTTCTTAAAGGTCGTCGCACAATGCGGTTTTTTTTTTCAAATTCTCTAAAATTGTATTTAAGATTTATTTTCTACTAAGATTTCACTGCAGTTTGGCTTTAGTATAAACTAAAGCCAAACTCGCAGTGAAACTTCACTCATTATAAACAAACCATAAATCATGACATGTAGGGTTATCACACCATTCCAAAATATTTGCAAATTAAAAATGATAATTTCATCGGTATTTTGGTATTTTTTGACTTAGTTTGGCATTATCTGCTATTAAGACGACATGAAGTATCTGAGGCACAAGTTTCCAGTATAATATAATTCTTATCTATGGGTGCAAGTGATGGGGTATTGTACTTGGCTATACTCTATTCATTTCGTCGTGAGAAAATGGGTCTTTTATAATATCTATGGTAGATGAAAAAACGAAAACAATGTTGAAAAAAATTATTAACAAAGTACCTACAATAGGACTGTTTGTCAAACTTGTTTAGCGTTTTTCATGATAGTTGAAGAATTACGTAACAAATTGATTTTTTTAGATAAAAAACTTTGAAAACCTAAGGATTTTTGCAGTTTGACATGCTTATATTCTTTCTCATGCTATATTGAGTTGTAAATAGACCCATCAGGTAGAGTGGAGTGGTGACCGCAGGTCTCGGGCGAGCGCTTACCTGAGGCCCCCCCGGTACTATGTGATGGATACATTGATGTATACTTATGTCAACTTAGAAAAGTTCACTTCCGCTCGCTATGATGAAGATGAGAATTATTAAATAATTATTATGCAAGACGTCCTTAGTTTCAGACTAATACTTACTAAAAAACTTTCGCTTTATCGTAATAATGTAGTCGTAACCTATTCTCCGTGTGGTGACGGAGTAAGAATACAATATGTCACCACTCCATTTCATCCCATGGGTGTCGTAAAAACCGACTAAGAGACTATTCGTGAATATTATCTTAACGAAATAAAAAGAAGGAAAACTTGAAACTAAACCCTATACTAATCCGTTTGGCCAGCGTGGTATTAGTAGGCCAAGTATCTCATCGTCACAGGAGGAGGCCTGTCCCTGCAGTGGAACATTAGTGCTGTTATGATGAACCTATTTAACATTAAACTAGCCGATTAACCTATTCAAGTCCCGAGTATTACGTATATAAGTAAGTATACATACTTACACATCGAACTTGATAAGCCCACACTAAAATAAAAACGTTTTTTTTCTATTAGGCACACTCTTGTCTTCAAATATTGAATTGTTTGCGTTGACCGACTAATTCAAATGGTACGTGACATATTTCCTATTTCTTTTAATCTGTGAAAGAAAAAATAAGAGCGGCTTATTTTACGCTTCGTTATGTCACATGGTTATTTTGCTAGTAGAATGTGTTCAAGGTGCAAGTATGATTAAAAAAAGTTCTATATTATAGTTAATTTTATATTTACATTGTACCTAGTTGATTAGAATTCTAACTATAATTTTATCAAAATATGAGATTCATCGGTAAGCGCGACGGATGGATGAGGAAGGCACAGGACCGTGCAGGGTGAAGATATTTGGAGCAGGCCTATGTCCAGCAGTGGACATCCATTGGCTTATGTAATGATGCCAATGAAATTCATTATGTAAAACAGTATAGAATAAAAAGTTAGTAATTTTTATGCTTTATTTCGATGCATTGAAATTAGAATAAATTGTATTCCCTAAAATGAATTTGACACTTTCAACAAATAATATTTATTTTAAGTTAAAAATTCTCTCTTTTATTTTCCATTACACATTATTTTGAAATCTTACAAAAATATGTTTTACTGTCTACGAATGCTACGAGTACATTTTGTAGACAGTCGTAGAGTGCTACAAAATATTGTTTTGTAGAATGAATACTGACAAGTTCCCAGATATAAGGCGCGGACACACTGCGGTGCATGCTGTGCTCGGGCACGCGTCGCAATTTAGCTCCGAGGATTCTTTGTTCGTTTAAAAAGACAAATCCCGCACTTGGGATCATGCTGTGGCGCGGGGACTTTTACAAATATCAATTTAACGGACACAAAGAACATCCAGACTCAGGACAATAATTTGTGAATGGTGAAAATAACTGTTCTGCGTGGAAATCGAAACCGTGACCTCGTGCACAACAGTCCTTTACCGCGACCGCTGCGCCGCCACCGAGGCTAATGTACGATTTCCGCCGAACGGAGCGCGTTGGAGAGCATTTCCCGTTTAGTAAAGGAAATTGAGCCTTACACAATGTCCTTAAATTTCATATTTGCAAGGCAAGCGCAGCCGAACGGTTGCCGCGACATACGCGCGCTATTTTTCTTCTAAATTTTTTTTAGTCAACGTGAAATGCGTTCCGTTCAGTAGAAATCGTACATAACACATACCTTTTTTCTCCGTGCACCGCAGTGGAGCTGCGCCTTTATACTTAGGTATATCTGATAAATGTGAATTGTATCAGCTAGGACTTTGCTACGGCACTTGCCTGATGCCGAGAGTATGTATCCATTATCTATGTATGTATTTTGTTATATTTCTACATGATGCCCGCGACTTCGTCTGTGTGCTTTGGACAATCCATACATATTTCTTGACGACCTCTGTGGCGCAGTCGGTATATTACATGGCTGCTACGCAGAGGTCTCGGGTTCGATTCCAGCTCAATGCAAATCTTTGTGTGCATGAACATGATTGTTTGCTTTGGTCTGAGTGTTTTCTATGCATGTATTTACAAAAAAAAAGTATTTAAGTATGTTTATCCGTTGTCTAGTACCCATATTATTAATAGGTTGTATGTAAGTATTTTATTTCTAGCTTAATTTTAAACAACTAAGTATTCTTGTAAGTTTTATATATTCACCTACGACATAATAAAGAAGAAAATTTCACAGTAGTTAGAAAGTTTTAAAGGCCACGCTATGTAAAGAGGCCGTACTTAATTGTTTGTGAGTTTACTTTTAGTTTATAGAAATCTTCGGAAAATTCGGCACAAAAAATATGTGCTTACTTGTTCAGGTAACTAAATGAAATCTCGAAAATAGGAATCAATACTCTAGCAGATAAATAAATTAAAAAAAGAAATATATTCCTCACACTTTCACACAACGCCATCTAGTCCCAAACTAAGCAAAGTTTGTACTATGCACTAGACAACAGATAAACATACTTAAATCCTTTCTATTTGTAAATACATACATATTATACTTACATAGGAAACACCCAGACGAATGCAAACAATCATGTTCATGCACACAAAGATTTGGATTGAGCGGGAATCGAACACGAGACCTCTGCGTAGCAGTTATGTTATATAACCACTACGCCACAGAGGTCGTCAAAAGATGTCGGTTTGTTATGAAGTTAACGTACACAAATAACTTTTAGACTCAGGACTACAGGACAGGAATGTTCTGCATGAGATTCGAACCCAAAACTTCGTGCACGTTAGCCATACTACGACCGCCACGCCGCCGCCGCAGAGGCAGATTTATTTTTTATTAGCTGACCCGTTGGATAATACAACCTAATACTAACACCAACGAACTTACAAAATTTACATTGAAAACAATCTTATATTCGTCAAAACTTAAAATAAGTATATTGAAAACAATTTCTTATTCGTCAAAACTTAAAATAAGTAAGATTAAGTAACCAATCTGTTGAAGCAATCGATTGACCTTTCCTTTAGGCCCTTTTTTACTTATCTAACAAATATATCTTTTCATTTAATCTTTTCCCAAGCGATTGGTATGTCGTATAATTGATTATAGTTCCCATTCACACTTTTAATTCTGTTCGTGTCCACTCTGATGGATAACACGTTGCTCACACCAGAACAGATTGGGTTTACTTAACGAAATCAACTTCTCATTAATCTTCGCTAATGTGCAAATTACTTTGTACGTGGGTACTTTCTATATTATAATTAATTAATGTTATTAGTATAAGTTCTGCTTTAACTCTATCAATTGATTGAGAAAGGGCGTTGAAAGTAACGAAGGGAGATGATAAATACTTTGGACACTTCAAGGATTGCTTAAATGGGACCTACATACACACATAAACTCACGCCTTTTTTATGAGAAGTAGGCACAGACTACGATTTACTTGGAAAAAATGGAACTTTATTAAATAAGTCTGAAAATAAACGCGTCCCTTTTTTAAGGACGAAAAAAACGCGTCCCTTTTGTAAACATTACATTATTACTGCTCCACTCCTATTAGTCATAGCGTGATACTTTATAGCCTACGACATTTGCTGATAAATGGACTATTCAACACAGTTTTTTTTTAAATCGGTTCATTAGATCCTGATATTACCCCCTACAACGTCACAAACACACAAACATTACCTCTTTATAATATTAGTATAGATATAGAAGTATAGATTAAACAGTCAAAACTCATAACTGGTCAAAACCACTTTAACTGCTAAAAACTGTCAATAGTGGTTTTGGCCACTGTATTCTGTAGTCTACATGCATTTTTATTTATCACGAACTTGATACTAACAGTAGGTATCAACTTCAAAATGTAGATACAAAGATTATGAACAGCATTCAGTAAAACCCGAGTGACAGTTAATCCACTCTGAATACTTCATCAAACCTCAAAGCGCGAAAGGCTGACAAAATAGTGGATCTCTGTCAGTGATTCATCTGTATTCAGCCAGGTATTTCGTTTACACATTCGACCTTTTTGGTAAATAGAAAAATAAAACATCTTTGTTTTAATAGATTCTGCTCACTTTTAAAGATTCTTTTTTTGAATTTTAATGGATTATTGAGAAACGTTTTCAAAATCAAAATCTATTAAGGCTGCTCATTGCATTCCTGAATTAACTTGAAAAAAAAAG
Organism: Schrankia costaestrigalis; assembly: GCA_905475405.1. Lineage (NCBI taxonomy): Eukaryota > Metazoa > Arthropoda > Insecta > Lepidoptera > Erebidae > Schrankia > Schrankia costaestrigalis. The sequence goes on from FR997838.1 coordinate 14,069,506, forward strand.
CAAACTTGAATACTAATTAAACGCAAATCAGTTAAGTGTCTTATGTCTAGTTTTTTAAAATTATTTTTAAAGAGTAGGTAATGAACTTTCACTATTCGTTAAGGATGAGATAGGATTGTGGTATTATATTTATTACTAGCGACCAGCCCCGGCTCTGCACTGGCACCTACTACAGAATGACCTTAAACAACGGTTAAGTACTCTACTATATTATGCATGTGTTATCACTTTATCATTAAAAAAATCAGCGTTAAAATACGTTGCGTAGTTTTAAAGATTTAAGCATACAAAGGGACATAGGGACAGAAAAAACCGACTTTATTTTAAACTATTTATAGATATAGGAAATTATGGTCATAAACGAAGCAAAGCAAGTTAAAAAATGGCGCGCAGTAGGTAAGTATAAGTATCATAACAGCCCATCAGGTTCCACTGCAGGGACGGGCCTCCTCCCATGACGGAGGGATACTTGGCTTACTAATACCACGGTGACCAGACGGATTGGTATAGGGTTCAATTTTAAGTTTTCCTTCTTTTTATTTCGTAAAGATAATATTCACGGATAGTCCCTTAGTCGGTTTTTACGACACCCACGGGATGAGATGGGGTGGTGACATATTGTATACTTACTCCGTTACCACACGGATTATAATTAATAATGATAAAGTATAATATAGTCTCTGTTTACCCCTATGGCAATAGGGTGTGATTTTAATGTAAGTACAAAAGAATCAAGTTAAAGGACACATAGCGCGGAGAACCGACAGCCGTTCTGCAGCAGAAAGGTTCTGGAATGGCGACCGCGTACCGGAAAGCGCAGGGTGGGGACTGGAGACCCCTCATACGGTGGACCGACGACCTAGTTAGGACGGCGGGAAGCCGATGGATGAGGGAGGCACAGGACCTCACAAGTGGGCAATACTTGGAGGAGGCCTATGTCATGATGATGATGATGACAAAAGAATCTCATTATTTCCAGTGGCAGTTTTCATCTCGCTAAGATGTTGCTTTAAGGTAGATAGATAACTACTAGATAACTGTAAATCAATGGATGCAAATTATATTTACGATACACGACGAAACGAATTTATAGCCTTATTGAACATATCCTTTCAGAAATATATTTGTAAATACCTTATTGTGAGCTTTGAGCTAACTTTTGAATGCTGTTCATTTTATTAGCACGATAAAAAATTATTCTGTAGTCATCATAATAACTTATTGATGTCCCAATGCAGGGACGGGCATCCTCCTGTGTTGGACTTAATTGTATCACACATTCATAAAACTACTTACTTAATAAAAAAAAACAAAGGAAAATCCTTTTTTTTTAAATACATAGGTACATATTATACACGGAAAACACCCAGATCAATGCTAGCTTTCAAGCTCTTGCACACAATGATTCGCATCGAGAGGGAATCGACCCGAGACCTCAGCGTAGCAGTCCTAAATTAAAACTACTACGCCGTCGTCAAGTTATATTTTACCATTGTTATATTCTTATTCAGTCAACATTTGAAGAATGACGTAAGTACAAGAACTCCTGTACTGGACATTGATTGAATATTTTGGGATAAACTAATTGTATTGTTTGCTGTTAGTTATCATCATCATCATCATAACAGCCCATTAATGTCCCACTGCAGAGACGGGCCTCCTCCCGTGACGGAGGGATACTTGGCCTACTACTACCACGCTGGCCAGACGGATTGGTATAGCGTTTAATTTCAAGTTTTCCTTTTTTTTACTTCGTAAAGATAATATTCACGGATAAGTCCCTTAGTCGGTTTTTACGACACCCAATTGGATGAGCTAAGATGGTGACTTATTGCATTCTTACTCCGTCACTACACGGAGGTTGTTATAAAGAGAATAAAATAAAAGATAAAAAATAATCACATTTTATGTCTTTAATTTTTTTGCCCCGTTTACCAAAACTTCTCAGAATCTGAAGTGGTTACATTGGATCTCCTAAAACTTAACTTTACAGCCCCATTACCATAGTTTCGCAGAAGCGGTTAAGACATTATCTATTCTATGTCTGTTGTCACATAAACCACGAAGGAATGATAATAATAATCTGAAGTAGGATGATCTATAATTTTGTAAATAAAAAAACTGCGAAGCCGTAATTTCGATTTATCATTATAAATATAGGTATATATCAGGCTTTTTACGTCCATTTCTGGATATAAGCCTCCGCAAACATTTCCAGCTTGCGTGGTCCTCTGCCTCCCTCATCCATTGGCTTCCTCGTCCTAACTAGGTCATCGGTCTACCGTGAGAATCTCAATTGAAGACACAATTTCAATTATTGAATGCAATTGAAATGTAATACTTACACAAAAAAAAACATATTTTTTGAGAAAGACTACTACTACGAACTAAATTACTTAACCAATTTTTATGAAATTTTTATGGAAATAATTTGTATATACATAGATACATTTAAAAAAAAATCTTTCTTATCGGTTAAATTGAGTTACGAAGTAACAAACATAAAAAAACCTCCTCCTTTTTTTGGAGTAGGTTAAAAAGTAATGAGGTTGAATGTTCTTGTTTCTAAACCGAGTCTTGTCATTCATTGTTCTAAAACAAGGATAAAGTAACAATGACTGAGACTAGACTATTTTATAAAAGCTCTGTGATGTCATGTCATGTCCCTTAAAGATATTTATTATCTTAACAATGTCATGTTTATGTTTAAATATAACTAGCGAGTGACCTCGTAAACCTTTTGTATTTTATGTTGTTTGATAAATTAGTTTAAATTTTGTAAGTCATAATGTTTTATTTATCGATTAGGAATATGATGTAACTTGGTTTTTGTGTGTAACTATTTTCTCATAATGGTTATATGCGTAAGTAATATTAGACTGAAAGTTGGCTATTATCTACTATTCTGAAATCTATTACGAGCATTAGTTATGGCTAATAAGCTACCACGTTCTATGGATATATTTACCTTGAAGATATATTTACCAAAACAAAAAGGTTTATTGCGTTTTATTTAAATTGGTCAATAAATTTATAGATTTAGGTGCCAACAAGCATAAAAACATACAACTGAATAATTGATTACATTTACAGATTATTGAACAAAGACAGTATGAGATTAATGAATAATGAATCTTGATAAAATATAATTAATAATCTTAATTAAACCATAGTTTAAATTCTATTAGAAACGAATTATGAAATGTCATAATTAATATTAAGTATTATAACATAAGCTAACATTAATCTTTATGCCACCGAAAACTATATCATTTAATAATAAACATACTATACAATACAATGTTTAAAAAGTGTTGTCGCAAGTTACCGCTTTAGGGTTGTAGCACATATAACGTAACGTAAACGGATCGGCACCGTATCAACTCGAGCCGTTCAGTATTATTTGTATGAAACTCCTTACTGCAGCGCACACTAATCGAAATCGTAACGTAATCGGATTTTTGACGTTAGACACCGAGGAAAAAGGCGAGACTGTGCCGATCCCTTTACGTTACGTTATGTACCCTTAGGTACATAGTAGATGAGCAAGAGCCCCCATCTTTTATTAAACCCCGCCGTCGGTTGTTTAGACTCCTCTCTTCTTCTTAAACACAGTAACATTACTATACGATTACTTGAAGATGAATTAAGCAAGGACAGCAGTGATACTAGCAAAGACAGCCTATTACCGAAGAGATCTACCAGCTATTAAACCTGGTTATCCTGACAGCAATCCTTTTATTTCGAAGACAACTCCGGTATTAGGGATCATGCTCTGTGTCGCAGGGACATTACAAACATCAGTTTAACGGACACAAAGAACATCCAGACTCAGGACAATACTTTGGGGATCACACGAAAAATTGTCCTGCGAGGGAATCGAACCCACTTCCTCGCATCCGCTTACTCGACCGTCGCATTTTAAGATTCGTTGCCAGAGACAGCAGAACAATTTAAGCGTTAAATCAAAACTTAAAACAATGTTTTATTCATTCTGTTATAAATTATATCTAAATAATAGCTTTATTTACCTTAAATGTCATTTTTTTATCTTAATGAGAGGGAAAACTTTTCGCCCACTTATCTGTAAAGTCTATTATCTTCTAACAGTATAGTTTCATTGTTTTAACGAGGGTTTAAAGGGTTTTATCAATCAGTAATGGGCAAGTTAGTAAATAACAGTGTTAAACTAAATCAAGTACCCACGTTGCCATATGGCAACGCTAGTCCCTAATGGGTTAAGAGAAGTGAATCATCATCATCATCATAACAGCCCATTAATGTCCCACTGCAAGGACGGGCCTCCTCCCATGAAGGAGGGATACTTGGCCTACTAATACCACGCTGACCCGACGGATTGGTATAGGGTTTAATTTTAAGTTTTCCTTCGTTTTATTTCGTAAAGATAATATTCAAGGATAGTCCCTTAGTCGGTTTTTACGAACACCCATGGGATGAGATGGGGTGGTGACATATTGTATTCTTACTCCGTCACCACACGGAGAGGTGAAAAAGTTTTATCTTTCTTCCTTTTTTTATGTCCAACGGCCTTTAATAAATAAATAAATAATAAATAAATAAATACTCCTCACACTTTCACACAACGCCATCTGGTCCCAAGCTAAGCAAAGCTTGTACTATGGGTAGTAGACAACGGATAAACATACGTAAATACTTTTTTTTAGTAAATACATACATATTATACATATAAAGCACTCAGACCAATGCAAACAATCATGTTCATGCACAGAAAGATTTGGATTGAGCGGGAATCGAACCCGAGACCTCTGCGTAGCAGCCATGTAATATACCGACTACGCCACAGACGTCGTCTATCGATAATAATATGTCTTTATAATGCAAGTGTCACCCGACATGTTAAAATTGAAGTATTTTTTTAATTGCTGAAAGATAGCAAACAGCTTATTTTAAGATAAAAGGTAGTATACTTATGTCAACAGCTCCAGAACACAGTCAAGCAGCAGGCTACACCAGACAAAAGCTGTTCAGTCTTATGGCCCTGTAATCATACTAGTACTCCACTCTTCCGGCCTTTGACGACCTCTGTGGCGTAGTGGTTATGCAACATGACTGCTACGCAGAGGTCTCGGGTTCGTTTCCCGCTCAATGCAAATATTTGTGTGCATGAACATGATTATTTGAATTAGTCTGAGTGTTTCTATTATGTCTTTACAAAAAAAAGTATATAAGTAGTAATATCCGTTGTTCTGTTAGCCATAACACAAGCAGGTTAAGCCTAGCTTACTTTGGGAACAGATAGCGCTGTGTAGAGGTGTCCGTGAATATTTATTTGAATATATATTTCTTCTATACAAAACAAAGTAAATTTTTCACACTACTGCTTAAAGTTCGATTAATCAAGCAAGTGGGTTTGTGGACCAATAATAAAATTGTCAGATTGGAAGTCTTATCGCCTGTTGGTATAAAAAAAGCAAAAGGATAAAAAATCTCATTCTCACAATCTCTTTCACACAAAAACTACTGCATAGATTTTGATGAAATTTGAAATATAGGTAGTTTAGGGTGTATAATCACTTTTGAGCAACATAGACAACGTGGGTGAAGCCGCGGGCATTAGCTAGTTTAGTTATAAAGCAGGTTTGTTACATAGCCCTCAGTACACTCTGCCTAACCCCGTAGGAACAAGGTGTAACTATATGCAGATTTGTAATATACTTATGATGAAATAATCCACAGAAAAAATAAATCTACGATATTTTTTAGTAAACACATTAATTGTTATTAATACATTACCTACAAAACTTAAGATCATAATGGAAACTTACATTATAAAATATTTAAAAACTGTATTTAACAGGAATCATACCTGAAACCAGGCCTAAAGCAATCAAGCTCGATAAATATGCAGAAAGCTTGTAACACCCACTAAAAATAGGTTCTACAAAGAGGTTCAATTTCTATCCACTGTTTTAAAATTTATTTAAAAATCACAAAAAATCCTATTTAAAAAGTAACACTTTCAAATAACACTATTCAATACAAAACACAATTATTCAAATAAAGAACCCGGAAATCATAACATTAAAAGAATAAACTAATTATATTCTTAAGACAATGCATGTCTTAGCTATCAATTAATCTAGAACTTGCTACGTATAATTGGCGTTGCATGCCGTAGGCAGAGGGCCTACGCACGCCTACGCTGGGCGCGGCGTAGAACCGTAGCACCAACCGCTACGCTCTGGGCTTACCCCATGGCTATATAACAAGGGAGTGTGGACTTTTGTGACCATTTCAGTAGTACCGTCAGAGCGCGAAACACGCGCACTTCGGCTCTGTGTTTCTGTGCACTACTCGAACCGTTACGGACGAAGATAACTTACAGGTAAGTTTCTATATTACAATATTAAAAGGGTTAAAAATATTATTTATATATTTAAAAAAATATATTTAATACATTCCTTTAATGTTATTAAGAAAAATAAATTAAAAATTGATTTATTAATTGTATAGATTAATTGATTTTGTATTAAACTACAAGGTAAATAATTAATTTTATTTAATTTTTTATAGAAAATAATACAATTAATTTCAGACATTACTAAATTATTTATTTAAATACTTTTAAAATATTTTACATATATTTTTTTAATAAAAAAATCATGTCATTTGATTTTTGTGTGATTGGCTTAGGAATACATTTATTAGGAATAAAATAACGATCAATTTAAAAGTTATTTATAAGTAATCGACAATATGCGAAGGGTGCTTACTGACCTATATGACGCGATCTGCATACACCGTTGATTCATTCGATCAAATAAAATTGTAATATACTAATTAACACATTAAATTCATCAGAAATCCTTTTAAATAAAAATAAAAAATAAAAAGAAATAAAATTAAAATAAAAACCTTTTATTTCGGACAAGTAACATCCATAATGGTTAGTAACAAAAGAGACTTATAACTATATTTTTAACTTTTAGCTAGTAAATATTAATCTTGACTTAAAAAAAAGTATTCTTGCATCCACATCAAATATATTTGAAAAGAGAAGCAATTTAAAAATTTAAGAAAATGAATTCAATAGGCAGCATATATATTTTTTAGGAATTCATTTTTTTAATTTTGAAAATGTTACATTTTTTGTCATTTCATATTTAAATTTCGAATTATACTTACTCCGAATGTTTGAAACTTTTTTAATCACATTATTATTTTAATAACCCCAATAAAAATCGGTATACTGAAAAGGATGAAATGGCGACGAATTATAAACAGCTTTATTTAATATTTATTTATATATCAATTACTTAAATATTGTTAACAATATCATGTTAACATGATTTTCAAAATTTTTTCAATGTTCGAAAAGAAAAAGTAATAAAAATTATTCAGTGGGATGTAGTTAAATTCTATATCCTTTAAAAACGAAAAGAGTCCATGCCTTGCAATAGCCGTTAATACTGGTCAATCAATTAATCAATCAACTAGCCTATTGCAGTCTCTAACAACACGCGTCACAGAACTCGGTCCTAAAAATTTTTTTTAATACTTTTTTAATTTATTTATTAATTTTCTTAATACTTGTCGTCATTAAATAATCAATTCATAAATTAAATCAATCACATTTTATACTAATATTTTACAACGTTCGAAATGTTTAAGTAATGGAAATTATAAAATACTAAAATAAAAATATCTTCACTGTCAGTTGACTTTGTAGAGTTTATCAATAAAATTTTACGACATCTTCAGGATGGGATACGGTATTCTTAGTCTGTCATCACAAGGAAAACAAATGATCTTTAAAAAAAAAAATCTGATTGTCTATGAAACATTGAGTGACGGATAAGATTTAATTTAAGAAAAATGTGAAATTCAATAAAAATACTACTATACCCTTTCCACTATATTTAACGACATTTGACAGATTGACGTTAGTGATGTTCAGCAGTATCTCGAATGTAATGCCATTCGATTGTAAGCGACTTGGCGATTTTTCCAGTTACTTTATTTTACACATTTGGATCCTTACATCATCTTACATTATCATTTTATTATTGTTTCTTTCTTCTATGTTAAAAGAATTAGCCTATAGCTTAAAATGATAAAATTAAAGTTAGCTTAGGTATTATACAAAATACTTAATTTATCGCGTGACACATTTGCGGGTTATAGCTAATCTAAAATATCATATTACATTTTATAAACGTATTATGAAGAGTTCAGGTTTATTCATAGCATTTATTTCAACCGATTATTTGTAAATTGTTTCATAATGGTGGTAATCGTTATAAGTGTCCATCACTAAGTAACCATGGTAACTGAAAAAAACATGGGTACGTCCATGAAATACAATATAATTTGTTCGAAAAATAAGCGGAAGTATTACGAAACTTCATGGACGTGAACTGTCAAAAAGCTAAGCTTACGCTGGAAGGGGTATACTAAATTATATGGGTATTATCGACGTTGATAGTTTGCTAGTAATCGTCATTATATTATCCAATACCACTGCGCGCCACCTTTATTCTTTGTCCTCACACTATCTTTAACATGCCGTCGGTCTTCGGTCATGTATATAACTATTCCAGAATATTCAGCTTACTACTTCAGCATGCTCTTTAGCCAGAACAATCCTACTTTTATCTGGTAATACAAAGGTTTATGTAACTTTCATCTTCGCGGTCCTTAATTTTATAATTAATATTATAAAATGATAATATTAATTATAAAATTAAGTGAACTACTTAATTAATAAAATAAAATATAATATTTACCTATTAATTAAGTAGATGATTCTAAGCATTAACATGGGCTATAAAAAAAGTTTCGCAGTTAGTTTCTCTATGAAAATAAAAGACAACGATTACCTGTAAAAGGTCTGTCCTTGCATTGTCCATATCAATTTAAAATATCGCCATATCTATTTAATCAATAACTTACTAGAACATTAAATTACATAAACAATTTAAATTACACACAATAAGGTATTATTATTTACATACAACATAATAATACCATATTGATTTGAAAATAAATTATTTCGAAGTTCATATAAAACATGGGTTTTATTGATTGGTTTTTCAACAATAATTTGTCGTTCTGCTAGCATACTGTTTAATATCTACCAGCTACACCGGGTCGCGGACTGGTTCCTAACTCAAGCTATATGCATAACATGTGAGGGTGAACTACTTAATTGAGTTGATCTGAGATTATCTATGTATGTTCACAAAAAAGATAGACAAAGTAAAAAAAATAAATTAAAAAACAACACTATTCTTAATGACTATGAAAGTTATCTATAGCATGTTGCTTATTTATGTTTGATTATTATTAGGTAGGTACTTTTAAAATAACTATAGGTATGTTTATTGATACTACCTACTGCTCCTTATGCTCTAAAACCACTATAAAAACATTGAGATACAATATGTGAGGTACATCCTACTAATATTGTAAATGCGAAAGTTTGTGAGGATGTATGGATGGATAAATGTTTGTTACTTTTTCACGCAAAAACTACTAAATGGATTTTGATGAAATTTGGAATATAGGTAGTTTAGGGTGTAGAATAACATGAAGTCTACTTATATAACACGGGTGAAGCCGCGGGCATCAGCTAGTTAAATATAATATTACTAAAAGTTTTAAGATATAGTTTAGTTTACTTCTTTTCCTCGATTCTCAATAAAACTTTAGTATATTTAAACAACAGAAATGCTATTTATAGTATTGTCTCTATGGGACCTTAACTTAACTTACATTTATTTTAATAAATCCAAGTGTCATAAGAGAATGGCCTTAAGTGTATACTTATCTTGATTTATTAAATAAAGATAAAAAAGTTAAAAGAAAAAGCAATAAAGTGTAATTCAATTCCTGGCCGAATAAGGTGGGAAGTCACGTCAAATAAGTATGAAAGAGTGAGAAAAAGTTAACAGTATTGTTTTAGTAATATTAACATAATAATGGCCCATTGCAGAGACTAGTATACCTCAGAAACAAAATGCAAATTGGTCTATTAAAACAACGTCCATTTTTCCATCCATTTTTGTAGAAATAATTAATTAATAGTTAATTGGCTTTTACGACACCTATGAGATGGTATGGGGTGGACTAAATAAAATGGCTAATATATAGAGATAATTATATTATTAAAAACTGACTTTAAAACTAGAGCTTTAGAGTTGGATTTTGGTGAACTGTCAGCACAGGTATGACTAGTCAAACATTAGAGAGAAGACGTCATCTTTACTGCTTTTATGATATTCTGGGTACTTTTTATGGTTACGCACACTAATTATTTCGCTAAGAGTGATCGGGAGACGCTTAAGTAGACTAAGTTTCTCTCCATACATAAAAGAGGTCCGTCCAGCAGAAAGAAAAAAAAAACAATCTATTTTCAAGAATATGGTAGGTTTACAGGTGTTAAAAATTATTGTTACAGCATATTCTGTCATGTATGGCGTGCAAATATTAATTAGGTACTACACATATGACGTACATTACTACTTATTAAATATTAATCACAATCCAATTTCCATTATAGCATACTTAATTAAATTACAATAAATGTCCAGTATCATTAAAATTAAATTAAAAATAAACCAAATAAATAAAAACTATGATTGCAGTAGGACATTCATGGGCTACTGTAATGAAATATAGCTGAGTTAACTAAATAAAAAACACAGTAGAAAAATGTCCGAGCTCTTTTTATTTTATTCGAACCGTTTAACAAAAATTTGAAAAACGATATCCGTATAAAACATACCGGGAATAGCAATACAAATTAATTGTGTAAACAAATAAATACCGAAACATAAACCAGTAATTTACAAACATGATGCTGGTTTCAGATTTGTCAAATGATTTTGGTATTTGTTAATTTAATATGCACACTAACATAGTAGATTTTCAAATATATTACAGTACCTACCTATAGTTATTTATTAGTCTCCGTGTGGTGACGGAGTAAGAATACATTATGTCACCACCCCATCTCATGCCATGGGTGTCGTAAAAACCGACTAAGGGACTATCCGTGAATATTATCTTTACGTAATAAAGAGAAGGCAAACGTGAAATTAAACCCTATACCAATCCGTCTGGCCAGCGTAGTATTAGTAGGCCAAGTATCCCTCTGTCTTTCCCTGCAGAGGGACATTAATTGGCTGTTATGATGATAGTTATTTATATTTGAAATCCACAGAAATTACCTATACTTACTTACATTTTAAAAGGCAAAATTATCGTCGCTACTAAAATTACAAGGGTATACGACAATTTGCTACCTCTGGTTGCTACCGTATTTTCACAATCTGTATTTTCTTACACGAATTTGACATTGTTTTGTTTCAATAAAAATAACACAATATTTATGCGAGCTTTTTTTATTCGGCTTTTACAGAAAATGCGATTTATCACGCGCATAATAATTAATATTATAATAAAGCCTTATAACACCAACTTTAAATCCCAACCTAAACACTTTCAGTAGAAATGGTTTGTGCAAAATGATTAAAACCGCTTAGAAATTGCCATTTAATCTTCAAAATTTCCCCGTGCAAACCATCAAGCAACTTTAAGCCTTATTAAAAGATTGATAGATGATAATCTACCGTGTTAATTAAGATACCATAATCCTTCTTCATGTTGATTGCTAGGAGACACAAATTGGATATAAGTTTAATGCCATTGCGATACATTTCGTTGACGGAGCTATTGTAAAGGTGAATATCATTTCATCTACTTTAGAAATCACCTGTCTGTTCCAATTCTAAAGGTTATTTAACATTTTGGAGGTAAATTATTCTTGGTAATTGTATATTCCTCACACTTCCACACAACGCCATCTAGTCCCAAACTAAGCAGAGCTTGTACTATGGGTACTAGACAACAGATAAACATACTTAAATACTTTTTTTGTAAATACATACATATTATACATAAAAAAAACTCAGACCAATGCAAACAATCATGTTCATGCACACAAAGATTTGCATTGAGCGGGAATCGAACCCGAGATCTTTGCGCAGCAGTCATGTTAAATATCCACTAGGCCACAGAGGTCGTATATTTGCTGTCAGGTCATAGCGATCGCATTTGGTCTTAATTTTATCCTCCTACATTAGTACAATTATTTTAAACTGCCTTTATAGTAGGGAAGGTAAGATACGAAAAGAAATGTATTCTACCAGGCGGTAGGTATCTTCAGTAGATCTAAGCTTAAGTATCGCAGGCGACCATGAGCGGCGTTAACGCTTATCCTCAGATATCATCATCATCATCATGAGCCTTTGCGTCTATTTCAGACGATTTATTAATTATTGCCTCGTGGATGCCATGCATTTTATCTCATGGCTGTGCAAGCCAATTCTAGAGAGGCAGATTCTGTCGCATGCTCTGCAGACAAAATTTCCGGGCGCTGCAGGATAGGCCCCTAAATAAAAACACAGTTTCTAATCATCTGTGGTCTGTTTAGAGTCTGGAAAAGAAAAAAGTTATGAGTGTTAGACTCTATCAAAACTTGCCAACTACTATCACCACCTTTTTGTTGTCATTGTCATCCCGTATTTATAACCGTTACGTCATATTAATGTTATAAAGCTGAATATTTAATTTTTGGCGAAACGCTCAAATCCCCGAAAGGACTAATTTGAATTTATAACTATTTCCCGTTACTAATATAACTATTTCTTTATTGCATTACTCGAGCCTTCAAATTGCCCCGAGGTTCGTATTTCTTGGAAACTTTCGGAAGGCTTAGATAATAGCTTACTCGGTATTACTGATGCCATGTTACTGATTAACAAGTCCAAAATCTTTAGTGTTGCGGATTTATAGTCAACAAGAATACAATATTATTTTTAGGAAGGTAGACTTCCTAAAAATAAAAGTCACTAGATTCACGGATCATTATTTAACTGTTGAATATTATACACAAAATGGACTGTGATGAAGGTTATAAACTTTCTAACTAAACTGTCAAAAGTATATTTTAATAGCCATTAGAGAGAACGGTGAATAAACAAATTATATATTTATTTTTCAACGGACTGAGCCTCCATTTTGACGTATATTTAGAAGGGAGGGATTGTGCAGTCTTGCTTGTAGTTCTTTCATAATAATGTATAGCAATCATTTGGGATCGCTCTCTACTCTGGATATACGACATTTAAAATTTTATATTCGGAATATGCATTGCTTGGTCGGAATGTACATTTTTGACGTGTATGTTTCTGGCGACGGTAAAAAAACTTCGTGCACTTTCGACTTGACTACTTTAAGTATTATACTTTTGTTTTCTTAGATGTGGCAACGTTCCCTTAGCGTCGTAGCACATATAACGTAACGTAAACGGAACGTCACCGTATCAACCCGAGCCGTTCAGTATTCTTTGTATGAAACTTCTTACTGCACCGCACACTAATCGGATACGTAACGTAATCGGATCTTTGACGTTTGATACCGAGGAAAGAGGCGAGGCGATGCCGATCCGTTTACGTTACGTTATATGTGCTATGACCCTTAGGCGGTAGGGATAGGGACACCAATTTATTATGTCTTTATACGGAGAATATTATAATATTTCATGTTTTGAACTGGTTGTTCCTTTCTGCTACATAATAGTATATTCTGTTCCTCATTTTCTAACTTCCTCTGTAATTAGTAAAAAAATCATCATGCACCAAAATATTTCAACAAATGATCAACAAACCATGAATTCTGTCAAACCTAAAACAACATCGCTTTTGCAGCACAGAATCCTGTGCAATCCAATTTATTTAATATATAATTGGTACACTTAATACCCTTATCATGGTGTTCTAAGCAAAATTATTCCTTATAAGGTCAAGCTTATTGGCATACGCATGCATGCTCGTTCTTCTTTCTAAGGGACTCCGTAAACTTTATAACACGACAAATTTTAGTACCTATTATAATATATAATCTTGGATCGTGTTTTAAATGTTTTGTTCGTTGTATTCGATTGAATTAAATTTCGATTCAACGAATTTCGATTCGCAATGACTAATTTGTACTGATAATCTTAAACCTTTTTCCTTACGTAGAACAAAATTCAAAATTACCTATGTATCTAGCCAAAATGGATTTCAGCTATCCACTAACAAAGATAGCAATCTAACAAAGATCAAAAAGAAAACGTATTAAGTTTGGATTGGTATATGAAATGGAATGGGATGTCAGAATTATATTGTTGCATTGTCTGTGGCAAATTAAAAAAAAACAATGTTTCGCCCATTTTCGTATCTCTGTATTTTAAACATTGCGTAAGGTGGTTTTTGTAGTAATTATAACGTTATAAATTGTATGGTGTTTAAAAAAAAGAAAGATTATTTCAATAAAAAAATATCAAAATAAACCGAAACCGAATGAAAACAATATTAAGATCCTTTCTGGAGTTTAATTTATTTCATTGTTTTACGTTTTATAACAATAAAATAAACCTACTTCACATTTTTTAATAACCAGCTTTCTGTGGCTAAATTAAAATATTTTCATTAGCATGTACAAGGTACTATTTATAAGTATTTTTGTGTTTGTCTTAAATTATAGCCAATCGTTTTTTAAAGACCATCGTAATTAAAGAGTAGATTTAAAACATGTCTAATTATCAACAACTGCTTACTTATTATACTAATGGGGTATATTCCTAGAATTAAAACATGAAAATAATTTTTTAAAAGCCAAACTTTATACGGACAAAATAATTATAGATTCATTTTTTTTTCATAAATTACTTACTTTATTGTCATGAATACAGAACGCTACCAAGCTTTATCGTCCCATTAGGTACAGTCGACGTATAGAATAAAACTCTGTACTTACTACCGCCTGGACATGGTGAAGTGATTGATTTTTATCCATAATAGCAGGTCCCTGCAATAGGTAATTTATAGAGTAGTTACTTCATTAAGACTAATGTTATTCATTACAATGAATTTTGACATTTTTTTTAAACCGGAATAGTTTTTTGTTTTTTTTTGGAATAAAGTAACAGCTATGATATTTTTGATCACATGAAGTCAGCACACAGATTTAAAAATAGAACGTCAAGTAGCTATAGTAAAACTTTCCCTTTGACGTTTTGATTTTGTCTTTGTCACGCGTTTCGCGCGCTTTTTATAGGCGCGAGTCTTATTTTAGTTATTTTTGATTTATCTTGAACACTTCGGTCGCATTTCACATGATAAGATGATCTTTTCCTTAAAGCTTTTATTTTATTATTGGCATCGAAAGTAGGTTGTATTGTTTTTTATTAGTTTATTTCGTTTTGTTTTACAAAAGGGAAATGGCGATAGAAGTGCCAGTACTTAAGTATTTCGAGTGTTATAATTTAATTAAATGTTTGGATTGTGACCAACTAACGATAGAAAGTATCGACCCCTCTTCCCGCTCAGTAAGTGTCATAATAATTGTCTAGATAAAAGAAGAAAAACTTTTCACAACACCCTATCAATCCGTCTGGCTAGCTTGGTAGGTATAAGTTAACCAAGATTCCTTTCCGTCATTGCAAAAGATTGTGTGACATTTGTGATTCCTTTGGCGTTGCGAGTGTCCATGGGCGGCGGTGATAACTTACCATCAGGTGACCTGCTGATTGGTTTGCCTCCCATTATATAAAAAAAATAGACTTGTCCTCCTTTACCAATGGGCTAATGGGCCAGTAAAGAGTAAGCAATATTATCTATGTTAATGAACAAAGATCTGTTAACGTTATATCAAATTAAAACAAAAAAATAAAGGATTTATACACTATGGTACTTATGTTCCAAAAAGTTTAAAGGTTACTCCCACAATCTTTGTTTATTACTATCAGACATCTTTTCCGTTACTCTAATTGGGTAAAGATAAATCATTAGTTATTCATTTCTGACATCAGGTTTTAAACTTTCCTTTCAAGATAATAAAAGTGATAACGAGAACAATGTTTTATGATTTATTTTAAAGTTAAGTTTGTATTATTTTTGTTTCAGATAGCAAACTTTTTTTTGGTTTAAGTTTGAAATGAATCCAATGAGATTAAAAAATATGTTATCTATTGACAGATTCTATTGAGATATTACCTATTTTAGGTCACATTTCCTGTTTTTTGATTACTATGACAATTCATTTTGTAAATAAATTCTACGAAATAGTAGAATGTATCAAATTAATGTATTAACTAGTTTTCCCTCTAAACGCATCTACTGTAAAGTTCACTTGTGTGAGTTAGCTTAGTATAAACTGTTGGTGTCGAAATCAATGTATTAACTAGTATATTTTTTAAATAATGATTGATACGTAGTTCGATGTGAAGTTTGATTTTAAAACTTTTGTGAGAAAAGAAACAATATAATTACTAAAATATTCATTGGTAAATATTATTATAGTAATATACTTAGTAAAGTTTTAATTACGTACCTATCTGCTCTTTCTGTGACAGAACATCAACACAATTTAAAAAAAGGCTAAATAAACACACGACGAATAATTAATACCACGTCCTCATGATAAAAAATGGCCTGGTTTGGAAAACATTAAAAATAGCTAAACCTTACGTAAGAGTACATTATATTTGACCTACAAAAGAATTTTAGAATATTATCAAATAGTATTAAACCCTTTCACAGAGCCGTCTGCAGACACAATAGTAAAACAATGCACGTGTAACAATATGGTACACTGCACTGGGAACGTGTTAAATACCACAATTCTTCCTATTCATTTATATATTATGTTAATAAGTTTGTTATACTTTACACCTTCGCTGTTACTCTAAATTGTACCTACACATTCAATTAATCCGAATATTTTTTATCTAAATTCGAGTTGTTTATGTCGTTAATAATTTTAAATAGGTACAGTCTTCTTTCCCACTTACAAATTCACTGGATGACATTGGAGCCCTTAAATTGAAATTAAATAAAAACAACTCCACAGCGATCTTTACCCTCCAAAAATAGTTGAGAGTAGCTACAAGCTTTTCTTTTTTTTTCGACCTAAGGAAGGTCAAATAAAAACACAATGTCATTTAATATAAGCACAGTGATCGTCACTGTGCTCATATTAAATGACATTGTTTATTTTCCCTATGACTTTTTGTAATAATTTAAATTGGTGTTTTAAGACACCAACCAAACAAAAGAAGCGAATGTTTCCAATTATATAAAGGTGACATTCCATTCTTATGTTCAATTTCCTTATTTTAAAATAGTTTCTTAAGGCTATGAATAATTTAAGAAACGATTTGGACGAGTTTTACCTCTGTACCAAGTTATTGTATAACTTTTGTACAACTAAGTAATAAGGTGACGATGAAAAATGATATAATGTAGAATAGGAGAGTTATTATTTTTATAATATTACCTTTTTATTAAAAAAGTGTGTAACCCTTTTTTGATGTTTCTCAGAGTCATTCCCAATTGTAAAGATGAATGAACAATGAAGATGTTGGCTAGTTTTCTCAGGAATATGTCGCTCTCGATACCGTCGCAAGCCTTCCAAAAGTCTCAATTTAAGTAGTTAGTTGATGTTATGAAATCATAAAAGAAAAGCGCGAATTTTTAAAACATAATTCGCCGAATCATAGATTCTAAAATCGAATGGAGCCTCCTAAAATAACCTAAAGAACGGTGACCGTTATACAAAAATGACAAGTATTTTCTTTTAAACGAACAAAACAAATGCTTAAATAAGAAGAATACCTTTATAGACTAAATAATTATGTGTCAAAAATGTCAAGATCAGCACTTGAAGCTTATTGCTTTATACGAGAGGTTTCAATTACGTTGTATCGTGACATGGCGTTTGCTGTTTATTAATGGTATCTCATTATTGTTTAATGAAGAAGCACCTTACCTTTGACAGCTTTTAGGATGAATGGTTTTGTAATACAGCCGTTAAGTAATCACTATGTTCAATAATGGTTTGGTGGATTTTGTGCTGATTTTGTTTTGTTTTTGAAGTGATTGATAACTTTTTCCTGTTCTTTTTTGTGTTGTTATGGGTATATTTTGTACAATATAAGTATTATTTAAAAGTTAAAGAGATAGAAGATGTATATAAATATAGAAGACCCGTTAGTGCAAGCGACATATATATAGAGAAAATGATGTGGGCCCTAAGACTCAGATGACAACGCACGTAGTATAGTTGTCTAGTACACATAGTACAAGTTAATGGTATCCCATTATTGTCTAATGAAGAAGCACCTTACCTTTGACAGCTTTAAGGATGAATGGTTTTGTGATACAGCCGTTAAGTAATCACTATGTTCGATAATGGTGAGATTTTGTGCTGATTTCGTTTTTGGGAATGATTGATACTGTTTGCTCATTTTTCAGCGACTACTTTGTTTTGTGTTGTTAAGGGTATATTGTATAAAATGTCTTGGATATATTTTCAAATAATAAATAGTTGGATTTATTATTAGTTGTCTAATCATAATCATCATAACAGCCTATTAATGTCCCACTGCAGGGAAGTGCCTCCTCCCGTGACGGAGGGATCCTTGGCCTACTAATACCACGCTGGCCAGATGGATTGGTAAAGGGTTTAATTTCAAGTTTTCCTTCTTTTCATTTCGTAAAGATAATATTCACGGATAGTCCCTTAGTCGGTTTTTACGACACCCATGGGATGAGATGGGGTGGTGACATATTGTATTCTTACTCCGTCACCACACGGAGAGTTGTCTAATACATAATAATTATTATTAGGTACAAGCTCTCCTTAGTACTAGTCACAGAACATAGGCAAAGACCTATTATAAAATTATCTATTATCGTTTAGATCTATTCTAATATATTACAATTTAAACCTTTGCGGCTATCCAACTTACGCCTGTGGGTGTCATACGAAGCCACTAAACCGTGACACTGACACAAAACCGCAGGCCCTTTATTGAACTTCTCTGATTAAATTGACACGTTAAAACATTTCAAGTATGCCAATTTAATATGTATTGTATATGCGAAAACAGAAGGTTTAATTTTGGTTAGGTATGTCAAAACGTAAATTACATTTTAGTTACAATGCAAGTTAGCGGAAAATGCGAATTTAAATAGTAATACTACTTAGGATAGCCTACTATTTTTGATTTTCTGTAGGTAATTTTATTTGCTGTTCTGAGTGTATTTCTTTTGGGTTATTTATTTAAATAAGAAAAAGTTTTAAAAAGAAGGAAAACTTGAAATTAAACCCTATACCAATCCGTCTGGCCAGCGTGGTATTGGTAGGCCAATCCCTCCGTCACGCGAGGAGGCCAATCCCTCCGTCACGCGAGGAGGCCAGTCCCTGCAGTGGGACAATAATGAGCTGTTATGGTGATGATACAGTCCAGAAATTCAGGCATCGGAAGCTATCAAAAAGTAAAGGTCTTTAACATGTTAATAAAGTTTTATGTAACTAGTCAAACATTAAACATTAGTATCATCGAACTCTCTTTAGGCTTGATACAATAAATTACGGATTTCACAGCCAAACATCCCACGAAATCCCTTTAAACTTAGATTTAATCCTTTGTGTTTAACTACAAAGCGAATGAGTGTAATATGTAGTAGTATTTAGGATTTAATCTTTCGTAGGATTATATGTCGAACCCTATTTGAGTTACAGTATTATGTCAATAAGGAATTAACTTGTTTAGGACCCGATCTCAATTAGTTTGTGGTGTGAACATTAATTGTAAGAAGGATTTATTGAGAGAATGTTAGACAAGTTATTAGATATGTTTTTTTTTATTGTACCTTAATGGCATCTTTATTAGTGATAAAAATACACTACCCAGTACTTACTTAATAGTGTTTTACAACGACAATATCAAAGTATTAAAAGAGTTTCAAAACAAAAAGAAATTTTGGTAAATTCTGTATGTACTCATTTTTTATGTTATATCTTAGAAAATTTGTATTCAAAATTTTCCATTATGTATATTCAGGGCGAGCTTAAAGTAAAAAAAAAATGTTATAATAAACACTTTAAGTAAATCCTTTTTTAATAAATTAAAAATATTCTTTTTTTCTTTAACATCCTTCTGTAAAAATAAAAACTAAATAATAAACAAAATAAGCATTAGCATTTATTTGTCAGTTCACAAAAAGTTACGTCTACAGTTTCTCGCAACAATTTGTCATTATCTACAATTGTGAAAGTTCACCTGACTCTAAATTCAAGACGCAGCCAGTCACTAACTTGTATTACAGAGCTCTGAGTGATAATGAACATAAATTATTATACGCCATCTATTGTTAAACTTTGGAATTAAACATTGTGTTTAGTTAGGAATGTCACAGGAATGTAAGATTGACATTTCACCTTATGATTTCTTGACAATTAAAGATCCGATCGCATTATGCAAATCGGATATCGAAATTGTTATAGTTTGAAAATGTCATACAGTTGTAAGTTTAGATGTTATGGTTAGAATAGATACAACACACCTTCGTATTTTTGCATTCCTATGTTTATAACTGCTTAGCAGAGTAAGTAAGATTTGAGTTTAAAAGCTGGCTTAGAAAAAAATTGTTGATACCTATTAGAGATCACGAAAACAAAAGTAGGTACAAAAACAAACTTAGCATAAATCCAATTTTTCTAAATTAATATTCAACATGGTAATTCAAAAAAAATACAACCGAATTGAGAACTTTTTTTTTTTTGAAGTTGGTTAACAATATATTGTGAGATCCACAAATTAATGTCCTGGATCTGGGTGTTCCTTGTGTCTGTTAAATTGATGTTTGTAAAAAGTCCCCGCGACACAGGGCATGACAAATAGCGGGAGATGTGTTTCATAAAAAAAAATACATAAGTATATAAAACCTAATAGTAATGGCGACAAATATTGTTCAGGAATTAAGCTAACGGCTTTACTCCAACAGTACAACTTTGCCGGTACACTAGCTGATTCTCGCACACAGAATGTAAGTGCAAACCATTTGGCTCACTTTTTTAAGGATTTATATTAAACTAGCTGACCCGTGCCCACTTCGTTGGGCGGCGAAAGAAACGCGTCCCTTTTTAAACATATTTCATTACTTCTTCTCTCCTATTAGTCATAGCGTGATACTAGTAGCCTATAGCTACTACTATTTACTCCCCGATAAATGGACTTTTAGAATTTGAAAAAAATTTCAAATTTTTCAAATTTATTTATTTATATAAAAATATTACATAACAATATAAAGTACTTATAATATAATTTATCAGTGCCGACTGGTCCCAAACTAAGCAGAGCTTGTACTATGGGTACCAGCCTACAGCCATACATACCTACTTATATTTACAGTTATTTGTACATACTAATTATAACAATAGATATAATGTATAATAATATTATAATAATACATAATTTGTTATTGTCGACTGGTCCCAAACTAAGCAGAGCTTGTACTATGGGTACCAGACAACAGCCATACATACTTATATTTACAATTATTTATTCTAACTAATTTTATAGTGATATATAATAAATCATAATGATATAATACTTTCTAAAAAGGTATAAATATTTTAACAAGGCTAATATTATCTAAATGTGTACAAAATTAGTGGGTGCCTGTACTAGGGTAAACCTGTGCCACAGGCATTAAAGGCTGCATCATCCTTAATGTAATTATTAATTATTGCATATAATCACTAAATATACATTCCAAATGGATTTGTTTAATAATATTACAAAGAAACACCATATTAAATTTATTCAGCGAATGATAAATAAATTAGGATGTTCTTTCCTACGCCTCTGCAATTTATTGCTCGAGGCGGGATAAAGTAAAACATGTTAAGTACATTGAGACAATAATATTTACAATAATTATTGTCAGTGTGGTGACGGAGTAAGAATACAATATGTCACCACTCCATTTCATCCCATGGGTGTCGTAAAAATCGACTAAGGAACTATCCGTGAATATTATCTTTACGAAATAAATAGAAGGAAAACTCGAAATTAAACCCTATACTAATCCGTTTGGCCAGTGTGGTATTAGTAGGCCAAGTATCCCTCCGTCATGGGAGGAGGCCCGTTCCTGCAGTGGGACATGAATGAGCTGTTATGGATGAATGAGTTATCATAGAAATTTTCTTGTGGACCCTTATTGTTATCCTTCTAAGTAACAAACTATTCAATGGGTTTGGTTAAAATTTTGAAGTTTTAAGTTTGTCTGTTTTAGTACATAACAGTTTTTGCTTTTGAGTAAGTATTACTTAATCTATAAGTCGTGATAACCGAGACCTATGCGGGCGCAGCCATCGTTAAAACCTAGTATGTAAATACACACCTCAACAAAGTCTAGGGATATTTTTACGATATTTTGTAATAAGTTGTGAAACTCAAAAAAATTGGTTTGTTTTGAATTCTTTTGATGATAACTTACTTTGTTAACCTTTTTCAACCATTCTAAATTTGAATTTGAAAAATAAAATTAAAAATAAAAGATTTACGCGGCTTGAACGTAGTCAAGTTCGAAAATTTGCTTTACCAACAGTAAGTTTTGACTGCTTTTTTGTGTAAAATTTAAGTATTATAACAATTTATACGTTTATTTCGAATGATTAATATTGTGTGCATCAAGCAGCGGCGCCATTTCAACATAGAGGAAATGTTAAGGGCAGTAGGCATGCTCCCAGCTGCGGGTACTGAGCATAGTATTGCTGAAGAGATTGGAACAGTACAAAATATGATATCAAGGTTATGGTCACGTTATCGTGTTACTGGTGAAGTGGCTGAAAGATACCACAGCAAAAAGTCTATCACCACTCAACGACATGATAGATTTTTGCATGTTTCCGCGAAAAGACAGCCAAATGTTACTAACATGCAGCTGGTTTAGAGGCTCCAGCTCTTGGTGGAGCCTCTTGCGGGTGACCAAACTGTCAGAAGAAGTCAGCATGAAGCCCACCTTTATGCTTGCATACCCCTTTGTACTCCAGCACTACGCCGAGCGAATCGCGCACGATGACAAGAGTGGGCTCGTGAACATTTGCACTGCAAAGATAACCTGTGATCTGTAGTGGTGTTTACACATGAGTCCTGGTTCGGTTTCCACTCGGATTCACGTAGAGAACGTGCTTGGCGAGTTCCTGGTTGTGATAGCCGTCTGCAACATCCTCAGAAAAACTACTCGTACCACGATAGAACAATTATGATTTGGACGGGAATTTGTGTCTGTCGAAGAATAGAGCGCGTTTTGATCAGATACACCATGACGGCTGAAAAATAACTTAACGAGGTGCTAGAACTAATAATCTACCCCCGTAGACTACAATTGGGCCTAATGTTTAAGCTCATGGACGATAACACCCGTCCGCATAAAGCGAGAGTGATGACGAGCTGGTTGCAGGAGCACGACGTATCAATTTTATGCTGGACCACTCAATCGCCTGACCTCAAAACCATAAAATACGCGAAGCACATGTTCAAAAGAAGGGCTTTGATAAATTTTACTGCATAAACTTGCGATGGAAGAGTAACTTTTTTTGTATCCTTGTCGGACCTGTAACATTATACCGCATTAATACCTGGATAACTTAATCCAAGCATGAAAAACCGTCGCAGAACCGTTATTTACGGTTTTTTGAATGTACTGACTACTGATTACTCACATAACAGTTAAAAACAGATAAATTTTCGATTATTTTCACTTTTGCTTAAGAAAGAAATTCATTGTTAGTTTTACTAATTTTTCAATTTTTTTATTTATTTGAATAAAAAATTATTTACGCAAAAATAATACTTTTATTTAATTCTGGATTGTAGCCTGATAAATTACCTTTATAAAAATATAAACATGTTGTATGTTATCTTCAATAATTTTGGAGTTAATTGAGTAAATACCAAATATCCCTAGACTTTGTTGAGGTGTGTATTTGCCAAGAAAACTTCTGCTCAATAGCTAAATGTTTTCAATTAACATCTTAATTACTCAAAGGGAAACTAAGTGTTGGCGAAACTTAATAATTCAAAACTAATCTTTTGTTATAGAAACTACCCACTATTATTACACCGTTAGTGGGTAGCAGGTTAATAATTATTTTATCAGCAAAATGTCCACTGTTGAATATCTTTCAATACTATACTCAATACTTAATACGTTTATTGTACCATAATGTAGTTACAGTTCTTACATAATATACACAGTATATAAAGCATTATTATGGACCCTGTCGGGCACAGCATACGCAGGAGAGAGGAAGACTATTATTTTAAATTACTTATAATTACTCTATATTAGCAAAATAGAATATACAATAAAACTTATAATATACTTTTTTTTTCTTTTTATCTTCTTAAACCGTTTACACCGCGCGCGATGCACGCTCTCGTTCATTGACTTCCTGCCAGGTAGTCGCCGTGGGTCCGTGTCGTGAAATGTTTATCCTGCGATTTTTGTGCCACGTTCACTGCTCCAGAAACTTTTAGCTACCAGTTGTGCCTGTTGTGTGCCCTGCTCATCGCCACTTTAAACGGAACCCGATCCTGCAATTGTGAGCAAGTAATAATAGCTTTCTGTTTTCTTTCTTCATAAAGATCTGTAGTCCCTGCGATGAGCTACTCATTGAATGCCCCTATGAATTTTCCGACACCATAACCTAGTTGTAAACTAAGTAAAGCTTCTACTATAAATACAACAATTAATAAGCAATACTTTTTCATATAAATAATAAAAAAACCTTCACAAGTAATCGAAACAAAAGTCCACATTCCTATATAAAAAGTTACTTCTAACAGAACTTCAGTTTGAATGGAACCCTATTAATATAAATATATTTACGTGAAGTAACTCAACTATTTCTCAATAACATTGCTGTTTTCTTTCTCTGTTCGAAGTTTTCAGTTAACTTCATTAGAGTTTTACGGGTTCGCTTCATTTCAACCAAGTAATAAGTTGT
Source organism: Schrankia costaestrigalis (assembly GCA_905475405.1). Classification (NCBI taxonomy): domain Eukaryota; kingdom Metazoa; phylum Arthropoda; class Insecta; order Lepidoptera; family Erebidae; genus Schrankia; species Schrankia costaestrigalis. Next base: position 14,094,400 of record FR997838.1, read on the forward strand.
TTAAAGTTAGTGAGTATGTTGTACAGCCGGTTGCAAAAGTACTAAAGCTAATTTACTGTCTTTGTACGTATTAGAATAGAAATACAAATACACACTCTATAATATACATTTCGGAATACTACATGTTCAGTTACAATATATTTTAAAATATTAAGGTAGGAGGTTTAAGGTAGCAGGTTCACGCAGGAAAAATTGATTGTTTCACAATTGATTTTTCCTAGATATTGTTTGTGCATGTTAAATTAATGTTTCCAAAAATCCCCATGAGACCATACTTGATCTAGTGAGAGTAAGCAGTCTTTTTGTTAAAATATAAAATAGTGAATTAATCACAAGTTTAATCTTACTTTCGAGGTGAATAGACATGGTATAACAAATATAACAATGGTGATTTACTTACTTTATTTGAGTTTATTTTATCTATACTTCTATACTAATTTTATAAAGAGGTAAATTTTGTGTGTAACTACAATTAAATTAATATAATATGTACTTACTTATCTCTTATTTTATATTAACTTTGTTTGATCCCTTACAGAAAAGTCAACATAGTAATATATTAAAAAAAGGAAATGGAAATGTTAAACTGCTCTTGTCACTGCCTGTACTATATCAGGCAGGAAGTAACCTACGTATAATAATTGTTTTAGTTTCCAACGTGAGACAGTAACTTCGACGACTAATTGTTATGAGCAATATAAGAAGACTTCCTTTGAAATTTCCTATATTTAAATATAGGAAATTCCTATATTTAATATCCCTCCGCTACGGGAGGAGGCCCGTCCCTGCAATTGGACATTAATGGGTTGTTACGATGATGATATGACTTGCCAATTATCAAATCTGATGACAAGCGCGAATACAGTCCAGGAATGAGGACAACGGCTGCCAGTCTTGCATTGGCTTCACTGGCCGTTCTGATGACGCTTGTCGGTAGTACACCGGCCGAACAGTAAACACGATATGTAAACAAACCATTAGCGGTTTTTAAGCTGCGTTATAAGGTGGTAGCTACCTTGGAGACCATTAGATAACATAACACCCAGCTCAAAAGACCAAAAATGGCTTCTAGAACTTCGGTTGCCTCTTACGACTCTCAAGGGTATGTTAAAGGAAGGCGAGTTTATTAGTCATTAAAATTCCATGTCTCCATTTAAGTGCCAGGTTCATCGTGTGATTGAGAATTTGCGATTACCACTTATCACCAAGAAGTAGGTTTATAGAGGCTGCCTTAGTCTGTTAGCTTTACGTCAGGTTTCGATCATTAGCGGCAGGTCTTCAATAAGATTGGAAAAAGAAACTAAGTACTTAATTAAACATTCTAGATTATAAATATATTTCAACTATACTTACTTAAAATTCTTCTCATTTACTGACAAGCTATTTTAAAACAATATCCAACCCAAATTAGATTCTCGTCACTACAATACAACTATTAAAATAAACTTTCCACAATTAGCATATTCTGTGTCTATGAAACTATAGGTATCAATTTGGTCTAATTTTATTTGCTTAATATGTCTGTATTGTAAACGTGGGTAAATAACTTATATTGTCATACAGATTGGGTAAATGTAATAATGTTTACGTGAGCGGAAATCTAATATATTTTCTAATCAAGGTGTTAGTTAACAATGTCTTATTTATACCCAATATTATTGAGTCAATATCGAATAGGTGTGACATCGAATAGAATGTAATGAATTCGGGTGTCTCCGTATGCTATCGGAAATATACAGTATATAACTAAGAAAGAAAGGTTTTTTATATACTATTCCGCCTAGTTATCATGCTCTGCATTGCCGGAACTTTTTTAAGCATCAATTTAATGGGCATAAATAAAGAACATTAAGATTCAATGCTTAACTACTTTTGTTCGCTGACAATTCAAATCAGCGACCTGGTGCAAGCCAGGCGGTATTGAGAACGCTGGGCTACTTCGTACTTAACTCGCTAAAAAATAGGATGGAGATCTATTTAAATCAACTTAACCAACAACTTAGATTAGATACCAGAGATGCGGCTTCGATCTCCGCCTCGAGTATCAATTTTTCCATGGTCTTTCTTCTTTTCGAGTCATATTCATGTCTTTAAAAATCCCCGTTACACAAGGCTCTCCATAGTGCGAGAATTGAGCTTCTGCATAAATTAATGTGGTATAATTTAAATAAATACAGGTTGTATTTATAAAAAACGGTCACTAAGAACCAAAATACAACCTTAAATTTCTTAAAATTAAAAAGTTATGACTTTAAATATAAAAGGTGCTTAAGTTGCTGAATAAAAACAGGTCAAAGTTTTTCCACAAAATTATTAAAACCCTTGTTTTAATTATTTACAAAAATAATCGAATGATATCGTGTTACGTTATTGTCCGCTCAAAAATTTAACGGCTTGTGGCTAATGATCGCCGTGATCTAAATATAGGCTGAGTAAAAATAATTAAGTAAACCTCTGCAGCTCTGTGGCCTTTTTAACGTATAATAAAATTGGTGTATGCTTGTTTAGAATTATGATAATTATGAGTTCCATTATCTTCTTTCCTTGGTTCATTGTTTGAAAAGATTTTTAAACTAAGTATTTCTGTGAATAATAATATGTCAGGACCTAGTGAGACTTTATTCTGGTTGAAGGTATTTTTCAACAATGGTTTTATTGATATGTTCATAGAAGGACCTTTGTCAGTCTGTCATTGTCAGTCATCAGTCTTTTATTGATATTTTCACGAAAGGAAACTTCACTATTTTAAACAGTATACTAGCCTGGCCGCCTACGTTGTTTGATGAAAAGAGTCTACATAACCTCTGCATAAGTATTAGATCCTGCATTGCTAATGTAGAATTCCTAACTTCCTCCTCTTAGTTACAGGAAGTTGCCATTCATATTTGACAATAAAAAGGTCGAATTAAAAACAAGAGAATTTTACCTAACCTTCCATTCAAAAAGATAAAGAATTTATCAAGCATGTCAATTCTCGTACCTTAAATTCTGTTAAGTTAACTTTTAGTTGTCAAATTGTCTTGTTTTTTTGTTATTGCAATTGTAACCTTTTGTGGTCGTGTTAAAGTTTTATTTAGAGTGTGACAATTTGACAACTAAAGTTAACTTAACCGAATTTTAAAGAACGAGAATTGACATGAAGATTAAATATTAGTATCATTTATTTAAAGAGTACATTCTATTTGGATATCGTTGTTTGTGGTTTAGCCTGAGGCAATTGTGTGCTACTGAATTAAAAATTTAGAATATGAAATATTAACTATTTTTTACGTAGAATACCTTGTTTGTAAGCAAGTAGACTTACAGTTTTCTATACGATTTAACCTTGTTGCTATGTTTCGATTATTCGGTACTAAATTTTAAAATATAGTAACTTTAAGACCTAATCTTAGCATTCCATGGATTCTCCGTGCGGGTGCCGGGTCCATCGCGTGATAGAGGGTGGAACACTGGCGTAACAGCGTCTGGGACTTACGACCCAGATGTAGGTTTAAGGAGGCCCCCTTACAACGCGTTAGCGGTCACCTTCACTGTCTGCTATGTTCCGTCCTCTACCTATCCAAATTTGGTAGGAACCTAACAATGCCGTTTTGGACATTCGTGATAGTAGAGAGCTTACTGAAGTTCTCGGCAGTCCTAGTTCTTTCAATAGATTGTAGAGGGATTTAGCTGGTGTACCCCTCGCACCTATTTCCACGGCATACAGAGTAACCCTATAGCCATTTCTGGTTATCTCATTTGTCAAGTCAAAGTATTTATTTGTCTTAATTGCGTGGTCTTTAGGGATGTTAGTTTCCCACGGTACCGTGAGCTCAATAAGTACTACACGCTTTTTCAATTTTGAGTAGAGGAATATGTCTGGTCTCAACGGCGACACGCAGATATCCTCCGGGATTTTGTAGTGTGTTTCATACGTGTCAACCAGTAGAGTCCAATCGTCTGCCGGACTCAGGACCGAAAAAGGCTTGTAGGTGGTCTTTTGAGTAGTGCCTTCTTTAACAAATTGGATGTTTTGTTTTTCATTCGTAGTCAGTCCTTTTCTAGCTCTGGCAATCGACAGACTCACTGCCTCGCGTATAATCCCTAGTACTTTGTCGTGACGTTGCGAGTAATGACCCCTATCCAAAAGCACTTTGCAGCCTACCAATAAGTGTCTTGCCGTACCAATTTCTTTGCCACATTCTGTGCATTTTTGTCCGTGGCTTTTCCCCATCTTACAAGATTGCTTTAATCGGGGAGAGTCAATTGAAAGGCGTTGAGGTAGAATTTAAGTAATGCTGGTGACCAGTCGTAAAGCAAAGTGCGCCACTTCAAGGCTAAAGGTATACAGTAGTCCCCTAGAGTAACCCATTCATTTTGCATTTCTAGGTTCATTGCGTGCACTCTGTAGCTGTTATTCTCATCTTGGTTCAAGAAAGATTTTATAATTTCTTTGTCCGATTGACTTTCCGTGTTTCCTAGACCTACTCTACTAGTTTGTGCGCCTATCATGAACTTTTTGTGGAATTGTAACCGTGACTCGAGCGCAGATGAATTTTTTTTTTATATTAAAATAAAATAAAAAATAAAATAAATAAAAAGCGTTTATTTACAATAAAGTTGTACATAATTTAAACAATACCTTTGGCCCCACACTAGGCAAGCCTGTCCTGTTTCTACATTTTAGATTTTACAGTCTATATGTGTTAAGTTCGACATAATAACTAGTACTTTATGATACATAACAAATATGAGAAAAAAAAAGTGACATGGATTATACAGTTTATATCAGCTATTATACTAATTAACTATACTAGGTAAGTTTCCATAATTATAATTAAATATGAAGTTGTGCGTATAATTGGTGTGTTTGTGTGTATGTGTATGTGTGTGTGTGTGTATGTGTGTGTGTGTGTGTGTGTATGTGTGTGTGTGTGTTTGCGTGTTATGGTTTCTAGGTAAAATATATAGAATTAGCTAAAATAAAATCATTTTGTGAATTGAACTAGTCATGTGGGGAAAAATTAAAAAATGTATCGATTTTTATGAAATTTTATGAAATGTGATCTAAAATATTTTCAGTTGTGTCATAGTTTTATTATTATATATTATTATTTTATATGATTATAGGTGTATGACGCACAAACATATACCTACCTAATGTTTATTGGAAAACGATGACAACGATGATGAGAAAACATTCATTTTTACATTATAAGATACGTAGGTAAAGACAAGTTAAACTTTCATTTATAAAGGTATTTTAAAATATTCTAGGTCTTATACTAATACAATATTAGTGAAGTTAAGGAACAGAAATCAAATGACACTAAAATATAAAAATAAACTTATATAAAAAATACAAAAATTCAAGAACACGTAAAAAAATAAGGGAGCGAATTATTAAAACTAAATTTACATTTATAATTAGTAGATTACGTGACTATCTGTAATGTTACTCGTAATCGTCGTAATATATGTAACACCCTGTAAATTATATTAATTTTCACACAACGAAAGTTTTAATATCAGTATTTTTTTTATAGTACTTAAGGTCTCTTTACTAAAAGATCGTTGGTACGAAAGCTAGGCCTGTTTAAAAAACCTCTAAGCACAGTGTGATAAAGTAACTGCGTGTTTAGATGGAATGATTCAATACCTAATTAAAATATTAAGGTCTATGGGACTTCAGCTTGTATATCAGATATCAGCGCTGCTGTCTGAAATACAGATATTAATTTATCTAGTTCAGACACAGATGTTCACTGAGTTTTGTATCTTACGATAAAGTTGTATCTCTAAGTCTTTGTATAATAGTTTGTAAGATATCATATTGATGCAAATAAATAAATAAATATACAGATTCTGTATGGCCAGTGCAGTGTGGAAGTACTTTACGCATTATATTTGATTAATACTGAGTTATTTTGGGAAAATCGTGTAGTTTCCTATCAGCCAAGCGATTTATATGTTTCATCATTTTGCATAAAAAAGTAATTGTAATAAGTAAGCTGCGTGCTCTAGAGACATACACAAAACCGGTAATATTTTAGTCGTGTAATTGCCGCTATAGATTTCACTCAACTGAAACTCAATTTTCTATTGTATCCTACTTAGTGGGTCATTGCATGCAAATGTTACTGCGCTTTGGAGGAAGGATACAACAGTTTCTCTATTTATCAAATTGTATCAGAATGACGAGTGCACAGGCATTTTTAGCTATATATTCTGAATTAGCAATGAATTCCTGTGCTTGATATTTTCTTTTAGTTTTTATTTGTATTTTTTTTTCAAAGTAGTAGTTAAATAAATAAGACGATATTAAAAATATGTTTACTTATAGTTAAAACCCGAGGAAAAGAAGTTTAGAGCTGAAATTCTACCGGTTTTATAATTAAAATCTGTAAAAACAAATTTTAGTAAAACCATTTCCAGATATTACTTCTTGCAGTATTTATTCACCAGAATATTAAAATTTCTCGAAATGAAAACGAAATACATATCAATATTGATTTAACAACTGATGAAGAAGTTTATTGCTACGCTATGAGTTATCGAGCAGATATATAAACTCTTTATTTACAATGAAAAAAAAGCGCTTGCAGTCAGTTGCAATCACTCATATATCCACAATCGGTCTTACACATAAACGCCTCTTAAAATAATCATTGTTTAGCGAGATTTTTTAAAGTAAAATCCTAAGAATTTGTGAGAATCAATTGACTAAAATTGAAGCGGCGTTTATGAGTAAGACCGAAAAACTCTGGTTAAGTGACGTCGGCGAGGTAATTCCATAGATGGGTGACCGAAGTTGGTATGTACATCTGAGCGTCTCTGTGCTTCGGAGGTCACGTAAAAAGGCGTCACGTCTATACTCTGTCGTCGTTGCTGTGGTCGTAGTGACGAGGTCGTTAAGCCGCGTCAGTCTTTTGGACAACTCTCGACACCAAGATAAGCCATATAAGCCGGATCCACACCAAAAGATCCACTTTGGATCAGCGATCCCGCGATCCGCGATCCATCAACGACGGATCGCTCGCGGCAACGAGCGAGCGATCCTGCAGCGCAGTTTGTATCGCGCGAGGCAAGTCCACATCAAACGCTCCTGTGGAGCGCGCTCATGCCGCGCGCGATCGGATCGCGCTGGATCGTTTGGTGTGGATCCGGCTATTAACCAAACAATAAAGAAGTTATTTATCTAAAACTTTAATAAAAGTGGGTCGAAGATACTTTAAAATGGTAGTTATGTTATGAAACGAGTAATAAAAACTTTTTTGCATTTTATCTTTGCCCATGATAAAACTATGCAAAGTTTATAAACGACCCCCTTGACAGAAAAAAAACGACATAGTTTAGTATCTGATAATAAGTTTAGCATGAGTTTAACCAATTTTTGTTTGTTTCGTTTGTAAACAAAACTTAATACAGGGTCAAACATTTCTTAAATACAATAGTTTAAGTACTTCTTCTTCTTTTCTCAAGTCAAAGGGCACACAATGCTGTACCATTGGTAGTCAAATGTAATCAGCCCAGAACTTGGCCACAGTGATTGCATTGTCAATGGCGTTTATGAGGTATTTTTCTGTGCAGCTTTCTGAGCACCTTGGACAGTTCAGTAGGTAGTTTTAGTACTATGAATCATGTATAGAGTCACCAAAACTTTTACATGCATGAATTTAACGAAAACAAAAAACATTCGGTTTTAGGAGACTCACATGTGGATCGTAAAAACAATTTGTTCTACGTGAAAATCACGAATTCGATTTTTGTACGCTGTAGTCTTCGAGAATTGAGATCGCTACAAACACGACAGATCTATTTATTTTCTAGTCGTTTTTGCATTTGAGTTGAGCTTAATGTGTTAACTATTACGCGCCGTTAAAGGCTGGCGTTGAAATTTGAGAATGTAGTTTATAAATTTCCTATGATTTGCCCTCATTATCATCATAATAGCCAATTGATGTCCACAGATGGGCATAGACCTCCTAATATTGCACACATTGTGCTGTTACATTACTACCACAGTAAATATATTTTTTTTTCATTTTTTTTTTATTAAATAATTGGACCGAGTTCTGTGGCCCGTGTTGGGAGATGCCTATGTCCAGCAGTGGACTGCAATAGGCTAGTTGATTGATTGAAATAATTTTACAAAATATATTTAACTATATCAGCTAAAAGAGAAAACTATTTCTGTGTGTTTCACAAATAAAATTATTTGATTTGATTTGTGTCTGCTTTCTCCAATTTTTTCCACGGCGCGTGGTCTTCTTCTCTTTATCAGGTAGGTAATAAAAATTACCGTACTTAAATCTTTTTAGTATACGATTATACGATACGATTCCAATTTTAGTTTTAAGTTCACTAAGATGTTGATTTAAATAGGTGCCTTTATCAGTTCGTAGGTCAATTATCCGATACGCAGTTTACATTCCAGAACTTTTCTGCCTCTAAGTTCTGCGATGTGTTATTGTTTTTCATATATTGGTAAACAAAAAAATATATAACAGAATCAATTCCTGTGGGCAATAACCGACGCTCCTGTATATTAGAAGGCGTGGCGACAAATTTGAAATTCGCTTTAATTACTATTCATTACTTTGTTGATATTACCCGTGGGTATATATAGCCGGTGTCGAGGGATAATGGAGCGTGAATTTGAGTTTACCACTATAAACGATTAACTACCTGCTTTCTTTGTATACATTTATTTTCTGCGAGTAAGAAAGATTTTATTGAACAATTATCGTAATAGCGATGCTGTATTTCCTTGTCTATTAATGACGTACTTCAAGTACATCCCTTCTGTGACGGAGGAAACCTTGGAGTACTTATACCAGTCAACCAGATTGGTAATTAATGAGAAGAGTGTGATAATATGCAATTTCCACGCAGTTGTTCTGTATTGTTTGTGATAAAAACGAAATTGTTTAACCAATTTCAATGAAATTTTTGGGTACAACGTAGGCGTGTACCCTTTTAAACATTTTTATAAATTGCTACTTAATTGTAAAAATGCAATTGGTGGCAGAGTTTTAAGGTATATTACATTAAAATAAAAAAACCGCAATTGAAAACTTTAAAGAGTCAGATAAAAATATAAGAAAATTGACAAGATATTTGCATTATTTGTCAGAGTAACCAGTGTCCGAATATCGATAGGTGCGCACTAAAGTTACCCAAGTCTATAATCAGAAGTGATTGATATTCAATCCATCCCATCCTATCCCATCCCACACTGATTCAATAACAGGATCTCGATGTCGTTTAAATTTTGCACACTCAGTGGACATATCCAATGAGATTTGCGTTTAATATTTAGTCACTTTTACGATTACAGTTCGGTTTATTTCTATCACTTGATGACTTTTGGACGGTTGCATTTTCAGTATAGAGTTTTAAAAGACTTCAAAAAAGTAGGTTATCTATTTGGACGGCCTCTGTGGCGTAAAGGTTAACATGACTGCTACGCAGAGGTCTCAGGTTCGATTCCCGGTCAATGGAAATCTTTGTGTGCATGAACATAATAATTTGCATTGGTCTGAGTGTTTCTATGTACAATATGTATGTATTTACAAAAAAAGTATTTAAGTATATTTATCCGTTATCTAGTACCCATAGTACAAGCTCTGCTTAGTTTGGGACTAGATGACGACTTTCGTGGTTGTTAATTTAGGACGAAGATATTTCTTGAAAATATTGTTTTTTGTTAGAAAAAGTGACAACATTAAGAAATCATCCTTTAAGAATTGGTACTAGAGACCTGGGCCAATGGGTTAGGCTTTATGTCAACCAATCAGTCAGTGGTAGTTATTTATCACCTAGAGACAGTGGGCTTCCTATCAAAAGTGATATTGAAAACTGCATTTTTGTAGAGAAGGCTCGTGGAGTATAGAATATGGAGCACTTCGGGCATCAAGAGTCTTTCTTTTAAAATATCATTTAAGTAATTTTTTCTTGTTTTTTTTCTTATTTACTATTAGTAAAAAAGACTTGTCGAGTTTTTTGACACCCCTATACCTGAAATAGATTTTTTCACAGGAACTGTAATAAAAAAAATACAATATAGTTTTCTATAAATAAAAAGAAGGAGAAAAATAAAAATATGTTATCTAGGGTGGAACATTTGCTTTTTAATATTACTATTTTATGTATGTTACGAAAAAGTAATGAATTCTTAGACATTTTAATAAAAACGCAATATAGCACTGTATGTTAGTTTTCTACCAAGGAGTAGTGCCAAAACAAAATATCATAACAGCCCATTAATGCCCCACTGCAGGGACGGGCCTCCTTCCGTGACGGAGAGATACTTGACCTACTAATACCACGCTGGCCAGTCGGACTGGTACAGGGTTTAATTTCAAGTTTTCCTTCTTTCTATGTACAGGTAATATTCACAGATAGTCCCTTAGTCGGTTTCTACGACACCCATGGGATGTGATAGGGTGGTGACATATTGTATTCTTACTCCGTCACCACGTAGTAGTGCCAAAACAAAATACTCATAATCTTCTGTAAAACTTTGTTTAGTTCCTCCCTGTTAACTTATTATAAATACTTACTAAAAAAACTAACGTCTTCGAGTTGAAACATAAATTAGATAGTATTTATTCGTTTACTTATTAAAATTAATTTCGCAAAAATTTACTACATTTTATACTGTTACAGTTTGTTTTGAGAAAAAAAACATACACAAACAAACACGAATAAAAGATGCCAATCTTAGCAAAGCAATATTCTAAGGTGACACTAAACAAAATAAGGGTGGTTTATTTTTAAAAGTAGTTGCGATTCCGCAACTGTAACAAGGCATCCAATCATATATGTGTTTTTAAAGTACACCATCACTTTAGCTTAAAAAATATAAAATATAAAGTGCGAAGGTGTTGAACACAGTCTTGCAATAAGAACAGTTGTACAATATGTTGCGACATTATTTAATATTTTTTGGATTATAGGATCTAAATAACATAATATTAACAGAAACTAATGGAACATAACTAATACTAATTTTACCAATTATGGTTACAAGTTATTTTGCAAGACAGTCTTACTTATTATTTACTAGCTAACCCGTGCCCACTTCCTTCCGCCTCTTTTTTAAACATATTTCATTACTGCTCCACTTCTATTAGTCATAACGTGATACTATTTGATCTATGATACTCCCCGATAAATGGACTATTCAACACAAAAATAATTTTTAAAATTGGTTCAGTAGATCCAGAGATTACGCCATACAACGTCACAAACTCACAAACACACAAACTTTACCTCTTTATAATATAAGTATAGATTTACCGATGAGATGAGTACTTAAGAGGTTACATGTCCCGCCAATAGGAACAATAGTACAACAATGCAAAGGTATCGTATGTACTTATGTGATACACGGGATAGGGAAATAATTCAAATATTGCTTACATTTTTATTCCTGCAATAAATATCTAGAGTTTAGTCCTGTGTCATGAAATTTCCTTTTGATTGTGCGTAGCAATGTATGTAAAGATATCGATTAACATCGCCTGTAAAAAATAAAGTTGTATCATAACTGTAAACACTTTTATGCTGTGACGTATCACACTGAAATATTTAACCTTTGCAAGTGGTCTTTATTTTTTAAAATGCTTGATATTTGTCTCGACTCCCTTTTGTTGATATACAAAGAGTAGTTTCCTTGCATTTTTAAGTTAGTGACATTCCGTGTTCAACGTAGTGTGAATATTCCAAGCGTCACCTGAGATTATAGAAGTACTAATGGTTAGTAGAGTGCTTCTACTGTGAGAAAGAGATGATTGGTTACTTTTATAAGGATATATTCAGATCATATTTTTGAATTGAGCTTAGGACAGCAAATGAATTATGCCATGAAGCTTAACAAAGTAAGCGCAGTACCGTCATTAGAACGCATTGGCATGAAAATAATAGTTAAATAGCTTTTGTATCACTGTTGTAAATATTACGTCACTTAAATCCTCTAATGGGTGTCATCATCCCATCCCATGGGTGGTCATGGTGTAATCATCCCATGGGTGTCGTAGAAACCGACTAAGGGACTATCTGTGAATATTAACTTTACATAGAAAGAAGGAAAACTCGAAATTAAACCCTATATCAATGCGTTTGGCTGGCGTGGTATTAGTAGGCCAAGTATCCCTCTGTCACGGGAAGAGGCCCGTCCCTGCAGTGGGACATTAATGGGCTGTTATGATGAATACATCATAAGAAATGGTGGTAATATTTAAAATTATTTTACCTAAACAATTCTAAAAAAAATCGATTTAAGTATGTATTTTTTTGGTTTACAATTTTCCAACAAAGGGGAAAACTAAAATCAAAGCATAAACACGTAGATTTTCACCATTGTCAGTGATGTCAGCTGACTGTTGTTTAGCCGTTTTTTGAAACAGATAAATCCTGGATTGTGACACTATGATTACATTGTTATTTTCACCTTTGTAACAAGACTAAAGCATCAGTAATGAGTAGACCTGTTTAAAATTGTGGTGTAGTACTGTTTTTAAGATTTATGATCTTTGTTTGAGTATAATAATATGGTCTTCATATTAATCTTACTGGCTACGCTACATTAAAAAAAAATCCCAAGACGAGCTTTGTGTCTTGGGGACTTTTAATATTTCATAAAAGGAAGTCGTAGATTTTAGATATCTTGACACCGAATAATACAAAGAAATATACATAACTACTCAAAAAAAGCATGTTTACGATTTTTAAATTATGTTTTTAAAGGCAATGCAATAAGAACTTAAAGAAAATTCTAGAAGCTCCTTGCACCAATCAAACTATGTATTTCAAGCAGTACTACCAACCTCCTTATAAAAAGAATAATCCTTTTTGTAGTGGCTTTTTTATGTACCTTCTCGTCGTACCTAAAACAAGGACCAGCCCTTTAGTAAACGATATACCACTAAAATGGATTACGTAAAATATTTATAATTACCTTAACGATAGCCACATGGGATCTATAGTGCTTTTGACAGGCATGAGTAACGTCCCTAAAATTGACATCGGACAACCCTTCTACTCATAGGCGTACTACGAAACATGTGCTTTTAATATAATTGAAAACTATAGGAACATTAATCAAATAGTTTAGTGTAATTATGGAAATTAAAAACTGAAATAATTTAAAAATATAGGATGAAAGAAAATAAATAATTTAAAGTCTTAGAGAAAAAGTCCCAATTAAGTTAGAACTGAAGTGAATCGTGACAAGTGGCGTTCTGTCGTCTCTCCCTACCCCGAACGGGATAGAACGTGAGTTTATGTATGTATGTATTACACATAGTCAACTAAAGCCTATTCAGATCGGCACATAATTATAACCACCCTGTAGAGACGGAACCCCTTCAGTGATGTCGGGGGCCTACTACGAGTAATAGCACCTTGACTAGAAGCATCAAGAAAATTAGATGCAATAATTTTAAAATACATGTGAACGTTCTGCGAAAGACTTGACAACTTCTGCTCACGTTTCCATCTTAGTCCTGCGTTTTGAAGACATCATCTATCACGTAGGTAACCAAAGGGAACATGACTTCCTCTTGCCTTGCGACTCGACGTCAAATCAATCTATCGAGAAAGAAAAGGACAACACACTGCCTTCTTAAAATAGAAAGCATTGTTGAAATACATTATCTATAAAGTAAATATTGACGTATAAAGACATTGACGAGACTCTTATGCCATACATTTTTAAACTTATGACGTAGGAATCTACTATGGCTTCAAACAAAAGCAACACCTCTCTCCTCGTCTAGTTGCATTTCTAAAGAAAAATATGAAAGGTTGTTTCTATCTTTGAGTTCTATTCACTAATTCACGTCAAAGGTTTGACCAATCTACTAATAAATGAAATCTTTTTCTACCAATATCATTTTATTTCTTTAATTTTATGAATCCATTTAGGCTCTTTTCCCGTTTCACTGATTTTGTGAACGAAAATTTTATACTACAGTAAATTAATAATATCGGAATATAAATTAAATAAAACTCCGCTAAAAATCTTAGTAGGTGGGTAATTTAATGAAGGTTTTTTTGAAAGGAAACTCTTAAAAATACTTATTATTAGAAGCCTCAGGGTAAAACATTGTTGGATTTATGGTCATGTAACGTTGGCGTCCCTTACTCCTATAACATGTACCTATTGTTAAATGTACAAACCTTTGCTACCTTGAACGTTATCTTTATCATTTATTTTTTTTTACTTAAAAATAATTGGGTCTATTTTGTCATTAATTTATTAGGACTATTGTTTGTCCCGATGAAATCCTAAATGGCGGCACTGTGGATTTTTCTTTACTGTCAATCAAGGAGAGAACGGAAATCCCAAAAGAGATGGTTATGTATGTCGGTAAGCAAAAATAACAAATATTTAAAAAATCAGTAGGTATGAGAACGATTTCGTTCTTAATTTTGTTTTACCCTGATTGATACTGATACGTATACTATTATCGAGCTTTCGAAGCACACCACACTTCAGAAGTGGAACGTAAGATAAATAAAAGGCGACTCGCACTATAAAAATCTCTATATTAACTGTTAGATAAGACTTGAAGTAATTTAATTTTTTAATTTATTTTTCCAATGTTTGTTTTTAATTTAGAGTTTGTCATTATTTTAGTTTGTTTTTTTTTATTAGCATGCTGGGGTTTCCTGTTATTGAAGGAATACATGCAATGTTCCTGTAGTATTATAAATGAATTTCTTATAAGTATTGCCAAAAAAAATAGTCAAGCTAGGTCGATTGGCGAGTGGTTTTGTCGATGGGGAGGACCTAGAACCCAGAACCAGACAATAACCTCCCACACTCCTCAATAACCGCCGACTCGCCACACTGAGTTTATTCAGGGAACCGCAAGAGCATGTAGTCCATATAATATGAAAACAACCGTTTAATTTTGGTTTTATAAAAAACAAATGTGCTAGGTGTCTTCAGATCCCTGGAGGTTAGGAATACAATCAGTTACGGAAAATGCATGTGGGCTGATTACGTAGGAATACGATTTTGTAATCTGTATGTTGTCTGTCTTGTAAATTAAAAACATTTTCCTGGATGTCTATGATCTGATTTAAGGAAAACGTGGACTTTTTAAGAATGAGGATTTTAGTGTTTTGTTTTGCAAGAGGGTCCGGTTTTATATTGACTGATCATTATGAAATTGTAGGCAGGAACTCGAACTCGACTTGTGATTTTGTTAAAGTTTCCGCTAAAAAAGTATGAGTAATTTATTCCTGGTTTAAACCCTAAATAAAACCCATGTGGCGAAATCATGTATTTACAAAAAAAAAGTATTTGTGTATGAATTTCCGTTGTCTAGTACCCATAGTACAAGCTCTGCTTAGTTTGTGACTAGATGGCGTTTTGTGAAAGTGTGTATATGTGGAGTAACAGTTTTTATATAATTTTCCGTAAACCACAACAAAACGAAAACTTACAAATCTGTCTGCGATAAAAAGCAAAAAAAAAACTGGCGCAGATCCCAGAAAACTCGTGACCTGAAACGAGATGAATTAAACTTATACGGTGTAGTTACTCGTAATAGTAGGTCTCTTAAGTATACGTACAACAGTAAGCAGTTCATAGAATTGTTAATCAAAGTTCCTCTTCAAATCACTAATATTCCCGATATTGTACACACTTAATGAATAAACTTTACCAAATATTGCATACCATTGTAGAACTTACAAATACACCTATCCGTTAAACTTAGTAGTACTTAGTAGTTTGAAACATAATAATTTTGTCCATCATAACATACCTTAAAAGTTTCTCCGAAGGAACAGGCAAGCTCCAGTTATAGAGGGAAGTTCAGCCGACTACCATATTGCCATATTGATCGACATGGTTAGTGTCGAATACTGTGTCGCTGATAAAGCGGTATGAATCCCACAAAAGATAAATGACTAGCTTTTGCCCGCGGCTTCGCTCGCGTTAAATTCGGGGTAGCAATGTTTCCCTTTCCTGGAAATAAATAAATAAATAAAGTAGCCTATGTTACTCTCCATCCCTTCAACTATCTCTACTTAAAAAATCACGTCAATTCGTTGCTCCGTTTTGCCGTGAAAGAAAGACAAACAGACAGACACACTTTCCCATTCATAGTATTAGTATGGATTTGTGTGATATATAAATTATTGATTTGAACCTGTATCTCCTTTGAGTTCGTCAATATAATGTCTGTAAAAGTGAACGACACAGAGAACTACTGTGAGGGAGTTGTCTTTAATAAAAACGCTTTACATTCTGTTTACCTTACATCTGCGTACCTTAGTCATAAAGTTTTAGTTATTTATTTATAAAAGGTTAGTCTACAGCAAATCTATACATATTTCACATATTACAGCCGCACAATAGTAATGAATCTGATACATTTGCCAATTTAGGATTGACCAGCATTTACACATAAGTAGATGCGACAATGAAAACGAAAAACGTTTTAAGGTTAGCAAATATTTTGATTATATCACATTTTATTCGTTAATAAACTTTCTCTCTTTGATTGGCATTTAGAATTGAATTCATCGTCATTCAATTTACGTTTGTAACATACGATGTTTTGTTCTGTTTCATCGACTGGAAGTCTCAAACTTTGTTTGTTCCATTTTCATTGACATAATGTGGAATTTATAAAACTCTGTATGTGGTTAGTGTGAATATGTCTTTATAATGAACGAGAGTTATGTACGCTCTTGAATATCCCATTTCGGAAATGCATTATCTTTAGTAACTTAGCGAAACATGGGGTACAAATACAACGATTTATACCAGGCCAAATGGTGATGGATTTAAAATTAATAAGTATTTCTCTTTTTATGCCGAGTAAAATACCTATGTAGTTTTTTCGAGTGAGAAGTGGTGTTGATATTCTGTTTTCTAGTCTTGTGTAGTAAAATTCGTGTCATGAACGCATAAATAATCCTTTTCTGTTTGAATTTTTTAAATAAGTTACTCGTCTTTCCAAAAAATATAAAACTTTTTATTAACCTGCTATTTTTATCAACTGTTTTGTAAAATACCACAATAAATAATAACAATACAATTTAAAAAGTACCTATTCTTTTATAAATAGACAAAATTGTTCTACTTACCGATGAAAGAAAGATTTTAAGAAATACCTTTGTTCAATTAACATCAAGAGCAAAGGAATTTCCTGCTTCTAAAAATATTTAAACCAATTATATTTCTCAGCTTAATAAATAAACAAATAATACAACTAGAAATAAATGAATAAACGTAAATAAAATATTAAATGATAAGTAATCGATATCACCATTCCTCATGACGAGAATCTTAAGAAGCTGTAAAAGATAAACAAACAAAATATTTGGACTTGGCTCATGGGATTGTCGTCATCTGAAATGTTGATTCGGCGATCATTGTTTCGATTGTAAGTACTTTTGGTAAATGTATTAACGCGAGTCTCGCTTTTGGACATAAGGAGTCTCGCGTTAGAATTAAGCATATTGCAGACAGTGACGACAATCGCTGGTGCGTTGAAAAGAGGTTTTCTTAACACTTTTAAGTCCAGCAAACGATATCTTGATAGTAATAAAACTTTTATTGTTTGTCGTTTATTGTCGACTAACGTGTTAAAACTACACCTGGTCGTAAATCTAAGAACTGGACACAGTCTTGGTCGCAAATGTTCATTTCTCAATCACACCTAACGATGGACCTGGGCTCCATTGAATGATAACAATCAAGTAATGAATGAACTCTTGTACGATTATGTAGGTATAATATTATTATCTTGATCGTCTTGCCTCATTATACTTAGATTATTAAGATATATTATCCGTGTGGTGACGGAGTAAGAATACAGTGTGTCACCACCCCATCTCATCCCATGGGTGTCGTAAAAACCAACTAAGGGACTATCCGTGAATATTATCTGTACGTAATAAAAAGAAGGAAAACTTGAAATTAAACCCTATACCGATCCGTTTGGGCAGCGTGCTATTAGTAGGTCCGTAGGTCCAGTATCCCTCCGTCACTGGAGGAGGCCCGTCGCTGCAGTGGGACACAGGGGCTGTTATGATAATACTTAGATACTTCTACAAACCGTGTCTCGGCAAACGTATTGTAGGACGCGCCCAACTAGGTGGACCGATGACTTCAAAAAGGTCTCTGGGTCGGACTGGATGCGGAAGGCGCAGGACCGAGTTCTGTGGCGCGTGTTGCAAGAGGTTTATGTCCATCAGTGGACTGCGATAGGCTAAAGATTGATTGATACTTACTTTTATTAATTTCCGAGTTATTTGATTAGTCTCATTAGATTAAAAAAACTGTTGTTAATAGCCTGGTCGTAGTTTCAAGTAAAAAAGTTCTATTATGATTGTTAATTGCTTTTAGTGTACTATTATAATCTTTTGAATTAGTAGAGTTTTTTATATTCCCATTTAAAGCTATAATAAATTTACTTTCATATTTTTATAGCACCCAAGGACTAATAACTAAATAACTTTGTGGTGCTTTCTCATTCTATAAAGTTGTATCCTGTTTATACTCGTTGAAGTGTTACGTATTTTCAGGAGGTACGATTTTCTATCTCCTCCGTAGTATTCGGATTAAATTCGTTGTGGGCTCCATGATGATTTACCTGTTCATTATTTTAAATATTTGACGGTTCAGCATGTTTACTGCTTTTGTGAGGTTATGGTCATAAAATAGACTCCTTTTTATACTATATTTTCCAAGTTTTCGCTACAATAACGTTTATATACAAGAAACTGCGAAGAGGTTCAAAACGTAGATTACTTAACAAGAAAGTTTGTTTGCTTTCATATACGAGTAAAGACGTAAGTTATATCAACGTAACTTATGCTACTTTCTACTGACTAAGACAACTCATTAAAACTACATATGTATGCATGTGAAAATTAGTTTTTAATGTTATACTAAGAAAGCTAGCAAAAGGGAAATTAGAATAGATGTATCGGGATAAGGAATAGTTGCCACTTTACTCGTGCATTATTTTACCAGCATGTCAATTCTTGTACCTTAAAATTGTTAAAAATTCGGTTAAGTTAATTAACTTTTAGTTTTCAAATTGTCTTACCTATTGTGTGACACTTTGACAACTAAGTAAAAGTTAATTAAGTTAACCGAATTTTTAACAATTTTTAGGTACGGGAATTGACATGCTGTATAAAACACTACTTTGAAGTAGATTAAAATAAATTTAAATTACCTATAAAGAAAAAGGTCCTTGTTTAAATTACCTAAAATAACTAGTAATAAATATATAAAAAAGGATATGCAAAAACCTGCGACTTCTGCACACAAGCTATTGCTTGAGTTAGTGAGTCTTGGAATAGTAATGGCCCATTTGGTGGCCAAAATGTATGTCATAGAAGTTTATTTTAAATGATCATTAACACAATAGCACCAAATCGTGGAATTAAATTTGATATAAATTCACAAAATATTAATCCACAATAATCCGCAGATCAAAACCGCAGTCATATTAAATACAATTTCAATTATCTAACGTTGACTACACTCAGATAAAAACCGAGTGGTTTTCAAAACAATCAAACGAGTGGTTATTCAATACATTTTGTACACAAAGCGTTATTATACCTATTTCCGTGGCCTAAATATTATTATGAGTTTGACATCGTCTGACAAAGTTATTCTTTTTCATGAAAATGAATGAAGATTTAAAAACAATTGAAAAGAGACAAACTAGCTGATGGTCTGGCAGTCCATTGCAGATACAGAACTAAATGCAAAATAAGATATCGATGATTTAGTGGTTATATATACTCCATATTACTCAATAGCAGCAACGCTTAGGACTCGAGTTAGATTTCCGCTTAAGGATTAGAGATCTTTGTGTCCACGAACATGTGTCCTTGAACATGAATGTTTCCCTTGGTCTGTGTGTCAACTATGTATAAAATGTGATTGATTAAAACAAATAAAAGATGTATAAAATAATATTTACCTATTGTCTAGTTCCCTTCGTACAAGCCCTGCTTATCAAAGGACTGAACTACTGTAAAGTTCACAGTGACGCTAAACTACGCTCGTCACAAAGAGGCATAAGCTTTTGAGTCCCATATTTATGTCTGTAATTTCACTACTTAATGTATGTACCCACCTAATTATAGTTACAATTTGGACACTATTGTTTGAAAGTACATTAAGTGGGCACAGCGGTACTAAACTAGACAGTCAATTGCTGAAGCGCACTGCATGTAAATCTGTATATACCGCAACCCACTTTTCGCCCATTGAGAACCTTACTAGTGACTGTCGCCTTCGAGATTATCTATACTAATATTTCAAAGAGGTAAACTTTGTGTGTTTGTGGCGTTGTAAGGGTAATCTCTGGATCTGCTGAACCGATTTTAAAAATTCTTTCTGTGTAAATAGTTCTTTTATCGGGGAGTGTCATAGGCTATATAGTATAACGCTATGACTAATAGGAGTGGAGCAGTCATGAAATACGTTTAAAAAAGTGACGCGTTTGTTTCGCCGCCTAACGAAGTGGGCACGGGTCAGCTAGTTGTTTATACTCATGTTGGTTCCACGATTAGCTAATTATCCGCCACAAATCGTATATACGTTTCCTATGTATAGTCAAAAACTAAATGGCTTTATCACCACTAGAGTTAATGTTAGTTGCATGTCATAAAACTATTAGGTTCAATATCGCACAACAAAACATCAGCGAAATCATGACGCTACTTTGACATATCAGTTCTTTTGTATTAGCAAATAGTCGTTTGATATTTATAAAAACAAATAGTAAAGTCAACGTTATTGACTGTGACTAGAGTATATTTTCGGTAAAACGTTTTATTCTAATGAATTTCTCTCTTTTTTACTTCTATGTCTATCCCTATCATTTCTTGCATGACGTCATTGGTGCATATTTCAATTTAAAGTTTTCGTAATTTTCTAATATAAAACAAATTAGGGTAAACCACCTAATCGTTAGAAGTCCTACAATTATTGGCACTTAAGAGTTAAAAGTGAGTAAAAAGAAAGAAAACACTATAGATTATCCAAGTTCAGTATGATTATTCAAGTTCAAATATTATTTATTTAATATTTTTATCATATTTTATTTATTTCATCTGACAACATAGCAACAATAAATTTATCAGAATCCTTTTATTGGCATTAGTGCCAATAATATTTATTTAATACTATTCAATCACATAATTATGATTAAGTAAAAGCAAAGATTAAAGTATTTTATAATTTTATATTTTAGTCTGGCACGAAGTCCACTCTTAAGGTGACAACAATTGGGTGGCTTACCAGCCAATATTTAAATTCTACATTTTCAGTTTTTCTGAAATGACAAGCTTGTAATGTCACATGTAACAAGTTGACTTTAGTTTTAAATTATTTAATGGTTTTTCATGGTTTTTCACATACAAACTCTACAGTTTAATATAGTGACATTTGTGTTGTGTTAGTAGATATTATTATTTATTGCGTTGAAGTGAAAGTTTAAAATATATTGCACTTTTAATCTAAGCATAGTTTTGATTACGGTCAACCAATGACGTCAAGCTCACGCATAAACATTAAATAACGATCTTAATGAATTTGAATTATGATAGATAACTCCAGTAAAATAAGCGTTCAACCTCGGAATGGAAGCGAATAAGCTGTAAATTTGCATAAACCTTTGTTTTGGTGTACTAATGACTGGTAGAAAAGTCTCATATGATCACGTGTCTGCGTCACAAGTTATTCAAGGTCAAAGGTCACGAAAGTTAGTTTTTTTCCCATTATCTCGTTTTCTATGGGAAATACGCATTTAACGTCATTATAAATATTGTAGATCATAAAATTGTCTACAAAAAATATCTGAACACTTTTCTCCTAAAAAGCATCGCTTTCGAGATATCGTGACTTTAGAGCGCAGGAAAGTCGTATTTTCGACTATATGCACACACTAGCTTTTTCCCGTGATTTCGCTCGCGTTTATAAATATTATGAAAAATAAGGCTTATTTCAATATATAGTAGCATATGCATGCTTGGTCTCAGCCTAATCGGTTTGAAATTGACAAGGTTACATACAAACTTCCATCCCCTATCTTATCCCTTTAGGGGTAGAATTTATCAAAATCCTTTCTTAGCGGGTGCCTACGTTATATTATCTACCTGCATGCTAAAATTCAGCTAGATCTGTCCAGTAGTTTGGGCTGCTCGGCGGTTTTTATTAACGTGGTTTCTCAAGTAGGAATACTCCTACCACATAGTGATCTATCAACGCACAGCCCAAACCACTGGACAGATCTGGCTGAATTTTGGCATGCAGGTAGATGATATAACGTAGGCATCCGCTAAGAAAGGATTTTGATAAATTCTACCCCTAAAGGGATAAGATAGGGGATGGAAGTTTGTATGTAACTTTGTCAATTTCAAACCGATTAGGCTAAGACCAAGCATGCATATGCTACTATATATTGAAATAAGCCTTATTTTTCATAATATTTATAAACGCGAGCGAAATCACGGGAAAAAGCTAGGGTGTGCATATAGTCGAAAATACGACTTTCCTGCGCTCTAAAGTCACGATATCTCGAAAGCGATGCTTTTTAGGAGAAAAGTGTTCAGATATTTTTTGTAGACAATTTTATGATCTACAATATTTATAATGACGTTAAATGCGTATTTCCCATAGAAAACGAGATAATAGGAAAAAACTAACTTTCGTGACCTTTGACCTTGAATAACTTGTGACGCAGACACGTGATCATATGAGACTTTTTCACCAGTCATCAGAACATCAAAACAAAGGATTATACGAATTTACAGCTTATTCGCTTCCGTTCCGAGGTTTGCCCCTATTTTAGTCTTATTTGACTGTACTAAGAATTTTTTGTCAAAACTGATAAAGTCATTTCGTTTTCGGGTATACCTATATACTGTGTGACTAAAATGTATTTGGATATGCATGAACACTAATAACATTTTTAGCCGTGAAGCGACGGCTTTAGAATATAATTCCTCTTCCCTTTCACACTCGTGGAGGTCGTTAAAGGCTACCGAGGATCAAGAAACCATTTTTCATCTACTCTTCCTTAAGCTGCAACTTATTCTTCAGTTTTTTTCGTAAAATCCTTTAATAACTGCATAATTTGTAATTCTAAAATCACAATAAAGTGACATCTACGTGAAAATGGAAAAATAGTTTTTGTAAGCTAAGTTATCATCCTTCACAGTAGTTAAGCTGTTAAACTAATGAAACATAATTAAGCTTGCACAAGACTGTATGGTATTTATGACCTTCGGAAATAAAACGCCATTCTTATACCAGCTCCCATATCATTTATTGTCATCATCATATCAGCTGATGAGTCTATTCACCCGCTATCCTAATTAGGTCGTCAATTTTTTAACTAAGAGTAGTTGGCCGCTAATGACCGTTACTGCTTCACGCGGTGAAAGGCCCTCAACTAAAACAGGTCGTATTTCTACCGTGTAAAGGGTCTCCCAACCCTGCGTCTTCCTCTACGCTGCGCTGTCGACATTGCAGAACCTGTCATCATAACAGCCCATTAGTGTCCCACTGCAGGGACAGGCCTCCTCCCATGACGGAGGGATACTTGGCCTACTAATACCACGCTGGCCAGACGAATTGGTATAGGGTTTAATTTCAAGTTTTCCTTCTTTTTATTTATTAAAGATTATATTCACGGATAGTCCCTTAGTCGGTTTTCACGACAATCTTGGGATGAGATGGGGTGGTGACATATTGTATTCTTACTCCGTCACCACACGGAGAAAACGGAGTGCACGGAGAGAGGAACCTGTAGCTGTCAGATAAGTTATTATCTCAAGACGTAATGTATATTCTAAAACGGTAACTAAACGTCATGTCCTCAGACAAGGCGTATAATAAAACACTGTCATGTAAGAGTACTTACGTTGCATATAATTCGATTTAGTTCCGGATATAGCGTGGGATTAGCTTGGGATTAGGGCTTCAGTGCGTAGACAACGTATGAGTGTTGGATGTGCACTTGCTGTGTTTATTCGTCTCGGTCAATAAAATATACACAGTCTTTACTCAGATAAAGACTCTCTTGAAACTAATTCAATGTAAATTGAGGAACAATCAGAAATAAATTATACCTCGAAACAAGACTTGAAAATGAAAATCTTTATTTGAAACTAAAATTAGTACAAGCGATTACAATACTATATTATACTAAACTATACGACATATATGATTACTTACATGCTAGATATTACAAATTCTCTAGACCCCACACTAGGATACCCTGTGTCATTTAAAAATGCATCTGTCTTAGTAAGCTTCGCTCTCCCTCGCTTAAGCTATCGAAGCACTTGCTAGATATCCAAATCTCTTTAGTGCAGAAGTTAGGAGTCGTCGATACTTCACCACACCTATTTCGGAACATTGATAAGAAACTGTTTGTTAATCAGCAATAGTACTTAACGATTTGGTCTTAAAATAAAATAGTTTTAAGATTTATTATTATTATTGTACTCAATATAAAATTTAAAACACCTTCGGACACTTTGCATCGTCTTAAAACGGGGTAACAACGAGTCGGCCCCCGTCTTTTGGTCTTTAAAATGAACATATGAGCAGTATCTAGCATTACCCGTAAGGTCAAATCGTCACCTTAAAGGTAAAACCGACTAAATGACCAAATCTTCAAAATGAGATATCGCATTTTGAAGATTGCATAAAGAAAATGTCCTATCAAAAGTACATTCGTGTAAATTTCATCAGCAATTATAAGTAGACTACTTACTTGACTTTCTATATCACTAATTGTTGTGTTTCCCGAGGCTATAATAACATCACACGAAAGAAAAAATGTCGTGTAACCCCCCCCATTTAGTTGGTTTTACCCGTATACACTTAAATCATCAATATTGCATAAAATCTGGCTGCTATCAAAGCATTATCTATCGTGCATTATGAGTTAAAGTAACTATTTTATGATTCATATTGAGTTACACCTGTAAAACCTACATAAATCAAATGAATTGAAAAAAACTATAATTTTAGTTGGTTTTACCCGTACATTAATTAGTCATAGTTCAAATGATGTTGCTAATTACTTAACAAACCTTTAAATTTACAACTATTTCGGCAATGGTCGCTGCTAGTGTTTTGGTATTTGAAATGTCCTACCCACTAAAATTTATTGTAACTACTAAAAGAAATAAAAAAACAGAATTAAAATTAAAAAAAAGGATAAGACCTGATCTTAGCATTCCATGGATTCTCCGTTCGGGTGCCGGGTCCATCGCGTGATAGAGGACGGAGCACTTACATAACAGCGTCTGGAACTTACGACCCAGATATAGGTTTAAGGAGGCCCCCTTACAACGCGTTAGCGGTCACCTTCACTGTCCGCTATGTTCCGTCTTCTATCTATCAAAATTTGGTAGGAACCTAACAATGCCGTTTTGGACATACGTAATAGTAGAGAGCTTACTGAACTTCTCGGCAGTCCTATATCTTTTAATAGGTTGAAGAGGGATTTAGCCATTTCTGGTTATCTCATTTGTCAAGTCAAAGTATTTGTTTGTCTTAATTTCGTGGTCTTCAGGGATGTTAGTTTCCCACGGTACCGTGAGCTCAATAAGTATTACACGCTTCTTCAATTTTAAGTTGAGGAATATGTCTGTTCTCAACGGCAACACGCAGATATCCTCCGGGATTTGTAGTGTTTTTCACACGCGTCAACCAGTAGTGTCTAATCGTCTGCCGAACTCAGGACCGAAAAGGGCTCAGGGCAAGGGGTGGTCTTTTTAGTAGTGCCTTCCTTAACAAATTGAATGTTTTGTCTTACATTTGTAGTCAGTCCTTTTCTAGCTCTAGCAATTGACAAACTCACTGATCCCTAGTACTTTGTCGTGACGTTGCGAATAATGACCCCTCTCCAAAAGCAGTTCGCAGCCTACCAATAAGTGTCTTTCCGCACCAGTTTCTTTGCCCCATTCCGTGCATTTTTGTCCGTGGTTTTTCCCCATCTTACAAGATTGCTTGGATCGGGGAGAGTCAATTGGAAGGCGTTGAGGTAGAATTTAAGTAATGCTGGTGACAGATGAATTTTTATCAGTTGGGATGGATATAAGACGAAATTGTAAACAATTTTGTCTTTAGATGTTGATAAGACTTACATTTTAGTGACTATTAGATGTTTGTAGAGTTCTGATGTTGTTTTTAGTTTCATCCCAAAGTTACTTGTGTCTCGATACAGAGCGGAAGAGTGTGCTTGAAGATTGAACTAATCCTAGCCACGATTTCAATGTTTTCGTCACTTTAGCATCTAGTTCTTTCAAGAGGTTCTGGTTTAAATCATACACGAGGAAAGGCCAGTTGAGACGTGATGTTAAATAGTTGTCGTATATCCAGACTTTTTTACGTTATTTATCGGTTGATGGTCTACTTTTTCAATGTCGTTTATGAAACTATTGACGACATCGTCTAGTACTGGAGAGCGACCTTAATCGTTTATCTTTCTCCCAAGAAATTTAAAAGGCACGGTTTCTGATATTATTGAAACGTTTTCCCCGCCTATAGCGAGCCTGGGGTCATATGAAGTATATCTCGTATCCCGCCTACCTAAACACAAACAATGTTGATTGTTATTTTATCTATTAGTATATTTAGTACTGTGTTAAATACTATAGAGGATAAGCAGCACCCCTGGAACAGGCCCACGTTGTAGTTAAGGGGCTTTTTATGTCCGTCCTTCGTTGCAATTACAAATTTTGAGCGGAAAGTTATACCATTGCAACAAACTGTTATTTGCCTTTCATTTGCTCTAGCATCTTTTAGACTCTCTGCTACTAAAGAATTATTATGTTCCAGACATCCAGATATTCCGGGGATAAATCCCTTGTCTTGATCTGAAATAACTGTTAGTTCTATTCTTTGTTGTCTTTGCAGATCTTGCCCTACGAAAAATATAAAGCCATTCTGTCATAGAATTTACTGCTGTATGTTCCGTAAAACACTGTAAAAAAACGACTGCGTATGCGTACGCGACGAATTAAATATTGCAATTAACGAATAGATAGTTTTAGTTGGTTTTTCAACTAGATTATTTCGTACATAAAAATAACTCAATTCTTATGGAAAAAACTGATAACATAGGTTAATGTAAATTGCTATTCTATTATTATTAAAGCTTAATTTTAATAATCGTCGAGTAAAAAGTACTACACTGCTAAAGTAGGTATTAGTTCTATATTTGAGTTTTGTTTACAATTGTCACCAAAGTCAATACTAACTAAATCTAGATAGTATCTTTTACTTGTAGATTAATAAAATTAGAACTAAAGAAACTTTAAGAATAAAAAAGAGATATATTAGAATAATATGTTTTATTCGAAGATGTTAAATAAAAGTCGTCGAATATGTTGCAATAATTGCTTTTTGGTATCAATTTTTATGAAAAGTCCTATTTTAGTGGTTATTTCCACTCACTATCTTTTTATCTACGTATTATATTGCAAATTGGGTTTTACCATTAGAAAGAGCACGATTTTCTAAGAAAAATGGTATATTTAACTCTATTTTGCAAAAATCAGCATTTAGTCGGTTTTACCTTTAAGCTGACGAAATGGTCATTGCAACTCGGGTTACGTGGTCACGTACTGTTTTTTTCAACTTTTAAAAGCATCGGTAAACATCAAATCTGAAAGGACTAAACATAATTCATTTTTTCAAAAACAGAATAACAAATGTGGAGTTTATGCTAAGCAGCGCCCCCTATTGATTATTTATGATGAAACTACTTTTCTGTTACATACATTCACGTCCATATTACGAGTATATTCAAAGATTTGCATTAGTCATATTGAATCTATTTAAAAGAACCTTTTTATGAGTTTTTTGGAAAGCTTAAAAAGTTAATGAAAATTTTCTTTTAGTGAAAAATCAAACCCGTAAAAATTTTCAAATCTTGAGTATTTTTAGATAACAATGGGTATAGGTTTTAATAACTTATCTATTTTTAGCATATTTAGTCTTAAAACTAGGACTATAACTAAAAATAGCTTTTGTTGAGTTATATGGAAACTAAGTTTTAACGGGGATTTCAAAAGACAAAATTAAATGCGATGTTTAAAAACTTTGTCATTGGAATGTATAGTTACTAATGATATAATTAAAATATTAACGAAAGTAGTCTAGTGTTTTCCCATGACTTTTATAAAAAATAACAGTTTTTAGTCTTGATTAAGAACATGTTGCGTGATCCATAACAAACAAACATGGGTTGTAAAAGGAAGGACATCGCTCTCATTAAGACATGACAGTAAAATCAGAAGCACATTATTTTTTACGTACGAAGTATAAACCCAGATATTTGGAGAAGGCTTTTGTCATAGTACCCATAGTACAAATATATACAGTATTTCGACTTCATAGAAACGGACGAAAGGTAGGTCAATGTAATTAAAAAGCTGGAGGTGGGCAGCCCTATCGCATGTTTACGTACCGCGCAACCGTAGACATTTATAATAAATATTCGGCCGAGATAGACTTCTGGTTGTACTATGCTTCTGTCCAGCTTCGTCTAATTGGCTGATATGATGAAGTAGAAACCTACAACATTCACGACATGTTATTAAAACTAGTTAAATTTAGTTCTTTGTTTATTGTTAAAAAGCACTCTACGTGGGCGTAAGTCATAAGTCTGTATCTTTAGGACTCTGCGCACATGTCCGCTTTAGGGCACATCCGAGTTCGAAACAGTGGGTGTATTTAAAAATAACTTAAAATAATATGCCACGAGTTTATAACGAATGAGGATTTTTAGTATAGGTACTAATGAACGGCCCCCGCTTTGTACAGATACAATGCTTAAACTTTACAATATTGTGCCTATATAAAACATTACCTTTCCCTGAATCACTGCAACTTCAAAAGAAAAAAAACCAAGAAATGAGCGTACTCCCTTTTTAAAGATCGGCAACGTATCTGTGATTCCTCTGGTCCATGGGCGGCGGTGATCACTTACTATCAGGTGACCTGCTGGCTCGTTTGCCTCCCATTAAATGAAAAAAAAACAGCTTCAAAGTCTGTAGTAAGACCAACAAATAAAACTAAGTACGTCAAATAAGTGACAACTCCAACATAGTGCTTACATTACCAACTCAACCTCATACTTATACATTACAACCTCGGGTTTTTATAACTTTTGAGAGCCACGTCAAAAGGTAATACAAAAGCTTTGAACATCAAAGGTAATATAAAAATTATTTGTCTTCTTCTAATGGACGTGAAATTTTGCAAATGCAGTGCTTATTTACAACGCATTTAAAAAGGGGGTTTTATTTTTCGGGAGTAAGTATTAAGTAAGTATAGAAAGCATGCGTGCGATCTTGCCCATCGTCGAATTTTACGACACAATTAACATTCGTGTTTGTAGTAACACCACCATTCCGTGTGGTGACGGAGTAAGAATTCCGTGTGGTGACTGAGTAAGAATTCTGTGTGGTGACGGAGTAAGAATACAACATGTCACCACCCCATCTCATCCCACGGGTGTCGTAAAAACCGACTAAGGGACTATCCGTGAATATTGTCTTTACGAAATAAAAAGAATGAAAACTTGGAGAGGTAAGAACCTCTCCCGATACGTTGATTCCATTATTGTATCAGAAGTCAGCAAAATACGCAAGCAACTTAAAATTTTGATGACACGTGTGACTATTTTCCTCTCTTTGACATAAAGAAAAAATACCTCCTTTCTAAAAAGACTAAAAGTTACCCTTTGCAACAAATTGCTTCACTTTGTTGAATTAAAACTAACGTGACAAAGCATTAACAAAAAGTTTATACCCTACAGTTTCTCTTCTCTTCCAAGAATGTAGATGCGCTTTTCGCCGTACATATATAACTTTTATTGTCATAAATATGTGAACAATTCTTTCGTTTTTATTAAATTTTGTAAGTGTTAAAGTTCTCCGTGTGATGAAGGAGTAAGAATACAGTGTGTCACCACCCCATCTCATCCCATGGGTATCGTAAAAAGCGACTAAGGGACTATCCGTGAATATTATCTCTACGTAATAAAAAGAAGGAAAACTTAAAATTAAACCCTATACCAATCCGTCTTGCTAGCGTGGTATTAGGAGGCCAAGTATGCCTCCGTCATAGGAGGAGGCCCGTCCCTGCAGTGGGACATTGGTGGGCTGTTATGATGATAATAATAATGATGTGTTTAGGTACAACAACAACATAGGCATAGACTGTCTAAATATTTGGTAACGTTGGTAGCTACTTAAGTATTTTAAGTGAGAAAGCTTCCACTACAACGTAATTTCTGTGTATCGCCACAACGGAACTCATAAAGAAAACAACAGTAAATAATATATAGCATGATTGCTTACATGGTTACCTACGATACTTCAGGACAAACTCCTGACTCTTTTAGGATTAAAATACGTACCTACAATACATTTTGTCCAATAAAAAGAAGCAAGTAACAAACTTGCCACAAGGATTAAGTATTAAGATTCTTTCTTTCGAAAATATCTCAGTTTTTTATCATGGGTTAAGTCAAATAAAAAGTTTTCCCAATACTTCTTCAGCCGATACAAACCAGGGGTATTTTGTAACCACGCTTCTATTATTAAACTCAAAACCACTAATACTTTTACACTAAAACTTGTCTTTACCGATGAAGCGCCAGCGGTGATTGCTTGAAATGATTGGATAATATAATCTAAATGCTAAAGATTTTATATATTATCGATACAAACAACGTCGTAGTATCTATTAAGTCATCTGGGACATCATTCCCCTGCCCTTATCCCAATTTTATTTGGGGTCGGCGCAGCATGTCTTCTTCTTCCATACTTTCCTATCAGACGTCATCTCACAAGTAAGACTCTTCGCAGCCATATCGTCTTTCACACAATCCATCCATCGTTTCTTTGGTCGTCCTCTTCCCCTATATCCATCCACACACATGTCCAACACCTTCCTCACCACATGACTCTCATTCCTCCGCATAACATGCCCATACCATGACAGCCGGCTGCCGCGTAGTTTTTCTGCTACCGGTGCCACTTTCAAACTTCCTCTTACATACTCATTTCTAACTCTATCCGCTCTCGTAACACCACACATTCCTCTTAACATTCTCATCTCTGCTACATGCAATTGTCTTTCATTCATCCCTTTTGTGGGCCAACTCTCTGATCCATACAAGACGGCAGGTCTAATCATGGTCTTATAGATCTTCCCCTTAAATTTAAGGGGAATGTGGGGGTCACAGATGGTTCCCGTGACCTGCCGCCATTTCATCCATCCTATGTTAATTCGGTGCTTGACCGCCCGATCTACCTCGCCATCGCTTTGGATGCACGAACCGAGATACCGGAAGTCGGAGCAGACTGGAAGGCGCACTCCATCAAGCGCTATGGCTTCAGGACTGGAGAGACCGCCGAAATCGCAGAACATGTATTCTGTCTTGGTTCTGCTGATTTTCAAGCCAACACTCTCCAGTTTCTGTTGCCAACACTCCAATCTGCTCTGGATCTCAGGTCCATCCTCCCCAACCAGAACAATGTCATCGGCAAACAGCATGCACCCGGGTGCCTGTTCCTGTATGTCCGCCGTCAAGGCGTCAATAATCAGTAGGAAGAGGTAAGGACTTAAAGCCGACCCTTGGTGCAAGCCTACCGCCACACTGAACTGGTCGGAGTTGCCAGCAGACGATCGGACGTATGTACTGGCTTGCCTGTACATAGCACGAATTAACTCTACATACTTCCCAGGTAAACCTTTCTCTTTCACGGCCCACCACAACACTTCTCGAGGCACCCTATCATACGCTTTTTCGAGGTCAATGAACACCATGTGCAAGTTCTTGTGGACACGTCTGTACTTCTCGCACAATTGGCGGAGTGCAAAGATGGCGTCCGTTGTCCCTCGACCTGGGGAGGGTTTGTTTTTTTTTTTTGTTCAACCCAAACTGGTTTTGGGTAATCTCACTCTCTTCTCTCAATCTTTTCTCTATCACCTTTTCCCATACTTTCATAGTATGTGACATGAGCTTAATTCCTCTATAGTTGTTACAATCCTGGACATCCCCTTTATTTTTGAAGATGGGTACAAGCGAGCTAGTACACCATTCTTGTGGGATGTCTTCTTCATGTAACAACTTATTGAAAAACGAAGTCAGCCACATACATCCTTCATACTTTAACACCTTCCATACTTCAACTGGTATTTCATCTGGTCCCAAAGCCTTTCCATCTTTCATACTTTCAACTGCTGTTATAACTTCATCCACGCTAATTTCTCTTACCAATCCCTTATTTACATGTGCCTCTTCGAGTATACCATTCCAATCATTCTCTTCGTTCATAAGCTTTTCAAAATACACCTTCCATCGCTCTTTTATGTCATCATCTTTACACAATACCTTACCAGACTCATCTTTCATACATTTCATAATTACATCTCTCGCTCGCCTTTCTCTCACTTTCGTTATTCGGTAGAGTTCTTTTTGGCCAATAGGGCTATCCAGGTTCTTGTATAACCTCTCCTGCGCCCTAGCCCTGGCAACTGCTACCACCTTCTTTGCCCTCTTCTTGCATTCATTGTAAACTTCCTTTTTGTCATCTTTCAAACTTGCATTCAAAATTTCTACACCCTGCCATTCTTTAAACGCCAACTTTTTCTCTCTTAGGGCGTTTTGTACCTTTTCATTCCACCACCATGTATCCCTATCTATCAGACCTTTACCTTTC
This sequence comes from Schrankia costaestrigalis, assembly GCA_905475405.1. NCBI lineage: Eukaryota > Metazoa > Arthropoda > Insecta > Lepidoptera > Erebidae > Schrankia > Schrankia costaestrigalis. Next base: position 14,127,139 of record FR997838.1, read on the forward strand.
GACTCTCCACACACATCTTTTGCGACTTCTCTTATGTACTTTGCCATCTCACTCCAGCATTTATTTACAGATTTTCCTTCCATCTCACTCATTTCCGTCATCTTGTCCACAACTTGACTTCTAAACATACTAGCACATTCTTCCTTCTCTAACATACGCCATCGTGTCTTTGGAGGGGGGCGGTTTTTCCTGTTTTTAGGCGAGACACTTAGTTTGACCTCCAAAACAATCAGTCTGTGTTGGGTAGCTAGAGCTTCGCCTGGCAGCACTTTGCAATTTTTGACACAGCATAGACTCCTTCGCTTTATTAGGAAATAGTCTATCTGTGTCGCGTGGTGGCCACTTTTGTATGTTATAAGATGTTCCTCTTTTTTCTTAAACCACGTGTTTGTTATAGCCAGGTTGAAGGCACAGGCAGCTTGTAGCAGTGTCTCGCCGTCTGCGTTTCGGTTACCTAATCCCCAACCACCATGCACTCTCTCATATCCAACACTCTCTCTTCCTACGTGTCCATTAAAATCACCACCTATATAAACTTCCTCACTGTCCTGCACATTCATCATCAAGCAGTCAAAGTCCTCCTAAAATTTCTCTTTTACGCTCTCCTCACAACCTGACTGTGGTGCATATGTACTTATTACATTTAAAGTGACGCCGTCCACAATCAGTTTGACCGCTATCAATCTATCATTCATTCTTTTAACATCAACCACACTTTCTTTCAACCTGTTATCTAAAACTACCCCCACACCATTTCTCTTGCCGTCACTACCACAATAATAGAACTTATATCCTTCCCCTATCTCTCGAGCCCTTTCACCCTTCCATTTTGTCTCTTGCAAACACGCCACGTTTATCCTTCGCCTTTTAAACACATCCGCTAACTCTCTTCCTCTTCCAGTCATCGTTCCCACATTCCAACTCGCACACTTCAACCTTAATTCTTTCACACTTTGGACTCGCCTCTTACGTCGCACCCGCCCGTTTAGATGCGACAACCCTTGTCCATTTCCCACAGTAGCCGGGTGCTGCCCCTGTGCGTCGCCTGTGGGGTACGCCCTAGCCCTATCGCTCACTTTATTTATACTTTTCATGCTGCTAGTGGTTTTGGCTATATTTTTACGACCGGCCGCCTGCCTGACGCCAACCCTCCTTGGGAATGCTGTTGTTGGTGGTTTTCCCCCACCAATAGGTTGACCCGAAGTGCTAGGTGATAGGCACCGGGTCGTGGTATCCCTTAGTCACCTCTTACGACACCCACGGGATGAGATGGGGTGGTGACATATTGTATTCTTAATCCGTCACCACACAGATATTAAGTCATCTGGGACAAATCTGAATTATCTTTACATTCTTAATCCATGTAAACGAAAATCAAACCATTCCTTTTGTTTGTCCCCAGCCATGAACATCTCAATGCAGTTAGCAGTGGCAGTTGCAGCAGTAGCGTGCTTGTGCGTGGTAGCCGGCGCTCCGGATGGACGCTTAACACGCACTAAGCAGCAACGTCCTACTCGCGGCTTCAAGAACGTTGAGATGATGACAGCAAGGGGCTTTGGCAAGCGGGACAGACCTCATACAAGGGCCGAACGTAAGTTATGTTTAAATTTCCAAAATAATGCTAGTTTTCCTTTCGAAGTAGGTACATAAATATTTTGGACTTCTAATTTGGTATCTTGATTCGATTCTTTATAATTTTTTTTATTCTCCTTTCGAAGTATTAAGTACTTGCAATACGTATTTTGATGAAAATGAATTAAGTTTTGTTTGCACCTACGCATTGTTTATTCTAATTCAATACATTTTTCAGTAGCTTTTTGTTATTTATTCAATTATTATCACCTTTTTAAAATGCATGTACACAATATAGCATTGCATCTTAGCCTGTTTTTCTTAAATGTCATTAAGTTAATACTCCTTTAAAGGCAACGTTCTTTAGACGGTAGTTTTTTATTGTTTAGATATCTATTTATACACATTGCCTTTTCTGATTAAGTAAATTAAACATTCTTATTTTATAAATGAGAATCGATCATAGGCTATATCCACTTAGATTTAAGGTTTAATTTCAACTTTCTTCCAGGTTTTTGTAGGTTGTATAATATGAATAATACTAATCATAGTAAGATTACATGTATGATTTTTCATTGTATACTTTGTTTATAACAATATCAATCTTGTTTCTCTCAGTAAACATATTCAACCTCAAAACAAAATTTGCACCAAAAATTATTCACAGATTCTTATTCACCTTTCCCAAAACACAAAAACCTCGTCAATTGAACGGGTTACTTTAGAACTTTACTTTTTTATTATTCAGCTTCTACGTAATAGGGGTTCGATTATTGCTATTGAATCGAAAAGATTACCATAATCTACTTTGAAGGATGTAATAAAACTATTCAGACATACAAAGCACGTATGATTTAGGGAAAGGTCAGGGGTGATTTAACACAGGATAGTTTTTTTGATAGAGTTAGGAATAAAGTTAAGGTAACTATTCTTATAACTAAAGGCGACGTCGAACATCAAGCACCTGCCAGCCGATCCCAGCGAGGTACGCCTACCTTTAAGAGTCCTACCGTTGGCATCGCAAGAGATTTTGGTAAACGAACTCCGGAATTGGACGGTGAAGGTACCACAAAGAATCTGATTGGGTTTCCGGCCTCGCAGCAATGTCAATAGAAAAATTACGTCGAGGCAAAACGAAATACCCGAACGTGTAACAGACTTAAGGACAGTCCATGCTCATTTTATGAAACGAAAGCAAAAAAATCCATTTGTAACTGGCATTTGGAACCTTTGGACGAGTAGTTTCAAATTATGTGTCGCTTTGCAGGTGTATGTCGAGAATTTATAAAAAACCTTTTTAGGTTTGGTGTTATATGTTTACTTGGAAAGTGGATGTTTTTTTATTTAGAGAGAGAATATGCCTTAAATTGAACTCAAAATCCTTTGATAAAAATCTACCCTTCGTTAGTTCAGCTACGGTCCAAATTTGCTGTTAACGTATCTTTTGAATTCTTTAAAGGAGGTGCAAGTGAATTAGATTACTTAGGTATCGCATCGTGGTTTAGTCTCTTTACTAAAAAATAAAAATTATTGAAGAGCTCTCTGGATTGCTTGATGTAGCGTTATCGAAACTATATTTATTACATAAACTGGCTGTACTATATTTTCTTGTTTTAAATTAGATTTTTGTTGTTTTTAACCCAAAACTTATAACTTTTATCAACTTTGTTTTACCTTTATGTTGTTACCAACATTTTACCATCAATAGTAGTTCTTTGTTTGGCAATGTTTTCTCTCTAAATAAAAGATCAAATTCTACTAAAACTTATAATTGTGTTTAATAATTGCAAGAAACATAATACAAGGTGTTGGAAACTTTTAATTGTTGGTGTATAATCTGTGTTATTGTTGCTTTAAGTTTAATACCGAAATACCGAATTGACTGGTTTTGAATACAGGATCTGGTTCACAAACGCCTGTGTATCTGTGCTCGATATACCTAATATATAAATGTGCATGGATATAATTATTATGTTAGATGTAAGGTTTACAGGGTTATATTTTTATAGAAACATCTATTTAAGTTTAAGTACTCATTTATATGTGATTTTTATTTTTTGCACAAAATTTTAATAAAAGGTGGTACTTATATTATTACGAGTAAAATTGTGTATGTGTAACATTTATGAATAATCTAATATTGACGATAAAAATATTAACCTTGATGATGGCAAAGACTTCTTTTTTATTTACATCTGTCAGTTAAAAGCAAGAAAATAAAAATGAAAATCACTCAAGACGAAATACACTAGTTTTAAGTATACATATTGCTTCCATACATACAATATACAATTTGTTTTTCAACAACATACACAAACAGAAGACGGATTCGAAGTACATACACGCAAGAAGTTTAACCCAAAGAATAGTCTGATGGTGGCTTATGACTTTGGGAAAAGAAGTGGTAACGATGACAATAATGAAGAAGGTAAAACACTAAAAAAACAGATATACTAACAGCTTATAAAAAAAAACATATAAAAAAAGGCTTAATGCATTAAATAAGGAAGCATAAATGCTTACTACCGCTTCATCATAAAATCATCATAACAACCCATTAATGTCCCACTGCAGGGACGGGCCTCCTCCCGTGACGGAGGGATACTTGGCCTACTAATACCAAGCTGGCATGACGAATTGGTATAGGGTTTAATTTCAAGTTTTTCTTCTTTTTACTTCTTAAAGATATTTACGGTTAGTTCGTTAGTCGATTTTTACGATACCCATGGGATGAGATAGGGTGGTGACATATTGTATTCTTACTCCGTCACCACACGGATAATACTACCGCTTATTTTAATGGATTTTCTTATTGACGTGACTTACCTTTCGACAGAGGAAGAAATTAGAGTAACCAGGGGAACTTTCAGGCCCAACTCTAACGTTCTTATCGCCCGGGGCTATGGGAAAAGGGAGTCATTACCAAAGAACGATCAAGGTAGTATTGAATAATTCGAATAATATACGTCCAACCGTCAATACGTCTTGTCAAAATGTCCAAACTTCAAACATTAGTGGCAAACTGACAAAGACCCAAAATGTTTAAATGTAAAAAACGTGAATGTGTCTAAACACCTTGATAACAATATGGGCCAAGTGACACAATGCCCAATTGTAATGTGTTGTGGCCAATAAAATAAATCACAAATTATCTGTGGTTTTTGGTTGTTGTCTGTCAACAGCTTGAAGTTTTTACGTTCAATATTCGTATCGACCGAATGCCTTGGGGATTGACTAACCGGCATGTCAAACCAAACCATACATGCAATACTCGCTTGTTTCATATGGGGAAATAAAACATTCTAGAACCGAATATGCTTTAAACTTTTGTGCTTAAAACTGTAATGTAATGTGGCCATATTCCCGTTTATTGTACTTTTTACAAGTTCTTTTGTTTATGCGTTTAACGTAAAACAGTTTTAAGGTTGTTGTAAATTTAAAATCGACACGCTATGCTTTTACTTAACATAGCAAAAGTAAAGCTACATTTTAATGAAATCTAATCGAGTTGAAGTGCAAAAGCTTACTACAATTTGTACTTTTTTGTTTATTTCACAGTGACACTTTTTAAAACCTGACAGCTCTTTAATTTGCCCTAACAACGACTTGCCTCTTCAATGTGGATCTTTAGTTGGTTTTAACGCCCCCCTTGCTACGAAACCATCCAGCGGCACTGTATTTATAACCAACACTAGACCTTATTAGAAAACGCATTTGCTACAATAACATGCACCTTACAGACGGTTAAAATACACACCAAAACAACACCGCACACACTAGAAGTAACTCCAAAATGTCCTTTGATGTTTTTATTCATCTAGCTTCCGTACCGTGTTTACGTGCGTGTGAACCTCAGATATGGAATATGACTATTCCCTTTGTCTCAACGATTTGTAAAGAAAGTATCTTATTCACCAAAATATACTGTTGCCTCATGAATGCTTGCTTTTATTGTGACGAAAATTATGTTACGAAAAATATCGTTTTAATGTTGTATATTACGTCTAGTGAATGGTTTGTTATTAGCTAAGTTAATTAAGGCGAGTAAATGATGTTTATGTCATGATACTCTCACTGCGCTTGGCCGAAGTGTCACAGACAAATGAGACTGTTTTGAGCAGTGTATTTGTAATGTATGTTAATTGTATTGTTATATTAATTATGGTACGTGTCTAAATCTATCTTGTATTTATAAATGCCAATGAGTTTTTGTCAAATACCTCTGTAAGAACGGACTTTCTGACGGTTTGCTATCGCGTTTTGTGTCCAACGTTCTTCTTTGCTATATCTATTGTCTAATAAGTAAAATGAAATGAAATAATGAAATGAAATAAGTTTATTGTGTTCTATAAAACAAAAAAAATCTATGTTACTGTTAGCAATTTACACGTAATAATTAAAGTATATCTACAAAATTCAACAGTATCAATAGACTCCACACTAGAATTCCCTGTGTCGTGGAGACCAGACTTCCCGTTTAGTTCTTATTCGTATTTTCGTAGTAACATCCTCGGGATACAATGCGGTAGTGATAACGTGTACTCATACTTCCCACATAGGTAATATAATAGGCAAATATAACACCAACATTGGAGATAAAACTGTTTACAATTTGCCTTTTTTGCTGACATCTCCGTTTACTTAGGCCGCCCGTCTCTTAACCCTTAAATTGTCACATACTGATCCTTTACATTTATTTACATTTAAGTTTACGTTTTGGGTGGTAATAGGGATAGAAAAGAAGAATTTTTCATTTTTTTTGAAAAAATATGTATTTATATATATTTTTTCGTATGTCACTTAAAACGGACATTGCCCATTTCCTGCTTCTGAGTGGTAACCTCATATATGTCACAGCAAACGGACATTGCCAGAACAAAGCGAAGTATTATTTTCTAAAAAAACTAAAAGTACACTTCTGAATCAACGTTACTTAATATAAAATAAACACGAAATAACAATGAGATCAATTTTCAGTTAAGAAATATATAAAATCATACATCAAATGTTAGAAACAAAACATAAAACCAACTTTTAACCGTTTTGGTAAAACATAAAACCAACTTCTAACCGTTTTGGTAAATAAAAAATTAAAATAAATTTATTTTTATTATATTCGTTCGAGACATGGGCAATGTTGCAGTCTCTTCAACGGTACCAAGTTGACCAACGATATATCGAAGTGCTGTGGTGCTTAAATGAAAACTTCAGGGTAAATCAACAAGCCCTATCCAGTTGCAGCGACGAGTAAGACAGGGTGATGTCATATCCCCAAAACTGTTTATCGCTGCACTGACGGACTCGGCATCAACATAAATAGCGAGAATATCACGCACCTTCGATTTGCCGACGATATCGTGGTCATAGCTGATACCATGGAGAACCTCAACACAATGCTCAATGGCCTCAGTAGTCTCTCAACAAGCGGGTCTTAAAATGAACTTGGATAAGACCAAGATCATGGCAAATGTCCATGTCGCACCTACTGCAATCACGAATGGAGGCTCTACACTCGAAGTTGTCGACAAATATATTTAACTGGGACGGTTAGTCCAGCTAGGTAAATCCAATTTTGAGAAGGAGATCATTCATCGAATCCAACTCGGTTGGGCATCGTTCGAGAAGCTAAAACGTATCTTCTCGTCTACATTGCCTCAGCATCTGAAGACAAAGCTCTTCGACCAGTGCGTGTTGGCAGTGTTGCCGTATGGAACAGAAACGTGGTCGCTAACTATGGGCCTTCTCGGAAGGCTTACGGTCACGCAAAGGGTAATGCAGAGAGCCATGTTGGGAGTTTTCAGAGAGTCAGAAATGAGGAGATCAGCAGGAGAACCAAAGTGACAAGTGATTGGGCGGTTAATGTGGCGGTGGTTTTTTTTAAATAAATAGAGTGATTTAAGAGGATGCTTTATATGTATAACACAATGTATTATATAGTAGAGAAACCCCGTTTATATTTAGGGTTTTCTAATGTAATCGTCTAATGGAGCTGTATTTAAACGTGGTTTAACGACATTCTGTAGTGTATTGCACAAATAATAGACCTGCGTGGGATTCGAACCCATGGCACCGCAGTAGCTTGCGCTACCGCCACTCCATCGAGGTCCTTTAATAGAAAAACATATTAAGGTCTAATTGGCAAGGTCCGTTGCATGGGACAAACAAAAAGTACTCTAGTTCATAGATCAAATTGGCAAGGTCCGTTTTAAATGACATACTTTTAATTGACGAAATTAGAAATGAAAAATAGTAATATTGTTGAAATAAATTATGTCATCTAATACGTTATACTGTATTTCAATTATATGCAACAAAAAAATTCACAATTTTAAGGAAAAAATCACCTTTTCATAAACTTTTATCTGAAGTGTAACGTCACCCGCCTGTTGCACTTTTTCAAATCGGTGAAATAAATGACTATTTAGCTTTTTTGCACGCACTAAATGCTTAAGTGCGGAAGATATAGTCTACAAAACATAATATGACTCGCGCGCAAGGTGGGATCACGTAATACTATCATCTATATGCGTTTAAACACTGTGTCCTTTAAAACGGACCAAATCAATTTAAGGGTTAAGGCTGATTGGCGAGGAAATATCACAGGTGCGTGCTAAAGGATAAAATTGCATGCGGCGGTATTTCTGATTCTCGTTTTAAATTATTTTATCTATATTTTTGTTTACGTTAGTTTAGCACATAAATACGAGAACTTAACTAAATAGTTCAGAATTTTTCAAGCTTATGTATAAAATGTTTATTGTAGTAGATACGGCTTTTCGATCGAGAGATTAAGACACGTACTTAATTAATATTTCAATACATTAAAGTATTAATACAAAAATAGTTTTTAATAAATTGTTATTTCCACAGTGTACGGTATGGATAACTTCTGGGAGTTGTTGGAGGCACCTGAGAGGGACGGACAAGAACTTACCGACGAAAAGACTCTGGAAAGGTAAACATTTTGTTATCATCATAACAGCCCATTAATGTCCCACTTCAGGCACGGGTTCCTCCCGTGACGGAGGGATACTTGGCCTACTAATACATCGCTGGCCAGACGGATTGGTAAAGGGTTTAATTTCAAGTTTTCCTTCTTTTTACTTCGTTAAGATAATATTCACCGATAGTCCCTTAGTCGGTTTTTACGACACCCATGGGATGAGATGGGGTGGTGACATATTGTATTCTTACTCCGTCACCACACGGAACATTTTGTTATAACAGCCCATTAATACCCCACTGGGTGAATGTGTCTAGTAAATAGAGAAAAAAAGGCGAGGCGTGAAAAAGCATCGTCTAAAGCCGCCATAATGGAGACATTCATGCCTCTACAAATATTGTAGCTGCCATGGTGCTCGCCATTCTTGAACTCTATTAGATGTTTCACATCAAGCACCATAGAGGCGTTCTGGTAGACCAATTTAAAAAAAAAAAACTTGTTTACCTAAGTAATACAAGTACCTACTAGATGGATTGGTAGGTATAGAGTTTATATCAAGTCTCCTTTCTTTTGTTTTTGTACAGATAATGCTGTGCTCTTTCTTTACATTATGTTTTGCGACATCCACGGTAAGAAATGACCCTATCTTATCCCTTGGAACTCGGAAAATCCAACAAAACCATGTTTTCTTACTCCGTCCTTTTTAATATTATACTGCAAAGACTATAGGCGGCGAAAATGCTACTAACCGTGCGTCGGTTAACTAAATGGGTATAATAATGACGACCTCTGTGGCGCAGTCGGTATATTACATGTCTGCTACGCAGAGGTCTCGGGTTCGATTCCCGCTCAATGCTAATCTTTGTGTGCATGAACATGATTGTTTGCATTGGTCTGAGTGTTTTCTATATACTTATAATATGTATGTATTTACAAAAAAAAAGTATTTAAGTATGTTTATCCGTTGTCGAGTACCCAAAGTACAAGCTTTGCTTAGTTTAGGACTAGGTGCCGATGTGTGAATGTGTGAGGATTATTTAATTTATGTATTAGGGTCATCAAATTAGCTTACTAAAATTATTCGTCACTACGCAAAGGTAAACAGTTATGACTATTGAGTTACTCCAGTATTATTCAACAATAGATAACATGGTCAATTCAGACGTATTGTTCTGATCGGACTATCTAGCATTTGCATACATCGGGAAAGCCCCTGAGGTGCGACATTGCAGCAAATAGCCGTAGACCTGAATAACACTTCGAGTACTTGCTTCGCTATCAATTGCCTTGTCGTGTAGTTTCAATTGCTCTTGAATAAACTCCTCAAATTTGCAATGTAGGACTTTGACATGTTGGTCTAGTAATTTGTATTTTTTCTTGTGTTGGAAAAACTAAAGTTAACGCGATGTTTGGGCATGCTTTGTGTCCCAGGGTTTTTTATAGATACGCATTGTAAAATGGCATATCCCAGTCTACTGTTAAAGATAGACGTCGCCTAATACGCATCAAACAATACGGATATGCATTAAATGATAAAAAATAGAAAACTAGCTTTTAACATTACAAAAAAATACATTTTTAAAAATAAATAATAAAATATAAAAAACACTATAAAAAAATTCTTAAAAACGCTTCTTGTTCTGCGCTATGGCGTTATTACGGAAACTAAACTAATAATATGTTTGCCAAAGCTAAAAAATTGCCCTCGTTCCACTAAAATCCCCTAGATCAGTCCCCCAGGGGACTACACAGCACTCAATGTTCCACTATGATCCCCTATGCTGGGGATTCTATAAGTACTAATAAGTGCTATTCCTCTATAGTCCCATCTAAATAAAAAGCCACTTTCAAAATAACTATATTATATAATAGGGGATAACAATGACGTAAATTAACTTTTCAAAAATAAGTTAGATGTTAAAAAAAAGTACCAAAAGCGTTGAAGAATTTTGCAGGTTCGACCAGTCTGTGCAGCGTCTCGGTGGCGAAGTTGGTCGAGTCCCACTTAAGGCGTTCGATTTTTTTCAACACTTAATTATTTATGTACAACGTTATAAACGCAAAATATAAAAAAAATAACTTTTGTACTTCAAAAATTAAAGGTAAGTAGTTCTACTTAATTAACTAAAAGTTGTTTATCCCTGAATTATTATTTACTTCATCATTTCTAGAAAATGACCGACTGATATTTGCCCATTCAGCAATTTCAGTTGGGACTCTTGAATCCACTGATCTTTGAGTACATCTTCTGGTCTTCGTAGTTTAGCCCTTGGGTGGCGCTCTTTTTTTAACGCATTCAAAACATGTACCAGCGTTGGTTTACGGCCAAATTTTTTATTCAGATGGGAATGCCAGTTTTCCGCAACATTTGTAGTTCTGTGTCGTTCGCCGAAAACTGACCATCTTCTAACAAATTTTTCATTTTGTAACCAGAACTTCATATACTTTTGCAGTTTTTTAGATTTAGAACTATCTAGTAATTCCATCCTTTCTTGTAGTATGTATGACCAACCTTCTTGTATAAGATTAATTGGCAGCAATGGCAATGTTCCGCAAAGCAAAATGATACTTCTTGTTACTTTTTGTTTTGTTAAACCGAGTTTTGTTCTCATTTTGTAAACGGCTTTTTTAAAGTGAAAATAGCAAGTCTTCACCTCAGCAGTGGGAAAATTCATGTTGATAGCATTTATGGCTGCTAATTCAGTATCTAAAGTAAATTTGTGTGGGTTAAATGTAGGTAACTGCGATTTTATAAGCTGTAAAAGGACATCATAAGATTTTTCTTTCTTTTCCGTCATGAATGCGTACAAAAAATGAATAACATTAGTTTCGTTTTGTGTGCTCCCAAAGTCCGCATGAAAAACATATAATTGGGCAAATTGTGGCTGACATGATTGGAACGTACCATCAACCAGCACATGTTTTATTTTTGATACTAATTTCGGGTCTCTATTTTCTTTGGAACAGAAAATCAAAACGCGCTGTAACCCGTTTTCTTCTGCGTTTACGTAGTCACATAAAACGAAATCTAGGTGGAAATTAGATACTTCTACCTGGTCTCCTCTGGTGGAAGTATACTTCTGTACATCGGCACTCTTATTTCTTAATTTATATAGACCGCTTTTCATCGCCTTGAAAGATGGCATTTTAGTTATTATAGGATCGAAACATTCATTGTAAATAGTCGGGATCGGTCTAAATTCTTCGCATGTTACTTTATTTCTGCATTCTTGTTCCGCCAAGTAAATTTCAATTTGCTCTATGTTTCTTATACACGACCCTGCATGTTTAGTTCGCCGCACTATTTTATTATCCTAAAGAAAAACAAATAAACAGCTTGTAACAATGCAACAGTAGGGTATGGGCTTGATAAAATTTGACTTATTTAAGTACCTAGTAAATAAAAACATTTTCTGTACCTTACTTGTTACGTAGCCACCACATTTATTTTTACTCCAATCACTGCATCGCCACAATACTGCGCCGTTTTTGTAAGATTTTTTTTGTGGTATTTGTAACCATCGTGTAATAGCACTTCGCCTCTTCTTTGAATAATTTTAAACTCTTCAGACATGAAGTTGAATATATAATTTTATTAATCCAATTTAATTTCTTAATAATTTATGGCGTTGAATATAATAATTACATCAAAGATTATATCCTTGTGCGATAAACATTCATCATCTATCGGTAAATGTCAGTCAATGTCAGTGTTATCCTTGTATTAGCCAGTGCTACATTGTAAATAGGTAAGTTTCAATACAATAATAAGGTTCTCAAACAATTGGGGGATTCAAATGGAAATTAGAGTTTTATATGATCCCCTAGGGTATCGTAGTGGAACATTGAGTGCTGTGTAGTCCCCTGGGGGACTGGTCTAGGGGATTTTAGTGGAACGAGGGAAAAATTGCCAGCTTTACATAGGTAGAAATTAAAATCCAATAAACTCAAAACAATTATAAATCACTGATCCGTAATCGAACCCTGAACTCCAGTTAAGCCTGTTGCGTTGCATAAGCTATGAGCTCAAGTAATCATAAAATCATACACAATTTAGAAAATGAAACCCTATTTGATTCCAATTAGCTTTAAAACAATTTTAGACAATCGTTTACCTATTAACAACATTTCCTAACAATGAACACATAAATTAATTACTAAACTACTGATTTAGCAAGTTTATAGTTATTTAGAAATAACTTATTTCGGCGGCAATTAATATAAATTGTAATATTTGACATTTTGAATTAGGTGGTGCTATGAAATTGTTATTATTTTACCCTGATTTTACAGACGTCGATTTTATAGCCGAAACGAAATTATTATGTAACATGGTGTACTGTCGATTAATGTCCCATTTCACCCCATGGGTGTCGTAAAAACCGACTAAGGGACTATTCGTGAATATTGTCTTAACGATATAAAAAGAAGGAAAACTTGATATTAAACCCTATACCAATCCGTTTGGCCAGCGTAGTATTAGTAGGCCAAGTATCCCTCCGTCACTGGTGGAGGCCCGTCGCTGCAGTGGGACATTAAAAGGCTGTTATGATGATCCCTCTTTCAAACATCATCTTAATGGACATGAAAAAAATAGAGTTAGGACAATACTTAATTTGTGGGTTGCACAAAAACTTTACTTGCATGGGATTAGAATCCCCGGCAACATGCACGGCAGCATAATTCAACCACTAGTATGCCACCAAAGCATCTCAATATACATAAAGACATTTACATACACCAATTTTAAATACAAATTGATGGTGTCTCATATTAATTTAGTCTTGTGAGCAAGAAATTAATTTCCCTAAGAACAATATTTACTTTACCAATTGCGTTGAAATAAGATGACAGAGAGCTAATAGAGAGTTGTCAAACATATTATGTGCACACCGTTAATTAATATGTATAAATAATAATTGTGCTTCCTAATCGGGCAGAAGATAATCATTGACGGCCTCTTTGGCGTAGTGGTTATACGGGTTCGGTTCCCGCTCAATGCAAATATTTGTGTGCATGAACGTGATTACTTGCATTGGTCTGAGTGTTTCTATGTATAATATGTATGTATGTAAAGTATATAAGTATTGATATCCATTGTTCTGTTACCCATAACACAAGCAGGTTATGCCTAGCTTACTTTGGAAACAGATGGCGCTGTGTAGAGATGTCTGTGAATATTTATTATATCACGCTATGGAAACAGATAGAGTCGTCTTAAAATATTATTAATCGAACGAAGTTTTTTTTTGTAATATTTTCTGTGTTCATGAAAACCAAATGAAATAAAATTCTAGTTAAAAGGAAGTTGCCTATAACAAACAAAAAAGTAATATAGTTACAAAATTTTCCGTGCTCCTACTGAGTAACGAAACCAGTACCAAGAAGTAATGACTAACTAACTCTCTTCAAGGGCCTGGCAAGTCACGAACGTTGTAGAAAGCACGTTTCCTCGAATAATATCAAGTTCGATGAAACGTGCTTTCTATGAATAATTACTTTTATTAGCTGTAATTTCTATTTATGTATAGTCGTATCATACAACTCCGTGTGGTGACGGAGTAAGAATACAATATGTCACCACCCAATCTCATCCCATGGGTGTAGTAAAAACGGACTAAGGGACTATCCGTGAATATTATCTTTACGAAGTAAAAAGAAGGAAAACCTGAAATTAAACCCTATACCAATCCGTCTGGCCAGCGTAGTATTAGTAGGACAAGTACCCCTCCGACACTGGAGGAGGCCCGTCCCTGCAGTGGTACATTAATGGGCTGTTATGATGATGATGTATCATACAAGCGTGTTTCTGTTTCACGTTCTAGACCCTTTATACATAGACTTGACAGACGCCTTTAAGTAACCAAACTAAACGTTTTTCTAACTTTTTATAGAACCACAAAAAGGCGTAAGGTTGCGATAAGTATTGGGACAAACAAATAGCCCTGGCTATTGTATTTCAGTGATAAGATTCGCCTTTAGTAGATACGATCTGTAACCCGAGCCTTCGTATAGGATAAGCACGCTTGTTTGCTTTAATAACAGGAGATAGGTTAAAATTAGAAAACAATGACGGGCAGTTCTATTTTCAGGTTTTAATTTGAGATTATATCGATTCGGCGTTAAACGTGCTTTTGGAAATATCGAAATAGAAAGATAAGATACTCAGTATACAGACAAGGAATGCAATTTCTATCAATTCTTATTCACTTTTTAAGAACATCGGCAGTATATGGCGTAGTTCTCAGCCCCCCCTCTTAAAAATCATCATAACAGTCTATTAATGTCCTACTGCAAGAACGGGCCTCCTCCCGTGGCGGAGGTATACTTAACTTACTAATACCACGCTGGCCAAACGGATTGATATAGGTTTTCAAGTTTTCCGACTTTTTATTACGTAACGATAATATTCACGGATCTCTTAAAATACCTCTGTAGTAATGGGCCTACTTTTGTGAGCAAGCAAAAAATATTAGTCTGTTCAACGTTGGTCATGCGAATTTATTGTAAGGGATTTCCGAGTTTATCAATTGGAAATAAATTTTAAATACTACAGTGTGTAGTCATTTTCAAGTTGTCAGAATGAGTTTTATTAAGATCTAAAACATAGCTTTGAGTATAGTATAGTATTTCAAGACATTGTTAAACGAAGTACGAAGTAAAAAAGATAAATTTATTTGCAGTCTTTTGTTAAGGTAAAAGCACCTAACTACGAGGGGTTCTAAAAATGGCAGTAAAATCCGAGGTATTTAGTAAAACGGGTTTTTAAAGTAATTCACCAGTTATTTTGGTCTGCATGATAAAATAATCAATTAATAATTTATCTGTTCATATTTATATAAACAAAAGAGAGTTAAGTGTGTTTACGTATTACGATTTGCCAAATAGTGTTTTACGTGATAATTTTATACAATGCGAGTTTTCGTTGAGATTGAATTATTGAAAGGCCAATATATTTTATCGAAAACACTTAAGATTTGAGTATTTTATTTGCAAATTAGCAAGAAAATACGTGTTGAAAACACCACGGCATTAGGTGCAAAATATTTTAGTGTGTTCCTAAAAGCGATGTATACCACGGAAAAACAAATTTTAAGACATTTACTTTTTTTAAATTTTCAGTGTGTGTTTTATGATTACAAAGTTTAATGTGTTAGTTCTGACTTATTAAATAACTCATGCATTTAATAATGTAATTCCGAGGTACACCTTGGCGTCGGATTCACTAATTATAGCAGGTTAAAAATGACTATTATAGGTACTTTCTTAATACGTTGTACGGGAAAAAATTTATGAAGACGTTCGGTTTTTGATCTGTTCTGTTATTATATGTATGTGTCTTATATTTGTTTCCCTTTCATATTGCAACTATCCACTATTTAATTTGCATAATATCAAAAAATCTTTTAATTTTTATTACTCGGAATTAGAAACTTTGATTTAGCATCATAAAACGCTATTCCGATGTATATACGTCGGAATAAGGTTATATGAGCACCTAATTGCGATGTATTTACATCGGAATAAGCTTACATGAGTTCCTAATTCCGGTGTTTTGACCCGGTCATAGAGAGTATAGACCCTGTTCAAATACAGAGTGTTCCTTTTTTTATGTGCTTAGTACGTAGTAACTGAAAGAATACTAATTATCTATAGTACAATCACATAAAATTGGAGTGTGCGTGTATTCATATTTCTTTAACCCAATTATGAAACTACAGCAATTACATGATTTTTTGTCTGTCAGTCTGCCTATTTGAAGACTATTTTCAGCGTGTGTTTTTATGTAATTTTCTTTGTATCCTCCTACACACTTAGTGACTGGACCTGGATAGTTTTACATACATCATTATTAGGTTTCCTAAGTCATTTTTTTTATTTATTGCATAATAATCCTTCATGATTTATAAATCATGAAGCACTGAGCACTGAAGCACAAGCACTATAGTGCTTCAAAGTTTAGCATAACCGCGCCTAATAAATTATTTCAAAAGTCTTAATTTTGCATTTTAGTTTCACTTATTTATTACTTTTTAGTTTTTTTTTATAAGTACATGTTTAGATTATTTTTGTAATCATGATACAAGTAGATTTTTATGTTGATTTTTATAAGATTAAGGATTATGATTAAAAAAAGAACTGATTTAACATAAAAAATAATCTCCTTTTATTTTTGAACATCATGTATGAGAACCCTACATAGGTAGTTCCCTTTCTATTTTTATACTCGGAATTAGGAACCAAATGCATCGGAATTACGATTTTTACATCGGAATTAGGCGCATCGTTCTTTTTCATATTTTTATTTATTTTATCATTTTTAATAACCTTTTACTGACAAACTGCATATATTTTTCAAAAATGAGATAGTTAACGCTTCTGATAAAAATATAAAATTGTATACAAAGGTACGATAATTACTTAATTTTTAATGTTCTTTCGTGTTTTGTCAAAAACACCACGGAATTAGGTGCCTTTACCTTAGTTTAGTTGCAGATTAAACGAAGTACTTAACTACATATATAATTTTCGAATTCATGACAAAGTCGAACTAAGAGTACCTACTATAATATACAGGTTGGAAAGTTTCAATGGGGCAGTCAAGGGAGGTACCCTAATCGTTGCAGCTACAATAAATTGGTCTTAGGACTTAGAAGACTATCCATATTTTTTCAAAAAAATTACGAGCATAGTACTTGCAACAGTTTGTTGTGCTACGGCTTAAAGCTGTTAATATAGTAAAAGTGTAACTAATATTATGTACATTTTCAACAGCATTCCCTTGGACTGGTTTGTCAACGAGATGCTGAACAACCCTGACTTCGCGCGATCATTGGTTCGCAAATTCGTTGATGTTAATCAAGTAAGTATATTTTAAATAATTTAATATTAACTTTTAGTGCTACCAATAAAAGAAAAAGAGAGTACGACGACGGAGAGAAATCATTTTATGACACGTTTCCTTCACTCCTATATCCTTAGTGCGGGTATGTAAACTTGAAAAAAGTTTTTGATTACCTACTTACTATCTTAAATCTGTCAAGTTTTGAATCATCATAACAGCCCATTAATGTCCCATTGCAGGAACGGGCGGAGGGATACTTGGCCTATTAATACCACGCTGGCCAGACGGATTGGTATAGGGTTTAATTTCAAGTTTTCCTTCTTTTTTATTTTGTAAAGATAATATTTACGGATAGTCCCTTAGTCGGTTTTTACGACACCCATGGGATGAGATGGGGTGGTGATATATTGTATTCTTACTCCGTCACCACACCAAGTTTTGAATACAGGCATAGATATTTCTGTTGGATTTAGAGAAAAAGATTATTTTTACCACATTTTAATAAGTTCAAGATAGTCCTCAACAACGTTTTACGCATTTACAACCCGGGCTAAGGCAAGTAGGATCTATTTGACCTATCCATCACGTTTCATGTAATCATATTGCCATGTCGTAGTAAAAAAAAGACAAACACTCAAATGTGTATTTGAGCCATATCTCTCTGTATGCTGGGTAAGCGCACTTTCTATGTTTATTGACTTATATCCATCTCTATGTGATACCGTATGACAGTTGATGAACTTATCTAGCCTTCATAGCCTTTACACAACCAGTACGAGTGACAAGGCATCCATTACGTCATCTCTATCGCTAGAGAGAATAGGTTATGACTCGCCGCAACAGGCTGTATATTGAACCGCTAACATTCGCCAAGCTGGAGTGAAATGTATAACGATCTCTTTGCTAATTAAGACATTGGTTACTTAAGTCAGGTTAGGAAGAAAATACATTATGTTGCGTACATTAACGGGTTAATTTGATTTGTAATGTATGCAGTGCTTGTTGAAGGCGTAATGTACTATGAACATATTCAAACTGTCATGTTGTTGTATCGTGAATGTTGTACGAAGAAAAAAATTACACTGGTGTTATTACGTTTGACAGACAAAATTCCGTCTAAGTACCACCGCTGTGCCAGCTTAATCTAACTCTTAAAGCTCGATTTACACATCGACAAGCACGAGAACAGTAGCGAGTTAAGTAGTAAGTTGTTGATTAAGTTGATTTGAATAGATGTCCATCCTATTTTTTGGCGAGTTAAGTACGAAGTAGCCTACTTAGTAGTACTACTTAACTCGCTACTGTACTTGTCGATGTGTAAATCGGGCTTAACAGTTGTGTGAAAATGTTACTGTGTTAATTTGCAAGGGTACAGTAGTTTGTAAAATTACTTACACGTCTGATACATTAAAGCAATAAAAGTAAAGTCAAATAACAGTTTATACTAACTAGTTCAAGTTTCAGTAAGGATTGGAATCCTTTATTGATGCCTGTTTATTTTACAATACAAAATCAACTTAATAAAAATAGAGAGAAAGTTCTTTTTAAAATTAATTAATTCAAGTATGAACGATTGCTTTAAATATGCAAAAAACTTCTACACATTACTTACTGAACGAGGAGTTCTACTAACGAAAGAGTATTAAAAACTTTTTCGATATTTACGTCGAAGTTTGATGTAGATTCTTAAAAAAAAAACTTTAATTAAGATCGAAACCTTTTTGCGTAAATGAAATCGTTGATTGCAACATTAAGCTTTTTATTTTAGTTTCACATCCAGCTAGCTTAAAAGTTAAAGATTTTATTACAAAAATGAAAATAATTAAAAGAATTTCCCTGTTTAAGTGTTCTGGACTTTTTGGAGGTGCAGTTTCAAAGAGGAAGTTTATTGATCAGTTATTGCGTTGTTAGACGATTTACGCAGTGTCGCATACTGCGTCTCTTAAGGAGGTTCTTTATTCGTCATAAATTATTCTTTATTTAAGTTCCGCTAAGTCTTAAGTTGTTAAATCTCATAATAATAATAAATATTCACGGACATCTCTACACAGCGCCATCTGTTCCCAAAGTAAGCTAGGCTTAACCTGCTTGTGTTACAGAACAACGGATATTACTACTTATATACTTTATTTTGTAAATACATACATATTATATGTCCGTGTGGTGACGGAGTAAGAATACAACATGTCACCACCCCATCTCATCCCATGGGTGTCGTAAAAACCGACTAAGGGACTATCCGTCAATAATATCTTTACAAAAAAGAAGGAAAACTTGAAATTAAACCCTATACCAATCCGTCTGGCCAGCGTGGTATTAGTAGGCCAAGTATCCCTCCGTCACGGGAGGAGGCCCGTCCCTGCAGTGGGACATTAATGGGCTGTTATGATTATGACATATTATACACAGAAAGACTCAGACCAATGCAAATAATCATGTTCATGCACACAAAATATTTGCATTGAGCGGGAATCGAACCCGAGACCACTGCGTAGCAGCCATATTATATAACCACTACGCCACAGAGGTCGTAATAACTCATTAATTTCACTATCTAGCAGGGTACCGAGCCTGTCACCTTAACACACGAACATATTTCACTACTGCTTGGAGATCGACTTAACAGTAGGGATCTAAACGGTATCAGGCTCAAGGTACCTGGGCTTTTGAAAGATCCCAAGAATTTGCTCGTTATAAATCCTTAAAAGGTGATTTTTTTCTTCTCTCGGATTTTTTTCCCATATAAATTTAAAAAAGAAAGCTTGATATACTTACTTAAATAAAAATGTTATCTCATAATTAAAATAAGCTTAATTTCGTTCATTAAACCCTTTTTAACTGTTATATTTCTATTTCAAAATGAATATAATCTTAGTTAAGCCATTCTCTTAAATACATCAGATAATAATGAATATCTTTTGTCCACAGGACGGCATGCTATCATCAGAGGAACTACTCAGGAACGTGGTTTAAGCTTACATTTTGTTATCGTTAGTACTGGATCAACCTATTGTTTACAATCTGTTATAATCTGTATATTTTATATATAATCTATTTATCGTTCAGTTACAGAACTTGTAACGTTACTGTGATATTCAAATTATCTTGACGCATTCGAAAATTAAAAAAAAAATCTACTCTCTGTTTTAGTTTTATTTTTAAGAATGTTTTAAATTGTTATTCGGATACTACTGATGTTGTAAATAAATTTAAAAAAAGAATGATGGCATAAGAATTGTCTGTCCATAGAAATACTCTTTGTATCTAATACGTAGATTAAAATTTGTTGTAACTAAAAAAAAACAATTTCCTTTTATCCTTCGTGTGACGTTCAAATTTAAACTAAAAATATGTAGATATGATATGTTTATGTATTTTATTGTGGGGATATATACAATCATTATAACCTGTTAAAAATTAAGTCAGTTTTTATGTCAAACGATTCCTTATGGCTCTATGTAATATTGATCCACCGTTTAATAAGTGAAAAATAATATAGGAGGTTCAAGACTTAAGATGTATTTTAAAATTAGATGATTACTTTTTCGGTTTTTCCTCTTTATATGTTGATCTCTATTATCGCCATATTGGAAATCTTTTCTAATTTGCTAAACCTAAAATAAAACATCTTAAAATTAAGTTTAAGAACCTTTTTAAAAAGTAAAATCTAAACATAAACCTACTTCCATAAGTTGCATTTATTAACGTCAAAAGAAAAAAAATCTAAATGTTATTATCTCCGCTTTCAAAGATCTGAAGCTCTTCAAAGCTTGTATAATCCAAGAAACGAATGCCACTCTTTTTAAACATTCTGAATATTCTTTTTTTAGAAACTTAGCTCCGCCTATTCGAATCTTATTTGAAAGTAATTGCCCTAATACAAAACACTGGCCAGAAACACTAATTTATTTTTACCTTTCCTAAAAAATAATAGTAAAAATAAATCATACTACATTCTTCTTGCAACGATGGCCAAGCCAATTGGTTATAAATAAAAATATAAATTAACAAACTTTATTGTTTTTAAATTTAAAAAACGAATTTTATTTGAAAATCGTTTAATTTAAGTAAATTTACAATATGGCGACATTGTAGATCAACATGACAAATTAATGTGTTTATTTACAAAAGGGGAAAGGCGTTTCTACAGATCTATATAAATGTTATCATCTATTATTGCTTAGGCTGGGTCAAATTGTATCCTAATCGAGTCAATTTTCATTAAAAAAGTAAAAATTATAATGAAATTTATTGGAGATCTGTCCTTTTAGTACTCGCTCTACATACATACATGTAATTAATATTATAATGAATATATTAAAAAAAAATATTTTTAAGCGATAAAATATTTAAAAACTGAATGTTTGGATACCCATTATATAAATTAGGTTGTTGTTAATTACCACTGTCGACGTTATGAATGAAATAAAAATAAATATATCGGGTATCGAAATATGTTTTATTTACAACATTATATACCTATCCTCTATTTAACTTCAAAATAAGAATAACATACTTAGGGCGGCTTGCGTAACAAACGATTTAAATATTCATGTATGTGTGGACTGAGGGCCCATTTTTTTTTTTGCGGTTTTTTGCTAATTAATCAACAAAAGTGCATAGTTAAAGTTGTTAAAAAGTTTGTTAAACGAATATCAGAGTTTGTTAAGACTTTATTCAAAAGATATATCGCTTTAAGTGGGTCCCTCAGTTCAAACACAAAATCTTCCATAATTAGATAGGTAATGATTTAAACAACATTTTTTTGTTAAAAATCCTTAGTTAAACATGTATAAAAGTATAAAAAGCATTGAAAAGCCTAATATAAGTAGGTAATAAAAAATAACAAACGTTTTAAAAGGTCCCTGAGGGCCCACTTGAATTTATCTCATAATTAATAAATTATAGCATGAACATTAAATATTCCTAAACCAAACATTTGTTAAAAGGGCAAGGATAAATTTATAATTAAAGAAAGATCACAAACAGTGATAATTATTGTTATTTTTAAGTTTTTAAGTGGTCCCTCAGTCCACACACTATGCAAATGCTAATTGTTAAATATATAATTAAATACAACAATTACGAAAATGGGGAGCCTTTCAGTGCATAGTTAAAATTGTATTTTATCGATCTGTATTTATCTTGTGTCTGGTTTATTTATATTTTTTGTCATTTTAACTGTTTTATTAATTTTCATACTAAGTCTAGTGTGGGGTGTCCACGTTTTAAGAAAACGACTGTATATTTGTTTTTAATGTCATTTATTATTAATTTAGATATTTATTTATTTATAATTGGGATAACCCACGAAAAATACACAAAGTCAATCAGAAATAATACAATATTTAAGTAGCTCAAGCAACAGTGCTGATTCCATTACAAGTTGCCACGGCAAGCAAAACATTACACAATATTAATATTAATCAATTAAATCTAAATTGCAATCATTTTTTAAATGTAAAAAATAAAACAATAAAATTTGCAATACAGTAAAATTAAAATGTAATAAAATTTTAAGTTTTAGACAAGTGACAGGTTATATTATTAATTAGCTACAATCGTAATACATATCTGTATACATATAAATAAAATTGGAGTGTCTGTTTGTAACACGAAATCCACAGTTTTTAAGGTTACGTACTCAAAAGGTAAAAACGGAACCCCAATTACTAAAGCTCCGCTGTCCGTCCGTCCATCTGTATGTCACGAGGCTGTATCTCATGAACCATGGCAGTTAGAAAGTTGAAACTTTCACAGATTATGTATTTTAGTTGCCGTTATAACAACAAATACTACAAACAAAATAAAATAAATATTTAAGGGTTATTTATTTTATATTGGAAAAATAATTTTTGACAGCTAAGTCACGTCGTAAAATTTTTAAAAGATGAGTCGTGAAGTCATCGCATTCTGGCGCGAAAATAAATAATAAAAAAAATACATAAATATTGGTTTGTACGGAACCCTCGGTGCACGAGTCAGACTCGCACTTGCACGGTTTATTTACTTATTGAAAGAAAGACAGAAAATCTATTTATTTGTCAGACACATAAAATAGAAGAAAGTTTGTAAATCCGAAAAAGAAAGACAATGGAAAAAATTATTACTCGAGTTACTATGTAAATAAATAATTTAGAATAAAACTGTCATTATCTACTGCTATTATAAGAGGTCAGAGTGTAAGTAAAATAAAAAAAATATTTCAAAAGTTATGTAGACTAAATTATTATGTTTTTTAACATTTTTATCAATTTATTATTAATTGCAATACGGGACCGTAAGAATTCTATGTCAATATTTTGAAAAATTTAAAGATTAGGTACTTCGTAATATATATATTTTTTTAAATCATTAATTTAACAGGAACATGTATTTTTTATTGTTTGTTTACGTTTGCATCAAATAGCACTCAATTCGGTCCGCATACAGCCCAACTCAATTACAACTATTTACTTTTATCTCACACTTTATGACTATGCAGAAACTTTAAAACGTAATGTAACATCATTAATGTATGGACATGGACACTCTACTTGTACGAAAAACATATTTTGAAAATTTTTCGTAAAAGAATTATAAAACCAGTGATAAGATAAATACAGATCGATAAAATACAAAATTAACTATGCACTGAAAGGCTCCCCATTTTCGTAATTGTTGTATTTAATTATATATTTAACAATTAGCATTTGCATAGTGTGTGGACTGAGGGACCACTTAAAAACTTAAAAATAACAATAATTATCACTGTTTGTGATCTTTCTTTAATTTTAAATTTATCCTTGCCCTTTTAACAAATGTTTGGTTTAGGAATATTCAATGTTCATGCTATAATTTATTAATTATGAGATAAATTCAAGTGGGCCTTCAGGGACCTTTTAAAACGTTTGTTATTTTTTATTACCTACTCATATTAGGCTTCTCAATGCTTTTTATACTTTTATACATGTTTAACTAAGGATTTTTAACAAAAAATTGTTGTTTAATTCATTAGCTATCTAATTATGGGAGATTTTGTGTTTGAACTGAGGGACCCACTTAAAGCGATATATCTTTTAAATAAAGTCTTAACAAACTCTGATATTCGTTTAACAAACTCTTTAACAACTTTAACTATGCACTTTTGTTGATTAATCTGCAAAAAGCCGCAGAAAAAAAAATGGGCCCTCAGTCCACACATACATAAATAACTGCTAAATGAAATTAGTTAAATATGTTTAACACCATAAACATGTTTATCTTAAATACATTTAAGTTTCTCTTGCACGAGGTTAATCATATTTAGCGAGACCATAGAGGCGTTTTAGCGTTTAATTGCATGGTAAAACCGAGATTTGTTTAAAATTATGCGAAGATAAAAAAAAAAAACAAAAAAAAACGAATATTTTTACAGTTTCGACATCTGTGTTTCGAATTTTCAGTGACAGTCCCTAAATGCGTTTAGCGGCGCTAAATACCCGTTTTTGGCCATTTAACTTTGACAGCTCGCTAAACGTATTTAAGAGTTAAAGTTTGGTTGTGCAAGATGTTAATTTTGTTTAAGCCTTAAAAATGTGTTTAGTTCTACTTAAATCAAATTAAGATACGTTACGCAAGCCATCCTGAGTATCAGCAATCCATCTCATTAGTAGTGGCAAAAAACGCACTAAAAGAACTTAACACAGATGTGATCTCAATAAAAACAAAAGAAGGAAAACTGGACATAAAACACCATTCACTCTATAGTTGTGACCACAGAGTACATTTGTAAATATGTTATGACGTTTACTCTTCTATGTATTCTGTGGTGTTTTTGCGTATTTTTGAAGATTAAATCAAAGAATCATGATCATGAATGTGAGATTGTCGATTAGAAAAAAAAATAGATAAGTTCTTATTACGAGTAAGTTACACCTTGAACAACGACTTAGGTGTGGTGTATCGACCAGATCGAAAACAAAGAAGAGGATAAGTAGGTAAGCTAAATATTATATGAAAGAAAATCTTTGAAACGTATATCCAATGACACAGTTTTTTACCGGAGCTAGACCAAACTATCTATCGATAAAGAAAACACAACAGTGATCTTAGATAAATGTAAAATGAGTAAGTACTTGTACTGATTTCTTTTTAAATTGTTAAAAGAAGTGGTTTTTCAAGACTGTTTATGAAATTATCATCATAACAGCCCATTGTTGTCCCACTGCAGAGACGGGCCTCCTCCCGTGACGGAGAGATACTTGGCCTACTAATACCACGCTGGTCAAACGGATTGGTATAGGATTTAATTTCAAGTTTTCCTTCTTTTTATTACGTAAAGATAATATTCACGGATAGTCCCTTAGTCGGTTTTTACGACACCCATGGGTTGAGATGGGTGACTACACTGTATTCTTACTCCGTCACCACCCAGTGATTATGTGATTATAATCAATCTTAATTGTCCGGAAAACTCAGTACTTCATCTTTCTCGCGGTGGGGTTACGACGCTTTAATTTAGTAACTATCCAAACGTTTTAAAGATAATAACTGAAGCCTATAAAAATAGTGTGGTACAGTCACGAGCAATAATATGTACACATTTTCAAATTTTCTAAACTATCTGCACGTTTATCTAGACATTACAATATCAAAATGAATTCGTAATTTAGAAGAGGTTCCGTACAGTTTTGAATTAATCTTCGAATTTTCAATTTTGGATTGGCAGAACTTTAGATAACTGGTTTACAAAATGCGAAAATGTGTACATATTATTGCTCGTGACTGTACATACGGCCACTCTTTTATTAACACGAGTTAACTATATATTTTGTCTTTTCTGGGAGTGGCGAGCTTCCAAAGGGACTTCTACACAGGATGGCATAATAATTCATAACCTGACAAACATATTTTATTATAATTATGGCCAGTTTTATGATCGTTGAATATCAAACAGTCAAAATCAATGTAATGAGGTACTTTGCCAAGCATTTGTGTGCATGTACTTACATACTATATTTTTAGTTTATACAGATTATTAAGAAAATATAAGCTACTAATAAATTGGTAGTAAGATTTTTATATACACGAAATGAGAATAAAATACCATTCAACCTGCGAAAGTACCAGTACTTTTGCACTTTTAGTTGTATGAAGACTAAACTCATCCTTCGATGGGAAACTAACCTTAATACATCGTTGTTGGAGGTAATGTTTGTTTCGATCACTGTACGATTGATAAAAATAATTATGTGAAAACTCCGCTCCGTGAAATAACCACCAAAGCTGAGTGGATAAAAAAATGTCATGGCTTATTCTTCAAGCTTCGCCGAGCGGAGCTCAGATCTCAACACCATTATGGAAGTATTAAGGTGCCCTCAGCCTGTGCTATAATAATTTATTTATTTATTACAAAGACATGCCAATGACAATTAATGATAGTTAAATTTTTTTTTATTTTTTTTTATTAAGGTTTACCACAGCAAAAGTATATAACATTATTACAAATAATAAATACAAGTAGTTTGGCTGATACAATTGCCAATTATAGATAGTTATTTCTTAAAGAAAATTATACATAATAGTTTTTAAATGCTTGATGATGATTAATGACTTTAGACAACGTAGGTAGTACGGATATTGGCCGGTAGTTTCCAGGATCCGTTTTGTTGCCTGATTTAAATAAAGGACTCACTTTAGCGATTTTTAAGGAGTCTGGAAACTGCCCATCTGATAAGCATTTGTTAATGCAGTATGTTAGATTAGTCGCGATTAGTCCTTTAATGCATTTGATAGTTTTTGTGTTTATGCCCGTGCTTGTGTTTGTGTCAAGTTGTTCAATAAGTACTTCAGTTGTAGTGGTGTGTTTAAATTGCGTTATCTTAGTATTTTGTGTACGTGCAGAAGTTTGTAAGGTTTTGTTAGTAAGGTATGAGTGAGGGATTTTATTTGCTAGCTCGAAACCTATGTTAGAGAATAAAGTATTAAAACAATTGCTTATTTCTTTGGCGTCTGTGATTTGGCCAGATGAAGTATTTATCTTTAACGGAGCAATACAATGTTTTGTTTTATTACTTGTTTGGTAAGAAAGAAGCAGTATTAATATAATTATAATACTGTTTGCATTATAATAACAGGCTACGCCTGCTGGATTTTAACTTAATTTAGTTTTTGTGTTTCTCAGTAAGTGATTTTTTGTAAATTTTTATGAGAAATAAAGATCTTTAACCGTAAATGTAGCTTATGATCAGTAGAGTCAAATATTTTCCAAAAATAGAGGGAATCTAAGCCTACTAGTAGGTAAGTAACACGTTAACCACAAGAGTTGGTTTCAGATTACTTTCAAGTTTTTCTTCCCATGCAATAATAATTTTCATGCTTATTAAGATAGCCACGGCAAGCAAAGAAAATATTTTAATATACACAAACGTAGAAAGTACCTAATAAGGGAAAAGCACATTCTGACTTTCATTTCTTGCCACTGAACAAGGTGCTTAAGGGTCGTGGCACATATAACTCAACGTAAAGGGATCGGCACCGCCTCGCCTTTTTCCTCGGTGTCATAATATTAAACGTCAAAAATCCGATTACGTTACGATTCCGATTAGTGTGCGTTGCAGTAAGGAGTTTCATACAAATAACACCGAACGGCTCGAGTTGATCCGGTGCCGATCCGTTTACGTTACGTTATATGTGCTACGACCCTGAAGTAACAAAGTAAACTAAAAAGAGAACGGACACAAAGAACATCCAGACTCAGAATAATAATTTGTGGATCGTACAAATAAAATTATCCTGCGTGGGTTTCCAATTCAATTTACTCTTATGCCCACATCTATGCACGTCAGCCGTTTATCACGAACGCAACAGAAACTAAATAATCTCGAGAACAAGATAATTATATTCCCCTGTTATTATTGCGAAGAAAAACAAGCAAGCAAGCGTTGCCTCGTACATCAACACAAATAAGTTATTACGTTGTAGAGATAGTTCGTTGTACATCAAACTAATTATAATTTACTGTAAACTTTTACTCTATGCAATATGTAACAGATATGCATTAGATAATTACTTATTTAAAAATTAAATTAGTTCTTAACTCTCTGTGGATCCTACGCAGCAGAGCTTTTTAGAGGATAAAATAAAGTGGATTTTATTTGTATCTCATGTTCGTTGGATATCAAGCTCATATGACTTTGTTTTATTTTTACTAAAATTAAAGATGTTAGTAGTTTCGATTAAGCCTCTGGTCTATTTTTTATATTTTACTACTAAGTACTACTATATTATTTGATAAAAGACAACTATTTTACTACTACTACTATATAAGTTGTTAAAAGAACGCGTTTTTTTTGCGTTTGTAAACATCATTGGTAAACGACTTAACGTCCCAGAAAAGTTTTTACATGTGATAACGCAGTAATAATACAATATGTCACCACCCGTCTCATCTCATGGGTGTCTTGAAAACCGATTAAGGGACTATCATCTTAATGAAATAAAAAGAAGGAAAACTTGAAATAAAACCCTGTACCAATCCGTCTGGCCAGCGTGGTATTAGTAGGCCAAATATCCCTCCGTCACGGGAGGAGGCTTGTCCCTGCAGTGGGACATTGATGGGCTGTTATGATGAAATAAAAGTTTGTGGTGGAAATTATGGGTGTGTGGAATGTTTTGCAAAATTCACGCGTATTTTACACAAAATAAAGTTTACATTTCAATGGCAGTGCAGAACGTCGGGTTGGTGTAATGTGCGACGACCTTTAATGCCTGAAGTCTCCTTTAACAATGAATGACCCAATGCATTCTTTTAAAACGTGTTTCAATTTCAGCTACGTTTTTCTAAGTTTTTTACTTGCACAATTTGTTGGTTTTAAAAGCAAATCAAAGTATTTTGGTAAAGCTTGTTTACTTGTGAAACTTATTTGTTGCGCAGTCGCAATCAAATAAGTTATTACAAGTATCTTTATCAAAGTTAAGTATTTGTTTGCCTTTTAAAACACCAAGAAATTAATTAAACTTACTAACTGAAGCAATATCTATTAATATTTATGTTAATTAGTGAAACTCGTTTAAGTTTTAAGTATCTACTTTTAAGTTACCTATTTATGTGTTATTTTGTTTTTAATTCACTTGAACAAAATGTTTTTCTTTGAATCGATAAGTACCTATTTCACTCTGACACTAGTTGCTTCTGAGCATCTATGCTTGCAATATTTTAAACTATTTTAAATACGAGTAAGTAAGTATGTAAATCGATACCTCCTAAGCATAAAGTCGGAACACATTTTTTAACGAAAATTATATTATTAATGAAATTGAACAATATTAACATGTTACATATACCTGTGCTTAAAAAACTAAAAAATAGTCATTAATTAGTGAGATAATGAGTAGCTAATAGTCTTATCAAATAAACATTCCCGCGCAAACAGCCGTACCGCGACTTAGGCCGATGTGCGGCGAACGACTGGCGGCGCACGGACCAATCACAGCACAGTTACGACGTCGTATGACATGTAGTGAGCTCATAAATTGGAATTGCGAAAATAATAAGTTTTTAAGGCTCATAATAGTTTCTTTAAGTGTAAATGAGGTTATAGTTATAACAAATTAGTGAAATGAGTAACCGACGCTCACCAAAGATATTGAAATTAGTTTTAAATGATCCAGTATCTAACATCGAACTAATAACGGCCGATGAACATAACAGAAATGGTAAGAATTAATGAATTTACGTAAATTTTTAGTCAGTAGTATGTTTCTTTACATTAAAGTATCATTATGATTAATGTCAATTTGTTAGTATTCATTGCATTACTAGTAAGATTGAAATTTTATCGGTTCCAACGCAAAACGTCGGATCGTCTATGTTACGACTCTATGCGCCGTTTCATTGTACGCACATTAGTACAATACGACTTTTTACTATTTATTTTTTTTACACTCTGGGTCGTAACTTAAACGACCTTATGCGTTGCTTTAATTTGAAATTATTTATGCGTATAAGAACGTATCATTGAGTTAAGTCCTTATGCGTTGTTACAACGAAAAGATATAACTATTTGCGTTTAAATAATCAATAAAAACCTGGTTAAAATGAATTTATTTCGTACTTCAAAGTATAATTATATTGAAATAATATTGTCTTCTCTCAGAATCGCGAATAATAATATTACAAATATTTAAAAACATTTTTTTAATTATTTTATTCCTTCTTTATTTACATCTTTCACAATCTTTTACATTTTTAAATATAAATACAAAAATAAAAACAATGAAAAATATAAAAGAAGGTAGACCCGCCAGCATCGGGTACAAGGACTAACCTACTGGTGGTTAGGGCTCCAGAGATAGGAACCTCCTCACAATGCGTGCCGTGTCGAGCAGTACTGTCTTCTGCATCAGACCTATGATCCAACTGCCAAGCGCGAGTCTCCGTAGATGTTGATAGAAACTCTTTGGAATAAGTCCATTCACCGAAAGTACCTACTATCGGAATAATGATCGCCGAATCAACATTCCAAATGTCGACAACCTCGTGAGCCAAGTCCAAATATTTTGTTTGTTTGTCTTTTTCGGCTTTCACAAAATTCTCGTCATGAGTAATGGTGACATCGATTATCCTTGTACGGCGCTCTGATTATAGATCAGATCTATCACCACAATTTCTGACTTATTGGCAACAATAGTCCCATCAGTGATGATAGATCGGTCCCAATATATCGTGACACTACTATTTTCGAGAACTGGGTCGGGTACATACCTTTTATATGGTACTTCTGCATCGACAAGATGATATTTATTTAAGAGCTAGTTGTTGGTGGACAATTGTGGCTACTTGGTTGTGTCTATGCAAGTATTTACCATTCGCAAGACGAGAACAACCAGATACAATATGTCTGAGTGATTCTCCGGGACAGTGACAAGCCTGACATAATATATGTGTCAACTGTACCATCGTTCAAGATATATTTCCGAAATTCTTAGTCATTACGACTCTGTCCATAATTGCAAATATAAACCATTCAGTTTCTTCCAACGACACCAGGACACAGATGATAATGTGTCAACAATGTAAGGCCCGGTAAAAACAGCGATGCAGTCTTTGCTTTTCCATATTTCTTTACGATCATCGATAGTATGTATTATAGGTTTGCGTTAATTCTCTTTGCCTAAACAAAGCGGAGTAAACACGACATCTACTGACACAACATCTGTATGTATATCCGCTTCCGTAGTGAGAAAATATTCTCTAAGATTGTACACCTCACAATTGTGGAGGATCTAAGCACTTAAAAAACCACGACGCCACTCTTTTGTGGAATGTACAATCTCATTACCGAAGAACGCGGTTGATGCATTCAATGTGCGGTTCGCAGAGTTCGAACTTTCCTATCCAATCCAAAGCTTCTAACTCAGTCTGTGTCCAATTTAGTATGCTAAAAGAGTACATAAAAACCGGCATGACTGCCAACAGTTATAGGTACGAACTTTATTGCCCCCTGTCAAAAGCGTTCCCGTAACTGTTGTCTCATGTCCGTTTCCGTTATTCAAAAAGCCTGTAACATAACAAGATACCTGTATGTGTTGGATGGAGTGAGACATCTAAGTTTTATGGAATCTGAGAGTTGCAACTCATCATATTCACAATCTCACCTCGCCTAACATGCATGACAGCACATTTATCCACACCAAACTCCATTATAATAGAATTATTTAATTTTATGATTATATCCGTGAGGTGACGGAGTTAGAATACAATAAGTCACCACCCCATCTCATCCTATGGGTGTCGTAAAAACCGACTAAGGGACTATCCGTGAATGTTATCTGTACGAAATAAAAAAAAAGGAAATCTTGAAATTAAACTCTATACCAATCCGTCTGCCCAGCGTAGTATTAGTAGGCCAAGTATCCCTCCTTCACGGGAGGAGGCCCGTCCCTGCAGTGGGACATTAATGGGCTATTATGATAATGATTACCTGTAATAATTTGACTGATTTTTAATTAGGTGTTGTATTGATAATGACTGTGGTGCAATTTTATTTATTGTGTCAAGGATTTTAATTTGTTTTTAATGATTTTAATAATTTTGTTAGAAGAGACTTTTATTTTGTTAAATTCATTTTTTTATTGATAGAACATTAACATTTTAACATTAATCATTTAATTTTTAAAACAAAAGTGCATTTATTTTTTTTTATTTTTTTTATAAAAGAACTGCATAAATATGTTATCTCAATAAAAAACTAAACTAAATACACATAATTATATTAATTTTAATTTAATAAATTAAATTTAAACAATTTTTGATGTGGTTTTTGTTTTTTAATACACTGGATACGACCCTCGTTTTGAGACATTATGATAGATGGCACGCAGCATAGGGTCGTATTTTAAACATACGCGTTGTAAATGCAGGTCTGTTCAACAGCATATGGTCGTAACAAAAAGATACGACTTTTGTCCTTCGAGTATATAGTCGGAAGTTCTAAATTGGGCTATATCTATTTAATTATTAATTTTATCGCATCCATAGCTCAGCATCACGTTCTTATGAATAATATTGTTCGCATGGTATAACAAAACAGTTGAAAAGGTTAACCGGTTACCAAAACAAAAAAAATGTTCATTAAAACGGCTCTCCTGTAAAATGTGAATTTTAGAGTTGGAGGGGTCGAAATTGTATAATAAAATTTACAAATACTATTCTGTTTTCATTGACAACATAGTTAGATATCCCTGTAATTGAGGTTATCTCATAGCTATATAATATTTTTTTCATCTTTTTACTCTATATTGTACTCCTTAAAAACTATTATAGATTTGGCAACATATTGCTAAGACAGTTTTATACATCATAATTATGAAATGTTTTATTACTAAAAAAAAAATCAAGTACAAACTTTGCATGACTTCATGAGAACTGTCATAACATAGGGAACTGAAAACGACTAAAACCACAAAGTATTATTCCCAGCTCTCATGTATCAGAGGCTCTACGTAAGTTCTTGAATTAATAATTATAGAGGCCTCTGTTCAGTAGTGGAACATAATATACTCGTAAATAAAAGGCGACTCGCACAATAAAAATCTATATTGACGCTAGTTAAATAGAGGGTACAATAGTTAGGTCGATTGTCTATCGGCGAGTGGTTTTGTCGATGCGAAGGCCCATAGACCGAAGAACCGGACAATAACCTCCCCGCACTCCTTGTAGCCCCCTTGGCTACCGTCGGCGGTGTAATGGCGCCGACAGCCTCTAGCGGATAGCAACTGAATGTTTCCCAAGCAAGCGCCTAGGTAAAAATACCGTCAACCGAACACAACAAATCCCTGACATTATGTTGGTAAATTAAGTTCGAAAGCGATTGCGAATACGTAATTATAATTAAAATGTTTGTAACGAAATTAATTTTATCACGAATCCTTATAAAAACAAATCTCGCGAAACTCTGTATAATTTGCTTGTTATAACGTGTACTTAAGGCAACACGTTTTCCGCGATCATCTTTCAAAACTAATTCTTTTATTTTTAATTTTTAATTGTACTACGAGCTTACATCACTGTTATTACTTTGCATGTTATGACTAGCTTACTGCTAGGACTCCTTCAAAGATTTCGGAAAACTCTATCTATTGTTACCTAACCAGGCGATCTGATGGAAAGCGCTTCCAGGAATGAAGATGGATGGTAGATGAAGGACTCAGACAGACATGGGAAACAGGGAAACAAATGTGCCGTATAGCTTAATGCTAAGGAATTACAAATAGAATTGAATTAATTAAAATAAATACAAGAATTTGTTCGTGCGTGAGATTTAAAGCTGTCACCTTTAACACGGCAAAAACACATTGGACAGCTATTTTACGGTTTTCGTCGATCCAGACAATGAAACATTAGTTGCTACATTCATTGTTATATGTGAATAAGGTAACCTTGACTGAAATGCGCTAAGGGCTCTTTCAATTTAGCCGTTTCTTGCCGTACGGCTGCACGGCAAGATTTTTATGAAAACAAACGAACGTTGCTTTAGCCGTACGGCACGAAACGGTTAATTTGAAAGAGCCCTAAACGTTACAAAAGTGCCCTTAAAAATTAAGATTATTCTGGTTATTTTGCATAATATAAAGATGGCTAATATGCATGATATAAAGAAGAATAGATGAGGGAGCCGAAGGACAGAGGAAAGTTTAAAAGAGGTCTATGTCCAGCTGTCATCTTTTGACTACTTTACTATGTAGGTAATTGCCGTTTTTTTTTTTATTTATTTATTAATACACACGACAAATTACAATTTCACAAATATTCATCTTAAGAACTAAGATACAGATCTAAATTGTAACTCAAATATTGTGTGTAATAAACAAAACACTATATTAAGACGTGTTATAATAATTAAATTGTTAAACAAAGCTTACCAATATAAAAGATAAAGGATACTTAGGACCACGAAAATACAATAAGTACGTGTACATAATATATACTTAACAAAAAGAGTAGGATGTAGTAGTACCTAAAAACTACAGTTAATTAATTGAGAGTACAAAATATGCTTACTAGTTATAGTATAGCTAAAAGTAATACAAGCGAAAAAATAACCTTATAAATAGCTGGTAGAAGCAGCCTGATTGGGTCTGGTGTAGAGACGTTTTATTTCTGCGCAGTCTTTAGCCTCTTTATTCTTTTCAAACATATATAGTTCAAATTATTTATGTTATTTAGGAAACATATGATATAACCAACATCTAACAAAAGATAATAAATGAAAATAATGATTATTAGTTTTAATAATAAGCCTGTAAACATGGGTCCAATTTAAAACAGCGGATTTTCCCATTTGTTTAATTGTAACTTCTTTTCTGATACTTTAGTTTCAGTGATTGAAACACTATAGTTAGTTTAAATGTGCGTCCTTACGTATACCAAATTTTATTATTGAAAAAACTAAGAAAACGTTAGTATTAAAAATCAAACTTCTGTTAAAATCTTCATACAAAACGGCAATTTCATAGGTTAAGACATATGCTACGAGTAGTATATAAACAATAATGGAACGTCTTTGACAAACCACTCTAGTATTCTACAATATACAAGGAACTAATAACTAACTTACTTGCCTAGATCAGTAACTTAGTACACTGGCATAAGTTTGGGCGAACACTACTTCGGAATAACATAATTTCGTTGTGGTTTGAAATTGAGAACCCGTACCTACATATAAAGAAACAAGACACATATAAGATACACTTTCCTCCTTTCATATATATCATCATAACAGCCCATTAATGTCCCACTGCAGGGGGGGGGCCTCATCCCATGACGGAGGGATACTACACAATATAGGTACGTATCTACAGTAAGACGATTGTCGCAATAACACTGACCATAAAACTCAAATGCAAATCTTATCTGAAATAGTTGAACGGGATGTAGGACACATCCTGTTCATTCAAAATATACTGACTACATTGACACTGATCTTGGTGTAATCGATATAGGGTTTATTCCCAGGAGCGTGAGTCGCAGAATGTCGAGTCCCCACTACGTCTACTTTGAAAAATTTTCATTTTTTATGTCGATTTTATAAATTTTGTACAATCACTCCCATCAATGCTTCGATTATTTTAATTTTTATAAATGAATAAATGTTTTTGATTCAGACTAAGAGCTGAATCGTACTTGATCCAGGAGGGGGAGACCTTAGCGCGTTATCCCAGTAGGTACGAAACATAAAAAAGAAAAAAATAATAGAGAGATAATCATGAGATAGTAGTTTTTACGATAAAAATATAGGAATTCAAAAAAATAAAATGTTTTAAATTGTAAGACATTATTGCAGTTAAATTTTCTAGTAAAAATATAGCAATACTAATGTAATTATATTGCATCTAGCAACACTGCCTATGCCAGAAGGCAGTGTTGCCGCTTAAGAATCTTCTTCATTTCAAATTTTTGCTTTCAAAAAGTTATACAAGGAATGAGAGAGATGTATTGAAAACAAGACTTTCTTTTCTTAAAATCGGATATATTCATAAGTTCTCACATAGCATACATTATAACGAGAAAACGTATTACAAGCAAGCTGTATATAATAACCTATCAACATACTGTTACAATTTACTTTGAGTATTAACTTCCACAAGAAAGTCGAGCAACTGTATACCTTATTTATATTACCGAAAGCTATTTACTTTCCTCATTTTAACGACCTCTGTAGCTCAGTAGTCCATGGCTGCTTTACAGAGGATTCAGGTTCGATTCCCGCTTAATGAAATGTTTTCCTATTACCACAAGAGGCTTGCCACAGCACTTAAGAAGGGTGAGCAAAACATCATTTAACATCATATCAGTCAATCGACGTCCACAGCTGGACATAGGCGTCCTCCAAGTATTGCCACCTTGTGCGGTCCTGTGCCTCGCTCATCCATCGGCTTCCCGCGCCGTCCTAACTAGATCGTCGGTCCACCATATTAAGGGGTCTCCCCACCCTGCGCTAAAAGAAATGTATTATAGGAACACAAAATTACAAAACCCATCATTACCACTAGTCACAATGGCTAAACAAGGATTAAAGTCATACGCAGTCAAGAGCAAAATTTGTAATTAACTAAATACAATCAGCTATGCTCAGTGTCGTCAAAGACTGCTTTACTACATAACAGTGTCTTCTGTAAGGCACCACTAATATACAATAAGATTCCAAAAGCTATTAGAGACCTAGATGTTAACCTCTTTAAAATTAAGCTTATGTCATTTTTAATAGAAAAATGTTTTTATAGTATAAGTGATTACATGTCACATAAATAGTTTAATTATAGTTATAAGCATATTTATATTAAAATTTGTTTTTTCTCCTTGTTTTGTTTGTAATTTGGTTATTTTTCTGTTTGTATTTGGTCTACTTATGTGATACCTAGGTTAAATAATAATATGTATAAATATTGTACACCTTATGGGTATGTTGCAGTGAAACATTATTTATCTTTAACACCTGTATTTTACACCTTACCTGTGACAAGCAATAAATTCTTATTTCATTTCATTTCATTTCATTTTACAATAATTTTGTATGACGTTTTCACTGAACTTCATACACAATTAGATACAATCGTTTACATCAAAGGATTTCTATGTTTTCTCTTTCAAGTAAAATCAAAAACACAAAATATCTGTTGTCTGCACTTTAAAAGTCTTGTTCTTACCAATCTTTTAATGTCTGATGTCTTATAGAAGAAAAACGTTTGAAATACCTTGGTTAATATCTGTGGTCAATTGAGTTTAGTCGGTTTTTACGACACCCATGGGATGAGAATATGGGGTGGTGACATATTGTATTCTTACTCCACACGGAAATATTATTATAATATACACGTGTAAACCTAAGTATTTAACAAATAAAAAAATAAAAGGCGATATACCTACCTGTTTACCAAAATAAAAATTCGATTGAACACATGGCTGATATTATACAAAAGAGAAAATTAACCAGTAGGCTGTTAAAGGTAGTTAAACAAAAGACTTCAATAGAGTAAACCACTTTACCTTTGAGTAATTTTCCCTGAAGCAGTTTCAAATATTTTGTGAAGAGCGCTAGTCAATTGCATGTGTCCGCCATTTTAAAATCGCCTCTTACGGAGCAATGAATTTATAATTTGAATTTTCTACACGATTAAACAACGAGTAAAATAGAGAACTTTATCTTAAAGTGATTATTAATCATTAAAACAATGCCTGAATATAACATCTAGGGGTTTATAATAAAATCTCAAGGCAATTTTGTTTTATCGCTACTTGGTCTTATCATGCGAATTTTATCCTTGGTAAAGGCTTCTTTTTCGAAATCAGTTTTGTCTCTAAACCATAATACGTACTACTTAGCATCACCTGGCCCCGAGCCTAATTCATATGTCTACAAATCTAATTGTGTACTACGAACTGCCGTCTTGAGAACTTATAGATAAATAATCCTCACACATTCACAAAAGGCCACCTAGTCCCAGACTAAGCAAAGCTTGTACTATGGGTACTAGACAACGGATAAACATACTTAAATACTTTTTTATAAATACATACAATATTATGCATAGAAAACCCCAGACCAATGCAAACAATCACATGTTCATGCACACAAAGATTTGCATTGAGCGGAAATCGAACCCGAGACTTACGGATTCATCTCTCAGCTTATTTATACTTAACCATCCTATTATAAATAGTTCGAACCAAAGTTCTATTGTTCTACTACAAGTATTAAGTCAAGACGGACACAAAATTGTGCAGCTATTTTCTTTTGTGTTCCTAGTGCGTAGTTAATCCGCCAAGAAATAACTGCGTAGGCCCAAGTATAATGTAGTTATAGACTTCCTCCGATGTTGTAAAATTATTAATACATTTATCAGACAATCTTAGTCGGCAGTACAGTTTCATATTATTTGCATTTTTGATACATTTATTTACAAGTTCATCAACTTGGCGTGGAAATGTTACTAAAACAACTTTCTAAAATGGCCCCTTTATAATAAAATTAATAACAAAATTTTGAACTATGGCTAAGAATAATGAAAATTCACTAGGTCTTTTAGGGATTTCAATTTTAGATAATTTTATTAAAAATATACAATTACGAAAGTTACAGTAATAGCCTGAATAGTGTTATTCGTTCTTGACTATACTGATGTTACGGTTTACTTTAGATTCTTGATCAATACTTTGTTTGGGACTAGATGGCGCTGTGTGAATGTGTGAGGAATATTTATTTAATTTTATTTATTTAATGCAAAACTTTGTGGGCATGAAGATGAACATTAATTAGTCTTTGTTAGTCTCGGTGTTCTCTATATTATTATGAGTACCTATGTAATAAAAAAACATATAAGTATGTTATTTTGTAGACTCCTAGACTACTTAAAGAACAAACTCTGTTTCATCATAACAGCAAATTAATGTCACTGCAGGGACGGGCCTCATCTCGTGACGGAGGGATACTTGGCCTACTAATACCACGCTGGCCAGACCGATTGGTATAGGGTTTCATTTCAAGTTTTCCTTCTTTTTATTTCGTTAAGATAATATTCACGAATAGTCCTTTAGTCATTTTCTACGACACCCATGCGATAAGATGGGGTGGTGACATATTGTATATGTGTATTATGACATAAAATATCGGGGTCACCCCGTCTAAAAGTGTATTAGCAAAAGTTCCGTCCGAACAGAGGGACAGTTATCAGCTGTTATGATTTCTGTACCTATTCCTTAAACATTCTCCACGCGAACCTTTCTTAAAATGTACAAAATGTAGGCAACGAATTAATCGTTAAGCTATATAAACTTGTTACTAACACAGTCAATTTAATTTAGTTAACACATTCTAATGGGAACAGGAAATTAGTAGTGGGTTCGAACATTGTTTGAGGACAAAACCAATATGTAATTAAAGTGAACCTAGTTAATAATGTCATGATTAATTATTAATTTAACGATGTACAAGTCTACGGATATTACTTACTTACGTGTCGATATGCGTATGTTTTTTTAAATTTTAGTTTTTTTTTAAGATAGGGATCGTGCCCGGTGTCATGAAAATTTAAAAAAAACTTAAAATCAATGAACACAAATAGCAAAGGTTCAAAACAATAACTTGTGAATTAAACAAATAAATTATCTTTCGTAGTAAGTAATTGTTTCATCAAGTTTTTAATAATATTTTAATTAATTTATTGGTTTTATGAATTTAAAATATTTTTCCTTGTTTCTAGATTTATTATTAAATTAAAATCGAAACCCACGCAGAACAATGTTGTGTGCGCATTGTGTGTGTTTGTGTATGTAAAAGTCTTAACGACACCATTTTTGATCCTTAGACACGAAATTACCTTATTTTAGAAAATATTTAAATTAACCACAGTTTAAATATCGAAAGTTATTAAAAACCATTTAAAAACAAAACATTTTAAAGTAAATTTCAAAGGTAAGTAAATTTCAAAATAATTATTCCTTTCCTTAAGCTAGCTTAAGGAAAGGAATAAGTAATAGAGTATCTACAGTATGAAGATTCTTTTATTCACTTACTCAACGTTCAATATAAGTGGGAGAGTACTGAAACGATTCGCGTCACTATTATCGTACGCGAGTTTAACCACGATTTGTCTTGAGATATTTTTTATACCTTCACTAGTCAATGCCATCTAGTCTCAAACTAAGCAGTTAGTACTATGTGTGCATGACGACAACGGGTAAACTTACTTATATAGGTACACTTTCTAGTACTTACATACATGTTCATGACAACGTCATTCGATACATCGATTTTCGACTTAATGAGTTTTCGAACTGACGTACCACTAATAAAAGAATCCAAATAGTGTGCATCGCCATAACGGCATTGGAATGTTCATATTATTACTTCCGTAAAAACACACAGACTCATGCAAACATTTATTTATCACACACAAAAAGATTTCCAAGAATATCACACTACATCACAGAGGTTGACAAAATTAATATTTATTTAAAAAAAAAGAAAATACGGTTCGAAATTCTCAAAACTGATTAACCTACAATATATTTCCAGTGACATTATTAATGAAACAAATCCAATGATACGCAACGCAATCCAATGATTGCATTTCTGTGTGTTCACATTTTTATATACACAACTTACTTTGTTTTATATGAAAAATAATTAAAACACTACGTAGAAAATCAACAAACACCTTGAAAATGGGATAACTTGGGTGTTGCATGGCCCATATACTTTTCTGTCCCTTAATACCTATATCATTAAACTTGAGAGATGTCACGGATCGAGCTGTACGAGTGGCTGAAATCTAGGCTATTGATCTGCAACCAATATAGATACATATACGAAAGAAGAAGAAGCAAAAAATTATCATCAATCAATCAAAACAGCCTATTAATGTCCCACTGCAGGGACGGGCCTCCTTCCGTGATGGCCAGACGGATTGGTATGGTTTAATTTAAAGTTTTCCTTCTTTTTACTTCGTAAATATAATATTTACGGTTCGTCCCTTAGTCGGTTTTTACGACACCCATGGTATGAGATGGGGTGGTGACATATTGTATTCTTACTCCGTCACCACACGTTGGTATCAGAATCGATAAATCTCCTAATAGATTTCAGACTAGGGTTGTATACCCTAGACTACAGCCGTCAAATTTCACCTATTAGAGTGGTTAGAGTGTAGACATCGCTTGGTGGAAATATTTTAAGGAGCCCTATATATAAAAGTGGACGTTAATTTACTGATATAGCTGTGACATAGTCGTTCATGATATTAAGCCATTAATGTTGGGACTTAAATGCCTTAAAATAAAACAAGGCAAGAGATCAACTTTCCTTTCGTAGAGTATTTTTCCTATATAAGTACGAACTTTCCATTAATCGGCTTTAGCTACACCTACAAGTTACCTTTTGTAACACAAAACCATTGTAATAGGGATTACAATGTATTGCAAGAGTGCACAACGCTTAAAAATAATTTAAGCAAAAGGTTTGTGCTGTGTTTGAACGCATTCGGCGCGGGTTCGCTACCTCTTAAATATTTTTGTACCATAGATATCAGAACCAATTCATATATAAGTGATTTAGACAATTCCTTCGTCCATAAATTTTTTGTTTGATAATTCCTACGACTTTCCCAATGTCAATTTATGACATGAAGGGCATCCAGACTCAGTACAATAATTTTTAAATCACTAAAAAAATTACCTGCTAGGGATTCGAACCCGTGGTTTTATCCACAGCAGCCGATTCTGCGACCATCGCTGCCAAGGCAGAGCCGCGTATCATAGTTTAGTATAAGTATAAGTATAAGTTATAGTCAATGTTACTCTTCTCCAAAAACCTTCTAGTAATCTTATCAAGACGCGATATAACAAAAAAAAACATCCCAAGTAAAAGCTGACTCAGCAAGTAAAAATAATAGCAAAATGTATTGTTATTATACCAAGAGCCGTAGTACATTACACTGAATGCCAACACCTGCACATCTCGGTACTTTAATACAACATTGTATAATACTCCAACAAGATGATTATCATTATTTAAAGTAGATAAAGCAACGTTGTAGGGGCATTGACCTAAACGCTAGCACTGCACCAGATTATCAGCACTCCCAACAATAACGTAAATTATAAGCTTTGCATTAATTAATTTGGGCTTCCATTTAAAAAAAATAAAAATAAGATCCTTTTGGGATTATAAACTGGACCACACTCTTCGATAAAAAAAATCGATATTTTAACAACACGGGAACTTGTCCTACACATTACTTTCAGGTTTTTTTATTTTACTATATTTTATATCTTTTAGAAATTTATTGACTGACCCTTAAGGTTATTCTTATGTAAAAATGTTGGTATACTTAGTAGTTATCAGTATCATCACTGTGATAAACGATATTAAAGTAGGACTAACTTTTCAGTGCTGATAATTGGTAGCTTCACCCTACATATATTTTGGTAACATTTTCTGCTTTTATACTCTGACCGTTTTGGATTTGCAATGTTTAATTAATGAATTTTGTCTGGAGGCTATTATGAGAGGTTTAGCTATTACTTATTTATTTTAGATCTTAAGTCTTTTTTTTTTAATAAGATTTTTAGTAAGTATGTGCTGTTTTGTTTCTTGTCAAAATGGTATCGGCCATCAATTGTGAAAAGATTTGAGTTATTGGAGACTTCCCTATAATTATAATTATCAAAAGTTAATGTAACAGAATATAATAGTTTTAGAGCTATTCTCTACGCAATAATATCTAGTATGTTGTCCATTCGCATTATTTTACTATTGTGTATCTGGGGAAACTGTACGAGTAACAGCGCTAATAAGTTTGTGTTGGATACTTAATTTGTCAAAGCTTTCAAGCTACATAATAACATTGCTCTTCGATTAATTGGAGCCTAGTATATTTATACTAATATTATAAAGAGGTAAAGTTTGTGTGTTTGTGACGTTGTCGGGTCTCTGGATCTACTAAACGTGTACACGATAGGATTTTTTTCGTGCAGTCGTCTGACGGGTGTAGGGCGCGCAAGTAATAACAAGTGTGATAATCAGTGTGAGGTTCCTTTTGTAAAAATGTTAACAAGAAAGCAAAAAAGTATGATACCCTACTACACCGCTCCCCGCCCCTCCGCAACAACGTTCACCGTGTCTTGTCTTGCGCAGACAAGAATATTTTCTTATTCATCGCCGGCGCTGTGTACACAGGTCGTGCTTAGAAACGACACGAATTCTTGCGCAGGCCCAGCGATTTTTCTTAGCGTGTACAAGCGCCTTAACGAAGTGGGCACGGGTCAGCTAGTATAAAATACGTTGCAAAACCTAAAAAGATACATTTGAAAATAATTCTACGCATGGCAAGCGAATTACATTGCGCAATTGCTAATTTACGGTATACTTACATAATATTTAAATATTGTAATTAACTTCAACATCACAGACAGTAAACTTTAAAAGTATTTCTTTCTAATTAACATCACTTTAATTATTCCTCTAACTGATTTGTCTGATTAGAGGTGACATCTCCCTGTTATTTGGTACCACAGAATAATCATTGCGGTTTGCATTCTGTCTCCTGTGACGGTACTGTTCTCGGATTTGGTTGTAATTGCTGCACTGTATAATTACCCTTAGTAGTATGTACATTAGGTTAGGTGTTGTGTGGGTGGATTAGGTATAAGGAATGTCATATGGAATTGAGGTTTCTAGTAACATCTTGTATTGTTTGTTCTGTCATTATTATCTTGAAGACAATTTATAAATTATTAATGTATAGATTATGGATGTTTAGAAAAAATAAGTAGTTATCCGTGTGGTGACGGAGTAAGAATACAGTATGTCACCACCCCATCTCATCCCATGGGTGTCGTAGAAACCGACTAAGGGACTATCAGTGAATATTACCTGTACAGTCACGAGCAATAATTTGTACACATTTTCAAATTTTCTAAACTATCTGCACGTTTATCTAGACATTACAATATCAAAATGAATTCGTAATTTAGAAGAGGTTCCGTACAGTTTTGAATTAATCTTCGAATTTTCAATTTTGGATTGGCAGAACTTTAGATAACTGGTTTACAAAATGCGAAAATGTGTACATATTATTGCTCGTGACTGTACATAGAAAGAAGGAAAACTTGAAATTAAACCCTATTAAAATCCGTCTGGCCAGCGAGGTATTAGTAGGCCAAGTACCCCTCCATTACAGGAGGAGGTCCGTCCCTGCAGTGGGAAATTAATGGGATGGCATGATGATACACTATATTGTTTTAACGATCGTACTAGGTTGTTTTAATCAATGAACAGTCAAAAGCTTAGGGGGGAGCAAGAATAGGACATCATGTCGTTAGAAAAGTATAAGTAATTCTGTTTAAAGAATGTATGGGATGTCAAGGTAAAGACCCCATAATAATGTACTTTATTCATACTATATATAATTTGCTACATACTTAATATAATATGAAAGAGAATTCTTGCTTTATAGCAGACGACAGCACTTCTCAGGTTTATTAGTGTAGAGTGAAATTGCTATTCAAATTGAAACTGAATAATATAAATATTTTCATACATCTAGT
Source organism: Schrankia costaestrigalis (assembly GCA_905475405.1). Lineage (NCBI taxonomy): Eukaryota > Metazoa > Arthropoda > Insecta > Lepidoptera > Erebidae > Schrankia > Schrankia costaestrigalis. The sequence continues at coordinate 14,172,067 of FR997838.1, forward strand.
TTTAACCTAGGAACAGGTTTTTATTAGTACATAGTAAAATTTTGTACGGAAGCGAATATTTAACCCCAGAAAAGGGAAAAAAGAGTTAAAGAATTGAAAAAGAGTTAGGCTGAGCGCAGACTTGGAACACGACAGTCTTAAGACAGACTATTGCTTTACAATATGTATGAATATGCGCACACTTGGAACAAAACGTCGTATAGACAATATTGTCTCAGATAGACAGTTTTGTTTTATGTGTGCTACGTATCGTAGTCAAAACTGTTTCGTTTTAGTTTTAAGACAGACTTGTCTATATGAGGCAAGTCAGTCTTGAAACAGTCTAGTCTCCAATGTGCGCTCAGCCTTAGGCTGACGGACGAGAGTGGGGTGCGTGCGGGGTGTGACGGTAGACAGTTTTGTCTTTAATGTGCGCGCCCGCATTGATACAAAAGGGAAGTCGACAATCGTTAGTCAGACTAGTCGCCGTGCGGTATTCGTCTATCTAAGACAATATTGTCTATACGACGTTTTGTTCCAAGTGTGCGCATATTCATACATATTGTAAAGCAATAGTCTGTCTTAAGACAGTCGTGTTTCAAGTCTGCGCTCAGCCTTAGCGAGTAAAGCTGATTTTCCACCGAGGCGAGGCGAGAATTAAAATAGGTATTTGTCTGTGTAAAAATGAACGTTATTGCTTCAGTTGTAGAGTATAAATTAACTTTGCAACAGAAGCACGCTTCTCGCAATTGGATTATTGTTTGTTGCTACTTAATATTTGTTTGTGTAAAAATGAACCGTATTGCTTGCAATATAGAGAATAAAAAAAATTAACAAGAAACACGCTTCTCGCGATGTCATTTCTCTCCTCGCCTCTGCTCGTCTCGCACGTCTAGTGGAAAATCACCTTAACGGCGCTTGTACACGGTAAGAAAAATCGCCGGGCCTACGCAAGAATTCGTGTCGTTTCTAAACACGACCTGTGTTCACAGCGCCGGCGATGAATAAGAAAATATTCTTGTCTGCGCAAGACAAGACACGGCGAACGTTGTTGCGGAGGGGCGGGGAGCGGTGTAGTAGGGTATCATACTTTTTCGCTTTCTAGTTAACATTTTTACTAAAGGAAACCCACACTGATTATCACACTTGTTATTACTTGCGCGCCCTATCCCCGTCTGACGACTGCACGAAAAAAATCCTATCGTGTACACGTTTCGATTTGTCTTGTCTGCGGAAGACAAGAAAAGTTTTCGTGTGCGAAAAAGACAAAATTCTTGACGTCTACACGAAGATTTGTCTTGTCTGGCGCAGACACGGCAAATTTTCTTAGCGTGTACAAGCGCCCTCAGACGTACTTTATAGCCAAGTAATTTTAGACCGTGAAGTGACGCCTTAATAAGTGATTTTTAAGTCTCTACTTTACTTAAATTAACTACTTAAATACGTGTAAAAGTCGTAAGAGGTTACCGAAGGCCCATTATGCATCTTTTGAGTTAGGCGGTAAGCCAACAAATGGCCGCCTTGTTAGAGACCACAATACATTTTTAAACAATATTTTTTGACGACCTCTGTGGCGTACATAGTGGTTATATTACATGGCTGCTACGCAGAGGTCTCGGGTTCGATTGAAAATGAAATGAAATCAATGGAAATCTTTGTGTGCATGAATATGATTGTTTGCATTGGTCTGAGTGTTTCTATGTATATTATGTAAGTATTTACAAAAAAAAAGAAGAACGAATATAAGTATTAATATCCGTTGTTCTGTTACCCATAACACAAACAGGTTAAGCCTAGCTTAATTTGGAAACACATCGCACTGTGTAGAGATGTCTGTGAATTTAAAAAAATTTGAAACCTGAGCTTACTTAGCTACTCAAAACGCTTGACGAACAAGTACACTTGTTATAATGACTGCCCAAAAATAATGATTAACCTATTTTCGTGTAGGTAATGCAAAGGATTATGATGACACCTTTATCCTGTTTGATGATTTTTAAGGATGAAGTTACGTTTTTAGGAGGTAGCTGTAGGTACAATTTAAATACTTACTGAAATTGGTTTTTTATCTTAAAAAGAATAAGTCCCAAATAAGTTCACAAAGCAATTCCTTCTTAAGCCCGCTCTACACTCGCGCGCGATTCTCACGTTAATTCACACCGCGATTCGCGCCGTGAACTTCGCGTTTAAATGTGTCTCTCCACACTCGCGAAGCTAAGTTCTAAATTATTGGGGGTTGGTTTCCGCACCTAGTCCCTAAAGTGGACCCTTGTACGTGAGGGTTTAAGTCACTCGGGAAGCTTCGCAGTCTCGAATCTTTGTTGCGGGACAAAAAAACCGACAACGAACGGGGTACGGCGCGAAGCGTGAACGTGAACGCGCGAACAGTGAACGTGAACGCGCTTAACCATCTACACACACGTTTCGCGGATTTCGCGGCATTTCGCGCCGCGAGTGTAGAGCGGGCTTTAGAAAAGTGAAAATTAGGGCCTTATCAAGTTTAACAACTTTTATATTTTCCAACTTCTGCTATAGTCATTTGTTGCACCTAACTTGTTGACTGGTAGATAATGCATAGCATTGAATCCGGTTATATAGCCACAATACAACCAGTAGTCTATCTCGGCCGAATATTTATTATAAATGCCTACGACTGCGCTTGAGCTTGTAGGTATAACTCGCGTGTCGTCCGTTTCTATGAAGTCAAAATATTGTATATTTATTTATTTATTTATTTATTTATTATCTATGGAAGACTTACAGCTATTAGTACAGTATAATTAACAATTTAGTTCAACATTAAGCCAATTACAAGTCCTCACGTATAGGATCAAGTATTTTAAAAATTAAACATTGTGAACATTTGGTCAAAAACAATCAGCTTATTAATTAATATATAAAGTGTTTGCACATAAAAAGAAATCGCAACTTAAGCACTTTCTCACCTGAGACACACTTGATGTAAAAACGTCTAAGTCAAACTGTTTACACGTCTTGTTCACACATTTGCTCGCACGCACTATAAATGAATTTTGCCTGTAGTTTGTTGAAGAAGATGGCACATTAAGCGGTGGGTTAAACCGCATTAGCTTACGTGGTGCATTGAAGGTAATGGACGATAACAAGTCAGGACTATTTACTTCATTATTGCATATTTTTATAATTAATGAAATATCTGTGATCTCACGTCTACAAACTAGTGGCAATAAGTGGAATTTCCTACACAGATTGAGATAGTCTTCTGAATGATACGGAATCTTTTGATGATAACAGAGAAAAGAAATGAATCGTTTTTGGACACTCTCGATACGATCAATGTACCTTTGGTATCGTGGATTCCAAATTTCTGATGCGTATTCCAGATGACTTCTTACAAATGTGCAGTAAAGTATTTTTATAGTTTTAGCTTGAGTGAAGCACCTGGATATACGCATGATAAAACCTAATGATTTAGATGCCTTAGAGACAATAGCATCCACATGATTTTCGAAAGTGAGTTTACTGTCGTGATACACCCCTAGGTCACGTATAGTATTTGATCTAGGCAGTAGTTGGTTACCAATGGTGTATACGGTGGGTATTATAGTTCGTTTACGGGAATATGTAACAACTGAGCACTTTTCAGGATTAAGATCTAATTTGTTGATTTGACAATATTCCTGGAGGCTTAGCAAGTCTTTCTGTAGTGCGATCACATCTTGCTGAGAAGATATTGCCGCGTAAATTTTCATATCGTCAGCAAAACAAAGTAGATTAGATGAAGTGATGCAGGAGCTGATGTCGTTTACATAAATAATAAATAGCAAGGGGCCGAGTAAGGAGCCTTGGGGGACGCCACTTGGTACTGCATGCCAATGAGATGTGTAGTTGTTAAGCACTACAGCTTGTGTCCTATTCTCAATATAAGAGGAGAACCACCTGTGTAGATCCCCATGTATTCCCATACTAAATAGCTTCTGTAGCAGTATATTATGATCGATCCGGTCGAATGCCTTGCTATAATCCGTGTAAACGACATCAACCTGCTTGCCGTCGTCCATGGAAGCCGTAATATACTCATTTAAGAGAGCAAGGTTCGTCACAGTTGATTTTCCCTTTAAAAACCCATGTTGGTAAGGGCTAAATGAGTTCCTAAATGCCGAGTAAATCTGATTGTATACTAATTTTTCAAAGACTTTAGCTATTATACATAGTTTTGATATCGGCCTGTAGTTGGTTATGTCTGTTTTTGACCCCTTTTTGTGAATAGGCGTTATAAAGGCCGATTTCCACAGGTTGGGGACAATACAAGTATTTATGGAGTTTTTAAATAATATAGCTATTGGCCGTGCTATAGTTGAGGCACATTTAGTTAAAAGTTTGGGTGAGATGTGGTCCGGTCCGGCTGCCTTTGACGTATCTAGTTGAGCTAGATGGTCGGCTACAATTTTTATGTTTATGTTTACACTAGATAATTCAAACGATACCGGCGCCGTTTCTGTATAGGATGAAGGGTAAGTATTTGCACAGGGATGGTCAAGAAAAGTAGAGTGAAAGTAGTCGGAAAAAGCATTGCATATGGAATTGCCATCATAAAAGGTTGAATTATTGTAAGTTAAAGTACTAGGAATAGAGTTAGTGTTATACCGTTTTTTTACAAAAGTCCAGAAATGTTTAGGGTTATTTGTGATCGAGTTTTCTGTAAGGGTTATATATTGAGTATAGCATTGAGATTCTAGTAACTTCACCCTGTCACGGAGAAGCTTAAAAGTACATTCGTCAGCTTTGTTACCATACGTCTTAAATTTGCGGAAATATTTATGTTTTTCTTTTATTAATCTTATGAGTGCCGCACTGTACCATACTGGATATTTATTGTTACGAAAAGTTTTTTGAGGAATATATTTTAATTGAAAGTCAGATACCAAAGTATTAAAGTGAGTCACTGAATCATCAATTGACCGTATCGAGAACTCATAATCCCAATCAATGCTATTAATTTCCCTATTAATGGAATCGTAATCACCGGCGTCATCCATAAATTGTATTCTAGGTGCAGTGTCAAGAAAAGGAGTAGTTAAGATATGCAAGTTAATTATCAGAGCCGGATGGTAAGCATCTATAGGAACTAACGGGCATAAACATTCGGTCACGTTCACGTCCTTGTTAGAAAGGACTAAATCAAGAATTTTTCCATACCTATTCACCACACCATTATATTGACCAAGGTCGAGGGTTGCTAATTCATCGGCTAATAAAATCTCATCCGCACTAGATAAATTACTTGGTTTAAGTAATTTATTGTCGTATGGGACCCACGTAATACCACTCATGTTAAAATCGCCAATAATGAGAAAACTATCCAACGCATTATTTAGTAATGTATTGTTCAACGTAGATAGAAAATTGGATAACTGAGAGGAAAAAGAATAACCTAAATTTTGATTACATAAATAGATGACACAAATAAATAACCTTACATAACCATGAGTCCTTGAATCTAGCATGCGAATACTTATCCAGAGATCCTCAGCTGTGGAATAAAGTGTAGGTTGACATAAAACTGATAATTCCCTACGAGCAGCTATAAGAACCCCTCCGCCGCGCGACTGCCTGGTCACTGCGCAGTCACGATCACGACGCCAGACTATATATCTATCATCAAAAAATTCCGAGTTCCGAATACCATCCACTAACCACGTCTCTGTGAGAATAATTATGTCATACGTGTTTGTTAACATTTGTCGATAAAAAGTATCAGTTTTCGTTCGTAAACCGCGAACGTTTTGATAAAATATGTTAAGTTCATGATTGTTACCCATTGTATTTAAAGGCGTGTAACAGAATAAATATCGTAATTATATTATATAGAAACAGAACGTGGTAAAATTCATTATTAGTTACAATGAAATAAATAAAAAATGCCAAAAAGTAAAAACAATGTAGGTAGAATATAAGTGTATACACAAAGTAGTCATCGCGCTCGACGGTGTTTATCTGGACATTTATTATCGTATCACAATAACTTAATTGTAGGTAATAATACTTCCGATACGTTAAACTTAAATAGAATAAAACTTGTATTATGAATAAACCGTTTAAGTAGATTATAGTTAGTTCCATATACACACAGAAGTCATCGCGCCAGATATTTATTAAGACATAATAAAATATCATAACAATAGAACCTGGTGATAGGTAATAATACTTCAGATATGTTAAAATTAAATTAAATAAGGTTACCATTTTGTTTAAGCTGTGTAGGAATGTTATAAGCAATTTTAAATATACACAGGTATCGTCCGGTAGTAAGTAGCTAATAAATATAATGAGAGTGAGTAAGCAATAATAGGCATGTTTATTATTAAACACAGTATGAGAAGGTGCGAGCGAACAAGACGTATAGTTGTATTTTGCGGCTTTATGACTATTTGTTAGACAAAAGAAAGGTGTCCGGTAAGCAAGTGCGACAGCGGAGAAAAACATTTTGTTACAATCTATAATAAAGATGTTGAAATGAAACTTTGACCTTTTAAGAAATATTAAAAGCACACATATAGGTAATAAGAAAATTAGTAATAGAAGTAGATAACATATTAAATGATCTTGTTTAAATCGGATTCTCTTCGTATTATAAATGATTTACAGTTGACGTTTTTTAATACATGAATTTTCCCATGTTTTACCCATACGTACTGATAGTTTTTTCCTTTTGCCGCTACTTTAACTTTAGATAACAGTTTTTTGTATTCAACGCTTAGGTGATCATTTACATATACCCGCTGGGATGTACCCTGGAAACCAATGTCAGCTGTAGATAAGTTCTTCTCGGTGCGCGCGGATGCAATAAAATCTTCCTTAATATATCTGTTTACAAAACTTACTATAATTAGTTTCTCGTTGGAATTAAATATAGGCACTCTTGAGATGTAGTTGATTTGACTCCTCGGGCAGTTAAAGTTTAGTTTGTGGGCAATCGCTTCAACAATCGTGAATAAGTTCTCTTCTTTTTTTGTAGGAACACCTTTTATCTCCACGTTGTTTAGACGAGAGCGTTGTTCACACGCTGAGAGTTCAAGCTTTGTTTTTTCCAAGTTAGTTTGGAGACAGTTTACGGTATCTTGAAGCTTTTCAAGCTCGGATACTCTCGTTTCAATCCCCGATATCCTTGTACCGTATTCGTCCAATTTGTTGCTGGAGTACTCGCAAGTGGATTTGAGTTCAAGTAAATCGTCCTTGATCACCTTCATGTCTTGAACCAGTGTTGGCAGGGTGAGCAGCTGTCGATTCATCTTGCGAATTTCGGTCAGAACAGTTTCAATAGAAGCTGGCTGCGATGATGAGGCAGCGGCGGGAGCAGGCGATGGAATCTGACAGGTTGAGCACTTCCACAAAGCTTGCCTGTTGGCGCCTAATCTTCTCCATCCAGTTTCGGAAATACCACCACAGCCAAAGTCCAAGTTCTTCTTGCAGCTACTGCATTGAACTCCGTCACTGTATTGTATATTACAAACTTCGCAGGTTTGCATATTGAAATAATCGTAAGTATAGTAGTTTAGAAAAGGAACAAAAGGTTGACGATCTCTTATTACGACTGACACGTACTATTCAAACGGCTGTTCACAAGTGAATGATATGTTACAGCCAAAGTAATAAATATGAATATTATACATAATAACTAGCCGTTATGTATAATGGCTACTCAATTTAGATAAAGTGATAAATGACGCAAAATTAATCACATTAACTAGCCATTATAAATAATATCTTCGAAGACTCAGATAATGTAATTAAACAAGTAGGTAAAGATTACTAGAATATATTTATATAATACGGAGCGGTTGATTTATCTGTGGTTATTATTTATATAAGGATATATTTACTATAATATACGAAATCGTGTATTACCCAATCGTCTTTATCTATAATACTTGTGTGTCATAAAATAGGGTAGTATAATTTTATACCCTATTTTAAATACCCTATTTTTTCTTGCTATAAAGTAATATGTCCTAAAATAAAATATTAAGGCAAAAGTCAGAAACAGTTGGTTAGGTTAGGTTAGTATGGTGACTAAAGGACGAGCGAAGCGAGCGTGCCGCGGCAGCGGCCGGCAAGTGCTAGAACATAGTAATACTCATAATAATTAAGGTAATAATTAGTTGGTTATACCGTATTTATTACTTTGACTAACTTTGATCAGCTATTATAAATAATATCTAGATGAAGTGATTAATTTATCACATTGTCTAGTCAATTTGGATATTATTTATAATGACCAGTCCTTATGCATAGTATCTATTTAATTACTTTGGCTGTAACATATATATTTGTACTATGATATAGCATTAAGTGCTTATAATAATAATAATATGTTAGATTAAAAATAATCATCTTCTGTGTAGGCAGCAATAATCAGTTTAGCTGTTTTAAAGTTCGACCACTAACATATAAAAGTTTATAACTAAACATGACAGTGTCCTAATCAAAATTAATAGATATATAAACTGGATCAAAACATGTTGAATACTAAAACTTTGCGAAGGGAACTTTGGTGAAATCTCATTAATGAATTTTACGTAGGACGTTATTTAAGCTTTGATGTTCATTAACTATAGGCTAATTGGTAGAAAATAACAAATTGGACAGTACAGTACAGTCAAGTTTTTGATATTAAGTATTTGGCTTATGCTTTACAATAAAGATTTGACCCTACACCTCATTTAAGGAGTCTTCTTTGAGACGAATTTTATGTAGTCAATCACGACAGGGATAGTTTCTAGAATAATCTAATCGTGACGAACATTTTCTTATATGTATTTTTCATCTGTGTGGTGACGGAGTAAGAATACAATATGTCACCACCCCATCTCATCCCATGGGTGTCGTAAAAACCGACTAAGGAACTAAATATTAACTATAGGTACTCGTACGAAATAAAAAGAAGGAAAACTTGAAATTAAACCCTATACCAATCCGTCTGGCCAGCGTGGTATCAGTAGGCTAAGTATCCCTCCGTTACGGAAGGGAGCCCCGTCCCTGGAGTGGAACATGAATGGAACATGGCTATTATAAATGAATGAATGAATTTTTCATCATTGTTGTAATAAGTTCATTTTTTCTAGGTAGGTACCTAGCTTCTCTTTTTAAATATAAACTACATACTCTGTATAATTTTTTACTGGTATTTATCACAGAGTAAATGCAACATCTACCATTTTGTTTCGGAAAATGGTCAACCGACGCGTTGAATGTATACATACTTCCAATATTATAATTTTCATTTCATATCATCACCATTAATGTCCCACTGCAGGGACGGGCCTCCTCCCGTGAAGGAGGGATACTTGGCCTACTAATACCACGCTGGCCACACGGATTGGTATAGGGTTTAATTTCAAGTTTTTCTTCTTTTTATTATGTAAAGGTAATATTTACGAATAGTCCCTCAGTCGGTTTTTACGACACCCATGGGATGAAATGGGGTGATGACATATTGTATTCTTACTCCGTCACCACACGGATAAACTGCATTTATTTTTAAATAATTATAATTTTCCAGTCCCTTTGTTAAAAAAGTAGAGGGTTATTTATCTGTCGGTTACTGAAATAAACGCATAGCAACTCAATGCAAAATCATTAAGCCAAGTTTAAAATGTATTATTGTGAAAGTTCACATACATGGCATGATAGCTGACTTTTTAAATTAAATTAAATAATCATGGTCACCATTCATGACTTTATTATGGCTTAACAAATCTATACTAATATTATAAAGAGGTAAAGTTTGTGTGTTTGTGACGTTGCAGGGGTTAATCTCTGGATCTTTAGAACCGATTTTAAAAATTCTTTCTGTGTCTAAAAGTCCATTTATCGGGGAGTGTCATAGGCTATATAGTATCACGCTATAACTAAAAGGAGTGAAGTAGTAATGAAATATGTTTCAAGAAGGGACGCGTTTTTTTCGCCCCCCAACGAAGTAGGCACGGGTCATCTAGTGTAACATAAAATACAAACTTACTTTCATTTTTGTACATTTTTTTCAAACGCGATTAAACCGCCTATTACTTTATAAGACACTAAGTAACCATTTTATTACTTGTAAAGGACTTTTATTAACTTCACATAAATAACTTCCAGTTAACTAAATAAATTTCGTATATTTAATATCACAAAGTAATGATTATCGCATAAAAATGATAATTTACTACCGACTAAACAAAGTAATACTTCTCATTATTGACCTTATAAGCTCGTAAATAGGTTTAATTAAAGTCCCACTAATCTACGTCCGTATCATATTAAATAATGTATTGGTAAGACCTTGTCCTTTATTTATATACTTACTCGTAGTTAAGTAAGGCGCTGTCTCCACGAGCGATAGAATCGCGACGAGTCCGAACAAAAATCGCCGCGATAATAACGCCGTGTGAAGACTCCTTCATAGAGAGAATATAGAAATACGTGGCACGACGATAATATCGCCGCGATTTTATCGCTCGTGGAGACAGCGCCTAAGTCTCGTTTTTATATAGTGAGGTATCGAAGAGGGAAATTAAGTTATGAATTACTTAAAAAGTTTAGGTATAAGTAGAAAAATTTGAGAAGAAGAAAGACAATGACAAAAACTGGTACTCGAGGCGGGACTGAACCTCCCGTCTCTAGATTATATGCATGTTCGAGTGCTGCTTTCTTTTTGAAATTAAGTTTTTTGCTACCGCAAACGTCATGTCAATTTTGCGCTTCCAAAGGAGAACCCAGTAGGAAAGAAAAAAAAAACATGTGCTAAAACTTCGTTGCATTTCATTGTTCGGCATAGTAATAACTGTCTGAGGTGATACTTGCAAGCACGAGTATATCAACCTTTTTTTTGTTTGTAAAAGACAATTACTGCATTAGGTATCATGCCCCGTGTTACACAGACTTTATAAACGTCAATATAACGGGGTATTAACGCGCATTTAATTTACCTTTATTTTACTTGACGTTTCAGCACAGGTTGCCCTGGCTGTGTTTGCAAGCTGACTGAATTAATATCCCGTTTATATAATATTTATAATAATGAAACGCAATAGCTTAAAAGTTATACCTAATAGTCAATTTAACTGACACAAAGAACATCCATACTCAGGACAATAGTTTGTGGATCACACAACGAATTGCCCTGCGTGGGATTCAAACCCGGGTCCTCGTGCTCTTTATCCGAGGCAGTTATACTTTGATCAAACATCTCTTTCATGTTTCACAAAGAACAGCCCATAATTAAAACACAATTTTAATTATTTTAAAGGTCCCACAATCATTATTGCGTTAATCCAACCGCGTTTTATTCCAAAGATTACATAAATAGGTGTCCATTCTGATAAACGAGGGAAATTAAATGTTTTAATTAATTCAAGGATAATGTACCTTCTTTATGTGGGTGTAATGACTAAATGAGATCTTAAATGTTAGGAAAACATTTTAAGCTAAACTGTACGATGAAAGTTAAAAGTAAACAAATAAACAATATATTATTATCTTATAACAACAATTCCGTATATTTATAAAACGTCCTGAAATACATTATTTAGGCCTGAGGCAATATGGCTTTGTAATTAATTCACCTTGCTCTTTTATACCCGTATATAGGCGTTGTAAGAGGTGACGGAGGTTATGGAAACCATGTTTTGTTGGGCCATTTTGAGCTTGGTGGTAGGTCAACTGAAAGTCACCTGTGTAAATTCTAGCGAAAAGCCCAAATGATTGCCACTTACATAATAATATCGTGTTTGGATATCAGACTGACAACGATACATGAACAACAATGATTTTAACTTTGGTTCGTATTTAAAATCAATGAAACTGTACTTACACACTCCCATAAAGCACATATTTACTAAAATTACACTCCATATTTTCACTTTTCTTATCTTTTTAACAGACTTCTTCAGCTCTTATAGCAAATATTCTAAATTTTGATATGAGCGACTTATTCTTTACATCATCAACTTATTTAAAACGAAAACCACTAAGGTTGTAGTATTTTTGCGAGCCTCGTTTCCCTTTTGACACCTGTCATCAAGTTAAAAATAAAGGGGTGATTTGTCCCGTTGCCCTCACGACTCGCTATATACAAACGTATGGCTAACATGAAACTGCTTTTAGTGTAGAAAGTGTAAATTTTGAGACAAACACTACTACATTACTCTTTAGAAAGGGAACACTATTTCATTACTCTTTAGAAAGGGAGCAAGGGTAATCAAATTGTTGTTTATCTGTTACAATTACTGCCTCTGTAGTGTGGCTGTCACGGAAGAGTACGAGGTTGCGGTTTTGAATCATCATAACAGCCCATAATTGTCCCACTGCAGAGACGGGCCTCCTCCAGGGACGGAGGGATACTTGGCCTTCTAATACCACGCTGGCCAGACAGATTGGTGTAGCGTTTAATTTCAAGTTTTCCTTCTTTTTATTTCGTAAAGATAATAATAATAGTCACGGATAGGCCCTTAGTCGGTTTTTACGACACCCATGGGATGAGATGGGGTGGTGACACACTGTATTCTTACTCTGTCACCACACGGAGATTCCCTACTAGTTTAAAAAAAATACTAAGTGAAAGTTTTTTAAGTTTCTACTATTTATAGTAGGTACCTATTTAAACAATAATATATCTAAAACAAGACGTTAAGTCTCTGACGTGAATCTAATAACTACTTAGTTAACAGCACCATACAAACTGAAGTTTTAATCTTAACCTAAAATTAACTTAAGTTTAACTTAATCACGTCGCTACTTTCAGAGCTTATAATTACAAAAGTTTTTGTGTATAAAGATGATTCTCCGTGTGGTGACGGAGTAAGAATACAAGATGTCACCACCCCATCTTATCCCATGGGTGTCGTAAACACCGATTATGGGACTATTCGTGAATATTATATTAACCGACTAAGGGACTATCCGAAATAAAAAGAAAGAAGAAGGAAAACTTGAAATTAAACCCTATACCAATCCGTCTGACCAGCGTGGTATTAGTAGGCCAAGTATCCCTCCGTGCCGGGAGGAGGCCCGTCCCTGCAGTGGGACTATAATGGGCTGTTATTATGATGATAAAGATGATACCTGGGAACATTGACTTGTAATGCTGACAGGCGGGACAGTTTCCTTTCTACGGAAAGGAAAGTAAGAAAAGGAAAATCTGGTCGGCAAAGCAGTTGTGATCTCGCGCACGGTAGCGTGTTCGAAATCTGCGTAAGTCTATGTTCATATTTGTGAGTTTTTACATTTATTATTTACTAGCTGTAGACCGCGACTTCGTTCACGCAAAAAAAAAAATTGTATTACAAACGATTTTTTTTTTGCAGGACCCTATAAAAGCCTATGACGTAGCTTAACTACTTTGTCGCAACAACGATAGCCGGGATCGACGCATCCAAAGCACGGAGATGCTTAGATGAAATACACTGAGTGGTCAGTGGTCACCCATATATAGAATGACCTCGCCGACATTGCTTAACCACCATTATTGTTTCTGAATCAGTGATTGCAACTGGCTAAAAGTGGCTGCTATTGAAAATTCATTTAAACCAAAAAAAACCGGTCAAGTGCTAGTCTGACTCGCGCACCGAGGGTTTAGTACAAACCTATTTATTTCCCCTCCGAAATGCGATGACGTCACGACTCCTAAGTCAAAAATCCTTTGAAGTCACAGTTCGTCTGTCAAAAATTCTATAACATCACGACTCAGCTATCAAAAAATATTTTCCCGCCATATATCTATGAACTAACGACTCATCTGTCAAAAATTCTATAACATCACGACTCAGCTGTCGAAATTCTATGACGTCACGTCTCATCTGTCAAAAGTTCTATGACGTCACGAATCATCTGAAAAAACTATATGACGTCACAACTTATCTGTCAAAAATTCTATGACGTCACGACTCAGCTGTCAAAATACTATGACGTCACGACTTAATTTCTACCGTTTTACCATCATTTTCCTTCACTGCTCTGCTCCTATTTATCGTAGCGTGATGAAAAGTATACTATAACCTGACCAGGAGTATGGAGAATAATTGTACCAAGTTTTATTAATATCCGTCAAGTAGTTTTTGTTTCTATAACGAATATACAGACAGACAGACAGACAGACAGACAAAAATTTTACTGATTGCATTTTTGGCATCAGTATCGATCACTAATCACACCCTGATAGTTATTTTGAGAAAATATTTCATGTACAGAATTGACTTCTCTACAGATTTATTATATGTATAGATTATGCACATTTAGTTGTTTGTGTTGTTGTGTACATTTATTTCATTTTTGTTAGAGTTTCTGCGACTTATAAACATCACATATTTGCGTTGTCCGATGTTAATCGATTCAGAAGTTGTCTAGGTATACTAGTATTATAAAGAGGAAAGCTTAGATTTTTGTTTGTTTGTTTGAATTGAATAGGCTCCGAAACTACTAAACAGATTTGAATAATTCTGTCACTGTTGAAAAGCTACATTTTTGCTGAGTGGCATAGGCTATTTCACTTTTTTTTTGCCTGCTGCGAAGCCTGGACGGGCCGCTAGTCTTTCATAAAAAATAATCTGTCATCTCCCATTCACTGGTTGCTCGTCTTCTATCTAAAAGGCAAGAATAAAAATACTAATAATCCTATTAAGATGATTTAGAACATAATAAATGTAAATAAAATTGTAACCTTTGCGCTAATGGTCATCTGAATTAGGCCATAAAAGTAATCTAGGTTTCAAAAAGGTTCATAAGTACTTTGTTGTTTATTAAAGCAAAAAAACAAACAAACGTTTGTGTTCTTATTAAATGGATTTAACTTTAACCTCTGAATTATAATAAAGAAGTTTAAAAAAATATACACGCTACGTTTTGTACTCTAACATTTAATACCCATTGTCTATTTGTCCATTCTTCTTCTTCTTTCGAGTCGTAGATATACAATTTTTATTTCTTTAGCTATAACCAGCCCAGAATTTGGCCACAGTGACTGCCTTGTCAGTGGCGTTCATAAGATCTTTCTTTGTGCAGCTCTGTGGGCAGTTAGGACAATGTAGAAGGTGTGCCATTGTTTAATGAGCCTCATCGCACTCACAGAGGCTATCCGGAGGTGTTATTATTGTCCATTAAAAATGCCAAACTAAAATGCACCTAAAACTGGTAACCAATGCGGCAGAAATTATCAGGAATGCATTAACACGTTGAGTAGAAGGCCTCTCACGCGGTTCGTGGACATCCAGATAAACATCCATCCAGAGACAGGACGTTGAAAAGCTTGGTGGCAACCTATGTCCAGCGGACTTCTTTAGTCTAATATAAGAATGACCATTTCCAAACCATATTTTCTACAGCATTTTGTTTCCGTATCATAGCCTACACATTGCTTAGAAAACTGGGAACTTTGTCAGAAAATAGTAAAAACAGAACAGCTTTCCCTTGGGAACAGACTTGTTATACGCTCGCTCCACGCCGGTAAAGGATTTAGTTTTACTATGAATGTATTTGCAAGTAATATGATATACGCAGTTCTAGATCTAATGTAATGAGGCCTTTTTTTGGTTTTGCTGGGGTTAAATGCCTACCCATCCCCTCTCGTCGAGGGACGTGAGGGGTATGTGGGGCTCCCAGGGCACCCACTAAAAGTCCCCAGCGGCACTCCTTCATCGCCTAACTTGGAGGGGGCCTGGGAAACCGGCAGAGCCTTTGCGTCCAGTCGCCCTCCGGCAATGTAATGAGGCCTTTACTTATAAGTACCTAAATGTTCTTATTGTACTCTATTATACCACACTAGTTAGGAAGGAAGGAAGAATGAGGGAGGCACAGGACCGCACAAGATGGCAATAAATAAATAATAGATAATCCTCACACATTCACACATCGCCACCTAGTCCCAAGCTAAGCAAAGCTTGTACTATGGGTAGGTACTAGACAACGGATAAACATACTTAAATATTTTTTTTTGTAAATCACTCAGACCAATGCAAACAATCATGTTCATGCACACAAAGATTTGACCCCGAGACCTCTGCGTAGCAGTTATCTAATATACCGACTGCACCACAGAGGTCGTCAATATTTGGACAAGGCTTATATTTAGCAATGGACGTCAATTGGCTGATATGATGATAAATAATACCACACTGTCTACCGTAAAAAAGAGCAAAGGTCTACCTGCCTCTACCACAACATTCAGAATCACAAATAATGTATATTACCTAGTGGACATACGAGTAATAGCTAACGCAGAGCGGGACGGCATGGCAAAGTATTTTAATTTTTACTAATGGAAATTCAACCGTACTGTTACAGAAATACGACATAAATTGCTATGCTTTAAAATGATGCCGCGGCATTGAAAGGGATTTTTCGATGCCGCGGCATCATTTTAAAGCATAGCAATTTATGTCGTATTTCTGTAACAGTACGGTTGAATTTCCATTAGTAAAAATTAAAATACTTTGCCATGCCGTCCCGCTCTGCGTTAGCCATAAGGCGTAGGACGGCGGGAACTAATGCGTGAGGAATGCACAGGACTGCACAAGGTGAAAATATTTGTAGAAGGTCTATTTCCAGCAGAGGATATCCAATGTCTGATATGGTGATACCACTCTAGCTACAGGTATGGTAACAGATTTATACAATAGCGACCATCCCCGGGTTCGCACGGACACCTACTACAGAATGTCTTTAAACAATGTACTAATTACATTAGAAATCTCTAAATTTATATGGGTTTCTCTACTATATTATGCATGTTTTATACATATAAACCTTCATCTTGAATAACTCTATCTATTAAAAAAAAACCGCATCAAAATCCGTTGTGTAGTTTTAAATATTTAAGCATACAAAGGGACATAGGGACAGAAAAAGTGACTTTATTTTATACTATGTAGGTATAGATTATTATGATGTTTTTGATTGATTCATCTCTTTAAAAGCTCAAATATTTCTTAATACTTAGTCCCATTAAAATGTATTAAATCTTGACTTAATGAGTACTTACCTTTTTACTCAAATTGCTATGCTTACTTAAGTTAGTAACTTATCCTTAAATTATTTTGTAATTAGAAAGCTTTAAATTTTTGCTAGAGTTTGAAAATTAACCCACTTAAATGTCGTCAATGAAGGAAATGGAAAACATAAATTATTTATGTTTTAAAGATTAAGAATTAATAGTCTATTTTTTCACCATTAAGCACGAATTGCTCAAGGGCAACTAATTTGCACAATCAATTTATCAAAATCGCTTTAAGTACGAGTAAAGGTCATGGCACATTATACCGGCACCGCAACAGCACAGCTGCTGCACGGCGTCGCCTCGAATTTAGACTACGGCTAGCTGCCAGCGCGCTAACTACGCGTTGTCCGCAAGGTGCAAGCTCGCAGTCCGCGCGCCGGCCGCGACGTGTAAGCTCACAGTCCGCGCGGTGGCCGCGAGGTGTAAGCTTGCTGTCACCGCGAACTCAATATTGTTTTAAGACATTTATCCTGCGACGACGCAATGACGTTGTTTCTCTACCGACTCGGAGTCGGCGCGTAATGAGCATGCCGTCGGCGCGCTGTACGCATAAGGTCCGCTCGCTTGCAGCACGCGGGCTGCGGGTCGAGTTGTGTGGTAGCGGCAAGCGCGCTGACTGCCCGCCGTTGGCTTTTTCATATTGACATTATGAAATATATTATACTACACACGATTTAATGCTCTAAATTGAATGACAAGTTAAATGCTGGTGTGGAGCGGTGCTGTTGCGGTGCCGGTATAATGTGCCATGACCTTAAAAGTCGTCACCCACGGTCGTTCTAACAACTCAAAAAGTTGTTTTGGGGTATCTATAGCATTCATATTAAAATAGTTATATAATAAATTGTTGTTATCTCATACATTATATTATGTACGTATATGTTGTTATCCTTGTAGCTTATACTTAAAATTAGTGTAAAAGTATGTTTATCCGTTATCGACTAGATGGCGTTGTGTGAATGTATGAGAAGTGCGATGCGAACAAAACTTCCTAATCCAGATTTCCGCACAAATATACTATTGCATGTATAACTTAATGAATGTGGACAAGGCCCAATCTGTTTGCCAGGATCGTGACAAGTGGCGTTCTGTCGTCTCTGCCTACCCCGGACGGGATAAGGCGTGAGATTATGTACCTATGTAATGTACTTATGTATACTATTGCTACTAATTTATGTACAATTAAGGTACCTGCGGGTAACAAGAGCCGGTGGGTATCAAGAGCCGTTGCTTGAAAATGACACTTTTAATGATCACAGCACCCTACATTTACACATGCTTAAAAATGACCAATAGGAAAGCTAAGATCCGAGCTCGCGTCGTCGCACGATCATCAATCTTACCAGTAGCCACGAGTCAGTTGAGAGTGATAGACAACGCAGCTCCACTATAATTTTATCTTGCCAAAATAATTTTATTTTTACCTAAAATACAGCCGTTTGTTCAAATCTTGTTAATTAATTGTGAATGTTATACAAATAGTGTGGGCTAGTAAAGATAAGTTATAAATTTTTGTTAATAAATACAATACTTTTTACCGTTTTCAATTATGCTATTATCAGGGGCTAATACGGGCCACGCTGGAGGCGGGTACATAGGCCGGCCCTTATTATACATATAGAATGTAAATTAATATTAACAAATTTCAATAGACTTCGTTATTTTAATACATACCATAGTTATTATTATTAAGCATGTATTTGTTATTATTTTTGTATCATAAATCATCCCTAATATCTTTAATTAACTTAAAAGTGTCCAAGTTGTTGATCTAGATAACAATAGATTTTATAATAAGGATAAGAAGGGCCACATACGTGGCCTGTCTTATACCGTACTACTTATTTATAAAAAAAAAATGTTTTAGTTTTGTAATTTCCATAGATAATATTTAAAAAATTACAAACTCATTGTTTACGTCTGTGATTATTTTGACGATATGTTATAGATAAAGGTTTTTATGACATGTTTTTGCTACGTTAGTTTATTAAGAGCCATTGCTAGTTTTTCCTTTGATTAAGTAATGTTAAAAGCGTGATTTAATGCCAAATGATAATTAAAGTCAAATGAAACCGAAAACAATATTTTTTCAATTGATTACTCTTTTAATATTTGAATTAAAATTTGGCCCTTATAAAACTACATACGTTTATTAAGGGCCAAAGAGAGGGTTTTTTAAAATCATGATTACTATGCCTAATTGAGATGAAAATACTTGTAATAGTACTTTCTGATGCAGATATTGAAATAAACATTACCATGATATTAAATATTTTATTATATTCCTTTATTTATAGAAATTATTTAGGTTTAGATTAAGGTGGCCCTTATTTACCGCAAGTACCTTACTTTACCACAGTATTAGATGGCACGGCAATATGAACAGATCAAAGTAAACCAATGTTGAAACAAGACATCCAAATTGATTAAATCTAACAGTTCTACGCAACTACTAGGTATACTAATAACTGAATAGAGTATTTGATTATCCGGTTATAAGCATCAATGCTTTTGGTAAACTAGGATAGAGAATATATACTCCCTTTTTTATCAAATCAAATTCAATAAAAATCATGTGGTTAGTAGCCAACCTGAAGTCGAGAGTTGATAAAAGTCACCTTTGACACGATTTTTTTGATTCTGAAACGGTTCGCCAACAGTCATTTGCTCCATGAACGTTTGGCCAACAGAATCTTTGGTCCATTAACTTTTCGCCCAAAAGTCAATTAGAAGTCAAGGGCGAAAAGGTAATTGACCAAAGATTCTGTTGGCCAAACGTTCATGGAGCAAATGACTGTTGGCGAACCGTTTCAGAAAATATATTTTATTTCTTTTTTTTTAAAGACAACTCCCGCACTAGGGATCATGCCCTGTGTGGGAAATGTCATGCCACGCGGGGAATTTTACAAACATCAATTTAACGGACACACACAGCACCCAGACTCAGGACAATAATTTATGGATCTCAGAAATAATTGTCCTGCGTGGGGATCGAACCCACAACCTCGTGAACGGCAGCCGCTTGCGCTACCGCCGCGCCACAGAGGTCGTCAACGAATTAAACGAATGCTGTCACAAGGACAACAACTAGGACCTATGTTTTACTTGCCTTCCAAACCACGAAAACTCTCGAATTAAAAGCCATTGGACCGCTACTCGTCAATGACACGACTCACGTTATATTATAATGGCTTCTTCCTCTTAGTAAGTAAATATTGATATTACATTGTGTAACTGTGTTTCTTCTAATTTCTGTAAACGTTTGATGTTTAATTTGTTGCTACTCAATTATTTAAACAACTTGCCAATGATACTTAAAGAGTACCTGTTCCTTATTTTGAGCGGTATTACACTCAATGTTGCAAAGTGTTCCATAGCGGTTAGAAAATTGGCTAGAAAGAGGGATTACCTTATGCGAGAAAGACTTGTTACAAACGCAGAGTCCAGAGGTCGAATTTAATTATTTTAAGAAAGTAAAGATAACTTATAAACTTGAACTTACCTAAATACTCTTTCTACCTATCTTTCGTTATTATTTCGATTGATCAAGGTATACATTTTTGGTAACTTAACTCTAATACTATCACGAATGTCCAAAACGGCATTGTTAGGTTTATACCAAATTTGGATAGGTAGAGGACGGAACATAGAAGACAGTGAAGGTGACCTCTAACGTGTTGTAAGGGGGCCTCTTTAAACCTACATCTTGGTCGTAAGTCCCAGACGCTGTTATGCAAGTGTTCCGTCCTCTATCACGCGATGGACCCGGTACCCGCACGGAGAATCCATGTGATGCTAAGATTAGGTCTTACTTGTATCTTAATTTGTAGATTTATGATATTATTAATGCCTACTTCTCGTTTAAAACATTGTGGTAGTTAAAATATACTCGTAGATAACACACAATAACAGACTCTTGTAAACAAAATAAAAACACAATTTCCTTCACTTTTTCCAAAAAATACCCAAATGTATAATGTCATAATAAACAAGAAAAATGTGAGGAAAAATGAGTGTGTAAAAAAAACAGTAACTTTTTTCATTCCCCGTGCATATTTTACCTCACGGTTCATATGTTACGGGTATTTTTTAACCAACCATGGTTCACCGAACGTAGGCAATAAAGGCTACGGGTACTGTAACAACGGGTGGGACAATATAAAACCATTTTAAGTTAATGCCTCTTTGAACTTTATACTGTTTTATTGAACAAGCAGATAATTTGTATCGAATACGCGTTTATGACCCCTGACTTATGAATATTGGGTAAAGGTTATGTGCAACTGATATTTTATGTACGTTTAAGTTATTTTTTTAGAAAATAACAATCTTTTTTATGTATTATTTAAGCATTAGATAAGTTGTAATTAATTTGGGAAACTTTTATTTTGGTGTCATTTGAGTTACGTTATTTCTATAACTGTAAATCTATCTCATTTAGTGGTGTGAATATCCACGAATTTGTTCTTAGTCGTTTAACTTATAAATACCTGTGGGAAGAGATAAGTAACGTATTTTCTTACTCCTCTACTAGTCAGAAATTAAAATGCATAGTAAAAGTACATGCATAAAATTTACTAAAATCTTGAAACGTTTCAAAATCATTGGATTTATCTCGTATTACGAGGAAAACATGTCAAAAGATACACATCCTCATGACTTATGATCTTCAATTAAATGCATAAGTCATTTTTATAGCGTTACGTTTTGTATTTCATCTTTCAAATAACCGGAATCGGAGCAAGAACATACATCTCTAGGTCGACCCTGAGAATTTTATTGTGTGGTTGTGTTCCTATACTTATCTGCTTACATTTTTTTTTGGCGTTCTGTTTCCGCACTTAGTTCCTGAGGTGGACCATTGTACGTGAGGGCACTCGTCATTACAGCCAGTCCACCTCCCTCCAGAATCGTATCAGGTTTCTGGTTTGTCTTCTATCTGTTTACAATATTGCTGTTTGGTATTCTTCTCAGCCCCATAATAGACAGCCCGCCATTGTACTATATTCATTTGTGCATAAATTTAAATTATGTCTACATTTTTATAGGTACATTTGAATAGTTTAGAAAACTTTTTCTTCTTAAAATTATATTTTCGATGTTTTCAATCTTATTATATAGTCCCTTCTGTCAAAATAAATTTTGCTTATCAATTGTATGTATGCATCTTGGTTACACAATTACATACTTAACTATATTTTTGGGACAATATATTATGTACTATATCCACCCATAACGTATAACAATGGCTGAAAAGGACCCAATCTAGCAATAAGAGATTTATATGCAAAGGTCCAACAGGTAACTTATCCAATTCGGTACTTATATTTAACATTAGATTTTCACGTAGGCGTAAACGTTTCCAAATTCAGCACTTATTAAAAAAGTTATCATTCGTTTGAGTGAAATGAAACTTTTTTGTAAAAGGATTCATTTGTTCGTTCAAAAAAAGTTGAAACACATTCATGACTGCTGTTCTACGAAATTTTAAAATGAAAAGAGACGAAGGGGAAATTGTACAGTTTAGTTTAAAAGGAACGATCACGAGTATTATGTGTTTGTTAGTAAATATTTCTGTGTATTTCTTTGTGAGTTCCTTGAATTGGCGTGGTGAAGCCTTTTAGGTGTTTTATATAGTCCTATCCTACTAATATTATAAATGCAAGTTTGTGAGGATAGATGGATGTTTGTTACCCTTTCATGCAAAAACTACTAAATGGGTTTTGATGAAATTTGGAATATAGGTAGTTTATGGTGTAAATTAACAAGCGGGTAATACCGCGGGCATAGATATAAATAAGTTCTTTGACGATCGCGTAATGAATTTCTCAGGGTCAAAGTCAAAATCTGTGGGAAAGAAATAAATAATGGTAATTCTTTAGAAACATTATAAGTAATTTAACTTTGTTACAATTGTGGACAGATATTGTCTAAAGGCGGACAAACAGACAGACTAAGGTAGTGATTAAGGTAGTCAATTAGGCGATGCGTAAGGAAGGCGAGAGGTAGAATACGCCCGAAAGAAACATTTAGAGGATATTTGTCGATACTATAAAGTACTCGGTCTTCACCCATATAGTTTGTATATAATTTAAAAAACTACTTGAAGTAATCCTAAAGTAACCCAATTAAAAAAACTAAGCAGAGCTTGTACAAGCTGTTCTTAAGTTTGGGAATAGCTGGCGTTATGTGGGATGAGGTATTAACCTTTGCGCAATGAACATAAATAACAAAATGCGTTTTTAAGAATCTTACTCTCGCCTCCGTGTTACTTTACTTGTACACAAAGGACATTACAGCTGACAATAGGTATTACAAGATACAGTGCAAGTGGAAAAGGTTAAGTGGTTGGTATCCTAGTGAACATTGTAAGTTGTAACTATATCTATATTTTATGTAACCATCCATTAAGAGATAAGTAGCAGATTTTATCTCTACGAAATTATAACTCTGATCTGCCCATATTAACATAGTATAAAATGCTGCCATAATACCATAATAACTGTAATTGACTGTTAAAGTATGAATTAACAACTCTGAGTACAGCTATTATGAGGATTTATAGGGCTCACTAGCGCCGCTAATTGAAAAAAAATCATAATTCGTAAATAGGATCAATAATGCAAAATGTTGTCAACTAACCCCCTTACTCATAAACACCTTTTAAATTTAGTCACTGTTTAGCGAGATTTATATTATGTATTAAGAATTTAAGCTAATCAATTGGCTAAAATTTAAGAGGCGTTTATGAGTAAAGGGGTTTGTCTTTAGAAAAGGCAATAAAGTATTTGTTTAACACACTCTCAACACTTTGAATGTTTTTGAATCTATCTGAGTAATGTTTTTTTTAAATACGATTTTGATTGAATTATGATTTTTTTTGAATTTCTGACGCTAGTGAGCTCTATAAAAGCTCTTAATACCGAGCTTTTACGCCTCTATACCATCTACGACATATCGCACCCTCAGTGGAAAAAAAGGCATAAGACGAAAATGCTGATTTTTCAGTAGGGCGAAAAAACTGAATTTATGGGCTTATTTACTTTATTTTCAAACGTGGAACAATTATTGTTATATCAAAAAAAAAGAAAAAAAATCGTGTACTGCGTGTTGTATTTAAGTTAGTGCTAATGTTTATAGTTTATTAGGAATTGTAAAAATAAATTATTATGCTATTTTTCAGAATGTAAAAAAATAATGCATTTTGAGTATCAAAATTTATGACAGGCTTTGTCAGAAAAGTAAAATATATTTAAAAAGTATGTTGTATTAAAGCAGTTATGAACTTTTAAGTATAAACATTTATGGTTGTATAAGTAAGATTACTGCATTATTTCCTTTATTAAAATTTATGTTTGAAATGTATAAGCTGTACTTACCCCTTTTTTCAATTTAGGGACTTGATCAGAAACCAGAAGTAAACAATAGTAATTACTTATTCCATTACATGTTATAGAAATGTTTGCTGCATATTAGCACATATTACTTTGAGTTATTGCTTTTGACTATAGGGAAAAAAAGCAATTGCATTTTTTGTATTTAATATTTATTAATTTAGACAAAATACTAATTAGATTTTTGGATACAATTAAAGTTCGTACTATTAACAATGAAATTGCACAATAAAAATTCAGAAATGTGGAATTTCGGTAAAGACCACTAATTATTTTTTTTTATTTTTTTTAATAATCAGCAGATAATTTGTAAAGGCTTGTAACAATTAACAGAATAAGGTTTTCTCGGCTCCATACAACAAAACATTACGTTCTCTCAATAAAAATCTAAAGTAACAAACAAAAATTACAATTACCAAATTAAAATTAAAGGCACTTTACATATTGCCGGTGATACAAGAGACTCCGACCTCGACATACAGCGATGAAATAGCCGATGCCATGTACGAAGACATCGCTAAGGCACTACATGGCACTACCGAGGCTTACTACAACATTGTTATGGGAGACTTCAATGCCAAAGTGGAAGTACAAGAAAACGGCAAAAAGAAAATTGAATGCTACGGTGTGGGGCGACGAAACCACAGGAGGCAGATGCTGGTCAACTTACTGAAGACGCAGGGGCTCTTCTTAATGAACTCCTTCTTTGAGAAGAAACCACATAGAAAGGGGACATGGCAAAGCCCCAATCCTGTGACGAGGAACGAGATAGACTTTATCATGACCGATAGAAGATACGTGTTCAGAGATGTTTCTGTGATAATTGTCTTTATTGCACCTACCAACTTACTTTTCTCTGCTTCACCCAAAGGTTAGCTGAAAGATAATTTTATTTATTTATTTATTTATTTATTTACCAACTTAAACTAACAGTACATAACACCACACGCTTAAGTTATAGGTACAGAATTAACAAAATTAAAAATATGCAATGCCTTAAGGCATTAAGCTTACCATTGTAGATCAGTTTATTTGTGTGCATAAATTACAAATAACTCAATAAATTAAGACGTTTAATACTAGGAGTGATCAACGACTTGTTCAAAGCAGACTAATCTACTCTTAGACGAATGGGAGATACCTTAACCGGAAGATCCAGAAACTGGTACGACGTGACCTCAGATATTCCAACACCCCCGCCGTTGCGACTGCGATCGAACAGAATAGAGGCACCAAAGTATGCGCGCGCAAACTTGGTAGAACCCATCTAACGAAACTCAATACTGCGGACCGCAGAACTGTGACCTCCGAGCTCGAGATACTCGAGGAAATAGAGAGTTTCTACAAATACCTGCACGCATCACGGATGACATAGGACCTAAGAAAGATGACCACATAGCCCCACTCATGCCCCATCACACGGAGGACATCCCCGATGTCAACCAGGGCGAGGTCAGAGTTGCTCTCGAGCAACAAAGAACAATAAGTGTCCAGGGCATTACGGAATCACCACAGAGCTATTAAAACTGGCGAAACACATAATCAAAAAGAGCTAAAAACTTGTGAGGTGTTTTAGCTCCGTCATCCACCAGGCCCTAACGCCTCAGGCAGGAGTGCCGTTGCCCTGTTCTTCAAAAAAGGTGACAAATTCTCGCTGAAGAACTATAGGCCCATATCACTCCTGAGCCACATCGATCTTGTTCGGCAGCCGCTGTGCATAGCATTCGAGGATTACGTAAAAACCTTCGACTCAATTGAAACCTGGGTGGTTCTGGATGCTCTGCAATGATGTGGCATCGATTGGCATACATCAATGTGTGTAGATCTTTATATGAAACTGCCACTATAACTGTCCAGCTCCAGGACAAAACTACCCCACTTAGTGAGTTGCGTCACGTCAAGGGGGCAAGGGGATGTAATTTCTCCAAAACTCTTTACCAACGCGCTCGAAGACGTCTTTAAGACGTTGTAGTAGACTAGACGGGGCATCAACATTAACGGCAAGTACGAGTACATCTTACACCTTCGGTGTACTGACGACATCGTAATCGTGGCAGAGTCACTATAACAGCTTGACGGGAAGCCACAAAGCCTAAAGAGATTGAGCCTGTTGATGGGTTGAACTCGGTATAAATCTAAACAAAACAAAAATCATGTTACACAATCATGTCACACCGAGTTCGATCTAATGTCGAACGATTGACGCTCGAAGTTGTTCAAGAGTATGTTTACAAGTTGTTCAACTTGGTAGAAACAACTTCAAGAAATAAATCGATCGCAGGATCCAGTTGGACAGGATTCAGCAAGCTATGTCGGGCCTTTACCGCAATGCCTGAAGACCAATGCGTCCTACCAGTAATGAAGTATGGTGCCGAGACACTGGACACTTGCGAGTAGGACTAGTCCATAAGCTTAAAATCGCGCAGCGAGCTATTGAGAGGGCTATGCTCGGCGTCTCCTTAAAGGATAAAGTATGGAACGAGGTTATCCGACAAAGAATCAAAGTTACCGACATAACTCGTAGAATTAGCAACCTGAAGTGGCAATGGGCTGATCGTATCTGTCGAAGGACCGATGGTCGTCAGAAAAAAGGTATCCTAGAGTGGAGACCGGGACTCGGAAAACGTAGTGTAGGACTCCCCCCAGCTAGGTAGACCGACGACCTAAGATAGGTCTCTGGGTCAGACTGGAAGCGAAAGATGCAGGACAGTGTTCTGTGGCGCGGATTGGGAGAGGCCTATGTCCATCACTGAACTGCGATAGGCTAATTGATTGATTACTCATTGCCAGTACGTTTTGTTTTAAAATAATCAACGAAAAAAAGAATACTAATAAATTATCGCATCGACATATTCACACTTATGTCCCCTCTGCCTACTCACGCGCCGCTGTGTCAAATCTTACGTCTCGGTGCAATGAAAATATTCTAGTGGAAGAAAAAAGTAATCATTCTTATTTTACAGCCTCGCTGCAGTATGTTAGTCTTATGTTTTTGCGTAAAGAAAAGTTTTTAGTGGAAGAAAGCAGTAATCGTGTATACAAAACTAACGATGTAAAAAAACCAAACGCATTTAAATCATAATATTTGTTACTATTTATTTCCTACATTTAAATAAAGGTAAATTTAATATTAAGTAATACGACATATTTCTCAATTTATTCTTTGCGTAATATCACATAATCTTATAATCCTTAAGAAAAAATGTGATGGAATAAAAATTCTCAAAACTAATTTCTTTTATAAATTCGTCAAATTTAACAAGAAAAATATGAAAAAAATGTAGCATACGTATCTTTAGACGTACTTTCCGAATATGATAAAATCGATGATTCAACGTAAAATCACTTATGCCTATTTTCCACTGAGGGTACGATATATTTTTATACAATTTTTATCTAATATAGTCCAAATCGTTTTTTTTATAAATAATTTATAGATACGTGCTAAGTTAAAACTCAACTGTCATAAATTAGGGTCATTAAAATGATATTTGACTTACCGCTTGGTTATAAATGTGAACAACAATAATTTTACATTTTTACTACTTTTTAATATCTAAACGATAAGAATTTCAATAGAACTTTGACAATAGGTATATGAATGCACTTTACAAAACTTCGTCTTCTCTGCCACAGTTTAATGTATGTTGCTCTGACTTTTTATTGGATAATATAATAAAAAAAAAACCTTTTGCTTTCGCGTCTTATAAGCGGGTACTAACATACATTTAAAAAAAAAAACAAACAATAGTTTCCGAACAATAATAAGTTATTAGCTCTGCTTAGTTTGCATCTAGAATGACATTGTGTGAATGTGTGAGAAATATTTATTTATTTATTAGACCCGTATTAACAAATTTTATTTCAAGGAAAACGCACTCAAGACCACATACACTCATGGTGACTGACTTTAAAAATTAGATGCGAGCAAAACCACAGACTTAACTAGTTTATTCACCTATATAAATATAAAATACAAAATGAATAATACTTCTGTCGTATTAAATCTCAATCCCTTTCACCTTTTTATTGTTAAAAAAGGTCATGTTTGGACAACTGCGAACGTTTTAAAAAGTTAATCTCGAAATCTTTTAATAGCTTCTTAATTAAATCTAAAACATTCGAATAGGTACCCGACCTTCTTGCTACCTCAATAGCGTTTGTATTTCCTAATTAAGATGAAAAATGGTGTATAATTCTTGAAAGAATTTTGACGACCTCTGTGGCGTAGTAGTTATTTAACATGACTGCTACGCAAAGGTATCGGGTTCGATTTCCGCTCAATGCAAATCTGTGTGTGCATGAACATGATTGATTAGATTGGTTTGAGTGTTTCTATGTATACTAAGTATGTATTTACTAAAAAAAATCATTTAAGTACATTTATCCGTTGTCTAGTACCCATAGTACAAGCTCTGCTTAGTTTGGGGCTTGATGACGTTGTGTGAATGTGTAAGGATTATTTATTAATTTATTTAAGAAAGAAGAAAAGTAAAGTATTTTATTAGTCACAATTATAAAAGCTCAGTCGCCACAAGGAAAAAAAACACGATAATGATACTTGCAATATTAATAAATCAAAATTCACTAAACTGTTAATTTCTAATTCCGAAGTTTGAAATCGTTTTGACGAATAATGTGAATCGATGTCGAATACTTTCGCACTGTTGTGCATCTTGTTGGAAAACATTCGAAATTGTATGTATCGATGTGGCGCATTTTCGCAATAATGTGATTCGCGTATCAGTACTTTTAAGCTCCCGTTCGGAACTTCGAAATTCAGTAATGAAAATTGTCTAACAATTTTAACTAACAGTATAGAAAAAGTTAATAAACACTATTCGCTTACACAGTTGCTACAAATAAGGCAAGTAGGTAATGGACTTGTGCCTTTGTTCAGAGACAATGAGCTTGCGTCTTTGTTCCAATGTTCCACGTACGATCTGCACCCATATGCGTAGTGCATTCCATTCTTAGTTTGTTACTTTGTTCTTCTATTTATAATTTCATATTGTTTTGAAGCTGTTGTGTATGTACTTCATTACTACTCTTGTAGTAGGGATCAGGCCTTGTGTCGCTTTAACTTTAACTTGAGCTCTTTAATATGAGCTCTCTCGGACGTCAAATGTATGAGACCAAGCAATGTTGTTTACGACCTCGCTGGCGCGACGGTAGCGTAAGCGACTTCCGTGCACGAGGTCGTAGTTTCGATCCCCACGCAGGACAATTATTTGTAAGATCCTCAACGTCTTAACTATGGTCGGTCCACTGTGTGAGAGGTCTTCACACTCTGCGTCTCCCTGTACACTATCGCCATTCTAGATTCTGCCCAGCCCGGCTGTGCATTCTTATTGCAAAATATATGTCGCCAGGTGGCTATCTGTATCAGATTCAGACTTCTTCAAGTATGTAAAGGCACGAGGTCTTTGGAAATAAATAGGCATAACTCTATTAAGTTACATTTTATAATCTCTTTTCTTATTGAATTACAAATAAAGGTATTTAAACAGCACTAGTACACGGACACTATAGCAGTCCCTCATGTATACCGGATGGACCACCAGCCTCACGGGTTCGGTGGATTCTCTCAGTTTTCATGACGTTCTGCTAGAATGACGACTCCTGTCATTCTCGTCCGAACATTTTGAATGTTTGTTTCATAATTCAATATAAACCTCCTTTAACGTTATCCAAGAAAAAAGTTACTTTTATTTCACGGCGCCAGGGATTCGCCTTCATATATGTATTATTAAAATAATATAATAAAATGACATCATTAGAAGAATTTTCAGTGACCGAAACAACATGCAAATAAAGTTAAAAGTAAAAATAAGTAAAACAGTTTATGTATTTAGTTATTTATACAATGTGCTGTCATCAGCTTGACTTAGCGAAATGCTTGAGGCCATAATATGGTTCAGAATTTATGTTAACGAGTAGCGTGTACCCAAGATCGTTTCAGCCGATTTCAATGCAAATTTCTTTCCAAAAAATTTAAAGTTAAATGAAGATTATAAGATGTTATAGAAAACCTCTGTACAACATTACATTACATTTCCGCGATTTTTTTTTTTTTTTTAATTTTGTTTTTAGGGTTGGATAGGCCATTTATCGAGGAAGGCTTTAGACTATATAACATCATGCTACGATCAAAAATTTTTTTTTTCAAATTTTAACTTTGTAACCTGACCTATGGGTCCTCATGGTCACTCAGAGGGCACTATAAACCGCCAGCAAGACCCGACTAGAATGTAGTTTAATGTATAAACATTATTGTGGGCAATTTTTCATACGATATTGTCACTTGATTTTATACGATTTTATACCTAACTCGTATCCACTTATCTTTAATGTGTGGGTCAACGGATTTACCGAGCAGAATCCAGGTTTGTACGAAAATAAAAATAGGTAGCTAGCTGCTTCGGCGTATGTGTATATTTACGAAATATAATATTCTAGTATAGTATTTTTAGTAATATGTAAGTAGGTATGTATTTTAAATAAAGTATATATTATTTTTATATTTAATATCCAATAAGTATTTTATGTATTTATTGAGGTTTATATAATAATATTTGTCTGTGTGTTAACGGAGAAACAATAGTTTTCTCCTAGTATATCGCATACTTATACATTTTAGAAGAGTTTATAAGTGAGGAGGTTTCCTCCTTACTCATAAACGCTCCTTAAATTTAATTGCTGCTTAGCGAGATTTTTATTAGTGAAACCAACCTTATACCAACCAAAACCGTAAGTATTTAAGTTAATCAAATAACTAAAATTTATGAGTAAGGGGGTTTATGTGTAAAAGGGGATTATGATTTAACGGCCAGTGTAACCTGTGGTGAAACGTCAAACAGAATAAAAGTAATTAGCGTGCGGCGTTAATCTCTACATTTAATATTTTAATTACAGAGCTTGCACCTAGAGTAATGTAATTTTCTTCAACTTAAGTACGAGTTCTTTTAATCAAAGTCGATAATAGTAATCTTAATGAGTTAATTTGTCTTACGTTTACTTAATTTAATTATGTGATAAATCGAGCAACAGGTTGTGTGTGGCACAGGGAGCTTACACACTTAATGATTTGCGCCGTAGCTATTTATTTATTTTACTATACGAGCTTACAGTTTTGCTTGCGCGGCGGGAATACTTATGCAATTTTTTTTTTGCTTTCGATGTAAATACCAACCCCCTTACTTGCTTTTAAACGCCTCTTAAATTTTAGTCAATTGATTAGCTTCATATTCATATGATTTTACTTAGAAAAATCTCGCTAAACAGTGATTAAATTTAGCAAATGTTTAGAATATAAAAAATGACCACCATTTGGTGTTTTTTAAAGGGCATATGCGTAGCAATCGTATAAAGATATGTTTGAATGTAAACGATCGTAGCATAATAATATGGCGCTCAATATTCTACGCCGAAGTAAAATGCCTGGCTAAATAAGAACATAAAAAACTATTTATAACAACTAAGTACTCCTCCATCTAAAGAAATACGATCGACAACAAAACTATAGAAGTAACAGGAAAATCATTGTACTTACATATTCAATAACATAGAGTCTAGAATCTGATGTATGCTATCTGCCTGTTCCATTTGCTTATAAAAGACGATGCTGCAAGTAACATTAGATTACAGATACCATATAAAATGCTTGCATACGTCGTTGCATTACCGACTATAGATGTCGCATCTTAGTTTTAGGCCCCATTCGCACGAGCGCTTTTTTAACGCGCGCGGAACAGAACAAATGCATTCCTATGTTCCTGTTCACACGCCAGCGCTTTTTTAACGCGACGCTTTTTTATCGCTCGTCTTTGGAAATTGTGTTCTATTTTCGACGCTTTTTTAACGCGTTTAAAAAAGCGCTCGTGTGAATGGGGCCTTAAAGCCATATCATTTCTCTATATCTATCTCGCTGTCTATATCTTATCCGCGTGGTGACGGAGTAAAAAATAAAACTTCTTACCACCTCATCTCATCTCATGGGTGTCTTAAAAATCGACTAAGGGACTATCCGTTAATATTATCTTTACGAAATAAAAAGAAGGAAAACTTAAAATTAAACCCTATACCACTCCGTTTGGCAGCATTTTAGTAGGCCAAGTGTATCCCAAGTATCCCTCAGTCACGGGAGGAGGCCCGTCCCTGTAGTCGGACATTAATGAGCTGTTATCTGTTATGATATCTATCTCGCTTGCACTTACGGTTCTTCTTTTCTAATATAATGTCTTTTATCTCTTTTTGGATCACTCAAATGATAAGGTTTTCTGTAGTATGTACAAACAACGCGTTCAAGAACATGGAGGTTAGGTTATTACGGTCTGTTACGTAGCTGATTGAAGTTGCTACTTGAATCATTTGTTGCTTGTTCTTATCGTAACAATGGCGGACAAGTTTCTTACTCTATCTTGCGTCTAAATAAACTTTATAAAAGCGTGAATTTATAGATGCTTGTTTCGAAATGATGAAAATGAATGTAAAGGTCAATCATGATTTCCGACATTCCGGGTCAGTATAATGCATCTTTAAAAAACTTTATTTACTCCTTATAGGTATGTATTATTGGTGATTGCTATTTGAACAGGTGTGGACCAACACTGTTTTCGCTTAATCAACCTCTAAATAGTAGTATGAAAATATGTGCTTTCTTGTAGTATAGAAACTAGTGAAATTACTGGGCTTAACAGCTTTTCCACTCGCCTGGTAAGGCGCAGTTTTGCGGCGCTTTACAAAACATTCATCTGTCCAGGCGCAGCGCAGCAAAGAGCTGGTCTTTTAACAAGGTCAAAACATTGTATTACTTTCACGCCACTTAAAGCATATTTAATATTTGTTCTAGTCCTTACGCATTACAAATCGTCTATGGATGAAAGAGAGGTTAAGTAAACATAAGCTGTTAAATCTTGGGGGTGGGCGGGAACCAACTACTAAGTATTAGGTAGTGGGCAAATTTTCGTCTGCCACCTTAATACAATAAATAGAAACACCAAAAATATTGATCCCTATCGTATATGCACGCCCCTCAACAACACTCTCGACCTAAATTATATGTACTTATTTAGTCAGCATCGAAGCGGTAAAGGGCGAATTCATCAAACAACATTTGTAGTAGACGGGTTAAGTAATAACTTTGCTCACTGATAACATTCAATCATATCTTTATAACAATTAAGTAGTAAAATAATTGTAATCAATATGTGTAAACTAGTCTTTTGTTAGCCGAGTGATGAAAAACTAGTCTTTTGTTAGCCGAGTGATGAAAAACTAGTCTTTTGTTAGCCGAGTAATGAAATTAGAATACTAAATAGGACAGATATCTTGTAACTATCGTATCGTATAGTATGGTATATGCTTGATTAAGAATACAAAGTGTCATTGTCTCTTCTCGTTCATTAGGTGTCGTAAAAGTCGATTGAAATTTTGTAAATCTATACGTACTTACTTAGTATAAAATAAAGTCGCTTTTTTGTCCCTATGTTGTATGCTTAAATCTTTAAAACTACGCAGCCGATTTTGATGCGGTTTTTTTTAATAGGTAGAGTGATTCAAGAGGAAGGTTTATAATGCATAACACATGCTTAATATAGTAGAGAAACCCATATAAATTTAGAGATTTCTAATGAAACTGTACTTAAACGATGTCATTCTGTAGTAGGTGTCCAAGGAAGTAGTTAATCAGTTGAATATTATATAATACTTAGTTAAGTCGATATAGGAGTATCGATAACTTTGATTATTATTACTCTAAAGTCTGTCTTCTGTTAAGCATCAACGTGATCATTATTATATGTAATTCAATGGAAATCATTTTATGTACTATCTAAAGAGTTAAGTTGTCAAATGACACCATTATCTACTATGTTTTTACAACGGATAGTGAAAATTGAGATATCTTATACAAACGGAAATTCCTAAACATGTAGCTGTGTCGTAGCAATTTAAAACCTTTCAATCATTTTTACAGTCATTAATGTCCCACTCCTAGGGCAGAGGGAAACTTGGCCCACTTCTATGCTGGCCAGATGGATTGATATTTATAAAGTTTTATGACAAGTTTTCCTTTATTTGTTTAGAAGAGTTCATCATAACAGCCTATTTATGTCCCACTGCAGGGACGGGCCTCCTCCCGTGACGGAGGGATACTTAGCCTACTAATACCACGCTGGCCAGACGGATTGGTATAGGGTTTTATTTCAAGATTTCCTTCTTTTTATTTCGTAAAGATAATTTTCAAACAATAATTCCGTATTATTTCAGTTAGAAAGCAAACTCCACAACCAATTTTAATGTAATTCCTATCAACTTGGAAGTATACTTACAGTTTACTTTAATTTAAAACATATTTTTTTATATTTGTTAACATTTTCATACGGACAGAAAACTTTTAATTAATTAATTATTTTTCAATCAATAAGACGCTACTTTCTTTTAACAAAGTTCAAATAGAAAGGCCAAGTCATATGTCAGTTCAATTAAATTAATTAAAGAGAGAAATTAAAATTGAAACTTAGTTTATTTGAGTCTATCATTACTTACAGACCTTTCATTTTGTTTGTTCCTATGACTGTACAACAGTAACAAACAATTTAATTAATTAAGAGCTTGCACTTATTTCTAAAGAGACGGAATGAAAATACAAATTGTCACAACCCCTCTTTAACATGATCAATTAAATGAAATTATCAAATGAAAATAATAAAATATCGAAAAGAGATCTTTTCGATGTTGTAAAGGAGCAAGAGTATACGGTGTTACCACTCACCACACTATCATACTCGTATACCATAGATGTCCGACAGCAGACAAGGGAATGCTCGCAAAACCTAGTAATATTTTAAATCTTCATCAAAATTCAGTAACTAATTTGATTTTTCTATAAAAAAAAAAGAGAAATCGCTGTATGAAAAACAACATACTTAATTAAATAAATATAATGCCTATTATAAACGACATTAACGCTCTATTTTAAGAGTGATTTCTATTTTAAAGAGATGCACATCTAGGTACAGGTATTAATTTTACTTCGAAAGGGAACACAATTAAAATATCTTTGAATTGTTTGCACAAATACACGACAGACTTTTTGAAATACAACGCACCGTTAAACATTACTGTGACGCTCTTTTAATCAAATTTAAACACGTACTTGTGCACATTGTCGTAGCACTACGATGAAAGATGTACTGCCTTCTTGAAACATCAAAAGCTGTAAAATTCCGCTTCAGTGCAACTTTCTTTTGCACTTGAATCTTAAGAGGAACTCCCTCTGTTCCTCTTATTCCAGAATTTATATGCGCACTAAAAAAGTTTTGACATTAATCGCCCTTGATTGTTTTCATCTTAGAGGAGAAGACAAGCTTCCAAAAGCATTACAAATGATTGATAGCAACAATATGAAATCTAGACAAAATAATGTTTTTGTCCACATTCCTTGTTGATTGCAATTGATTTACAAGATAATTAGGAAGATTTAAAATAATTTATTCCCTTCGAATTGGTAAATAAATTAAATTACAGATATTCAATAGAATAAATAATTAGTTAGTAGAGTGGTAGTTTCATTTTAAAATTCTATGAATCATCCATGTAAACAGAATTTCGTATGTTCAATCGATATCAACGCTCTACTGTTTAATTATAAAATTACGTTTTGTTCTTTAATTATTTTATAATTATCATTACAACCACCTGCATAACATTAATATACTGAGATATTTTTAAGTGAGCACATGCTATGTTTACAATCACGTAACCAGTTCTTTATGTATGGACTGAGGGCCCTCTTTTTTTTTGCGGATTTTTGCAGTTTAAGTAACAATAGTGTTTAGTAAAAGTTGTTGAAATATTTGTAAAACGAATATTAGAGTTTGTAAATACATCATTGAAAAGATATATCGCTCTAGGTGGGTCCACACATACATTATTTTTTGACACTGATGACTGTCAGGGTCGTGGGCATGTTGATCTACTTTTTATCTACAGTTACTTTTTATATGTATAAGGGAGAATGTGACTGGACCCCATGACGAGAGGTTGAGTTGTCATTTATATATTTTACAAATTGATTTTTCGAAGATTTCGTGGTGTAGAAGAGATGCGGTTTTGTTTTGCAAGCTTGTCGCCAGTAAATAAATATGATGAAATATACAAGTGATTGGTGAATAGCTGGTGGCATCCTGTTCCGGCTGTTCCTGTCTCTATTATACACGTTTCCGTAAAATTCTCCTCGACGACAATGAAAAGTGAAGCATCGACTTTTATTGTTGTTTTATATGTTACTTTTATACTTACTTTTACTCATACTGAATGTAATATTTTTCACTTGACACTGGAAAATATGTAACTATGTTCATGAGGCCATTAATTAGAGTGTGGCGCAGTCGGTATATTACATGGCTGCTACGCAGAGATCTCGGGTTCGATTCCCGCTCAATGCAAATCTTTGTGTGCATGAACATGATTGTTTGCATTGGTCTGAGTGTTTTCTATGTATAATATGTACGTAGGTATTTACAAAAAAAAAGTATTAAAGCATGTTTATTCGTTGTCTAGTACCCATAATACAAGCTTTGCTTAGTTTGGGACTAGGTGGCGATGTATGAATGTGTGAAGATTATTTATTTATTATAAATAATCTATCCTTCGAGTGCACGCATACCGGTCGTGAAAATGGACTAGCACCAGTAATTGACAATCTTGATAAGCCATTTGCGTGTTTGTAGGCTGACTTACTATCTCGTGTCATTGGTAGTTTTCTTGTGAGATAAAATCTTTTTGTTAAGTGTGTTGTTAAGATTATACTATGGAAAATGCGGCTGTTTGACCTCTGGAAAATGTCTGTGTTTTCCATAACTTTTCGCGAGCAATGTTCATAATAATGATTTATCTAATACGTAAGGTTATGGTAGATGCTTTTCAGTACGTATGACTCACAAGTATTTAAGCATAAACATTTACTTGGTTGATTTATTTTTAGGGTTGATACAGAAAGAATGTATACATAATATATAAAAAAAATCCAAAGTGTATACAAAATTTCAGATTAATCGATTGACAGGAAGAGGGTGAAATTTGAATAACTAAATTTGACCTAAGAATAAATAAAACAAACGGGGTGAGCTAAATAAAACCGTTTGAAAAATAACAACTAAACTTTAAAAAACGTGGGTGGTGGCTCTGTTATTCTGTATGTTTTCTGGGTACCGCTTTTATAAATGCGAATCAATCTTAAAAAACATGGGTGATAGCTCTGTTATTTTGTATGTTTCCTGGATCTCCGCTTTTATGAAAACGAATCATAAGTAAGGACTTTTAATACCATACTTAGATGCCGCTTTCTACTCTCGTATGATGTAAGTAAGTACCACATTGTACCCTTAATATACCCATAAAGCATTTGTATAACCCAACTATACATCTTAATGAATGTGGACGAGGCCTAATCTGTTTGCCAGGATCGTGACAAGTGGCGTTCTGTCGTCTCTGCCTACCCTGGACGGGATTTGGCGTGAATTATTAGGCGTGAATTTATGTATGTATGTATGTAACTATACATCTTATAGTTAATATCACGATAACTTAACACAACAGTAGCATTCACAGAAGAATTACACGATAAACCTTAGTTGCCTTGACTTCAGAACAGATAATCGCACGACATTCATCATGTGATAAAATATTTTACAAAACGCAGTTGACATCTAAAAAACTGATTGTGATCAATTTTATGCCTACTTGTTGCTCGCTAAAAACTGTTGCCATTTTAAATTGTCATCAGCAAGCCAGAATATTGTTTGCTTTAGGACTTTTAAGGGATTTGGGGAGCTTCAAGAAACGAGCGTACTCCCTTTTTAAAGGTCGGCAACGCATCTGTGATTTCTCTGGTGTTGCGGGTGTCCATGGGCGGCGGTGATCACTTACCATCAGGTGACCTGCTGGCTCGTATCCTATATATATATATATATATATATACAGTATGTAAAGTGAGA
Organism: Schrankia costaestrigalis; assembly: GCA_905475405.1. NCBI lineage: Eukaryota > Metazoa > Arthropoda > Insecta > Lepidoptera > Erebidae > Schrankia > Schrankia costaestrigalis. The sequence goes on from FR997838.1 coordinate 14,210,448, forward strand.
CATAGGCAATACTTTAGGGCATCATAGATAACGTTATATAATGAAGGAAAAAAAAATACAAAATAAATAAACATTAAATGACTACTTAGTAAACGATGTGTAAAGCTTAGCCATGAATTTCACTAATCATGGACACCGCGCGGACGCAGCGAGCGATTGGTTCGCCAGCTGAGTTAGATACATACCTACGACGCGCGGCACGGGTCAATGCACCGAGTCTTGAACAATATTTTAGCGCAGCGGGAACGTGTCCATACTTAGTTATTTTTTGGGATTTTTTCGTCAAAAATTAAGTACCTAATTTTATTACATAATTGGGATCAGAATCACGTACAGAGTCACCTCCTTAATTATTGCCGATGACTCAAAAAACACCCTGTATATATATATATATATATTGACGACCTCGGTGGCGCGCCGGTAAAGCCAGCGGCTGCCGCGCATGAGGTTGTGGGTTCGATCCCCACGCAGGACAATAATTTGTGAGATCCACAAATTATTGTCCTGAGTCTGGGTGTTATATGTGTCCGTTAATTGATGTTTGTAAAAGTCCCCGCGACACAGGGCATGATCCCTAGTGCGGGAGTTGTCTTTTTTAACAATAACAATAAATAAAATATATATGTCGGAGGAACCAAAGAGTCAGATTGATTGTTGTTTGCAAATTAATTGTTACAATATTATTTGTTTCCTTTTATAACTACTTTTAATATTCATTATTTAATTTAATTTGATTTTTTAAATTAATTTACTATTTAAAAAGCTTATTTATCTAATTAAAGTTACGAATATTGTAATTCACATAACGACCAATCAGAGCAGAGCATTGGCGCGAGCGGGGTCGAGGCGCCATCTTGTTTTACTATAAAGCGGGAAACAGTTTTGGATAGGATTGTGAAAGTTGGAGCCGATCAGGTTGGATCGTGGAATTATTGTAGAGTAAAGTAGGATCGGTGTCCTGAACCCGCTGCTCAGTCTTAACTATTGATTTCTTTTGAATTAACTATTGTAAAGTTATAGTTTGTTATTTAAATTCAAATAAAATAGTGTAATATGTATATATATGTTACGGGCAACGTGATTAACTGGGCATTATTAATAAGGACCGGTCTTTATTAATAATGCCCAATAACGATGGCCAAAGTGATAAATTAATCACTTTGACCGGCCCTTATTAATAATGGCCGGTCAGACCGGTCTGTATTAATAATGCCCGACTCATTTGGGCAATGTGATTAATACAGCATAATTAATCACTTTTCCCGGCCATTATGAATAATGCCCACCCTATCTTGGGCAAAGTAATAAAATAGGTGAACTGTAGTGTTTTTGTTTATTAAATGAAATTAAACTTACAACATTTTCATGAAAAGTTAACAAAAAATAAACTATTGGACATAGTAGTTAAAAAATAAACATTTTACTTAAATGATTCTGGCACTCGCCGGCCGCTGCCGCGGCCCGCTCGCTTCGCTCGCTCGGCTCGTGCGCGTTGTGGTCGCCATGCTAACCTAACCTAACCAACTGTTTCTGACTTTTGGCTTAATTTTAGGTTTTAGCTTTTTTTTAAGCTATCTCAAACACTAACTTATTACATGGACCACGGGCCGTCGGCCATTATTAATAAGGGCCGGTCAAAGTGATTAATTTATCACTTTGGCCATCGTTATTGGGCATTATTAATAAAGACCGGTCCTTATTAATAATGCCCAGTTAATCACGTTGCCCGTAACATATATATACATATTACACTATTTTATTTGAATTTAAATAACAAACTATAACTTTACAATAGTTAATTCAAAAGAAATCAATAGTTAAGACTGAGCAGCGGGTTCAGGACACCGATCCTACTTTACTCTACAATAATTCCACGATCCAACCTGATCGGCTCCAACTTTCACAATCCTATCCAAAACTGTTTCCCGCTTTATAGTAAAACAAGATGGCGCCTCGACCCCGCTCGCGCCAATGCTCTGCTCTGATTGGTCGTTATGTGAATTACAATATTCGTAACTTTAATTAGATAAATAAGCTTTTTAAATAGTAAATTAATTTAAAAAATCAAATTAAATTAAATAATGAATATTAAAAGTAGTTATAAAAGGAAACAAATAATATTGTAACAATTAATTTGCAAACAACAATCAATCTGACTCTTTGGTTCCTCCGACATATATATTTTATTTATTGTTATTGTTAAAAAAGACAACTCCCGCACTAGGGATCATGCCCTGTGTCGCGGGGACTTTTACAAACATCAATTAACGGACACATATAACACCCAGACTCAGGACAATAATTTGTGGATCTCACAAATTATTGTCCTGCGTGGGGATCGAACCCACAACCTCATGCGCGGCAGCCGCTGGCTTTACCGGCGCGCCACCGAGGTCGTCAATATATATATATATATATATACAGGGTGTTTTTTGAGTCATCGGCAATAATTAAGGAGGTGACTCTGTACGTGATTCTGATCCCAATTATGTAATAAAATTAGGTACTTAATTTTTGACGAAAAAATCCCAAAAAATAACTAAGTATGGACACGTTCCCGCTGCGCTAAAATATTGTTCAAGACTCGGTGCATTGACCCGTGCCGCGCGTCGTAGGTATGTATCTAACTCAGCTGGCGAACCAATCGCTCGCTGCGTCCGCGCGGTGTCCATGATTAGTGAAATTCATGGCTAAGCTTTACACATCGTTTACTAAGTAGTCATTTAATGTTTATTTATTTTGTATTTTTTTTTCCTTCATTATATAACGTTATCTATCATGCCCTAAAGTATTGCCTATGTCTCACTTTACATACTGTATATATATATATATATATATATATATATATATATATATATATAGGATACGAGCCAGCAGGTCACCTGATGGTAAGTGATCACCGCCGCCCATGGACACCCGCAACACCAGAGAAATCACAGATGCGTTGCCGACCTTTAAAAAGGGAGTACGCTCGTTTCTTGAAGCTCCCCAAGTCATTATTAATAGTGCCCGGACTTATCAAATTGCCCGTAACATATATATGTTACAGCCAAAGTAATTAAATAGATACTATACATAAGGACTGGTCATTATAAATAATATCTAAATTGACAAGACAATGTGATAAATTAATCACATCATCATCATTCCCCTGCCCTTATCCCAATTTTATTTGGGGTCGGCGCAGCATGTCTTCTTCTTCCATTCTTTCCTATCAGACGTCATATCACAAATCACACTCTTCGCAGCCATATCGTCTTTCACACAATCCATCCATCGTTTCTTTGGTCGTCCTCTTCCCCTATATCCATCCACATACATGTTCAACACCTTTCTTACCACATGATTCTCATTCCGCCGCATAACATGCCCATACCATGACAGCCGGTTGCCACGTAGTTTTTCTGCTACCGGTGCCACTTTCAAACTTCCTCTTACATACTCATTTCTTACTCTATCCGCTCTCGTAACACCACACATTCCTCTTAACATTCTCATCTCTGCTACATGCAATTGTCTTTCATTCATCCCTTTTGTGGCCCAACTCTCTGATCCATACAGGACGGCAGGTCTGATCATGGTCTTATAGATCTTCCCCTTAAATTTAAGGGGAATGTGGGGGTCACAAATGGTTCCCGTGACCTGCCGCCATTTCATCCATCCTATGTTAATTCGGTGCTTTACGGCCCGATCTACTTCGCCATCGCTTTGGATGCAAGAACCGAGATACCGGAAGTCGGAGCAGACTGGAAGTCGCACGCCATCAAGCGCTATGGCTTCAGGACTGGAGAGACCGCCGAAATCGCAGAACATGCATTCTGTCTTGGTTCTGCTGATTTTCAAGCCAACACTCTCCAGTTTCTGTTGCCAACTCTCCAATCTGCTCTGGATCTCAGGTCCATCCTCCCCAACCAGAACAATGTCATCGGCAAACAGCATGCACCAGGGTGCCTCTTCCTGTATGTCCGCCGTCAAGGCGTCCATAATCAGTAGGAAGAGGTAAGGACTTAAAGCCGACCCTTGGTGCAAGCCTACCCCCACACTGAACTGGTCGGAGTTGCCAGCAGACGATCGGACGTATGTACTGGCTTGCCTGTACATAGCACGAATTAACTCCACATACTTCCCAGGTACACCTTTCTCTTTCATGGCCCACCACAACACTTCCCGAGGCACCCTATCATACGCTTTTTCGAGGTCAATGAACACCATGTGCAAGTTCTTGTGAACACGTCTGTACTTCTCGCACAATTGGCGGAGTGCAAATATGGCGTCCGTTGTACCTCGACCTGGCATGAAACCAAACTGGTTCTCAGTAATCTCACTCTCTTCTCTCAATCTTTTCTCTATCACCTTTTCCCATACTTTCATAGTATGTGACATGAGCTTAATTCCTCTATAGTTGTTACAATCCTGGACATCCCCTTTATTTTTGAAGATGGGTACTAGCGAGCTAGTACACCATTCTTGTGGGATGTCTTCTTCATGCAACAACTTATTGAAGAACGCAGTCAGCCACATATTTCCTTCATACTTTAACACCTTCCATACTTCAACTGGTATTTCATCCGGTCCCAAAGCCTTTCCATCTTTCATACTTTTAACTGCTGTTATAACTTCATCCACGCTAATTTCTCTTACCAGTCCCTTATTTACCTGTGCCTCTTCGAGTATACCATTCCAGTCATTCTCTTCGTTCATAAGCTTTTCAAAATACACCTTCCATCGCTCTTTTATTTCATCATCTTTACACAATACCTTACCAAACTCATCTTTCATACATTTCATATGTATTACATTAAATTAATCACATCATCTAGATATTATTTATAATAGCTGATCAAAGTTAGTCAAAGTAATAAATACGGTATAACCAACTAATTATTACCTTAATTATTATGAGTATTACTATATTCTAGCACTCGCCGGCCGCTACCGCGGCACGCTCGCTTCGCTTGCTCGGCTCGTGCGTCCTTTAGTCACCATACTTTTTTTTTTATTTTTTTTTTTCTCGGGGGGAAATCCTCATGGAGTTCCTCCGCCCCGGAGAGGGCGGAGGGGTCTGTCAGACTTCTACTGACTAAAACCCCCCGGTGTTCCGTCTCTCACGTGTGCCAGGAGCCGCGGGAAACCATGATTCTTCCGCAGCCCCTGACTAGTGCTGGCCCGCTCCTTAGCGGACCCCATCTCGAGGATGGAGCGAAGTGCTCCTCCCCTTACACCTGGAGATGCGCGCGTGGAACACTACGCGCCGCCATCTCGGGTCCATGGATTGGAGGGGCGACGGACTAAACAGTCCGCCGCTCTTGGACCCATTTAGGGTGGCCGAAAGAGGGCATTGTCCGCCCTCCTCCTGCGCCCGGTGCGCCGGCTGCGGGCCGGGTGGTCTGCCGAGGCTTCCCGTTCCCGCTCCGCGGCCTCCTTCCGCGCCACGACTGTGTCGCAAAAGGTCACCATTGCGTCCCAGCAAGCCGCGCTGCCGGCCATGGCGCTGACCACGGCCGACAGCGACAGATCGCTGCCTACCATTAAGGCGAGGGCGCGACGCGGCTCCTCCCAAGCTACGCACTCTGCGAGCGTATGCCGCACCGTGTCCTCTCCACTCTGGACGCAGTTTAGTCACCATACTAACCTAACCTGACCAACTGTTTCTGACTTTTGCCTTAATATTTTATTTGAGGACATATATTACTTTATAGCAAGAAAAAATAGGATATTTAAACAACTATCGTAACCTATTTTATGACACACAAGTATTATAGGTAAAGACGATTAAGTAATATACGATTTCGTATATTATAGTAAATATACCTATCCTTATATAAATAGTAACCACAGATAAATCAACCGCTTCGTATCATATAAATATAATCTAGTAATATTTACCTACTTGTTTTATTACATTATCTGAGTCTTTGAAGATATTATTTATAATGGCTAGTTAATGTGATTAATTCTGCGACATTTATCACTTTATCTAAATTGAGTAGCCATTATACATAACGGCTAGTTATAATGTATAATATTCATATTTATTACTTTGGCTGTGACATATATATATATATATATCGACGGTGGAAAGGCAAAACGAATGATACGCCATTTGGCTAATTGTTCAGGAGAGCTGTTTAAAGTTTAAATTTTAACAAAAATGATCATAACTTCTTTGTTTATTAACCAATTTTTTTGAAATTTTATAAGTAAATCAAGTTTTATGTGCTCTTTGTTTTGTATTCAATATAAATTAATTAAAGTCAATAAGGCAAGAAAAAAGTGGCGTATCATGTTTCTGACATTTTGAGTGAGTTGGGAAAAACACTTCATAAACCATCAATAAAAAAAAGTTGGTAGGACAAATTAATTCATTCACAAAACCTCCACAAAAACAGGAGGGCGAAATTAGTTTAAATGCCAAATGAAAAAAAAGGCGTAGAAGGAAAAATGCTTCATTTCCCTTTGATGAAACAAAAATAAAATGGAAGAATGTTTTATGAGTGATGTCTCTTATATTTTTAGGTCGTTAAAATGAATTAATGACCATACGCGGTTATGTAGTTTACATGATGTGCATTTCTCGGATAGGGGCTTAAGTTGATCTCGTGGTAAAGGAATAGACAATTTAATTTATTATAAACTTTTAATTTAGTATCTTAATTAAAAAGTACGATAGGAATAACAACTGAAACGCCGTAGCTGTTACTTTCCTCTCGAGGAAGAAAACGTGTTACGACATGTCAAAATATAACTTAGCGGGGAAAAAGTATTGAAAGACCAAATTAAAAAATTATTTGGAAGAGCAAATTGCATGATGTGGCATCTTCGTAAAAAAATAAGTTTGGTCAGTAATTTAAAAGGCACCTTCAATATTTTCATATCAATTTATTGACAGTGTTAAAAAAAGGTATCGAAAAACGGTCGTTTAAGGGGAGGGTATTTTTGAAATACCCCCTTTTATACCTTAAATGAAACGCCAAAAAATGCGTCAGAATGACTTCTAACCTAGACAGATCGATAGAGAATCCAAAACTCTATCGAACTGCATATAAAACTCATTTTCGACCAAAGTGGCGTTTCATTCGTTTTGCCTTTCCACCGTCGATATATATGTTACGGGCAACGTGATTAACTGGGCACTATTAATAAGGACCGGTCTTTTTTAATAATGCCCAATAACGATGGGCAAAGTGATAAATTTATCACTTTGACCGGCCCTTATTAATAATGGCCGACGGCCCGTGGTCCATGTAATAAGTTAGTGTTTGAGATAGCTTAAAAAAAAGCTAAAACCTAAAATTAAGCCAAAAGTCAGAAACAGTTGGTTAGGTTAGGTTAGTATGGCGACCACAACGCGCACGAGCCGACCGAGCGAAGCGAGCGGGCCGCGGCAGCGGCCGGCGAGTGCCAGAAACATTTAAGTAAAGTTTATTTTTTAACTACTATGTCCAATAGTTTATTTTTTGTTAACTTTTCATGAAAATTTTGTAAGTTTAATTTCATTCAATAAACAAAAACACTACAGTTCACCTATTTTATTACTTCGCCCAAGAGAGCGTGGGCATTATTCATAATGGCCGTGAAAAGTGATTAATTACGCTGTAATAATCACATTGCCCAATTGAGTCGGGCATTATTAATACAGACCGGTCATTATTAATAGTGCCCGGACTTATCAAATTGCCCGTAACATATATATATAAAAAGAAGTCACCTCCAAAGAAAACTATAGCTGTTCGAAATGTTAGAAGTACGGTTTAAAGACTAAAAACAATGGTATTCTACTCTCACCCATAAGGCCAGTGCGGCCCTAAAAACACTGCCAAGGAAATTTAATGACCAATATATTATCCTAAAAATGTAGCTCAAACCGATTAAAACAATATTTCCTAACTAAAAAAAGCTAGAACTTAAAATACAAGTCTGTTTTTGGCTTACATGCATTTTAAGATATGTTAATGCACAATTTAATGGTAATTGTAATGTATTTACGTAAACATAATGGCAAAGGTTCCCATTAAAAAAAACTATGTGTATAGGTATTCTCCGTGTGGTGACGGAGTAAGAATACAATATATTATGTCACCACCCCATCTCATCCCATGGGCGTCGTGAAAACCGACTAAGCGACTATCGGTGAATATTATCTTTACAAAATAAAAAGAAGGAAAACTGGAAATAAAACCTTATACCAATCCGTCCGGCGAGCGTGGTATTAGTAGAGAAGTCACCCTACGTCACTGGAAGAGGCCCATCCCTGCAGTGGGACATTAATGGGCTGTTATGATGTGTATAGGTAGACTATATGAGTATTTAAAATGATGTTATTGTTAGGTAGGGTGATGCTACCAATTATCAGCACTTTAAGAGTTAGTCTTACTTTAATATCGTTTATCTTTAGTTATAATACTGATAAAGCCTTTAACAACATGCTTTCTCGGTTCACTATTAAATAAGTAATTGATTTTTATTATAAAAAAAATGTCTTTATGCATACACATTTTATTTAGATGAGTTTGACTAAATAATTACCCAAACACCAATTATTGGCACCATCATCACCAATTACTGGCATCGAACGAGCCAATTATCAGCACCTTAAAATTAGACATAAAATTAGGTAGATAAATCAAATAATCTAATGTTTATATCAAAATCTCTTTTATTTATATAATAGTAGATACTTACGTGATCAAACTCATTAACCTTTAGATTACGCAAACATGTTCGATAAAAATCGAAGTCAAGAAGCAAAGCTAACAAAATGTTTACGTAACGTACACCTCAGAATATTTTAATCGTATCTTAGAAGATATTTAATCAAACTGTGCAGGGATCACCGTGGTATTTAGGTGATCAATGACTGTCAAAGGTTCTAGGCTTATCCTTTCTAAAGCTCATCTGAAGTCCCAGACATAAGCAAACCATGAAAAACACCGTAAGAGGAAAGGGTTCTGGGATTTATTTCTAGTTAAGAAGAGATAAGTTCGATTCCTACTTCGGGATTCCTCGTAATTTGTTATTTACTAGTTAGTTATTAGTTAGTTATTTAGGCATTTTTTTTCGCACTTATTCACATGATTAAGTCATAGTATCACATATCAAAGACAGTCTCTTCTTTTGCACTGCGTGCCATCTGTGATTATAAATAAAATAAATAATAAATAAATATTCACGGACATCTCTACACAGCGCCATCTGCTTTCAAAGTAAGCTAGTCTTAACCTCCTTGTGTTATGGGTAACAGAACAACAGATATTAATACTAATATACTTTTATTTTGTAAATACATACATATTTATTATACATACAAAAAAAAAGAAACACTAAAAAAAAAAAAAAACAAAAAAAAAAAAAAAAGAAGAAAGAAACAGAAAACCACTCAGACCAATGCAAACAATCATGTTCATGTACACAAAGATATGCATTGACCGGGAATCGAAGACCTCTGCGTAGCAGCCATGTAATAAAACCACTACGCCACAGAGGTCGTCAAAAAAGATTATTTACAAGTTGTGTCTTTATCTAAATGGTTCTACAATGAAGATCGCCGAACGGAATATATACATAGTGAGCAGACCCAGATGGGGTGGCGACATATTGTATTCTTACTCCGTCACCACACGGAGATTGCTTATGCCTTTGAGAAATTCATAAGGATGTTGTGTTGTCGGTTATTATACGAATATACCTATATAGACTGTCTCCTATCACCTCCTGTCTCTCTTTACGTAAACGGATGTGAATCATAAATTAATAAAAAGAAGTCAAAATTTATAAATTTCAAGGAACGTTAAAGTGCTTTTTAATGACTAATTAAAAGTAACTCTTTGTCAAAAAGGAAAATAAAAGCAAACAGAAGGAAATGTAATTAAATTCGAGAGTTTTTACTTTTTTGTCATAAATGGAAATTAAAATTTTAAAAACACAAAAGTATTTTTAACAAGATGCGTTTTACTTTTGCGGTAATGGCGAAAAGAAATTCTTTGAAATTGTTTTTAGTAATTTTCTATGTCTGACAAGCTTATTTCTTAATTAATTAATACTTTAGGGTCGTAGCACACATATCAAAACGGAGGATTTGTCACCGTATCAACTCGAGCCGTTCAGTATTATTTGTATGAAACTCCTTACTGCAACGCACACTTACCTATCGGAATCTTAAGGTATTAGCATCGCCGCCGCTGTTTGACACCGAGGAGAAAGGCGGTGCCGATCCCTTTACGTTTTAATATGTGTGCTACGACACTTAAGCTTCCAAAATTGATAAGAATGGGTTTAAATAATCAACTCTTTATACATTTTAATAAAACGGGGTTAAAATTTTCATGACCACGCATGCACTAAATCTTAAAACAGATAATCGTTTTTATTAATCGATGGGTGCATTTACGGGATTTGGTTGAATGAATTTGAATGTGCTTAAATAAACGGAGGGTTTAATGAACCGCAAACAGTTACCGTTTTCATCAATTTTAGCTCCAGTTTTTTGGAATATTTGTATATCTTTACGCGCCGGGCTGCAAATATCTATAGGTACTATTAATGTAGATTTTTAACAATAGTTATAGAACTAATTTTAAAAATCTGAATTAAAAATATAATATATCTGACTGCTACGCAGAGGTCTCGGGCTTGATTCCCGCTCAATGCAAATATTTGTGTGCATGAACATGATTGTTTGCATTGGTGTGGGTGTTTTCTATGTATAATATGTACAACTGTATTTCCAAAAAAAAGTATTTAAGTATGTTTATCCGTTGTTAAGTATCCATAGTACAAGTTCTGCTTAGTTTGGGACTAGATGGCTATGTGTGAATGTGTGAGGATTTATTATTTATATATTTATTATATACGCGCCGGGCTGTAAATACCTATACTATTAATGTAATTTTTTAACAATAATTATAGAACTATTGTTCAAAATCTACATTAAAAAACTATATCTGGGAGAGACAAGCATGAAACTTCAAGCAAACTATTGTATCGTCTCCTCACCATGTCGGATAAAAAAAACATGGAAACTATTTAGCACTTTACAGTACTAGAAAGTCAATCCACTTAAAAAGGCTGTATAACCGAAGGCTCTCTCGTAAATGACATCGATAGCTTCTACAATATAGCCTATAATTTAGATAATTAGATTGCTAAGGCGTCCGCTTGCCGCTTCACAGTAATACTTAAATTGTTTAATCTATACTAATATTATAAAGAGGTAAAGTTTGTGTGTTTGTGACGTCGTTGTAGGGGGTAATCTCTGAATCTATTGAACCGATTTTAAAAATTCTTTCTGTGTTGAATTTTGTGAATTTTGTGAATGTGTGAAATTTATCGGGGAGTGTATAGGCTATATAGTATCACGCTATGACTAATAGGAGTGGAGCAGTAATAAAATATGTTTAAAAAGAGATGCGTTTTTTTCGCCGCCCTACGAAGTAGGCACGGGACAGCTAGTTTGTATATGTTTTCAACGAACCGATAAATTTGGAGTGTCTTAGAGTCTTTTCCTCCTATATTGTTTTACAAATTACAGTGTCTCCTTTGTATTTTTGTCATTTTATTAGATAGCTAAACGACGCGTAAAATTATTTCAATGTTTTCTTACAAGATCAAACTAGACCCATGGGAACTTAAATGTTCAATGCCTTCTTATGTTTTCGTTAAGTGTAAGAAAGGTAATTTTATTATCTGCAATATTTTACCCAATTGTACGAGTAAAGAAGAAGGGTAATGTGTTTTATTATAACAGCCCATTAATGTCCCACTGCAGGGACGGGCCTCCTCTCATAATGGAGGAATACCTGGCCTACTGATACCACGCTGGCCAGACGAATTGGTATAGGGTTTAATTTCAAGTTTTCCTTCTTTTTAGTCTCTTAGTCGGTTTTAACGACACCCATGGGATGAGATGGGGTGGTGACATATTGTATTCTTACTCCGTCACCACACGGAGTAACGTGTTTGTCATTGTATGTATCATTAATATAGGTTCATACACAAATTACCGTCAATAAACATAAATATTATACTTAATGTGTGCTGTGGGACTCCACGTGCTGCCGTTAGACTGACAATAGTATCAATTTCAACTTAGATCGTCTATCGCTTGGCATGCTTATAAAATTAAAATTATAATATTACAATATTCCTCATACATTCTCATTACGCCAAATAATCCTAAACTACGTAGAGCTTGCACTATGCTTACGAGACGACGGATATAATTTGTTTTTAATATGCGTAGATTATAACACGTAACGTAACGTAGTCTTTACCTATTAAATTGCCGTTTTATTTCTGCGCAGTCTTTACCCTCTACATTCTTTTAAAACATATTGTTTAAATATTTTTTTGTTATATAAGAAATATAAGATATTACCAACATCTAACAAAAGATAATAAATAAAAATAATTAAGTATTATTTGTCTTATTAATAAGCATGTGAACATAGGTCCAATTTAAAACAGCGGATTTTCCCATTTATTTGTTTAATTTGTAACTTCTTCCCTGATACTTTTTTTTTCTTTATTGTAGACACAATAGTTAGCTTATATGTGCGCTATTAGGTATGTACTTATAACAAATTTCATTCTATTATGTTTATTAATTATTGAAAAATCTAAGAAAACGTTGAGAGTAGTATGAAAAATCTAACTTCTGATAAAATCTTTATACAAAACGGCAATTTCATAGGTAAAGACCTAATATTAGGTATATGTAGAAAATACCCAGGCTAATACAAAGAATTTATACTCACAAAGACTTGCATTTCATTACATTCATATTATACATTATTATTGATTAAGTAAGTACTGATTGACTGGATGTGGATGTTTCACAGATGTCGCTAGTATGGCTAATAACTTTGTTTTCTATGTACGGTCAGGGAAATTAATTGTTAAGCAGGTTGTCTACCTACGTAATTTAGTCGTATTATATGCCTACCGAAATAATCATAACGAATTTGATAGATATTACACCTCAAAATAGACATAAGATGATAACCTGACCGATTTCAAAATTATGCAAACTGCTAAGCAATTAATTTCTTTGAGTGTACATGATAATGTATGTATTTAAAAAAACAAAGTGTTTATCCTTTATCTAGCACCCTTTAGTACAAACAATGTAATGTCATCGAAACATTACCCACTTCCTTAGTGAGCACCAAAGCAACATACTCAACTACCAAGTCTTGAATTGCACTTCGTTTATTAAATAAACAGTTTTGTGTAACGTCGTTGTTTTACCAAAATAATGTTACGGTAGTTCCATAAACACCATGGTTACTGGGCAAACAAACGAAGCTGCATTAATCTATACTAATAATATTAAAAAGAGGTAAAGTTTGCGTATTTGTGTGTTTGTGACGTTGTAGGGGGTAATCTCTGGATCTAATGAACCGATTTTAAAAATTCTTTCTGTGTTGAATATTCCATTTATTTATCGGGGAGTGTCATAGGCTATATAGTATCACGCTATGACTAATAGGAGCGGAGCAGTAATGAAATATTTTCAAAAAAAGGACGCGTTTTTTTGCCGCCTAACGAAGTGGGCACGGGTCAGCTAGTATATTATAAGAATGACAATCTAACGAAACCGCGTATTATAATAATATAATCAGTATCAAAGCTGTGATTAGGGAGTCGATTTTTTTATTACTAAATTTATAATCTAAGTACCATAGACTTTGAAGAATGGTAAAATAAAATATCATCCAGCTAAATAAAAGTTAGAGTTTACGTATGTTGTCTTAGCGCTAGGGTTGGAGAGAATTCGAGTCCCCGAGTCGACATTTGAGTGCTCAACTCGGCTCACTAAGACACATACTCCTATTCAATGTATTGCGAGTTTAGAGAGCATCCCTTTAACGAACCCCATGGAATTGAGTCAAGTCTGTAAAAATCAACTTTTAGACTCGAGTTGCCTCCAACACTACTAAGTGCTTCGCTTAATATAAAAAGTAACCAAATCTTGTTATAAACACACTACATCCAACGACGGTGTGATAGCTATGAATACAAGAGTAGCTACATCCTTCGTAGCAATCTCTGCTATGTACTGCGTGTTAACTAAAACACATTTGCAGTAATTGTTGCTCCTAACAAGTTGAAATTGTATTGTTAGTTTTTATGAAAAGTATATTTTGTCCGTGTGGTGACGGAGTAAGTACGATGTGTCACCACCCCATCTCATCCCATAGGTGTCGTAAAAACCGACTAAGAGACTATCCGTGAATATTATCTTTACGAAATAAAAAGAAGGAAAACTTTAAATTAAACCCTTTACCAATTCGTCTGGCCAGCGTGGTATTAGTAGGCCAAGTAACCCTCCGCCACGGGAGGAGGCCCGGAGGCAGTGGGACATTAATGGGCTGTTATGGTTATGATAAAGTATGTTCAATATTTTTCAGGACACTCCGGTACAAAAAAGGACCTGACTGGCCAGATAATTTTGAAACCAAAACAACCATTATGAAAATAAATTTATTACTCAACATATAATATTGTGAGCCCGTCAAACTGATATCAAATGACTAACGAAGGGAGTTCCAACTCGTGCAGTACAACTCAGCCTTATCAATTGTCACAAAGGTGTCGATATCAAAGAGAAAGTTTGTCTTGTTTAGCGCATTCAGCGAGAAATGACGCAGCTGCAATTGTGTGTCAGCGTTCTATGAAGTTTCTATAAGAATAACATAAATATTTAAAAAATCTGTATTAGAAAACTGTACGGTGATGGAGTAAAAATATCCGCTTGCTGTCATAATTTTAGATGTCACGAAAAAACTCTCTAGAAAAACAAAAGAAGAAGAACTTCTCTGGTGTAGTAATCGATTAGGCCAAGTTTCTCACCGACTCCGCAGGAAGCCTGTTCCGGCAGAGGGACATTAATAGCTATTAGGATATTTAAAAAAAAACTCAAGTTAAGAAACACTACTCTAGTACCTAGCGATGTGTATGAGCTTTGCTGCGTTTTAGGGACTTTCCACATATTAAATTAACGCACACAGATTTTCGCTCAAGGGTATCTTTTACGGATCACAAACAATTATTTAGCGTGGGATTCAAACTCATGACCTCGTTCAATACCCGGGTCAATATTCAGACACATGACACATAGGCATGACATATTAGTAGATGATTTGCCTATTGCTTGACGGGGCTTATCTCTGCAACAGAATGCTCAAGAGTGCTTAATTTGTCGATAACGCAGGTAATTATCGATATACTCGTCGAACAAACAGCTAAGCAGCATTGGATTGCTACACTGAATATTTCTGGTGAATAGTTCACCTGGAACAAGATGAATTGCTGATTCCAGTGACGTATAGCAGACAATTTGAGGTTTGTGAGCAAGCGTTTAATCAAATTATAAGTAAATTCAAAGGGCAAGTGGTTTTGAGATGGTTTATTTTGCTAATAACTATTGTTTACACTGTTTCAGACCTTTGAAGATTGTCTGTTTATTTCGAGCTTTCAAGTAATTTTCCAGCATTAAGTTTATTTAGTTTAGAAATTATTTTTGCCATTTTTGTATTTTGTGCTGACCGAGCAAAATGTGTTTTTATAAATATAATTAGGTATACCTTTACCAAGGTATGTTGAGAACTATTTTCGGAGGCGAAAGAAAATTCAGTGCATTGCCAAATACCTGATTTGCCGAAGGAATTCCATCACTCCACATTTACCTGTGCACGCCCAGCATCTCATAACAGCCCATTTATGTCCCACTGTAGGGACTGGCCTCCTCTAGTGACGGAGGGATACTTGGCCTACTACTACCACACTGGCCAGACGGATTGGTATAGGGTTTAATTTCAAGTTTGTTTCTTTTTATGTCGTAAAGAAAATATTAACAAATAGTCCGGTTTTTACGACACCCATGGGATGAGATGGGGTAGTGACATATTGTATTCTTACTCCGTCACCACACGGACAATCAACTATCTATGATCATTATGTACCACTAGGTAATCCTCAAAATAAGAAGATTATTTATTTTCTCCTGAAGAAAACATTCATTGTGGTTTTTTCCATTGCTCCTTGTGATTACGGCTCTGTACTTTGTCAAGTCATTACTGAACAAGTCGAGAACTATTGTCTTAAGATGCTGCAGTAACGTTCGAAAAACAAAATGTATGAACTTCCCAAAGGCGTATGTTAGATTATAAAGGCACCTTAACTTTATAATCTAAAATATATGAATGGAGAAGAGGTAAAATAAAATTTTATTACTCAGTATTGTTACCTAGTTTCTGATTTTTTAAACCGACTTCACAAAAAGGAGGAGGTTCTCAATTCGGTTGTATTTTTTTTGTGTTTGTTTTATTAAATGGACTCCTCTGTTAATAAATTTTGTTTTATATTACTTTGTATGTCACCGCAACGTAGTCATTATAAGTCAAAAATTATCATCACGGTTTACGGTGTTGTGAATTTTAGTAGGCGCGTTGTCTAACGTACAAAAAATGAGAAAAGAAATAAAATGAACATGCGTGGGCGTGTGTGTGTGTGTGTGTATGTGTGCATGTGTATGAGTGTGTGTCTATGTTGTGTGTATGTGTATGTGTGTATATGTTACGGTAAATGTGAATAATTGAAAATTATAAATAATTACCGGTTATTATTAATAATTACCGAAAGTTGATGTTAAAGTGATAAATTAATCACATTTGTCGGTTTTTATTAATAATTTAACCCTAGTAGTGGTAAATGTAATAAATAGCCAAACAGTTGCGGGGCGGGGCGGTGTTTACGGCGCGGGACGGTCGCATTTCACTGTACCTAGTGTAGCAAACCAATGGGGCGCAAAACACTTGACCGATTTTGAAGTTTTCGATTAAAAGATCATTTGGTTAGGTTATGTTAGAACTGTGACAACCAACGCCACATTCTTAATTTATGAAAAAAAAAATATCAGCTTGTCAAAAAACGTTGGGTTTTTATTTATTTTATCACTTTTCTAATATGTCGTGAATTATTAATAATTACTACTAAAAGTTAATTTCGATTGATTAATCACATTTACCAAAACATGTGGTTATTATTAATAATAACCGGTAATTATTAATAATTTTCAATTAATCACATTTACCGTAACATATATACCATATCCTAAGTCTGGATGTTCTATGTGTCAAGTGTACTTTCGTACAGTCATCAAGATAATTGTTATTGATATCTATTTTTTTTTAATCAAACATGAATGACGTGTCAAAGTTAAGTAGTCTATCGAAACTGAGTCACAGGATTATACGTACAGAAGTCCTTTATTATCTTCTTTATCAGTAAGAATTATGCATATGACACATTCAACAGTCCTAATACACTTGTACTCATATCATGAAACCTGATGATCACTGTGTTGGGTTAATAAGACTCGTGATATCATCATAACAGCCCATTAATGTCCCACTGCAGGGACGGGACTCCTCCAGTGATGGAGGGATACTTGGCCTTCTAATACCACGCTGGCCAGACGGATTGGTATAGGGTTTAATTTCGTTTTCCTTCTTTTTATTCGGTAAAGATAATATTGACGGATAGGCCCTTACTCGGTTTCTACGACAACCATGGGATGAGATGGGGTGGGGACATATTGTATTCTTACTCCGTCACCACACGGAGAAGAAGCTACTAGTTAAAATGTTAAAAATAAACGAATTGGATTGATTCCTGATCTGAGAGTTGTAAAAGAAATCTAAGTTTTAAACATAACGAAAATGTCTAAGGACCGGTGAGTCAGTAAGCTATAACTTATATTTATAACTATATTTTGACAACCTCTATGGCGTAGTGTTTATATAAAATGACTGCTACGCAGAGGTCTCGGGTTCGATTCCCGCTTAATGCAAATCTTTGTGTGCATGGACATTTTTATCTTTACGAAATAAAAAGAAGGAAAGCTTGAAATTAAACCCTATACCAATCCGTCTGGCCAGCGTAGTATTAGTAGGCCAAGTATCCCTTCGTTCCGGGACGACGCCCGGCTCTGCAGTGGGACATTAATGGGCTGTTATGATGAACTAGTAGCTTATTGATGTATTGTATATTGTAATTGTAATTGTATATTACATATTTTTATTTTACCTAAGTCTACATACTGGTACTTTAGAGTTTACTAAGATTTACCAACTCTTTCTAGATGCTAGTAAGGAAGAGACTGCGCAACATACTTCACTGTAGTTTTATCCAGACATCAATTTACAACAAATGGATTCTTATTATATCCCAGCTCTATGTAATGGGGTGCAGAATTACTAAAAAAACGTACGACTAGTCTCAGGATGATCATTAAAGGATCGCTTAAATAATTATAAAATGTAAGTTACTATTCTCTAACAGGGTAGCAAAATGTCAGACATGCAATCATTAAAATCTAAGTATTATAAGTATGTAGATATTTGGAGTACATGTCTAGGTATATGTATACCTACTAAAGAAAAATTTTCTTACCTGTTTGGATACATTTTATAAATAGTTCATCATAAAAGATTATCCGTGGCAGGCTTCCTAATAATAACAGACTGGTCGAATATTTGGAACCGGTTAAAAATAACCTTTTCCGTCTTCTACGTCTTAAGCGGCTACCTAACTAAGGTAAAGTGTCACTTTAGTCCAATAACTAAAGTGCCATTTTAGTGTTGTGTAATCAGAATACCTTTTACTTAGATGCCAAATAAAATGTCAATAAGAACGTGTAGCTCTTTTCAAGTTTCAATCCCTTGTCTAATAACTTGTCCTACGCTCTTGTAAAGATACAACGTACACTAGTTAATAGGTACTTTATCCATAAAATAATAAATCTATACTAATATTATAAAGAGGTAAAGTTTGTGTGTTTGTGACGTTGTATGGGGTAATCTCTGGATCTAATGAACCGATTTTAAAAATTCTTTCTGAATAGTCTATTTATAGGGGAGTGTCATAGGCCATATAGTATCACGCTATGACTAATAAGAGTGGAGCAGTAATGAAATATGTTTAAAAAACGGACGCGTTTTTTTCGCCGCACAACGAAGTGGGCACAGCTAGTAAATAATAAAAAGGAATAATTTTCCAATAAAAAACTGACTTTGACTAATTATGTAAGTTGTTACCTATTATAAAATTACTCACCTACCTGATTCACGGAAATGCCGTTTTTTTTTCAAAGAACCCAACTTTCTTAACAAATTGAAATAAAATTTATTTTAGAAAGAGACTCTTTCAAATACAAATAAAGTTTTGTTTAAATTGGTAATGAGTGACTGTGCGTAATACTTTTGGTCGTGCGTGCTGCTTTCTTTTAAAGAAAGTAAATAGGTATAACTCCAAAAACGTTATTCAAATCTTGAAATTTTAGAACATTACTCTTTTTATAAGTAACCCTTATATATTTATCAAAATAATTTACTCATTTAGATAGCTAAGCCTTCATGTCCAGTAGAACAATTTACATAATAAGTATTTCTATTTTTTTTTTTTCACGAAAGCATTTAGTTTGGTTTTTCTTATCACTTATCATTTGATCTGACAGTTGAAATATTTGTTATCATCAAGGCAGATACATAGCAATGTAACTAAGGTTCGTTTGGTGACCTTCCATCGATTTTGATAAAGAGAAATAATGGAATATTCGCGTTTAGAATGCAGTGAGTTGTCATTTTTCGCCGACCTAGCCCCGCCGTCTAACCAATCAAATATTTTACAATTCAATTAATTTGAATTTTAAAAGATTTGATTGGTTAGGGAACTGACAACTCACTGCATTCTAAACGCGAATAGGATATACTTAGTTTGACCAGAGTATCCCTTCAGATGGTGATCACGATCTGATATCAACTAGACTATCACAGTCCACTGCTGGACATAGGCGGGCCTTCCCCCAATACGCGCCACAGAACACGGTCCTGCGCCTTTTGCATCCAGTCCGACCCAGAGACCTTTTTAAGATCATCGGTGCACCGAGCTGGGGAGCGTCTTACACTACGTTTGCCGGGTCGTCTTCACTGTCTTTACTCTAGGAAACGTTTGACGGTCCGATAATGATCTGAGTATTTAAGTAAAGGTGCATAAAGAGGTCACAAAATTTTTTTTCGTACCTTCACACAACTCCATCTAGTCCCAAACTAAGCAAAGCTTGTACTATGGGTACTAGACAACGGATAAACATACTTAAATACTTTTGTTTCTGTAAATACATACATCATAGAAAACACCCAGACCAATGCAAACAATCATGTTCAAGCAAACAAAAATTTGCATTGAGCGGGAATCGAACCCGAGACCTCTGCGTAGCAGTCCTGTTATATAACCTATTCACCTCCCTAAAACGACCCCAAATAAAACTATAAAACGTTTGAACTATTCGAAATTAGAAATGGACTTGAGCAACCTAGATTTTACTAAAATGTATAATATTAAATGTGTAAACGAAGCTACTAACTATTTCATCAACTCCTTTAACCGCTGTATCGACTCTAATTATTTAATAAAAAACGTGGCAAACAGAAAACGTCTCACAAAACCGTGGATGACTGTCGGACTTCTTAAGTGTATGAAAAACCGCGATCAATTACATAGTAAGCATAAAAATTCACCTACAAATGTTGTAATAGAAATGACTTATAAACGATATAGAAACCACTGTGTTAGTATACTCAGAAAGGCCAAAAATACTTACGAAAAATCTCTCCTAAAAGCTTCGGAAAAAGATACAAAAAAACTGTGGGACGCTGTAAAAATTGTAACTGACACTAAGAAAATTAAAAACTCTCCAACTGAACTACTATCCACAAAGGACCCTTTGTTATCAGTTAATGCCGTTAACAAGTACTTTGTTAACATTGGTCTAACATTAGCAGAGGCTACAATTGTGAATAAAAATGAGAATACACAAATCCCTTCGCTACAAACCTCCCCCCACAAAAATACCTTTTTCTTATACCCAACTGATGAAGCAGAAATTGAATCAACAATAACAGATTTACGCTCAAACTGCGCCATCGGCTCTGACGGAATTACTGGAACATTCTTGAAGATGTTTAAGAGAATACTAGTCCCGCATATAACATACCTTACCAACTCAGCTATTGAAAGTGGAGTTTTTCCTGATGCCTACAAAGTGGCAATCGTTCACCCGATTTACAAGGCTGGGGACAGAAACTGTGTGAACAATTACAGGCCAATCTCCATTCTTCCGACTCTGTCCAAAATTTTGGAAAAAATTCTAAACAAAAGACTTATTAACTTTCTTAATTCACACAATATACTATCACCAAATCAATATGGGTTTCGGGCAGGCATTTCAACTAACGACGCAGTCCTGGATTTAACAAATAAGATTGTCACAAAACTGGACGATAAAAATAAAGTAATTGGTATCTTTTTAGATCTAGCGAAGGCGTTCGACACGGTTTCTGTTCCTATCCTCCTGTCTAAACTTGAATACATTGGCATTAGGGGCACTCAATTAAATCTTTTCCAAGTTACCTAACAGGACGTAGGCAGCGTGTTAAAATTGATGGTTGGGTTAGCGACGACCTCTCTATAACTTACGGAGTTCCTCAGGGCAGTATCATCGGTCCTACCCTATTTCTAATATTCATAAATGATCTCTGTAATCACTGCCTAAAAAATGGAGAAATATTTACTTATGCTGATGATACTGCTCTCATTTTCCACGGAAAGACCTGGGCCGAAACCTTTACATATGCTCAGTCAGGCATTGACCAGATCTCTAAATGGCTGGCCAAGAACTTACTAACATTAAATGTCGAAAAAACTAAATATATTACCTTTTCTCTTACAAGCTCAGGCCAGCCACCATCTGGTTCATTTAAAATTCAAGCACACAACTGCAAACATGAAGGGCCTGCGTGTCACTGTCCTAATATAACCAGTACAGACTCCATAAAGTACCTTGGTGTTCAGATTGACTACAGATTAAAGTTCCATCAACATATTGACTTACTTGCTTCTAGACTACGCAAACTCATTTACATTTTTAAAAAATTGCGCCACATAGCCGACAAATCAGTTATAAAACTACCCAAGTAACACAGAAAGCATTTTAACAAGCAACAAGTGAACTTATATAGAGCTTAAGACCCGTACAAACTCTTATATAAGTTCAACGAGCGTCTTGAAGCTGAACAATGGCATTTGAAAATCATTGTAATGCTTTACGCTGTATAACAGTTGGATAATGGCATATCAGAATGCTTTTGTAAAGCCTTTAGCTATTTTTAGTGCTTTTGGTTCTACAAAGACATTTTAAAGTAGTTAATAAGTGCTTGAAGCTGTTTTACAGCACAAACGTGAACCACTATAATGCCATGTAAATCCGATATCCAGCTTTAAGCTGTTTTTTGTGCCTTTTGCTGTGTAAAAGCACTTGTAAGGGGTAAGTAAAAGCTTAATGCTGCTGAACAGCATAAATGTGAATCAATATAATGCTTGCATTTTAAAGGAAGAAATGAGTGCTGTTGTGTAGCTAATAGCTCTTTAAACAATCACACGTGAGTAGTTGTAATGCAGGTGGCATTAATTGGGCTCACCGGGCTGCTTAAGGCTGACCACCATTTTGTAAATATTTTGTAACCAAAAAATATTTTCATTCGGACCTATTTATAAAAGGAATTGTCATTTAAAATATTTATATAACTTAATTTAATACAGTACAAGCAAAACTATGATTGTATTTATTCAAAACTTATTCTGTACTAGGAATACACATTTGTTTTGGTTTTACACACATCATTTTTATAAAACATTTTGTATGAAAACCACAAAATATCAAAGGCGCGTGAAAATTTTCAATGAAACTTATATAAACAAGTACAGTAAACTACACTGCGCAGTAATATTTGAAGGCAAGAAATAACAAACGAGTCAAAAACTTATCCGATGAATTTGTTTTGATGCAAACTATAATATGGCGTCACTCACTGTTTTATTTTGACTGTCTTTACTTATTCTTTTTTTGATTGTAATAATTTACACGCAATAATATAAAGTTTCCTAAGTGTGAACACTTAAATTGCTCCAATAATTCTTTTAGCACATTTAAATGCTAGTCTAATGCTTTTGTAATGCCCTTGGCATCTTCACTATCAATAATTTTGCTATTATAATGCTTCTGTAATGCAATAGGCTATCTCATTGGCCATTTTAATGCTTTCTTAATGCGATTGGCAATATTATTGACCAAAATGATGCTTCTTTAATCCGATTGACATCTTTCTTGACCACAATAATGCTAATATAATGCGCCAGTAATGCTATTAACCAGCTACTGTGAACCTATATAGGGCATAAAGCTGTATAATTTGTGCCCAAATAAGCATTACAGTAGCCATATAAACGTTTATAATGCGACTATAAAACTAACTCAAAATGCTAAAAGGATACAAGAATACTCTTATTCGGCCCTTATAATGCTTTGATGTGTTACTTGGGTAGTATACTTAGCTCTATGTCAGTCAATAACTTCATATTGTATCATCTCCTGGGGCGGTGCCTGTAAAACCTCACTTATAAAACTGGAACGGGCTCAACGAGCGGTTTTGAAAGTTGGATGGCATCTCCCCTTTCTTTTTCCTACCACCGATCTCTACACTAAATGTAAAGTATTGACAGTACGACAGCAGTTCATTCTAACGGTAACAATAAAAACGCACTCACTTACACCATATGACCCATCTAAACTAGCTGATAAACGTCGCAAACACACTGTCTGTTCCACTGACTCTTATGCCACTCACCTTGCACGAAGTTGCTTTTGCTATCTAGGAGCTCGCGTATATAACAAATTAAACAAACTTTTAAACATATACCATAAATCAAAGAGGGAATGTAAAATTATTGTTACTAACTGGTTGTTTGAACAAGATTATGACATTTATGACAACACAGAAAAGGTAATAAAACCATAGCTAGAATCCAATAAAAGCACACAGAAAAACACTCAACTAAAATCGACACTTATTGTAAATATAAGCACAAACAACAACAAACACACACACACACGCACACACACATACGCACACACACACACACCCACACAACGCGCACACACACACAACACACACACACACACACAACATACACAGACACTTTTAAGATAAGTTTTGTATAATTTGTTTGTTTTCTCATCTCTTAATATCTTGTATAAATTATGTATATATACTTGTCTACCTCCGAGGTAGCAGAGAGCCTGGTGATCCGTAATACAGGTTTTGTACGAAACCTAGTACGGACACCAGCTCTCACAAAGGGACTAGGTCTAACTTTGTACATTAGCTGTAAGTAACTTTGTAACCATTGTGGAGAAAGAAATAAATAAATTATTAAATTATTATAACCACTATGCCACAGAGGTTGTCTATTTAAACGACTCTCAAAATAGGTTTTAATGTGTTATTAGACAAGAATGACAGCACACGTTTTGCACATTCGTCATACCGGATAATGAACACTCCCGTACAAAGACTTCCTTGAAATATTTCTACGTTACCATGGCATTTGGCTACCCCAACCATCTGTCACTTTACCAATCGTCAGCCCACGTAGGTACTACTCCATTAGTATAAAGCGTCGATTACACTACCTTACATGTAGTGCACTACATCTTGTAGGAGACTACATGATGTAGGGCGGTCGGGACTCGCCAATCTCCGATATGTAGTGACCGAGTGTATGTAGTATGTCCTAACAGCCTACATCTGATTACACTAGACAACATGTAGTGCCCTACACGTAGGGTAGTGTAATCGGCACTTAAGTTGCGTCAGAAGTACCTATAGCCTTACGAAAACATAATTTGTATATTAATTACAAAAACAAAACATTCAGAAAAACTCGATCGAACTTCAATATAACATGAAATAATGAAAAACATGGAACTAATTGCGAACTTAAGCAATCTTAACATAAAAAGGTAAGCATTTCTAAGTCATCCATCATTGAACGTAACGTTAAGATATTTTTAATAGTTATTTTCGATACAATTATAACTGCAAACTGCTTCGGAGAAACTTATAGTTCTTGTTTACTTATAACAATGAACTAGCTATAAGTTTCTTTTTATTAGAATAAGAACTAGACCAAAGTAAAAATAGTTATGTAGCTACTAATGAAAATTTATATTTACTAATAGCACGTTAGCTTGAACGGTTTCTTAAGCCCGATTTACACATCGACAAGTACAGTAGCGAGTTAAGTAGTATTTTAAGATTAAGTTGATTTAAATAGATCTCCATCCTATTTTTTGGCGAATTAAGTACGAAGTAGCCCCCTCTCTCGCGTCTCGCCAACTTAACTTGCCAAAAAATATGATGGAGATCTATTTAAATCCACTTAATCAGCAACTTACTACTTAACTCGCTACTGTAGTTCGAGGTATTTAACACGCCGAAAAAAGATCTATTCAAATAAACTTAGTCAACATCTTACTACTTAACTCGCTACTGTACTTATCGATGTGTAAATCGGGCTTTAAGGTTTTCTGTCAAGTAAGAATTTCTTGTTTTGTTTTAGTATAAACTAGCTGTGCCCGCGACTTCGTCCGCGTGGAAAAGTGACTTTACGCAGTAATTTTAAATACATATTAGTATGTTTAGTTTTATTGATGGTCATTGCGAAGCAAAGGCTTACGGGAAATTGAGTTCTTTTAAATTGGAAGGGGAAACTATTGGGTAATAAGGGAATGCGTGGAATAAAAACTCTTTCACTTCTTCCACACTCCGATAATATTTCAGCCTCAATGACATTTTGCTGAAGGTTAATGACCTTAACACGTGCACCATTGTATAATTTTAGAGGACTTAAATTACGCAAGAGAATGATTGGTACACCAACCTTTAGCAAAATGCTGTATGCTGGAAAACCAGAAGCACTCAACGAATTTAAAAATTCCACTGGAAAATTAGTGGCTTTCGTCCTGATCAACCATTGAGTCGATTGCTAAATAAGTGACGACATTACCAACAATTTCAGAAATAATTTTTGCATTAATAATATTGGCGTGATCATTCCTAGGTGTTAAAATTTCCCGCTCACATAACCAGGAATTTTCTTTTTGTGTTATATGGGCGTTTTTCCATAAACACTGTATTAAGTCTTCTTCACTGAAAGAAAGAAAGAAAGAAATGCGCTTGAAGATTATCACTCATATGCGCCCTCATATTTAAAGTTAATTCTAACCTAACGATATGTCGCCAAAAACAAAAGACCTCTTCAAAGAAGCGTTCACTTCGTCAGCTCTTATGCCCCTACTAACAACTGGCAAGACTGGCGAAACTCTCCACAAAACACAACAGTTACCCCACCCATAACTCGTTTACTTCTGCGCAAATTTGTTAGTGTCCTATCAACTGGCTCTATAGTTTTCTTATGAGCCATAGTGCACTCATCCCATACAATTAAACAGGTATCTTGCAGCACTTTAGCTTTGTCGCTATTGGGTGACACACCACACACGGGAGTTTCAATGCAATTTAAATCCAAAGAAATTTTAAATGCAGTGTGCGCTGTTTTGCCACCAGGAAGTAATGTTGCTACAATACCTGAAGATGGCACCGCTAAGGAATTTTTTCCCATTCTTCTAATTTCCGCTAGAATCCCTTTGGGTAAGATTTGTTTTCCCTGTTCCACCAGGAGCATCGAGAAAATATACTATGCCCTCTTCGTTTATTACTGCTCTTGTTACGGTATCATAAACACATTTCTGTTCTGTAGTTAGCCTAGGAATATTATTATTAAGGATTGAAGATAGTTCAGCTGCACTATATCCTGTTTCTTCAATATATTACCGGTTGAGTCTAGGCTGGATTGGAATGACACAACTACACTGGCTCATGTAATCCATATTGTTACCACCTTCTGTGCTAACAACTTCTTGAAAAGATCTCATACATACAAAAAGATTCGTCGGCATGGGATTCGAACCTCATTACCCAGCTCCTACTGTAACCGTTTGTCTATGTACGACTTTCAAATAGGGGAACGAAATTTAAATTCATTCAATATCGAACTAAAACCATTTTTCATGACCCCTGATTTGTATTGGACTGTTCTAATAAAGAGATCAAGCGATATCTCGACTAACACTTATCCGATTTTGATGAAACATACCTCAGTTTAAGCCCAATAAAAAAGGCTACAATACAATGTATTGGTCTTTAGATTATATTAATACGTTTTAAAGATGTGCGGTAACAAACAGACAGACAGACAGACATTAATTCTAAAAATTGTAGTTTCGTGCTTTTTGACATTTTTCTAGATTTTATAGATAATTTTTATCTGAATTTTCGAAAAGAACAGACATTTCGACCTTTACAGTTTTATTATAGTATAGATAGATAGATAGATATAACACATACGATTCATGGTTAATTTTTTTTAAAATTTAAAATGAATAACTTATAATTAATAGCACGTAATTAGATTATTTACAAACTCAATTGAGTATGATTACTACTGGTAACCCCATCTCGTGAACAAAAGAAACAAAATTTAAATTCATTCAACATCGAACTAAAACCATTTTTCATGACCCCTGATTTGTATTGGACTGTTCTAATAAAGAGATCAAGCGATATCTCGAGTAATACTTATCCGATTTTGATGAAACATACCTCAGTTTAAGCCCAATAAAAAAGGCTACAATACAATGTATTGGTCGTTAGATTATATTAATTCGTTTTAAAGATGTGCGGTAACAAACAGACAGACAGACAGACATTATTTCTAAAATTCGTGCTTTTTGACATTTTTCTAGATTTTATAGATAATTTTTATCTGAATTTTCGAAAAGAACAGACATTTCGACCTCTACAGTTTTATTATAGTATAGATAATTTATTTGCTCGCAATAAGATTATTTATGTGATCCTCGAATGATGTTCCTGAGACTAGACGTACGTTTTTTTAGTAATTCTAGAATAGAGCTAGATATAATAAGGAATCATTTATTGTAAACCCATAGCAACTTCGTTAGGCGGCAAAAAAAACGCGTCACTTTTTTAAACATATTTCATTACTGCTCCACTCCTATTAGTCATAGCGTACAGCGTCACAGAGAGAATTTTTAAAATCGGTTCAGTAGATACAGAGATTAACCCCTACAACGTCACACAAACACACCTCTTTATAATAAAAACTTTTAAACTTTAACTTTACCTCTTTATAATATTAGTATAGATTGACGTCTGGATAATACTACAGTGAAGTATGTTGCGCCATCTCTTCCTTACTAGCATCTACTTAGCAAGAGGTGATAAAGTTTAGTGAACTTTAAAGTACCTATGTAAACTTGAGTAAAAGAAAATAAAACTGACATCAATAAGCTATTAGTTAAGCCTATTAATATCCCACAACAGTCACAGGCTTCTCGTAGAGACTAAGGGAAGTTTAGTCTATTTATACCACACGCTGAATAGACTTACTTAGCTAAATTATTTTTCGAACAGATTATATCTATCTGCGAAATTTTCTTTAATCCCGATTAACGACGCACAATAAATTATGTAGTATAATAAAGTAAAATACCTTAATATTTCTAGTAGAAGGTAACCCCCTTACTCATAAACGCCTCTTAAATATTAGTCATTTGATTAGCTTAAATTCTTACGATTTTGTTTGGTATAAGTTTGGTTTTGCTAATATAAATCTCGCTAAACAGTGATTTAATTTAAGAGGCGTTTATGAGTAAGGGAGCAAGTTAATTATTTCATAGAAAGCTAGCTTAAGTCTGTTATCATAGAGAAATGGAATAACTTTGTTGGTTCGTTGTATCTACAACTATTTAGCTTGAAGTTTAATTGAGAAATAGCTTAGAAATATATAAACAATGTTATTTTAGTATCAAGTTTGAAAATACATTCGTTATAGTTATAATAGTAGCTTAATCGTCCATGGCTGCTACGCACGGCAATAATTTCAGTTGAATTCCCGCTCAATATAAATCTTTGTATGAATGAAATAAAATACTATTATTGGTCTCAATGAAATTGTACATTTAAGAGCGTTTATAGAGCTCACTAGCGAATGGAAACAGGATAAATAATGTAAAATGTTGATAACAGTCTTGAGAAAAGGCAACAAAGTATATTGGATTATAAACAAAAACGGCCGTTTTTTTCGAATGTGAATTTTAACTAATAAAAAACTAAATTACTAAACCTATTTTGTTAAAATTTCTATGGGACCAAATAAGCTCTATCACATACTTTTTTTTCTAATCGATTTATTAAATAGTTATTGAAGGAGTTGTGAAGAAACAAACAACCGTATTGAGAACCGTCTCCCTCTTTAGATTCGGTTAAAAATTCGCTACACCCCTTTATATATCACTAATATTGTATCCCATCTCATCCCATAGGTGTCGTAAAAATCGACTAAGGGACTATCCGTGAATATTATCTTTACTTCATAAAAGAAATAAAACTTGAAATTAAACCCTATACCAATCCGTTTGGTCATATTAGTAGGCCAAGTATCCCTCCGTCACTGGAGGAGGCCCGTCCCTGCAGTGGGACATTAATGAGCTGTTATGATGATGATGATGATTGTAATATAATCTAAGTAATTATAAATACTTACTAAACGTTGTAGAAATACTCCTCCGACTGGATACTCCTACCCTTATTTTATTTCACTTTCTTTAGTCGTTCAATTTCAAACGAAATGGGATTACGATTTATTTTTGGGAAAAGGCAAATTGTCGTTTTGGACGAATCACGATTCCTTTGTTGATTCATTATAAAGAACTTTTATTACTCAAGAACTTATTGTAGCGTTCCCTTTAACAGGAAATTGCGGACGGTACAAACAGTAACACTAGTTAGGGATTAACAAATTTAAACGACGATTCACTTCAAAGAAAATGATTTAATGGAAAGGTTATTTTAAAATTAAAATATCTACGTAATAATTATACATAAAGTCACGCCTTTCCCGTCCGGGGTAGGCAGAGGCGACAGAACGCCACTTGTCACGATCCTGGCAAACAGATTGGGCCTCGTCCACATTCATTAAGCGAGTCATACATGCGCGTCTGTTACGAGTGCTTTTTATTTGGCCCTTCTCCAATATGCAACCAATCTGGTCATTGTTTAGAATGTACGTATATTTTCGTAACATATTTTTATATCATACTATGGCAATTCCTATACCAATTATAAAGAAAATCTTGGCTTGCTATTAGCAGGCTGCCCAGTCTGCGATCAAGATCAAGGTCGGCAACGCATCTGTGATTCCTCTGGTGTTGCGGGTGTCCCTGTCCATAGGCGGCGATGATCACTTACCATCAGATGACCTGCTGGCTTGTTTGCCACCATCATATAAAAAGGGTATTTATTTTTTCAAAGTAAACACAGGAAAACTTGAAATTAAGCCCTATACCAATCCGTCTGGCCAGCGTGGTATTAGTAGGCCAAGTATCCCTCCGTCATGGGAGGAGGCCCGTCCCTGCTGTAGGACATTAATATGCTGTTGTGATGAAACTCAGTTCGCATCATGTATGAATGAACTAATATTGTCCACGAACACAAAACGCATCAAGTGTTTTGCATCGTTCATGACGTCAGCTGAAGGCGCGTAAAGCGACGCACGGCTGCTTAGATTTTAAGCGTTAAGCTGCCGGATTCTCTGTATCGAAGTTAAACAACCGATTTGGTAAAAAATGCACTCTTTTTATCATCATAACAGCCCATTAATGTCCCACTGCAGGGACGGGCCTCCTTCCATGACGGAGGTATATCTGGCCTACTAATACCACGCTGGCCAGACGGATTGGTATAGGGTGTAATTTCAAGTTTTCCTTCTTTTTACTTCGTAAAGATAATATTCACGGATAGTCCCATAGTCGGTTTTTACGACACCCATGGGACGGGATGGGGTGGTGACATATTGTATTCTTACTCCGTCACCACACGCATAACTCTCTTTTTCATACTTAAAAAAATCCTCTATCGCCCCTTGTGATTGGTTTTATGTAGAACTGATCGTCCATCAGTTCAGTAAGTCATACCTCTTTACTATGCTACGATACCACACGCAACATATTATTCAGTTCATTGAATATCTAATAAAGTAATTAATAAATTTGTAATACTTCTATTAAACAAAGTAATTATGTATTGATTAACATTGGTATGCATACACGTGTATAATCAGTACTTATAATATTAATTAATGTATATTATGAGGATAAAGAATTAAGGAAATAAAACAAGTACTTACATAATTATATTTTACTATGCGAGTGTCGTCGCGGTATCTTATATACCTATTTCTAAAGAGGTTTGTTTCTACGCTATGTTTTCTATGTCACAGGGAATCCTAGTATGGAGACCAGAGATCTATCGCAATAAATTATGTGTATACTGTTATTTTATAATAAAGGTATATTAAGATAATGATATAAATAAATAAATATTCCTCACACAACGCCATCAACACATGTACAATGTATATTTTTACCTAAGTATAAAAGAGACTGCCCACTGCACCGTCTGTGCTGTCCATATGGATGCCAGCTATGGACGTGGTCCACTCTCTAATTTTTAAAAGTAAAATGTGTTCAGCGACTTTTGGGGCTGACTGTACATAGTTTAGGATGTAAAATAACATTTAAGCTACCTTTACAACGCTGGTGAAGCCGCGGGCTAGTTATTAATAACTATATCCAATCTATAGTGAACATAATGATATTAATCTGAGGGGACCATTGATTAGACTTAATAAAAACTAACAAACTTATTTAGTAAGTACTTATTTTCTATTGTTTGGTAATTTTATAAATCACGGCATCTACACAACACAAATAAATACAGAACTCAATTTTATCTATTGTGTGTTATACAAATAATACCTACTTAATTGCCTTTTCTCAAGACTTTGTTATCAATATTTTACATTATTTATCCTATTTGCGAATTATGATTTATTTTCAATTGGCGGCGCTCGCTAGTATGCTACGTAAAGGCGTTCAACGCGTCATATTGTAAGTTTTATAAAAAATATGTTTTATAAAGACAACTCCCGTACTAGGGATTATGCTCTGCTGTGTCGCAAAGACTGTACAAACATCAATAGAACAAATCGACGTCCCCGGGCAATAACCCAGTAATCGCAAAAATCAAATTTTACAGGAAAAAATATTTAGTGATTTTTAACCATATCTCTGTAACAAAACATTATTATACCATGTTCAATGTATCAAATGAAAGCTATTTTTTTAAAGAATCAATTTACAGTATTACAGTTACATTATATATTCAAAGGTTTATGTAATACATAAAAGTAACTGTTACATAAAATGTTTTGTAACGTTTTAACAGTAATTGTATCTTACCGTTTAAAATAATAAAGATGAAGCCAGTAATATCAACTTACAAGATTATTGCGATATTTTTTTCAAATTTAATAGTACAATAATGACTATTTACTGTGTTCTCTAACCAACTTTTTCAATGAACATAGAAATGGTAACGTTCTATTACTGGTGTAGCGTCATCTACCGACAACTCAAGCGAACACCTACACTACATCCTGAATCGCGATATCAACATTCGCACAGCGATTCCGCATTTAACCTCCTAAGGCCCAAGTAAATTTTTGCTTAGTTGAGTTTATCACCCAATGTTCTTATACGAGAACACATTGTGCTAACAGGGTAACCGCCCAGACAAAAAAAAGAAAAAAAAACTTAAATGCAGTTTTTTATTCGATGTAGTTTTTATTCCTGATACTACTGTTACGACAAAGAACAGATCTAGGCTACCGAACATGCGAATTATTTTGTTCTTGTCCGAGAACATTGGGCTTCTATGACATAACTAACGTTCTTTCTTATGTTCTTTGTCAAGAACATTGGATGTGAAAGCAATTAAAAAAAATAAGTATGGTTTTTTATAAATTCTTTTATTAATTATTATAGGCACAACAATCAGTCTTTTTTTTAATGTAATCAAAATAAATGAAACATAAACTTAATTATTATACGTTTACACCATCTTCTACACATATCTGATTCCTCAGTGGCTTCTACAGATGACAGCAAAGTTACTGCTTTGTTGTCATACCACTTAGTAAAAGCTATCTTACCATCTTGCCTAACTAAAACTTGACTACTGCCTCTACCGCGATCTTTCAACTGTCTGTCATCCTCTACATTAGGTCTTGCTGCTCGTGGTATTCTGTTCTTCATAACTGTGCCTGAGCAACCTATTCCTCTCTTAAGAAGTTCGTCAAGCAATTTCTCACTTGTAAAATAACGATCACAATAAAGTACGTGACCAGGTACAAGAGGTTCGGCTAAGGACAACACAGCCTTTTCTCCAAGTCCAAAATGAGATTCTTCGTAGTCAGGATAAGTAGTGCTACCTTCGTATACGTGAAAATTGCAAACGAGACCATCTGGATTAGCTAAAACAAAAACCTTTAGTCCTTCAGGATTTGGTTTACCAGGACAATATTGTTTGATTCCGCAAGATCCTGAAAATGGAATTATCATCTCGTCGATGTACAGTTTGTCGCTCTTATTTTGCATCATGCATCCTTCTTGAATCCGTTTTATAAGTGGTCGGACTTTCCACAGCTTGTCTTTATTGCGTACCTCCTGTGCAAAATCATCGTCAAAAACTATTTTAATTGCATTTCGTAATTGTGTAAATCTGTTTCGGGACATATTGGATGCAATTATATCTACCCGCCACTTTGTTTCCCAGTACATCCTCAAGTTGGGGTAATTTATACAGGCCATGATCATTGTTATACCGATGTACAAATAAAATTCATTTATGGTTAGATTTAGGCTTTTACCATGAAGTTTAACTGCAGTCTGATTAGTCTTTTCGACAATGAACTTAAGCAAATCATCGTCTATGTACTGGCGGAAGTACTCCATTGGCTGATAGTCATCGGTATTAACTATAAAATAAGAAGGCTAAGACCTTAATGATTCCTTCGGAGCGAAACTGCTGCTAATCCAATTGTTTGCTGGTACTGAAGAGCTGTTTTCACCGGCTGCTAGTATCACCTAGCCAGGTACAACAGCATTTCGAACACGAGCTCGTCCTCTGCCTCGACCACGTCGTATAAAGTTTGCAGCGGGTCTTACAATAGTTGTATCTTCGTCAGAATCAGTGTCACTGGAACTGGAAGACCTGGTTTCTGGTCCTATGATAAAAGGAGGGTCACCTGTGTCTTCGTCGGAAGGCTGAAAATCTTCAAAGTCAGAGTTGTTGAGCAAATTTGTGATATCTTCATTCCCCAATCCTGTGAAAATTAAGAAGTCATTAATACTGACTGTTCTCATACACGAACAAATAATACTGGGTAGTTATTGGAACATCAGCACAGTGTTCTCCCACAAGAACATGTCACAAGGCAAATGTTAGCATAACAGACAAATGTTCTTGCACGAGAACACATTGAAAGACAGCCGAATAAAAGTAAGTTCCAATTGAGTATTGACAGAAATTTAATCACAAAGACAATATTTATGGTTTTACCATAAATTATCGTACTTTTTTAAATTAAAAAGACACATGAATGTATATGTAATTAGCGATTTATCTCACCTCTGTTACGCGTGCCTTCCATTTTTCTGTGTGCGGGGACAAAATGGCAGAGTGCTTCCAATTGGTTGTGGTCGGATGAATGCAAACTTTGTCACAAATATATTGACCAATCAGGTAACAGTGAACAAAACCGCTAAATACCGCGATTTTTTAAATTATCTTGAAATAAATTGTATGTTCTCACGTGAGAACAGTGTGCCACTAGGAGTGCAATCTGCTAATTATGGCTGGGCGGATACCGGTCCTCGGTAAAGTCCTTGTACAAGAACGTTGGGCCTTAGGAGGATATACAACGTCCAACGAACAACTGTTGGGCAGTTGGCCCGCCAGGCGCGATCACCTTCGCCTGGTTGGAGGATCCTCCCTTTTCGTTGGAGGCGTGGTGCTGTTACGTCACCGCGACCTCCACACTGGCTTATTGCCGTGAAATCTAAAGCGTCTCTAAACAGTAAATATCTAATACCGCAATAAACTTTTCGTGTTTGAACTGTATCTTATATACTGATATATTATGACAAGTCTTTTTTTAAAACAAAACTACACATAACCACAAAATTATGGCGTAATACACAATAACCAATACACCTCAAACATAATAATACAAACAGTCTTCTGTATTAGTTATAGTTAGTAACTAATACAGAAGTTAGAACTAATTAAAATCAACTAAAAAATATAAAATGGCATTAAAAATATGAAATTAAAATTGAATGTTGTCAATCTTCAATATCCGACGTTTCTTCAGTAAGTAATTGCTAATATTATCTTGAGAATTCGTCAGTGCTTTGTAAAAACTATAAGTAGTAGTGTCTTGGAATTTCTCCACTATTGCACAAGGAATGTAAATCTGTATGGAGTGCATTGTTAATTGGAAAAGGTTGATGATAAGCCGGTTCTAGCGCAATATCTTCAATCGGTGAGCCTGGTTTAGATTTTCGTCACCGTAGTCTAATTTGAGTTATGTGTTAGGTGTCTAACTCCAAATATTCTTTATCAAAATCGTATTTAAAATAAATCTTACCTGGTTGTGTAGGCGGTACATGAAATCAGATCAACGAATAACATTTCCATATGAATTCCGACGCCAATAGATAGGAGTAAATAATTTTTTGATGTCTGAATCATCAGATTGCTCGATTTCTGTTATGGTGTACTATTCCTACAGTTGTGTACCTATTTTTATTCTCCCCGTAGCACACATCAGAGTAGTTCGATATTGTAATTAATTAATTTTAACAACAAACAACTACCAATTTCATACAGCCTTTTTTTGTCACATTCTAATGCCATACATAGCAGTATATTATAGTAAAAAAGGGTACCCATAATATGGTATCAAATAAAAGATCTCATCGAGAATAATTAGAAAAATATTCTAATATGTCGAAATAGTTTTTTTATACTCTTCTGCAATATGGGTATATCAAATGAAACGGTTTGGCGAGAATTTTGAGATGTTAGAAGATATGAAACGGTTCTACGGGTAGTACGCTACTATACACCACCTGTTAATTATCTAGGATGCGATTGAAAAGTTAAGTTAACTCGACACCCTACTGACAAAATCACGGTCGTCAATCTGCGTTAGATTAATAATACTCTCCGACAACTTAAGGACGACAAGGTTTTATTACTGAAGGCCGGCGGAGAACTCGTTCTAGGTTCATTAGAATTACAGACCCATGAAAGAGTCATGGGTCTTCTGCCTAACGTCTACAAATCGTGCCTGAAAGTTATCACGAAAAGTCTCAAACGCAGACTGGATGACTTCCAGCCTTCCGAACAAGCCGGTTTGGTAAAAAAACTATACTATATAATATACCACAAGCATACACTGCGGCAGGTTATACAAAAATATTATACCTCTGTCGTGGTTTATAAAGACTTCCTGAGGATGTTGCAGATATCTAACACGACTAGGAACTCCCGAAACACATCCTCTACGTGAATCCGAGTGAAAATCGAACCGGGATTCATCTGTAAACATCATTACCGAACACCAGAACAGCTTATCTTTCCAGAGCAAATGTTTACGAGCCCACTATAGTCGTCTCTTTTGCAATAAATACTCCGCTCAGTAGCCGCAGGCAGGAGCATGCCTAGCCTACTACTCTTTACATTTCTTCCTCTGATTAAATAGCGCCGCTGCTTGATGCACACAATAACATTTTATCATATCAGCCAAACCTTACGGATCAGAGACGTGGTCGCTAACTATGGGCCTTCTCGGAAGGCTCATGGTTACTCAAAAGGCAATTGAGAGAGCAATTGTTAGTTTACCTGCGTGATTAAATCAGAAATGAGGAGATCCGCAAGAGAACCAAATTGACCGACATAGCGCTCAAAATTGCCCGGCCTACAGCTGTTGGAGCAGAAAGGTTCTGGCATGGCGACCGCGTACTGAAAGCGCAGGATGGGGAGACCACACACACGGTGGACCGACGACCTAATTAGGACGGCGGGAAACCGATGGATGAGGGAGGCAGAGGACCGCACAAGGTGGCTTGTTTCTCAAAATTACAACTACCGTTTTCGACCATTATACATAATAATAGCCACGAAAATGGAATTTCGGGACCATTATTGACCCAACAAATAATTTCTGTTTGTATAATTTGAACCTAGGGCTTAGCATAGCGCGATTGCTAACAACGCAATACAAAATTATTTTTATTACGCAACTATTCAATTATTGATATTTGGTATATTGACACAAAGTGCAATTAAACGCAATTGTAATTTAAATATTGAATTGGATGATATTACATTTTAACAAGAAAAAACACCTACATTTTTTTGCCTAAAAATTATAAAAAAATAATAAAACTAAACTTACTATGCATAATGACCGCAAATCTCTTCACCGCACAGTTGCGATCTCTTACACAAGTAACGTATAAACGTAAAGCACTTCAATTTTATCGAGATCATTATATACTATTTACTATTACTGGGTTATTGATAACCCAGTAATAGTATATACTACTACTGGGTTATTGCCCGGGCACGTCGAAATAGAAAATCCTGACGGACAAATAGAAAATCCTGACCATAATTTTTGAATCGCCCTAATAATTGTGCTGCGTGCGAATCGAACCCACGACCAATTTCACGTAATAGTATATACTATTACTGGGTTATTGCCCGGGGACGTCGAAATAGAAAATCCTGACGGACAAATAGAAAATCCTGACCATAATTTTTGAATCGCCCTAATAATTTATTAGGGCGATTCGCTGCGTGGGAATCGAACCCACGACCAATTTCACGGCAGCCGCTAGAGCTACCGTCGCGCCACCGATGCAGTCAATTAATAATAAAATTATGCTTCGATTAGTCCAACCCATGCAAGAAATCGTATCAACTCTTTAGGATATTGTGTGTCTTAACAGTCTATATCATACGCGTTGTTGGAGCACTGTATGTACATGGATGGACTTCTATACATTTTGCTGTTGAGTGGTTTATATTACGAACATGTGCATAAATTCGCGTGACAATTCTGAAGGTCATAGTGACATAGAGCACTTGATTTGTGATGATAGGTAGGATCATACTAACAAATTGGTTAATGTGTTTTCTCAGTAGCAAGACTCTTGAAATATGGATATAAACATAAGCTTATATTCTTTACAGTCCTATCATCATTTTTCTGTAAAAAAAGGGACTAATTACAGAAAATGCTACCCCTTTTCAAGCAAACAGGAGCAGGGTGCCTTTAAAGGCGAGTAAGAAAACTTGAAAACAAATATCACTTTTAGATTTCCGTATCTAAAAGTGATATATCTGAAAATAAGCCCTTAACTGGTGTGGCATACCTGATATGTATGACTATGCCGAATTGCAGTGAAGGCATGCTAAGATAAACTAATACAAAAAAAGTGTCTGCCAATAAAGTCAATACACACTTGCCTTGACACTTTACTTACAGCAAAGAATATTGTAAATGTAACAGTTAAAGAGAAATCAGACATGTCTTCATTTTTCTAGATACGGTTTAAAAATAACTTTATTTCTCAAAGATTACAAATCACTTACAAGGAGAAATAAAATACAAATAAAAAATAACAAAATGCGTTGACAGGTAATCTTAATTTTTTGTTTTTTCTTTTCTTCAAACAATGTGGGTAACTATAACTACTAACTATTTATTAGCAAAGCCGGTATGTAGTGGAGGCAATACAAGGCAAGGCTTACATGCTTCTCAATAATGCAGTTATATCTTTTTTTTTTATTTTTTTATTTTTATTATTTTAATGGGCTTGTTATCAATTTGACAATCATTATATTATCGATTAATATTATAAACAATATTAATCGTAAGAGCTGAAACAATCATTATTCAAAGTCAAAGTCAAAATAGCTTTATTCACTTAGGTTACAAAGTAACACATGCAAATCGTTATACATGTAGTAGAATAGTATAGAGAAAAATGTCTGCCAAACTACTACCACTTTCGCAGACGACTATAGTAGAGCTCTGAGAAGAATGTGGCCAAGAAACTCAGGCCACTCTTTTCAAAATAATAATTTGACTTTGTTACAATTACCAACAGCAGCGTGAAGAATGATGTGTGCAAGCAAATCTTACATGCATAGCAATTTAAAGTTTAATTGATAAAAAAAAAAAAAAAAATTTCATTGTTAATAAATTGATTTAAAAAAAGCTTTAATTGCATGGCACGTTCATCAGTCATCTCGTCACTGCGATATCCGACAGAAATTAACACACAAGCATTTGTGTCGTCAAGTTGATTTTGTTAATCTTTAAGTAGTTGAGAATGGAATAGAATACCATTTAGATAATATAATTAAATACATTTACAAATGCAAGTGAAGTATTTCTATCGTTACAATAACAAATAAAACTGTAAAAGAAAGTAATAAGGTAGTAACATAACATCCGCACAACTACCTAGGTTAAGCCACAATCTACACCATGGAACAAGCAACATGAAATCACGATAATTGAAATCTAAGCCCATGAGTTTTTGTCATTAATATAATCGTTTATTGTATAATAGCCTTTCGATAATAGCTGATTTTTTACAAATGCTTTAAAGTTTAGTAAAGGTAGATCCATTACATGCTTAGGCAGTTTATTGAATAAACGTATACCGAGTCCCGCAAAAGTGTTATGTACCTTATGTAGGCGATGTTGTGGACCTATCAACTTATGCCTATTCCTCGTACCAATGCTATGAATGTCGCCATTTCTATCATACTGTTCAATATTTTGCTTAATATATATTATATTAGCATATATATATTGTGAAGCAACTGTTAAAATACCTATTTCCTTAAAACGATCTCTCAATGAAACATTCGATTCAAGATTGTAAATAGCTCGAACTGCACGCTTCTGAAGAATAAAAATAGATTCGATGTCTGCAGCCCTACCCCACAAAAGAACACCATAGGACATTAAGCTGTGAAAGTAACTAAAGTATACCAATCTTGCTGTCTCTATATTCGTTAGCTGCCTCACTTTTTTAACTGCATAAGCAGCTGAACTTAGTTTTCCTGCTAGAGCTAATATATGAGCACCCCATTGCAGCTTACTATCCAACGTTATTCCTAAAAATACAGTAGTGTCTACAAAACGAAGGACCTCACCGTTTAAAATCAGATTATTACTAAGGCTTTTAACATTGGGCATAGAGAATTTTAAGCATTTTGTTTTGGCAGCATTTAAAAGCAAATTGTTAGCAGTAAACCAGTTCAGGACTTGTGCGAGAGATTCGTTAACTTCATCTAAATTAGTTTGCTTACGGTTTACTTTGAAAACGAGTGAAGTATCATCTGCAAATAAAACAATGTCGCACAAACCCTGAGCAAGAAACGGCAAGTCATTGACATAAACTAAAAATAGAAACGGACCTAGAATGGATCCTTGAGGCACGCCCATACTTGGCGGAAGACCAGAGGACCTACTACCATTTACTTCGACATACTGAACCCTATTATATTAATATATATTAATTAATAAGTATGTATAATAGGTATACATAAAGATACATTTTTTATAAGTATAAAGATTTTGTATAAATCATGTCATCTATGGATGAGTTATTGTTTATTATTTAAGTATATTTATTTAATTAGTATTTAAGTGTTTGATTATTGTAAATATTTATTTTAAAATAAAATATATATAACATCAAAATATATTAATTTATTAAATGATAGTATTATTTTAAGATATATTTTTTTTTAGCCAGTCTTATTATTTGTTCTTAAATATATGAATTTTTGAAAAATATCCTTTTTTAAGTCATTGACAATTATTCATTATAATTAAATATTTCTATAAGAGAATGTAAATAATTTGATTTAAATTTTAGCGAATATCGTACATGATAAACAATTAATATCTTTTGTACTATAAATTAGTCAAAATTCTAGTAAGTATATGTTTCTCTTGAAGTAGTATATATATTTTATAGTATGTAGTATATTATTATAGTACATTTGTTTTTTTTTTTTTAGATAATTAATAACAAAAATGATTAACAACAAAAATGAGATAGAAGCAAACAATTTGTCTAAATGGCGACACAGTAAGGGTCACACACCACACCATCTAGTCCCGAGAGTAAGTAAGTCCATAGAAAGCGACTAAAAGATGCTATGTAACAGTCAATATACATACATACATAAACTCACGCCTTATCCCGTCTGGGGTAGGCAGAGACGACAGAACGCCACTTGTCACGATCCTGGCAAACAGATTCCTCGCCTCGTCCACATCCATTAAGCGAGTACAGTCAATATCTTTACCAAATAAGTTTAACTGGTAACTAAGGTTCTCTGGCAGCGCCAAGTACTCGCCGCGGTGCTAGAAATTGCCAGCCTGTAACTCAAAATAATAATTCGAGATGGTCTCAGGCGGCAGCAAATGAATGTAAATGTATCGGTAATAAATGTAGTAGTACATTAACGGAATGTTCTATTTGAAAAAATCTAGAAATAATGTAAAATCCTTATTTATCAATAAAACCGTAACACAAAGACTTACGACAATTTTGTCGCTACATCCTCAGTAGCTATATCGCAGTTTTAACTCGGATAACATTTGATAGACAATATCTCGGCTGTATATCGTATCGAGTGACGT
This sequence comes from Schrankia costaestrigalis, assembly GCA_905475405.1. Classification (NCBI taxonomy): domain Eukaryota; kingdom Metazoa; phylum Arthropoda; class Insecta; order Lepidoptera; family Erebidae; genus Schrankia; species Schrankia costaestrigalis. Next base: position 14,252,136 of record FR997838.1, read on the forward strand.
TATCATCTCGCGAGATCCAATGATCTCGATAAAATTGAAGTGCTTTACGTTTATACGTTACTTGTGTAAGAGATCGCAACTGTGCGGTGAAGAGACTTGCGGTCATTATGCATAGTAAGTTTATTTTTATTATTTTTTTATAATTTTTTAGTCAAAAAAATAAATGTGTTTTTTTTTGTTCAAATTTAATAATAACATGCAATTCAATATTTAAATTACAATTGCATTGAATTGCACTTTGTGTCAATATAACAAATATCAATAATTTTATTTGTTGCGTAATAAAAATAGTTTTGTATTGCGTTGTTAGCGAACGCGCCTTGTTGTGCTCTAGGTTTCAATTATACAAACAGAAGTTATTTGTTGGGTCAATATTAGTCAATAATGGTCCCGAAATTCCATTTTCGTTGCTATTATTAAGTATAATGGTCGAAAAGAAACAAGGCTATATACTTTTATGTGACATTTTTAGTTTATTTTGGTATTATTATTATTATTTTATTTGGTTGTTTCGTTTTAGTAATATTATAAATATGTATTATATTATAAATATTTACTATAAGAAACGTTTTTTGTTATAAGAATAGATTTTGAAGCACTTTACCACCAAGAAGTAAACTTTACAATTAAGAAGTAAAACAAAAACTAAAAAGTAGCGTAAACTACACAGAACACAAAAATATACACAGATACAAAATTAAATAGGTACATTATATTACTTATTATTTTGCGATAATTGGTCACACACACAAGCACACTGGCATTAAATTTAATTTTCTTTGTATTTCCACGAACATAAAAAAACAACTTAAATAAAAATATTGTTTTTTTATTCGTAAAAATAATCTTGAATAAAGAAATAACATGTATTTTATTGCTTTATATAATATTTTATTAGATATTGCATAATACATTATGTCACACGCTTTTCCAAATGTAGATATCGAGTTAACTTTAAATCCGTACATGATGATTGTTCGAACAGTGATCATTAAAGGGCGCCTTCAAATTTGCCGCTAAGTGTCGCGCTGCCGTCGCTAGGTTTGAGAATGGTAGTGTTGTGTTTTAGTTTTACGATGGACTCAGACGAAAATACACTGCTCTTAGTGTTACTATTAAAAAGAAAAAGTAGGCTAAACAACACTAGTCGATCGATGAACGAATGCGGGGACGCAGCGCGGGCGTAGCGCTGCAGTCGCGCGTTTTTTTATCTCTATGAATTTACAAAACAGCGCGACCGCAGCGCTGCAGTCGCGCTGCCTCCGCGCGACACTTAGCGGCAAATTTGAAGGCGCCCTAAGTGCAAGAGCGGCAATTGGTATCAGTCTTTTTTTTTTAATGTCTACAAAATGGGTTATGTTTGTTACTTCAAAACTCAGTTATTTATTGATTGAGTAATTTGTTTAAAAGTGTATCTTTTTTTAAGTGTAAAATTGAATATATATGTACCTAATTTTTGTGTTTAACTAAAAGAATTTTCTTTGTACATTATCCAAGTAACATTAAAATTATAAAGTATTATGATCGGTACTAACTATAACATTAGTTTGCGTTTGAAACCGCATAACTTACGTAAACCGAACTAACGAGTATTGTTTATCTATGCTAATAATATAAAGAGGTAAAGTTTGTATGTTTGTGTGGATCTAATAAACTCTTTCTGAAAAAAAATATTTCTGTGTTGAATAGTCCATTTATCAGTTAGTGTCATAGGCTATAGGTATAGTATCAGGCAATGACTAATAGGAGGGGAGCAGTACTGAAATATATTCAAAAAAGGGACGCGGTTTTTTCGCCGCCCAACGAAGTGGGCACGGGTCAGCTAGTTGTTAAATAAAGTAGAGCCATATGTCAATGTCCTCCGTGGTAATGAATTAAGACATATAACATCACCATATCATCTCCTCTCCCGTTAGTGTCATAAAATCCAACAAAGGGAAAACGTACGCAAATATTGAATCTGCCAAGAAAATACGATACGAAACCGATCTGTCTGGACATCGTGATATCTTTAGGTCAAATTATCCCCTATTAGGTACTAAAGGAAGCCAATCTTAGCCAAAGGGACATTAAAGGAATATTGTGTGAAGCTTGCATAAGCTATCTACATACAAATGAGTCAGCCGATGAGTCACACTAGTTCAATCGGAATAATAAAAACTTTAACCTCCCTTACTCTACACTTACCTAACTATGTAGTTTGTAGCAATAATATTGATTAATTCAGTTTGTAATTTCCATATCTAGGTATTTGGATTTGTTGTTCGTACTTCAATTGTAAATAAGTATAGCAATTATCCTTTTGATATGACAAAGTGATTACTTGCTTATCTTTATTTTTCCATCGATTGATTCAAATCAATGTACGTACTTAGGTATTTTTAACGCATGGGTCATTCGTGCCAACACAACGTTCGTCTAAATTTCTTCAAGAAGAGTACCTAGTAAATTAAACTTACTATAGTAGCTACAATGACATTAGTCCCACGCATATTCCCACAAAGGTGGCTTCTGAAAGTCGAATAAAAAGTGCGATCTAGCAGAAACACTGAGTGTGAGGTTTTTCTGCCTAGCAATGTGTGTACTTGTACATGTGATGACGGAGTAAGAATACAATATGTCACCACCCCATCTCATCCCATGGAAAAACCGACTAAAGGACTATCCGTGAATCTTATCTTTAACGAAATAAAAAGAAGGAATGCTTAAAATTAACCCCATACCAATCCGTTATTAGTAGGCCAAGTCACGAGAGGAGGCCCGTCCCTGCAGTGGAACATTAATGGGTTGTTATGATGATGATGATGATGTATGTGTGTACTGGGTGTAAGCCTTGGCTGCAGTTGTATTACATAAGAAAGCACGAAGTCTTTCAAAATTAAAGGAATAATATTACTGTACAAAACAAGTTACTATGTTAGCAAACCGAGTTGCTATAGAGTTTTTTTGTCAAGTTTACTTGCATCAAGGTAAAGCCCAGCCTTTAAGCTACTACGTAACTGCTCCTAAAGCATTGTGACATTTTTGCCGTCACAAAATTTGAACATGAAACAGTCTGTAAGGACCAAAATATATGTCCCGACAGTCTAAATAAAATATGCACAAATAGTAAAATCACCACCATAGTGAGACGCTTAAAAACAATAAATAAAACCTAATATCAGTATTGTGCTTGTATTAACCTATCCATTAGCAGGATAAAACAAGCATCTCCGTAGAGCTCATTAAATAAATATTCCCATAGAACCAAGACGCATAGGGAATTAAAAAAGTCAAGTCAGTCACAAATTTTAAAAGTATGTACTAAGTACTGGTAGTTTTCCAAAAATATTCTTACAAATTTAAGAACCCTAGGGGACTAGTTTGGTTTAGTAAGAAAGTACACCGACACATACCTTCATCAAAAATCAATCAACTGGCCTTTTGCAGTCCATTTGCTGGACATAGGCCTCTCCCAACTCGCGCCACAGAACACGGTCCTGCGCCTTCCATATACTCGTACCTTCATGCTTTTCTATGAATAATTTTTTAATTGAGAATTATGGCTAACGCAGACCTGGACGGCATGGCAAAGTATTTTAATTTTTACTAATGGAAATTCAACCGTACTGTTACAGAAATACGACATAAATTGCTATGCTTTAAAATGATGCCGCGGCATTGAAAGGGATTTTTCAATGCCGCGGCATCATTTCTGCGTTAGCCATTAAAATTTATTTTTATTTATTCCAGAGGCGTTGTTGTTAGTATGTTGCGCGGCGGCCCTAGCCGGCAGCTCCGCCTTCTCAATTACATTGAGACAAAATCCGGAGACCCTATGTTTGGGCCAGCAGAACTTCTTGAGAATCGCCTGCGTGGATAGCTGCTTCCAATACTACCAGTGCTACTCTGGACATTCCTACTTGATGCAGTGCCCTCCCTTCACGTGGTTTAATGAAGAGGAACAAGTAAGAATATACTATATCTATATATATAAAACTCAAAGGTGACTGACATAGTGATCTATCAACGCACAGCCCAAACCGCTGGAGAGATCTGGCTGAAATTTGGCATGCAGGTAGATGTTATGACGTAGGCATCCGCTAAGAAAGGATTTTGATGAATTCTACCCTTTTGTCCTTCATCCCCTATTTTATCCAAGGGGATAAAATAAGCGACGAAAGTTTGTATTAAACTTTGTCAATTTTAAACCGATCGGGTTGAGGCTTTGCATTCTAATATTTACTATGACGTAGGCATCTCCTTAGGAAGGATTTTATTAAATTCAACCCCTATAGGGATAAAATAGGGAACGAAAGTTAATTTGATTTTTTTTCAAATTCAAACTGTTCGGGCTGAGGCTTTGCATACATATAGTTATCTATATATATAAAACTCAAAGGTGACTGACATAGTGATCTATCAACGCACAGCCCAAACCGCTGGAGAGATCTGGCTGAAATTTGGCATGCAGGTAGATGTTATGACGTAGGCATCCGCTAAGAAAGGATTTTGATGAATTCTACCCTTTTGTCCTTCATCCCCTATTTTATCCAAGGGGATAAAATAAGCGACGAAAGTTTGTATTAAACTTTGTCTATTTTAAACCGATCGGGTTGAGGCTTTGCATTCTAATATTTACTATGACGTAGGCATCTCCTTAGGAAGGATTTTATTAAATTCAACCCCTATAGGGATAAAATAGGGAACGAAAGTTAATTTGATTTTTTTTCAAATTCAAACTGTTCGGGCTGAGGCTTTGCATACATATAGTTACTATGACGTAGGCATCCTCTTAGAAAGGATATTTACAAATTCTACCACCAAGGGGATAAAATAGGGGACTAAAGTTTTTATGAAACTTTGTCGATTTTAATACAATCGGACTGAGACTTTGCATGTATATAGTTACTATGACGTAGGCATCCCTTCAGAAATGTTTTTTTTTTATTTTTTTGATTTTAAATAGGGGATGAAAGTTTGTATAAAACTTTGTCAATTTCAATCCGATCGGGCGGAGGCCCTGCATACATATACTTGCTATCTCGTAGGCATCTCCTTAGAAACGACTTTAAAAATTCTATCCCCAAGGGGATGAATAGGGGATGAAAATTTGTATGAATCTTTGTCAGTTTTAAACCGATCAGCTACTATGAAGTAGGCATCTCCTTAAAAAGTATTTTGATAAATTCCACCCCTAAAAGGGTAAAATAGGATGAAAGTTTGTATAAATCTTCTTACATTTTCTAATGATTGAACTGAAATTAAAGATTGGAGCTACTATGATGAAGATGTCCGCTAATATAGAATTTTGATTAATTCAGCCCCTATTAGGACGTCACGGTCTCAGCTGCCAAAAAATCTATGAAGTCACGACTCAGCTGTTAAAATTCTATGACGTTACGACGAAGTTGTCAAAAAATTCCCGCCAAATTCCAAGACGTCACGTCTTATCTGTCAAAACTTCTATCTAGCTAGCTGTAAAAAAAACCTGCCAAAATTTTATGACGTCACGACGTACGTAGCTGTCAAAAAAAAAATTCACGCCAAAATTCTATGACGTCACGTCTCATCTGTCAGAATTTCTATGACGTCACGACTCAACTGTCAAAAATTCTATGACGTCACGAATCATCTTTCCAAAATTCTGTGACATTACGACTTAGCTACTCCACGCATTCCTTAGAAAAATGGTTTTGACATACAGGCAGACAGAGGGACAACAAAGTGATCTCATAAGGGTTCTGGTTTTTTTTAAACATAATTTATAATAATACTTTTTAACGCGAGCGAAGCCGCGGGGAAAAGCTAGTTGTTCGATATTTTCATTAGCTGTTGTATCTTGTATCTCCGTGTGGTGACGGAGTAAGAATACAGTCTGTCACCACCCCATCTCATCCCATGGGTGTCGTAAAAACCGATTAAGGGACTATGCGTGAATATTATCTTTACGTAATAAAAAGAAGGAAAACTTGAAATTAAACCCTATACCAATCCGTTTGGCCAGCGTGGTATTAGTAGGCCAAGTATCCCTCCGTCACGAGAGAGTCTCGTCCCTGCAGTGGGACATTAGTGGGCTGTTATGATGGTTGTATCTTGAGGATGGGTCTATTCTACCGCTGTTTGTTTATAATTTAAGTTAGTTTGATAAAGCTTTTTGCCTGAGGGAAAAAAAAGGTGAACTACTTCTTCTTCTCTCGAGTCGTAAGGCACACAATGCAGTACTTTCAGTGGTCGAATGCAGTCAGCCCAGATCTTGGCCAGTTGATTGCATTGAAGTGAACGAGTGACTATTAAAGATTTTCATCCGATTCGGTGTGGCGATTTAAGACGTATCTTTTTCTTTTCAGACAACGATACAGTGGTTGATTTTTTTTCCATCTTTCTGACGAAAAAGGAGGCTGTGAAAAAAATTTCATATGCGTATAGTTATCAAATGAAATCATAAGTATTTTTTTAATTAAAGGGTTCCATGAGACACGGGATTTAAATTGGCAGGTTTACAAACTATAGATTAACCTGAAACCATGATCTGCTTAGCTCGCTATATCAGTTTATTAAAATTTTATTTCTTAATCCTAAAGAATAATTTGACAAGTATTCAAGTTATTAAAATTATGAAATATTTCAATTACAGCACTGCGATTGGTCACCCGCTCCTGATCATTGCAAGGAACCAGAACCCGAGCCTGAGCCACAACCAGAGCCTGAACCTGAACCAGAAGTAGAAGATCCAGAAGTAGAAAATCCTGATGTTGAACCAGAAATTCTCCCAGAACCCGAAGCTGAACCAGACAATGAAGAAGGTTCAGGAGAAGACTGGGAGGAAGATCCCGTCAGGCGATATGTTAAAGCCATAAAAAATATCAAGCAAGTAGAAATTGAAGCTGATGTTGAGCTAGAAGTGATTGAAGAAAATAAAAAGAGAATGAGACAAGAGGAAGATGATGAAAGTGATGAATTTGATGGAGAATTCATTGAAGACAAGCGTAGAACACAAGAAGAAACATTGGACGAAGAAAAAGATTTGATTGATGATGATAAGAACGTAAAACAAGAAGAAGTTGAAGAAGAATCTGACGAGAATCTTGAAACTAAGAAGAAACAAGAAGATGAGCAGGTAGATGAGAGTCAGGATTCAGGGTTAGAGGACGAGGAAGAAGTAAAGAAATCAAAAAGACAAGAAGAGGTTGAGGAGGAGGAAAAAGAAGAAGAATTAGAGGAATCCAGAAAGAGACAAGAAGAGGTTGAGGAGGAGGAAAAAGAAGAAGAATTAGATGAATCCAGAAAGAGACAAGAAGAGGTTGAGGAGGAAGAAAAAGAAGAAGAATTCGATGAATCCAGAAAGAGACAAGAAGAGGTTGAGGAGGAAGAAAAAGAAGATGAATTAGAGGAATCCAGAAAGAGACAAGAAGAGGTTGAGGAGGAGGAAAAAGAAGAAGAATCAGAGGAAGCCAAAAAGAGACAAGTAGAGGTTGAGGAGGAAGAAAAAGAAGAAGAATTAGAGGAATTCAGAAAGAGACAAGAAGAGGTTGAGGAGGAGGAAAAAGAAGAAGAATCAGAGGAAACCAAAAAGAGACAAGAAGAAGTTGAATCAGATGAGGAAGAACAATTACAGGAATCCAAAAAGAGGCAAGAGGAAGTTGAAATAGATGAGGAAGAAGAAGCAATTAAAATAAGAAGGAAGAGACAAGAAGAATCTGACGACCAGGAAAATGAGGAAGATATAGAAATCAAGAATAAACAAGATGAAATTGAGGATGAGGAATCAAAGAGCGATGAAAATGAGGAAGATGGAGAACTTAAGAATAAACAAGAAGAAGTTGAAGATGAAGAATCAAAGAGCGAAGAAAATGAAGAAGATGAGAATATTGGTGAAGGAGTAGATCGTCACTCCCAAGAGGAAAATGACGATAAGAAAGAAAGTGAAGAAGAAGATACCTTAAAAAGGGTAGCAAGGAAATTCAGAAATATTTTTAATGTATTCAAGTAAGCATTGATTTTGATGCTGGCAAGAAATACTTTGAATTTGTTACTAATTAGTCCTAACTTAGGTTAATTATTAAGAATCACTTTGTGCAATTTTGTAAATATAATGTTATGAATGAAATTAAATTATTATTTGAGTTAAAATTTAGTTGTATATTTTACAGTGTGGCGGAATAACAAAAATACTCCATCAGACAGAGTGGTCCGAGTCTATGGTTTCCTAATGGGTGTAGTAATAATTGTCCAAGGAAAATTGGCGCATATTATTTTCTCTACGTAAAATATAATAAAACAAACGAATTCGTCGGGTCAGTGTAAAATTAGTAGAGTAACCCCCGGTTTCTGAATCAAGTAAAACTCAACTAGACAAGTGTCATAACTGTCATTTTAGTTCCTGAAAATGCAAGGAACTTACACTCTAACTGGAATGCTTACGGTCACAAAAAATCCGTTCCTAATTTACAGCTGTATGAGTGGAGTGTGTCCCTCTCTAAACGAGATACCAACACATTTAACTTACAGTTGCAAGAGAGAGATGCAATTCCCCTTTGTCGTTGTCGGGAGTATTTTTCCCTTTCATGTTATATAAACAAATATAAACCCTGTTATCAGTAGTATGTATGATTTAATTAGTCTAAATTTGCTTCGTAAGCATTCCAGTTAGAGTGTAGGTTCCTTGTGAAAATGATAGTTTTGGCACTTGATTTTTACTTGATCAGTCATTTAGAAACCAGGGGTAAGTTTGCCTACAAAATTGCCTGATCTGGAAATGGAATATTATTGGGCTGTTATGATTGTCTCCAGAAAAAAAAAGAAGAGAGTTATAATAGTCTCAGCAGTAACCTTATTCTTCCTCCTAATTTTACCGATCATCCACAGCACTACTAAGCTAGCTTATTAAAGCTCGCGTACGTAAACCAGCTTTTTTGCCTCTTACCTGAATACTACTAATAGGTCTAAAAGCTAAGACGTGTTTAGAGTGTACGGATAATTCTTAGAAGACGTGGCCTCGACTTATTGGCAACGCATTACGAACTATTGGTGTAACGGCAGTTCATGACGTTTGTGACCTAACTTACATAACAAAGAATAGTCTATATACTTTTGCAGGAGTAGGCTGAGCCATATACTTACGTTTACGTTCGCTCTCGTTACATTATCTTCTCTTTATATCCGTGTGGTGACGGAGTAAGAATACAATATGTCACTACCCCATCTCATCCCATGGCGTATTTCCCTTTCCGTGTTCAGTTGGCGACAAAAACCAGCACGGTTTTGTATTACTATTCAACTCGCTAAACCCGTGCTGAACTGGCGTCAACTGAGCACGCTTTTGCGATCAAGCAACATTATAAACGTTTTACAAAACAGCGTACAGTTGAATCAAACACGGTTTTTTATTACTATGGAATTCAACTAACCCGTGTTCAATTCGCATCAACTGTCTTTGTAACGAGTGGCGCTAGGTGATGTTTTACTAATTAGTGTGTACCTATTTGAACTGAATACAGGTAGGGTAAGGTTAAATTGATTAAGTATGGAAGTTCAGTGAAACATATTTGACGTGATTATGAACACAATTGCCGACCTCTGTGGCGCAGTCGGTACATTACATAGCTACGCACAGGTCTCGGGTTCGATTCCCGCTCAGTGCGTGAACATGATTGTTTGCATTGATCTGAGTGTTTTCTATGTATAATATGTATCTATTTAAAAAAAAACAGTTTTTAAGTATGTTTATCCGTTGTCTAGTACCCATAGTACATACGAGTACAAGCTTTGCTTAGTTTGGGACTAGGTGGCGATGTGTGAATGTGTGAGGAATATTTATTATTTATTTTATTAAAGTAAAGTCTTTGGTAAAAATCAAGTGTTTTTGCATACCCTATAGGCCTACTGTACCGTTATATGGTACGCCCCCCCCCCCTTATGCTCCCCCTTTTATTGGATATTTTTTTAGGTTTCTGAAGTGTCTTTTAGCAAAAAACTTACAAAAAATAACTTACAAAATATTTACAAAAATAATTATCGGTCTAAAACTAACAAACACGTAAACGTTGACAAGCGCCTTTAGACCCCTTCGGAGCAGAATGTACAAAACGCAAAATGTACACGACACGCAAAATGTACAATTCGCAAAATGTAGGTACAATTCTCAAAATGTGCAATTCTCAAAATGAACACTACTCGCAAAATGTACAATTCTCAAAATGTACAAAGTAAATCTAAAGCCTTTTTCACAGCGGTGACGATCGATGACACTTTAAAAACACTAATACCACAGGGAATGTTTTTTTTATGTTTAACTATTAGGATTTTTTATTTTGTTCGTTAATTAGAAGTCTAATTGACATCATCATTAGAAACCTACGTTACATGCGGAAGCTTATTAAAAAACTTCCTGCATGCATGTGCTAGCCTAGTACTAAGTATATAAATAAATTTAAACCGCGCCTCTGTAGATATACCTTTGGTGGTAAAACAAATTAAAAAAAATAATTACGTAATTTATCTAACCAAACCTAAAGTAGGTTGGTCCAAGACAAGCATAAAAAACCACTGTTTGTTTCGGTTCTTGCTATAAGTTATACAAAACAGTAAAACACTAACGGCCTTATTACAAAATACGGTCTAACTATAAACCACGATTTATTACGTCACAAAACCACTGTTTTTGAAATTTGTTATTGCAAAATCAGTCTTAACGCTAAAGTGTTAAAACTGATTTTGTATTAACAAATACAAAATCATAAATTTGTTAATACAAAATCAGTTTTAACACTTTAGCGTTAAGACTGATTTTGCAATAACAAATTTCAAAAACAGTGGTTTTGTGACGTCATAAATCGTGGTTTATAGTTAGACCGTATTTTGTAATAAGGCTGCTTATGTGCGAATTTAGCTTTACTTGTACATTTTGAGAATTGTACATTTTGCGAGTAGTGTTCATTATGAGAATTGTACATTCTGCGAATTGTACATTTTGCGAATTGTACATTCAGCGTGTCGTGTACATTTTGCGTTTTGTACATTCTGCTCCGAAGGGCTTTAGACGACGAATTGCGCGCCATGTGCCTGCTAGGCTAGCCTAAGTACCTACTTCGAGTGCCGCGATTTATTCCGAACATTCCCGAACAATCCGAATATTCTCTTAAAATGCACACGGTTTTGTAAAAAAAACGTTTGTTAGGCGTTGCTTGATCGCAAAACGGTGTTCATTTGACGCCAATTCAGCACGGGTTTGGCGTTGAATGGTAATACAAAACCGTGCTGGTTTTTGTCGCCAACTGAACACGGAAAGGGAAATACGCCATCCCATGGGTGTCGTAAAAACCGTTCAAGGGACTATCCGTGAACATTATCTTTACGAAATAAAAAGAAGGAAAACTTGAAATTAAACCCTATACCAATCCGTCTGGCCCTCCGTTATGGGAGGAGGCCCGTCTATGATGATATTATCTTCATCACAAGAAGATAAATTTTTGGACGGTTTAAGGCCTGTTACTGCTGTAAGGCTTTTAAGGGTCTGCATCTTGCTTTGGGTATTTTATACCATTTTCCTGTGCCTTGTATCATTTACGCTACGTTTGCATTATTTTAATATTGTTTTTGCCCCCTATTCCATGTAGCCCTTATCCCTAGTGGTAGGGATACTTGGATTTTTTTCCACTTATATCTACCGGTAGTGATATATGGAACAGAATAATAAAGCTATAAGTGGAAAAAAAATCCAAGTATCCCTAACCAGTAGGGATAAGCTAGTAGGGAGACATGGAATAGGGGGTTTTTACTGGCGGGAGAGGCAACCTGTTCTAAACAAAAAAAAATGCAATAAAAAACATAAAGTCAGTTTTAAGAATTTATTACATCATTTATTATAGTACAAAATAATCCTCAAATACAATAATTATTTAGGTATAAGTAACACAACCAAAGCAAAATATTAAAAAGTTGGATTTGAGATGTTCATGTCACCGTAGGCCCATTGCAGTGTATTGGCCATAAATGCTTAAGGACAAAAAAAAATAAGATTAAAATTGGTAATAGTAAAATAAATGACTGATTTGTTGAAGACTCTACTCATTGGCAGTACATCCAATACTGGCAATTTGGTACAAGAACCAAATCGTTAATTAATAAGCTAAATAAAAAAATAAACATTCAAAATTACACAACATATTTCAGGGCTTCAAGAAAAAAACAATATTATAACAAGGTTGGCTATAAATTAACTGCTCAAAAATAGAAAATCCGCAACAAAATTATCAATTTTCAAAACGTGTTTGTTTACAAAATATAGGGGAGATATTAAGTAACACGTAAAACCCGTACTTTTCTTTATTCATGGTCCACCTAACGCACAGTACAAAAGATGCAATGAGTAGTAAGATATGTGATGTGTTTAAAATATACATATTAAATTATTCTGCGACACGTCAGAATTATAATCTAATCTTTTTTTATTACAACTTCAACAACAGTCTCGAGGCGTAACTAATTAAATTTAGTACAGCGTTGTTCAATTCAATTTAATATCACAATTTTAATTAGTATATAATTCAAACGATCGCTGAACAAAAAACCTACCCCTAAAGCGAATACAATAGTAGTAAAAGTACATGTGTAAATCTAGCGGTTTAACAAATAACCATACCTACACTGACCAGACATTTTCTACAAAGTTCCGCTCAAAGTGAGTCCCGACAGAGCAATGGTTAAATACATTATTAGCGTTAGCAAAACTACAATTTTGTTTAGCTCTGTCGGATCTCACTGTAAAGTAGAAGTCGAAAATAATATATCACGATAGCATGATTTAGTCGCGTCCACGCCATTAAAAAAGCATATCTAAAACTAAAATTATATCGTAAATTGGTAAGAAAAAAATTGTATTTAAAACACGAAATAGATAAGACAAATTGTAATTAACAAATAAATATTCAAATAAAACGACTATATACAAATATTTGTTTTTTAAAATACTAGCAATGGACGCGACTTTTCGTGTACAATTCCAATACGCAATTCCTCACACAATTTATATTTAATTGGCCTATCATCTACACGGTTACATGAAAATATCACGAGCGCGAATACATCGTTAGGTACATTAATACCGTTAGTAGAAACATTTTACTAAGAATATAAGCGTGCCCTTAACTTTAATCGTATCAAATCCTTTTGACTTTAAGTAAAAAAGTACGAAACATGTTTGGTTGTACAAAACTTGTGTATATTATTATTATATAGTAAGAGTAGACACGTCAGAATAGACCAACGTCTTTCTTCATGTTGGTTTGTTTCCATGCTGGTAGTACTGAGAACTCTTCTTTGGTCATGCCGAAAGCCTCCTGATAAAGAGGTAATGTTTTGTTAGTTAGTTTAATATAGAATCAAAATTGACTTATTGTACGTTCATGTACATTTTCAATATAAAAAAAAATAAAATTGAGAGATAGTTAAAAGAAAAAAAAAGCGAAACATAAGTATTTTAAAGACAGCAGGGTTAGGTTTTATGTTCAACAAAAAAAAAACAATTACTTTTATGAAAATAAGAAGATAATAAGTATTGTAATTAGACACAAAACTTGATTGCAAATTAAAATTATTAATCTTTTATTAAAGGACTCCTTTTCTTCCATAAATTCATTGAGATTCATATACAGTATGTAGCTTTTCAAAAAAGGCAATACGCCCAGTCGTCCAAGGATTCGCTTTTTCATCTTCTGTCTTTAAACAGTAAAAAACAAAAATAACATGAATAAATTTGTAAAATGTCCATATTTTTTTTTTGAACATTGACACAAGGGTCTTTTTAAATAAGTAGGAAAATAATTTACGAGACGTATACACCGTCTATATAGACAATATAGACGGTAAGAACTACTTCGTCATAACATCAAACAGTTAGAGTACAGAAGTCAAAATGGGGTCAACCTAAAGTCCTTACCTTTAGCTGCATAGAAAACATCGTGACAGGGGTACTAATTTTTATTATTCTTGATTTATTATCGAACCGTATTATTCGTGTGTTGTATATTATGACCCGTAAATAAGGTCATAAAAATTAATAAAAATCTAAAAGTTGCAATTTTAATATTACGAATTTGTCAAAAAGACATTCCTGCGGCACTCGAACTCGCATTGGTCTGCTTGAGCTTCCCTCTACACCTTGAGCGTGAACGGTGTTTTCGTGTTTTTTTCCTTAAACGCTTTGGCTTAAAAAAAATGGTTCAATCTACAAAAAGTGTTCATGGAGTAATATTTACAAATATTATGTTAAACCTGACAGGATCTACAATCTCTACTGATTAAGAATGTTTTTCTCAATCTTTTTAACGAAAAAATAATTTGACTTCTGCACCCACCTGTTCAGTAACTACAACACACATAAAAATAAAAAAAACAAGTAATATGTATACCACAAAGTCATGATCAGCGAGATGTTTCTCAAGTCGGTGCGGGTCCACGTGGTCGGGTAGAGGGCGCCGCTGCAGCGCGTGTAGCGGCAGCTCGGCCGCGCCGCACGTGAGCCGCGCCAGCTCCGCGTGTCCCGCGCTCCACCCGCCCGCCTTGTGCCCGTGCTGCGTGCGTCATGTACAGTGAGGACCGCGACCAGTGCGAGACTTACAACTAACTTATATTAGAAAAGCAGCTAGGTTTATATTGCTTCTCGGACGCAAGTCCCAAGAAGACGTTTCGATCGATACTGTCTAATAGCCTCTTTCAGGAAATAAAACACCAAAGGCGGGTTTAGTCAGTAAGAGTCTGACATAATCAGTTCAGCATTAGGCTGGGCTGGTACTCATGAGAGTTCCCGACCTCCTCTCCTATTAGAGTCCGAGAGGTTTGTTTGTTTTAATCAAACAAACAAGAAAAAAAAAAAGGTTTATAATTGCGGCTGATGAGAAAGCAGCCCAATCTGATTAGTGGTTACCACCTTTTATGGACTCTGGCAATGCCAGGGCATGGGAAGGCAAGATAGCAATCGCCGCTCATGGACCAAGGCAATACTAGGGCATAGATACCTAGTCAATATAACTTCACATTCTCTGTACCTTCCCCAAGAGAAAAAAGGAGAGGATGTGGTCTAGTTCTGCCTCCGGTATATACAAAATATTTGGTGGCTAGAAACCACGGATCGAGTAAAATGGAAGTATGAATCCATTGCCCTGTCGTAGAACAATAAGGCTTTAATAATAGTATTATATACAGCATACAAAAGAAAACCATATAATCCATCAACCAATAACCGAAAGTTACCATTTTATTCAAATTTAGGTTACAAAAAAATACATGGCAGAAATCATTACATTTCTGAAAATTTAAGTTTGTCTGAATCTCCGACATGTGTTTCGCTCACTATTATCTGAAAATTTGCTTTCCCATCACACCTCTCCCAAATGACAATGCGTAAAATACGCTCAATCTTAGTCGACCGGCTTGAAGTAAGCTTTCAGAGAAGTTTTCCCATTATATAAGAACAAAGCAAACACCCACTCCCCATGCTCCTTGCCATTCAGTTCCCAATATGATATCCCAACAACTTCAAGCCGGCCATCTTACATTGCGCGTATTGTACATAGCACCCATTGACCCCACACCCACCAACCAGCAATATACATCAAAATTACTTACAGCAATATTAGCGTCAGCGGCCTGATCGTGTTCCTCCCAAGTGTCGAACAGATCAGTGAACCTCTGTGGCTCGAGCCCGGCAGCTACTATGCGCACGTCGGGCCTCGGGTCGCTCTTGTCGTCGGTGGGGGGTCTGTCGGGCCTGTCACGTGACACCCGCCAGTACGCTTCACAGGTCTGTAGGGCTGCTACACGCATCGCCTGCCAACGAGCTGCGAATGCTCCTACTCCTGGAAAAACACAGCAAAAAATGGTGTAATAGGTGCGATGTTTTTTGCAATACTTTTCAGATTGTGAAATGGTCATTTTAAAGTAAATGTAACTGTTGGTAAGATAATTCCTGAGCACAAATTAGAACTAGATATACTCCCATAAGCTCACCATCTCATCACAATATTAGCCAATCCACGTCGACTGCTGGACATAAGCCTCCTCGAGATATGTATACCTTGTATGTACGGTCATGTGCTTCCCTTATCCGTTGGTCTCTCGTCGCAGTAACTGGGTCGTCAGTCCACCGTCGGTCTACCTAGCATTCTAAAACCTTGCTACACCAACGGCTATCGGTTATTCGACGATAAACTTGTACGACCCATAAGCCCTAATATGTAATTACTTCATCATAACAGCTCATTAATATCCCACTGCAGGGACGGGCCTTCTCCCGTGACGGGGGAATACTTGGCCTACTAATACCACGCTGGCCAGATGGATTGGTATAGGGTTTGATTTCAAGTTTTCCTTCTTTTTAATTTCGTATAGATAATGTCGTTAGTCGGTTTTTACGATACCCATGGGATGAGGTGGGGTGGTGACATATTGTATTCTTACTCCGTCACCACACGGATGCGTGTAATTACTTATTGTAATATATTTACCAGCATTCCTCTCTGCAGGCTCAAGTTCTCCATCCTCCCCTCGCGGCCACCAGCCCTGCCACAACCACACGCATTTACCGTCGTCCAACAGGAATAGAGCTGGAATATAAAAATATATCATTGTAGGTTTTGACGTCAGTAACAGTCCAAAATAAGTGAAATCTAAATTGTTTCATGTACTTCCCCTAACCTTAAATAGTTTGGGAAAATAAGCATTTGATATTTTTAAAGAAATTGCACGCATTGAATAATTTTGACACTTCGAAAGAGAAACTAATTTGACATGACAATGATAATTACCTGGTTGCGAAGCCGAATACAACTCCTTTTGTTCAAAAGGGAAGGGTGTCACCAGATGGTCATGCCTCAATGGAGACAGCACCTCGTTCGCTTCGAACTGCCCGCCCAGGTCGGTGAAGTGGAACAGGCGGGGAGTCACGTTAGCACCAGCCTCCCTACCACCTCCCACCACTGAGTTATAGTACTGCTTGTTCGCCACGCCCAAAGCGTCCAAAACTTCCTTAGGCTCTTCACCTTCCCGAACTTCAGTGATCTTTACATCAGACACATTCTCGCCAAAAAGATAACTCGATTTTCTAGCAATCAGCTTATTGGCAAGCTCGATAGCTATGTTCTTTGTATGCTTCATACTTCGAGCACCGTGCCAGATATAAAGGCATCCCTTTTCTGTATCTACTAGCAACAAAGACCCTCGACTTCTTAATTGGCGAACGGAACATGGGACTTGGACTAAGTAAGCTTCGTTGGTCAAGTTCCCTCGAGTCACGAACAGTCTATATCTGTTTTTATCAGTATCTTTTTTACCCTGGTGTATGACTAAATTGCCTTGGAAGAGATTCAGGAAGGTAGGCGGTTCGTTCCCTTGTGCAACGCGAACTTGAGGACCCTTCTCTTTGTCTAATTCGACTGTTAGAAGAGCGGCAGCGCCTTTTTCGTTAGAACTGGCGTCACGACCTTGCCAGCAGAAATATGCGCAGCGATCTCTACCGGTAACATTGTGTTTAGATGGTTTGCCGTTCAGTTCTCGGCCTGATACTGTGATCTGGTATTCCCATCTGATGATGTAACTATCCGCAGAAAAGAATTCACCAATTTCCGAGTCATTTGGGACTTCCTGGAAGTCGTACTCTCGAATAACCCATTTGCAAACTGACTTAGTTTTGATATCATACAGTCTCATATTGTCTTTGTCGCTGTAATGCGTGCCGCGGCCGAGATGGGATCCTTCTAAAATGAGATCTGGATCCTGATATTCATTCGACCACATTTCTTCAGCATCACAGGGCTTAATTTCAAGACTGCTGCTTTTATTTTCTGGAGCTTTGACCCTAATGACCCTGGAATAGTCGGGCCAATCTAAGAACTTTTCTTTGAATAGTATAGTTTCCATGTGTTGTGTGATTTTAGATAAGATTGCCCATTCAGGTCGGCTGTTGGAAGCTTTGGAAGGTTGCTCAGTAGGCTCACGAGCTCCTTGATATATGGCGGCGTTTAGTGGGTTGATGTGGCACTCTTCGTAGTTGTAACCTTCATCGAACATCTCCTGGGCTAGCTGTGCGGCTCGGCGTCTGCTGTCCAAGGGTACGTTCTTGCCGTACCAGATGTACATTTCCGATCCAAAATCAAACACAATCACTTTGGATTGGTTGAGCATGGCAATCTTTGGCGTTTGTCCCCAATACTCCTTGATAGGGACCAGTTCATCATCCATGACTTCGTAACACATGTTAGTTTGGATGACGCATGATTCGAATATTTCGTCTTCGTCGGCATGTCCAGTCTCTATAGGTCTATAGTTCTCGATGCCATCAGTGACGCCCAACAGTGACCAGAATTGATTCCAATGTTTGTTGCTAAAGTTTTTGATTTGTTCGTCTATTTTGATGATCCCGGGTGAGTTCTTGCAGCCCAAGTCTTTTGTGTTTTGAATGTGTACTGCTATGTCTGTGCTGCGATTTCTGAAATTTAAATGCATATTTTTTTACATACTGTCATAACAACCTATATATTAACAAGAAACACTAACAATTATCAAGCCGTCTTTTCTCAGGGATATTGTAATTTTCGACTTAGAGATAAGGCATGATACTATAGCAAGAGAATGTAAACTTGAGATAAAGTCTATACCATCATTTAGTCAGCGCAATATTACTCTGCAATGATGACGATCATGCAACTTAAATCCCGTGTGTGCTAAAAATCTTGACTTGATGTTTTAAGAACTTCTAATTCACTGACATTCTCCAAACATAATATTACTAACGTATGTGTCAAACATGTGTCTCATCCCTATTTAAAATTAATAAAAACAAATCATAACCAAAGCAAGGTATTAAAATCACTAAATTAAACTTACTTCTCAATAACATTATCCATGTGGTGACGGAGTAAGAATACAATGTCACCACCCCATCTCATGGGTGTCGTAAAAACCGACTAAGGGGCTATTCGTGAATATTAACTTAAAGAAATAAAAAGAAGGAAAACTTGAAATCAAACCCTATACCAATCCGTTTGGCCAGCGTGGTATTAGTAGGCCAAGTATCCCTCCGTCACAGGAGGAGGCCCGTTCCTGCAGTAACATTATTGGGCTGTTATGATGATGATGAAAAACAAATCGTAACAAAATAACCGAAGCAAGGTACTAAAATGACTAAATTAAACTTACTTCTCAATAACATTGGCGTACAATCCGATGTACAAGAACAGCTGGTCGGACGTTATTAGGACGAAGCAGTCGCCGCGGTTCACGCTCGTATGTACTGGCTCTACGAGACGCGTCTGAAATTATAATACATTCAATATTTACTAAATCATATATTTAATAACTAGCTGACCCGTGCCCACTTCGTTAGGCCGCGAAAAAAAACGCTTCACTTTTTAAAACATATTTCATTACTGATCTACTCCTATTAGTCATAGCGTGATACTATATAGCCTATGACACTTCCCGATAAATGGGACTATTCAACACAGAAAGAATTTTTAAAATCGGTTCAGTAGATCCAGAGATTACCCCCTGCAACGTCACAAACATACAAACTTTACCTCTTTATAATATTAGTATAGATAGGTTTTTAAGGGTCGGTTAAATTTAGCGTGGATGGTAAAATTCTCATCTTCGGCCAGTCACATATACATCAAAGACCTGGTCTGGCGAGTGTCGCAAGTGCCTCCCTGCTAGACTACCGCAAGATTGTGTCCTATTACAAAGCATTAAGGTTCATTACCTGCACTCTCCTCCGTCCCTTGACCTGCAGCAGCATGGTAGGCTTGACCCCGTGTACTATAGGCACTGACGCGGTACTACGTAGTGCTACACTCGAGAAGTCTTCCTTGCTGGCGAGTGCCGCAAGTGCCTCCGCTGCTAGACCACCGTTAGATTGCACTGGAGAGGAATAGACGAATAAGTATGCAGCGTTTGAGGTGCCAGATTGACACATGAGTGAGCATCTGGCACCTCAAACATAATTCAGGCAAGACTATTTCTTTTCCGTTACTGGAAGATGACACAATTTTTTTTTCATCACTTAGAGAATACAGTACATGCAGTGAGATATTATTATGCAAAAATGTGGTGAAGAAGCTGGAGTAGTAACACTAGACTTCTTTCATCCCGGCCATTTATGGATACATGTGGGTTTTAGTTAATAAACCGTATTTTCTATTTGAGGAAAGTTGGACACATGCCTGGAACAACGGCGATAGACAATCTGTAAAAAATATTCATCATCATCATAACAGCCCATTATAGTCCCACTGCAGGGACAGGCCTCCTCGCATGATGGAGGGATACTTGGCCTACTAATACCACGCTGGCCAGACGGATTGGTATAGGGTTTTATTTCAAGTTTTCCTTCTTTTCACTTCGTAAAGATAATATTCGCGGATAATCCCTTAGTCGGTTCTTACGAGACCCATGGGATGAGATGGGGTGGTGACATATTGTATTCTTACTCCGTCACCACACGGAGAAAAAAAAATCCTACATTTAAAAAAAGAGGTGTATGCATAATACTCACATTTCTCATAATTCTGCTTGTTGTTCTGCACGTGCGTGGTGGTGGTGGGCACGTACTCGTCGCGCAGATCTGTCCGCGCGGCTAGTGCACGCAGCGGGTTGCGTGACGCGTGGTTACGACGACCCACTTTAGCGCGGCGCGCCCATTCTCCTGCTAGGCTGTGGGTAAATTGTATTTTGTCAATATAAAAGTAAGTTTGTTTGAGAGTAAAAAACTCTACTTTCTTTGATATTATAATCCCGTACTATGGAATCATACACTGCTGTCTCGCGGCGACATTAATAAACATAAAAAGTAAAACAGGATTCAAGACAAATATTTGTGGATGGAGCAAACAACTGACAAGGCAGAACACACTGTAGCAAAGGCTACAGGCCACTGAAGTAATAAAAACTTGTAGGTAATCCCAAAATCGGAAACCAAAACTGAAACCGGGCGTAGCGCTCGCCGTATGCGGTTTCAGTTCTTTCGGGCGCGGGTTCGTATCTTAATTATTCTAAAAATACATTCGACAAAAAATATTGTCTTGAACGTGAGTCTTCGTGTCAGTCAATTAGATATATTCAAAATCCTTGGGACCCAGCGCAGTCATTTTAAAATCACAAAAATATAATTTCATACCAGCCTATTAATGTCCCACTGCAGGGACGGGCCTCCTCTCGTGAAGGAGGGATACTTGGCCTACTAATACCACGCTGGCAAAACGGATTGGTATAGGGTTTTTTTTCGTAAAGATAATTCACGGATATTCTCTTAGTCGGTTTATACGACACCCATAGGATGAGATGGAGTGGTGACATATTGCATTCTTACTCCGTCACCACACGGCGTAGTTAGGCTTTTACGAGCTTTACTAACAATGTCCTAAGCAGTCCACTTGACTTAAGCAAACCAGTATTAACATACAACCCAAATAATCACTTACAGTTGCCTAGAGCCGCTATCGATAGCATCAAGATCCACGTCGACTCCTTCGACATCGTTGGTCCTCTCCTGTTGTAGAGCTGGCGTGAAGAACGCGTGGAATGTTTCGTCGTCAGCCCTGGGCACACGCACCGGTTGACCTGAACGTTCGGCGCCGCTTGGTGTATCGTCTTCTGAAATTATTTGAACGTATTTTTAGTAAATAAGGAAAATAATTAATGGATGAGGGAGGCACAGGACCGCACAGGGTGGCAATACTTGAAGGAAGCCTATGTCCAGCAGTGGACGTCGAGCATTGGCTGATATGATGATGATTTTTAGTAAATCAGCCTAATGTAGGGCATTTTTTTCGATTTTTCGATCCCAAGCAGGTTAATTATTTGTGCAATTCAAAAAACTATAAACAGCGAAAATCAAAATCCATTTTTCATTCTTGCCTCTATTAATTACTTTCGTTCCTCTTCCCCTACTTAAGCCCGATTTACGACAAGTACAGTAGCGAGTTAAGTAGTAAGTTGTTGATTAAGTTGATTTAAATAGATCTCCATCCTATTTTTTGGCGAGTTAAGTCGGCGAGACCCTTTACTTGTCATGTGTAAATCGGGCTTTACAGATAGTGTATAGATGTGTTAAAAAGGACTGCACCAATGAAACGAATCAGAGACAGTAAGCTTCAGTGGAGGTCATTGTTTGAGACACTGGGGTAAATGTAAAGGGTAAATACTGTAGCGACTGCAAGAAATCACAAAACATTACTTCTACTTTTCTGACGTGTTCTAGCAAACCATTAGGCAATATAAAATGAATATTTAATCCTGTCCAGGAGGAAAAAAATTGTTCATCATAAAAGTTCCTTAAGGTCCTACTGCAGGGACGGGCCTTCTCCCGGATACCGTGACGGAGGGGATACTTGGTCTACTAATACCAGGTTGGCCAAACGGATTGGTATAGGGTTTAATTTCAAGTTTTACCTATTTCTTTTTGTTTCGTAAAGATAATATTCACGGATAGTCCCTTAGTCGGATTTTACGACACCCATGGGATGAGATGGGGTGGTGACATATTGTATTCTTACTCCGTCACCACTCGGAAAAATTGTTACCTTAAGAAAAAATCTGTTAAATCTCAATAATTTCACTAGCTACTAATACCCTTTTACTTAAACACATTTGTAACCCAAGTTACCCTCTTTATCTATAATTATGTATATTTACTATTTACTGAGATAACATCCCTACTGCGTTCTTGTTTATTATATTTACATGTATCAATTAATAATTATTATCTGAACAGGACAGGTTAAAGGGTCGGCGGAAACAATCAATTAATTACTTACTCGTATACGCACTACGAAAGTATACTGAAAATATGTATACGTTGATGTATACGCGAGTAAATAGATAGATTAAGAAATCGGAACATATTTATGTAGTGACACAAAATATAAATTCGGTAGTTTTGGCATCATCTTACAAATGCCATACTAATATAAACTACTAAAATAACTTTTGTCTGTTGACTGAGTCAAAATAATTTGTCATCACTTTTAATACAAATCAGTTTTAATACAAAAATTACTAATCCTAAGAAACTTTTTTTTGTATGTTTTTTTTATTAACTAAAGAATCAGACTTTTGATTTAATATACATTCTAACAGCCTATTAATGTCGTGGGACATTAATAGGCTGTTAGAATGTATATTATATTGCAAGGACTGGTCTCCTCTAGAAACAGGAAGAAACATAGCCTACTAACACCACGCTATATAACATACATTTCAACAGTAAACTCGAATGATACTCACTTTCATCAGTCCTACTAATACTTTCGGTGACAGAGTGACTTCTCTTGAATGATTCTCGATCGACTCTCGCTGTCTCCTTCGGTTTCGTTTCTATCGCGGCCGCACTCACGACGGCACACGAAGCTGACCGAAGAGGACCCGAGGCGAAACCGTTGGTTGGGGACGTCTGTTTCCGAGACCTAGGGTATAAAGTTACAAAATGTAATATGATAATTTATTTATTATGTGTTGTGTTACAAGTAGGATAAGTTCAAGGATTCTTGATTTTACAATAAACATTTTTACTTTATATTCTGAGTTTAAAAAATATTGCAACCCGTATGGTCATAGGTTTTTGAAATGAAATGAAATGTTTTATTTGCTAGAACATGGTCTTATAGATGTTATCAATAGTAAAGTAGTACAACATATTCTGTCATTATATGGCGTGCAAATAATAATGAATACAAATATATTTAGTTTTTCTTAATTACTACATTACGGATTATTATTTAATTATTTAATAGGTCGTCAAACGCGGGTGGTTTTCGACTGAAAGACCATGTTCATTACGTGCAACCTAATGCCCGATTTACACATCGACAAGTACAGTAGCGAGTTAACTTGCATCATAGGCGAGTTAAGTCACTTTTTGCGTGTGGACGGCAAAAGCGAGTTAAGTAGTAAGTTGCCGATCAAGTTGTTTTGAATACAGTTCGATCCTATTTTTCGGCGAGTTAAGAACGAAGTAGCCCCCTCTCTCGCGTCTCCCTCACCCCGCCGGCTCGGCGCTCGCGGCGCCCGCCGTGTAGACGGGCGAGTTTAGTACAGTTCACAAGTTCTAATGTCGTATTTATTTTTATTTTTGTCTGTTTTTCTATGTATAATGTGTATCTATTTATAAAAGTATTTAAGTATATTTATGCGTTGTCTAGTACACATAGTACAAGCTCTGGTTAGTTTAGGACTAGATGTCGTTGTGTGAAAGTGTGAGGAATATTTATTTTTTTATTATTCTAAGTATACTTTTTATTAAAATTTCATTTTTAATGTGTTACATGTTCAGTGTTAATACTATTTCTCGTATATGCGCGTAAATGGGTATTCAATTGTTCAATGTCTATTTTATCGATTAAAATAACCGTAAACAATCTCAGGCGACGCACGCACGACGCGACTAGTCTTCGTCTCTGATCGGCAACTTATGAGCTGTACTCGCCTACGTGTGAACTGTACTTACTACTTATTACTTACTACTTAACTGTCTATTTTTTTAACTCGCCACTGTACTTGTCGATGTGTAAATCGGGCATAAGTTGGCCGGCTTGAATCTGTTGCAAATGTCTGCATAGGTGTCATTTTTAAGAACGTAATAGAAGCAAGAGAAGCGGGCTGTTTTCTTAGTAACTGTATACTTTTTTTTTCGGGGGGATATACTCATGGAGTTCCTTCGCCCCGGAGACGTCTGTCAGACTTCTTCTGACTAAACGTGTGCCAGGGGCCGCGGGAAACCATGATTCTTCCGCAGCCCCCGACTAGTGCCGGCCCGCTCCTTAGCGGACCCCATCTCGATGATGGAGCGAAGTGCTTCTCCCCTTACGTCTGGAGAGGCGCGTGTGGAACATTACGCGCCGCCATCTCGGGTCAATGTACACATGCGCCAAGCCAAGTAAGATTGCGCGAATAGTAGATAAAATAAAAACAAATTTCAATTTTCAATTTTCTGATCAACCATTTTCGAAAAAGTTTCTGACAAGTACTCACTTAAATTTATTAGGCGGTGGTATCCCTGGCGACGCTACAACAGCGGCTACAACCGCAGGCGCTGGCACAGGAGGTGGTGTAAGAGGGGGAGTCGAAGTTGCGACCTTGTCTCTCTCCAACCTACCCGCCACGGTGAACAGCGACGCATCGTTCTGTGGCACGCGTTTACGCCAACCCTGCAATGAAGATATATGTTAATTAATTTATAACGTTGTTGATAAGTCTTTAGAATCGCCTGTCTTGCAAGCCCGTCTCGGTCTGGGTAGATAGTAGTGGTAGTCGACAATCCAAAGAAATCCCAGTATTAATCTGTCGGGAATGCGATATATCATCAGGGGGTATATGATGTTCTTCACTGTATTGTGAACTTTTAAACCGTCAATTTATAATATGCATTCACATAAATTAACCCCAATAAAATATTCATTAAACAAAGAACCATTACAATAAAGGTAAAGATGAAATTATTAAAACTGTACACAAACATATCGGTATACCATGAATCACTGTGGTCAATTACTCATAACACCAATACTTATGCATCTTCGAATACACATGTATCTTGCCAAATGGCCTTACCCACTCGAAAAACCCATTTAGCCCTTGATATTTAATTATAAGCAAATGTAAAGGATACATTTATTAGCGCAATTATACACTGTTTTACTTTATAGGTCGTATTCGCGATAGAGGTCGAAATAAACGAATGAAAACCGCATTCCTCATAACACCGGAATCGCTCGACCATTCGATTTAAAACATGAACATTTGCACAACACTGAATTGTTTAAATAAATACGCAAGGTCTGAACTTTAACATTTTGTAAAAGTAGTTTTATTATATTTAACTTGATGGATGAACAAATAAATAAACGTTGTGGTGTAATGATAGATGTGACGACGATTCACGACATACGATAAAAAAATGGTGTTACACGGAAAGATCGTGCAATCGCAACAGGGTAATGCAATACCGGCATGCAAAAAACGACAGAGCATCGTGTATGACCTAGAAAGAGAATGTCAAAAGGAAAATAGTAATAAATACGAACACATAAGAACAGGTTGAACAAAGAATAAATAACATAAATATTGTATTTCATAAAAGGATTGACGACAAAGCTACTGTTGTAACAAGTTTAAATAGGATAAAGTAAGAGGTCAAGGAATGCCTTCCATTAATAACGCGTTTAATAGACCATTGATATAATATTGAATTGAAAAGATTTCTATGAATGAGGTAATTGAAATTGTTCACATTTTTAATCGATTACCATGGGCATTATCTGAGCTTGAAATTCTTAAGAGGTCTATTATACATTCAAATTGCACTTTATGTAGTATGATGTCGTTTGTCTCAATACGGCAACATTCTTGGCTGAGCTATGATGGTGAAGAACTATTGTTTTGTTTGAACCTAAGTAAATGCTTCAAACTCGCTAATCTTTTGTTTTGAAATCAAATCTAAATGTTTTAAGAACTTACTTGAGCTGCTGTTTCCAATTTGTTTCTCCTATCAGCTAATATGTTGCCTGAACCGATTTCATTCTCTTCGATATGCACCTTTTTCTTGTCATCCACTGCTGCATTCAGAGATTCCTGAAACAAATATAAGATATAATTAAATAAATGCTATAGTTATACGTTTTTAAATTTCTTGAATGAGTAAATTATTTTTTTAAATTTTACGGTAAATTGACCTGATGTCTGACAACTAAAATTTTGCATTTAGTTTCATCAATGAACGTGTTTAGATGCCTAAGATATTTTGTAGTAATCAACCTGTAGTTTAAGTCTGCCTTTGGCGATAGAGCGCAAGGACGGCAAGTTTAAATGTATTAGCGATGTTAACGATGAAAATCTAACTAAATTACCTCAACCTATTACGAGTATGTACATAACTACATAACGTCCTATATTATAAATGAATCCAGTTCTTATATAAATACACTCAAAAACTTGTTTCGTGTTGAAGTTAATAAATAAATCAGTGCGACACAACAATAATTAAGGCATTCTTCCTTCTATTGCGTATCGAATACCCCATTGTCACGTAAACGCAGTATTACGTTACGTTTGATCCAGATTCACGGACTGATTAATAATAATCTAGTGTGTAATTTTGTCGTATGACATGTTATAGTGCTAGCTTACTGATTGTATGTCTTCATAACACTTAAATTGCTGAGAATTTTAGCATAATCTATACTAATATTATAAAGAGGTAAAGTTTGTGTGTTTGTGAATTTGTAGGGGGTAATCTCTGGATCTACTAAACCGATTTTAAAAATTCTTTCTGTGTTGAATAGTCCATTTATCGGGGAGTGTTATAGGCTATATATTATCACGCTATGACTAATAGGAGTGGAGCAGTAATGAAATATGTTTAAAAAAGGGACGTGTTTTTTTCGCCGTCCAACGAAGCGGGCACGGGTCAGCTAGTTTATTATAATGGGATTATGAACAAAGAAAAGACTTGAGACCCAAAGATGCAGTACTTAAGCTTCTCCAGCGAGACCAAAGAGCACTGAATTGTATTATGATAACAAAGGCATTAAATGGGAAAACCTTTATCAAATTACGAAGATTATCCGGCAGTGGATGACAAAAGGCTTAAATCATGTACTATTTGCTACCACAACAATTCATATACTAAGGCAACAAAGGCTCCTATTTTTCAATGCAGTATAGTTATCTCTTTAATATATTGCACACCATTACAATCAAAACAGGAAATGCTACATAAATTAAATGCACTATGATAATAATTTTTTTTTGGGGATGATAACTTATCATTATTAAGGGGGTTGTAAAATACATTCGTTAGACATAAGTATAAGTTTAAAACCTGCCTCAGCATTATCCACAAAGTCAGCTTCGAACTTCTTAAAAACTGGTTTGCAAATACCACCATTCTTTGTTTTATTCTTGAGTTCGCCAATGACGGAACTAAAGTTAAGACCTGGTGGAATGAAACCCGGTTGTTTCTGAAGCCTCTTCAATAATGGTTTTTCATCGTCTTTGGGGATTTCTTCGCTAATAGTATTTGATGCGATAGCGGCTTTTGCAGTATTGTTTACATCAAAACGTTTTATTTTATCAACTATACTATCAATAGTGACTTGTTGTTCGATAGCATTATCAGTCAAAGTTATACTCTCTTCCTTTACTAAAGGAGTAATATATTTAGAAGTAGGGTAATGCAATTTCGCCGGCTCTTCGTGAACGAGTATTTCTGTTTTATCCAGAGACAGATTTTGAATAATCGACTGAATTTTGTCGCCGCTTAAAATAGATTTCTCTAGAAATTCAGCTAGTTTTTCTTTCGGCGGGCTCTCGCGATTTATAACTTTTTCACTGAGAAGCTTTTCATGACGTTGTTTTAACAACGCGCTTGGTCTAACTAACTCATCACTTTTAAAAGATAAAATTGTTTGTATTTCTAGATCGCTATCACTTTTCTCGATTTTCAAAGGTATTTCCTTTGTTGGTACAGTTTTTATTAAAGGATTCGCATTTAAAATGTTTATTTCTTTTACCAAGCTCGGGCTAACAAGCCCATTTTTGTTTTGTTTTAAATCTGATGGTTGACACTGAACTTGTACAGATTTATTAATTTGTTTTGGAAGTTCCTTGTCTGGCTTAATCAATTTTAGCAGGAAAAATATTAGTACTCCAAATCCAATAATCACTTCGAGAATCATTTTCAAAATTTTTAAGCACTCACTGACTAGAACAAGATTTATCTTCGTTTTCGCGCTCCATTTATAATTAGGAGTGTATTGATTATTTATATTTAACACAGTATATTTATACACGGTCCATAGTTACAGTCACTAGGTCAAATATTAAGTTTAATATCACTTATATTCACGAGTCAAAACAAACTAAAAAATAAATTATAATTCTTATAAGCAATGTATACACAGTGACCGACGGAAGTCGACTGATCATTGCGATCGCTCGTCATTATCATCTGGTAGTGGACGAGGCACTTGTGACTCATACGCAGCAGGTCCTAGAACGTGTGTAAACATTGTATACGATCAGAAACAATGACGCATCGACTTGTAAGAAAAAAAAATGTCCACAACATAGGAGCGTTGAAGCCGGTACTTAAGGCTGCTCTCAAAACAACCTTGACCCAAGAGTGAACACATCCAAATATAGAACTGATTTGACCTCAACACTAACAGAAAACTAAAGAAAATTTCCAAGTATATATACAGGGTGTCCCAAAACTCGACGTTAATTCGAAACCGGATGATAAGACAAGTCATGCTGGTTATCAAAAAAATATTTAAAAAAATCTAAGTCGCATGGTTGTAAAGTTATAGGCCTTTGAAAAAAAACGAGAAAATTCCCACTTTGTGACACTCTTTTCCCTCCTGTGGTCACAAATCTTAACGTTTCCACCTTTTTTTTTTGCTGTGTTACACTGAATAGTGCTTCTTTAAATTCTAATAAATAATTTAAAACCACCTGGTCTAGTTTTCACATCAATAGGACTTATTTCTTAGAATAAAATTTATTATGAAAAAAATGTCCAGTTTGAACTGACTGTAGTGAAAAAAAAGTGTACTACGCGAGTTTGGCAAGTTCCACCAAAAGTTGGCGCATTTAGTAAGGATTTGAAAATGGTATCATACTTGGTAAATTATTGCCGCTATCATGGACAAAAAAAATCTTTTTTGTAAAATTTAGGAGCCAATTCCAATGCTGAATAAGTTAAACTGCTAAGTAGTTGAACCGGAAAGAGTCATCATATCAAGTGAAAAGTAGTAGAAACAGTAGTATTAGTTACAAGTGCCAAAAATACAACCCATCGTATTTTTAAAACACACAGATTTCTCCCGTACCACGTTAGTACAGCGAGTACAAACGTTAGTATCCGGGGACTTCCAACATCGAGTAAATTTTCCCGGACAAAATTGAAGAGGTACTGAGATGACTCTTTTTTTAAAAAAAAAGTTTTGGCCTGATTATTTAACATTAAAAAAGACAGCAACATGAACATGCATAATTTGCATGCATGTAATGAGTGTAACTCGTAGCTTTTTAAAATTGCGATAGGCTGTACTTTTTGGCACTTTCAACTAATACTACTGTTTCTACTATTTTTCACTTGATATGGTGACTCTTTCTGGCTCAACTACTTAGCAGTTTAACTTATTCAGCATTGGAATCGGCTCCTAAATTTTACAAAAAAGATTTTTTTTGTCCATGATAGCGGCAATAATTTACCAAGTATGATACCATTTTCAAATCCTTACTAAATGCGCCAACTTTTGGTGGAACTTGCCAAACTCGCGTAGTACACTTTTTTTTCACTACAGTCAGTTCAAACTGGACATTTTTTTCATAATAAATTTTATTCTAAGAAATAAGTCCTATTGATGTGAAAACTAGACCAGGTGGTTTTAAATTATTTGTTAGAATTTAAGGAGGCACTATTCAGGGTAACACAGCCAAAAAAAAAAGTTGGAAAAAGTTAAGATTTGTGACCACAGGAGGGAAAAGAGTGTCACAAAGTGGGAATTTTTGCGTTTTTTTTCAAAGGCCTGTAACTTTACAACCATGCGACTTAGATTTTTTTAAATATTTTTTTGATAACCAGCATGACTTGCCTTATCATCCGGTTTCGAATTAACGTCGAGTTTTGGGACACCCTGTATATAGCTAAACTAGATTTTAGTATTAAAATGGAAATTTAAACGCCGACTTTAATTAAGTCTAGTGCATACTTCGCTTATGGAATAGTCCGTAATAACAGTAATAAACATCAGAAGTTTACCTTTAGTGATTTTCCTATTATTTATGCAGGAAAATATGAAATATCATAACGCTGTTTGAAAATATATTCATTAGTATGACAGATCCTACCTTATCACATAAAACGCAATAACATCGGCGACGCGACCGTCTACCAAATATGTTAACATGTTAGCTCCATAAATGGAAAACAACAAAAAATAACTGCCGGTAAACACATCGAATAATATTCAAATTATATAAAGCTTTGATGTTTCTGCGTTCAATATTGAACAGGAAGACGATTTACCTTATTTATTATTAAAGACGATAGATACAAACGTCAGAGAAGTCAACGATGCTGTAATAAACATCAATAGAGTGCGATCGTTTTAGTCAATATAGGACGAATCCATCACAATTACACTATCAACAGCCGACACACAAATATACTTTCAAATTGGTATCAACAACTGCGTTGAATACAAATTATAGGGACTGACAATTAGATTGTTTGGAGGCCTACTAAAGAAACAAGGCGTAAGTTAAAAATACTACGATTTGAAAATAATGCTCGGGTATTGTTGGGATTCCAAATACCTACTTAATGAACTAGAGAGTGAGAAATAGAGAGCACATACTGAGAATTTCTGGCAACATTTTTGGGAAATTTAAAACTAACTAATAAGGAGAACAATATAAAACATGAGTCAAATATATGTCTGATCCACGCGATACAGTAAACAGGACCACCCTTACTGATTTGTACCTGTCTTTGTTAAGGGATGTTAAAGAACTAATATTACGAGTATATATCACTTTAGTAAGTGCCTGTAACATTTCACATAAAAAGTGTTACAACGAAACATTTTCTAATTACGATATTCTTAGTGAAAACACACGTAATGTGTTACGAATTTCCAAACATAGTATTGCATGGTACAAGGTCACATATAAAGATAAGTAGGATAGGTATTACGATAACAAAGATAAAATGAATTTTCTCGAATAATAAAAAAACTGCTATATATACAGCCACCATTAATCTTCATTAAGCATACATAGCCAGTAATCGATCCACTTCTTTGTTTTTACAAAGCTAGATATATCCAAATTAACACTATCTATAAAAAGTCAGTACACGGTGTATTTATCGATAATGGAAACCACAGAATTATAATTAATCCAGCATATTGCACTTATACTTTATAAAATACCTATACAATTTACGATATTATCGCGCGAATGCCAACAATTATTACGGTTACTGTTAACGTATGCGCGCGCGCTGGTCAAACGAGCAAAAACAACTGACGGTGCCATTGAGTCTCGCGTGCCGCCCATGTCATTGCTGATATGTAGAACGCAAAACCCATAATAAAAGACAATCAAAATACGCTTCAGCGCAATAACCTGGCATGATCCCCAAATACTAAAGTAAATAATAAAATAAGGAGAAAAAGTTTAAAATTGTTTTTTTTTTAAATCTCATTTATTTAAAAGCCATACATCGTACAGATTAAGTCGGCTAAAATTGAATCTTTTTAAACATACTACAATTTTACAAAAAATAATAGAGTTTACTATTTTCCTCTGTGCTCTATAAAAGCGAGTAATAAAACATATTATGTGTGCATTTGTTACCAATACGACGGCTATAATGGCGTATAGGTATCGGGCCTGGAACGCCGAAAATCGAGGAAATTGGATCCTCACGCTAGTAAAATATTTTTACACAAATAGTTACATATTGTTTACATGGTACAAAAAAGTATATCGGTATACTTATTAATTGGCCAATGCTCATTACAGTACAGAAGAATTTGTGGCTACAGACAATGCGTGATTGTGTCAATAAAATATTTTGTTTTATATTTAATTGGTTCTCCGTGTGGTGACAGAGTAAGAATACAATATTTCACCACCCCATCTCATCCCATGGGTGTCGTATCCGAGAATATTATCTTTACGAAATAAAAAGAAGGAAAACTTGAAAATAAACTCTATACCAATCCGTCTGGAACGCGTGGTATTAGTAGGCCAAGTATCCCACAATCACGGGAGGAGGCCCGTCTCTGCCGTGGGACATTAAAAGGCTGTTATGATGAGAAACCAAGGGAGACACCACAAGGACCCTAATTTTAAAATGAGAATCAATTCCGTATCACAAGCTTAAATATTCATTTACAAGCTTGTCATGTACCTTCTTTGCATTACGCTGTCTCTACATCGTCCTACGGTTGATTGGTGGATAATGCCTTTGGCAATAAGTCCGCCTTTGTGCATCATACATGAAGTTTGAAATAAATAAATAAATACATGATGTTTTAAATAAATAAATAAATACATAATATTTTAACTTGTTACATAAACCAATTAAGCATATAATTATATAAAAGCATTATGAGGTGTACTTTTGTAATGCAACGCAAGGTATTCAAATATCGTGAGAAATAATATTGTGGAAAGTCAAATGCATATTATAGAAACAAAGCATTTGAAGTTTCAAATTCACTCAACGTTATTTTAACTGTAAAAACTATATATCCGTACTTACTAGTTCATTAAAATACCATTATTATGATCATAATCATAGCAAGGTAAAGCATAACTGCAGCGAAGGGCACCGTCAATATACGGAAGGATACTTGCCTTCAGTGGCAAGGTTTCTTACTTTGCAAGAGATTTTAAGGTCTAGCACATAATACTTAAACGGATCGGCACCGTATCAACTTGAGCCGTTCAGTATTATTTGTATGCAACTCCTTACTGCAACGCACACTAATCGGAATCGTAACGTAATCGGATTTTTGACGTTTGACACCGAGGAAAAAGGCGAGGTGGTGCTGACCCGTTTACGTTACGTTATATGTGCTACGACACTTACTGTTAATTAGCAGTATTTTAGTCTCCTTCAATGTCATTCGAATATGACACCCTCTACCTATTGTTAGCCAGTAACCATAACGGTTAAACATGACAGGTTAACCAGCAAAGGAGTATCTTAGAACAATTGTTTTAAAATATTCCTTTATTTTTTGTCAAAAATCGTCTCTTGAATTGGTATTTTTCTATGACTAATGATGTCATATTTATAAGATTTATTCCACCAATTTTCCCAGAAATGTCTCTATTCAGCCAAGATACGACTGTGATCTCACAAAGGACGCCGAGCATGATCCACTGTAACCTCTTAAAACGGTTCTGATTGTTTCGTTTCGGAACCTCTTAGAAAAAAGAGGTGTTGCAAGAATTTTCTTCTGGTTATAAAGGTACGTCATTAAATTCCTAAATATGTTTTGGAGTAGGTATTAATAGTGATGTAATATTGACGACCGCCATTATATTAAACGTATAAGTTTCAATGTCTCGGTTTAGATTCTCGCTCAATGTCAATCTTTGTGTGCATAAACATATAAGTTTGCATTGGTTTGTTTGTTTTATATAACAATATAATACTTATGATCATATGCTATGGACATTATCCAAAAAAAGAAAGAGTAAAAAGCTGTCCTAAGTTTGGTAACTGTTGACGTTAATACTATTTCAAGAGACGATGTGCTGTTTATAGACCTAAGAGTGACGCAAAATATACGCCGTAATGTTGACAAAAATATACGTGTTTAGATATTTATTATTGGAGAAAGAACCATATTACAAAGTAAAGGTTATTACGACACAAATATTTTTAAATTGACAAAGAAAACGTGTCATTGTTCCGCCATAATGCGTGCTCAAGCAATATAGGTACTTATTATATTCATTATTGAAATAATGGTTATACACGTTTCGTTGTAGAGACTGTCCAGCGATGATGAGAAATTTTTAGGCTTATAGATACATAGCTGGGCAAAAAATCGACAGCCGTTGGGGCAGAAAGGTTCTGGAATGGCGACCGCGTACCGGAAAGCGCAGAATGGGAATAAAGGCACACTCACACGGCGGGAAACCGCTAGATTAGGGAAGCACAGGACTGCACAAGATGACAATACTTGGAGGAGACCTATGACCAGCAGTGGACGTCGATTGGCTGATATGATGATGATGAAACGGTGACTAGAGAAACTAGCAGCTCGCCTAATGATACGGTTCATGCTATTCAATAACACAAGAGAAGGACACGGTGCTTTTCAAACATAAAGCTTTGAAGTGTTTTTTTTAACTGCATTTGTCACCTTAGGAAAACGACTCTTAGTAACCTATGCTATGGTTGGACGTCAAATGACCCATTTAATCCAGAGTAATCGTACCGATTTTATCACTTCTTTCTAAAAACCCTGGATTTTTATCCAGTGTATCTCCATATCTCATCCGATGGATGAGAGAGGCACAGGACCGCGCAGGGTGGAAACTTTTGGAGGAGGTTTATGTCCAGTAGTGGGCGTCTATAGGCTGATATGATAATGATGTATCTCCATTTAGGAGATGCATAATTTCTTTGCAAGAGTCTTTGCAACAGCACACAAAAAGGTAAAAGATTAGAATAAATAAAAGGCAAAAAAGAAGGTAATATGCACTAATGTGTGCAATTTGTAAATTTTTACACATATTAAATTATCTAGCTACATGTATAATGTATATATTCGCACACTTTAGTATATTTACGATGATATGCTCTAAAAACGTTTTACTACTTGGACGGTCATTGTTAAAAGCGGCGTTATTGGGTTCGTGTATTAACAGCAACGCTGTGGCCAAAATATTTATAATTAGATTTTAGCTTCTAGCCAAATTTTATGTGGGACACTTTCATAACCGTGCCGTATGGTTGGCACTGTTTGACTAATGCGTGATACTAAACTATGAAGCGAACTCACATGTGTCGTGTAAACGTCATGTTATTTTGTTTAATTAGTCGGTAATTAAAAGTTGATAGGTATTAATTAAGTTGTATAAAGGTGTAACATGTTATTACGTAGGTAATTTTTTGTTTAGATTAGTCAGAACAGGCATAAAAGGAGAGTTAATGCTTTGAAATGTGCTCCCGAATAAATAATCAGTAGCACAGGATACACAATAATTGTCTACTTTTTAAAATACAATGTATATTTTAAACTTGTAGTATTAAGTTCATGTTTTTAGTTGTTGAAATAAAACTACAAAAATAATATTTTCGATCCATTCAATTTATAGTGAAAGTAACTATCGTTACTAGACTATAAATCACCTCAAATATATCAACAGGGTTACACTCGATAGGGCTCTAACTCTAGCGCGAAAATTATCGTCGCCTTCAAATAATAAATAATCTTCACACATTCGCACAACGCCATCTAGTCCCAAACTAAGCAGAGCTTGTACAATAGGTACTAGACAACGGATAAACATACTTAAACATTTTTTAATTTTTTTAAATACATACATATTATACACGAAACACTCAGACCAATGCAAACAATCATGTTCATGCACACAAAGATTTGCATTGAGCGGGAATCGAACCCGAGATCTCTGCTTAGCAGTCATGTTATTTATCCACTACGCCACAGAGGTCGTCAAAGCCTAAAAAGGTAACAACACGCAGTATATAAACACTTGAAAGATAATTTTGATATCGTGATGTAATGCGTTGATTGATGTTAACTGTGTTGTTTGCCAAACTAAATACTAGAATGACAGTTAAATTATTTTTGTCAAGGTAGTGTTCTTGAGATGAGATAATTGATATATTATTATATTATAAATATTTTATAGGTTAACTTTGAAAAATGTTTAGAATTACACATATTAGTAAATTTATTATGTATATTTTTTTGTGTTGACAGTTAGAAAACATGCTTTTACGACTCCATCTATCTGCGTCAGAATGTTTGACCCCGAGCGATGTATTTGTTTATTTTAATAAAAAAACGAGTAAATAAAGGCTTAAGATGAATTATTTAAAGGATTTATTTCTTCTTTTCCTTAAAAACGAAACAGAGCATAAACCATAGTACAGAAGATATTAAGAAAACATTGTCTCCGCACTAGTACAAACTAGTACTGAGTATAATAGGAAGGAAAATACTAACACGTATTTATATTAACAAAGTTTATATTATAATTAATATACATGACATACCTCACTGATCATTAAGTCAATGAATAATAATTATTAGATAAATATACAACATTTATTAAACAATCAATGGGCGAACAAATAACTTCATAGTTGAGTATAGTATGAGTACTACGATACTGTATAATTATAGTACTACACGGTTAAATGTAAAGTAAACTATAAGATGGATGATATTCATACCAAATTATTTAACCATTTATCATAAAATATTTAAACTAGCTATGTAAAATAAAACAGCTACTTTTAAAAATGTTTTTAGGGTTCCGTAGCTAAATAGCAAAAAACGGAACCCTTATAGATTCATCATGTCTGTCTGTCCGTCCATATGTCTGTATGTCACAGCCATTCTTTTCCGAAACTATAAGAGGTAGGTATACTGTTGAAACTTGGTAGGTAGATGTATTCTGTACACTGCATTAAGATTTTAATGCATAAATAAAAAATAATAATAAATATTGGGGGCTCCCCATACTTAGAACTGAAACTCATTTTTTTTTCATCAAACACATACGTGTGGTTTATCTATGGATAGGTCTTCAAAAATGATATCGAGGATTCTAAAATATTTTTTATATTGGAATAAGAACAATAAGAAATTCCTTCGCTATAAAAATCTTCCTCATTATTCATTCTCTCAAGTTTATATTGTCGTAATTGTTTGATAACATGGAGGGATCATATACACGGGTTTAATTACGCGGTTGTGGCTGATCTTGGATTCATTACTCTTCGTATTATGAAAAGGTTATGTATAACAAACAGACAGGTATATATGTAGACATGTTGGAAGAAGATTTAATATCTATTACACATTATACGATGTCATCACAATAGCCCAGTAATGTCCCACTGCAGGGATGGGCCTCCTCCCGTAACGGAGAGGTACTTGGCCTACTAATACCACGCTGGCCAGACGGATTGGTATAGGGTTTAATTTCAAGTTTTGCTTCTTTTTATTTCGTAAAGATAATATTCACGGATAGTCCCTTAGTCAGTTTCTACGACACCCATGGGTTATATTGCTTATTTCTTAAAATTGTGTTTCAGTGACAAGGAATGGTTGCATGTTTTCTAAGGAAGTGGGTCTATCAAAACCTTGGACGGCTATACCCTTGCTTGATGTCAAGTTTTATAGTCACTTAAAATAGCTACATACATACGGTATATCAAAGAC
Organism: Schrankia costaestrigalis; assembly: GCA_905475405.1. Taxonomy (NCBI): domain Eukaryota; kingdom Metazoa; phylum Arthropoda; class Insecta; order Lepidoptera; family Erebidae; genus Schrankia; species Schrankia costaestrigalis. Next base: position 14,290,121 of record FR997838.1, read on the forward strand.
AACCTCCTTGCGTATCACCCTATAAGGCAGGGTTAATCTATGCACCGTTTATGGTATCAACGTGTGACACCTTACTCTATCAATTATGCAGTCAAATGTGACCTAGAAAGTTGGGAACTTGTGTTTGTGCGTTGAAAATAATTGCATTGGCTAGATGGAAAAATAGTGACATTAATTTATTACTAACTGGCGAGCCACCCCGACTAACACAGAACTCTCCAGACTCCTACTACAGAATGTTCTTAAACAACGTTTGAGTACAGCTTCATTAGACGATTACATTAGAAATCTCTAGATTTGTATGGGTTTCTCTACCATATAATGCATGTATTATACATATAAATCTTCCTCTTGAATCACTCTATCTATTAAAAAAACCGCATCAAAATCGGTAGCGTAGTTTTAAAGATGTAAGCAGACATAGGGACATAGAAAGCGACTTTATTTTATACTATATATAGATTTATTATTACTATACTTCTCATTACCAGCGTAAAGGCGTCCTACTCCAGGTACCAGGCCTTCTTCGTATGTGTAGAGAAACTTGGCCTAATGATCAAACGCGTTGGTAAAGTTATAGACTGTTAGGAAGAATTCCCGTAATAACCTTTTAAGCTACCCTAGCAGATTTCGTGGTGACACCCTGTATATTGAATTAAATAAATAATAACTAGCGAATCTAGATTATAATTTTTATTTTAACGCGACTGTATCTACTAAATAAAGTAGAGTTAAAAATTAGATATAACCCTACCAACATTTAAATGAAACCACAATTACAAAACTCATCTAGTGACGACATCAGCAAAGTAATTAGTTTACTAAAATGCCGCCCGAGGCACCACTGGCGCACATTTAATTCCCGCCACGGAGCATAGATGGCTCTGACACGTGATTTAATAAAAGCTCGCTGTCGAACCAGGGCAAAATCTAATTTGTTGCTTCAGTAAATACGGATCTCTTTTAGCGCAACGTATCCAAAAAATATTTTTGTACATTAGTGAAATTGAATTTCAACAATTCCGTGAAGTCATTTCAATGATGCTGTAAAAAAAAAGATGCAGACTCGCGAAACCGTTTGAAATACAAGAAAGTGATTTTTTTCTTTTATAGTCGAGCTTTTTTTTCTTAAAACATGGACTATAGAAAGGTCATGGCGATATCCAAGGGTCGCTAAAACAGTAATGTCATTGGGCTAAAGATAGCCTGAACTTTGGGGACGACCTTAACCGTCAACTACCGATAATACAGCAATAACCCACGGTAAAGGTTACGGGATAATTTAATACCAAAGGTGAAAGGATTAAGTATTTGTTTATTTAAAGCAATAAAAAATTAACTGCGTAAAATAATTTATGAAAACTGACACATTATTCATGCTTGTGGTGTAAAAACCGGAAAATGCTTGTGAAATGCCGACAGCCTTTTCGTAAGCAGTAAATATTGTATGGATACTGCAAGAGTATAAAATAATATTTTATGTACTTCCTATTATTAAGATCATAAATTAATTTTTACAGTTTTTATCGGTATTATGGCATTAATTAGTTATTCATATTTACAATCTTTTGTGAAATTTAATATACAGCTAAGACCAGGGACACAAGCAGATACTTTGATAGACTAAACTTACTAATAATACTTCCATAGGATAGTATTTTCTATCTAAACTAAAATATCCTTATGATAAATTTGAATCGTAATTGGGGTGATTCAAGGAAGAAAACATGACTGTTTTGTTACATATTTTTTTCCTTTAATTAAGGCTTGACCACTTAGTGATCATGTCGCCCTATTAATTTTAACAAACTTATGAAATAACTTATTATTAATTAACTAACTTAAATTGTTAGCTTTAATGCGTTATTAACTATTTTATACAACTGTTTTGTTTCTTCTGATACGATCATTGATTTATAAAAAACCCAAGATGCACATTTTCAAACAAAACTAACAGCCAAAAGTGTCACCAAATTAAACATACGCAATAAATACGTATAGTAATATCGTAAACATATTTTTTTTTCAAATTCAATCTTACACGCATGACATAAAGTTGTATTTAAAAAATAATGCACATGAAGCAATAAAATTTAATGATTGACGTTTGCCGGTAGAACAACGCGATACTAATTTAAAAAGAGTGCACAATGCGCCTATTTGTTGCGGACGTTTTTGGGAAGTGGAGTGTGTATCTTTGGTTTTTTGTAAATCAATGGATACGATAGAATAATATTACACATTACAGCAGATCTTAAACAAATTTGTTAAATTTATTAAAACATAAATAATTTGTACATCATAAATGTTTTTCTTTTATTTTTTTTTACAGTAAAAACAAGTGATGAATTTGTTAAAGGACCAAAAGACTTCAATCAATCAATCAACTAGCCTATTGCAGTCCACTGTTGGACATAGGCCTCTCCCAATATACGCTACAGAACTCGGTCCTGCGCCTTCCGCATCCAGTCCAAAAGACTTAATTTTTTCTAATCCATCATCAACTAATATCAAAACTATTTAAGGTGAACGTAATACATCTGATGGAAGTATCAGCATAAAGGTATAACACAAACTCTCACAATCAATTATTTAGCAAGCTGTACTTGACATTTGAAAAAAAAAACTAGAAGTGAGTGACGTTGCGCAAATTCAAGTAGAAACGATATCAAAGTAATCTTCCTACTAGAGCTTTTAAAGTCTTTATTTGCTGATCGTCCGAAATACGTGAATGGCACTTAGAAAGACTTTCTGGCCACAAATCGTTCATGATTGCCTGGCGTTTTGCCAGAGAGCTGTTTCCAGATTGAATATATCTACTTTCTATAAGAGAATATTATTGACAATTTGCTTTATTTTGGATTAGCGATAGGTAAAAGTATCAAAAATTCAAACTGAATTTGTAGAATGGAGTTTCAGATGCACTTTGTTAAGTATACATATAATCGGGTTTCTCATTAAATATACCTACAACAAGCATGTCAATTTTAGTAATTTTTTTAGTAAAGTTTAGTAGTTAAAATTGTCACACAATAGGTAAGACAATTTGACAACTAACAGTTAACTTTTAACGATTGAATTTTTAACGATTTTAAGGAACGAGAATTGACATGCAGTTTAAAAAGAATTCAATTCAATTTAACTCTATTTATTTTCCTTCTACAAATTTTGTCTTACATCTATATCAATGCTGAGACTGCTGTCAACTAAAATTAGCAAAACCAATTTATTATTTGAAAAGTCAACAATGACATAGAAAGTTTTAGAATAAATTCTCATAGACCAATATCTCAACATGAAACGAGGTTGTTAGCAACGGAAAGATGACCACGCAGTTGCTTTCAAATTTTCGATATGCGAATATCTGTTCAATATTCGTATGAAATAGGGAAGCAATAAATGATTTCTGATGTATCAGCATACGTATTTCGGAAATATGAATATTATTTGAAAGAGATTTCTATGTAGGGGTGTGGTTTTTATTATAGAATTGAATTTACAATAGCGTTAGAAGTATAACAAATACTGATTCGATAAATTCAAAAGATAAAATATACCATATTTTTCACGTTGCTCTAATCATAAAGCAATCGATCCAATTGCGAGGTCTAGCCTGGATTCTAAAACGCATCGTTATGTGGAAACTATTACCAAATAATGGCAAAACTGACAAAACAAGTTAAGTAATATTTATTAACCGTGTAAGTCATGACAAACATATAAGGAGCTTTAATTATTACAAATAAATCAATATGTTCTTCTGTACATTCGTATACATCTTACGTACAAAAAATGTCGCAATATCCTGTCAAATATTGTACAGATATTACGAGAATTGATGGAGAAACGGAAAATCAGAGAATCATTTTCTAGGAAATTCTATTTGTTACAGGCAATTTTAGCAGCGACATTACGATTACAGATTTCCTCCGAATCGTGGAAATCGTTTAGAAAATATTTTCATTCCAAAACTCCCGATTACACGACGTTTCACTGTAAGTAAATGTTTTTTTTTACAAAAAAAGAGATACATTTTGTTTTAGTTACAGTTAACAATAAAGTTAGTAAAAGGAAAATTCCGACATTTACCGTAAATATTTTCAAAGATAACCTAACTTTATATTATTATATTCTTCGTTTTGTGCTGAGTAACATTTTAGAGGTTCTATTGCCTCTTATCCCTCCTTGGTAAGCACTTTACAATAAATGAAATCCTAAAATAAAGCCTATGGAAATGCCAATGTAGCACAAATTTAATGTTGGCTCACAATTTGACGGCCCTTTTTAAGAAAAAGTGACAGCGTTCCAAAAATCTAAAATGGACCTTTCTATTACAACTAAACGCAAATATTTTACGTTCCATCGACCCTTTTTACGGCTTTCTGATGTAATCGTTTACGTTCATAGTTCGTAAATCAGTCACTTTTCAATTAAAACGCCAATGTCCGGTGACGGATGCAATATAAAACAAGGGGGAAATTGAGGCTAACGTTTTTACTACACCGTGACCTGTCTACGTACTTTGTGTTAAGGAAATTGCAAGCAAAAACAGCCTATTATATATCTAGTTTCTTTTATAATTAGGATTATAATCGTTTGTATTCGGGTCATGGAAAGTGCGTGAAGAAAATGTTATTGTGGACACGCGATTTGAACTCGTTTTGGCAAAGTTCATTTATTAGGGCGAGGCTATTTTATAATAAGCGTGACATTGGCGTGAGGTTAATGACATTCTTATCGTTGTGTATTTTGTAAACGGAAGCATTTTGTTTTATGATAATAATTGTGGAAGTTGTAACTTGTAGTACAAAGAGTACTTTATGCTTATTCTCGCAACAGTTGCATGTGTGCAAGTGAAAAAAAAATATAACACAATTAACTTAAAACTATTGTTCTTGACACTGTCGTGATCAACAATACATTTAAATAAACAGTATAAGTAATATTATAGTAGTAATAAAGTTTAAATTATAAAATAAACGAATTATAAAAGAATGAAATATTATTTTTACGAAATAAAAAGAAGGATAATTTGAAATTAAACCCTATACCAATCCGTCTGGCCAGCGCGTGGTCTTAGTAGGGCGAGTATCCCTCCGTCACGGGAGGAGGCCCGTCCCTGCAGTGGGACATTAATGGGCTGTTATAATGGTAAACTGCAGTATACTGCCTAGTAAGGATGGCGAAAAGCTGATGGATGAGAAAGGCACAGGACCGCCCAAGGTGGTTCAAGGTGCAGTGGGACATTAATGGGCTGTTATGATAAAAGAATGTGCTCTTCATCCGTCCCTATAATATGTCTAAATCTTTAAAACTATAGTACGCTTAAAGCGGTTAGATTAGTAGATAAATTGATCCAAGATGAAGGTTGTGTTTAAAACATGCATAACAACGTAGAGTCCAAGCATTGCATCCATGTGGAGCCAGGCTGGATCACTAGTTTATAATAAAGCTTGCATTTTACTTGCCATAAAATCGTGGTGAAGAAATATTTTGCAAATACCTAATCACGGATAAAAGATACCGCGCCTAGAAACATTATAATATAATTAATGAATTGGTTTAATGGGAAAATTTCGTGCTTCTTATGTATATACACGGACCACGTGGATTATTAGGTCATGGTTACATAATACAATAAACATTACTATATTTTTATTTACCATCATCATAACAGGCCATTAATGTCCCACTGCAGGGACGTGCCTCCTCTCGTGACAGAGGGATACTTGGCCTACTAATACCACGGTGGCCAGACGGATTGGTATAGGGTTTAATTAAAAGGTTTCCTTCTTTTTATTTTGTAAAGATATTATTCACGGACAGTCCCTTAGTCGGTTTTTACCACACGCATAGGATGAGATGGGGTGGTGACATATTATATTCTTAGTCCGTCACCACGCGGATATATTTATTTACCATAGTTGTAACCAAAGTATGCTAAGGTGGTTTGGACACATTGAGAGAATTAATGAAAGGAATTTAACATAGGAAATTAACAGCGTTAATGTATGAGAGCTTATTAAATTTATGCGTATCGTATCGGACCGCTCTGCAGTACCGAAGCGGTGCCTTTGTCGTATGGCGAAAGGCCGGTCGTTGATTTTCATACAATGTCAATAGGGGACGTCCTAGAAAAACTTACAGGCACATTATTGGTACTATTGGGCATGTGTGAAGATACGTACTTATAACTGTAGTCAAAGCAAAGCAGGTATGTAAGGATTATAGTACAAGGCTCTCCAGCTCGGCCAGCTGGCTACCCCTTTAAAAATAAAGCGCGATTTTATGTATGTATTTAATTTTAACCATCAAAGTTTTATACGTAGAGCCCTATTAATCTTCCTATACCAGCGCGTTGGTCTGTGGGACCGGCTACATACATTTTTGATTGGCGCGGGTATAGAAAGTTTAAAGATCCAAGGAGACAAAATCACCATAGTGATATAAAAAAACAACGCAACATCGCGAGCCGTACTATCGTGACGGTTACTATAACAATTAGTTTGGATGAGATATCTCCAACTACCACCGTGTCCTGACCTTGATAAATGTTGTCCAAAATCGATCAGGCATTCGCATTGTTCGTGACATTGACGATGTATAGACACGATGCGATCAGGTATTACAAGGATTTTATTAAAATTATATAAAATATAAATTGGATAATCTTAAAAACATCCATATCGATTTGTTGTATATTTCAAGTGAACAGTGAACAGAGTTTTTGTCAATTTATTATTAATAATATGTCAAAAACTCTGAAATATTTTATTTTATTGAATTAAAATATTTTCAACGTGTTTCCTTTTCTAGAAGAGCTCCACTATTATTGACTAGGTATTCCTCTATTGACAATTCCGTGTTAAAAGTTAGCTGCGGTCCGTAAATCTTCAAGGTAGAGACGAATCTCAAAGGTTAGTTAAATACTGTTCTAAATTACATATAATTTTTTACGTATAAAGCTTAGGTATAACTAGAAAAATCCGAAAAGAAGAAAGTATAGTCCAGAGACGCGGGTTCGATTCCCGCGTCGAGTATAAATTTTTTCCATTGTCTTTCTTCTTTTCAAATAGTGTTCTATTCAGTAAAAACGAATGTCAAACATTAAAAAATACTGTTCTTTATCTATTTAAATGCAATAAGCACTACATGAAACGTCAAACTATAATTTTCTTTTACACTTCCAACAGGATAAAGATATCATTTTAAAACTTCCATTCACACAAAATCCTCAGATAAAAATGGCATCAACTCGTGCGAGCTTTTAATTTAATAGCGTCATAAGAGAATGACAGATACGTCAATTTAAATAAAATTATCCTTTCCTTCCTTAGCTATAAATTTACTAAATCACAATATAAATATATAACCTTATTTCTATGAACATTACAGTCTAAAATCCCTTGTAGTTTTCGTTGCAGTACTTTATAGTAGAGAAGCTCGCATAGTAACAGACTGTTACTTGGGTATCACAATAGATTTAGAGTGTACACTTCAATCTTCAAGTGTAGACGTGTGCTTATTACCGGGGGCCTCGTATAGAAATAGGGGGATGTTTGAAGGCATGAAGGGCATCAAAGCATTGCTGGCAGGTTGTCGTTGCACTTGAATAGCAAGCTAGTTGCATAGGCAGATGGTGTGTAACAAGCTTTATGGAAAACGCAAGGGCTTGTATAGGACCTCTTGAGTATTTAGTCGCGTTTACTGTTTTAAATAGGAAATGTGTGATGGTATGAGATAGCGTTTAGTATTAGTAATAAGAAGATTAAAACAGATGTACGTAGACATAGACCATAACAGGATAGGTATCCTCAAAGACCACGTTTGCAATACAAAATTGGGACATGTTATTCTTCTTGACAACTAAAAATATGGCGAGAATGGCACAGTATTAGGCCTAGTGTATAATGGTGAAACTAAAGCCATGGAGCTCTCTTTTTACATTGCAAAGAGAGTTTAATGCTGCTCCTTGTGTGATAAAAAGCAGATACTTACACTTTTGTCATCTTAGCTTAAAAAGAAAAATAAGAAGTACTTACATTAATCCTGTTCTTGGCACGTTCTATAGCCTTGCTGTCCTTTTCTTTTTCCTTCTCCTTCTCGTCTCGTTCGGGACTTAGGCGGCAGACTCTCGCTCTCCAGTCGTTAGCGCCGGCTGCCTGCAATGCCGCCAATCTGTAAAGATAAGAAAAAAAATAATGATATTTTTGAATAAATTCTGGAACGTGTTCTTAAATTCGAATACGAGAGAAAGGTTTCAATGGCACCAATAAATATCAAAATTTCTGTCACGCATGAGAGAGGGAAAATAGTGAGCCAGACATATACCTTATTCATATACATACCACGTCTTGTGGAGAGGGAGCTGTCGATTCAGTTTTTGTTTTTTTTAGGTTTTTATATCCAATATACAAGATAATACAATTAACAGACAATTAGCCGCACCACACAGACCTCACAGGGTCTATCTAGGTTACAGCAAGCCGCTTAAAAAACATTTTATATTTTTTTATTTACTAAACTATCTAACTTTCTAAAGGTACAAAGTGTCTCTTTAACGTGACTTTAAAGCTATCACTATTTAACCTGTAAAGCGTTTGTAAAAAAATATAGCCAAGTATGTTTTAAATCTACGGACAACCAAGGATTTGCCTAATAGTAAACAGTATTTTTAAGTAGGTCTATCTTAACTGAACATTTTAACATAAGTATTTTCAATGATCAAATGCTACAAATTATAGATAAATCTCAGTATTTAAGTAAAAGTGTTATCTGTAGCATTCTCAAGCTCTACAATTACATCTTTAGGAAGTTTTACAATCTGTCAATATAAATATGACTCTTGTTAGAACCATCTGTTGTCAAGAAAGAAGAACCGTACAAAGGTCCAAAGATATCCTGTCCAAATAAAGTTTTATCTACAACAAAATATACATTAACCATAATTATTTTACTATACACATTAGTATTATATAAACAAATGTGGGTCACTGATTACGTAAAATATTTTAAATAACTGACTAATGAGCTTCTCGTTTAGTGTTTCATACAAAAAATACAACGTAATGTTACTTAATGAAGAAATGTTTACTTTTTGTTACAAGCGAGTGTTTGTATGTGTTCATCTTGTGACGGAATATGAATACATTATGTCACCATCATATGTTAAAATAGCATACACGGTAAACTGCCTAGTGAAGATGGTGGAAAGCAGATGGATGAGGGAGGCACAGAACCGCGCAAGGAGGATTTATTTTGAGGAAAGAAAGGAGAAGAATGGTTTGAAATGTTGAGGCCCCATTTTTTTATATGACCGCAAAAATATATGATAAAATAAATCGAAAAGAGCCAACAAAATTCGATGAGAGCCCATTAGTAAGTAAGGAAATTCTTGTACTTTCCAGATAAATACAATTTTTCAAGACTAATAAATCATCATAACAGCCCATTAATGTCCTACTGCAGGGACGGGCCTCCTTCAGTGACGGAGGGATACTTGGCCTACTAATACCACGCTGGCCAAACGGATTGGTATAGGGTTTAATTTCAAGTTTTCCTTCTTTTTATTCCGTAAAGATAATATTCACGGATAGTCCCTTAGTCGGTTTTTACGACACCTATGGGATGAGATGGGGCGGTGACATATTGTATTCTTACTCCGTCACCACACGGAGAATAATAAATAGTTGAACAAAAATACTTTTACTATTCCATAGTAACTTTAAGTAAAACAGTCCCCTATAAACCATTGTTTTCCTACTACACACTCATCTACATCACTACAAGTTAGTCCTAGTTACATTACAACTTCAGTAGTTACAGTTCCTAGTTCCTCTTTATGTGTTACGGGCAATGGACTCGATATTTCCTATAAGTTGGACAACAAAGGCCTGCTATTGGTCCTTTCTATACCTACATTAAGTTAGGTAACTACGTGACAATTTTGGACTAAGCTAGTTTACAGTTATCTGGAATCTTCGTTAACAACAGACAGCCTTTTAACGAACTAGAGGTGAATGGTCAACTACCAATTTTTTATCCCTTTTTAATTCGTAAGATTTTATTTCTGGAATATACCTATCACGATATTTGTCTGGTATATGGTGTACGATAGTTATTTATTTAATAAAAGACTATGAATGTTTTAATAAATTTCGTTTGTATATTTACAAGCTTGTAGAGGAAACAAAAACTTCGCAATCGTCCAAAAAGCAACCGAGAATGAAGTTTTGATCTGTAGGAAGTATAGGGGAAGGGAATCTAAACCCATTAGTACATTCTTAATTTAGTTAAAGTACCTACTAATATTTGTACAACATAAACGAATATAAAATATAGATATAATAGCTATCGATGTAATATTATTACATTGCAGCTGCTTACTGACACAAAACTAATTAAAATAATAAATAAACTGTACATACACAATCACTTTTTATATATTTTAATTAATCAACTTTGTAAATAATTTCTTCGTAAGCGTTTTATAATTTCCTTTGAACTTATTTAAGGAAATAAGAGCTTTTGATCGCAATAACGAACGAAAATCAAAGCATTTCTTTATCGTAAGTACATCTAAGTATATCTAAAGCAACCATTTCTGATAAATTATTGTTTATTAGATCGTTTCGTGGATCTAAATGGTCTAGATTGCCTTTCATCGTCAGAAAAAGATCAAATGTACGGTCAGAGAAATTAATTGATTAGCAGGTAGACAACCTACGTAATTTAGTCGTATTATATACCGAATTAATCATAACAAATTTGAAAGATATTACACCTCAAAATAGACATAAGATAATAGCCAATAAGTAAGAATCGCATTACAAACTCCTTTGTTTACAAACTTGCAAAAATTACATTCTGTCCAAAGAGTAAAAAATCAATTTTGACAGTATTATCGACACGTCAAAGTTCGAGTTACCCCGGGTTTCCAAATAACTGATCATGTAAAAATCAACCAATCAAGTGTCTAAACGGTCATTTTAGTTCCTGAAAATGACAGTTTTGACACTTGATTAGTTGATTTTTACTTGATCAGTTATTTGGAAATCGGGGGTTAGTGTCACGAACTTCAATATGAAATTGAAGAATTTTACTTGAACACAAAATACCTGTCTGTCATAGATAGAGATAGACAAGGCTAGGTATATACACCTTGTCCATTCAATTTTACGACTGCCAAGATGTCGGGGTTCGTCATCAGTCGTCTGTAGTCGGTAAATAGTAACCTGACCGATTTCAAAATTGTGCAAACTGCTAAGCAATTAATTTCCTTGAGTGTACCTTTTCGAAAAAGAAATATCTATATACAAGCAAGACTAAAAATACGCTCTTGTGTGTAACTTTGCTTGTCGTATTTTATCAGGCGTTGGGTTAATTCACAACAGCAAAGGAAAAAGAATGCGTATTTCTACATTTATTTAGAATTTATGTAAGGCAAAAAATGCTTATGCGATGGATGATAATTATTATATTGAGATTAGTTTCAAATGAGTTTAAAACAAACAGAGTAGGTAAGTAGTGAAAAAGAGTTCTTCGTGTGCAATGGTAACGAAAATCCGTTCTCTACTGTAAATACAAATAGGTACATCTTATTTATAAATATACGCATATTGAATAACACCATTTATGTATGTTAATTATTTATCTAGTAAATACCTTGAATAAAAACTCTACTTACATCTTTACCTACATTTATGAACCTCCAAAGGCAATTTAAGAGTTATCGGATACCATTAGCACAGCGTATGTACTAAATATTATGTTCATAGTAAGCATCAAATCCCTCGGGATTAAGATTTCATTTACACTGAAGGTAAAAGGTCAAAAATGAAGAGGTCCGAGAGCCTTTCAATCTTTTCTGGATCGGGATTTAGATTTTTATCATGCTGTTGAGCTGAATAGCGAAAGTAATCGTAATAATTTATATTTAATAGGTACCTATCACATGAGCTATACATTTTAATTTGAAAATAAGCCTTATTACACAAAGATGATGCTCTACGAAGGCGAAATTAGCCGATTGTCTCTTTACAACAGTCGATGTGTAATAATTACGGCCGGTAACTGTACTTTGCTTTTAACAACAGCAAAGTATAAAAGTTTGTTTATGAGTTTTCTAGTACCTAACCATAGTACAAGCTCAGCGTAGGTTAGGTTTAGATAGCGGTCTTTGAATGTGAGAGCTTAATAGCTTTATGTGGTTGTTGTAATAGCCTACTTCAAGCTTCACCCCTAGCCATATATTTTGTCGAAGTATAAGATAAGTTAAGTGACAACCTGGTTGGGACGGCGGAAAGCCGATGGATGAGGGAGGCACAGGACCGCACAAGGTTTCAATATTTAAAGAAGGCCGTTGTCCAACAATGGACGTCAGTTGGCCTATATGATGATGATGATGACCCTGTAAGCACGTGCCCTGGTACGTACATACGTTAGTAAAATTTTGCTAGTGTTACATTTCACTCAAAGTTTTCGTTTTCCACACCCATTTTGTAAATGAGCTTTAGCGAAAATAATGAGTCCGTTGCCACAGGTTTATATTTTTAGCTTTTGATCAATAATAGAAAGGCAAAGTGGGATGAGTTCAGGATAACAGTGACCTGTTCTAACTTAAGCTTATGCTTGAAAATAGGCATAAGCCACTTTGAGATACATGACTTGATAACCGTTTAACACCAAATCAAAGCAGAGCCAGAAAACAAATAAACACATTCATCTTCTTCTTTAAAATGCTATTGATCTATAAAAAATAACGAAAATAAAGAGAAGAGTGGTTTTATATGAAATGCTAATGAGCTTCATAAAGCACACACCTCTAGGGTAGGTGTGTACCCAAAAGGAACAGGATGGTATAAATGAATGTAAAAGTATAATTTAATCTCCCAAGACGTATTGCATAGGGAGTTTTTTCTGAGTCTAGACTGCATCTAATAAATCTTAGTTATACAAAGTTATGAAAGGAGGTTTTACCTTTCGGCGATGGTGCCTCCTTTGTGCGGCATTTCGGCATGTGTAGCGCTACGCTGTACACCGCCGCCCAATCTGTGAATAAAAGAAAAACAAATATAAATAAAATTTTCTATTTTAACGTTCGAGTGGATAAAAGTCTAACTTTAATAAAATTATTTTAGCTAATAATTGTTTATTATAACCATGGTTATCTAAGGAATAACATGTTTAACTAAACAAAAAGTTATGTTATTCTGGAAAAAATATAGTGTAAGTTTTAAAAATTAATAATATAATTTAAAACCTTTGAAACAACAAGTCTGTTGTTGCAATTAGCGCCTAATATTAACATAGAAAAAATAAACAAAAAAAAGAAAATTTAGCTGTCACATCAAGCACCCAAAACGTGGCTACACAAATGTATCTCTTCTGGTGTATCACATAGGTATGTTATGATCTACGTCATTGATCCGTGTCTTAAAACAAGGATAGACTAAGGCTCATAGCACATATAACGTAACGTAAACGGATCGTCACCGTATCAACTCGAGCCGTTCAGTATTATTTGTATGAAACTCTTTACTGCAACGCACACTAATCGGAATCGTAACGTAATCGGATTTTTGACGTTTGACACCGAGGAAAAAGGTGCCGATCTGTTTACGTAACGTTATATGTGCTACGACACGACCCTTAAGGGCATTGCATTGCTCAAACCCCAAAAACACGCTCGGTTTGGAGAAGTTTGTTGACGAATCCTTACATACGTTTACTTCACAAAAAAACATGAATAAACTAGATACTACCGAAAAAACTTTGTATTGATTAAAAACGCTAATTATTTCTTAAAAACTTCCAAAAAAATTCACGAAATCTGGTATTATAATAACTAAATATCAAATTGTCTATTAAACGGATGATTGATTTTATTCGAAATTTATACAAAAAATGTGCTATATTCTAACTAATAATCTGTATTGATTACTTTATCTTAATTATTCGTTATATTTAAAATAATTGATAAAAACTAGATTTTCATAAAATCCCCGCGCCTGCACCCCCGCTACCGCCGTGACGATTGCTCGGGAGTCGCACATTCAGTGTCGTTACGACTCTTGTGACGGGTGGACTGTACGACCGTATTTTCTTACCGAATAAAACTTTAAACCGACCAACTTTGAATGAAAAAATATTGTAAATAAAAAGTACACAATTGTTTTTAATAATACTACTTGTAATTAAGTTCTTAAGTGTAATATATCCTAGTTTTTAATTAAATTTTGTTTTTTAATCACTCATAGACTATGCCTAAATATAAAAATAAACGTAATGTGAAGCGTGGCCGAGCTCTTCAAAATTATTGGTAAGTACCTACAAGCTAAATATTATACATTTATATTATTTTATACCTTTGTATGCTTTAGTTAGACACGTTTTTATTTGTACGATGTTTAGATTCATTTTTAGAACATCGGCATTGCTTCGATTAAACTTATATTTTGAGTACCTTGATAGTACCTAGGCTTTCGGTGGACTCCGAAGGTAGGTAGACTTCAGCCATGATGGCAGTACCTACGTAAACCAGCAAGTTGGTACTCGTTTAAAAGAGCTCAGGGAGACCTAGGTGACTGTGAGGGACTGACTTATGGTGGACTACGAAGGTAGGTAGACTTCAGTCATGATGGCAGTACCTACGTAAACCAGCGAGTTGGTACTCGTTTAAAAGAGCTCAGGGAGACCTAGGTGACTGTGAGGGACTGACTTATGGTGGACTCCGAAGGTAGGTAGACTTCAGTCATGATGGCAGTACCTACGTAAACCAGCAAGTTGGTACTCGTTTAAAAGAGCTCAGGGAGACCTAGGTGACTGTGAGGGACTGACTTATGGTGGACTACGAAGGTAGGTAGACTTCAGTCATGATGGCAGTACCTACGTAAACCAGCAAGTTGGTACTCGTTTAAAAGAGATCAGGGAGACCTAGGTGACTGTGAGGGACTGACTTATGGTGGACTCCGAAGGTAGGTAGACTTCAGTCATGATGGCAGTACCTACGTAAACCAGCAAGTTGGTATTCGTTTAAAAGAGCTCAGGGAGACCTAGGTGACTGTGAGGGACTGACTTATGGTGGACTCCGAAGGTAGGTAGACTTCAGTCATGATGGCAGTACCTACGTAAACCAGCAAGTTGGTACTCGTTTAAAAGAGCTCAGGGAGACCTAGGTGACTGTGAGGGACTGACTTATGGTGGACTCCGAAGGTAGGTAGACTTCAGTCATGATGGCAGTACCTACGTAAACCGGCAAGTTGGTACTCGTTTAAAAGAGCTCAGGGAGACCTAGGTGACTGTGAGGGACTGACTTATGGTGGACTCCGAAGGTAGGTAGACTTCAGTCATGATGGCAGTACCTACGTAAACCTGCGAGTTGGTACTCGTTTAAAAGAGATCAGGGAGACCTAGGTGACTGTGAGGGACTGACTTATGGTGGACTCCGAAGGTAGGTAGACTTGAGTCATGATGGCAGTACCTACGTAAACCAGCAAGTAGGTATTCGTTTAAAAGAGCTTAGGGAGACCTAGGTGACTGTGAGGGACTGACTTATGGTGGACTCCGAAGGTAGGTAGACTTCAGTCATGATGGCAGTACCTACGTAAACCAGCAAGTTGGTACTCGTTTAAAAGAGCTCAGAGAGACCTAGGTGACTGTGAGGGACTGACTTATGGTGGACTCCGAAGGTAGGTAGACTTCAGTCATGATGGCAGTACCTACGTAAACCAGCAAGTTGGTACTCGTTTAAAAGAGCTCAGGGAGACCTAGGTGACTGTGAGGGACTGACTTATGGTGGACTCCGAAGGTAGGTAGACTTCAGTCATGATGGCAGTACCTACGTAAACCAGCAAGTTGGTACTCGTTTAAAAGAGCTCAGGGAGACCTAGGTGACTGTGAGGGTCTGACTTATGGTGGACTCCGAAGGTAGGTAGACTTCAGTCATGATGGCAGTACCTACGTAAACTAGCAAGTTGGTACTCGTTTAAAAGAGCTCAGGGAGACCTAGGTGACTGTGAGGGACTGACTTATGGTGGACTCCGAAGGTAGGTAGACTTCAGTAATGATGGCAGTACCTACGTAAACCAGCAAGTTGGTACTCGTTTGAAAGAGCTCAGGGAGACCTAGGTGACTGTGAGGGACTGACTTATGGTGGACTCCGAAGGTAGGTAGACTTCAGTCATGATGGCAGTACCTACGTAAACCAGCAAGTTGGTACTCGTTTGAAAAAGCTCAGGGAGACCTAGGTGACTGTGAGGGACTGACTTATGGTGGACTCCGAAGGTAGGTAGACTTCAGTCATGATGGCAGTACCTACGTAAACCAGCAAGTTGGTACTCGTTTAAAAGAGCTCAGGGAGACCTAGGTGACTGTGAGGGACTGACTTATGGTGGACTACGAAGGTAGGTAGACTTCAGTCATGATGGCAGTACCTACGTAAAACAGCAAGTTGGTACTCGTTTAAAAGAGCTCAGGGAGACCTAGGTGACTGTGAGGGACTGACTTATGGTGGACTACGAAGGTAGGTAGACTTCAGTCATGATGGCAGTACCTACGTAAAACAGCAAGTTGGTACTCGTTTAAAAGAGCTCAGGGAGACCTAGGTGACTGTGAGGGACTGACTTATGGTGGACTACGAAGGTAGGTAGACTTCAGTCATGATGGCAGTACCTACGTAAAACAGCAAGTTGTTACTCATTAGGTCTTGACCTAGTTGACTTTGAGACATTTACTTAGGTATCTTTTTTTTACTTCAATGTTTTGATATCGACAAAATTACAAGTACCAATTAAAACAGGAATTATTTTTTTTAAGGAAAATAAGAAAGCAGCAAGGCTCTGAATTACAAAATCAAGAAGATCAACCGCTGTCAAAATCTTACGACACATGCGAACCGTCAGATATGCCAACTGATATGGAAGTTGAGCAAAATGTGGTAAATATAAGTTTATTTTGTTGTTTTTTATGTAAGCTCAAATAAGTGTTTATTTACGGCATCACATTGTAAACGTCTAAAATTATGAGAGCTTTTCATCTATATTATGCATAGTTATTATGAATTCTGTCTGCTACCTAGTTTTTAAGATTAATGCATACATAAACAGACAAACAGCTGAAAGCTAATTTGTTTTTCATATTATAGAGTAATGATTGCTAGTAAAGCAAACTCGTAACTTTTTCCATATTTCTGATAATCCTCCTGCTACTTGTTTTAGAGTACATTACCGCCACAAATGTGTTATGTACTGTGATTAATACTTGTATTAATTTGTAACATCGACTATTTTATTAAATAAAAATTTTTGTTCTAGCTTGAAGAAGAAATACTACTAAATTTGACTGTAGAAGTGGGGCATTCCCAGGAAGAAACAAAAAATATATCTGGAAGAAGAGTAATAGGGGCCTCCTTAAACCTACATCTGGGTCGTAAGTCCCAGACGCTGTTATGCAAGTGTTCCTTGCTCTATCACGCGATGGACCCGGCACCCGCACGGAGAATCTATGGAATGCTAAGATTAGGTCTTATCTTCTTTGATTAAAATAAAATATAAAACTTACTAAAGCTGTTTTCTTAATAACCATTTTGCCTATTTTACAAAATAACATTTTACAGTTAGTAAAATGTTATCAAGTTTCAATTTTTTTCTGTTTCCATCGCTGAAAATCATTGAGTTCAATTCAACCTTCAGAAGAATGTCTGATGAGGATCAGGTAAGTACAAAGTGTAGTAGCATGAGTAATTAAATAGGGAAATGATGAGAACTGGGTTCTTCTAGCTGTTCCCATCGCTGAGAACCGTTGTGTTCTTACCTGGCCATCATCAGACCTTCAGAAGACATAGTGTAGTAGCATCATTAATCAAATACCTAAATTATGAAAACAGAGTACTTCTAGCTGTTACCATCGCTGAGAACCATTGTGTACTTACCTGGCCATCATCAGACCTTCAGAAGACATAGTGTAGTAGCATCATTAATCAAATAGGCAAATTATGAAAACAGAGTACTTCTAGCTGTTACCATCGTTGAGAACTGTTGTGTACTTACCTGGTCATCATCAGACCTTCAGAAGACATAGTGTAGTAGCATCATTAATCAAATAAGCAAATTATGAAAACAGAGTACTTCTAGCTGTTACCATTGCTGAGAACCGTTGTGTACTTACCTGGTCATCATCAGACCTTCAGAAGACACAGTGTAGTAGCATCATTAATCAAATAGGCAAATTATGAAAACTGAGTACTTCTAGCTGTTACCATCGCTGAGAACCGTTGTGTACTTACCTGGTCATCATCAGACCTTCAGAAGACATAGTGTAGTAGCATCATTAATCAAATAGGCAAATTATGAAAACAGAGTACTTCTAGCTGTTACCATCGCTGAGAACCGTTGTGTACTTACCTGGTCATCATCAGACCTTCAGAAGACATAGTGTAGTAGCATCATTAATCAAATAGGCAAATTATGAAAACAGAGTACTTCTAGCTGTTACCATCGCTGAGAACTGTTGTGTACTTACCTGGTCATCATCAGACCTTCAGAAGACATAGTGTAGTAGCATCATTAATCAAATAGGCAAATTATGAAAACTGAGTACTTCTAGCTGTTACCATCGCTGAGAACCGTTGTGTACTTACCTGGTCATCATCAGACCTTCAGAAGACATAGTGTAGTAGCATCATTAATCAAATAGGCAAATTATGAAAACAGAGTACTTCTAGCTGTTACCATCGCTGAGAACCGTTGTGTACTTACCTGGTCATCATCAGACCTTCAGAAGACATAGTATAGTAGCATCATTAATCAAATAGGCAAATTATGAAAACAGAGTACTTCTAGCTGTTACCATCGCTGAGAACCGTTGTGTACTTACCTGGTCATCATCAGACCTTCAGAAGACATAGTGTAGTAGCATCATTAATCAAATAGGCAAATTATAAAAACAGAGTACTTCTAGCTGTTACCATCGCTGAGAACCGTTGTGTACTTACCTGGTCATCATCAGACCTTCAGAAGACATAGTGTAGTAGCATCGTTAATCAAATAGGCAAATTATGAAAACAGAGTACTTCTAGCTGTTACCATCGCTGAGAACCGTTGTGTACTTACCTGGCCATCATCAGACCTTCAGAAGACATAGTCTAGTAGCAACAGTAATAATAATAAATTCGTTATTGCTCTGAGCGCGGTGAACGTTATTTCCAGTAAAATACGTATGTATAAAATTGGCGTCTCCGAGAGAATAAATAAGTTAGGTCAAAACAATGATAAATTTGTGTCGTGTCTGTGATTTGAATAATCATTAGTTGATTATATCCTAGTATTAATCTCTGTTAGTAGATGGCGCTTTTTCTATGAGGCTGTAACAAACCTCAGATCTTCAAGGTCATTGAGCAATGCAATGCCCTTAAGAGAGAGAGTCGGTCACTCCGTTTTCCACTATATTTTTTCAATTCAATTCGCAATATTGATAACGCAAAAATAGAGCTTCACATGTATGTTAATAGTACACTTTTAAAACAATACAATAGTAAATGTTATCATTAAGGGCATGCACCTGGCACAGAGTTAGAGTATTGTCTTTGATGAATAAGTGTGATTCTAACAGTTACTATTAAAATATAAACAATATTTATAATTCATAACATTGACGGCCTTGAAGGTTGTAGTGCTTGCAAGGGACTGTGAGAAGGTAAGTTTGATTCCCACAAGAAATAATCTAAGTGTGAATCTTGTAGATAAATATAGTACGTAAATTAATAATAAGTTTATAAAAAAACTAATATTATAAAGAGGTAAAGTTTGTGTGTTTGTGACGTTGTAGGGGGTAATATCTGGATCTACTTAACCGATTTAAAAAAATATTTCTGTGTTGAATAGTCCATTTATCGAGGAGTGTCATAGGCTATATATTATCACGCTATGACTAATAGGAGTAGAGCAGTAATGAAATATGTTTAAAAAAGGGACGCGTTTTTTTCGTCATCCAACGAAGTGGGCACGGGTCAGTTAGTATTTTATAAAGGAATGCATATACATTTATTTGTTGTTTAATTTGGCGATTTAGATTCATATTCTGGTAATCGATTTAATTTTTAATTGACAATAGCGTTTCACAAATTAATACTTATTAAAAATTAAATTTATTGTTGTTGATATATACAGTACCTACTTGGACAAGAAACAATATATTAGGATACGAGTATCGTTGAAACAAGGAAAATAAACTATAGGTACACAATTTCAGGCTGTTACAGGGCGGTTAATATTTATTTCCTTAGTCTAAAATTACTTTTAATTAAAGTTTAGACTCTACAGAATCAGATAATTATAATTGACGACCTCTGTGGCGCAGTCGGTATAAAACATGGCTGCTACGCAGAGGTCTCGGGTTCGATTCCCGCTCAATGCAAATCTATGTGTGCATGAACATGATTATTTGCACTGGTCTGAGTGTTTCTATGTTTAATATGTATGTATTTACAAAAAAAAAGTACATAAGTATTAATATCCGTTGTTCTGTTACTCATAACACAAGCAGGTTAAGCCTAGCTTACTTTGGGAAGAGATGACACTGTGTAGAGATGTCCGTGAATATTTATTATTATTATATTTATTATATAATTAGGCCAAGAATTCAATAGACTTCAAGACTTATTTAGGAACTTCTACATGTAATTCAACACTCATAGTTTATTATGGAACCATTGCAACTGTCATACGAATCAAATAAAGTTGTTATTTATCTTTATTCATTAATCAAAACTGTAGTTCAATATCTGTAGTAAGTATATACCTAACCAATGAACGTTTCAATAAAAATGTTTAAATATTGTAAACAGTAATGCATGCCGTGGCAGCTTGTAAATGAAACAGCACTATTGCCAGAGCCACTAAAATCTGTTTTGATGCTTTCCTAAGTGTGTTTTGTAAGTTGTCCTCAAAATAAATAAACCTAGGAAGAGATAGTGGGAAACTAACTTTATGTGCGCAATGTATTCATCCCAACAATTTAGATTAGAATGTAATCAAGGGGTATTTTATGTTTAAGTTACACAGTAAAATATATGTTTACAGTTGCCATACAAAACGTAAATATAAACACAATAATAACCTACCTGTAAGTCTCAAATTTCTCTTTCAAAGACTTGAAGTTGTAAAGTCTCTCTTCAAAGTGACTTATCGACAACATTTTGATGTCAACTAGTACACAATAACTAAAACTAATATAAAAATAATAACTAAAATCACAATCACATAACGTTTCTTTATTAAAATAATATTATTTCTTTATTATTGTTACTCTCTTTTGTATAGCTATGTGTGCGGACAATGGCATATGATATTTGACTGACGTTGACAGTAGCGTATCCAACATGGAAGCGTTCGAATACATTCCTTGATAAGGAACAATTTGTAATGTAAGTACTGTATGTACGTGCCTCAGAATGTGTGTTATCCTCTTTGCTCGGACAATAAAATATTCCGTTGTATAGGTAAACAACATTTATAATTAACTGTTTAATTAGAGCAACTTGTAAATATTATTATTATTATAGGAAATAGAACAATAAAATTAGTTTTTAATTCAATATTCTTTACCAGCACTAAAATGTCCTTGTTTGTTGTTAAGTAACCCTCCACTGCCTTTCAAAGCAATAACTCGCTGACCAGGCGTTTTGGTACAAAGTTTATCTCGAGTTTGCTGTATCTTAAATATCCTTTTATCATAGCAGCCAAAACACATCCAAAGCTGGACAATGCCTCCTCTTTCAATGGTTTCAATCGCGCGCTTTACTTTTCCTACTTAAACCTTGATCAGCCAGATATTCCTAAGTCGCATTTACAATCGTCACGAGGTAGACATTATTGTATATAGATAATTTTGATTCATACTTAAGGAAATTAATCATAACAATATCATTATATTAGACACTCGAGGACATTAATAATATAATCGAACACTTATCTATGTTTATTGTATTGTTAGAATAATGAACGATGCACCTGCCATGCATTAAATATTATAATTTAATATAATAACATTTCCTTCCATCAATAATCACGTTGATAAAGATAAAAACAATAACTTTGAAAGTTATCTTGGTAAATAAAATGTGACCAATGAATGACAAGACTGACAGTGGTAATTAGTAATAAGCATCCTTACCATTTTAAGGACGGTTGGAAGCAATGGATGAGGGAGGCGCAGGACCGCACAAGGTGGCAATATTTGGAGGAGGCCTATGTCCAGCAATGGACGTCAATTGGCTGAGATGAATGAATGATGAATGGAAAATTAATTATTTTAATTGAGAAATAGATAAATACTTAAAGATTTTTTAAGCACAGAGTAACATGTAAAGGCAGTAAGTATTATAAAAGTAAGCAAATGGGAAAAATGCTAACTATAGAGCATAAAAATTTACCACAATAACAAGTATAAAACCATAAGCAACTTTATAGCGCTAATAAACTTAACACAATAGGTAAACAAAGCTATTTTTAAACATAAGCAAAGTCCGTAATAATGCTTAACTAAAAAAATATGGCTATTACTACAGTTGCTAAGTTAACAATAATTGAAACAATATTAATCAAAATAAACAAAGCATCAATATACACTAGAATCTCAAAATTAACACAACGCAATCAATGCAACGTTCTAAAAAGTCAACGAAATCTCATCATACGAACCGAAGCGTTTCGTTATTTGATAGCAAAGGTGTTCCTACACGTATATTTACGTTTGTACGGTTATTAACCGAACCGGTACAGTTATTGAAAGAACCGGTAAGGCTGTAGAAGGACGCGAGTGCGTACTACCGCGTTTGCTAGACGACTGGTAGGCGGGCGGCAGCTTTCCGCCTTCGAAGCCTTCGAGGCTACTATTGTAACTCACGAAAAGCTCGAGTCTAACTCGACATTCGCTTTATGCGAAGTTACGTAGCAATAAAGTCCTAGACATCTCATAATCATAAAAATATTTTCACACATTCGTAGAACATCAACACTATTCCTAATCAACTTTTGTACTATGAGTAACATAGAGTATAAACATAAATGTTATGTATTTTTTGTAAGTAGATAAATATTTTAAATAGAATCAACGGGATCAAATCAAACAATTATGTTTACCTACATAACTTTTACGACATTTTTAATGTAAAATTAATGTTTACAGGAGACGCGCAGAGTGGAAATGTTTGAAGGAGGCCTATGTACAGCATCCATTGGCTAATATGATGAATGCAAGCTAGTTTTTAGTTGCGGCTCTCTGATTTTATTACTAGTTGTATGTTCTACAAAAGTTGCAGTATGCGAGATACTCCTACTATATTGACAAAAACGACTTTCAAGTGAGTTCCCATAGTAATAACCTTAGTATATGCAGATGGTGCAAAGTCTCCAGTGTGTTGAACAAGGCTCCACTGTATGTACACAGTTTGTGATCCCGTTACTTAATTAATTGTCATTTTTAGAGCTTCAGCGTGTAATGCATTTAATGGATGCACACACAACAGGATTAAGGGAATGGCGAATTATTTGCCATCGTAATGGTAAAAGGCTATCCTTTTACAGCAGGAAACAGTAAACATAGAAAAACACTGTCAGCAAAACTTAATTCTTGTACTATTACAAGAATTAAGTTTTGCTGACAGTGTTTTTCTATGTTTACTGTTTCCTGCTTATAGTTTGAATACTTTAGATAGTATTTCTGTGGAACTAACATTGAATTTAACCAATATAAATACACATTCTGTCACCACTCCCTAGTATCAAATGGGAGAGGATGGGAATTTGGAGATATTATGTCTTCCAAAACATCAAGAAGCAAAGCTAGGCCAAAAAATGTATGCCAATTTGTCTTACCATTGTAGTATTAGTAGACCGACTTTCTTTAACATTTTTCTGATTTAAGCAGTTGCATGTTTGACATTTGGTCACATTTGCAAACTGAGAGCCATGAAGTAAAATCATTTCATAGCAACCATCCACTCTCTTTATTTCTGGACCATTTTCGCGCTTTCTGGGTCCGATGTGGTCATATTACCATGTTATTATAATACATACAATAAATATTCTTAGTTCTTAAAACTGTAAATTCTTAGTCTGTCACAACATTCCTACAAAATATCAAGTTCAAAACTAATCCATTAAAACTTTCACCCTTCAAAAAAACAAAACACTGTCTGACATTGTTCCAGAACAATTTTCAGTCTGTAAGTTTAATATAAGTAAAACAATTGAAATGCTCTCAATACAATAGTGCTACGGCATAAACAGGCGACAACAGGACACTACACAGTACCTATGTATTTCGCAGGATATTAAGGGAGAAACTTTGTCTGCCTATTGTACAAGATTGTATGGAGGGTTTGCGAAGACGTAGCGCCTACTATTATGAACTAAGTACAAGTTAGTTAAATGTTATGTCAAACTTGACTGATGTTGTGTTATTTTTTATTATTCCTTTTATTGTGTTGGAATATTAAAGTAAATTAACTGCATTCGAGGCGCGATGGTGTGGTGAAATGTGGTTGCCATTCAGGCTCAGGCAAATATATCAATTGTGTAGCTGTTTCACAAATATTAAGCGTTGTAAAACATAATGTGCTTTAGATGAATGTGGACCAGTAACAGACCGAATAAAGAACAAGTGCAGGAATTATCAAAAGGGCTACTAATACTACACTGCCCAAAAAGATAGCTCTGGCACGAAGAGATTATTATTATTATAATAGCTTTTCCCTCAGCCGGCTATTACAACAACCATGTTATAAGAATGAAGCGGTCATAAAATGTAGTCACCAGATGGTAAGCTCATAACTCCACCGTTATCAATTACGACACTAACTCGATAATAAAAGCGTTATGGCTAGTCGAATATACTGAGCAATATATCAACTAGAACAGCCTACCAAAATGGTTTTCCACTGCCATAATAAATAACGAATATATACCTAAGCTATCAATTACCGGATGTGCATTTCCATTTAGCATTACACACACAGAGACTGAACGTTTTGCTGTAAGTACAGTCGACAACGTTGGCGGTTTACCAGCATAGAAACTTCAATTCGAGCTCTGGCTTGGTTGATCTTTAGACGAAGTGAACTGTAGTTAACTGCTTGGGTGAAGCGACGGTCGCGCAAGCGGTCGCGTGTTCGATTACCACACAGGAGAATTCTTTGTACGATCCACTAACTATTGTCATGCTTCTTGATGGACAATAATCCTTAGTGCGGAAGTTTTCTTTAAAAAAAGAGACAATCATTAGAAAAAGGTAGCCTGCTTTCTCACTAATCAAAGACTACCTTTCGACTACAGATTATAATTGTTGATCTAAAGTGGTACAAGTGGTAAAACCCCAACGTTGTCGACTGTACACAGAGATATACACACATAGGCAAGTGACGACAAGGGCTGTCGCGACGGTACTCATCGTAGCGATAAGGTTTGCTGCACATTTAGACTCAAAACATAAATCTAGACTTTTATAGGGGGGACTCGGACGTAAATAATGCTGACCTTCGTTTTGATAATAATAAGCCCGTAGACTACTGGCTAGGAATTATTTGTGATATCGAAATAAACAAAAATTAAAATCAGCATTGACTGTAACGAATACCACCTGACTTGGTAATTAGTATTTTATTACATTTTATTAGTTAGATAAAATCAAGACGTTCTTTTCATTATCCTCAATATCGTAGTCATGTTTTGCTGAATAGGTGCTACGGTTTTGACACCGACTAGTTAATTAAATGTGTCTTAACTTACAGGTGGTGCTTTGCTCTTTACTTCTGCTCTGATATTAAGTTTTATATAATGCAACCATCAGTACCTATTATGTTAACATAAGTTATGACAATAAAAGCAAAGGTTTACTCAAGAGTTTACCGTTGTTTTTCGGACGGCAAAGGCAACGTTCGTTTCATACAAATCTTGCTTTTGCCGACCGAAAAACGCACGGCAGCCGTACGGCTAAATTGAAAGAGCCCTAAGTATGTATAGGAGAAAACTGTTAAGAAATCTAGCCGCGAGTAGGCAACACAGACAGTATATCTGGCTTTTACATTTTTACAGCCACGACTACTCTCTTTCATTCCAGAAATGGGCAAAAACTTTCTACTGTACGAATAGCGGTACTACGGTAGACAAATCCCAGGAGGAATCAAGGCTACGGAAATTTACGAAGCAAAACAGAATGTACCTATGTATACGGCAACTTCACACCAGAAACATTACGGGTGTGATATTTTATACATACGAGTCTGTGTTAAATGAAGCTTTTTTTCTAGTTGAAAGTAAACAATACGAAATCATATCTGCTTTAAAATATACTTGACTAGCTGACCCGTGCCCACTTCGTTGAGCAGCAAAAAAAACGCTTCCTTTTTTTTAACATATTTCATTACTGCTCCTCTCTTATTAGTCATAGCGTGATACTATATAGCCTATGGCACTCCCCGATAAATGGCCTATTTAACACAAAAAGAATTTTAAAAATTGGTTCTGTAGTTCCAGAGATTACCCCCTACAACGTCACAAACTTACAAACACACAAACGTTACCTTTTTATAATATTAGTATAGAGTATTATCCATTCATTCTATCCGTGTGGTGACGGAGTAAGAATACAATATGTCACCACCCAATCTTATCCCATGGGTGTCGTAAAAACTGACTAAGGGAATAACCGTAACTACTATCTTTACGAAATAAAAAGAAGGAAAACTTGAAATTAAACCCTAAACCAATCCGTCTGGCCAGCGTGGTATTAGTAGGCCAAGTAACCCTCCGTCACGGGAGGAGGCCCATCCCTGCAGTGGGACATTAATGGGCTGTTATGATGATGATTATCCATGTAACGATGGATTAAGAATAGGTACATGGTATTAATCAATAAACCAATTAGCCTATCGCAGTCTACTGCTGAACCAAATGCCTCTCCCAACAAACGCCACAGAACAGGGTCCTCCGCCCTCCGAATTTAGTCCGACCAAGCGATCTTTTTAAAGTAGAATTAATTTATAGTACAGGTATTTAAAATTAAAATTAAAATCTTACTCCAACCAAAATGTTGATACTAAGAAAATTCATCTATACCTACTAACATCGCGCTATATATGTATATACTTATTCGCGCATTATTTTAAAACTGAGATATCTTTCAAACTAATAATCGGATCTCATCGCTGTAAAGGACAATATTGTTGAGAATTAAATAAGTATAATGATTAACGTATTTATTTTGGTAAGGGTCAATACCATATACACAAAATACCTTTACAAACAATGCATTTATTTAAATCAAATTTGATTATTATAAAAAAGGTCGTAGTGAGTCAACCTTAGAAGATAGATATATGCTATCGCTGACTTAATTGTAAAACTTTTTTAAAGGTACAATTCTCTTATACATTATTTCAGTATATCTCCAGACGTTTAAGCAGCAGAAGCAAAATAAACGTTTTTTAGCGTCCCTTTTATAAACATATTTCATTACTGCTCCACTCCTATTAGTCATAGCGTGATGCTACATAGCCTATGACACTCCCCGATAAATGGACTATTCAACACAGAAAGAATTTTTGAAATCGGTTCAGTAGATCCAGAGATTACCCCCTACAACGTCACAAACACACAAACACACAAACACACAAACTTTACCTCTTTATAATATTAGTATAGATTACTTAACACTAGAAATAATTAGCAAGTAATTAACTAAATTTGCGATGACCTATTTTAATTAGATTTGTAGTTACGGCACCTAGCTCTGATGATGTAGACGTTTGGGGCTTTATAACAAGCTTGAGGCCAGAGTCGGTGTAATCTGTGCCGAAACGTCAAGCAAGATAAAGGTAAATAACAAGTCACGTAAATCTGCCGTTTACATTTAATATTTTTAATAATGCAACGCAACAGTTTTAAAGTTATGCCATAATAAGAGCCTTAAGTATGCGACACCGGCTCATATTACCATACGGCTTCCAATATCAGTTGAAACCCATGTAGCGCTTTAGGACTAAAACCATTAGGGTTAAAAGGGATGACAACTAAAGCGATGGTTTTAATCAGCAAACTTAACTGAAAAGGTTTTACAAACATTGTTATGCGACTTTTAACCATTTGCTGAAAATAAGGATTTGGGACACTCTTCAGTAATTTACTGAATGACTTTTTGAATGAATTTGGGACGGCTTAAATTGAAAGCTCTCGGTGGAATAATACAAATTGTATGAAGGAGGATACTTAAAAGAAATACCTTAAAATTTTCTAAAGGATTGAAGGTTTGAAATTCAATGAATTCGGGACAGTTTTTATTTTGAGGCTTTGGGTCAAATTATACAAATTTTATTTTGGTAGTTACTTAATGATAAACTACTTAAGTTCTCCATAAGGTTAGTGTTTTAAAAGTTTACAGTGTTATCTAAAATATTTGAAATTATAAATTATCTAATATCTTACACAAACCTAAATAAACAAAAATAATCTAAGAAAGACTCTTGCAAAAATTAAATATTTTTTCAAGACCTCGTACCTCAGAATATAAAAAAAAACGTAAAAAGTCACGGAGTCCTTATTATAACAAGGAGATGCATAGTCACGTCGTCAGTTTCTTAGACAACACTCTGTTACTTTATTTTGAAACAACTTAAGGCAGACTGCAACAGCGTAAATGTAAATAGTAATTAAAACTTCTAATAGGTGATGTTCTGGAACGTTGATGAAATCATTTCTATTTTTTTATGTAGTCTACTATATAAAAATAAGTCGGGTTTTCCTTCCTGACGCTATAACTTCAGAACGCACGAACCGATTTCCAGGGTTTTGCATTCATTGGAAAGGTCTCGGGCTCTGTTAGGTTTATAGCCAAGATTTTTCAAAAATATTTCAACAATAACGCGGGAAAATCTTTTTTCACATTACATAAAACGAAGCCATCTGGTGGCGAAACGGAGTTCGCCGGATTTGCTAATGCTCTATATTTTGCGTACTAATTCTCAAATAGGCAATAAGTAATAGTATTTAATTAGTTATTTTTAAAGCTAGTTGTACACATGTTGTGTTGCATTAGATTGTAATGTGTGATCCCACCCTTTATGCTACGACCCAAACTGCACACGATAGCTTAGTACAGTCAACAAAGTATAAAACGTAGGCTTTTACGTTATTAAAAAAAATATATATGTGAAAATAATAAGTATAAAATAAAGAACACTTTAGTCCAAATGCAATTAAAAGTCACTTATCAATCTGCCATTATTAAGTACTCTTACATACATTATGTAACCTTCGATCACAAGATTCTCAGTTGTGTAAGTATGCGACCGCTGCGGGAGATAAATAAATAATAAATATTCCTCACACTTTCACACAACGCCATCTAGTCCCAAGCTAAGCAGAGCTCGTACTATGGGTACTAGACAACGGATAATCATACTTAAATACTTTTTTTTAGATGGCTTTCTAACTCTGATTTATATCAAAATAAGGACGAATTGAAATTAAAATTAGTTGTTACTTAATATACTGACCATACTAACAGCAAACAAACACGTTTATGTGCGAGTGCCTCTCTCGTGGTTGAAATATGGCCATCGATAGTTTGCTTTTCCGCAACGCTTCGGAAAATACATAGCTCGTTGGCTAGCAGGAGGGACATTCGAGTTGTGAATTCGTGCGATGCGATGTGTGTGCCTTATAGCTTAAACCTATTTAATTTGGAGTAGAATGTTTCTTTTGGATAAAAGTATGGTAAGCTAATCTCTAAGTATATGCCGTGTTGATAACACCCTGAAAATTTCGTAAAAGCTTTCTTTTCTTATTGATTCCAAATATTTCATCATATTAGCACACGAACGTCCACTGGCGGACATAGGCCTCCTCCATACATTTTCAAACTTAATTAAAAAAAGACCTTTGGATTTTCACGAAATAGTTCGTTTGCATTTAGTTATATTTAACTGGGACTCTAATTAGAAAACTAATCAAAGACGCATTAAGTTTTATATAAAGCCTTCTTCGATAAAATGTTGTCGCTTTTAATACTTCCTGTAGGTACCTCCTTGACGTCTTTAATGATTTTTGATAGTTGATATCAAAATAATGTGTAAATAATTTGATATTAATTGCTTCACCCTAATTATGTTTTTCTAAATATAATGAAAAAGTAGTTAAGAAAGAGTAAGGTAACAGCTTTACAATCGACACAAAAAGCATCGCACATTCCCTATTAACAATATAGATAGGTGTCCAAAGCAATAGAGTTCAAAATTGAATAGCACGTCCAATCAAAAGCACGTCTAGGAAATTGAATCGAATCGCCGTTTGCAAGTGTCATTGCTACCGCTCGTAAATTAACACAAAACCAATTCAAGTAGAACTAAACATAAAAGGTACATACGCAGACCAAGATTTAATGGTCATTAAGAAGTGACTTAAGAAACCAAAGAAAACTGAACTCTAAAGTAGATTAATTTAGTTAAGTAATTTAAGGTTTGATAGGTCAAGTTATAATAGTTATCGTAACGATGATAAATCGTATTTGTCACATGCATTGTCCTTTATTGCAATTGAGATGTAGACGACAATTGGACAATTTCTTACGGTCGAATGCTGAATTAAGATGGGCGCGGCAGTTACTTATTATAGCGATTCCTGTGGTTTCCTTGCTATTCAAAACTTTTTGGAAAGTTTCTTTTGGAATTCAATTTATTGTGGACATGACTAAAAACTAAACAGTTAAATAAATGGAGTGGACGTCTTCTAGCTAGAATAACGGTGATGATGTTAAAACAAATTGTTAATCAATATTATTGTGCAATAGATAAATATAGTTTATTATTTGATATTAACGTATGACATTATTGTCCTACTTACGTAGTCATAAACGAGATAGTAAAAAGGTATTATCAAAATGCAATGATAGTCTATTTAATCAATTAGTCATTGAGTTTTATTAACATCGTATGTTGTTAGATAAGGGGAGTTTCCCAAAACGATGACGCGACGGTACAGAAGACGAAAGAGCTTAGATTATTTGAGCGAAAGATTATTTTTTTAATAAAGGCCGTATAATAAAAATTACATAGGTCCTTTTGCTTGTAGAACCAAGTAAAGTTATTTTATTTCTAATCTAAGAGAGTTCCCAAAAAGTAATTATGGTTTCTATCTATCAAGTAGATGCCATTCATACATTCAGATTGTATTTTTAAGTGTAACGCTTTTGTATAATAATTAATAATTGTTGGCTGACTACTTAAATAAATAAATAAATTCAGATATCCTACTAATATAATAAATGCGAAAGTTTGTGAGGATGGATGGATGGATGTTTGTTACTGTTTTGCACAAAAACCACTGAACGGATTTTGATGCAATTTGGAATATAGGTAGTTTAGAATGTAGAATAACATTTAGGCCAGGCGCGCACTACGAGTTTTTCGCCGCGCGGCGGAAAAGCGCAGCGGTATAATGTCGCACAGTAATACTGGTGGGCTGCGGTGGCTCTGCCGGCAAGTGCGCGCAATACAATGTAAAACTGTTTGGTACAGAATTACAGTGCGACATTATACCGCTGCGCTTTTCTGCCGCGCGGCGAAAAACTCGTAGTGCGCGCCTGGCCTTAGGCTACCTATACCACGCGGGTATCAGCTAGTATTTCATAAGTTTCTCATATGTTCTATGAAAATTTAATATACCGTCTATGCAGCCAGCTGCATAACTAAACACACTCAAGTTAACCTCCTTAGACAATTGGAATATTAAGCGCAACTTAACCAAGTAGGACGCTTACCCCAGGTTTTCAGGAACTAAAATGACAGTTTTGAGACTTGATTAATTGATTTTAACTTGATCAGTCATTCAGAAACCGGGGGTTAGATTCTGCTTTTAAAACTGCAAAAATACCTTTATTAAGGCGAAACCACACGATCCCACTCATTTATCGTAAATCTCACTAATTAATACTCTTTTACAATGTAATTATTGACAGTCCCTGACATATATAAACAACGCCTAGATCAAAATAAACACCCTTGTTTGTATTGTCCCTATACCTTTCTCTCGTCAAAGGTATGTTAATATAGCAAACGTTAGCAATACTAAATGAAACGAAATTTATATATTACCTTTCGCGTTTTGTATTAGTTATAGAGGATATTTACTGAGTTTGGGACTAAATCAGCCTTACCGCGACCATGAGATGTATTACCTGTTTTATATTGTACTAGCGACCTGCCCCGGCTTCGCACGGGCACCTACTACAGAATATCCTTAAACAACGTTTAAGTACAGCTTCATTAGATAATTACATTAGCAATCTCTGAATTTATATGGGTTTCATATTATACATATGATATACATATAAACCTTCCTCTTAAATTACTCTATATATATATAAAAACCGCATCAAAATCCGTTGCATAGTTTTAAAGATTTAAGCATACAAAGGAACTACTTTTGTACTATGTAGTGAATACCTCAAAGATAACAGTATTTCTCCACTATTTAATGGATGTTATTATACATAAAAACCTTTCTCTTTAATAACTCTATTAAAAACAACCGCATCAAAATCAGTTGCGTAGCTTTAAAAAAGACAGAAAAAGCGACTCTATTTTATACTATGCATAGATAACTGTGTAACAGCTAAAGAAAGAATCTGAAAAATATCTTCATTCAAAAATGTGTGGTGATCTTTCACCCTACAAGTTAATATATCAACATTAAGATAATTTTAGTTAAACTTATTTTATCGTTCGGAAACCACCGATATTGTGTTAGTTCCCCTATGGCTGCAGGAGAAATAAACGGAACTATCAGGGGCGGGGTTATTTATGAAATAGTGATGGGGTTATTCTTAAATAAGTCTGACGGCAGTGTTTTTTGGGAAGTATTTACCCAAATTAATTTACCTTTTCAACTTTTTAATCATTTAACAATAATTTAAAATCAAATCTATCTTTTATAGACCGTACTAATAATTGTTTTGCAGCCAAATCATGACCGCTTAACTTCACCAAGAACACTATAAAAAAGCTTCAAAGATTTCTTCTTTCCTATCAATTGAGAAATCTCCAATAAAAACTAATTTAAAATGAACTCAACTTAAAACATAAACATATTTCACAAAACATACGTATTACATAAACAAAAAGCCATCACGAGACCGTCCTCAGTTCATACTTGTGACATTTCCAACACAAAAGCATTGGAGATGAAAGAGCCACATAAAGCCGCGCTATCTCTCGCTTTCACAACAAGCCTATATCAACCGTGTAATGATCTGTACTGTAGTATGTTTACATGAATAGAGTAAGGTAAGGAACTATTGAATGTGTTTTGGGATAGGACTAGAAAGGCTACATTGAATAATTGTGCTAATATTAGTAAGATTATATAGGTATGTAAAGATATACTTGAAGCTTGTATAGCTGTACCCATAATGTCCTAAACTCGATAGAAATGCGTTTCAACTCGTTGTGTGAATGTAGTATCTTTCAAAAGGAAGTTTTTCTCTTTCACTTGAGTGCCTTCAACCATATCTAAGTATGTGCTGATTTTTGATATAAATAAATAAATATTCACAGACATCTCTACGCAGCGCCATCTGTTCCCAAAGTAAGCTTGGCTTAACCTGCTTGTGTTATGGGTAACAGAACAACGGATATTGTATATCCTTTTCTTTTTTATATATTTTAATTATGTGACAGCCAGACACACATTTCAAATAGTTTGAAGTAGGTAAGGAAAACCATTTAAATTAGCAATTGCACCTTGTCTTTTCCGTAACATATCTTTAAATACTTCACGTCTGGTGGATGGTATAGGATTTTTATAAAGTAAACCTCCTGTAGCACTCACTCAACATGAATAGAATTTAGTTTTCTTTCTTTCTCAATTAGTCGTTCATATCAAAACTCCACTGTTTCTTTTACTGTCGCGTATTTCAATCACAACTATATTAAACTGATAGGAGACCTGAATAAACGTCAAAGTATTATATTTCAGCGGAAGCTGTGATGCCTTGGACAGAAATCTAGATCAGGAAACGTAGAAGACAGTTTCAGTTTGTATTATTCTAACAAAGCCAAAGCGATACTGTCAAATAAATATCAATAGTACAAGATAGACCTAAACTAAGTTCTATTTATAACTATTGTGTTGAGGAAACAATATAATAACATGTATAATATACACGGAATTATTGTACATGTAGTGAAGGACTTAGAATACAAAATGGCACCCATGTCCGTCTAGTGTAGCGTACCGTAAAATACACCTAAAGGAAATTTCGTAAAACAGAAGACAAAGTAATTAAGAAGACAACCTAATTCAAATGTTGTCGTTATGTTTAGCTCTAGCCATTGATTTACAAAAAACCAAAGATACACACTCCACTTCCCAAAAACGTCCGCAACAAATAGGCGCATTGTGCACTTTTTTTAAATTAGTATCGCGTTGTTCTACCGGCAAACGTCAATCCGTAAATTTTATTGCTTTATGTGCATTACTTTTTAAATACAACTTTATGTCATGCGTGTAAGATTGAATTTGAAAAAAAAATATGTTTACGATATTACTATACGTATTTATTGCGTATGTTTAATTTGGTGACACTTTTGGCTGTTAGTTTTGTTTGAAAATGTGCATCTTGGGTTTTTTATAAGTCAATGGCTCTAGCACAATTTTTTTTCTTTTACACGTCGCCACCTAGTCGCAAACTAAACAAAGCTTGTACTATGGGTACTGGACAACGGATAAATATACTTAAATACTGTTTTTTTTTGTAAATACTTACATTATTATACATATAAAACACTCAGACCAATGCAAACAATCATGTTCATGCACACAAAAATTTGCATTGAGCGGGAATCGAACCCGAGACTTCTGTGTAGCAGCCATGTAATATACCGACTGAGCCACAGAGGTCGTATTAAGGGGTACCTACAAAAGTTTAAATCCACAACATGCAATCGAAGCCCTATTCATTACTTCACCTGTCATACTGGCCACACAGTACCTACATACTTTGTAAACCCTAGTCGGCTTTCTCTACATTTGAGGAAGTACGAAAAAGGACAAAAACTACGTAACATTAAGGCAGGCCATTAACGCATTAATCTTGCACTTGATAACACGTCATTGCATAAGAACATCCTGCCGCCACAAAACAGGTAAATATAGAAGTTAATGTCTAGTATGTAATTTATTTCAATCGGCGCGCTAGGTGGTCGTCTTAGAGCAATCAACTTTGGCTAATGGACAAAACACATCGTATTAGAGTGGATGATATTTAGTTATTCGATTTATGTATAATTGAATTTAAACTGAGAGGAAA
Source organism: Schrankia costaestrigalis (assembly GCA_905475405.1). Classification (NCBI taxonomy): domain Eukaryota; kingdom Metazoa; phylum Arthropoda; class Insecta; order Lepidoptera; family Erebidae; genus Schrankia; species Schrankia costaestrigalis. The sequence goes on from FR997838.1 coordinate 14,325,479, forward strand.
TTCTTTAATGAAAAAAACATTAATTTAATGAACAAAAACTACATCAGACCTCAGGACAAACCTTGTGGAGCACAAAATAATTCATGGAATACGAATTTACCGCCTCGTGATCGGTAGCCACCAGCGCGTACCAAATGCGCTACCGAGACAGTTTAAACTAATTACTAATTTTTTTCAATTTTAGTATTACAATTTAAAAAAAAATCTATTAAAAAAAAAATATAGAAAGGGCTCTTGCGATCGCGTTTGCATTAGTTACAACCAGTCAGAGATATCGTGTGCATTGCGTAAGTACTGTCTACATATTTGTTGCTCAAGCGTAATTAGCCTTCTGCACCTTTACCTGCTTTGTATCCATGCCCTTTGTCAGCAACATTAGCTAGCATACGAGAGAGTAATTACACAGAACGTCCGGATGAACACGTTGTAAGGGACCTTCCCTTTAGGCCAATAACTTAGAAAGCTGTTATTTCCCTTACTTGAACCATGCCGTATATGCGATAATTGTAAGTATACTCATAAATAAGAGGAACTTGTTGTAAAGTAAATGTTTCCAGGAATAATCTTGAGATGTAGTAAGGGAAGAAACTTGAGAAATTATGTAATAGATATTTTTAACAGCAGGATAGGAATATTAAGACAGTCTATATGCTCACAACTTCAAGATTCAATTTAATACAGGATACTTTTCTTCCGTCTGGCTAGCGTGGTATAAGTAGGACAAGTATTCCTGCGTCACGGCAGGAGACCCGTCCCTGCAGTGGGACATTAATGGGCTGTTATGATTTATGATTAATCTTTTACCTATTTTTTTAAAATCTGGTTTACTACTAACTTAAGTATATTACATTTAATCTACATATTAAAATGTATTTATATGGCATGTTTAATTTTAAACTCTTACTAAAGAAACAAAACGCAACTACGAGTACAAAAGCAAAAAATAAACCCTTTCAACAAAGAGGGAAGTAATCTTTACTACAATAGCAACTTTAAATCCGAATGCAATTACAACATGAAAAACGTTGCCAGCCGTAAAAATAATGGGGTAAAAGTGGTAAAACAGCAAAACACCAGACATTTTATTTCGCAAAATAATAAAGCACGTTGGGAAAACGAAGTCAGCAATGTAAGCCCCTCCCTCACTCCTTCATTGTGACGACTAGGGGGTGAAATCTTAGGGAGTCGATTCAAAATGAACGAACTTTTAATAAACGAAAAATTGTTTTAGTTGTTTTATTGCATTACATGAAAAAAAGGGAACAAAAAAAATCAACCTTAATATACCAAACAAAACCGTAAAAAGTTAAGCTAATCAATTGACTAAAATTTAAGAGGCGTTTATGAGTAAGGGGGTTACAGTTTAAAAGACAAATTATATTACATAACAGAAACTATCTTCGTTCTCAAACGCGATTACACAGAATTCCAGAATAAATACGATTCCAGAATGTAAAATTTCCTTTAAAACCGCGGCCACGCTGCAGACTTAAACAAAGCCAAAGCTTTCTTTGTTCGTAATGAAGAAAAATAACAACTGATTCGTAGTTGAACTTAGTTAACAATGTAAGTTTAAATTTATACACAAGAAATTATTGTTCAAAGTTAGTTTATTTAATTAAATGGGTCTAAATAAAAAATGTAAGATTTGCATAACATATTTTTTATTTAATTTGTTTAAGTACTCTTATATTTAAGTTCTGACATCCCAATTATTATTATTATTTCATTCTATTATTTTTTTTTCATTTAGGAATTTGAAATTCAACAATACAATTTGTACAAAACTGTAACATACCTATTTATTATAATCTGAAAAATTGTTCTAACTTAAATATTGTTTATAAGCAATATTTTGCATGCCCATGTAATGGCAAAACATGGAGGACTTATTATACTTTAATCACCAATGTACTTACCTATGTTTGCAAAGGATTAGTATAAAAAAATAATGTTTAAATGAAAGTAATTTTTTTAACTAACTACATAATTTAAGTAAAATAATAAAAGAAAGAAAGGAGTTTTTTTTACTCAAATTATATAGTTAAAAACAGTCCGTTTACGAGCGTTTCTGATTGACTCATTATATCTGTATGTGGATCATTTTTCTTCGAACACTCTTAACTGCAGTCTAATCAACATATTTGTTGCATTTTCTTAAATGATTTACGAGCTAAAATCATTTTGTTAAAATATTTTAACAGTTTTTTTATAAATAGTAGAGTTAATCAACGCTAAGATGTTTAATTAGAAATATTTTAACTGCTGCGGTAGCAAAGCGGTTATGTATGCTTGAGCGAGATCGCGGATTCGAATAACATGCAAGCACATTAGATTAATGCTCCACCAATGAGTGTATTGAGGTTTTGTATTCTTTAATTTTATATCTCTTTAAGTCCCCGCGACTAACAGATTTTTTTAAACTTTTTATTTAAACTCAATTTATTAATAAATATATACATAAAATAGTTTCCACGTAGGTACAGTCACGAGCAATAATATGTACACATTTTCAAATTTTCTAAACTATCTGCACGTTTATCTAGACATTACAATATCAAAATGAATTCGTAATTTAGAAGAGGTTCCGTACAGTTTTGAATTAATCTTCGAATTTTCAATTTTGGATTGGCAGAACTTTAGATAACTGGTTTACAAAATGCGAAAATGTGTACATATTATTGCTCGTGACTGTACATAGTTGTTTTTATAAAAATTTTAAACTACAATATATAAAATACTAGCTGACCCGTGCCCCCTTCGTTGGGCAGCGAAAAAAACGCGTCCCTTTTTCAAACATATTTCATTACTGCTCCACTCTTTTAGTCATAGCGTGATACATACTATACATAGATGTATAGGGTTCAAAGCAGAAGCCATACGCAATGATGATGAGCGTGATACTATATAGTCTATGACACTACCCGATAAATGGACTATTTAACACAGAAAGAATTTTTAAAAAATCGGTTTATTAGATCCAAAGATACAACGTCACAAACTCACAAACTTTACCTCTTTATAACATTAGTATAGACTAAAAGTAATAATTGTACACGTTATGATACATTAAAGGAACAATCGGATCGTACAAATTAAGCGTAGGATTATCGGGCATTGTACTCCTAAAGAGAATAATGACACGCCTGTCTGTTAATTTACTTAATGAGGAAACGCGTTTGTTGCTATGAGACTTTTGGCAGGCGTTGTGTGTTTTATTTATAACGTTGTTCAGTTTGAGTAAGGATTCAATATTTAATATTATATTAAAGATAGTTTGTAAAAAATATCACATTAAACTGAAATTTAGCTTAACTAACCATTCAGTTATTTACATAAAAATATCAAATTAAAATTAGTAGAAATTCCTTCAATGAACCGATCACAGATAGTTTTTAACATCGCATTGTAATAAATAACATCACATAGGTAAATAATAATAATAATACTTTGCATAAAAATAACGTGGTCTCTTAAGAAACCTGCACATACAGGCAGATTTAAAATAAGCACATTAAACAAACGACATTACGGAAAAAAAAACCCCGCATATTATAACAACAAAACAATAATAATATCTCCTTCATATCGCATGCTTCACCCCTCGCTATTTTCATTACGACAGCCATCTTAAAACCCAAGACGGTATAGCAATACAGAATTCTTTACGTGAGACGGTTACCCAACCACGTCTGAATACGTTTCATGGCTGTATCCCTAGTGCGGGAGTCATCTTTAAAAAAAAAACAGGGCGCGTATGATTAAGAAAGTCTACGTCTACGAGAAAAGATTCAAGATTAAAAAACCTTGCAGTCTATAAAAGGAAAAGTCTACAGGACAGACTTGAAAAGACGAGCCACAGAAAGGACAAGTTATTACGAGACGTTTTGAGTAATTACAAATATAAGGACGTCTGGGAAAAGAGTTACAAGGGATAAAATAATTTATATTGCGGAGTTAGTAAACATTGCGGTTTTATAAATGAATGGCTTCAGTCTTAGATAGTAAATAAATAAATGAGAATAAGTTTATTGATACAAGATCCTATGACATTTACATTACAAAGAATATGAACTAAGGTTGAACAAGTAAGTTAAACCCTAACCCCCAAACTAGGTGTTCCTGTGACTTACGGGTTAGTTAAATAAATATTTATAAAATATTTTGTATTTTTCATAAATGTTTTTAATACATATGATGTGGTAGTGCTTTTAAAATAAATAAAGAAATAAAAGTGTTCTGCCGTCCCCTTTTTGTTCTAACATTTTTTTTTGCTATAATAAATAAAGTAAATGCCGAGTCCGTGCTTCTTGTGAACAATAGTATGTATTTTGTTCATATAGAATAAGGAGCATTATATCAGAAAGTTGATTTTTTAATTGTTTACTATGAAATAATAATTAAAATTTAGACAGGAGAGAAAACAGAAGTCGTTAGTTCGTTTTCTGATACTATTTTATGAACAAAAATTCTAATAGTTCACTAAAGGTTCTCTAAAGTCACGATATCTCGAAAGTGATGCTTTGTAGGAGAAAAATGTTCAGATATTTTTTGTACACAATTTTACGATCTACAAACTTTGTCTGAACCATTTTTCGATAGCTCTCGTTGTTTCAGAGATATACGCAAAAAACGCAAATTTGTGACCTTTGACCTTGAATAAAAAACAACGCACAAGCGGGATCGATAAGGACTTTTGACATATTATTTGTAATGACGTATTTAAGGCCTGCACAAAAATTCAGCTTGTTGGGAATTAATGCAAACTTTCATCATAATTTTGTCTATTTTGACTGGGCTACTATAAAGGTGACAATTTGTTTGTGTAAATAAAATTTTTAAGTTTTTTGCAAATAAATACTGTACTTCGAACAAAAAATATATATCACATTAGACTCTAGACGAGATTTCACTTTAAAATCTTTCTGTAGTAATCATTTATAATTACATTTAAATCTATTTAGTCTTTTATCTTTAATCTATAGTTAGTTTAATGTATAACTAATCTATAATTGCAGATATTTACTATTAATGGCTCTAAGTAGTATTTTACGACAAACTTGTGGAATTTAAAGTACACAAAGTATATGCTCAAAAAGAACATTAGCAGTTCACACAAATAATTGACTAGGGAAAGAATCAAGTACGCAAACCTAAGCTAGTCTGAAACTGCCCCAACCATTGCACCAAGGCGGGAAGCAATAAATCATGTCAACAAGATAAGAAAAAAACATCGAGTGAAAAACACGCATCCGCGTGGAAAACAGAACTGAATCACACAAACACATTAAACAGACACAACATCAGGCACAAAGGCATCAGGACGGATGTTACGAGATAAAACTCACTGGCCGGATGGTGACCGCGCCGAGTGGAAATTATGTGCACTCATTAATAATAACGTTGGGTATAAATACTATAATGTTGATGTATTTTGATAGTTTAGCTTATTTAAATGGTGGTTTAAGTAAATTTTAAGTTGACTATTAAACTTGGAGAATGGAAGATAAAGCGAGAATTTACCAAGCACAACCATTCGATTTAATTTCATTGGTATACTACTCTTATTAATATTATAAAAAGTTTCAGTGTCGTGAAGTCCGTGAGTGAAAGAAAATGTTTCTTCGTATTGTAGTACTGAATGAAGTATGCTCATAAGATTTTATGTATGACATATCAGGGTATCCTGCTTCTGATGAAATTCGTAAAAATATTTTTCTGTCGTCATCCAGTATTATTTGGCAGATTTGTTAGCAAATAACATAGGAAATTACCTTATCGGTGAAAGCTATTTGTCATCAAAAAAGGTAGAAACAAAAAAAAACAAAGGGACAAAGAAAAAAAAATCTAGAAATAGATTTTAAAGCATTACAAAAGTAATTCTTAAAAAAGATTAGGACCTTTCAATTTAAGACAAGAGAAGAAAGTCCAATTAAATAAAAATAAAATCAATATGGAAATTAAAGGGCCTTTGCATGGCAGTGGGATAATGCAAGCCAGTCCTTACACTCACAAAACTATGGGTACAATGAACTTTGAATATACAAAAGCAGTTACAACATAGACTAACTGGAAAAGTTCGAATCAAATAGTATGCATATTACTCCGTAATCTATTGAGTGAATTTCATTATAACTATATTCATATTCATGCATAATGCATCGCTTCGGTGCACTGACCGAGTATTAGTATAAGCTTGTGTATTAACATTTCATGCATCTATGTCATATGTTAATTAATATTTGTAATAATTATGTTGCAAATTTTCGACAAAGAACCGGTTTGTTAACAATTAAATAGCGCAAGAGTTGATTATACAAAGAAATATTATTAACACATATTTATTGTTTAAGTATGTGACTTCTTGCATGCATATTCTGTTTAAAGAGTTAGAGTATGAATGGTTTTACCCCCTAATCTCATTCTACGGTAACCATAAAGCTGAGTAAGGAACCATTCGCAATATCATCTCTAAGAAAACAAAAGAAAAACTGCCGTAAAACTCGACACAAAAATTCCTCTGTCATTGAAGGAAGGTGTGACGGAGTAAGAATACAATATGTCACCACCCCATCTTATCCCATAGGTGTCGTAAAAACCGACTAAGGGAATATCCGTGAATATTATCTTTACGAAATAAAAAGAACACTTTACGTTAATAGGCTGTTATGATGATTGAAGGAAGGTCTTTCCTGCAGCGAGATATTTATAGGCTGTTATGATGATACAACTTGAAGGATGCAGCTCGGGTTAAGTGACACATAACATGGTAATAACAAGTGCAATTAATAAGTAAGTACATGAATAATTTGTGTACAGGCAATAGTCTATTTCCAGTCATTTGTTGGCAGAAGGGATGTTTATCCTTTTTTTAATTGAAGATACCATTGGCATCTTATTAAAAACTATTTTAATAACAAAATCATTATTATTAAAACCCAGTGTTTGTACCCTATCAATTTATTTTTTTCTAGTGATACTAAATCGTCAGAAAATATTTAAAAGAAGAATGAGCAGATGAAACTGTCCTTATAGCAAAGCTATAAATTAAAAATTAAATTGTTAGCCGCGTTATGTAGAACAACGTACGAATATAACAGTCATGGTGAAACATAATCGCATTATAATAGCTTTATATTGTTCAGGTCTGATTATAATACCTAGAATGATATATTGCTCACAGACTCACACATCGCTATCTAGCGTAAGCTTTTACAAGTACATTTAGTACAAGCTCAAGAAAAGTAGAGCTTGCACTTGTGACATTAGACATGAATATACTATGGATATGGATCCGTGTGGCGACGGAGTAAGAATACACATGTTTAGATTTAATATTCACCAATTTCAAACAAAAAGACATGTACACAACAGTGGAGGACTATGGTTTTTCTGACCATAGTAGCTCTATAATACATCTAGAACTTCCACAAACATCAACAATAGAGACATGGACTATTAAAAAAAGATTGTTTACGGCTACAAATATACAAAGATTTAAATCTAAATTACAAGACATAAACTGGAGTAAAATAATTACACCTGAAAAATCTATAAATCAAAACTACACAGTTTTTAACGATACTCTTTTGAATATACTTAACCAAACGATACCACTGCGTAAAATAAAACTAAAACCAACATTTAAAAAGTACTGGCTAACAAATGGTATTAAAGAATCTTGCAGACACAAGAGACTCCTTAAGATATTTATTAATAGAAACAAAAACCCTATTTTAACCCAGCACTATAAAAAATATGAAAAACTATTAAAAACTACAATAAATACTTCAAAAAAATTACACTATGCCAATAAAATGATGACATCAGGAAATAAGGTTAAGACAATGTGGAGTATAATAAATGAACGTACTAATAAAAAAGTAAAAAATGACAAACATAACATAACCTTAAAATTAAACAATAAAAAAACCTCTGATCCTAAGGAGGTGGCTAACGTATTTGGTGAGTTCTTTGCCTCTGTGGGAGAAACCAGCACAAACTCATCACTTTATTCAACTGCAAATAATGGCTCTTTAACTTTATCTCAAAGAGAGAACTCTATATACCTTAAACCTTTGGATCCTTTTGAAGTAAATAAAATAATAAAAGAATTAAAAAATAAAAACAGCCATGGAATAGATGAACTCCCTCCCTCTCTAATCAAAAAATGCGCAGATGAATTGACTCTTCCATTTTATTTAATAATAAATCAATCATTCGAAGAAGGTATATTTCCTAGTATGTTAAAAAAATCTATAATTAAACCAATTCATAAGAAAAACTCTAAATTTGACCCAAATAATTATCGACCTATAGCATTATTACCAACAGCTTCAAAAATAATTGAAAAAGCCATGTACAATAGAGTTTACACCTTTTGTGAGAAATACAGTATCTTTAATGACGCACAATACGGCTTTAGAAAACATCGATCTACAACATTAGCAGTATATAAGTTTATGCAGGAAGGGGTTAATATTATAAATAACAAAAAACAAGCTCTAGGACTGTTATTGGACATGACGAAGGCTTATGACAAGGTACAGTTTAACATTTTATTAAACAAATTATATAGTATAGGCATCAGAGGAAAATGTCATGAATGGTTCGTTTCATACCTAAATGAGCGTGAACAGCAGGTTGAAATAGAGTCTTACAACCACCAAACTCAGGAGATAGAGATACTCAGGTCCGAAAACAAATTAATGAATGCTTCTATACCACAAGGAAGCGTATTGGGATGTTTTTTGTTCCTTGTTTATATAAACGACCTCCCAGACTTCATTAAAACACCTTCAGTACTGTTCGCAGATGATGTTTCTATTATGGCTTCATGCGACAGTAACATTAACTGTAATTACAAATTACAGACAATATTAGACGATACCATGACATGGATGACTGCACATAACCTAGAAATTAATTTTAATAAAACAAAAATTATAACGTTCCAACCACGCCAAAAAACACCACTAAACATAAACTTTACTTACAAAAATAAAAATATAGAAGTTGTTAATAAAGCTACCTTATTGGGAATTGAGATAGACTCAAACATTAATTGGAAACCACACGTAGACAAAGTTAGAGCCAAATTGTCTAAGTTCTCATACGCCTTGCGTGAAATAAAAAAAACTACTGACCAAAAAACAGCTCTAGTCTCTTACTATGCGTATGCATACTCATGGCTTAAGTATGGTGTCACCTTATGGGGCAATAGTACCGATGCTCCTACGTTGTTTATACTGCAAAAAAAGCTTATTAGAATTATTACAAATATTGACCAAGAAGAAAGCTGTAGGCCGCATTTTCAAAAGTTACAGATCCTCACTTTACCCTGTATATATATTCTGGAACTGTGTAGGTTCGCACGTGAACATCCAGAATTATATATTAAAAAGGAGGACTTTCAAACTAGGTATACACTGCGGCATAAAAATAAGCTAGTTTTACCAACCTCACGTCTCAACATCCATTCATCTAGCACACTAGTCATGTCTGTTAAAATGTACAATAGGTTACCAGAGGATATTAGAAACGATGAGAAACTTGATACCTTCATTAATAAACTAAAGCAACTATTGTTAAATAAAACATATTACAGTATTAATGAATACTTAAATGATAAGACAATTTAAATAAGTACAACAATAAACGAATAATAACGTAACATTTTAATTTAAATTTAATAATAATAATTTTTTCTTTGTTCTTTTTTGTTTTATATATATGTAATGAAATAATAAAAATAAATATAATAAAAAATAAATATAATAATGACAATATTGAGAATAAAAGTAAATAATTGTTGGAATGTCTTTATAATCTTATGATACAATTGAATTGACATTATAATCATTTGGTTGAGTTAAATTGACATTCGGATAATATAATTGATTCTAAATTAAATAATAATTAAATTAAAGTAATTCTAAGTATTATTACAGTAAAAATATAATTAAAATAATTAAATAAATATGAAATTATGAACTATCACCATTAATATTAATCCCTTATGTTTTATTAATTTATAATTGGTAATTCCAAAACAAGCACTAATGACAACACGAAACACACAATCTTGCAATAGAAACGGTATTTTCTGATAGTTATTGTTTACTTGGCATCCTTCCTCCTCTCTTCTACACGTTGCTGTGCCCGACAGGGTTCACAATTGATACTTCTGTTAAACCATTAGATCTATGTATTTACATTGTGAAACGCAATAAATAATTGAGAATTGAGAATTGAGAATTGAGAACAATATGTCACCACCCCATCTCATCCCTGGTGGGTGTCGTAAAAACTGACTAAGGGACTATCCGTGAATATTATCTTTACGAAATAAAAAAAAGGAAAACTTGAAATTACACCCTATACCAATCCGTCTGGCCAACGTGGTAATTGGTAGGCCAAGTATTCCTCCGTCATGGGAGGAGGCCCGTCCCTGCAGTGGGACAATCATGAGCTGTTATGATGATTATGATATTATGTGACTTAAATTCAATCAATTTAGCGTTATTAAATGTGAGGATAAAACACACACATTGTTATTTTGGTAGGAAATTGAAGCCAACATCCTGTTTTCAAAAGGATGCAAATTACATAACACAAACGAGTTTGTAATTTAATGTGTAATAGCCTAGTGGCATTTGGTTTGTTGATGTTCATTATAAACATATTTTTAGAGACTATATTAAGTTTATTAAAACTATAGGAGTCTCCTAACACAGACAATTTCTAGTCTAAAAGGAGGCTCCAATCACAATTTAATGAACATTGTAACTTGTTGAGGAAATAAACATTTTGCATTTGTATTTGTATAGTATAGTATCATAAACAAAGAGATTCATAGATTATTGGCTAAAATGAAATAATCGCCATTAAAAATACAAAATAAAAACAGCGTAACAAATCAAATCAAAACATATTTACAAATTACCTGTGATCTACAAGATAAGACGCCATTTCTTTGGATACATACCTGAAACAAAACAAGAAATAAAAACATGAGTACACAATCAGTTATCAACCATCACAGACGTATATATAATAGCTGGGCGTGAATAAAATTCCGGTTCCGCAAACGAAATCACACAATGCATAAAGATCTTAATTACGCTTACAATTAAGATCTTAGTTGATTGAGAGTAACGTCATTATATACTTGCTTTCATTTAACTTTATCGACAAGAGGAAAAAACTGATTAGTTTTAACTTGTGAAGGATTTAGAATTAAGAAAATGAAAGGAATATTGTTCCCACTTGATGGCCGCTATCCAAAAGTGTCGTCATAACAGCCCATTAATGTACCACTGCAGGGACGGGCCTCCTCCAGTGCTGAAGGGATACTTGGCCTACTAATACCACGCTGGCCAGACGGATTCGTATAGGGTTTAATTTCAAGTTTTCCTTATTTTTATTTCGTAAAGATAATATTCACGGATAGTCTCTTAGTTGGTTTTTACGACACCCATGGGATGAGATGGGGTGGTGACACACTGTATTCTTACTCCGTCACCACACGGAGATCCAGAAGTGTGTTGTTAATTAATTATCGTTTTGATAATTCCAGATATATCGAAGTCTGTGGTGTAGTGGGTAGAGTCAACGGCTGCTGCACAAAGGTTTCGGGTTCGATTCCCGGTGAATGTAAACTTTTTCCAAAGCGATTTGTTTCAAAAAACAATAAATATCGTATATTGACTTTATTAATAACTCGCAATGTTTTTTTTATATATTACTTGTTGCATTACAAGCCCATCATGTCAGACAAGATTAATTATCTCACGAAACGCTTGTTAAAATTGAATAATTATTTGTGTTATATAATTAATTACGGATGTAATAAGGCATGAAATTATTTAATCACGCTAAGTTCAATTCTAGCGGAAAAACATGCAAAAACGGTGTAAGAAAAATCACCAACAAGTGTTATCTTTAGTATCGAGTTGAATTATATTTGAATACAAGTGTCTTCTGTGTCAAATAAAGGTTATTTTCTCCTTCTGTTTTCTTTCTAGTAAAAGTTGCTCGAAAAACTACCTAGTCTAGCTTTTCGTGGTACGTATACAGTCTTTCCGTGTGGTGACGGAGTAAGAATACAATATGTCACCACCCCATCTCATACCATGGGTGTCGTAAAAACCGACTAAGGAACTATCCGTCAATATTATCTTTACGAAATAAAAAGAAGGAAAACTTGAAATTAAACCCTATACCAATACGTTTGGCCAGCGTGGTATTAGTAGGCCACGTGACCCTCCGTCACGTGAGGAGGACCGTCCCTACAGTGGGACATTAATGGGCTGGTATGATAATTAAAGGTAATTTTCTTTCTTCCTTTTTTCTAGTAACTAAAGTTGCTCGAAAAACTACCTAGTCTAGCTTTTCGAGGTACGTATACAAAGTCAAAACAAACACGAGTCTTCATACATAAAGCTAAAAGCGTCTGACGAAAGAGTACAAAAGGGATCGTGCATCGTACAGGTTTCACACTACAGAAGCCAGACGATATGATGCGCCGCATGCATTTCACCTGAGCGGTTAAACGACACCCCTGGAACTAACGATTGAAGTGTCGCTGGATAATGTTACGTAAGTATGAGGAAATATTCAGATGTACGTATAGAATAACATGTTTTATAACGTTAAAGCCGAACGTCCACCGCCGGCTAAACTAAGTTGGTTTAGCTTAGCTCGCATAGTTGAGCCAGTTTTTCATACATGTGCGTCCACCGCAAACAATGCCGCATGTATGAAAAACTCGCTCAACTGTGCGAGCTAAGCTAAACCAACTTAGTTTAGCCGGCGGTGGACGTTCGGCTTTAATGTCAAACGATAAGATAGAGTTGTAGTTTTGTAATAAATTTCCATCGTAACTTTTGCCGTTTGTATGGTGAAGGCGTAAGTTTATGAGTGTGTCTTTATGTTACTTCTTCAAGATCAAACAGCTAAAATAATTAAGATTTAATTTTCTGTCCAAGTAGTTGATACCGTAAATAAACATATAGGATACTCTTTTTTCTCGAAAAGTATGGATTTCCCTAATCACGACATGTCTTCCTTCGAATTATGCATCACTATCTTATATCAAAGATCACTGTTTATCTAGAAATGAATCTCTATCCGTCTGCCTATGCTAGTTAAGGTTTCACTTAATTTCATTTTCATTCACAGTTCAATATTCGGAGGAGGTTCGTCACAGCATTGTGACGTTAATAGGCTGTTATAATGAATCCCATCATTACGATAACTTGCATGTAAAATTTAATAGCAAGTAAAATAATGCAAATAATATATTCACCAAGATAAAAGATTAGCAATCTCCAGTAGGTACGTCAAATTAACTAACATTAAAGTAAGCGAATGAATCATTTAGCACAAAGGCCTTTCATCAGGGGCCTTTCGTAATACTACATTGACCTTACTCGTACATTCTAAGGAAGTCACGCAGGACTTGTAAGACGTTTGAAATATTGCTGTTATATTGATTCTGTATCTCTGATAGATACAATCACTTTTGAATAATCAATTACTTAAAGTAAGTTTTAACCTCTTTTCAACCGACTTCAAAAAAAGGAGGAGGTTCTCAATTCGGTTGTATTTTTTTTAATCAGCTAAAGTGGTGTAGATATCAAATTTTAGAACTATCTTAAAGCGCAGTAAAATTATCCTACTTCTAAAATTAACCTTGTACATCATACTTTTTTCATAATTCCACAAATTTTTAATAAGTTTATTATTTGCCGCACAGCATCACTATATTGCCTGGTTAGGATTTATCAATACTTTAAGTACTCGTGACAGTGACAGCCCTTAATTAATTTTTTTTCAAAAAATCTTTCAATAGCTTTCATACTTAGTCACATAGCTTTAACACTACAGACATAAAAAACGAGTACAAAAACATTCTTGGATCAATCTTCAGAAAGTTGTACAGAATGTTTTTGTCCTATAAAAGATTTGAAACTGCTGCGGTAAGGCAAAAGCATTTGTGGCGTAATGGTAACATGACGCCTACGCAGAGGTCTCGGGTTCGATTCCCGCTCAATGCAAATCTTTGTGTGCATGAACATGATTGTTTGCATTGGTTTGAGTGTTTCTATGTATAATTATGTGTGTATTTACAAAAGAAAAGTATATAAGTATTAGTATCCGTTGTTCTGTTACCCATAACACAAGCAGGTTAAGCCTAGCTTACTTTGGGAGCAGATGGCGCTGTGTAGAGATGTCCGTGAATATTTATTTATTTCGATACTGCTTCACCACTGAGTCCGCTACACTGTGGTTAGATTATTAACTTAGTGGTTACAAAACCAATGTAACAAATTGCCTGCTATAACACTGGTAAAGAAACACAACCGGTTCTTATCATGATTAGTTATTAAAGTTGCAGGTGGTCTCAGTCGAACTACATCATAAGATGTATTCAGCTTATTAACAGACTGCAAGAAGAGGAGGGGATTTTCCATTCGGTTTTTTTTAATGATTGTAAACTGTTGTTTGAAAGGGTATAACGCATTTTTATCTTCAAAAATATGGATTTTCAGGGATTCATCTTTGTAAACAAAATTGTGTAACTTTTATTATAATTTTTGTCAACGTTATTTATTAACTGATTTTGAAACAAAATCCGTGAATATACTCGTAGTCTTTACAAAATAAAAAGAATGAAAACTTGAAATTAAATTTATTATAATAGCAGTGGTACAGACTTAAATAGCCACTAGCTTAAAATACCTACCACATCGTAATCATTATGAATACCATAATCAATTGCCACAACCATAAAGTAAGTATATACACATTTGCATATTCCCGTTACTTAAAGCTATGCAAAGAGACCAGCATAATGATAGTTACATGTACTCGGTGCTTAATACGTTACATAATACGAAGCAATGACATTATGGTCTGTGGGACGATTGCATTATGCAATTAAATAACTTTAAATACGTTAACACGGATACACCTACATTAGATCGGTAATGGAAGCCTGGAAATTAGGCCTCCAGCAATTTTACAAACGGCAGCTGGTGAATGAATGAATGCATTATAATGATTAATTGCCTGTTAGTATCTTTATAAGTTATCCGTGTGGTGACGGAGTAAGAATACAATATGTCTCATCTCATCCCATGGGTGTCATCGTAAAAACCGACTAAGGGACTATCCGTGAATGTTATCTGTACGAAATAAAAATATGGAAAACTTGAAATTAAGCCCTATACCAATCCGTCTGGCCAGAGTGGTATTAGTAGGCCAAGTATACCTCCGTCACGGGAGGAGGCCTGTCCCTGCCGCCATAAGTCGCTGGCCAAACAGATTGGTTTAGGGTTGAAATTTAACCCTAAACCAATCTGTTTGGCCAGCGACTTATGGCGCTTTAGTATACCAAGGATCCCTTCGTCGTGAAAGGAGGCCCATCCCTGCATTAATGGGCTGTTATGATGATCTTTGTAAGATAGAGTATATTACACAGCTAACTCATAATGCGGGTGCTTCCTATGCTTAATATGTAGGTATATAAACGTACGCACTACCTGTGACGCGTACTTGTAACCGACACAAAACATTGTAAATCACATTTTACTGTTATGTTATACTAGTTATATATATGCCTAAATATACATTAGGTTAATTATATGTAAGTAAATCATAAAAATCAAAATATAATATGTTTTTTTTTTGCTTGAAACTTTACACAAGTTACACAGTTACATATTTTTAAAGCATAACAACTGTATGTAACGTTGCATATTATTCATAACAATCATGTGCAACATTACAGTTGTTACCTATGTTTTAAATAGCATTTTCGCATACATTCGAGTACAACTGTTGAATTTCGCATATAACAATTACAGAGACAGTAGCAAACCAATCACATACCGGAGATAGCCACAGTAACCAATAAGCATAATCTTCATCGCTTATGTGTTTAAAGCCACAGTTGAAAGGCCATAGTAGGATCACCATAAACAGAACGAGAATAGAAAACAGTGTTTTTTTTTAAATTGTTTGGGTAGATTTTATTTTATTGCCCTTAGAGTAATGCATACTTTTAGGCTTAGAGGTATACATATCGTAAAATTTGTCTGACAAGACAACACAATACAACTTGATATTAGCTTATAATTTATTTATTATTAAAATTAAAATTTCACGGCATGACAGAGCCGAGGCGCCCATGCGCCTTGAAACAACATAGTTATTATTTGTACGCGCAGGTACAAACGTGTAGGTACTTACTTAAAACATGTGAATGAATTTTAATTAAATTAATATTATAAACACATATTTCAATGATCATCCATCAAGCTTAATATAATTGCAAGAGAAAAAGCTCAAAGCCGGCCAGCATTGTCTAAATTTCTCGCAATAATTGAAGAATAACGTTGAAGCGACACGCTTGATTCGCTGTGAAAAATAACTGTTTTTAATTTACTTACGACAAATATTTTCTTGCTGTAATTCCTAACATTTCGAAGCTCGAAATAGCACACCTCTAAAACATCCCAAACGTCAAGCAAATTAGAACTATTCCGTGGAAACTCCAAAACGCTGGCGACACTACGCCATAGGCAATTTCAGTACTCGGTCGACCGCACTCCGGACCGATTCTAATCATTTTCCGGACATTTTCCCATACCCTCCGGCGATGGTTCGTGTAGCACGGACCACGGAAAACGGATTAGTAGACCTCAGGATTGGTTATCAACATAGTAATGTACGAATTCGTGCTTCGCTTAATTCGTATTTGGTATTTGTATTGGTAAATAGTGGTGAATAGATAAATTTTGACAATGATAAATTCGTGAGAATATACACCACTTTAGCTTCTTTTAAGGCTGTCTTAAAGCTCTCAATGCAGAAAAGTGACTACCAAATTGAGATGTTCATAGATACTCTTCGTAACACCCAACATCACAGGTTCTTGATAACCTAAGAGACAGAAGGAGCTCTTGCTTTGGTTATGAACAACGCTGATTTTCAGCTCATATACCTACCTGTTACTTACTTACATACCTAGTCAGTGAAGATCGATATGTAGCTGTGTTTATAAAAAAAACAATAATAATAATAACTAGCGTAGTTAAAACAAGTTATCGCCCACGTACTTTATAAACTAATACTCCATTATCTATTGTGAATAATAATGAGCCACCTGTTTAGTCTATTAGTGAACTAGGCCTACGCCAAGTCATTAGGCTGTTCACAGAATTAGACTAAACCTGATTATATTACGCTAATTATGTTGTTAAAATCAAAACAGGCGTGATGCAATGGGCGTAAAACGTGGGTTGACGTAGGTTGTAAGTATTCTAGTAATTCGGTATTAACCTACATTCCCTAGGTGTTAGAATAAGTAAGAAAATTCGATCAATGATATTATTGATCGATGAAAACATGAATGCAGGAAAGATCGCCATCTTCATTCCTATAAAAATACCACAACGAGGTTATTCAAAGAAATTGTTTCAAATAACTTAGTTATAGTTTATAAGACATACTATCCCGCTATGATATAAGAACCAGCAAAGTTCCAAATACACAAGGCAATAAGCGACAGGATTGAGCAGCTACTGTCTGGGTGGGTACTCCACACACACCTGTCATTTAATGGTATGTTAGCGATGACAATGTCTGAATTGAGTCAAGCCAAGTCTTCTGATGTTTTCTATAAAGCATATCTTTCTATTATGATCTTGGTCCATGATTCCCTGTATTACTAAGTCCTAAAACGGTTATGGGCAGAAAGCTATGCAAGGAAAAACATAGTTTCCCATTCAGTATCTTAAACATCGCGATAACGTAATCTTTAAAAGCAGTGCTCAATTAAAATATTGCATTACAGATTAGATGACTGATTACAAACACTTTCTCTTGAACACGTAAATATTTTCAAAGTAATGCCGCGATAAAGACGTTAACGTACCCCGTGTATTATGAAATTATGAAATCGTATACCTTGTTTAGTGTGGTTATGGACTGGGTTCGAAATCCGTGTGGTGAAGGAGTAAGAATACAATATGTCACCTCATTCTATGGGTGTCGTAAAAACCGACTAAGGGATTATCCATGAATATTATCTTTACGAAATAAAAATATGGAAAACTTGAAATTAAGCCCTATACCAATCCGTCTGGCCAGAGTGGTATTAGTAGGCCAAGTATACCTCCGTCACGGGAGGAGGCCCGTCCCTGCAGTGGGACATTAATGGGCTGTTACGACGATGTACTGAGTTATAACAAGCCACTGTCACCTCTTCATTTTATTTTGCGAGTTTAGTAAAATTTTACTAAGAGAAAGACTACCCAAAAATATAATAATATTATAATTTGCTGGTGGTCTTGTCGTTGAATATATTGTATTGATATTCAAATCTGAACAGTATCAGTCAAAGAATCGTAGATTTATACCTAGATCGCATAGTGACATACTTAAACATCTACTACAGTTCAACAAATCTAAAAGATACAGTATGACGTTTCATATTTTTCAAACTGAAACAACTTTGTTCATGCGTACATTATTCAGTTTCGAAAACCTTTTTCGTAAAACCATGAATTTAGAAAGATTTTATTATTGTATCTAAAAATGTACAATTCTTAATATATAAATTAAATTGAAAACTTTCAAACAAAGCAAAATAACACATATTTACATAGTAAATAATATCTTAAAATTCTATTCTTGACCTCATTGCAAAGTCACGTAGTTAGGTTACTGCTCGTAGTGTTGCGACTCTTCGGATACACTTGTATGCAAAAAAATCGTTTACATATACGAAAAATCGTTATTATCGTTAGACGCGTAACTAACTATTACCTAAAACTATTACTCGACGTGGTCGAAGGTGACGGGGGCCAACTTATTAAGGTCTTAGTAGTGAATAAAAAAATCCTAAACATTACTTTTATTTAATTAATTATAATTAAAATAAAAGTAATGTTTGGAATTTTTTTTTATTCGCAGATTAGAGAATTTGCAATATGTGGTGTTTTTTTACAAAAGGTTCTACCCTTTACTAATAATGAAATTAATTATTAAAGTGTCTTAAAAATCGGATATTATCGTAATCGATCTCTTAAATTTCGGATATTATAGTAATCGATTTTTTTATCCCAACCTTATTATTCAATTTGTCAGAACTGTCATACCGTACCTATTAGATTTGTTGGACTTTAACGTATCATTCCCTCAAAGACAATTCATAGGCACACGTAAAACTTGATAAGAAGAAAGACTACAAGGAAATGCACTTAGGATATTCAGACCAATTTAGTCTGATAAATAGTCCAGTCTAAACATAAAAGGGTCTATATTAAGCAATATTCGTATCCGAAGGTTGTTGCGTTCTACGCACGTCTATTTCATAACACAGCCTAGCGGTTCAACTATTAGCAATTCTATGAGCAAACTTGAATTAACTGATATTTTAATGGCATAGCAATTGAATTAAGATAGGTAAGTACAGGATTCCTTTACAACTTATTATGAAATCCTTTTGCTGTATGTTGTTATGTAGATACAAAACGTGCCTCACGACATTCACGATGAACTGAGAGAGATCTTATCAAAGAGTCGCATTACTGGTAGTACCTATTGGATATTTTATGAGGAGTTTTAATTAAAATATGCTTATTTGTATAGAACCAAATATCCGTGTGGTGACGGAGTAAAAATACAATATGTCACCAACCCCGTCTCAGCCCATGGGTGTCGTAAAAACCGACTAAAGGACTATTCGTGAATATTATCATTACGAAATAAAAAGAAGGAAAACTTGAAATTAAACCCTATACCAATCCATCTGGCCAGCGTAGTATTAGTAGGCCAAGTATCCCTCCGTCACGTGAGGAGGTCCGTCCCTGCAGTGGGACATAATCATTTTATTACGTTTATATGTTGCAGGAATACATAGTGAATATCACACAGAGGCTTATTGACCACTAAGCTAAATTAAATCTTTATTTTAAGCTACTTTCCAGCAAAGATTTAAAAAGCCTTTTGAGGGCTTTGCCTGAAAAGTTAGGGTAATAAACGAAACCTGACCGAACTTTTCGAAAAGCCTTTATATTTTTTTGCTTAATGTCTTGGTCTAAGTATGAAGGGCTTTTCTTTAGGTGGATGGATAGAAAATTATTATTAATTAAGTTAATTAATTGTTCAATTTGTTTAATTAATAATTAATTAATAGGATAAGTAATTTATTATTTTAAAAAGTTTTAAAGTCTCTCTCTTGTGTTTTCATTCAGTTTCCCTCTGCCATTTGAGGAAACCCTTTAGCTCAATGCTTTTTTATATAAACAAAAAATACGTTGCCCACACAGAAATCAAAATAAATATCGCACATCAGATCACATCACACACGAGATTGTCAAATACATGCTATACATAAAAATGTTAAAAATATTAAGTACTAAGAGTATGGTACTAGATTAAGTTGTAAATATGTGATGAATATTAATAGAATACATACTCGTTCGTATTATTTAAAAGCAAAACCGCATGCAGGAGCTGGTAGCAATCATCATCATCATAATAGCCTATTAATGCCCCACTGCAGGGACGGGCCTCCTCCTGGGACGGAGGGATACTTGGCCTACTAATACCACGCTGGCCAGACGGTTTGCTATAGGGTTTAATTTCAAGTTTTCCTTCTTTTTATTTCGTAAAGATAATATTGACGAATAGTCCCTTAGTCGGTTTTACGACACCCATGGGATGACAACCATGAGTGACACATTGTATTCTTACTCCGACACCACACGGAGAATAGTGTGGTAGCAATATTCAACATTAAAATCTATATCAGTATTCAGAGTTACCCAAAACCGATACTAAAACAGCTAAACAATGTTGCGTGAATATTTTCTCATGATTTACGCCTCTTTATCTGCGAGCTCGTTAGTAGATATTAGCGAGTCACTGTTGGTACTTGGTACTCTTCGCTTAACAGTATATACTTTGTCATTATAGGTATGTTCAAGAGGACCATTTATACTTTGTTTTCTTTATGAATGACGCCATGAGATACTTGGATATTTTGTTTTAATGTTAGTGATAAATACCTATAAGTCAACTTATTAGTATACCGGTTTGATGGGTTAGTTAGTATGGGCGTTTTTAAATACCTACCTAATATTCATTTGCCTGTTTTGATACGTAATCGCCTATTGCTATTAAAACAAACAATGCCCTTATTCATAAACAATATTAACGCTTTACTTCAACTTGGGATACAGTGATATTGAAGAAATGTAAAATATTGCCACGTCATTATAATAAAAGCGTTTTCTATTCGTTATAACGTACGAGGAATACTAAATGTACCAAAATATTCTCGAATGCTAATACTGCTCTCGTATGCGTAAAGGATTTCAATTAGAATCCTTGACAGGCACGATATAATTTTATGAGAAGGAGAAGTAGAAGTGTATTAGAAAATCTTCTTTTTATTAAATATGGCTTCATCATTAACTAATGATTCTGCCAACGTCAAGGTGGAGAGGAAAAATATAAGAAATTATAATACGTCGAAGTGCGACAGCGTCATTCGGTCATGTTCGCAAACTGACAGCTGTCAGATTAGACATAAATGCATAAACTAGTTTACTTACTATTAAACGCTACGAATATAAACCATACAAGTCCTTACGGACAGTAACAATATTCCTAGACACAATAGCTGGTGACGTTATCGTTGTAATTTAAACAGACCAAACTACTATTGTTGGCCTATGTTATGTTTAATATTATGTTATGTAATTAAATAGGTTGTATACATTTATTTATAAAATTTATTAGTAGCCTTTTATACTATTATAATAACAATGAATTATGCGTGTGATGACGAAATTTATATGAGTATAGCGTAGTTAAATTTGAACAAACTCTTTAGGGTACTGGTCTTTAGGGTAGGGTATTTCACCTAACCAGCTTGGTTTTATTAAGAGATATCTTGACTTAACCAGACTCAAATCAGTAATAATGCCAGTTAATAATAACTGATGCTGGTTCAATTTAAAACTATTAAAGGATTATATCTAATAGGTCGTGTGAGGATCGTGTTCTGTGGCGCGTGTTGGGAGAAGCCTAGCAGTGGACTGCGAGAGGTTAATTAATTGATTGATTGAGAGGAGTGAACTTCACACCAGTAATACTACCAATAACTTCCATATTTTCATTGATTTATAATCTCTTTTATCACTACTATCTCTAATAACAATCGAATTACAATTCTACAAAGTAATTCCAATTCACGATATAATAATCAGGACAATTGATATCTCGGTTGACCTCGAATTTAAGGTCACGTTATGCTCATGTCATTGCCACTTGACCGGTCCTTTAGACATTCGAGTTGTTATAATACTGGTTAGATAATCTGACGACCTGTTACGTTTTTATACTATGAATCATGATTGTTACTTAATTTCTTTAAATTATTGTATATTTGGAGAAGGCCTATCTCCAGCAGTGGACGTCAATTGGCTGATATGATGATGATTGTATATTCTCCCTTTTGCCCGCAATACGTGTACTTCTGGTACTAACGAGTATTTTTTTTTTATAAAGACAACTCCCGCACTAGGGATCATGCCCTGTGTCGCGGGGACTTTTACAAACATCAATTAACGGACACATAGAACACCCAGACTCAGGACGATAATTTGTGGATCTCACATATTATTGTCCTGCGTGGGGATCGATCCCACAACCTCAGCCGCTGGCTCTACCGGATGACCTAATGAAATTCTTTTAATAATCACATACAAGATATTAAGTTTTAACATAATAAGTTGATAGGGAGACAGGAGCCCATACTCAGTCAAGACTTGTGTTATGGGTCTCCTGGTCTCAATCCTAGAAAACAATTGTTAATAGATTGTTTGTATATTTACTTAAGGACTGGGAATACATAGCCTGAAGACATACTTAGGAATTACTGTAACTAATTAAATTAGTAGTCCTTATTAGCATATGATATACGACAACCAGGTGGAGTGAGTTAGAGAACTCATATTTACCTGCTACGTTGAAGGTAACTCGTTTGATATAGTCAAATATTTGTACAGTATTGTTTGACTTGTTTTGGGTGGTTCTGGTGTAAAGTACTTATATACGTTTTTTATCCGCTGTGTTACATCGGCTAAGTTTTGGCTTAGATAAAGTTGTGGTAAATGTTTTAAGGATATTATTATTTCTGTGAGTTAAAAAAAGTTAAAGCGAAATCTCATTTTAAAAGTAGCCATTAACTGCTATTCAAAACAAACCATACATAAATATGGGACTTATACTACCTCCTTTTTAACCAACCTAACTAATGTCAATCGCCTATAAAGAGTGTAGTTATTGGCTTATTAGGCAACATTTTCTTCAATCTATCATAGTCTAAAAAACTAATTCATTGGAGGCGATCACACTGCAAAAAGGAGACTGCAGTGCGATGTTTGCATTAAGGCTGGAAAAGCCAATGTTTTATTTATATACTAGCTGCTGTGCCCGCGACTTCGTTCGCGTGGCGGATGTTACTTACTTCGCAATTCGATTTAATACTGAAAAATCGTTTTTAAAACCTTATAACGAACAGATATACCTACATTACAAACGAATTGTAAAATTAACGAACGAACCAAAACCTTTTCAAAGTAAATAAATAGTAAATAAAATATCTATGAAGACTGCGTCCGTCTAAACTTACACTGAAAGACATGAGCGAACGTCATTCTTTCAAGGAAAATCTTAACACCGCGATACTGAAAATGACGTCACAGGCACAATGCCATCTGTTGTCAAATTTGTAAGTTAAAATAAATGACATCGCTTATTTCATCATAACTGCAAGGACGCGCCTCCTCCCGTGACGGAGGAATACTTGGCCTACTAATACCACGCTGGCCAGTCGGATTGGTTGATAATATACGGATAGATTGGAAGATAATATTCACCGATAGTCCCTTAGTCGGTTTTACGCCACCCATGGGATGAGATGGGGAGGTAACATATTGTATTCTTACTCCGTCACCACACGGATAATCGCTACTTAATTATGAATGAATACATTTGCACGCCACGTTATGGTGCGGCAGAATTACCTGCCTCGGTGGCGCGGCGGTCGCATTACATGGCTGGCGTGCATGAGGTCGCGGGTTCGATTCCCATGGAGGACAATTGTGATACACAAACTATTGTCCTTAGTCTGGATGTTCTTTGTGTCCGTTAAATTGATATTTTTAAAGGCTAGTGTGGGATTTGTCTTTTGTAAAAAAAATGCTGAAATAAATTATTGTACCTCACACCTTTTTACCATCTAGCAAAAAATATTTAACTAAACTTAGACTCGACTATATTATTATTATTATTATCTATAGATAAACTGCGTGCAGTATTTTTGAATTACTTAATAAAATAAACACAAACACTTTGAATAATAATTTAATGTTTTGTGATTGTATTTCTATATTTTATTGTCAGTTTTGTATTTTTTTATTGTTGACAAATAGCAATAATGTGTAAAATGATTTTATAAAGAAAAAACGTGTTACTTATTATGTTGTCTGTTATATTATACCCATATATTAATAATTATTAAATAGTTATATAAGTGTGTTATAATTGCAGTTATAATAAGATTGTGAGAAAAGGAATGTTATTTTAATTCAATTTAATATTTATGATTAAGTATAGGTATAGTTTAACTTTAAAAAATGAAGTTTGTACGCCAATATTAGCAATACAGGAAAAGACTATTTATTTTTGTCAGATGTTTTGTATCTGTGATTAACTAATAAAGGTTATTTGTATTTGTATTTATTTACATTAATAAAAACAGGTGGAGTCTGTTGCATACTTTTACGCTGACCAGTAACTACTACAGTTTAAACTAAATGAATACTTACCAAAAGAATAATTTTACTTTAGATTAATAGCTTACTAATACAATTTATATTTAATTATATTGTTTCAATTACGAAAAACACAAAAATATAACAATCAAGTAAACTTATAATTGATTTAATTTAATAAGACTTATAATTGATATTACACATACGATTCATGGTTAATTTTATTAACATTTAAAAGGAATAACTTATTAATAGCACTTAATAATAAAATAGTTATAGATTATTTAAAAACTCATTTATTTTACGATTACTACTGGTAACGCCATCTCGTGAACAAAAGAAACGAAATTTAAATTCATTCAACATTGAACAAAATCCATTTTTCATGACCCCTGGTTTGTATTGGACTGTTCTAATAAAGAGATCTAGCGATATCTCGAGTAATACTTATCCGATTTTGATGAAACATACCTCAGTTTAAACCTAATAAGAAAGCCTACAATACAATGTATTGGTCATAAGATTATATTTTAATTCGTTTTAAAGATGTGCGGTAACAAACAGACAGACAGACAGATAGACATTAATTCTAAAAATTGTAAGTGTGTAGTGTTGTTGCTTTTTGACTTTTTTCTAGATTTTATAGATAATTTTTATCTGAATTTTCGAAAAGAACAGACATTTCGACCTCTACAGTTTTATTATAGTATAGAAGATAGATAGATTACCTACTTTAAACTTAATACCTAAAAACTACGGATCTATGTATTTTAATATCTAAAGCGCGCTTATTCCAAAAAGAGTCAATAAGAACCACGTCCGTTCGCATTAAGAGTCAATGTGAATGAAATTATATAGATGCACCGGTTGGCCGTTTCGGACGTTAAACAAAAATCAACCGTACAGCCGTACTCATACCGGCGCGGCGACATTTGGAAATTTTCTTTCATCTATATCTTGTGTGTTTATCAACCGATTTCTATAAATTTTTTTTTATGAATAAGATATTAAAGTGTACTTTTGAAATATGGGAGTTTGAAAAAGATATGTCTATGCAAATTACAATATATTTATGTATTTAATACACTTTGAAGAAAACCCTAACGATTAAACACGTTATTGTGGCTAATATATAAAAGATAGATATATACTATTCAGGACTTTTTTGTACATCTTTTGAAGACCATTATTTTTGTAATACATATTTTTGGCGTATGATCAACGTATGCGATGATAAGAGCTAGAACGCGCTTTTTGTCAACTGACTTGCTTCAAATTTTTCGTCACTGCTCAGCTCCTATGTGTCTTAGCGTTATGTTATACAGCCTATAACCTGCCCGGGAGTATGGACTACAATCGTACCAAGTTTGGTTAAAATGCCTTCAGTAGTTTTTGACCCATGCGTGCACATACAGACAGACAGACAGACAGACAGACAGACAAAAAATTTATTGATTGCATTTTTGGCATTAGTATCGATCACCATTCATCCTCCAATATTAATTTTGAACATATATTCAATGTACAGAATTGATCTCTCTACAGTTTTATTATAAGTATATAGATGACTCATCTCAATTTATTTATAATCTAGAAAATATTAATTAAAGATAATACAGTATCATTTTCGCTTTTCGATGATAACTTATCTGTTTGAATTGTGATTACAAAGATAATTTCTTTTAACCTTGGCTCTATTTGATTAATTTGTTTGGAAATGCAATGTAATTAAACAATTTCGAGCTACTTATTTGGTTGTTTTGAAATGCGACATGATTATATTTTATCGTCATATCAGTAAATATATTTCGCATATGAAAATGCTTGTTTAGAAAACAAGAAATTCATAATAGAAATAGTGAAAACAAAGTGAGAGACGAAATACATTTTATAGAATTTTTTTACCTCTATCTACTAAGACGATGCACACTGGCACAGTGCCTCACAACATAATGAACATTTTTGGACTAGGACTATGTCCGTTAAAGTATATGCCAAATGAAGTAAAACCTCCTCACTTTGGACCATGTTTAAAAATTCACGTCTGCCATGAAGGAAAACCCTGACTCAAAACTCTTTAATACTCAATCTGCTCAGTGTTTACAATTAAGTGTGTACGTAATAAACTCTACATCGTTATGTGTTTTGCCTATTGAAGGCTACCCATAAATTAATATTTAATAGCGCCGACGCTATAAACCTGGTATTCATTGATCGATGATGCTGGGATTGCAACAGTAATCAGTATAAGTCAAACACACCTGCTGTAGTCTTGAGGGTCATCGACTTAACGGACCTTAAGGCTCGAAACTCGGAATACATATCATCCTGGTTAGATGGTTATGGCATACAGGTTTAATGTCGGGTATCTGCAAACTTTTTCTTAGATCATAATTTAGTTATACTAACACGATATAGAATTATATTAGTTGTGATAAATAAATGAAAAGCAACCTACGTTAAGTAGTTTGAATGAGACATTCTTGTACCATAGATAACATAATACAATGTAATTCACACCTATAATACAAAATTATATAACACGACCGTTTTCAATTAACGCCTCGCCATGAATGACTGACTTGATACTAAACAAAGTTTTACTGAACACTTAGGTATGAAAGGAATTTTTTTGTTTTATAGTATCATAACAGCCCATTAATGTGCCACTGCAGGGACGGGCCTCCTCCCGTGACGGAGGGATACTTGGCCTACTATACTATACCACGCTGGCCAGACGGATTGGTATAGGGTATAATTTCAAGTTTTCTTTCTTTTTACTTCGTAAAGATAATATTTACGGGTAGTCCCTTGAGTCAGTTTATACGACACCCGTGGGATGAGATGGGGTGGTGACATATTGTATTCTTACTCCGTCACCAAACGGACATAACAGTATAACTGGGTTTTATTTTGAGCTACCTTTATAGGGTCGGTCCTTTTAACTTAGTGTTAAGAAGCATTTGGCCAGAATGACAAGGTAATGACGAGACGAAGTAAAGTTTGAGGTGTTTTTTTGAGGTCCACACGTTGCCATCATTTCTAAATTTTGTTCGCGTTCTAGGTTCGGTAAGGCCATCTGGCTGGCTTTATAAATAGAAATAACGCCTTTTATGACACTTATGGGAGATGTGAGCTGGTGCCACCCATGTATTCTTATTCCGTTATCAAATTGAGTTTCTAGCTATTACATAAATATGTTTCATGGATCCCCATTTTTTTAAAGGTTTTCAAACTCATCTCAGCGAGTTACAATCGATTCCAAGAAACGTTCCAAAACGGAGATAATTTATCAGATTCACTACACAGTAAGCGGAAACTTAAGATTCATGTGAGAATTAACATCGAATAAGTATCTAGTATTTAAAAGCTGGTTTACTATTGCAACATTTTTAATAGGCATTTACTATTGCGAATAATGGATTGCGGATCTAACGTACCAGAAAGATATAGGTATGTAATATACCGTGAGAATTCCTGAGAATACGTGTGTTGTTGGTTTGAAATAGAATACAGTATCATATGTAAGTATGTAAGTTATAATGTAACTGGCAGTGAGGGGCCTGGTTTAACATACACGATGTCACTATGTAAGATTCAAGGTAAAGGGCGACTAAGGAACTATTACTAAAAGTCAATATTATGCCTCACAAAGAAGAAAAACTTAACAAAAAAACAGATAACAATCAATCTGGGCAGTGTGGTATCTACAGGTCAAGATACCAGGGCGGGTCAATAAGTCCGTGACTTTTTGGGTTTCCCGCCTCTTAATTGAAATAGCAACACTGCTCCTGTCAAGAGTCATCTGTCAATTGACTCTTGACAAAAATTAAACAAGATTTGACATTTAGTTTGTTTTTGACAGCCGTTTATATCAGACTACCACGTTGACTAAGAAGAAAATGAAAAAAAGTGAATTTCGTGTGCTCATAAATCATCATTTTTTGCGAAAAAAATCTACTACGTAAACCAAATCTAAGCTTGATAAATATTATGACGACTCTGCACCATCCATTTCTATGGTAAAAAGTGGTTTACTGAATTTTGATTTAGCCGTACAAGCACATAAGATGCCGAACGTTCTGGACGCCCAGTTGAGGTCTCCACATCCGAAACAATTAAAAAAAATCACGATACAGTTTTAGTCGATCAGCGATTGAAAGTGAAAGAGATTGCGGAAGCCACAGGCATCTGATATGGCTCAGTGGTTTCTATTTTGAATCATAATTTGGGTATGAGAAAGCTTTCAGCAAGATGGGTGCCGCATTTGCTCACAATCGACGACAAATGCAAACGTGTGACAATTTCGCAGGAATGTTTGGCTTTGTTCAATTGCAATGTGAACGAAATTTTGCGCCGTTTTGTAACCGTAGATCCACCACAACATACCGGATACCAAACAACAGTCAAAATAGTGGGTTTCTCGGGGTGAATCGGCGCCAAAGAAGGCAAAGGTGGGTTTGTCAGCCAAAAAAGTCATGGCGACTGTTTTGTGGGATGTACGCGGTTTTATCCACATTGACTACCTTCAAAAAGGAAAAAACAATCAATGGTGAATATTACAGCAACTTATTGGGTCGATTTGATGAGGCATTGAAAGAAAAGCGACCGCACTTGGCCAAGAAAAAAGACCTTTTCCACCGGGGCAATGCTCGGGTGCACACATGTGCAGTTTTCATGGTAAAACTTCATAAATTTGGTAACGAGTTGCTCTCTCATCCGGCCTATTCACTAGATCTAGTTCCGTTTGATTATTTTTCGTTCCCAAATTTGAAGAACTGGCTCGGCGGAAAGAGATTTGCCACCAATAACGAAGTCACTTTACACACAAATGCCTATTTTGAAGACCTCGACAAAATACAATTTTTGGAAGGCATAAAATAATTGGAGAAACGTTGGGCTGAGTGTATAGATCTCGAAGGAGACTACGTTGAATAATAAAATAAGTTTTTAACTAAAAAGCTGTGTTTTATGCTAAAAGTCACGGACTTATTGACCCGCCCTCGTATTTTCCGTTGCATTATCCCATGCATCATTATTACAAGTGCAACCCACAAATCAATGCATCTAATAGATAATACCTACTCGTTGTTTTAAAAGACATATTTAGAGCATTAATCTATTTACCAACACGTACTAGTAGTCTATTGTAGATAATATGTAACATTATGACATACCATACGTAGGTATATGATATGTTAAGCAATAAGTAACGTACATATCAACAACCATTATTACAGTATTAGATAACATGACTCATTAACAAACAAAGATGAATCGGTGTCAAATGATAATTGTCGAGAAACGTAAAACGCTTTCTGTTGTACTGTTTACAGATACAGATGTAGGATGTTTGTGAGCAGGAAAGTGTCATACATTAAAAAAAACATTAGAATTGTTAATAAATAAATAAAATATACTATTTACACCTATCGACTAAGTTTCATACCTACATATAGATTATTTTTTTATAATAAATGTATAAACTCATATATCGGACTATTTAATTTAACATTATCGTGGAGGGTATAACTTGAGGCTGTTCAAGCCCATACACACATGGTTTCCTTTAATTAAAGAAATTAGGTAGAATAAGACAACGGCTACCATATTAAAAGAGGTATATTCCGTGATTTTACCCATTTCATTACATCCGTGTAACGGAGTGACGGAGTAAGAATACAATATGTCACCTCCCCATCTCATCCCATGGGTGTCGTAAAAACCGACTAAGGGACTATCTGTGAATATTATCTTTACGAAAAAAAAGAAGAAAAACTGAAAATGGAACCCTATACCAATCCATTTGGCCAGCGTGGTATTAGTAGGCCAAGTATCCCTCCGTCACGCGAGGAGGCCCGTCCTTGCGGTGGGACATTAATGGGCTGTTATGATGATTCCGTGATTTAATAGTTTGTTAAGAGCGGATTTGTAGGTCAAGTTTCCCCACATCCCTGGAGGAGATTCCAATTCTTCCGTATCATGTTCGATAGGGTCATTTCGACGTGTCGTAACAAATTAGGTCTGTTCCTGCATTGGTACATCAATGGGCTGTTAAGAAAATAATGTTTCTCAAATAAAGACCAAATAATAGACCCTATAGCCTTACATATATATAGCAGTACTAAATTATATAGTGAAAGCGGGCCCAGCTTTCACAGCGGAAGCCTACACCAGCGGACAAACAAAAGACAGACTCTTTTACATACTGACCCCGTCATGCTAACAATAGATGGTAGAGAATACATTACGCGAGTTAATCGTTTGATGTACTTGATGGGTTTGGAACGATGCCAATTTTGGATCATTTAGAGCTCCAGTTAGGTAGGGTTGTGTGAACATGTATTTTTTTTAAATTTTATTTTATATCTCGCACTTTAATTTTAAATATCTAGGCCCAAACTAAAGTAAAAGTCTTCCTTTTTCAACAATCTCAGTATGGAACAGGTTGGGTCAACCTACGAACTAAACTGTTATTCTGCAAACCTAGGAAACACGAAAGACGACCTTCTTAAGGCAAAGAAATACTGATGGAGGCACAAGACCGCAGAAGGTATTTATATATAGATATATTTGGAAAAGGCCTATGTTGATGATACTCTTATTCGGTCACCTTTCGATTTTCTTTATTTTTTAAAGTAATACTGTAATTTGAAACAGAAAGGGTCCGAAATAATCAGCTTAGTAAGCTGACATTCTCTAGTTTCAGATCAGACCAAAACTTAATGATTAGATGAAAAGTTTACCAACAAAAGTAAATAAGTTTAATGCGTAAAAGAAATCTGGTTACATAATGTTTATTACCAAACGCTTATAAGTAAATGGGTGGGTCTTTATGAGCACCATATTTATACCGTTTCTGAGCACCTTAAGTGTGACCGACGTTACTTGATCCTAGTTTTAGATATAAATAGTTTTAATCGTATATCAAAATATAACAGCCCATTAAAATAAAAAGCAAATAATATTTACATACTACTTCCTCAAGTACTAATTAAAAGCAGGTGTTAAAACTTTGAATCATTTATCGTGATGATAGGTTACTACGTTTGTACCATTGGACCTTATTATCCTAAGGGTGTTGGGAATATTTTAAGGTAAAATTATAGTAATATTTATAACCCCAAAGATATGAAAAATTAACAAAACATTTATTTTTAAGTAGTATCCTTTTAGAGGCTGTTTACTGAACTATCGTCATTTCTAAATCAGTCTCACGGGTGTCGTGAAAGCCGACTATGTTTACAGATTAAATTATTATCTACGAAAACAAGAACAGGATAAAATTAAATCTGTACCCAATTCGTCTGGTCTCTTTATTTTGTCACAGGAGGAAAAACCAAACCCTGCAGTAGGTATATATAGTATAGTATGGTATAGTATTCAATGCTAGCAGTAGGTCAAATATTATAAATAACTCTACTACTCGGTAATTTTTGTAGCCGTATAACGCTACGTTAGTTACGCGTGAGTTCATAATATGACTCATAGCCCATTTGCTATGTAGGTACTCGTACTTTTAGATAGAGAAACGATAAAAAAAGCCATTCGTTACACAATCGAATGGCTTTAATAATAGGTTTTTTGTATTGTTTTTCGTAACAAAACAATAATAGGGCTTGTGTGCTGCGTGATCGAATCAGAAATGAGGTGATTCTTAGAAGTGACTAAGTACTCAAAGATGCTGGTTAGGTAGACCCCTCATAGTCTCAAGGTAGATAGTCGACCTGATAGGGGCGGGAAATCGATGGATGAGTTAGGCACAGGACCGTTCTAGGTAAAATTCTAAAGGAATCCTATGTCCAGGGATGCCTAATACACGACTATAACATTTCACGTTTTGGCTAAATTAACTGGCAGGTTGTCTTGGCTTACTATATTAAGCTGGTTAGGTAGATATCTATTGAGGTTTATTATTCAAATTGTTTCGACAGGTATCACTATTATTGCCAACGCATCGTTTAGAACGCGACGATGGCTAAAACTTACTGACTTCTTAAGAACATGACAAATAAAGTATAAGTTAGCAAG
The DNA here is from genome assembly GCA_905475405.1 of Schrankia costaestrigalis. Taxonomy (NCBI): domain Eukaryota; kingdom Metazoa; phylum Arthropoda; class Insecta; order Lepidoptera; family Erebidae; genus Schrankia; species Schrankia costaestrigalis. Next base: position 14,358,370 of record FR997838.1, read on the forward strand.
AAGGAATTAATGGTTTATTAAAAAGTTTGCATAAATGTTAATAGAGTGATTCATCGCAAATAAAGTTTTTTAATCGTAATAGTTACATTTCGCGGTGTATTCGTTTGTTAGTTATTACATACGACCCTAATTGACCTCGTTCGCACGATACACCGTTACTCTATTGCTATAACCACGTTATGCATGGTTTATGTTTCATGTTATGTTAAGTTTATTTAGATTTTTTTAACTCGTTTATTTGTTATACGATAGTGTTTGAAAAAGATCGACGATTAGATTCATCATAACAGTCCATTTATGTCCCACTGCAGGGACGAGCCTCCTCCCGTGACGGAGGGATACTTGGCCTACTAATACCACGCTGGCCAGACGGATTGGTATAGGGTTTAATTTTAAGTTTTCCTTCTTTTTATTTCGTAAAGATAATATTCACGGATAGTCCTTTATTCAGTTTTTACGACACCCATGGGATGAGATGGGGTGGTGACATATTGTATTCTTACTCCGTGACCACACAGAGAATTACCACCACACCATTCGATTAATGCAGTAATATTTAGCCAGTTTAGTCAGCTGTAAAAAGAAGATACTTACCTTAAGTCCTCCATTATTTTCCTCGATAACACATTATTTTTATTGTTCAAAAATGATAATCATTGTATTATAATTAACGCGCGAATTATTATAATTCTTCGCATTGCTATTAAAACCAATTTAAAGGGCATTGATCGGAATATGACACTGCTTTTCTTTTAATATTCTATAAAGATGTCTATAATATATACAGCTATAAGCTTCTGCTAACAAACACATAGCAACTTTGACTATTATTTTTTCAATACTCATTTGATGCCTTCCTCGTATTAATTTTTGTATCATTATCGTATTTATACATAGTAGAGGCCCTTTAGCTAATTTCATTTTAATATTATCATTATATGCGCTGTATCATGAGAATATTACTTTCTTACTTATTTCGTTTCGTCATCAAAGTGGCTCAGACGAAATACTGTATCAAAAAAAAAAAAAAAGTAAAAAGCGTTTATTATCAAAAAAGAAATAAAACAAATAGTACAGTACCCTTTGGCCCCACACTAGGCAAGCCAAAGATCATTCGTATTCATTTCGCATGGACGTATAGGTAGTCAATCTAGACCTAGTCTAAACAGTGTTCATTAAATACCTTTCGAACCCTTCATAGTCTAAAAAAAGCATTAAGTCAGACTGGTAGAATAAAGCCATTTCTTGACTACCATCTATTGCCCCTTTTTCTTAGAATATATCTCGCTTTCTTTTAGATTCGAAGTTGCTGTCAGATTGGCGTTTCATAAAAAAAAAAAATGAAATCGTTTGAGCGAAAACTAGTTATAACAAGTGCACGAAATCAGCAACTGCTAATTTGCATTGAAATTAGATTTTTCTTTAAATGTGTTTAAACAACTACATTACAACGGGGCATCTTCTCTCGAACTAACAACAAATAATACTATACATTAGAATTGACAAACAACAAGGTAGGTAGATACCTCATCTATTTCAAAAATTTTCTATTAAATTTAGGTAAACATTTAAAAAGAAATTTTAATATAAATAGAATATAATAATAATTTTATAATACATTAATAGAAATTAAAATTTAAATAGATGCAATTAGATAGAAAAGTGTAAAACCTCCCGCGAAAAAAAAATTAAACACTAGTGACAAGACTTTTTCAAAATAAGAACGTATATTCCTAAAGGCCATAATATGTTAGATGTCCAATCACCATAGTAGCCCAAATCACCAAATTTTAAAAAGTAACCAAAAAGGTTGTGTAACAAGAACTCAAAAGGTGGGATATAAAACGCATAACTCCTAGCAGCAACACGGCAACTAGTAACACAACTACAAATGCATAGAAATATAAACCTTAATGACAGTGCACATTAATTATTATCACTATTAAAACCATAAAGATAATAAAGAACGACATCGGATACTCTGTTATGTAATTCTGATATAACAACAGATTAATTCTTGATTTATTTTAAGGTTTATATAAATAACCTGTTTTGCCTGTTATTATCTTGCCTGTTATGGATTGCCATAGAATATTGATTCTGTATCTAAACGGTTTAAAAGTTGTAAAGGTTGATGATTTTGGATATGATAGTTCATCATGGCAAGAAATATGTATCTATTGCAAAGTAATGCCTTCTCCAATAATGAAGAGGACTTTATTAGACGGTTTAGTAAAAAGTTTTGGGCCAAGCACTTCTTCCTTTTTTTACTGGACAATATTTACATTAATATTGTCCAGTAAAAAAAAAAAATTCTCCGTGTGGTGACGGAGTAAGAATACAATATGTCACCACCCCGTCTCATCCCATGGGTGTCGTAAAAACCGACTAAGGGACTATCTGTAAATATTATCTTTACAAAATAAAAAGAAGGAAAACTTGAAATTTAACCCTAAACCAGTCCGTCTGGCCAGCGTGGTATTAGTAGGCCAAGGATCACTCCGTCATGGGAGGAGGCCCGTCCCTGCAGTGGGGCATTAATGGGCTGTTATGATTTACATTAATCCGTAGTCACATCATTATGTTCTTCGAGCCGTTTTTAAAGTTTTTTTTTTAATGTGAGTAAAAAGGTATCATCAAAGCTTTAAAAACGTGAGCCTCTTAATAATCAACTTATGTAACCCTACCAATACTCTTTAATCAAATTGTGACGTAGTTTACTGTTTATTCAACTGTAACCCAAATTATTATTCAGCGCCATTTTGAAACTTCGCTTCAGCAAGTTTTAAGCAAATAATTTGTACCGTGATTTCAAATTAAAGTCAGTAAATAATTAATAATGTTTTGTTTGCTACAGAATTGGCAATGGAAGATGGAATATTATTTCGCTGAACGATGGTTGTAGGGTCATACAATTGTGTCTAATTATGGTTAGCATTAAGCAACGTAAGATTGAAATAGTTGAATATTATAAAAGTAAACCTGTGAGCACTCAAAGGCAAAGGGTGGCGTATAGATAAAAGAATACCAAAATAGAAGAGGGGAGATACAAGACCAGCAAGAGACATCTGTGAAATAGGAAAACTAAAATAAAATCAATACCCAGAAACGAGTACCTATACATCTTAGAAAGTGAGAGTAATCAGAAACTATATTTATATGCCATACTCTCAAAGACTGACATAATTAAGATCCAGCCTGAGCTTCTCATCCATATCCAATATACACACAAATAATAGCCAAGAACCAGGAAAGAAAACAAAAATAAATAATAGCATACAAATTGCACACACCATGATGGTCTAAGCGTTTTATGATGAATATAATGATATAGGAGCCCAGCATGCAGATATTCATTACAACATTTAGTCATAGACGCGCGCGCATGAAACATGGGCGTGGCAGTTTGTGAACCACGCATTTCTCCGCGAGCTATCCATGTGATCCGTATAGGGCTGTCACTAGCAAATATTTTTCTAATATTAACTAGAAATACAGATTTGTATTTATAATTTATATTAGAAATGCCTACATACTTTTATGTTTTTAATTAACCTGTTTAGTTGGTCCACATAATAGTAAAACCAATAATTAAGTCTATTGGGTAATAATATTAAGTCTATAAAAAGGATTCACATAACCAAGTAGGCATTATTCGGTTTTTTACTAGACAAGCTGAACTACTTACACGTAAATACCTAGTTAATAGTATCAATATATTGTACATCTGAGTGACAGTATATGCCTGCTACTGAATAATTAATTATTATCAGTTCGCCATTTCTTTATTACATAGAACGGTTCTTATGTACAACAATTACAAGTGCTGAATTATGGTTCGAAAAATTCATATTGCATCCCATGTTACTTAAGTGGGTTTTACAGCTGGTTTTATCCTGTAAACCTGTATCGTTGACATTTCGAATATAGTTCGCTATAAAGACGTTTAAAAAAAAAGTATGCTTTGTTAAAATAATAATATAAACGGTAGGTAATCGATATTTAAAGAAATTAAAAACATTAAAGTTGAAACCTACATTCTTTACGACAAAAACTAGCTTGAACCATAAGCGTATATTTGAATAGTGGATTTCGACAAGGACAAATAAACTTCTCTCCAAAAAGCGTTTAAAACTAGTCGTGTACTATAAAAACTAGAGTTGTGACAACCCTACGTATATCCATTAACGATTCTATAATAGTGGTACGATCGCATCAATTACTGCATTGCAAAAACACATACAATGTTGATTGATTACTATTTAACAGGTTCAATAACTAGTTGTGTTGTGTGTTTTTTGATAATTTATGTTTAGTTAATTGTTTATTTGATTACCTATTATTTGAACTTGCATAGATCATTACTTATTTAAATTACCAAAAAGAAATGAAATTGATTTAATGTAGAATGTTTTGTGTAAATTGGTGATCTAATATTATCATATTTAAGATTTCTGGAGAGCTTTTTTAGAAAAAAAAAGAGTGCTGCAATAAAAAAATACTTGTAATATTGGATTACTTATTTCATTCCTGTAATAATTATATAGACGTATATGGATGATCTCGTAAAGGGGGGCTAGAAAACGATAACTGCAGGAAGCATAGGACCGCCTAAAGTGAAAATATTTGTAGGAGGCCTATGTCCAGCAGCGGAGGTCTATTAACTGATATAATGATGATGGACACAAACTATTCTACGTCTGAGAAACCTATATTCTGCTTCCATATCAAGACAAAATCTCAACCAATTTAAAGAAGATCACATTACATACACTCCCTACAAAATAAACACGCCAAGAATATCCACATCCAAACAAGCTCCTTACACCACTAAACAAAAACGAAAAGAACCTAAAATAGAACAAAGTCCCTCATCAAGAGTCGGCTGCACCTATCAATCAGGTTAGCTCAAAATAGTTGGCCCGGAAGCATATGTTGGACGGAACGGTTAATTGCCGTGACAATAACACACAAGCTCATTACACTAAATTTGGACCACACCTACTGGCTAATAGATTACTGGAGGAGAGCAAGCTGTTTTTGGAAAAGAGGTTTAATATGCTGTAGGTATTTAGATATGGAGCACGCAATGCAAGTCAATTATTTGTGTATGTATCTTGAGCCTAGATGTTCTTTGTGTCCGCTGATTCCAAGTGCCGGCCGATCGAATCTGAGAGCGGGATAGTATTTAAAACAAAATAAACAAGGAGCTTCAACACGGAAGCCAATGACAAAAAAATAACTAACAATGTTGATTAATTAAACGCTAATGAACCTAGAAAACACAAATTAATTTGGTTATTATCTGTGAGGAAGTTTAAAAGAAAAACATAAAAGTATAGTGTTAGTTTGTATATCTCAAAGTGTTTAATGTTTTGACATGTAGTTTATAACGGTACACGAGGCACGCAGTATGTGGGCTTTCCCTTTATGTATGTTTACTGCCACATGAACGGGCTTGTACTATGGGTACTAGGCAAAAGATAAACATACATACTTCTTTGTTTTAAATGCATACATACATACTACACATAGAAAACACAAAGACTAATGTAAGCAATCATGTACACAATGTTTTGCGTTAAGTCGGAATCAAAACCGAGACCCAAGAGATTATGTTACGCACAATTCCATCCTTATGTCAAAGTAACATGTATGTTACTAAATAGCTAAGAAAGATAAGAAATAAATTAAATACAATAGTATAAAGGGAAAGAAGAACAAATGACGCACTATGTGAAGGTTATTTAGAATTGTTGTTTATAATGTTGTAAAACGTGCCTTAACTCAGCATTACTCGGACACGTTAAGAATTTTTCCTTAGATGCATATTTATTGATTGTTCAGATTTACCTAGGATATGAAAGATATTATGTAGAGGGAGACAGAATTCTCCATGTGAAAGTCAGAAGGTGTTACCTCCGCTACACCAATTCCCAAGGGATCTTGACGTCTACTTAATATTGAACATTCATAGCAAAGATGACACTTGGAACGAAACTCAAAAAAGGCCATTTATTTTTAGCATGCTATAATCGAACACAAAACAGACATCAAATTATTGAACTCTGAGATATACCATAATTCAAATTACAATTTATCTTAGGAAAGGGTTAATAAATATAATATTACTAAATACAATACAAAAAACACATTAGATTAGTTAGTTACCTAAATACTAATAACTCACGATTACCTGATACAAAGATCTGATATGATTAATGGCAATTTGAACTTAACAATGATAAAAATAGAACACAATATTTATCGACAACTATCAATGAACGAGGAAAAATGATGGTCACGCACAAGGCACACCGGCACGAATTATGAGAAACGATCGTAAAGTTAAATAATAAGTGTCATTAGGGCCACGGACTGAACGAACAAAGAGTGCCTACTTAAACCATACAAACTGACTGGCTGGTATCGCGGCTTCGAAGTCTACGCAAAACAATTATTTGGGTCATCCACAAATGAAGAATCTCTGCAAGACAGGAATTCTTAAGAGATTTAGAAGAAAATTCTTATAGGCAAACATGAAAAAGTCTATACAAAATATCAAAGAGAGATTTTAAAAGGCATAATAATATCATGCACAAAGGAAGACTTCCTGTTGGTGACACAGATCAAAACACAGAATAATACATTTTGATTAAAAAATAATTGTCCTAAACATCCTGCATATTAATGCTATTTACATAAAATTACAAAAAAATGGTTAAATTCAAATATTCAAAACCTTATCAAAAACAGAAAAGTTTAAAACATCTTTGTATCAAGTAAAAAGATTTCGCACAAATTACGTATTCAAGAAACGCTATCTAAGGGAAATGAACTTTCTTTCAACATCAGTGAATACTTCCTGGCATGTCGAAGACGGTGAAACTTGATGATCACTGAGATCTGACCGCTTTCTGACATAGTACGAGACTCCATGCAACGTGGGTGGAATAGCTATTGATAATAATCGCATAGTAAGTTAAAGATAAATAAGTCTCGTTAGAAATCTGTATTTTGGTAATGTGTACAAACGTTGTTTTAAACAAATATTACTATTTGCTGTATCTACAATGATATTGTAGATAATTACAACCGGTATCCTTAATTACATATAGTGCGTCTTGTTTGACTATCGGCAATCATTTTAGGAATTATTGTATTTTTGTTTTGAATAGTTCGTTTATTGCGTGTTTTATATAGGTAATTATTCTCCAAAACATGACATAGGCCTCCTCTAAAAATTTGCACCACTTGCAGCCATTTCATCAATCAGCCTTTCTTCATATTTATCAGACCAAATGACGATATTTAATCAATGACAATAAACATTCCCAAGGCCATCTACGTAATGTCAGCACCTAATGCATAATTCAAAACGATAGTAAAAGTTCATAGTATTATTCAAAGTAGTCCAATATACGAATACAAGAAGAATAATAACCTCCATTAGATACAGTTCAAGGTCTTGAATGAATATCGCATTAAAATTAACGCCAGTGAAAGTTGCGAAGATCATTTGTTATTCCAACATTGAGTTTATTAATGATGTCTATTAAAATGACAACAAGATCAGCCCCAGTCTCGCGAGGAGAAAGAACTTTTGGGCTCAGACTAATTTTAATTTCGTGAAAGCCGCATCCTTGTGGACGGTAATCGAATAATGCAATCACCACGCCACCGAAGCATTTAATAGCCAATATTAAAATATATGCAAAAAGGTTACAATTATTACTCAGGTATTGTATTGACTAAACAACCAACACGAAATAAAGATAATTATCAAACACGCAAACCTAAGATAGCCTTTACAAACAATTTTGTTTATCCATGTTTTTGTTATTGATTTATCCATGCAAACGATAATCCAGTCGTACAGTGTGATTGTATAGACAAAATATGCCGTCTCCATGCCGGCAGCCGGGCCGAGGGTAACGCACCCCTCAAGTTCACAGTCAACCCCGGGAATAATGGGACGGGACGCGGCAACGACCGCCTAAGGGTGCATTGCAGTAACACACAATACAATAACAACTACACAGCTGAAAGGGACAGCGAATTGCGCAAATTCTATCTGTCACATGGTTGTATATAGCCACATATCATTACTTAACTAATCACTATTCAGATCTACTGATAAAACAATTACGATTTTATTACAAGATATACTTTATTTAATATGGGTTATATTTGTTTTAAGTCGATTGTCAATTCCCAAAACGAATTTGCTACCTTGAAAACTCGTTACTAATCTACGATTATAATTGCGATTCCATGACTATAAAGTAACTGCACATGCATGTGAACGTATACTGAGAAACTGATAAGGAATCGAAAAGACAAACATAATGTAACACGATTATGTTATAACGGTAAACAATGAACATAAGGATGGTAATGTAAGACCAAAATATACTTACAGGTTATAACAATGATGTTGTAGTTGATTTTAAATCATCAGATACAAAAGTTAGTTAAGGAAATCCATTCTTAAGAGCACAACACTTTTGAATTATACCTCCAGACGTTTACACAGTATTTGAACCACTAAATATCACTGAATTAAAAACTCATTTAAAATATAATTTAAAATTAATATTGCATTTATTTATTGCATAGAAATTATTGCGGTACCCAATAGATGTAGGTCGCAGGACCGTTTTCGGGATATCGATCTGTATTCTGAGATGCTGCAGTCGCTTTACTGGTTACCACAAACTTATTTGAATGATTTCACAATGTTTATGTATTTATGTCATCATGTTTTAGTATAGTTTGAGTTATTGTTTGTTTATGAGACGAGAGATCGCGATCAGCTGTTGTGTTGAAGCCGGCGCGGTAAGGTACGAGCGTCCGGGCGTGCCGCGCGCGACTAACTGAGGTTCGTATTCGTGTAGTGTTGTTTAGCTCGCCGACTACCGGTGTAGGCGTTCCGTGGCATCACAACTGTCCGTTACCTACACATGGAACTACTACGAAGATATGTAAACAAACAACAAGTTTTATAATGAAACCTCATGTGCTCGCTTTGAAATACGACACGATATTTTAACTTTGGATTCTTAGTTTAAGTATAGTAAGAGATAATTTTATTAGTGAATTTTCGTGACTATAATATCATCTAACTATTAGGTTTTGTATTAGTCAAAATGCTTATTCGAATTAATTTAATTTTACATAAAAAATATTTTTTCCATTTAAAATGTTAGAAATAAAATGGGATGAATTTATAAATATAATACGTATACCTATTTAAAATATACAAGTTGGGGAAACCAATGTGTCAACTTTTGTTGCGTTTTAAAATTATAATGATAAAATGATGACGACATTCGATTTTCGATTACTTTTTGGGACGTAATCGAACTTTTGAGTCACTACGATTACGTAGTCAAACAATAAGTGAGTAAACTAAACATGAAAGAAAAGTACAATAACATAGATATTATTGTTTACTATCCAATTCTAATACATTAGTTTATAAAAAGAAAATTGTTGTCATAACATCTAAGACTACGACAAGGAATACTTACAAATATGACACAAACAATAAAATATTTAGCGTTATTATTGTAATGTAACATTCATAAAATGCCATCTAGTCAACCAGGAAAAGAGCTTGTACAATGACTACTAGACAACTAATAAACATACTTAAAAATTTTGTTTCATAAATTATATATTATGCACGAAACATCCAATTTCAGGCCAAATGAAACATCCAACTTCACACACATAAATAGTTGACGGATGTGGAAATTCAACCAGCTACTTCTGTATGTTGATAATCTAAACCATACATCTACATATACATCTGGTTGTCAAAATACCACATGTATGTTAAACTACCATAAAATACAACACTATAATTCAAGAAACACAAATTGAAGACAATACCGGTATCATTGCAAATTGCATACTCTAACATTACATTAGCAAAGACAAAAGCATCTTATTGTACTAAATAAACAATGAAGACCTCGATACAAAGGCTATCGATGGAACGATATCCGAGAGCACAAAGGCTGGGAGTAAACATGAGTAGTTTAGGTAAGGCAATTCTGCATAAACGGGAAACAGAACCTACATTGTTCGGAGCTATTATCGTAATGGGGATACTATTAAAGGATAGTGGATAATATTGGAACGATTCAGTTGATTTTAACTTATTATCGTACATTATTAAAAGTTGATAAAATCAAGCAAATCCAAGGAATCCTTTTAAAGAATTTTACCGGTGGTTGTAGAAATAAAATTTAAAACGGTGTTCGTTTATTTTCACAAATAGAAACGCCAAAAAATTAAATACCACTGTTCTTACGACAGAACGAGACCCTAAAACCTAAGTTGGCTTTTTGTCTACTAGGGGATATTGACATTTTAAAATCAATATTATCAGATAGAAGGGATAGCTCATTTTACCTGCGCTAGCCGCAAGCTTCTTACCCGTCGCATTATTTTTTTCATAAATGAACCTCGCATATTAGTTGTAGCCATAATTTGCCTCACATAATTAAACCCGATGATTTTAGAATAATTTCATTACTATCTACGATTAAATACCTTGACAATTTCTTCTTAGTCAAAAATATACATAAATTCAGATCTAACATTTTTATTTAATGTTTATTCTAGTTTCCAAAGTATTATTGTATTATTACACATAAGGTATTGTGTTAGCAGCATCTGCCAGAGCGTGTCTATTCAACGAGTGACCTTTACCGACGATTCCAACACGTGCGCTTGCTAAACATTGTAAGTTTGAATACCACGACGTTCCTACACTTATCTATTGTATCAAACGTGAACCTACAAAGAACTCCTACTGTGCTTTAGGACGGAAATTTTTCAAAAAGTTACTGTTACTTTCGAAATTATTTTTATTGAGATATATGTTTAAAAAATACGTAGTTTTAAGCTATTTCTATTACCGCCAGCCAATTGTGGCTACAAATAGATGGAACGCTTAAGGTGATTTTTTTAACAAAATTAAAATAAATAAAATATTAATATCGCTTACTAAGAAGATTTAATTCAAAACCTAATAAACCAACCTAACTAATTACGAGACTTCAAAACAAAAACCGAATAGATAAGAATCAATTTCATTTTTATTACAGCCATAAAAGAAACAAAATAAAAAATAAATCAGAGTCAATAATTACTTCCAATATCCGACTGACGCTCTATTGGGACTTCAAAAAACCGGGTTAGACGTAAACAAAAATCTCCATAAATTGGAGTATCGAGTAAAAAAACGGTCATGACTTATGGTTGCAGGAAACGTGGGAAAATGTCGTGAGATTATAACTAGATGAGCGGGACAAGAGTCACGATCCAGTTTTTATCGACAATCGAGACGGTACAGCCGAAAAGACAGCCGCTGCATCGAGACGTAAAAACTTATTCGTTTTTAATTGAAAAGAGACAGACGAATAAGCGTGTTACCACGTTGTAATTAATCAATGTCGCTCAAGGCACCACGCAACATCATTAGAGTTGTAATAAATAAGATGCTCTTTTTAGCAATAAGTTAAAAATTCTAGTAAAAGTGTTTGCGAAGTAAGGTCGCTGAAAGACAAAGATTTTAAAACTGTCAGACATTGTTCAAAGTTCGCAAAAAGTTTAGGGTCAGGCGAATGCAATCTGGACGTGAGGTTAAACTATGATTATGTAGCTATATTATCTAAAAACTAGACTCAAAAACTCCACTTTAATATTCCTGTTGATTGTCCGTGCATTGGGTCTTTACCGCCTGTTATAATCTTATTACTAACCTCCTTGCTCATCGTCATTGCTTAAATAAACGTACCTGAAACAAAACACATTCATATAAGTACATTTATTTTAATATAGGAAACGAATTTATATTAATCCTATTCAAGTTTGCCAGAAAGTACTTCGAAAATGGTGTGTGTAGAATAGGGTCACAGCACGACGATACCAAAGTAACAAGATGTAAATCGACACTAAATGCGTAGTTAGTACTACTCTGGTCAAATCAGACCATTAGCGTAAATGTAAACAGCAATAATACCATTCCAAAACCTTACTAAATCTCCGTTCGATTTCAGTGTTGCCAGTAAGAAGCTATAAACGACACTAATGGCCGCCTATTCGTACACATCTGTCAATTAAAGTCCAATTTTTTATCGAAACTCATGCAGTGGCAGGCCCATCAACTGTGACTGTTATCTTGTACATTAACCTACATCCCAAATATTATTCATATTACGTACTCGAGAAACGAGTGCACATGAATCGCCATTACTTCTTCGCTTCACACTATTCTGTCGAAATCGAAAGTCGTGTTTGTTGTTACGAAATTGTCGTAATGACACTTATGGCGTTTTAAAAGAAAAATTACAATGTGACGTAAGAGTAGATACGCTTGATTTGTACCATGGGCTGTTGAATTTGACGACTTTAGCCGGAAGTGCGAAAACTAAAGGCACTGTAATTTAGAAAATACGTTACATAAACTTTTATAGCGTTTCTTTTATTGGAGTAGAACGAAGGCAATAGTTTTCTTTACTGTTATTCAACAATTAATTATTATTGTCTTTTTTGCAATGATAAATTGCTGGTTCAAGTCAATTGTTTTAGGCGGGTCTATTCAATGACATACTTATTTTAGTACAGTACAAATTCTACTTAGAATGGACATATTAAATGGGGACACTGTATTTTCATGACATTTGGTGTCACTAAGAATGAAATATTAGGAGATAAGTCTTATAATCATCTAAAATAAAGAACGTAAGGAAATAGTAGGCAAAATTAGGCAGAATCATAGGGTATTATAACGACAGATAAACATGCATAGTGAATCTCGTTGAATGACTGCATACATATAAAGCAAGCACCCTAAAATAATTTCCAGTTTACGTTCCCTAAACGCGCATTCAACTCCTAACAAAACGTGACACTCAGCACCTAATGTCATGGGTGCATTGTATTTCAAATAAAGTTAGTCTAGACGAGGGAGAGTCTGATCCTGAGTTTATGGCCTGAGCTGAATCGATAGATTCGTCTGCTAATGTCGGTGAACCTGGCTCTTTGTAATCCATTAGGAGCAAAAGACGAATTTTTCAAACTTGCGGCATTTAGTCTCAGTCCCTCGAGGGTCGCATAAAATGTTGCATGCATGTTCTTATTTTTATTAAGTATACATTTGTGTGTGTGCTTTATGGAGAAACACACTACCTAGCGAAAGTTTAAACTAAAATATATTTTTTAAAATTTAACTAAGTCATGGACTTCCGGAAAGTAAAGCCTGATAATATTATCTTTAACTGGGACATTTACCAATGTGAGACAGAAAATAATAGAGCTTAGACTTGAGCACACCGTAATATAAAGGCTATATCTATAAACCAAAGATATCTACGAGTATTTTATATTGTACCCGTTCATTGCTCGTCTGGCTTCAACAAAGCCTTTTGTACCCTAGGACGGTCGTTGTACTCAGGAAACGAACTCCTATATATACCACCAACCTTAACTAAAGTAAAGTATATAATGAAGGTTTATATTGACTTTTTGCATAGACGTCAAGTCTGGTTAGACAGAGCATTGCGAATTATTACATTTATTACCATTAGGACATCCCCTCGCACCACAGCGACATAAAACATGCAACACGCGTTCTCTGCCGCGTACGCCATGTCAAACTTTGTGCACTTAATGCAGCACGTGTTTACCGTAAACTAAGGATATATGTATTAAACAAATACGCACTCAAAAAAATACCGAAAGCAGAGTAGCACGATCTTGGGGAGGCCTATGTCTAGCAATGGACCGCTTACAGCTGACAGAGGACTCAAAAAACACTAAAGGTTAGTGGAGAAGAAAGCAAATATTGCAGGCTTTATCCGACAACAAGAAGGGAAAGCGTATTATGACAATTTAACTTTAAACCGCGGAAATAAACATAAATAAGAGGGCTAATAGAAGTAATTACACCGGGTGAAAGCTTTTATAAAGCCGATTTAGTAAACACCGCTGATTCATACTTTCTTTTTATTTTTTATGAAACTACTCAACTGTTGTGTATCTATTTTTTAATGAACTTTTGATTTCATTTAAAGGTACGTGGATTTTTTTGTATAGCGCGATTCGCTGACGTCATACGTTTTTGTATTGCTACCAATCGTGATTGGTATCACATTTGAATACTCTACTGATTAATAGTTAGTTATATTATTATTATGTCCAGCAGTGGACTGCCATAGGCTAGTTGATTGATTTATAGTAAGATTAGGTTTAAAAACCGAATGAAAATACATACGAAACATACTTTTCAATGGTTTTAAAAACTTTTTAGAACAAATGAGGTAAAAGTTGCAGATAAATGGTAGAAAAATGGATGACAACGGGTTTGTATTAACGTCTGGCATTGTGCCCACCTAATGGTGAGCGGTGAAATTGAAATTCGGTTGTGGATCTTGGCAAGGCCACGGGCATGGCGAATGCTAGAAGAGAATTATGTAGCTAAACCTGTTGATTACGAATAAGGGTTTAGTAAACATTATTTTGCAAAAAAAAAGTACATAGTATTACGTCAATAAGTTTCAGTTCATTAAGCAACAATAAATGTGGTTTTTATATTTAAGTTGACAGATAGATAAAATTGGAAGACAAAATATTTGTATGCAATTTTTTTTTTCAAAAATGTTGATTCCAATCTAAGCAAATGTTACTAAAGCCTTACAACGTTTTATCGTTTTTAAAGATTCTGTTGTCTAATTTTCTTCTTGATAAATAAATAATCCTCACACATTCACACATCGCCAACTAGTCTCAAACTCAGTAAAGCTTCTACTATAGGTACTAGACAACGAATAAACATATTTAAATACTATTTTTTTTTTGTAAATACATACATATTATACATAGAAAACACTCAGACCAATGCAAACAATCATGTTCATGCACACAAAGATTTGCATTGAGTGGGAATCGAACCCGAGACTTCTGCGTGGCAGCCATGATGCATGATGCGTGGCAGCCAGCCACAATATACCGACTGCGCCACAGAGGTCGTCATCGATAATAAGAATAACACACTTATAATCAGTATCTACCTCGTATAGTTACTTCTTGGTTCTATAAAGTGTAGCACTGGATAGCATTCATTGGACAATTGAACCCTAATTGATTTCAATTGTCGATGATCTATATAATTCAAACCGATGACTTATAATTGAAATCCTTATGTATCTTAGTCGATTTATGTAATGTACAAAATAACTATATAGGAATCATTGTTTACCGTAGTAACACCATTTCCCCCATGACTCAGGATTTTAAAAACATCAAATCAACGGACACAAAAAACATCTAGCCTCAAGAGAATCATTTCACACAATTTTTGTTTAACGTGGGATTCGAAGCCACTACTTCGTGTACAACCCTTCAACACGGGTTTTCCACTGAGGTAAGACTTATAAAAATACAGAAAAATTCTTATAAACATCAAACGACTACAATGTTAGACAGTATGTAACCTTTACACAAGGATGCAATAGATCACAGTGAATTATCGTCCCAAGTATCGCCTTTTAAGTTAAAAGTCACTGACCTTTTATGCCAAAAGGTTAGAGCGTAGACGTCCTCTTAGCTTGTATTTATCTAATAAATGTCTTTGAGGATATACGAAGGTTCCTATCAACATTTCCGTGACATCTATAACTATAGTATGTTTATCCTTTGTCTAGTACCCATAATACAAGCTCTGCTTAGTTTGGGACTAGGTGGCGATGTGTGAATGTGTGAGGATTATTATTAGATATTATATCTAAGATGGAATTTTTTACTAAGTCACCATGAGGTAAAGGATTGAGATTAAGATTACATGGCCCAAGCAACTCAAGTAATCCCATCGTATTTTCACTCTGTTAGATACAAATAACAAATCGTAATGTTAAAAATAAACCTAAGAACTTTCATCATTATCATCATAACAGCAAATTAATGTCCAACTGCAGGGACGGGCCTCCTCCCGTGACGGAGGGATACTTGGCCTACTGATACCACGCTGGCTAGACGGATTGGTATAGGGTTTAATTTCAAGTTTTCCTTCTTTTTATTTCGTAAAGATAATATTCACGGATAGTCCCTTAGTCGGCTTTTACGACACCCATAGGATGAGATAGGGTGGTGACATATTGTATTCTTACTCCGTCACCGCACGAACAAGAATTTTATTTAAAAAAAATATATATATTTTTGTTTAGATAACAACCTCAGTTTTAGCTAACTTTTAGCTGAGCTTACAATAACCAATATCGATATTATTAGGCAGAAGACAATCAATATTGACATCTCTAACAATTTTCGAACTGCATGACGAGTTACATCATAACACAACCAAACAGCCAAGATAATATAATACTAACTGTTGAAAATGATGTCATCGATATAATCATTACTGAGATGTAGTTACGTATGAAGTTGTATGTTTAGAATTAGTACAATTATTAAACCATATCACATAAAATCAGAATTCAGTAGATTACCCAAAATAGAAATTTAATTATCCTAGACTTTATAATTACATCGTTTTGCTACCAAAGCAAGCATAAAACTTAACGTTATGTTTATTAATCTAAAGCCTGATTTACACATCGACAAGTACAGTAGCGAGTTAAGTAGTAAGTTTTTGATTAAGTTGATTTAAATAGATCTCCATCCTATTTTTTGGCGAGTTAAGTTGGCGAGACGCGAGAGAGGGGGCTATTTCGAATCAACTTAATCAACAAGTTACTACTTAACTCGCTACTGTACTTGTCGATGTGTAAATCGGGCTTAAGAACGCAAAGCTTTTTTTAACTAAGGACTCATTTTGCTAATGTTACGGTTCGGTTGCGATAACGTTTTTATCAGTACAATAAACCTTTTAGCTTCTACGCTCGAACGAACAAATAAGCGGAGGATAAGAATAAAAAAATCAATAGTACTCATTGTAAAAATGGTAGACTATTTTGTATGTAATGACTCTTTTATGAAAATGAAATCTTATACGGCAAGGCAGATGGAAAAAGATGACCAGGAAGACCGTATAAGTGACCCTAAATAAAATAGGGAGTAAGTGTATGTTGGGAGAGGTCGATACATAGACGTCCAGAAAACTACATCGATCAAAGCAGGATTCTCCAACGAAAAGAAGACTAATTTTAGCAAAGCGGTTGTGAAAGCAGTTCTCATAAGCAAGGAAACAGTTTCGAAACCCTCACCAGATATTATTCTTCGGTCCACAAACGATTTAGTTGAAAAAAGATGTTTTTTATTTCTACAAAAGAATATTATCGATCCTCGAATGCGGTGTGCATTAATATCTAGGAAAATTGAGTTCTCTATTAGAACAACCTGAAAAGGAGATGGTAAGAACGCGAGGGATGACATGACGAATTCCCCGTAAACCGTTATTTTCAAGACAATAAAAATATGCAATGTAGTTCATAAATTACATTTCCGAGTAGGCTTTACAGTGGTAAAACCGCGCGACCGGTCATCAACCTTTGGCCACGATCGATTCAAGCGAAGCGATGAAATATAATTTACGATTTTCCTCGACGAGTCTAAACAAATTAACACTCTGAAACTTCAAATCTAGAGTAAATTATATGACTATCTAAATTGAAATAAAAGAAAATGTATAGTTTAATGTAGTGAGTTTCAAATCTCTCTTGGTGGCTTAGTAAAAAGTGTGGGAGGTTGTTTAAGCTACCCGTGACTCAGACAGTTTTATTATTACTTATAGTACTAGCTATTCAAAATCAACGGTAAGTTCTTAAGTACAAAGGTATGTTAACAGGTCATCTGTCCTGCCTAGAAACAGAATACTAAAACAATGCCAACAGCATACTTCCAACATTTATAAAATACACAACTTTAAAAAAAAAGCAACAAAAAGATTTCAATTTTCGTATAACAACACTAATTGTTAACTACGCTAACGAATTGTTTCGTAATTCACACGCAAAAAATGAGGTTATAACACACTGATCTAGTTTAAACAATACCCAAATATTACAATACAGCAGATTGTAACAGATAGTAAGAAATAACTGGCGTTTTTGACAAACGACCGACGTTTATTTCTTAAAAATGGTAACAATTGTTTGGAAGTTTTATAAGGTTGTATCCCTTAAGGAAGTAGGTTAAGATAATGCGTGGTGTTCGGGGTGATCTTAATCGGCTTGCTATAGAATTATCAATATCACGTCATGCTATAGAAGCCGATTAAGGGGTCGCATCGGGACCAATGTCCGTCGGGGAACTATGGTTTACGTGGATTCCTCTGGATATGATAGCTGGGAAAAACTCGGTTTGAGCCCGAAATGCCCATGACATCGACAACCGTTAGTGTCATGTAGTCTAAGAATTTATGCACGTGAAACATAGTCTTATAAGAAACTGATCAAATTGTTTAAAATCTTAGAAGCAATTGTGCAAAAACAAAAATTACTGTAGCCAATTTATTAGGAGACGTGTGAAGCTATATAACACCATTCTAATTAACATACACGTAGAAAATTCAAACTGAAGCTGAAACAGGGAAAAGCAATGATCCGGAATGGAATTTGTTAGGACTCATATTTCGATGCAGGATACAAGTTGCAATGTTTTTCTTTTGTGACGCATACGAAATTGCATGGAAATACCAACTTACCATAGGGTTGTGTCGTAATGATAAAATTGTACAATATAACGTTATCTGTTGTAATACGGATGGCATCGTTGCTTGTTAGTGAGTATGACTCATGAGAGGTAACTATGGCATAGAGAAATTATCTTTAAGTTAATCTTAATAGGGTCGTCACAATTTATTTTATTTTATTTTAATTTACAATTTTAGGAAAACTTACAGCTAGTAGATAGAATATAGAGGATAGAACATAAAAAATGAAGGCCAATTAAAAGTTTCCACAGATAACAATAAATAATAATAATAATTAGTCTTGAATAGTAACTAGTTTGATAGATAAGATATTTGATGTTTTTAGCAGTAATTAGTATATTTAGCTGCGACTCCAGGGGGTTTGGTTTCGTTTCCTACAATTGAAATGTTTGTGTCTCTGACTCAACGGAATAAAAAGGGAAAAATTAGAAGCTCCAGTAAGGATTCACACCATTTTATCACTTTCTTAGGGCATTACTGTTGACATACCAAGACTCCAAGACTATCATTTAAAATGAGTCGGAAAAAAACACAATATGCTAAGACTGAATTTAAGTTTAATTCAGGTAAATGACAGCCCTACTATCTCCTTATAATGTATTCTCCGAGTCCATCGAAAGCTCCCTACGTCACTAGCAGAAGTTTTGATCAACTCCCTCAAAGCACCCGCGGCTATCTTTAATTACCACTCAGCATAACAAGATTTATGATGTCCATAGGAAGCATTCGAAGTGATGGATGTACCACATTATCTTGTATCATTAACACTAAAAGGAAAGTGTAATGATATCGTAGGGAAATTAACATAATGCATATTAGAGATTGGCTTTGTGTATCCTTATTTGAGTTATATATGTAGAAATTATATAGAGAAATGCTTTTTTTCCAGCGACTACTTTCGTTAATATTTTTCTAACTGAAAACTGTCTTCAAAACCAAAGTTATGCCTTAGTTGATGAACTGAAATTTCATAGATATTAACTCTTTAATAAGAAAAGAAGTTAAAATTGGAATAACCCCAGTTGTATGGTCAGTGTGTTACTAAAAAGCCAACCTCCTTCCAAACAGGTCCGTCTTTTCATTGCGACATCAAGAATTTAGAAATATTTCAGCTTTATATTTACATTATTTAAATAAAAACAACAACATTAAACGGTTATTAATTGTAATACTTAAACCAAAGTGAGTTCCATTTAAAGCATTCGTTGAATGCATTGAACTCAAGTAATTTATCAAGAGTACGAAGCACTGGTATCTACAAGCATTCAGTTTGAAACAGTCGGCAGTTAAGAACGATTTGTTGCAATGCTTCGAATGCATACCAGATGCTCAATTGTTCAAGAGGATACTTGACCCACTTCATTGTGGTTTTTAAGTTTGATTTATATTTATTGGTAGCAATGGTTACTGTTTGTTTACGGTAGAGAAGTATATTTTTAAGGTGTAGTTGAGATCTGTGCTTGCTCAATACCTACGGTGAATAAAATTTTAAGTTGGGTCGTTTAACATCATATTTTATTTCTAGTAATAATTCATCATAATTTTCATCTAGGCTAAGCTGCACACGTCTCTTAAGCAATCAGATAGATTTTCAAGCGAACTAGCACAAAAAAGATTTTAAAAAGGCTAGTCAGCCACAGGAACTCGTGCCTTAGTTAGAGTTAGAGATTTTATCACCCAATGTTTAGAAATTGATTGCTGATGGTTCACGACTTACTTATAAGGTTATTTTTGAAAGGATGTGCAAAGAAGATATCCTGAGTTTTCTGGAGGTAGCTATTAGGCAATAACATTTATAAGAGTTTTGTGTAACCTACATTATCGATTATTCAAATCTGTTTCCTTGGTTATAACTTCACCTGCACCTAGTAAGGCTAAATTTAGGTCAACAAGGTCGTAAACGCGCACCATGTATATAAAAGAATAGTTAAATTACCATTGCTCTTACAACGATTAAGTAAAACTTCTTAAGAGTTAGTCATACAAGTCGTCGTCGGTGAGTGAGTTCAATAGGCTTATCCGTGGACCATAAAACCTAACAAAGGCCCCGTTAAACGACATCGAACTTTGACGCAGCGATGAGATTTTATGACCCTTTGTACAACGAAAATATAAAGAGTTTATTAGCGAGAATCAACATTAAGAACATCCTTATTCTTTGCGACTTCTTGGAATTATTTACGGTAAACCAACCGTGACTTAGGTCATAGACATTGACGTTCAACTGGGCAAGAAAGTTGATGACGTAAAAGAAAAAAAATAACGTGGGTCATGATATTCCAGAGCTTGAAATGACATTGTTTACGGGGTTAGTTAATGAGAAGCATTCCATAGGGACGGATAACAGTAAAAAATAACTTAATCAATGAGAAGAATTGCTCAAAGGTAACTACATAAAACTATGGAAAAACAACTTGTTCTTGACTAGCCGTTTCACCATACAAGGCTCATTCTAGCTTCCTACCCATTTCGCAAGGAAGTAACTGTGCCAGTCGGCCGCCTTATTTACTTTACATTCAATTACCAATCTTAGTTTAATATAAATAAGAGTTAAATTCGTTTCTATCGTGAACAAGTGTTAGACAATGCCCATTTTTGGTAATGAAACGTTTACGATGTACGTTTCGTGGTTTAAGATAATAAATACGGTAGCCGAGTTTATACTTTAAAACGGTGTTGTAAACTGAAGTCGTTTTTATACGAGGTGTGTATCGCATAACTTTTTGTACAATTATGACATTTTGGGTTCGTTGTAATAGTTTATTATTACCAATTAGTAACTAAGTGTTACTAATTGGTATTGATATAAAAAGAGTAATTAAACTTTTATAATGGAATGTACAGTGGTAGTTTTAGAATAATTAGTTTAACGAATTTTATAAATATCACGAATACTGTTAATCATTGTTAAGCTAATAGTTTTTAATCAACAGAGTGAAACGATTAAAAATAATTTATGTAGCAGTTAATTTTTTTTACATAATATGAATTTTATAGATTATCTACAACACTACAAGCTAGTATTATTATAATAATAAAACGAAACGCGAAAGATTTAAAGTTAAATACTAAAAGCTATTCTTAATTTCCAAAAAAGACTAGATGGCATTTTGTGAATGTTAAGAAACGCATATATTTCAAGTAAAAGCTAAGCTAAGCGCTTAAGCTTATGATAAACATAACTGGAAACAAGATGCAAAAGCAATTTAAAATTCAATTTACTACTTAACCGATAATACAGCGGAAATTTCTTAAATCAACGATCCATTACAGGTATTCAAAGCGATATCTAGAATCAAACGGGCGTAAAAAACTTTCTTGGTTGGAAAGCTCTATGCGGTGACGACGACGGTGAAAATTCTAGGACGTGATGTGACATCGCTAGTGGGTATTGGACGTGTATTGAGAAACTTACAGAATAAGTCTGCTAATGTAAAGTTACTGCGTGGGAACTAGGATGAAATGAGACTTGAAATCGATAGCGATAACTTAAGATAGATAAGAGAAACAGAACTTTTAAGCTATCGCGATTAATGATTACATACGAGTAAATGGGACATTAACGCGCATGCTATTTACCTTTATTTTACTTGACCTTACGGCACAGATTGCACTGGCCCAAACTTTAAGCAAAATAAAGGTAAATAGCATGCGCTTTAATATCCTATTCATAGAATATTTATAATAAGATAAACAGTGATAATTTTCTGAAAAAGGTATTTTCTGTACTTAGATTTAAGCTGTAAGTCGCAGGGACTTTTACAAACAAGACAATTAACAGAAAAAAAGTAAATCCACACTAACGGGGATCAACCCCCAAATTTCAAAACCTTGGGCATCGGTAGCCACTTTTGCCACATAGCGATGTCATAGAATTCTTACTGCATGCAAGCTTTAAAATAGTTATTTTAATATTGAACGTAAGCGTTAGTATGCATTTGCTGGCGATATTGCCCAACACTCGTAAAATATATAGTAAAGAGTAATAAAAATTACTTTTTAATATTAATGAACAGATGGTGACTAAAATACATTTTACGAGTAAGTCTGGCAACCAACATGCAACCCAATCTTTAACTACTACGTTTCCACACTGGGGATCATGCTCGCGGGGTCTTAGCAATCATTTAACGGACACAAAGACTCAAGGATAATACTGGCGGGGTCTTTACAGTCGTCATGGACATAAAGAATAACTGACGACTTCTGTGGCGTAGTGGTTATTTAACATGACTGCTACGCAAAGGTCTCGGGTTCGATTCAAATCAATGCAAATCTTTGTGTGCATGAACATGATTGTTTGCATTGGTATGGATGTTTTTTGTATGTATAATAGGTATGTACTAACAAAAAAAAACAGTATTTAGGTACGTTTATCCATTGTCTAGTACCCATAGTACAAGCTTTGCTTAGTTTGGGACTAGATGGCGTTGTGTGAAAGTGTGAGGAATTTTTTTACAATTTTATTTTTTAAAACTAGTTGCAGCGCAATCATCTGTGGATCGCACAAACAGTTTTCGGGTGCAGGATTTTGTATGCGACCTTAATACCTCGTACACGATAGCTGCAAACCGTACTTACTAGTCCCCGAGGCACTCTATAAAACTAATAGGAATTATCACAGAACGGGCATAACTATTAACGAAATCATACGGTACATTGCGGCAATTACCGGCATTAGCTAGAATAAACGTAACCAAGTAATTTTTCGCAACGCACAAAATGTACACACCATCATCATCCTCCTGCCCTTATCCATTTTCACTTGGGGTCGGCGCAACATGTATGCTTTTTCCATTCATCTCTGTTTCCCGTCATCTCAACATTCACTCCTTCTTTCACTCCTCACAAAATGTACAAACCAATTGACGAAATATTGCAAAAGATTCAAAAAGAGAAGGTATCACAGCTTTTGTTTTTCAAAGCACATTACTTCATTATTTGTAAAGCAATTTGGTATTTCTTTTATTTTCATCTTTACACTCACTGATAGATAAAACTGGTTAAGCAATGTCGGCGCGGTTGTTCTGTAGTCGGGTTATCACTCAGCGGTATTTACGACACGACGATGTCGGTCCCAGCTTTTGTGCTAGTGATAGTAGTGTTTAAACCATGTCAAAGGAAAGGAAGGAACTCTTTACCATGTTAGACACTTATGTTCACTTATATGCAGTATGTTTTTGGGTACAAGTACAATGATTGTAATTTGAGTATGAGACAAAAAATTTAAGCTCCTTTCGCGATTTCTATACTACATCGATTGTTACAATGATAATCCTATTTCTGTACAGTTTAGAGATAGATGGCGTTATATAATATATTATGACAGACAACGTCAAAATATAACAAAACAAAAGTGAAATCGATTTGTAGAAATCAAGATTGAGATTAATTTAATGCGCTGTTACACACGATTTCCTTCGTTACACGATGAACGATTGATAACTTTCCTTAACCTGAAGCTAAATTGTCTATTATAAGCATCAGTCAACCATTTCTTTATAATAGCTTACAGTATACACATATAATTTTGTTCTTAATGCTTGGACGAATGCGAATACATGCTAAAATCGCACTTGTTTGCTATGAAATAATAACTATTTTAAGTCATCACTGTGAGTCGCTAAGCGGCGTTCGAATGGCGAAAACTTGTAAATGGCGTCTCTACTGACTCTAGTTCGGTACTTGTCTGTTAAAAACGTTACTATTTCAGAAGTCTTTTGCTTAATCATTTTTTTTTATAATCTCTCTATGCTAGCTCAGCAATGTGTCAATAATTAATGTTCAGCCTTGTTTGATTGGTTACAAAAAGAAGAATTTTGTCCTTCATCACGTTTAAGCTGGACTGACGTAAAGTTGATTTTGCATTTAAAGAAATATTTTTACAAAATATGGGCCCGTTGACTATTTACGAACATAATTATTCAATAAAATTCATATACCTTAACAGCATGAGAAACTATTTCGATACTATTTTCTTAATTTATGCAGATTTTACGCTCCAATTAATATAGCATGATGATGAAGCTTATAAACAGGATATAGATATCCTTTCTTAGTAAATGCCTACAACATAAAAAGGCACCAACCACATCGTTAGCCTATAATCCTTATTTACATAACATCTAGTCAAAAGGTTTATAACCTAACGTTACTAAAAACACGAAGAGATTATTACATACTTAAAGCTCATCAACCGGAATCGAACCGGTTATACATAAGTAAATGATGTTCGGTTTTATAAAGCTACATTCAATATGAAGGTAACCGATCAACTAATTCGTTAATTCATAGAGAATTTAAATGAGATCCTAGTATGAGAATATTTTTTTTATATTTTACATTATTTTAGATGTTTCTGTCAGTTTTCATATCTTTTTTTTTTCACAATAAAATGGCAATACTTTTAAAATTGTTGTCTAAAGGTAATGGATGGAATCATGAAAAGACTTTTATTGAATAAATGATTATGACTTCGTCTGGCTAAATGCCTCTTCTCACTACGTCACTATGTCATAGTAAGAAGAGAACAGAGCGAATATTATTCTCTTCATCATTTTTGTTTTTGCAAATCCACTTCTATGTTATATTTGTACTATTACCCCGTTACTCATAAACACCTCTTAAATTTAATCACTGTTTAACGAGATATTTATTAGCAAAACCAACCTTATACCAAACAAACCCATAAGAATTTAAACTAATCAATTGACTAATATTTAAGAGGCGTTTATGAGTAAGGGGTTTAACTATGTTTTGCTACTTCACGGGTTGGGTATGGATTAAGTTGCCATAATGCAATGATTGTTAAATCCGCCCTTTACGCAAAACGAAATTGCTAAAGCGATATGTTAAAATATGTATTTATTTAAAATTGTAATTAATACTGCAATAACAAGTTACTTTCGCATAAAATTACTATTGATCATCTTACGTCAGTTTTCTTTCAAGGTTATTTAAATGTTGAGTCATGTTATATTTTTATCATAGTTGTTTCAATGTAGGGACGGAAAGGCCTACAAATAAAAAGCAAGACTTGATTAACACAGAACGTGTCAAGGTGGCACGGTTTTCATAAAAACTCTTCTTGCAGAGATATTCCTGTTATACATACAACATAAACTCACGCCTAATCCCGTCCGGGATAGGCAAGACGACAGAGCGCCACTTGTCACGATCCTGGCAAACAGACTGGGCCTCTTCCACATTCATTAAGCGAGTCATACATCGGTTACGAGTGCTCTTTTTTTGCCTGTTATAATAAGTAGAATCTTGGCTAACTGACAGGGCAAATGACCTCATGTGATTTTTTGTTTTTTTTTCTCCAAATGCCTTCCCTCTTAAAAATACATATAAAGCCATAGTCAACTTTTACGCACCACATAATCTGGGAAGTTAACGTTGCGTTTTTTTTACTCCAACACCACAAAGACCTATTAAATAATGACTTAACTCAAAAACAGCCCAAAAAATATTCTAGAATCAAGGAACTTAACTTAATTTAGTTGACTTCCTTAATTCTAGGAATGTTTTGTCATGCCTACATAAATAACTTGATAGAATTATCATAAAAATTACATTTCAGTAAATTAATTAATCTAACACACATATTTGTACATTACCTAATTAAAATCATAAATTCTTCTATTGAAGTAATGTGCCTATGTAGATAATAATATGTAATATTCTATGAGTAAAGTGCAGGTCTGTCGTCGTAAATTTACCAGGGGTTTTTCAGCAAACCGTAGTCTTGGTACAATCGCTGTGCCTGTTTAATCTACCTCCAAGCAGTAGCGTAACAATGTAACTGTGTGTAGTTGGAAGGGTAAATAAGTAGTGAAATTACAGGACTATGAAACTTAACAACTTTTATTAAGGATACGGAGAATTAATCAGCGGCGGTAGCCCTGTAGGACACTAGCTTCTAACGTCAAAAATCAATATAAAAACTTCTCAGTTTTAAACCTAAACGTGAGAGAATGGATAATAGGAAATTATAAAAAGAAATGTATAGTAGCAACGTATTAGGTAACGTCGGTAAGATGTCCTAGACTTACAGGACCATAATTGGTGGTAAGGTGTTATTCTGTAGATAACACTCAAAACGGAAGGGCTTATATGAATATAGACTAGATTAGTTATTTTAACGTTTGTTTTACTGTTTTTATAGTGTATTTCTCTAGTGCATATTAATGTAATTGGTTTGTAAAACCGTGTTAACATTAATAAATAAATAAATAGACCAAGCAAAGGAAATTATCAAAGGCAAAGCACCAAATATATTTTTAATCACAAAAGTGCAGGTAGCTCACTCTAATATTATTATAAAACAAAATTTAGACACGCTCATAATGACCTTGATGCTCATAAGGTGGCACAACATAATAATCATACAAACGCAACTCATAATTACATAAAAACCACATTCATAACGTAAACTAAATCTTTGTGACGTAACAATTATGTTCTAACATACTTTGTAACGCATTCTTATTTGGTACAAGATGCGTTTGAATACAATTATCATAACAGCCCATTAATGTCCTACTGCAGGGACGGGCCTCCTCCAGTGACGGAGGGATACTTGGCCTACTAATACCACGTTAGCCAGACGGATTGGTATAGGGTTTAATTTCAAGTTTTCCTTCTTTTTATTTCGTAAAGATAGTAGTCACGGTTGTTCCCTTAGTCGGTTTTTACGACACCCATGGGATGAGATGGGGTGGTGACATATTGTATTTTTACTCCGTCACCACACGGATACAATGTAATGTTATTATTATGGCTGACTGTCGGATTTGTAAGTGTTTTGATTGATTTTTGCTTAAAGATTGATATTGTAGTCAACCTATTGCGTATGTTTATTCAATATATTATGTGTTAATTGAAATGATTTGACAGTTTCTTTTTGTAATAGTTGTTTGGTAAAGGTTGGCGACCTAGTTTTGTAAGTGCCGGATGAAACGTAGCGAAAAACGGCAAGATCGATTAGGCTGTTATATTATTTAGTTTTATGATTGTTGTATGGGTTCAAACTTTTTAAAAATCTTATAAGAAATGTCTAAAGTGAATACTTAAAAACGTCGCTCCTTTTACCATAACTTATCCTAAAACTACTAACTGATAATCAGTAAGTAGTTTTAGGATTACTAACTGATTATATCAGTTGAAAAGTATCTTTGATTGAATTTTCAAATCGAAATGAAATAGGTCAGTGGCTAACTGGCTACGGGTTCAAAAAAAATTCGGGGAAAGTAAAGATAGAAAAAGGCAATTGAAACTGCGGTTAGGTACGTTTTAATACTATTTGACGCTGGCAATTTTTTTTTTGGTATATGGTATCTCATAGACCTAGTTCAAGTCTAGGAAAGTTAAAATAAAAACGAAGTTTCGTGATTAAGTTACTAGTTGATGGACATAATAGATTCACAGAATATTTTAAAATATTAATGCTTTGTGAAATATTTGTCATAGATTGTCATGCTCCGCTTATAACACATGCTTGCAGCATAATACTAACATGTAAGGCAAGGTCGCAACTTTATATTTAAAAATACTTAATCAAAAAATAATTAAAACACGTTTTCTCTTAAGTAGTTGAATAAGTATTTAGGAAAATAAATAGATGAATATTCCTCACACTTTCACACAGCGCAATCTAGTCCCAAACTAAGCAGAGCTTATGTTATATTTACGTAAAGTATAAAGTTTCCAGTAATTCTTCACGAGAATAAGTAATTATCTGTATACATTTTTTTAAAAACCTGTCTGTATATTCTGCGCCCAATCAATTAATTTTACAAAAGGAACTTGGTATTCGGTTATTTTGCAGAATTGTCTATCATACAATTTTTAAATCAGGTATAGCATAATATACTCGCGCCTAACTAACCGACTAAGCCAACCTACATTATCTAAATATTAATAAAAAATATCTAAGTTTTTCTCCGTCGTTACACCCAGGTTATAAGGACCATGGCCACGGACGGACTGAAAGTCTTGATTAAAAAATCGTATCATCATAACAACCCATTAATGCCCCACTGTGACGGAGGGACACTTGGCCTACTAATACCACGCTGGCCAGACGGATTGGTACAGGGTTTAATTTCAAGTTTTCCTTCTTTTTATTTCGTAACTTATATTATATAATATTTACGAATAGTCCCTTAGTCAGTTTTACGACACCCATGGGATGAGATGAGGTGGTGACATATTGTATTCTTACTCCGTCACCACGCGGAAAAAATCGTATGATGTAAACAAATCGCAAAAGTTTAAAATAGTATTATCTAATATAAACTAACCTGTGTCGAACTCTGCTGTTAATATGCCGTACTTCTCGACCACCGCTACTCTCTCCATCGCTCCCTGAACCAGGAACTTCCATCGTGTGGATTGACATTGATTTGCTGACCTGTACAAATTATTCACAATTAAAACTGGTCTGATTTTGTAATTAGATCTAACTAATTATTTAAAAAATAAATACGTTTAAGGGTCGTAGCAGATATAACGTAACGTAAACGGATCGGCACCGTAGCAACTCGAGCCGTTCAGTATTTGTATGAAACTCCTTACTGCAACGCACACTAATTGGAATCGTAACGTAATCAGATTTTTGACGTTTGACACCGAGGAAAAAGGCGAGGTTGTGCCGATCCGATTACGTTACGTTATAATGTGCTACGACCCTAATTCGGTACCACGGTTTTACCCCAGAAACGAAGTGAGATACATTATAATTTATTACTAATTTTATATACTAATTTTATTTTACATTGATATAAATACTGTCTATAATAATGTTAAATTTTATACTAATCCGACTAAGGGACATGCTATGTAACGCGATATAACCATACGCAAAATATTCTTCTGTATAAATTCACCCTATGAACTAAGAAAAACTTCGATTTGGTCATAATTCATTTTGAGCATCCACTCAATCAGCATTGATTTACATTCTGGGTAGGATTTACTGTGTATGTCGATTAATCTATTTATTTTGTTATATATGTAAGAAGATCTTTTTTCAAATTGAATATTAGCAGATTCTGTTTTCACAATAGGGACAGTGGCAACTCTATATTTCCTTCTTCTACCTTCCAGGGATGTGTTTAATGGTATAGTTTTATGTATTTTTAAAGTAATCTGTAAAATATATAGTTTACGTATAGACAATAAGTTAGTAATATGATAAAGATCATTTGTCGAGAAAGTTCTTTTTTTAAAATATGTACATCACTTTTAGCAAAGTCCTTTGGGCTCTTTCTACTTCAAGAAAGCGTGTCTTACGTGCTCCACCCCAAACTGAAATACAGTATGTAATTGTGGATTGAACCAAGGCGATATAGACTTCGTTAAGAAGATTTCTTGTGTCATTAGTGTTTGGGACAACATACCTCAACGATTTGAAGACCCAGATAAACTTTCGAATCCTAGCTGCCATTTGTTCTATCTGAGGATACTAAGACAGGTTCTGGTCAACAACTACTCCCAAATATCTTGTGAATTCAACCTTCTCAATTTGTGAACAGTTGCAGTCGCTATCAGCTGTGTTCCCACAGCTATGTATTTTGATATTCATATTAGGTTGGGACACTTTGTTGAGACTATAGCAGATATAATTTGTTTTCGTCGTGTTTATTGTCAGAAGATTATATTTTAACCATGACGCTATGAGACATAGGCCTTGTTCTGTGTTATTTTTTGTTTCAGTCCAAGTTCTGCCAGTAAACACGATTGCTGTGTCATCAGCATACGAAAACATGTTTGCGTTCTTTATTTTCATGTTACACAAGTCATTTATGAAAATAAGAAATAGTGTCGGCCCCAAAACGCTGCCCTGGGGGACGCCGTAAGTTATGCTGACATTATCGCTAATAGAATCATCCACCTTAACCTTCTGCTTTCTATTCGATAAGTAGTCCCTAAAAATAGATAGCTGAGTATCTCTAACACCTATACTCTCCAACTTCTTAATTAGGACGGAAATAGGAACCGTATCGAACGCCTTCTTTAAATCAATGAATACCGATAAGCACCTAGTACCCTTGTCCATTTCTCTCGTTATAAGTGAAGTTAGTGATGTCACGGCATCCTCTGTTGATATACCACGCCTAAAACCATATTGTGACGGTGACAAGATGTTGTAATTATCAAGGTAATTAATTAATCTTTTGTATAATAATTTTTCTAATATTTTAGAAAGACTAGAAAGAACTGAGATAGGTCTATAGTTTCCTATATCCGTTTCATGCCCACCCTTGTATATGGGAGTAATTATTGATTTCTTTAATGAGTCAGGGAAGATGCCTTGTTTAAAACAGAGATTAGCTAAATATGTTATAATTGGAACTATTTCTTGCTTTACATGTTAAATAAATCTAGAAGTAATGTTATCCCAACCCGGGGCACTGTTAGATTTTAGGGAGCCTATCACAGAATAGGATACCATGTACCTGTATTGTCTTGACATGAATCATACTTATTTAAAGTATTTGGAAGGTTGGGTGGCTTTCCAACTATGTGGACGGTGGGTTCATACAGCTTGTGCTAATGTAGACGACAACAATGCAGAAGAAATCCACATTTGCTTGTACTGTGACACAAACTAAATACGTGCCCCTAGCCTGGGGCAGGATGGGGATTTCCTTAAAGTTTAAAAAAACTAAAATTATGACGTTGTATGATTATTTACATTACCAAGTTTTATACCAAATGATAGGTTAATAAGTAACCAAAGTGTTGTGATTAGTTTTAATTAATAAATACATTGCGTTGATTATGTTTTAGTGTATTTCCCTTAACGTCCCCGTTATGCCCCCCTCTCCCCTACGTCCGTGCATGACATACAATACACCATTATATATAACGCACTTTTGGACTTGCAATATTGATACTGATAATTGTCTTAGAACAGTGAAAGTGTTAAGGGCTGTTATGATGATGATGATGAAGTATAAAAAACCACAACTAACCGGCGGAATATATTTCCTTACAGCCGCTGCCAGTTCATCAATACTCTTTTCTTTCTTAGCGGCATCGAGTCCAAAGAACTTGTTTTTAGCCGCCTGGTTCAATGCAGATATCTTCATTAGCGGAGGTGGTATTTCATTGACCGGTGCCGGCTGTTTATCCACAGGCCGCCGTAACTTGCCAAGTTGAATCGGTTCGTCTGCTTTTTTGATAATCCTTCTGAATCTGGAATATGTTAGATAATTTATTCTTTGTGATATACATACACATAAAATTACGTCTTCTTCCCGTAGAGTTAAATATAAATAAAATATAAATATTCCTCACACAACGCCATTTAGTTTTTTTTTTGTAAATATACAGGGTGTCCCAAAACTCGACGTTAATTCGAAACCGGGTGATAAGGCAACTCACGCTGGTCATCAGAAAAATATATAAAGAAATCCAAGTCGCATGGTTGTAAAGTTATAGGCATTTGAAAAAAAACGCAAAAATTCCCACTTTGTGACAGTCTTTTCCCTCCTGTTGTCAGAAATCTTAACTTTTACCAACTTTTTTTTCTGCTGTGTTACCCTGAATAGTGCCTCTTTAAACTCTAATAAATAATTTAAAACCAGCTGGTCTAGTTTTCATATCAATAGGACTTATTTCTTAGAATAAAATTTATAATGAAAAAAAATGTCCAGTTTGAACTGACTGTAGTGAAAAAAAAATGTACTACGCGAGTTTGGCAAGTTACGCCAAAAGTTGGCGCATTTAGTAAGGATTCGAAAATGGTATAATACTTGGTAAATTGTCGCTGCTACCATGGACAAAAAAATGCTTTTTAGTAAAATTTCGGAGCCGATTCCAATGCTGTATAAGTTAAACGGCTAAGTAGTTGAGCCAGAAGGAGTCACCAAATCAAGTGAAAAGTAGTAGAAACTGTGGTATTAGTTGAAAGTGCCAAAAAGTACAGCCCATCGCAATTTTAAAAAGTCACGAGTTACACTCATTACATTCATGCAAATTATGCATGTTCATGTTGCTGTCTTTTTTAATGTTAAATTATTAGGCTAAAACTGTTTTTTTTAAAAGCGAGTTATTTCAATACCTCTTCAATATTGTCCGGGAAAAAATTACTCGATGTTGGTAGTCTCCGGATACTAACGATTGTACTCGCAGTACTAACGTGGTACGGGAGAAATTCGTGTGTATTTAAAATACGATGGGTATGGTATTTTTTGACACTTTCAACTAATACCACGGTTTCTACTACTTTTCACTTGATATGGTGACTCCTTCCGGTTCAACTACTTAGCGGTTGTACTTATTCAGCATTGGAATCGGCTCCTAAATTTTACTAAAAAGCATTTTTTTGTCCATGATAGCAGCGACAATTTACCAAGTATTATACCATTTTCGAATCCTTACTAAATGCGCCAACTTTTGGCGTAACTTGCCAAACTCGCGTAGTACATTTTTTTTTCACTACAGTCAGTTCAAACTGGACATTTTTTTCATTATAAATTTTATTCTAAGAAATAAGTCCTATTGATATGAAAACTAGACCAGCTGGTTTTAAATTATTTATTAGAGTTTAAAGAGGCACTATTCAGGGTAACACAGCAGTAAAAAAAGTTGGAAAAAGTTAAGATTTGTGACAACAGGAGGGCAAAGACTGTCACAAAGTGGGAATTTTTGCGTTTTTTTTCAAATGCCTATAACTTTACAACCATGCGACTTAGATTTTTTTTTATATTTTTCTGATAACCAGCGTGAGTTGCCTTATCACCCGGTTTCGAATTAACGTCGAGTTTTGGGACACCCTGTATACATAATTATACATAGATAATACCCAGACCAATGCAAACAATCATGTTCATGCACACAAAGATTTGCATTGAGCGTGAATCGAACCCGAGACTTCTGCGTAGCAGTATTATTATATTACCACTACACCACTGAGATCGACGAAATCAAATTCATTGTTTTTAACACATGCCCGTCAATTCAGAGTGCTTGCCCTTTCTGAAGGATATTACAAATTACGTCGTTGTTACTCTTTCTAAGGCGTCTTTTACCTACATTACGTACTACCTTCAAGCTGCGAATTGGCTATTGTTTTTATAGATTTATATAATTAATTAATAATTAACTAGGCTGTTATGTATAAAACCAGATTGTGTTGTTAACACAGTTGTAACTCTACTTAATGGTTTGCGCAATATGCGCGTATTATCTACGTTAGAGACGGGCGTAAACCCACCTTTTACTTCAATGAGATATCGACAGCGATCCTTTTTGTTCTATTTGAATTCTGTGTATAAACATGAGATCATTTGAATAGTTCTGTCGTCTCTGCCTACCCCAGACGGGATAAGGCGTGAGTTTATGTATGTATGTATTATTTAAATAAATCTGGCACAGTTTTCACAGTAAACAAAAGAAAAAATGATGACAAAATTGATAAAATTAAAAACATTATTTAAAAATAAAATGCACCTCTGATCATCCTCCTTCTTAGGTTCCTCCGAAGGTTTCCTGCCAAGTTTACCGAGCATCGGAATCTTTACATCCGGATTCTTAGCTTGAGTCAACCGCTCTTTAAGCTCGCTCGCGCAAGGCATTTGAATCTTTCTCGGAAACTGATCCTGGATTCTCGGAAATGGATCTTGATGTCTCGGCAGATCGGATTCGGTTCTGGATGATTTTAGCTTATTAGGTTTGCGCTGGAATCTTCTTGGTTTCGGGTCTGGACGGTCTTCAGAGCTGTCGGATGATGTGCAACTCTTTTCGGATGAAGAGACGCTTGATGAAGCTGATTCCTCATCTGATGAGCTGTCGATACCTTCGTCCTTTAGGCCCTGTAAATAAAATTTTAGTTTATACTTGTCTGTACCTGTTTATATGTACCTATAGGATTCTTGTGACTATAGTAAAACAACGTTCTAGTAACTTATAGGTTTTTACCTATGAAATTGCCGTTTTGTATGAAGATTTTATCAGAAGTTAGATTTTTCATACTAACGTTTTCTTAGATTTTTCAAAAATGATTAAACATAATAGAATGAAAATTGGTATAAGTAATGGAGCACATTTAAGCTAACTATTGTGTTTAAAACAAAGAAAAAAAGTTTCAGGGAAGAAGTAACAATTAAACAAATGAAAAAATCCGGTGTTAAATCCGCTCATCCGTGGCTTATTAAAACTTTAAAATACGAAATGAAACCGCGCCCTAAAATTCAGTCATTAGCCATTGGCACATATTGTTAAAACCTATTGATATACAAACGAATGCACAGGGTCAGCCAAATACAACAGCATGACTCATTACGTTACTATATATTTTGACGTATGACGCATAGAATATTATTTCATCATAACAGGCCTTTAATGTCCCACTGCAGGGACGGGTCTCCACCCGTGACGGAGGGATACTTGGCCTACTAATACCACGCTGGCCAGACGGATTGGTATAGGGTTTAATTTCAAGTTTTCCTTCTTTTTATTTCGGAAATATAATTTTAGTCGGTTTTTAAGACACCCATGGGATGAGATGGGGTGGTGACATATTGTATTCTTACTCCGTCACCACACGGAGAAAAACTTGTATATTTAAAAGAACAAATTGTAATAAATAATAATGTGTTTTCAAGACAAGTTTGGGTGTTCATCGCATTCCAGTCTGACATAATAATAACAACTCCTCACACATATACAACGCATTTAGTCCCAAACTAAGCAGAGCTAGTCCCAAACTATGGAGTACTAGATTACCACATAGTAATAGATTTTAAATTATCGCGTTTTGTATACATAATACTATTTATACCGCGAGTAAGACCCGTATAAAATAGTATTATGTAATACATAGTTTAAAATAAAGTCGCTATAGCTGTCTGTCCCTACCTACATATAATATGGTAAAATCTTTAAAAATAGGCAACAGATTTCCAAGCCGTTTTTTTGTGCAAAAGGGTTTGCAATATTGAACACTGTTTTCAATAAAATTAAACAGACACAGTAATCATACAGGCTTATTGCAATCATTTGAAGGTCTCACAAACAACAGCCCAACGTGGGATTCGAAACCACGACTTCTTAGTCGTCATCTGCATACCGACGCACCTTCCGTGGGAATCGAAACCCCAACATTTTGCTCAACGGCTGTATACCACCGCACTCGAGATTGTTAAATTTAAATAAGTATACAGGGTGGCTCAATCAAAAGGGTCAGTATGGGAAAATCTAAAACTATAAGTCATACGTAGATTTGTTCTTAGAAACCATGACACCGATTTTGATAAAAAGAAAAACTGCATTCATACATTTGAAAAAGATACTGTACCCAGCTGGGGAATCGAACCCGGTTGTTTTGCAAAAATTAACTTATTCTTTTTCTATTTAAATATCGATTCTGTAGGTCTTAAGCAGTAAATATCTCTATGAAACATTATGTCTTAAATGAATGAAATGCATTTTTTTTCACATACTTAAATTTGTTATAGTAGTTATTCGAAGTGGCCCCGGTTTGTTCAATACAATATTTAATACGTTTAGGTAACGATCTTCTTATTGTATTTTGTATCTCCATGCAACCAGTCATACTGAAACGTTCCATTTTCAAATGAGGCTTAACTTAACACATCTCTGTACCTATCTACAATATCTACAAACTTCTTTATGTGGGCTTTTCAATTGATTGTTAGTGTTTGATTAATAGGAGTAAGTAGTTGCATGATTATAATATTACTGTAGATAACAAAACTTCCTTAAAAGTTTAATGCAATGCCACATGATTATGTAACACGGTGTATGTAACTATAGGCCGACCGTTTATCTCAGTCCCCGCCTGCGGTATGAAAGGGACGAGGGAGCGGGGTAGCGGTGTCCGTTATGGTAGCGTACACAAGAGCTATATCGAGTTGTTTACTATGCCAAATAAAATAAGTTTTTACAATAAAAAAAAACCGACTTCAAAGACAAAAATTGCACTAAAAAGTAAAAAATAATTAGTTGTATTTTGGTTTTACAACATTAAATCAGACATTCTTTTTACTTAATTATAATCTAAAGAATAGGTTCTTTTAATTATTGTAAAAAGTATTGTTAAGGATATTATATCTCTCTCTCTCTCGTCTACAAATATATTTATTTGAAGATTCTTTAAAATATAATCAAATTATTACAAATAATGTAATATTATTGTTATTTTTGGAGTAATGTGACAGCCACGATAGTTATATTCTATATTTTATTCCTGACTATAAATTTAAAGAAATATGATGTCGTGTTATACACTGACTAAAGACTAAGATGAGAAATAAGTACTACGAATCAAAGACAATTACTTAAAATTCTCATGCGAAAATGAAACGGCCATGTTTGTTTTAAATAAAATATTTATCAAATTAAAAACTATTTAAAGTGATCAGAATGTGTTAGACAAAAGTCTATTGCCTTTTCTAACGACTTTGTAGACAACATTTTGCATTATTGATCCTATTCACGAATTACGATTTTTTTCAATTGACGGTGCTGGTTAGCCCCATAAACGCCTATAAGTTATGGAAAGCTTTAATCAGTTACTAAATAGGTATATTAAAACGTTTGAACGTGACACAGGTATTTTAAAATATATTTATTTAAATATGATAAAAATAGTTATTTAATATTTGTTTAATTTTTAAACCAATCCATAAACAATCAACAACTTTATGTCAAACCCCGGACTCATAAACGCAACTTAAATTTTAGTCAATTGATTAGCTTAAATTTTTACGGTTTTGTTTGGCTTAAGGTTGGTTTTGCTAACAAAAAACTCGCTAAACAGTGATTAAATTTTAGAGATTTTTATAAGTAAGGGGGTTAATGTCGAAGTCATATAATAATATAATCTGTAATTCATGGCCGCCATTCCATTAGCTTATGTATTATCGTATTTCGTTGGCTGACACCGACTCCAAAAATAACAATAATATTACATAATTTGTAATAATTTGATTATTTTTTAAAGAATCTACAAATATTTTGAATAAGAATGTTTTGAAAAAAATAACATTTCATTTAGTTACTTAAATAAGTTTTTGTTTAATTTGAGTAGTTTTAAGATATTATATTGCTATAATTTGCATATCCGATGTGGATAGACTGTTGAGAATAATGTATTCATACACTAACAGCTGATATACACAGTTTTGCAATAAATCTTTGTCTTTAATAAATATATTTGTTATTATAAGAATGGCTGATTTAAACTATAAATATAATTATAACTAAAGTCTTAGAAAATATTTACAAATAATAACAATTGTACAATCATTAATTATATATGTTAAATCACAGTATAATCACATTACAATAATCACAGTTTACATTAAAACAGGTATGATTTAAACATTTGTAAGAATCAATCTTAGAAAATATTAACAGATAATAAGAACAATAATAAGAGTTTTTTTTATTTTTACACGCTACCATAACGGACACTTAGTCAGTATGTCAGTATGACACTAGTGCAGTATGCTAGTCCGTCTTCTATACAATTTACAAATGTCAAAGATGGTGGCGTCATCTTGGCTCTAAAACTAGTACTTTCTTAGAAAAAAATATGCAATCTAAATTATTACACAATTTAAAGCCTGACCAGAAAAATAAAACAACCTCTTCAGGTATTTCGATTGCTTTAGGGTATAATTTTAATTTTTCCTTCTTTTTATTTCATAAAAATAAGCTAGCTAAAAATTAGAGGTGTGTTGTGATGTAATGTAGTTCGGGTCACAGTATCTGAGATGGCGCCGTTTTGGCAAAAAATCAAGAGATAGCTCTCTCCTTTGTCCTCGCCCCCCGCGCACCTCTATTACCGCAGGCGGGGTCTGAGTTAAACGGTCGGCCTATAGTAGAACAACCGTAGGGACAATTTTACATGCCTGAACTTGTTGAATATTGTAATGGTGGTCACTTCGAACACCTACTATGATAAATTAAACTATGTGAAAACAATGCATTTTATTTATTTAAGACATAATGTTTCATAGAGATATTTACTGCTTAAGACCTACAGAATCGATATTTAAATAGAAAAAGTATAAGTTTATTTTTGCAAAACAACCGGGTTCGATTCCCCAGCTGGGTACAGTATCTTTTTCAAATGTATGAATGCAGTTTTTCTTTTTATCAAAATCGGTGTCATGGTTCCTAAGAACAAATCTTCGTATGACTTATAGTTTAAGACTTTCCCATACTGACCCTTTTGAATGAGCCACCCTGTATAATACAACGTATACGCACCTCAGAGCTCTCACCCTTAGCTAAAACCTTAGCTCTAGGCGAGATGGTAGCACCAGGTTTTAAGATACTCTTTACTTCAGGCGATGTCGTTTCCGGGACGCGTTCCGTCGGCGAATCATCATCGAGATCTGTAATATTCAGAAAATAATTAACATAAAAACATTAAATAATTAATTTACAAAGCACCCGTAGCATATAAACCATTCATTTATTAGTGAAGCCCAGTATTTTTAGACCACACAAACAATAGATAATGCATGTATGTCTTCTGTGACAAATTGTATGAATTAATGAATGAAAATAATATAGCTTGATGTGTTAATAAAAGTATAAAACAGGCTTGAAGCACACCTTAAAAAAGTTCTCAAATAGATCCAAAATCT
Source organism: Schrankia costaestrigalis (assembly GCA_905475405.1). Taxonomy (NCBI): domain Eukaryota; kingdom Metazoa; phylum Arthropoda; class Insecta; order Lepidoptera; family Erebidae; genus Schrankia; species Schrankia costaestrigalis. The sequence goes on from FR997838.1 coordinate 14,397,691, forward strand.
TAAAAATAATAACCTTTATTATTGTAACCATCTAAAACCTTTTTTCGATGGATAATTAAAATTATAATAGTAATATATTAAATATGTTAATTTCGTTAATGTAATTGTATAATGTACCCTTGATTAGAAAAAAAAGGTATAATATAGAATAAACGATTACTAGCAATAATATCCTGTTGCATAGAAAAAAAAAAAAAAAAAAAAAAAATTCTAACTTTACAGTATTAATAATAATAACTCTTTTATTCTAAAAAATTTAATGCTTTGCAGAATATTGGATTACTTTTTGTTTTTTAGAAAATTATAGTTAAATTATACCATACAAATTACAATTACCTAGGTACTCGGCGAGTGGCAGTCATAGATAAGAGTGAGACAAGCGGTCTTACAATTCGTTCTTACCATAGCTGCCAATTACCGTTTGCCAGTTCGCTTAGTCGTGGCCATTTATTTAATATATTGTTCAACGCGCTTATCTCGGGATCTATCTGACTGAATTAGGTAAATAAATGTTTTTGATTTGTTTTGGTGCATTTATCGCACAAGACTTTATAACATCAAACTCCGAACGGACCATAATGATTATATAAAAAATATCTATGCCAATAGATAGCACATTGTTGTTTAACATGAAAAGTATTAAAAAAGTGAGTACCTAATAATATAAACGAATAAAAGTAACTCATGTTTTATTATATTAGTAATATAATCAAAGAAACGTTAAGGAGCATATGAATCGTAATGAGGTGGTTTGAGAAGTAACCTATAAATAGCTCAGCAGTGTTATATTTCCAATAGTAAATAAATAAAATTAGTTATGATTCATTCTCAAAACGTGCAAAAACACCATGCTTGTTTAAATGCTTTCATGTCATGATTAGCATGCATAAATTCAAACCGACTAGCTAACGCATCACGGATTAGTACCAAATCAAACCAATAGGAGCGAAACTGTTCAAGCAAAACGTCAAAAACAAACTCAAAATAAAAGAAAATCAAAATCAGACCTAAGCTTCTAAATTTCGAATTCTGTCTCATAATATATTCTAAAGAGGTATTCTTTGCGCTCGCCGAACGGAACAATTCCATTTTTAATTGGAAGTCGTTATTGCGCGGAACATCTTCGTGGGTCAACGACTTGGTTAGCCTTTCGTTTTGTTCCATAGCCTCTTGAACTTGGCTGGCTAATACCGGCATTGTCCTCAAGCGGGATGTTCTCGGTACTCTTTCTTCTTTAGGCCTTGGTAATCCGGCCATTGGTGGCTTATGTGTAAGTTTAGCGTTGAACATTTTCATTTTATCCATGAGTGACATCTTTGCTGGATCATCCTCGTCTAACTTAGCTGCCACCGGTGAGTGTGTGCGTATTTACATAACATTGTGCAGTTGTGTTTTTATATGAGCCCGGGACATACACATAGTAGAGTAGTCGAGGACATGCAAAAAAGAAACATAAGCCGACGATACATAAGACAGGAAGCTTCATCGAATGTAATGCAAATAATACATGCATTTGCTTTACGATTGAAAAATAAAAAAAAGTAACATTACTTAAAAATTAATAATAAAATCCAAGATAAATCAAATGGAAAGATTATTTAATAAAATCAATTTCTTACCATCTTCGTCCCTGTCAAGCACATTCGCTGTGCTCTTTGACTCAGCTAGAGAAACCGACTCGTTGACTGGTTCGTCTTGAGTGGGTTGTTCTGTTGACGTAAAGCATATAGGCTGACTCTTGAACCTGTCCGCCACTGAAGATCCCTCCTTTAGTTTGGAACGACTGTGGCGTAGCAAGGGCTTTGGTAAACCTGAAAAATATTACAAAGAAACTATTAATCCTACTAATATTATCAATACGAAAGTGTGTAAATGGATGGATGTTTGTTACGCTTCTACATAAAAACTACTGAATGGATTTCAATGAAACTTTACAATAATGTAGCTGATACATCCGAATAAAACGTAGGCTACAGTTTTTAAGAATATTGTGTGAATTGTCCAAAATATGCAGACGAAGTCGCTGACAATATCTAGCGTAGTATCAATGGCAAACGTAATAGCAGGCAATGTAAACCATTGCGACTATGAGCCAGACGATGAGACATGGATATAAATATGCCAGTACGGTGTAGGCAGCGTTACAGTATCTAGTTTTTACACAGCATCAAATACATTCTCTATTCGCTTAAGAATGTTAAAAGCAAATTTGTAGTGGTACGGGAATCGTCAGAGCCTGATTCATTTCAATCTTTAGTGGGAAAATTTTCTACTTCTAAAACTCATTGTTGATTACCAGATGGTTTAACGGCTAGTGCTTCAAAAAATATAATAATATAGAATTATCAAGGGTCTTGTAAATGCAATGTCATACAATATTATTTATAGTAATAAAATAAATTAATAAAATATTAATTTTTGGGTCATGTCACTAAATACTTTCGTGTTAGATAGAGTATTTATCTAAGAATTTAAAATTAAGACCAAAAAGAGAAAACCATTTACGAAATTACCGAGTTGCAAAAGTAACTAAAACTAAATCATTAACCTCCGGTTTCCGAATGACAGTAAAAATCAACTAATCATGTGTCAAACTGTCATTTTAGTTCCTGAAAATGATAGTTTTGACTTTTTATTAGTTGATTTTTACTTGATCAGTCATTCGGAAACCGAAGGTTAGTATGTTTTTCTAATAATCTTAGTAAATAAAAAATAACCAATACAACTAACAAAATGAACTGCCATAATAACTATGTAACATGTTGGCACTCTTCGGAGATCAAAATAATAACCGCTATAATGATATTATGTTTGATGTTATTGCATAGTCTACATTCTGAAGCGCTGATACATATTTTATTATAATTATGTAACATTGCATTCAATGGATTCCGGATATGATAACACATATGGATCAAACGACAACATCAATTGCAGCAATAATTACCGCTGATTTTAATAAGAACCTATTATTTCAGGTACCCCACTACCGCTGCTTACAAAAAGGTCTATTATTTTGTCCGACAACACTTACGGCGGATCCTAATATCGAATCTCTAATCGAAAGATTTTTCTAATCTAAGATAGACCTCAATCGGCCGATCGATCATCTATCTGCATCCCAATTACAAGAGAGAGAGCAATCGTCGATTGATTTTAGTAAAGGATTGGCGATCGATCCATTCCCTCTCTTGCGTTTCGTTTGAAGCAGTCTCTGTTATACAACTTCTGTATTATAACTTACTTTAAGAGTAGGTAAAACATTAGTGTAATATTAATATAAGGCTTTATGCTTAGTAGCATATTATCTTTAAAAATAACATTTATTCACAAATAAATAAATAACGTTTTAAACATTATAATAATTACACCATACCACGTACCAACTTTATAAGAACGGAACACAGTGTAACTGTCAAGGTGTCGCCCGCCAAACCACCGCCAAACAAACAAAAAACAAACAAGAGAGAAGACTTGAATATTTTTGTTTTGAATTGAAGTGCGTGAATTCAAAATCAGTGAGGGTTTTTGTATAGTTAACCCTGCAGTAAATGTTACGATGTGCCACTACATTCTCGTCGTCGGTATTTCAGTCGGAAAGTTGCTCCAAGGCTTCTAAATCACTGTCACTATCATCAAATATTATATTGCGACTCATTCTAGTACCTAGATACCTATTATTTTTATCTATATTATAATAACAATACAATTTACTTAAAAAGATTGCACGTAATCCACCAATATTCTAGGATTGCCAAAACTAATCTAAGATTCATGTAAACAGATCTGTCAAAAACGTAAAAACCGTTATTGAAACCCAGCTCTTGTCATTTTCAAAGAGAAGTCGATCCAAAGATCTCTAAAAATGGATTACACTCCTCCCACCGATCGATTACATTTTTGGATTGATATTACGATCTTTGGATTGGTTATTGCAACACCTCTTGTCACAAACGGATTAAAATCTCGATCCAAGATCGGTCAAAATGGATTGAGATCGGATATTGGGACCGGCCGTTAGTCGTTAATCCAACAAAACTATAATAAATTTTGCTATAAAGTCGGCGTTTTGTTTTATAAATAATAAAGAGACACTTACTTAGAAAAATTGAAATGGCTGAACTTTATTTAAATTATTTTCGAATCAGCAATTACCAATTAAATAGTACCTGCATGTTAGCATTATGTTGTCTTAAATTTATAATGTCGTTAATTTTAAAAGTGTTTGAATTTAAAACAATGCTCAAAAAATTGCTATTTGGACTCAGAACAAGTATTATCAAAGTATTAAGTTTTTGTGTTCAAAAACTTCTGAATGAAATAGTGTTAATACCTTTAGCTTGCTGCTGCAATTGCTGCCACATACTAGCTCTGGCGACAACACTGTTGCTCTTAACGAGCCCAAGTGCAAAGCCGCTCGGCTCCTGGCCTTCATCGTCGCTTCTATCCCCATCTGGACTCCTCATATTCTCAGTCTCAGTCGATTTTCTCTCGCGATCCATTGTTAAAAGACCTCGTTCGATTGAGGACGAACTCCACTCGTTACTGCTGCTGTTCGTGGCGTGGTTCTCAACGATCTCCTGGCTCTCAATCAACCCGAGCTCTTCACCTGAAATTTAAAACAATGTTTTCTATAATAAACAATTTAAAAATGATATATTATGTTGATCATATTATCTGTGGTAATGAAAAACGTCACCAAGGTTTTTCATACTACAATGTCAACATTTTACAAAAAAAAACTTGTACAATAACCGATTAATCTACCTTCAACTAATGCAATAATGTTTTAACAAAGAACACGTGCATTACATTGACCCAAATAAGTGGGACGAGAGACATCTGCAAGGTTATACGGTGTTTATTTTCAAAACGACCTAATACGAATAGCAGCGCATTCGGTAAATCTAAAATTACCAAACAGAACGTAAACAAACCACCAGTTGATACCGGCAGCCTCAACCGATCGCTTTCACGCGTATTTTATGACACTGACAGATGTAATTTGTGTACGCACTAAATAAGTCTAACGATGTATTCATAAGCTCGCTGTACACAACATTAATGATAAAAATAAATTTGACGAGTTTAACAAACTAACCAATTAACTAATTTCATGGTACCTAATAATTTATATGAAATAATCACCTGAGTGTGGTCCAGAATCTCTGGATGATGCACGATTATATACACCACTATCACAAGACACATTCAAGCTCCAGTTGTCAGCCTCGGCTTGGTGCCTGTCGTCATCATCCAAAGCGCGGTAATCTTCGTCGAGGGCGATGCGGACCTTGTCCACTTCTTGTTCTATATCGTCCAATGTTGATTGTTTCCTCTCAATGTTGGCTTTAATGTTTTCGAAGTCTAGAAACGTAGCTTCTCCGTAGCTGTCGTCCTTGGTGCTGCCACCGTTTGTGATTCCGTTGTCACTCGGCGATGACTTGGCGCTCAAGTGGTTGATACCAAACGGTGGCGAATCCAGTGCCTTTACAAATTCCACAAAGGGATCTCTCTCTGGTTCTCCCGGAAGGGGATATATGCCCTTACTAGAAGGAACTACACCGGACTCGACCGATGGGCTCGGAAAACTACAGCCGGCTGGGCCGAACGCTTGGAAACGCGCTTGGCCCGGCTCCAAACTGCGAAATGAGAAAAGAAATGTTTTAAAGTAGAACAAACCGGTACATAAGAAAGAGATGGTTGCTGTTTCAGTTCGCCTTCGTATGTTTCGATGAATTATGGCGTGAGTGATTGGATCGGAGTCGCCAATCTATAGCTTTAGGGAAGTTTGACACCATCGGCAATATAATCTAAATATAAATGTCTGATCCCGATTTCAAAGTTATCGATTAAACTGAGATTATAAAACAGCTTACTATTGCCGGATGAGTTATAGGTCGGTTTTAAAATATTTAATCTTTAATAATTCAATCGTATAGTGTAATATTTACTTCCCTATGTGACGATTAATTGATGTGAACAGAAAGAAAAACTACTAACTACTGATGTTTTAAAACAAAAGCAAAGATACATGCTTTACCGTCTATATTCTAAATGACTGACATTAAGGGTTCGAAGAGCTAGCGATCAGGTCGACCATAAAACCACTTCATGCGTGCTTTGAAGCACAACAGATCCAGAAATAGTATTTGACCCACTAACGACTGGAACGCTTATTTCCGTCATCAAGACACTGCTGGCACTAACAAATATACAACATCTTATTAGATCGCTTTTAATTACAATCAAATAATTATTTCAAGAAGTATATCTTTATATTGAATTATAATGAAAGATATACGCAAGAAAAGCTATAGATTTAATGAAATAAAAACTATATCCAAAGAAACAAAATTGATATAACTTTCCTTGAGCAACTGATAGCATAAAATAAACAGAAAGCTTCTCTTTGCGCAATGGTATTTATTCTTAATCCAGTTCTTAGTAACATCGCCAAGTCAAATATGAATAACGCGGTAGCATTTTTAGTAGATAATGCCAACGCTATAAAAAGATGTTTCAAGAGTGCAGACTACAAATTATAAACACATAACGCAACAAAGAAATATGTTGACGGAAATGTTGACTCTACTGAGATCAGTTTCGAATGCTCTTTGAGAGAACTTTTAATATAAACAAAAAACAAAACATAAATTCGGTAACTAGTTTATGTACATAATATGGACGTTCATTGCAGTGAATTAGTGAGTTCTGGCCTCGTATTTTATTGAGCAAGAGGGAAACAAGTATTAATTCATTTATTGTATAGAATTTAATTGGATTATCATTATTTTATTGTTCATTGGGCTTTCATTCAATTACTTTGACCAATGAATTATTGATAAGCTTCTGTATAAAACATAAAAGTACTATGTATATATGAGAGACCAATATCAAATTAAAGCTATAATTATCCCGGAAAATTTTGGGGATACCCAGCCAGTTGACTGTTTGAAGGGTCTATTTTAATAGCATTTTAATGTTTCTGATCGTCGAAATATAATGTTTACGTGCCCAAAGGATTCAATTAGTATGCCGTAGCTAAGGAAATTAGGAAATGATATCACGCGAAAACCAGCAGATTAACATGAAATGATCTAAACCAAAATTAGGGTAAGCTTATCAAATCAGCCTTAATAAATGTAGACGTAATTAAAAATTAAGCATTCCTATTTTGACAAGTCAAAATTGTCGGACATTACAGAATACGCCGATACTCATTTTATCAAGAAAATTTTAGTAAACACACGATACATTTTTGTTTTTATGAATATCTTAGTAGTGCAATTGACATGCCCGGATTAAAAGAGACCGGATTACAAAGCACCAACTGTATATGTGTATCTAACTTATCACAGTGTGGTTACTGTTATTGGTTATTTTAGATAACGTTTTCAAAAAACAAAATGTAGACTCTAAATGAAGAAATACTTTATGCTATGCCAGTTATTTCGACATTCAATATATATTTTTGTTTATCTTTGATTTCATGTATATGTAAAACATTACATTATAAAAGTACACCTTTCTTAAATACGAAATAAAAACAATTGAAGATGACTAACAAAACATCTGGCCAGAGAAATTGTATCGTGGTCTAAACAAAACATACAGTAAGCTCCCACGTGTGGCGTGGGCCGCTTAACCATCAAAATAATGGCACACAGCCAATTTTTAGATTCGAACTCGAAACACCGGCCGTCACAGCACAATCACCTTTGCAAAGAAAGTCATATTTAGAGATGCCAGTTCATTGTGCATTAATTGTTCAAACTAAACAAAAGGATAATTCATAACAAAGACTGGTGTGTTTCAAAGAATATTAAATTTTAAATTAAAATAAACTTGTAATATACAAAACAACAGTGGAAAGATATTAGTGAATCAGAATTATACGGAACAATTAACAAGTTAATAATAAATTTCAAGTTTACCTGGAAGTAATTGAGCAATTACGCATCTCTTCTATAGTGATGGGCTGAGTTTTGTATCGTTCCTTATCACGAGTTTTTCCCCTTGAGGTTGACGGCTCATCATCACGTGGCAATAAAGGCTTAACAAGAGCCTGTTCCATTGACTTTATTCTAGATGCAATTGAAGGAAACGATTTATCTCGACTTTCGTTTCCAGAATCAATGTGATTAGCACGTTTCCACGAATCACAAAATCCGTTTTCACAATTTTCATCCACTTTTAGTCTACGATTGTTTAATATTGACAATAATTCATCGTTCACATCATCTGCAAGGCTTTTCGATCGAGGATTTGACTTTGGTCGGAGATTTCTCCGCCGGACTACTGAGCTCGGATAATTCTCCTCTATGTTAAGAACGGACGTGAGATTCAAGACACGACGCGGTCCAGCCGCCGTCAAGTCGTTCGCGTCGCAACTGAAATTTGGTACACTAATAATGTTCGCATCGTTGTCCGCACAGAAAGAGAGTCGTGGGCGGGGCGATTGGCTGCGTTCCCTAGTCAAACTCGAACCCCTTTGCTTTAGTATAGGTCGAACTGCAGCTTCACATTCCGATCCTGAATGGTCTGATGTCCTGGACCTGAGAAGCGAGGGCCTCCGGGAGCTTCGGTCGTCTTCGCTCAAATCGAAACTAGAAGCATGTCCTTCGTCTCCTGACAATTTTTTTGATGACTTCAGAATCGGTTTTTTAGGAAGTTCGAAATCGTATTCGTCATGTTCTATTGATTTTTTCTTTAATATTGGTTTAGGTGTGTCAGATGGAGCAATCTGTAAGCAAGGTCGTTCTTCGGAAAAGCTCTTTTTCTTTAATATAGGTCTCACAGCTTCTTTATCTTCTTCGACTATTTCAGCACCACCAGCAGCTGCTAATAAAACTGCTTGCGCAATCGAAACATGTGATGAAGCGGTACTGCTGCTAGAGCTGGAATTTGACTTTCGTTTCAGTATACCATGCGGTTCTGGAGAACCATGCGACATATCTTCATTTATATGTTCTTCTTCTCTACTCATTTTTCTTTTAAGAATTCCTTGGATTTGTCCATCGGGTGATCTATTTCTGACAATATCTTCCAAAGATGACCGTCTATTTTTTAATATCGACTTATTTGTATCAGATGAACCGTCTTCAGCAAAGGAGACCTCTGGGCTGCAGGATCTCCTTCGTGCTACCTGAGACTCGTCTAAGCTACGACGTTTCTTTAATATACCCTGTCGTTGCCTATCGGTTCGACCGTTTCGGGGTTCGACAACGCTAGGTGAAAATGTAACAGGAGGAGATGCAATAGCATGATTCGTAGAATTAGATGCGGCAGTATCTTCGTGAATAGATTTTCGTTTTAAGATAGACACAGGCGTATGACTACATGTCGTCAACGAATTATCGTGACGGCGATTTTGACTAGACAAATCATTATTGAGATCAGAAAACATTGCACTTTGTTTTTCAAAATCAATCAGTCTCTGAGCGGCCGTGTCTATATCTCTTAATCTTTCAGTTACACCTCTATTGGTTACAGGTTTTTCATTTAGTAACCCATAGTTGTAAGTGTGGTTATTATTTTTCAATTCAGTTTTCGATGAAAATATAGAGTCAAAACGTGGCTCAGGTGCGTCTATATTTATCTTATTATTATTTAAGTTATTCGATAATTTGTTAACCCTATCTAAAGTCTGCTTAGTCAACGCAGCCAAGCTGTCCATCTCTTGCGAAAGTCTGGAGCTGTGTGGTCTAACAGTTTCGTGTAGTGTAGACATCTTCGTGTTAACTTTAGAATTACCTAATCCATACGCAATAACATTTAGATCGCCATTTGTTTGGGAATTAACTTTCAAAACATTTTTAGGCGAATTATTTTTAGTATCATTCGTTTTTCTTGGAGAATTATTTTCTAAACTAGTCAGTCTTTTCTTTGAGTAATGATATTTTTCGCTAAGACTTTCACTATCCTTTTGAGCTCGATGTCTTCGATCAATACGATTATTTTCAGAGTCACTCTTTGATTTTTCCGGACTTCGGTATGTGCCTTTCTTTCTAGATATTTCTGCCTTCGGTTTTTCTGCTTTCGATGATGATTCTTTACCTAAGTCCTGCTTAAGTGGTGAAGCAGATGTATGTGTATTTCTATCGGCAGATTTTTTAGAAAGTGGTATGCAGCTAGGTTTGGTGTTGGATTCGGGACTTCGACGTCTGTCATATGTTTTTTGTGGTGAGGAATTCGAAGGTGAAGATTTTAGCGAAGTTGATTTGATTCCAAAGGATAAGTTTAAAGTAGTTTTAGGAGATACTTTGGAAGACGGCAGTGAGCTTTCAGTCTTGGGGTGTGGTGCTTCAAGGGATCGCCGGGTTTTCGGTTTTGCGACACTTCCTGAAACAAACAAAAAATACATGTTTAATAAAATACAGTTTTGTTGTTACGAAATAATAAATAATAAAAAATTTTGTTGAAAAAATACGAAAGTACGGTAAAAGTTAAACCCGAATAGATACAGAGCCACGGAGGACAAATTGAGATTATAGTTTAAGTCCAACAGTTTAGGTAGTCTACGTGGCATAAGCTTTATATATTTTAGGTAGTTTACATGGCTAAGCTAAGTCTTTGGTGCGTCCCCAGTGTAAGAACGCCACTTCTTCTAGTGTTATATAAATTTGTTGTTATAGTACACAAAGAGTCAGCTGAGCTAAGCTGTCGCATGTACCAATAAAAATACATTACGATTATTAAGTGCTGGCGGAAGAGGAAACTGTTGACCTGCGCATGTTTATTGTTCTATAGAAGTTCAGTGACTGGTGCGCAATGGCCGATACATAGCACATTCGCGCGATTTGCCATTGTTAAAGTGTACACGCAAAGTTGTATTATCCATTCGAAGTATTAATAATGTTTGTTACTTTGATTGTGTGTTCTGTTAGAACTTCACGCCTGCTGTCACTAAGGCAATAACCAGAACCGACTTTATGTTCCTATCAAAGCGTTCCCGTGATTAAAAATGTCAAGTTCGAAAAACTTGGCTGACAAACAGATCAAAAGCTGCAGTACTACGTTGTTGATTTCACCTGATACTGAATTAACACAACGCTCATAAATAAATAAATATTCACGGACATCTCTACACAGCGCCATCTGTTCCCAAAGTAAGCTAGGCTTAACCTGCTTGTGTTATGGGTAACAGAACAACGGATATTATTATATTATAAGTATATTCTCCGTGTGGTGACGGAGTAAGAATACAATATGTCACCACCCCATCTCATCCCATGGGTGTCGTAAAAACCGACTAAGGGACTATCCGTGAATATTATCTTTACGAAATAAAAAGAAGAAACACTTAAAATTAAACCCTATACCAATCCGTCTGGCCAGCGTGGTATTAGTAGGCCAAGTATCACTCCGTCATGAGAGGAGGCCCGTCCCTGCAGTGGGAACATTAATGGGCTGTTGTGATAAGTATATTTATTATGAATATCATCACAGGCCAATTGGCGTATATGACGATGACGATGGCATTTTATGAATAATGTTACCAGCTTAATTTTTTATACAGTCTTTGAGCCTTTAGCTTTTTTATAACTATTTTTCCATCACAGCATGGCCACACGATCTAATACAGCAATCACGTGCGAAACATCGAAGGCTGTGGTCGATGCGGTTTTCGTTCACAACGTACTTACGTAAATTGCCACGATGTTATCATTACATAGACCGAAATGTTTCAGTATATGACCTTGTGTCATACCGAATAAATATGTCTTTCAGTTTAATTAATAAAGAACTGTATATTTATGTAAATAACATTGAAGAGACAGAAATATGGGTAAATTATGCATTTTAATATTACAAAGAGAAACGTAATTAATTTGTTTTAACTCAATAATTTCAGATAGTATGTTGGTCCAAGGACGGGATCACCTGCTGTGTGGGCCGTTTAATTTGTAATAACGCAGTTGCATCGGTCCTCTGGCAAAGGTGAGTTAAGAAACCTACCCAACTGTTATATCCAGCCAATGGAAATGTACATGTCGACATCCTTGATTGTCGCTTTGGTCAATATTTCCTTTTAGGTATAGGTAACTTCCATTAGGTAAGCATTCTTGTTTGCCACTTTGGGCAATAAATAAAAGAAAAAACATTGTTAAATCAGCATATAAAATAAAATTTACCTTTAACAAACAATCACCTACTTACATGATTAAAATAAACAAAATAAACAATCTTTTAACCTATTTGTACTTAAAACTAAAAATCCTAAACAAAACAGGTAGGTATTTACCCGAAAGCACTCCCTCGAGTAAAACCCTTGTCAAAAGAGACTTTGATAAGCTCTTATTGAATAGAAAACCTATTTTCACGGACCAATTGTCCATAATATATTTCGAAAACAATAACTTTGCTATATTAAAAACACACTCGTGTCTATTGGAAAATAAATATTTTTCAAGCTTTATTAAGTTAGACAAACTTCAATTCTTTTGTAATGCCTTAATAAAATGAATAAACATGATATAACGAAATAAACACGATAAGTTATGAATTCATCATAATTCGTCTTGAGAAAAGGCAATAAAGTATTTGTATAACACACTCTCAACACTTTAAATGTTTTTAAATCAGTTAAATTTCGCATTCGAAAAAAAACGTCCGTTTTAGTTTATATTGCAATATTTATTTAATTTAAGAAGATTAAGACAATAAGAAGGAAAAGTGACACCAAACCCAATATAATTAGTCTGGCAAGTCGTATTAGTAGATCAAGTATCCTACCAAATCTTTTGTACCTTCCAAGACATAAATAGGCTATAGTAATAAAGACCTAACATAATCCCTGTCAATCATAGCTACACAAAACAATAGTATACGTTACCCTTTATAAGATAAAAGTATAATGTGGTATGTCACAAAAGAGTGTCATCCATTATCAAGTATTATCTCAGTCCATTAGCAATGATATTCGATATTGTATACATTTTGCATACAACACTTAATGTATGACCTGTGCTATCGTGTTACTAATAATCTTCTAGAGATCAATGTATAGAATATATTTTGGCTTAAAGGTATCTAATATTTGTTCTGTCTTCTCGTTGTATCGACAGAGACAAGAATTCACACTGTCATCACCCCAATAATAAGTGCCGTAGACGCCCACTAGGGAAAAGCTCATACATATTATCTAACAAAACAAAGGAACATCATCATACCAACCAATGAACATCCACGATAATATATCTAGACTTTGATACAGAGTGCCTTCATCATCTATCTGTTTTCCGGCGCCTTAACCCTATACTGTAGATGTCGTGGTTGCAAAACCCCCGCAGAACAATTGTTGGTGCGATCTACCAATGATTATCCTAAGCCTTGATGTTCTTTGAGTCCGTTAAAAGCGTTTCTGTAAAAGCCACAGCTCCACAGAGCTGCGTAGTGCGGAAATAGTCTTTTAAAATTAAATAATTTTCATTAAATAAAAATAAATGTCGTAAAGATTAGCGTATAAATACATAATGAAAGATATATAGCAGGAGGATGCACGTCTGTGCTCCACTATGTTATGGCGATGTCTTTATAAATCTCTTGTTTTGCCTTTCATTAACCTAGATATGACAGAAATAACTTTTTTATATGCTCTGTCAATATATCACATTCTCTTCCGTAATCATTTGTTAATTAAGTCATGATAACATTCCACTTGTGTCCCACTGCAGGGATGGCCTTCTTTTATGGACCATTAAAAACTTGATTTATTAATACCACGATGGCCAGATCATTTGGTATTTGGTTTTATTTTGGAAAATATAAGATTACTTAAAATAAATTACATAGTACAAATTTGTCTTCTAATATCATTCATTGTTGAACTAGGACTGTGACTTTTCCCTAGTTATTTTTTACAATGGCCGTGGAATAATCCGTATGGTGATGGAGTAAGAATACTATATGTCACCACCCCATCTCATCTCATGGGTGTCGTAAAAACCGCGAATAAAAAGAAGGAAAACTTGAAATAAACCCTATACCAATTCGTTTTGGTATTAGTAGGCCAAGTATCCCTCCGTCACGGGAGGAGGGCCGTCCCTGCAGTGGGACATTAATAGACTGTTATGATGAAACCAGTATACTTACTTTATCACCGCGCCTTTCTTGGTCCCTCACAAAAGCTTTAATTAGCAAACCGACAAAGCTTAAAATGTCGCGAACTAGCAAAATATCTAAATGAAAATTCCCAGAAGCTTTTAATAAAACTGTTTATTAATACTTACGTTTTACCCCAAAAAGGTTTGTATTATAATTATATCTACCAACTACCTTTAAAAGGGAAAAGAGTTTTTTTTAATTAAGCGAAACCTTTTTGATTTCAATTAGAAAAATACAAATTGTATGAAAATGAGTCTCTTATGGGATTAAATAAAATGAAAACATACATTGAATTAAAAAGTATTTGCATATTGTTTCAATAATTTGCTAGTATATTTACTGGTCGTATTTACATACACACTGGTTCCCGTGGGAATAGGTAGGACTTATTTTTATTTTTCAAGTAACTAGATACCTAGTAATAATCTATACTAATATTACAAAGAGGTAAAGTTTGTGTGTTTGTTTGTATTTTTGTGAGTTTGTGACGGGTAATCTCTGGATCTAAAGAACCGATTTTAAAAATTCTTTCTATGTTGAATAGTCCATATATCGGAGAGTGCCATAGGCTATATAGTATCACGCTATGACTAATAGGAGTGGAGCAGTAATGATATATTATGTTTTAAAAAGTGACGCGTTTTTGTATTTTTTTGTACCTACTAGATTTAAGTGAAAATGTCCGTTTACGCGTTAGACAGATTACCTGTCTAAGGATGGAGGGAGGCCGATAGATGGGAGAAGCACAGCATCGGACGCCATATAAGCTTTCTTTCATTGATGCCAATCTGTCAGAACTCCTTAAGGTGGATGTGATCAGATCCACAATATTTATTGCCCACTAAAGCAGTTCCGAAAATTTCAAATACGCTATGCGACACAAATTATAAAATTGTAGAATGCAAGGAAACATAATTAAAAAGCATTGGCATCTAAGACCGCAGGGTCGTTAGCCGACCGAAGGCCTAACAGTCGACTACCCTACACTATGGTAGCACACACTCCTACATATTCCAATGTTTTGTTGAAACCAGGTCACGCGACCGTCCCAAATACCGAGCTAATTCTTTAATAACGTCATAAGTACAGTTTTAACTGGTCACATAATTATTGTGCACTATAAACACAATAGGGTACAAAACATTCCCAATTTGTGCGGATATTTACATTTAAGGACAACCTCAGAAGTGTCTTTAACCTGCTTAAGTGTACATATAACGTAACGTAAACGGATCGGCACCGTATCAACTCGAGCCGTTCAGTATTATTTGTATGAAACTCCGTACTGCAACGCAGACTAATCGGAATGTTAACGTTATCGGATTTTTGACGTTTGACACCGAGGAAACAGGGCGAGGCGGTGCCGATCCGTTTACGTTACGTTATATGTGCTACAACCCTTAAGCAGGTAAATTTCGTTGTACTTTTACGCATACGCAATACATCCAGTATTGCATGTGATGTGCCTATTTTGGGACCTCCTCATAAAGCGTCTTACTTTTAAGGAGCGCAGTTAAAATACTTGTTCAAGACTCGCCGCGTATTTGGGTCAAATGTCTGAAATTCTCAATGAGTTACAAATGTAGGTTATGAATATTATTAATACGTATTGAATAAACGATTCTGTTTGTTTTTGTTTTGAATTGAGAAAATAATACCTACTTTGATTTTACTCAAATTTTAACGAGTATTGTCTTTACTTTTGGAACAGCTTAAAGCTTGCAAACTACACTAACTACTAGATGCTACCAGTTAATCACTCAAAGTCCACTAACTCGTAATTACCTAAGTATATGATTGTGATATATCAAGAGTAGGAAAACTCGAAACTTTTTGTCCAGAAACTTACCGCTGTAAGGGGAGACAAGTGAGTTACTAATAAATTACTTAGCTATGCTTACAACATAAGCCAGTCCAGAATTCTTTGCAAATAATGTGTTTGTAAAAAGATCTCCACACAGCTGACGGCGGCATGGCCATAACTAGGACGTAAAGCAATCTAACATAGTAATAACGCTTGTAAACATACACTGTGTGTTTTAGTAAAAAAAAAGTCAAGTGCCCCACAGAACCCATGCCCATTTGTCATAACAAACGTCAATTCAAGGGACACAATGAACGTCCAAACTTAGGACGTGCGTGGGATTTAAATCGCGATTTTGTACCCATAAGCCACTATCGAGACCGCTATACAACCTAAGCAGCTTTGAAGTGGGACTTACAAGATCTAAAGATCTGTAATATGATCGAGATACTACATAATATAAAGTCCAACAAGATAATATAAGATTGTTCTCATGAAAAGGGTATGATGTATAAACAAAGGGGATGATTCCTTTGTCATATATGACGTAAATTAACGAGCGTTAAGGACATAGCGATGAAGCTGTTGTAAGGGCATGTATCAGTGTTCAGCTTTGTCTATATCTATACTAATATTATAAAGAGGTAAAGTTTGTGTGTTTGTATATTTGTGTGTTTGTTTGTTTGTGTATTTGTGACGTTATAGGGGGTAATCTCTTGATCTACTGAACCGATTTTAATAATTCTTTCTGCGTTGAATAGTCCATTTATCGGGGAGTGTCATAGACTATATAGTATCACGCTATGACTAATAGGAGCGGAGCAGTAATGTAATATGTTAAAAAAGTGACGCGTTTTTATCGCCGCCTAACGAAGTGGGCACACATTAAATAAAGTACAAGTTTTAAAGAGTATTGGTTTCTAAGCTTCTTGATAACGTCGATAGCGTGGTTTTCTTTTACAAAAGCGTGTTTTAGGAGCTGAAATAATAATATTATGTATAATAAAATAATATAATTTGTGTCCGTTAATTGATGTTTGTAAAAGGTCCCCGCGACACAGGGCATGGCATGGCGACATGGCGCATCCCTAGTGCGGGAGTTGTCTATATAAAAAAATAAAAATATACCTACCTAGTACTGTGAACATGTAAGGAATATTACTATAGTTATGTGGTTCAATCAGCTTTGATTTGCCATTTATGTATTGTAATATGCTATGCTCTGGTTTATAATGCTCAGTACTATAATTGAGAATAACACCGTTGCGCCGACTGCGAGCAGGCAGTGGTCAAAGTTGCATAAAAGCGAGTAGGATCAATGAAATATTTAATTTGAACTATGTGCTTACTTACACCAAAATTAATTAAATTTTAAAAAAAGACCTTATAACATGTCTTCTTTAAGGCGATCTTACAACAAAATAATCTTACCCCAACGACCATGTACAGATACGTACCTCATCCATACAATGACCATACAATGATTTTTACTTAACAAAATACCTTCTTTAATTTAAAACCTCCAAGTTCCGCGCCAACCATCAAACAATGTGAACAGAGCTTTACCTCTTTGTTGTCTCGTAACGATGATCAATACGCGATATCGACAAACAATAATCTCTTCATTATTGTACGTGGGAAACACAAGAGTATTCATGATTATACAGTGTAGTAGGCTAGCTGTGAGAGTATTGCGAGGGAAATGGGTTAGTGAGATTTTGATGGATAAGTGTACTAATAGTTCATGCTTTTACATGCGTTACTATTTTATTTTTATTGTTTTTAAGTACAACTCTCTCCGTGTGATGACGGAGTAAGAATACAATATTTCACCACCCCATCTCATCCCATGGGTGTCATAAAATCCGATTAAGGGACTATCCGTGAATATTATCTTTACGAAATAAAATATCTACTATATAATAATAATTAGACTTTCTTGGTAGGTAACGTATTTTAAATACGTTTTATGGGAAAACTAACTTTAAATAAAATTCGTTTGTAGAAGCTGTAACTGTTGTAAAACATTAGATATAAATAACATTAGATGCATCATTTATTTACCAACAAAGCTAAAATATAACAAAAGCAGATAAAAGTCAAACTAATACCACTATGATATATCATCATTATCTCAGCTCGGAGCCCGTCACACAAGTTATAATAGTTGGTTCTATAAAAAAGAGTAAATAGATGATTTTTAAGAACATTTTTACGTCACAGTTTTTGAAGGAGAGGTATTTTATTGTTGTGGTCATACTATACCTACATAGTTAATTACACAAACACGAGTAAGGACGTCAATGAGGTCACCTGATTGTAAGAATAATCATGATCATCAAAGTAGTCTCTGACTCACCCCCGGTTTCTGAATGTCTGATCAAGTAAAAATCAACTAATCAAGTGTCAAAACTCTTGTCAACTATCACTTTCAGGAATTAAATTTGACACTTGACACTTGATTAGTTGATTTTTACTTGATTAGTCATTCAGAAACCGGGGGTGAACCTTCTTTAAGTTTTCCGTATATTCTAGAAAAATTGACTGCCTTGTCTATTGATTTGTAGCCAGCTAAGTAACATCCCAGTTTTTTTTTATTTTAGTTTGTCGATTTATATTATGTTACTACAATTTGATTGGTAACCCATCGAATAGGTATTAAAGCCATTTTACCAAAATTCAGTGAAACCCCATCCCAGCAGTGGGACATTGACATCTTAAATTTGGTCAAAGGTGAATAAAAGTAAAAAGCTTTCACTTATTTAACTTCTTAGTTCCACGTAAAAAGTTGTAAACACGCGAGTTAAAATAGGTGCGTAAGTAAATAACAGTTTAAGTAGGGTCGTACTCATACAATATGAACTACGATAAGCCGGACACGTGTACACTATGTTTGTGCAATGTATATGTAATACAAGTAATAATATTATTATGTTTATGTTATCATTATCATTGTATAATAAAGGGCGGCTTGTTTTAATTTATAGTAATTAACTTAAACATGCCTTTACTTGGATGATTTGGTATGTTTTATAGCTACGTCGTCGTTCTGAGTCTACATAAAATCTTTAAAATTGCCTGCTTCCTATTTATTATTTAGCCAATTCTGTATATACTTCATTTTGGATCTTAATTTGTCCTATATTACATTTATTTTATTATTTATGTTTTGGATAACATATTTTAATAATTCTATAGAATTATTTAAATATATATATGTTACGGGCAATTTGATAAGTCCGGGCACTATGAATAATGGCCGGTCTTTATTCATAATGCCCGACTCCATTGGGCAATGTGATAATTAATCACTTTTCCCTGCCATTATGAATAATGCCCACACTATCTTGGGCAAAGTAATAAAATAGGTGAACTGTAGTGTTTTTCTTTATTAAATGAAATTAAACTTACAGAATTTTCATGAAAGTTAACAAAAAATAAACTATTAGACATAGTAATTACAAAATTAAACATTTTATTATTTTAATTATTTATTAAAAAAATGTTTCTGGCACTCGCCGGCCGCCGCCGCGGCCCGCTCGCTTCGCTCGCTCGGCTCGTGCTCGTTGTGGTCGCTATACTAACCTAACCTAACCAACTGTTTCTGACTTTTGGCTTTTTTTAAGCTATCTCAAACACTAACTTATTAAATGGACCACGGGCCGTCGGCCATTATTAATAATGGCCGGTCAAAATGATAAATTTATCACTTTGGCCGTCGTTATTGGGCATTATTAATAAGGACCGCCTTATTAACGTGATTAAGTGGGCATTATTAATAAGGCGGTCCTTATTAATAATGCCCACTTAATCACGTTGCCCGTAACATATATATAATATTATTAATTATAACATATTTTAATAATTTTATAGAATTATTCAAATATGTTCTATAATTTTCTAATATTTCCCTATACTGGCGTAGCCGCTGTATTCAGCTGACATTTTACAAGAATAAATATATCAAATCTGTCGAAATGTTTCTACAGAAATCGACCTTTTGAGCAAAAGGTGGGACGCTATAAAAGTATGCCTACCTATGTCATTTTGTGTTCCGTATCCAAGGGGTCCCTTAATTAGGCGCTATATTTGTCCGTATGTAATCAAACCGTATCTTTATAATATTAAAAACTCGGTATCCTGCCTTCGGGTAGTACTACCTACTTGCTCTTATTTACGTACGTATCATACGGTTTTTTTTTTATATTTTAATAAATATTTTCAGTTTTATTCTAATTTCAATTTTTAAAAGCTAGGGAATATTGTTAGTACCTCACATATTCACACCACGGCATCTGATCCCAAAGTCAAGACATTGGAAGCCAAGCAGACACTTCTATGCAGCAGTCACGATTGACATAGTTATCAGAAAAAAAAATACCTACACGCCAAGCAGTCAAATACTTAAAGCATTACACTACAGGGGTTATCGAATGTCTATAAGTTTCAACAATAAAATGTACAATAATTTATACCTAGTAGTAGTTCAATATTGTCGACGAGTCTCTAACAGTACCTACTCATATCCCCTAGAGCATTGCATTGAAAGTACTCGAAAAGTAGACAAAGTAAAAAGAATACTTGAAATAATCCCGATGCTGAATAGAAATTTCGGCTTTAGGTATACCTAATAATGATTACATATTTGTTGGAAAATGTGTTTTATTATAATGGATTAAGAGATATACTCGTAGGTTGATATGTGTAAGTGAAACATAAGACCTAATCTTAGCATTACATGGATTCTCCGTGCGGGTGCCGGGTCCATCGCGTGATAGAGGGCGGAACACTGGCGTAATAGCGACCCAGACTTACGACCCAGATGTAGGTTTAAGAAGGCCCCCTTACAACACGTTAGCGGTCACCTTCACTGTCTGCCATGTTCCGTCCTCTACCTATCCAAATTTGGTAGGAACCTAACAATGCCGTTTTGGACATTCGTGATAGTAGAGAGCTTACTGAAGTTCTCGGCAGTCCTAGTTCTTTTAATAGATTGTAGAGGGATTTAGCTGGTGTACCCCTCGCACCTATTTCCACGGCATACAGAGTAACCCTATAGCCATTTCTGGTTATCTCATTTGTCAAGTCAAAGTATTTATTTGTCTTAATTGCGTGGTCTTTAGGGATGTTAGTTTCCCACGGTACCGTGAGCTCAATAAGTACTACACGCTTTTTCAATTTTGAGTAGAGGAATATGTCTGGTCTCAACGGCGACACGCAGATATCCTCCGGGATTTTGTAGTGTGTTTCATACGTGTCAACCAGTAGAGTCCAATCGTCTGCCGGACTCAGGACCGAAAAAGGCTTGTAGGTGGTCTTTTTAGTAGTGCCTTCCTTAACAAATTGGATGTTTTGTCTTTCATTCGTAGTCAGTCCTTTTCTAGCTCTGGCAATCGACAGACTCACTGCCTCGCGTATAATCCCTAATACTTTGTCGTGACGTTGCGAGTAATGACCCCTATCCAAAAGCACTTTGCAGCCTACCAATAAGTGTCTTGCCGTACCAATTTCTTTGCCACATTCTGTGCATTTTTTGTCCGTGGCTTTTCCCCATCTTACAAGATTGCTTTGATCGGGGAGAGTCAATTGAAAGGCGTTGAGGTAGAATTTAAGTAATGCTGGTGACCAGTCGTAAAGCAAAGTGCGCCACTTCAAGGCTAAAGGTATACAGTAGTCCCCTAGAGTAACCCATTCATTTTGCATTTCTAGGTTCATTGCGTGCACTCTGTAGCTGTTATTCTCATCTTGGTTCAAGAAAGATTTTATAATTTCTTTGTCCGATTGACTTTCCGTGTTTCCTAGACCTACTCTACTAGTTTGTGCGCCTATCATGAACTTTTTGTGGAATTGTAACCGTGACTCGAGCGCAGATGAATTTTTATCAGTTGGGATGGATTTTACAATTTCGTCTTTAGATGTTGATAAGACTTGCATTTTAGTGACTCTTAGATGTTTGTAGAGTTCCGATGGTTTTTTTTAGTTTCATCCCAAAGTTATTTGTGTCTCGATACAGAGCAGAAGAGTCTGCAGATTGAGCTAACCCTAGCCACGATTTCAATGTTTTCGTCACTTTTTGCTTCAAGAGGTTCTGGTTTAAATCATACACAAGGAAAGGCCAATTGAGACGTGATGTTAAATAGTTGTCGTATATCCAGACTTTTTTTTACGTTATTTATCGGTTGATGGTCTACCTTTTCAATGTCGTTTATGAAACTATTGACGACATCGTCTAGTACTGGAGAGCGACCTTTATCGTTTATCTTTCTACCAAGAAATTTAAAAGGCACGGTTTCTGATATTATTGAAACGTTTTCCCCGCCAATAGTGAGACCGGGGTCATATGAAGTATATCTCGTATCCCGCCTACCTAAACACAGACAATAACATTTGCTACGTTTTACTCTCATTCCATCAGTCCACTCACAGAATTCATCAACCTTTTGCAGTAGTTCTTGGCACTGCTTTGGATTCCGAGTAAGTATCGCTAGGTCGTCAGCGAATGCTAGAATGGATTCTGTATATTTGCCATTGGACTTAAACCGATAGCCCCACCTTTTTTCATCTATTGTTATTTTATCTATTAGTATATTAATTACTGTGTTAAATACTATAGGAGATAAGCAGCAACCCTGGAACAGGCCCACGTTGTAGTTTAGGGGCTTTGTATGTCCGTCCTTCGTTGCAATTACAAATTTAAGTTTACTATAGTACTTAGCTATTATTTCTGAAACTACTGGCGGAAAGTTATACCATTGCAGTGCAAATAACATAAGCTCGTGCTGTACTGAGCCAAATGCGTTTTCTAAATCTATCCAACAAACTGTTATTTGCCTTTCATTTGCTCTGGCATCTTTTAGACTCTCTGCTAATAAAGAATTATGTTCCAGACATCCAGATATTCCGGGAATAAATCCCTTCTGGTGGCTTGGTCTGAAATAATTGTTAATTACCATGTAATCTGTCATTTTTAACTGTAAAATGGAAAAGAATATTTTTGAAATTGTGTTGGTAAGTGCTATCGGTCTAGTGTCTTTTGGACAAGTAACTTCATCTTTCTTTGGAATGAGAACAAAATTAGCTTTTCCGAAGGCGGCCGGTATTTCCTTACTTGACCAGATCTTACTGTATATGCTTAGAAGATGTTTATGTACTGATGGGCACTTTTTATAGATAATGTAAGGTATGCCATCAGGGCCTGGGGCTGACTTGTTTGTTTTCTTTTTGATTTGGTGTATTATTTCTTCTAAGCTAGGTGGTTTGTTACTGAAATTGAAACGAATTATGATCGAATATTACTCGTATTATGATCTTGGCAAATATCACTCCAATATGTAGGTATTACCATGTAGTTTCTCATTATAGGTTCTTCATCTCATACCATCATCATGTCACCCAATTGAAGTCCAATGCCTATGTCCTGTTGTCTCCCCCAAATATTTCTAACTTGTGAGGACATAAACTTAGAATAAAATAACAAAATTATCAATATAAAAGAAATAACATTAAAATGAAATGTTTTAAGCTGCGGCTATAACCGCGTCCTTGCCTAGTAACTCTTTTACGTCTATCTGCGTGGGTGAAATTATAGCAAAACTTGAGTAAAATATATAATTTTGTGTATTTTAACTTTTCGTTATCAAATTTATTCAAGTAGGCTTTAAGGGGCCCTTTCGTGCCGTACGGCTGCCGAGTAGGTATTTATAGTGTCGGGCGTTCGCCGCACGGCAAGATTTGTATGAAAACTAACGAACGTGATTTTGCCGTTCGAAAAACGCACCAAAAACGTATGGTGGCCGTGGGGCAACCGTACGGCACGAAACGGCTAAATTGAAAGAGCGCTTAGTAAGGGACAAATGAAATGTTTACAAAAAGGCTCCTTTTTTACTAATAATAAAGTTTAAAATAACTGCCTCGGTGGCAAAGCGCTGTTGTGGACGAGGTTGCGGGTACGGATGTTTTTTTTTATAAAATCAAACGCTTGTTAAAGATCTCATGTTTGTTAAGTACTGAAAAATCATGCATTTATCTACCTAATATAAAATATATAACAATAACAATGTTGTCTGTCAGTGTCAAACTGATTAAAACTGTACCTAGGTACTTCAGAGTATCTGCTGTTTTTTACATTTCATTCTACGATGATTTTTAAAGTGCGTTACTTGATAAATTGTATTAACCATTAAAATAAACCTAAGAACGTTCCAAAACAAGCATTTTTTGGTGTAATCCTTTTTTACTATTATTTCATTATTCCCTTTACGTTCATGTATATTTTTTACTCGGTTAACTATATTAAGATGATAACTATGTGTGAGTAATATAAATAATAAACATTACCGTTTAAGGAGGTGCGAAAAAATTAATAAATTATTCCTTTATCAGTAAGCAGACGCTATAAATAATTTGTTTCGTACATAGTACAAGCTCTGCTTAGTTTGTAACCGGACGGTGTTATATAAAAGTGTGAAGGACGTTCATAACCGACTATGATGATGACGATGTATAACCAAGAAATATTAAATGAGCCGTAATAAAAGTAAAGGTGTAGCCGTTTGCGTGTTATTGTTACATTAGTTTTAATTGTACGAAGCTGTCTTGAGGTACATACTAATGTTAAATAACAATATAGTTCATTATGTTCATGAAATAAATATTAGATGTAAATAATTAGATAAGGCCAAATAAAAAGGTAAAATGTTTTTTCTGTAGGTATTATTATATTGTGCGAATGCGAAGCCGGGACGGGCCGCTAGTCTATATCTATACTAATATTAGAGGTAAAGTTAGTGTGTTTGTTTGTTTGTGTCTTTGTGAGTTTGTGACGTTGTAGGGGGTAATCTCTAGATCTAATGAAACGATTTAAAAAATTCTTTCTGTGTTAAATAGTCTATTTATTGAGGAGAGTCATAGGCTATATAGTATCACGCTATGACTAATAGGAATTGAGCAGTATTGAAATATGTTTAAAAAAGGGACGCTTAATAACGTTTTTTTTTGCCGCCCAACGAAGTAGGCACGGGTCAGCTAGTATTTGATGTAGTTGTAAATGAATGTTTGCCTCTGTAGCGCAGAATGTCGTGCACGAGGTCGCGAGTTTGAACCCCATGCAATATTTGTGTGATTCTCAAGTAATAGGCTTGACCTAGAATATCTTTTGTGTACGTTAAATGTTTTTATACACAATTTTCACTGAATACAAAGACTACAGTTCAGAGATGGGCAAGCACAAGTTTTCACAAGCCGAAAAGTTTTCCTCTTTCACTAAAGGAGGCACTAGGCTTTAAAAGCTTTTTAAGCAGTTTCATAGAAATCATAAACATTCTAGAAACAGTTAGATTAACATTTTAAAGCAAAATAATATCAAAACAATACTGCTAAGCGAACTGTTACTATAACTAACCACTGTAAAAGGTTGGTTAGTTCACTGAAAGCGTCTAGAATACCGATGGAAGCCTTTTGAAAACTCTTCAAAACTAATTTATATTCCGATACTAGGTCGTAAGGTTATTG
Organism: Schrankia costaestrigalis; assembly: GCA_905475405.1. Lineage (NCBI taxonomy): Eukaryota > Metazoa > Arthropoda > Insecta > Lepidoptera > Erebidae > Schrankia > Schrankia costaestrigalis. Next base: position 14,423,114 of record FR997838.1, read on the forward strand.
TAATCAGAGTCAGGCATTGAACTCTGCTAAAAACGACACCTTGAAATAAATCATAGAAAGATGATTAATATATTTAACAACAAAAGTATTTAACTCAATAGAATTTATTATTTTCGTCGAATTATATTCAGTGGTTAACTTGGTACTTAAGCGGCGATTACACTAGACTACATGTAGTCTCCTACATAAAGACGTCCTATTTTTTTAGTGTTAGGACGTTCTGTTTACACTGTCCTACATGTGATTACACTAGACTACATGTAGTCTCCTACATGATGTAGTTGACTACATGTAGTCTAGTGTAATCGGCGCTTTAGAGTTTTATATGTGCATAAAGTCTGTGATAGACGTGGTTAAATGTTTTCAATTTTATCAGAAATAGTACTGTCATCGTGTGCTTTTTCCCTAACTTGGTTTTGACAGTTGTTCAATCTGCCAATAGTCCTTCGACGTGGCTTAACGACGGGGTTACAAAGTGGGCTTTACTTTTTTCATGCCTTTATTCATGCCAAATACAATGTCAAAAGAATGACTGTGTTATTGTGTGTATAGCGATCGGGTATTGTAACTGGAAATCATAAGCATTTATTAATTTTAACCTTTAAGTTTACTTCTCATCCTAATATTACATTTTTTGGACTAAAATGTATAACTAGCTATATCTAACGAGACCCATAGAGGGATGAGCAAGGGTCGTCAGCTATGTTTAGTCGCGATAACCAGCAAACAGACATACTGGGCTGCGCTGACCTCAGGCCACACAATTCCTCTACCAACTAACAATCATATTTAATACGTTGTGAAATTATTTTCTAACTCATGTGAACTATTATATAATTTAACACTAAAATTGAATGTACTTCTAAATCCATGGTTAAATCCAACAGGTTGATTTAATACTTCGAGAAACAAACGTATTACACAACGTTGTATAAGTCAATAGGGGTGGCGGAGGCCTGTGAGGTCACCAATCATTACCGATATATGCCCTTGACCTCGTAATAAATATTGTTCTAGACCGACTCTAAGAGAAGTTATTAGAATCGTACGTAAATTATAATAAATAATAAGACTTAAAGTATATTATGTTGTGAAAAGATTTTCAGGGATTAAGAATACTTAGTGTGACATACATAAAAAGAAAAAAAATCGTCAAATCATCTCTACGAAAACTAAAAGTTGTCATAAAAACCGCGAATTCCGATTTAAGTGGTAATGAGCAGGGCACGAAGCACGCAGAAACAATAGCCAACCTATGTTGAGCAGTGGACGTCATTTAGAAGACATAAAAATACTACTATTAGACTCAAAAGAATAAGGTGAGAGCATTGATTTATAAAAAACCCTAGATGCACATTTTCAAACAAAACTAACAGCCAAAAGTGTCACCAAATTAAACATACGCAATAAATACGTATAGTAATATCGAAAACATATTTTTTTTTCAAATTCAATCTTACACGCATGACATAAAGTTGTATTTGTATTGTATTTATTTATTAATGGCCTCATGAACATAGTTACATATTTAAAAAGTAATGCACATAAAGCAATAAAATTTAATTATTGACGTTTGCCGGTAGAACAACGCGATGCTAATTTTAAAAAAGTGCACATTGCGCCTATTTGTTGCGGACGTTTTTGGGAAGTGGAGTGTGTATCTTTGGTTTTTTGTAAATCAATGGGTGAGAGACAAAAAACAGACTACGCAAAATAGGGTTCTATTTTTTACTCAACCGGACTGATCTCAATCAGACCTGATCATGTTATGAAAACAAAAAGGCTTATTAACTATAAGCCTCATTTTTAATTGTTCTACTTTTGAATCAAAATTCTCAACACGACTTATACAAGTTGCTGCAACAGTCAAGGTTTTCTCTCTTAAAAGCCTAGCTGCAATGTTGAAAAACTATGAGCATTAATAATATACTTACACGGCAAATTGAACAGCTGTTTAATAGACTTCACAAGGCGCAAATTAAATCAGTTGGTTACTACACAAATTGTTAACCAATGCGAATATTGGTCCCCAATAACAGTCCTTAAAATTTATAACTACCAATTTACCTTCAACAGTAAAGTAATTCAATCGGTACATTGAAAACGAATTAAAATCAAATCGTAAATTTCAAAAGAATAAATTGAAAGAAAACAATTTGCCTACCTATATTAAATAATAATCATAACAGTCTGTAAATTATCAGAATTTTCATCTATGAATTCTTCAGATTGAATAATTAATTATTTTCTCTAAACGAATCGTTATTATTTTCATTCACCTATTGGTATCACAAGTAAATAAAGTCAGAATTTATCAATCGCTTTATGATTAGAAATAAATGTATAAATACCTACTGACTGAGATGGATCTGTTTTTGTAATTATAAATAGTAATAAATAATCCTTACACATTCACACATCGCCATCTAGTCCTAACCAAACTAAGCAAAGCTTGTACAAGCTTGGGGTATGGGTACTAGACAACGGATAAACATACTTATATACTTTTTTTTGTAAATACATACAAATTATACATAGAAAACACTCAGACCAATGCAAACAATCATGTTCATGCACACAAAGTTTTGGATTGAGCGGGAATCGCACCCAAGACCTCTGCGTAGCAGCCATGTAATATACCGACTGCTCCAGAGAGGTCGTCAAAGTTAAAAGTATTAAGTTAACTATTTATCACACAACTAAGTCGTATAGTGTGACCACAGGAGCTGTGCACCCCCTGAGGTATGCGCGGCGAGGTGGGGTACGAAGAAAAAATAGGTGTCCGTTATGGTAGCGTACTCGTGATAGTTCTGATAGAAAGGGAACTTTTCTTTTGAAAAATTCTTTATGTAAAAATAATGCGTGAAATTCTGACTGAATTAGTGAAGGTAAATGCTTTATGCGAATTCACAATGGAATATGTCAAAAATCCATGTTAATTTATATTCTATATAATCATATTAATGCTCACAAGTGATTTGAATATCTCGAGAACTACAAAACATAGGTACAGTAATTCTGTTAATATAGTAGAAATGTAACCCTGAAACAACGCCTGTGTAACACTTTATGTCAATACAAAATTCAATATTATCGGAGATATTAACGGTTTTTAGGGGCCGGGCTGGAGTTATTTCATTACGCTATAATATTAAAACTACAACTATTTTTTTAAATGTAGGTACAGTCTGTCTATAAAGTCCTGTCCTGACACGTAGCAACCCTATTTAGTCTTTTTTTTTTGACAAAATAGTGTTCAAATCAATTATGTTCAAATAACACTACACTATTAGAGCACTTATAATACTAGGGCATTTCTTGTAGGTAAGCCTATTGCATTTAAAGTTTTGCGTAGAACTTCAAGACTACAATTAAAATCCATCTCAGTTCTAGCAATCTGCAATTTTCTGAGGGTTGGAACTCGAAATTTTACAAAAGTTATGTAAATTGAACCTATACCTACAATAAATTTAGGCATAACTAGAAACAAAATACAGGTAAAAGAAGAAAAATGTTATATACCTCTTTTTTACTGTAGAACATAATTGTATTATGAGGGGGAGAGCAGAAATATAGAAACATACATTTCTTTCTTTGGGCGGCCTTGCCTGTGTTTACCAGGAGTTACAAGCATTTCATTATTTTAAAATCTGTTATTTTTAAATTTAATAATTCTAATGGAATGGAAAAAATAACTACATACAATACCTAACTAAAATTTATTCAGTGTTAAATAATAACCAACAAGATATCATTTAACATGGATTCATTATGAGCTAAATTATATAAAATTTAATAAAATATTGCAATTTATTATTTTTTGTAGACAGACTAGTCGATGCGAAAGTGACATAGTTTAGTTATCAATATCAACCGTAATATAGACATAAAGCAATTAATTTAATTTCAAATTGGGATAAATATTTACTGAATTATACTAATGCAACTGATAATGTATCAACAGAAATGGTCGTACTACGATTTTTCTTACTTACAATGAATATCTAACCTAAAAATGTGCTATGTACACAATGCCTGTTTTTGGTCTCTAGATCTCAAATGGAGTGAATTTATTACTTGAGACAGATTACGAAAAACAGTAACACGATTACATACCCATCAAAGTTGCAGTTCGCCCATAAACATCATCCAAATCGCATAAAAGTTGACCAGAATCGTGCTCCGCTAAACATCGCCTTATAACTTTAAAAATCACTTCCCGCGTGCCACTTTGATTTACTCTAATCATTGTTTACATTGTTCTTCGTAAGTCAGTATTTGTTTATTGTAGATTAATGAACTAATAAAAATCACAAATTTGACGACTTTATAGACATATCTGTAATATATTACACTTACTTAGTTGATCACAATATAACCCAAATATACGCATATTTTATTAAAAATATGCAGGTGATAAATAAGAACTCACCCCTTAAGGTCATGGCACATTATACCGGCACCGCAACAGCACCGCTCCACACCAGCATTTAACTTGTCATTCAATTTAGAGCATTAAATCGTGTGGAGTATAATATATTTCATAATGTCAATATGAAAAAGCCAACGGCGGGCAGTCAGCGCGCTTGCCGCTACCACACAACTCGACCCGCAGCCCTGCAAGCGAGCGGACCTTATGCGTACAGCGCGCCGACGGCATGCTCATTACGCGCCGACTCCGAGTCGGTAGAGAAACAACGTCATTGCGTCGTCGCAGGATAAATGTCTTAAAACAATATTGAGTTCGCGGTGACAGCAAGCTTACACCTCGCGGCCACCGCGCGGACTGTGAGCTTACACGTCGCGGCCGGCGCGCGGACTGCGAGCTTGCACCTTGCGGACAACGCGTAGTTAGCGCGCTGGCAGCTAGCCGTAGTCTAAATTCGAGGCGACACCGTGCAGCAGCTGTGCTGTTGCGGTGCCGGTATAATGTGCCATGACCATTACTCATAAACGCCTCTAAATTTAATCACTGTTTAGCGAGATTATTATTTGTAAAATCAAACTTATACTAAACAAAACCGTAAGAATTTAAGGTAATCAATTAACTTAAATTTAAGAGGCGTTTATGAGTAAGGGGGTAATCTGCATAAAGTAATTCCTAGGAATACTGTAGTGTTAACGATTTCTAATTCCTCATCATTAATCTTAACAATTGTTTTTTTTTTTTTATTTATGCAGAGTTTTTTGGCATAGTAACCAACTCGATATAATATAGCTCTTTTGTATGCTACCATAACGGACACCTACCTGCTGTCACGAGTTTTGACGGCAGTGTCATAACAATTCGAACATTATATTTTTCTTTAAGAATTTCATGTTCTTAGAGTATTTGATACATTCCGCTAGATGTCATTTTTCTCAAAGTTACATTATAAAAACACAAATAATGTTCCTATTTACGCTTAATACTATACAACAATGTAAATACTTTCTTGGAGTTTTTAAAAAAACTGTCTTTTACACTATACTGCTACAGCCTCTCGTGTAGCGACCCGTACCAGCCAAATAACTTAAGTATATTGCGTCAGATGTCGCTAGTAGCTACATCATAGACTGTTTATTATAAACCAGTATTTCTCATGTCCTCTATATGTCCACCCCCCTCTCGCCGCGCGCATACCTCAGGAGGTGCACAGCTCCTGTGGTCACACTATAACTACTTTTTGTGTTCTAGTTAATTGAAAGTTTAGCTTAAACAAACGAAACTGGCATTACTAAATAACATAATGTAGGTAAACGTCTGTACTGGATGAAAACAAGATCCAAATGTTGAAGTGCTATTTTAGAATCACACATTTAACAACACGTATACATTACGCAGATTACAATTGTTTGTTCATGTGTATAAACATACAATTTTAATCGTCCGTTAATACGTATATGTTGTTCTTTTTTATTGCTTATAGTGGCAAGTAATCTTTCCACTGCATTGATAATAATGGTATTTGCCACTCATGGCTTCGTATGGCTGCAGAATTGTGGGCAGGAATAAAGCTAGGGCAGAATGGAGCCCTAGCAACAGAAAAGGCCCAGAAAGAGGTGGCAAATAAACTTCCAGTTTTGCAACAAGAAACGGCGACGGAGAAGGCAAAGATGAAGATGGCGCTTCAACGTAGTTAAAATTTCCAGCTCATTAGGTAAATGTATAAAAAGATTGAGAAACAGTGGCAATAAAAGTACAGAGAGCCTTTTCACTGTAGTGGGATAACATAGGGTTAATAAATAATTACAACTATCTCTAGAGTCTCTTGAATAAATAGAGAATTTACAAAAATATGTTAATTTAGAACATGGACATTGAAAACAGGTACCAAGTAAACATCAAGAAATTTAATTACCACAACACCATTTGATAGTAAGGGTCCTTTCACACAGACCGGGTCGGAGAGCATCGGCGCGCAATTATCTTTTCACACTGACCGGGTCGGATACGCTCGGAGCGGAGCAGCTAACTATTTCAGATAGACCGGCTGAAAGCGGATACACTCGGAGCCGGTCTGTGTGAAAGGACCCTAAAGCGTCATTTTTATAGTCTTCGAGAAGCTACGTAGTTGATAAAGATAAGATTCTAAAGATGTGCCTTTATGAAGAGTCCCTCTATGATATACTTTTATTATATTCACAAGTATTCTTAGTTATAACTTCGATATTCACAGGTAATAAACTGCAATCAGAGTAATAGTTCCACCACTGAATAGAAACTCATAAACATATACAATAAGAAAAAGCTATAGAAGCTGTAAAAGTGTTGTACAATAAAACTATCGTAAAAAGGAATGGATGCACGTTAACCGCTCGCTGCTGAGAACGTAGTGCACTTGGACATACAAGAATAACTAGTGGAGTACCTAACATTAGATAAAAGTTTCAAGAATACGTGCTTTGATAATATATTTTTCAGTAGGAAGCTTATTATTTAATCATAGGATATAGGAAAGCAATCTAGTCTAATTTTTAATATTATATTTAATTTTGTAATACTTGCCGATAAACTGCTGCGCAGTTTGGCAATTTCAAAAATTAAGAATCAGTGTAATATTACTGAATTAAAAATAAAATCTTGTAATTAAACCCTATACCAATCCGTCTGGCCAGCAGCGTGGTATTAGTAGGTCAAGTATCCCTCCGTCACGAGAGGAGGCCCGTCCCTGCAGTGGGACATTAATGGGCTGTTATGATGATGATGAAAAATAAAATACAAATAATTAATTAGGTTTCGTTTTGTGTTAGATCAAATTGGCTTTGTTGGTTTTATTTGTAATTGTTATAATATCTACGAGTATGTTTTATGTACACAACCAGAGCTATATAGTCTTCAACGTGTTAGAATAAAATGTAGTTTCGACTGAAAATCTATAGTTCAATGTGTTGCTGTCGTATAGTAGATATTAAGAACTATTGAAATACAAATTATTGGACCCAGACATGTTGTATAACACTTCAACCAATGCGGACAAACATAAATATACTGTTGTATGGAAACCGATTTGAAGACCTATGTGAAAATACTTGTGTAAGTGCTCAACCACTAGTAACCATCAAACAATTTCTACCCTTCAGCAAATTTCAGCATAAACGTGTCTGTCGAATAGAGACAATAACCCTTGCTTAATGAATATTAACTGTCCGTGTGGGTACAGGTGAATGTCATCAACCTTTCCCGACCTGATATATTCTAGGCTCTGATAGACTTCGTAAAGGTCAACTAAGAAAGATGTAGGGACTAACCGTAAATATTATTTATACGAAGTAAAAAACAGGAAAACTTGAAATTTAACCCTATACCAATCCGTCTGGCCAGCGTGGTATTAGTAGAAAAAGTATCCCTCCGTCACGGGAAGAGGCCCGTCCCTGCAGTGGGACATGATTATGAAGAAAGATGTGACAAGCAACGTGATATTATATAAGAAGGAAAACTTGACATTTCTGATCCGGTAGACCAAGCTCATAAAAGAATATCTCTCCTGAAGAAAGCTCATACTAAAAATGGTTGTTAAAATCGAAATAAAAACATGAATTGCGTTTAGATCTAAGCAGAAGCACGTTATTCTAATTATAACCTGAAAACAGCAATCAAAGGTGAGCGATCTAATCTTAGGAAAGGTTAAAAATATAAATAAAAAAGTAAGAAGAGGTCACGAAAGAACAAATTTTACAAGTTTTTTTATGAATAAAACATGTTAGTAAACTATAAGTAAAGACATATGTTGGCAAAATATTTAGTTTATTGCCACGTAAACGACTTTCATAGGCCCAATATACATAGACCTATCTATCTACTAAATATTTAAACTAAAGCTTACCGTACTAAAACCTGGCAACACGTGCACGAAAGTAAATCTTTTAAAACTTTCACCGTATTCGGGGGTCACGTACAAATTTGAGATAGCTCTAAAGACAAAGGTACGACTACGAATTTGTATTTACATGTAAAATACGTAGGTACGTATAACTTACACGTAGATACCTAGTACGTTCTTATTTTATGGTTTCTAGAATAAGTGTCGTAGCACACATATCAAAACGTAAAGTGAACGGCACCGCCTCGCCTTTTCCGCCACTGCAAATATCAGCTTCATGCAGTGGTAGAGAGAATCTTTACTTATGCTGGCGAGACGGTATTCCACAGTCAAGTATTTCTTCGTTTTCTTCAGTGATATATCTGCGAAACCTTTAGTCGGTTTTAAAGATACACATGGGATGAGATAGGGTTGCAAAACCCCTTTTACTCTTACTCGGTAACCACACGAAAGGCTCTGAATTAATAACATGAAATAAAATAGCAGCTTTAATGCTCATTAAATTCTCAAAGGCCTATGCAAATTAAAACACCTCACTAAAAGATTTATCTGCTAAATCCATTTACGTTACCCATTTCGAAATATCCAACGTTGGAAATAAATTAGGAAATACTTGGGAATGGTAATAAAATCAACGACACGTAAAGCCTAAGGAGACGTATACCTACTCTATAAATTTTCTACTTATAAAGAAAGAAAGAGTCAAAACCATGACCTCGGTCACGACAGCAGCAAAAGAGCTTTAAGTCTAAGCAAGTCTTACTACTGTTTTTTTTACCTGGAAAACCTTTTAAGGTCGTCTATCTGCCATTAGCCCAGGCGGGAGTCCCGAAAAGATGGAAGTAAGATTCACCGACACGCATTCATGTCCAACTACTAACACAAGGCACTGTCTTATACCATTACAGAAGCAAATGACCAATATTAGCTATTGGAAAACAAACTCAATATTTATTCCTAAAGGATAAACGAGGATGAAAAGTAAATCTTTCCGGAATAATCTCATTTGAATCCGGGTATCCGTGCAACCTCGTTTCACCCGATCAATTGATATAATGCAATAATAAGGAACTAGTTCATAGAAAAGGGTTTACTATTTGAACGGACCAGAATAAGCTTTGCTTTGTTGATCTAGTAATATTAAGAGCTAATCAGTGTTTTGTAAGAAATATCTAGATATAATATGATGACTGTTTACAGAGACAGTTTGCTTGGTCTTAAAACAAATAAAGACATTATTTGTCACATCATTTATCACAAGAAGGAGGAGGCACGACACAAATCGACTTTTTTATTTTATAGCTTCAAGGTGGCAAACGAGCAAGTAGTAAGAGGCAGCCGCTGTTCATTGCTGACATCAATGAACAGCGGCTACCTCTTACTACCTGCTTGTTTGCCACCTTAAAGCTATCAATCTCGGCATCGTACTACAAGGTGGTACTGAACGAAATCTTAAGAGGCCAGGTAACTTTTAAGAAAGTGACCTTCTACATAAGAAGGTCCAATGACTTTAACTACTGACTAACATAAAAACATCGTATCTTATGCACTACGTTGTTTGTTAAAGAATACAAATCTAATAATATCTCTTAAATCGATCAATACATTAAGGTAACAATGCTTCTTAAATAGATACATATCCGCATCCGTATGAAGCTATAACCATTACTCTAGATCTCACGGACACGGTATGCCAAATGCCTTCAAAGATGAGTAGCCTTCAAAGAGAGTATAAAAAGTAGCCTTAAAAAGGAATCTAAAGCTTTGTGATTAAAACACGAAAAGAAAAGCAAAACATTGAGCTTCACTCAGCGAAATAAAAAGCTTAATAAAAGAGTAGAATTTCATCTCCAACTAGTATTAGAGAATACAGTGGCAATGTTTTTAGAGCGAAAACTGAACGGAATTGCGAGCTAAGTGGCCCAGTTCACGGATAAAAATAATAGTTCAAATGACGAGGGGTAGCAAGTTCGTATTTCGTACAAACGGACATTAACCTCGACGTGGTTGCCATTTCAAAACTGTAACATGCCCGAAAACAATTCATTTCGAAATATTAAACCGGCATCCGTCAAAGAGTTTTCATTGAAATGGAATTTTTCGATATTTTTGTTGTACAATGAAAATATTCGTATTGTGAACGATTTTCGTAGTTAAAGCTAAAATAGTTTAAATATGAGCTATGTGTTTGTTAAACCAGATTCTAACAAATTTTATTGCAATTAAACAAAAACAAAATTTTTCCTGATTTTTAAGGGCTATCTTGAGTTCAGCTATGTATTAGGTATACATAACAGCCTGTAACCCCGTACCTATACCTTAATCCCTTGTATTAAGACATATTTTAAAACTATAGTGACCTTATATTCTTTGCTGTTGTTGTTTGACCGCACCGCATTTTTATGAATTGTAAATAAATAATGACGACAGAATAACGATCAAAACACTAACTATTGTGGAACAATAAAATTCAATAGTTAATGTCTAGATATAAACATTTTATACTTTTATCTAGGTACAGTAATATTTGCCTAGGTATAAAATATGTTACGCAACCTGGTTATAATTGCATACTTACTTTCTGTCACCCTTTAAGTATATTTCAGTAAGTAAGGCGGGTCTCTATTAGAGAGCCCGCAGACGATTAATATTTGTAGAAATCCCCACGACAGACGATTTGAGCGAAAGTTGTCCTTTTCCAAAATGTTCAATTCATAGCTTAAAAGCAGATACATCTAGGAAAATATTTACACCCAACAGAGGCATATGATTTCGTCAGATACGTAAGGCAGTGTTTCTTTAAATTGGACGACTTTCCGACGTATCGCTAAGAAGATAAGTCGCGCGATGCCGTCAGGTATATTATCTTCTCGCTTCACTTAACCCCTAGTATACCTGTTATATAGTAACTTGAGATACAAACCTAGAATAATCTCAAAAACAATAACTTCAGAATTACAAATTCTCTCACCCTTTTCATTCGGTCGACATTACATACAAAACTTTCCACGCACGAAAAAGATACGAAGGAAATTCCCTTGTCAATGTTAATACATCCCACGTAAAGGGGGTGTTATTTACGATAAATAATTTTACGCGCCGTCTAACCTTCTTTATTAAGATATTCGTGGTCATCTGCCATTTTATAAGGTATCATTTTCTCTGAGGAATAGTCGAGGTTAGCTTGTGTACGTTGTGTAATATTGACTTCGTGAGAAAACTCGCGATATTACTTGTTTTCCCTAGAGTTTATGGCAATTAGATTTTATTTTTAATCACATAGATACATAAGTACGCGGCTTTTTTTTTTCAAGTTATAAAAAAGGTTTTTAAATTCTCTATTTTCATCAGCGTGTTTAAAGAAGTCCTTTCCTTTCCACGAAACCGTGCTTTATCCTATATTTCTAGGAAGTGTTACAGTTACCGTTTCAAAAGATCCCTCTAGCTAAGACTCTTAAGACTTAGTTCTTGATTTAAAACAAAGAATATATTATTCAGAGCAAGTTTCTTTGACGTTCAGTAAATCTACGCCATTTGCATATTTATTAAATCAGTAAAACAATAATAATTACATAAGATGTGATAAAGATTAATGGACTGAGATTAGCAGCATTTGACTTGCCTGCTGTATTTTTAATTATTTTGTTATTTTGCTACAAAAGTGATGCTTAACTCGAACGTCATTTAATTACCAATGTTTTCTTTATAAAAAAGGTAATATACATGCTTCATATTTGGAATTTCAACCCAATTTCTATTAGCATAGCAATCATAATCGAATGTCGATTACAAACAGACTGGGTAAACACAGACGGTACACAGTACACGTAAGAACATTTGTATGTTTCGATTATACGTCGAATAACCGCGTATATTTGCGAATGTAGTTTTGTAGAAGAAAATATGAAAACATTTTGTATAGAGTTATAGGAATTTTAGATTTCCATTTCAGTTGGCTTTGTAACACAGAATTATCAATATTATATCGACAGCTGTGATTCATACCACCTTGCATTTACTGTTTGTTTTGTAACACAGATTATATCAATATTAAATTATAAATTTCAACGTTTTCTTTTTTTGTTAAAACTATTCTTTCACACACAGAAAGAGACGCGGTCCCTACAACACAGGGAATCCTAGTATGGGGTCCACATAATTGTTTAACCAAATTGTAATTTCTTTTTGTACTAATAAATATTTTTGTATTTGTATTTTGTTTGTAACTATATTGCACACATACATTTAAGTGTAAATTGGTGACTATGTTTTCAATTATCCATCTATACTTCTCGTGAGGATACATGTTGTCTCTTAACACACAATCTCGTCTAAGAAATGACAAAAATCTGGGGAGAAGCGCCTTCTTGTAGCCCTTCTGAAGAAACAGGGCCAAAAGAAGAGACATCTCATCAAGGTACAGCAGATAATAGCACAGAAATCTCTGTGCTAATGACGCATTTGACTTTTGTCAAACATTACGCTAAACCTCAAACTTATTCGTGTAGGCAGATAGGTTATTTGTGACCAAGTTTTTCTCTGTGTACAAAAAAAAGCATCCCTACATATTATTATTCATTACCTGGTAAAATGTTCTTTTTTTAAATGTGTGTTTGTAATAAATAAATAAATATTCACGGACATCCCTTTACAGCGCCACCTGTTCCTAAAGTAAGCTAGGCTAAACCTGCTTGTGTTATGGGTAACAGAATAACGGATATTAGTAGGAACTTATATACTTTTCTTTGTAAATACACACACATTACACACAGAAACACTCAGACCAATGCAAACAATCATGCACACAAATACCCGCATTGAACGGGAACCGAACCCGAGACCTCCGCGTAGCAGTCATGCTAAACAACCACTACACCACAGAGGTCGTCATAAAACCTCTCTAAAGGAAGAGTATTATGAAAATTCCCACACAAAGATGTAAAAAAAACCTCCTTTGAGAATGGTGTACTCATCAAGCTCTCTAGAGATTTCTATGGAGAATACAGAGTAACGGTATTCGTTGCTTTTCGTGCATTAAGGATAATCAAGTATTTTATCTAATTTCTCAGATGAGTCGTTAACTAGAAATGGCGTAGGCGTTCGTGTTTGTTTTTGTTATTTCGTAAAATTGTGTAAAATAGTAAATAAAAGTTATTTGTTAAATAAAAATGATAATTATAAATGTATTCATAATAATGTAGTCATAAATAGACTTTAAGATTTTTCGAACCATCTTTTAGTAAAAATAAAATACCCACACTAGAAATCTCGAGAAAAGGGGTTCCGAGAAATTTTATAAATATCAAATTAATAAACTCGAATTCCTTCGAAAAAGTAAGTCTTTTGAAATTTTTAGTCTTTTTGTTACCATAGACATAATATAAGCGAACTTTTCATAATTGGGCTTTTACGCCACCTTTGGAGTGAGATGAAATGATGACGTATTCTTACACCGTAAACGAAAACATACAGTAAAATAATAAGAATAAGTATATAAAAAAATAATAACAGTAAAAATACATAAAAATAGCATTACTAACACAGAAAACATTACAACTCAATCTAAATGTAAATCTAGATTAAACTATCCAGTGCATTACTCAGTTTAGTTATAAAACGTGCATTTAAATTATTACTAATATTGTGGTTAGGTAAGCCTTCATATAGGCATATAGCCAATTTGATATTCTAGACTATACCTACGATTAGACAAAAAATACTTACGTCGCAAAGATCTCGGGATCGATTCACACTAATTAAAAATCTGTTTGTTTTTATTGAAATAAAAATAAGTATGTACAAAGTAAAAATAGTAATAGGCACCTACTCATCATCATCATAACAGCCCATTAATGTCCCACTTCAGGGACGGACCTCCTCCTGTGACGGAGGGATACTTGGCCTACTAATACCACGCTGGCCAGACGGATAGGTATAGGGTTTAACTTCGAATTTCGTTAAGATAATATTCACGGATAGTTCCTTAATCGGTTTTTACGACACCCATGGGATGAGATGGGGTGGTGACATATTGTATTCTTACTCCGTCACCACACGGAGATGAGGTACCTACTACTTACTCAATAAAAAGGTGTTAAATTGATTGTCGATGTGAATGCTTACCTGCAAAAAAAGAAAAACATAATTAATCATACGAACGTCTAGTAACTAGTTTACAAATGGTAATCAGTGCGTAAGGAAAACGCTACCTAAAAAGCCAACTTGAATATAGGGTGATGCTACCAATTATCAGCACTTTAAGAGTTAGTCCTACTTTAGCATCGTTTATCACAGTGATGATAATGATAACAACTATAACAATATGCTTTCTTGGTTCATTATTTAATAAATAATTGATTTTTGTTATAAAAAATAGTTATTATTCATACACATTTTATTTAGATGAGTCTGACTAAATAATGACCCTGGCGCCAATTATTGGCACCATCATCGCCAATTATTGGCATTGACTGAGCCAATTATCAGCACCTTAAAATTAGACATAAAAATAGGTAGATAAATGAAATAATCCAATGTTTATAGCAAAATCTCTTTTATTTATACCTAGCCTAACAACCGAAGTTTCAGAAAAATAATTACATAAATATGAAAAATTCCAAAAAATAATAGATATTCTTTTGATCATAATATCAACAATAAGAAAAAACTAGCAATGTTAGTTTCAGCACCATGCCAGGATATGAAATCCGAAATAATAGAGTACTTTTTCCAAGAATGTTGAATTCTAGGCATAAAATAATCACGCTTTACAATAAAATATATGGATTAACAATTTTACATACCACTTTGTCATGTAACAGTACCAGTGCCGATAATTAGCAATTCGCAAAAAAATTGAACCCAGATGTCAGCACCTTATTTATGAACATAAAATCAAGATAACGTTCATTTCCATTGTCAGATAATCCTTAGAAAACATTTTATACATGAATAAAACCTAAAGGTTCAGTAAAAAATATCTAAAAGATCTAAAATAAAGTAAAATAAAAAAATCTGAACTTACCTACGATCTTAAAAAACTGTCAAAACAAAGTAATGTGAAGAACATGTTCCCGCGTTTTTAAAAATGTCGCTTTTTTTTTCAAAAAGTGTCGTGTTTGGATCAGTTTATAATTCCAAAAGGATCTTATTATAATGTTTGTTAAATGGTAGCCGAAATTAATTAATAGAAAGCTTATAATTTGAGTTTTAGTTGGGGGTGCTGATAATCTGGTGCAGTGCCAACATTAGGACGCGTGCCCCTACCTAAAGCAAACTATAAATTAAAAAAGGCAGTCACCACCGTTTTACGTACAGTCAGCCCCAAAAGTCGCTGAACACATTTTAAATTCCAAAACTGCTGAACACTAAAAGTGGCATAAGTCAGTGTTGCAACAAGAGTACAAAATAAGCTAAACGTACAAAACGACCATAACACGCTGCACACGGTTATTCCAAAAGTAGCTGCACACGGGTATTTCAAAAGTAGCTGAACACTAGTGTTCCAAAAGTAGCTGAACACTAGTGTCTATTATGTTTACTTGTTGGAATAGATACATAATTTCAACACAATTCACTGAGATTCGATAGCCTAGGGTATAGAACACTCGACTTTGATGAAGTAGACGTGCGTTCGAAACCGGGTTGTGCCAAGTATTTTTTTTGGTTTTTTTATTTTTTATTTGTATTTTATCTCAAAAAAAACAAGTAACTTAAATTCACCGTCACTGTTCACAGGTATTTTAATAAAGTTAAAATAATATTTTTAATTTTTAATTGAAAATTAAATAGTATTTTGATTTAATTTTTAATTTAATGAAGAATGATCATTATGACTTTAAATTGTATGAGAAACATTTTCGGAGATTCGATGATATGAGTTGAAATGTTATGTAAGAAGAAGTGCTCCCTGTTGTGCGACATTTAACTTAATAGTTTTATGACATGCAACTAAAATTAACTCTAGAGGTGATAAAGCCATTTAATTAATTTATTAATTAAATTATTTAATTTAATTGTCGAATATACATTTTTTTCGTAAACGAAGTCGCGGGTTACAGCTTGTATTGAATAATAATAGTAGAAAACAAAATAAGAAAAAATAAAAAAACACAAAAAGTAATCCGTTCCTCAGGATCGAACCAGAGCTGTTTTCTTTTCACCCAAGCTCTATACAAGCAAAGCTATCGTGTTGACAACTGTTTTGATGAAATTGTTAATGTAGTATTCCGCTTTGAAATTGGCTTGACTTTTGTCTACTGTCAAAATCACTCACTACAACTACACTGAAACTCGACCGCAGATGAGCGACGCAGCGGGCGACGTTGCCGTTCAGTCATGCGCGGCTCCCGTATTCTGCACGAGTTGGCAACATCGATACTTCTGAAATACCCGTGTGCTGATACTTTTTGAAATACCCATGTGCAGCTACTTTTGGAATAACCGTGTGCAGCGTGTTATGGTCGTTTTGTACGTTTAGCTTATTTTGTACTCTTGTTGCGACACTGACTTATGCCACTTTTAGTGTACAGCAGTTTTGGAATTTAAAATGTGTTCAGCGACTTTTGGGGCTGACTGTACCTACAGTACCCGGCCAATTAATTTCATTTGTATTTCGTGCGACAGAAATGACGCTCTACGAAGCCGAAATGAGCCGATTGTCTCTTTCCACAGGTTGATGTGTAATATAAACAGCCGGGTACTTTAATAGCGGAAAAAAAACAATGAGTAATATAACATAGTAAATATAAAATATTGTAAACAGAAAACGGTAACCACAACATACAAACTAAAAGAGCAGACTTAACTTAATGTTTTAATAAAAAAAAATATCTTTGTCGAGCGTTTAAAAAATAAACTTGCAAGCAACTTTTTAAACTAGAAAAGAGAAGAAAATTCTCGTTAGTAAATAAAATAACAACAGCGTACAGATAGTGTCAGACAAAAAATGAAAACGTGGTTTGAATAAACAGATGTTTCCACACGACTGAACCAGCCGGTCGATTGCACCAAAGAACATAAAGTACCTAGAACATTAAACGAATTTTCATCTATCAAACTTAATGTTATTGTGAATGAAGCCTGTACTTATTTTAATGATAACCATAAAATAAGATTAGGTATTATTTTTGTAAAATAAAACCAATTTCGTCCGAGTATTTTAAATGATCTCGTGAAAGTGGCGGGTAAGTTTTGTTTTTGATATAATGGAAAGCAAACAAACCAGCAGTCACCTGATGGTAAGTGATCACCGCCGCCCATGGACACCCGCAATATGCGTCGGCAACGCATCTGTGATCCAGAGAGGAATCACAGATGCGTTGCCGACCTTTAAAAATGGAGTACGCTTAAGTATTAAATAAGAGAGGCATGGGACAAGAAAAGTGGACAGATTTAAAGGAGGTAGTTATTAACTAATGGATAAGAGCTGGAAAAAAAGTATGTTGAACCCCAGTAAAAAAACTTTACTTAAAAATTGTTTTTAAAATATGACATCGTGTTAAATAAGCATTACCATTTTCGGCTCAAAATAGTTTTGTGAAAATAAAAGTACGTGTTGATAGATAAAAGGTAAAAAATATTATTCTACCTCAGTAAATGTTGTGCTTATAAAAACTGAATAAAATAACAATAATCGTTCGTTCAAACGTGATTTGTAAAACAAGCACTTTATTATTTTATTTTATTTTATTTATTATAATAGTTCGTAAGCCTTTGAACGCGTTAGAACGAGTTTAAATTCATAAAATACTCGTACTTTAGCAAAGATTTAAATCAAAGTTTGCAATTGTAATGCCTCTTCATTGAAATGTAATATTTGTACTATGAGCACTAGCCATACATATTTTACATAGAAATCACCAAGACCAATGGAAACAATTATGTTCATGCACATAAATATTAAATGCATTAAGTGTTAAAGAAACCAAATACCGCAGTGAATCAGTAAAGTTTCTACTATAACCACTTTTAAAATCATACCGAATCATATAAATCATAACTGAAATGTTTCCACGTCCTAAGCAAATTAATTTCAACTTGCTAAATGGGATTTCACAATTTATAATTCCAAACGTCACTCCAACATTTTCGTAGACAGTCATTGACCAGAGCAAATAATAATATGTCTTTGCCCGAATCATTGTAAAACTTTGCCCTTACATAAGCATGTTTTTGGACGGGGGATAAATATTTGCTCTTCAAATATTTTGAGACTGAACTCAATTTTAAAACTTTTGTCTAGAGAGTGACAGCTTTATAAGAATAGGTTAGGAATATTATGTAAAGTGTGACACTTAGAAAGTACTTATATTAATATAAGAGCGTCCCATTATAAATATTTCAGCTAGACTTTACTTGAGTGATTGAATCATTCAACTCTTCACTCAGTAATCGCATTAACTCGTTCAACAACTGATATCTTTCTTTTATTTTTGGTTACAAAGACTACATTTAGGTATACGCTATATAAAACATGTAGGATAAAATAGGCTATATGCAAATTTTATTAACATGGATTATTCACTGAAATTATTTAATTAATGCCATACTAGAAAATGACTGAGTTCTAAAGCAACCATCATTAAAAAATAATACAACCGAATTGAAACCCTCTTCTTCGTTTTGGAGTCGAAGATAAATCCGCAGAAAAGTAGGTACATTGAACCAATTTTAATTGGACTAGGAAATTCATAAGCCGACCGCTATTATAAACATGCTTGTTTACAAATCATTACATAATACGCAAAGTCAGCAACTTTACAACAATAAGGAATCATTCTTTTTTACCATACATAAATGACGCCCAAATTATTACCACTTTTATTCAAAAGTTCATAGAGAAATAAATGATGCCATATACCGCTAACTGATCACAAAACTAGAACGTTATACGAAGATGACTGCTGCATAATGACTGACTATGACCCCATAAAGGTGTGAATGTGTAAAGATATTTAATGACAATGACAGTAATTTATATTTACATCGAACAATGAAACAACCTTGAATAAACTGAGAACTTCATGTACATGGGAACTGCGCTTAAAGATCACCTATTCAAAATTTTCAATGGATACAGATAAGGCCCCAAACAAACAAGTAGAGACAGACTATTCAAATATATTTAGGTAGACGCGATTAGCCAGCGCCAACGTTTGAACCCAAGAACTAGGTAAATGGGTTAATTTGAATTTTCTATAGGCACTATTAAACGACATACTTCGGTATTACCGAAGTCAATCAAGATACCTATAATTGAGCTCGAGCCACGTAAATATAAAAACTGCATATGTCTACAATATCTTGGACTGATTGGGGTTATGAGCCGTGTGCATTTACTTTTTTATAAGTAAAAAATAACATTAAAATCGATAGTTGTAAGCTATCAAACAATGTCAAAAGCTAATCATAGATAAAGATAAAGATAAAGATATTTATTTGCATTAAATATGGTGCATACATATAGGTCTTACAATAATGGCGCTGATAAGAGCATCCAATCCAATTCAGAATCAAATTTCAACAATTTTATTTAATAAATTAGCCTTCTTTATTAAATATTTATGTACACACAGCAACACATCAAGTTAAACATTTTTATTTAAAATTGTGTCTTATTTCAAGGTATTAAGGTACATGAGTGTCTAGCTTGATTAGTTGCTGTGTATACGTACAAAACATAATTTTATGTTAGGGAAAATTAATTATTTACAAAACTGTCACAAGTCTTTTACTGTCCTTACTTTTAGTGTTTATACAGTAAACACTGCCAAGTAGTAGATGTAACTTTCAATACCAACATTGATTACATAAGTCAGTCAATAGGTATCTTTGAATGTTAGCAAATAATAAAGTTTCCATGAGACCCTCACAAACTAAATTTCACTTTGTGAACTGTTAATTGTCGTTAGATCAAGTTGAGGATGATATAATTAGCGTAGATTGATGTAATCAATTCGGATTATATAGAAAACAAATAGAAGGTGGAATATCTTTTCATTGCCTTCATTACATTATTAATACGTGAAATTGCCGTCAAAGACTGAAAAATAAATGACATTTCAGTTTTTTTAAATACTTAATGGAAGCTAAGCTCTCTGTTATGGGGATCTATACAGACACACACTCAGGCAATAATATGTCACATAGAATTGTCCTGCGAAACACATGAATAAAAAAACTCGTGCAGGGAAACCGCTTGGCACTAGATCTAAATGGAATGATCGAAAATGTAACTATTATTTATAACTGTGTAAACTGTTATCTAAAAAGGAAAACTTAATATAAAGTTAAATCAATTAGTATGTCCTGTCTCTCGAAGAACTAGTTTAACTCCACAACTGAGAGACACTTGTAAAAAGTGCGCCGTAAAAAAAATGTCAGTTCTTAAGAAAAGACATAAGCAATCATTTACACTGCCCAAAAAAATTTTAAACCCAAACAAAGTTAAAGTACGAAAACCCTAGAACTCTATGTAATAATAAGGCAAGAAGGCGGACACTGACGAAGAATAATGTAGCAATGTATAACGTTCTTAATCTAAATTATATATTAGGCAAAGTGACAAACTTTGTTGTTTAATACATTAAGGCATAATTTAAGAGTGGGCTTTACTGCCGACAAATTATGTGATACAATTTGTAGGTTGTATTTATGTTACTACTACTTACTGAAAGTGTAACTTTTGTATATTACATAAAGAATAAGTAATATAAATATTAAGTAAGTATTTATTAATAATATATAACACTTGACAATATCGTAACTAAAAGTTACCGTGAATCTAAGTAATGCCTACTATTGTTCATACCCACTAGTTCATGTAAATAAGCAAAGGTAGGTAAATGTTACACAAATAACAAAATAAAGGTATTATTGAAAGAGTTAACAACCCGAGTAGGTAGAAGAAAGAACCCACTAAGAATACCACAAGGACTACAAAGGAAAACTTCAAACAAAATTTGCATTAACTCCACAAATTCAGAAACCGTAGAGAAAATTCGTAAAGAAACTTAATTCAACATTCTAGAAAGTTCTATGCACCATTGCTCGTTCATGTCAACCTTGTATAAATATTAAATAAATAAATAAATATTCACGGACATCTCTACATAGCGCCATCTGTTCTTAAAGTAAGCTAGGCTTAACCTGCTTGTGTTATGGGTAACAGAACAACGGATATTAATACTTAGGTACATACTTTTTTTTTTGTAAATACATACTATTATACATAGAAACACTCGGACCACTGCAAATAATCATGTTCATGCACACAAATATATGCATTGAGCGGGAATCGAACTCGAGACCTCTGGGTAGCAGTAATATTAAATAACAACTACGCCACAGAGGTCGTCATCAATTCAGAAATGGTCTAGATAATTACTAAAGAAACTTAATTCAACATTCTAGAAAGTTCGATGCACCATTGCTCATTCATGTCAACCTTGTATAGGTTGTATAAAAGGTTTAACGGGATACACTAAACACAGGGTTAATGGTTTAACATAAAAACTTAATGGTTCGCATCACAAAATAGCTTAAATTAAAATTCTTGACTTCGTAATGAATGATTCTCT
Organism: Schrankia costaestrigalis; assembly: GCA_905475405.1. NCBI lineage: Eukaryota > Metazoa > Arthropoda > Insecta > Lepidoptera > Erebidae > Schrankia > Schrankia costaestrigalis. Next base: position 14,444,997 of record FR997838.1, read on the forward strand.
TTTCTTCTTTGTAATGAAAGAAGTTGTGCATAAATCAATGTACTTCTTAATCAGGCGTTGAATATTTGCCTGTAATTAACTTGTCTTTGGACTGGATGCGGAAGGCGCAGGACCGTGTTTTGTGGCCCGTCTTGGGAGAGGCCTATGTCCAGCATTGGACTGCAATAGACTAGTTGATTGATAACGTATCTTTGCGACGGGTCTTCTTTCGTAGAAAAATATCTGCTTGCCAATACCTATCAGGTCGGTCAGACGAATTGGTTTTTGCCATGAGTCGCTTTTCTAATTGATAGATCAATTATTTGATATAATATTTTTATTAGATTTTCTTTCTTTCCTAAAAATACTGTTAAGTACCATTCATTTATTCGTACACATGGTGTCGTGTTCTCGGATATAGAAAAGTTTCGTTAACTTGCGACAATCGCAGTCAGCAGTCAGTCACCATAAAAAGGAAATCTATACTAATATTATATATATACTATATATATATATTATAAAGAGGTAAAGTTTGTGTGTTTGTGACGTTGTAGAGGGTAATCTCTGGATCTACAGAACCGATTTTAAAAATTCCTTCTGTGTTGAATAGTCCATTTATAGGGGAGTGTCATAGGCTATATAGTATAACGCTATGACTAATAGGAAAGGAGCAGTAATAAAATATGTTTAAAAAAGTGACGCCATTTTCTAGGGTCAGCTAGTATTAAAATATAACTACAGAATAAACTCCACACAGTTAAAAGTAAACAGTTTTTTAAACGCTAGACACAACAAAACAAGATAATTACTAGTTCAAAAAACCTTCATGGTCATTGTCAAACAATTCGACCAAATAACACTACTCATCGTCTCACTGCAATTAAAGCTATTATTACGTGTATTTGTAATAACACAAAAAGTCACAGCACATATATTTGTCATGTACATATTATTATTATGTTGTATGTTTTTAGACAAAAACACATAATATCATTATTGTCATTTACATACATTGATAGAAAAACATCTAGCATAATGCAATTCAATATAAATATCTACTACATATATAAAAAATAGTCGGGTTTTCCTTCCTGACGCTATAACTCCAGAAAGCACGAACCGATTTCCACGGTTTTGCATACGTTGGAAAGGTCTCGGGCTCCGTGAGGTTTATAGCAAAAAAAGTCATGAAAATTTTCAACAGAAAAGCGTCAAAATAATGCCTGTGCGAAGCCGGGATGGGCCGCTAGTTTATCAATAATTATTTACCTAGCATCCAGGACTCTTTTCTACAACTGTCGATTTAATTTGACGTAGGTATTGCTTGTTATTGGGGCTCTTGGACACGAAGCTGTATAAGTTGGTAGCCAACCTAACGCCCTAAGCGGGCATCCACAAGTGTGCACAGTGATATGCAAAACGTTATTGTGTGAAAGGTGAAATGGTACAGCTGATATATCGATGAAGACGTTGGTCTTGTGGATTAGTTACAGATTTTTTTAAATTTTCTTTCTTCGGGGATAAGAAGACAAAGTATTTCCTTCGATTGGTAATATAAGACACGTAAATAACTATGAAAAACATAAAATACAAGCAAAAATCAAACCGTATCTGACAAACATGACAGGCATGTATGACTCGCTTAATGAATGTGGACGAGGCCGAATCTGTTTGCGTCAAGAGGCGTTCTGTCGTCTCTGCCTACCCCGGACGGGATAAGGCGTGAGTTTATGTATGTATTTGACAGCAAACTATATAAAATACACGTACTTACACAATATATCGGTATATTTATTATGCATTATGCAACTACTAGTTGTATCTATTGTTAGTATTGGAAAATGTCTAAGAAAACGATCGTGTATAAAAACGTGTCTCATATCACAGTCCTCAGTAATCCTAAATATTTTATAAGCGAGTCAACTAGAATACTAAATCACGGAAAGAAAAATGATAATGTTGAAGAAAATGTGACAACTCTTTTGCTATTCGTAGTAGTAAAACACGGTATTTACGGTATATATATCTATTAAGAAGAAAATTTTCTGAATACTAAGGTAGTATCAATAAGTACAGGAACCTTATAATTTTACGGTAAACGACCCGTTCGGATTGTTTAATTAGTGAAATTTATAATATTATAATATTTATGACGACCTCTTAGGCGTAGTGGTTTTATTACACGCTATCTTTACATAATATACTTGAAATGAAACCATACCAATCCGTCTGGCCAGCGCGGTATTGGTAGGCCAAGTATCCCTCCATCACTGGAGGAGGCCCGTCCCTGCAGTGGGACATTAATGGGCTGTTATGATGAAACGTATAATTATGTATATAATAATAATAAAACAACAGAATATGATTATGTGTGCAAATTTCCTATTACTTAGTATAAATGCAGTACTTGTAAACATTTATTACACGAACAAGCGATTACGATAAACATTTATCAATACAACACTATTAATACAAAATTAATAATCTAAACAATTTGATAGACAAGCAATATTTTTTTTTTTTTTTTTTTTTTTTTTACTTTTTTTCATAAAATTTATTACAAATTGTTTGAAATCGTCGTTTACTTAAAATTGAAGCTACATTTAAAATTATAGATCGACACAGACAGTTGTTCAGTTTATTGCCTAGATGATAATAAACCACTTTATAATAATGTTGTATGTTTACATGTTAGAACTAATATGACAATATTTTAAACATTATGCTGTAGGTATACCCATTTTTGCGTAACGTAAATAAGTTACAGAAAATAAACATGTTTTTTCTTATGTAATGGATGGCAAAGGAGCCAGCAGGTCACCTGGCGGTAAGTGATCTCCTCCGCCCATGGACGCAAGACCAGAGGAATCACAGATGCAATCAAATAATTAAACTTATAATTTCTGGACTAAATGGATAGCTACAGGGATTGGGATTAAAAACAAATTTTCGCCAGGACAACGTGTCAAATGCAATTCAACGCAATCGTATCCATGAACACACTCCCTGACTTCACTCTTACTACAAACTATATAGGTAGGTACATCGGAAATCAATCTATCTTCCATTAAGAAAAAAAAGCTCGCTGGGCCGATATTCACGGACCGTTACGATTTGGGGAGCTTTAAGAAATGAGCGTACTCCTATCTTAAAGGTCGGCAACGCATCTGCGATTCCTCTGGTGTTGTGGGTGTCCGGGCGGCGTTGATAACTTACCATCAGGTGACCTGCTGGCTCGTTTGCCTCCCATCATATAAAAAAGCGACTAATACCATCTTCTATATAAATATTATCATTTAAAAAATAATATGTAAGTACATCTACGTGTATAATAAATGACATGCAAAAGTGCCATGCGCTTTAATATTAAACTCTCATCTCCCACAAATTCTTATTAAAACGTTCCACACTAAGCTTAAACTTCAAAACTGCTTACAAACTCTCATATAAGAGCTTAATAGTCAGTCTATTAAATTGACTTAACTATCTACCTTCGCAGAACTCCCTTTAAAATAAATGAATATGTCCTTATGTATGCAGGAGACCTCGCTACATAATTCTTAATTACACTACAGATCGGCGCACATTACACCAACTCGACGACAACTCCACTCCAACTCAACTTACTCATTATAACAGCCCATTAATGTCCCACTGCAGGGACGGGCCTCCTCCAGTGTGATGAGGCATACTTGGCCTACTAATACCACGCTGGCCAGGCGGATTGGTATAAAGTTTAATTTCAAGTTTACCTTCTTTATATTTCGTTAAGATAATATTCATGGATAGTCACTTTTTACGACACCCATGGGATGAGATGGGGTGGTGACATATTGTAAGAATACAATACAAATACTCCGTCACGACACGGACTCAACTTACTGTATGGCATTAAAATTGAAGCTTTATTTCGTGTTATATATGACTGAATTTTTAATAAATAAGTTAAAATGTACGACGAACTGTTCACCTATTGACTGTCACCGACGAGTCGACTACGAGTCGTCAACTATCTTACAGCAGCTAGCGGGCACGTTGCCTGCTAATTACCCGCTCTCCTTACTTCTTTATACCGAGTACTGTTTCAAGACAGAGCACACGCATTTTACAGGTCCTTACCTCATTGATACCGAGTCGTTCACTGTCCGACGAGTAGGTAGCTACCGGCCGTCAACGTTATTTGGTATCAACGGATCATCACCCGTTGATACCAAATCGATACTTCAAGTTAAATCGGGCTTATTTACACATCGACAAGTACAGTGGCGAGTTATGGCTAACGCAGACCTGGACGGCATGGCAAGGGATTTTAATTTTTACTAATGGAAATTCAACCGTACTGTTACAGAAATACGACATAAATTGCTATGCTTTAAAATGATGCCGCGGCATTGAAAGGGATTTTTCAATGCATTTCCATTAGTAAAAATTAAAACCCCTTGCCATGCCGTCCGGGTCTGCGTTAGCCATTAAGTAGTAAATTGTTGATTAAGTCGATTTAAATAGATCTCCATCCTATTTTTTTAAGTTGGCAGGACGCGAGGTAGGGGGCTACTTCGTACTTAACTCGCCAAAAAATAGGATTGAGATCTATTCAAATAAACTTAATCTACAACTTACTACTTAACTCGCTACTGTACTTGTTAATGTGTAAATCGAGCTTTAGAACGGTGTCAGACTAGTGTCAAGTTGGTAATGCGCGACGACCTTAAAGAGGTGTAAAGTTTGGTACAACTTATACAGAATTTAGTTAACCTCATTTTGCAGTTTCAGTGTAACAGTCGATCATGCGACGTAGTAACATTATTTTACTTGATAGAACTGCTTTTTTACGATAGTTGGTGTATGTGCAAATGGATTGCTTTTTGCAGTAGTTTTATAGGAATTGTAAAATAGTTTTACTCGTGTAGTGATGGATTAGAAATTAATACTCGCTTCTCCGTGTGGTCACGAAGTAAGAATACAATATGGCAACACCCCATCTCATGCCATGGCTGTCGTAAAAACCGACTAAGAGACTATCCGTGAATATTATCTTACGAAATAAAAATAAGGAAAACTTGAAATTAAACCCTATACCAATCCGTTTGGCCAGCGTGGTATTAGTAGGCCAAGTATCCCTCCGTCATGAGAGGAGGCCTGTCCCTGCAGTGGGACATTAATGGTCTGTTATGTTGATGACTCGCTACTTTATCTCATCGTTATGGTATTGTAGAACCGAATAGCGATTGATCAAGACAGATCATTATTTGTTATTTTATAAGATCAACCCCAATGTCGTTGTGGTACAGAGCTCAATCCTTTAATTAAAGGCTATTATTTATTTTTTAAGTATCCCATTGGGCAATCGAAACCTTTAAGTGTACAAAACAACGGCTTTTCGGTAATCAACCATGCTTGCATAATTACTATAAAATCTTTCGGTAAATACGACCATTAGAGATCAACCCCAATTCATCCCAAGGGTGTCGTAAAATCCGACTAAGGGACTCTCCGTGAATATTTTCTTTACAAAATAAAATTAAGGAAAACTTGAAATTAAACCCTATATCAATCCGTCTGGCCAGCGTGGTATTAGTAGGCCAAGTATCCCTACGTCACGGGAGGAGGCCCGTCCCTGCAGTGGGACATTAACGGGCTGTTATGATGAGGGATCAACTTCCAAACTATCTCAGAGGCTATAAAAGAGAGCTAGAGGTGTTACGCCCACACAATTGTTATAGTAAAAAATGTATTATCTGCCACAGACACGATCAGAAAATTAAAAAAAAAATTATTTCCTCTTCTTTGCTTTTTAATGAGAAACCACAAAATCGTTCAGCACAGTACTACTTGATATACACACACAAAAAAAGAAAAGAAAAGAAAAAAAAAAAGAAAAAAAAAGCAGAAAAGCTATATAGCTTTTCTATACATGAAGCTAACAAGCTGGCCATACAGCACATTGTTAGCGAAGTGGTTTCACGACCACATAGGTTGAGATCTAGACCGCAACTTAGGTATTCGATATATCCAATACACTGGTAGACTATAAACGCTGCAATAAACACATTCAGCTTAATACGTTTATTTGAAATTGAGTCTTATTCCAAGAGACTATAGTATGATTATTGCGTTGAGTTTTTGGTATAGTGTTTGGTTTAGTATTGGCGTACTATCGACTTTTTTTACTTTCATTTTGGTGTATTACTAGTAGTCACGTCACCCTCAGTCACAAGAGAAGAGTGAGTCCCCCATAAGAGTCCCTCTTTAAGAAGGCCCGTCCCTAAAGTGGGACTCAATAGAGCTAATAATAATGAGAAACAAACATAAACATAACCTGAGCAGTACTTAACAACATTAAGTATAATATATTCGCCACTAAAGGTCACACCTTAATCCGTCATGTATAAAAGAGTAACCTTTTCAATAAATGTAGGTACTTATATTTTGTTTCAGGGCCCAAGACACGTTTAACCTTTCTATAAACAAAACATATCGATTAAAATAAACAGCGCAAAAGTAATAAATTTCGATCGATTTATCACATTTACCAAAACATGTGGTTATTATTAATAATAATCGGTAATTATTAATAATTTTCAATTAATTACATTTACCGTAACATATATATTATATTCCTCATACATTCACACAACGCCATCTAGTCCCAAACTAAGCTGAGCTTGTAGTATGGGTACTAGACAACCTGATAAACATACATATATACTTTTTTTTTAAATACATACTTATTATACATAGAAAACACACAGACCAATGCAAACAATCATGTTCATACACTTAAAGATTTCCATTGAGCGGTAATCGATCCCGAGACTTCTGCGTAGCATCAGTCACCTTATATAGCCACTGCGCCACAGAGGTCGTCGACTGTAATTAAAAAGGGTAACAATTTATAATACTTAAGTCATTGTTAAAAATACAATTAGTGAAGGTTTGAAAACAGAAATAAGATTGAAGTTAATACAAAACCACCAGCTAAAATAAACCAATATTTATTTTTCTGTTATACATATTAAGTGAACCAACTTACACCTACAGTCATTTTAACGCTCATTGACGTAAAACAAAAGTTCTTTGATACTAACTTTATTATGTTTATTAATTAAACACTTGGTCGTCACACTTGTGCCATTCAAATGCATGACAATGAAAACTATTTTTATAAATCATACATTTACTTAAGTTATAAAAAATTAGAACAACAACATATTAATTAAATCCTATCCCTGCTTTAAAAATAGATGTTGCGTTGTAATGTATTTTTCTAAATCTGAGACCAATAAATGCAAGAATGAGTAGAAAAACAGTACTCCTTACACATTAACTTAACTATAACCTAGGGTTGGCGACTGGTCCCAAACTAGAGCTTGTACTAGAGAACATAAAAACATGGTAAAATACTTTACTTTTTGTTATATTATACATATAAAACACAACCAATTCAATAGTTTATCTTTTTTTTTTTGGTTGAAGACGAGTAGTTTGTCTCCTGGAACAGTTACTACTTTACGCAAGCTGGCGTCGTTTATGTTTATGAATACAAAGATTGGTTTTAAGTTTCTGCGTAGCCAGTCAGTGACTATAATCACTACGCCACAGAGGTCGTCTATAAAAGAGAAAACGAATAGATATGCAAGTTTACTTCTATTTTACTTTATAATCTATCCCAAGGTAGAGTAAACTATTCAGAAAACAACATTAACATAATGTAAGTATTCTCCACGTCTTTAGTTATTCTAAAACAGTCTGAAAAGTTTTTTTCTAGATAACAGATCAAAAAGCCAGACGATACATAGAGATGCATTGATCTCTGATAATGATATTCGTATGTGATATACCTAACAAGAGCGTTGTACCTACTCTCTTTGTTGTCTTCGGGTCAAGTGTAAACATAGACTTAGTAAGCGCTTAAGACTTTGATAAGGCGTATGTAAAATTGCGTGTTCATTTTTAGTTTGGCTCTATAGTATTTTTTAGAGTACATTACGTGTAATGTAAGTTGCCCGGCTTAAAGTTGTTGCCAATGGTTGTGCAGATGTCATTCATCATAACAGCCCAATAATATCCCACTGCAGGGACGGGCCTCCTCCCGTGACGGGGGCATGCTTGTCCTACTAATATCACGCTGACCAGACGGATTGAATGCAGGGTTTCATATCAAGTTTTCCTTCTTTTTACTTCGTAAAGATAATATTTGCGGTCAGTCCCTTAGTCGGTTTTTATGACACCCATGGGATGAGCTGGTGACATAGGTATTGTATTCTTACTCCGTCACCACACGGCAGATGTCATTATTGGAACTAAATTGCTGGTCTTTTTCTAGTTACTGTTCCATGCGAAAATGTTTCTGTGAGGTCTGTCAGGTCTACCAAGTAAGATTGCTAGACTTGTCAATTGAAAAAAATAAGTTTACTACTAAGATCTAGACTGCGCGGCGCGCTTAGATTTCGAAATTAAGGTAAGTAAATATCAAGCTAAAAATTATTGCAATCAATCACAAGTGTCAGAAGTTAAAGAGGTGTCAGTGTCAGATTAAGACTAAAATGTCATTCTATCTAAAAGGTTACAATTTAAAAAGGTGTCTACAATAGAAGTTTTTAAAGCATTTCGCGCGATAAAATTCAAAATGTCGATTGTAAATGGTAAAAAGTGTTTTAAGCATTTTTTTATTTTGAACGCGTAATTAGTTACTCTCCAGAGTTCAAAAATCTTAATTTCATCTTAATCTTTTAGTATCTTTTTCTTTCTTTCCATCACTTTTTTTTTCAGGTCTAAAACATAATACTTATTATCGTGTAGGCAGTACGCATTTTGCGATATTTTCCGCAAACCTTTTTGTTTTGTTAAGACCCTATTATTTTACACCGAACTAAACGTGTAGGTGTAAAGGTAAAAACATTTTCATTTTAAACTAATTACCTACACTGAGATTATACATATTTTAATGTTTTTTATAATTAATTTATGTTTTACCTTGATATTTTATTCATTTACACACGTGTAACCTGTTTTTACATGCACGGGCATAAACCTGGGTAGTGAAATTACAGGGTTGTGACTTAAGCGCTTCTTTTTGGTGAAAGCAGCTGTTAGACTAAGCTCTGGCACTGCTAAAGTCCTTAGAAGACGGTTACCTTATTTATATTTATTATTATGTTGCTGTCTTGTCTATTAGGGCAATTGATAAAAATCTCCGTGTGGTGACGGAGTAAGAATACAATATGTCACCACCCCATCTCATCCCATGGGTATCGTAAAAACCGACTAAGGGACAATTCGTGAATATTATCTTAACGAAATAAAAAGAAGGAAAACTTGAAATTAAACCCTATACCAATCCGTTTGGCCAGCGTGGTATCAGTAGGTCAAGTATCGCTCCGTCACAGGAGGAGGCCTGTCCCTGCAGTGGGAAATTAATGGGCTGTTATGATGAATAAGTCTTCCAGCAGCTTAAACTGTCTGTTCGATTTTTAAATTTGCTACAACATTCGTATTTTTTCTTAGAGTGTAATTGGCTATATGTGACGTAATAATAAAATCAACATAATGGACCTTAACTATGAAAAACGGCAAACCGTTGCAACTTCTTGTAGTCCCAACAGCTTGCCCAATCTCTTTCTTTGATTCTATAGTTTTTTTTAAAGTCGGGTTTGATGTTTTTATATTAAACAGCACTTATCCAAAAAACAGGTTATCTGCTCATATGTCGCTGAAGTTAATAAAGATTAACTACATAACACAACTACGTAATGTAAGCATACAACTTGCCTGATAGAGAATTAAAATACACAAAGCACATTCAAGATCCGATGCACAAAGAGTTTGTACTATGAATATAGAATAAATAGATTTTCTTAATGCTGCTTGTCGTTTCAAGCGAATACGGAAACGATGAAAATGTTAGCATAAAATCAGAAATCTTCGTTCGCATAGCGTCTTAGTATTAATGTTATCCGATCTGTACTAAAGTTATAAACCTAACACTAACACAGCACATAAATTTATGCAGCATGTCAAAAATCATTTCTTAAAATCGTTAAAAAATCGGTAAAGTTAACTTTAGTTGTCAAAAATCAATATTACAAACAACAATCAACAGCAATACCACTTCTTCGAATGTTTCCACCTAAAATAGCCCAGTGTGCTAAGCCCATGTCCATTGTATTTCGAAATTAGCTCGCCTTAGTTCTGATTCTAAACTGAGAAAGCTCCGAGAATAGCTCTATCTAATGCCCATGAATAGAAGCACTAACGAAACTACACAGCTCAATAAATTAAAATCAAAACACATCTTTGTATTGCACCGAAATAGACCCAATTAAGAGTAGAATAAGAAATATTTTACTTTGATTAATGTTTTGATATAGAAACGTCTGAACAGATATTTTGAAATCATCTATTTTGAGTCTTATAGATTAGTCCAGGATGTTGACTGACGCTTTTATCTTCCAACTTCAGTTGATTTGAACGAAGAGTAAATTAAATAGGATTAGAATTTAATTAATTATTGATTATAAATTTAAAACAAAACTGGCTAGTTGTCTGGCCAGATACCTATTAAAAGTTTAGGTTTCCCTCTAAACCTTTATATGTAAGTTGTTCAGGCAATAGATACTTTAGAAGAAGTATTGCCTTATCTTACACATTAAGAAACAATATTGTCAATTAGTAATGTAAAGTTATATTGACGGTTGACGGCCTCTGTGGCGTAGTGGTTATACAACATGACTGCAACGCAGAGGTCTCGGGTTCGATTCCCGGTCAATGCAAATATTATTTTTTGTGCATGAACATGATTATTTGTATTGGTCTGAGTGTTTCTATGTATAATATGTATGTATTTACAAAAAATAATAATAATATCCACTGTTCTGTTACCCATAACACAAGCAGGTTAAGCTTAGCTTACTTTGAGAACAGATGGCGCTGTGTAGAGATGTCCGTGAATATTTATTTATTTATATAAGCTACCAACCGTTTCAGCTATCAGTTTTGTAATTAACTTTTACGACAACCAAAAAACTAAAGTTAAGTGTTGCCCTTATTAAGTTTTGCTTTGTGACCAGAAGGAAATATTTTTATTTTATTGTTTTCGGAATGCCAACAGCTTAAATATTAACATACAATAATAACTAAATTAAAATATCTAAACTGCTATTAACAGGCATTCGCAAACTATTATAACATACATCTACTTACATATTACTGAAAGCGTAAAGCTTCTCATTTATACAAGGTAGTTATCGACCTACAAAGAGATTCCGTATACGAGAGGGTAAATGCATCCACCCACGAGGTTAATGTGTTCACTAATTTCGCTGCCAAGCGTAAACTGAAACTTTGTTCGCTTCATAGTGTAGACATAAAGCCATCTATTACAACGTAATTTAAGAACATTTATAATATCTTTATTGATTTTATTTACATCACAATTTACAATTAATTTAAGTATATGGTTCTAAATGTTAATTTTTTTCATTTTTTTTTATGTAATAGGAGGCAAACTAGCTAGCAGGTCACCTAATGGTAAGTGATCACCGCCGCCCATGGACACCCGCAACACCAGAGGAATCACAGATGCGTTGCCGAAGTACGCTTGTTTCTTGAAGCTCCCCAAGTCGTAACGGTCCAGAAATATTATTTTTATATTCTTTGATAACTTTATTATAGTTATTATTTAAAACATAACACATGCGTAAGTGTATAAATATAGTAGAAAAATATGTAAATAATATGTGTGTATAGCAATAAAAATATTATTTAAATATTTATTATCCAAGTTGTATTAGCATGTAAGTAAGCAATAAAAATATTATTGTAATTATACCATTACATACCTATTTAATATACTCTATAAATTATAATGTTTCTGTATGGTAATTATTGTTGGCTAAACTTTTTATACATAAATAAATACCTACCTATAACTTCAACACAAAACAATAACACAAATATTTCTTAAAGAAATTATATTTATTTTGTAGCCCAGAGAAGACCATATAGTTATATAAGACTAACATCACAAAACCCATTAGTAGTTTAACGAAAAAAAAACAAAAGATAAGAATATTAAAAGTAAAACTTAGCTGCATTTCAGTTAGTAAAATGAACAAAAACGTGGTCTCAGTCAGCGACCGCCCACGTCTTGTGAAGTCCATAAATAATTGACGACTTCCGATGTGAACTTGTTTAAGTATTTCACAGCTACGAAAACGTATTGTGTTCGAGTCCTGTTGAGGAACTCTTTGTGTGTATAACTATCATCATAACAGCCCATTAATGTCCCACTGCAGGGACAGGCCTCCTCCAGTGACGGAGGGATACTTGGTCTACTAATACCACGCTGGCCAAACGGATTGGTATAGGGTTTAATTTCAAGCTTTCCTTCTTTTTATTACGTAAAGATAATATTCACGAATAGTTATTTAGTCGGTTTTACGACACCCATTGGATGAGATAGGGTGGGGGGACACTGTATTTTTACTCCGTCACCACACGAAGATAGTCATTATCTGGTGATAACTAAAATTTTAAACTTTTTGCATTTCTTTCGCTCTTCTACGTCTTATACTGTAGGTAACCTTAACGAACTATGTCGCATTTAGTACATACCTGACTTCTACGGGGAGGTCACGGTCAAGGGTTCGATTTCCGCTTAATGTAAATCATGAAGTACATTTGCATTGTTTCAAATGTATTATTTGCAAGAAAATGTTATACTTAATTATGTTTATTATTTGTCCAGAACCAAAAAACAACTCTTAATTGGGTCTATTTTGGTACAATACAGAGATGTGTTTTGATTTTAATTTATTGAGCTGTGTAGTTTTGTTTGTGCTTCTATTCATGGGCATTAGATAGAGCTTTCTTTTGCATTGTTTCAAATGTATTATATGCAAGAAAATGTTATACTTAATCATGTTTATGACTTGTCCTGAACCCACTGCACAAGCTCTGCTTAGTTTCTGTATAGATGGCGCATATAGATTTAGTATTTTCAACATTTTTACACATGAGGTATATTAAAAACATAGTGAGCCTCACAAAATATATTATGATTACCATGTATGTACCTATGTTTAACACGAATAAATGATTATGATTATGATAAATAAGTATACAAATTAATTGCATATTAATGAACAATACAAAAGCTCTAATTACCACACTATCTTCAAAACAAGAAATTAATGAAGAGATATAAACATAATTCAAGGTAACACCATCTTTGCATAATATGAATTCCTTAACATTAAGAAACTATAAACAATAGTGAAAATGTTTGATAGCAATTATATGAACGTTTAGTGTAATTAAATTCTTGTTATGTTAACATAATATTGCTTCACTAAATGTTTGGCTTTGATGGAAGTCGTCTCTACGTATGTAGGTACTCGTATTGCAGCGCGTATAACATAAATTTGCAAGTTTACCAACCAAGCAAGATTCTAAGGATCGCATAAGATGGCAATACTTGGAGGTGGCCTATGTCCAGCAGTGGACGTCGATTGCCCGATATGATGATGATGATGAAGCTTGTAAGATTTTGATAATATCTATCGGAAATTGATAATAATTCTAATAAGATCATGCTTAACGAAATTACAACTTATTGTTCTGTTATTTATGCCTATTGATAAAATGTTTGTAACACATTGTATGAAGCCTAGTAGTACCTACAAGATTTGTTAAGTTTCATAGTCATATAATACAAAGATCGATTTCTGCGCGTATGTTGCCATCTTTACGAAGTTCTTAAAGAAATTAAAATAAATAATCTTTAAAATAATGGTGTCTGCCCACTACACCGCTATGAACGTGTCAGACCAAAAAGTATTTTTTGTATTAAACCGTATGAGACTATGCCCACTAGACCGTTCCGTAACCGGCCAGTACCGTCGTTGTGTTACTTTACGTGCCTGATACGGTCCTAGCACGGTCATGGTATGGTACAGTATAGTAGGCAGACTCTTTTATTATAAAAAAATATTAAAACATAATTATTTTCGTAGGGAAAAGGAAATACAAAATACTTGATAAGAATACTTACTCATTAAGACATATTGTGTAAAAAATACTGTCGATTTGTATGCTTACCTGCAAAAGAAGAAAACAACATTATTAATCTCATGTTTTTAGTTACATTGAGATATTTATTTATTAAATTTAATATATGTCAGACGGAGTGAAGATATAAAATATTGTATGAAATACAAGCATTTACTTATGTTATTGATATTATATAATAACTAAGAGTTCATTTTTCGATAGAAAATAAAAAGTTTAAATGACAATTGACGTGGTTTGTTGATCTTTAAGATATATCTTGTTCTACCTAAAGAATTATTGTTAATGTTTCTAAAAAGCGCGCACTTTTGGACTGGTTTACAGTAGGAAAGCGGGAGGACCATGTGTTATGGCTCGTGTTACTAAAGTACTACATCCCTCATTGATCTACGAACTTCAAGCTGAGTGTATGATACAGAATAGCTGATTATTTATTCCTGGCAGTAGAACACAAAACAACGAATACGTAAATAAACATAACAATAAAACGAATTAATATCACTATAACTACGAGCTATTCAATAATTCTAACTAACTTCGTTACTAAATTAATTCTTGTTACTTCGTTACTTAGCTTACATTAGGTAGAAGTTTTAGTGTAGGCTTCGCACTACTGTAAATCTACTATATAAAAATAAGTCGGGTTTTTCTTCCTGACGCTATAACTCCAGAACGCACGAACCGATTTTCACGATTGTGCATTCGTTGGAAAGGTCTTGGGCTCCGTGAGGCTAATAGCAAAGAAAATTTAGGAAAAACTTGAACAGAAAAGCAGGAAAATAATGCCCGGGCGAAGCCGGGACGGACCGTTAGTACACTATTAAATATTTTAAATAGTTGTAATACGAGTACGACCAAGTAACTACCTTAGTTACCTATAAATAAATAATAAATAAATATTCACGGACATCTCTACACAGCGTCATCTGTTCCCAAAGTAAGGTAGGCTTAACCTGCTTGTGTTATGGGTAACAGAACCATGGATATTAATACTTATATACTTTTCTTTTGTAAATACATACATATTATACATAGAAACACCCAGACCAATGCAAACAATCATGTTCATGCACACAAAGATTTGCATTGAGCGGAATTCGAACCCGAGACCTCTGCATAGCAGTCATGTTGAATAACCACTACGCCACAGAGGCCGTCTGCCTTAGTTGCAAAGTGGTAACGTATGCAGATGCGTTGCGTGTAGTCGCGGTTTTGAATTCTATGTGAAATAACTAATAAATTTCGATTCACTAACTACACACACTTCAATTGTCTGGAGCCTAAGTGAAAATCGCTAGTGTAAACAGGTCATCAGTATTAAGAGGCCGCTTATGCGTCTGCCACCTTTGAAAACCAAAAAACTCCTCAAACTACGCAATCAAATCAAACAGAATGCAACAACGATAATATAATCGATATAAATTTACAAGTTTCAAAACTCGAATCAGTACATTTAATATCATTCAAGGTGATATTAAGCACGTATCTAGTTCCATAATTATGATAACACAATCATTTCGCGACCTTCACCTCATGTAGTAACATGTAAATTCGTTCTACAGTCTGCTCTAATCATATTTCACTGACGATGTATTGTGGAGTGCGAGAAATTGTATTATTCGAATCATGGTATAGGCATCTTGATGTAGAGAACAACATTTTGGAATAAAAAAAAATAAAAATCATTTTTTTTTACCTCAGAAATTTTTACATGGATATTGGTTAACAAAATCTATGAAGGGTGGACTGGAGCCTAAACTAGGGAAACCCTGTATTTTAGGACTCCAGGGCTCTCACACATATTTAAAAAAAACAAATGATACATAAATAAAGATATTATAAGATAGCCCATGATATTAGAGATATTGTTATAGATATGTGAGATAAGTAACTGCTATCTATTTAAGATACTAAAACATTGCATTGCGAATTGATATTTACTGATACCTACCAAAGAATTTATATCATATTCTTGATACTGATTTTCTTATTTATAATGTCGGTGTAATATACATAAATATTTAAAAAAAACAGCTAGCAGTTAAGCCATAAGTTTTTTTTTTCACGGACATCTCTACACAGCGCCCTCTGTTCCCAAAATAAGCTAGGCTTAACCTGCTTGTGTTATGTGTAACAGAACATCGGATATTAGTACTTATATCCTTTTTTTTTGTAAATACTACACATAGAAACACTCACACCAATGCAAATAATCATGTTCATGCACACAAATATTTGCATTGAGGCGGGAATTGAACCAGAGACCTCTGCGTACAGTCATGTTATATAACTACTACGCCATAGAGGCCGCCAATATAACTTTACATTACTAATTGACAATATTGTTTCTTAATGTGTAAGATAAGGCAATACTACGCCACAGAGATCGTCATAATAAGCGACAAGAATTCACAAAATTAGCAGACATAAAGAAAATCTAAGCTAATAATAATGATTGAATTACGACCACTATCTAGTTTAAATCACAGCTACAAAACTACCAGTTACACAAGTAAATAATAATCATAACAGCCCATTAATGTCCCACTGCAGGGACGCGCCTCCTCCCGTGACGGAGGCATATTTGGCCTACTAATACCTCGCTAGCCAGACGGATTGGTATAGGGTTTAATTTCAAGTTTTCCTTCTTTTTATTTAGTTAAAGATAACATTCACGGATAGTCCCTTAGTCGGTTTTTACGACACCCATGGAATGAGATGGGGTGGTGATTGTATTCTTACTCCGTCGGAGAAGTTGCACAAGTAAATAATAATAATCAAATAAACTACACAACACAATAAAGCCATTGAAACGGCAAAATCCTTCATCTAATACCTCCACTCCTAACTTATTGGTATCATAATCCACATCCACAAGGGAGAAGTATGAAGAATGGGCACGCACTGATAAATAAATTCTAATCTCATCTATCATGCGTCCCTTTCAGATGAATAGAATAAATTGAGATAGAGATAGTATTTGGAGACATATCTTATATTCGCACACTCAAACGACACCTTTCATGATTCCGCAATATTCTGATTGAAATATGAAAGATTACAGTACACGTGAAACTTGTTTAGGTTTAGATTAAAAGGGATCTTTTCTGTGGGAAATTTGATATAATATAATAAAATATTACATAATATTCTTATAACGCCATCTAGTTCCAAACTAAGCAGTTTGTACTATGGATGTTAGAGAACGCATGACTTAACATAAGTAGGTATATTATTATGTAATATAGAAGTTTTTTTTTAAATTACTTGTATATATGAGTTTGTTTCTTTTTTATGTGTATATAAAAAATTTTTGTATTGTAACATTTAGATTTTACATAATAGTGATAGAATAATCAATGGAGTGTAACCATCATCATCAAATCCTATGGGTTGTGAAGGGCGGGGAGACTCCTCACACGGTGGACTGACGACTTGATTAGGATGGCGGAAAGCCGATGGATGAGGGAGGCACAAGACCGCGCAGGGTTGAAGCGTTTGGAGGAGGTCTATGTCTAAAAGTGGACGTCCATAGGCTGATATGGTATGGGTTTCGCAGCAGTCAACTAATAGAAAATTAGCCGATACCATCTCTATTTAATTGTTGTCAAAGGTAAAATAAACTAATAAGTTATTATTAGTAAATGTATTTAAAATTTTATCTGAACACCTCTAGACTAATTACGATTTAGAACACCTTTACTAAAGACCTAGTAAATGAAAAGATGCCGTCTAATTAATAAAAGGCTAAGTCTTCATAATTAATTATAAGTAAATTGAAAATTGAATAAAATAGGTATAGGTATCTCTCACGCTACTATAAAGGGTTCAATGCCACACATTGACTTTCATAACATAATATTAAACTTAATGAATAATATAATTATTAAGAATAACTGTCGTGTATAATCAACACCTGCCTACGTTAATAAGGTTAAACTATGTTCAATCAAGCGATACGTTTATAATTAATAGGAGTTTTCACAACCTTTCATTGACGTAAGGGTCACAAAACAATACAGAGTATAGAATCAATCAATTATTCTACATGCAACACGAGCTTAACGTAGTTCTGGACACAGCTCACACACATTATATCGCGGAATAGTTGGGAACAATGATAGTGCAAGTGCATTAAGATATATTCAGAGGCAAATTTGTAATTAAACAACAAAATTGAAGCAAGAGCACTCATAACTAACGGAGTATAAATAAATAAATAATAAATTATCAGTTCAGCAATAGGCTGGGCTGGTACTCATGAGAGTTCCCTACCTCCTCTCCTATTAGAGTTCGAGAGGTTTGTTTGTGTTAATCATACAAAAAAAATCACGGACATCTGTACACAGCGCCATCTGTTTTCAAAGTAAGCTAGGCTTAACCTGCTTGTGTTATGGGTAACATAACAACGGATATTAATACTCATATACTTTTCTTTTGTAAATACATACATATTATACATAGAAACACTCAGACCAATGCAAACAACCATGTTCATGCACACAAAGATTTGCATTGAGCGGGAATCGAACCCGAGATCTCTGCGTAGCAGTCATGTTAAATAACCACTACGATATGGTTCAAGATAGCAGACAAACAACCCCACCTCATAGTAAATGGTAACCACTGCTCATGGACTTAAGCAATGCCGAAAGAAAACCAAGCCGCTGTCTATCCTAGGCAGCGTTGTTAAGCCTTGTAATTTCATTACCCTTTCATGTTTTACCCTTCCAAATACTGTAACATATCAGCACACTCTGCTTTGAAGTAGATAAAGCAAGAACAGCGATAGTACCTAGACAACCTGACCTGGTAAAAGTTACAAGTTCTTACTATACTTTTGTGAAAGCACAATCGATTTGAGCATCTCAATTTAGATAGCAACTTCCGCAGTAAGTTTCCTAGTCATAGCTTTACGTAACAGAATCAACAATCTAGATTGTGATTGCTATCTCATAAGAATGTGTACGCGATAATAATTTGATCGCTTCAATCTTACTGTGATAAATACTTATTTTGAGAGAAAATCTATAGATAATATAGACAAAAAATATTATTTAAAGCTAGTGAATTATAGCTGTTGTTTTAGGCAAGAACATAACCGGCAAATATAGCAGTACCATAGTTTATGGGGACAAATAGTAGCTTAAGACTTAAGTCGTGGCATCTACACTACATCTGACACCAAATTTTGGAGTGGAGAACGTAAAACAGAAACACGCTTGTACGAAATGACACAAAACATGGCTTACCTATAGAAGTATCTTTTCCTAGAAAGCACGTTTCGCCGAAAACTTTGTTTACTACTACGTCGCTAGGACTATACAAACATCAATGCATCGGACACAAAGATCATACAGACTCAGAACAATAATTTGTGGATGGTTACATACATACACGCTCTTAAACTAGTGTTTATCATTGGCAAGAATTTTACAAGTCAAACTGTTTATCTAAAAAAACGTGTTAGGTCCATAACCCCGTGTGTATACAATATGCAAAAGTCGGTAAAATTCCTAATAATACCGGGCAACAATACAGTACAACAAACATAATTTATTCACCCCAGATGAATTACATTTTAACCGTTTTAATAACATTTTGGTAAAATGTATACAGTGATTTATCAGTCGTCAGGTGACAGAGTAAGAATACTCTATCTGATGCCGTGGGTGTCGTAAAAGGCAACTTGACATATATCCTGATAGGTATTATCCCATCCCACAGAGACTACCTCTGTGGCGTAGTGGTTATATAACACGACTGCTACGCAGAGGTTTCGGGTTCGATTGCCGCTCAATGTAAATATTTGTGTGCATGAACATGATTGTTTGCATTGGTATGGGTGTTTTCTATGTTCTTATAATATGTATGTATTTACAAAAAAAAAAGTATTTAAGTATGTTTATCCGTTGTCTAGTACCCATAGTACAAGCTTTGCTTAGTTTGGGACTAGATGGCGTTGTGTGAATGTGTGAGGAATATATATATTTATATATCTGGGCAGCTTGGTAACCGTTGGTAAAGACATATGGAAGTTTGTTCCAGGTCTGGACTGAATAATTGGGTTTAAGGGAGAAAAACTTAATACTCAAATATGCAGCTAAATATGATTAATTGGTTATCTAAGAGTCATGCTTAGTTTGTTTTCCTATTCTTGAATTATACTGTGTAAGTTTTAAGTTACTTAAAAATTAATAACTTATTACTTAAGCAAATTGTATTTGTTTGTAATATCAATAATTCAATTGAAATTTGTGTCCTTTTCAAAGAAAACGTAGGCGTACTAAACATAAATAATAAACTTATACAACTCAGCCGTTAGTAAATTAAATGACCAATTTCGATACAGTACTTTATAATACATTAGCAATGTAGAATTAATCTAAAACAGTATCTGGTACAAACTTAATTACTATTGTGCAGTACACTACTCGCCCTCTCATCGGAACAATAACTTTAACTTTAATTACAATTTATAGCCCACAAGTGCACACCGATGCGTTCTTATAAGTCGTAACTTATACACAACTGGTGCAAGATAACATATTATATATACTATTATTACTTCCTTTCTTTCCCAATAAAAATGATAGAGGGGTAAAAATGTTTGATTTGAATAGAGATTTAATATATTTGATTATCTCTACTTTTGGTATATTACACTTTATAAACCACTTAAACTACCAAACTTTGAGTATGAGGAACTCGTATTGGACAATAACATAAACATGTTCGACACTAATAAACCATTTCACAGCTGATCGACGTGCGTATAAACAAACTTACCTTACTATTATTACTGTAAACACTACATCCCATCGACGTACAAAAACGTTCGATTCAAAATTAGTATAAACTTCCTTTGTGCACACAAGAATTAGTACAACACTGAAAAACGTGGACGACACGCGATTTCCGTGAACTAAAAATATTTAAAGATTAAAAGGGCCGCGTTCGGTTAAAACCGCCCGTTAGGAGTACGTAGGGCGTGCGGCTCCGAACACGGTCGGCTGTCTACTGAATGGCCGTGTCGTTAGAGTGCAAAGCCATCAGGTGCGACCAAGAGGTAAGACTCAGTGACAGTTTAATTGATGCGGTATCAAACGTCACATTGGATAACATTATACACTCGTATATTTTCATCTAACATTAATGTTGGTAATGGGTTTAGCTCCGCTGTTATTTTCGACATTGCGAATTGCATTTTCAAAGAGATTTCGTACATAATTTTCTTTGTGTAGCTAATTACATTCGACGTAGTTAATCCGGGTGTATGTATTATACAATGTAAAGCGGGTTCGTGAATCTAATTAAAACAATGAAACGATAAATTTAAGTTAAAACAGCTCATCACAGCTTCTGCCAATCCATTTAGACATCGTAGCTGTGTCAACAAGACCAAGTCGGTACACATTAAATCTAATTACAGTGTAAATAAAGGGGAACACTGTATTTAATTAAGATATCTCCGTGTGGTGACGGAGTAAGAATACAATATGTCACCACCCCATCTCATCCCATGGCTGTCATAAAAACTGACTAAGGAACTATCCGTCAATAATATCTTAACGAAATAAAATGAAAGGAAAACTTGAAACTAAACCAATTCGTCTGGCCAGCGAAATGTTTGAAGGCTAAGTATCCCTCCGTCATGGGAGGAGGCCCGTCCCTGCAGTGGGACATTAATGGGTTGTTATGATATTTGTGAAATACTTTATAAGTATAAAACTCGATATAAACTCTCAAGAGATTCCCGGTAAACGTAAGAAGTATTCCCTAAAGTTGCTCATTTTTACGTTCTCATATGTCATACGTAATAAAAGATGTCACATATAAAGATAATATATTTTAATGCATATTTCGTGTACATTTCGCTGAAGTAGTAATATATTTTCATTGTAATTACATACAAACATAAACAAAGGGAAAGCTCGAGGGATTAAAGAGAGTATTCTAGACGTATAAGTTAGCTAGAAACAGCAAGAATTTCCTTGTAAATTATTATAATAGTTTTCAAGGTTACTACGGACATTATCCCGAGGTTCGTAGCCCAAGGGCATCGCGGGGCAATGCAGAATGCACAACCGCTCCGTTCCTAAGTAATAGAACCGACGGAAGTCGACCGTGGACACAATTCAAGCTTGGGGCGATTTATTAACTTTAATAATGGAAATGTACAACAGTTTACACTAACTTAATATGATTTATTGAGGTATAGGAAACGAGATGATTCATTGATAGCGAGGTTTATGGGATATGCAACAAAGTATATTTGTTTTAAGTGTACGTGCAGCCGTACAATATTATATGTATGCAATTATTGCAACTCAAATTACAATAATTCAGTGATTTTACAGCACTAATCGCGGATGGTTTTATTTAGCATCTCCGCTAATATTATTAAAAGACCCATGCCCATAGATAAAGATAAGAGATGAAAAGATGTCAAAAACATGTGAAAGTATAATAATACATTGTTATGCATTATTAAGGATGTTAAATAACAGTAGTCAGTAGCATACAGTCTACATCTTGGTCCTTCGATCAGGACTAGAATCTTGCAATCTTTTAAGTTTAATGTTAAAGCTTTTTGTTGTCAGACCAATTAATATACTACCACACTAACCAGAATAGTTGTTACGAATTTTCTTTCTTTTGCTGTATAATGCTTATTCATCTCTGATACAATATTATACTTAGTATTTGCGCTAGTGAACTATTACGTCGCCTACGTCTTAAGCAGCAGCTGACATTTAGCATTTACAATAATCAACCAATCACATTGATTCAAAATTGCCGCATCCATAACAAAAAATAAGTGTCATTTACGACATCAATGAATACCTTAGCGATAAAATTACTATTGAAATAATGTAACATGACATGAGTATAGTTTTTATTTATTTGGTTTATTTTTAATTTAATTTTAATGATAC
This sequence comes from Schrankia costaestrigalis, assembly GCA_905475405.1. NCBI lineage: Eukaryota > Metazoa > Arthropoda > Insecta > Lepidoptera > Erebidae > Schrankia > Schrankia costaestrigalis. Next base: position 14,467,985 of record FR997838.1, read on the forward strand.
TGGACATTTTTTTTAATTTAATTTAATATGCTATAATAGAAATTTGATTGTACAGTTTGATTATTAATATGTAATAAGTAGTAATGTAGTCAATTGCGTAATATGTGTACCTAATTAATATTTGCACGCCATACATGGCAGAATATGCTGTAACACTAATTTTTAACACCTGTAAACCCACCATATTCTTGAAAATAAATTATTCTTTCTTTCTTTCTTTAATAAATGTTTTACTTAAGTACTTACTCTCATCGTATGTCTAAGTTTTGATGTAAGAAAGTCTAACTTTTAAAGGGTCCACGGTACAGTAATGGGTCGGAATTTACAATGTGCTATAAAACTTGGAAGATCGCTAACACGTGTTTACCTAAGGCTTTAGGCAAGTTTGCGACATATTTTTTAGATGGGAAAGTAAGTAAATATTTAGAGGGGGAAAAGTACGATTAGTAATAGTACAATAATATCTTTAGGTATCTAAGTTTAAGTAGGCTTACAAAAATTCAAGGTAATTATTTAGGAAAGCTAGAAAAATGCTAAACACTAGGAAATCGTGGAAAGTTATTTCAATGTTTGTAAAAACAAAGTGGATTTGGATTTCAGACCATTTTAAAATCAAACAATTATTGAAATTACTGTCTACTCTTGTATCTAAAACTACATAAAACAAAAAACTTTTTCATATAAATAATATTTGTTATGCACTTGACAAACTAATGTATCGCAATTAGTTTTGTGGTTCCCGAGATTTAAACGACTAGACTGACGATTTGCATACTAATACTTCAAAGGATTTCAACAATAGCCTCTTAGTTAGAGAACTATTAACAGGCCATTCCACGATTTTGTTTTTTTATACCAAGGATGAGCCGAGACGGGAACTTTTACGTTGTGTATAAAAGTGAGAAGTTTTATTAGTTCAGTTAGTCATATTTAAATTATGTTAAGGCCCACGATTCCGTAAATTCAGTGTCTGTACAAGTTCCCGAGATACATCTTAATCCCCAATAAAGTAATAGAGTTTTTTAAAGAAGAAAGTGCATGTTAGCAGCTATTTGTGGTTTAGAACACTAATAAGGTCTGACAATTTAGGATCAATTACTATTATAGATAAATTATTTAATACATCATTATACTATTTCTCAAAATAAATTAATACATTTAGACAAATAATACAAGAAAACACAGTCACAAGCAACGAGTTCCAGTAAAGAGAAACCACGCCCTTAGATAATTTCGAGCATACTACGCACAAAGAAGACCATGATATTTATCGATGTACTAAAAATAAACTAACAGATAACGTTGTTTACACCACTTTGAGCTAAATTAACTACATAGTACTTAATATGTAGGAAGATTCTACCTCGCCTAGTGTCTCTTTGTTTGTTGTAACTATTAAAGGATTTTTGTCACACTGCAGTCATTCGGCAGTGAGGTCAAAACAAACATATCACACACTAGCTGACCCGTGCCCACTTCGTTGGGCGGCGAAAAAAATCCCTTTTTTAAACATTTTTTTATTACTGCTCCACTTCTATTAGTCATAGCGAGATATTTATATAGCCTATGACACTTCCCGATAAATGGAATATTCAACGCAGAAAGAATTTTTAAAATCGGTACATTAGATCCAGAGATTACCCCCTACAACGTCACAAACACAAAAACTACCTCTTTATAATATTAGTATAGATAATGAAAGAAACGTCACTGCCAGTCTTTACTGCGCCGTATATACATAAGAAGACCTTATCCAGTGTCCCTGTATTTGTTCTTACTGTTAAAGGACTTTGTCATACTAAATGCGTTTTGCAGTCAGCTCTTTGTGAATATAACCCGCATCATGTATAAACAATATTGTCAGTCATTGGTCGATGTGTACATCGTACACATACCCGATACGGTTTGTTTCAAACAAACATTTAGCTTAATATCATTTTATCTATTTCTTAAAAAAACATCTATAAGAAAATAGTTCCGCAAGAATGGACCTTTAGTGGAGATAGAGAGGCACTTGGGCGACACTACGACAATTACCAGTGGTGTCTACAAAACTTTTACGAATAGATAAAAACTTTAACAGCTGTTTTATCTAATGTTTGAACTTCAATAACTCTATTTCGTAGACATTGACTATTTTAACTAAGAAAGTTCAGGTTTTCTATTGAATTTTTACTGACTTAAATTCAGAACCTAGTAAGTTAATACATCAAAAAACAATGTACTTATAAGAATTTGCTTAGAAAAATATTTTCGAGTATCCATAAACTCTTTTAGAATCAGGAAGGGATTATGATCGCTCTATTAACCTTACCAAAATATTAAAAACAAAATTCAATGTAAAATACACATAACAAAATTAAACCTTAGAGACACGAAAAACGAACGCATCTGCAACCAATACTTAAAGTAGATTGTCCCGACGGTTTCTTGACTTATCTCATTCGCTTACGATTGTAAAATCGAGAGCAGAAAATGTCGAGATGTTTATCGACTGTCTAGACATTTTAGTTCTGTTCAATAAGATATTCTAATACCATTTGTATTATTACTCTTCTAAAGGGATTAATCACGGGAACATACTTTTAAGAAATAACTTATTTTTCATACGTTCGCGGAACGCCATCAATTCCCAAACTAAGCTGAGCTCGTACTATTAGTACTGGACAACAGATATAAATACAGAGATATAATACTAGATATTATACTTGACTATACATAGAAAACACCTAGACCAATGCAAACAATCGTGTTTATGCACACAAAGATTTCATTGAGACCAAAAGCGGGAATTGAACCCGAGACTTTTGCGTAGCAGCCATGTTATAAAACTACTACGCCACAGAGATGTCAACATTAGTTAATTTATATTAAATTTATTCGAGAGAGATAGAATTAATTAAGACTAGCAATATTGTCTAGGCTAAGCAACTATTGACTCGATCCTAGCAAGCAGGTATACTTAAGCATATCGGCAAGTTAGCCGAGCATTGCTCTCGACGGCTGTTCAATTATCAGGGCTGTGCTGTGACTCAAGCTAGCTATAGGTTATTTTTAAGGCTAGGATTCCTTTTAACCATGCTCTAGATAGGATGAAGCTAGTCTATTATTTTTAAGACTTTTGTTAAGATTACTTTTTCTCGTTACTATATTAATAAAACTAGCTTTTGCCCGCGGCTTCGCTCGCGTTAAATTCGGGGTAGCAGTGGGGAGTTAGAAAGGGGCAAAAAGTAGCCTTTCTTACTCTCCCTCCCTTCAACTATCTTCACTTAAAAATCACGTCAATTCGTCGCTCCGGTTTGCCGTGAAAGAAAGACAAAAAGACAGACACACTTTCCCATTTATAATATTAGTATGGATTGAGATATAGTCCTTAGCTAATCAGAGCTTATACTATAGATAAGAGACAACTAAAAATCATGCTAATACTATTTTTTAATTATTACCACTTTTAAGTCAGCTTCGATTCCATTAGTCTAAGAATTGCCAGAAGTCATCCAGACCTGATACTTTAACTTCTTCATATAATTATCTAAGACCAAAGCGTACCCCATCTAAGCCACAATCGTGTATAACTAGCCCACAATAAAGTACTATTGAAGAACCTCGCATGCTAACTGTAATAAGGCTTTCTTTAACTCAATTCAATAACAAACAAGATTTCAGCATTATTGCCAGGCGCACACAATTTTTGGTAAACAAACTTTTTCACTTAAAAGAAATAAGTGATAAAAATTGGACCACAAAATTTGTTTGTTCGAAAAACTTTTACTGGGGCATATGTATAAAAAACCTCTTACATTATGTAAGCATTAGCATCTGATTTAACTTTAGCAGCATTTGAATATGTCTATTTGTATTATAACTGTTCAAAGGTCAGACGACTTCTGTGGCGCAGTCGGTATATTACATGTCTGCTACGCAGAGGTCTCGGGTTCGATTCCCGCTCAATGCAAATCTTTGTGTGCATAAACATGATTATTTGCATTGGTCTGAGTGTTTTCTATGTATAATATGTATGTATTTACAAAACAAAAAGTATTTAAGTATGTATATCTGTTGCCTCGTACCCATATTACAAGCTATGCTTAGTTTGGGACTTGATGGCGTTGTGTGAATGTGAGGAATATTTATATTTTATATTTAAATTTTATTACAAAGCCAGAAACAGATCTGAAAATTTATTTAGTGCATATAAATCGATTATACTCTACGACATTTAGCTTAATAATATTAAGAGTGTCCAAACCTGAAGAGTTGTTTGAGAATGTAATTCTTCCCTATAATTAATTTTACTTAGTACAGTATAACATGGGTTTACCTAAGTACTTATCAGAACATCTTAAATGCTAAGAAATTTAAATTTAGTCAAAGACTGCTGTTATGTTATGGCACTGAATAACAAACGATATATTTAAAGTTTATATAACATTAACACAGGCAGAAAAAAAAGTCCTAGTGCTTTTATGACACTTTACTGTACCAATCTTATTCAAATGCCTGATTCAGAATTCGTAGTCTTATTTTTTCCTTCACGCTCTCTTAGTAAGAACAAAAATATCTTAGCAACACAAATTGATAACATCTTTATTTCGCTAGCATGGACTAGCCCGTGGCTATGAGATATTTCCCCGAGATAAAGAATAGCATGTTACTACTTGTTCCTTGATCTATCTTCCTTTTATTTTGCGAAGCGTAGAGGGTAAAACAATGTCGTATAGAAATAAAGTTGTAATATATAAGCCCACAATCCAGCATAATATAACTTTGCGAAACCTTAAATAAGTAACAAAAGTTTACATTGCGTCATCAAATCATAACAGCCCATTAATGTCCTACTGCAGGGACAGACCTCCTCCCGTGACGGAGGGATACTTGGCCTACTAATACCACGCTGGCCAGACGGATTGATATAGGGTTTAATTTCAAGGTTTCCTTCTTTTTATTTCGTAAAGATTATATTCAGGGATAGTCCCTTAGTCCGTTTTTACGACACCCATGGGATGAGATGGGGTGGTGACATATAGTATTCTTACTCAGTCACCACACGGACATATATCCTGGTTCAATGGATCTTATTTAAATAGCGGAAAAATAATATTAATATTAAAAGTAGTAAGTAGTGGCAAAAACCTTTGGTTTATTTGGTTTTCCACAAGGCTTTCATAATGTGTTGAAGTCTAACATAGCGGAGCTAAGAGGTACACCGTATAGATGAAATCAATATAAAAATGTAACTACATTTGCTTTTATAGTAAGCAATGGCTTCAGACAATATTTGTTATAACGATAGAATGACATAAAGACATTAGAAATAAATAATTATTGAAGATACATAACAATCAATATAATTCCATCGGTCTGTTAGTATGTCATTACAAATCACAGAACATGCAACATGCAATATTTGATAGCGTATCGTATTCCAGTTTATATATTTATTATTTGTTTGGTGACCTAGTTTAGCTGACGACATTCTTGCTTTTATTTACTAAGAAATATTGTTTTTTCCTTCGGTAATGGTAATAAATAATAATACTAAGATCAATAAGGGATGTTAGTGACCGTCTATCAGTTAGGCAGGTCTTGACTAATAAGTGTCTTGCACTACCAAATGAAGCCTGTGTACCTACTAAATAATAGGTCTTTACCTATGAAATTGCTGTTTTTTTTTCAGCGCAGACTTAAGCCTCTTTATTCTTTTCAAACATAGATCAAATTATATTTGTTATTTAGGAAATATAGGATGTGACTAACATCTAACAAAAGATTATAAATGAAAATAATTATTGTTCGTATTAATAATAAGCCTGTAAAAAAAGGTCCAATTTAAAACAGGGGATTTTCCCATTTGTTTCATTGTAGTTTCTTTGCCGATACTTTTTTTTCAGTGATTAAAACACGATAGTTAGCCTCAATGTTCGCCATTACGTATGTCAAATTTCATTCTATTAAGTTTAATAATTATTGAAATAACTAAGAAAACGGCAGTACGAAAAATCACACTTCTAAAAAAACTTAATACAAAATGGCAATTTCATAGGTAAAGACCTAATAAAACCTTAGGTGTTCCTCTTCGTATTCTTGAGGTTTACGAAAGATAAGTGCATTATCCTTTGAAGCGACAGGTGCAGGCTCTATATCACTAAATATATTAGTCTCACAGACTACTCCGCACGCTCTCCGATTGTTGTTTGCCTAAACCCCCTCAGTAAATTCCTAAATGTATTAATATATTGTCTAGTTTTCGTAATACGGCTAAATCCTACTAATATTACAAATGCGAAAGTTTGTGAGGATCGATGGATGAATGTTTGATACTCTTTCACGCAAAAACTACTGAATGGATTTTGATGAAATTTGGAATATATGTAGTTTAGCGTGTAGAATATAACATTTGAAGTTCCTGTACAACGGGTGAAGCCGCGGTCATCAGTGTTGAATATAGTAAGTGTTTATATATTTAAAAGGGAAACACCATAAAGTATTTTCTATTAGAGCTACGTACTAGTTAATGAGTTTTTGTATTCAGACTCTGTCACCAGGCGGTCGATTTGCCTTGTCGACCTCTGTGGCGTAGTGGTTATATGACATGACTGCTACGCAGAAGTCTCCGGTTTGATTCCCGCTCAATGCAAATCTTTGTGGTGCATGAACATGATTGTTTGCATTGATCTGGGTGTTTTCTATGTATAATATGTATGTATTTACAAAAAGAAAAGTATTAAATATGGTCTACTTTAGTTATGCAGGGTGTGGGAATAAAATCCGGTTTACTTTAACATTATCACTTTTTCCATAATTATTGCAAAAATACAACTGTCTGTCTTTCCCGCTCAGATTCGGATGTCATGGCCGCCGCCGACGCAGTGACGCGGCCTTGACAAAACACTAACCAATTTTACATCTAAATTCTTAACATCATGATTTATCTATTTAAATGAATTCTAAAATACATTTGTAACAAAGTACTATTTATAATGTCAGTTTACTACTTGAATAAATACATTAACTATCAACAACTTTCTCTATTGTTTACTTCCTGTTGCTTCGATCAACACAACGTCATCATTGGCAAAAACAATAATTTACGAAGAGTACATACGACATATACACAATAATATTATTAAAAATAATAGGTGAGCTTACATAAATATGTTTATCCGTTGTCTAGTACCTATAGTGCAAGCTTTGCTTAGTTTGGGACATTCACACAACGCCATCTGCGTTGTGTGAATGTGTAAGGAAGAAAAAAAACCTACAATTATAGTACTTAGTTACCTATATTTAAACTAGTAACATAAACCAACACAACGCGTAATTTACGTACACATAAATACGCAATCATTATGCGAATATTAATAATGAAAGTACAAAAGAAGACATCCTGCTGAAACATATTAATCCCCCGAGGCGTCAAAGAATATGAAAAACGTTAGCAACAGTTGTAGCTTTTGATATCATGTACGATTTTTTGATTCTTTTATGTTAACGTATAACTGTTAAATGTTCCTTATAAAATAAATAAATAAATAAATAAATAAATAAATGTACAAAACACGTGTCGCGAAAATGCAGACGCAGCATAAATATGTCGATATTTATTTATATATATTTTTATATTAAAGCTTGCTTTGGAACGCTCGTCGGGGTCTACGGTAGATGTTAAGGACAAGTGAAACAACTGACTTCTCTAGTAAGACCATGTATACTGTCTCAATATAATAGTTATATGATTTACATTAAGCTTAACTAGGAACTATGGAATAAAAAAAAAGGAGTAATAGTAATATACAGAGTAATGTTATATATTTTAAACATACACTACAGGGGAACCGATGTATGAGGGAGGCACATGACCGCACAAGATAAAGGGTATTTGGAGTAAGCCTATGTCTAGCTGTGGACGTCCATTGGCTGTTATGATGATGATGTAAAAACTTATCGTAACTGTGTGGTGATGGATTAAGAATACAAAATATCAAACCCCGTTTCATCCTATTTACCATTTTTTTTAAACATTTTTTTCGGCCAGTTTAGTACGTAAGCTATGAGCAGACATACTTCATCAATGCAGTATTGGTTTTATGAGTTGTAACGAATACAAATCAAAAGAGATCAATAAAATAAGAAATGTTAAAGCTTTTAGCAGACACTCGAATCATCATTTAATTTGTCTGTCTTTTCAACGACTTCAAAAAGGAGGAGGTTCTCAATTCGGTTGTATTTTTTTTTGTGTTTACCTGATTTCTCGAAAACGGCTAGACCGATTTGAAAATTGTTTTTTTTTATAAAGTTATCGTGAAATACTTACGAAGTTAAAGCACGCAATACGTTTATTGATATGCTTACCTGCAAAAAACAGAAAATAATATTAAATAAAATGTTATATCTCATGATTTAATTACAAATAATAATACACACGTAATCATTATCATTATCCCCGTGTTATTATGAAATCAGACTGAAGGATATGTTTTCATTATTTATTTTTAGGCTCACAAAACCCATTACAAGCCATACAAAATGTCATAGCTAAGTAAAGTAATGCATAAGCAAATTTTTTAACCGATTTCTGTGATGCTTCTATTTTAAATCAACTTTTTAAAAAGAAAATTAAAGGTATCGCAAAAACTTTAAAAACATACATAAAAAATATTGTTAAGTATACATAATTGTACGTATAATGATAAGAAAATATCTCGTAATGTAATGGCAATTTCTACCAGACAACCTGAGGATGTCAAATTCGTGTAAATATTTTGGTTAGGGTAATGTTTGTTTAGGACAGTGGTGTACCGAAATCATCATAACAGCTCATTAATGTCCCACTGCAGGGACGGGCCTCCTCCAGTGGCGGAGGGATACTTGGCCTACTAATACTACGCTGGCCAAACGGATTGGTATAGGGTTTAATTTCAAGTTTTCCTTCTTTTTATTACGTAAAGATAATATACACGGATAGTCCCTTACTCGGTTTTTACGACACCCATGGGATGAGATGGGGTGGTGACACACTGTATTCTTACTCCGTCACCACACGGAGACCGAAATAACGGTGTACCGAAATAATAAGAATAAATTAAAATATATTTTAGCGGGTAGTTGTACAATACAAATTTCTAAAAAGCGAATCTGAAAACCGTTAGCTAGCGTAATGCGTTTCTTCTGATTGGTATTTTGCTATTTATGAAATGCAGCAAGTAAATTATTTTACAACTATCAAGTTTAATACAAGGTGATATATAAAAATATATATTGGTGTTCACCGCACAAGGCAATACTTGGAGGAGGCCAATGTCCAGCAGTGGACGTCAATTGGCTGATGATGAAGTTTAATAAGAAAAACTAGTGTGGTGTAGATAGTGTTACTATTCTACTATTTACTTACAGTTACAATATCATCGTTATTATCATACTAGCCAACAGACGGCTACTGAAGGACATAGACGTACTGAAACGGCCTCCACGAGCGTAACCGATCCTCTCTCCTCCATCGCTTAGCTTCTTTACTTTATTATTAAAAAAAAAAACCACTACGTACTTCTTTTACAAATTGGTCATAAAAGAATCTCGAAAGTAAAAGCCTCAGTCTTTTGTCATGGTTTATATACCAAATTAATTAAGAGAAAACTAATTACAAAGAGATCTTGTCACAAGTTTGTAACGAAAATTAAAAGTAAACATGGCTAACAAAGTTGGGGATAAATATTTGATTTGCAATCATTCGAGGCTAATTAATAACAACATTATTATGTGATTTTAGTAGGTATCTATTAATTAACAAAATTTTAAACTTCTGTATTATATTGTAAGTAAATTATCACAAACAAGTTATAAATAGCATAAGATTTTAACATTACAAAATGTGAAAAAAAAATTCAGATCTATCCTTATCATAACAGCCCAATAATGTCCCACTGCAGGGAAGTAGGCCAGACGGATTGGTATAGGGTTTAATTTCAAGCTTTCCTTCCTTTAATTTCGTAAAGATAATATTCACATAGGATAGTCCCTTAATCGGTTTTACGACACCCGTGGGATGAGATAGGACTTATTGTATTCTTACTCCGTCACCACACGGAGATTCTTACTTCGTCACCACGCGGAGAAGAACAGAACTTTCCTAATATCCTACCATTTGCTTTTATGCTTGTATCACAGAACCAAAACTCGTTCTTAAAATAGATAACTAGTATAGGTATAAACTATAGATTTTAAGAAGATTTTATGCTTTTTCTTGTTCTGAATATAAAGTCGTCTGCACGAAAGAAAATACACAAAATAACATCGAATCGAAATACAAAAGGTAGTTTAGTACCACATTTTCACTGTTATTTCAACAGACACGTTCCTTTGCAGACAGGTGGCGATTTAGAACATTGCTTCACACATGCAAAAGTGGTAACTTACTAAAGCTTTGGAAATTCCACACACAAGTAGGTACCTACCAATCGAATAACGCCTTATATTTTATCCATATTGTCTGAACTTATTATTATAAAAAAGCTTTAAGACGAAATACAATACATTTTCTTCATTAAATATTAAGTTACGAAAAATATGAAAATATTTTTCTCTTAAAACATTTCGTTGAATAATATTTGCATACTATTTTTCAGGTTTGCCGTGCTGTAAGACAAGCTAAGCATACCAAATGCAACTTCTCTATCTTATTTCAGGGTTATTTGTCGGCTCTGACAAAAGCTCTAGGTATAAATTAACATTACTACTATTAGACAAAATCGTTAGAAAACCTTGTCGTGAACATAGCTCGATTACAGTTTAAGATATCACATTCAACTACAGTAGTAATACAATTTGTTTTGTAGCTCAGACGACCATTAACTTCAACATAACAGCTCATTAATGTCCCACTGCAGGGACGGGTCTCCTGTGACGGAGGGATACTTGGCCTACTAATACTACGCTGGCCAGACGGATTGGTACAGGGTTTAATTTCAAGTTTTCCTTCTTTTTACTTCGTAAAGATAATATTTACGGTTAGTCCTTTAGTCGGTTTTTACGACACCTATGGGATGAGATGGGCAGAAGGAGGCCCGTCCCTGCAGTGGGACATTAATGGGCTGTTATGATGAGCCATCCAAATGACTAGTATCAAACTTTTACCTTAAGCTGTTATCTTAAAACCAATAATAAAAACAACGGCAGCACTTAACAGATAGTATCATACAATTTTCAGTAGCACGTTCCGAGTGCAATGCGACATACACTTAAAATATCGGCCAAGAGACAGGCCGACGGCACAGACAAGAATAATCCTTTCGTTTTAACCGAACTGACAATATAAATGGACCATTTGATATGTGCCTTTTTTTTTCTTAATAAAGTAGATTTAAACTGTCGTTTAGATGCTTAACTGGTAATGAGGTTATAATTAAAGTGGTGGAGTTTTGGAAGGCGACAGGTCAGAAAAGAATTTAAGATGTTTAAACTGCTTGGTTTTATGAGGGTTAGCAATTAATATATCACATTATTATATAGCTTTGTTTATATGAAAGTTTTGCCGTCATAAACTAGCTTCGTTTACATTTTAGTTTAAAGCCGAAGCCAGTTTTCCATACATGTGTCCACCGCAAACTATATTTCTATGTATGGAAAACTGGCATAACTATGCGAGCTAAGCTAAACCAACTTAGTTTAGCCGGCGGTGGACGTTCGGCTTAAGGGTTTTTTAATAATTCTTCTACCCTATTTGAGTTTCAGTAAATCCCCCACTGTCTACCACTCCATGGCACCCTCCACTGCTTTTATGAAGTCCTGGTTTTGTGAAGTCCACCAATACTAGACCAGATCTGTATCTCTTTCGTCAAAGGACTGATATGAAGTAACAAATATGATACAAGATAATTATCATTATAAATTGTAACAAAAGAGACGGAGCAAAGTTACCGACATTATTATTTTCATTAAATTCGCTATCGATCAATTAATCAATCAAAGAAACGGTACTCTCCCACGCTTAAATACAAATAATTACCTACATGGTTGACTTTTTAAGAATAACAAGGCAAGTGATACATTGTATTATAAACAAATTGAGTATGAAGATGGACAGAGTACATAGCTTGAAGGAACTACTGCTATGGTGGCAGGAAGCTTCTAGAATAGCAACGGAATAACAACGAATAGACGTCTAGATGATGGGCAGAACTCTCACCCGATTGACCGACGATGGATTAAATCTTTTAATCCCTACTTATATTATTAACGTGGAAGTTTGTCTGTAACAATTTTAAGTTAAAGACTGAAATATAAATAGTCGCAATAACCGACATCTACACAGAGAGCACCGCAACCAAAATCTATTCCAAAATAATTCTATATTTGTTTTATTTTTACACAAGCCGTAAACATCTAACCGAAATGTTAGCTTAAAAGTCCACGAATAGAAATTTATGAAACAAGGAAGAAATAACCCAACATTATTTACGTCCCAACAAATCCTTTTGGGAATATTCCCGTCGAGGTATTTTGGGTCACATTTCTGTTACAAAAACATAAAAGTACTGAATTAGAATAAAAGTAAACATATAAAGAAGGTTCTCGTTAATAAACCTTTATGTTTATGTAAACCTAAGGAAAAGAAATAAAGATAATTTTGAAATTAAATGAAAGTTTCGTTACAATAAATAAGGGAAAGCGAATAAATTTAGGCTGTTCTTATATAGCAGATATAATATATAGCAGAAATTAATAAATTAATATATAATATCAGTAATTTATGCAGCTATGATTCCATATTATTACTTTAGTGGCTATCAGCCGCGATAGGCAATTCCGAATACGAACTTCACCTAGTTTAAATATTTGCATTGCTGACCATGAGGTTGAACTAAGCCTAGATACTTAACTTTTGTACGAGTATGTTAAAAATATGTTTAAAAGCACATCGTTTCACAATAACGATATACTTATCATACCTACCTATGTTAATTAAGAAACAGTCATATTAATATTACGAGTATAAGAAAAATATGTGACTTCCAAGTTAAATAAAATCCTTATTTGCAACTTGTATATTTAAATCCAAGTATTAATAATTGTAAAGTTCATTTATACAAACTCCAGTAAAGTATGACAACTCATTACAAACAAGCTGAAACTCGATGAATCTTTTCAACAAAGTACGAGTATAATAAGTTATATTTATTTAAAACTTATTCAATTTAAAGTTACATGCATACAGAATACTATGGAGGTATGTTGCAGGATTTTCTTCATTAGTAGCAATCCTTTATACTACATTTTTAAAATAATCAGTTAAAAGACGTCTACACTTGGTCGACGAACTGTACTGTACTGTTTCCATCACGAAAGGGGTCTGCCCATTATAGTTATTGAATCCGCGGTCGCGATTTCAACTAACTCTGATGTCCAACAGTGAGCGTCCTTTGAATCTAACTTAAGAATAAATTATTATAGATTCTAACCCGGCACTTACATGTATAATGTATAGTTCAACCCTCAAGGCAACCCTATAGGTACTTATTAAGTTCATTCAATAAAGAAGTTATAATAGTGTACAGTACTTATAATACTAATAGTCATAATATTCACTTACTCTGCGAATAGAAAATAGGATAGATAACATTACCATACTATACTAATCTCATTTTCCCTAAGACGGACCCGTTACCTCATTATACAAACGTATTGGAACTTCATTAGTGGCATAATTACCGTATGTCATATATTAAATAGGAAAACGTATACAAATCCCGACCCATTTGCATTGCTAACGGTACGTATGACGGGGGCATCGACCGGCCGCGAAGGCCGCTCCGATGCCCGGTGACGTCATAATCAGAAAATAATAAGGCGGATGTTGAACTTACACCTGTGGACGTTATTAACATATGAATAAAGGTTACTTTTGTTTGATTTTAAATATAGAATTAGTGTACCAACTTGAAAAGTTTAGAATCTTCTAAATTTTCAAAAAAGGATACATATTTGAATGCTTAATTACAGCAACATATTTATATGCTGGAGATATTAAAGGTCATGCAAAAATAAATTAATTCTAAATTCAAATCTACAGGGTTGATGTTAAATGTTCTTGAAGGAGAGAGTTATTTTTAAATGTAGTCTTAAAATATCGCAGTCGTTTTTTCCGTTAGCATAACAAAGAGTTCATGCACATAAAGTTCTTAATTTAGTCTGTTTCGTCCGTCCAATTTTAAAAACAAACTAAGTAAGAAATAACTATAAATAAGATTTGTAGAAATAGATGATTTGAATAAAAAGTGTAATAAATTGTATTTTAAAAGTAACAGGTGTACACACAGCAACTAATCAAGCTCAATAGTTTTAAAAGTGCATCATTAAAAAAGGGAGGCTACTTAGTAGATATTACTCAAAATATAGGCATAGAACTAAACATGTAAAATAAAAAAATTACACTCATCAAATATTTTTATACAAATCTCAAACAAACGGGTCTACAAAAACTCGTTGACGTTGTCTTAGCTATTTTCGGAACATTGTGAATTCAATCGATTGATTTTTCTATTCCTGGATCTTCCGCCATTTTTGTTAAATAAGTAACGCTATATTTGCAAAACAAGAGTTTTTCAATAATTACTATACACATTGCACCTAAAGCAATGTTGAATGTGTTATGCTCAAAGCCGCTATCGCTAAATAGTTACCTGAGTTAGTCAGTACTTATAAGTGAACTTATTTTAGGGATAAATAAGCTAACGTAATAAGCAATTGTCTGAAGTTAAACTATTCAATAAAATAATAAAACTAAAAATTTACAGCAAAAATTAGAAAAAGCCTTTTTATCTAATTGATTTAAGACAAAAATGGTTACTTCCAGATCACGTGCGAAGTAAATTGACGCGAGGCAACAAATGCACGAACCAAAAACCTTAACGAACGTAATTGATTATTCGTTTTCGCACTCGACTACTCGATTTACTTTTTGCTCGATTGAACGACAGCGACAAATGCTTTTTACTTGTATCTAGCTGCGTGTGTACTGAAGTTTAGTAGGATTTACCTTAGGAAATATAGCGCCGCTTCGGACTTAATGATTATAAATAAGTTTTGTATTCGCTGTTAATTGGCTTAATCAACTAAAGATTTAAATGGCAAACGCCTGAAAAAAAACATTTTAAATGCTATTTAAAATCCTTTTTATAGTTACTTGGTAAGCAAACGTCAATGTAATCGTAACGTACTATATTTTTTTAAAGTTAAAAAATTGTTATCATTTAAAATTAACAAACATTTTAAAGTTATGTTAACGATATATTTACAGTGCAACAGTAGTGTACAAAGCGACATTTGCCACTCGTCAAAAGAGAATCGATAAATCTAAAAGGATTCATAGCATAATAAGCAAGTCGCAAAATGTGCAGGCTACGTAAAACGTTCAGGTCGCAAAATGTGCAGATCTCAAAACGTGCAGATCTCAAAATGTGCAGGTCGCAAAATGTGCAGATCTCATAATGTACAGGTTTCAAAATGCTTATTTATTAACACTTGAAGTAGCTTTTAAAGATATGAAGGACTTCTTGAAAGGTTTTATCGCAGCTTCATTTGCAGAAAACCTGATACGGCGCAAGTATAGTAATTTAGCGGGAAACTACTCGTATTTGTTTGAGCATTTGAGGTTGAGACTTTAGGTTCAAGTGCTCATCTTGACTTCAAAGACCTTTCAAAACATCTTATTGACGCTTGTCACGACCGGCATGCTGGTCTTTATTTTATTTGGAACATAGTCTGAGTTAGGTTCGTAAGGTCTCACTTGTAAAATGTGACTTCGTTCACAAAAAAATATTTAGGTCTAGGCATTTCTTTCAAGGACCGCACAAGGTGACAATAGTTGGAGGAGGTCTATGTCCAGCAGTGGACGTCGATTGGCTGATATGATGATGATGATGATGATGAATTTTTTTCTGTGGAACCCTATAAAAAAATTAAAAACTGGGACCGGAGCCTTTATGTGCCCTTCGAGCCACGGTCAGATAAAATACCACTGAGTGGTCACCCATCTATGACATTACGTCGCCATCTGCACTTTTTGCGATGTGCACATTTTGCTACCTGTACGTATTACGATTAGTACATTTTACTATCTGCACATTTTGCGACTTGCACTAGTGCACATTTTGCTACTTGCACATAATGCTATGAATCGATCTAAAGGATACTTTATAAACGAACGATTGTTTGTTAAGAAAATAAACAATTGGTAGTTTTATCTCAGTGGGTCAACATAAATAAACAGAGGTCCATAAAAAGTTTTGTAGTAAGTTTCCTTACTATCGTAAGGTTGAAAGGAATAATACAATTACAAATATAATTAACTTTTAGATAACAAAACAAACACGGGGCAAAGATAACCTATATAATAATATATGCAATAACTTACAATCTCTTCTTTTAAGATTATTATTTGGATCCAAGCCAGCCAACAAAATTGCAACTAAAACATAAAACACATCCCAGGATCATAAAACATTGTTCTGGGTTAAATTCAAAACCCTTCTTCCCGCCCGCGTATACGTATGATTACGATGGAATTACAAAACTGTGGTTCCAACACAAAATATTAATGGCCTCAATACTGGGTTTCACATTTTTTTTATTTACAACCTGTGCCAAAATTAGAAGTAGTACGACAAATTAAAATTGATAAGTTTGAAAATCGAAATTCGCAATAATAAAAAGTACCGTAACAAAACTACAAATACATTAGAATTTGGAACTCTTTTTGTACGCGACAGTACCTACCTTTCATAGTGAATGCAGACTATTTTTAGTGAACCATTTGGCTACTTGATACCGGTAGTTAGTAAACGTTGCATTATTGACTCGACCTGGTTAAATACGAGCCAGTTCAACTCACAAGCGATGTTTAATTAAATAATGGATACGAGAGACAAATTAAATATTATTGTTTTTTTTTAAAGTAATCGTATACATTAATTAACGTAATTAGAATTCAAGACTGATGCTATTTGCAACACTAGCATCGCGTACATACTGAGATCAGTAGATAAATATCCTGGTGATCTCACAACTTTGCATAACAGGTTTCCACCAGGATTTGATAATGAAATAGTTTTTATTAAAACTTAGACAAGTGTATTCTTGCTCCAACAGCTTCCAGGGTCATCAAATTAAAACAACCGTTAATCAAAGTCATTATCAAATCCAGGACAGTTCCGTCTCTAGATTTTGTCAGCTGAGCAGTTGTTTACTTACAGTACCATGGTTGTTGCTACACAAGTTTTTTTTTTTGTTATCGATCCTTACTTGATTTTTGGTAGGGTCTTATTCCGAAACATCCAATTATAATAATCATCGTCCATTGGTAGCAGAAAAAAAAATCTAACCGAACCGAACAGCCAGATCATTTCGCTACGACTATGGACTCTTTATCATATTAACCAATGGACGTCCGACACCCTGACTAGACTTCACAGTAATATAAAATATTTTATTAGTATTTAGTATGAGAGCAACCTTTGAATCTATAACAACACTTTAATTAACGACTAAGTAAAAATAATATAAATTATCCGTGTGGTGACGGTAAGAATACAATATGTCACCACCCCATCTCATCCCTTAAGTGTCGTAAAAACCGGCTAAGGGGCTATTCGTGAATATTAGCGTTACGAAATAGAAAGAAGGGTGGAGGCCCGTCCCTGCAGTGGGACTTCACTAAACAAACAGAGTAAAGAAATACATAGTGACATTGACTAGAGACAGTTGACAGGCCAATTTAAAAAAAAAGTTTCAGCATAACTTTTCCATATTGTTATTTACAACAGCCACGGTCCAGGTAAGATGGTTCATAGCAAATAATTGCTTTGATTTCAGTTACTTTGAAGTAATATCGTAAAGTAACAATACAAAGCCTAATGAAGACCTCCAAAGAGGAACAAAACGCTTTATACTTTGATAAACATTGAAGAAGCACCTCAACCACAAAACAATGAAAGGACTTCTACAGAAAGAACTCAAGAAACTAATAGAATAAAGAGAGCTTCAACAAAAGTTCACTCAATGGGCAAAGCGTTTTGTTCCTCTTTGGAGGTCTTCATTAGGCTTTGTATTGTTACTTTACGATATTACTTCAAAGTAACTGAAATCAAAGCAATTATTTGCTATGAACCATCTTACCTGGACCGTGGCTGTTGTAAATAACAATATGGAAAAGTTATGCTGAAACTTTTTTTTTAAATTGGCCTGTCAACTGTCTCTAGTCAATGTCACTATGTATTTCTTAGACTCTTACCCCCTTACCCATAAATGCCTCTTAAATTTTAGTCAATTCATTTTTGTTTAGTATAAGGTTGGTTTTACCACTAAAAATCTCGCTAAGCATTGATTAAATTTAAGAGGCGTTTATGAGTAAGGGGGTATATTATTATGAAATAAACAAAACTCCTACATAAGTACGTAAAACATATTTTCCCATTAAAAGTTACTCTCAATAACATCGCCGAGCGTATCTGTCACGGCAGCCATGAGCCGATCGTTCATAATGTTGCTAATTCAGGAAATTGATACAGGAAACAGGAAGAGCCTCTCAGCTGAACGTCGACGAGGTTGATCGATCGATATTTGAATATCAGTACTCTGAATCTAGCTTTATAAATTCCTATATTACTTACGTGAAATTCGCAGTGGATACAAGGCATTTTTTTTTAACGCGGGAACCTTTTAGAAGTTTCCCCGCCTTTGAGCCAGGCGGGCAGGTGTCTCCGAGTCCCAAAAATACGGTGGACCGACTAAAACCCAGTTTTTCTCTTTTATCCATGAATAATCAGGACAGCGACTATGAGCATTAAGACTTAGAGCATTAATCGAGGCATCCCGGCAGGTGTCGACGTAAGACCTAGAATACTAAAAATATATTACTTATACTCATACTTACACTCATACTCATGGGGATACCCCTCACACGGTGGACCGACGACTTGGTTAGGACGGCGCGAAACCGATGGAAGCAATGAATAATCATATCATTATAATAGTAAAACGCGGGACAAAGATATTTTGTACAATAATGAATTTCTTAAATAGATAATCTAACAGCTCATCACATAGATGTCATAAAACCTGTTTTAACACAAAGAAAATCCACTCAATATCTTATAAAACGTTCGTAGCCATCCTAACACAAACTAAAACCTAGAAGCTCCGTACATTACCAAGATATACCTACAGTAACGGTTCTTATTTAAGTACATCTGTATTGTGGCAAGTAATGTTCATATAATACGATTACCAGACCAGGGTCGAGGACATCACGATACTTTAGTTATAATGCTACAACATTCTCAATGTTACGATAAAGCTCTTTTGTTATGGAATAACATTGTGACTTTTTAACAAGATTATAGAATGGATAAAGATGAAAAGTAACTATTTTTCATTATCAGTAATTGATAGTCAGTTATATTTATATACTTAATACTTGTTAATAGAGACATAGACAAACGGGCTAGATGGTAATAACTTATTCTACCACTGAAAGTACGAACCTCCTCGCATAATTCAGGGAATCTCAGCCAAGAATAACCACGTTGGGAAAACGGTTTTATATCATGTTTCTTACTTTAGTTTTATGCAGATAATCTGCAAACTTTCTCTTACTTTACAAAACCCGTGGGATGAAATGAAATCTTAAGCGCCGATTACACTAGACTACATCTTGTAGGACACTACATGTAGTCTTTCTATTTCCTGGAAATGGAAAGACTACATGTTGTCTCCTACAAGATGTAGTCTCCTACAAGATGTAGTTGACTACATGTCTAGTGTCATGTCTAGTCTAGACCATAGGTGTGTGTATTGTGTAGGTACCAATTTTTTCCAATAAATATATTTTCAGTGGTTATTTGTATTCCTTACTCGTTTTACGAGAACATCATATTTTATCGGTATAAAGTAGTAGTGTGACACATATTTGACAGGTTCCCTCACATCGAATTTATCAATTTAGTGTGGAGGTGTCTTAAAGGTTTTATAAAATACAAATTCTTTAAACGTTAGAGCGATAAAAAAAATCATAACCACAGAGTCAAACTTTGGCTTTTAAAATGTACTTACGTGTACCTATTGTTATTTTGGCACAAACATAGCAATGACTATTTGAGCAAGGAACAATTACCATTTGAAAAAGTTGGCAGACTTGTAAGAAGAAGTTCTTATTTTATGCATCTCTAGTTAGGAAATTTCGGTGTTCGTTCACAACATTGTTTACATAATATATTTGCAGATCATCAAGGGATAAAAAAGGAAACAAAAAAAAGTAAGTTTGTTCATAAAAGTGCATGTTACAACAACATAATTCTACAGTACAAATTGTAGCCGGCTTTTAAAAATTTACATACCATTCAAGTTCTTTTTTCAACTAACATAAACCCATACTTCTAACGATCGTGCAGTCACGTCATTGACATATCATCATGACGACCTCTGTGGCGTAGTGGTTTTACAACATGACTACAACGCAGAGGTCTCGGGTTCGATTCCCGCTCAATGCAAATATTTGTGTGCATGAACATGATTATATGCATTGGTCTAAGTGTTTCTATGTATAATATGTATGTGTTTACAAAAAAAAAGTATATAAGTATTAATATCCGTTGTTGTGTTACTCATAACACAAGTAGGTTAAGCCTAGCTTACTTTGGGAATAGATGGCGCTGTGTAGACATGTCTGTGAATATTTATTTATTTATTATTTTCGCTCACCTAACTTGTGACCTGAGGAAGAATACTAATCTAATGTCACATCAAGCTTCAAAATTAGTCAAGCCTTTCAGCCTGTTAGTGGACACATACGTATATAAATATACACGCCAATATCATAACTTAATTAAAGACAGTTCGGGAAACATATTTTTCAAGTTTCATATCAATATAGAGATATAAACAACAGTATTTACGACTGTGCAACGTTTTATACATCAGTCAAGTATACGTCATTAAAGTATGCAATTTCGTAATCCGCATCGGGTGCAACGCGACCGTAGGAAACGAGGTCACCTAGATACAGACAACATGGGAATGTCTTGACGTCTGATATACAGGACACCGCAACTTTTATACAACTTTGTCTTTTTCACAACACACATGTTTAGAATTGTTTTGGTATGATGACATGATTGGAATGGAAATAATCTCGTTGCACTCAGTTACTACCATTGTGATCGGTCGAAGAAGTAAGAACGTGTTTTTAAAATGTTCATATCTGAATTTATATTTTTTCTCATTATAACAACTGATAAATGTTACAATACAGGCACAGGACTCTTTTAGTGTAGAAGATTAATATCATCATAACAACCCATGAAAAGTCTAATAAAGGGACGGGTTAGTAAAGGATAAAAAACTTGCCCTAATAATACAGTGATGACTAGACGGATTAATAAAAGTATTTTATTAATTCGGTATGTAAAGATATTTTTGATATTTTTTTTTAAAGATTTATTAATTATAAACAACTAATTTGAGTATTTTTGGTTATAAGTTAATTTTAATAAATATTTTAGTTTTACTTGTGATGACGCGTATGGCTGAATTACTTGAGTAATGAAGGCAGAGACAAACTGTCTCTGCCTCTGATTGTGTCAGACAATCTTCGGTTCTGCCGGACGCATAACGTCATTTAGAGGTCAATTGAAAGACAAAGTAATTAATGTATAATTTTAAAAATGAACACAATCATTCGGTTTTTTGCGCTAAAAATATGATTTTAATCCTTACCGATCTAAATATGTGCTGCGTTTAAAGCCAAGGTTTGCCTACTTTGCACTGATTTATTAGCGGAATAATCTTCTTCTATCTTCATTATCTATATATTTGATCTTGTATATATTATATATATGTATCCTTTTATATTTTATAGTATGTATGTTTATTTTTGAAAATAAATTATTAAGTTAACCTTACTGCACCTACTTACTACCTTACTATCTCTGCATCACCCAAAGGTTGGCTGTAAGAAAATGCCTTAAGGCATTAAGCCCGCCATTGTACAACAAGGTAAATTGTGCATAAAGTTAAATAAATAAATAAATATCTAAACGGTTTTGGACATAGGCAAACTTTTACTTTACGTACCGAATTAAGTATATCTAAATCAAATAATAATAGTAACTATGAAAATAGGAGGTACTAAATATGTAATAAAAAAACAAACAAATAAAGCTTAGTACCTACTGTAAATAGATATTATAATAAGATTTTTTTTTATTGTTTCGCTTGAACACGTTAATATAAAAACAAATTAGTACAGTTTTACTACGGATATATTTTTTGGCACAAAATCTATTACAAATCGGAAATAAGCGGTAAAACCGTTTATTACTATTTTTAGCACCCGCAATCGTAAAAGATACACAAAATTTAACAATAAATCTCGCGATGACAAATAGAAAAACATGATTAATGTGACAGAGTACCTATTTTTAGAAGTATAGGTTATACGAGACAAAGATATCATACTATTTGTTTTGAGATTCAACCAGTTATGGTATAGGTTTAAGTTATTAATTTAACTAAAAAAATACCTTATTGAACAGGGTTTTTTAAGGAATTGGGGCGCTGCAATATGAGTCCATTATTGGGAGCACCATATCACTAACAGCTCATTAAAGTCATGTTTAGGGACATTTGGAAGGAAGCTACCAAATAAGCTAGCTACGTCTACAGATACCACGACGGTTATTTTATAGGTTTTGTAATCCTTCTTTGCTGGAAACTTTAGACTTTCAATTCATCATCATAACAGCCCATTAATGTCCCACTGCAGGGACGGGTCTCCTCCAATGACGGAGGGATACTTGGTCTACTGATACCACGCTGGCCAGACGGATTGGTTTAGGGTTTAATTTCAAGATTTTCTTCTTTTTATTTCGTAAAAATATTATTCACGAATAGTCCCTAACTCGGTTTTTACGACACCCATGGGATGAGATGGGGTGATGACACATTGTATTCTTACTCCGTCACTACACGGAGACTTTTAATTAGCAGACTCTTTTATGAATCAATAAAATGTTTTAATACAAATACACTATGCTAATATTATATTACAAAAAGCATTAAAAACTATACCAGGTCGTGCTCTTCTCTAACCATGTTAATGTATGTATGACGTTTATGCAATCCGGAACATTGTGTTACCGAGTAGTCTAAATGTTAATTAAATAACCGGGTTTATTTAAAAATTTCAATTTGTTGCCAGCCGTCTCGATATAAAAATTATAAATGTATAAAATAAATATCAAATGTTGAACGACGGGTGATACTCGTAAACAATCTATACTAATACCTATTATAGAGAGGTAAAGTTTGTGTGTTTGTGACGTTGTAGGGGGTAATCTCTGTATCTACGCTATGACTAATAGGAGTTAGGAGTGAAGCAGTAATGAAATATGTTTAAAAAAGTGACGCGTTTTTTTTTCACCGTCCAAGAAAGTGGCCACGGGTCAGCTATTGTTATATAGCTTATTTTAAACTACAGAAAACATACATAGGTACTAGATTAAATAGCAAAAACCTTTGCTGATTATAAAGACAACCTCTTCATAAGGTGGTGTAGTAAACAGATCATACTAAATTATTCATCAGCAAAGACTGCGCTCACGTCATACATTAAGGGTATGATATAAAACAATAATAAAATTTTAAACATCCTGTCCAGTAACATAGCATCTGGTATTCGATGAGATATTAAAACAAAAATGTAAAAACAATTTGATAAAAATATGTTTTATTCATTCTTTTGTTTTATTACTGGATTATTAAATTCAATAAGTACAACATACCAAAGTAAGAATTCAATTGCGATTGTTGTCAAATGTGTAAATGTGTTGTAAGTTTTTTAATCTTTTATTTTAACCAAACGAAAACCATACCTCAAGTTTGTTTCTAACCACACTCCTTCAACTTTAAATCTCAATTCTTACTTCTTACTTATTAGGCAGAAAAGTTCTGGAATGGCGACCGCGCACCGGAAGGCGCAGAGTAAGGAGACCCCACACGGTGGACCGACGACTTGGTTAGGACGGCGTGAAGCCGATGGATGAGGGAGGCACAAGACCGCGCAGGGTGGAAGCTTTTGGAGGAGACCTATGTCCAGCAGAGGACTTCCATAGGCTGATATGAATGGATATGGAACTTATTAGGCCGACATAAGAATGATAATGGCATTTACAAACACTTATTATGACATTCAGACCCAATACAATTATGTTTTAATGGCCCAATATTTGACCTATGTCGTCCTATTACGGACTTAGTACTAAGAAGCCAACTGTAACATGACGGCCTCTGTGGCGTGGTGGTTATCAACATGACTGCTACGCAGAGGTCTCGGGTTCGATTCCCGCTCAATGCTAATATTTGTGTGCATGAACATGATGTCCGTACATCATCCTGTCCGACATATAACATGAGGCTGATAGTTGAAGAAAACACTTAACCTTTTACGAGAATCTAGACATTAATGATAGATCTAATAACAACAATATACATTCACAATCCATCATCACGTTAATATTAAAATTAAACTCGACAGTACGTTAGTTAGTATTTAAATAATTAGATCATCGCGCGTGGTACGATCTATTTCGATAATATGTCATGTTTGCACGAGTGAACCCGTCCTACATGTCAGCTAAACGACCGCTATAAAACAATACATGAACGCATTGCAAACGACATATTGTGTCTAATAATTATTATACTCGTAGGACCACACGAGTACGCGTGGCGAGGGACTAAAAATATGCAATGTAAGGACATCATCATCATTATAACAGCCCATTAATGTCCCACTGCAGGGACGGGCCTCCTCCAGTGACAGAGGGATATTTGGCCTACTAATACCACGCTGGCCAAACGGATTGGTATAGGGTTTAATTTCAAGTGTTCCTTCTTTTTGTTACGTAAAGATAATATTCACGGATAGTCCCTTAGTCGGTTTTTACGACGACACCCATGGGATGAGATGGCGTGGTGACATATTGTATTCTTACCCCGTCACCACACGGAGGAATTTAAGTACAGGACAATCTAAATTCAAAGGACCGCACAAGGTGGCAATATTTGGAGGAGGCTTATGTCTAGCCGTGGACGTCAATTGGCTGATATGATGATGATGATTGTTCATGAACTATGTCTGTTATTGTAGATCATTCATAGATCATTATGTATATAGTTTAACTTTTGTACTTGTTGTACTGACCATCCTAAACCTCGATATGGTTTCGTTACCTCGTATACTGTATACGGCCAAATGATTTTTTAAATAAATGTCTCTAGATCGGAATACAGAGTGGTTTTATTGAATTCTACATCTAGTATTCTCACCCAGTACAAATAGGCCATTGAGACCTAAATCATTGGTCCTACGAGTCGGGTACGATCTATTTTTGCATCGTAAGAGGGAGCCACCATCGGCTTCAGCGTGTAACTCGCAGTGGATCGCTGCAATAGAGTACACGGTTAACGTCGCGGTCGCGTACATGTCGACGTGACGTCATACTGAGCAGCCAGTTCAACTTATCACCGCATGAGGGCGCTCCCAGTTCAAACTGCAAGGTGACGGTGCAGAGAAGTCCGGACAGCAGTAAGGTGCAGAAAGCGGTCATACCGACGATCATCACAAAGTGGCGACAGGTGGCGCCACTTGCAGGTCAACAATTTAAGTGGTAACGAAGTGGACATTAATTTGTGAGTACTTTTAATTATTTTGATTTAGGTATTGTGCAAATTAAAATAATTAGTGCAATTCAATCAGTGATTAAAAATCATCAAGAACAAAGCAGTTAATTCAAGCAATTTTGAACTTTATTTTCATGGACAATTTAACTTTAGATATAAGTCTGTTAATTTTACACTTAGAATAATTTCATTCGTTTTCTAGTTTAGTTGCATGTTAGATTTAAGACTTAGAAAAATTTATGGAAAACGGGGGAACGGGGAATCCATGCCCAATTTACCCTAACAGTAAAGAGTATTCCAAACACTTAGAATTTTTTTGACAAATTTGTATGATTTTGTTAATGTGTTAAGTTCAATAATATACAAAGAACATAGTTAACTTAATAATTATATTTACAACATAACTTTCCTAAATTATAAAAAGTCTAACAAGATAATAAACCTTATACTTAGCATTATTTTCTTAAGTTTTACTTATATACAAAATGGAAGGTTTACTAAAAATACTAAAAAACCTTAAAGCAGGGATCGAAAGAGCCCTAGTTAACTTTAAAAAGTGTCCTAAAGACAGACTAACTGTTGAATACTTAGAAACACGACAGAATTTATTAGAGAAAGATTGGTGTTTATTTAAAGATACTTATATGAAACTTGAAGAACTCTATGATACCACGGAAATTAAGAATCTAGTAGAATGTTATGATAGTACAGAGGATGTTTATGTCACTTATACTTGTTTAATTAAGACTATTTTGAATAAGTCCAGTATAGGTAAAGAGTCTGTGAAAGATAGTAAGGACAATTTTTCTAACTCCAAAAATTCTAGTTTAATTAAATTGCCTAGAATTTCAATACCAAATTTCAGTGGTAAGTATACTGAGTGGACCACGTTTCATGATTTGTTTGTCTCTATGGTACACAACAACAACAGTTTAGACAATGTACAAAAGATGCACTATTTAAAAAGCCATCTTACAGGTGAAGCTGAACAATTGGTCAGGCATACACCTATTACTGATTCTAATTATGTACAATGTTGGTCACAATTAGTGAAACGGTACAGCAATAAAAAATATTTGGTCAATTGTATTTTGAAACGCTTTTTTAGTTTAAAACGTTTACAAGTTGAGTCAGCGTCTTCCTTAAAGGAACTTTTAGATTCTACTAATGAATGTCTCAGTGCACTTAAAAATTTAGACGTTGATGTGGCTACTTGGGACGTTATCATCATTCACATAGTTACATTTAAGCTTGATTCAGAAACGCGTAAGCAATGGGAATTATACATCAATAGTCAAGATTCGAATGAGTTGCCTACGTTTGAACAATTTGCCACCTTCATAGAAAACCGTTTTCGTGCTTTCGAGAACATAGAGCCAAAAAGGTTTTTAACTAATCAAAATAATAATTCACACGCCCCAAAATCGTTAGTAGCCGTGAGTTCAAACAATATACGCTGTGAGTACTGCTCTGAAGGTCACAAACTATGTTTTTGCAAGAAGTTTGCCAAACAATCTGTTGCTAACAGACGCGACTTCGTTGCAAAACAGAAGATTTGTTTTAATTGTTTGGGTGGTAACCACATAGTATATAAATGCAACAAGCAGACTACATGCAGGGTGTGTAATAAACGGCATCATTCTTTGCTACATTTGGGCGAACCAGTAGAGAAGGAAGAGGAAAGGCAGGCTGCTGATAGCACTAGACCTTCTTCTAGTGTTACACCAGTAGTCTCCTGTTTTTCTAAAAACGTTAATATACCGCGACAGGTTTTACTAGCCACAGCGCTAGTAAAAGTCGAGACCAAATTTGGTGATCATTACGTACTTAGAGCCCTAATTGACCAAGGGTCACAAGCCTGTTTTATTACAGAGGCTACTGTGCAATATTTAAGGTTACAAAAAATACCTTCTCAAAGTATTATCTCAGGCCTAGGTCATGGTTCCACCACAGCTAGTCATATGGTAAACCTGAAAATAAAATCACGTTTAGATCAAACCGTTGAATTAAATATAAACGCCTACGTCCTGAAACGAATTACTTCATACTTACCTGAAGCATACCTTGATAAAACTGACACGTTTGATTGGGCGAATATAGCGACCATAGATTTGGCGGATCCCCACTTCAATCAACCAAATAAAATAGATTTATTACTTGGTGCTGAAATATACAGTTGTATTTTAAATGGACGTATTAAAAAGAACTCATCGGGTACTTTAATGGCTCAGAGCACTACCCTAGGATGGATACTTTCAGGCGTGGTAGATACCCAATACAGTAGTTCTAATAGTTCAACCAGAAATATTACTGTGATGCACTCACAGTGCAGAGAAGATGATCTTCTCAAAAGGTTCTGGGAAGTTGAAGAACAACCGACAAACTCAAAGACAATGTTTACCCCAGAAGAACAACGTTGTGAACAGCTTTATAAAGAGACGACTAAGAGAAGTGAAGATGGAAGGTATATAGTCAAGTTACCTTTCCGCAACGTAGATCCCCCTTGCAAAGCTGGTAATTCACGCGCTATTGCTGAAACAAGACTAAAATCATTAGAAAGAAGATTAGAGAAGAACACAGATTTGAAGGAAAGATATACAAAGGTGATACAGGAATATTTACATTTAGGACACATGCGGTTAGTAAAGGAAAATGATGATAAAAAGGATATAGCAGTATACTTACCCCATCACGCCGTAATAAGGGAAGATAAGAGCACAAGTAAGGTTCGAGTGGTGTTTAATGCTTCTGAGAAGAATAGGAATGGCATATCGTTGAATGATACTCTTATGGTTGGGCCGACATTGCAGGCAGACTTAAGACACATTGTTTTAAGGTGGAGACTTCACTCCATTGTACTTGTAGCAGATATTATTAAGATGTATAGGCAACAGTGGCGAAGGGTGGATTTTTATAAAAGGGAAGCCGAAGATTCCGTGGACTTTTGTTCTACTTTATATTACTATTATTCTGTAGTTCATAGGTATTCGTGAGAAAATGTTTCGATTTTACCTAGTTGTCCCGAACTCATAAACTTAAAATACGAAAATGTTTCTCTGTTTGGAAGACTTCTTTGATCAATTAGATTAATTGTTTATATTGCTATATCCTAAATGATTCTACATACCTACTTACTTACTTTTAGAATCTGAGAATACTGTCTGTAAGCCACTTACTTATACGTATCGAAATGAGATAATTGTATTAAAATGTTTCGTAAATCCACAGCGCCGGCGTTTCTTATATTTATAATTCAATTTCGAGAATGATGTTTTATCGCACATCACATAATAGGATAGTCAATATAATATAACACTATTAACCTGTCCCTTATAACAACAAACTATTAAATTTGCTGAAAACAATACAAACAAGTACTTACAAAAATATTCCATAGGATCCCAACGCACTACGACAAAAATAAAGTCAACCAATGCACAACACATAATACACAATCATAAATAATTAAACATACAAATTTTACTACTTTAAACAAGAAAGCGAATTTTATAACCTATTTGCAGAAAATAAATACAAATATCTGTTTTTTCTTCAAATGGTCCTATCGTTTACCGATGATTCTGCCAAAGTCAAGACGCAAGCCGTATAAAAATATAAAAACAAATAAATATAATTAAAAACTAAAAATTCAGAAGAAAGGCTGATTTCTATCAGATTTAAATAATTGATAAAAACAAAGGAATGTCAATGGCAAATTAAGTACTTAACGTGAAATGAAATGAAACTTCGTTACAATTGGTCGGTCCACTGGTTGCAATAGTGCTTTCTCGCTCTCGCAATGTTGTAGTTGTATCTTTTATCCTTGTCATAAGCCGATGGCCACCGGCTTATATGGTACCTTAGATCGACGAATACAAAGTGTCACGTGACCGTACGATTTCCGTACAGTCTGTTGTACTGGATTCCTAATTTCGCGACCGGCTTACTGCGCTCCGCGCATGCGCGCTTTAAGTACTCTCTGACTGAACCATAACAAGTTGTTAGTTGACAACCTTTAATTACAAGATGGCGTTATGAGTACGTAAATAATTATATTGAAAATTATTATTACTGTAATTATTATTGCGATTTACGTAAGAGAATACTTTTTTGTTTTATATTATTTTGTATTGAGTGGATGTTGCGTCATTGATTTATAATTGATTAATAGACAATGCTAAGCGGTTTTTGCAAAGGTAAGCCGGTAGGAATCGAGTTATATGGACACTTCGCCACTAATAGGCAAGTACGTATAGCTGATGAAGACGCCATGTATCAGCGGATACTATGGCGAGATGAACCAACGCAGGATATCAAGGATTATGAGCTGGTCACGGTAACCTTTGGTACGGCATCGGCACCATACCAAGCAGTTAGAACCTTACATCAACTGGCGTATGATGAAGGTGAGGAGTACCCATTAGCTACAGAAAGAGTAATCAATTGCTACTATATGGATGACCTCATGACAGGATGCTCTGGAAAGGAAGAGGCCATTGAAATATACAATCAGATGACAGAGTTGTTAAGGAAAGGTGGATTTCTATTGCAAAAATGGAATAGCAATAATGACAAGGTTTTGAATATAATTAGTTCAATTGAAGAGAATAGAACAAAGGGACAATCAAGTACAATGAGTAAGGAAAATAAAGAGGACAAACAATTAGGAAATAGTACAGAAAATGTTATGAAAATTCTAGGACTTACCTGGAATCGCACGAAGGATGTATTCCAATACACGCTGAATCTTCCACCGACGAAGGCTGCACCTGTAACTAAAAGAAATATATTAGCAGATATATCACGTTTATTTGATCCTCTCGGGTGGCTAGCACCTAGTGTGGTCATAGCAAAAATCTTTATCCAGAAATTATGGCTAACAGGTGCCGGTTGGGATGAAGATTTAAGTAATGAGTTAGTAAAAGAATGGACTACTTATCGTGAAGAGTTATCGTTACTTACTGATGTCCAGGTTCCTCGCTGGCTTGGCACGAAGGGGGACGATGATCTTGAGCTTCATGGGTTCTGCGATGCATCCAAGGTAGCCTATTCTGCCGTTGTTTATTTGCGAGCAGTTAACGCCAAAGGCGAAGTCTCGGTAGTATTATTAAGTGCAAAATCTAGAGTGGCTCCAATCAAGCAGGTTAGCATTCCTCGCCTGGAGCTATGTGGAGCAGTGTTACTTTCAAAACTTTTAATGGAAGTAGCAGAGGTATTAAACATACCTAAGGACAAAATAAGGGCCTGGACAGATTCCACAGTTGTACTGGCATGGCTAAGTAGTCATCCTAGCAAATGGAAGACTTTCGTTGCCAACCGCACATCAGACATTTTAACCTCAATGGAATCTTCGCAATGGTTTCATGTGTCATCCAAGGATAACCCAGCTGACTGCGCCTCTCGTGGTATATCTCCAAGTTCACTTGTCAATTGTTCATTGTGGTTTGATGGACCATCATTTTTGAAAGGCAAGAGTATTATGTACAAAAGGCCAAAGGATTTGGAAGTTAAATTAGAAAAATCTGTTAAAGGTTATGTGGCTGTTTTACAAGACAATAACGACATATTTGAAAGGTATTCTTCTTTAAGTAAACTCTTAAGAGTCGTTGCCTACTGCCGTAGATTGTTAAGTACAAAAATTAAAAAAACTAATTATTTACAAAGTATAGAAATTGAATCAGCATTAAAATGTTGTATTAAAAGAACACAAGAACAGGCATTTGAAATGGAACACAAACAATTAAAAGATAAGGGTCACATAACAATAAAGTCAAGCAAAATAAAATCATTATGTCCCTACCTTGACCCCCAAGGTATTCTAAGAGTACAAGGTAGACTCGAAAAGGCTCCATTATATATGCAAACAAAGCATCCAATAGTGCTCCCAAATACAGCGCATTTTACGACATTATTGATAGCAGATGCACATGACAAAACATTGCATGGTGGACCTACACTCATGTTGAACTATTTAAGAACAGGTTACTGGATAATCGGTGTCAGGAACATGGTGAAGAGTTGCGTAAGAAAGTGTGTGACTTGCGCCAAACAAAGGGCAAACATAAATAACCCCTTTATGGGTTCACTTCCGTCAGTCCGTTGCACTCCTACTAGACCGTTCTTGCACAGTGGTGTGGACTACGCTGGACTCATTAATATAAGAACCTCGAAGGGTCGAGGGCACCATTCTTATAAGGGTTATATATGCGTGTTCGTTTGTATGTCCACACGTGCAGTTCATTTAGAAGTAGCTAGTGATATGAGCTCACAGGCATTTCTAGCTGCCTTTAGAAGGTTTGTTTCCAGACGGGGTCACTGTGCTAAAATCTGGAGTGACAATGGGACAAATTTTGTTGGTGCCGCTAAAGAATTAGCCAAAGTTCACACATCTGTAGTTGAGCAGATAGAAGCCAATGGTACTGAATGGCACTTCATTCCTCCCCATGCACCCAATTTTGGCGGTCTTTGGGAGGCAGGAGTGAAGTCCATAAAATACCATCTCAAGAGAGTTGTAGGTGAGTCGACACTTACTTTTGAAGAATTCAGTACATTTTTATATCAGGTAGAGGCTTGTCTGAATTCCCGTCCAATAAGCGTTCTCAAATTGGATGATCCCGGTGAGCCAACACCCTTAACCCCGGGACATTACTTAATTGGAGAACCCATAATAGTAGTTCCCGATTATGATCACATGAATTCAAATATTAGTTCACTATCGAGGTGGCAATTTGTCCAAAGGATGACACAGTCATTTTGGAGTCGATGGTCTCAGGAATACTTGACTACCTTAATGAACAGGTATAAGTGGTGTTCAAAAACCCCTGAACCAAATGTGGGAGATGTCGTCCTTATCAAAGATGATAATTTGCCGCCAAGTCGTTGGGCTTTAGGTCAAATTGTACAAAAACATCCCGGTCACGATAATGTTACTAGAGTGGTCACATTGCGTTCTAAATCTACTATTGTTAAGAGGCCAATAAATAAATTATGTGTTTTACCTATAGCAGATTGATTTATATAATGGTCTTCATGTAATAATAGAGATCAAAATAATATACACTTATTTGAGACAGTTATATTTATGTTTTAGTTGTATTTAAGCATGTTGTAATTTACCTATGTGTTATGTAATTTTATAGCTACCCTATTTACACTTATACAAATTATAGAGTTATTTTATAAAATTTACACTTTGTTTACCATATAATCATTTCAATTATATCTTTAGTCACCCTGAATGACTTGTTTACATTCTAGTTCACATAAATTCTTTGTTGCAATTAATGTTGTACTTATATTTCACAACATACTGTTAGATATTTACTACATAAACTTACTGAAGTGTTTGATAATGTAACTTTAAGAAGGACATTCCGCCACTAAATGTCCTTGGTGGGCGGTATGTTCATGAACTATGTCTGTTATTGTAGATCATTCATAGATCATTATGTATATAGTTTAACTTTTAGTGCGATAGATGGCGTTGTACTGACCATCCTAAACCTCGATATGGTTTCGTTACCTCGTATACTGTATACGGCCAAATGATTTTTTAAATAAATGTCTCTAGATCGGAATACAGAGTGGTTTTATTGAATTCTACATCTAGTATTCTCACCCAGTACAAATAGGCCATTGAGACCTAAATCAATGATGATTATTAAATTTCACCTATTCTTGAGTAAAAATTGTTAAAATTGACATAATATATGCAGATTCAACATGTAGATAAGTTTGCAAGAGTAGGAAAACATAACGCAAATCTTATCTTATCCCTTCATCAGGGAAGGTGAAAATAAACTTGGCCTATGAATATCATACAAGCTAATCTAACTGGTGCTTAGTTAATGTACTTACTCGTAGTATTCATAGGCCAAGTTTCTCATTACCTTTCCCGATGTAGGACATTAAAGAGATACAGATGACAGTAGGTACTTTATCAATCTGTGATAATAAAAATACTACACCTCACACATTCATACAACGCCATCTAGTCCCAAGGTAAGCAGAGTTTGAACAAGGTGTACGAGATAACTGGTGAATATACTTAAATACTTATTTTATAGATACCTACATATTATACATATAAAACAGTCAGACCTTAACAAACATTTAACTCGGCGATATTACGGCTTGGGGAGCTTCAAGAAACGAGCGTACTCCCTTCTTAAAGGTCGGCAACGCAACTGTGATTCCTCTGGTGTTGCGGGTATCTAAGGGCGGCGGTGATCACTTACCATCAGGTGAACTGTTGAGTCGTTTGCCTCCCAACATATAAAAAAAATGAAAATTCCATGCACATTGGATTGACCGAGAATCGAGCAAGTGACCTTTGCGTAGCATATAGTCTATGCTACAGACTGAAGTCGTCAAACCTATGGAAGTCATGTACTTATTGATGAAATTCATAGAATAAGTTTACACTATTCAAAGACGTGCAATATCAAAGAGCATCATTGTACGACGGATACGATATTATTCGGTAAGGTTCTTGAGCTTCAAAGTACGAAAGTACAGGGTTTATAAATAATGGTTGTTATAATATTTACTTAACTATAGTAAAACTAGCGTTAAGCCCGATTTACACATCGACAAGTACAGTAGCGAGTTAAGTAGTACGTTGTTGATTTAAATAGATCTCCATCCTATTTTTTAACTCGCTACTGTACTTGTCGATGTGTAAATCGGGCTTTAGCAGTACTTTTATCATCACCATCGGTCATAGACCATCTTCAAACGTCCCTTTCGTCTACTGAGGCGGTTACTCGAAATTATAAACTTAAATCTTAAAATAATACTAAATTATCCTCAGTCAGCTTGCGACCACGGCCAGTGCAGCCTGTGCCTAAATATCAAGCAAAATAGATAGATAAAAAAATAGGTAAATAACATGCGCGTAAATCTCCCGCTTATATCTATACTAATATTATAAAGAGTGTGTGTGTTTGTGACGTTGTAGGGGGTAATCTCTGGATCTAATGAACCGATTTCAAAAATTCTTTCTGTGTTGAATAGTCCATATATCGGGGAGTGTCATAGGCTATATAATAAATATCACGCTATAACTGATAGGAGTGGAGCAGTAATGAAGTATATTTAAAAAAGGGACGCGGTTTTTTCGCCGCCCAACGAAGTGGGCACGGGTTAGCTAGTAAGTACCTAATATTTATATTAATGAAACGCGATAGTTGCATAGTTATAAATGTTGTTACTTTATGTTATAAACAGACCATTCATTTTTATTTATAGACAATATCGTTCTACAGATAATCAGTAATTTATACGTAGGTATTGTTGTATAAATACTCGTAGTTATCATAATCAAACATTTTATTCACATGGAATACACAGGATCACTTATAAAAGTCGTTCAAGTGGAATAAGTCATTGACTTTCACAGTTAAGTAATATTTTATCTTATTCATATCGTTTTGTAAATATATATAGACACTACAGGTACACTGTTACAGTACCTAGAATAAGGGCTCTTTCAATTTAGCCGTTTTGTGCCGTTGCTTCTGGCGTTCGAAAAACGCACGGCAGACGTACGGCACGAAGCTGCTAAATTGACTACTACGCTATTTTGTCGACCAACAAGTTACAAGACCACAGGCATTTTAATGTTTATTAAATACTTAGTTAAAACGAATTCTTTAGGTTTTTGAGTACAAAATATACAGTATTGTGGTCTGATTAACGGACACTCGAATTTAAATTATGTTAAGTAACTTTAATTCAGCACTGGGTAGTCTACCCTAGCATTATATTATGTACCATCTTTCCTGAAGACTTTATAAGGCAGACTTCTTATTTATTTATCAAAAACAACGCAATAATATGCCACAATACGTAGGTATTTAACTTATTAAAATATTTCTATTTTCAACATCAAGTTCTCAAACACAATGAACATTTTCCGATTTCACAAAAAGGTCCCTTTGTATTGTGAACAAAGGATAAAGTCAATTATTTTGCATTTATTTACGTCGAAATAAATTCGTCACAACTTTCAGAGAAATGTAATAATAATTTATGAGAGAAATATACAATTTACATTTACTTTGTAAATTCATCGAATTATGTATTTCAATACGTTTGCATATTAAAATATAGTCATTATCGACGAAAATACGTTAATGGTCTAACGGCTTTATGATTCAAACATGACAAGTAAAAAATAATAATGTTATGTTTTAAACACTAACCTGAAGTTTTAATATTACCGATGTAGTAATAACAACGGCATATGAGTATGAGGAAAACAATCCATGATATCACAATAGGACCATCTTGCACTAACAGCATTTCCATTTTGTTGACAAACACAAAACTTATCCAGAAATCACACAAGACCGAAGGCACTGAGATAAAAAGTGACGAATGGAGCGTGCGGGGTAGACGCACTGGCACGGAGTCATCGGTCGACACTACAAAAATTCAATGCTTGGCACAAGCGCGCGTTCATTATGAGATCCAAATAACCGACATTAACACACTTAAATTACTATTTCTTTAAAATAATTGTTAAGGGAACAAAATCAAAATAAATTATATGAAAATGTAAAACATTTCAACTAATAAAACAAAAAAAAAATCATAACGATATTGTAAAAAAGATATAGTAAGAAGAAAGTAATTGCGTTTAACACGGCCGTTATGATAAACACTCAGAAGTTATTAATTATCGTAGAGTTTTTATAAGATAAGTGCGCGCAACAAACGAACCGCATCGACTGACCCGCGCACGCGTCGATCTTAACGAACATCGAACATGTGTTTAGCTGTCGAAGCCACAATACACACGTGAATGATAAACTCAAAATAAAAACTCCCCAGCAGAGAGAAATTGTGGAAAAAAAATATAGACTTAAATTATTTCAAGTTCATCGGGTCAATGGCATAATAATAAAATATGTAAATCAATGGTAACAGGTTGATATGCAAGTAGATTGGCAAAACAGCTTAGATATTTATGCTAAAATTATTAAGTTCGTCTCTTTCAAAGTATTATTAAAACTTACTTTAAGTCGTATATCATAAATAAATTATTATTTATATCTAGAGAGCTATTATACTTAGTTAGTACTAGTTTTGTTATTTTTAGAACCAATAGGTACGTGACAGCTGAATTTGTAGAAATCGTAAATTATGTACCCACGTATATTTATCTTTATCTTGCTTTATTGGCTAGAATAATTAATAGGTACAGCCTTTTTACTAATATCTGCTTCTTGCGCTGAGGTAGTGTTT
Organism: Schrankia costaestrigalis; assembly: GCA_905475405.1. Taxonomy (NCBI): domain Eukaryota; kingdom Metazoa; phylum Arthropoda; class Insecta; order Lepidoptera; family Erebidae; genus Schrankia; species Schrankia costaestrigalis. Next base: position 14,504,966 of record FR997838.1, read on the forward strand.
GTATCTTTTATTACCTTAAACTAAGCTTTTTGATAAGATCAATTATAATTGAATATATAATTAATTAAATGCTGTACTTTATGAAATAAAATTATACAAATATGTAAAAGTACAATTTTATTCATAGAAATACCTATCTAGTATATTCAAAAAGTAAATACTAACTTACAAAATATGTTTTTAAGTACATTATAAGCATAGGTTAACACTTTCACAGTGTCTATGTATGAAATAGGAGAATACTAAATTATTTGCATAATGATGTAATTTTAGACTGTTCAAACTTGCATCATTTAGTTCTAAATAAACCGAATTAAATTACAAATACCTCCACTTGATAAAATCAAATCTATAAGTGAATGAAAGTGGCTGGCATATTAAATTATGTAGTTTTAGTATGACCCGACCCATTAAATAGCACACAGCTTGCAGAACCTATCATTATAAATCATAACAGCCCATTAATGTCGCACTTGTTGATTAAGTTGATTTGAATAGATCTCCATCCTATTTTTTGGCGAGTTAAGTACGAAGTATATATCTCTCGCGTCTCGATTACTTAACTCGCCAAACAATAGGATGGAGATCTATTTAAATCAACAACTTACTACTTAACTTGCTACTGTAGTTGTCGATGTGTAAATCGGGCTTTACATGAACAGGCTTGTCCCTTGCAATGACAGCTACCCCTAAACCATTTTATACCATCCGTTGTCATTGCCAAAACCAATAGTTTGAACAAATATTTTAAAAATAGTAAAACTAATTTTATTTGTTTTTATTTATTTATTATACATTAAAGATTTATATAAATTTACTATTCGTGTGTCATAGTAATATTCCAGAAATGTTTCAACTAACAATAGTAAAAACGTCACTGTTATGTTATGTAATGATTGTTTATAATAATTAAATATTATTGTTCTGTTTGTTTATCAAATAATTTTGCAATGCTGATTCAATACCATCAGTATGTTTGCATTGTAACATTTCATAGTTTTATTTATTTATCTTAAGAAAAAACGCGGTTATGAAGCGATAATGAATATAGAAACCATACTTAAGATAGCGTGTATGCCTAAAAAAAGACTAGTATGTGGCTTACTATCTTATAAGAAGCCAGAAATTTTAACACCATAATAGGTAATGTTGTCAGCGAAATATTTTGACATGATCATTGCATATTATGTACTTACGTAATTATCAATGAAATAAAATATGCGAATAAAAACTCATATAGCGAATAGCCACAAGCACCAAAGTCAAATTTTAAACCAATAATGTAGTAAAAAAATACTTTGATTTTGCAACTAGAGTTTGCTAATATCTAATTACCTTAGGCAGTCACAACACAGGCCCTACCTACTATGATAAAACACATTCGTTATAAAATAAAAGGCCATAACGAATAGTCACATTCAGGGCATCATATCTTTTGATATATGGCTGCGTCTTTTGAAGGAAAATACTGTCATGTTAAGACACGAAAAGGCCCGAGGAACTATAAAAAAATTGGAAATGACTCACATACAGTTGACTTTCTGATCTATCAAACATAAAAGGGCATAATAACCTTGACGGCCTTGACGCTAAGTAGGGTTGTCGAATACTTAAAAACATTAATTTGGTTAAATATTTAGTTTCCACCTCCCACATTAATAAATACTTATCATTAATCACTGCATGAAACAAAAAGGGATGGACTGGCAGGTGTTGATTCTCTTTATAGTATTTATTTACGATATTAATTCCGTAAATAGTAATCGGTATTTTTGAAATTTTTTTAAAATTTTACACAGCATTATTCCTTATTTTTAAATCATTTTACCTTTTTACTATTTTAGTTTATTTATCTATTTTAGCGATGTATCGTGGGGAATCTTACAGAATAGATTTAACGTAGGTACGTACAAAGGTAAAGGGCATTTAGGCTCAAGATGGTATTTAGTGAATCACACAAATTGTCTTCCGACTTTTGTTGTAAATTAAAGTCAAAGTCTTCTATGACAGGTTTTTATGAACTTAACTGAAGAGTCACTCACATTGTAAAAATTGTAAATGTAGTAAATAAAGAAATTTTAGATTTTTGGTCCCCTTACGACAGCAGCTTATCGGGAACACTACGCCCCCAAGGCAGATATATTATGTTAATAATAAAAACAACAAAGAAACTACCAATTCCAAATCCAATATTACTTTTTACACCAGCTTTCATCGCATCAACAAGCTTCTATTTCCATGCCCGAATTTCCAAACTAGTCTTTGAATTTTGACAACCTCATACTAATAATCGTACATACGAGTATATCGGGAGGCAACCCTGAACAAAGCTTATTCAATGTGAAATCGAGTGGAATTTAGCGTAACTGAAATGTAGATTTACATATGTATGAAACAACCGATAAAATGATTAACATGGCGTATGAAATGCCAAAGGGTAACTAATACATACATAAAAAAAAATAAAAAAAATAAGAAGGTAAAAGGTTAGATGTTTTGGACATGTTGAGAGGATGGTCGAGAAGATCAATTAATAAAAGATTGACGAAGACAAAAGAAAAGTGCGAAAGTAGTAGAAAAAAATAATGAAGTAGTATCCTTCCCAGTGATATCCTACAACAGGAGAGGTGCACAGCAGCACTCAAAACCGACACGTGCGTTTTAGTTGATATAATTATGAATGGAAGAGATGAAGCAAATGTTGTTTGAAAAGTTTTTATAATATAGTGTCGCGTTATCTTTGCCTATATCTTTGTGAACAATGTATGATGTTATTTAATCTAATGTAATTATATGCAAAATTTAGGTACAGTTTAGATTAATAGGATCATTTGGCCGCGACCGTATTCTTGAACGATTCTTTGGCAGTGATGTTACAATTAAACTGTCAATTATAATGACGATTCGTGAACTTGAACCTTGATAGTTTGAATCACATGTCGTTTTACGATTTAGGGTCGTAGCAGATATAACGTAACGTAAACGGATCGTCACCGTATCAACTCGAGCCGTTCAGTATTATTTGTATGAAACTCCTTACTGCAACGCACACTAATCGGAATCGTAACGTAATCGGAATTTTGACGTTTGACACCGAGGAAAAAGGCGAGTCGATGACGATCCGTTTACGTTACGTTATATGTGCTATGACTCTTATTGGTTATCTAAAGACATTCAAAAAACGCCGCTCAAACAAAACGGATAACAGTAACAGTTCCTAGTATAGAAGCACCGGAAGATCGCGACTCCAGTCCAAGTGTAAAATGCTTTACCTCCAGCTAATTTAACTAGATCAACACTCCAATGCTGTTGATCTAGATAGATAGATAGATAATTCTTTATTGCACACCAACTTACATAAATACCGTTTAGGTATAAAGGTACAATAAATACAACAGAACAGTAAATGTACAATGGGCGGCCTTATCACCAAGTGCGATCTCTTCCAGGCAACCTTAGGATGGACATGATATACAACATAAAATAAAAACAATTTAATGGTGTAGTTATAATTTTGTGTAGGGTAATTTCGTCAACCTAATTATTCTATCTATATATTACTCATTATCAAATAGGTACATGTACTATAATACATACCTTAAACTATACATATACTACATAATATACTATTATATATATCCATATACTACATATACATAATATAACAATATATATTTACACATATAGATAAATCGAAAATATGATAGTTATTATTTATTTGACGTCAGGAAATGCTTTTTTACCATATTTTTAAACACACTGAGAGATTGAGCCTTTCGAACATCTACCGGTAAAGCATTCCACAAACGAACAGCTAGGACAGTGAATGTTTTATCATAAAAATTCGTGGAATGCGTTGGCATTTCAAGCCTCAAATTTTCAGTAGATCGCAAGGATCTTGCATGTGTGTCACAAAGATATTTAAAACGTTCTTTGAGATACGAGGGAGTGTTAGGGTTAAACAAAACATTGTGGAGCAATGTAAGAATATGAGTATTCCTGCGAAGTCGGATTGGGAGCCACTTGAGTTTATCGCGATAGTCAGAGACGTGATCATATTTGCGTAAGCCAAATATAAATCGGATACAGAAGTTTTGGAGACGCTCAAGTTTATCAAGTTGCTCCTCTGTGAGATCAAGATAACAGACATCGGCATAATCAAGTAAAGGAAGCAAAAGAGATTGTGCAAGCGCAATTTTAGTAGTAACTGGAAGAAAGTTGCGTAACCTGCGTAATGATCCTGCTGCCGCAAAGAGTTTACGACTGGTTTCCTGCAGTTGCTTATTCCAAGAGAGTGTATTATCTAAGTAAATCCCTAGGTTCTTAACACTGCTTTGAGGCGTTAGTACTTGTCCATCAAATTGTAACTGTGGCAGTTGTGACCAAGTGATTTTTGAGTGCATTCTGGAACTGCCTAAAACTATAATTTGCGTCTTGGAGGGATTAACTTTGAGTCCATAATTTGTACTCCACTCACAAATTTGTGAGAGATCTTTGTTAATAATACTAAAGGCTTCAGCAAGATTATTAACAGGTGCCTGAGTGTAAATTTGTAAGTCATCTGCGTAAAGATGGTAGGATGAAACTAGTTTATTTGTGATAGAATTAATAAATATTGCGAAAAGTAAAGGAGATAAAACGCCACCCTGAGGTACACCTGCAGATGTATTACACCATGAAGAGTGCGAATCTTCAATGCGTATACGTTGCCGGCGACCAAACATTGATCTAGTTAAATTATTAAGTTTAAAGAAATATAAGAATTCATCATAACAGCCCATTAATGACCCACTGCAGGGACGGGCCTCCTCCCATGACAGAGGGATACATGGCCTACTAATAGCACGCTGGCCAGACGGATTGGTATAGGGTTTAATTTTAAGTTTCCCTTCTTTTTATTTTGTAAAGATAATATTCACGGATAGTCCCTTAGTCGGTTTTTACGACACCCATGGGATGAGATGGGGTGGTGATAATATATTGTATTCTTACCCCGTCACCACACGGATGTGATATAAGAATTATTAAGGCTTAACTATTAATTAACACAACCACTTATTTGAAACTCTATTAAAAAAGTTATAAGAAATGGTAGGCTACTGGAGAGACAGATAACACAAACCAAAGTGACCCAGTTACGAAGAGTTAATAAGTTTTAAACTCATAATCCTTGAGGACTACCACAATACTTGGACTTACCAGGTGCACTTTTCAAAGACAAAGTTTGCAAGTGGAGCAAGTGCCTATATATATTTATATACAGTATTACTTAGTTCAGACTTGCGAAGTCACGCCTTTATTAAAGAGTTAAGATGTACGTTACTTAAGTTGGAAGTAAGCTACGGGTTTTAATATTCTAGAATAAGTATGGGTTCATCCTAATTTAGCAGCACATAGACAAGAAAACTAAAATATTTGATGACAGAAAATAAAGCTACAGATTTAATCAACATCATCATAACAGCCCTTTAATGTCCCACTGCAAGGACGGGCCTCCTCCCATGATCGAGAGATACTTGGCCTACAAATACCACGCTGGCCAGACGTATTGGTATAGGGTTTAATTTCAAGTTTTCCTTCTTTTTATTTCGTAAAAATAATATTTACGGATAGTCCCTTAGTCGGATTTTACGACACCCATGGGATGAGATGGGGTGGTGACATATTGTATTCTTACTCCTTCACCACACGGAGAACTGAACGCTAATACAGTGCTGCCATTGCCATAGGGTTTTATGTTTATCTATCCATCTGCAAACTTTCCCTCAACCGGCGCGGCCGTTTATCATTATGATGAAATTAAAGTTGAATTTTTAAAATGAGTTTTTTTGCTATAGTGTAGTACAGTCGACCGGGTTTCTTTCCGTTTTGAAATAATATTTACAATACTATTAAAATTTGGCTAACAAAAACGAATCCTATATTGGCCGACAAAAATGCACATGTTTGATGAAAAGCCTTGAGGGTATTCGAATTGCGAACAGTATGCAATATAAATTGGCGCAAAATTTAGTTATTCGGCGCTACAGGCTAGCTTTTAGGAAAAAAGTATTATTATGGAAATAATATAAAAATGTATTTTATGTTACAAACCGTTCTCTCACCTTGTTCTGTGCGTGTCATACAAGCCAAAAAACGAGTAATCTATAAAGAAAAATAAACAAAGCGAAAGTATAAGGAAAACTTCGCAATAATTCGTATGATTATGTCCAAGTATTCCTCATTAGAGGAGGATTAACCGTACAGAATGATTTCAAAGAGTTGTTATTATGAATAGTAAATCTATTAAATAAAAAAAAGTAATATATGAACGCGTGGTGACGAAGTAAGAATTTAATATGTCACCACCCCATCTCATCCCATGGGTGTCGTAAAAACCGACTAAGGGACTATCCGTGAACGTTATCTTTACGAAATAAAAAGAAAGCAAACTTGAAATTAAACCCTATACCAATCCGTCTGGCCAGCGTGGTATTAGTAGGCCAAGTATCCCTTCGTCACGGGAGGAGGCCCGTCCCTGCAGTAGGACATTAATGGGCTGTTATAATGAATATATGAACGACTGCATATGGCCAGCAACGAATATCTTTCCGTTGTTATGGTTTTTACTTACGTGTCTATCTAGAAAATCTCCTCCTGTTTTGGAAGCAAATAATCGATTTCGAAGGTACGATCTTCTATAAGAATATTCAATACATACTTAATCTATCCTTTTCGGCACGTGATGCAGTAGTTACTTTACATCCACGTGTCAACGAAAGCCTTCGTGCAAACCTATATAAATTTACTACAGTTTACAAGTACCAATGGACCGTTCTCTCCTAGTTTTACGGCTAAAGACATCTGGTTCTCTGGAGAGACGGCATTGTAAATGCCCGTATTCACTAACAATAACGTGAAGAATATATTATTCGAGGAATGGACTTCAGGTGAAGGACTTTTTCTTATTGATTCAGAGAGTAAATATCTGTTTTTATTGTTCGTAGATTTTTAAGATCACTGCTCATTTATTCACGAGGTCGTTTTGTTATCGTATAGACTGAAACAACTGTAGCTCCAGACTTTTTATTCGTGGAATTTCTAGTTAATTTTTGAAAGGATAATAAAGAAAATCCTCTGAAGGATATTTATCGCATTAATGTTATTGCTCTCAGAAGGACATGTATCGCTTCATTGCCATTGCAATCTCAGCACTGGGCGTGGTGAGAACTAATATGACCTAACCAAGCAGGGAAAATGGGGGATTTATATTCTCACTATTTTGGATAGGGTATTGACACGTAATATCGTTTACATTTTTTAGACAAAAACAAATTACTTAACTGCCCAAACGATGAACCACTTGTAATTTAATTTCTATGAGTACCAACCTATATGTTACTAACAAACAAGGTTTTAATTAATCGATGAAGAAGTTATTAAGTTCCGATGTAACAATTTCAAACAAAAACATCCGAATTAAAAATAATAATTCACTGAATAATTCTTCTTGTTTTTGAGTCGTTAAAAAAAAATTCAAATCGGTCTAGCCGTTTTCGAGAAAACAGAAAACAAACAAAAAAAAATACAACCAAATGAAGTCAGTTAAAACACCCCAATTAACAGTAACAAACATACAACCACTATATACAAAACATTCATAATTATAAACAGTACGTATTATTCCCGTGTACAGTTTCAGTATCAAGGATAACCCAGGTCCCAGTCCCGACCCTGACCCACTTTCATACACAGCATACAACAGCAAGAACGCTCTCTTTATTGTTGTTAATTACTTTACCACATTTTAAATATTATAATGTAAATTAACTAACGTTAATTATTACACTTTGCAAATTTAGCCACCATCTTGATGATTTCTTTTTTCAATTAACGTAATTTGAGGTTGAATATAAAATTTGATTAGTTTCCCCAAATAATTAAATACCTAATCCAAAGATTTAACCAACAACAAAACAATCTTTAAAGGAGCATTTGAACCGGAGCTCCGGTATAGAGTAATACTTGATCTAGAAATTCCACGCTGGTCTGAGTATTTCCTTGTTCTAGACATTGACTTTAGTAATCACGTGACCCTCAGGATTAAACGGAGTAAGAGTAAGAAGAATATAAGATTATATTTGAAGTCCATCAAAACACGAACCATTATTACGAATGACAAATAAATCAAACAAACAAACGATTCTCGGTATAAAACAAAGTATCATTTACCACTTAGCAACAAAAACGGTAGGCTTAATGGTATGCTCGCAACGACAACACCCAATTAGGGAGAATATTCGTCTAAACGACCGCGCCTCACATTTCCTAATATTGTCCCCGAGTAACCAGGTGAGGTCGAGACCTTAACCTGGTTACGACCTGATCATCCAACACTGACTCAGGGACAGTTACACGCGTTATATTTCGCGGGTATGTGCGATGTAGGTATGCAGAAATGTTTGAAATTGCTTACAAATAAATTAAATAACTATGCACTGCAGACGATTCCGCGGCCGCCACCGAGGAAGTATGCTAGTTAAAGGCTCCCGAAAAGAAAAAATCTGTTTTATAATCGAATTACAACAAATTAAAGAAATCGATTCATAATATACTGATACATCCTGTAATGTAAGCTTATTTATATTTCAGTTAAAGTGTATGTTTATCCCTAAACAATCATCGCTATAATAAAATAACCAAGAGATTTAAAAAATGCATCTAAGGATAAATTTAAACTTAGTAGGTAAATAGGGGACGTCGCAAAACCAATTTTAGGTTAATAGGTTTAACTATCCTACGGCGTGCTTTTGCCAAAATATAGATACTCGTATAGTTTGAATACTTCGTATTAGTATTCAGTATATACCAAAATTAAAGCAATAATAAATCTGCTTAAGTCATTTCATAAAACACCCTTAAAATGAGAAGAGGTAGCGCAATTTGGTATTCATATTCCGACATACAAAACTAATATATTTCTCTGGTTCATTATGACATAATGTATAGCGTAAAACCAATCCATAATTACCAGAAAAAGGAAGGTAATTTATGACCAGTAACTTTTATGACTTTTCTAAATACCATAAAAATATACGATAGCCACTTAATATCAAGTAAAGCAAGTGATAGTGCTACTACACACGGCAGAGTGAAGTAACATATGGAAATGGAAAGTGAACAGGAAATATACGTTATAGAGTATATTTTTGTTAGGAAACTAGCTGTATGGGTCTAAAGCAAATGAGAAAAAATAAGGTAGGCACGGAGAGAAAAATAACGACAGACATTAGACGTAGGCTCAGCTCCGAACAGTAGAGTATAAAAATAATAAAAAATCGACACTAAGTTTTTGGATTAAAAAATGTTCATATTATAGTGTAATCTACTAGCCGTGTCATTTGCCCTTATAGAGAGAGACGTTTTATCCCATATCTTGTAGCGGCAAACATCTTGGGACAGATTTTTATTAGCGATAACTAAGAACGGATACCTCTGGAGCTAGGAGGACGTCACAGACAGACAAACTCAGAGACAAGTAAAGCGCCGATTACACTACCCAACCTGTAGGGCCCTACATCGTGTAGGGCACTACATGATGTAGGGCGGTCGGGACTCGCCAATCTCCGATATGTAGTGTCCTAACAGCCTACATGTAATTACACTAGACAACATGTAGTGAGTGTACACTAGACAACCCTACAAGATGTAGGGCCCTACATGTAGGGTAGTGTAATCGGCACTTTAATCCATATTTCTAACACCCCTATTTTTACGTTTACGTTTTTAAATAACTTTATTGCTAGGTATATAATTTCTTGAAATATAACACACAAATTTAAGCTAAACACATACACTTGCTAACAAAATTCGTGTAGAATATTCTATTAGCAAAGGTAAAGTTCCCATGCTTGCAGTCTACTCAGGTAGGTACATTACTTAGTGCACTATTTAGATCCTCTACATAAACCACAGCGGAGAAACTACTGAGTAAAAGCAATGTATAAACTCAAGTACTCAACTTTCATATTTTATTAACAAGTACTTCAGCTAATGAAATATGTTTGGACAGAGTAAGTCTTCTGTATGACGCTGTAAGCATACATAATGAAGAGATTGTAACATAAACGTGTAGAAGAGAAACAGCTTAAAATAAACCTTATTTATTATGGGTTTAACGTATGTATTCAGTCGTACACTGACTAAATAAATTGACTAAACGCTGATGTGAAAGGTTCAGGAAAGAAGAACCGGACGAGGCAGACTGGGCGTCTCACCTCAGACGACGGACGAACGACCTGCCCATGGTTGATGTTAACAGTATTTAAAGGGGGTCCAGCAGCAGGCTTCTTTTAGCTCATATGATGATGAACAAAAATATAATACGCCATAACCTAACTTCAACCCGAAATAGTAAAATAAGTACATATAAAAATAAGATTAACTAAATACTACAAAGAAAACTCTAATATTAATTCATTTGGTCAACACGATGTTAAAATACCAGGTTTTCCCTTTAGCATTGATGATCATACATAAAAAAGGAAGTACCTAGTCAATTTAATTTAGAACAGTAGCTTAATGATGACATAAAAACAAATAAGCTTCCCATAAGCAATCATCATAACAGCCCATTAATGTCTCACTGCAGGGACGGGCCTCCTCCAGTGACGGAGGGATACTTGGCCTTCTAATACCACGCTGGCCAGACGGATTGGTAAAAGGTTTAATTTCAAGTTTTCCTTCTTTTTATTTCGTAAAGATAATATTCCCGGATAGTCCTTTAGTCGGTTTTTACGACAACCATGGGATGAGATTACTTTGTCACCACACGGACATAAGCATAAGCAATACTGTCCTATATTCTTAATCTACCCGCCACAAATCATACTACAATTTCTCCATTAAATATATATCTAAGATTAATATTTATTATCATAATACGTAAGAGTATGCATTCGACAGATATTAAATTACATCCGTAAGAGGACACCCGGCGGACTTGCTTTTATGACAAAAATATTATATTCATTTTATTTTACGACCCTTAAAGCAGTCTCCTGCAGAAATGCCCGATTTACACATCGACAAGTACAGTGGCGAGTTAAGTAGTATTTTAAAATTAGGTTGATTTAAATAGATCTCCATCCTATATTTTGGCAAGTTAAGTACGAATTAGCCCCCTCTCTCGCGTCTCGCCAACTTAACTTGCCAAAAAATAGGATGGAGATCTATTTAAATCAACTTAATCAGCAACTTACTACTTAACTCGCTACTGTACTTGTCGAAGTGTAAATCGGGCAAAATGGAGGCTACACCGGCTCGCGTTTAAACTGGCGTTGTAAAAACTGTGTGGTTTTCATATTAAAATTTATAATTAGGAGAGCGTCAGCTATTCTTGAAATATAAATGGGTTACTTCTTTAAATGTGTAGGTATATAGAAAGATAGGAGGCTTTATAGTATGACATGTCTTTTCCAATCATCATCATCATCATATCAGCCAATTGACGTCCACTGCTGGACATAGGCCTCCTCCAAATATTGCCACCTTGTGTGGTCGTGCCCCTCATTCCTCGGCTTCCCGCCGTCCTTACGAGGTCGTCTGTCCACCGTGTTAGGGCCAGGCCACACGGTGCGGTGCGGCTCCGACGCGGCGCACCTGAGCCGTGTCGCAACGGTTTCCTACATATAAAAATGTATGGTATGCCATACGGTACGTCCGGCACCGCTCCGGCGCCATACCGCAGGAGTAATGCGGTGCGGTGCGGTGCCGCGCCGTGTGGCCTGGCCCTAAGGGAATAGGTTAATGAGTTTTTATTGTCTTCTCTAATAACAGAATGAAATTTTGAACTCTAAAGTAACCCTACATATACCCGAAATGGTCAAAAGATTTCTGTCTACAGTTTTCGTTTTCATTCCCGAAATCACCTTTTACGAACCCATGGGACGACATAGGAGCGGTGACATCGTGTTTACTTGCATACCACACACAACGATTTTGAAGACCCTCAGACTCAGTCTTTCACAAAACCAAATAACCAAGTAAAACTTCATATAACCTTGTCTCACCTAAGCATACCTACATAATAGCTAAAGCTAACAATTAACTCCGAACAATCCCCAAGATACAGCATCTAATGCATTAAACTTAATAGCTAACGCATTACTAAAAGACGTACAACCTTGTCCTATTTAAAAGCAGGAAAGTCGAGGCCACATATATAATATTCCTGCTCGAATACCTCTAAATAATTCATAAAGGTGGGCTCCATCCATCCACATGTATACTGCCAACCTGATACATCGAGTTCGGTGCTTCAACTGTGGGTACATAAATTGGTCTCATTTCAATAATAAATTGAACGTGCGATGGATTTGACTATAGGAAAGCGTGTACGTAATAGCATTACTTTCAATGCACAAATAGAGCGATGAATAATTAAGTTGATAAACGTCTGCAGCAATTGAAATTTGGGTATAAGCAGAGGTAACGGAAAATTAGATTTACTTCTCTTTATAGACGTCTTAGATGGAAACCAGATGGACGTTTGGGACTCGCGCTTGAGTGAGTCAACACTCAAAGGGTTAATGGTGCCGCCCCGTCCAATTGGTGGCTAAACACTCCTAATTGTTGAATTTAGTTGGACGAGTAGACGACTTCTAGCTAGTTTTTTAAGAAAAGTAACAAGGAATGGTGTACTTACTTAACGTGTTTACTGAAATAAAATACAGAGATAAACTCAAAATGAGATCGAACCTCTTCAGTTTACAGCCCCAAGCCTGTTACCAATTACACCAGTTGATTTACCTTCACGTTCGATTTCTTATAGAGCTTTCTAGGTCACGTGAAATGCATTCATAGCACAACGCCATCTTTCATGCTAAATCAGTATTGGAATTTTAGTACAATTGAATGAATTTTACAAGACACGTGACTTGATATATAAAATTATTTAAAGAACATTTCTGTTTGCAAAAGTAATTTTTATAGAAGACTTAACAAACTTAAGTTTCCTGAAAATATAAACAACATTTAGGCTCATGTCAATCATTAGATAGCAGAAGCCATTGTCTATAGAATACTATCTAGCACTATGGCAAACATGCAATAGCTTACGTACATAAATCACAAATTTCACTTTCACGAATGGGATAATAAAAAAGAAAATCTTCGAACCGAATCGATGGTTCTAATCGGTTGAACGATGCGAAATTGCTGCACACGCAGATTAATTTTCTATCCAATTAATCTCATTCGATTGGTATCGCAGTGTGACATGACAGAATAACCATTCTACGAATAGTAGAATTAGAAGTATTGAATGAAAAAACTTTCATTACGTTAAATAAGACAAATAAATAAACATGAAATGCGTGATCGCTTGATGGAATGTTTGTAAATATTGGAAAATGTATGAGTGTTATGTATTAATTACGTAAGTTACGTGACATCTGTGTAAACTTTATTGTTCTTCGTGTTTTCTTCTTAGAATAATCTAACTGTTTGTGATTCTTTGTAAGGATTGTGTATGAATGTTAACTTGTACTCATAGTATTCTTTTGTATTTACGAGATCAACGTTAAAGCGTTCAAGCAAAAAATATAAACAATTACTCTTCTTAATAGACGTCTCAATCATTTAACAAAAATTTTTAAATATTTTGTACTGAAAAATAAATTCTTCCAATGAGTTTATTGCCGTAATTATACCTAAATAAGAAGCTGTTTTCTTATATTTGCAATTCCAAGATATCCTGACGATTACTAAGTAGTCATAGTTTTTCTGTATTGCTGAATGACTTTCATCTCTGCATTGAAACATTTATAAGTTACGGCGCTTGTACACGCTAAGAAAAATCGCCGGGCCTACGCAAGAATTCGTGTCGTTTCTAAGCACGACCTGTGTACATAGCGCCGGCGATGAATAAGAAAATATTCTTGTCTGAGCAAGACAAGACACGGCGAACGTTGTGGCGGAGGGGCGGGGAGCGGTAGTAGGGTATCATACTTTTTTGCTTTCTAGTTAACATTTTTACTAAAGGACACTCACACTGATTACCACACTTGTTATTACTTGCGCACCCTACGCCCGTCTGACGACTGCACGAAAAAAATCCTATCGTGTACACGTTTCGATTTGTCTTGTCTGCGGAAGACACGAAAAGTTTTCGTGTGTGAAAAAGACAAAATTCTTGACGTCTACACGACGATTTGTCTTGTCTGGCGCACACACGGCAAATTTTCTTAGCGTGTACAAGCGCCCTTAATGTACGGCGATCATTGAATTAGTCAGAACTTTTATGATTGAGGTGATATCAAGCGTATTTTCTCTAATGCAATCAGAATGTATTTCTAGATTATGTTGAAATCATATATAGCATAGCAATATATAATGTACCTACCTACAACTTAGCTAGATAAAGATCATAAGGTCACAAGGTTAACGTGACGTTTGCTATTAAAAAAAAGGGGAAAGTAGGGTAGCAAGACATTTTGTATTAGGCAGAAGTTTGTACCTACATAACAACACATCAAATTAGACACCTATATAACTTATGCTCTAGTAATAAAAAAACATTTTCGAATGAAAATTTATACCTTGATGTGTTGGTGTAAGGGTCATAGCACATGTAACGTAACGTAAAGGGATCGGCATCGCCTCGCCTTTTTGCTCGGTGTCAAACGTCAAAAATCCGGTAACGTTACGTATCCGATTAGTGTGCGGTGCAGTAAGAAGTTTCATACAAAGAATACTGAACGACTCGAGTTGATACGGTGACGTTCCGCTTACGTTACGTTATATGTGCTATGACCCTTATACGTTTAAAGTAAAACATATGATCATACAAGTCTTTTTGTTGTTAAAAAATGAAAGACATCTAAAACGTCTAGACCATTTTTTGTCAAACAAGTAAGATTGATGAGTAAATATTTTTACTTAAGTAAGATTGACTATTGCTGCTTAAGCCTACAAGAGCTGCATTTTTTTTCGAAATAAAAATATTGTTGATATTTGTCTTTAAATAATAAAGATTTGATTTAGAGTTACTGTCAGTATAATCGAAATGACAATCATAAAATTGGACTTTTACAAGCCGTAAATAATGTATCTGATTCAGAATTCTCAAGGTAGATAAGACTCGCATTGTCCGTGTGATGACGGAGTAAGAATACAATATGATACCAACCCATCTCATCCCATGGGTGTCGTAAAAACCGACTAAGGGACTAACCGTAAATATTATCTTTACGAAGTAAAAAGAAGGAAAACTTAAAATTAAACCCTATATCAATCCATCTGTCCAGCGTGGTATTAGTAAGTCAAGTTTCCGTTCGTCACGGGAGGAGGCCCGCCCCTGCAGTGGGACATTAATGGGCTGTTATGATAGGCATTAAGGCAGGTACTTTACGGAAAATGTTGTCGTCATAGAACGTATCAACCCTTCAGTCTTACGTAACACATTATATCGCCCACGACCTTGCGATTCACACGGCGAAATAGACAACTGGGCGTTTTTGCGTCGACAACTGGGATGATTTATTTTTACTGATATCTACCTACCTACTTGATTTAATATTTCTCCGAAAGCTTATATTTTGGATCATAAAAATAGACTATTGTATTTTTATTGTTTGTAGACACACAACATTGCCTTATATACAACAAAAACATGGTGTCACATGAAAGTGATTTATGGAACTAAGTCTACGATAAATGATAGCGTAGGCACTATGGATTAGGAAAGCATAAGAATACGGGTGGTGGAATAATAAAAAAAATACGTTTTTACGTCGAATCATACTTGCGCTTCTAAACTAATATTTTTGTGTTACCTAGTTACTGTTCAAACGAGGGACTTCTTTAACTAATTCCCTCCCAATATACATACGTCACGACTAAATGAAAACTAAAAAAACCTTATTTTTTATTCAATCGTATTGTTTTACAGGTTGTGTTGCGGTTACAGCAAGCTTTCATTAAAACATTTCGAATTGCACTTCGAAAGCTGCACTAATCCTCTTTGTGGACTCTCGATTTTTGCAGAACAGAAATGTTTCCAACTTCATAGTTATTCACTGGCTTAACTCTTTTATTATTAACTAAAAGATACCTACTTTCATGAGCTAATTTTTGTTATTTTACAATAATTGTTGAACATAAAATAATATAAAGAAAGTTAACATTTTTTTCTAGTAATGTGATCTCGCCGTTAGGGGACGAAGTGAGAATACCCGATACCCCTTCCCTTGCCAACCCTTCAACTCTTCCTGTTTGTTCCTAATCAATCGAGATCGGGATTTTGAAAGACATGAATTTAACGCACACAAAGTATCTCTAGGTTCAACGTAATTATTTGTTGATCGGACAATTTTGCTTTTATTGCAAGGTATTAAACTCAACCTTCTTTCTTACACGATCAGTTATAATATGCCACAAAGGTTATACATATATTTAAGTTTAATTCATAAATAATCTTACATTAAATTGCATTCAACCGCACAACAAAAGATAAATGCTATTTAAAATGGCTATCAAAATTACAATACAGTTAAAGTGATTCGCACTAGTAAACTGTTTAACTGAAATATCTATTATATTTTCATGAAATAACTGATGGTCTACGCTACTTTATACTCGTTCATTAAATCTAGGTCTAAATGTTATTGCTAACGAGGTGGAACGTTCAATAAACTGCATTTTGAACTTAATATGTTTGTATATTCAGTTAAAGTGGAAATTATAACTTTAATAGTTTTAATAGGATACCATCATCATCATAACAGCATCAATGTCTCACTGCGGGGACGGGTCTGCTCCCGTGACAAAGGAATACTTGGCCTACTGATACCACGCTGGTCAGAAGGATTGGTATAGGGTTTAATTTCAAGTTTTCCTTCTTTTTATTACGTAAAGATAATATTTACGGATCGTATAGATTAATAGCATATAATAATGTATAATCTTATCATTTCAAAGTTTTAATTTTATAAGTAAGTACATACAAGTCCAAGGCAGGGTAGAAGTTCCTGACAAAGGCTTAATATCCACCGTGGCTCGTGGGCGTCATTTGGCTGATATGACGAGAATCCTATTGTTACGAGCCGATAGGTTACTCGGTCAAATATAACACGTGCCATGCAGAAGATGATAGGTTAGATCATAGTACAAATATATACGGTATTTCGACTTCATAGAAACGGACGAAACACAAGTTATATCTACACGCTCACTATAGCAGTGGCTTTGCGGAGTGAACAGTCGCGACTGTGCCGCAGTAACGAGCGGGAAAGTAGGTAAATATAATTAAAAAGCTGGAGGTGGGCAGCCCTATCGCATGTTTACGTACCGCGCAGCCGTAGGCATTTATAATAAATATTGGGCCGAGATAGACTACTGGTTGTACTTTGGTTAGGTACTCATCGTCTTATTTTCGTTTGCTGTCAAGTATAATTTTTAGGAAGTCTACTGTTACAACATCTTGAGAATAAGATTTTATTTACCGTTAACATGTCCGTCCACTCGAAAATTTCCTCCTTCCATCAGTAAAACAAAGTAAAATCAAAATAGACAATGGACTCACCAGTTGCATCGTTGTTACTTGCCGCTTGCTGTAAGTGTGACCTCTTCGGTGTGCTTGTAGTGCGAGGGGACGGCTGCGCTCGACGACACGGAGCATTTAACTCTGGACCATTTGTGCGCTGGAACAATTAAAAGAAAATATTAGCTTAAAACATGGGGTCACGAAAACTAGTTTTATAATGTTTCGATTGCCTACAAAAGATTAGGCATTAATATCACACTTTTGACGGGCTGGTACAGTTTTATCCGGGTTTACCGTCACTAGAAAACAAACTACGTTTTCTAATCCTTACTCTTCAAACCCTTAGTCGCATTCTACGACTCATAAACCCGCCTTGTAAGGTTATTAGGAGGAAACCTTCATATAACATTAAAATGTTGCCGTACATAAGTTCTCTAATAAATTGATTAGAAACCGTAACAGATGGATGTCTTAATTAATTAGTAATAACGTCTCAGCAAGGGGTGCAGATAAAGTTAATTGTTTTGATACTTCCCTCCGTTATACAATCAAACATTTTATTAGACTTAATGGGGGAAGATAAAAAAGAGGGTTATTAGTCTAAACTAATCTATTGTTTGATTAATTTAGACTAATAACCCACAGATCGATCAAATAAATAACTGAGATATAAGTAAGTATAGTATTAGGGACTCACAAATTAAAAACACGAATTACTTTGTTTGTAAGGTTATGTAGGAACGGTACACATGTCCTCTCAATCAATGAATGAGAGAAACAAAGAAATGAAAGACCTGCAGAGAATGCTAATACGCAAAGCTTCACAAATTCCGATTAAATATTAAGCAGAGTGTAATTATTAATAAACAAATATAAGCTAAAACTAATTATGTAGTTTTAAATACTTAAGTTGTTTTTATTTTCTCTAAAAGTAAATACTTTTAAGTTATGTCCATTTCCCTTGTGGTGTTTGCCTATAATAATAGGCAAACACCACAATGCATGCATAAACAATAGTCAAACTATTGTTTATGCATTTAGCTATTATGATATTGATTGTATAAAAAATCTTTATAAAAAATGTAATAACTGTTGGCAAATCCTAAATAAATAAATAAAAATAAAAAGCTTTCTCGTAGTGAATTTAATTATATCTTGCCCTTATTATCTAAAACATTTTGATTTAAACAGAAGTACAACTTCATTTCAAACTTACCAATTTAATTTTACAGTCTTTGAAGTAGATCCTCATTTTGAAAACGTAGGGCAACTCTTATATTGTATGAAGTCACATAGAATAAAGAGTTACCACGTTTCACATCACTTCACTCAGTAATATAAAATATTTATTAGTATTTTAGTATGAGAGCATCCTTTGAATCTATAACAACACTTTAAATAACGACTAAGTAAAAATAATATAAATTATCCGTGTGGTGACGGTAAGAATACAATATGTCACCACCCCATCTCATCCCATAAGTGTCGTAAAAACCGGCTAAGGGGCTATTCGTGAATATTAGCGTTACGAAATAGAAAGAAGGGAGGAGGCCCGTCCCTGCAGTGGGACTTCACTAAACAAACAGAGTAAAGAAATACTTAGTGACATTGACTAGAGACAGTTGACAGGCCAATTTCAAAAAAATGTTTCAGCATAACTTTTCCATATTGTTATTTACAACAGCCACGGTCCAGGTAAGATGGTTAATAGCAAATAATTGCTTTGATTTCAGTTACTTTGAAGTAATATCGTAAAGTAACAATACAAAGCCTAATGAAGACCTCCAAAGAGGAACAAAACGCTTTATACTTTGATAAACATTGAAGAAGCACCTCAACCACAAAACAATGAAAGGACTTCTACAGAAAGAACTCAAGAAACTAATAGAATAAAGAGAGCTTCAACAAAAGTTCACTCAATGGGCAGTTTGCAAAGGATTTTACGTTTAACCTACGTTATACCACATTAGAGATAAGTACAGTAGACAATTTCATGTATGCAACCTGGAATTTTGCCCTTATGATGGAGATACAAGAGAGTTTGGGAGGTTGTTAGCTTTGTGTTTTACACAAACAAAATTCGAGATACTTATTAACTTTCATTCTCGTTCCTTAAAATCGCTAAAAATTCGGTTAAGTCAACTTTAGTTGTCAAATTGTCTTACCTATTGTAAGAAGTATAAAGTTTTTTTGTTTTTATTAATCACATTAAAATTTAGTTTATTTTCACGTTTTTCTGTTATCTGTTTTAATATCTTTACATTTTTCTTGACTTTGCAACGAATTGTATTGTAAATATTAGTAGGTATTTTATATATGATTATGTTATATTTATTACAAATTCATCACAAAAAATATCATGACAACGTATATTGACTTCTATACATTTCTCTGTTTTGTGTTATGTACTACTAAGCAAGAAACGATATTGTTGAAAGAACTTATGTAATTAGATCTCTTTTGCTGTTTGTTAAGGAGTATGCCGACTGAACTACTTTTACGTAAAATGTTGTCTGAAAGTTTATCAATTGATTATGGCTGAAAGAAATTCTTTGTAACATTCTAATATTCGTAACAGCTCTTCAATGTAGGGATACATACCAAGATTTATTTATTTTCGTTAATTTGTTTGCTTTGGTAAAGGTACCACGCGTGCTAGCCAGATTGGTTAAGATTTTCCAGCTTTGTTAACGTAAAGATAATATTTGCAGAATTTCCCTTAATCGACTTTTATGACACTCACAGCATTGTGGTGGTGACACCATGTATTTTACTCTGTCACCACACTATTATTAAGAAAACATTATTAATTTCATTATTTCTGCTAACAAAACTGAACGACATTTGAAATCACAAACAACAAACTCATACACAATTCGAAACAAGTCATTCAATAGTCTGTCAGAGTGGGAATAATGTAAATAGGCAAAGTTGGAAGTCTATTTGTTAGTAACGTGTTGTGTTTAGTAAATAGGTGCTAAACTTAGTACTTTGTTACAAAACAAAGACTAGGGACTTCTCGTACTAAGAACCTATAGGGTATTGTTGGTTATTTTGAACATTTACAGGTAAGGACAGTCTAGAGGAGAGCCGATAGATGAATGAGGTATAAAAACCTACTCATTGAAAACATTTTTAAACGGTTTTGAAGCTTTGAAATCAAACGAAGGCCTCTAACATAACAGCATAATGAATATAACTGTTAGGAATAAAAATACAGATCAAATATTAATCGTAATTCTAAAAAACTAACAAACCAAACAAAATATTACTAAAAAATCACTTGATCATTCCCACCAACAAATATATTATCAATCAGTACACAAAATTTAATACACAGCACAATAACACACAATACAATGATCCCTCAACAACGTATGTTACTGAATAGCTCAAATCTCAACACACTGTGCGGTAAAACAACCTTCGACGATCAGATAGATTGTCTGGTTCTAGTAACTCAAGTAACAAACCTACGCTATTCAAATTAATAATAATACTATACAAACTTATAAGAGTACCATTCGTATTGATACTTAGTAAATAGTAATGACTTAATGTTGTATGTAAATATTGAGATTTGCGTAATAGCTTGCGAGGTTATGATGTAAGAACTATATTGTATACTAGCTTTTGCCCGCGGCTTCGCTCGTGTTAAATTTGGGGTAGCACTGTTCCCCTTTCCTGGACACAGAAATAAATAAAAGTAGCCTATGTTACTCTCCATCCCTTCAACTATCTCCACTTAAAAAATCACGTCAATTCGTCGCTCCATTTTGCCGTAAAAGAAATACAAACAGACACACTTTCCTATTTATAATATTGTACAACGTAGAAATTAAAGGATCAACTTAATTTCTTTTCGGTATGGTGACGGAGTAAGAATACAATATGTCACCACCCCATCTCATTCCATGGGTGTCGTAAAAACCGACTAAGGGGAAATAAAAAGAAGGAAAACTTGAAATTAAACCCTGTACCAATCCGTCTGGCCAGCGTGGTATTAGTAGGTAAGCCACGGAAGGAGGCCCGTCCCTCCAGTGAGACATTAATGGGCTGTTATGATTCTTACTATAAAAGGATTAACTTATTAATGAGGTGATTTTACAGGTACAAAGAAGGCCTATGTCCAGTAGAGGTACGTCTTCTGGCAGATATGATTATTATGATGACTAAATTATTCCTAAAATCGATTTAAGGGACAAAAACTACATCCAGGCCTTAGACATTATTTCAGAAATGGTCGAACAAAGAATTAAGTGGCAGGGGTTCAAATTCGTGCACTATACAGAGGTAGCTACAATAACTAACTGTATTCAATGCGACCACAATATCGACAATCAAAAAAATTGGAAAATAAAAGACTTAATTCTTAACCGTAAGCAAACAAAACGTATTCCGTATTCTGACATAAAGCGACAACGTAACGATTACATTACGTACGACGTGGCGTGAACGTCTCCACATAATGTCATACATAGGTGACACCGCGCACACGTCAAACTGACATCTACAGACTAGCTACTACATTTTCATATTATTATTCAGTAGTTTAATTTAGAGTAAGAATAGTGTTTAAGTACTTTAGCTCTTTAACCGTAAGCAAACAGAACGTATTCCGTATTCTGACATAAAGCGACAACGTAACGATTACATTACGTATACGACGTGGCGTGAACGTCTGTACATAATGTCATACATAAGTGACACAGCGCACACGTCAAACTGACATCTACAGACTAGCTACTACATTATTCATATTATTATGAAGTAGTTTAATTTAGATTAAGAATAGTGTTTAAATACTTTAGCTCTTTAACCGTAAGCAAACAGAACGTATTCCGTATTCTGACATAAAGCGACAACGTAACGATTACATTACGTATACGACGTGGCGTGAACGTCTGTACATAATGTCATACATAGGTGACACCGCGCACACGTCAAACTGACATCTACAGACTAGCTACTACATTATTCATATTATTATTCAGTAGTTTGAATTAGAGTAAGAAGCACTTGAAATAGACCCTACATCAAACCGTCTAGTCAGTGTTATTTAAATAGACTTAATATCGCTCCGTTTAGAAGTTTTTTTATCCGTTTTTTGGCCCAGGCAGGGCCCCGAAAAACAAATTAGACGGATTGGAAGAACTTCTTCCCTGCTATGTTATGCTTATAGGATATAATTTAATTACCTACCCTACTCCTAAATTAAATTAAAAATCGGAAAGTTTTCTTTATTACCTCTTTATAAATAAAGCCTTAATTACTTAATTAACTTTAGAAACCTAGAATGTGCAATTAACCAATTTAATTTATCATCAAAACACTAATTAGAAAAGAGAAGTTATGGTTTCGCAGAAACAGCTAAACAGTGACTTTGAAATAACAAAATTATATTTGCTTTGCATTAAATTAAGCAATTTTTCGTTTTTTTTTTCTTTGTTAGATTAATAGAGTAAGAATACATGGTGTCACCTTTGGTTGAGGGCCACCCGCCCCAGCACAGCCCGCGTAAAGTAGTTACTGTCCCAGGAGACAAACTACTCGTCCTCAACAAAAAAAAAACATGGTGGTAATAAAAAAGGGTTTTTTACCATTATGAAAAACATGATAAATAAAGGGGTTCACCTTTACTAAAATTTAGGACAACCTAGAAATAAGCTTAACCTTATAAAAACGATATAACGATTGATATTGTAGCTAGTTGTGACCATATGCCGACAACTACTGAACACTGAACTTAACTAGAGATTAAAAGATTTAAACGTAGTGTAGGACGCCCCCCAGCTAGGCGGACCGACGACCTCAAAAAGGTCTCTGGATCGGACTGGATGCGGAAGGCGCAGGACCGAGTTCCGTGGCGCGTGATGGAAGAGGCCTATGTCCAGCAGTGGACTGCGATAGGCTAGTTGATTGTTTGATTGAACGCTAAATAAACGGTTTATGTATACGATTGAATTTCGCGCTTTGCAGAGAAGCAGTTCAACACACTTAACCACTGCTAGATTCAACATACGATTTTTTTATTTTTTAACACCTCCCCTTCAGCATCATTGTCTAATACAGGTACAATAATGAATAATCACTGTAACTGTCAATCTAATTCGTGACAAGTTGACACCCCTGTCATTAGGTAGTGAGAACCTTCAAGTGTTACGCTTAAACAATTTCCATTATCTCACCCTTATGCAGTCTATGTTCTATCTCTTACATATCTACATATACACAAGCTTATTTAGTAGTTACGATTAAGTTAATTTCACGTTCTATTGAAGCATTAAATCGTGTGATGAAGTAACAACGTTACCTGCTGTCTTAAGCTTGTCAGTTGCACAGCATATTCAATATACTTTATTTTCACCAATATAATACATATTTTTTTTCTTTTATCTAGTCATTGTCGAGTAGCAGTACTATCAAATTATCTCATCCCGAAAGAGTAATACAATGCGAAAAATGGACGCCTGTTGAATAAATTCGAGTTTCCAACGAGTTATTCGCTTAATGGAGTTCTGTAAACGATATCATTTTAACGTTAGAATACATTTTATTTAAGTAGTATGTACAACGACATGGGAAGCCCTAGAAATACTGACGGAGACGTTATGTTAAGACGACAGGCTTCAAAAGGTATATAAAATTTTGTATCAATATTAACGAAGCCACCAGATTTGTAAGAATCGTAGTACGCACAGGGCGTTCAATACTTTCCTTATGGGAAGAGCGAAAAGTTTATGTATACATGTACTTTTTAAGTACAAGTTTCAGCTCATTACCGTCAACACCCTCATCCAATTAAGTTAAATCTCTGTGCGAAACATTAAGCTGAAATAGTTTTGCGTACATATATTATAGACAATTTTCCAATGCCTTTCAAGCGTGTTAGTTATGACAAACAAGGAGAAAGCTAATGTACTTAACTGTACATGATTGATGGTTTGCTACTAAAATATTATCTGTATTTTACTACGGAGTTACATTTGCACGCGATATTTATTCGAAGGTATCGCTTTATATGATACACTAAATATGTTGTATACTTATTTAAGTATATTATCCAAAATATATTGTTATAATGATTGTTTAAATTTATGGTACTGTAAAAATAGTTAATTAATAATAGACGTTTATGAACTCGCATTTTGTGCATATATACTTATATTTTATTTTTAGGGTATAAGTACATATATTTTTTTATTTTTAGGGTTCACGTTTTTTTTTTATAATTTCAATATTGCAGAAAAGACACAGAATCTTGTAATAATGAGGCCAGGTGAAATGTAGGTCGGTTTTCTCTGAATTAAAGTAACGATTTTGAAATTATAGCATTGTATGGTGAGGACTATAGTTGCAAAACTTTTGAAAATGTTTGAATAATTCCGGAATATTTCTGGACAAGTTTCTTTAAACCGGAATTATTCAAAATGAATTAAATTAAGATTTTTATGTTTTATTTGGTAAAAAAATGTATTTAATTTTTTTTTTGCATCGATTATCGATCGCCGCCTTTGCTTTCGGAATATTTTGGAATAATGAATACTTATTTTATTAATTATGCCGAATCAATGCGTGATTCATCTGATGAACAGCTTGATGAATTACTTGATTCGTCTCTTACATGACATAATAAGTGAAAATCTACTGAATTGTCTAATTTGATGTCTCTTTCTCTCACAGTCATGAAGTAGGTATTAGATTTTTGTTGTTTCCAATCATCGGCAGTTACGTGGTCACAAGTCACAGGCCTCTTTTAATAATGACATCATCAAGATTTTATCGCTATGACGTACCTAATGCTTCCGAAGTATTCGACAAGAATGATGTGAATTTTTTTCCGCCAGCAACTATAGTAAGGACCAATACCCCTTTATTATGAATTTGCTTTGAATGTTCCCGATTATTTTCACAGGTCAACCTTGTTTGCTGAGCTTACAGACAAATACAAATACAACCAACGTAACCTATATTATTATTGAATATTTAACTAGGAACAGTAAAAAAATACAACTGTAGAAACAATCGTAATACAGTAGAATTTTCATTACATTTGTATAACAATGACTAACTATGTCTTGCATATATAATATCACCATACAAGGAGATCACCATCCGACAACAAAGCCCGTATAAAGTTGTAAATAACTACCTCGTGGCGCAGCGGTCGGTAAGCGGCTGATGACGTGTACGAGTTTGCGGGTTCGATTTCCACGCAGGACACTTTTTTGTGAGATCCACAAATTATTGTCCTAAGTCTGGATGTTCTTTTGTGTATGTGAAATTGACACAGAGCATGATCCATAGCGCGGGAGTTGTCTTTTAAAATAGAAATCAAATAAATAAATATGTCTCACACAACTCCATCTAGTCCCAAACTAAGCAAAGCTTGTACTTTGAGTACTAGACAACGGATAAATATACTTAAATACTTTTATTTAGCTATCGCTTATTTCAATGTCGTTGACGAAACGTTTTAGAGAAACGTGGACGGGACCTCATTAAAAAGGTTTCATAGTACACGTGATACAGTTTTAAACTTAATTTAAAGTAAAAGAAGCAGTATTGGAAAATTTTATTACGAGTACGTTAAGTAATTAATTAGTAATTAAATTACTTTAATAAGTTTGCTTATTGCTTAACGAAATAAATCGAAAAACAATGATGGACCTTGAAACAACAATTTAAACTCGAGGAAGGGTTTAAACTTGTATCTTCTAAGTATTCGCGTTAGATGTATTTACGTTTGTCGACGAAATTTACGTCACATTACACATTTATAAATATATTTGTGTGCATGAACATGATTATTTGCATTGGTCTGAGTGTTTCTATGTATAATATGTATGTATTTACAAAAAAAAAGTATATAAGTTAATACCCATAACACAAGCAAGTTAAGCCTAGCTTACTTTGGGAACAGATGACGCTGTGTAGAGATGTCCGTAAATATTTATTTATAAAAAGTTTATGTGTACTAAGAATCACGCTAATTTAAGTTATAAAATATAATTCTAACTTTGTATTGATTACGACATCCTCAGGGCGAGACTGGGTGTGTACATTTTCAATTTCTAAGTCCCCCCAACACTGCCACAGTCCTTTTACAGCAAGTATACCTAATATCCTTAGCAAACTCACAATAAAACCTATACAATGCTTGCATTGGGATATGAAAGAAACAAAAAGCTATGATAAATCTGATTAAAAATAAGATAATTGATTACGATATATAAAGTCATATTTAACATCAGTCATAGTAAGTATAAAACAAAAAAATCGTTAAATTAAATGACAAAAAAGGATTTAACGTCAAACCATAAAGAAATAAACCTAAAAGTCCTTAGCGTTTATCTTTAAAACAAAGGTAACTAATCAAACCAAAATACACAACACTAAAACACACCAAAATGGTAAAACAAGGCATTCTCATATAAAACACTAAACTCCCTCAAAGGCAACACAAAAACAAGTAATATAAAAATTCGCACATAAATCACGCTGGTATACAAACTACGAAATGTTATGCGCACTCGGCGTATGCGCGTAAACACGTACAACGTTAGTTCGCAACTGGTACCGTACAACTATATTGTATCGCATGCGCATGTCTTTCACTTATGATTTGGTATCATTGACATTGTGTTGTAATGAAGTTGTTATGAACGAGAGTTGAACCATCTGGTCGAGTTAGAATAAGGCAGGGAGGGAGGACTAATCCTAGTCTTCTCGTCATAGTGGCCTTTTATGGGTGAAAGAAGAATACTATTTAAGTTGGTATATCGTATAAACTATCTTTACACATCCCCGCTTTTGGATTCATCCAAAGGCGGGTGCGCACGTCCGTAGGCCGATATGGAGGCAGGGAGGAAAAGTAAAAATAAAGGAGGCACCATATTATATAGGCAGCGAGTTTATCCTTTAATAAGTTAGAATAAAGTAGGGAAGATGGGTTGAGTAATGCTAGTCTTCTCGTCGTCCTGGCCATTTATGGGCGAGAGAGGAACACCGTAGTAAGTTTTAGCCGGTACACCGTATAACTATCTTTTCGCTCGGACACACTTGGCCCTTAATTGTGCCAAAGCCAGGTGGTTTGCCATGATTAAAACAAAACAGGCACGTAGGAAAAGAAAAATAGAGGAGTGACCACAATATTTACCAAGTTTAACCCTATATAAAGTCACGCATTTAATATAAAACCAGATCAAAGAGCTCTACTTAAATAGTTCGGAGTTAACCCTAAACTTATTTAGGCTTGTGTTTAAGAAAACATATATAAAAGATGCTGTCTGTAATGGACAATACAAAAAGCTGTTCTGCTCTACAAAATATATTTGCTTGTATAAAGTAAATCAACATCATTTCAGCCATGGAATTGATGTAAACACCATGATGGAAGAGGATAGATCCAGCTGTAGACTGCGATAGACTTGAATTGGTATTGAACTGACTGCTAAGTTCATAAATATTAAAATGAATGCGATCAAGTTAAGAACCTCCTCTTCAGAGGAATCATTTAAAAAACACATCAACAACAAAATTATTATCTCTTACTCACAACAAAATTCCAGTAAAAAAAGAGTAAGTGCATATTTCCGCTATTTATTTACTCAGCATTCGGTCAACGCCTGTCTGCTATAACATATTTTACGTTAACTGAATTTCCTCGAAGGCAACGCTAAATTATTCACAATAATGTCACTAAAGTAAACATTTTAATTACCTGTTCTAATATAGCGTGTAATTAAAATTCAATTTCCTTACAAAAATGGTAAGAAGATATGCTTGCATTTTGCTTGCTCGGTAATTAGACATGATGAATTTAATACACTATCGTAATAACAGCCCATTTATGTCCCACAGTACCACGCTGGCCAGACGGATTGCTATAGGGTTCAATTTCAAGTTTTCCTTCTTTTTGGAATGATTCGGGCCCCCTCCCGTGACGGAGGGATACTTGGCCTACTAATACCACGCTGGCCAGACGGATTGGTATAGGTTTTAATTTCAAGTTTTCCTTTTTATTTGGGATGATTAGTGATGTTAGATACATATTTGCCGCTGCTAATAAAATAAACCCCAGAATAGCTAAATCGTTTACGAAATATAAATAAACCCATCTAATACTTTTAACTTCAATTTGTTCGGATAATTCACATAACTACGTAAATTTTATTTACCTAAAGGTTTCATAAAGCGAAAAGGGATAAAAATATTACCTCGGCTTATGAATAAAAAATAAGGAGAGGTAAAAATCAACTTATCGGTTATGAACACAAATAATATTCATTTCAATTTTTTTTTTTTTTTTTTTTTTTTTAACGCCACGAATGACGCCGCCTGGGCAGAACTCGCCCAGACTACCTCCGGTCTATACTTGGGAGGGGGTGGAAAACTCTCATGAGTACACCGAGGGAGGCCCTATGTCCCTGCGGGTTATGCCGAGACTCATACCGGCTAAAAACCACCAGACCTACTGCTCTGTTGCCCTATGGGCTGCTAAGCGAATCGGAACGTCCCCCCCAGACTGGGGTCCGGGGAAGCGTTTCTTAGATAAGCGTCGCCCCATTGAAGGGACGCCCACTTGATTTTCCCTAAGAGAATCCTACTTAGAGAGTCATGATTGAGCGCGCACTGCGTTCAGGTCATGTATAAACTAACAGAGATCTTAGGGGGGACCTACGGGATCTGAGCTTTGACAAGCCTTTCCAGATCGGAGGACAGTGTGTCCGGTGAGTCCAGTAGGACATTACGAGGCCTTCGTATGACGTGAGGAGTGGTGGGGTTAGGGAGAGCGGGGGTGTAGGCCACCGCCTCCCTAATGAGGTGATTTGTGTGCTCCTCTGCAGATTTGAAGAATCTATCAGAGGCCTGTTTTATGAATGTCTGTATAGTGGGCATTCCGATGTCCCGGTGCAGATCCGCGTTGCGAACATACCACGGTGCGTCGGCCGCCCGGCGTATGAATATGTTTTGTACTGTCTGGAGCTTCTCCATAAGGATTGGGCTCGCGTGTGCGAATACAGGTGATGCGTATGTGAGTACTGGGCGTATGCAAACCTTAAAGATAGTTCGCTTGTTTCGTAGTGACATTCTACTGTGCCTGCCAACCATGTGGTGTAGCCGGCCGAGATATGAGCGTGCGTTCCTGGTCACTCGCCGTATGTGCGGCCTGAACGAGAGGGTTTCGTCCAGTGTGACTCCAAGATACTTGACTTCGCGCCGCCAGGGTATACGTGAACCTAGCAGTCGCGGGGGGTCGTCGGGCCTACGTAATAGTGAATTCCGCCGTTTCACATCGAAGCGAACCGCAGCGCTCTTGTCTGCATTCACATCTATGCGCCACTTGCGAAACCACGCGCCCAATCTGTTGATAGATGGTTGAAGCTTACGCACCGCCGCTGCAATAGTAACACTATTACAGTACAAGGCGGTGTCGTCTGCGAATAACGACATCTGTACCCCGCTTCTGAGCGAAGGTACTGGTATATCATTTGTGTATGATATGTATAAGAGGGGGGACAGGGGGGAGCCCTGAGGTACGCCGGCCGTGATAGACCGAGATGTCGATAGGGTACCTTCGTGCCTGAAACGAAAGGTCCTACCGCTAAGGAAGGAGGTAATTAATCGAACCATCCGATCGGGCAGGCCTAACAAGTATAACTTGTATACCAGCCCGTCGTGCCAGACCTTGTCAAAGGCCTTGGCGACATCAAAAAAGACTGCCACTGTCTTCCTCCTTTTGGGGTAGAATCCGTCTAGTGTGTATTCCACTATACGGTGTACCTGTTGAGTACATGAGTGGGCGGGTCGGAAGCCGAATTGATGGGGGATAGCTATGCCGCTGTCGAACAGATGATCTCTCAAACGAGATTGCATCGTTCGCTCGAATAGCTTGCCCATTGCCTTGAGTAGGCTAATTGGTCTGTGGCTACTAGGGACGTTGAGGGGTTTGCCAGGCTTTGGTATGCCTATTACGATAGCCTCTTTCCACGCAGTGGGAAAGTGACATAGATCGTAACAAGCGTTGAAGATGACTGTGAGAACGGTTAGCACTTGGATGGGAAAGTGCTTGAGCGTCTTGTTAGTAATGCCATCGGAACCCGCGGCCTTTCTAACCTGTAGCTTCTTGACGTGCGAAACAAGTTCGTCCGTCGTAACCGTTATGGGAGGGGCCGTGAGAGGGAGAGAGTTCCTGTTACGGAGTTCTTTCTCTACTGACCGGAGATGCGCTGGGTCGCATGGTTGTTTAGAGGGGGAGCACTGATCAGAGATGCTGTCAGCGAAACATTCGGCTTTTTCCTCGTCTTCGAAGGCTATAGTGCCATCTGGACGAGATAAGGGAGGGATTGTTTGCACTACGTCACTACGAAGGGCTTTCGCCACTTTGTAAAACGCTTGGTGCGACGGAGTTATGTCTTGCATGAGATTGCCCCATTTAGCGTTCCTCAGGTCTGAGAGTTTGGATCTAACCAGCCTCTGCAGATAGTTCGCGTCGGCTCGGTTAGAGGGAGTGGGGTAACGCGCAGCCCTTCTAAGCGCTGCGTTCTTAGCCTTTATCGTGTTTCGGATATCCGCCGGCAGCTGTGCCCGCCTAGGCAGGTTGACCACCTTCGTATTATCTTCCACAGACTTGGTGACTAAGCGTGTGAATGAATTTACTGCTTCGTCGATCTTCTCCCCGCTATCCAGCGAGTCAGGAGAGAAAGCAAAAGGAGAGTCGGGCTCGTCAATCGCAGAGGCGAGAGACCTAGTGACCTTATCCCAGTTAACAAAAGACTTGGTGGGAGGGGCTGACGGTTCGAGCGGGCCTAATACTATGTGTACAGGTCGGTGGTCTGAGCCCAGGTCGTGTAGGGTTTCTACAGACCTTAAAGGTAGATAAACACCTTTCGCCATAGCAAAATCTAAGACGTCGGGTGCGTGAGCGTTAGCGCTGGGATAGTGCGTGCAGTCATATGGGCTGATAACCTCCAGCTCAAATGCTTCCGCAATCTCTAATAAGGCTCGACCGTTTGTGTTGGTGGTCCTACAATTAAAATCTTTGTGTTTAGAGTTGAAATCTCCAAACAAGATAACGTGATTACCTAGCGAGAGGAGTGCTTCAAAATCACTTCTCAGGGGGAGGTTACCCGACGGTATATAAACGGACGCTATGACTAGAGTCCCGTGACCTATCATAGACAACCTACATATAGTTGCCTCCATGTTGGTGAGTGACGGAGTGTCCATGGGTGAACAGTGTAGCTCCCTTCGGAAATAAATAGCTGTGCCACCGCCGTTAAGGCCTGTGGCTCTATCATTTCTGAGTAAGGAGTACTTGGGAATTGACAATCCTTTCAGGTTAGTGGGTTTGAGCCACGTTTCCTGGATAAGGAGCAGGTCAACCCCAAGATTCTTGACGAACTCTCTGAGCTCGTTGACCTGTGGTCTGAGGCTTCGGGCGTTGAAAGAAACCAACGACAGTCCCTTAGGCTTGATGCGCCCCGTGGTGAGTGCGAGTGTAGCTGGCGTGTTATGTGCGTGTGATGTGTGTGTATTGGTGTCCATGTTAGTGTTAGTATGTGTGTGTACCTAACTACCTAATGAAAACCTAACTTGTAGAGTAGAGTTGCGTGCTCGTCTAGCAAGAGCGCCAGAGCGAGTGGGTCTGTGATCTCGCGGTACTTGCGTGCAAATATTTGCACCTCCGCGATGCTGATGCCGCTGAGTGCACTACGGATTGCACCTAGTGGGTTGGAGGGGCCTCCTGAGCCTAAGCCGGGCTGGGAGGATGGGATGGGAGTGGGGAGGAGCGCCGGTTTGGGCGGCACTGGTGCCACCTTCTTCGGGCCCCATGCTAAGGCGGGCCTAGTACCCGCAGCGGCAGGGGTGCTTTCCTTTGCCGGGAGGCTCGGAAAGTTCCTTTCCGTCGCGGGGGGAGGGACGGGTTTGGACCTAGATGCCCTAGGTTTCCTAGTGGGGGTCTTGCGCTGGGGGGCGCGGGGGCAGCCCTTGTAGTTAGCTGTGTGCCCGGTTTGGACACATAGCACACAGGCGGGGGGAGAGGAAGAGTCCCTTGTGCGGGAGCACTCCTTTGTGAAGTGCGGGTCTAGGCACTTCACACACCTAGGGGGAGCCGTACAGTTAGCCGAAGCATGCCCGTACATTTGGCATCGGTGGCACTGCCCCGGGGAGCCGCGTCGGTGTGGTACCTCGACCTTGAGGCCGGAGAGTCCGCACACGACTAATGATTTTTCAAGGCGGAAGATGTCTCGCGCCTTGTGCTCGATGCCACTTGTCATGATAACCATGACGAGCGAAACGGGACGGCCGGAGCGGCTCTGCATTTTATGCACAGCCTCGACGGGAAAACCTTGGTTAACGAGGTCGTTGAGGACGGCCTCATTAGCCAGTTCTTGCGGGATACCGCGAATGACTGCCCTCACTTTACGCTCCTCAGGGAGGGCGTATGTGTGATACGGCATGTGGGAAACAGCCAGATGCTGAGTGAGACGACGGAAGTCGTCGACTGTGGGGACGTCGATTTTTATAGCCACCCCTGTGTTGGTGGCGCGGGAGAAGTTAATTTTCTTCTCCGCGAGGGTGCGGGAGAGCGCATCCCACTTGGTCTTGTCCCTGAGGAAGACCGGTGGGGGGGGCTTGACCTTTGTCGGGAGGGGGGCACAGCGTGAGGCTGGCTTCCCTGAAGTGGAGGGCGCTGCAAGGGCGGGTGTCGGCGGGGCGACGGTGTCCTGCGCGGGCTGAGAAGATTGCGAGAGTTGCATAAATGCAGCAATCACAGGGGGCGGGGTGGGCTTAGTCCCAGATGGGGGGGAGGTCGTGGGCTCCTCTCCAGAGCTGGCGGCCCTGGCAGATTTGCGTCCTTTACGACGCGCCTTCCTGCTTTTCTTCACTGTTGTGAAGAGTCCGTCGCTGTCGCTGTCGACGAGCGTGGACGCGGGAGAGGGGGAGGCGGAGCGCTGCGAAGCGGTCCTTTTAGCGGAGGGGACGATGGACTCGAAGTCCATGTCATCCTCGGAGAGTGTGAGTGTGGTCGTGGGAGTGTGTACGGGCGCGGGTGTGTGTGCGCGCGCGGGTGTGAGTGCGGGTGTCGCGGGTGCAGGTGCCACGGTCGCGGGTGAGTGGGTCACGGGCGCGGGTGTGGACACGAGTGCGGGTGTCGCGGGTGTTGAGGATTGTGTACCTGGGTTGAGTTGTGCGAGTACTTCTTCTGTTGAGCGCTTGATCATGATGTTTATCAATGGTGTGATTTCGTTTAGAAAGAGTGAACGGTCCTCAGACATACTAATGCCTAGTTTGTTTACCTCAGTGGCCAACCACAAAGTGCGGTCGGCCATGCTGTAAACCTGCGTCCCCCTGCGCGAGCAGGGAGCGCTTACGGGGAGAAACAAAGGGAACGAACAATGACCGGCGCCCTATTGGTCGCGGGCCTTCCTTCCCCCTGGGCGAGTCCCAGTGCAGTGGGGTCCGGACTTTCGGTATTAGTCCCAGACCTGAGGGGCCGGGGACGAGCTACCTGGGGCTCAATCGGCTTCGTTGGCACCGTTAGGTTTCCACCAATTACCCAGAAGGGGCCAAACACTTCTTAAAATTTACCGTTTAAACGTTAGTCTGCGTTCTTAAAAGAACACAGACGCTAAACGTTTAAATGATAACACACGGAAATGTGCAAAGTGTACTTACCGCCCAAGCGGCGGTCCGACGAAACAGCCTCGACCGATGCGCCACGAAGTCGCGACGGCAGTTCGGTAAAACGGGCACGAAGGCAGCGCGACAGGGGCGACGCGGACACTTCGCGAAACTCGAAAACTTTGAAAAATGCGTGAGCGACCCGTAGTACGTTTAAGAGGTAACTGTAAATAATCTACGTGGTTTTAAAACTTGCCCCGGTGGTGTTGTGTTCAGGGTATGCAGCTGTCGTGTACAAGTTAACGGGTACGAGTTCCACGCAGGTCAATTGTAGGATCTACAAACGATTGACACGATATATCTGTTATGAGCGTTTAAAGGGCTCACCAGCGACGCCAATAGAAAAAAAAACGCTCATTCGAAAAAAAACGGCCGTTTTTGTTTATAATCCAATATTTATCTAATTGAAAAACATTTAAAGTGTTGAGAGTGTGTTATACAAATAATTTATTGCCCTTTTTCAAGACTTCGTTACCAACATTTTGCATTATTGATCCTATTTGCGAATTATGACTTTTTTTCTATTGGCGGCGCTAGTGAGCCACGTAAAGGCCCTTAAATTGATGCTTGTCGAAGTTTCCGTGATATATGATATCCCTATTGCACGTTTAGTAAACCACTAAACTTTTTATGTTCTTTATTACTTAAAGCTACAAGTTTAAGCATGAAGTTAAGACGACACAAGCTTCTATTTCCTACAACAAGAGTTAAATCGTTTTATGCAGATTGACAAAACCGCTATACCTAATTACTCATTCATATTTACGATTACAGTAAGCAAAACATACCGCAAATAAATACTGACAAATGAAAATTAATTACATTTATAATATAAAAGGCTCTCGTCAATACCAGACATGAGGGTAGGAGATAAATAACAATTAATTAGTATCTCGTAAGCCTGTACAAATGATAAATAATTTTTGGCGTCCTCTGTGGCGTATTGGTTATATAACATGACTGCTACGCAGAGGTCTCGGGTTCGATTCCTGCTCAATGCAAATATTTGTGTACATGAACATGATTGTTTGCATTGGTCTGGGTGTTTTCTATGTATAATAAGTATACGTATTTACAAAAAAAAAGTATTTAATTATGTTTGTCCGTTGTCTAGTACCCATAGTACAAGCTTTGCTTAGTTTGGGACTAGATGGCGTTGTGTGAATGTGTGAGGAATATTTATAAGAGAATATTTTAATGATAACATGAATACTGAAAATACTTTGCGAAAAATTGAATCATTTTACTTTTAATATTGCTAGGCAAAGAATAAACTAAGTACAATCTATCAACTTACATTAATTCTAAAAAAAATTCTAACTGAAAAAGGTAAATACGAGAGCATTTTTAAATCTAACCTCCGCACCGACCATTATTAGGTTTATTATGCTCTCCAGCAATCCAAAAAAGTCTACCAGCCGATGATATCCGACAATTTTGTTTACTTTAAGTCTAGCCCTGTAACAGTTAGAATAAAATAGAATAGAATATTTATTAATCATAAGTTTAACAAATGGTTCTTACATTATAAAATTACATTAAAGGGCTTACTTCTAATAATTTTAATCTTAAATACTTAGTTTCGCATTATAGGCACAGTTATGACTACATAATATGAAATCCAAATTTGAATACGGTACGTATAAATACTTTTGGTAAAGAAGTTGCGATTAACAGCTCGTATTACTATAAATTTCGTAGAGCTCCCCTATAAGAGACATTATATTTTATAGTAACAGTAATATCATATCGTCATATTTCACTGGTGACAGTTTATAACCGGATCTTTACGTCATAGGTACTTCAAAGTGTATTGCGATGGATGTAACTGTGTCTTATTTGCTAAACTACCATCAAAACAAAATTGACCTGAATATAAACTTATGGTAACGTGTAGAATTCGATGTTGTTCTGATATACCTATATATATAATCTAGTCTAACGCAGTCCATTGTTGGACATAGGCCTCTCCCAACACGCGCCACAAAACTCGGTCCTGCGCCTTCCGCATCCAGTCCCACCCGTAGACCTTTTTGAGGTCGTCGGTCCACCTAGCTGGGGGTTACGTTTGCCGAGTCGCGGTCTCCATTCTAGAACATGTTTGTTCCAACGGCAATCGATCCTTCGACAGATATGACCAGCCCATAGATATTGATTATGAAATATTATTCTCTGTCTAATGTCTATGGAGTCAAAATGGAAAACTTGGCAGAAAAGCCTATTGGTGCTGAAATAAGTAGTCCAAGTTTAGCGCAATCACGGGGAAAGTTCTGTCCTGCAGTGGGACATTAGCGAGCTGTTAAACATAATGAAGAAATATTGTTTTAGCGAAGGCCTACGGTATGTTGCCAATTAACTTTAAACCTTATTAGGCTAAACATGATGAGTCAAAATAAATTAGTACAAAAAAATATTTATATATGGAATCTCTAAAAAAAGATTTATGTGTCCGTATGTCTGTTTGATTGATAGTTATATTTTTTTTACAATACTACATGACCTACGCAATACTTTATTCGTCTTAAAAGGCTTAAAATACATATTTAAAGCCTTACTTTACCTAAACAAACAAATTCTACAGCTTTAAGTGTTACAAGTTGTTGTTATGGTTTGATTTGCCTTAACTTGTCCTAACAATAAAAAAGACAGGAAATTTTCCTGGTTTTTGTGTCTTAAGTTTCATTTTGAGTTTGTGATTTAAAAACTAAAATAATACTACGAGTAGTAATATAGCCCAAAATTACTGATGTTTCGTAACAGGTGGCAAAATCCCCAAAAATGAATCAGACACAGCACAACCAAAATAAGACTGATCTCGCAATGTGGTGACGAGGCCGACCACATGTCAGGAGACGAACAGCCAAATCACAATACAATCGATTAACACTGTATGCGCTACCAAAATTGGTACTGTTTCTTATTACACACATTACAAGCAAATAATTATCTTATTACTACCAGCAATATGATTTATAACAGCTTGCATAATTTCGTCGAAAGTGGAAGGTCGATATGAGATAAAAACCTTTTTTTAAAGTCAAGTCAAGTCTTTTTTTTTAAGTATTTATGAGAACGCTTTTGAATTTCGGTAAGTTTTTCTTAATCAAGGTGGTTCGGATTTTAAAACAATGATGTTATTGTATTCGAGTATTGTCGGGCCTTATTTGATTATGACAAGTAATACGAAATTGATTCATGAGTTAAGCAATAAGTAATACATAATTTGGTAATGGTTAATATACATAATATAAGTTCTGTAAATTTATTTTGACTTTATGTATGGCTCACCGTGTGGTGGTGACGGAGTAAGAATGCAATACGTCACCACCCTATCTCATCCCATGGGTGTCGTAAAAACCGCCTAAGGGACTATTTGTGAATATTAGCTTAACGAAATAAAAAGAAGGAAAACTTGAAATTAAACCCTTTACCAATCCGTTTGGCTAGCGTGTTATTAGTAGGCTAAGTATCCCTCCGTCACAGGAGGAGGCCTGTTACTGCAGTGGGACATTAATAGGCTGGTATGATGATTATGTATGGTACGTTTAGTAAGTAGTGAGTTGATATTAACCAAGATATTTAAGAATCACTTTTCCATTTCAATTATTTAAAAACATAAATTATTCTATAACGCTGTCTGTTTTATTTTAAAACCAGTAGGTACCTATTTTTTTTTACTCATAATTAGAGTTGAGTAAATTCTATATTAAAATGATAGATTATATTATTTTTATTCATGTTGGGCTAGGCCTATTATGTACAGCAGTGGACTGCGACAGGGTAAATTTAAATAAAAATGTTACTTTATTAATTTATTTTTCCTTCGATCAAGACGGATCTACGTATCAATAATTAGGTAATCAAAAAGACATTATAACAGTAATAGATCAAATAAAATAGACATTAACTTTTTCAAAAAGCAATCAATACTTACAATAGGAATTAAATTGATAACAGGACTTGTTACGGTGTTTGGCTAAAAAGTTCAAATGAACATAGTGCAGATTGCCTGACGGTACTTGGTTGCAAAATACATAAAAGGAATACCTAATTACATGCAGCTGTGAGTTAAAAACGTTGCGATGTACAGTCGAGTTGAGTGATGTGCTTTTGTGTTCGTAACTTTTCCTATCAAATAACGGTAGAAGGTATTCCTAAAAACTGCAGAATGTTTAGAAAGTTGCAATAACAACTGCTTATGGAAACATGTTCCGTGTGGTGACGGAGTAAGAATACAATATGTCCCCATCCCATCTCATCCCATGGTTGTCGTAAAAACCGACTAAGGGACTATCCGTAAATATTATCTTTACGAAATAAAAAGAAGGAAAACTTAAAATTAAACCCTATACCAATCCGCCTGGCCAGCGTGGTATTAGTAGGCCAAGTATCCCTCCGTCACGGGAGGAGGCCCGTCCCTGCAGCGGGGCATTAATGGGCTGATGATGATGGGAAACATCTAAGAAGATAATAACCTCTATACTGTAAGTATAAGTGACGGTATGTCAATATTTCAACAAGGCCACTACGTTCTATAATAACCACTTGAGTAAAGCCTCTGTTGCTTGCTTGGCTAGTCTAATAAAAACGTAAGGCTAACACAAAACAATTCGCAGCTAATAACATCCAGCGGTTTAAGCAATAACAATGGTAATTCATAACAATAAGGAAAGCTTCCGAATATTAAAAAAAATATAACAAACGAAAACGTACAAAAGTAGGCTTTCAAGTAAATAAGGCAATTATACGAGAATGACCAACGAAACCTTGAATAAAACGAGAAAGAACGAATTAAAACGATAGTCACGTTCGGATTATCATCACGATAATCGTAGAACAAAGGTTAAGGTTTGTGGATGCCCGTTTTAGTAATAGCTTTTTGTTAGGGTTAGCCAATTTTATTATCCGCGTGGTGACGGACTAAGAATACAATATGTCACCACCCCATCTCATTCCATGCGAATTTCATCGAATGCGAAACTTAAACAGTGCAAGGTGTGCTGTAAACTGTTAATAATTTTTTTTTTAACAGATAAATTATCGGTAATGAAAGCAAATTCACTTTATACGTAATATACGGAAAAACTAAAGTAAACATATGACTGGACTTTAGAGCCAATATGTTAGCACACTTAGTATAGCTAAAGCATCATAGATGGCGTTGGTATATGTCTACATGCATTACGATAAACGCGTGTTACAAGTTTGTTATAACAGTACTATACATTGTAAGGGCATTATTTGTAACACGGTTCTCAACGTGTAGCGCTGGGTGTAAGAAGCAATTATATGAAAGTGGAAGTAAATTCAATCCGTTTAGGAGTAGTTTTGTCTTCCAATACATAAAAAAGGGTTGCCAAACCTAGAAGTAACGTTAACAATCAAATCTCTTAAAATGTAACTGCAATTTATTGTATGAAGGATTGAACATCGGTCTTGTGAATTATATTTAAAAAAAAACTAACCAAACAGCCGAAGATATCTTATTTATATTCTATTATTCTTATACACATTCTTTTATTAAACTATTAGATGTCCTCCGCTACGCAGAGGTCTCGGGTTCGATTCCCGCTCAATGCAAATCTTTGTGTGCATGAACATGATTGTTTTGCATTGATCTGGGTGTTTTCTAAGGATAATATATTTAGGTATGTTTATCCGTTTTCCGGTACAAGCTCTGCTTAGTTTGGGACCAGAGAGAACAAAATATACTTTTTAAAAGAAAGCGTCATTTGGCAGCCCTTAGACTACATATAATGTGGGGGTGTTTTCCTCAATTAAATGATATGAAACATAAAAATGCTGGTTCCGTCTCTTTTAATTTGTCCAGTCTGCACGGACGGTTTCATTTGACATTTTTATTAACTTGTACCTATTATGATAGGTTAATGTATTATGTAGTCATAATAATTATAATAAGTAAAAGGTTTTTCTTTGATATAGTTACAATGACAGTTGTTTTGACTATTCTTAGGTGTGGCGATTCGGTATGTTCGTAGAATATATGATGACGTGAGTGCTTTCAAGGACAGCGCCAAGGATTTTTGATTAATTGGTTGATAGATTGTTTAAAGTAACTGCATTTTAAAGGAAGCAAGTTTCATTTCTTCCAACATTGATAATGTAACAGATTGTATTATAATACCATACGTAAGATTGCCCGGTTAAAGTGGCGGTGGGCAGGGCACATAGCGCGACCGCGCACCGGATGGCGCAGGGTGGGGAGACCCCTCACACGGTGGACCGACGACTTGGTTAGGACGGCGGGAAGTCGATGGATGAGGGAGGCACAAGACCGCGCAGGGTGGAAACGTTTGGAGAAGGCCTATGTCCAGCAGTGGACGTCTATAACTTCAAACTTCTTTAAACTTCAAAATGCTTTACTTATTTCATAAAATTTATCACAAATTGTTTGAAATCGTCTTTTAGAATTTACTTGAAATTGAAGCTATAGTTAAAATTATAGATCGACACAGACAAACGCCACATGTCCCCATAGTAAAATACCTGATACGCTATACGCTGATATGGATAAGTAAGATTATAATTTGCAATTAATTAATATGTTATGTACATGTTGAGCTATCTACAAATGACAGTGCAATTAGATAATTTGATAACTATGTAAATGTAATTGAGTGATAGTAACAGTTATTGATAAGCATTATAAACAAATAAATCGATTTGTTTTGTATTTCAAATTAGTATTTAACGTTAGTATCAAGACTTCATCATAACAGCCCATTAATGTCCCACTGCAGGAACGGGCCTCCTCCCGTGACGGAGGGATACTTGGCCTACTAAAGACTTAATAAAACTAAAATTGATATAGGCAATTTAGTTTTTAACGGGAATTTAAGATTTAAAATATTAGTATCACATTCTGCTGAAATGACAAGATAAATGCTAAAACTTTAGCATAACACCACAAGATGAAATAAAATAAATTATTCATCACATATTAACTTGTTGGCAGAGAAAGTAGATTAATATTAATTGGAATTAAAAACCAGTTATAAAACTAGAATAATATATATTACTAGCTGACCCGTGCCCACTTCGTTAGGCAGCGAAAAAAACGCGTAAAGCGCGCACTTTTTTAAACATATTTCGTTACTGCTCCACTCCTATAAGTCATAGCGTGATACTACATAGCCTATGACACTCCCCGATAAATGCACTATTCAACACAGAAAGAATTTTTATAATCGGTTCAGTCATCATCAGTGGCTTTTAACATCTACGAAAGATGATTTAAACAACAGCCGTGTCAAGTGATTTGGTTTGGCACTTGCGCTGATGGGTAACTAGGCCTATATGAGAGCGACAACGCCGGTCGCAACGTTAGTAGATCCAGAGATTACCCTCTACAACGTCACAAACACACAAACATACAAACACACAAACTTTACCTCTTTATAATATTAGTATAGATTAATTTGTATAAAATTAATATAAATCATATTTTATTAGATAGCAGATGAGTTAGCTGCATTTACGATATGATAAGTGGTGACCGTTATTTCTTTGACCTCGTTTTGGACTAGTCAGATAAGACTGTGGTTCATCAAGTAGGACAAACAAGATGAAGAATAAAAATACTAAATGACCTATTAGGAAAAGATAAAATAAAGATAACGAGTTTACTATTTTTATTGTTTTTTTATTAATCCGTGTAGTGACGGAGTAAGAATACAATATGTCACCACCCCACCACATGCCATGGGTGTCGTAAAAACCGACTAAGGGACTAACCGTAAATATTATCTTTCCAAAGTAAAAAGAAGGAAAACTTGAAATTAAACCCTATACCAATACATCTGGCTAGCGTGGTATTAGAAGGGCAAGTATCTCTCTGTCACGGAAGGAGGGCCGTCCCTGCAGTGGGACATTAATGGGCTGTTATGATGAGTTTATTTTTAGGAGTGTAACTAGCATTGTTATTTAACAAAAAATTGGTATTCTTTATAAAAGTCTCAAATACATTTATGTAGACAGCACGATTTTTTATTCACCTATGTGAAATACTCCGAATAATTATAAAATGATTAAGGATGGATCATTACAATCTGACTAACATTTCGATCGCCATCTAACGGGCTGAAATATAACGACAGCTGATAAGTAATAAAAAATGTTTATTTTTTCTTTAAAGAGTAACATTAGATTTTTATTTATACCATTACTAGCGGTCCATCCCCGCTTTTATTTTTTAATTTTTCCTCAATTTTCTTTGCTATAAACCTCACGGAGCCCGAGACCTTTCCAACGAATGCAAAATCGTGGAAATCGGTTTGTGCGTTCTGAAGTTATAGTGTCAGGAAGGAAAACCCGACTTATTTTTATATAGTAGATTATTACGTGCACCAATGAAGATTACTGTTTTTTTTTTCGATTGCATTAATGAAGATGATTGGTTGAGGCAGTATTATAAATCTGTGTCATTTCCGATTAAACCTAGATGCCTTCACAACTAAGTCACAAAAGCTCTTGCTACTATAGCTGAATTTGTACATTTCTTAGTACAAAGTTTAAGGCCATAAGTATAAATTTGTATA
This sequence comes from Schrankia costaestrigalis, assembly GCA_905475405.1. Taxonomy (NCBI): domain Eukaryota; kingdom Metazoa; phylum Arthropoda; class Insecta; order Lepidoptera; family Erebidae; genus Schrankia; species Schrankia costaestrigalis. The sequence continues at coordinate 14,547,740 of FR997838.1, forward strand.
CGAAACAAGCTTAAGGCATAGCGGTCAAGGCTACTGTCTAAGAATGACTCAGCTTCGATCATGCAACCTTATTACGTTTACAAAAGATCAAAAAAATAAACAAATAATAATCTTCACACATTTACACAACGCCATTTAGTCCCAAACTAAGCAAAGCTTGTACTATGGGTACTAGACAACGGAAAAAAAAATAAAGCAACAGTGTTAGACAAAGAAAGAAACAGTATAAGAAAGAAAGAAAGAAATTTTTTATTTTGTTGCGCACAGGAAACACATACAATCATCATCATCATCATATCAGCCAATCGATGTCCACTGCTGGACATATGCCTTCAAGTATTGACAATAAATGAATTTAAATATAAAACAGAAATGTACACAAAACAGGACCTAACTCAGCTAATTGCTGTAGCGTCATGCGTCATAGACACTACGACACTACAGCCCTGGTATTCTGTTAGGCCCAGTATCCACGACAGTTATAAATGAAACAATCTATTTTCATCAATTTTGATAAATGTTAACCAATTTCACACAATGATCAATATACTATTGAAGAGTAAAAATGGCTACTTGTGCGTCATATATGTAAATTAAACAATATGACAAATATCTGATGATTAATAGACAATGACATTGAATGACACGCGTTATTATTATTATAACATTCAATGGTGTATGTGAAGTAAGTAAAGCAGGTGAAGTGAAACAATGGGATTGATATTATGAACATAATATTATTATAATTATCAAAAGAACTGTGTAGTTAAAGGACGGCTACTAGTGAGAAGGACGAGAACTTGTCAAATAGCGTAAAAGTATCGGTGTTAAAAATTTGCAGTAATGTTTCCTATTTGGATATTCTCGATGATTTTTAAAATATATTTAAGCTTAAAAAGAAGAGCATTTCTTGAATGACGGATCATAATTTGGCCTAATATTAAGAAGATATTAACGTACGTAAACCGCAAGGTATTATATGAATATAAGCTTAAATATAAGTACACACTATGTATAACAATAAAAAAAAAAAGATATGAATTAAAAGTAAAATAATCAACAATAAAACTTACCGATTTCAAATCACCATCGATTCCATTTTCAACTAAGATATCCTCAAACAATATATCAGCTTCGCAAGGTGAACACAAATTGCTGAGCAACTCACTAAATCTTTCCACTCTACGTACACACACTGCCCCTAACAACCCTCCAACATCTTCCCTCACCTTTGGCACTACACTATTTTCTAATTTTAGATTATCAACATTTACACCTATTTCATTATCAGTGGCAGGAATACAACTATTGTGACTATTTTTGAGCCCATCATCAACCATAACTACGTCGTTAATCAAAACATTTATACCATTCTGGTTTTCATCATCGTCAACAACAAGATTATTAAATAAATCATCAATTTTCTCTTCATCTATTCCATTGCACATGTCTTTTTCGTTCACAATCTCGTTAAAAAACTCTTCGCTATTGCATATTGGCATATTTTTAACTTCGATTCTCTCATGACATTTTAGCTTCCCTTCGCTTTTGGAATTCGTGATTTTACTAACGTCCAAATTAGCTTTACTTTTCTCGTCAACATTATTTTCTTTAGGACTAGTCATTATAAAATTACTTTTGTCTTTTTCTAAAATAGGTTTATTAATGGAATGTTTAGTTTTCGTCTTAATAGCACCAATATCTTTCTCGCTGCGCGTTGCCGACACATTGTTAACATTTTCTTTTTCATAACTCTGTTTCCTATTTGTTCTAACTTTATCCTTAATCAGTAGTTTAGAATTTCTTGAGGATTTATTGTTAACATCTTCGTGAAGTGATTGAACTGATGAACTTCGATCGGATTTTCTTGAAGACGAGGATGCATCGGAATGTGTTACGGCAGCAGCTCTTAGGCGCGAAGTTCGAGTTGTTCTAATAGGCACTGAAGTTGAAGCGGAGTTAAGGTTAAGGTCGGAGGAAGATTTAAGATGGCCGCCAAAGTCATCTGCTGGTGTTCTATCGGCTTTCTTTCTTGGCCTTCTGAAATGAAAGACAAGATTGTTTAGTTATAAGTCTTTCGCATTTAAAAACAGTTAAATTAGTTTTGTTGAACGACACATGTAATTTAATTTTGATGATCACATTTTATTACAATTATTAGTAACTGTTGCATCGACATGATGTTTAACATATCGTAAAATGATTTCGTTTATTTTATTGAAATATACTTAAATTTTTAGCACTGGTTTTATATGTATGAAGATAAAGATAAGATAGCTCTTATTAATATTTAAATATCGTATATTTTTATGGCTATCCTCAATTTCATCTTGAACTTTCAAACAAAAATCAAATACAAAATAATGGCTACGTAGAAATCAATGGACAAAATTGGTTAACGATACAAGTTCAAATTCTATACCTATAGGTTGGTTTATAAAGTAGCCCTTTACAACTAACCTGTCAGTGACGTTGGCTGAGAACAGCATAGCCGTCCTCGCTGTTAACTGTTTCTTCCTCTCCTCCTTATACTTCTGTATCCTGGCCGCACGGGCCTCATCTTGGGACTGACTCATGTCAGTCTCACCAGCCCGTCGACGTCAAGTGCGCCAGAACCTCTCGAACTTTCTATCCCCTTGTGCTTCGTTGTTATAATAAGTATAAGTCTTGTCTAGCATGGCGGCATTAAGCGCGCTGTAGGGCGGAATGTTTGGCAGTGATGAGTACAGACTAAAGCTGGTCGGCGTGACCTGGAAACAATTAAATAGTACATTAACAAAGGAAATTAACATTCCACTGTGCGATTTTCGCGAAACTTCCTACCGCGAACAACTGTTCTGTGGAACAAGCTCGCTGCGACGATATTTCCGGACCGTTACGACTTGGGGAGCTTCAAGAAACGAGCGTACTACCTTTTAAAAGGTCGGCAACGCATCTGTGATTCCTCTGGTGTTGCGGGTGTCCATGGGCGGCGGTGATCACTTACCATCAGGTGACATTCTGTCTCGTTTGCTTCCTATTACATAAAAAAAAACAAAGGAACAAAATATCGTAAAGGTTTTCACTTGCAGATTTATATTGACTTAGTGTGGGTTCTATAACAATGCAGTTTTATAGTGTTTGAATATTGTCATTAAGCCCTGAATAAGTGAGAAGAAAGTTCGCGTCTTATTATCAAATGGACATTTAGGCTTCGGCAGATGAGGAGGCGGCTACCCATACTCTGTGCCAGTAAACATGTAAGACCAGAGGGGTAAACAACAGGCTACCCACTTACACTGCGACCAAGATTACGCAGCGCTGTCATTCTCTCTCCATTCTCTGCCATTCTGTACAAAGTAGTATTCTTTTGAACTGTGCCGCCTTTAAAGCAATTATTTTTATTTATTTATTTATACTTTTTGCACAAGATATACAAGTGTACAATGGCGGGCTTAATGCCTTAAGGCATTTTCTTCCAGCCAACCTTTGGGTGGTGCAGAGAAAATTCAATGGTAGGTGCAATAAGGTGAAATGAATACAATTATAAAAATTATGAGTCAATATTTTGCAGAGACAATCAATTTTTCAGAACCGACGACCTCAAAAAGGTGTCTCGGTCGGACTGGATGCGGAAGGCGCAGGACTGTCCAGCAGTGGACTGCAATAGGCTAGTTGATTGATTGATTGAACCAATTTTTCAGATAACATAGTTTTAAGTTGAAATCTTATGTGCGTCATAAACTTACCAGTATGTGTAAATAAAGACAATTAAGAGAATGGATGTATCTTAATAACAGTTATCTCGGATGACATTACCCTTAGGTAGGCCACATGACAATAGAACAAAGCAATTTGGTCTGTTCACGTGTAATGAACTGATACGATGAGTAAATTAAACATCATTGTTTTTCCACTTAGTTCACGCATACACTTCACAAAGTTTTGTTAAGTTAACTATATATGGTATAGCGGTATTTGGTATTCTCCGTGTGGTGACGAAGTAAGAATACAGTGTGTCACCATCCCATCTCATCCCATGGGTGTCGTAAAAATCGACTAAGGGACTATCTGTGAATACATATTATCTTTATATTGAAAGAAAGAAAACTTGAAATTAAACCCTATACCAATTTGTTTGGCCAGCGTGGTATTAGGAGGTCAAGTATCCCTTTGTCACTGGAGGAGGCCTGTCCCTGCAGTGGGACATTAATGGGCTTACAATCTTACATTCAAACTCTATCACTATAGGTTTGATATGGTTAAATTATTGTGTTTTCTACACGTAAAATATGTAATAACATTTGTTAACCGTATCTCCCGCTCAATTTGAACATGTTTGTAAAAAAAAATATCTACACGTAAAATTAATATATAACTGTATCTCCCGCTCAATTTGAACCTCACTAACGCCTACGCTTGCAGGCTGACATTAAAAACAAAACGGTTCAATAAAGGTGGGTATATCATTGCAGATCAGTTACCTCGACCGAAATATATTTAATATTTATTAGGGTGGATACAAGCATTCGGCTTATCTGATGTTTGCGTTGTCGGTGACTAAACACGGTTCTGAATATACAAGATTTAATTTAAACACATAACAAATGTTATAGTACTAACTGAGCAATAGTAGGTAAACAAAATACAATATTACAATTATTCTCCGTGTGGTGACGGAGTAAGAATACAATATGTCACCACCCCATCTCATCCTATAGGTGTCGTAAAAACCGACTAAGGGACTATCTGTGAATATTATCTTTACGAAATAAAAAGAAGGAAAATAAACTTGAAATTAAACCCTATACTAATTCGTCTGGCTAGCATTACTAGGCCAAGTATCCCTCCGTCACGGGAGGAGTCCCGTCCCTGCAGTGGGACATTAATGGGCTGTTATGATGACAATTGTTGCGTTAGTGGACAAATGGTTGCTTGTGTGGCTATCTTGCAAATCTCGCGGGTTCAAATCTCACGCTAGACAATAATACAGGGAATAAAACATTGTCTTGATCCTGGTTATCCTTAACGTCCATTAATTTCTTGATTGTAAGAGTCACACCCAATACGTAAGTCCCTGAAGCTTGGTCCCTAGTATGGCAGTCTTTAAATAGAATAAGAGTAGGGCTTCTAGAGTATGATTGCCATGATACTGATAAATTGAGGACTTTTGACGGCTTAAAAGTTTTATAACGTAAGCTAGTAACATTTATTTTAAAAACATTGAATAAATAAAATAAAGTTTGACGCAGTTGGATCATATTTCGCAGCTTTAAGCCCCATTATTCAAATTCGCAGCCTTTAAGCTTTTGTAATGTAGGTTATATATCAACGATTATATACGAAATCGATTCGATGTTTCACGAACGATGCGTCAACTCTGCGATAAAAACACCTTTGTTATTCGATTTATTTTACTTGGTACTTTTTGATTTCAGACATCAATACATATAACATGACAAAGAACGGAACTTTATTATTGAAGTACAGCATTACTCTTACTTTTGATTTTCGAAAATACATGTCATGCCCTAAATTGTGAAAGAATTTATAAAACATCATAAAGAACACATCATCACACAGTACAATTATTTATGGACCTCATTACAAAATTGTCGTAAGTGAAATTTGGACCCGTAACCTCGTTCACGGTAGCAAACCGCAGCCTATTCACACCCTAAGCTACGTATATTTTAAATTTTATCAAAATCCATTCAGTAGTTTTTGCGTGAAAGAGTAACAACATCCATCCATCCTCACAAACTTTCGCATTCATAATATTAGTAACATATCTAAATAGAACCACCTGTAGCTATATCACTGCACTAGGTGATAGTATTCCCCCTCAACTGATTGAAAATCTCTCAAATCTAAGTCTTAGTTTCAGCTTAATGCATGCATTAAACGCAAAGCACAAAGATTCAAGCTACAACAGGTATTTTAACGTCCTCTTAATGTATTGACACATTATCATGACAGCACATTCATTAAACCAATATCATCTTTATTATCAGAAAGCGCCTTGAAAAGTAAACGGAGCGAATTAATCACTACCTTGAGTCGTGAATTTTGTTTAAGATCGTACAGTGTTTGCAAATGGTGGCTTTGTTAATACATAACTATCACACAAGTCGCTTTGACAATTAGTTAACACAAGGGAAAATTAATTCGCGTTCTTTTGTAGTATCACAGCTCAATAATTTATAAAAAATTTTGATACTCTCAACAAACTTAAGTAAGGTAGTTATAAGCAAGTAATTATTTCCATTAATAGATGATCACTGTATTAAATATTTTACCATTCGATTCACTAAACATATATTACCAAAATGTAAGAGGCCTGAGAACGAAAACTCACACATTTCTTTGTAATATTGCTGTCTCTAATTATGACATTGTAATACTCACTGAAACTTGGCTAAATCACACAATTAATGACGCTGAATTGTTTGATAATCGATACACTGTATACAGAAGAGATCGTGAAAACAGTGGTTTTCATGCAAATAAAAACGGGGGTGGAGTTTTAATAGCTGTATCGAACAAACTTAACTCTTCTCGCTGTACTAATGTCGAAAGTCAATGCGAGGATATCTATGTTAAAGTCGAAATAAGTAGAAACTGTCATCTATTTTTTTGTGCCGTATACTTACCACCTCCTATAAATAGAAATATGCTTGAACATTTTATCGACAACTTTAATAGTGTAAGTGATCTTAAAGATAATGTTTGTATTGTGGGAGATTTTAATTTGAGCTGTATAACGTGGCCCGATGTCTCGGCAAAAAATGTTCATAACAGTATAAATTATAATGGCTCCTCGTTGGGGCAATTACTGATCGATTTTGTTTCTCTCAACAACTTCACACAGCATAATAATGTTTTAAATAACAGAAACCAAAATCTAGACTTAGTCTTGGCTAATAATCTCAAATTATGTGTTACAAAATCTACTAACGTATTAATACCCATCGACCCATTGCACACACCAATTGATATCTCAGTAACGTTCAGGAAAAATGCAGCATTAAAGAATGATAGTAAAGGTCAGTTAAGGTACAATTTTTATAAGGCGGACTATGTACAAATAAAAATGGCACTAGATGACATTCCTTGGGCCTGTAAATTTCAAGTGTGTAATAGTATCGATGAAATGGTTGCTGTGTTTTATGATTGTCTGAATAATATAATTAACGAATTTGTACCAAAAACCCACGCAAAAAGAGGGAAATTCCCACCTTGGTTCAGCAAGCAACTTATTAAAATGACTAAAGAGAAAAATAAATTATTACATAGATTTAGAGTATATAAAAACCCATTGGACGAAATCTCACTTCAAATCCTAAATAAAAGATGTAAGAACTTTGCAATGACCTGCTATAACGACTATATTAAAAGGATTGAAATCAACATTACACATAACCCAAAGTACTTTTATACTTACCTGAAAAACAAAAGACATGATACAACACAATTTCCTAGCGTAATGTATTTGAATAATGCAAGTGAATGCAACGGTTCCGGTATATGTGACTTATTTGCTTCGTACTTTTCTTCCACTTTTGGTAAAGTAACATCTAATATTCAGCTACCTCAAAGTGAGGATTGGTGTTCTAATAGTCTAGGAAAAATATATATATTGCAGGATAACATTGCAAAACATTTAAAAAGAATCGATACCAATAAAGGTGCTGGACCGGACGGCATATCGCCAATTTTTATATCAAAGTGCTCTTTTTCATTAAGCTTACCGCTTTTTTTTATTATGAATAAGTCCTTATCTTCGGGAAAATTCCCTACAATCTGGAAAACAGCCAAAATTGTCCCAATACACAAGGGCGGTGAAAGAGCAGACATAGAAAATTACAGACCAATCTCAATTCTGTCATCATTTGCCAAAGTGTTTGAAGCCTTAATTTATCCGTATTTAAAAAGCCATACTAATCAGATTCTTGTTGAGGAACAGCATGGGTTTGTACAATCCCGCTCCACAACTACAAACCTAGTGACTTACCATAACGATTTGGTCGAAGCAGTTAATATTGGTGTTCAGGTTAGTGCAGTATATATGGACTTTGCTAAGGCATTCGATCGGGTATGTCATAGTATCTTGTTGCAGAAATTGGAAAATTATGGGATTCATGGATCTCTATTGGAATGGTTTCAGTCGTATCTACTCGACCGAACTCAATACGTGGTTGTGAAGGGTTTCCATTCTAAGACGTTTACAGCAACATCAGGCGTGCCCCAGGGTTCCCATCTGGGACCATGGCTATTTAATCTGTTTATGAATGACATAGTCACATGTATCAATCATAGCAGAGCTTATCTTTTTGCTGATGACTTGAAATTGGTTAAAACAATAAGAAGTCATTCAGATTGCAGCTTACTCCAAGAAGACCTGAACGCGATAGCTAATTGGTGTACCGGTAACGATATGTCACTGAACGCAAGCAAGTGTAACTTTATTAATTTTACGCGTAATCATAACGTTATACAGACGCAATTTCATATAAACGGTGTTATGCTCTGCGAAAAATCAGAAATAAGAGACCTGGGTGTGGTTTTTGATAAGAAGCTCACATTTTTGCCACATTTAGATAACATAGTCAAAAAATCATTTAAAATGCTTGGATTTATTATTCGTAACTCTAAATTTTTCCGTAACCCTAAAACTAAAATTTTAATTTATAATGCTTATGTCCGAACCAATGTCGAATACTCCAGTGTAGTTTGGTCGCCTGGCTACAAAGTCCACCAACTGAGATTGGAACGGGTCCAAAAAAGATTCCTTAGGCATCTGGCTTTTTCTAGTGGGTTACATAAACATCTTCCTACGTACGAAGATAAACTGGAATACTATAAAATGGATAGCCTTCTGACCCGCCGACAGCTTCACGATATGACTTTTCTGCATAAAATCCTCAGAAATGGATTGGACTGTCCGAAACTTCTGAAAGATGTGACTATCCGTGTTCCTCGTAGGTTACCTAGACGTGCAACTTTGGCTAACGGATTGCTCTGTCCGCCCTTCGCAAAAACAAATCTGAAACAGTTTAGTACCCTTTCTAGAATTTCGAAGGCCTTTAATTCTATTAGCTGTGAAGTGGATATTTATAACACAAACTTGAAAAATTTAAAAGTAGTGTGCTGAAGTTGTTGAGAGGCAAAATCTGAAGTAAATAAAACAAACACAATTTTTTTTTTACCTCAAAATTATATATTAACAACTAGTTCGTAAGTATTTTGTAACTTGGGAAAGCTTTAGTTATAAGTGCTAGTGCAATGTAATAGCGCAAGCTGTGACACCTTAAAATGTTGTGCATTAAGATTCTATTACTATTACTCTGTTACTACTGTGTAAGATAAGATGTAAGTAGCAACTATTGGTTGTCCATATGTAAATAAATAAATAAATAAATAAATAAATAATAGTCTTTAGAAAATATATACTAAATTTTCTAGAGACTTCTTTAGAAAATTTCACAGGAAGTCAATTTTGAGTCAATAATGATGAATAAAAATGTGCCTATTTTCATTTACATATTTGCTTTTATACCATTTTCAAATTATTTTATACCACAATTTCAAACACTATTTTTAACGAATGAAATAAAAGGATGAAAATAATTAATATGCAACAAAATTTTAAAAAAGTTAAATTTAATATGGTTAATTTATCTTTGGCACAAAACAGTAAATCTAATTATTATTGACTAACTCCGTCCGGTCCGTGTGGTGACGAAGTAGAATACAATATGTACACCACCCCATCTCATTCCATGGGTGTCGTAAAAACCAACTAAGGGACTATTCGTGAATATTATCTTTACGAAATAAAAAGAAAGAAAACTTAAAATTAAACCCTGTACCAATCCGTCTGGCCAGCGTGGTATTAGTAGGCCAAGTAACCCTCCGACACGGCAGGACGTCCTTGCAGTGGGACATTAATGGGCTGTTAGGAATAATCTAATACAAAAAGAAAATTTGCTTATTTTTAATTATTTATTTGTTTATATACCATTTTCAATTAACTTTATTCTATTTCACATTATTATTATATATGCTTTATTTCACATTATTTCTAACGAATGAAATAATAGGATGAAAATAATTTATTTGCAGCAAAATTTAAAAAAAAAGTTAAACTTAATATGGTTAATCTAGCTTTGGCACAAAACAATCTAAATCTAACCAGTACCTATACCTACTGACTAACTTAAACGAGGTGTATAGTACAGTTATACGCGGGTATACTATTTAATAGAAAACAACTGTTACTTTCGTAGTAAATAACCACATCGAGTAGAACTTAAAGAAAGGACAAGAAACTGTAACAATTTTTATTGTGAGAATCGTTTTATAAGGCAAGTCCCACTCAGTGAGGAAACCAGTTGAGTAATTAAAAGTGAAGATTTTCTTTAAAAGCATCCGGCTATTCCATGTTCGTGGAAAAATATTTGACATTTTGTGCAAGCTTCTTGCGGTAATCTAGTAGTAAAACATGGTCATAAATACGATTACGAAACATAACTTCTTGATTGCCTTAAAGTATGATCCGTCCTTAAAGCTCTTTCAATTTAGCCGTTTCGTGGCGTACGGCTGCCGTGCGTTTTATGGAACAGCAAAAGCAACGTTCGTTTGTTTTTATACAAATCTTGCAGTTCGGCAGCCTTACGTCTGCCGTTTCGTGCCGTACGGCAGTATTTATAGTGTCTGTATAGTGCACGGCAGCTGTATGGCACGAAGCGGCTATATTGAAAGAGTCCTTATACCTACTATTATCTCGTTTGGCAGGCGGATTGGAAGGACATTGGGGTAAACGTTCCTTCTTTTACTTGTCATAATTTAATGAGATAGAGACATTAATATATTCTTAATTCACGAAATCATTGAAACTTTTTGAAAAAGTCTTAGGAAATCCTAGTTCGCAATTTTCTTTTTGTTTTGGATAGTTTGTTTACCGAGGAATGAAAGTGTTTTATAAACGGATTGTACTTAATGCAATTAGACAACATAATTAAATATGACTGAAGACGATGCAAAGCACATTTGAAATGATCTTAGTACCTACTTGGCGTTCATTAGTCACTCCCTACCGCATGGAAAAAAGGCGTTAGTTTATCTATGTATGTAGAGTTATTGAATCATAAATCAAATCTGATTTGCAATAGCTATCTAAACAATTATTTTAAAACTAACAGATAGTACATCTGTGTATCCGGAAGATGCAAGGTGGAGAGACCCCTCACACGGTGGACCGACGAAATAGTTAAGACGGCAGGACACCGATGGATGAGGGAGGCACGGGATCGCGCGGGGGTAGATATTTGAAGGAGGGCTTTGTCCAGCAGTGGATGTCAGTTGGCTGATTGTCTATCTATATATACTTTCTACAGAGTAACATATTCTATACTGCAATATGTTGCATATTATGAAGGTTAATAGATAAGTAAAAAGCTTAAATATTAAACAGATTTATCGTTATCAAAGAGATAATGCAAAGTTTCGCGAATGCATTTACACGGTCAAATAATACTGTTATCAGCGACATTTGATGACATAATTATGTACAGTACAGTTTTGGCGTTAGCAATATAGCAAAGCGTTAGCAATAATAAGTGGAAATATTTGTAGAAGGCTTACGTCCAGCGGAGTTATCTGATATTATGATGCCTAAATTTAGCTTCATTCCATAAGTGGCGATGATGTATAGGGTTTAATTTCAAGTTTTCCTTCTTTTTATTTCGTAAAGATAATATTCACGGATAGTCCCTTGATCGGTTTTTACGACACCCATAGAATGAGATGGGGTGGGGTGGGTATTGTATTCTTACTCCGTCACCACACGAAGAACTAAAAATAAAACTTAAATACTAATATCAATTAAATTGCAAATATAAAAAAAAAACAATGTACAAAATACTAAAAGAATACAAATTGACTTTAATTTAATCAAATTAGTAATGTCACCAGGTGCAACTAGGTGATGTCGAGTAGAACAACTTTTAAGCTATTCATTAAGTAAACAAAAGGCAATGCCGGGACCAATTTTGTAGTCTAGACAGCGTCTACCAGTGGAATATATAATCAGTGGTTCTCAACATTAGGGGTACCGTTCAGATTGGTTAATTATATAATTGCGTTGTTAAGTAATAGTGATGTAAATAAAGCTGGTTTTTAAACTATGATTACAGTTTTCTGATTATATTAGGTGCCTGCCCATAACCACCAAAAGAGGAGGTTCACACTATAGTGGCCTTTCAGAAAATAATAATGAGTTTACATTTAAAGGGTGAAGGTACAGTAGGTATTTTGTAGGAATTTAGCCTGAAACTGGCATAAAATAAACTAAACCTTTTAAATAAACTAAACTTCGGGGACAAGGGATGATGGCAATTAATTGAAATATCAATTATAGTGTGACCACAGGAGCTGTGCACCCCCTGCGGTATGCGCGGCGAGATGGGGGACGAAGAAAAAATAGGTGTCCGTTATGGTAGCGTACACGTGATAGTTCTGATAGCAAGGGAACTTTTCTTTTGATAAATTCTTTATGTAAAAATAATGCGTGAAATTCTTACTGAATTAGTGTAGGTAAATGCTTTATGCGAATTCACAGTGGAATATGTCAAAAATCCATGTTAATTTATGTTCATAGTACTGGTACAGATAATATGCTCACAAGTGATTTGAATATCTCGAGAACTACAAAACATAGGTACAGTAATTCTGTTATACCCCTTCCAGCGTAAGTTTAGCTTTTTGACAGTTCACGTCCATGAAGTTTCGTAATACTTCCGCTTATTTTTCGAATAAATTATATTGTATTTCATGGACGTACCCATGTTTTTTTCAGTTACCATGGTTACTTAGTGATGGACACTCATAACGATTACCACCATTATGAAACAAATTATAAATAATCGGTAGAAATAAATGCTATGAATAAACCTGAACTCTTCATAATACGTGTATAAAATGTAATATGATATTTTAGATTAGCTATAACCCGCGAAGGTGTCACGATAAATTATGTATTTTAAATAATACCTAAGCTAACTATAATTTTATCATTTTAAGCTATAGGCTAATTCTCTTAACATAGAAGAAATAATCACTAATAAAATGATAATGTAAGTTGATGTAAGGATCCAAATGTGTAAAACAAAGTAATTTGAAAAATCGCGAAATCGCTTACAATCGAATGGCATTACATTCGAGATACTACTGAACGTCACTAACATCAATCTGTCAAATGTCGTTAAATATAGTGGAAAGGGTATAATACAGTAGAAATGTAACCCTGAAATAACGCCTGTGTAACACTTTATTTCAATACAACATTCAATATTATCGAAGATATTAACGGTTCTTAGCGACCGGGCTGGAGTTATTTCATTACGCTATAATATTAAAACTACAACAACTATTTTTTTTAAATGTAGGTACAGTCTGTCTATAAAGTCCTGACAAAAAATTAGGGCGCCACTGTGCTACACGTAGCAACCCTATTTAGTCTGACAAAATAGTTTTCAAAACAATTATGTTTAAATAACACTACACTATTAGAACACTTATAATATTAGGGCATTTCTTGTAGGTAAGCCTATTGCATTTAAAGTTTTGCGTAGAACTTCAAGACTACAATTAAAATCCATCTCAGTTCTAGCTATGATCTGCAATTTTCTGAGGGTTGAACTCGGAATTTTACAAAAGTTATGTAAATTGAACATTTGATTATACCTACAATAAATTTAGGCATAACTAGAAACAAAATACAGGTAAAAGAAGAAAAATGTTATATACCTCTTTTTTACAGTAGAACATAATTGTATTTTGTGGGGGAGAGCAGAAATATAGAAACATACATTTCTTTCTTTGGCCGGCCTTGCCTATGTTTACCAGGAGTTTCAAGCTTTTCATTATTTTTAAATCTGTTATTTTTAAATTTAATAATTCTAATGGAATGGAAAGAATAACTACAATACCCAACTAAAATTTATTCAGTGTTAAATATTAACCAACAAGATATCATATAACATGGATTTACTAAGAGCTAAATGATATAAAATTTAATAAAATATTGCAATTAATTATTTTTTGTAGACAGACCAGTCGATGTGAAAGTGACATAGTTTAGTTATCAATATCAACCATAATATAGACATAAAGCAATTAATTCAAATTCAAATTAGGATAAATCTTGACTGAATTATACTAATACAACTGATAATGTATCAATCAACTCGATTTTTCTTACTTACAATGAATATCTAACCTAAAAATGTGCTATGTACACAATGCCTGTTCTGGTCTCTAGATCTCAAATGGAGTGAATTTATTACTTGAGACAGATTACGAAAAACAGTAACACGATTACATACCCATCAAAGTTGCAGTTCGCCCATAAACATCATCCAAATCGCATAAAAGTTGACCAGAATCGTGCTCCGCTAAACATCGCCTAATAACTTTAAAAATAACTTCCCGCGTGCCACTTTGATTTACTCATTGTTTAAATTGTTCTTCGTAAGTCAGTATTAGTTTATTGTAGATTAATAAACTAATAAAAATCAGAAATTTGACGACTTTATAGACATCTGTAATATATTACACTTACTTATTTGATCACAATTTAACCCAAATATACTCATATTTTATTAAAAATATGCAGGTGATAAATAAGAACTCACCCCTTAGTCATAAACGCCTCTTAAATTTAATCACCGTTTAGCGAGATTATTATTAGTAAAATCAAACTTATACCAAACAAAACCGTAAGAATTTAAGGTAATCAATTAACTAAAATTAAGGAGGCGTTTATGAGTAAGGGGGTAATCTGTATAAAGTAATTCCTAGGAATACTGTAGTGTTAACGATTTCTAATTCCTCATCATTAATCTTAACAATGGGATTTTTTTTTTATTTATGCAGAGTTTTTTGGCATAGTAAACAACTTGATATAGCTCTTGTGTATGCTACCATAACGGACACCTACTTGCTGTCACGAGTTTTGACGGCAGTGACATAACAATTTGAACATTATATTTTTCTTTAAGAATTTCATGTTCTTAGAGTATTTGATACATACCGCTAGATGTCATTTTTCTCAAAGTTTCATAATAAAAACACAAATAATGTTCCTATTTACGCTTAAAACTATACAATAATGTAAATACTTTCTTGGAGTTTTTAAAAATGACTGTCTTTTAATAGAAAACTGCTACAGCCGCTCGTGTAGCGACCCGTACCAGCCAAATAACTTAAGTATATTGCGTCAGATGTCGCTAGTAGCTACATCATAGACTGTTTATTCTATACCAGTATATAACATGTACTCTATATGTCCACCCCCCTCTCGCCGCGCGCATACCTCAGGAGGTGCACAGCTCCTGTGGTCACACTATACCATAATTATTTTAAAATCAAATTGATCTAAATAAGAAAACAAACCCAATTAAGAAAAAAAAACCTCTTAAAAGCCTCGCAGATTAATTTCAAATTTCCCCAGGGACATGTCCTCATATTTATCTAGAAAAATACCGAAACAAAAAAGTTTGACAACCAAGTGTCCTATCCAAACTTATTTCGGTACTCTTGAGAGAACCTTTAAAAGTCTTACGTATTACGAGTATCATAACTTAAGGAAAGTTCTGGAAGGTTTTATAGGTAAAGAGGAAGCAACATCTGCCAAGTACATTATTCTAAACGAATGGATTTATACATTTATACCACGTGAAGCAGGAACGGTACCGTCGACAATAACTTACGTAAATAGGGCCTTATTATTAAACATTGTTTTTTGGCTATATAATAATTTTATTTGTATTCCATACCTGCAAACATAATAAAAGGGGAAAAAAGGCTTTATAAATGTGGGGTTAAAAGATCGCAATGTTTAGAACGGTTGTGTATTATTCAATAGCTGTAAGTACGAGTATAATGTTTAATAACAAAATGACCTTTTCTTATTTTTTAACAAGTATAAGAAACTAAATATTATTTATCAAGGACGCAGTTTTTTAGGAGGAAAAAGCTTTTTCAGGGTGGTAACTTTCCCTCAGCTACTTCTTCCTTTCTGCATGTTTCCATGTTTTTCCACTGCCCTTTTTAAAGCTTCTAAATGCCTTTCAAGTCTCTCTGCAAGGGCACTCTTTGTCAATCCCGTATCTTTGTGACAATGTCAGAAACAAGTGGCTTAGCCAATGAGTACGGGATTGATTCAACGCTAGTTATCTCGTATACCTATGCAAATAATGAATCAATACCGATGTCACCAACAATAGGATTTCTTTCATCTGTAAGCGAGTAAAGCCAAACATTGGCACGTCACACTGTCCAATGCTTCACATTTTAGTGAATAGTGCTGACTGACTTAAAGAAGGACCCACAAAAACACTCCTGAATATAAAGAAAACCTTTTTCGAATACAGGGAATGAATCTGTTGAAAGAGTTCGTGCGAATAGTTTATTTTGGAGATGGAAAACACATCCGTTTCAGGGTTTTGTTGGGTCCGAATTTGAAATGCTGTTTATCTACACTACACTAATATTATAAAGAGGTAAAGTTTGTGTGTTTGTGACATTTATCGGGGAGTGTCATAGGCTATATGCCTAGTATCACGCTATGACTAATAGGAGTGGAGCAGTAAGGAAATATGTTTAACAAAAAGGACACGTTTTTTTCGCCGCCCAACGAAGTGGGCACGGGTCAGCTAGTCTGTTATAGTTACATAAATGTTAGCTTATTTGAGTTGGAATAAAAGCTTTCACCAAATATTTTATCATAACTACTGCAATGGCGCATTATAAAATGCCGTCTTAACTTTTAATTTCATTTACTTAAAGATTAGGTTTGAGCAGGAATTGCACCGAAGATCTCTGCAGCCATAAACTATGGCCGCTGTGCCAATGCGGTCGCTTTACTAGGACATTATAGAAGCCTACGTCACTCATACAAAAGACGTCATACAATTTCATATAAGGCTTCAACCTTTAAAGGTGAATTGTATTTATAACCAACAGACAAGCACACACGCAACTTAGTCTAGGTCAAAAAATGAATACTTGGCTTAAAGTATTACATTAATAAATAGGCTATGCCCAAACAAATTCTCTAGCTTCCCGTGTTTCCACCCACTTGCAAAATTTGAGCGTGAGATTTGTAATATCATTTGATGTTTCTATTACTGTAGTTCATACCGTGATGCTGTGAAAGCTATCTTTTATATTTGGGACTATTCTACACAAAAGAAAATCTTTTAATTCCTAAGTAACTTTTCAGCTTCATAATACTAATTCAGATTACTTGGTTCACAAAGATAATGTTATCTTTGTAGTCTAGATTTTGTTGTTGTTCAACAGGCTTCAAAGCAATCTAGACTATAAAGTTCACATTGCTATTACGTAAAATGTAAACCTTCAAGAACTAACAGTATTATAAAAATAATTACAAGAATTCCTACATACTCGCAGTAGTGATCCGTTGTTGTATATAAACAATAATTTAAGCTTGTGACTTATAACAGTATCTATATAATTGATCGATGCACAAGAAATTACTACTTCTTTTTAATTCCGAAGCAACTTTTCAGCTGTATACTATCTAGATTAGTTCATTCACAAAGACGACAACAGGCTTTAAAGCAATCTCACATTGTGATTACGTAAAATGAAGAACTAACAGTATTATAAAGATAATTACAAGAATTCCTCCATGTTAGCGGTAGTGATCCGATGTTGTATATAAACACGCGTAAATGTCTCACAGTCCAATTCACACGGTTAAAGATGATCGCATACGTACCTGTTTGTTATGACTTCGTTTGAAAAAGTATTTGTTTTGATGTATGAAGTCAGTAAGGGTTTCGGCGAATGGATGCGAAAGAAAATGAAACGGTTAACTTTCTTTGTGGTCTATATTAACCCGTCTTATTGTAGTTTTCGATTACCTCCTACCGTGACGGAGGGATACTTGGCCTACTAATACCACGCTGGCCAGACAGATTGGTATAGGGTTTAATTTCAAGTTTTCCTCTTTTTATTTCGTTAAGATAATATTCACGGATAATCTCTTAGTCGGTTTTTACGACACCCATGGGATGAGATGGGGTGGTGACATATTGTATTCTTACTCCGTTACCACACGGAAAAGTATTAACATTTAATTTAATTGTATATTTAGAGTTGTATGTTGTGAGAAAGAGACCAAAGTGTCGCCTGAGAGCTGTCAAAATGATTACACTCTATCTGATGAAAAACATCTAATGGCAATTTAGCAATCGATACCATTTTTATCGTCAATAAAAAGGGAGGTTCAATAATGATATTTTTTAACAAATTCAAGACATCATGAACATCTTTCATGGATTGTACAATTATCTTGCACGGGGTTAGAAGCCGCGACGCCATTCGCTGCAAACGTCACGCCAAGGAAAGACATAGTAAATACATGTGCAATCACTTTAACGGCTCAACGAATCTAGTGAAGAAGATGACACGAATCCATTAAGAGCTTAAAAACCTTTACCGGTTTAATAGAGCATAAAACTGATGCATAAGTAATGGTATAAATTATTTATCTATACATTATCGCTCTAGTGAATGTATGACCTAATAATCACGATAAATATTTCCCCCGCAGCATCTGTCTGTTTATATTTGTATGATTATTTCGTAAATTACTTAACAGATTTCCATGCGATTTTCAAAACCAACTAAGTAATTGTTTACAGATTACTTACACATAATAATATTAAAATAAATGATAAAAATTGACGGAAAAATACGGAATGTCATTCAATAAAAATGAAGTATTAATATATATAATCATATAATAATATATCTGTTGGCAGTATCCACAATAGAAGGTCCGCTTAGTTTGAGACTTCCGGTCTTACTCATAAACGCCTTTTAAATTGAATCACTGTTTATCGAGATTTTTATACTTAAGTAAAATCGTAAGAATTTAAGCTAATCAATTGACTAAAATTTAAGAGGCGTTTATGAGTAAGACCATTCATGACGTAAAATTTAAGTAGGTATTACATGCAACGAAATAGATACAACAATAATCGTCAAGCAAGCCAAAAATCTGTACGAATTCCGATCCGTGGCGGTATCAAGAAAAACAAAGTTGCTATTATCATATGAATTTATGTCATACGGTTATCTACACTCCATATGAAAGTGATGCATGACTAAACAAGGAGGTGACTGGCAACAAACGATAATGTACAACGTCAATATTTGCAAAGATCACATAGTCAACGTAAACTGTCCATGCGTTGATATTTTGTATACTTTGACTGCATTATTGTATTAGTAGTAACACAAATGCCATCTTGTCCTAAGTTAAGCAGAGCTTGTGCTGTGTATAGTGTGTATTAGTATTTGTTTTTTTTTAATATTTGTTTTCTGCAATGGTCTGAAGAAATATATAGAAAATGCCTATTTTCAGCAGTAGGTAATACACTGTAGAATGTAGAAAATAAAAGATATTACAAAAAAATACCAAATTTTTACTTTAGCAGAAATCACTTTTTCAGCAAAATATACTCGTCTTTCAAAGAAAATTTCTTAATAACGTTTCGCTATTTAATTATAATAAAAACGCTTCTCCATTAGAATCTTTAATACAAGTTCAGGTAAAAAGGAAAGATATAATTATTACGTGAATCGAATATATAAGGGCACTCAAGTACAAGCTCCAGAAAAAATAAATAAAGACCGGATTTTGTCGAAAGCCAGTCTTGCCTTGGACGATCTCTCGCTTAATTTATAAGGTAACTTTCAGCTAAATGGTGAGCTCGACTTTTTTGGCACATGGCATTGAGCTCTCCGCCGTTGACTTTATTAGGCATCGATTGATTAATTTATAAAAAAAACAAAAGTAGATTCAATTTGTGAGTGGTGCCAATTTTGAGTTAACGAAAAGTAAATAAAAAATGTATTGCCACTAATGGACTCATTGTTCTACTTTATTTAAATAAATAAATAAAATAAGTTTTATTTTTTTTCCTTCTTTTATTTATATTAATGTATTGCATAAGTGCCATACATAATATTGAAGGCGATGAATTAAGCTGTTTTGTACGTAAACCAATGCAAATATTTAAGTAAACCTCTCGAAAAATATAACAAAGAGTGCATTTGGTATGGGTTTGTTTAACTTCTTGAGACCCGCCACGAAACGAATCTAATCAGAAGAAAACGGAGGCGTTAGAAACACTCTCTTACTGGCAATTTTAAGAGATTTATACGGTATCATCATCATCATAATCAGCCAATCGACGTCCACTGCTGGACATAGGCCTTCTCCAAGTATTGCCACCTTGTTCGGTCCTCTGCCTCCCTCATCCATCTGCTTCCCGCCGTCCTAAATAATTGCTAATACTCAGAATTGCCCGGTTAAAGTGGCGGTGGGCAGGGCGGGCGACATAGCGCGGCGAACCGACAGCCGTTGGGACAGAAAGGTTCTAGAATGGCGACCGCGTACCGGAAGCGCGTGGGAAGACCCCTCACACGGTGGACCGACGACCTATACGGTATAAATTAGGAAAATCCACGTATTTCAACAATTAGGTAAGGATTTTTATCTAGAATCAGCTGTTATGACAACACTTAAACAAAACACTTACTGTTTCAGGAAAACCATTGTAATAAAATTGTGTTGAAATCTTTAATTGGCGTGCAAGTAGATATTTAGCCAATAGCAATAAAAATAAATTATTAAGAGTTTAGTTGATATACTATGTAATTCATTTATATAAAAGGAAATGTTTTTAGTAATTGCAAATTCAACTAACATAAGTTACTAATAAATAAATCAAAAGAAATGACAAGAAAGTTCTTCGTACAATCGCAAATGCACTTTTTGGCTAGAGTCCACTTTTATTGGATTTGCTAATGTTGATTAAATTGTTCGTAGTTACGACAAAATGCAGTACATACAGCAACATATCAAGTTAAACATTTTCATTTGAAATTGTGTCTTATTTCAAGGTATTAGGGTACATGAGTGTCTAGGTTGATTAGTTGCTCTATGTACCAAGTACCAAATTAACTGTTTTAGATATTTCCCATACACAGACGGAAAAATTACAATTCTAGTTGCACGAGTATAAACTATTTTAAATAAATAATTATAATGTAAACTATTTGTTTAAACAATATGCTAATAGTATTTACATTACCACTTTAAACTATTCAACCAATAAACATAACGAACACTAGCCTAATTAATCCCATCCTAATTTTGCCTAATTTGTAACTAACATCCCGTATTTACTCGTGCTGGTGAATAGCGAAAGCAATATTTTAATAAGATTTGTTTAAAAATTAACTGGTGTTTTTAGTCTTTGGTATAATATTTAGTTTTATTGTAGTTCTCCGTGTGGTGACGCAGTAAGAATACAGTGTCTTACCACCCCATCTCATCCCATGGGTGTCGTAAAAACCGACTAACGGACAATCCGTGAATATTATCTTACTAAATAAAAAGAAGGAAAACCCTGTACCAATCCGTCTGGCTAGCATGGTATTAGTAGGCCAAGTATCCCTCCGTCACGGGAGGAGGCCCGTCCCTGCAGTGGGACATTAATGGGCTGTTATGATGATAACACTAAGAATAATAATGAAGCTTCGCTTTTCGCTGTCCTGACTCCTTATGAGTGACCCTGGGTGTTTGTCAATATACGGTACTCTTTACAGGTCTCCTGAAAGCCTAAGCGTAAAGATAATATTCACGGATAGTCCCGTGAATATTTTCTTTACGTAATAAAAAGAAGAAAAACTTGAAATTAAACCCTACACCAATCCGTCTGGCCAGCGTAGTATTAGTAGGCCAAGTATCCCTCCGTCACTGGAGGAGGCCCGTCCCTGCAGTAGGACATTAATGGGCTGTTATGATGATAGTAATTAGTAAATTAAGCTATTGATTAGAAATATCTTTAATCTGCCGCAGTGGTGCACATAAGTATAGAGGATTACACCTTTTCTTTCATTGCCGGCTTTCTGGCTCATACTTATAAGTTCGCTTAATCCATCTTGGGGCCGTTACGCATGTTCTATGCCCGCGATTCTTTATTGGATCTGACAAGTCTAAGTGCACTTGCCGTCATAGCCAAGATAATGATATTTTTTACATTATTTTGCAATTCTTTAAATAATTTTAACATTTTTGACATCAAACCGGGATAATTCACAGAATACGTCAAGCGACACATGTATCAATAACGCAATTTATTAGTAATACTCGTAGCAAGCACGTTAATGTCCATTTATTGCACAGCGACACCGATCGACTAAACAAAATTTGCCGGCTTAATAATGCATTGTATTTAAGCGAACTTCAAGTCTCTGGCAGTTACCTACTACCGTGTCATCATAACAGCCAATCAATGTCCCACTGCAGGGACGGGCCTCCTCCAGACGAGGGATACTTGGCCTACTAATACCACGCTGGCCAGACGGATTGGTGTAGGGTTTAATTTCGTTTTCCTTCTTTTTATTTCGTAAAGATATTAATATTTACGGATAGTCCCTTAGCCGGTTTGTACGACACCCATGGGATGAGATGGTCACATATTGTATTCTTACTCCACACGGAAACTAACTACTACCGTGTAAAGTAGTGATTTAACGAAATGGATATAAATGCCTTGATGGACAACCGAATAAAAAAAAGTTTCTTTTTTTATTTATTCTTCTTGTACAAATTCACAAAGGCGGGCTTAAGGCATTAACTTCCAGCTGACTTTAATTTTATACCCGTTTTCCTCTGTTACTGCATGGTAGAGCCTCTTGCAATTACAGAGGATAATCTGTTCTACAAATATTGTTACGCTAGCTATCCTTCTTTTGTTTTCAAAGACACATTGTCCGCAAGCTCTCCCTTGTATGACAGCCGTGGGAGGAGATGTGCTGGCTTTACGCTCACTTACACTATGGCTGCATTAATATCATCTCGTTTATAGAGCTGTCTGCATTAATATCATCTATTCATCTATAGTAATATTATAAAGAGGTAAAGTTTGTGTGTTTGTGACGTTGTAGGGGGTAATCTCTGGATCTACTGAACCGATTACAAAAACTCTTTCTGTGTTGAATAGTCCATTTATCGGGGAGTGTCATAGGCTATATAGTATCACGCTATGACTAAAAGGAGCGGAGCAGTAATGAAATATGTTTAAAAAAGGGACGCGTTTTTTTCGCTGCCTAACGAAGTGGGTGCGGGGGTCAGCTAGTATTTTATAATCAAAAAGAAAACTTTATTCAATAATCTACTTTTAATAAAGTAAATCGAAAACAAAAATCCAGATGCCACTGTCTCCATGATTTCATAACATTACGTAATCGCTTGCACACAATTCACAAAACGAGTTAACCTTGCTCAAAACAGATTCAGCTCGCACATATCGTTATGGGCGCCTGAAGGATTTTACATTAAATTGGAGGAAGGCAAACTACCATAAGGAGAAGTTTTCAATTTTACTGGTGGTACCTCTCTAAAGCAATAAGCCTTATAGGTTGGCACTACCGTTGTGTCTGCTTGATCTACCTCCAGGCAAATGGTGAGTAAATGTGACTGTCTTTAGGTCCTAAGGTTACAGTGAAATTACAAGGCAATGGTTCATAACCTGTATTCCAGCGTGACGAACGCAGTTGATTTTTTTACATTAATAAAAAACAAAGCTCTTTTGCACATGTTATGGACCATCTTAAAGCGCGATACGGTACTCGATACGGATTTAATTACACTGTATATTGTGATTTCCAGCTGCCTTTGTTAGTCTCTTGCTGTACACCTGTATGTACTCGTATCTGTCCAGCGTAAGGGGTTCACCCGCTAATCGTCTTGGAGTATGAGGTCATGATTTCAGAACCTTTGCCACCTGCATATTGCTTTATTCAGCCGTTTCGAAAACATTTTATCGCTTTAGTTCTCTTGATAATATCCCAATCTCTGATTCGATCAATCAGGAAACATCAAACATTGTATGAACATATTTTAATGAAATGCATTCATCAAATAACAAACAGGTTCAACGACATTCAACATAAAAATAACACCAGGTATATTATAATTTTGGTCGTGTTTATGTTTTATGTTACCATATAAAGATCGCGCTTAAAGATCTTTAAGCAAATTTAGATTAAGCGGAAAATTTCTGTTTAAGTATATGAATGAGGTAATCTCTATAAATGGTATAATATCTGTGAGAAACTACATACCTGTACCTACGTCTATTTAATAATGCTCTTACGATTTAAATAGCATAAAGACAAACCTCAGTCGATTATTTGTGCTTTTTATAACTACATTGTTATTGATTCTTTTTGGTTAGGTAATAAATAAATAAAATTAAAAAAACTAATGGATGAAAGAGCTTTAGAACTGCCGTAAGGCGATTTTTTTAGTTTTGAGGATACCTATGTTAAATATAGATTATGACCTACATATAGTCAGTATTATTATTACAGTGAAGAAAATTTAATACCTCCAGAAACATGCAACGCAAAGAAAATAACTTGTTAAATTAATACCATTCTTTTCTCAGATCTGTGACTTCAGTAAACAAACATCAACAACTTGAACGTAAGTTCTAAGAAAAAAATACAACATTTCGCGACCCGAAACGAACCCCAAGATAATGGAAAAATTAAGTATAAAAAATATATAAATAAATTAAAAAACATGAGTGATATACGTAATGTTAATACAACAAATAAAAATAAACTTGCTGTTCTCCACACTAGGCTCCATAAAATAAGTAAGTAATTCTTTCGCTGGTAATGGTATTCGTTGTTACAATAAGCTCCCTATGGTAGTTAAAAAATTGTCAATTAATAAATTTAAATCTTTCATTAAACATAAGTTAACATCGCAATCATAATACAGTGTAAAGGATTACTTAAACGATAAAAATGCCTGGATCTGAATTGTCCTGTTCTCTTAATAAAATAATATTTGTGAAGTGATCATCAAAAAGAGCGATAGGAACCCAGCAGAGTTTCTTGTGGACACCCACAACTGACATGGTAATGTTCCGAGCCTCCAGTAAATTTAGCCGTAAAGTTAAGTAGACGTGCGTATGTGATCACTATAAAAACGCGAATGAAAAAGATTTTTCATTTTCATTTTCAAGACATCATCACACCCAATATTAAATCGGCTAACATGTTTTATACTTTAGGCTAAAATGCATTCACCAGTACCTAGAGAAGACAGAACGTTCATATTACTGTCATAAGCTGACAGATATGATACAAAAAATTTAAGTCGTGTTCAATATTTATTTACACTCTAGCTATATAATTATCAATATTTTACGTTACATAATATTTGTATTGTTACAATAACTTCTTCTGCTAAAAGTACAAAGCAAAGTAAATTTAATTAAACAACTTAGGTACAATTCTTATTAACTTATCTAATAAAACGTAATTACGCCAGCAAGAGAAGATAAATCTCAACTTAATTTCTGCAACTTTCACTTAGGATTAGGTCAACGCGAAACTTAACAACACTACTTGTTATCTATCTATAAGTAAACTTACTAAAATTTTGCTTCAAAAATATTAAATTAAAACTACCTTTTGAAAGGAAAAGGAGGTAATATATCACTTTATCTCACTCACACAACACAACACTTGTCCGTATATAGGTTAGGGATGTATCGTCGAAGTACCAGGGCGACATACACATATAGGAGATGTAAGAGCACCTGTTAGCGCGACGCGAAGAACGTAACTGGCACTCAACGCCCGATTAGTCGCACTCCGCACACGTCATACGGAAGCCGGTTCTGGTGAACACCTTTGAAGAAAAATCGCAGACCGCGATATGCATTCTCGTTTAACAAAAATACATACAATGACAAACGCGTAACCAAATTCAAATAATCCTTGAACAATCGTGAAATAACATTTAACATTGTAATGTTATAATCATTGATTTATAAAAAACCCAAGATGCACATTTTCAAACAAAACTAACAGCCAAAAGTGTCACCAAATTAAACATACGCAATAAATACGTATAGTAATATCGTAAACATATTTTTTTTTTCAAATTCAATCTTTCACGCATGACATAAAGTTGTATTTAAAAAGTAATGCACATAAAGCAATAAAATTTAATGATTGACGTTTGCCGGTAGAACAACGCGATACTAATTTAAAAAAAGTGCACTATGCGCCTATTTGTTGCGGACGTTTTTGGGAAGTGGAGTGTGTATCTTTGGTTTTTTGTAAATCAATGGTTATAAATATACAATTGTATTTACTTTTCTTTGAATGTATAATACAGGATTACAAGAGAAAATTTTACCTTGGCGTTCGAGGATTATTCTCCGTGTGGTGACAGAGTAAGAATACAATATGTAACCACCCCATCTCATTCCATGGGTGTTGTAAAAACCGACTAAGGGACTATCCGTGATTATTATCTTTACGAAATAAAAAGAAGGAAAACTTGAAATTAAACCCTATACCAATCCGGCTGGCCAGCGTGGTATTAGTAGGCCAACTATCCCTCCGTTATGGAAGGAGACCCGTCTCTGCAGTGGGACATTAATGGGCTGTTACGATGATTCGAGGATTAAAGGAAAACACACAAACAACGAACGATAGTATTTACTGCCGTACATTTGATGAGATAAAAAACTACAATATAAATAGAATGTTTACGTTCTGTTTATACAAATTACAATAGTACAATAACTCTATTATGACAAATATACACTTATTAATCACAGAGGCATGATACGTACTTGTAGTGTAGGAGACAATGTCTAGACAATCTATTTGAAATTATAATTTTGTATCGTGAACAATATAATGTATTGAGACGTTAAAAATTTTTTTAACTTAGAAAAGCTTTAAATGACGTCTGCCCTTCCACTGGGCTCAGTCGAGCAGCTGAATCACTATGCCATTAATACGAGAAACCAGGGCTTACCCTTACTCAACAGAGAAACTTGCGAGAAACACAGATGCGTCATCCTATGTAGAACTCTCCATAACCTGATTTTCATGAATAGTCAATCAACAGCTAAGAATTTGATTTGCTATTTGTAATGTAAAACCTTTCGTATATAAAGAAGCTATTTAGACATAAACAAATTACTCAATGTACGTGTGGTGACGGAGTAAGAATACAATATCTCACCACCCCATCTCATCCCATGGGTGTCGTAAAAACCGACTAAGGGACTATCCGTGAATATTATCTTTACGAAATAAAAAGATGTAAAACTTGAAATCAAACCCTATACCAATCACAGGACTCCATCACAGGAGGAGGCCCATTCCTGCAGTGGGGCATTAATGCGCTGTTATGAAATTACTCAATAATGTACGAGATTATACGAAATATTCCTGCATCCCATTTTCTTTACCCTATTTACCTGAAAACACAATCTTCCGCAATCCTAAAGCAAGGGTAATGACCTATTATCCTCACAAAATACAAAATTTCATATTCATAGAATCAAAATATAACAGGTTTTATTTTAAGGTATACATTTTACTTTTGCAAAAGCTTTTTAGATTCAGGGTCACAGCGTACATTCAAAGGGAATGCGATGCAAAAAAGTAACGTGCTAAGAATATTTTATTACCTAATAAATTATCTATACTAATATTATAAAGCGGTAAAGTTTGTGTGTTTGCGACGTTGTAGGAGGTAATCTCTGGATCTACTGAACCGATTTTAAAAATTCTTTCTGTATTGAATAGACTATTTATCGGGGAGTGTCATAGGCTATACTATATAATACTATATAATATCACGCTATTACTAATAGGAGTGGAGCAGTAATGAAATATGTTTAAAAAAGGGACGCGTTTTTTTCGCCGCCCAACGAAGTGGGCACGGGTCCGCTAGTTTTATATTAAAGGCAAGAATAGTAAAAAAACCATGGTATGTATCTAAGGAGAAAGCTTGTTGCTAACATCTGGCCAATAAACATTTAAAGATGTAGAAATTCATTCAATTCTATCGATTATCATACACATAACGGACTGGTTTTGCTCGTGTGGGTAGACGAGGCAAAACAATACATAAAAACTCTTGCGCATGATGAGACGTTTAATCAACATAAATATTCTATATTTATCAATGAACTAATTATTTACTTAATAACTCTTGTGAGTCAATACAAGAATTAATGATCTCAGATTTAATTCATTTACGTCCTAATACTCAAACGTCTGTTAAAAGTAAAGCGGAGCTAAACCTAGACATTTGTATGAGAATTTCTGCCATTAGTCATTCATTCATTTTTATTAAAACAGATAACAAATGAGGAAGTAACTAGGCCCATTTGCTTCCCATGTTGGTATTAATTCCTTCTTTACTATTCAAGTCCCTTTCTGCTACACCC
This sequence comes from Schrankia costaestrigalis, assembly GCA_905475405.1. NCBI lineage: Eukaryota > Metazoa > Arthropoda > Insecta > Lepidoptera > Erebidae > Schrankia > Schrankia costaestrigalis. Next base: position 14,576,110 of record FR997838.1, read on the forward strand.
TCAAGATAAGGTGGTTGTACCTACTCTGTAATACTTAATATTCAAACTCAGTATATCAAATACAGTGAACTAAAAAAATGTAATAAAAGTTAATCCAAGAAAATTTCCATTGTTAAATAAAGAAACTAGAAAATTGCGTGAAACTAGTTAAATGTCCCCGGAGGAATAAGACTATTTGTTCATTACGCTCCCTGCCCCTTGAGAATTATTACTTTCTAACAAATAGACGTCACTTTTAGTTACAATATGATGTCTGTTATATCATTCTGGAAGGTATAAATAATGCATTGAATATATGAAGAATATTATCAGCCATTATTACGGAGTAAGAATACAATATGTCACCACCCCATCTCATCCCATGGGTGTCGTAAAAACCGACTAAGGGACTATTCGTGAATATTATCTCTACGAAATAAAAAGAAGGAAAACTTGAAATTAAACCCTATACCAATCCGTTTGGCCAGCGTGGTATTAGTAGGCCAAGAATCCCTCCGTCATGGGAGGAGGCCCGTCCCTGCAGTGGGGCATTAATGGGCTGTTATGATGATTATCAGCCATGCAACATGACAGATATGCACTGCGTGATATAAGTGCATAGGGAGGGTGCTCCTCTTAGCCTGTAATGTCTGTTAAGTTTTGCTCTTCTTAGACAATAATCTCGAGAAGATACATAGTTTGTAAGTTTGTTTGCGCTGTGCCAATATAAATCTAGTTGAAACCAGTCAAATTACAGAAAAAGCACAGGAATAGTTTATTCGGAATACTTTGAATTTATAAAGTAAATAGGTATGAAGAAATTTTGTTTCTTATTGCGGTTTAAGCTTAAATAACTTTGAACGGGTTAATTCAAATTTACATTTATATAAAAACTTATTTTATTGTATCTTTATCAGTCTATTCGGTAAGCCAATCGTTCTGCAAAGTTCGACCCCTATAGTAGGCAGGTTTTTGCCTAACCTCGGGTAATAGAATGAAGTGGAAGAAATAACAGTAGAAACAAATTATATTGGCTATGAAAATGTAAATTAAAACCCTATACCACTATTTTACTAAGAGGTATTAGTAGACCAAATTACCAACATGACCCATCTCTGCAGTAAGACATAAAAAGGCTAATAAAAAACCAATATAATTAAATCAGCTAACAATTAAAAGCAAACTCGAACAAATATAAAGATTCATTTCGCGTCCCACTTTTTACTCGATTTCCGTAGAGCCAATTACGTGAGCAATAAGCTTGCCGTCCGGAATAATTCCCCACGATCCACACAAAACTGTTGACTCATTCACTCGGAGCTAAATGATAAAACGTATTTACTTCGAATGAGAGCTTTCCAATAAATGTGAAAATGCAATAAAAATGTTTCGTATGTGTGTGTGTGTTGATTTATGGAGTACATGTTATTATAATTTATGTTTGGATATTATTACACTAAGAATAATAATGAAGCTGCGCTTGTTGCCACCGTCCTGACTCCTCATGAGTGATCCTGGGTGTTTGTCAATAAACCATACTACTATCTTTACAGGACTCCTGTAAGCCAGGGTGAAAGGCCAACATAAAGATTTCCATATTAAAATGAAACTTTGGACAAGCCAAATCTCTACTTTATTAATCAGTTATCAGATGACATGTGGTGTTGACTACGTGTATTCCGTGATATAGAAACAAAAATTTGAAAAAAAAAAACCCACTTTTATTGGACCCATTAATAAAGCTTTTTGACACAGCAGATTTTTTTTTTTGTACATACATACAAGCAATAAGGTTTAAAATAAAACAAGAGAGCATGAAAATAATAACCGTAGCGTGCCAACTGGACACGGATCATAGGTTGTTTCAAACGATTAGTGCATAACAGGAGACTCTAAATCAAGATTCAAACGTCCGTGAAGAACCAACCGGTATATTTGATATGCATCGAGGCTATACAACAACATCAATAAATCCTAATCACAAATGAAGAGTGAAAACAGGCAAAGATAAGACACACATTATTCATTCTTGTATCCGTAATTCTTGTACAAACGGCAACATTTTAACTTAATCTTCTCTACAACTTTATTCCAATCTAATAAGGTATATTTTTGAATGGCTGTAAATTTATAGCTTAATCTGGTCGTATAAGTAAGTATAATTATGGTATCAAGAAGATATTCAATTTAATAGTGGCAAACTAACGCTTATAGTTTCTACCGTTAGTTGGAATTTCACCAATTTGCGGTGAATGACAGTTACGTAGGTGATATAAAATAGGATGGTAGTTCAGAGAGCAATGATCTTATCATTAGTAAATGATGATATTATGTGTATCAAGAGAGTTGAATAAACATTCGTTTGTTCTAATTGTTTGATTCAGATAGATAAGTTGTTATTTTTTTTAAACAATTTCTTAGCGTATTTATCATAAATGATATCTTTCTATACTTAGGTATACCTATTACTGTTTCTCGTTGAAATTCTACAAGCTACATTTAAATGTTAGACTAGTTAATTCTAGATTCTAAAACCAGTTCTAGTCTAAAAATCCAATAATAACAATCAGAATTTACAGGAAATTTGATGAAGATCAGAAAACCAGTTACTTATATCAGAAGTCAAAGGCTTAATAAGCAAGAAATTAAATAAAGAAACTGAGCCCTTATTGCCAAAGAACCTATAAAAAACGTAGGGTCGATACGATCTCTATAGTCAAACTATAAAGCGCTCGAGGTTTTCCGGTTCATATAAAAGTTGGAAATCAGTTTAAAAATAATTGGCCTGATATTTGCTCACGCATTTGGACAGTAATCCAAAGAGTTTCAATTGATTTTAAAAATTGAATTGGCAATCGCAGCAAAATAAAGAAAAGAGGTCAATAATTTCCGAATTTTATTTCAAAATTGCTCTATCCGAATTGAACATTCCATTGTGGATGTCTATCGGAAAATTTAACGAGTCTCAATAGTTACAGTTTCGAGAAGTCTATTGTATTACTCTATATACATATTCAAATTGCAGGCATATAAATCATGCAACAGGGATTCTGGGATGACGGAAAACTTGGCATGGTATTACCGTGTCGACCAAAACCCTATACCAAAATTTTAATACTGTTTATTTTGTGTTTCACTTTTCTTACTAATATCAATATTACACTTCTCCAATGTTTTATAACGATATAATATATCGATATATATCGCTAACTTAATGTAAACATCATCAAACTCACGATGATTGATACAATTATTTTCATCAATCAAAACTGCTCATACATCGGTACAATTTCAATGACTCATGACGACTACATGTGTACAGATAACTTTCATAATTGAGTTCAAAGATCTCCGGAGATAAGGGAGGTAGCGACAGGTTTCACCCTTACAATTATCATACGACTCTCATGTTGCTTTCATATGATTTCGAACACGCACCAAATGATAAGTAGACGTGAAAAGAATTTTATCATAAAAATATGTTAATGAATTCTTTATATGTAAAGTTTAAAAATAGACATCGTAGACAAACATTACGTAGCGAATGATAAAGAAGGTTCAACACAATCTGTTTTTGTATAAATATATGTCATTATAATATGCAATCACGTGACTTTGCGGATAATTATCTGCTTGCCACGACCGGAGTTCGCCGTTTAAAGAAAAGTTCTATAATGAATACGACTACTTATTGTTTAGGGATCATCTCTAAGAAACGAGGAGTATCAGAAACGAGGAGATCCGCAGGAGAACTAAAGTGACCGACATAGCGCTCAGGGTTGCCCGGTTAAAGTGGCGGTGGGCAGGGCACATAGCGCGGAGAACAGATAGCCGTTGGGGCAGAAAAGTTCTCGAATGGCAACCGCGCACCGGAAAGCGCAGGGTGGGGAGACCCCTCACACGGTGGACCGACGACCTGGTTAGGACGGCGGGAAGCCGATGGATGAGGGAGGCACAAGACCGCGCAGAGTGGAAGCTTTTGGAGGAGGCCTATGTCCAGCAGTGGACGTCCATAGGCTGATATAGTGCATCTCTAAATCTTTCCAGTTGGCTTTAGGCACATAGAGCAATGTGCGTTTAGAGCAATGTGCGTTTAGAGCAATGTGCGTTTAGAGCAATGTGCGTTTAGAGCACATAGTTGACTAACGATCGGATTTCTTAATTTTAAGCAGTTTTTGCACTTAAACATTCTTGTCTTGGGTTGACTTTTGTGAGTAGCACATTAGGTCTAGATGTTTACATGTCCAATCGAAAAATATTATCATAATCATGACTGTCTATAAAGAAAAATCATTTGAACTTGTTAAAATTACAACGATTTTTCTTCTTTACAGTTCATGCCACACTTAGGATGTTTTAAACAATAAGCAAGCTATGACATGTTGATATACGGGCAACAGATAATTAGCTGGCCATGAAAAGGTATGTTTATGCGAATATGAAGCTATTTGTATTGGAATAATTGTAAGAAAATATGCATACAGTGGGTCTAAAATATGTATTCCTAAAACACTGAAGTCTAGTCAATGGACTTATATGGACAGCGTAATGGGTAGTGCTCGGATAGCACTTAAGGCCTCTGTGACGAGGCGAATAATCAGGTTAAAAGAAGCAGGGTTGCACGTTGCACACCCCTTAACCTTCAAATTTTGTTCATTCTCCTTAGTATACAGTAATGTTTTCACCTATACAACAAATTTATCTTAGTCTAGAACTAAATAGCTTTGTGTTATTAATGTGTGAAGAATATTATTCATATTTTAAATGCATAATATGGTACATTGTGCGCTCATGTCAAATATTTGTGTGCATGGACATTGCTAATTGATTTGGTCTGGGTTTTTCTACACTAACAAAATGTACAAAAATATATTTATTAGTCTAGGGCCAAGAGAAAATTAAGTTAAAATGGTTATATAATCCTGCTTTGTAAAGTTACATATCTTCTGTTAAAGATTTGTTTGCATGCACACACAAAGAATTGGCACAAGCCGCGTATTGGGTGTGCAGCTGTAACATAAGTGAATAGTATTTTTAAGTTTTTTTTTTTTTTTAATAATTTAATTTTACTCTGTGATGTTAGATTACATAAGAAATAATTTAATAAGTAGTCATAGATGTTTTGGATATTATTATGTTTATTAAGTGTAACTACTCTATCGCATTAGTTAGTCTGTAATGATAGTTGTAAGTTTGGTTTTTAAATAAATAAATAAATTTTAATGTACGTACAACTTGTATAAGAAAGTTATAAAGGCTATATTTATAAGATGGCATAAAAATATGTTACAAAAAAGGTACAAGTGTATAAATTAGTTTTAATTAGAGCGGATGAAGACAATGACAAATTATATAGTGTAGCGTAAAAGCAAACGTATTGTAATTATATAATTAATGTTAACGACATAACATAATGTCTACTTTTGTCTTAAATCAACGATTTACATGCGTTCTTTAACAATAGAACATCAATTTAGTTCGATAATGTGTACAACAGCTAGGTAGTGTATATTTCACTACTAGATGTAGTAAGAAAATACACCTCATATCATTCCAAGGGTGTCCCGAAAGAAAACAAAACAAGCAAATTTTCCATAAAACGCATTAGTAGGCAAGTTTGTGGATACTTAGTCAGTGGACGTGGCTAACCAAAGGATACCGCGCAGTGTGATATGATACAACTTTGTAAGGGTTTTATCTGTACAATATGCCAAGTTACACATTGAAGATACATGGGACCCGATTAAAAAAAGCTAATGGAGGATGAAGGTTTTGTTAGGTAAGATTTTATTTTTTGGATACCAGTTTTATGTAGGTACTTACTACTAGTTAAAACTGGAAATATGGTGTAAGTATTACCCTCTACAAATAAACGAGGTTGAACCGCTTTCTACCCTGATGATCGCAGTAGCATTCTAGGGACATTCTAACCTGGCGTCTCGGGTATATGACAGACAACTAGGAAGAACACAGTCTGATTTATATCAGTTCAAGCCCAAGATGTCCCCAAAATTTATAGCTTCAAAAATGGAATTTGTCCAGCAAACATGACCTTTCTCAGTTTCGTACTTGAAAGACCTACTGTTTACCAATAATAGATCGATAAGAAAACTCAACGTACAAACGGATACAGCTATTATTGCTTAGTCCATATAGTGAGTTACGGTCTGTCGATCATTGCGATCGTTGCACTTTCCGTTAGATACATATCGATCATAATATTATCAGTTTATTGCGCTACAATGTTAAACAAGCAGGATTCAAGTTAATGTACTAAGTACGCACTTGTTTCCTGTTATGGGTATGTGCTAAGAGTGTCATAACTCTACATCAAATATAGTCATAATACCTTTTAATATCATCATCATCTCCGTGTGGTGACGGAGTAAGAATACAATATGTCACCACATGTCTTATCCTATGGGTGTCGTAAAAACCGACTAAGGAACTATCCGTCAATATTATCTTTACGAAATAAAAAAAGGAAAACTTGAAATTAAACCCTATTTCAATCCGTCTGGCCAGCGTGGTATTCGTAGGCCAAGTACCACTCCGTCACGGGAGGAGGCCCGTCCCTGCAGTGGGTCATTAATGGGCTGTTATGAATGAATGAAATGATCATCATCATATCAGCCAATTGATGTCCACTGATGGACATAGGCCTAATCCACATATTGCCACCTTGTACGGTTTTGTGCCTTCCGCATTTTGTTTTAATATACCACTGCAGAATTGAGAAATTTTGGCCTTCTGCCATGTCTTGATATCAACAATGCCAATTTGATAATATTTTTATTTCAGAATAACAGTGAGAACATCCCCAAACACGCAATCTAAACACAGCCAGATATTTGCAATTTTAAACACTAAAAATTAATTGCTAAATATTATGTTTAAAGTAGGTAAACGCTATTTTACACATCTAAAAAGGCTCATTAAAATAAAATGCTACATAACAAAATTTCTAGCGTTCTTAATAACCGTTCAAGTAAGCTAAAACTGTTGTTTAAAAGCAGTTAAACGCGAATAAATTCTTTCGCAAAGTTAAACGTAATCATACTGACAGACCGGTAGTCAGACCAAAATGGTTATTGCCTCTATTTGTAGAGGTTTAACAGCGTAGAAAGATGACAGATGTATAAAGAAAGAAAGAAAGAAAGAAAGAAAATTTCATTTATTCACGTAAGATATAAAAATACCGCGTGTGAAGGTCGTTTTATAGTGATCACATAATATGCTCGTCTAACTTAACGGCTAAGTTTACTGAGGGTTCGGAACACGACCATGTCAGAGAAGACACCCACAAGAAACTCTGCTGGGTTCCTATCGCTCTTATGGTGATCACTTCACAAATATTAGTTTATTCAGTAAACAGGACAACTCAGATCCAAGCATTTTTATCATTTAAGTAATCCTTTACACTATAATATGATTTCGATATTAACTTATAAACATAAGTTAATATAAAAGATAATATAAAGATAATAAAAGATTTAAATTTATTAACTGAAAATTCTTTAACTTCCCTAGGGAGCTTATTATAAAAACGAATACGATTACCAGCGAAAGAATTACTTATTTTATGAAGCCAAGTGTGGAGAACAGCAAGTTTATTTTTATTTCTAGTGTTAACATTATGTATATCACTCATTTTTTGATATTTGTTAATATTTTTGTGTACGTACATTAAATTATCAAATATATACTGGCAATGCACAGTCATAATCTTAATTATTTTAAATTTATCTCTAAGAGACTCTCTTGGGCCCATATTATATATACAACATATCGCTCTTTTTTTATATGTGTGTATAACTATATTGCATACACTTATGTATAGATAGATGTTCTAATGTAGGCGCCACATGTATCCGTAGTGAAGCTTATTATAGAATACAAGCTCTGCTTAGTTTGGAACAAGAAAGCGTTGTGAAAATGTGTGATGAACATAATATTATTATAAAAAACAAGCATGAGAAGAAGAAATACCACGGGCATACCGTATCTTAAGGGATCCTAAAGCGTCTCAAATTTGACGTCCTCTGTGGCGCGGCGGTAGCGCAAGCGGCTGCCGTGCACGAGGTTGTGGGTTCGATCCCCACGCAGGACAATAATTTGTGAGATCCCCAAATTATTGTCCTGAGTCTGGGTGTTCTTTGTGTCCGTTAATTGATGTTTGTAAAAAGTCCCCGCGACACAGGGCGTGATCCCTAGTGCGGGAGTTGTCTTTTTTTTTTAGAAAAAAAATCTTACAAGTTTTTGATTGTAAGTAAAGAAAAAAGAAATAAGAGTAACAAACAACCCGGCAATAGAATACAACTTCTACGAAGTACAGAAATAATATAAGATTTGAACAAGGTAACCTACACTTAGCAGCTATTTACATAATTACAATATTTTAATCTACCGTCAGAAATATACAATGCATCGTTAAGCTTATTTTATATTTTACCATTTACATGAGAAAATAATAGAATTGTTCAAAACCGTGTTTATGACGTTAATATTGTAAATTGTACATTTAACTATTATTTAAATTTGATGCCATTTTATATAAGCATTTAATTCCGTGTGCAATAAACGTTACATTCACTGCAGTAATTTGATTTGTATAAGGTAAAAAAGTACGCATTTTTTTAATTATACTACAAAAAGGGTAAACGTACTACAACAAAATAAACGTTGAATATTTGCTATGACCGAAATAGCCAAATTACCGAAATATAACTACACAAAAATATGTATGCAACCTGCAAGAAATATCAACAACGACACAGTATATTATATTTTGATGCTAGGAAAACAAAGCAAAGAAGCATACCGTAAGAGATGCAATCTTTTAAAATAATATCTACCACTTCTTACTCTAAGTATTTTCTCTTAGGTAAAAATAAAGATCACAGACTTGCTCACTTAAGACGTATTTTTTTAATCTGGGACAGACCCACTATTATTTAACTTGAATTAAAATGATTATAAACAAAGTTCTTAATATAAGAAAAGAAAACATTTGTAGACAACCCTGCACATTAGGTACATAATGTAGAGCCTAATTGAAGAGACGGCAAAAACTTAAGCATTTGAATACTTAACACTTACTCTAGGCCCTGTTATATTAGTTTAAATTAAAATTTAGATGACAAATCATTAGCGAAATCGTAATAGCTCCCAGGATCTTGACAGAAAAAAAAGAAAAATCAAAGCTAGATCGAAAAAAAAATCAAGACTTGATCGTAATCGGAAAGATTGAACCGTTTTCGATTACTAATACGTTTCAGATCACTATCTAAAATTGATCGAAGTATTTTAGATATCTTGTTAAAAGTTCAGCTTAGATTAGGACTAGAGGAAATTTTTTTTTCGATTCTATTATCAGTTTATTTTTAATGGCGTCGGAACCCTAAAGTATTACAGATTGGACTAAACCTAATACCTAACCTACCCAGGTCCTTAAGGACTTAAGCTTGACATAGATTTGGCACGAAACAAACCGTATACCAATCAACCCGGTCAAATTGATTTAAAGATCAAACTTTCCTCAACCTAAGATGGAGGCCACTCTTAACACAAACATTTCCTAGAACACAACTATAAAACATCAATATAGAAGTAAATAATGTAATAACATTATCAACATGTTAGTATTTGCTGCTAAGTATTAAGTACAAGTAATACTTGGCTATAATGTTGTTATACCGTCCAAACTGTTCGTGTAGCTGCATTAGAACGGTTTCTTCGTCAAGGAGGCGTCTTCTTAAGTGTGTACATGTATATAGTTATACAAATATTGTCGTAAGAAAACGTGCTATTAGATAAGTTACGAAGCCTTGTATTATTACTTGTTAATTATAGTACAGGTATATGAACCTTTTTTTGGACTTATACAACCCACTTTGGCATAATTATGATTCCTCCAAGCGGGCAAGAACAGAGAGAGATACAATGTAACGATAACAGTATGTTATCATTGACTAAGTATCATATCACAACATCCATTCGAGATAAATCATGACAATTACGCCATCACTTCATGTGACTAAAACTTAAACAACAAAAACAAGTATCGGTGACGTTAATATTCTCAGTAAAAAAGCTGTTTACAAGATTTTATTATTCCTAAATTATATATCTACAAAACTTCAAGAAATGTCAGCAAGGTTGTATACTCTAGGTCAAGTTCAACTAAGAATTAGCATTTTTACTAATAAACTAAGCAAATAAAATAAACTGAACGAACATTTTAACATTTTCCTCGAGACTTGACACAAGATTCAATTTATTATGCATATTAACTTAAAACTCCTTTGTTTATTTTACGTTATAATTACTGGCAACACAGGACTAAGGGTAATTAAATGTTGTACTAAGGAAGTTGTAGGACTTCCTTGGTTATTCTCGACCAAAGGGATGTAGGTACTTTTGTAGACTATAAATTAGGGGACTAAATAATAAGTCTTATAAATAGGTATACAGTATGTAAAAAAACCCTGTCCGATCAGTAATGTATAGCTTATAAAATCTCATTAAAAATATTTCAAAAACATGGAAAACGAGATTGCAAAGTTAAGTAGTTTCGAAGACGAGAGACAGCAATCAGTCATCATCATAACAGCCCATTATTGTCCCACTGCGGGGACGAGCCTCCTTTAGTGAGGCGATGAGGGAGGGATACTTGACCTTCTAATACCGAGCTGGCCAGACTAATTGGTATAGGGTTTAATTTCAAGTTTTCCTTCTTTTTATTTCGTAAAGATAATATTCACGGATAGTCCCTTAGTCGGTTTTTACTACACCCATGGGATGAGATGAGGTGGTGACACACTGTATTTTTACTCTGTCACCACACAGATAAGACTAACAAAGCCATGCTTGTTTATTATTCTCAACTTGCTAATGTTTAGAGAAGAACATGTGAAAAGTGAATTGCCTACAATCACACTATTGTAACCCAATTATTGGTTATATTGCTCTCAATACAATTTCTAAATAGTAGGTCATTTTGACAAAATAATAGATAAGCTTGTGCTACTTACATTTCATTCAAATAAGAATTATTACTTTAAGAATAAGTGGGATTATTAACTGATTTAGAGTTCTTAATTTTTTGTCAGGCTATAACCATAATAAAGAACAGAGATGAATTGATGTTGTGAGAGATGAATTGATTTGGTCACATGCAGCTCTACTACCAGTAACTTTAAATATTGTTACATAATATACAATTCCTTATGGTTTAAACAATACTGATAAGCAATAACTATATAAGCAGTTTTTCTTTTGTTATTTGCTTTCAGACATATTAACCCTTTCACAGTGCCGCCAGCAGACACAATAGTAAAACAATGCGTGTGTACCACATATGGTACACTGCACTGGGAATCTGTTAAAAATCAACAAGTAGCAGCTTTGGTTTGTATAAAACAAAATTTGAATATTAAGTGCCAGGAGATTAATCATTTCTTATAAATAGGAGATTTCTAAAATAATTAAAAATCTTTTTCTTTAATAAAAAAACAAAAACTTCTACTTCATGACATTGTAAACAATCAGGTTAGCATTCCTTTCATACAGAGCATAAAATATACATCTATCACAGTTGACCAACATCCTTCCACTCATCTTTTCTAAAAACAACAAGGAACAGCTCAATTGGGTGCTAAATATAGTCCCCTTGTCTAAAGCAAGTGATGGTCAAGAACTTATGATTTAACATTTCCTTCCTTACATATTGACCTTGTTGTTATATTATTTACATACACCTAGTAATATTATATTTGAGACAACTAGATTGTACCCCGAATTTCGAAGTGCCTATTGACAAAGGCCTCTTCTAAATCCCGCCAGTGTGCTCAATCATACTCTCATAATTGTATTCATATTAATGTAAATTTCGGAGAATTAAAGACTATTTTTATATTTTTTAGTTATTTTATTTTTATAGTAATATTATATTTATAATAATTTAAAATATAAATAATCCTAGTTGGTAAGGATAAATATATACTTGTGCTTAGTTTCCAAACGTTAGGAAGATACTACTATGATCCTGACATGTCTTGTCCGGTTAAGTTCGTTAGGCTTAGCTTTGTCTACATTGATACATATAAGAACAATCATTAAAAACAATAGAATAGTTAAAAATATGTTGGCAAGAACAGAAAATCAACATTAAATAATTATAAGTTTTATTTTGAATTCAGTAATTTTTTGGGTGATCAAGATCAAAGTAAAAACCTAAGTTTTTAATGTTATAAATCAATGCTTTTTAAGTTAGTAAATAACAGTGACTAAGCAAAGTCAAGAAATTAATGCTTACTTAATCTTGGCACTATCAAATCAGATAGGTAATTAGTTATTAACTATACCTAATGATAAACATTATGTAAAATATACATAATTATCAAAGAAGTAAGTATTGCATTAAGAGTAGCAGATGCTAATAAGTGAATTGTGTTTTAAATATGAACTTCATACGAAACTTTGTTTTATATTACGTTAATACAATCAGAATAACATAAATAACATGTAATAATATAGAGGAAACACTCTACAACATAATAATGTGATTAATTTTATGATGTGATCACTATCTTGGTAATAAATCAAAATAGTAGGTATGTTTCATCGACCTAACGAGAAAAAACGTAAGTGCATTTATGGAAACTTAAACTAATTAAATAAAGTTTAATAGTACAAACACTTACAATAAGTATTTAAGGTTGTTTCATACACAAATTTAAGTAAAATAGGATAATTTTGTAACCGTTACCTTTTAAACAATCACAGCGAAGGCAGGTCAACAGGAACAAAGTAGGTTGCCTTCCAGCTTTTATTCGCGGAAATCACACGTGCTACGGTTCCTTTTAACATGAGTAAACACTATCAACTAAAATTTCGCAATAGCTTTCTTCCACAAACTAATTTCAACAATTTTAATTTCAAAATAAAAGGCCAATTTTGCAAAACAATATTCACAACACGCACACGATACGTTTCTAGCGAAAAATCTGACAGACGACAGTTAACTGACAGGTGTGTTGTGACAGTTGGTTGGACAATGAACCAGCCGTAGAGTTAAGCAATAAACCAGAGATTTCATTTTAACTATATATAATTACTAAAAATAAACTATAAATTAGAAATGAGTAGCAGACTCCATTAAAATTAATATATTATTTATATAAAGTAATAACTTATTACATAATAGCATTTTTTAAATTTAAAATTACATATTGGGATTTGAAATGTTTTGCGCCATCTACTATCAATGTATGTAACTACCAACACGGTAAAAGTACATTGGTGTTGGCTCTGTTGTTGTAAGTGTAACAGATGGCACTATAAATACGTGAGATAACATTACCCCATATACAAACAATAATTATACAATTTTTAATATCACTTAAAAAGAAACGACGAATCAAAATGAACAAAAACTATACTAATCCTCATAGCCAAGCGTGGTGCAAGTACCACGCAACCATCGAATTGGCAGATATTTTAAAACTAAGTTTGTGGGTTTTATGTCATATTATTGTGTATATGTTACAGCCAAAGTAATAAATATGAATATTGTACATAATAACTAGCCATTATGTATGAGGGCTACTCAATTTAGATAAAGTGATAAATGTCGCAGAATTAATCAAATTAACTAGTCATTATATAATAATATGTAGTACGTGCAAAAATACAATATTAAGGCAAAAGTCAGAAACAGTTGGTTAGGTTAGGTGAGTATAGTGAACAAAGGACGCAAGAAACATTTTTTTTATGTAAAACTAGAATATAGTAGGTATTACTATATTCTAGCACTCGCCGGCCGCTGCCGCTGCACGCTCGCTTCGCTCGCTCGGCTCGTGCGTCCTTTGGTCACTATCTAACCTAACCTAACCAACTGTGTCTGACTTTTGCCTTAATATTGTCTTTTGCCATATATAAGGGCTAGTTAATGTGATTAATTCTGCGACATTTATCACTTTATCTAAATTGAGTAGCCCTTATACATAACGGCTAGTTATTATGTACAATAAGTATTCATATTTATTACTTTGGCTGTAACATATACTTACAGTTAGGAATCATGTTATAATTGTGTATATACTTCAAACTTCTTCAAACTTCAAAATGCTTTACTTATTTCATAAAATTTATCACAAATTGTTTGAAATCGTCTTTTACAATTTACTTGAAATTGAAGCTATAGTTAAAATTATAGATCGACACAGACAAACGCCACAGCACTAAAAAAACCGCGTTGTATTGTCTAATGTAAATTAGAGAAGAAAAATCAAACCAATCTACTACTCAAATCTACTTGTCTGTCTGTGTTGATCCATAAATTCCAGTTTCCAAATAGTTGGGCCAATGAGAAGAAACCTGGCAAAGAAACCCATGGCAACTCTTTTAAAATTCGGTTGTTTACAATATTTCTTTTAACATAAATCATATACACAATTAAAATATTTGACAGTACCAGACAGGATAATACACCACTTATACATTATAAAAAACAATAATCAAAGAAAAGAAAAGTAGAAGACAAGCATGAGAACAAGCAAGACAGAAGAAGAAAAGAAAGAGAAAAAAAAAAGAAAAGATAAAAAGTATACAATAATACAATTAGAACTTAGAAATAAAATAATACAGTAGCACATATAATTATAAAAAGTGCATAAACTAGCATTATTTGAAACAGCCTGAGAATAGAAGCAGTTAATCCCAAGCCTTTTTATCATTCGTGTAATCTACAATAGTATAATATCCCTTTAGGATAAGTTTTTGTTTTACTACATTCTTAAATTTATTAAGACTTAGATCTTGGATATGATTCGGGATTTTATTATAGAATCGCACACATTGACCCAGAAATGAATTGTGTCTTTTTTGGAGCCTAGAATACGGATGAACAAGTTTATCTTTATTTCTAGTATTTATACTATGGACATCACTTCTTTTGACAAACTGGTCTTTATTTTTATGAACATAAATTATGTTTTCATAAATGTATTGACTTGCTACAGTTAATATATTGATTTCTTTTAATTTTTCTTGAAGTGATTGTCTCCTACCTAAATTATAAATTGCACGAATAGCTCTTTTCTGCAGCACAAAGATAGTATGAATGTCGGCAGCATGTCCCCATAGTAAAATACCGTATGACATTATGCTGTGAAAATAACTAAAATATACTAATCTGGCAGTTTCTATATCTGTCAGTTCTCGAATTTTTCTAACGGCATAAGCTGCAGAACTTAGTCTCTTTACCAATGTAATAATATGTGGGCCCCACTGAAGCTTAGAATCTAGTGTTATACCAAGAAATTTTGTAGTGTCCACAAGGTCTACCTGATCCTCCTTAACTCTTATCGTGGTTTTTCCTTCCTTTACATTCGGGGTTATAAATCTAACACATTTGGTTTTGCGGCTATTAAGGAGCAAGTTATTAATATCAAACCAACGGACCACTTTATTGATAGCCAAGTTTACTTCGTCAGTACTAGTCTGTTGTCGTTTCACTTTAAATAAAAGCGAATTGTCATCGGCAAACAAAACTATCTCATGTTGATCTTTAACTAGATGTGGTAAATCATTTATGTAGATGAGAAACAAAACTTACAGTTAGGGATCATGTATATAAATTAGGACATAATTTATATACATAATATAATTAATTTATATATACACTGTGACAGACAGTGTGACGTGCGTTGCAATTCCGTAGAGGGGATCATAAGTTGTTCGACTTTTCTTCATGGAGTCACACAGTCAGTCTTGCTAAGGAAGTCAAATTGAACGGACGAATAATCAAAAGTTTTTAATTGTATAATTGTGCGGTTGTATAGTCTACTGTTATAATAAGGTGATGTACCTACTTTTTTTAATAATTTTTAATATGGTAGTCAGTCTTATAGATTTTATATCTGAAAAAACTATTAGTAATATGTGTAACAATGATTTTACAACATGTTTCAATAATTAATAAACACCTGAGAATCGATTATGTTTCCTTTCAACTTACTTTGTTTTTAGTAAAGATCGTAAACCGCATAGAGAACTATAATCATCGTCATCAATATCAGCCAATTGCCGTCCACTGCTGGACTCTGGACATAGGCCTCCTCCAAATATTGCCACGCGGTCCTATGCCTCTTTATTTTGATCTTCTAAGAGAACTATATTTACAGTGAGCTAGCCCGGACGCTAGCCGATGCAGATAGGCGTCGTATGGTGCGTGTCAGAAGACAAAACTTCAGATCAACATCATCATCATAACAGCCCATTAATGTCCTACTGCAGGGACGTGCCTCCTCCAGTGACAGAGGGATACTTAGCCTATTAATACCACGCTGGCCAAACGGATTGGTATAGGGTTTAATTTCAAGTTTTCCTTCTTATTAGTACAGATAATATTCGTAAAGATAGTATGAAGGTTCACGATCTAGGATCAGCTACATGTTATTTTTTGTTAGTAGGTAGTTTATTTTTTGGCGACAGTGGTTCCCATACTGAATTAGTTGCCTTGCATTTCCACTTGATTCTTTCTTCCGTCTGCATCTATAGTTTAACAAAATGTTAATAAAACAACAAATAAAACTGAAACATTTTATTTAAATTATAACTCTTTTTCTTCATATAAATAACGCTCTCTTTAAATGTATCTGGAAGCCTCTACATAAACATAGTAAAATTTTAAATGTCATATTATACAACTATGTATAGAATAAAATACAGAAAGTAGCCTTATATAATAACTTAAAATATCGTCGAAGTACGTAGATAAAATGAACGTTGTCAGCCGTAGATCACATCAGGCAATCAATTTTCACCTAAAACATATTATTTATTATAATAGTTGCTAATACAATTAAGGTAAGGTATATTTTTAGTTAGGTATTTTATTAATGACATTGTATTTAATAATTTTAATTTATTAATTTTCATATACCAAATTATAACAACTTCGACTTACTACAAGAAAAAAAGCAAATATTTCTTAGTCTTACAACATGATCTATTTTATTAAAATTGAATTTAAATATTTAATGTGATATCGATAATGTCACTGGAGATACAATTATTTTATTTTTTTCTATAATATCTTTGTTATTAAATATAAACCTACGTAATTGGTAATAGGTATAGTCTAATACTAAATTACAATAAGTACCTTGGTATACATGCAAACATAGACTTCAACTTGCTTAAACACATAACTGTCATGCGATTTAAAAAAACATTCAAAAGCAGTACCAAATATTTAAGTAATTTTATCATTAAAATAATATTTTGGCACGTATTCTATGAAACAATAAGAAAATTAAATCAAAAATAACTTATAGTCACTCATTAAGTAAGTAATAAAATTAAAATGAACATCACAGACTAAAAGTATACTAATTAAATGGTTGCTAGTTATTTACAGTTTTATGTTGAGGCACAATTAATTAGACTAATATGAAAATGTAACCTAATATATATACTTAATATTATGTAAGTATATTGAATTTACTTTGATTACAAAATAAACAGCTTTGGGACCCAGACAAATTGCGAATTACATATAATTTTAATTGCATACGTGCATCAATACATCGATCTAGGCGCTCGTGACCTTGTTGCCTTTTAATAAGAACCATTTTCGTAAGAAAATATAAAGATTGATGTGTTGCTGTGCGTATATTATAAGTGATTATCATGCGTACATAGGTAAATAAGTGATTATTATACTCGTAACTCTATGCGACTATAAGTGTAATTAAAGCGTCTTCTCTAATGTTAACCATCCCTGATGTAAATTACAACACGAATTTACTGAAAATGTTAACTTCTTCGTAACAAAGGAAAAAATATTATAAAACAATAAAAAACATTTCCGATATTATAGAAATCTTATTGCTTACTTTGACATGTTTACAAATTTATAATTATTTCTATAAATCATTAATTGTTATAAGCATTTCTCGTAACACAACACAAGCGCGGGTTAGAATTAAATAAAAGGTACACTAGATACATATAGTTAAAAAAAGCAAAATAAATGCAAAAACAAATGGAAAAAATTTGAAACTCCAGCAAGGATTCGAACCTACGCGCTGCTGCTTATAAACTAAAGATGATAGAAGATTGCCCAACTGTGTACGTTTTTATTGAAATCATTTCAGTAAACAATAGTAAACCTAAGATTAAAAGGCAATTTAATTAGAAGTTAAATGTATTGTTAATATAAACAATTGTTATTAAAAAATATTTCTGCAACAAAGGATGATTAACATTAGACTGACATTCTGGGTCCAAATAAAGCACAAAATTTAACATGTTCGAATATACTTCTAATTAAGGAATGTTTACGTTATATTATTAGCATAGCGATAATAGTGATCATTGCTAGCAGCAAACCGAGCAGCGTCAACCAATCCAAGTCGGCCAGGTGTTGGGAGAACATCAGGGTGTAGGTACAAGCTAACATCAACGTGCCAGAGTCGTGCCAATCGCGCTTCGACTGCGTGTTATCGCCTGTCGAAACAACAAAAAAACAACGCATACGATAAAAATAAAACCTAGTTAGTAAAGGCAACTAAAATGGCGATAGTGATTGTCAACACAAAATTAAATATATAAAATGAACACAAAAAGCAAATGAATGCAAAATGATTAAAATGAAAACCATACACCATGCATGATCATACGCCACGTACCTGTATTATCTTTTTGTGAATTATGAGTTTGCCTTTTATTTCTCCACGGCACAACGTTCGTTGGCAGTGAATTACTTTGACTAGGAGTACAATCATCAGTTTGATCTACAGACAGCCTTCTCAGCTGCTGATTCATTGTCTGTACTAATTTTGGCGAACTTAAATCATCACGAACCTTTTTTTCCGATTCCTTTTGGTTATCATTTAATTGTCGCGCTTTTGCCTTACTGTCTAATTTAAATATTGTTGCCAGTTCCTCTGACGAATTATATTCTGTTGAATCAGCAGCTTCTCTTTTTATTTCTAAGTCATCTTCATAAATAGACAGATTAACGGAAGCTCTATGAGGAACTTCTGAATTAGAAATACTCTGAGAAACTTGGTTGAGTTTTTCACCGGCTTCGGTAATTCCACTAAGTTTTTCATTGTTCGTGTCACTTGATTCAACATTTAATACTTTAGGTGTAAAAAGCTTGTCATTCACTTGACAAATACCGGCAATTAGATCAGATATGCCGTCTTTTAATTCTTTAAATGCGTTTATTTCATTTATTTCTTTAATTTTGTCATCACTATTTAGGAAAGGATTTAATGAATTAATTACTGGTGGTTTTGGCTTAATTTCAATATAATTTTCTATTTTAATTGCGTCCTCTTTTATAGTCAATGGTATAATGTCAGGTTTTGTTTTAATATCAGGTATCACAACTGTAGTTTCTTGAGCCTTTAATTGTTCTTCAGCCTTTGCAATATAATTAGACAGTTTCAAACTTTCATCTTCAAAATTCAATTCCTTTTCGAAACTATGTTTTAGTTGATCTTCTACCTTATGTAGCTGATCTGATATAGCTAAAAGACTATCCTCAGTCTTTTTGGCCTTCGAGTCTTCTTCTACATTATTTAATAAGCTTTCCTGTGCAGGTTCATTCACAATTTCTGAGTGAACATTTACAAGTTTAACTTCGGCTAATGATTCCTCATACGACTTATTCGTTAAACCATTTAAGAAGGTTTGCCTACTATCAGAAATTCTACTCTGTATGTCGGATTTTTTCTCACTATTATTTCTATTTTTATCCAGTTCAGCTAAAGCAACACCTAGCTTATTACTTGTGTCCATAGCTTCTTGTGCCAGCATACTTAGGACCTGCTGAAACTCGTCCTTTGAAGAACGTTTAGAAGCTTGGGGTGATCTGTTTGATGGAGATGAGCTTTTGGACTTATCACATGATGGAGGCTTAGCAAGATGCTTATCGTCATTATGAATGAATGAATCATCTTTTGCAAAATGATGAGTGGGTGCATGTGTGTTATTAACAAATAGACTGACAGTATTGTGTCTTTGCTTTACCTTATTACGAGGATAGTGATCCTGCTCGTTGTCATTGTTCTCAAACGTACTACGCAGCCGCTTCATGACGTCACTATTGCTATGTGTTTTTTGCAAGCTAGGGACCTTGCTCATACTTAACGCATCATCAATTTCTTTTTGTATCATAGTAAATATATTGGCTGAGAGTGACCTAACAGCTCTTTTCTTTTTTAGATTAGCTGCAGCTGTTATGTCTTTGTTGAAAGGATACTCGCTGTAACTATGATTATTATTAATATGTCCATTATACTCTTCACCGTTAAATAAACCAGAATGTCTTCCATCTTTCCTTAAACTTCTATAGGCTAAATCATCAGACACAAGATCCGGTGATCTTCTAGGTATAAACCTTGGCCGGCCTTTACTGTCTGGAGTGGCATGAAGATAATCGCTCTGAGGTGCTGGTGACACTGGACCTATAGGTATTCCGAATGGAGGTTGAGGATCCATTGTCTTTAGACGATTATTAGTTTGTTTTATGTTTCTATAAACAACGTCGTCATGAACTATATCAGGTTCATTTCTTTCAGAATTGCGATCGTCATCAGACGCATAAGGAACAAAGACAGGTGAAGTAAGCATGTAACTAATTTGTGACTGACTTTCTTTATAGTTTGGTTTATCTTTGCTTATGGAATTTAACCTTCTAAATGCCATATCGTCTTGCAGTTTGTCTGGGAGAGTTGATCGTCTTGATGTACGTCTTAAAGGTGTCGTTGGTTGACTACGTAATTGTATGTCATCGTCATTTCCATTCCAGTCATTGAAATGGTCGTTAAATTTCGGTGTCATTAACTCTCGACGTTCCGCTCTGTCTAATAAATCTTCATCACCCAAACCCAAGCTATTGTAAATAGCTTCCAATTCATTAAGCGCATCATCGAGGTTAGTCGATTTTCGTCTCTCTGAACTTTTTTCATCATCAGACGGCATTTGATAAACACTGGAAACGAACGTATCAGACTTATGTCTGACATGTGTTTTGGATGTCGGTGATGTGAAAGTTTTTGGTGGTTCTACTGTAACAGAACGTTTGTATTCTGTTGTCGCTTTCCAAACCTTGGCATCGTCAGTAGTGTCAATAGACGAAGACTTAAAACTACCTCTGTTCTTGTTTTGGATGTCAATGTTTTCTTGACCTAGTTTGTTTTGTTCTAAATAAGGAATTGATCTATTCATTTGCGTACTACTGGCGAAATCACTGCTACTTCTAGAGTTGGCGTATGAGTTTTGCTGTCGCCTTTGTTTTTCAGCATCGTCAATTTTTTTCCAAAATTCTGATGCGTTTCGAGGTCTTCGGTATACACTTTCAGCAACATTTTGTGACGTCTGAGAATCACTTAAATATTGATTCTCCGATCCGTTTTGACTAGTTTTAATGCTAATTGGTCTGCGCGATCTAGGGCTTTGATCCGCGTAATATAAATAATCATTTCTTACTTGAACTGGTTCTGGTTTAACAATATTATTAGGACCTACTGACTTTCTCCACAAAGGCGTGTTGGCATAGAGTCCATAATGGTTAGGCTCTGCTGAGACTGAAGCAGGTCTACGAGGTTGTTCGTTTTTATACTGAAACCCGTGTACATATTCATTATTTTGCATTGCAATATGGTCTTCTGATGTTGATATTGGGCGTCTTAGACCATTAAATCCATTGCCAACTGTCCTCTCCTGACTTCGTCTCATTATTCTTTCAAAATCATTGTTAGGTACACCGTGTATTGCTGTTTGTTGTGTGTTACCCATTCTATCAGCAGGCACAGGATTATTTTCATAATACATAGAAATTGGCGTAGCTACTTTTCTGTGCATGTCGCGAGGAGGTGGGACTGGGGGAGCTTTTTCTTCTCTCTTTACATTTGTAACGTTCCCCAAAGGAAACTTAATACATAATACGTTTTCAGGAGTTTCATATTGATTAACACTAATACTTCTCTCTCTGTTATTATTAGCATAAAGCATTTCTCTTTTAATATTGTTACTAGTTGGTATGGAATAGTTAATATGTTCATTGTTAACTTTTGCGTTAAAATTAATGGAGGATGGGTAACTTTGTGTTGATGGGAATGATGATATTGATTCTGATTTCATAGGACGGCGATTAACATCATTAGCATACAATTGTTCTGTTTTAATTTTTTGTGTTTGATCACGCTTGCACGTTCCATAACCACTACTTTGACTTGTTGGTGTCCTTGTCAACATTTCAACTTCAGCTTTCGTGTAACCTTGCTGTAGTAGTTCTGCTTCTTTATTTAACTGATTTTCGTCATCTCGAGAAAGTCTCTTAACATACCTTTCATTTCTAGCACTTCTTGATCTTTTATTTAACGAATTATCACGTGACCGCATCAATGAATCTTCACTTCTAAATCGTATCATCAGTGATGAATTCGAAGACTTGAGTGACTCTTCATCGCTACTAGATTCACCTCTCATACTATTTCTAAGAGCTTCGACTCTAGCTTTCAGTCTACCTTTTCTCGTTTTCTTTGAAGACGACTCTAGGCTTGGCCCTCCAGACCGGGACGAGTTGTCTTCCCTTAAACTGAGAGATTCTTTAGATGCTCTGTACATTTCCTGTGCCCTATTAGCACGATAATTAATAAATCCTGCTGATGGATCGGATAGGACGCCATCATCAGTAACATCTCTCATATTAGGCTTAGCTAAGCTTTGCGCTCTTCTTGTATCTCTTATAACTATGTGGTCGAAAGCATTAACTGCTGGAGTTTTCTTTTTCTTCTTAGATTTTCTTTTAGATGGTGATCGCGTGTTGACCCCTTCGTCACTTTCTGAAGAAGTGCCACTTTCATCTTCTTTTTTCTTCCGCCTAAAGAGTTTACCAATTGACCATTTCTTTTCTTTCTTCTTGTCACTCTCTTCTGGCTGTACTGGTCGTTCAACCCGACGTTGGACTGCTGCATATTCTTCTGTGTAGGGACGGTATGCTGTTGCCGTAGACACGTCTCGGTGAGGAACCGGTGGAGAGTTGACAGCCTGAAATTTAAAACATACAATGTTAATAAAATTTGTAACATAGGAGTACATTATTGTGTGTACTGTGTCGTTACAAAGCATAATTTAAACGTCGGTTTGTTAAACAAAAAAAATGTGATTCACGGAATACATTGTGTTAAGGTTTTTATATAACAGAGACAAAAATGATTACTGAGTCGACTAAATACGATTATTACAATTGGACACAAAAATTTGTCAAATAATTTCCTCGCCTTGCTGTCTACAAGTGTAATTTAGCAAGGACGCCAGGTTGGCACAGTCTCAAATTTAAAAATATTATGTTTATCTACCAACTATGATGGTAGCTTTATTGTTTGTGGACATAAGCAGTTTGTTTGATTGAAAATTAGTTTTTTTTAAATATGTCATTCATCAATATAACTGAGTATTGCTAGTGTACTATATTGTAAAATTTTAACCGAAAAGCTTTGTCATTAGCTCTGTAATAGTTCTCTAAACTTTATTTACCCATTTGAATATTTTAGGTACTAAGCAGTTTCGTGTACTAAGCAGAGGAACTTTTCTAGAGCTAACTATACTGAACCATCCTCGTAGGGCGGTAAATTTTCCAATTTATTTTTAACTTTTGTTAATGAAAACTCATAATGAGTCTATAAATAAGTTGTTCAATATGTACAGTAAACTACTACTAGATCAGTACTGAATATAAGAAAGAAGAAAACGAAAAAGATTAACATTTACTTTATATTTATATAAAAGATAAATCTATCGTATCAATAACAACAATTTGGTAAACAATTGACGCTAGGTTTAAAAGCGTTTCAATGTTCAGGCTTTAGTCATTAAGTTTGAAGTGTTGCGATACTACTGAACGTGGGAAACGCATAAATAACTTAAACACAGGTGTGATGTTGGTTCCCAAATTGTATTGATAGTTCGTCGGAAAGAATAGCAAAATTAAAAATGGATGTGAGACACAGACCACACCTAATTGACAAAACTTGACCTATACTGTGCTCCACTAGAAATTTCATTAAAATTTGATAAGTAGTTTGGTTTTTATTGAAAAAAATATGCAAATCTTGTGAATCATCCAAGTATATCATCATCATAGCAGCCTACTAATGTCCCACTGCTGGGATGGGCCTCCTCTCGTGACGGAGGGATACTTGGCCTACTAATACCACGCTGGCCAGAAGGATTGGTATAGGGTTTAATTTCAAGTTTTCCTTCTTTATATTTCGTTAAGATAATTCGGTTTTTACGACACCCATGGGATGAGATGGAGTGGTGACATATTGTATTCTTACTCCGTCACCACACGGAGAGTAATTTCATAAGGTATATTTATATCTGTATCAACATTCTGGTAAGATACGGATTCTTAATTAAATCATTACTTCATTTAAATAATATCTGCAGAGTTTCGTTCTAAGTCGGCGTCGGCGACACCATCGAGATACAATGGGACGATGAAATTGTGTATTCATACTAAATTACTATACGAACTTAACAGAATATGAACTAATTCATGACATGATACATTAAGTTAGTTGTTTTTGGCTCTTCCGGGATCAGGTCAAGCGTGATTAATATATTGTTTTGCTCAGCTTTAGTTATTAATTAAAAGATAGCAGGAATGATAACATAAATACAGTAGAACCTCGATAACTCAAACCTCGGTAACTCAAAAACCTCTGTAACTTAAAAAAATAATATGTTCCCTTCCCTTCAGAGCCCAAAACCTCTATAACTCAAAATTCGCAACCTCGATAAGTCAAATAAGAAATCTCTGTATTGGCCCTCAGTAACTAAAAGAAATGTTTCCACAACCTCTATAACATAAAATTGTTTATCATTGAGTCATTTTGAATGAGTGTGCAAAACAAAAGTTTTCGGTATTTATGGCTTGCACGTGTTCACTACATAATTAAATTGACAAGGTAAACAATACATATTATTATGTCACCTATTGTTTGCTTCTTCGAAATTCTTTAAAGCTTTGCGGCGGCGGAGGTTAGCTTTAAGACAAAGGCTTACTTAAATCATTTAGTTTTTGATCATTGTGCAAAACAAACCTTTTCGGTATTTATGGCTTGCACGTGTTCACTACATAATTAAATTGATAACGTAAACAATACATATGTCACCTATTGTTTGCTTCTTCGAAATTCTTTAAAGCTTTGCGGTGGCGGAAAATAGGAACAAGGGGTCATACATACACATGTACATACCTACCTCTATACATATTAACCTAAACCCTTGGTAACTAAAAACCTCGATAACTGAAAACCTCGATAACTCAACATATTTTGTGTTTCCCTTGGACTTTTACTTATCGAGGTTCTACTGTATTTATTTTGTACAAAATAAAACCCGTCAAGTGATAATCCCAGACCTATTCCGATCAAATTCGTAAGATTTAAATACTGTACTATATGGTGTGGTATGTAACACAATCATCATCATAACAGCCCTTTAATGTCCCACTGCAGGGACGGGCCTCCTCCCGTGACGGAGGGATATTTGGCCTACTAATACCACGCTGGCCAGACGGATTGGTATAGGGTTTAATTTCAAGTTTTCCTTCTTTTTATTTCGTAAAGATAATATTCACGAATAATCCCTTAGTCGGTTTTTACGACACCCATGGGATGAGATGGGGTGGTGACATATTGTATTCTTACTCCGTCACCACACGGAGTATGTACCACATGTAACACAATATTTCTTAGAAATTCTTTATTTTTGTAAATAAATACAATTTATACTTATAAAGCACCCAGACCAATAAAAAACTTATGTTCATGCATTCAAAGATTTGCATTGAGCAGGAATCGAACGAATCGAAACCACTGACTCTAGAGGCCGTCAATAAACATACAATGCATGTTTCAGGGCGATGCAAAAAAGATCAACATGATCATTGATCATACATGACGTGGCTTTTTGGACAAAAAGAATATTCATCATAACAGCCCATTAATGTCCCATCCCGGGCCTGCCCCCGTGACGGAGAGTTACTAATACCACGCCTACTAATACCACGCTGGCCAGACGGATTGGTATAAGGTTTAATCTCAAGTTTTCCTTCTTTTTATTTTGTAAAGATAGTAGTTACGGTTATTCCCTTAGTCGGTTTTTACGACACCCATGGGATGAGATGGGGTGGTGACATATTGTATTCTTACTCCGTCACCACACGGATAACGGATATAGAATATAATATTAACTATTTACCATTTCTCACCAAGAATTATCACATAAGTAAACTAGTTTTGATAACCGAAGCACAGCCAGTTATAAGAAAAGGAAACTTACGGGTAAGAATGATCTAAAATATTCATTGTTTGTCAGCTTAGCGACCTCCAGCATGGCGACCATAGATATAAAATTATTAAATAAACATTTATCTATAGAACATTTACGTGTATTCACACCCACTTATATACTTTTGGCACGACCGTCTAACCGTATGTTTTAACACAATTTCACACACAAACATCTATATACAATAATATATATCATACTACTGAAAATTTATTACTTGAAATATATCACTATGAACATTTCGTCAAATAATCACTTTACTGATTTAATAATAGCACTAGTTTATACTCAAAACATAACACACATTCTAAACTTAATACGTTTATCTCATACACTAAATATTGATACACTATATATGACTTTTACACAGCATTAATATTACATCACATATCTACATAAATATCTATTAATTATCAATATAAAACACGAATAATAAACAGATAACGTTGATTTGTTTCAATACAAATCTGCGCGGGCGCACCGCGAGCGAAGCGCGTGCGACTCGCGATAATTTCGGCCAACTACAGACGGATCCACGCCTTATCCTGTATTTCTTCGCTATAATAACACACGCTCGATGCTCTACAAATCTAGTTATTTATAAACTCACAATATTTTTTTTATATAGATGCAATTCCTTAGTCGAAACGCTTCAGATGTTTTTGGAACTAATTTTAATAAAATAGGAGCGTATTAAGGAAGTGATGTTGGTGCAACGAATGACTTATGGTTTTATAAAGGAAAAAATAGAATGTTATTGATATTGGGCATAGTTGATGACAGCTGGTAAATTAGAATCAAAGAATAGACAGACGCATAGAAGAGGAATAAGTTGTTTCATTTTATATTGCATATTTAACGGTGATGATTTCATTTCTGTCTTCTATCTATATCTATGCTTTACGCAGACAGCAAGACACATAAACCCAAAAATAACTGGAACGCCATAAAATAAATGCCACACATGGGCCAATAACAAATGAAATTAG
This sequence comes from Schrankia costaestrigalis, assembly GCA_905475405.1. NCBI lineage: Eukaryota > Metazoa > Arthropoda > Insecta > Lepidoptera > Erebidae > Schrankia > Schrankia costaestrigalis. Next base: position 14,603,463 of record FR997838.1, read on the forward strand.
AGCAATCACAATTTTGATGTACAACCAAACATTAAAATGCTTCAATGGACTAACAAGTTGATCAATAATGCATGTAAACTGGCATGAACAAAACAATCTATAGTTAACGAAAGAAGCAGAAATTCCCGCGAAGAAAGCTTCGAAGGGAGCTCTATATTTAGCCGGGCTGAGTCAAGTGCACAACTATGATGCTCGTTTTGAAATACCATTCAATGTTCGCTAACTGTGTTATGACTGTAATAAGATATTAGGGATAGAGGTCGGAGTAGACAACACTATTATTACTGCACAAGTGATTTCCGAATCTGAACTTGTAGATACATTGTATTTGTATCAATACATTGATGTTTTACTTCAAGAGTATGTGAAGGACCGGTACAAAGAAAACGCAATGGAAGATGTATGAATTGTTTAATACAATGTTGGAAGATAATGTTTTGGTAGGCGAGCATTTGTTATGATTACGAGCTTTTGATGGGCATCGCCCACATGACAATCTGTAATTTTTAACTTCATTGACCTGGAATCCTACGGCGGAATATCATAGCAGCATTGAATTCTGTAGATGTTTTTATATAAGTAAATATTTGTAATTATTGATCATTTTAATGTGATGAATGTCAATCTAAAATTTTTACAAAACATAAGAACGGCTATGTTTTTCAAAATACATAATTAATTACCTAATTAATTATTCTGAAAACACGACTACAAAAGGCAGCAGCATCGAAATACTCTTAAGAAAATTAAGAACATCTTTTGATTCAAAACAAATACACAAAACCAGAACCAATAACTGAAAAAAGTTGCAAACGTTGAAAATTGGCAAGATATTCCAACCTTAGGTGATAAAAGAAATTTTACTTATATACATATACCCTTGATTATTTCAAATAGATTCGAACCCTTGGCACAACCTCGCCCTTTTCTTTCAGGTTATGTAGATTGCTAAAATTCAAGACCATCTTATTACACTACTTAAAGTGAAGCACCATTTGGAGGCACTTTTGTCTTTACCCCGTTAACATTTTGTCTAAATGCCAGCATGGCCAAATCTTGCTTTTGCCAGTATGCCGTATTGCTAAACGATCCCTTAAAGCCGCAGTCATGCGAAACATACGATAGTAAATGCTACTCTTGTGCCAAAAATACGCCGTCGAAGTTCCTCTTGATCTTTTTATTCGTAATAAAATGCAACGCCGAGACAATAGAGATAGGAATGCGTTCGATATTAGCAGCTATAGCATCTACTTTATCTAAAAGCACCCGTTCTTTGTCTTTTCTTTAACGCGAATGAGATTCCTTTAATATAGTAATGGATAGGAAAAATGTTTTAAATAAATAGAGACCAACAATGATCTCGTATTTTTAGAATCTCATTCTGTAGCCGTCAAGTTGAAGTCCAAATAAATTAAGTCAACAGATCCATTGGTATGACACTATTTAATTAAGCCTGAAAAATGTCGGAGCTATACAACGAACCATTTCTGATGTACTTCATTAAAATAGGATGAAGGGTCAATTTATTTCTTCTCGTCATAATTAAACAACCGCTAAACGAAATAAAGACTATTTCGATGTAAAACCACAAACGACTTGATGTCGACCACGGGCCTGTTGGGCTATTTCATCTAATAAATGCCGCTGAATAGATGGACGGTTATAAAGACTTAAATTAAGTTTACTTGTTTAGCGTGTGAACTACGACGACAATTTGACTTCGCAGCGTATGTAAATACCCGAGTGACCAGGAAACCTTGACTTTTAGACATCCTCTAGTCGCGTTTAACGACATTTCTTCTGGGTGTTTCTTCTGGGTTGGTAAGACTCTGTTTTCGTTTTCTTAGTCCGTTACCACAACGGTAAATCCAATTAAAACTATCATGTAACATAATACTACACTACATTACACATTAAAGCGGCCAAAACTGAAAAAAGTGAGCGTCTCATCTTATTAACATCCCATTTTCTCGCCTCAATCATTATTTCCAATAAAACTAATCAGGAAACGTAAAATTGATGTGGGAGAAAATTCGTATCCAATCCCAAAAAGTTAAGGATCCCATTTTTTGTTCAAATTTTATTGAGGATGGTAAACGTAATGTTGTTAGGAGTAAATGAGTTGTCGTCACATTATGTAGCTCAGGTAATTGTAGTTGAGGCCAGTGTAGTCGAAAATAGAAGAGCTGTTTTACTATGATGTAACGTTTTGTTAGAACGTTAGTGATTTGTAGTTATTATTATGTACAGACATACTGTCTGAGATAATTATATTGTTTCGACATTACGACCACGATTACGACATATTTTTGTTTGACAATACAACAAAATATTGATTTAATATTTCAAAAAACAAAAGAATGTTTATAGTAATGGGATGTTTTGTTTGGAAAGTTTTTGTTCATTTTCTGAGACAAGATAGTTGGCGCGTAAGGGATATAAGATTTTAAATTTTTTGCAAGGTCCTCGACGATTTAGCTGTATGCTGGAACAAGATAGTACATGTGTAGTAGGTATATGTGCTTCTGCTAAATTACACTGTTGATTCTTTCTTACAAGAGGCACACTAGTGAGTAAGTGGGTGGATATCATTCAAAATAAGAGTTATCACTCTTAAAAAGAACATCCACGAGCTATCATCAATCGCAATTCCATTCACAACCATTCATCAACTTGGTTCATTAATTCCGTATGTCCAAAAACACTTTCACCTTCCAAAAACATTAGCATGTCAAATTTTACAGTTCCCTTAATCATTCTTCCCTAACTGATGTCACGACGTTGTTGGAGAGACGACCGCTTGTTGACACAAATCACACACAAGTACGCATTTCCTCTTGAGTATCGCGTTTATTTATTACTGAAATTCATTTTTACGACAGCAACACGAAATGTGGTTTTGGTCGTTTAATTTCTTTACTATTTTATATCTATGATAGTTTGTGTTAGTTCTTTAGTTTTGTACGCGATTTAGAAAGGTTTAACAAATACAGGTCTTGGTAAAACTTATAGATACGTATATGTAGGTATTACAGTCACAAAAAATCAATGTAATTAGGTGTTTGCTGTAATATACCTACTGTTATTCTTGTAGTTAACGCTTGGTTTTTCTATAATAAATAAATTTCCACCAATTTACGTATTTGGGCAGAAAGAAACTATGGTACATCATGTACAGCAATTCTTACATTCCTACTTCATTTACATACTTCACTTACACACATTACCCTTTTTATTGTGTGTCAGACGTGTGTCTTTATTATTTGTAGCCTAAATGTTATTCTGATGTTTAAGCTATATTACTGTAAAGTTTCATCAAAATCCGTTCAGTAGTTTTTGCGTGAAAGAGTAACAAACATCCATCCATCCATCCTCACAAACTTCCGCATTTATAATATTAGTAGGATCCTGTTAAGTTGACGATCAATGTCAGAGAACAACTAGAAATAAATAAACGCTACTTTTTAAGATAATAAACATTCACATAAACAGACTCTCTGGAGAACTAGTTTTTAATAAACTTAAGTGCAAAATCTCACGAAGAGTTAAATCAACAAAACAATGTAAGTACCTAAGTTTCTTGCTTTCATAAAGTTAAGTGTATTGGAACGGACTGACATTTGTCGAGTCGAGACAAAGTTCGTAGAATCATTTACACTATCGATTTAGTAAATGGTAGTTCTATAAGTTTGGATTAAAGCTTTATATGGTTTACGACGGATACTCATATTACTCATGTTGAACAAACAGAACAAGAGATATTGTTGTAAAAGATGTTCTTTCTTTTTATTTGAAATCATATTTTCTATTCGATATGAGCAGATTCAATTTATGTAGAGATCTAAAATCTAAGTCGTTTGGATACAAATTCAATAACTAGAGCAGCGGGCACTATTTGAGTTTTTGGTTTTAAATGTTAGTCGTGTTACTATGTGGTGTGCTACGAACTATATGTCTTGTGTTTTTTTTTGGGTTCAGGTTTACTCTCAACTCTATCATTTTAAACAAAAGCAGTCTTAGGAACAGAGTCATATCCTTCTCAAGCCTGAAACACAGAACGTTATAAAATGGAAATATTTAGAAGAGTCCTTTATCCATAAGGGCGCTTGTACATGCTAAGAAAATTTGCCGTGTCTACGCCAGACAAGACAAATCTTCGTGTAGACGTCAAGAATTTTGTCTTTTTCGCACACGAAAACTTTTCGTGTCTTTCGCAGACAAGACCAATCGAAACGTGTACACGATAGGATTTTTTTCGTGCAGTCGCCAGACGGGCGTAGGGCGCGCAAGTAATAACAAGTGTGATAATCAGTGTGAGTTTCCTTTAGTAAAAATGTTAACTAGAAAGCAACAAAGTATGATACCCTACTACACCGCTCCCCGCCCCTCCGCAACAACGTTCGCCGAGTCTTGTCTTGCGCAGACAAGAATATTTTCTTATTCATCGCCGACGCTGTGTACACAGGTCGTGCTTAGAAACGACACGAATTCTTGCGTAGGCCCGGCGATTTTTCTTAGCGTGTACAAGCGCCGTAAGTGTCCATTACATAGACATGAAATTTTAATGATGATAGATACATATATTAAGTACTATTGATCTTACATTATGCTAATCAATAACATGATCTTAGAGCGTAAATGACATCATTCTAATGTTATAATTTTTTCTGTTTTACTTCTTACTCAGTCCTTCAATCTTAGTATAGTACAAGCGTAACGTATTTCCCAACTCTTCTATAATGAAAAGCCACCTGTAAATGAATGACGCAGTCGGTTGACACGAAGCCAGCTTTCGGACAAATAAATACAGAAATAGAATCCCTTTACTCATAGCAATTTATGAACTAAGCTTGACAGTATCAGGGAGTCTTCTTAACGATCTTTCATCTGAAAGTTTAAGATTGTTTAACAACGAAGGGCATTGAGTAGGTGTTTTTAATAAGTATTATTGTGATTTTATAATCACGGTGAACAGACGACCTAATTAGGGCTACAGAAAAAGCTATGGATGAAGGGGGAACATATCCGTGTGGTGACGCAGTAAGAATACAATATGTCACCACCCCATCTCATCCCATGGGTGTCGTAAAAACCAACTAAGGGACTATCAGTCAATATTGTCTTTACGACATAAAAAGAAGGAAAACTTGAAATTAAACCCTATACCAATCCCTCTGGCCAACGTGGTATTAGTATGCCAAGTATCCCTCCGTCACCGGAGGAGGCCCGTTCTTGCAGAGGGACATTAATGGGCTGTTATGATGAGGGGGACACAGATCCGCGTTAAGTGGATATGTTTGAATAAGGTCTATGTCCAGCAGTGGGCGTCAATTGCCTGATATGATGATGACGATTATAATATTACATGTAATTTGTGACCGGCAGAGTGTGAAAACTGTGTGTCACCACCCTATTGAGATACTCATCACCAAAGCGTATCAAGCAACTAGAGCATAATTAACAGACAACATAAAAAAATATTTTCATTTAATTTTTTTTTTAATATCTAGCAAAGAAGGAAAAGTTTGGCCACATTTTTTTTTACACAGCGCCTTCGGTTCCCAAAGTAGGCTATGCTTAACCTGCTTGTGTTATGGGTATCAGAACAACGGAAATTAGTACTTAGGTATATACTTTTTTTTTGTAAATACAGACATATTATACATAGAAACACTTAGACCAAAGCAAAACAATCATGTTCATGTACACAAAGATTTGCATTGAGCGGGAATCGAACCCGATACCTCTGCGTGGCAGCTAGGTTATATAACCACTACGCCACAGAGGTCTTCAACATATTGAAATATTTAAACGAGCATGAGATTAACTATAAAACAGATTCCCAAGAGCAAGTGACTCTTTATTAATCAACATATTTATACTGCATGGGAAAATGCATCACTTCCTTTAACGTCACTCATTCTACGTTCATGTCTTGCACACGTGTTCTTAGACTAATTATACCCTGAGACTAATTAGGTTTACACATTGACACGACTTTTAGTTGGCAGACACAGATGAAGAACCTTAGCCAGAAAATAACAGGTACTCTGCGGGCTCTGTATCGTTTGAAAAATTTCCTTCCAGCAAGAACCAAAACAATGCTTGTGCAGACCTTAATTTTCCCAATGGTCGACTATTGTGATATGTGTTATCTCGACCTGAATGCAGATCTCCTCGATAAACTTGACAGACTTCTGAATAACTGCATTCGATTCATCTTCAATCTCCGAAAATACGACCATGTATCTTCCTATCGCCAGGAACTAGGATGGTTACAAATTCGACAACGTCGTAACGTGCGAACAGTGAAGTATACTTCACTGTTCGCACGTTACGACGTTGTCGAATTTGTAACCATCCTAGTTCCTGGCGATAGGAAGATACATGGTCGTATTTTCGGAGATTGAAGATGATATATGAATGATATATGAATGAAGATATGGCGCAAACATTTCGTATACCAATCCAGCTGGGCAGATGGTTTAATACAGGGTTATGAGTCCAGATTTTTATTATGGAAATATATAAATATAATTGTAGTGTGGAGGTCGCGGTGACGTAACAGCACCACGCCTCCAAAGTAAAGGGAGGATCCTCCGACCAGGCGAGGGTGATCGTGCCTGGCGGGCCAACTGCCCAACGGTTGTTCGTTGGACGTTGTATATATCGACGGTGGAAAGGCAAAACGAATGATACGCCATTTGGCTAATTGTTCAGGAGAGCTGTTTAAAGTTTAAATTTTAACAAAAATGATCATAACTTCTTTGTTTATTAACCAATTTTTTTGAAATTTTATAAGTAAATCAAGTTTTATGTGCTCTTTGTTTTGTATTCAATATAAATTAATTAAAGTCAATAAGGCAAGAAAAAAGTGGCGTATCATGTTTCTGACATTTTGAGTGAGTTGGGAAAAACACTTCATAAACCATCAATAAAAAAAAGTTGGTAGGACAAATTAATTCATTCACAAAACCTCCACAAAAACAGGAGGGCGAAATTAGTTTAAATGCCAAATGAAAAAAAAAGGCGTAGAAGGAAAAATGCTTCATTTCCCTTTGATGAAACAAAAATAAAATGGAAGAATGTTTTATGAGTGATGTCTCTTATATTTTTAGGTCGTTAAAATGAATTAATGACCATACGCGGTTATGTAGTTTACATGATGTGCATTTCTCGGATAGGGGCTTAAGTTGATCTCGTGGTAAAGGAATAGACAATTTAATTTATTATAAACTTTTAATTTAGTATCTTAATTAAAAAGTACGATAGGAATAACAACTGAAACGCCGTAGCTGTTACTTTACTCTCGAGGAAGAAAACGTGTTACGACATGTCAAAATATAACTTAGCGGGGAAAAAGTATTGAAAGACCAAATTAAAAAATTATTTGGAAGAGCGAATTGCATGATGTGGCATCTTCGTAAAAAAATAAGTTTGGTCAGTAATTTAAAAGGCACCTTCAATATTTTCATATCAATTTATTGACATTGTTAAAAAAAGGTATCGAAAAACGGTCGTTTAAGGGGAGGGTATTTTTGAAATACCCCCTTTTATACCTTAAATGAAACGCCAAAAAATGCGTCAGAATGACTTCTAACCTAGACAGATCGATAGAGAATCCAAAACTCTATCGAACTGCATATAAAACTCATTTTCGACCAAAGTGGCGTTTCATTCGTTTTGCCTTTCCACCGTCGATATGCGGAATCGCTGTGCGAATGTTGATATCGCGATTCAAGATGTATCTGACATCTGTTGATTGTAGGGGTTCTGAGATAGTGTAGGTGTTCGCTTGAGTAAGTTGCTAGATGACGCTATAGTAGCTTCTTCTTTCGTGTTAATTTACGACACCTACCGGAAGAGATGGATAACGCTGTTTCATTAATGAACAAACATAATATTAATAAACTCGATTATACAACAAAAACGTGGATCTACGAGTATTATCCTAAAATTAAACAGTCATGTTTCCAAGAATCATGAATCTCAACTGAGTCTCTTTGTTTAAAAATTGGCTACGACTTCTGTCCAATTTACACAAACATTTTGTTCTCTATATGAAACGGAAATATGGGTTCTGTAGCCAAAATACTGAATAACTGGAAGTAATAAATTAATTTATGTAATATGTTTATAAACTTTGCATATATGACAAAGTACAAAAGCTGGGATTATGAGTAATATGATTAGTAGTAATTTTTTCTTTGTATAAATTCTCCGTGTGGTAACGGAGTAAGAATACAATATGTCACCACCCCATCTCATCCTATAGGTGTCGTAAAAACCGACTAAGGGACTATCCGTGAATATTATCTTTACGAAATAAAAATAAAGAAAACTTGAAATTAAACCCTATAGGTACCAATCCGTCTGGCCAGCGTGCTATTTACTAATAGCTTACCTACTACCTACTGGTCAAGGACAAGGAGGGACACTTGACCTACTGGTCATGGGAGGAGGCCCGTCCCTGCAGTGGGACATTAATGGGCTGTTATGATGATAAATATGGTGACATCTGTGGCGTAGTGGCTACAGTTCATGTATGCTACAAGAAAGCAGGTTCAACACCAACACAGTGCAAAACGTAATGCGAATGAACAGGAGTAGGCCGCCATGTCCCGCAGTGGACGTCAATTGACTGAGATGAGGATGATGATGAATAATGTTTTCGACAAAAAAGGTATAAAAGTGTTTATCCGTTTAGTTTGTCTCTGAATAGCGTTGTGTGAATGTGTAAGATATAATTATGATTAATTATTTTAGTTTATCTATTTTGAAACTTTACATAACTCTACTCCATCACCAAACGTAGTTAAAAAGCATAACAACTTTTAATGTATTATGTATTTTCTAAGACAGTCGCATTATAATGCCCTTTCGAAGTGGCACATTATTCTTCGCTGACTGTCGAGGTTTTTCTCTTGAGTATTATCGTGTGACTTGGATATAACTATAGTAAGACATATTATGTATTTGTCAGTTGCATGCGACTGTAAACAAGTAAACGACTTATTATCGCTTATTCAGGGGTCTCATCTAATGCAAGGCTCTGTGAGGTCGATATACATTGGAAAAAGCACAGTAGTCAATTTATTAGCTTAAATTCATACGATTTTATTTAGAAAAATCTCGCTAAACAGTGATTAACTTTAAAAGGTGTTTATGATTAAGGGAGTTAGTGTGCAAACGAATCTCAGAAATCGACAGTGTCGCGAAGTTCGGAATTACAACACGTTTAAAATTTTTTTTAACAAATTGAGAGAAAAGATCATCACTAAAAATGGACTGGCCTAGTACAAGGCGGATGTGAATACGAATACTACCGCATCGCAACCTATTCATAATTTTCTTCTAATAAATAGTATCAAAGAAAAGAGTTTAATTTGAAGTATTACCGTGTTATATTTCTAGATCATGTCATATTTCAGAGAGTTTCGGGTTCCTCATTAGCAAGGGCTTAATGACGGGCCGATTTATTTAAATGGTCAGATAAATAGCTGTGTCAGATGACGGCAAATAATAATTAAATCTGATAAGTGTGTCTTAACTGCATTTTGAGTCCATTAGAACTATATTCCTAAAAATTAACAACGCCACCTTTAACAGCGATAAAATAATACATACATACATTCACGCTTTGTCTTTGTCGAGTTAGGCAGAGAGTACTAAGCGCCATTTAATAATAATATGATCCTTACTGTCTTGCTTTGCTTCGTTTACATTGATATATTTCTTTACCCAAGCCTGTCGTTACGCACTTGTCCATTCAAATGGATATCACCAATTAGTTACGTCCCTATAAATCTTACTAGGTCATCACTTACCGATATTACTACTTAATAAAGATAAAATTATATAAATTACTAGCAACCCGTGCCCACTTCGTTGGGCGGCAAAAAAAACGCGTCCCTTTTTTAAACATATTTCATTACTGCTCTACTCCTATTAGTCATAGCGTGACATTATGTAGCCTATGACACTCCCCGATAAATGGTCTATTTAACACAGAAATAATTTTTAAAATCGCTTCATTAGATCCAGAGATTACTCTCTACAACGTCACAAACACACAAACTTTATCTCTTTATAATATTAGTAAGTCAGTAAGTATAGATGACACAGATACTATATTAGAAATTGAAATATATTGTTCCTTGCGTAGCAATAAAGTTATGTAATTACCCGAGCAAACTAATTTAGAAGCGACAAAAATACCCAAATACATATCTTCATAATAGTTACCTAAACATTCTTCTGTACTAATACTGTTAGTATGTTTCAGGAAAATACAGTGCGGTACAGTCGCATTCACATTGCGGTATTAATGTCAGCATAATCAAGGGTCAGGTCAGCTAGAATGTCCTTGGTAATGGACTATTTGGTACCTACGTGGTTACAACTTCACCTCAAAATGATTCTGGAATTGTTGAAATAGCAAGAAAATTTGTTTACGCATTCTCTACGTGCTACAGAAATAAAGGTGAGATTATATTTTCGACTTCGTGACGCTTGACATAATGTTGTGAAGGGCGCTGAATAATTTATCGATAGTTTCAGAGAAATATTTAGATTTTTTGTAGAGAATTCATGTGATTTATTTAGTATAGTTTACCTTCTAACATTGTGAAGGTGTGCTATTCTAGTTCAATAAAAGAAAACAAAGTTATATAGGGGGGCATGATTAAGTTGCATTTATATCATAGTAGCTGACCCGTGCCCACTTCGTTGGACGGCGAAAAAACGCGTCCCTTTTTTAAACATATTTCATTACTGCTCCACTCCTATTAGTCATAGCGTGATAATATATTATAGCCTATTATGACACTCCGATAAATGAAACAATTTTCAAAAAAACAAACAACACAGAAAGAATTTTCAAAATCGGTTTAGTAGATCCAGAGATGGGGGTAATCTCTTAAAACGTCAAAAACACACAAACTTTACCTCTTTATAATCCATACTAATATTATAAGGCTGTGCGCAGACTTGGAACACGACAGTCTTAAGACAGACTATTGCTTTACAATATGTATGAATATGCGCACACTTGGAACAAAACGTCTAATAGACAATATTGTCTCAGATAGACTAATACCGCACGGCGACTAGTCTGACTAACGATTGTCGGCTTCCCTTTTGTATCAATGCAGGCGCGCACATTAAAGACAAAACTGTCTACCGTCACACCCCGCACGCACCCCACTCTCGTCCGAGCGTTCAGAAAGTAAATCACGTGCAGTGATGGGCAGTTGGATAAATACTCAAATGATAAAAACTCAGTAAATATCCAAAAGTGAGTAAATACTCGTAAATATCCGAATTCTTGGATAAGTACTCAAAAAGGATAAATACTTGGCTGCATTCATGTATCTAATGTTTTGGATTTTTTAATTGTTTTTTTAACAAATTTTCATGTTATTGTTTATCTGCAGGTGTTTTATGGTTTAAAATATTAGTTGTACTACTACATTAATAAATGTTTGCGGCTTTATTTGTTGCTAATTGTTCTTTTTTTAATTTCTTTAAACTGTCTATCAGCAGGTGGTTTATGTTTTAAAGTATTAATTGTACTTAGTGATGGGTAATCGGATAAATACTCGAATGATAAAAACTCAGTAAATATCCAAAACTGACCGATTCCATGGTAAATACTCAAAAAATTCGGATATATACTCAGCTGCATTCGTGTATCAAATGTTTTTATTTTTTTAAGAATTTTTGTATTAAAGTAGTTGGTATTTAAAATAATTTATACATGTTTTGTCTCGTCGAGTGTTGTGTTCGAGTTCGTATATTTGTTATTAGTATGTGTAGGATTAAAAAAACTACTTTTATGAATGTAAAAGTGTTATTAACAAAACCAGCTGCTATCCGCGACTTCGTCCGCGTGGAATAGTTACTTAGGGCTGACATTAAACAAATGAATGGACTATTTTGAATACTTTTAAAGAACAATTCTTCAATTATTCCGTAGCAAGTACATATTTATGTGTAACTATAAGTAACCATATAAGTACACAGCGCACGCAATGTAAGCTTACAAAAGTAGTAATTTACCCCCGTTTTTGCAACATTTTTCGTATATGCTCCGCTTAAATTTAACGTAATGTTTTATATATCCTATATTACTCGCAAAGAATGTATCTATATATTGGTTTTTACGTGTAATAGCAACAAATAAAGCCGCAAACATTTATTAATGTAGTACAACTAATATTTTAAACCATAAAACACCTGCAGATAAACAATAACATGAAAATTTGTTAAAAAAACAATTAAAAAATCCAAAACATTAGATACATGAATGCAGCCGAGTATTTATCCGAACTTTTTGAGTATTTATCCAAGAATTCGGATATTTACGAGTATTTACTCACTTTTGGATATTTACTGAGTTTTTATCATTTGAGTATTTATCCAACTGCCCATCACTGCACGTGTTTACTTTCTGAACGCTCGGACGAGAGTGGGGTGCGTGCGGGGTGTGACGGTAGACAGTTTTGTCTTTAATGTGCGCGCCCGCATTGATACAAAAGGGAAGCCGACAATCGTTAGTCAGACTAGTCGCCGTGCGGTATTAGTCTATCTGAGACAATATTGTCTATTAGACGTTTTGTTCCAAGTGTGCGCATATTCATACATATTGTAAAGCAATAGTCTGTCTTAAGACTGTCGTGTTCCAAGTATATTACAATAAAAAACTTATATATTAATATGTTTAAAAAATAAATAAAAGTATAGTAAAATAATATATTTGAATTTAGTTATAAACAAGTATTTATTCGAGAGGGGTAAAATATAGTATTCTACGTAATGAAACCAAGATAAAATGAATTAAAAAAAATAATTTTCTAATTAAAAACGGACTTCAACGACAAACTTGATTATAATAACTACTTACCAATAATATTATATTATAAAGGTAAATAATTATATCATGGTCACAAATCAAAGAAAATAATGTTTCTAAGACGGAGAAGTAACGCAACTCTCTGTCTTCTTCATCATCAGATCATGTTTGTGTAAAGGTGTGTAAAGTTTTCATCAATACGAATAAAATAACCCCAAAGACTAGGTAGCTCCTATATACCGTTGAGGAGTTCCCTCGACCCTCTGTCATCTTCAGCATCAGATCATTGTTGTGTAAAGATGTGTAAAGTTTTTATCATTACGAATAAAATAAGGCCAAACACAAGGTAGCTGCTATATACCGTTGAGGAGTTCCCTCATTTGTCTGTGATCTCCATTATCAGACCAGTTCTAACTCTTCATTATTTTGTAGTGACGTCAGAGATACACGTATATGACAAGATTTTACATAATGCGTCCTTACCATTTTTAAAAGTTGCCCTCGATTTCCCTGGGATCCCGTCATCCAGATCCAGATCTGGTGACAATGAGACCAAATGGAAAGTATACCTTTTCAAACTAAAAAAAAAAGAATTTCAAATCGGTATACCCGCTTTCAAGAAATCAGGTAACAAACACAAAAAAAATACAATCGAATTGAGAAACTTCCTTCTTTGTTTTGAAGTCGGTTAAAAATATAGTAACTTTCGAAGGTAAATTTCCAGGTTGATGCAAAGTATTGCAAAGATAGTCAAAACCAGTTATAATATTAAAAAAAACTAAATATTTTGATAGGAAAATGCATCAGAGTTTTTATCCCAAGATTTGGATAAATACTCGGGTAGGAACGAGTGTTTATGAGTATTTACTCAAAAATGAGTTTTTATCCGATTATAATTCTATCACTGAACACGTGGTCATGTATGCCGAGTATAATCCCATCACTGATTATGAGACAAAACAGTTTTGTTTTATGTGTGCGACGTATCGTAGTCAAAACTGTTTCGTTTTAGTTTTAAGATAGACTTGTCTATATGAGACAAGTCAGTCTTGAGACAGTCTAGTCTCCAATGTGCGGTCAGCCTAAATGGGAAAGTAACTCTGTCTGTCTGTTACTCTTTCACGCCTAAACGGCTGAACGGATTTCGATGAAATTTGGTACAGACAATCTTTAGACCCTGAGAAAGAACATAGGCTACTTTTTATTAGCAATCATATTATATTTTGATTTCATAGAATTTTGGCGGGAAAGCTGTGTCACGTGACCTGTGACGTCATAGAATTTTGACAGATGAGTCGTGACGTCACAGAATTTTGGCGGGAAAATATTTTTTGACAGTTGAGTCGTGACGTCATTGATTTTTTGACAGATGAGTCGTGACGTCACAGAATTTTTGACAGATGATTTGTGACGTCATATTATTTTGGCGGGAAAATATTTTATACCTCTGTCACTTTTGACAGCTGTCAATTTTGACAGATAGGCGTGACGTCATAGACTTTTTGACAGATGAGTCGTGACGTCACAGAATTTTGGCAGGAAAATATATTTTGACAGCTAAGTCGTGACGTCATTGAATTTTGGCGGGAAAAATAGTATTTAAACAGCTGAATCCTGACGTTATCGCAATTTGGCGGGAAAATAAATAGGTTTGTACAGGACCCTCGGTGCGCGAGTCAGACTCGCACTTGACCGGTTTTTTAGCTGTGGGTCTGATATATCTAGAGAGCTTAAATTCGTAATTGTCAACTTATTTCATCATAACAGCCCATTAATGTCCCACTACAGGGACGGGCCTCCTTCCTTGACGGAGGGATACTTGGCCTACTAATACCACGCTTGCAGACGGATTGGTATAGGGTTTAATTTCAAGTTTTCCTTCTTTTTATTTAGTGAAGATAATATTCACCTTATTTGTTAGGCACTAAAGTGACACACCTTTGCTTATCCTGTCCTACTAATATTATAAATGCAAGTTTGTGAGGATGGATGGATGTTTGTTACCCTTTCATGCAAAAACTACTAAATGGATTTTGATGAAATTTGGAATATAGGTAGTTTATGGTGTAAAATAACAATTAAGTGGGTAATACCGCGAGCATCAGCTAGTATTAATATAGATCAGCTAATGAACATAAACCTTCCATGATGAGATCGTAGGTCCTCCGCTTGCTTGGAATACAGAAATTTTCCTCTCTATGCGTCTTCCGGTTCGTGATCGCTAATTCAAAAACTTTTAACAACATCGACTATAAAAGTAATAGATAAAAATAAATATTTTCCGTTTAACTATCTATACACGACACAATTTCATTTACCTACTTGTTTTTTGTATGCAGGGCTCATACATACAAGAACGTACATACAACGTTAACGCAAAGAATATTATATAAGTATCCTGTACCAAACACCACATAGTAAACTGTCTGTAAACAATAACAGAAAACAAGAATATAAACCTCTAAGTCGTCCAATGACCCGTACTGTTGAATATGCACTAGATTTACATAAAAATCATGAACCCTAGGGTTATTTCCGTAGTGAGATATAGGCCAGAGTCCGCATGACCTACTGTACGATACTTCAGTTAACGAATGAAAACATTCCATAGCCACAGTTGAAATTCAGGTGAAGAGTTCCATTTAGTCTGTGAGGTTAATTTGAGTTCGCTTTTAGCATTTGATCTATGTATTTGTTTGACTAGACTAATTTATGTAGAAGCTATTTGATAATAAAAGCACTTGTGTTTAGTTTAGTATTGTTATGAAAGCCGTCGTAATTCAATGTACAATGCTTTTTGTAAAAGTATATTATGTTTATAATACCTTTTTTGATGTATGTAAGTGATAGATTAGATATATAAAATCAGACAATAATTTCGACTGAGCTTAGATAATAAAAATAAAAAATAAAAATAAATAATAATAAAAGGATAATAAAAAAAAGATAAATAGATAAAATTAAAGCTGTGAATGAGGCAATGGCAACCCCTTTTTAGTCGGTCTAGGTGCAGGTGTTAAGGTCGATTTTAGAATGACTTGGTATTAAATTATTTTTAATATCAATAAAACACGGGTTTACTTGTGAGGTTTATAATGCAACTGAGTAAATAATTTATATTACACTCGTAACAAGTAACGGTACAATATGGCGTACACACAATCTATCGCCTTAATTCATTCCTCTAGACTAAATTTGGGCTTTCTATTAGCAACTATACACTCATATTGACGTGTCGTATACACAAAAAAGAGTAGACAAAAATAAAAAAACGCTTGAAATAGCTTTAATTTAAATTACTACTCATTCATATAGAGGTCACTTGTAAATAGATAATTATAGTTCAGTATATCTAGTACAAGTACAGTCACGAGCAATAATATGTACACATTTTCGCATTTTGTAAACCAGTTATCTAAAGTTCTGCCAATCCAAAATTGAAAATTCGAAGATTAATTCAAAACTGTACGGAACCTCTTCTAAATTACGAATTCATTTTGATATTGTAATGTCTAGATAAACGTGCAGATAGTTTAGAAAATTTGAAAATGTGTACATATTATTGCTCGTGACTGTACATCACTGACCCATTTTACATTACTGCAATCTTAATTATAAACATAAATGAAATTAGAGCAAATAAAGAGAGAATGCGCTATTTCCTGTCTTTAAATAAGACTTTAACTGCCAATACAAGAATTTATTTTTTTAATTGATTAATAGGTGAAAGCAGACTAGTTAATTCTACGTGCTAAATTATAGTAAGGATGATAAACGATACGATTAACAAGGCTAGTGTGAAAGGGCTAGTCGGCGCGGGTAGGCCCCGGAAAACATATGTTGACCAGATAGGTTGCATATTGGAGAAGGGCCTAATAAAAAGCACTCGTAACGAACGACGCACATGTATGACTCGTTTAATGAATGTGGGCGAGGCCCAATCTGTTTGTCAGGATCGTGACAAGTGGCGTTCTGTCGTCTCTGTCTACCCCGGACGGGATAAGGCGTGATTTTATGTATGTATTAACGATACGATGGATTAAAGACATGATAAAAGTAGTGAAAGGTTGATGAATCAGGAAAGTAATAGGTACGCGTGGTGTGAATATTGTAAACCTTCGTCCGTCAGTAGATGGCTGATAATCATGGTGATAATGATAATAACTACATAATATACTGCACAATAAATAAGCCTAGAAATTAAATAGCTGATTTGAAGAGAATTTAAGCAAAGGTATTTGTAATTTAATAACTTTTTAATATTAACTTGGTTTTAAGCATTATGCTGGTACGAGTCTCTTCCAGTCATAAAGGGAAACTTAGCCTTTAAATAACTTGTTGATTAGACAGAATTCTTTTTTTATAATAAATAATTCTCACACATTCACATAACGCCATCTAGTCCCAAACTAAGCAGAGCTTGTACTATGGGTACCTATTAGATAACCGATAAACATACATAAATACTTTTTTTTGTAAGTACAAACATATATTATACATAAACAGAAAACACTCAGACCAATGCAAACAATCATGTTCATGCACACAAAGATTTGCATTGATGGGGAATCGAACCCGAGATTTTTACGTAGCAGCCATGTAATATACCGACTGCGCAACAGAGGTCGTCTGAATATTAGGATAGCTTGTAGTTTCTCCCTTAACCTATTTTAAGAGACCTTCGCGATGAAGTGTTGATATTATGAATTCTTACTCCATCAAAAATGATTATGAAATACAAAAGAATCCAGTATAGTACAGAAGTAAATTGAACTACGGGAATACACCTTAAGTTATTTTTACATCGGCGATACAAAAATACGCAACTATCTAGCCGATGACAGCAAGATTGAAATAAACGTTAAGATTTTATTAAGAAATAGAATAGATATTAAGCGCCAACAAGAGTTTAACGACGAGGAAGCTACTCAAGCTGACTGTCAGGTTAAAACCACAGCGAGGCGAGTGTAACATGTCAATTCTCGTACCTTAAAATCGGTAAAAATTCGGTTAATTGAACTTTTATTTGTCAAATTGTTACACAATAGGTATTCTTGTATTTATAATTTTTTATTTTTTTAAGTAATGTAATCGTAATTTAATCGTACTGTAACTAAGCTTAAAACAGCATTCTTGTAATTTTTAAAGTGACAGTCCATTGAAACTTCTCCATTAAGAAACGTCAAGCTTGACGTTTATTTTATCATTTAACTTTATTTTTAACAAAATGTTTAAGGACTAGAATACCACTTTTGGATTAATTAACATTTTTCCATTTGCTTTAAGTTTTGGCATAGTTTTAAAGCCGGCCGCCTGCCTGACACCAACCCTCCTTGGGAGATTTCGCTAGTGGTTTTCCCGCCACTGTACCGAGTGACCCAAGGTACTGCTGTTACGTGTACGGGTCTAAATTTTTCCTGAGTTACCGGACTCTTACGGTAAAGATTTCTCGGGAAGGATTTGACAGTATACCCGAGGAAAAGTACAGGGGGTCAGTACCTTTCACACTCCCTTAGTCGCCTTTTACGACACCCACGGGACGACATGGGATGGTGACATTCTACTCTGCCGGCACCACACGGCCATTATTTTGGATTAATTAACAATTACATTAAAAAAAAGTTAAAATTGAGTTGAATTAAATTGTTGGCTATGAGAATTGACCTGCAGTGCCAAAATGTCAAGCAAAATGAAGGTATAAATCAGCTTTTTGAGCATAAAGAACAAGGTACTAGGTGTACCTTTAATATTAATTACCACGTAGTTTAAAAGTTGAATAGTCTGAACCCTAAATTAAAATATTTTAAAAAGCGATAATTTCATTGTCAAAGTGCTATAAATACAATCAATACACTTAGGCGGAGTTTGTCGAATCGAAAAAAGTTTTCCAATACCTTTATGTGTCAAGGTTGATGAGTTAATTGAAAAAGAAAACTTTGTAATCATACCAGTCCATCCTTTTGTTTAAAATTCTAATAAATAACACGAATCCAAACAAACAAAATGTTTTTCCATTATACCCTTCTTCGACTGTAATATTGAATTTTGCCTTACCGACTCGTAGTCACACCAAGCCTTTGATGTACAGAGTAGCGATGAGTAGCAGCAAAACTACTGAAAGGCAACACACTTTTGTTTGATAGTACGTCACGTCGATACACTTAATTGCTGATGTTTTTCCATCATCAGTTTTTTTTTCGATATTCTGTATACCCTCCTATTTTATGAAAAATAATCAATGTAGGCATTTTCTTATTATGACTATAACCACAAAATGGATGACTAACCATTTGAAGTCAACAGAAAAGACAGCAATGCCATTTTCTTCTTCCTAGGTCGTCCTAGCACTGCTCAAAAGTTTTTCCCTCCAATTTATTCTGATTAATCATTTTGTGGGTCCCGAAATCTCTAGCTCTTTTTTTTAACTCTCTGAGTAACATGCTAAGTTCTTTTGCAAGTTCAAGCTTTTTATCGGGGCCACGATATCTATTATTTATACCACTCAAGACGTAGGATACATAGATAGATAGTGCGAGATTAATAAAACATTATGTATAACGGTAATTGTCAATATACCTATTTCTTAATCACCAAGCTCTTCAAAGGCTTTACTAAATGGAATTTACTTATTAATGAAACCATTATTAGACTTAAAGAGGATTGAGAATATCTAATGTTATGAGCTATAACTATCTTGTGTGATATTACCTACTACTATAGGTAGCTTAAATGTTATTCTACACCCTAAACTACCTATATTCCAAATTTCATCAAACTCCATTTTGTAGTTTTTCCGTGAAAGAGTAACACACATTTAATAAAATACATTCCAGAAATAAAGACATTGCATGATAGCCATAAAAGTCCACACAAGATAATTATGAGTCTGATCCCTAAACGATTGTCTTTTTTGTGACAGTTACATTCATGTCTTCAAAAATCCCCCCGACCCAAGCTTTAGCCCTATTGCTATTATTAGTACTAAGACCACATTCACCTTTAGCAACAGAGCCCTATGAGATGATTAAAAGATGATTCAATGTATCCTAACCACAAAAGGTAAAACGATAAGATTTCAAAACATATATTCTGTACGCGGTATATGTATGATAAACCATCACGTTTGTAAGAAAAATGCGGGAAACGCAATATAGTATATCGTATTGGTTTCGATATAAATGTTCAGAACGGAGACTCGATTTACCTTTAATGAATATCAGAATTTACATGTACTGCCTTATATATATTATATTGTTTCGTTTTACGTTTATTATATGACTCTCCGTGCGGTGACGGAGTAAGAATACAATATGTCACAACCCCATCTCATCCCGTGGGTGTCGTAAAAATCGACTAAGGGTCTACTCGTGAATATTATCTTAACGAAATAAAAAGAAGGAAAATTTGAAATTAAACCCTATACCAATTCGTTTAGCCAGCGTGGTATTTGTAGGCCAAGTATCTCTTCATCACAGGAGGAGGCCCGTCCCTGTAGTGGGACATTAAATGGGCTGTTATTATTATAGGACTAGGAAAGGATTTTGTAGTGACTAACTAGGAATACAATACCACACTAATCTAGGGCAAGAATGACATAATTCCTAAGAAGCAAATAACCAGTTTGCCTGGCCAGGAGTTCCTCTATCAGTGAAAAAGGGGCGTCCTAGCAGTTGGACATTTAACAACAAGGGCTTCTTGAAATATCATTTCATTCATCTACTACATAGCCACCGGAATCAGAATTTTCATCTGTCGAACGGTGAACAGCATGAGTAAAAGTAGATTACTGTAAATCCCAATTTCTAATAGAACATGGCTGCTTTTTTAACAAAATATATTTATTTAATTTAGTCGATTCACCTTTCTTCAAATATGCATAAAAATCTTTTTTAAAACAGCTACACTACAAATAAGACCCCCCATATTATTAAATCCCGTACCTTCACACTGTAATCAGGAAAAAAATCTACAAAGAAAATGAAAAAAGGATATGCAATGCATATTTCACACACAACACGACCCTTTATGAAGCACTAACACAAAAAAATAGATAGAACGAACAGAATCATTGAAACACGTACTCCGTTTCAGAAATGCCCTCAGGCAAGAGTGTAATAGACCTCAAGGGGACGAGGACGAAAGGTTTTAGGCATTCGGCCTCTCGGTCAATTGAGCTTTACATTCGGATATGGCCTGGGAATTGCCTGAATAGAATAGCTCAGGGATTTCATAGGCTAGTGTGTCTTGTTAATTAAATAGAGGGATAGAAATGGTAAAAAATATCTTTGTTATCGAATTTTTATGTAACTACTGAACTTATTTGTGACACATGATATTTTTTTGTTGTTTATACTTTGTGTATAAAAAATATTCAAGTTTAGCACAACAACAACAGTGACACGCTCAAAAAATTGATCAAGTCTCTGGCAAGGACGCATGGAACCTTGGAATTATAATAAAACACGGTACAGCCGTTTATGAGATTAACCGGAACCAACAGTAAAGTAAGTGAACATTGCGGTGATCCCAAACTAGACCGGCTCAATAAGACGTTGTGTGTATGTTACTTTTTATACTTATTACTTAGTTATTACGTCAAATAGACTGGCGTATTCATTAAATTTGCTATGCAGAGTACTCTTCTCATGTTGAATTACTTTCCACAGGTTCATACGAGCAAGGAGTTTCATAAAGTCAAGTCTACTTAACCCATACAAAGTTTATCGTAGAACTAAAAGCCTTGTCGTTCAAACATCAATTTGTTCTGAGTTTTCACTTCATATTCCTTTGCGTGTTTGTGATTCATTGACATTATGGTTAGTACCAACATAATGATATGAAATCACGACATACTTGACTTTGAAATAAGTCTTCATGAACATATAAAAATATGTTGAATGTAAATGCCAATGTCTCCATTACATTGGTTTAGTAAGCATGTCAATTCTCGTACTTAAAATTCGGTTAAGTTAACTTTTGGTTGACATGTTTTTGCAATCGGAACCTTTTGTGGTCGTGTTTAAGTTTTATTTAGAGTGTGACAATTTGACAACTAAAAGTTAACTTAACCGAATTTTAGGTACAGTCACGAGCAATAATATGTACACATTTTCGCATTTTGTAAACCAGTTATCTAAAGTTCTGCCAATCCAAAATTGAAAATTCGAAGATTAATTCAAAACTGTACGGAACCTCTTCTAAATTACGAATTCATTTTGATATTGTAATGTCTAGATAAACGTGCAGATAGTTTAGAAAATTTGAAAATGTGTACATATTATTGCTCGTGACTGTACGAGAATTGACATGCTGGATGAAGTTAAGTCTACTTTGCTTGAGACTAGATGGTGTTGTGTGAATGTATGTATGAGATATAAATTAATACTATTTCATAATTACGAAAGCTTGTGGACAACATGATGGATGTTTGTTAGCATTTCGAGCGAAAACAACTGGACAGATTTGGATATTGTTTTGCTGTACACAGCTTATGCATCAGCGAAACATACCGACTATAAATAGCCGCGATAATCGACATGCATTTGAAACTGCGACTTAAATCTAAATAGTTATAATTTTGATGGCTACAGCCAGAAGAAGGAAGACTTTCTTATTCACTGTGATATATTTTAACAGACATGATATTTGGAAAAACATAGCCTATGTGCTAATCCTTGGTGTCAGCAAAATAAATTTCATCAATTTTTTTCCAGTCACTTGTTAGCAAAGAGCAAATATACTTACAAACATTTTCCTACTTTAATATAGTTTTTAAAAAGGCTAATTGTAATCGTCCATGACCTATGGTCGGGTCAGCCGGGGGTAAGTAAGCGTGTAGATAAAGAAACCCTATAGCGAGGCGTGGCCGCACGCACTGCGACCGCGATTACGAGTAGGTCAGAGTGAACCTTTACAGCCTACGTACAGTCAGACAGGGAAATAGAAAAAATATATATTTTTGTAATATAATTACGGTAGTTTCTTCAAAAAAACTATTACAAAAATGAATTTGTATTTTTGTTTGTTAAAGAAGGGTAGATGAGAGGCTTTAATTGAGTAACTTTTAAGTATTGGTTTTCATTAAGACAGTACCTATAGCTTATGAATAGGCGATGGCGACGATAGCCTTCTATAATACGCTATTTAATAAAAGTATAGTTAGTTAACTTTATTGTACGTATCGTATATTAAATTTTTTAATAAAAAAATATATTTTACGAAAACAATTTAGCATACTTACAATAAAAGCTAGCAAGTTTTAATCTGAAAAAATTTTTTTTTTTGGTTTAAGAGGTTTAAATCCACTTTTTTTACTTTTTTGTTGACCGTAAAAGCTGAATTGTGACATAAATATATGAAGAACCTAATCTACATAATTACAATATTGAATAATTAATTCTTAAAGGTATTTTCATTACGATCATTAAAATCTAAAAGGACAAGGGTCTAATTATTGACGGTGAAAAACATGGCTCACAAAATTCTTTTTTTGCCAGATATACTCGTACTTTGCAAACACATTAGAACTCCCTAAGTCGCTTTTTACGACAAACTAACGTAATTGTTATATTCTTAGTTACCTCATGACACTCATTATTTTTATCTACTAAATTAAAATAATTCGAATCAATACACATTCTATAATTCCACCACTTCTCTTTACGTAGTTGCCATTAAAGTCGTCTAAGGGAATTTCCCAACAATTTACATAAAATAAACTCTGTAAAACCTTATACCAATCCGATTGACCAGGATCAAGAGGACTGATAGCGAAGCCCATGGATGAGGGAGGCACAAGACCGCGCAGGGTGGAAACGTTTGGAGGAGGCCTATGTCCAGCAGTGGGCGTCTATAAGCTGATATGATGATGAAGCGGACTGGCCTAGGGCACAGGCACATTCAAGGGCTAGTAAAAGTGAAATTAATATATTTTTTGTCCGAATTAGGGGGTAGCTACTAATAAATAATCACTACCAACCCCTTTTCGTTCGCGTGTCCCATATCTCAATAAAGTGTACATTAACTACTTAATAGAAACGTTAATAATGAAATATAACCATAAAACTTACCCTAATGGAGTCGTCAAGACCATGTCGTGTTAAAATGACTTGGCGTAATTAAATAAAAACAAATATTATGATAAGAATGTTTATGGTGATTTCATGGCTATTATTTTGGGGGAACTAAGAAAGAAAACTTCTTGTGCGAACCTCATTTCTCGTTTGTTTTACGAAGAAGAATAGTTATCTACCTACTATATTAATAATAATAAAGAGGTAAAGTTTGTGTTTGTGACGTTGTAGGGGGTAATCTCTGGATCTACTAAACCGATTTTAAAAATTCTTTCTGTGTTGAATAGTCCATTTATTGGGGAGTGTCTATCACGCTATTATTAATAGGAGTGAAGCAGTAATGAAATATGTTTAAAAAAGAGAAGCGTTTTTTTCGCCGCCCAACGAAGTGGGCACGGGTCAGCTAGTTATTGATATAGATACACGTGATTGTCTAGAATCTGAAAGCATATATAAGTACTTTGTGTGTGTTAAATTGATGTTTGAGAAATCATCGAGACAAAAGGATCACATATTATACATTATCATTAGTGCGAAATTGTCCTTTTAGTCACACATTTCACCTCAAACCAAACAAAGCCTACATTTATCCGACAATGCGTAACCTACTCAAATTATTTAGGCACTATTCAACTTACAAACGAACACAGCCTATTATGTTTACAACGATTTTGAGGTTGCCATGTCCTTGCAATAGGACAATTAAGTGCTGATAAGAAGAACAGTAAATGATGGCCCAACTTGTTGTCAAGCTTTCGGCAATTATTTTGTATGACTGTTAGCTGTGTTAATGTATTAGCAAAGTAAGCAGTTTTACCATTCCTTTAAAAACAAACCTTAACCCCTACTACATAAGATCTCAAACTGAGTGCAAATTATATTAGCAAAAACAATTTAAGTATGTACTTTGAAAGAACATTATTAAGTGAAGATTTGCGAACAGCATCCAATATTTTTTCAACGATAAAATAAAAGCTGTTACGCTTAACCGGTCGGATATCGGCTTGTAGACAGCTTTAATGGTAGTTACCAAATTTATTTTCACATTAGAACAAAACTTTTGCCTTGGCTGTAATCTTAAGTACCCGTTAACGTATTAAACGGGTATTTTGGTTAAAAAACATTGATATACTTAATTTGTTTTTGTTTTTTTAGCTAGATATTATCAAAAACTATATCAACATAACAGCCCATTAATGTCCCAATGCAGGGACTGGCCACCTCCCGTGACAGAGCCATACTTGGCCTACTAATACCACGCTGGCCGGACGGATTGGTACAGGGTATAATTTCAAGTTTTCCTTCTTTTCTATTTGGTAAAGATAATATTCACGGATAGTCTCTTAGTCGGTTTTTACGACTCTCATGGGATGAGATGGGGTGGTGACAAATTGTATTCTTACTCCGTCACCACACGGAGTAAAACTATATCGTAGTTAAATAAAATATACTTAAAGTCTACAAAATAACTGATATAATGCCCCATGCATTGCAAGAACGTGCCCTGTCCCGTGACGGGGAAAAACTCAGCTTACATAATTATTATTACATACGTATTACACAATATTTGAGTACAAGTTACAAAGTTTGAGTAAATTTTTCTTTATTTTACACAGGAATAAAATAAAAGAAGCAGTTTTTTTTATCTCGGGCTATTTTTTATCTAGTAATTATTTCTAAGTTTGCCAAGTGCAAAAAAACTAGTAAAAGCTACATTACATTTCACAAATTCTGTTTTAAAAACGAGGGCGGTCGAAATCCTAACCAAATTTAGTATTTACAAGAGGCCTGGTTTTCCCAGTCTAGTGATACGATTCTTATAGTTAGCAAGAACAAAGGAAATAAGAACTGTTGGTCCTTTCCACCTCATTTACGAATAAAAGTAAAAATGGCACTTTGAAAATCGGGTTACAAGATATTTTTTTATAAATATGTAAATGGAGGATTTTCTTCAATCCTTTTGTAAGAAAAAGGTATATTTTTGTTGACTGTAATACAAAATTTATAGGCAAACTCACTACTCGAAAGTAGTAGCTACAGTCGGTAGGGGACGCCCTAGAAAGACTTTCCATATCAGCCTATGGACTTCCACTGCTGACCATAGGCCTCCTCCAAACGTTTCCACCCTGCGGTTTTGTGCCTCTACCAGGACCAGGACGTAATTCGGTATGTAAAGTTTTTTTTAATATTTTTATTTTAAAGGTTTATTAATTATATATATGTTATAGTCAAAACTCATAACCGGTCAAAACCACTTTTGACCGAAAAAATCAGTCAATAGTGGTTTTGACCGACGTGCTCAGTCAAAACCCTTATTAACTGTTTTTTGCAGTCAAAAGTGGTTTTGACCATCGATGTTAGTTATTGCGAATTGACATCTTAGACTCCTTCCTAAGGAGTAAGTGCAGCCGTGCCATCACAAACGAGGCCCGCTTGCGAACCATGTTTAGGTGGGGACGGAGCGAGAGTTTATCATCGAGTATGACTCCAAGGAATTTGGCTTCCCTCGCCTAAGGGATCGGGGAGCTGATCATCTAGACTTTTGGTGTCTGAAACATCATCGCTTGACTCTTTTCGGGGTTGACTGTTATCCTCCATTTCTGGAACCAATCGCTGAGGGCGTTGGACGCAGATTCACGAATGAAAAACCAAATAAATGCCTTCTAGTAACAATTTGTGCGTTGGGTCATTGAGGCCATAAACGGGAGATTTAAACGTGATTTTAAAATGTTCAGGAATGTAGTATTCAATAATACACTTCCTCATCTCTTCACAGACTTCCCAATTGCTGGAGCGTTTCTCAATACGTTCAGGGAGCCTTTTCATGACAGTGTCTATGCCACAGACTTCGTTGAACGAATTCATCGCAGAATTCACATCAACAATGATTTGGGTAACTACGTTACAGACAGCGGGCTACGTTCAGAACATTAATTGATGAGTCTATAAATATACCGTTCCCTGAATTGTCGAACGAGGATATTATTTTGTTTGGGGACATCATCACACTTAAAACTAACAGCTTCCTACGTTAGCGAACATTTCCGTGGCGGCGTCTGTAACATAGAAGTTTATGCAACTCCTAGCCCAATTATGAACCAATACGGTATAAACACTCTTTTTAGGGGTCGAATTTTATCCAGACATAGGTCAAATGCGACGTATTACACGTATTTGGTTTTAATTATCGCACAGGATATAAACGCCATTCAGGCAAATTATTGTGCTTAACTGCTATGAGAACAGTTGGTGCCTGCGCGCATGTCGTCAGTATCGTGTGAGACTTTGGTATTGGAAGGCATTTAGACAATTTCACTGGCCCAACCAGTGCCTGGGACAATATTGTAATAGACACTGAAAATACTGATTAATGTTATAGTAAAAAGTTGCGATTCTAAAGGTATTTTTATTTGAAAACTTCTAAAAACCGCTCATGGCCACTTTACAAAAAGGCGGGAGTCATTTTAAAACTCAGTATAAGTTCATCCCACAGTATTAATTAAAATAAAAGAAACATCATGAACAATAATATAATTATCATTGTGACTGATTTCGGTTTTATTCAAGTCGATATAATTTTTTTCGGATACACATTTGAGCTTTGCTGTCATACAATAAAATGGAGAGATGACTAATACCTTTCGATTAACATATATATTAAAGTGCTACAAAGTGGGGACGGTGTCCATACATTTTTGAGCATTGTTCTTTTTACTTAACATACCGAATGGGTTACATCTTTCAGAAAGGGCAAGTGCGTAGCATGCATCATCGATGTATGAAGTTATGACTGTTTGAATGTAGACGAAGCAACGTACATAGTTTTGTAAGGATCGTAGCACATGACGCAGCGGTAAAACGCTTTACAAAAGTCCGCTAGTATAAGCTAAAAGTACTGTATCACAAATAAAACTATATTGTTTAACATTATCATATAGAATATCCTTAAACTGTATCTAGATACCGATAAATCTTGAAGTCCTTGTAACAACATTCATCATTTTAAGCCCCAACGGAAGCTCTCCCGTTTAGTTTGGAAGAAAAATGCGCCATATATCTTTTGTTAAATAAATCCCAGTTTATTTCTAGATACCTAATCTTCTTTTTATTTTATTCATCATCATCATCATAACAGCCCATTAATGTCCCACTGCAAGGACGGGCCTCCTCCCGTGACGGAGGGTTACTTGGCCTACTAATACCACGCTGGCCAGACGGATTGGTATAGGGTTTAATTTCAAGTTTTCCTTCTTTTTATTTCGTAAAGATAGTAGTTACGGTTATTCCCATAGTCGGTTTTTACGACACCCATGGGATGAGATGGGGTGGGGACATATTGTATTCTTACTCCGTCACCATACGGATTTATTTTATTATTCAAGTTTAACTTTTAGATTTCAGTTTGGTATTCTGAATATTTCAATAAAATTGTTCGTCGACAAGGACGCGGCATGTGTTTTTTATGTGACAAACCTTTGATTAGGTATATTTTTGTGTTATATGTAGAGCAATGTCAAATATGACGACCTTGGTGACAGTGGCTGAGTAGTCGACTGTGACGCGGAGGTCAAGGTTCCATTACCGAAATATGTAATTATGTTCTGCAACATAATTTACTTTCGCTGTTCATACTAACTCGCTTATTTTTTTCATTTCATATCTAAGATATCTTATGAAGTGATTGATTTAAAGAGATTAACAAATAGTCGTTAGATCAGCTACGGACCTTTTTGTCCGTGTCGTGAAGCTGACGTGTGGTGGCCTATTTGTAATAAACTTACGTATTAAAAGGAACAATTGCAAAGAAAATTAAACAACAAACCTTCATCTACAAGCTCATTGTATTAGTTCAAAGTTCAAAATTACCTGCAACAAATAAAAAAACAGTTGGTTAGAATAATCTCACAATATAAGTTACCTAATCGAAAAAACATAGGTGCATTGCAATAGACAAATCATAGACAGGAAATGGAACTAATAAAATAATAAATTGAATATAATTCGCGATACAGAAGGAAACATAAATAAACTAAGCAATTACTATAAACATTTATTGCGATATTTATTGCATATTATGTTCAGTTTAATTTTAATTTAATAAATGTATTTATCTTTTTTTTGTAAATCTTTATTTATTTATTTTTGCACCATCAAATAGTCGATTGGTCTCTACCAAGACTTTCTCTTAAGTCTAACGCGGTGTCCTACGTGGGCGACGAAAGCGACGCGACGCGATGCTACACGCGACAAGTGTCCTACATGATTACGTCGCGTCTCGTCGCGGACTGCTACATAAGACAGAAGTAGGGTGCGCCGTTGATTTGATAGCGTACGTCGCGTTTGTCGCGTCGCATTTTCGCCCACGTAGGATACCGCGTAATGTAGTAAGTCTATCTTTGCCACAAATTAGCAAAAAAGTTTTTAAATAAAGTTTGAAAACAGGGTAGAGGATCTTTTACTTAGAAAAGGTTTAAAAATATTTTAAGACTTAAAACTGCAATTAGCAGTTAAGCCGCTGTTACTTTTCCTTGACGTTGAGCTTAAAACTTTAATTTTAATAATATCTTAGAACTTGTTAATGATATCTCAAAGATTCTCAATGGTTTGGTTAGACGCTTTAATGTTATGAGATGTAAAAAGAAAATTAAGAATGAAAGAAAGAAAAGATCCAAGAATAGTAGCAGTATAATATATGAGACGTGCAATAAAACAGACCGCATACAGTAATACTTAGTTAATAATTGTTTAAAACATTACAGATATTTTGAACCATTGCATTGAGAACTCTCACAGCAGAAGGGACTCCTATATTGATAAAGAAGCTTGGGCCCAATACCACGCTGGGCCAGACGGATTTCAGGGTTTTGTCAAGAATCTATTAATTTCCTTGTTTAGTCGACTTTCGCAACATTATTTATTTTTTACCACACGTACATTTCAATCTATATGTTACAGTCAAAACCCATGGCCGGTCAAAACCCTTTTTAACTGCATAAAACAGTCAATAGTGGTTTTGACCGACGTGCTTAGTCAAAACCCTTATTGACTGTTTTTTGTAGTCAAAAGTGGTTTTGACCATCAATGTTAGTCAAAACTCATTGAAAATTGAACTTTAATACATATTAAGGTAAAAGTCCGAAACAGTTGGTTAGGTAAGGTTAGTATGGTGACCAAAGGACGAATGCTAGAAACATTTTTTTTAATGTAAAACTAGAATAGTATTATTATATTCTAGCACTCGCCGGCCGCTACCGCGGCACGCTCGCTTCGCTCGCTCGGCTCGTGTCCTTTGGTCACCATACTAACCTAACCAACTGTTTTGGACTTTTACCTTAATATGTATTAAAGACCAATTTTCAATGAGTTTTGACTAACATCGATGGTCAAAACGACTTTTGACTGCAAAAAACAGTCAATAAGGGTTTTGACTAAGCACGTCGGTCAAAACCACTATTGACTGATTTTTTCGGTCAAAAGTGGTTTTGACCGGTTATGAGTTTTGACTATAACATATACATCGTATAAAATAAAGTCGCTTTCTCTGTCCCTATATCCCTTTGTATGCTTAAATCTTTAAAACTCGCAACGGATTTTGATGCAGTTTTTCTTAATAGATAAAGTGATTTCAGAGGGAGGTTTATATGTATAACAAATGCATAATATAATAGAGAAACCCATATAAATTTAGAGATCTAATGTAATAGCCTAATGAAGCTGTAATAATATGGACATTCTGTAGTAGGTACCCGGGCGGAGTCGAGGTGTGTCGCTAGTAATAAATAAAGTAAAAAGTTTGTAGCTTACTACACTCAAAAGAGCAGTCACCTGTATGCATATTCTGCAAGAAACAAACTCAATCGAGTGAAATGAGATGTGAACTGAGCTTACCTTTACACAGATAAAAAATATCCGTCGTTTAATCACACATTTTCATATTTTCAGTTTAGGTATCTAGATGGTACAATGGTTAGAATATCCGCCTGTCACGCGTACATACGTAACTTTGATTACTGCTAAACGCGCGTGGCGGAGGATTATATTGCCATCTAATTAGCAACTCTAATGACCTTGTAATAAAGGTGTAAAAACCAACAAAGTTACTTGTACCAGTTTAAGGGTTATTAAGTCTAACTATGGTGTTTTAATAGTTAGCAACGTATTTAAAAAATATATGAGAAATGGTTATCAATTGTCGGGTTCCGATAGTGCCAACACTGCTTAGTTTGTAAATATGTAGGTTAATAATATTCTTTACTCATTCACATAACGCCATTTACTCCCAAACTCAGCATAGCTTGTACTATGGGAACTAGGCAACACAAACATACTCAAATTCTTTTTTATAAATAGGTGCATACATGGCAAACACATAAATCAATGCAAACATTCATGTTCATCCATACAAAGATTTGCATTAAGCGGGAATACAACCCGCTACCACACAGAGGTTATCAAAATCAATAAATAAATCGTAAGTTACAAGTCCATATTAAGTTCATCTACTTTTGCTTATCAAAACATCGATTAACGTCACAACATAACACAGTGCATTGTACCAAAGAGAAACAAAGCAAATGCTTAGCCAAGTAAGTTAAATGTTAACATGTCTAGGGAAGTGATTCTCAAAGTTTTTATCTACTTTGAAGTATATTTATTACTATTATTAGTTATTATACACTACTTATGGTATAAGGTATGGTAAATAAGCGGACAAAATACTAAGATGTAAAATTCTGTGTTAATATTGAAATAAAGATAATATGAATTTACAATCCTTTTGACATACATTAATATTTTGACATTTCTAATAGTATGTTACAATGGATGTATAACTTTTACAAGTGTATTGATTAAAATAAAAAACTGGGAAATAAAGGACATTAAAAAGAAAGACAGTCACAACAAACACAGAAATCCACTTCACGTCGATATTATTTGAAAAGGGTTGTGCTGAATCCGTCACGCGGTGCCAGTATGATTTCTGTTAAATACAACATGACTATTAAGGTCTTCGTTTCTTGTCCCCTATTTAATAAATATTAAGTAAACACAAAACAGAAAAAGACAGTTTAGTTGTCTATTTAATTCAAACTAATTAGACAGTTTAGTTAAAGACTTTACATCGAAAAAATATTACCTTGAACGAATAATATAAGAGTATTTATGTAATTAATGGGGTTATTCTTACAGTTAGAAGTTTGAGCATCACAGCCGTCAATGAGGCGTGACCGTCCAGACAGGAAGGAAGGGCTGACATCATAAGCCCATTAGTACTAATGCCGCGCCACCCGTACGAGTATGACGTGTATTGTTTATTACTAGTTTGTATGGTTAAAGGAAGCTAAGCTATGCACCTGTGCGACCCTATTCAGTTTGTTGTTGATGCATTCCTATGCCTTTTATGATTGTGGAAAACCTTGTTTTTTTTTGTATTAGGAAGGTTTGTATGCTTTTTTTTACGCCACGAATGACGCCCGCCTGGGCTAAAAATACGCCCAGACTACCTCAGGTCTCTAATAGGGAGGTGGTGGAAAACTCTCTTATAGTACCCGAGGGAAGCCTTAAGTCCCTAGCGGGTTATACCACGACTTTTACGGGCTAAAAACCACCATGACCTACTGCTTGGTTGCCTTAAGGGCTACTAAGCGAAGAAGGTTTTTTTTATATCAATCAATCAACTAGCCTATCGCAGTCCATTGTTGGACATAGGCTTTTCCTAACACGCGCCACAGAACACACACGTTTTATACGTTTCTTTAATACATTGATCATTTGTTTTTGTGTAATATTGTCCGCTTTTATGCGACGTGCTTTAGTGATGGGTCTGCTGTAGTGATACAGATATTTTTATGTTTTTATTTATACTGCGGAATTAAGTAAAGATCGACATGACGCGTACAGATAATGTTCTGGTTTAAAACAAGCATTTAAAAATCGCATTTAACAAATTGTCCTACTGGGATTCGAATATACGAATTTATTACTGCGATCGCTATGCTATTATAGATAAACATCAAATATTTATTTCTTTAGGTCAATACTATACTATTATATGTAACTATATTAATATAAAAATAAATAGCGGTTAAAAGAATTATATACACCATTAACCAAAATCGAATACCCCTTAGAGGGAGGCTCGAGAAACATAATTTTAAAGGATTCTGCCCCTTCAAACCTAAATATTCAAAAAAGTATGCATAAGGAAAAACCTTCTTATAAAAGCGCAAAATATTTATGGTTATGGCACAATTTAACCAGAGATAATCTGGCCGAGTCTGTGGCACCGGCCACTTCCTATAATACCGGGAACATCGTAAACTTTAAAATACTTTATTCTTTAAAAGAAAGCATACTTTTTTTGGTTCTTTTTTTTAAACTCGTTATATTATTAGAGTATAGACTATTTTTAAGTCTTAAGAGGAAGGTGGTTCTTAGCCATATAACTATTTTCTTTGTGATATTAAACATTTAAAGTGTTGAGAGTGTTTTATACAAATACTTTATTGCTTTTTCTCAAGACTTCGTTAACAACATTTTACATTATTTATCCTATTTGCGAATTATAATTTTTTTCTATTGTCGGCGCTAGTGAGCCCTATAAACGCTCTTCTTGTTGTAATTCTTTATAAGATAACTTCGTCCAGTACATGTGCGTATCCGCAAATCATTGTACTACGGCTACTTAACAAGGTGATAGGTATAAGCTTGGAGTTGGTTCTTAGCTAGATCCAGAAAAGGTATGTTATAGAACAGCTGAGTAAAGACATCTTATTCTCAAGACATTCATGATGACACAAGCATTTAGTCAACGTAGGTTTCTAAACTGTAACTTCGTAGGTTTCTAAACTGTAGCCTCGTAGGTTTCTAAACTGTAGCCTCGTAGGTTTCTTAACTGTAGTCTTGTACGTTTCTAAACTCTAGCCTCGTAGGTTTCTAAACTGTAGCCTTGTAGGTTTCTAAACTGTAGCCTCGTAGGTTCCTAACCTATAGCCTCGTAGGATCCTAAACTGTAGCCTCGTAGGTTTCTAAACTGTAGCTTCGTAGGTTTCCAAACTGTAGCCTCGTAGGTTTCTTAACTGTAGTCTTGTACGTTTTTAAACTCTAGCCTCGTAGGTTTCTAAACTGTAGCCTTGTAGGTTTCTAAACTGTAGCCTCGTAGGTTCCTAACCTATAGCCTCGTAGGTTTCTAAACTGTAGCCTCGTAGGTTTCTAAACTGTAGCCTTGTAGGTTTCTAAACTGTAGCCTCGTAGGTTCCTAACCTATAGCCTCGTAGGTTTCCAAACTGTAGCCTCGTAGGTTTCTTAACTGTAGTCTTGTACGTTTCTAAACTCTAGCCTCGTAGGTTTCTAAACTGTAGCCTTGTAGGTTTCTAAACTGTAGCCTCGTAGGTTCCTAACCTATAGCCTCGTAGGTTTCTAAACTGTAGCCTCGTAGGTTTCTAAGCAGCAACCATGTACAGCAACCTCAAACGTGAACGCTGCTCCACCGAAGCAGTTAATTCCAAAGTAAAACTTAC
Source organism: Schrankia costaestrigalis (assembly GCA_905475405.1). NCBI lineage: Eukaryota > Metazoa > Arthropoda > Insecta > Lepidoptera > Erebidae > Schrankia > Schrankia costaestrigalis. Next base: position 14,637,908 of record FR997838.1, read on the forward strand.
AGGAAAAAGTGCAAAACTAAAAAAGTTTTCAGGTCATACTAACACATGAACTTGTTAACAATTTCTAACTGGAGTCTTTCATTGCAGGTATGTTTTATGCTGACTGTATTGCTGGTAGTTATTTCTTTTAATGTCCTCCGTGGTGGTTATCTATACTTATAATAAAACTGTAGAGAGATCAATTCTGTACATTGAATATATGTTAAAAATTAATATTGGAGGATGAATAGTGATCGATACTAATGCCAAAAATGCAATCAATAAATTTTTTGTCTGTCTGTCTGTCTGTCTGTCTGTCTGTCTGTCTGTATGTGCACGCATGGGTCAAAAACTACCGAAGGCATTTTCACCAAACTTGGTACAATTGTAGTCCATACTCCCGGGCAGGTTATAGGCTGTATAACATAACGCTAAGACACATAGGAGCTGAGCAGTGGCAAAAAATTTGAAGCAAGTCGGTTGAAAAAAAGCGCGTTCGAGCTCTTATCATCGCATACGTTGATCATACGCCAAAAATATGTATTACAAAAATAATGGTCTTCAAACGATGAACAAAAAAGTCCTGAATAGTATATATCTATCTTTTATATATTAGTCACAATAACCTGTTTAATCGTTAGGGTTTTCTTCAAAGTGTAATAAATACATAAATATATTGTAATTTGCATAGACATATCTTTTTCAAACTCCCATATTTCAAAAGTACACTTTAATACCTTATTCATAAAAAAAAAATTATAGAAATCGGTTTATAAACACACAAGATTTAGATGAAAGAAAATTTCCAAATGTCGCCGCGCCAGTATGAGTACGGCAGTACGGTTGATTTTTGTTTAACGTCCGAAACGGCCAACCGGTGCATCTATATAATTTCATTCACATTGACTCTTAATGCGAACGGACGTGGTTCTTATTGACTCTTCTCGGAATAAGCGCGCTTTAGATATTAAAATACATAGATACGTAGTATTTAGGTATTAAGTTTAAAGTAGGTATCTATCTATACTATAATAAAACAATCGGAATCGGATAAGTAATACTCGAGATTTCGCTAGATCTCTCTTTATTAGAACAGTCCAATACAAATCAGGGGTGAAATGAAAAATGGATTTGGTTCAATGTTGAATGAATTTAAATTTCGTTTCTTTTGTTCACGAGATGGCGTTACCAGTAGTAATCATAAAATAAATGAGTTTTTAAATAATATATAACTATTTTATTATTAAGTGCTATTAATAAGTTATTCCTTTTAAATGTTAATAAAATTAACCATGAATCGTATGTGTAATATCAATTATTATAAGTCTTCACACTAGCCTTTAAAAATATCAATTTAACGGACACAAAGAACATCCAGAATTCCAGACTAAGGACAATAGTTTGTGTATCACAATTGTCCTCCATGGGAATCGAACCCGCGACCTCATGCACGCCAGCCATGTAACGCGACCGCCGCGCCGCGCCACCGAGGCAGGTAATTCTGCCGCACCATAACGTGGCGTGCAAATGTATTCATTCATAATTAATTAGCGATTATCCGTGTGGTGACGGAGCAAGAATACAATATGTCACCTCCCCATCTCATCCCATGGGTGGCGTAAAACCGACTAAGGGACTATCGGTGAATATTATCTTTACGAAATAAAAATGAAGGAAAACTTGAAATTAAACCCTATACCAATCCGACTGGCCAACGTGGTATTAGTAGGCCAAGTATCCCTCCGTCACGGGAGGAGGCGCGTCCTTGCAGTGGGACATTAATGGGCTGTTATGATGAAAAAAGCGATGTCATTTATTTTAACTTACAAATTTGACAACAGATGGCATTGTGCCTGTGACGTCATTTTCAGTATCGCGGTATTAAGATTTTACTTGAAAGAATGACGTTCGCTCATGTCTTTCAGTATAAGTTTAGACACAGTCTTCATAGATCTGTCTTTGTAAAGATCTGTTTTTGAAAAGGTTTTGGTTCGTTCGTTAATTTTACAATTCGTGTGTAGGTAGGTATATCTGTTTGTTATAAGGTTTAAAAAACGATTTTTCAGTAAATCGAATTGCGAAGTAAGTAACATCCGCCACGCGAACGAAGTCGCGGGCACAGCAGCTAGTAGTACATAAATGCTATGCAAAAGATTTCGGCTTTAATTCCTGTTCAGTAATTGACGATCTCTGTGGCGTAGTGGGTATATAACATGACTGCTACGCAAAGGCATTTGTCTAGGTGTTTTCTAAGTATAATGTGGATGAACTTTGTGTGCAGCAACTAGACTCTTTAACTTAACTAAAATTCTTTACCGTTGAAGGCAATTGTCTAGTGATTATTAGATTCATCTTTAGCAAGTTATCTCATTCATCATAATGTTAAAGACGGATGATTATCATAACATCCTACTAAAATCACACAGCAGGGACGGGACAGTCATGCTCCAATGAAGGAGAGAAACGTTGCATACCAATATCATGGTGGTCAAATCGATCGATTGGTTTCATTTCATTTTTTCTTGTGGATATATGTAACGACATTTATAATAATACTAGTAGTAATAAATACTAGCTGACCAGTGCCCACTTCGTTGGGCGGTGAAAAAAACGCGTCCGTTTTTAAACATATTTCATTACTGCTTCACTCCTATTAGTCATAAGAACAAACATAAGAATTTTTAAAATCGGTTCATTTATTTTTTTTTTTCATTTTTAAGATCCACAGATTACCCCCTACAACATCACAAATACACAATCACACAAACTTTACCTCTTTATAATATTAGTATAGATTATTACAGTTCTATTTTTCGCTGCTGTTTGCCATCACTACCTTATACACAAGGTTACAGTTATTTTTTCCGCTGACTCTACCTGTGTTATTATAAAAGAAAACCCAAAATAACATAACATTTTACTGCTCCCATGAGACAGCTCATTAACCTGATTTTTCTAAGTACCACTTCATGTTAGACCGTGCTCTGTTTTTTAAAACAAAACTAATTACATACCTCGCTCATCTAAATTTATGAGTGAAATGCCTTATTTAAGTTAAATTAAGTTTAATGAGAGCCGTTTTCAAAATAAGTTGGTGCATTTAAGTTTTAACTTAACTAGGAAGGTGTGTGCTTAGTTGTGTTTGACCTTGTAGTAATTAACAACTTGTATTATCTCTGTATGGGGAGGAACTAAGAATAAACGTGACCTCATACATATTACTGCTGTATATCGTTTCATGGGGGAAAGTTCACACATACTCTCGAAACAGAAGAAGAAAAGGTTCCTCATAAAAATGCGTCTTGGCAGGGTGGTAAAAGTTGAAATGGTAAAATTTCCAATGGAATGGCAATGGACAATTTTTCTCTGGAGCCATTACCCACGGCACTTGAACGCATGGAAGCTGAAGGGAAACAAGTATACTGCAGGAATGAATGCAATGCAAAGTAATCAAAGAATCATTCTGTCGCCTTTAACTGGCCAGACTGACCAAATGCTTTTGCAAAATACCTTTGAAGGACCTGATATTATCAATCAATCAATCAACTAGTCTATCGCAGTCCACTGCTAGACATGCCTCTCCCAACACGCGCCACAGAACTCGGTCCTGCACCTTCCGCATCCATGGGATGGAGAAAAAACATGTGCGGGAAGTTTGTACCACATTATTTTCGATATAGAAAAGGATCACCGTACTTTTTTGTGTGAGACTGTACATAAATAAGACAAATAAATGAAAATATCTAATTTATGACCTAAAGTATTTTTGTTGTGTTGACAACAAGCAAAAGTTAAGAACCGCTAAATAATTAAAGCAACTTTAAATTAAATATTTTTGGTATTAACAAACGCTTTCCAATATTTCGGACAGCTAAATTAAATTCCTTGCATTTTCTTAGGGTAAATTAAACAAATGCCTTCGTTCATAATTACCTAATACTAGTGGACGTTTCAATATTTAAAACAATGTTTAATTCTATTCAAAATAATTTGTGAGTAAGTTCATAGTTTGTAAAGACTATCCGTGAATATTATCTTTACGAAATAAAAAATAAATTCATTCAAAAAGAAGGAAAACTTGAAATTAAATCCTATACCAATCATCTGGCCAGCGTGGTATTAGTAGGCCAAGTGTCCGTCCGTCACGGGAGGAGGCCTGTAGTCCTAATTCGTGACGAAATCAACTAGACTAGCAATCCAAATGTGCAATAAAACTCATTATTATTACTATCACAATACAACAACTTTAATACATAATGGAAACTTTTCGGCAATGGGTAATTATCTCCTCACCATCAACAATAATAATCCTTGATAAGCCTACATACCATTATTATTTGTATCATAGTTTGTAATCTAATAATATTCTAAGCAGGGGATAATACGAGTTCCGATATGAAGCTTAATTAACATGTCTAATAACCAAAACGAATAATGAGACCTGACGTCAAACGATTTAACTTTGTTTTGTTGTGATAACCTTCGACTGTTAATGTCGCTAACTATCATAACAGCCCATTAATGTCCCACTGCAGGGACGGGCCTCCTCCCGTGACGGAGGGTTACTTGGCCTACTAATACCACGCTGGCCAGACGGATTGGTATAGGGTTAAATTTCAAGTTTTCCTTCTTTTTATGTCGTAAAGATAGTAGTTACGGTTATTCCCTTAGTCGGTTTTTACGGAACCCTTGGGATGAGATGGGGTGGTGACATATTGTATTCTTACTCCGGCACCACACGGATAATCGCTAACTATGTTGATAGGATAAGAGAGACTGGAGATCTGTAGATCACAGGGGTTTTGGCACGGCACTTAAATGTGTTTTGATTAAGGATCTACAACTTTACACACCAGAAGGTAAAATACTATTACGTTCAACTACTGAGTGCCGCTAAGGCAAAAATATACATCCATTATATAAAACACCTAGTAGAATATTGTGCATAATTAAACTACCACTATTTGGATGGTTTTTGTTGGTATTTAGTTATAACAAGCCTTTTGGTCTTACCAATAACTTAACTTTTTGTTTTTTTTTTAAATTAGACTACTAACTTATTTCTAACGGCCGGTGATTCCTAATATAATCTATACTAATATTATAAAGAGGTAAAGTTTGTGTGTTTGTATGTTTGTGACGTTGTAAGGGGTAATCTCTGGATCTACTGAACCGATTTAAAAATCTTTCTGTGTTGAATAGTCCATTTATCGGGAAGTGTCATAGGCTATATAGTATCACGCTATGAATAATAGGAGTGGAGCAGTAATGAAATATGTTTAAAAAAGGGACGCGTTTTTTTGCGACGAAGTGGGCACGGGTCTGCTAGTATTTTATATTTCACCTACACAGTTCAACCCATTTGAATGGGAAATGGTTTTATGTAAAGTCTATCTCCCGCTAAGATAATATCTGGTAAGAGACGACGTTAATGAAATAGGATAGTCTAGTATATTTTTAGTCCATCACCATGTCATACACAATATTAACAGCTGACCCGTGCCCACTTCGTTGGGCGGCGAAAAAAACGCGTCCCTTTTTTAAACATAGGTATTTCTAATGAAATATGTTTAAAAAAGTAATAAGTAATCTGCTCCACTCCTATTAGGCATAGCGTGATACTATAGTCTATGACACTCCCCGATAAATAGACTATTCAGCACAGAAAGAATTTTTAAAATCAGTTCAGTAGATCCAGAGACTACCCCCTACAACGTCACAAACACACAAACTTTACCTCTTTATAATATTAGTATAGATGACAACTTAGTATTGGATTTCATACAATATGGTTAACTCTCGGAATGTTAACAGTAACAATAAAAAGAAAACCCGTATCCTCCCTAATTATATCAGGGAGTTTAAGTGACAGTTGCTTAATTACCTTAAAGAAACGTCAAGATAAGGGGACGACCCTTATATAAAAGGGGAAAACTTTTCCTTAATGTAAGAAAAGTATGTGTGATGAATTAATTACAATTTCCGAGAAACTCGAGTTTCTTATTGCGAACGGCTAATCTTATTTGAACATAATTTGATAACAACCTTTTCGTGTCTCATTTTTCTAAATTATATTTTTATATAAGTACCAAAGTGACCGACATAGCGCTCAGGATTGCCCGGTTAAAGTGGCGGTGGGCAGGGCACATAGCGCAGAGAACTGATAGCCGTTGGGGCAGAAAAGTTCTAGAATGGCGACCTCGCACCGGGAAGCGCAGGGTGGGGAGACCCCTCACACGGTGGACAGACGACCTGGTTAGGACGGCGGGAAGCCCGTGGAGGAGGGAGGCACAAGGCCACCAGTGAAGTAGTTGACTATAAAAAAAACTCCACTAAGGAGCAGTTGATACTACAAACAATAGTTTAGCGAACCCCAAGAAGTTCCGGGTTCAAAACAATCAATAATGCATTCTTCCCACAAATAATTGTCCTGTGTAAGACGCGATTCCGAGATCTACACAGCAATAAAAACAATTTGTACAATTGAAATCAATTTGGTACAGTCAAAATCAATAGGGATTTTACTTCCTGTTTCAATCTATTGTAACCATTTTAATCACTTATTACAAAATCAGAGAATTTGCAATAAGTATGTATCTAAATCATACATACTTACTAAAATTAATTAAAACTCAAGATTGGAAGAGAAAAAAAAGTGGAACAAAGACCATTTGTAGAGGATGTTTCAAGCACATTCCAAGCACTAATCTAAGAAGTTTTGGCAAAAAGCCTACGATGTCCAATCAACTCGATCGTCATCATCATATTTATCAGCCCATCGACGTCCACTGCTGGACATAGGCTTCCTCCAAGTATTGCCACCTTGTGCGGTCCTGTGCCTCCCTCATCCATCGTTTCCACCATGTAAGGGGTCTCTCCGCCCTGCGCTTTTCAGATGCCAACTCGATACTTCGTCAGAATACCCAAAACCGTTTCTGCATAGTCATAGCTTCTTAGTACAGTGCTTTCGAGTATCGCACTTTGAAGTGTATTATTTATTTCAGTTTAGGCTTTGTATACATAGGCACATACACGCTAAATTTTACAGCAAATACTAAACACAAGAAAAATATTCTATGCGTTCCACTTACTAGCAGTAATAAGGTGTACATGATACGCCTCAAACATTAAGCGTCTAATGTTTACATAGTGCGATACTTCCGGTCGTCACATGAAACATTACACCGAAACAATCGTTAGCGGACGACGGTTACGTCTTACAGGTTTAACGGTGCATCTGATATGAGTGCTTAATATGTCCTTATAACTTACCTTGTTAATTGCTGATAATAGCAAAAAAATAAAAAAGATATTTTTCTAGACCGTAGCATACGACGGTGAAAAAGAATCTTTTTTGATAAAAATGATAGATGTAAATAAATAAATATAAATATTCCTCACACATTAACACAACGCCATCTAGTCCCAAACTAAGCAGAGCTTGTATTATGGGTACTAGACAACGGATGAACATACATACTTAGATACTGTTTTTTTGATGATGTGCATTACTTTATTGAGATACTAGCGAACCATACTACTATTTTCGAATTCTAGACCAACTAATCAATGTAAACTCTGAATGCTAAATGAGAAAGCATGTATTGTAATTTCCACGTGAAAGTCAATGAAGCGCTTTACGTGTTGCATAAAGCGCTGCGGAACGATTAAAAATTTTAATCACCTCTGTGTTTTGAAGCGCGAATGTATGAATGGGAAATCTGTGTTACGATGATTCTGTGTTTGTAAAGGTAAGTGTAGATTTTGAATTTACATGTAGCTTTCAACTTCAGAAAAGTCAACGACCGCTTTTGTAAGAAGTATTTGACTGCTGCTTCTTAGTTTGGACCCAGTTCAACGAAAACATTCATGATAATGTACACGGAGGATTGGCATCAACTGTAGTCGAACCCTAGACTTATTAGAACTACTACGCAACAGTGGTCGTCAAATGCAACTGTGTTTAGATGGAAGGCACTTAACAACTTCTGTCTAGGCTGGCAGCGACTTGGCTGTACTCTAGCATAACAGAAGTTCAAGTGTCAATTGCCATTTACTATCGAGTGGGACTACTGCTTTTCAGCCAGCTAGGAGTTGTTAAAAATTAAAAACATTTCAGTCAGAAGTTCTACGAAATACTATTCACAATAGTTACACAACAGTACTGCTTTATACACCACAATGTATTGACCCGACATCTGGTTACGATGTTAAAGTTATTAAAATATTTATATTGTCACCGTATGCCCAACCGGGTTATGGGGGCACATAAATAAAAACAAGGTTCAAATGCCGCGTCCGCACGTCTTGCGATATGGGATGTTTTGAACCCATAAGAGGTTACAGAAGGGTTAATATTTATGAGGTTTTTCATTAGATCTTTTTTGCGAAAAGAATTCTGTACAAAAAATGGTAAAGGGTTAGCTTATTTTCGACTCTGGTAGGTCCCTATTTTAAAGATTAAATGTATAGGAATATTGTGTGGAAGTTTGCGCGATTTTAAACTATTTTTGATATGGATTAGAGCTTTAAATGATAAAATTTTAATGAACCCTGAATTATAAATTCTTTTTAACGTGTGGGAATCCTAAATCAACGCAGACGGGCTGTCGGTGTCACGGACATGTCGGCTGAATCCGACTAAAACCTAAGCTTCAGTTTATCGAAACCAAGGCACGCTTCACTTTAGCGCCTCCTTGCGCCACTCAGGCAGCGACTAGGATCCTCGCTTAAGTCCTGGATTATAGTGTAATAATGCTTAATATCTGGCATTCATCATCTTCATAACAGCTCATTAATGTCCCACTGCAGGGACAGGCCTCCTCCCGTGACAAAGGAATACTTGGCCTACTAATACCACGCTGGCCAGAAGGATTGGTATAGGGCTTAATTTCAAGTTTTCCTTCTTTTTATTTCGTAAAGATATTATTCACGGATAGTCCCTTCGTCGGTCTTTACGTCACCCATGAGGTGAGATAGGGTAGTGACATATTGTATTCTTTCTCCGTAACCACACGGAGAATATCTAAATTCTGAATTCTATTTTCACGGATTATCTAATTTTACGGAGAATATCTAGCATTAATAATAATGATTGTGATAAAGACAGTTTTCTTTCATTTATTCCTAGTAATAGGTGCATAAAAACATTCGTTAATAAATTCTCAATTTGCTATAATTTTAAGTATTGCACTATCATTATTAATGTAAGGACACAGCTGCTACTTCTATGAACATTATTTTAATTCACCATCATAAATCAAAATTTCATAATATTATATCTTTCAGGTTATAAGAGTTTTCGTAATGAGGATTCATTATAAATGCCATAATTTTGAATTTTCATTTCGGCCATTACAATATTTTGTACATATTTCTTTTTCGTAGCTTTTCTCCTTGTCCTGTTCTTTACATTCGTTGGTTACTGGGTATTTTTTGTAAAACCGTAGAATTATTAAAGCAATAGTAAATCTTTTAATGATTCAATTCTCAACTAAAGAGACGAATCACTAGGTTATAAGTGAGTTTAAACTTAGTGTCTGGCTAATAAAATAAATAGCAGACGACTAGTAAAACATGGTGGACATTGATTGTGTACAGAAAAAAAAATATTTAAAAAGAATTTCGTCTAAATATTTTTCACTGCATAACTGATTAGGGCTCTTCCAATTTAGCCGTTTTGAGCCGTACGGCTGCCGTGCGTTTTTCAAACGGTAAACTTACGTTCGTTTGTTTTCATACAAATCTTGCCGTGCGGCGAACGCTCGACACTATTAAAGGTCATGGCACATTATACCGGCACCGCAACAGCACCGCTCCACACCAGCTTTTAACTTGTCATTCAATTTAGAGCATTAAATCGTGTGTAGTATAATATATTTCATAATGTCAATATGAAAAAGCCAACGGCGGGCAGTCAGCGCGCTTGCCACTACCACACAATTCGACCCGCAGCCCGCGTGCTGCAAGCGAGCGGACCTTATGCGTACAGCGCGCCGACGGCATGCTCATTACGCGCCGACTCCGAGTCGGTAGACATTATGAAAACGTGCAAGTCCTAAGCGTGTTCAATCATAAATGTCTTACAACAATATTGAGTTCGCGGTGACAGCAAGCTTACACCTTGCGGCCACCGCGCGGACTGTGAGCTTACACGTCGCGGCCGGCGCGCGGACTGCGAGCTTGCACCTTGCGGACAACGCGTAGTTAGCGCGCTGGCAGCTAGCCGTAGTCTAAATTCGAGGCGACGCCGTGCAGCAGCAGTGCTGTTGCGGTGCCGGTATAATGTGCCATGACCTTAATTCTGCAGTACGGCGGCAACGTAAGTTTGCTGTTCGAAAAACGCACCGAAACGCATGGCAGTCGTACGGCACGAAACGGCTAAATTGAAAGAGGCCTTACAGTTCAATCATACCACATTTTATTATTTATTTATAAGTTTTTATATATGTTACAGCCAAAGTAATAAATATGAATATTATACATAATAACTAGCCATTATGTATAAGGGCTACTCAATTTAGATAAAGTGATAAATGTCGCAGAATTATAACACATTAGAAGGCAAAAGTCAGAAACAGTTGGTTAGGTTAGGTTAGGATAGTGACCAAAGGACGCACGAGCCGAGCGAGCGAAGCGAGCGTGCCGCGGCAGCGGCCGGCGAGTGCTAGAATATAGTAATACCATATTATTCTAGTTTTACATAAAAAAAATGTTTCTTGTCCTTTGATCACTATACTAACCTAACCTAACCAACTGTTTCTGACTTTCGCCTTCATATTGTATATTTGCCAATATAATGGCTAGTTAATGTGATTAATTCTGCGACATTTATCACTTTATCTAAATTGAGTAGCCCTTATACATAATGGCTAGTTATTATATATAATATTCATATTTATTACTTTGGCTGTAACATATACATTATTAACATAAAGTTGGCACATAGACGTCTCTGTCAACATCCTTGTTGGGATAACAGAATTACTGCAGAAGCCTGATAGCGCCTTGTCAATTTAGCTCAAAGTGGAATAACTAAGCTAGGATGTTAGCCTTCAGGGAATCGCTGCCATTAACAATGCATGACAGGGTCTCGGACAAAGGACACTCATACATAAATCAAAGCTATCTTCTTTATTATGAAAGCTTTTAACAATGAGCTACAGTAGCTTATCAATTAATGATTGATAGTATTATTTATATCTCTTTATTGAAGTGTCAAGTAAACAATATTGCTATTTAATAATAATAGGTAGTCGTCATAACAGCCCATTAATGTCCCACTGCAGGGACAGGCCTCCTCCCGTGACGGAGGGATACTTGACCAACTAATACCACACTGGCCAGACGGAATGGAATAGGGTTTAATTTCAAGTTTTCCGTCTTTTTATTTCGTAACGAAAATTTTTACGAATAGTTTCTTAGTCGGTTTTTACGACATCCATGGGATGAGATGGGGTGGTAACATATTGTATTCTTACTCCGTCACCACGCGGATAAGGATAACTCCGTCACCAATAGGTAGTAAAGATAATGAATTTATTAAAAAAAAGTCCTAAAAAATTCTAAAGCCTTTAGTGTTAAAGTGAAACTTAGGCTACAAATACGCACCTTTATTTATTATCATTCTTGTTTTATGCCGTCCACCAGTTGAGAACGGCGATGCCTTCATGGTGTTCCTCTTACTCATAAAGGACTATAGTCCTTTGACACTAACCCATCACATGCCAATTGTGCCGAAATATTCGACAAAAAATGGTCCCAGATATATATTTTAAGTAGGAAAATTTGACATAATTTTCTAAAACAATCGGCCCAGTAATAGACTATGTTTCCCATCCTTGCAAGAGGGCATTAATAGCTTTTAATGGGAACAACAATAGTATACTTATAACTTTCTTTCACCCTCATAACGTGATACGTGTGCGATTTCCTTCATTCAAACAAAAAACGATTAAACAACAAAAGATGTCATTTGCCAAATAGCCAAAGTATCGCAATAGTGGACAATTATTAAAATTGCCACATTAGAAAATACAATAAAAACAACAATAAAAGTAATGTAACACGTATTGGCCTTCGCAAATTGTTCTTCAAATAAAAATAATTGGGAAAATGTGAAAAGAAACCACATTTTGGGGGTCCTTAATAAACATTACTTTTTATTAGACTTAGATTTTACGTGTGATAGGCAAAGGTACCTTCTAACATTTTCTGTGAATGAACACTGCAAATGTTTACAGGGGTCACCTGATTGTTAGTGGTCACTTGTGATCACAGATAAGTGACATTAGGGATAATAATATTACACCTTAAAAAACACCCATGGTGTTTGCGAATGAAATGGTGTTTGTGATATAATATTTCTTAAAATTGCTCAAACACATATGGGAAATTTTAAGTTACCTTCTGTATATGCAAGACGTTAGGAGAATTACAGAGCCATAAGATAAGGGCACATAGCGCGACGAACCGACAGCCGTTAAGGCAGAAAGATTCTGGAATGACGACCACGTACCGTCTAACTCAGAGTGGGGAGACCCCTTACACGGTGGAACGACGACCTAGTTAGACGATGGGAGGACGATGGATGAGGGAGGCGCAGGACAGCACAAGGTGGCAATATTTGGAGGAGGCCTATGTCCAGCAGTGAACGTCAATTGGCTGATATGTTGTTGATGATGATGATAAGAAGAGGCAGCACATTTAACTATGTTTTACCTTTACGACCCTATCAGCTGGCTTACGGCCATGACCAGCAGTTTCCATTTACCATTGAGTAGACCATTTTCACGTCACTGTGTTCCAATAAAAAAGACCCGTCCATGAATCCAATAAAAAATCATTAATAATTCGAATATAACGAAAGTAAATTAAAAAGTTAGGTGGAACTAGCTCCAAGCAATATGCCAGAAATGAAATTGAATTATACAAAGGTTTGTATTGTGAGCTAATCCTTTCATGAATAAGTAGGTAATCTCTAATCCGAGTTTTACATCTTAAATATTTACTGTAATCTTCTATAATTTCTTCTTTATTGTTTGATTAGTGGCGAAACTAGTAGTCAAGCCGCTCATAGACCTAAGAGGTGGCTTAACCATTATCTCACCGAGACCGAATTTTTACGTGCCTCCACAGCACGTAGAAGCTCAGACTCAGGAAAATAATTTCTAGATCTCACATTTATATTATCCTGTGTGGGAATCGAATCCGCGACCTCGTGCACTGAAGCTGCTTGCGCTACCGTCGCGCGACCTAGTCAGTTAAACCAGCATTATTCCTTAACCTTCCTATACCCGCGCCAATCAAAAATGTATGTAGTCGGTACCACAGACCAACGTGCAAATAGGAAGATTAAGAATAAGTTGTTGCTGACTGTGCGACTTATTTTAGTTTAATTAAATATACGGAACCCTATGTAGTCAGGATTGTTCAGCAAAACATTCATACAAGAATAACGAAGGCATACATCTAAGATGTATTCGAAGTACTGAGGGTGTAAAATTTTACGTCCCATTCCTGTTTTGTTAGAGGGAGGGAATTTTTATTTTATTATTATTAGCTTCATTTGTTTCATATGTTTGTTTGGTTATTTGTTAACCGACTTCAAAAAAGAGAGGCTTGTGTATTCGATTGTATTTTTATTAGTAGTATTAGTAGTTTATTAGAAGAACAATAGTTTTACCAGTCCATCAATTGAAACATATACTTATTATGAAATATTTAGGGTGCAATAGTTTTTAATGACTTTTGTGGCGTTAAGTCTTTGACTCCTATGAAGAGGTCCCGGGTTCAATTCCCGCTTAATGTAAATCTTTGTAACTATTAATGAACGTGAATTTTTGACATTTAGTATGTTTATTCGTTCTTCAGTAGTCAGTATGTAATGAAAAAAATAAATACACATTATACATAGAAAACATACAGATCCAAACATAAAGTTTTTACCACACAAAGGTTGCAATTGATTTCTGAATAGAACCCGAGACCTCTGAATAGCAACCATGTACAATAACCTCTACGCTACAGTCAATGCTTTATTGCACAATGACTACAACAACACTAGCAATTAAATTAACACTAATTATAGATGACTTAATTCGACGTCTAATCACAATACGAATACGTAATAGTGTATAATGAACTAATAGAGATAATTAAGTAGCAACGTCTTTGTAATTATTATGTACGTATCTATTTAGAGCAATCATGTATGGATGTGTTTTAGGGGGCTAAATTATTGTGGTAATTCATATGCTAAGAAAGTTTGATTGCCTTTGATTGTTGGAGAAATACCTGTAGTATATTAGTCTATACTAAGGGACTATCCGTAAATATGAATATCTTTACGAAACAAAAAGAAGCAATACTTGAATTAAACCTTATACCAATCCGTCTGGCCAGCGTGGTATTAGTAGGTCATGTATCCCTCCGTCACACGAGGAGGCCCGTCTTTCAGTGGTGCATTAATTTATTAGTCTATAAAATGTCTACTGTTAGGATCCCATCTCCCTTCACTCCGTTCTTCTTCTCTTCTCAGTTTTAGGTTGAAAACTACTTTACTACCCACTACTTCCCAAAGCTTTTCTAATATGGTTGCTTCTTAGACGAAAGCATTTTTGACAAATTTCCTTATTTGCAAATTAAGCAGTGCTCTTTATGATGACATAAAAAAAGCGATCAAGTCGTTTTGGAAGTTTAAGAATGTCTGACTTTTTCGCAATTGGAAGTTTGGAACATTCCTAGTGTCTAAAAATATAGTCATATAGTGGTATACCTATAGTCTTAAAAAGCAGCTGACAAAGCTCATGTATTGCTATTGATCACTACCAAACAAAGCTGTCTTTTAAAATTAACAGAGTTTATTACGACACTCAAAAGAGGAGATGGATGAGAGAGGCACAGGACCGCACAAGGTGGCAATACTTGGAGGCGGCCTATGTCCAGCAGGGGACGTCGATTGGCTGATACGATGATGATGATGATTACTATACTCGATCTAGGACAAACCAAAGAAATCTTTCTTACTCCATGGCACCTATAAAGAAACTTATTCTCCGACATAACAGTAAAATAATATTTTCTAGCCTTGGAAGTCGATTTCTGATATTATTTCTAGATCAACATGATCGAAAGAATGGAATCGCAATATAATGCCCTTTTTCCTTCTATCCGCCAACAAAGACAGCCATTAAATCATTTTTACATCCTCGCTAAACCCGAGCTGTGGCCTATACGCCGATGTTTTCAGAAATATAATGATAAATCGCCAACGCCATTATTATCACCAAGAAAATGTTACATAAAATTATGGTTATTTGACATTATGCGTTATCTTAAAGAGATTAGCAAGTCTTTGAATACTTTTTATTATGTCATTTTTCTTGATTATTTCTTGTTACGAAGTTTGTAAAAAGCTGTTTGAATTTAAATATTTACAAACTTAATTTTTGTTTCGTATAAAATTGCTATATTGTGAGTGTCGACCAATAAGGTAGTAATTAGCTATCAGGTGTAAAAACATAAAAGTTTTAGTAACAAAACAAGTAACTAAAACTATTCTATTATGGAATAGTTTTAGTGGGTTTGGAGAAGAAGCTCTATATCCAAAGACAATTTGGACAAGGTTGTCCAAAAGCACATTAAGACGTGTTTACACGACGTAAGTGGAAACAGGGGCATCCTCCGTTTCCAATATCAATCGATTAGGACATTCTCATACTAAAAAAGCGAGAACTCCAAACATTCATTTATTCGTTACAGATATGAAGCAATCAGTAAAGTCATTTAGGAGACAAATACATTCAACAAACACACACTCGTATTGCGAAAGTTTTTGTTAGAATCAAATCTATTTGCATAATGATAAGAAGCAAGAATATACGCAAAGTACCGCGAGATCAACCGTCATTATTATTAGATTAACTTTAGATTACTTATCAGAATACGCACTGAAGGGAAGCTATTTTTACTATGTACCTTCAGTATATTTGCATTTATACGTTAAGAGCTCTTGCACACGGGCGGCATGTTCCCAACGGCATGCAAAGGTAACTGCAGCCGTCGACGCGCGTTCGGCGACAACGGCCGACGCCTTTTTTCAACTTCGCGGCAAACTACAACTGCAAGTATCAGTAGCCGTCGACATTTCAACTTCGTAGATCACCATTTCCAACTACAACTGCAAATGTCGCTATAGGCCAACTGCTGCCGCCGAGACGCGTAAACGGCAGCAGTTACTTCTGTCGTTGAGAACCTGCCGCTCGTCTGTAAGAGCTCTAAAAACAATCCTATCGTTTTAGAAACGATACGCAAGAATAAACAAAAAGTTTAAATACATTCCAAAGAAAAAATATTTGTACTTACTGAAAATGTTAAAAAGATTAGGAGGAAAAGATAGTCGTGATAGGAATAGATAAAATTAGATAATAGAGAATTAGGTATGTTATTGCTACTGAAAATGAGAGCTGTTTTCGGTAATATTGTGATAGAAAAACTGTTTGTTTGTCTGTCTTGAAATATTGGTAAGTAATCAAAAACCTGAGGTCGAACACGTCAGTCCCAAAAAAGTTTCGTGGCATCTTGACTTGCCCAATGGTTACAATTGTTTACACTGAGGAGCCAGATTCGAATCCTTAAAACTTCAAACAGTTTTTTTTCCATAACATAATAATAGAATTAAAAAAATGCACCCACTGTTCTCTCAGCAAACATAAATATATCATTTTTAATTTTGTTTGTATATTATTCAAAAACTATGAATTTAGTCTTTCTTGCACCTACATCTTCTCTACAACACCCAAAAAATATTAAAAATATAAAAGTAAGAAAATCCGCGTTAAAAAGTCAGTATGGTATAATAACGTTGTCAGTATTCGTCCCCGAATGCCTTCGACTAAAAACTCATTATTAGCTTTATGTAAGAGACGACGTAGGCGCGGCTTGACTTTATATTGTGTTATTGAACACTTAGGTTTGTTCATTGTAATGAGTTCATCTAGTTAGGTTGTTAAGTGGAAGCTTAAGATTTGTTTTATAAACGTATAAAACAAGTCAAGTTTATTAATGTAGACAATGCTGTTAGTTCTGGGTGCTTTCTATAATAATAATAACCCTCACACATTCACACAACGTCATCTAGTCCCAAGCTAAGCAGAACTTGTACTATGAATACTAGACAACGGATAAACATACTTAAGTACTTCTTTTTTTGTAAATACATACATAATATACATAGAAAACACTCAGACCAATCCAAACAATCATGTTCATGCACACAAAGATTTGCTTTGAGCGGGAAACAAACCCGAGACCTTGGTAGCAGCCATGTAATATACCAACTACGCCACAAAGGTCGTCAGTATTTTCTACAGTTCTGCCTAGTCATTTTCTACAAGATTTATCGGTCCACCCATAATCAAAAAACCAATCCGCCTATTATAAACTAATTATCGTGAAATCTGTCGCGACTAGTATTGTATCGCTACAATTAGCATACAATACTCGCGGTGTACTACAAACAATTGTGACTGTGACTCACGGCGCTGACATGTATTGTGTACATAATCACTTTGTAAAGATATTTTCACATAGGATTTATGGACAAGTTTGTGTTGCTTTCGTTCTAGTGTTAACAGACAATTCATTATTTATTAGCTTTTTAATAGCGCCTTCGTTAAAAAAAAAAATTATCATAGTTTATTTTTTTTCAGTAGATACTCTTTTGAAAACTCAAGTAGCCTACAGTGAAAATTTCATCGTAATCGGTCCAGCATTTTCGAAGATTACACGAAACAAACAGACAGACAAACAAAAGGGTATCCTTGAGGGATGATCTCTTAGTTCTTTTTAAAGACTTAGTGAATTATACCTATACGTTTAAATTAGTGCTAACTAAGATTTTTTGAATAACAAAATTATAAAACTAAATCACATCATATTATTTAAATCTGTCATCAATTCAGTCACAATATTGTTCACTTATACCCTCTTCGCCTCTTAAATTTTAGTCAATTGATTAGCTTAAATTCTTAGGGTTTTGTTTGGCATAAGGTTGGTTTTGCTAATAAAAATCTCGCTAAACAGTGACTAAATTTAAGAGGCGTTTATGAGTAAGGGGGATAGTGTGTACGTATCCTTATTTGATACGTGTGAATTTGTGAGGTTTCATTGTCTCCTATGTGGGACGATGGCGTAATGGAATTACGTTCTTGTATAGGAAATTGTGAAAGATATACTCTCGATATTATATATTGAAAGAGAAAGAGAGAGGAGATACTCTCAATCTATACTAATATTATAAAGAGGTAAAGTTTGTGTGTTTGTGACGTTGTAGGGGAAAATTTCTGGATTTACTGAACCGATTTTAAAATTTATTTCGGTGTTGAATAGTCCATTTATCGGGGAGTGTCATAGGCTATATAGTATCACGCTATGACTAATAGGAGTGGAGCAGTAATGAAATATGTTTAAAAAAGGGGAGTGTTTTATTCGCCACCCAACGAAGGGGGCACGGGGGCAGCTAGTATATAATATTGAGAGTATATTGTGGACGTGGCGCTTTCTTCTCACTGATGAAACTGAGATATAAGACCAAATATAATAAATAGGGTTCTTATATAAAGTGCTTAGGTACAAATTAGGTTTTGCTCTGGATATTTGGGTACTAGAAGAGGTATTGTGATATATTGGGACTTGACGGCCTCTGTGGCGTAGTGGTTATATAACATGACTGCTACGCAATGGTCTCGGGGTCGATTCCCGCTCAATGCAAATATTTGTGTGCATGAACATGATTATTTGCATATGTCTGAGTTTTTCTATGTATAATATGTATTGTTCTGGTACCCATAACACAAACAGGTTAAGCCTAGCTTTCTTTGGGAACAGATAGAGCTGTGTACAGATAGATGTCCGTGAATATTGATTATTATTTATATTATATGTGAATAAATCAATAGATGTTTGACGTGGCTGTATTACTCGGTATGACTTCAAATTTTTTGCATGATGGTTGTATGTACGATCCATACATGGTTGACCTGAGCTTAAATTTATATTTAGAAAAGTTTGACAAAAGCTTTGTTCCCTCGTGCGAAAGATGTATTTAAAAATAAACAAATAAACTTTTTGTACTATATTATATTTGTCTGTTTATTTGTTTAAGGTTAAATTAAAGCTCCGTAGTTCAGCAGTGTTATAGTTGCAGCCGTTACGAATAATGCGAATAGACTTCAAAGAATTTGTAAACAACTGCACAAAACAACTTTCCGTTGTTACAAAAAATATAACAAAAAACATCCCTAAAACCAATAAGCATATTTTTGTATATTTATACGAGTACCAAAAAATATAAAAGTTCAATAACAAAATGTTGTCCTTTTTCGGTTTAGTCCCTACATTTAACCCGTTCTTTTTACGATAGGACCATATCGGAAACTTGCCCATCGGAACTTTTGAACACATCCTGTATCTAAGCAAAGGGGTACACTCTACACAATTGCATACAGCTACTCTATTCAGATTGGAACATGCCGTATACAGTTTTCTATGTGATAAGCTTGTTGTGGGTTCATACAGGATGTTTTTTGTTTACAAGGGTACAGCAAAAGTTATCGATTATGTTTTGTTTACTTTTGCTGCATAAATAAAAAAAAGGTGGAGACAGATTTTTTAAGTTTCCGTAAGCTTGTGGCAAATTAATCGTCTGGTCAATCGTGTTTTGTGTGACCATACTATTTCGCGACATGGGTATCCTAAAAGTCGACTATAATTTATAAACGAAGATGGAAAGCTTTACATCTGGTTAAAGTGTTATTAGTAGGCTTTTACTCAAACACAGAGGCTCGTCCTAACAGTAGGATGTTAAATGGCTTTTACTGTTTTTAATTAGCTTTATTAGTTTAACATTAAAAAAACTAAAAGGTTTTTTTAACTTTTCATGGAATGATAAACCGTACCTACTATCATTTAGGTTTTAATGACTATTCAGAAAGTAAAAATATTTAGCAAATAAAACCGCCTGCCTAACTAGTACGAGACCAAAATCAATAAATAATATTATATACTTATGATAGATATTTCCATCACAATCTCCCGACACAGAATGTCACATTTGTAAGTTTAGCACAATAGATATGTCATTCATGTGATATCTGGCGAGTGTATTGTGAAGCTATTTATATAACTAATATGCTTTGTACGTATGCTGAATACACCCACGCTGTGATAGGGTTATGTGGGTCTATTCGACAAATAGTGAACTGTAATATTGAATCATTTAAGACACATAACTATTACTATTTATACCACAAAATTCGAATGCTTAAAAATAACGAACTAAACATAACCCTTTGCCGCATTCGTTTAAAATATTAGAATTTGGCGCCAAAAAGCCGCCATCTTGTTTTATTTTTATTTCATTACCTAGTTACCTATTCTTACAGTAAATAGAAATCTAACGACAATTCTCAAGCTTAAATCTAAAAAGATCTATGTCATCGTTGTAAAAGGTGATAAAAATGTCCCTTTATAAAAAAATATATTATTATTATAGTTATTACATCTAGAAATCTACAGCTCCTAGAATTTGCGAAGTACCTCAGATATAAAAAGCCTACGTTAAAAGGAATAGGTACAATTTTGACAACAAAAGGAAGAAAACCATTGGATGTTGCGACAACACTTTAGGGACACCTAAAACTGATATCACAGAAATTTGCTGTTTAGCTTTCTAAGAAAGTTAATACAAATATTAAATTATAACATTGTTTGTACTAAAGGACTACGAATCATCATAACAGCCCATTAGTTTCCCACTGCAGGGACGGGCCTCCTCCCGGGACGGAGGGATACTTGGCCTACTAATACCACGCTGGCCAGACGAATTGGTATGGTAAGGACTACGGATAAACATACTTAATAATTTTTATTGTAAACACATACTTCCATTGTACCCTCAAGGGTACAGGTCAAGGGTACACAGGATATAAATTAATAGACAAGCAATAATTGCGACATGAAGCAGAAAAACAATTAATAAGATCGAAGTCCTCAGCTTTAGTCCTGTATTGGTAACTATTATTATAGCTATATATAACACAGTCACATTATCTAGAGACCTCGCTGGAATGCGAACCTCGCGTCCGGTTCTCCTTTCAACCCCCGCATTCGCATCAGTGATACGTCCGACGCGATGCCGACGTGATGTCATCGACGCCTGGTTTCAAGATAATGTGACCGGTAGTACATATGGACACAACGCCATCAAGTCCGAAGCAAATAGAGCTTTGCAACGCTTATAAACTTTTTTCAGTACAAAGGTTAATTTTTAGGTAAGTTTTACTTAAGTAGTTTAATGTTGTGTTTCACTTCATTTAAAAAAGATATCCCTCACTCATTTTGAATTTTGCTGTATTTTTAATACCTATAACCAATATTATAAAGAGGTAAAGTTTGTGTGTGTGTTTGTGACGTTGTTGGGTAATCTCTGGAGCTACTGAACCGATTTTAAAAATTCTTTCTGTGTTGAATAGTTCATTTATCGGGGAGTATTATAGGCTATAGTATCACGCTATGACTATTAGGAGTGGAGCAGTAATGAGATATGTTTAAAAAAGTGACGCGTATTTTTCGACGCCTAACGAAGTGGGAACAGGTCAGCTAGTTTTGAATCAATCAATCAATCAACTAGCCTATTGCAGTCCACTGCTTGACATAGGCCTCTCCCGAATAAATTTGCCAAAAATACTACTACCATCTTAGTGACACAAACTATAAGTTTTTATACGTATTTCGTTCATAATTTACATATTCGGAGAGACACAAAATTTCCCAGAAGTGTCGTTAGAAATGACGTAAGAAAATTATGAAGGACGAATGGTTGTTATCATTCATATCAAATAAGAAATATATCAAGATATCTTGGTCGCAAGCAAATAAAAAGGTCTTTCGCTTATGTCAACTTCAACTCCCTCATATAATAAGTTAGATAGTAAGTTTATACGGATAAGAAATGTATTTTTAAACGGATTTTAAGTGGCTGGTATTTGAGAAATATAAAATTAACGAACAATAAATATAAATATTATTAGAGGAGGCCCGTTTTAGGATCGAACAGGGTGGCGTACTCTCGTGTCAGAGGCCAAGACACATTTTGGGTCATTGAGCCAACGGAGTAAGTAAGTAAGTAAGGCCCATTTTAGCTTTTTCTTTTTCTGATGTTAGCTTAAACCTGGCTGTGTGGTAAAATCTGAAGTATAACATACAATAAAATTAAGTAACTGCTGCGATATGATGGCGGTTGTGGTTACCGTGTACGAGGTCGTGGTTTTGGATCACGAATTACGCGGTTTTCAGTTAAATACGCAGGACAGTATATTTTGTTATTGCCAAATGATTATCATAAACCTGGTTGTTATTTGTGTCTTTACATCTGATTTTTGTACAAGCGCCTGTAACAAACCCTGTGTTTTTAACTACATACCTAGTTTTAGTTAAAAATATAAAAAAAAACACTTAATTATTTTAGCATTAAAAAGCTAAGCTTTCTACTATCACGAATGTCCAAAACGGCATTGTTAGTTTTTTATCAAATTTGGATAGAGGTCGGAACATAGCAGACAGTGAAGGTGACCGCTAACGCGTTGTAAGGGGGCGCCTTAAACCTACATCTAGGTCGTAAGTCCCAGACACTGTTATGCAAGTGTTCTGTCCTCTATCACGCGATGGACCCGGCACCTGCACAGGAGAATCCATGGAATGCTAAGATTGGGTCTTATTTAAAAAAATTATTGAACAGATTGTTTTTATCAAAACACATTTTTGCAAAAGGGTAACATTTAAACGATTAAAATCAACACGGTTCCAATATAATAGAAAAACCTTACCTCAATGATCAAATTCCTGTCCTCACAACGACAACCCATCAATTTGTAATGCATTATCATCACTATCTCTTTCGTAATTCGTAGATAAGAGTGAGACAGGAATGTCTAAGAACAATGTGGTTGATAATAGTGTATGTCACTATCCTATTGTGTACTGGCGCCGCGCCGTTTACAAACTTTCCTCGTGTTGTTACATACCTGCAAAGATAACAGAAATGAGGTTAGAAGTTAGTTTGTAAAGTTAATTGCTTAGTTTTGATTTAAGTTTTAACTGATACCAATAGGAGAATCAGTTCGGTAGTATTTTTTTTTAATGTTTGGTAGTTTAGAATGCATTAATATCATAAGCTAATTTAAAGAAAAAAAGAGGTATTTATTTTAATTCGGCTGTGTGAATTTGTCTTCTAGAATTTGTTTTATGATCTATTTAAAAAATCCGGTCAAGTGCGAGTCTGAGTCGCACACCGAGGGTGCCTTATGGCTAACGCAGACCTGGACGGCATGGCAAAGTATTTTAATTTTTACTAATGGAAATTCAACCGTACTGTTACAGAAATACGACATAAATTGCTATGCTTTATATTTATATCATTTTAAAGCATAGCAATTTATGTCGTATTTCTGTAACAGTACGGTTGAATTTCCATTAGTAAAAATTAAAATACTTTGCCATGCCGTCCAGGTCTGCGTTAGCCATTATAAACCAATTTATTTTCTGGCCAAAATGCGATCACGCCACAAATCATCTGTCAAATAAATATTATGGTACTTTGGGTGGTAAACAGTATCTAGTGCAAACTCACTAACTTATAAAATGCTTTTACCACGAAAAAGGAAAAAGTATCAATGGTATTTCCACATGTGACCACTAAAAGATTAGTAATTACCGTCGTACTACAAGAGCCAGAGAGTTTTATTCGTCCCAATGTGATATAAATCGTGTGCTACCTCCAAGTGTCCGTATAATACGATTAATTCAACTAAACTAGTTCAAAACATAATGGAGAAAACCATTGTATTGTTTCTAAATGTAAGCAAACATATTACTTTATTGAGTTATGCTTTGTTGATAGAGAGGTTATTTATAGATTTGGGGAAATTATGAAGATTCTTGATCGTTTTATTTTTAACTAGATTTTGCCTACGGCTTCGCCCGCGTTAAATTCGGGGTAGCAAAAAGTAGCCTATGTTACTCTCCATCTTTTCAACTATATCCACTTAAAAAAATCACGTCAATTCGTTGCTCCGTTATGCCGTGAAAGAAAGACAAACACACAGACACACTTTTCTATTTATAATTTTAGTATGAATAGCAAAGTCGGTCTTCGATATAGGAAAGCTCAGTTTAAGGCTGCCTGGTGGATAGGTATCTAAATAATACCATTACAAACATTTGCATGGGCTTTGTTTCGAGTTGTATTAATATATTTATTTACATTCAAAATTTGAAATGGCATTTAGTCCCAAACCACAAGATGTGTAAATACAGACTTGTTCTCTTCTTTTAAATGCTTTACTTTTCAATGTTATTTACACGTTAATGGAAGTTACAAACTTATCAATTGTTCCATTGAAATTCACAGTGAAATGTAGGAATACGAATTTCAAAGTGAATTCCCTGTAGATGTAACCAGTTGGAGTTAGGTTACTAGTGTCTATCACATACCGCATAACTAGTTTGAATGGCTAGTTTTGAACTATGTACGATATCACAACTAATTTGAACATTGAGTATTGTGGTTGTACTACAAATATAACTGAACATGGGTTATTCTAAGTTAAGAAGTACTTTCGACGGCAATGACAAAAAATATATATTTTTTTCAATAAACTTTATAAATAACTTATTTATTACTTAAAACTAAATGCTTCCTACGTGGTCCCTAAAATTTATTGCAGAAATGTACGTAATTTAGTCACAATAAGCTCTAATATGTGAAAAATGTCTCTCCCCTGGTCTGTCCCATAACCGACTTTATTTGTAAATCAGTAATTATGAATGTATTAAAATTCAATAATTATTTTAAATTATTTAATTTTACAAGGACAGTAAACTTAGTAATAGTATCCTACAAGTAAAAGTGCTTTTATTCCAATTCTTTAAAAAAAATATGTACACCGAAATTTGTCCACCGTGTTTCGTGTCTCGTCCCCTGGTCTTTTGTTTTCGTTCAAAAATCAGTTCTGCTTTCCTAGTCTGCAGAAGTTGTGACCATGAATGCATAGTGTGTAACGTAAAGTTACTAGCAAGCGGCGCATAAGCAACTGCGCCGCCTTATTGCTGGCCATTTCGATCACGCCACTAGCTGGGTGCAGAAATGTTTAGTGAATGCAGTCTTTCCCCTGGTAAGTTTTCCATTGCCATTTTTTTTTAAAATACCAACATATACTTAAATATTTATTACAAATAGTGTATACATTGTTACGTTTGTGTGTGAATCACGTGCATGAAATACTTTTACGGTTAATTTAGATTTCTATCGAAAATATATCTCCCCTGGCGTATTTCCCCTGGCTCTTTTGATGGCAGGGGAGATACTTAATATCCAGGGGAGATACATTTTTACGCGTTTCCATTAATACTTCTAGTTTTCTCTACGCCTATACTTGGCGTTATGCTTATCATAGCTTTAAAATACAATATTAAGTTTTTTTTTACAGAAAATAATACCGACATAACGAACAAATTGGGATCTACTAAAGATTTAGAGACTTTTTCAGGAATACTAAAGGTTCACCAAGTTACCGGTTGCGTATTGCCTAATATTGAAAAGTTTGAGCTGCTTCTGTGACTCTCGTCATTTTCAATTGGGAAGTACCCAATTGGATTGGATTATCCACAAAAACATGCTAACATAAAAGGCATTATCTTGGATTAGGACAAAGTTGTCACCAACAAAACCAGCATAAATATGGAACGACATGGTCCCCCAGGATTTCTTCAATGTACCAATCTGCAGTCAATCCCCTCACATGGCGGCCGGTTTCAATGAAAACCAAGTCGATTTTTTCTATCAAAAAAATACTAGCCCGCACCATGCAGGAGCCACCTCCATACGCAACAGCATTGTGCGTATCACTCTCCTGGCCTTCTATACACTCTTCTTCTTCTGTCACTACCATGCAGACATACTCTGTTTTCATCATAGAAGAAAACAGAGCGCCACTGATCTTCCGTCCAATCGACGTGTTCTCTCGCAAAACGAATACGAGCTGCTCGATGCGCTGTAGTCTGTAGTCGATTTGGAACCTGTAGCTGGTCTTTTTGGAATCAGGGTTACCAGCTACCTTGAGTCTTCTACTCACAGTGCGAGAACTGACAGTTAGTCTACGCGTTTATCGAGGCTCCCGTTGGATTTGAACCCCGTCAAGTGAACAATTTCGCAGTGAAGTACTAACGATGAAAAGATCGTCTCTTTTTGAAGTGGATCCTTTTCTACCTGGACCTCTTCTTTGATCAAAGCCACCAGTCTCTTGGTACCTTTGGCTTGTTCTTACTCCATTGACTGGCTTATATTCAGAGTACGAGCCACTTGTCGTTTACTCATGCCTTGTTCCAACAGTGTAACTGCTTGAGCCGCTACTTCTGATCTTGTGTCCATTTCTGGGAAGTTTTATTGCTTGAATATTCTGGGGACGTGTACCTGTTGACATTTCACGGTCAACTAATAAAACTCATAGGTGTTGGTCGCCTTTAATATCCCCTGAAGTCGTAAGAGTATTTAAAAGAGTATTTTTAGTTTTTGTTTCTTTTTATTTAATTATTGCCTATTATTAGTAAAGTTATATAACTTTAAAACTTTCGTGTTATCACTTATTATTAATATCTACACGGGTATTAAATTTATATACACCTATACTTAGGTAGTTTTGTTTTTAAAGACAAGAAAAATAAATATTTTTTAAGTTTATAATGTTACTCAAAAGAAAATTTTTAGTTTTTGTTTCTTTTTGTTATTGATTTTCATAGGTAACATTTAATTTTATAGACAAAAAAGATTGTAAACAAATGAAAAGCCTGATTATAAATAATTCATATTATAATAAATAAAGATGATACTTAAAAATAACCATGTTTATTATGTTTATCTCTTCCCTGTTCATAAAGTATCCTCCCCTGTACACCTTGTCTCTCCCCTGTATGGTGTATTTCCCCTGGTCACTTATAAAACGTAATAAAACCAATAAATTGTCTGGCCACTTTGTAAACGTTTTAAACGTAGCAGTTTACATTAAAAAAATGTATATTTAAGTAAAAATATATAAAAAAAACCCGTGCCGCCATTTCATACAACGAATTACCTCTTAACTTAGAATGACCCACATAATAATATAATTATAATATTTCTTGCATCTTACCGTGTGGTAACGGAGTAAGAATCCATTGTGTCACCACCCCATCACATCCCATGGGTGTCGTAAAAACTGACTGAGGGACTATCCGTGAATATTATCTTTACGAAATAAAAAAAAGGAAAACTTGAAATTAAACCCTATACCAATCCGTAGGCCAAGTAGCCCTCCATCACGCCTTTGCTGTAGAACAATAATTGGCTGTTATGATGATGATATTATCATAGTCATTAGTCAGAAAAGAAAACCGACCGTAAGACCACGTAAACTGTATTTTCCCTATGACCCACCGCATGGGTCCGGACCCGTGCTTTACCTAGGTTCTCCACCTGGGTAAAGTACTGGGACTTGCTAGGTCCCGTCCTCTGGGTATTCAAAAAATCTATGACTCAACATTGCAACACTCAATATAACTCAACCATTCACGGTAATAGTTAAGGAATTAGTAAGAAGGCAGAGGTTAAATAGTTCCTATCATAATCACAGTTGTATTCATCTACTCTTTAACGCCAATTTATTGAACTCAATAAATAAAGGTCAGCCAGCGGGCTGTACATCAATTAATGTTAATTTTCTCTTATCTATCGAAAAGGGACTGACTATTTAAATGTTTTATCGTTGTACAATATTTCTGTATTGTATTTTTCATGACTGGATAGTCCGACACTAAGAAGAGTTTGATTGAATACTAGAAAAATAGATACTTTTATAGGTCTCGGGTTCTATTCTCACCATAGGGAACATAGCATAATATTCCTCACTTATTAACACAAGTCATTAAGTTCTAAGCTAAACCCCCGAGTTTGTATAATAGCGGGAATAGAACCCAAGAGCACTGAGCCATAAACTATATCCACTATACCACGAAGGTAGGTAAAGCTCGAGGTTGTAAATTTTTCAGGTAAACCGGTACTAATATTATAAATGGGAAAGTGTGTCTGTTTGTCTTTCTTTCACGGCAAAAACGGAGCGACGATTTGACGTGATTTTTTAAGTGGCGATAGTTGAAGGGATGGAGAGTAACATAGGCTACTTTTTGTTTTCTTCTGTGTCCAGGAAAGGGAAACAGTGCTACCCCGAATTTAACGTGAGCGAATCCGCGGCCAAAAGCTAGTGCTGTATAAATATTCTACAATAATAAAAGGTAAGTTTGTAAAACAGAGGAATTAGACATAATATTATGAAATTTATCTTACCGTACAACGCTTCCTTGAGAAAGGAAATAGAAATAGTATTTTCTTGAGCTAGTTTATTTCTATGACTATCTACACGTACTCGAGTTAACTATGTTCAAGTTTTAAGGCAGTTTAGCTCTCTCAGTTTACCAGTAAATGCGAGAAAATATATAGCTCCCGGTTTTATTTTCAGCATTTTCCTTTTACATTATATAGTTTATATTTTTTTTGTTTTAAAGATTAAGGACAATGAACTTGTTATTTCGTTCAATAAAAAAAGAACCCACGGGGACGCGTACTTTTAATTAATTTTTGGAAAACAATAAATACTCTCATTCATTCATTCATCTCAGCCAATTGACGTCCACTGCTGGAAATAGGCCTCCTCTAAATATTGCCACCTAATACTCTCATGTATTAGACCAATAAAGTGATGATGACTGAGTGTTGCCATTCCTGAGCTGAATTCTTTTTTTTTAATTCTTTTTTTTTTCACCAGAATTCCTCTATGGTGCCTTATGTTAATCATCCAATAGAGTCCAAGAATGGCGAGCACCATGCCAGCTACAATATTTGAAGAGGCATGAATGTCTACACTATGGCAGCTTAAGAAGATGCGGTTCGCTTTTCCATCATACATTTTATCGTTCAAAACAGTCATTTGGTCTTGTCTGACTGATATTATAAAGAGTTAAAATTTGTGTGTTTGTGACGTTGCCGTTGTAGGGGGTAATCTCCGGATCTAATGAACCGATGTTAAAAATTCTTTCTGTGTTGAATAGTCCATTTATCGGGGAGTGTCATAGGCTATATAGTATCACGCTGTGACTAATAGGAGTGAAACAGTAATGAAATATGTTTTAAAAACGGACGCGTTTTTTTCGCCGCCCAACGAAGTAGGCACGGGTCAGCTAGTCGTATATACGAGTATGTGACAAGGAATAGACCCAATTTTACTTGGCTAAAAATAGAATAGCTTAACCGATATTCCGTTGTCCAATTGAATTCTCAATAATAGTACGTACGCAGCCTGGTAATGGTCTTGGTAAATTCCAACCGGTGCGGTGTTCCAATCCAAAGCCCTTTTCAATTATTGTTATCATTGAGTGTAGTCATAAAATAATGAATATAACCGGTAAAACTATTTAAAAACAAATATCTAACACTAGCTTTTGCCCGCGACTTCGCTCGCGTTAAATTCGGCGTAGCCTATGTTACTCTCCATCCCTTCAACTATCTCCACTTAAATAATCATGTCAATGCGTTGCTCCGTTTTGCCGTGTAAGAAAGACAAACAGAAGGACACACTTTCCCATTAGTACGGATACTATATAATAGGTCTTTACGTCTTTACCTAAGAAATTGCCGTTTTATTTCTGAGCAGTCTTTAGACTCTGTATTCTTTTAAAACATATATTGTTTAAATATTTTTGTTATTTAGGAAATATAGGAAGATATTACCAACATCTAACAAAAGATAATAAATAAAAATAAACATTATTTGTATTATTAATAAGCCTGCGAACATGGGTCCAATTTAAAACAGCGGATTTTCCCATTTGTTTAATTGTAACTTTTTCCCTGATATTTTTTTTTCCTTTGTTTTTTACACAATAGTTCTCTTAAATGTGCGCTATTATTTATACCGAATTTCATTATATAATGTTTGATAATTATTAAAAATCTAAGAAAACGTTAGTATGAAAAATCTAATTTCTGATAAAATCTTCATACAAAACGGCAATTTCATAGGTAAAGACCTATTATTTTGATATTATGTGTGTCAAGCGGTCTAACTTTGATAATCATGATCACCAGGTTCTAAAACTAAAGCTTTCCCTTAGTCGAGTTTTACAACACCCAGTTGATGAGATAGCGGGGTAAGGCCATCTATTTTTACTCCGACACTACAAGAACAACTACATATTAACTTGAAATAACCCTTACGTCATTCCTATTACACTACGTCATAACCATTATTTTCTCAGTTAACAATTTGACAGTTTCTCAACACAGTGTAATATAAAAAAAAATATAAACATTCCTCACACTTTCACACAACGCCATCTAGTCCCAAACTAAGCAGAGCTTGTATTATGGTTCTCTATTTTGACTCATAATTTTTTTATCCATAATCTAAGGTGTCATAACATTTTGTGTCCGAATCATCATGTGTCCGAATGGTAACAAATTCATGTCTTATAATATTTCTTGTCCGAAAACCTAAATCCCTAAACATAACATGACCTAATTTTTTTTGCTATTATCATCACAATCCATAATGTTTAAAAAACATAAATACTATATTCTAGTTTTAGATAAAAAAAATGTTTCTGGCACTCGCCGGCCGCTGCCGCGGCACGCTCGCTTCGCTCGCTCGGCTCGTGCGCGTTGTGGTCACCATACTAACCTAACCTAACCAGCTGTTTCTGACTTTTGCCCTATTATTTTATTTTAGGACATGTGACTTTATAGCAAGAAAAAATAGGATATGTAATAATTATAGTACCCCATTTTATGACACACAAGTATTATAGGTAAAGACGATTAGGTGATAGTGATATACGATTTCGTATACGCGAACATTATGGAAAGTGATGATTACAGTAAACTTGTTTGGGATTATGATTTTCGGACGATCGATATTCGGAGAAGAAAGGGACTACCTTGTATTATGGGTACTAGACAAAGGATAAACATACTAAAATACTTGATAAACATACTAAAATCCTTTTTTTGTAAATACATACATATTATACATAGAAAACACCCAGACCAATGCATCAATCATGTTCATGCACACAATTTTGCATTGAGCGGGAATCGAACCCGAGACCTCTGCGTAGTAGTCATGTTAAATAACCACTACGCCACAGAGGTCGTAAGTATTATAATGACATTTATGATCCCCGTTCCAGGAATAGAACTTACGAATATTTGCTTACATTGTAGACAGTCGTTTGTTTCTACATTGTACGTACACTGTCTATGTTGTTACTTGTTAAGCTTAGTACGCTGAGTCACCAATAATTAAAACCTTCAGTCAACGAACAATGACATGTTGTGTTTAAAAGCTTAACTTGCAATGTATGATTGTTTGACCTGGTTAGGGATGAGGGAAGCCTATGAGTCAAGTTTCTTGTGGGTGTCTTCTCTGTCATGGAAGTGTTCCGAACCCTCAGTAAACTTAGCCGTGCATATGTGATCACTATAAGAACGCAGACGTTCATAAGTGTCATTGGCGTGACTTATATGAAATAAATATTTTTTCATTTTCATTTATGTTCAGCATTGGATGTCCTTTAGGTGTTATGATGTACTTATATTTGTTCGGGTGGACTCTTGCTACTCCCAATTTTGAAGCTATCTAGTCTCAGGACTATTATGACTAGTTTGGAGCTTAAAGATATATTGTGGTCATATAAGGTGGCAGACAAACAAGTGGTACACCTGACTTTAAGTATGTTTAGCCGTTTATTTACTAGTACAGCTCTGCTTAGTTTGGAATTAGATGGCGTCGTGTAAAAGTGTGAGCGATATTATAGTCTTCACCCTGCTTCCGTATATTTTTTTAAAAGAGCTTATTTGTAATGGCAATTCAGTTAGCAAAGTGTAATAGTAAGGATTTTAGTACGCTCTTTTACTATAGAAATATCTATAAAATGTCTTATCTATACTTCTATACTAAATTATTATAAAGAGGTAAAGTTTGTGTGATTGTGTGTTTGTGACGTTGTAGGGGGTAATCACTGGATCTACTAAACCGATTTTAAAAATTCTTTCTGTATTGAATAGTCCATTTATCGGGGAGTGTCATAGGCTATATAGTATCACGCTATGAGGAATAGGAGTGGAGCAGTAATAAAGAATGATTAAAAAACGGACGCGTTTTTTTCGGCGTCCAACGAAATGGGCACGGGTCAGCTAGTCTTATATAAATATAACGTGGATCCACATACCTGTGTCCAATATGATTGCGTGAGTTGACTCAAGGCAGTTGATTATACTTATAATATCACAACGGACGCTACGTACGGTCGTGAAATGAACAAATAATATCCTACCGATCCGGCTTTAATGAACCCTGTACAATATTCTTTTGTGTGAGGTAACGCTATAATTATATGAATGCCTTGCCAGACGAGGGATTTATCACTACTACAAAATGTAGGGGAATTTATTTTAATTAATTCTAGGGGAGAGGCAGGTGGGACTATAAATCGGTATGTATGACAATGGGACAAAGTTGTGTAAAGAATTTTTGAGTAAAAAGAGTCAGCTTGGTAAAAGTTCTGGTCAGTTTTACCGTGGATATTTATTTGCTCACTGAGCTCTGGTTAATTACGTAGTAAATTTTATATTGGCAGATTATAATTAAGTCAGAAAAAATAATTTAGAAAAATCGATTCGTTTTTAACAAAAATAAAGAGCAAATGCAATATTTTTTATAAAAAACTAACAAAAACTTTAACATTAACATATTTTATTGCCAGTCAAGAATATGTATGTGTCAGTAAAACTAATTCAGAAAATAAGTTTTATTTTTGACAAAAAGAAACTCGGCAAATGCAACATTTCTAGAAAATACTAACTAAAAATTAAACACAAAATATTTGAAATGAAAATGTTTAATTAAAATACAAAGAAATTATCAGAGCATTTTATTACTCATGCGCTATATAATCTTATACCATGACTGTAATAAAATATTAATAATAATTCATCATTAAAATATACTTCAACATCAATAATATCCTATGCTACTAATATTATTAATGCGAACGTTTGTGAGGATATATGGATGGATGGATGTTTGTTACTCTTTCACGCAAAAACTACTGAATGGATTTTGATAAAATTTGGAATATAGGTAGTTTAGGGTGTAGAAATAACATTTAAGCTACCTTTACAACGTGGGTAAAGCCGCGGGCATCAGTTAGTATTGTCATAAATGCCTGTAGGTTCGTAGTGCTTGACGTTCCGTAGACTATATCCCAAAGGAATAAAACGTTTATGTATGTATGTAGAACATCGTAATTGTAATGTATCCCTAGCCGATATGCCTCTGTCTAAAGCGTCTTTGTACAATCAGGATCTGCGCTTTAGTCAAACAAGCCCCTTGTCACTTTGTTCTACTAATGATCTTGCTAACAATCCAAGTAGTCTGAATTGTTAAAAAATAGTTATTATCATAACAGCCCATTAATGTCCCACTGCAGGGACGGACCTCCTCCCGTGACGGAGGGATATTTGGCCTACTAATACCACGCTAGCCAGACTGATTGGTATAGGGTTTAATTTCAAGCTTTTCTTCTTTTTTTTCGTAATATTTACGGACAGTCCCTTACTCGGTTTTTTACGACACCCATGAGATGAGATGGGGTGGTGACATATTGTATTCTTACTTCGTCACTATACGGAGAAAATATGTTTATTAACACTTTTTAAATAAAACAATATCCATTAACAGAAGTATACTGACAAACAATATACTCGTAATATGATGCATGTATTAATTACAAAGATGACAAACCTTTGCGTAAGTTGCCCACACGTGGGTGTACAATCTGCTGAGACAACAATACACAACTATGTACAGCGTCATGTATGTTGTAAGGCTATGAACACACTACCAATAATCAAATCAGAAATCTACAAAACCGCAGTGCACACGAAAAACCGAAACTAAAACTACGAAGGGTTAGGCACGTGCTATACCAGGAATTCAGAGTTTTAGGGTATTGAGATGTAATAATCACTTAATCGATTCTAGGAACCTTGCTTTTGTCTAGTCAGCTAGTTCTAGGTAACTTACTATCCGACGTTAAAAAAGGAAGGTTTAGGAATAGCAACGTCGTTTTACAAAACGATTAAGGCAGTGAGAAAATCAGGGGAGAATCGCACAAAGTGAAAATATAATATTGTCCGGTAGTGAAGTTCACTGCGTCTTTTGGCAGGGTAAATCCAATTTTTTTTTAGATTGTTTTTGTTTCCTTATTATTTTTCCTGCCTTTAGTAAAAAAATATATGAAATTGTTGACCATAGAGCCGCCTAAAAGTAGGTATGTACAAATCGTCTCCACAAAATTATATCATAGCAAATTCATATCATGAGCAAATTGTAACAGTTATTCAATAAAGTACAACGGCTAAATAAACACATGGAAGTTTAACTACCAGTATTGCTAAGAAAACCCTTAACCAATCAAACACGCAAGAGCACACCAACAAACAAATACCTAAGCTATAAT
Organism: Schrankia costaestrigalis; assembly: GCA_905475405.1. Classification (NCBI taxonomy): domain Eukaryota; kingdom Metazoa; phylum Arthropoda; class Insecta; order Lepidoptera; family Erebidae; genus Schrankia; species Schrankia costaestrigalis. Next base: position 14,672,552 of record FR997838.1, read on the forward strand.
CAACTAAAATTACGGTACAAAATCAAATAAATCGATTTCGTGACCGGCCCGTGTGTACCCCACCTTACATTACAACATTGTATCACTTAGACGGTTGTATTATAAGCATGATTCAAAGGCTCCTAATATAGAACACCCAGATGAACCTCAAGGGCAGTCATACAAACAAAAAAGTCATACAAAAAGTGTATGGATCGTGCCTTCGTTAAGTTTTTACGTATCGCCTTCATGGCTGTTTGAGCATTGTAATTATTTTTAAATTGGTCTTTAAGACTAATGTTTGGATGGTTAGAAAAAAAAATAATGCGATTTAAATTTAGAATGCTATAAAGCTTTTGAATTTAGAATTTAATTGTTATTACGAAGAAGAAAAACGACCTCTTTTGGTCTAGAATATGCCATTTCCTATACCGGACCTGGCTAAGAACTATATCCTGACTGATACCTATCATCGTGCTAAGTATTATCCTTGGACTTCTATTTAGCGTGGATGTGGTAACAAAAAGATGTGTATTCACAGCTTCCTTTAAAAAATTTTTAACGACTTGTGTGGCGTAGTGGTTATTACACATGACTGCTACGCAGAGGTCTCGGGTTCGATTCCCGCTCAATGCAAATCTTTGTGTGCAACATGATTGTTTGCATTGGTCTGGGTGTTTTCTTTGTATAATATGTATGTATTTACAAAAAAAAAGTATTTATGTATGTATATCCGTAGTCTAGTCCCCATAGTACAAGCTCTGCTTAGTTTGGGACTAGATGGCGTTGTGTGAATTTGTGAAGAATATTTATATTTAAAACGGATAGGCACATGAACAAAGACTTATGAGGAATTTTTAATACAGTATCAAGGAATATAATAAAAGCCCTGGATCAATCCGATATGGAAAAGACCACATTGCCATTTAGCTGTATATTGGTACCCAAGAATAAATAGAAACGATTTGACCAAGCAAACAGTTTGGGCAGTTTTATCGGTAAGTGTTTTGTCCCGCCTACACAGTGATAACTGCGCAGTTTTATCTAAAGCCCGATTTACACATCGACAAGGAGAGTAGTACAAGGAGAGTAGTAAGTTGTTGATTAAGTTGATTTAAATAGATCTCCATACTATTTTTTGGCGAGTTAAGTTTGCGAAACGCGAGAGAGGGGGCTACTTCGTACTTAACTCGCCAAAAAATAGGATGGAGATCTATTCAAATCAACTTAATCAACAATTTACTACTTAACTCGCTACTGTACTTGTCGATGTGTAAATCGGGCTTTAGGCTTCATTTTGCCGGAGTTTTAATTTCGAAATTCTTTAGTTCAGTAATTTTTTAAAAACCTTTTAAGTGTTGTGGTTAAAGCCGATGACCGCTGCGTATAGGTCTTGGATTTGATTCCCTTTCAATGGAAATCATTGTGTGCATGAACATGAAAGTTTGAATTTTCTTATTTATTTACTAAGTGTCTAGTACCTCAAGCGCAATCCCCGCTTAGTTTGTTTCTATATGGCGTTTTGTATTAAATTATTGTATTATGTGTGTATCTCCGTGTGGTGACGGAGTAAGAATACAATATGTCACCACCTCATCTCATCCCATGAGTGTCGTAAAAAGCGACTAAGTGACTATCTGTGAATATTATCTTTATATTCAGGGATAGTTCCTTAGTCGGTTTCTACGACACCCATGGGATAAGATGGGGTGGCATAAAGCAGTAAGAGTACACGGTACTATAACATGTTTTTTTATGAGATGGCTAACTAAGAAAACAAAAGAATGAAATTTTCATAAGATAAAAAGCATAACCACTTCTGTGACCAATGCATGGTATTACTAGGCAAGATTCCTTTAATCACTAGAGGACCGTCCCTACAGTGGTATGATCCTTTGTCCGGCTATAAATGGTATAAGGTTTTGCTGCTAATTTACCTTACAATGCTTTAGTATAATAGAACAGAAGTGTATTCAATTAGCAGAGGCAAAATAATTTTAAATGGAAGAATCAGTGACCGAAATAATTCCTTCATTTAAACTTTTGAACTAAATAGAAAATTAAATAACTGGTTTTAAGTCTGCCATTGACATCGACCGAAATATATTTTCTAGGTTAAGGCCACTACTATAATTTCATAGCAATAATATTATTAAGTTTTGTGGTAATAATCCCTGTTTCGTATAAATTATAATTAGGTAGATACGAGTATAGGGACGGCTTCTCCTGTGACGGAGGGATACTTAGTCACGGGATGAGGCCCGTCCCTGCATTGGGACATTAATGGGCTGTTATGATGAAACGGACAAGCAAAATATCATTGTCCGTTTTACCTTAGTTAAATTATACCAAACTTATAAGGCACTCAAAAAGGAGTAGGTGCATCATTAACTTAAAAACTTGCGTGTTTCATTATAACTTTCATAATAACTACACGGGTATTATTAAATTGTGCTAAATATTAAATTATTTACCTTTGAGGCTCTCGACGTTTCGATAGTTGTGTGTGAAAATAAGAGGGTAGAAGATAAGAACAAACTTCTGTCTCGGAGACGGAGTCGTGACATCGCATCAGTCATCTCGTGACCATGGCTGGTGCAACCTAGCCGAAACGTCGAGAGCCACAAAGGTAAATAATTTAATATTTACCACAATTTAATCGTGTTAATATACAAAAAAATAGGGCGGATCGCCACCGAAGCAACACTTAAAATGGTATACCTTGCCCTTTGTGAATCCATACTTAATTACTGTATAACCGCGTGGGGAGTTGCCCTCAAGACACACCTGATAAAAGTAGAACGGTCGCAACGAGCCATCCTCAAGGTAGCATATAGGAAACCCCTGCGCTTCCCGACAGATGACATATACCGAGAGTCAGGTGCTCTGCGCGTGCGGCAATTGTATATTATGGCTGCCGCACTAAAGTTCCATAATACAGCTAACGTTACAGTGGAATCTAGCGTACGCTCTCGCAGGAAACCTACATGGTATGTACGTAAATGCAGACTGAATTTCGGCAAAAGAAGTTTTAATTACATGGGCCCATTCTTATACCGTAAGCTAAACAACGCGATGAATATCTTACAGATGTCAAGATACTCTTGTAAAAAACTCATTAAAAACCACTTAAGAGGCTTAGACTATGAGAACACGGAAAAAATGCTTAGAAATTATTAAAATAAAAATCCTATACCAACACTTACATAAATACTAATGAACACAAACATAAATACACACTCACTCATACCTCTACCATTCGTTCACACACTCCCTTTCACTTACGAACACTCTCCCACACACACACACCATACACACACACACACACACACACACACACACACACACACACACACACACACCACACACACACACTCACATACACAAACACAGAACGCCATGTGTCTAATATTTTAATTTGATTTAATTATGTTTGGTTTAGTTTAATTTAATTTTGTTTAATATGTTGAATTTGATTTAATTTAACTTAATTTGATTTAATAATGATTATTAATATTTAATTTAATAATTTAATTCAATTAACTTTTCTGTATTTATTATAAAATATTATGTATTTGTATTTCTACTGTACCTAAATTGTTACTCTAAGATGAAAGAGGCTGGTCTCCACGACACAGGGAATCCTAGTGTGGAGACCAGAGATGTATCACAACTATGAAATACTGTTTTTCGACCAATAAAGATATTATTATTATTATTTGTATTGAAATGATTTTTTCCTCGGTTTCCCGGTGAGAACTAAAGCAACGGGCCTAAGCCAAGTTCACCTTAGCATTTTTGTTATTATTATTATTCTCTTTATTTACATTAATCACATTTAGTTACATTTTTAAATATAGATATAAAAAATAAAAACATTTAAAAATATAAAAAAAAGGTAGACCCACCGGCATCGGGTACAGGGACCAAGCTACCGGCGGTTAGGGCTCCAGAGATAGGAACCTCCTCACAATGCGTGCCGTGTCAAGCAGTACTGCCTTCTGCATCAGACCTATGATCCAACTGTCAAGCGAGAGTCTCCGTAGATGTTGATAGAGACTCTTTGGAATAAGTCCATTAACCGAAAGTACTATCGGAACAATGATCGCCGAATCAACATTCCACATGTCGACAACCTCGTGAGCCAAGTCCAAATATTTCGTTTGTTTGTCTTTTTCTGCTCTAACAAGATTCTCGTCATGAGGAATGGTGACATCGATTATCATTGCACGGCGTTTTGACCGATCTATCACCACAATATCTGGCTTATTGGCAACAATAGTCCGATCAGTGATGATAGATCGGTCCCAATATAATGTAACACTACTATTTTCGAGAACTGGGTCGGGTACATACTTATAATACGGTACTTCAGCATCGACAAGATGATATTTAAGAGCAAGTTGTTGGTGGACAATTCTGGCTACTTGGTTGTGTCTATGCAAGTATTCATCATTCCTATTATTATTATGTTTCTCTTTTCCATAGACCCGGTTCTTTGGAAGGCATACATCGGGCCGAAGCCAAGACGAAGAGGCCCTTTAAGAGATATTTAATCTGGTAATGGATACACTATTATTAATACCCGTGTAGTTGTAAATAATAAGTTAGGTAGTGACAGTCTGTAAGTAGCCCTAGTTATAGCATATTCATAAAAGTCCTAGCGTGATACAATGCTCATAAAATAACAGAGTGAAACTTGTCCTACTAACACAATAAAGAAAAATAAATGTACAATAAACAATGTGTGTGGTCACACATGACAAAAATGACTGTCAAATTATTCAAGTCATCAAGTTTACGTGATTTGATAATTAAACTAATGATAATATCAAAATTATGTTAATTATACAGCATATACCTATAGGCTGGGGAGCGATATGTCAATGTTCTACCCAGAAATCCCAATGGCCAGCATTATAAAAATATTAAGCCTTTACAGACCCTTTTGAAAGACGGGCATAAGATCTTATATCACGCTATTCAGACTAGCGTATAGTTTTTGATCCAGTGTTCTTTCTCTTATTTTTTAGGAAATTTTACTGTATCGCTTTTTAAGACATCCACGAAATAAGTAAGGTAACAATATCAGGAGCAACCCTTAATTGTATAGATAAGTATGTATGAACAAGAATTCCGTGTAAAACATTCCAGTTGACGTCAGTAACCGACGGAAACTAATAGTCATAATAATATTACGAGTATTGAATAAGAATACTTAACATTATCACATAATGGAACATTGCAGTTGCATTGTTTTATTGTTATTCGAACGACAACAATATTAATGCTTGTATGCATTTTTGTATATTAATAAGTAGAAACTTCTGTCAGTCCTCACACATTCACATAATGCCCTGCACTTAGTCCCGTACTAAGCACAGTTAATGCTATGGTTACTAGACACAGGATTAACCATCACCATAACAGCCCGTTAATGTCCCACTGCAAGGACGGACCTCCTCCCGTAACGGAGGGATACTTGGTCTTCTAATACCACGCTGGCCAGACGGATTGGTATAGGGTTTAATTACAAGTTTTCCATCTTTTATTTCGTAAATACAATATTCACAGATAGATCCTTAAAAGGTTTTTACGACACCCATGTGATGAGATGGGGTGGTGATATATTGTATTCTTACTCCGTCACCACACGGAAATCAGATAAACCATACACAACAATTAAAAAAAATACTGTACACTATGGATTCTGCAGAAAAAGCCAGACTTATTAAAATAGCAGCTGGTCTACTCTTGAATTTAATTCCGATCGATCGGGATTGGAATTATGACGTTTACCGCTATTTCATACTCTTGAAATCAACACTAGCGCCAAATTGTTTTCAAATTAGGTGTCTATTTGTTGAACTACATGAAATTGTGATTGAATTTAAAAATGGTACTCTTGAATTCATTTTGACAGCTGCGTATTGCGTTGAAATTGTGTTCGGATTGCTTGTAAATTGGTATTATTCCAATAGCAAATTAGTAACTTTTTACATATTGTTTTGTGTTTTATGTCGACTTGCGAATATTAATACATCTTTAATATGACTTATTAGTAAAGATATCATTTATTCTACTTAATAAAACGTAGATTGGGCTTTAAAAGAAAGTCAAACTAAACCTCTATTGCGCTTTGTGTGTTGTATCTACACACATCAAAAAAGTCTAAGCAACATGCATGATATTACAAATTTACCATTTATATTAATTAATTTCTAAGTATTTACTCACTCAAAGTGTATAGGTAAGTAAACTTTTTTGTTATTGATGACATACTGGCTGGTTGTAAAAAAAAAATTTCGATTATGTTTTGTTTTTTTTCATACAATTCAAATGACTGCGAATTTGTTTGAATTTGAGTGCATGTTAATTGCTACGTTTTAGTCTTGATTTTATAATTTTACCAACCATTTAAATACAGTTGGCGACAAAATTGAATTGTTAGATATTCTTTACGTCATGGAGCGACGTCATTTGACGGCAGATGAAATGCAAAGAGCTGTAGGGATGTTGCAAGCGGGAAGTAATCAATCTCAGGTATCTCGACATTTTGGTATTCATAGAAGTGTTATTTGTCGTCTTTGGCAGCGCTACAATAATACAGGGGAACCCGCTGAACAGCATCCAGGCCGTAAAAGGAGTACAACCACTCGGCAAGACCGGTACATACAACTGACTGCAAGACGCCAGCCGATGTTAACCGCTCGAGAGATAAGTTTGAGGCTACAAAATTCAAGTGGTATTGATGTAAGTCCCCAAACTGTGCGAAATCGACTGCATGAGTACGGCCTACGAGCTCGACGCCCTATCAGGTGCCCACCGATACGTCACGGGAATCGCGCTCGTCGAAATGAATGGTGTAGAGAACGCATAACATGGACCCAGGAACAATGGGATAAAATTATGTTTTCCGATGAGTCGCGATTCGGGTTTAGGCCTGATACAAGAAGGGTGCGAGTGTACCGTCGACCCGGAAATACTGAAAGACTCAGGTGCGTTCAGGAAGTTCATCCATACAGCGGCTCAACAGTTATGGTATGGGCGGGTATTATGAAGAACAGGCGAACTGAGCTCGTTTTTGTAAATGGAAACATGAACGCTGAAAATTACGTTGAGGATATTCTCAGACCTTATGTCCATCCATTTGCACAAACCTTTGGCTCCGATTTTACGGTAATGCATGACAATGCGCGTTCACATACAGCTCGGCGAACCAGTGAATACTTGGCAACGGAGAACATCCAGGTATTGCCCTGGCCTGCACAATCGCCAGACCTCAACCCCATCGAGCACGCATGGGACATGCTCCAGAGACGTGTTTTGAAGGACTTGGACGGAGTGACAACAACCCAACAGCTGAAGGATTTGCTACAATTCCATTGGGAGCGAATACCGCAAGATGACATAAACAGTCTCATTAATTCAATGAATAATCGTTGCCGACAAGTTCTGAATAGCAGAGGAGGCCATACTTTGTATTAAATTGTCCTATTCTTTCACAATAAATTCATTTTCTTAAGAAATTTCAATTTGTAAAAAAAAAGTTTAGTTTCTTATGTACCTGTATATTCTAATATTGTTAATTTCTGTTATTAAAAGAACTTATAAAGAAAACAGCTGTTATTTTTACATCATAGAACCCTAAAAATATTATTTTAAAAATAAAATACAACGTTATAATTAAAATAAATGGTAAAATAAATTAATATAAATGGTAAATTTGTAATATCATGCATGTTGCTTAGACTTTTTTGATGTGTGTATGTACCAAATAAAATATGGCGCCCAATGATAACGAACACTGTTTGACAACAGAAATAATTTATTTGTTAAATATATATTATTATGATAAATATTCAAGCTTTACTTGGTCACAAAGCCACACAAAGCTTTTTAAACTAGAAACACTAATATAGAATTATTCTAGAATATATCGCACCCTTAGTAATATAAGGGGCCAAGTCAAAATTTTAGTAAACTGAGATTTTAAATGCTAAGGGCATAAAATGGAATTCTTTACCTGTTAGCGCTGACAGAGCGAGAAAAAGGACAATAACGACTCGGTAAATATATTTGTGTCCCTCTCACACTCTCCCAGCCCGGCGCCCGCTCTTACTGCTAGAAGGTTATGGTTAACAACTAAACAGTGACAGGGATTTAAATAATATATAGGTTCAATTTTAAATAGTCCTAGTATTTCTTTGATATTTTTGTATTATAAAGGCCTAACTTGAATGCACGTTTTTCAATTACTTGTAATTTATAGAATTAATGCAAATTTATTGTTTTCTCTTATTGCTATTTATAGTGCATTTACCAAAGAACAAATCTGCCAAATTTCACATTTATAACTTAAATAATAAACAAGTAATTTGAAAAAATAGGTGAAATATAGGAACCCAGAATCTTAAATCGTGATTTCCCAAAAATCAACTTTTTTGGATTGTGCCCTTATAATACTGAGGGTGCGATATTTACTTTTTTACAAGTAAGGGGAACCATTTTTATTACAGACTTGTCTTCGACCCGTCTCATTCAGCCACAAGCAACACAAAATTTTTGAAATTCTAATTTCTCGATCCGAATAATCATAAATAATTAAAAAACGTATATTACAATAATATTTTCCATAACTTGTATTTATTACTATTGTTAATAAGCAGATATCGACCTTAGTAATAATATTTTCTCAATTTAGTATGTAGTTGAACATCACTTCTCCAATGTCATGTGTTGCTAACTTCACACTTTAAAGTATAATCGTGAATCAATCCCAATTTCAATCCAATGTTGACGAAATTGTTTTCAAGTGTACGAAATCACGTGACTTTGACATCGACATTGTAATTGGATTGGTATTAGATTGAAATTGAAATTATGTTCAAGAGTAAGCCTACAGGTTTCATAACAATGTTTAATCAAAGAAATATCTTTATATACGTAATATTGTATGAACTTCAGTGAATGCAATGTAGTAGGCACAGCGTCTAGTATATATTAGGTATATTTAAGTAATTTCAAGATTTCTTTTTTTGCCTATTTTCCATGAGAGGACATAGATTTTCCGACTTTGATATACAGTGTGTTACTCGATAAGAAAGAACCGTCTTTCTAATTCAATAATATCAATATTTAAGGACTCGGACAAACATTTCTCTTGGGAATGCGGAAGAATTGAAGAGTTAGACAAATTTAGCTTCTGAAAATGCAGAAAGATAGAATGCGTAAAGACTACTTCATACTCCTATGTGAATAATATTTTATTTCAGTGATTTGTATGACAGAAACTCAAAAACATTCGGTAATGTATCGTAGTACGAAGTACACCACAATAAAAGTACAACTGGAAGTCTGAAATTAATCTACATTAATCCTGTTAAACTGTGCCAAACAACAACCTACAAAAACACGTGTTAAAAAGGTTGTCACAATACTAGTAAATTAAACTACATATTGTAGAAATAATATCAAATAACGGATGTTGTTTTTGCCCTACGACATTCAATATGAAAACCAATAAAGGCCAGAATCACGTAGAGGCTCCAGTTTTTGCGGTGGCTCACTGTCCATATTAATTCTTTCTACGCAACAACAGATAGGAGCTATGCTCGTTTGATTCTCTATTTGTCTAATAACAATATTGATATCTAGTGACGTTTATTAAAAACGTTTTTTGACGTAAAATGTAACTTTTAAATTATGGCGTTGCATGATTATGAAAATTAATCATTTTACAACCACGTTAAAATGGATGTTTGGACACAGGTTACACACAGATAGGTTGTGATAAACGAGAAAGAAGGCTATAAAAACAAGATTAAATCTCAATTTTACATGGTATCTATCCAGAATTATCTGTAATTGTAAGTTACTTTTCAGTTTTTATCAAATTTGATATTCCACTCATTAACTACATGGTTTACGCCAAACATCTACTTTAATCAGGTGTTTCAGGGGTTATGCAAGAAACGAAATGGCCCCAATCTAAGAGATCCACCTACACTATCTAGTGATAATGTTCCTTTCGTCCTTGCAGAAGAGCTTTTAATTTATTCACAATATATTTCGGTCATGTGAACTGAAGCCTGTGCAATACAAATTTAGATATCACTCGAAGTTTTCATGCCAGTATTTTGCCAATATAATGGCGTAAAACTTTTACTTACCACAAAATGTCTTCTGAATTACAAACTTTTGGGACCATTTGCTCATCTTCACATCTAACTTTGGATAATATTCTATTTTGACACAAAGGAACAACATTTAAGAGGTCTAAATAATAAAAAAGTATTTGCTTTACAACTTGAAAAAAAAAATTCGTCATAAAAGCCCATTAATGTCCCACTGCAGGGACGGGCCTCCTCCCGTGACGGAGGGATATTTGACCTACTAATACCACGCTGGCCAGACGGATTGGTATAGGGTTTAATTTCAAGTTTTCCTTCTTTTTACTTCGTAAAGATAATATTCACGGATAGTCCCTTAGTCTGTTTTTACGACACCCATGGGATGAGATGGGGTGGTGACATATTGTATTCTTACTCACACGGAGAGAGAAAAAAAATACCTGCATAAAATTACTGCCTAAGTAAGGAACTGAATTGTTGAAGTAGATAACTGACTGACAGATTAAGAACTGATTGTCAAAGTGTACAAAATCTTATAACCTCATTGCTTATTGTGTGCATGATAAAACTCTAGTAAAGAAGACTTGCAAAAGCACGCGTATGTAATCATCTTCAATAAGGTAATGTTCGGGAACTAACAAACTATTCACATAAGATGTGCTAACTTCAGAATGTCTTTGACAACCTGAACCCAACAACCTAAAGTGAACTGCTTAACAGTCTGTCTTACTTGGCAAGTCTTGTAATCGTACTTTGACATCGAAACTTTGAACTAAGATGTCTAAGATCGCGCCATCCAGAGCGGGTATAACTTACGAGCAATAATGTCCTAGTTACAAGAGGCTAGTTTATCAGACCATGATAGCAAGCTAGTGCCAATAAGCAGCTTTATACAACTGCCAAACTAGTTTATTTTTAGTAGTAGGAAGTTGGTCTGTTTGTTTGTTTTTGGGATTTTAAGATGCCTAAATTCGGTCAAATATTTTGGCCTGTTTTAACATGTTTTCAACCTTGGGTATTACTGGGTCAATCTCAACAAAATAAACTAGCAAGATAGTGTAATAGTCCACCGTGTGTGGGAAGACCCTTCACTCGGTGGACCGACGACCTAGTTAGGACGGGGAGGCCGATGGATGAGAGAGGCACAGGACCGCACAGGGTTTCACACACCAGCATTTCACATACGCATATTACCGATTCTATAAAGTCAACTAAATAATACCAATTTAATAAAAAATCCCAATTAATTAATTAATTATTATTAATTTATTATTTATTATTAATTTATTATTTATTTATTTATTATTTATTAATTATTAATTATTATTATTTATTATTATTTATTATTATTTATTATTATTTATTCAATTATTTAATTTTAATTTTTATTTTTAACACAGACATACAACGTACATTTGCTTCTACCCGCATTGTAACGTGAGACTCAATTGAAGCATACGGGGCAGTAAACTGTCCGTGTAGACGCTTGCAGAATTACAATTTGGTACATAATTATATACCTTGGACGAGGAATCTCTGAGTATATGCGGTAAATGCTTATTTCTACTATAAACATAGTAGCTGTAGATGAATAGTCAATCAAATGCCTTATGCAAATCTACGCTAATGGTTTTCTGTTACATTAGTCTATTTAAAAATAGGTGATGGTAGCTAATGGCAAGCTAATGTTTATATTATTTAACAACTATGAACACAATTGAATTATTGACCTAAAGTTTCGGGAGATCTACTAGCCAAACAACTAAGCGAATGCCTCAACTTCAAGCTAAATTAATCATCATAACAGCCCATTAATGTCCCACTGGAAGGACAGGCGGAGGCCCGTATCCTGGCCTAGTAATACCACGCTGGCCTGACGGATTTGTATAGGGGTTTAATTTCGAGTTTTCCTTTTTTTTATTTTGTAAAGATAATATTCTCGGTTAGTCCCTTAGTCGGTTTTACGACACCCATGGGATGAGATGGCTAAATGATTAATGTGTTTAATATACTTTAAAAAAAATACATCTGAATTCATACACTCCTCTTTCTAGAGTCTAAAATCTAAGTTATATTAAAGCAATCCATCTTTAATTCTCGAACTTATAGACCTTGAAGGATACAAACAGTAGATCACAGTGTTGTCGGTCAGCAGTTCACAGTACATTGTGATACGAATCACGTCCAACTTTGGCAACACGCGAGTCCCGCTACAGGGTTAAGGATTAGAGGGACAAACAAGAACGTGATGCGTCGTCGAATAGTCTCTGGCGTACACCAGTGACTATTCGTTTAGAAAAACGGATATACTACAGCTAGTTGACTTTATTTGTTTTTTTTTTAATATAAACGTAAAAAAAACTACTTTTAATACATCTTGGTAACATCTAAGAGTGGTAATGGACTAAGAACAGATGGTGTTACAATCATAACAGCCCATTAATGTCCCACTTCAGGGACAGGTCTCCTATCATGACGGAGAGATACTTGGCCTACTAAAACCACGCTGGCCAGCCGGATTGGTATAGGGTTTAATTTCAAGATTTCCTTCTTTTTATTTTGTAAACATATTATTTACGGATAGTCCCTTAGTCGGTTTTTACGACACCCATTGGATGAGATGGGGTGGTGACATATTGTATTCTTACTCAGTCACCACACGGAATTCTTACTCCGTCACCACACGGAATGGTGGTGTTACAAACACGAATGTTATTAATGTCGTAACACTGGACGATGGGCAAGATCACACACATGCTTTCTATGAAAACAAAAGTAGAGAAAGCCATAAAACCCTATACCAATTCACCTCGTCCAGTTTCCTTCCCTTCATACAGTAAAGGTACATGTACGTCCTTGTGGTGACGGAGTAAGAATACAATATGTCGTAAAAACCGACTAAGGGACTATCCGTAATCTTTACAAAATAAAAAAAAGGAAAACTTGATATTAAACCCTGTACCAATCCGTTTAGCCAGTGTGGTATTAGTAGGCCAAGTTACAATATGTCGTAAAAACCGACTAAGGGACTATCCGTAATCTTAACAAAATAAAAAAAAGGAAAACTTGATATTAAACCCTGTACCAATCCGTTTAGCCAGTGTGGTATTAGTAGGCCAAGTATCCCTCCGTCACTGGAGGAGGCCCGTCCCTGCAGTGGGACATTAATGTGCTTATGAAACATATACAGTATTTCAACATTCTAGTTATTAGCAAGTAATAATATAATTATAACTACACTAGCTGATGCGCGCGGCTCACCCGCGTTGTATAGCTTAAAATGTTATTCTAAACTCTAAACTACCTATATTCTAAATTTCATCAAAATCCATTTAGTAGTTTTTGCGTGAAAGAGTAACAAACATCCATTTATGCATCCATACATTCTCACAAACTTGCGAATTTATAGTATTAGTAGGAAGTAGGATAAAACTAGAAGCTGTAATCTTGTTATAATTTATCATTATCATCATCGTAACGGAGACGTTGTCTCCGTGTGGTGAAGGAGTAAGAATACAATATGTCACCACCCCATCTCATCATATGGGTGTCGTAAAAACTGACTATGGGACTATCCGTGAATATTATCTTTAAGAAATAAAAAGAAGGAAAACTTGAAATTAAACCCTATACCAATCCCTCTGGCCAGCGTGGTATTAGTAGGTCAAGTATCCCTCCGTCATGGGAGGAGGCCCGTCCCTGCAGTGGGACATTAATGGGCTGTTATGATGATCATCGTAACGTCCTTGCAGACGTTCAGAGCTGGACATTGACCTCCTCCAAATATTTCCACTTTACGCGATTCTTTACCCCTGGTATTCTTACATTAATTGTTAAATTGACATCCCCTGTGAGATTTATTGGAGAGATTAATTGAGTATTACAAATAATGCAGCTACTTAATTTTTCACATAATTGAATTGGTATTTTGCGTCCTTTGGGAACTGTATTTTGCTAAAGATTGGCGGTCCACTTTGAAAGGCCCGAAGGATCGAGGGACTTCCGTGTCAATGATTTTTACATTAATTATTGTAATAAATTCTTTAAGTTTTAGATTTCATGATAATGAATACTCGCTTAATGAATGTAGACGAGGCCGAATCTGTTTGCCAGGATCGTGACAAGTGGCGTTCTGTCGTCTCTATCTACCCCGGACGGAATGAGGCGTAAGTTTATGTATGTATGTATAAAATTCCGTTAGTGTATAAAAATCCAAATTCCCATACCAATCTGACATTTATAAATCATCAGTGTAGGTAACAACTTCAATCGTTTACTTACGTGTAAATATGTTTTAAATTGCGCGTTGATGATGACTAATCAACATCTGTGCTTTCTTATCGTACTGTCTTGACCTCAGTAAATTGTTTAGTTTCTTCTCCATATTTATTGAACTCATAATTTGACAGTCCAGTATGATTGACTTATAAATTCGTTCTTCGTTTACTTATTTAAGATCTATTTTTACCTAGGATTAATCAACAAAACCTAGATTGATTGACAACAAGTCTATCTAAGTACATTGAAGTGCGCTCGAACCTACTTAAATCACACGACGTTGTTTCCAAACAATCATATATTATGACAAAGACTCCGAGCAAGCCCTAAAATGAATAAAACAGATATGCCAGCTTTAAACAAAGGCACCCAAAACCTAATCTTCTTGAATCAACCAGGCGCTCCTTGTCAAAACTTTCATACAAATCTAAACTAGTTTTATTTATATGTGTTCCGTGTTATCGACACAACTTACAGTTCTATGTTCTACAAGTTTTTCGCCGTCCTTTGTGCAGCTGACATTTCCAAATGTCGGTGTTGCGACGTGATGAGATTTCCGAACGTACGACTTAACCCGTATATTTTTCTTTTGGCTATTTTTAGTTGGGAATGCAATCTGGCGTACGTTAGTTCAGGTATGTATGGTAATGTTTGAATTGGATTATGTAATGGGGTTAATAGGGGACGTGTTATGTACGCTACATTATCTTGTTTAATGTTTAACTTGGTTGGTATTTTCTGTTTTGAAGTATGGTAATAAGGGCTAAGAGTACAATAATAAAAATTGGCAAATTGGACATTATTAATGACATTCTCTTTCTTCACTCAAGAAATCTATATACTTTAATATTGAGCAAGTTAAAGCAATTCTAGCAACCGTACCTCGTCTAGGCTTTAGATAGGTCATAGAAAATCGGTCATGTTTCTTTAAATGAGCCTATAATCATACCAGCCCATTAATGTCCCACTCCAGGGACGGACCTCCTCCCGTAATGGAGGGATACTTGGCCTACTAATACCACGCTGGTCAGACGGATTGGTATAGGGTTTAATTTCAAGTTTTCCTTCTTTTAATAATGTAGAGCTGGAAATCTCTTCCTCTTGCTATAACTGTGTACAACGCTACGCTTAATCGCAACGCTGTGATTTAAAGAAGCTGTTTGTTTTACATGAAAATGCAATTTCAAGTATGCATTTTAAGCAACCGCAAGCTAAGAGTAGTCCTACAAAGCGACACCAACAATTTATACTACGCTAACCCATAAAAGTGAACTTTACAGTAGACGCGTTTAAAGGGAAAAACGCGATAACTTTTATATTAATAAGGATATTGATTTGAAATTCTGTATGATTAATATTTGATTTATTTATAGTTATTTCATATTTATATTTTTCCTTAATTGTGTATATTTTTTAATTTAGTGCAAGTTAGCCGTATATACCCCTAATTCCACAATATGATTTTACGCACTACACACGTCTAACTAGGTAGGAGTCAGCGTAGTGTATTACGGGCGGTCACAGTACTAAACAAGTGTGATTTTTATTGCTTTACATTGCCTACTCTAAAATATATTATGCATTCATTAAAACTTAAGCCTACATTTAAAAATGTCAAATATGCTGTCTAAAAAGTATTTAACATAGTTTTATACGAGAAATAATATAAAACATACAGTCGCTAACTAGTGCATGGCCAATCAAAGAACGAAATCCGATCGGGCTACATTACGCTAAGTAACATTTAGCGTAGTGTTACACGAACTTTAAGCAAAGCGGCTAAAACTTACAAAATAATATAGTTAATTATATAAACCATATTTTATATACTTTAACATACGATATAATATTTAATAGCACATTAAATTTACCCCTTATAGCAGTATAAAGCGGAATCTCTACCTTTTAATCAACACTCCTCAATGAATATTTTACCTTTTTGGTAAATTTCACTAAATATTTAGCTCGTTTTTGTGTCATTTTTGTAAATTTACACTAACACTATTAATATTTAGACTAACTTGTAACAATAGCTCTATTAATTAGCATTATACTAATAAAGTGTTTCAAACCACGCACTTCCATCTTATAATGCGACAAGTGAAGTTAGCGTAAACTAAATCGAGCGATTCTAAAAATTACCCGTACTTAGCGTTGTATAAAATTTGTAACTTCGTTATTTTTGTATATTACTTCATGATTTTTTTATTACAAATAAAATAGCACAATTTAAGCACTTTAGCGTAAAAAACGTATTTTCCTAAAATTCAAGTTAGCGTAGTATAAATTGTTGGTGTCGAAAGGATTTGGCTTACAATGCCGACCAGAGGAAATAGTTTTAATGGTTTTACTCTATTTTTAAGATTCATGTATAATAGAAGCGTATAGTCTAGAGACCGCCCGAAGTATGAGATTAAGTGGTAATATTATAGTTTCATAGTACGTCAACACTTAGAAAATACAATATTTTTTTTCGAAACAGAGTTCTGCTACTGTAACACTTAAGTTCTCGCTAGAAAATAAAAAGAGAGCGCATGAGCAGTCCTTTCTTTAAGTGATTTTAAATATTCATTCAATAATCATTATTCAGAGTCTGTAAAGCTTTAAAGGAGCAAAGGGTTTTGCTTAGCACAAAATAAATTTAACTTAAAGTACTTGAGGGTAGTTTTGAGACGAAATAAACAAAAGGTTAGTAAATAGAATTTCTATTTTGTTTGTTTGTTTTGTTTGTAGGCTTTAGGGTCGGTTCATATCTGACGGATGATGCCTCGAGCGTATGACCTGATACGTAAATTAGACGGCGTATTACCGGTTGAGTGTGAACGGTCGAGTGTTTTTCTATACATTTGTCAGTTCTGGCGTTACGCGACCGATAATATATTCCGTTAGATATGAACCGACCCTTAAGGGAACATACATCGTGTGAACTAGGATTCGATTCTCTGTAATGCTGCAGATAGATCTGTTGCAATGTTAAAACCCTTCTCTAATACAGGTTTTATCAAAGCCAAAAAAAAGAAAACACATCCTTAAACATCATGGATAGAAAATAAGATATTTTTGATTTTGACTTTTTTTGATAAATTACTTCATTGCTCAAGTTTTATTACTTAAGTAGTTCACAAAATCCTAAGCAATTTCACCTACCTATGTTAGTAACATCACAGGGAATAATGACTGAGATAGAATTAAAACATACAAATACATAGTAACGTGGTTTAAACAGTACGTTGTGTAGAGAAGGGTTTTAACATTGCAATGCAACAGATATATCTGTTGCATTGCAATGTTAAAATCCTTCTCTAATACAGGTTTTAACAAAGCCAAAAAAAATGCCAACACATTGTTAAACATCATGGTAGAAAATAAGATATTTTTGATTTTGACTTTTTTTGATAAATTACTTCATTGTTCAAGTATTATTACTTAAGTAGTTCACAAAATCCTAAACAATTTCACCTTCCGTTAGTAACATAATGTTCAAGATAGAATTAAAACATACAAATACATAGTGACGTGGTTTAAACAATACGTTGTGTAAGATAAGAGCAAGGCACGCCCCACTCATTCTTTACACAAAGCAACTGACAGTACATTTCAGCCTCCATATTATTATCACTTGTCCTATATTTGTTTGAAAGGCACTTCCTTTTATCTAATGTATGTAATGTTGGAAAGTACTTTTTACTAGCGATTTTAAGCTTTGGTTTTTACTAAACTATGTGTGGTGACGGAATAAGAATACAAAATGTTATAACTATTTCTCGTATCGTGAATGTTTAAATAAAAAAATAGAAAATAAACCCTATCTCCAAACGTAAATACCACGATATTCTCAGGGGGTCCCTAGTAAGGAAGTTGTCAATTTAAAAGACGTAATAAAAATAACTCATGCATTTTAACTTCCACTCTACTAATTTCTTTACCTTTCACTATCCGTAAGAAAAACGGATACTCAAATAACTCCAGAAAAACGACACACAAAACACTATAGTTCAAGCCCTTTAAATAAATAATGCACATATCAGTAGCAAGGTCACCTACTTGCCCACATACTGCATACAGAAGTGAATTGAATATTAAAATGACTTATTATGCTAAGGGCCATATACATACGCCACGGCGGGATGTCTGCGTAAGACTTGCTTTGTAGTTTATATTGGACTTAGAAATAAATGTTACCTTACAGAAATTTAAAGCTGTAAAAAAACGTAGATCCGCGCTTTTTATCAGGTTCAATGGAGTCATTTCGTCATGCCCTATGCAAAAAAAAAATTATCACCAGCTCATTTTAATTCGTGGATGTCTGAAAAATATATCTTAAGGTGCAATTCAGATATTTTAGCTGTGAAACTTATGGACAAGTTGAGACTAAACTCAATACCAGGTAATCAGCCTGTACAGAGTATTATTAGAAGGCTACATTTCGCTTAATCACTGAACAAGTTCTATCCTTGCAGACTTCAAAAAGAAGTTATAGTATAATATGTATTAGATAAAAATCACGCGGCACCTTACACTATTGTAAAGGGTCTCTAACTGACACGTGGGTAAAACTCCTTTTGACTTCTCATGAATTATTCAGCAGAGCAGTTTGCACTTAACACATTAAACAGTATATGTAAAGACTATTTGTGGAATATAAATAAAAATATTGTACTTAGTGGTGTTGGTACTACTGTACCTATTAGTGACACTTAGGACTGGTACTTCCACAACCCCTTTTTCTGAAGGTATTTAACTAACATACTGCTCTGTAAAATCAGCCCTAAAAGTATAATGTTGGGCGCAACTGTTACGAGTGATGAAAGAATAACGGAGGAGATGCTGTAAGGAATGACACTGGGTGAAAGTGAAGATATTTGGAAGAGGCATTATCTACAGATCATCATCCTCATCATAACAGCCCTTTAATGTCCCACTGCAAGGACGGACCTCCTCCCGTGACGGAGGGGTACTTGGCCTACTAATACTACACTGGCCAGACGGATTGGTATAGTGTTTAATTTCAAGTTTTCCTTCTTTTTATTTCGGTAAGATAATATTCACGGATAGTCCCTTAGTCGGTTTTTACGACACCCATGGGATGAGATGGGGTGGTGACATATTGTAATCTTACTCCGTCACCACACGATATCTACAGATAGACAAAGTATTTTAAGCCAATATTTTAAATTGAAGTTCATAAAATAAACATTATAAACCAAAAACGGGTCTACCGTTTGGCTAACTTCGTAATTAGTAAGCCAATCAAGCATATAGAGGGAGGACAATCACTGTACAAACCCTGTTTATATTCCTTGAAAAAACAATATTTTTCGTAACGCATCAAAACAAAAGAAGGCAGTCACGTAAATTTTCTTTTTCCCTACACATACGTACTTCTATAGTTGGAGGACAAACGACTGAGGGACATTTCCGTCTGAGAGCGAAGCCATGTTTGCCGCGTACCCATATCGGTACATTTCCGCTAAGTAACCTCCACGAAATTGACATAACAGAATACTTTGTACGCGCTTTTGTTTTAAAAATATATCCCTTTTTGAGATCAACAATTTCATATTAAAAAAATAAAAATGAAAGAGTTTTTTACACAAAAGAATAGAACGTAAATACTTTTTTTATTTAAAATGACCTTATCGTAAAGCGATCATTTAAACAGGCTGGTTACAAAGTCCATCTAGGCGAATAGTTAGGGGCGAAGAATAAGAAACTGCAATGGGAAGGGTACCACGTAAAAGCTTGCAAACCGTTATGCATCATCATTTCCTTATCCTGGCTATAGAAATGGTGTACAAGTTAACACCAATTGGTCGACCACAATGTCGCAGTTTTCGATCACAAATTATTTATACCTACGCTGACTATTGGGCGTAATCAGAAACGGCTATGTTTAGATTCATTGTAGGCATAGAGTTGGGATGTATAAGAACTATAGAGTAGGCTGGCTTCCAGCTAGTGTGTGGATTAAATCTTAACTCCACAACACTTGCCAAGCAAGCTATATCAACAAAAATAGTTTTGAAAGCAAAACCTAAAATGAAACTCCAGAATATTTCCTTTATACATTTTGCAACATAGCTTTTAAAGTTACATCTGCAAGTGATAGTACATAAAAATGTAATAAAACGACTTTCCCATATTCCCGGAGTATGCTGTATGCGTCACCGAGTACATTCGCAAAGAAAAATGATTTACTACTTATGAATTTTATTCATATAGGTACGTAATAAATTCGGAGATTTTGACGGTCCTATCCTTAAAATGGAAAACGATATTTCTCACCAATACTTCCGTATTCAAGATGACTGACTTTTGCCAAACGAAATATTTACATCATTTTTTTATTGCATCTCTAACCGTATTACTATTATTCTATATTCAGCAGTGTAGTGTTACGCTTATTAGGTGCTAGGTAAAGACAGTTATAGTTTACTATAAAAGAGGGCTAGCTGACGATTTCCTATCTTTGTGATCAAGTTAGTGTACATTATAACATTATTACAACTACTGACCGTGGTGTAAATCCGTATGCCGTAAGTCTGGCGATGGGACTCTTCTATGTAAGCCAGTCGTTTCGCACATTTTTTTTTTAAATGAAGTGTCCTTCTTTCAGTAGTTTTTAACAACACCCTCTATTGCAATGGTGTATTGATAATTTGTGTTATACGTCTGTCTGTTAGGCGGACAATGTTTTAAGAATGAAACACGTGTGCCGGACATTCTATCCACATTTTTATTGTTCAGCATTTGAAGGAGTTGCCAAACTTTTTTGTTTGTAACCGAATAGCAACGAACACTTTACTGTATAGAGTTTCGGGAAATCAGTATATTTGTCTGTATGTATACTTCAATGTGTCAGTACATTGAAGTATACATACAGACAAATATGGTTAATGAAACTTGCAAGGTGTTACTTGGTTGTACAATTTAAATCGAAATATCATTAGAGTATAATTGTATCCTATTACACTCTAATGATATTTCGATTTCAATTGTTTGAAAGAGTATACTTTATTTAAAATTAGTTAAGCAATTTGATTTTTAATCTCAAAAAAATAAAAATATCTTTGTAAATATCTTAATTTAATTTAAGTTAATAAACACTTTGCTTGGAAATCGATATTTATTTATTTATTTATATATTTTACAGAAAGCTTACAGTCTAATTATACTATTATATTATTATGATATTATCTTCTTTACAATTTAACAAAATAATTACATACAAAAATATACTCAAGTAACAATTAATTTGAATTCAAAACAGGTCTATAAATTAATGAATGCAAATCGTTGAGTGCTGAAACCACAGCGCCAATAAGCCAATCCAATTACGAATTTATAATGATAGCTTCCCAATAGTATGATAGACATCAGATAATTAAATTAACTCAATCAGACGTACGACACGTACGCAATTAACATAAAGGAAATTAGTGAGAATAATTTGTTGTAATTAAATTAATAAATTCTCCGTGTGGTGACGGAGTAAGAATACAATATGTCACCACCCCATCGCATCCCATCCCATGAGTGTCATAAAAACCGACTAAGGGACTATCAGTCAATATTGTCTTAACGAAATAAAAAGAAGGAAAGCTTAAAATTAAAGCCTATACCAATCCGTCTGGCCAGTTTATTAGTAGGCCAAGTTTCTTTTCATCACAGGAGGAAGCCCGTCCCTGCAGTGGGACATTATTGGGCTGTTATGATAAATTAATAATAAATTATTGCTTTTGTTAGCATTGTCTAACAAGTTTATTGGTTTTGTAAAACTTTGGTTTGGTGAAATAATGTATCTTAAACTTATTGTGAAACTAAAGATTTTTTCGTAATGTTAATTTTTGTCATAGCATTAAAGGGGCAGACGAGCTAGTGGCCCACCAGAGCTAAGTCGCTGCTGAAAGTGGTCGCAATCACAGCTTCCTTCCAGCAAGTAACATATTCGAAACCCAGGCAGCAAAAGTACTTTCGGCCTAGTTAAAAAAAAGTCTTCTCATTGTAAGGATAAAAAGCTGGTAAGATTCTACTGGATGTGGTAGACTAAAAGCAAAAAAAATAGACCCATGCGTAAGAAAGGATATGTTTAAAAATAGTAAGACATATCTAAAACAATGTAGAATCATAATGCATCAAAACTAATACACCGCCACATAATAAGCCTTCATAAAAATAGTAAAAAGTATACCAATCATTCGAGATACGTTATTAGTAATAGAAACGCTAGCAAGAAGTAGATTTGTTATCACGAAGTAATCACTGGTAGCTTAGACGCGTGCGCACAAGTGAAAGCGACAATGAAATTACTTACAAGTGTTTGAGTTTTATTTGAATACGTTTTTGAATAACTATATTGTAAGTTGAATTATTTTAAGTGGCAACAAAAGTGTAGTAAAGACGGTGGTGTCTTTGTGTCTTTACAAAAACTTATCGATAAAGCAATAAGACTATAGTTAAGCATCGGCGAAATGATTGTATAGATATAGATGGGTGACCGCATAATGGTATATTATCTGAATATCCGCGCTTCGAAGGGTTTGTAAAAAGTAGAATAACCTTCCTACATAGAGATGCGATCTGTCGCTGTGGTGATTAGAAGCAACTCATTTTCGGAAAGAATTATTTAGGCTCCGGTCCATAATTTACGGATCGCACCAAATGATAATGTGGGTTCCTAATCAGCGACCTTGTTCACTGCAACCGCATACGACCACTAAAGCATTCAAATCAATACAAAGTAAATGTTTGGTGCCCCCGTATATAATCAAAATTCGATATCTAAAACTTTCTATATCTAAACCGTCTATCATTAGACTGGCAATTTGATGATTTCAAGTGGTTTACCGCACGACAGACAGGAAATTGATACTGAGTGGATACATACCTACTAGTTGTATGCAATTTTACTGTCATAAATATGAACAACATCATTGTTGTTAAGGTAGCCAGCGACATTTACAGATATATCCGATTGTTTTTCTATGTAAAAACGTAATAAAGATCCTGGATGGACTTCGAAGTAGATGTTTTTTGTAGTTTATAGACGTTTAGAGTGACATGAAAACGATTAAATTATGTATTAATCTACTAACATAAACTAAGAGCAAATTCTAATCTTAATGTTGTATTTGTTGATGCAAAATATGCAGCTTTCATTTGTTTTATTATAATATAGACCTTGGACGAAAAATAACCACTTCGGTCTATAACACATTAGCATCGGACTTAACTAAAAACATTTTGCCAAGTCATCATACTTGCACTTACAACCATTTAGCGTACTCGTACCAACAAAGAAATGTGCAAACGTACATACTCAAAAAGGACATAAGGAAGTTTTCGTCTCAAGAAATACAACAACTTACTAAGTGTCGGTAAACCATTATTGATAATAGTTACAGTAACATTAACACGCAAACACATTATCGAATAATCGTTAAAGCGAACGACAAGGTGACGATAAAAGTCAAGTATTGCATAAAAATGGTATCCAAATATCGATTAAATACATACTTTGATGGTCATAAGAATTAATGGTAACTGCCTATAAATGTTCCGTTAGACGATTTCAGTAGACGCTGGGGAAGTCTTTAGCTCATTAGACCTGATTCTTGGCATTCCATGAGAGTAGCGAGGGTGCCAGGTCCATCGTGTGAATGGAGTATGTATTAGCGAAAGGAACTGTGTATGGCAGTTACGACCTTAAGGAGGCCTCTTTACTGTGCTAGATGGATAATAGTTTTCTAAAATATTTCCTAAGAGATTATACAATGTTTTAAAAATATTCTTTAGTCACTGTTACATTGCTGGAATAAACCACTGCCCTGCTGAGAGATGTTGATCACTAAGCAGAGGACAACGCCCAATGCTTGTATGATCTTTACTTAAAATTTCTTTAAATACTTTTATGATCATCCTATCAGCCAAGTGATCTCCACTGCAGTAGCTGAACATAGGCATCCTCCAAATATTGCAACCTTGTGCGTGCCTTCCTCATCCGTCCGTCCTAACTAGGTTTTAGGTTAAGCTTTGCAAAACATTTATTTACAGGTGATTCAATTTTTCACTAATCTCTTTTAATCACTTGAACTACACCCACAGTGACCTTATATTTTTAATCTATATTCCTATTAACATTATCATCATACCCATCTAAAGACGTATCACACACAGAGGACAATTTAACCGATTGTCCGTCACAACATAACTTCTCAAGTATCAAGATAAACCCGCTTCATATATCAGTAATATCACCATACAAGTCATAAAGTGAAACAATGTCGTGCTAATTAATTCCCTGTCCTTTGTTACGACGATAACGGACATAGAGCGTATCTAGACTCATTTATGTGTGACGATATCGGACACGTATCTAGTATCAGTATTATATAATAATAGGGATTAATTTGTATATGTGTATGAAATATTTTAGTGTTGAAGTTAAAGCGTGTATTTGAGATGTAATAGGCAAGCTGTTAAGTACAGGCGTATATCAAAAGAGGTTTAAAACCACAATACATACATGCATATTTTATATCAGAGCACAGTCATGTCATTGCCTATCCTAGACAGAAGTTGTTAGGTCTCATAACCAAGTCATTACATTAGCCATCGTACCTAAAGACAGACACAAATTAAACTTGAAGGGCATTAAACGTAAATGGTCACCGTCATCATCGTACTTGTTGGAAATGTTACACACACAGAGGACAATTTAACCGATTGTCCATCACAACATAACTTCTCAAGTATCAAGATAAACCCGCTTCATATGGGGTGGTGACAAATTCTATTCTTACTCCGTCACCACACGGAGACTACTATACTTAATTGTATCTAACAGCATCATTTAACACTACTTCTTCGAGATGTATTACCGACCTAGACGTCCTCTTGCGGAATCTTGCTACTCGGTAATACTTAACCCTTAAAAGTCCCACTGATGGACTGGCCTATATTACGACACTGTAAGTCTCAAATAGTACTTCTATATTGTATTAATACATCAATACAGAAAAACTAACATACAAACTATAAACAACAACATGTTAATTAATTCCATGTCATTTGTTTCCACAATAACACTCAAAGGACATATCTACAGTCATTAACGCGACACTATCGGACATATCTAATATCACTCATGATATGATAATAATAGGTATAAATAGATATCTGCAAGTACCTACTTTAGATAACAGCTCTAACCTATAAAAAGAAAAAGTTTACTCTTTTGCAAGTACAGAGAACTAAAGTAACTCACATTGTGTTAAGAATTGTCTAATTAAAGTAGAAAAACTAGGATAGATATAGACGGACTAGACGCAAAGGCTCTGCCGGTTCCCCAGGCCCCCCTCTAAGTAGGCGATGAAGGAGTGCCACTGGGGACTTGCGTGCACTGGGGGATTACCCCACATACCCCTACCGTCCTCAGACGAGTGGGGATGCGTAGGCATTTTACCCCAGCGTAACCAAAAAAAAAAGATACAGACAGAGCTCTCCAAGGCTGCGAAATTCTGGAATGCCTATAATCGGAGCTCGAATGATTATTAGCTAGGATGACAATAAACGATCTAATTATCGCAACAAGTATTACATGAAGACAGAAGCAATGGATCTCTATTGGATAATTCGACGATAATAGTCTTGGCAAGGTAACGGAAGACGTAGGCAAAAGGTTCCAAATTAACTCTTACACTGGAACTCTTAACGTTTTATCTCCTTTGTTTGTATATTCATAGTCGTCCCTCTACAAAGACGTACCTACCTCCTTACACGTCTAGAGAAAAACTTAAACTGCAGATCCCAAGCTGACCTGAGAAGTTACTTTCATTCGTTATTAGTAAGTCATAACATGATGATAACGGAAATGAATAAAAGAGCCGCTATTTTCAGTTCCCAGTCCTTCTCCCTTAACGACATGAAGCGTAAAACAAACTGTGTTAAAAAGATCTGGGTTAATGCCAATTGCTAACTGACAACACGTTCCATAATGTTTTACATCAAGTTTTTCAATTGTTTTTAGACAATTCGTTAAGAAAATATAATTATGCTAAGCTTTTCATTAACTACTTTTACAACGTCCATGATAATCATAGAGATAATTATGAAACGCTGTCGTATACTTATTATATGGTATATAATATTCTGCCTAGGGATATAACTATATTACGGCTATATCTATCTTACCGCGACATATAGAAAGGGGTGAAAACACCACGTGTTCTTACTTCTAACACCACATAGAAACACACGTTGAGAACTCGATTCCTTTTAAATAGCCCTACATCTGATTAATGTCCTGTATTTGACACTCAATTGTTTTACTTGGCTTGCCTCGCGAATCTCGATACAATATATTATTAGGTATAAAAGATTCGAGGTCAATGCCCGTTGTACAATATGTGTTAACAATAACAATTGTAGGTGATTACTTCGGCACGAACAGACAAGACTGTTGTTTGTAGACAGAGAAAAAAGTATGGAAGAGGCTGTTTTATTATATTAGATATGTTTTATCATAGCGATAATTCATCAGCTGTCGGTTATATATTTGTATGGATTTGATTCCACAGGATTCCTTAATTCGTCAAAAGTCAATAGGCAAATAAACGACAAAACTACCCTTTAAATACAAGCAAATTATGAATATTTATTTATAGTACATAGAATAAAAAGCGGTTACTACTTAACACGCATTACATACTTACACACGCAGAAAATTTACTTTGTGTGAACAAAGTAAATTTTTTTATAAGGACTAAATAGGGTAATATATTTAAACCAAATTATAAATTTAAAACAAATACTAATCAACATAACTTATTATAGTACTAAAGAATACCTAGACTATGAAGACCTATTAAAATAAAAGTAATATCTATTTAATAAAATAAACATTACACAAATTTTTATAAAATAATTACATATTAAAATTTGATGCTTTTTCATTTAAATATATTATTAAAATTTAGCATCCTCCTCTCTTCTAAAGTGCCATACCTACCCAACAGGGTCCATATTGTATCTGTGATATGATAAGTAACACCTTTTTGTAACATATGGAGTGCAATAAAGATATTGAGTATTGAGACTCAACCCAGTACAACCACATATAAAAATGTAATGTTACATAGAAATAAAAACAAGGAAGTTTCAACATGGAATATAATCGATACATTCGATGGATACACGTTATTATCTAGCCAGACCATCTGTTTGAAGTACCGTGACGAATGAGATAAAGTACTTATTCGTGAATCGTGTAATCGAGATCACGGACCGCTTGTCTTGTTACTATTTTGAATGTGTATGTAGCTGTTTAATTGTACTCTGACATGTTGCTTTCAAATTTAATTGAATGTTAAACAATGGGATGAAAGTAATCGATTTTTAGAAGTGTAGCGGTTGAATTGTAGCATGAAAATAATATCTGAATTCTGACTACCCTTAGTTCAAGTTTGTCAATCCAAAAGTGAAAAGTTTTCGAATTCTTCTTGAACCTCTCAAAATAATGATTTAAAATACAAAAAAAAAACTATTATGTAATTAATTATATTTTTCTATTTCTAACATTATCCGTGTGGTGACGGAGTAAGAATACAATATGTCACCCCATCTCATTTCATGGGTGTCATAAAAACCGACTAAGGGACTATCTGTAAATATTACCTTTACATAAAAAGAAGGAAAACTTGAAATTAAAACCCTATACCAATCCGTCTGGCCAGCGTGGTATTAGTGGGCCAAGTATCCCTCCGTCACGGGAGGAGGCCCGTCCCTGCAGTGGGACATTAATGGGATGTTATGATGATGATGATTTGTAACATATATTTTTATATTTCTAGTATTTTACTTTTTGAATTTGAAAACTATTATCGAATTGACAAACTCTAACTAAGGTTAGGGGTGTAAATGTAAACGTTTTACCTTAAAATAAGCTTATATCTAAACATAAATGTACTGCGTAAAATGCGATTCAAAGTCAGCGGCCAACAATACAATCACAGTACAACCAGTAGTCTATCTCGGCCGAATATTTATTATAAATGCCTACGGCTGGGCGGTACGTAAACATGCGATACGGCTGCGCACCTCCAGGTTTTTAATTACATTTACCTACTTTCCCGCTCGTTACTGCGGCACAGTCGCGACTGTTCACTCCGCAAAGCCACCGCTATCTTGAGCGTGTAGGTATAACTCGCGTTTCGTCCGTTTCTATGAAGTCGAAATACTGTATATATTTGTACTATGATACAATATTTGCTTTGAACTATGCCTTACTCTATTCACAAAATATCTGTTGTACTTCACAAAATGCCTGACGCCTGACAAGGGTGACGGGAAGTCTATGGATAAGAGGGGTGCGCCAAAGTTCACCTAAAATTTCAACTCCTATAATTGGAAGTCCGAAAATGTTCTTCCTAACATTTTTCATCCTAACAATCGCAATTCCTAATTTTTTTGTCCCTAATGTTAATAATCCGAAGCATTCATCTTCATAATTTCAGTAGCAATAAACATCTATTATACTATTATTTGTTTTCCTATATTTTCTCAACATAACCATCTTTTATACTATAATTTAAAGTCATATCTTTTTTGTTTAGATTTCTTTTTATTCATAATAATTAATATTATTATACATTAATTTTGCGTAACTTTGTTGACAACATGTAGGTATAACATGATATACCAAAGACCAGAGCAAAACTAGAGTCCCGCTCCAATCATTCAGTCAAGATCCAGAAACGAAATGGGTCCTATTCATAATTATTGGTTTAGGTTATGGTAGAACTGTGACCCCAACGCACGAGCCGAGCGAGCGCAGCGAGCGTGCCGCGGCAGCGGCCGGCGAAGTGCCAGAACCGAATTGGTCCTTTACTTATTGGTTTAGTTACGGTTATGGTAAACTCTCAGGCCATAAGCATAACCGTGAACGAGTCATGTTTTATGGATTTCATTCATTTAAGACAAAAATATTCTAATAATTTTAATAAACAATGCTTAATTTTTAAAAAATGGTTTAATGTAAAAATGTAAAAAGTTGTTAAGTAAAATCACAAGAAATAGTATAAAAACAAACCTTTTTATTACTTTCACTTGGTAAATATTTCTTTCTGAGTATGAGAGAAAATATTATGGTGAAAATGTTTAGGGATAAAAGCGTTATGCTTATGACAAAAAACATTAGGAGTTTAAATATATTTACCTAACGATATTATTAATAACGATTTTCGGAAACATGAGTGTTATGAACATCGCCGGTAGCAATACAAATAGTATGAATGAAAACTTTAGGATTTAAAATTTTAGGAAGAGTGATCATTCGGATTACAAATCGTTAGGAAGAACATTTTCGGAAGAAGAACTTTAGGTGAGCCAATATGGACCCGGATAAGAGAGGCACTGCCATAAAGTGCTTTTAAAATTATTGAATTGTTAGTTTACCTTTGTTGTCTTGTCTGTGGTATTAAATGTAGAGTTTAGTTTTGTGAAAGCTCTTACCTGAAACAAAAATAAACACAGTTTTAGTATTAAGCTTTACATAAGTGCATAAGGTTCTGGGTTCCAATCGCAATAATGGTCATTCTTTATACGATTTACCAAACTATTATTCTAAGTATGGATGCTCTTTTTGCTGTTAAATTGATGAATAAATAAATATTCCTCACACATTCACACAACGCCATCTAGTCCTAAACGAAGCAGAGCTTCTACTATGGGTACTACACAACAGATAAACATACATAAATACTTTTTTTTTGTAAATACATACATATTATACATAGTAAACACCCAGACCAATGCAAACAATCATGTTCATGCACACAAACATTTGCATTGAGCGGGAATCGAACCCGAGACCTCTGCGTAGCAGTCATGTTATATAACCACTACGCCACAGAGTTCGTCAAGTTGATATTTGTGAAGTTTCCGCGATACAGGGCATGATCTGCTAGCTTCTTTTTTTTTTAAATAAAAAACCAACGAATTATTTTTTATACATTAGATACTTTTTATACGTTTCAAATATACAGTAGCCGATATAAGCTTACTAAAGGTCAAAGTTTCTCCTGCAGGGAAGGTATACCATACAGTCATCTCACAATACTTTCTATTCCAACTTTCTAATCATATTTATTGTACGACCTACGATTTTACTTCATAAACTTATAATCCTGTCATTTGAATAAAAATCTGTGATTAAGTATCGTAATGCATGCTTAGAAAGGTTTTGTCAGACCAATAGCACAGTACAACCAGTAGTCTATCTCGGCCGAATATTAATTATAAATGCCTACGGCTACGCGGTACGTAAACATGCGATAGGGCTGCCCACCTCCAGCTTTTTAATTACATTTACCTACTTTCCCGCTGCGGCACAGTCGCGACTTCACTTTGTTCACTCCGCAAAGCCCCCTCTATCGTGAACGTGTAGGAATAACTCGCGTTTCGTCAGTTTCTATAAAGTCGAAATACTGTATATATTTGTACTATGCCTATAGTATGGTTTACTTTACTAATATGCGTCTGGGAATGTTTATTCACGTATACAGGTTTAAAGACTCGTCGAATTACTGTCATCGAAGTTAAGGGATTATTTAAATCCCTTCCCAGATATTAGAAAAACACCATACAGCAGAAGTGCTAGAACGTCGTTCGTATATGGAACGAAACTTTGATAAATTTGTTTCTGGCTAGAAGGTAGGTTTTTGTCTTTCAAACTCAAAAAAACTTTATTTAAAATTAATACAACTTTCGTTTTATCCTTTTTGAAGTCATTTATACTACTTAATCTAACTGTAAATACATTTCAAAGTTTAGAAAACTTTACCACCGCCTCCAACGCGATAGTAGAGAAGAAGAAGCTTCGCTGGTGATACTGGCTGTTGATATTAGCTTTTAAAGGTAAGCTCGAGTTGAAATAAGTTTCTGTCTGTCAACACAAGGAAAGACCGACAAATTATTAAAATTGTTGATAGCTTATACAACTTGATCCTTTGACACAAGCTAATCAATTGTACATGGGGCTCCTCTTAAGTACCTATCTATAGGGGTCATATGTCACGGTCACGGACGAACAGAAAGTTTGTCCAAATAAACCATTACCTACGCTACTCAATTGATTTAAAATTATATTAAACTAGCTGACCCTTGCCCACTTCGTTGAGCGGCGAAAAAAACGCGTCCGTTTTTTAAACATATTTCAATACTGCTCCACTGCTATTAGTTATAGCGTCACTACTATTAGTTATAGCGTGATATAGCCTATGACACTCCCCGATAAATGGATTTTTTTTTAAATCGCTTCTTTAGATCCAGAGATTACCCCCTACAACGTCACAAACACACAAACTTTACCTCTTTATAATAGTACTAGCTGACCCGTGCCCACTTCGTTGGGCGGCGAAAAAACGCGTCACTTTTTTAAACATATTTAATTACTGCTCCACTCCTATTAGTCATAGCGTGATACTATATAGCCTATAG
Organism: Schrankia costaestrigalis; assembly: GCA_905475405.1. Classification (NCBI taxonomy): domain Eukaryota; kingdom Metazoa; phylum Arthropoda; class Insecta; order Lepidoptera; family Erebidae; genus Schrankia; species Schrankia costaestrigalis. The sequence continues at coordinate 14,704,438 of FR997838.1, forward strand.
CTTCCGCCCGCGGCTTCGCCCGCGTGAAATTAGTTTTTGTCAATCAGAATCAGAAATCATTTACTTGCTTTGAACAAAGGTAATATATTATTATGATGGTATGGTATGGAATCACAAAATCATATATAGCAATAATAAAGAATAAAAAAAATAAAAACATATAAAAATAAAATAAATAGTATTCAAAATAAAATAAAGAAATAACATGTCAAAAACATTGAATTATAAAGTCACTTTTACAAATAAAAAAACAAAAAGAAAATATAAATAAATAAAAATATAAAAGAAAAAAAAATAGCATTCAAAATCAAATACAAAAATAATAATAAGAAATAACATGTCAAAAACATTGAATTATAAAGTCACTTTTACAAATAAAAAAACAAAAAGAAAATATAAATAAATAAAAATATAAAAGAAAACAAAAAAAAATAGCATTCAAAATCAAATACAAAAATAATAATAAGAAAAAACATGTCAAAAACATTCAATTATAAAGTCACTTTTACAAATAAAAATAAAAAAGAAAATATAATTATATAAAAAAATAAAATCAAAAATATAAAAACATAAAAAAATAAAAATAAGAAAATAAAATAAATAGCATTCAAAATCAAATACAAAAATAACAATAAGAAATAACGTGTCAAAAACATTGAATTATAAAGTCACTTTTACAAATTAAAAAACAAAAAGAAAATATAAATAAATAAAAACATAAAAAAATAAAAAAAAATAAATAGCATTCAAAATAAAATACAAAAATAATAATAAGAAATAACATGTCAAAAACATTGACTTATAAAGTAACTTTTACAAATAAAAAAACAAAAAGAAAATATAAATACAAAAATATTTTTTAATGACCTACATACATACTAATTTAAATGTGAATTATGACTAATTTAAAACATTTTTGTAAACAACATTTGCAGTTTTTTTATCATAATTTGTTAAAATGTAGAGATTGCTTGGATTCGACACTCGCGAGCAGGCCACGTACAGTTGGCCATGTGAAAAACAGTTTTTCTCTAAATGGACACCTGCTACTTTGAGGGTTTGGCCTTGCGCTTTATTAATGGTCATTGCGAAGGCTGGTTTGAGGGGAAACTGGATTCTTTTAAATTGAAACGGTATATCTGTAGGGATCATGGGGATGCGTGGAATCAAAATTTCTTGATTTTTAGCTATACCTGTCATTATATTTGCTCTAATAATATTGCGTCCTAGGTGCGTAATTTGCAATCGAGTCCCGTTGCATAGTCTAGGTGCTTCGAGATTTCTCATTAATAAAACTGGAACCCCAACTTTCAGTCTCAGCTTATGAGACGGCACTCCTGACAGCTCTAAAGAATTTAGAAACTCAGTAGGATAAGACGTCACCTGTTCACTGTCCATGACAATATCTACTGACAAATATTCGACAACATCGCCTTGCACATGTGACATCATTCTTTCATTGATCTGTCCCACGATTTCATTAGTCGGTGCCAATATTGCCCTTTCACACAGCCATTCTCTATTCCTCATGTTATATTCTAAACCGGGATAGACGTTGTTTTTAAGATCTTCCAAGTTGTGGACAGCATTACAGAATTCTTGATTTAATGTAATCATACCGTTAGCGTCTGTAGTCATTCGACCTTCACCGATTTTCAATAGAGCAGCTGCATATTGCCCCGATTGCGTATCATTATGTAGTTGTACTCGCATGTTTTTAGTGAGACAAATTTTTTTTACATGTATCCATAATGTAGACGCTTTCAAACATGCATTTATCTCATCTGCTGGAGTGCCTCTAGTGATGACAGGTAGTGTCTGTCGAAAATCACCCGCAAGCAACACTATCATCCCACCCATTAAACTCGGGTTACTTCTGATATCTTTCAGAGTCCGATTGAGCGCCTCGATTGCTTTTTTATGTGACATTGTGCACTCATCCCACACCAACAACTTGCATTGCTGTAGCATTCGGCCACGATCGCTGTTTTTTGTGATGTTACAAACTGGAATTTCCTCATGATGTAAATTTAATGGGAGTTTAAGTACCGAATGTGCCGTGCGACCTCCATCGAGCAGCGTTGCTGCAATTCCAGAGGAAGCTACAGCAACAGCTATTCCTTTGTCTTTCCGAATTTGAGCTAAAAGTAAATTCAATAGAAAAGTTTTTCCAGTGCCTCCTGGCGCATCTAAGAAAAACAATCCACCCTCACCAATATCTATTCTTTGCACAACAATATCAAAGACTAATTTTTGTTCCATGTTTAATCGAGGAACTGACTCTGATATTTTTTGCTGTAAAGAAGAGACATTGTAGTCCAGTTCTCTTATTAAATCACTACTGACTTCTCCGATTCTTTGTGGCTGGTTCATTCCAAAATCTGATAATGGCTTCCCAGATATAGCCAGCACTTGGTCATCAATCTTAGTAAGCGCCTCGTTATATACTAAATCATTATTGACATTAGGATTATTTTGTTGCAGTCTGTGCAAAATATCGTCTGACATATCATTTTTGTACTTTTCCCATAATATCTGAGGATTTGACAGACCACATGTTGCTATGAGAATGGCAAAAAGATCTCTTACCTTAGCTGCTGATCTACATTGTGCAGCCTCTTCTAATGTCGAGTCCCAATGATTGTCATTCTCTAACAATCCTCTTGTTTCACAGGCTTCTCGGAAGGTAACAAATGTTTGACCATTGTAGTTCTTGAGATCATCGAACGAAGTTGGCCCACGCACGTGGTGTAGCAGTAATCTTAAACAAAAGCATTCAATGTTGCTAACGTGGACAGTATAGACCCGTCCTAATGTATCTCCAGATTTAACGCCAGGCCAATCCAGAACAGCAGTTCCTTGAATTCGGCGTGTCCAACATTTTCTACCTCCATCCCACGTGTAATACCGAGGTACCTGAACGTACAAAAGTGTTTTTGCAAATTCATCTGATCTGCAAAGGTCAAAAAAGGCGGTCAAAGTGGTTTTTGGTGGTGTTGTCACTCGCTGGTGAAAATTATTTTCATTGAAATAAATTCGTTCACCATTCTCTAGATGCACACTGAGGTGCGTAACAGTAGGATGCCTTTCGTGCAAAGGAAACCCTAATAGGCGCCATGCAGCTTCGTTGCTGCTGACATAGCGACCAGACTGAAACGTTTGTACTTCGTCTACTGGGTTTGAGGACTCTGAGCTTCTGAAATTAAAAATAGCTTGATCGCTGCCTTTATTAATATATTTGCAGATGTATTTGATTGCACGTACGGAACCGCAAGCTTCTACATTTATATGGGCGTTAAAAGTTTTTAATAGGACAGGCGAATATGGCACTACCCAACTATTGTCAACAGAAACTTGACTACCATTTCGGAGTTTAACAAATGCCGTACGGCCTCCGTCTTCTGGTGCTCTTCTACGATACATCGGGTAGCCGTTCTCATTATGGAGAGTCTCTTTCAGTAGGTTGCGAGGAAATTTTTTTGTGCATTTACGTTGTTTCATGCACGGGCACTGAGGATTTTCAGCCCCGCATGGACCATGGATCATGTTTTTCATAACAATATCATAAAGTGCCTTGTCATTGTTAGAATCTGGTATTTCAGCGCTTATAACTTTATCGATTTGGTCAGGTCGCAATTTATCTTTTAACCAAAGCAAAATGTGGGCATGTGGGAGTCCTCGCTTCTGCCACTCAATGGAATACATAAAGCATTGCACTTCTCCAAAAACCCTTCCTTTAGTTATTACAATTATAAGCTTTTTAACTTTTAATCTAAACACTCTGGCAATGACATCGTGCCTATCGTTGGCGCTTTGACCTGGCATTAATTCGTCAACTATTTCAGACCAAGATGGATTGCAGGTGAAGGTTACAAATAAATCAGGTCGACCATACGTACGCACATAAGCAAATGCGTCTTGAGTGTACTCGTGTAAGTATCGGGGACTGTTCACAAACGAAGAGGGCAGAATCACCATTTTACCTATATTATTAGGGTTCACGTTGGCATCATTCGATACAGCATCTTGGAGATGAATATAATTTTCGGCTCTAAGTTTTGTTTGATTTAAAGATATGTATCGCAATCTTTCGCTTTCAACCTTCACGTACATATCAACATAAAACTGGTTAGCGAGCTGTTTGCATCGTTGTATTACGTTAAAATTGTCTTCGCGTATCATCATATGATAAACATAAAAGTCCATGCTCGATACTTTTTTGTTGGACAGGGGGAGGTTGGTCACTGGATTGACCTGTGGAATTTGAAAATGGTACCCCTCTTGCCCCTTGCTAAACAGAAGCGGGTATTGTAATGCGTCATAAAACTTGTGTGTGTCGGGCACCCTGGTCAATGTGTTGTCACGGGTTTGTAAAACAATATCACGCGATGCGAATTGTTCACCACACACCATGGCGGCGACTTCGTTTATTAAGGGTACATTATAACGTCTTTCATGTTCCCCGCTTGGCGTACGATCTGGGTGTATTACTAATTTGTAATTTTCCCCTGGCATTCTTTCTAAGGCTGTTTTGAAAGTGCTGATGAGGTTATTATGTCTGTGCAACATTCTTTGAATTTTTAAAACAATGTCCCTCTCAACTCCTTCAATATTTTGACATCTGCGGTCAACCTCGCTGTTTTCGTCTCCCATAAAATAAATCTGTAGAAATTTTGGTTGATCATTGTTTGTGGGAAGCAAAGAACCAATCCTATGATAAACTTGCCCTTGTACCGTAAATGTGGGTGAAAATCCAGGCATGATGACTTCATTACCCACACCAAATGATGTCATTTGAAAGCAAGAATTGTACTTTCTTATACTTTTTAAAAATCGCCGAGATTCATTGCTGTCATATAGAAGTAAGGATTTGAGTGGCTCTTCGGGGTCACCAAGCGTTGGTACTGATACTTTGCCTCCAGAACAGCACATACCTGGGGTCTCTTCCTTCCACTTGAGTGCCTCACATTGTCTGCATTTATTGGCCATTCTACCTATGAGGACTAATCGATGATTAAAGTATTCAATTAACGGATCATAATCAAAAGCAGCATCGGCAAATGCCTCCCACGTATTCATCGTAAACGTACGTCTCCTTTCTGCTTGCCGCTCGGAATTATTTAAACGTCGTCTACGTGTTTCTTCGAAGGTCTCTGCAGCTATGTACGAAGCTTGCCGCTCAGCATCTAAGATTTGGCGAGCTTGGGTCTGCTGAGAGGTCTCAGCAGCTCTTTGAGCCGTGTGACGCTCTGCATCAATGACTTGGCGAGATTGGGTTTGTTGAGAGGTCTCAGCAGCTCTTTGAACCGCGTGACGCTCTGCATCAATGACTTGGCGAGATTGGGTTTGTTGAGAGGTCTCAGCAGCTCTTTGAACCGCGTGATGCTCTGCATCAATGACTTGGCGAGAATGGGTTTGTTGAGAGGTCTCAGCAGCTCTTTGAGCCGCGTGACGCTCTGCATCAATGACTTGGCGAGATTGGGTTTGTTGAGAGGCCTCAGCAGCTCTTTGAGCAGCGTGACGCTCTGCATCAATGACTTGGCGAGATTGGGTTTGTTGAGAGGTCTCAGCAGCTCTTTGAGCAGCGTGACGCTCTGCATCAATGACTTGGCGAGATTGGGTTTGTTGAGAGGTCTCAGCAGCTCTTTGAGCCGCGTGACGCTCTGCATCAATGACTTGGCGAGATTGGGTTTGTTGAGAGGTCTCAGCAGCTCTTTGAGCCGCGTGACGCTCTGCATCAATGACTTGGCGAGATTGGGTTTGTTGAGAGGTCTCAGCAGCTCTTTGAGCCGCGTGACGCTCTGCATCAATGACTTGGCGAGATTGGGTTTGTTGAGAGGTCTCAGCAGCTCTTTGAGCCGCGTGACGCTCTGCATCAATGACTTGGCGAGATTGGGTTTGTTGAGAGGTCTCAGCAGCTCTTTGAGCCGCGTGACGCTCTGCATCAATGACTTGGCGAGATTGGGTTTGTTGAGAGGTCTCAGCAGCTCTTTGAGCCGCGTGACGCTCTGCATCAATGACTTGGCGAGATTGGGTTTGTTGAGAGGTCTCAGCAGCTCTTTGAGCCGCGTGATACTCTGCATCAATGACTTGGCGAGATTGGGTTTGTTGAGATGTCTCAGCAGCTCTTTGAGCCGCGTGATACTCTGCATCAATGACTTGGCGAGATTGGGTTTGTTGAGAGGTCTCAGCAGCTCTTTGAGCCGCGTGACGCTCTGCATCAATGACTTGGCGAGATTGGGTTTGTTGAGAGGTCTCAGCAGCTCTTTGAGCCGCGTGACGCTCTGCATCAATGACTTGGCGAGATTGGGTTTGTTGAGAGGTCTCAGCAGCTCTTTGAGCCGCGTGATGCTCTGCATCAATGACTTGGCGAGATTGGGTTTGTTGAGAGGTCTCAGCAGCTCTTTGAGACGCGTGACGCTCAGCATCTAAAGTACGACGGATCTGTGAATCCTCTTCTGATTCCAGAGATCTAGCAAGTTTAGCAGCCCGAGCTCTGCTAGGGCTATTAGCTAAATTGGACTTTCGTTTGCGAGGCATCGTTAAAAAAAATGTAACAAAACAGATGTACCGATTAAAATTTAAAATAAAAAATAACCGTTAAGAATAATGCGCTCATCCGACGGCGATGTATATTAAACACAATCGTCCGTCAAGTTTACGTTTAAATGGAAATAAAGTAACAAAGAAATTAAATTATCAATACATATGACATAACAATATACAACCAGAGACTACTTTTTACAACCAATGCATAAAAAAGTAGAAGGTAATGTAAGTAGGTTAGGTTTGTTTTACCTACCTACCTATTAGAAATGTTAGATGTTATTAAAAAAAGGATATAAACGCAAATCGGATTTTTAAAGTAAAAGTAACTATCTAACCTACTTTTAAATATGAACTAAAATAAATATCAGTATGAATAAAATTAATTTACAGGACCTTATTAATAAAAAACACTTAAAAAGTTCCACGAAACAATAAAATGATATTACTGGTCGAAAAATGTAATTCTCTCTTGGTTAGGTGCGCGACGGTGGCGACGCGTAGCGTTTACTAAATTAGCGGAAGCTGTCAAATAATAACAATGTAAATATTGTTAGTTGTTCCTGTTTCAGCCACAAAACCAATCTAAATTATTGTTTAGGTTTTTATCACTTCACATTAAGTCATAGCACTTCGGACTCTGGCAGAATTGTCGACATCGGCATAGTTTGCCATATATAAGATAGAAGAAGATTGTTAGTTTTCTTTGCAAACATAAATAAATCCAAAGATTAAAATAGTATTGTTGTCATAATTTAAGTGCAATTTATTCAATAGTTTTCCTGTAAAATGAATATAATAATAAAAACCGGGTTTGAAACTATTTCAAATAATATTTGTTTCCAACCACAAACTGAGATAAACTCAAGCCGAGCATGTTAGAAATGTGGAAGAACTGCGCAATAACGGCCAGAGCTACTTCATACGTAGTTCGTCAGACATCTGTGACACTAACACCATACAAAACCAGTTTTAACGTAAGTAATGTTTAAGTGATGCTAGAATGCTATTACGACATGTAGGTATGTAAGTCATCCGACGGCGATGTATATTAAACACAATCGTCCGTCACATTTACGTTTAAATGGAAATAAAAAGTAACAAAGAAATTAAATTATCAATACATATGACATAACAATATACAACCAGAGACTACTTTTTACAACCAATGCATAAAAAAGTAGAAGGTAATGTAAGTAGGTTAGGTTTGTTTTACCTACCTACCTATTAGATTAATTAAAAAAAGTATATAAACGCAAATCGGATTTTTAAAGTAAAAGAAACTATCTAACCTACTTTTAAATATGAACTAAAATAAATATCAGTATGAATAAAATTAATTTACAGGACCTTTTTATTAAAATACACTTAAAAATTTACACGAAACAATAAAATGATATTACTGGTCGAAAAAAATAATTCTCTATTGGTTAGGTGCGCGACGGTGGCGACACGTAGCGTTTACTAAATTAGCGGAAGCTGTCAAATAATAACAATGTAAATATTGTTAGTTTTCTTTGCAAACATAAATAAATCCAAAGATTAAAATAGTATTGTTGTCATAATTTAATTGCAATTTATTCAATAGTTTTACTTTAAAATTAATATAATAATAATAACCTGGTTTGAAACTATTTCAAATAATATTTGTTTCCAACCACAAACTGAGATAAACACAAGCATATCATGTTAGAAATGTGGAAGAACTGCGCAATAACGGCCAGAGCTACTTAATACGTAGTTCGTCAGACATCTGTGACACTAACACCATTCAAAACCATTTTAAACGTAAGTAATGTTTAAGTGATGCTAGAATGCTATTACGACATGTAGGTATGTAAGTCATTTAAAATTTACTAATTGTAAGCGTCTTATCCATCTTATTATTTTTTGCATATCAATGGTGCTCGTGTCGTCACTGATGTGGTCAGAGCAGCAAGTGCAAGCATGTTAATGCTTTAATATCCTATGTTAAGAACACCACCAGCTTGTCAGAGACCAGTAATGAACAACAGTGAGGCAAACCTAGCATTCGGCAATTTGTTCAGAATAAATATTCTAAGAAGACATGTTGTTTATATGTATTGCTTTGCTTTGATTTTGTACTGCAATTAACACTTTTTACAGCTGATTTCTGCCTTTGTTTCCAATTATTGTTATTTTACACCATAAACTACATATATTCCAAATTACTTCAAAATCCATTTAGTAGTTTTTGCATGAAAGGGTAACAAACATCCATCCATCCTCACAAACTTTTGCATTTTTAATATTAGTAGGATAGGATAAGCAAAGGTGTGTCACTTTAGTGCCTAACAAATAAGGTGAATATTATCTTCACTAAATAAAAAGAAGGAAAACTTGAAATTAAACCCTATACCAATCCGTCTGCAAGCGTGGTATTAGTAGGCCAAGTATCCAGTTTCAGTTTCATTTTCATTTATTTATTCAAAGTAGTACAATAATATTGTATCTTTTTGACGTCATCTAACATTACTTAATCTAAATTTAAAAACATTTCAAAGTTTAGAAAACTTTACCACCGCCTCCAAAGCGCTAATTGACAGCTGTCAAAAGTGACAGAGGTATCAAATATTTTCCCGCCAAAATAATATGACGTCACAAATCATCTGTCAAAAATGCTGTGACGTCACGACTCATCTGTCAAAAATTCAAAACATCACTGCTCAGCTGTCAAAATATATTTACCCGCCAAAATTCTGTGACGTCACGAATCATCTGTAAAAAATTCTGTGTCGTCACGACTCATCTGTCAAAATTCTATGACGTCACAGGTCACGTGACCAAAATTCTATGACGTCACACGTCACGTGACCAGAATTCTATGACGTCACAGGTCACGTGACCAAAATTCTATGACGTCACAGGTCATACAAATTCTGTGACGTCACGAATCATCTGTCAAAAATTCTGTGACGTCACGACTCATCTGTCAAAAATTAAAAAACGTCACGGCTCTGCCGTCAATATTTAATTCTGTGACGTCACGACTCAGCGTACCAAAATTCAATGACGTCACGACTCAACTGTCAAAAAGTATTTTCCCGCCAAAATTCTTTGACGTCATGACTCAACTGTCAAAAAATATTTTCCCGCCAAAATTCTGTGACGTCACGACTCATCTGTCAAAATTCTATGACGTCACAGGTCACGTGACCAGAATTCTATGACGTCACAGGTCACGTGACCTATGACGTCACAGGTCACGTGACCTATGACGTCACAAGTCACGTGACACAGCTTTCCCGCCAAAATTCTATGAAATCAAAATATAATATGATTGCTAATAAAAAGTAGCCTATGTTCTTTCTCAGGGTCTAAAGATTGTCTGTACCAAATTTCATCGAAATCCGTTCAGCCGTTTAGGCGTGAAAGAGTAACAGACAGACAGACAGACAGACAGACAGACAGACAGAGCGACAGACAGACAGACAGACAGACAGACAGACAGACAGAGTTACTTTCGCATTTATAATATTAGTATAGATAGATTACGATAGATTAACCAACTATTTAATCATATTAAAAAATAATGAATTTAACGAAACACCGCCATAATTTTAGAATTATAGACATGAATAAAGTACCATTTGCATTCCATGCAATCATCGAGGGATTTACTTCAAGTCCTATAATGTATTCAGGCGGGAGTTAGCGTAGGACTTAGCAGACAATCACTTAATGGCTACTGCACAATTAATTGACTGTTTTATTTGCCATTAGCTTAGTCCTTAGGTTGTCACTAGATAGCTTTCGCTTCTTAATCGAAGTATGGATCGGTCACATAAGCATAAGCTGGCTTTTCTTCGTCTTTAATATGTTTTTAATTATAACTTTTAAACTATCGCGTTTTATAATTATAAATCTATACTGATATCATAAAGAGGTAAAGTTTGTGAGTTTGTGACGTTGTAGGGGGTAATCTCTGGATTTACTAAACCGATTTTAAAAATTCTTTCTGTGTTGAATAGTCCATTTATCGGAGAGTGTCATAGGCTATATAGTATCGCGCTATGACTAATAGGAGTAGAGCAGTAATGAAATATGTTTAAAAAAGGGACGCGTTTTTTTCGCCGTCCAACGAAGTGCGGGTCAGCTAGTATTATATAAACGGGGGATTAACGCAAACAGGTTGCACTGGCCGTGGTCGCAAACTGACTGGTGATACGATGTCACTGTTTTGTGTTCATGATAGATAATAATATTTATATCATGTTTGAGTCATACTACGAGGATTGTACATAACTATAAGCTCGATAGAGTGTGGCTTCTACCCACAAACACCTGAAATACCTGATTAAAAATAAACTGAATGGATGGCGAGGGGGTATTCGCCGGCATTTAACGAGGTCACGTTATTTGTGCGATCCCAAATTTATTATATGAAATTGTTTTTTTTAAATAGTAGTATAGTGCAGGAATGTGGCGTAATAACTAACCCCTTACTCATAAACGCCTCTTAAATATGTATTAGTCAATTGATTAGCTTAAATACTTACGATTTATTTGGTTGGTTTTGCTAATAAATATCTCGCTAAACAGTGACTAAAAAGAGGCGTTTATGAGTAAGGGGGTAAATATATAATAAATTCTTAAAAAAGGTAAGTAATGAAACTAAGAAATTGACTACAATATATTTGTCATCATTAAATTATGAGGACACAGAGGCTTTGTTACAACAATTAATATAACAAATACACTCAGTCACTCACACACAACCACATACACATTACACACACATACACACTAACACGAACACGCACCACACTCAAAACAAACAAACAAACACACACTAATATTAAGTTTTTCTTTTTTAATTAATTAGGTTAAGAATTAGTTCATTCTTTAGTATCATTGATTTATAAAAAACCCTAGATGCACATTTTCAAACAAAACTAACAGCCAAAAGTGTCACCAAATTAAACATACGCAATAAATACGTATAGTAATATCGTAAACATATTTCTTTTTTCAAATTCAATCTTACACGCATGACATAAAGTTGTATTTAAAAAGTAATGCACATAAAGCAATAAAATTTAATGATTGACGTTTGCCGGTAGAACAACGCGATACTAATTTAAAAAAAGTGCACAATGCGCCCATTTGTTGCGGACGTTTTTGGGAAGTGGAGTGTGTATCTTTGGTTTTTTGTAAATCAATGTTTAGTATACATGAAAGAAGATCGATTATGTGCTTAAATTTAACAACTGTATAGTTATGGAAGAGCGTGGTCACCTGTTACAGGCAATTGTTGCTTACTAGGCGACTACGATCACTGTACTTTAAATGTATAACTATTTTATTTTAATTCAATAAAAAAAAAAAAAAAAAAAAAAAAAACTATTTCATTTTGCCTACCTTCATAATTAACATCGAAGGAAAGGACAAGATATCAATTGTCCGGAATTATCGAACTGTTTTGCCTCGATAGATAAATATCTGTGGAGTCAATACGAAACTTAGAACACCTTGCTAGTCAGAGAGGCCCCTCAAGAAGAAGCTATTGTCATTAACCATTTCATTAACATTGATTACATCGATACTGAATACGATAAATATGAATACGATACATCGATATTGAATGAGACAGGAGCATTTGCACTAATACCACCACAGCTAGAGGTACGCAAACTCTAGGCCGTACAAAGTGGTGTGAGAAAAGCATAGGTCGCTGAATAACTACTACTCCATGTAATGATAATTCCTCTTAACAATTATCTGCATCATCATCATCATAACAGCCCATTAATGTCCCACTGCAGGGACGGGCCTCCTCCACTGACGGAGGGATACTTGGCCCACTAATAACACGCTGGCCAGACGGATTGGTATAGGGTTTAATTTCAAGTTTTACTTCTTTTTATTTCGTAAAGATAATATTGACGGATAGTCCCTTAGTCGGTTTCTACGACACCCATGGGATGAGATGGGGTGGTGACATATTGTATTCTTACTCCGTCACCACACGGATAACATTACATCCTCTTAACAATTATCTGCATATAACAAAAGAATTTAATTTTAATGTATTTTCCACCTCATTTCAATCCAAGGGATAAGTAAATGTAAGTCGTTTAACCGCAGACGAGGATCGTTTTAAATATTGAGAGCTCACTCGGGTACTACTACTCTGAATGGATACAGATACAGTACCTTTAGCAATCGCGTTTAGAATATAACTACTACGAAATTCAAGTAGGTACCTATAGTTTTATTCTAAACGTTTATTTTTTTTATATAAAAAACTCAAGAATGTTCAAAGATATCTCCGTAGGTGGTAATTATATAGATTCTACCGCCAATAAACACCAAAACAATCGAAAGGAGTAAACAATGTTCTTTTAACTATGAAAAATGTTATTTTTTATTCCTTTCTGGTTTATTGCATTTGACATATCCTAATTGGCCAGCAACTTTATCACCAGTGTTATCACTTAATATAGTTTCGAAAGGATAACCACGAATGCACTGAATAAGTGCTTTCAAAATAGGCATACAAAATATGTTAGCATAGCAAATATACTGCATAGCTCTTTCCAGGGATAGAGTATAGCTTGGACTGCCAATGATTATCTGGGGTACGTTATAGGCATTCCATATGAAGGAACAACCTAAGCATTTTAAAACAACAACCTTTTTAACATGCTTACCACTAACATAATAAAACCTTCATCAAAACAGCCCATTAATGTCCCACTGCAGGGACAGGCCTCCTCCCGTGACGGAGGGTTACTTGGCCTACTAATACCACGATGGCCAGACGAATTGGTATAGAGTTTAATAAAACCTTATTTTAATAGTATTGTAGAGATCAGTATCTATCTACAGATAAAAAGTAATCATATTAACTTTTATTACTTAATGTATTATATAATTCTTAATTAATATTCAATCAAATTAATAAATCATTTTATTAATAATAATATGTTGTACAAAAACTATGAGGGACTTTGTGCAAAAACAGATATGAGTGTTGTCCGGCCATCGAACCTTTCATTTCATTATCGTGCTGTGGTTTTAACAGGGCTGTCACATCTACAAAATGATTAGGGATTTTTTAATTTATCTATAGAAATGTATTTATATGTCACAAACTGATCTTAATCAGTCGGTAATGTTAAAATTTCTTAGGCAACAAATTATTACAAAATTATATACCTATGGATAATCTGAAATCTGAAAAAGAACATGTTACTTTTTATCAAAAAACCACGCGGGCGAAGCCGCGGGCGGAAACTAGTCTATAATAAAATGATCTTAATTATCAACAGCTGACAAGGGCTTATCGCTTTTCTATTAGTAATATTTAAGCATATTTAAAATAAACCGTACCAAATAAGTAGATACATCATGTTGTATTTCTATATTTAAACTATATAAACCCAGATTTCACTTCAGATACCATTATCGTTTAATTTAGCTCCTAATTTGTAAGCCCTTTATGTCGCTAACTCAATTTTGTCTAAATCATAAGTAATACATTGTAAACAGAACGCCCAAACAAAGTTATCTGGTAATTTCAACTTGAGTGCTTTACCTTCGAAGTAATCTGTGATTCAACTGTTTGTCGCACTTTGATAAATACTCGTTCAGAATCGAGACGGTACAAAATACAGCTAATCCATTACCTTAATCAGTATTTATCTTAAAAATAACGATTTATTTCTTTTGTTTATCTTGTAAATGTAGTTAAGAACATGAAAAAACACTGGTTTATTTAATCAGTTCCTTGTAGCGGTGGATTAACAAATTACCACGATTCAATAAATTAATAGTTCACTAAATATTCATTAAACCCACACTTATGAAGCAAAAGAAAGACATTGGACTATACATATACCGGCCTAGCGTAGTATGGTACGCCAAATCTATATCTATACTAATATTATAAGAGGTATAGTTTGTGTGTTTGTGACGTTGTAGGGGGTAATCTCTAGATCTACTAAACCGGTTTTAAAAATTATTTCTGTGTTGAATAGTCTATTTATCGGGGAGTGTCAAAGGCTATATAGTATCACGCTATGACTAATAAGAGTGGAGCAGTAATGAAATATGTTTAAAAAAAGACGTGTTATTTTTGCCGGTCAACGAAGTGGGCACGGGTCAGCTATGACTAATAAGAGTTACATATAAAAAATAAACCTGTAACAATATCAGCTCCCTATATTCACTTAGCGTCTTTTGACCTCCCGTATTCACAGTTTAGGATCCTGCAGTTCTCTACGGATCGCAACGTTGGACAGATCTTTAACCTGCCTCTGCTTCATCCGGTACCAAAAGATTGCACTAGAAATCTTAGTAGTATGTACTAAGATTTCTATTGTTACCGTTTATGAAATTTTGATATCAAGTACACATACGTGGTTTGGGACAAGATGGCATTGGAAATAATTATTTTAAAATCGTGTTTGTGGCAGCCCTGTTCTTGTCTGTGTGCTCTTATTAACATGTACACAGTAGTCGCCTGAAGGCGTACTATGTAGAATATGATGTATAACGATATGTATAACAAATTACTCTGAAGGTACCCCCACCGCAGACGTTTTGTAACATTCAAGGAATCTGCATAATAATTTAAATGCATTCCTTAAAACATGCAATTTATGTTTGCGAGTCCTGTTTTCAGACTTCGGGCATACTTTCACCTGTGAGATGAGATGGGTTTGTGTTCATCACAAGAAGGTATTTTAATAACTGGAATTATTTAAGTGTTATATAGGTAACTAGTTTCCGCCCACGGCTTCGCCCGCGTGGTGTTTGGATAAAAAGTAACTTATGTTCTTTTTTACATTTTAGGCTATTAATATACAATTTCGTACCAAATTGTTGCCTAAGAATTTTTTACGATACCGACTGAATAAGATCAGTTTGTTACAGTTTATATTTTTAGTCCCTTATTCATCACTTTATTGTCGTAAAAGGTGACTTAGGGATTAAATGTCTTTATTATTTGTAGTCTATATGTTATTCTAAAGTTTAAGCTATATAACTGTAAAGTTTCATCAAAATCCGTTTAGAAGTTTTTGCGTGAAAGAGTAACAAACATCTATCCATCCATCCTCACAAACTTTCACATTTATAATATAAGTAAGAAGTAGGATTAAAGCTAATAAATACAGTCTTTTTTATATTTTTAATGCACACTGCAAGTGTGTTACGGCGGCGTGCGCTCTGGCGGGCACTCCTCCTTGGGAGCTCGAGGCATGGGTGCTCGCCAGAGTGTACAAATGGAAAGTGGGGCGAAGGGCGCTCGGAGAGCGTCCAGCCCCGGAAGAGTGGGAGGCCATCCGGCAGGGGGCGAGGAATGCCACCTTCCTTCACTGGACGGAGGACCTTGCCTCCGCCGTGTTCGGCCGCTGGACGCTGGACGCTCTCGGACCTGTCCTTCGAGATTGGCTGGAGCGGCGGCATGGCTTCCTCTCCTTCCGGATAGTGCAGATGATGTCGGGGCACGGGTGCTTCGGCTCATACCTGCACCGGATCGGAAGGGAGGAGGCACCATTGTGACACGGTTGCGGCGCGGCCGCGGACACGCCGCAGCACACCCTGGAGGTGTGCCCGTTGTGGTCGGGGCCGCGTCTCAACCTGGTGGGGGTAGTTGGGGCGGACCTCTCGCTCCCGGGCTTAGTTAAAGCTATGCTGGGGAGCGAGGAGGCCTGGGGAGCGAGGAGGCCTGGGGGGCGGTTGCCTCCTTCTGCGAACTTGTTATGTCGTAGAAGGAGGCGGCTGAGCGCGAGCGGGAAGAAGACCCTCTCGCGCCGCCACATCGGAGGAGGCGAGAGGGCAGGAGAAGGAGGACGTACCGCAACCTCCTCCATCCCGGTGATGAGCAGGGGTGACAGGTGCGGGGGCACCTTCCATCTCATTGCACGACTCACCACCACCATGTGGGTGAGAACGGCTGGAGCACTCACGGCCGTTCTCAAGAAGAGAAGGGCCCGCCTGTAACGGCGGGGATCGCCGTAGGGGACTGGACGCAAACGCTCGGCCGGTTCCCCAGGCCCCCTCCAAGTAAGGCGATGAAGGAGTGCCGCTGGGGACTTTTAGTGGGTGCACGGGGGGGTCACACCCCTGGGAGCCCCACATACAGGGGATGCGTACCCCAGCGAGACAAAAAAAAAAAACACTGCAAGTGTGGTAAAAACTTTTCAGAAAACTTACCTGCATAAAATCTCATTTTGTTAGGTACATTTTCTTTTGTTATATAAGTGTTGTTTTTTTTTCTTAAGTATTTAAATAAATAAAATACATTAATAAATAGTAAAAACGTATAGGTAAGTAAGTATGAATGCAATACGCAACAGCAAAGTCACATGTAGATCTATTTCCATTATAACTAACGACCATACAACATTATTATTTATAAACGGAAAGCCGTTGAGTTTAATAAGCGAATAGCTTTGATCGCCCTCAATAACATTTTTTTGCGATACGTCGATTAATAACCGCTCAGGTGTAAGTATGTAATACCTACTTACGTATACAATTCTATTATTATAAACGCAAAAGCTTGTAAGTATAAAATAAATGTTTGTTATGTTTTCACGTCAAAACTACTGAATTGATTTTAATGAAACTTTACCATAAAATAGCTTTAACATCAGAATAACACATAGCCTACAACTTATGATGATATTGTGTTTAAAACAAGCGGAGTCGCGGGCACCAGATCGTCTAGAATGATGTAAAAAAAAAATCAAGAGTTTGTTTAGTTGTGCTAAACTCAGAAACTACTGATTTGAATTGAATTACCCTTTTAACTCTTTGCGTAGCGATGGAGAGTAACGTAGTGGTCACACCCCGCCATGCCATCTTGTCCCTTGGGTATCGTAAAATCCGATCCAATGATCAATGTGTTTTTTTATAGGTATCATAGCATTCTATGTTTAGTGTTAAGTATTTCTAGTTTGTTATAGATTCCGACTGTATATGAAAAGTGCTGCTGTGTGAAGTAATGTCCTTGTATTTTAAAACTAAGTACCTATTACGTATTATCAAAAGTAAGAACATAAGCATATCACATTCAAAAATAAGTCAGAATATTAAGGGGTGTACTTACATAAACTCACTCCTTATCCAAAGGGAGTAGGCTAAGACTACTGAGCACTATGTTCTACAGACCCTTACAAACCAGCTTTGTTAATAATATTGACATTTTGCTCATAAGTTCCACTAGAGGTCGCTATTACCAATATGTCAGCCGATAGATATTATATTAAATTAATACATAACTCAATCATAATTTACCATTGAGTTATCCTTGCCGATAGCAACAATTAACTGTCTGATAAAATATCAGCGTATAATGCATGTTAGGTTGAATATTCGATAACGTTTAATATACGATCATGATAATAACTATGATGATAGCTACTGAGGCTTTATAGGTTAAATTAGCTATTTCATCATGTCGGACGATAAATGTCACATTGGTGAGACAGACCCCCTACAAGGATAAAAAGACGAAAGGGCTAAGAATCAGTTCGGTAGACAGAAAACTTTTGTGTCAAGTTTTCCCTCTTTTTCTTCTTGGCGAGTCAATAGAAGTTTTAAATAATTTCGCCTCAAAACTCAACCAATGTGATAGATTCCGTCTTGCACCAAAAGGTTCTGGAATTCTTTCTTATCGCCATATTTAATAAACTATGTAATAAGGGCCTTTACGTGGCTCACTAGCGCCGCCAATAGAAAAAAAAATCATAATTCGCAAATAGCATAACAAAGTCTTGAGAAAAGGCAATAAAGTATTTGTATAACACACTCTCAACACTTTAAAAGTTTTTCTATTAGATAAATTTTGCATTATAAACAAAAACGGCCGTTTTTTTTTTTCGATTCGTCGATTTTATGTTCCCTATCTATGTAAATAACATCAAAAAACAATTATTTATAAGCCATACATTTTAAAAACAATAAACCACTTCCATAATCTCAGCAGAAGAACTCTAATAATCTGCACAGAACCAACCTCAAACTATTTTTTACTTATCCCATATCTCATTTTCCCACGCGAATCACTGATGTAAAAAAAATGATGGCATATCGAGCCATAGAGGGAATCTCATACGGTCATAACGTCGAGCAAAAAGACATTGATTCATGGGAAAGTGAACCCTGTCCCTTTCTACTGGGTGCTTGAAAACCGGTCTCATTGATGTGATTACAAGAGGCGATTTTACGATGTACAATTCGTGTTATGTAAGCGTGCATGTTGACATTTTTACTTTTAATTAATAATTCCAATTATAGCGATGACGAATGAATACGGTTTATTGTGAAAGCAAATTTCATTGTTTTAAATACACGTCTGTTTTATTTTGTAAATGTTTTGTAATCTATATATCGCAGGGAAATGACGAAACCAGGGATTTCACGAAATCACTAGGGATATCACGAAATCCCGGTAAATGTCGAAAATGCCTTGCACTTCGGCGGCCGCTACCGCGGCACGCTCGCTTCGCTTGCTCGCCTCGTGCATTATGGTCACAGTTCTAACCTAACCTACAGAAGTTGGAATATTTGTGGTTCTTAACTTACAAACAAAAATATGAGCATTTCTTTTCTAGTACAAACGGGATTTCGTCATATCCCTAGTGATTTCGTGAAATCCCTGGTTTCCTCATTTCCCTGCGACATATACATATGAGCGAAGAGTGACGGACTTAGAATACAGGTTGTCACACTCACATCTTAACTCCAATGTATTCTGAAAGATAAATAAGTGACCACTTACAGAACAGTCAAAAAGACAAGATCATACACGAGAACGAAAACCTATAAATCCACCAGTTGGACCATTATGGAAAATTACAAGTTTCATCACTGGTGTATTTTTTGGATGCTTAAGTACTTTTTCGATTAATTTATTTTTTAATTTTCGTATAGCTGGTATTGATAAAAACATAACAATTTACATTCAGGTAAGCTAGCTGCATTGAATGCATGCAAACGAGTACACCTGATCGCGAAATTGCTCTTTGCAATGTTTGTTCATTTTCGAAGAGACACATCTGGTACAATCAATATTAATATTATATATCTCTACCAAAGGTATCCTACATATTAATATGTAGGATACCTTTGGTAGAGATATCTATGTTTTTATAACGAAATACAAGATCTCAATATTAATATCTCTAGTAATGAAATCTACTGGTTGATCATAAAGAAAATCTCAATTCTAAGAATTATACTTAGTACTGAAATAATGAGAAAAGAAAATTTCTTACATAAAGCCTATACATTTATAAATGTAAATATGAAGAACACATTTAAACAAAACTGAATTTGGTTAAGAAACTTATATGAAACTGATCCCAAGAGTAATAACCGTATAAATTGAGAAGCTTTCCATTGACATCGAGTTGAAAGTATGGACCCACTTCTTGATTGGATGGGATTTTTAGTAATCGATTCGACGACCAAACTGTCGTAATCTCCTACCATTTTTGGGAGGTTTCGTGACATGAATAAAATTACATTCAAGATACCTTCAGTCTCTTACAATATTATTTTAATTTATTTGAATGTAAATTAGCGAATCCTTTCTGAATCTGCTTGATAAGGTATCAGTACTTATCATGCTGTTTGACTTATTGAGAATAATTTATTATTTATAGAATTTATATTCGTATTTTATCGTGCTGATTAATTGAATTTTCAGCATTTAAATACTCAAGAAAAAGTTTACTCGGAATTTTGTTCATTTTATTTGTTTTTATAAATAAAACTTCGCTATTAGGGACGCATTTTTGGATTATATAAACGCGCATGCAGTTCAAACTCTCAACCTATTGAATGCTCGAACGGTCTTCCTGTACCAATCCCAACCATAAGGCAAACAAAACAAAACGAAATACAAGTGTCACTATTATTAAGCGTAACACAGTAGACAACGCCGCCGCTAGTAAGTAGAGACGCATATACGTAGCTGTTCTGTGACAATACAAAACATTATGGTTTTATTTACGAACCCGCAGTTATTGGTTCAGAGAACGGAATGTGCAATACCTACATAAATGTCGATCTGAAATGAAAAATTATCGTCTTGGGATCAATTGACGCAGTTATTAACTTTTATTGACAGCTCATTGAACAAAAACTCTTCTTACGTCACCAAACAAAACATTGTTTCATTGAGAATGGCCTATATTTCACGCGGCTTACGCAAGTGCCAATCCACCTGAGTTCTATACTATTGCTAGTACGTGATTCATTGCCGTTTTAATTGCTGCAGTTTCCGCATATACAAATACAAATTCAGCAAGTGATGTTGAGCAAAATTGTAGGATTGTTCGTTGTAGGTACAGGAGTCGGGTTACAAGAGCGTGGAGCGGATCCAAGAGACAATTCCTAAGATGTAAATGAAAGTGGAAACGAAATTTAACCTAGTAGCGGTGACTTATTTACGTAACGCAGGTCTCTGTATAAACCTGTAGAATTATTTAAGCTGCGGAACAAAATGTGAACGCGATTTTATTTTTTTGCTTAACTGAACTCGAGTGAAAATCGAAAACATGTTTTGGGTCTTTCTTTAGACTTGTACAAATGTACATCGCTGTATTGGCACTGAATAGTAAAAGTATTGTATTGGTAGTGTAGGTATCTCCTCAAAGCTAGAGACCAGAGGGGCTACGTCCCTGCAGTAGGACATTAAACGAGGAATACATTAGCTTTTAAAATTACCCGTAAAATCCTTGATCAAGGATCAAACGAAATATGGCAGACCTTATCATTTAAATTGGCCATGACATATCGGAGTATCACGATCTTGCTTGATACAATGTGCGGTATTTTCACGATTGATACAAAAGGTTATGAGATGTATTTTATCTAAACTTAATAGATAATGTTAAAGTGTCTTCTGCTTGAAACTACTTATTGATAACAGCGATAGTATTGTATTAAAATAAAATTAAAATATTTTATTTCTATGAAAAGAATACGGGTAGAAAACTAAAAATAAATCAATATTATTGATCTACATAGTTACTTTAACGATTCAGCAATCGTTGTGCGCGTAAACATAAATGATTGCATATGTATTGAATGTATTTTCAAAAAAATTACAAGTGTGCCTGCCCGTTTTCTAGTACACATAGTACCTACAGGCTAACTAATTAACAAAATCTTAAAAACAAAAATATAATATATAATTACAATGTAATTCAAATATAATATAGTAAGGAAGTTTGCATCGTTCACAACATAAACACAAGTAACACGACCCCTAAGGAATGCGGTATTTCACTCGCTGACAGATTTGTTACGAAACTGTCGACTAAAAGCTGATTTAGAACAACTCTACGTACTGCTAAATTAATGTTTTAACTTACTATCATGGCGGTCTGTATGTGCACTTTTAATATCAATTAATTTTAAAGGACACCATGACACTATGGAATCCTGATACTGATATTTCGGATACTAGCCAGTAGAATTTTGGCAAATCATAAAAAAGGAAACGTACAGATAAGATAGAAGCACAGTCTGAGAACGTTGACAAAAAAGAAAGAATCTTTTTCGTCGTCGTCAGCGTCATGCCGATGTAGCAAACTGTTTGCTTATGCGAGGAGAGGAGGAGAAAATATCCGAAGTCGTTCGGAAAAGGAAGAAATTCTATGAAAATGAACTTTTTTTGGGTCGTGACGTTCCACCAACACTTAATTAACCTAGTACAGCAGATTATTTGCATTCATACTCCATTGCCATACGTATGAGGAGGGGTGAAGAGAGCTTCGAAAAACTAATCGTTGTTGGGAACACGGAGGGCAAACGAGCACGGGGACGTTCCCCAACCAGATGGAGCGATCAAGTGAGAGGCCCATCATCAACCACGTTTTGCTCTGTTGCCCGAGACGCGATGAACAGGCACCGGTGGAGGCAGATCATCGAAAGCCGGTGCAAATCATCCACATCTGTTGATGACCACGATCCTCAGTCATGAGGGACCGACCACAGAGAGAGCCATACGTATATGTATATACAGATCGCATATAACCCACAAAACGCGTGACATCATTAAAGACATAAGCAATGAACAATTTAGAAGTGTCAACAGAATGAGTCGTTACGCCGCGGTTAAGTATGTAGCTTTGTGACATGAACACCAAGGGTACCCCCTTGAGTGTCGTGAAGCCACTAAGAGATGCAACTTAGTACGTACATACTCTAATTATAGCAATCAAGTTACTTGATAAGTGGCGGGAATGTTACTAGTTACAATGTAATGTATCTACGATTGTAAACAAAACATTTTTCATAAGTATTTTTTTTAAATTTGGCTTCTCTATGGAAGCATATATTCATCTTTTTTTTTTAAACGTGTGGAAATTCGGAACGGACATTATGATACAAAGGGTGCAAAACCGATTAAAATCACACAGTGTTCTTACAAAGTTGTCAAGTCTCAGAGGCTCTAGGTAATCACTCGAAAGTATAATCCTAGAGAACTTTAACGGACATTGATCATAAAACGGGGTGTCCTAAACCTATGTTATCGTAAGGGTCAATAATAAACTTGGCACACAAAAACCGATACTAACTCATCTAGCTAACGTGGTATCTATAAGCCAACTATTCTTCCCTTCATGAAGAAAGCTAGTCCCAATGGGTGGTCATGGTCTCATCATCAGCCCATTAATGTCCCACTGCAGGGACGGGCCTCCTCCCGTGACGGAGGGATACTTGGCCTACTAATACCACGCTGGCCAGACGGATTAGTATAGGGTTTAATTTCAAGTTTTCCTTCTTTTTTACGGTCATGGTCTGCTATTATTTAATTAAATGAGTTTATCGACTCCTATAGTGGACAGTACATTTAGTAATAATCATAATATTATTGTTATTGCAACATATTTCTCATGATAACAATTGGATATTTATCAAATGTAAAGTTCATATCATTGTATGGTCAATTGAATTAGTTTTTTTATATTGTTTTATGTTTTAATAAGGTATGGGGTAGGAATATCAATAATATGAATTATTACTATCGAAATATTCATGTCTCATGGGACATGAATATTTCGATATATCCTTCTAAATAGTATGTTAAAAGTTATACTTACTTTAAGTTTTAAAAAGCTTTTTAGCGACTATATGCTGTTGTTGTTTACGTCTTTTGTTAACAACAACTCAGAAAAGTCGCTTTTTAAGAAACTATTTTAGCCTAATAGCATTTGTCTTTTTAAAATGACAAAGAATAATAAAGGGTTAGAATGTTAAATGCCATTAGTTCCACCAGTTACTTCCGAAGAGGGAGATGGTATTTATAATGTCATCCTAAATGTTCCCCGAACGAAATTAAGTTTTACTTATATAAGCACTTAAGACTTTAGGAAGAAAGAGAGAAAATCTTAAAATTATATAAAAAAATAATATCAGTCGTAAAGCTACTTCGGTTGCAAGTTGCAAAGCGTCTGTGTGCGAGGTCCCGGGTTCCAAGCAAGATTATGTTTTTGTGCGTTTCACAAATTATTGTCTTGAACTTGGATAAGCTTTGTTAATTGACGATTTGACGACCTCGGTGGTGCGCCGGTAGAGCAAGCGGCTGCCGCGCATGAGGTTGTGGGTTCGATCCCCACGCAGGACAATAATTTGTGAGATCCACAAATTATTGTCCTGAGTCTGGGTGTTCTATGTGTCCGTTAATTGATGTTTGTAAAAGTCCCCGCGACACAGGGCATGATCCCTAGTGCGGGAGTTGTCTTTTATAAAAAAAAAAAAAAATATTTAATCTAAACTTCCCCACGATACATGTAAGCCCTAACGCGAAAGTTGTATGTCGTCCAAATGTTAAGATGTAATCGCTACGGAAATAGAATGGAGGAGTTGATATAAAATCCTATACCTTAGCATTCAGCAATCATATGTGTAGCATAAGCAAGCCAAGTTTACCTACCTCTCTGGACAAGGGCCCTCGGTTTGGAAATTAAAGGGTTGCCACAATGATTACAAACCTGAAATGCTTTCTAGGTTTAAAATATCCGAAAGATATTTGTTCTACCAAAATATAATCTTGAATTATTACAATCTAGATAGCGTATAATTTATAACATAACTTTTGCTTACATAAGTCGAGTTAAATCTAGATTTTTCTTTAAATTACTTTGTGTTTTAGGAAAGCAATTACAAAGGAAGGTGTTATGTAACGTTTTGTTATTTAAAATAACGTTACATTAATTTATTTAGTTGTTTAGGTCGCGGGTTCGAATCCCACGCATAAGGATTGTTTGTATGATCCATAATTAAATTTCCTGAACTAATAGGCAAAAAGATACCTGATCTTTTTGCCTATTACTTTAATATCTATTAAACTATACACGCCACAGGGACTGATACATATTACGGAAATATTCTTTACAAATGAAAATCAAGATCACAATAAAGTTCCTCCAGCAAAGTATTTTATTACCTAAAGTACAGAATTTTAAAAAATACGGCTAAAGCTCAGCCGTCACTGGGCCATATTACCCACGAGGACATTTGCCATAAAATTTGCGCAAACGCGAGAATACGCAAACTTTAGCCATTCGCCATTCATAAACGCAGGGAGCCATGAATGAGTTAGTAGGACGGAGCGAAGATCGTAGGGCACGATCGTATATTATAACACCATGTATATTACAAGGGGTGGGTGAAAAATTGGTGCTTATAAAAGGAACAGCAAAAAGGAAGCGAATAGAGAATTTATTGTTTATTTTAGTTGTCTTTTAAAATTGTGGCTGGGAGATGGTCTGATCTGAGACTTATCAATCAATCAATCAACTAGCTTATCGCAGTCCACTGTTGGACATAGGCCTCTCCCAACACGCGCCACAGAACTCGGTCCTGCACCTTCCCCATCCAGTCCGACCCAGAGACCTTTTTGAGGTCGTCGGTCCACCTAGTTTGCCGAGTCGCGCTGAGATTTAAAAGTTATTATATTGCTTTATACCTGTTGTGTACGCTTTATGCAGCATACCTATCCAGGTTTGTCTTTGTCATCATCATATCAGCCAACGGATGTCCACTGCTGGCAGTCCTTTGCTTTCCTCTTTCGTCAGTTTCTCGCCGTTCTCACTATATTGTCATGCTTATGTGTAAGTTTTTCTTTCTAATGATACGTTTTCAATACTGTCATTAAATACTTTCAATGATGAATGGGAAAACAATTTCATAAAAATGAATGTACAGTTGTGAAATTAACTAAAGAATTAATACTTTTTGGATTGAAAGCATTTCCACCGAGCCACTAGAAAATCTGCGCACCGAACAAAAAAGCTACTGTAAAAATTAATAATTTTTATCGTTTTATTTTGCTGTCGCTTTCGACACAAAATGTCACGTCAAAAGGGCACTCAACTTCGACACCCAAACGGGCAATAAAATTGCATATTTAAGTTAACGACATCAACTTACGAATAATCTAATATTTCCCTCTCTAAAAACGTGAACATAATGCTTTTTTAGAAAGCTGTTACACGATAATATAATGAAAATAAAAAAAAATATATACTTTTCCGTGTAAGGAGTAAGAATATTAAAAGTCACCACCGATTTCATGACTAAAGTGGTGCAAAATCCTCTAAAGTGAGAGTCTATGGACACCTCTGAAAGATCAAAAACATGCAATCGAATTAAGAACCTCCTCCTTTTCTGAAGTCGGTTAAAATTCTTTTTGACCCTACAACACAACAACACTGAATGAGATTTTGTTTGTCCAAGTATCGCTTTTATTCTCTACCAGTACAGCCACATGTGATGCCTAGGGCTCGCTGCATAGGCCACACTTATCTTAAGTAAAGGTGAATCAAACTACGTATGTCTTCACAAACAAGCGAACAAAACACGATATTTACTTGAAAGAAAGTAAACAAATTAAGTTTAAAATGGAAGTCAATTTGAAGTCGTAAAATGCGTTGCGCGTGACTAATTACGGTCGCTTAGTATTATGGATGGGTCGTTCGCTTAACTTACTGCATACGTGCATGCCTCCGAATACATAAAATTACAAAACTCTTAATGGAATTTTTATGTATTAAACAAAAACTCCCTGCCATTTTTAAAACAAATACATAATTTTACCTTACGCAAGAATGGAGCGAATTGCTGTTTTGGAGTTTTAAATTATGGTTGTAGGTAGTACGGTACGAGTTATGTATCTTTCTATGGATGGAAAAAAAACTCGTCTTTGCAATGGAACATTGATGGGCTGTTATTGAAGCGAATAGATCAGCCTTTAGATAATAAGTAATATCGTAAGAAAGGCATTAGGTGACTATAGAAAAGGACGGGTACAAGGGGAGAGGTAGACAGAAGAAGACATGGATGGACTTTGTGGAGGATAATATGGTTAGGAAAGGAGTAAATGTTGAGATGACGGGAAACAGATGATTGGAAAAAGCATACATGTTGTGCCGACCCCAAGAGAATCAGAAATCACTGTTTATTGCAACACATTTTTTTTCAAATGCTACTTATTCCAAATACGAAATGGTACAACATTTTTATTTATACTTTTTATGTAGGTACGCTTTTCAGAATACACGGTAAAATGCATTCGTTCCACACTTTTTCACGTAAAACGCCTTTTCCGCTTCCATTATATTTAATGAACACGGAAAATATTCTCTGACATACAAAAGTAAAATAGTTTTTAACATAAATAGGTACCTACACGAAATACAAAGAAAGCTTTTGCGACAGAGTAATTGAACTCGTACTACGAACGAATTATGAAATTAAAAGAAGGCTAGAGTTATAAATTTTATATACTTAATTTGTTTAAAAATGTACATATTGAGTGAAGTTTTTCGTCATTACAGGAGACTTGTCGTTGCATCTCTGTTCTCTCCTTTGGTGCTCCTTCTTCACGATATGTAACGCAACAGCGTCTCATCTCACTCTACGCGTTTTCTGTACGGATACTTTCATACATTTTTATAAAAATCCGGATCACCTGTTTTCTTCAAAAACTACCAAAAACAAGACTAGCTACTTTACAAAAGCTCCAGAGAATGTCCATTACCATAATTTACCGCGATATCAATTTTTTCTACAAAAGTATACTTTTTGTTTTTACCTACGATAGCATAACAACGATAAAATCACCTTGATATCCATGAAAAAACATTCTTGGGCTCCTTATTGACACTAAATCCATTACATATAAGCAAGGAAAATGTTACACCGTAATACCGAATTTACCTTCGAAGATATTTTACAATATTTATGATATTACAGGAAGGTGTTATTGTGTTTACGTACAAGCTTACTGTGTCAGCCGTCAATACATTGTAAGTGCGTATGAACGAATATAAGGTGCTCCCTCACTGGGATCATTCGCGTGCAATGTAACGTTATAGAGTCGAGCATTACATCAGTGCGGGAGGAGAACTGAGCATTAAAATGCGCACTTCCTAATGTAA
Organism: Schrankia costaestrigalis; assembly: GCA_905475405.1. Taxonomy (NCBI): domain Eukaryota; kingdom Metazoa; phylum Arthropoda; class Insecta; order Lepidoptera; family Erebidae; genus Schrankia; species Schrankia costaestrigalis. Next base: position 14,732,418 of record FR997838.1, read on the forward strand.
CACTAAATCACAATGCTCCCAATTTTAAATCTATACTAAACTTTACATTATACGCGAATGCTCGTCAGTCAGGGAGGTAGTATTCTATTGTAATGCTTAAACTTAAATCTATAATATTGTTATACTGCACGGTGCTCTCTCACTGGGAGTATTCGACTCACAGTGAGGGAGCACCTTTACGCGTACAAAGTTGATATTTCTTAAGTTACCGGTTAGACAGGAGTAATCAGTGGTCAATACTTTCGCTGCGGCTTACATTTTGAGATTTATTGAGTCGAAAAGTTGGTCATGTTTAATTTTAAATTGGCAGTTTATGATTCTTGAGATCTTGTCCTTATGGTAACAGATTAAAAATATATAATGTCATTTACAAGTTTAAATCTACAGTGTTACACAAAAGAAAAATATTTAACTTTAATACCTATTCCCTGTCCCATGTATCATATATGATACATACCCATTGTTTTGTTTTTTGTTTTTTTTTTTAAAGACAACTCCCGCACTTGGGATCATGCTCTATGTCGCGGGGACCTTTTACAAACATCAATTAACGGACACAAAGAACACCCAGACCAGGACAATAGGTAATTGTGGATCTCACAAATTATTGTCCTGCGTGGGGATCGAACCCACAACCTCTTGCCACCGAGGTCATCATATCATATTCGTTTTACTATTGTGTCTACAGGCGGGACAGGCAACCTGTTAATTAAAAATTCATCTCTCATGTATGAAACCTTACAAGTTAAGAACTATTAGCAGCATTAAGTAAATATTGATATACAATCAATCTGTTTACAAAGTACGCACACAGTATCTCAAATCACCTGAGACTAGTACGAGCATGAATGGCATCTACTTTAATCACTCTTACTAGCATGTTTTTATTCATTTAATCTTTCAAATGTTAGTTTTTTTATGAAAAGTAAAATCTAAGATATTAAATATAAATAAATATTCCTCACACATTCACACAACTCCATCTAGCCCCAAAAAGCTTGTACTATGGGTACTAGACAACGGATAAACATACTTAAATATGTTTTTTTTTAAAAACATACATATTATACATAGAAAACACCCAGACAAATGCAAACAAGACTACGCAGAGGTCTCGGGTTCGATTCCCGCTCAATGCAAACATTTGTGTGCATGAACATGATTATTTGCATTGGTCTGAGTGTTTGTTTTTGTTCTATGTATAATACGTATGTATTTACAAAAAAAAAGTATATAACTTTTAATATTCGCTATTCTGTTACCCATAACACAAGCAGGTTAAGTCTAGCTTACTTTGGGAACAGATGGCGCTGTGTAGAGATGTCCGTGAATATTTATTTATTTAAAAGTATTACAAAACAATATTGATTTATAACATCACCAACCTCCCGTACAGATAAACTTAATGAAAAAACGCAACAACTCTATATTCGAGTTAGGAATACGGGACATTTAAATAATAACACGTTATATTTATACAGCATGTCAATTCTCGTTCCATTTGGTTAAGTTAACTTTGAGTTGTCAAATTGTCTAACCTATTGTGTGACAATTTGACAACTAAAAGTTAACTTAACCGAATTTTTAACGATTTTAGGAACGAGAATTGACATGCTGCAGTAAATACATAGTCTAATAACAGCAAACAAGGTTATACGTACTGTAATTATAATTTACGTGTATATCTGACCGATAGTTTAATCAACATTGAAGATTCAACACAGAAACTTGGCAGATCTTCCGAGATTAATCTACATAAGGCAAGCTCGCACAACCTGAATAAGTAAACTCTACAACCCTACCATAAATTGGAAATGTTAATATTCTTCTCTTATTACTCGTACATTTCCCTCTCGATTTCGGGGTTTAATATTTAAGGAAGGATTATATAGTACTGCAATTTGTTAAGAATTTTTCTTGTATTTGAGTTTTGCCGAAGTTTATGTAATCTTTTGTTTTTCGTGGAGGAATATTGTAAGGGTTTTTTGTGTGGTATGGAAATTTGCGTAGCGGTACAGAAAAAGATATTAAATTTGTACATAAGGATAAGTAAAATTGTATGTGTGTTTGCTACATCTAATTTAGGGGAGTCGTAAAACACGACAAGGTGTGTTAGATGGTTTAAAAATGAAAATATTTGACGACCAAAAAAATGATAGACGGATTGTGTGAAAGACGATATGGCTGCGAAGAGTGTGACTTGTGAGATGACGTCCGATAGAAAAGTATAGAAGAAGAAGGGGTCTATGTTGTTTCATCAAAAAGATATTGACAAATTATTACTTCCCAAAAAATGTTTCGCATAATTTCATTTGCCAAATAATTACTTAGCAAATAAACTCTTCGCAAGTAATGGTTACGCAAACCTAATGTTTTCCAAGTGAATGTTTGAACAATAGCTCGTTTACCAAGTAGTACTTTTGACCAATTTTTATTTAGTCAAAGGTTTCAGTTAGTAGTACATATTTTACGCAAAATAAAATAAACCAAATAATTTAACTCGTTATTTCTTCATGTCCATTGCCTATAACTTAAAATTATAAGTTTAGATAATGTACTTACCTATAATTATTATCTATAGTTATTATTATTATTACCTATAGGGTTCTCTATTTTGTGTCATTTTTTTTTTCCATTATCTTTTTGTGTCCAAATCATCATGTGTCCGAATGATAACCAACCCTAAATTCATGTCTCATAATATCACTTGTCCGAAAACCTAAATCCATAAATATAAGATGACCTATTTTTTTTTTGCTATAATCATCACAATCCATAATATTAAAAAAACAAACATAAGTACTATATTCTAGTTTTACATTAAAAAAAATGTTTCTGGCACTCGCCGGCCGCTACCGCGGCACGCTCGCTTCGCTCGCTCGGCTCGTGCGCGTTGTGGTCACCATACTAACCTTTTTTTTTTTTTTTTTGCGCTGGGAAAATGCTATTACGCATCCCCTTCCCCATCGGGGGACGGGAAAGGGGTATGTGAGACTCCCCGGGAAAGAGATTCCCGGTATACCCACTAAAAACCCAGCGGTGCTCCGACCTCGCCTTAGTGGAGGGGGCCTGGGAATCCATGTCGTCCAGTCCCCCACCGGCGATTGCCCGCCTTACGGCAGGCCCTTCACGCCTCCCCCCAATGGGGAGGGGGCCTTATAATGGCCGGAGCACAGGGGGTGGATCATGTGATGCAGGCGGTGGCGCCCCCGCGCCTGTCGCCCGCTGATCACCCCCCGGGGCGGAGGAGGACGGACGTTGTGTTCGCCGTCCTCCACCCCTTCGTCGTCTGCGGAGCGGCGCCGCGAGAGGATCGTCCTCCCGCACGCGCTCCGCTGCCTCCTTCTGTGACATGACGTGCTCACAGAAGGAGGCTACTACTTCCCACACCTCCTCACTCCCCAGCATGGCAGAAATCACGCTGGGGAGCGAGAGGTCGTCCCCGACCGCCGCCACCATGGCGCGGCGGGACTCCGCCCACGACGGGCACACCTCCAAGGTGTGCTCCGCCGTGTCCACCGCTGCTTCGCAGTGGTGGCATCGCGGAGTCTCCTCTCTCCCAATCCGGTGCAGGTACGATCCGAAGCAACCATGCCCGGACAGCACCTGCACCAGACGTAGGGAGAGGCAGCCATGCCGCCTATCGAGCCAATCGTTTAGGACAGGCCCGATGGCGTCCAGCGTGCGCCGCCCAAATTCTGCGGAGGCCAAATCTTCGGCCCAGTGCCGAGTTATGGCCTCCCGCACCTCACCACGCACCTCCTCCCGTTCTGCCGGGTCCGGGCGCTGGTTTAGCGCCCTTTGCCCCGCCGTCCAATCATACACCCTGGCGAGCACCCAAGCCTCGAGTTCCCAAGGAGGGGTACCCGCCAGAGCGCACGCCGCCGCGAAACCCACTGTGCGGTACGCCCTCACCACCCGCTGTGCTATGGCCCTTTGTGGCCTGCGGATGGCAGCAGCGTTCTCCCGTCTGCACAGTGAGTCCGCCCAGATAGGGGCCCCGTAAAGGGCCATACTCTTAAGTATGCCGGCGTACAGACGCCGGCATTGATCGCCAGGTCTCCCAAGGTTGGGGAGTAGCCCCGAGAGGGCGCCCGCGGTCCTCAACAAGCGCGTCGACAGTGCGCTGAAGTGCGCACTGAAGCGCCACTTGTTGTCGAGGACTAGGCCCAGATATTTCATCTGGGCCTGCACCCCAATGCGGACGCCCTCCACATGAATGTGGGCGTCGGGCGGTTGGCGCTGCCGAGGTCCGTGGAAAAACACGGCCTCGGTCTTGTGCAGCGCCACCGACAGCCCTAGGCGGGAGACTCGGTCCACGACTTGTGAACCGCCCGCCGAGGCCAAGCTGGCCGCCTCTCCGAAATTTTTCCCCCGGGCAGTCAGTAGAGTGTCATCTGCATAGCAGATGACAGACGTGCCACGGGGGAGATTGCCTCTTAAAATCCAATCGAAACCGATGTTCCACAGGAGCGGCCCAAGAACAGAGCCCTGTGGAACACCGGACTCGACGCCGTATTGGCGGAGCTGACCCGACTTGTCCTCGAGGAGGACTGTGCGGTCCGTCAGGTAGTCCGCCAATAGGCCCCGCAAATATGGAGGCACCCCGTGGAAGCGGAGCGCCTCTAAAATAGTGGAGTGGGGAATGGAATTAAAGGCGTTGGCTATGTCGAATGACACAGCCAACAGCCCTTCCCCCGCATCCATCGCCTCCCTCACCAGGCCCTTGAGCTGGGAGAGGGCGTCCACCGTGGAACGCTCAGCTCTAAAACCGAACTGAGCGTCCGCCAGGTCCGGGCCGATTGTGCACAAGTGCGTATTAATACGGGCAGCCAGAATCCCCTCAAACATTTTACCGACCTCATCCAGTAAAACGATGGGTCGGTATGCCGATGGGGAGTCCACCGGCCGCCCTTCCTTCCGAAGAAGGCACAATCGGCCCTCCTTCCATGGCTTCGGGAACCTCTCACACGCAACACACGCGCTGAAGAGGTCCCGAAGCCTCTCTCCCATCTGGGAGGCGGCGATGGCCACCACCTTTGCGGGGACGCCGTCAGGACCCGGGGCGGTCTTTTTCCCACGGAGGCGGAAGAGTGACCTCTCCACCTCCCCTTCCGTGACTGGAGGGACTTCTTCGGCCGAAGGAGCCGCACCGCGCGAGGCGCCCATTACTGGTGGAGTGAAGTCGTTGTCCCTGCGCGGAAACAGGGACTGGACCACCCCATCCAGCAACGCAGGCTCGAGGGTCTCGGCAACTGGGGGACCGTACGGGCGCAGTTTGTTCCGCGCCGCCTTGAACGGTCTCCCAAAGGGGTCAGCATCTAGACCCTCCGCCATTTCCGCCCTCGCGCGGTCCTGGGCCGCGCCCATTCGCGCCGAAAGGACCGCCTTCGCCTCCACGTAGACCGCATAGAGGCGGTCCTCGTTGTCACGGTCGCGATGGCGCCGCCTTCGGCTCCTTGTGTAGGCCCGCCTGGCCACCACACAAGCGGTCCGCAGCTCTCCCAGCTCCTCCGACCACCAGTAAACGGTGCGTCGAGGAGGCGGACGGTGAGACCGAGGCATGCTAAAGTTGCACACCTCGGTCAAGAAGTCCCTCAGCTGGACCGCAGCCGAGTCCACATTCCGAGCGTCGACAGGAGGCGACAGCCAGTCCCGGACGAACGCCGCCTCCGTGGCGGCCTCCCTGTCTAGGCGGGTGAGTGCCCACCGCGGGAAGCGCGAATGATCAGCGCGTGCTCCCCGGGAGCTCTGGGCAGAGACGTCGAACCGCACGTATCGGTGGTCCGACAGCGTCTCCACCAGCTCTACCCGCCAGTCAACCACACAGGCCGCCAAAGAGGGGGAGGCAAAGGCGAGATCCACGACGGATCCCCCGTCCCGCCGCACACAGGTGTGCACGCTGCCCCTATTAAGGAGGGACAGACCGGACGTCACGGACCACGTCTCCACCTCGCGTCCCCGGGCATCGGTGGTTACCCCATACCACCGACTTGGCGTTAAAGTCGCCTACTATCAACACTCGGCACTGCGCCACTCTACCAGCCACCCCGGCGAGGACCTCGAGAAAATTCTCGAAGTCCGAGAGAGGGCGGTTTGGGGAGAAATACACCCCAATAAGGGCTATGTCTCCCCACGCGGCGGCCACGTATCCCGGTCCCTTCTCTAAAAGTGAGAGGGGAGGGGAATTGGTGGAAGACCGCGTCACCAATGCGACCGAGCCGTTGTCGTCCCCTAGCCAGCTGGCAGGGACAGAATACGGCTCGGCGACAACCGCCACGTCCACCAACCACTCCGCACAGGTTTGGACCAGCAGATTCTGGGCCGCTCTGCAGTGGTTGGTGTTCGCCTGGAGAATAAAGTGTCGATGTCCAGCCATCAATCGGCGTCCATCGCACTCCCTTCGGTGGCCGGCACTGGAGCTGGGGTTCCGGTGGCGGCGGCAGCAGCAGGCCGTGAAGGCACCTGCGCTTTGCCCTTCTTTGATGGCGGGCAGCATTTCCTGCCCGTCATCACGTGGTCGGCTGGACGACCACTCGCAGCACATACTGCGCAGTGCGGGGTGGGTGCCTCACACTTGGCCGACTTATGGCCCTCCTTACCGCAACGGAAACAAAGTTCCGTGCGCACAGCACTGGACGGACAGAGAGCCCGAGTGTGGCCGATGCCGAAACACCCATAGCACCGCATCGGGCCGCCCTCTAGCGCGCGGACCCCGCCCGAGCTAAAACCTACCGGAAGGCGACCCTTGGCCAGAACGGCCTTGGCCACCACGACAGGGCACTCCAAGCGCATGGTGCCCATACCTCTGCGGCCCGGTCTTATGGCTCGACCCTTGATACAGTCGACGGCGCAACCCCCCGCCGCCGCAACTGCGGCTACCACCTCTTCTTGGGTGACCGAGTCGTCGAGATCGGTCACCTCAAGAGCCACGCACTTGACGGGCCTCACGACCTTCGCCGTGTCCGCGACAGCCTCTCTTAGCTTGGTGGCAAAGAGGTCTGCCTTGGTGGCACCACCATGAGCCCCCGAAAACTCAAAAATTCGAGCCCCTGTTCGGGTCTTGCGGCAAGTCACTCTGCCGGCCCCAAGTTGCGCAGGGTCGACGTTTGAACGAGCCCGCCGCAGCACGGACTCGTATGTCTCCCCTCGCTCCGCTGCCTCTGGGGTCAGCGTGACCACCACGGCTGCGGTTTTAGGAGTAGGAGGGAGTTTCCTACTCCTGTCAGCCGGGGCTGCAGGCTTGGCTGCAGGGGGCTCTGGGACCGACTTCTTAGCCTTCTTCTTTCGGACGACCCTTGTCCAAGGCTGGTTGGAAGGGGTGGTGGACGGCAGAAGAAGATCTTCCCTCTCTGTTTCCAGAGGAACCGACTGAGCAGTTGGGGCCGACTGGGCAGTTGGGGCCGGGGTGGATTTTTTGCCCTTTCCCTTGCCCTTGGAGGTCTTAGGGGGCTGGGGCTGCTCCAACTGGGCTGGGGCCGTTGAGGGCCCTGGCGCCTTATCCGCCGCGAGCGCAGGGCGGAGCCGCTTCTCCGGCAGGAGGCGGTCCTCGATGCCGGCCAAACAGGCCCTAGTAAAGGCCCTCTCCTCCATAACAACCTTGCGGATTACATCCTCAAGGTTGGAGGGGGCCGGCATCGATGCTGGACCCTCAGACGTAGGCCCCTCAGGCCGAGTCACCAATTCGGCAACACGCGTGTGCAGCGCCGCCACCTCTTTTTGCAGGCGATCCACCTTCGCCTGCAGTTGCCGCGTCTCTTCGGAGGTGGTGCGCTGCGCCATCTCCTTCACAATGCCGAGCAAGCTTGCTGCCCGGCATTTCAGGGCCTTTTGAAATGTCCCCTTCAAGTTTGAGGACTTGGAGGCCACCTCCAAAATCTCCAGCTGGTCCTCCAGAGCCATGCGCTCCATTTCCTCCACGGAGTGGTCCGCGTAGAGGACACTGGAGGCGCCGTAACCAGCCTTGGCTCTGGTGGTTCGCGCCCGCTGTTCCTTGGAGGCGATCTTCTCCTCCAAGTCCACTTGAGTAATAGGCCGCTTCGCGGGCTTCTCCACGGCGTCCGGAGAGCCTCGCCTAAGGAAGGACCTCTTCCTAGATTGGTGGGTCGAACCGCAGTTCGAACTCACAATCGACTCCGTGTCCGAGTCTGACACGACGTCGTTGTCCCGACAAATACCAGCCACAGATGGTGCGCGGCTGGTTTCCGATGCCGAAGCATCACGCGACAATGGTTGGCCCTGAGAAGGGCCTTTTGGTTGGCCCTGAAAAGGGCCTTTTGGTTGGCCCTGAGAAGGGCCTTTTGGTTGGCCCTGAGAAGGGCCTTTTGGTTGGCCCTGAAAAGGGCCTTTGGGGAGAAAACGCCCGGAGGCGTCCCTCAAGGGTTGAGACATTCTCAGCACAACAAAATTCGAAGCAGACGACAATGGGTATAGCTTCGATGCACAGTGTTCGTTCGCCGCCGGCCTGCCACTCCGTTACGGTGGTCAGGCGCGACGTTGCCCAGGGGTCACTAACGTGGAAGTCAACACTGTGGGGGGACCCCCGTCACCATACTAACCTAACCTAACCAACTGTTTCTGACTTTTGTCTAAATTTTATCTTAGGACATGTGACTTCATAGTAAGATAAATTAGGATATCTTAAAATTATAAGTAGTACCTCTTTTTATGACACACAAGTATTATAAGTAAACACGATTGGGTAATACGATTTCGTATCGCGAAGGTTATGGTAAGAGATGATTACAGTATACTTGCTATAAACATCACAATCTATAATATTTAAAAACATACGTACTATATACTAGTTATACATTAAAAAAAATGTTTCTAACACTCGCCAGCCGCTGCCGCGGCACGCTCGCTTTGCTCGCTCGGCTCGTGCGCGTTGTGGTCGCCATACTAACCTTTTTTTTTTTTTTTTTTTTTCCGGGAGGGAAGCTTTATGCCAGAGTGTGAGGACTCCCCGTCCAGATTGGCCGGTATACCACACTAAACCCTCCACGGCTACCCTTTTAGCCCATAGGGACAGAGTTCCGGGACCAGGGTGCTACACCCATACTCCGGAGACTCCGTCGGGCTTCCTGGCGGCCGCCAGGTGACGCAATTCAAGAGAGGCCCGAGGTAACCCAGAGTACCTCTCTTTGACGTCGTAGCAGGTCACCTCCGCAACTGCCGTCCATTACGGGCAACAGATCAAGGCACCCCACACGCAGGCGACAAAACCCTGCGCGAGCTACGTACGAGGTTGGCTAGGACCAGACGACGCCGCGCCTGTTCCCCTCCCACCTCTTCGTCTGCGCCGAGCGGGTGCAGCTAGAGCATCATTCTCCCGCACCCGCTCCGCTTCCTCCTTCCGCGAGATGACGGTCTCGCAAAAGGAGGTCACGGCATTCCACGCCTCCGCACTACCGAGCATTGTTCTGACCAATGCCGGCAGCGCGAGGTCGTTCGATCTTAGCGCCGCGCAAAGTTCGCGGCGCTCTTCGTCCCAGGCCGAGCACAGGAGCAGAGTGTGCTCGGCCGTGTCATCAAGATCGCCGCAGTGGTGGCACTGCGGCGTTTCTTCCCGGCGGGCGACCCGGTGCAGGTAGTGACCGAAGCAACCATGTCCGGTCAGTACCTGCACCAGGCGGTAGGTGAGGCTGCCACCCGGGCGCCCCACCCACTCCTTCAACACCGGACGAATCGCCTCGATCGTCCGGTGGCCGGCGGCAGGTTGGGAGAGAGTCTCCATCCACGCTCTGATGGCGTCATCCTGGATGTTGGATTGGGCCCGCTCTATATCTTCTAGAGCGGGCCGCACGCCCCGCACCCTCGCCTCCACTTTGCGTCGATGCGCTTCGGCGAGTGCCACGGCATTGACTTCAAATGGAGGCGTGCCCGCAAGAACGCAGGCCGCCCCGTGACTCACAGTCCGATATGCGCGTATTACGCGGACCGCGATGGTTCGTTGCGGCCTGCGCAACAGGGCCTTAGTGCGAGACGTGAGACTCTCTGCCCACACCGGAGATCCGTAAAGTGCCATCGACCGTACCGTTCCGTGGTACAGTCTCCGGCACCTGGCTGATGGCCCCCCTATGTTGGGGAGCAGCCGTCCGAGAGCTGCCGCAGCAGCGCACAGTCTGGGAGCCAAGAGCGTAAAATGCCGCTCCCAGCTCCAGGAGGAGTCAAGTTCAAGGCCGAGGTACCTTAGATGTACCCCGACGGGAATACTGACCCCCCCTACTCGGACACGGAGCTCCGGTGGGATTCTGCGTCTTCTTCTTGGGGCTCGAAAACCGATGGCCCTTGTTTTGTCTAGGGCCACCTCAAGCCCCAGGAGGCGGATGCGCCGGACAACCCTCTCGGTGCAAACCGACGCATTTTCGGCCGCCTCCTCCCAGAATTTGGCCGCTGCCGCAACGAGCGTGTCGTCCGCATAACAGACTATCTCTGTTTGCGGCAGCAGCCTTCCACGCAGAACCCAGTTGTACCCCAGATTCCACAACAACGGACCCAACACTGATCCCTGGGGTACACCTGCCGCCACTCTCCACGATTGAACGCGACCCTCCGCATCCTGGTAGAGCACTACCCTATCCTGAAGGTAATCCCTAACCAAGGAGCGGAGGTAGAGGGGCACTTTATGGAAAACTAGCGCTCCCTCTATCGCTTCGTGGGGGACGGTGTTAAATGCGTTGGCGATGTCTAGAGACACCGCCACCACCATCTCCCCGCGCGCGGCGGCCGCCTCGGTGAAAGATTTGAGGCGGCCTATCGCGTCAATCGTGGACCGACCGGTGCGGAACCCGTACTGGCACTCCGCCAAGTCCGGGCCTTCGCACTCAATGTGCTCGATGACACGGGAGGCGAGAATCTTCTCGAAAGCCTTGGCCGTCTCATCGAGCAACACCAACGGTCGGTAGCCCGCCGGGACATCGGCGGGGCGACTCTCCTTACGAATCAGGACCAGTCGCCCCGCCTTCCAACGCCTGGGGAAGCGTGCCGACGCAATACAGCAGTCGAACACGGTGCGAATTCTCTGTTCTAGGGGCCCCAGTGCCACGGCCATAGCCTTTGCAGGGACCCCGTCCGGCCCCGGCGCTTTCTTTCCGCGCCGGAGCCTCTCTCGCACCGTGCCAAACTCCGCGTCCGACACGGGAGGCCCCGCGACCCACACCTCCGGGTCAGAACCGGAGGTGTATCTCCCCTGAACCAGATGAGGGACGGAGGGTCTCGGCTCTGGAAATAAAGTTTCGAGAACCCTCCGTCGCAATTCCGGCTCCATACAGGGAAGCGGGGGAGCTGGAGAGAGCTTCCCCCTTATCGCCCTGTATGGCCGGCCCCACGGGTCGCGGTTGAGGATGCCCAAGAACTGATCCCAGGCATCCTTCTTGGCCCTGCGGATACCGTTCCGCAGAGCCCTTATAGCCTCCTTAGAGGCCCTGTGTAGAGCCTCCTCTTCCCCAGGCGATCTATGGACACGTCTGCGGCACCTTTGGTACGCGCGTCTGGCCCCCATACTGGCGGACCGCAGGAGCGCAATCTCCTGCGTCCACCAGTAGACCCGCCCACAACGAGGGCGGGCCTGCGTCCTCGGCATGGCGGCATCGCAGACAACCCGCAGGTCGTCCGCGAGCAGCTCCGCCATGCCGTCGGCATCCCCGACGGCATGGCGGAATGGATATGAAGGCGCCTAAGAGCGCCACACACGCTGCATAACTCTAGAACAAATGGATAATCTTTTACTTACCGAATTAGATACTATCTTTGTGCCGGAATCGACGGTTTGCGAGGTTGAAGACTGCAGGCAGTATCTCTCAAGGTATCATAAACCACTAACTATACTAACCCAAAATATTCGTAGCATATATAAAAATTTTGACAGCTTCGGCATTTTTCAAAGTAGATTAAACATTAATTGCGACATAATAGTCTTCACGGAATGTTGGCTATCAAACAGACTACAAAGCGGACTCCCGCCATTAGCAGGTTACAACTCACACTATAGCACTTTAAACCACAATCAAAATGATGGTTTAGGCGTTTATGTGAAGAAATCATTAAACTTCTCGGTCGACGAACCCGCTATCCAGGGTGGTAACTGTTTAATTCTCAAATTCGGAACAGATACAGTAATTATAGCCGTGTATAGGTCGCCCTCTTATAGAAATTTAGACCCCTTCAATTTTAGTTTAAACCAAATATTACAATCTTTATCTAGCTATAAGAATATCATAGTAACTGGCGATATTAACATAAATATAAACTCTGAATTTAGTGATGTAGGAACCCAAAACTACCTAAATTTATGCTCATTCCATGGTCTCGTCGCGGGACATAGCCTACCGACTCACCAAAGCGGTTCTTGCCTTGATCACATGATGATTAAATCAAAATACAAATTTATTACCCTTGTAACAAATTCCACAATAACTGACCACCACGCTGTCCTACTAACTCTAAATTTAATGCTACCTAAGCTAAATCGCACCGTGACAACATCAGTACTTAACACAAACAAACTCGAACTAGATTTGCGTCATATAGACCTTAACCCAGTTTACAATTCTGCTGACGCGGATTTGTCACTAACATACTTAATAACAAATGTTCAAACCGCAATATTGCAAAATACAACAACAAGTAAAATTAAAAACAAATTTAATAATTTTAAGCCTTGGATTACTCCAGGACTTATTCGGTGTATGCGACACAGGGATAAGCTGCATCAGAAGGCTAGACGTTTTCCGAACGATCTCAACCTACAATTAATTTATAAACGGTACAGGAATTTTTGCAATAATCTCCTAAAAAGATTAAAAATGAATTTTGATAGAGACGAATTACAGCGTGCGGGTAATAACAGCAAGAAAATTTGGAAACACATTAAAAATGTCACTTACTCCTCAAACCAGTGCGAATCTGTTTCGACTTTATTACTTACTAATACTACTCCGCTTTTATCCGTTAACACAATAAATAACTATTTTGTAAATATTGGGAAAAACCTCGCACAACAGGCCCAAAACAAAATCTCTAGCACAGCACCCTCCCGTCCTCAAAGCACTCACAACTGTCACAATTTCAAAAGCTTTGTAATGCTGGACACAGACGAAAACGAAGTATCTCAAATTATTTCAGGACTAAAAGACGACTGCGCAACCGGCTGGGATAATATTAGTACTAAGATTCTTAAACGATTTCGCAATATTCTAGTCCCTCCTTTGACCCATATTTTTAGAAAATGTCTCTCTGAAGGATGTTTCCCTAAATGCCTAAAAAAGGCAATAGTAATACCTATCTATAAATCTGGAAACAGGGAATCACTAACAAATTACAGACCGATATCGTTACTTTCTTCAATATCTAAAATACTAGAAAAAATTATAAATAGTAGATTAGTAAAATATCTCGAAAAAAATTGTTTACTTTCGGCAAATCAATTTGGTTTTAGAGCTAAATTATCCACAGCCGACGCGGTGCACGACTTGACAAACTACATTACAGAAGAACTGGGCAGAGGGAACCAATCCTTGGGAATATTCCTTGATATTGCCAAAGCTTTCGATACTCTATCTAATTCGTTACTTCTGACTAAATTAGAAACACTTGGTATCAGAGGCACGCAGTTGAAAATCCTCGCGGACTACCTAAATGATCGGTACCAATGTGTAAAAATAGACAACGTTACTAGCGACTATCAAAGAGTTCCCAATTTTGGAGTCCCTCAGGGTAGTTTATTAGCACCAACCCTCTTCCTTATTTATATTAACGACCTCTGTAATTTAAACATAAAAAACTGCAAAATAGTATCGTATGCCGACGACACAGCCTTAATTTTTTTTGGACAAAACAAACAAGAACTATTCGACAACGCACAGTTAGGCTTTAATTCTGTGAACAACTGGCTTGTCAGCAATTTACTGACGTTAAACACTGACAAGACAAAATATATTCACTTCACAATGCGGAAGTCCTCTATTAACACTCATAGCACTAATCTACACGCGCACCACTGTAATACTATCACTCCAGGCTATGCTTGTAACTGTCCAACTATCTTACGCACTAACACTATAAAATATCTCGGGATCACAATCGACGACACCCTTTCTTTCAGACAACATATAGAGGGGTTGTCAAAGAGGTTAAGAAAACTAATATTTATCTTTAAAAAAATACGAATAATAGCAGATCCAAAACTGATTTTGCAAGTTTACTCTGCTCTTTGTCAATCCTTAATATTTTACTGCATTACTTCATGGGGCGGAGCTTTAAAAACAATATTGATACCACTCGAACGGGCCCAGAGAGCAGTGTTAAAAGTAGCACATTTCCATCCCTTTCTATTTCCCACCGACCTTTTATACAAATCCTGCAACGTGTTGACGGTTCGCCAACTATTCATCATGCGATTAGTACTAAAACAGCACACTCAGCTTCCATACAATAATATCGTAACTAACAAAAGACGGAGAGATATAGTCTGCATCTCACAATCAGCCTCTAAACACACTTATATTAGAAGATTTTATGTATTTTTAGGCCCATACCTGTACAACAAATTAAATAAAAAAATATGTATTTATAATTTAAATTACTTTAATTGTAAAAATAAACTATACTCATTTTTACATAATTTAACGTATGACCAGACAGAGACTCTGCTAGCTGTATGTAAATAAATTTTATTATCACGTAGTTTTGTAAGTCTATATGTATAACTGTAATTTATTGTTTATAATTCATTTTGCCTAGTTAAGCACTTAATATTATAATCTAATCTCCACAGTACCTGAAATACAGGTTTTACCTAGTTCAGGTAACTAAAATAAATGTGAACTAATTATGTAAAATTCATATACCATGTAAATTCTAGCCCATAAGTTTCCTGAATAAACATTATCTTATCTATCTTATCTTATCTTATCCCCTGCGATGGTGTCGGGCACGTCACTCCATGCCCGCACCACCGCCGCCTCCTCCGCCACATCGCGACGGAGGCGTGCAAGCGCCCACCTTGGAAAGGGTGAGGCGCCCGCAGCGGAGCCCAGATGAATGGGGGCTCCGGGGGACACCGTAGAGACCTCGTACCGGACGTAACGATGATCCGATAGGGTCTCTACATCCTCCACCACACGCCAGTCCCTGATTCGGGCTGCAAGTGGCGGAGTGGCTAGGGTCACGTCCACAATCGACGTGCCCTGCCATCGGACGCAGGTCGGGGTAGTGCCTCGATTGAGGATGTGAAGCCCCAGGGCTGAAACCCAGGACTCCACGTCACCACCCCGCACATCTGTGTTGGGGGAACCCCACGCCGTTGAATGGGCGTTTAGGTCCCCCGCAACCAACACAGGGTTGGGGGCCGAGCGGCGCACCACTCCTTCGACCGCAGCAAGGAACATTTCGAATTCGGCCCTGCTGCGGTTGGGGGAGAAGTAGGTAGCCACCACAACCATTCTCCCCCATCGTGCCGCGACGTATCCTGCTCCCCTCTCGGTCAGAAGGAGAGGGGAGCCTGCTCCAAAGGTTGCTATCGCCGCGGAGCCATCGGCGGCCCCTAGCCAGTTGGGTCGGCCAGGGGGAATACTGTGTGGCTCCGCGGCGACTAGCAGGTCAACCTCCCACTCGGCGGCCGACTGACACGCCAAATCCTGTGCCCCAGCCGAGTGGTTGAGGTTGACCTGGAGTACCCGCCCTGAGGACCTACTGTCCATCGGTTTGCATAGGGCGGGACTCAGTTGGCGCGGCCGTCATCGCGCGACGCTGGGCCGCACCGAGTGGGCGGCCTTTTACGGGGGGAGGTCGGCAATTAGCTCCCCCCATTCTGTGCCCGGACGGGACTCCCTTGTCGGCGCACACGGCGCATTGCGGAGTGGCCTCGCAGGCCGCCGCGAGATGCCCCTCACCGCCACACCGGAAGCACAGTTTGCTCCGGTCCTTGGCAGAGGGGCACAACTGCTGCGGGTGCCCGATGCCGAAGCACCGGTGACACCTTAACGGCCGCTGCTCCATCAAAGTAATAGAGGCGGCGCTCCACCCTACACAAATGCGCCCTATCTCCTCTAGTTTGAGCGCCGCCTCTACCGGGCAGGAAACAATTGTCGCCCCAACCCCCCTGAGGTTGGACACAATTGCCCCTACCCTCACGACCTCAGATGAGCAGCCGGCCACCCTTGCCAGCTCCGCCTGCACCTCCGGAACTGTCACGGAGTCATCGAGCCCCGTCACTCGGAAGCTCGCGAGTTTCTGGGGCCGAGTGACTTTGGCCGACTCCCCCAACACCACTCCTATCTGAGTGGCGAGGTTGTCGGCCTGGGCCGGGGTCGTCCCCTTTGGGAGCTCGATGACTCGTGCTCCGGTGAGTCCCGTCCGGAACTTGGCCGGGCCTATGCCCAGCTCGCTCAGATTTACGTTGGCCCTCGCTGTTGTGAGGGCCTGAGCGTATGTGGCCCCATTCGCCACCGCTTCTGGCTTTAGGGCCACCACCACCGCCAGCGTCTTCGGTGGCTTAGGCTTCTTTTTCTGGGCCTGAGCCCGCGAGCCCGCGAGAGCAGGAGCCGCCTTAGCCTTTTTAGGCTTCTTGGCCACGGTCGTCCACTCACTTTGGACGACCGGCGTCTCCACCGCGTGGGAGGGTCCCGCAATCTGTGTGGGGGCCCTTTCTGGCGCCTTTTGCGCCACCTTCTTTACGACCCTAGCCTCCCTTGGCAAATTGGCCGGGGGAGTGAGGGTCGTGGGAGCTGATAGAGCTGCTACCCCGGAGTATGATGTGCGCGGGGCAGCCCTTCCCTTATCTGAAGCAAGAGGCGGACGAATTATGGGCGCAGGCAGCAGACGCCCATCCGCCTCTAGCCCCTCCAGTCGGGCACCCAACATGGCACCGAACCTCTCAGCCAGGTCGCGCTGGAGGAGCCCCACCATTTCAGCCATGTCCGCCCGGGTTATGGGTCCCCCACTCCTCTCCAAAGAAGCGTCTACAGTGACGGGCTCCACTGCTCGTCGCGGGGATGGCCCCTTGGGGGATGGCTCCCTCTCCGCCCTCCCCCTTCCCCTCTCCGAAAACGCTCTCCGGAGAGCGGAGATCTCCTCCGTGAGGACCGACAGTTGTTCCCTGAGGCGCTTATTGTCGGCCCTCAGCCTCCTCATCTCATCTGATGAGTCCCTTTGGGCCATCCCCTTTACAACCATCAGAAGCGCGGCCGAGGCATCCTTTATCTCCTTGACGCAGGTGCCCTTCAAATTCTTCGATTTGGAGGCCACACTGCGCAAGGTCCCGGCGTACGCTTCCGCCTTTTCCACTAGGTCCTCTATAGAGGTGGACGGCTTCCGCGACCCCCTAAGCGTGGCGCCCGAGTCAGAGCTCTCCACCGAGTGGTCGCGGAGGAATGTCAGCCTGTAGTTTGGCAAATCAGTTTGCTGACCGCCACGACCATTCTTCGATCGTGGCGCCTTCCTCACTGGCGACGTTACTTCTTCACATCCGTAACTTTCATCCCCTCCTTCCTCAGCCGGGGTGGGGTCTTCAGTAATTCCCCTTCTCGGAGGGGATGTCGGAGTCTCCATGGCCCTCTTGCGCCTCTCCGAGGGAGGCTTCAGGATTGACCTGGGGATTTGAGGAGGAGGCATCGATATGCGCAGTACTGGGGAGGCGGGGCGCGACGAGGATGATGTGACACCCGAGTGGGAGAAATCCCCCCCCTCGGACATCGACCAATTTATAGCCTGGGACAAAGTTCGCTCAGGCGAGGAGTTCATGTTAGCAGCCACTACCCCTGAAGGGAGCAAGGTGCTGAAACAGAACAAACAAAAAAACCACAAAAAACAACAACAGACAGGAATAAAAATAGCAAATTAACCTAAACAATAATAATTAATTAAAACTAATTAATAAAATGTGCAAAACTTAAAGCTAATTATAGCAGGAATATACGAACTAATAATAAGAGGGAATATAAGAACTAATAATAAGATGGAATATAAGCACTAATAAAACTATGGAGAAGTCACCCAACTTGCCACTCCGTTACGGTGGTCAAGCTGGGGTCCAGGGCAAACGAAAAAGAAAAATAAACAAACTAGAGGAAGCTCTTAAACCAAGCGGTTCAGGGTTAAGTAGTTGATGGAGTTCGCAAGAAGGTAAATGCGCACTCAGTCTCACAAGTTTCGAGCAATGAAATTTGGTCACCTAACTTGCCACTCCGTTACGGTGGTCAAGTCAGGGTCCAGGGCGGACGACGAGGACGTACTCAAAGCTCACTTGGGGACCCGCCCCCGCCATACTAACCTAACCTAACCAACTGTTTCTGACTTTTGTCTAAATTTTATCTTAGGACATGTGACTTTATAGCAAGATAAATTAGGATATCTTAAAATTATAAGTAGTACCTCTTTTTATGACACACAAGTATTATAAGTAAACACGATTACGTAATACGATTTCGTATACGCGAAGGTTATAGAAAGTGATGATTATAGTAAACTTGTTAGGGATTAGGATTTTCGGACGATCGATATTCGGAGAAGAAAGAGACTACCTTACCTATAGTTATCTATTACTATTAACGTATTAAAGTACTGTTTCCTTTGTTTAAATATTTAGTTAGTTTTGGTTAAAAATAAGGATGTCTAAACAAATCATTTGATGAAACGTTATTTGTCTAAAGATTGTTTGCTAAAATAAAACACTTGTTAAAAGACCAAATGACTAAATAATATTTTCCTTAGCAATACTCTGCCAAGTAAAAATTTGTCCAAATGAAAATATGCGTATTAAAATAATTCATAATGATACATTGGTGTAAAAAAAGTTTGGTAGAATTTCTTTGGGTAATGAAATTTTGTCAAAATCTTTTTGGCAAAACGGCAGGGACCCAAGAAGAAGACATGCTGCGCCGACCCCAAATTAAATTGGGATAAGGGCAGGGGAATGATGATGATATTTAAAAAATGAATATGGCTTGGATCATGTATTATGGAAATATAATGATCACAGAAAGTGCAAAGTGAGAAATTGTCGGACTAAAGAGGCGGAATGTCCGGGGATGTATGGCGTAGCAGCTAATACTTTACCCGGCAGGTATGTTTTTCTGGGATATTACCCGTGTAATGGGATTATGGTTGGTAGTCGTTAACGCGACCGTATAGGTAATTGAAAAACATAATATGTGCTAAATGGTCTAGCTTTCAATGTACTCAATGTATATAAAAATATACCTACTTATAACTTTATTGATATAAGCAAAAAACACATAAGAACATATCTTCGAAAGCGCACAGGAAAGTTTTAGCTTCTCTATAATATTTTCAATAAATTTTCAACATCAAAATCCGAATACCCCGCTTCCGAAAAACGTGGAGTTCCCCAATCGGTAGGGTGCCATTACCAAGTGAAAATTAGGGAATTTCAATGGTAATGTTGGGTCAGAGGAATTACCGAAAATTACCGGTCGGCGTCCGTGCGAGAATCCAATATTGGATCAACGATTTATAAGAACATTTTATTGTCAAATCACTTTGGTTCTCGTAAATAAGAATCGTATAAAATAGCAATTCAATTACGCATTTAGATAATATAGTATTCAATTAACACTTAGTGATTTCTTAATAGAAATTTTACCCGTGTATAACAACCATTTCAGTGAACTTGAATGGTTGGTATACACGAAAGAGATAACTTAATTTCCTTTTAATTTAGGAGGCATTATTGTTTTCACTGTAGGAGTTAGGGTTGGAATCCTACACGTCCGTTTATACCCAATAATAAATAGAGGTTTTGTTCGCGAGTTATAAATTTAAAATTAAACTTTTCAAGAACTACCCGTTTCTATTTATTAAGAGTTGAAAATATATTTAGCGACACAGTGGGGAGGTGGACACAAAAACGTCAATAGATTGATCTATAACAGATCTTTATTTTGAATCACTTGACCACAACAAAACACTGCAAATATTTGGCTAAAAAGTTTAAACAATGTCTACAACTAAAAAAATCTACCCAATTATATCATTACACAAATACGTTTAAAAATAAATTAATTAAAGAGTTTAATTTTGATCCAATAATAATTTAAGGACCCGATTAGATACAGCGGATTATTAATCTTATCTCATCAATCCGTTTCGACAGCAAGGGTCAAAATCATTTTAAATTAGACCCCGATCTTTTATTTAATCTTTTGGATAGCGTTTTCAATTAAATGTCTTTCAAAAGTTTTGGATCAAATTCAAAAAGGTTGTGTTTTAATCTGATGTAAGTGAAACAGGGATTCTAAATTGCGATACAAAGAAATTGTTGATGTTCCATTCCAAATTTAAAATCTAAAAATATGTGCTTCCATTCCAAATTTAAAATCCAAATATATGTGTTTCAGTTAGTAGCCTTTATAACATTTTTTTTTCGTTATACTTGACCGAAGGAACCAGTTTTTATAGAGGACCAAATAGGATTACTGACATAAAAAGGGATTAGAATGGGGCAACTATTTCGATAATACCTTAACAACAGGGGTGGGTAAGCTTAAGAACTTTTTTTTTTAAATTTATAAGTATAAAATTTGTATTGTAGTAACTGCCTGAGTAGGATAAAATTATTAATTTAACAACGTATTAGATACAATATAAAAACAGCAGCATTACATTTTAGAATTAATTTCTTTTTCTGTTTCGTTGTCGCTTAGTCTGAACCTATATGACTGGGAACTGGCAGTAACTGGTGAGTTAATACGTAACTCTCGTAGAAATCTATTCAGTGGTAATTTAAATTCATGGCTATCCCAAGGGTACACTATTTTTATCGGCGTGAAAAGATGCAAGAATCAAAATCGGTCCAATCTTTCTATGGATAATATACTATAATATGCAGTAAAGAAAGGGTTTGTAAGGATCGTTGGCGCTCAGTAGTCTCTGCTTACCCCTATGGGAATTAGGCGTGAGTTTACGTATGTATGTATATTATGCAGTAACTAAAACACCGAGTACATTCCCACAGAACCCAAAGGTTCGTGGGAACAGTAACGAATTTAATCAGAAGAAAGCGTGGGAGTAGAGTAAACTACCCTCTGGGCGATGTAGGGGACGAGAAATATAAAAAGCTGAACATATTGCCTACACGAAATTAGAAAGCACTAGTGTTTAGTTTATTTAGGAGTCTTACTTAGACTCGATATTAATAATTACTTAATGAACTCCTTAGTAAATAAATAATAATAAATAATCCTCACACATCGCCACAAAGTCCCAAACTAAGCAAAGCTTGTATTATGGGTTCTAGACAACGGATAAACATAATTAAATACTTTTTTTTTATGTTTAATTTTGTAAATACGTACATATTGTACATAGAAAACACCCAGACCAATGCAAACAATCATGTTCAAGCACACAAAGATTTGCATTGAGCGGGAATCGAACCCAAGACCTCTGCGTAACAGCCATGTAATATACCGACTGCGCCACAGAGGTCGTCATACACAAGTAGTACAAGTATATTTAGTGGAATTTGATTTTACTAAACTAAATTTGTCAAAATACTGTACGGTTCTTTTGACATAGTAGCCATTTTCTATCCATCATCATAACAGCCCATTAATGTCCCACTGCAGGGACAGGCCTCCTCCCGTGACGGAGGGATACTTGGCCTACTAATACCACGCTGGCCAGACGGATTGGTATAGGGTTAAATTTCAATTTTTCCTTCTTTTATTTCGTAAAGATAATAATCAAGTATAGTCCCTCGGTTTTTACGACACCTATGGGATGAGATGGGGTGGTGTCATATTGTATTCTTACTCCGTCACCACACGGATATTCAAAGTTATATATTACAAAATAATGTTGTTTCCATCGTAAAGCAAGCAAAGCGAAACTTAATATTTAATGGCCTATAAATATTGCCTCCTTAAACCTAAACCAATGAAGTATGGGCGCTTAAGTAATGCCCTTTAGTAGGTATGCTAAACATCCCTAAATTGAACATTTCAAATCAGTTTCATACGAGAACTAAATAAATTACTTTTTAGCTACCATTTTGTTTGGTGATGCGGGAGAAAAAATATTCTGTTAAGAGTAGAAGGTACTGTTTTTGCCACAAACACGAAAATGTGATATTATCTGTCTGTTTAAGACTATGACAAGGTTAATCTGTGCTGAAACGTCAGACCAAAAGACAGGTACAGTACCCGGCCGTAAATATTGCACATCGGCCGTTTATATTGATAAACGGTCGGGTACTGTAAACTGTATGCTGCTGTAACTTTACCGTACATATACATTTAATAATTGTAACACAGTTAATAGTTATCTACAAAACACGTAACAGCGATTTAGTTAGTTGCATCTATTATATAAAAATAAGTCGGGTTTTCCTTCCTGACGCTATAACTCCAGAACGCACGAACCGATTTCCACGGTTTTGCATTTGTTGGAAAGGTCTTGAGCTCCGTAAGGTTTATAGCAAAGAAAATTCAGGAAAAATTTCAAAAGAAAAGCGGGAAAATAATTCCCGTGCAAAGCCGGGATGGGCCGCTAGTCGTTTTATAGAAATTATAGGCATAGCATTAAGATAAAAGACAGACTATGTAAGGTATATAACAAATAAATTATTTTTGATTTGATTTTGATTTTGACTATGTAAGGTACAAAATAGTAGTACAATATAAACAAACAAAACCTAACAAAAAAGAATTCCTTATACAGCTGTTACAAATAAAGGCAACGAACACAGACCAATTAAGTAAACC
This sequence comes from Schrankia costaestrigalis, assembly GCA_905475405.1. Lineage (NCBI taxonomy): Eukaryota > Metazoa > Arthropoda > Insecta > Lepidoptera > Erebidae > Schrankia > Schrankia costaestrigalis. The sequence goes on from FR997838.1 coordinate 14,755,142, forward strand.
TACAAACACTTGGTAAAAGACCTCATTTAGGGCTTACTACAACAGCCTCCATTTACTTTATGTGGCCTCTGTACATTACTTCTTAAGTCTATCACCATATTTTGAGGTTCTAAGTCCCTTGAAGCTTAGTCACGATTAACATATAGTGTGGTAGATAAATTTATATTAGGACTATGGGCAAGTAATATATCTCAATGTCCGTCAGGTTGCGGGTTTAAATGTACCTACACGATTTAACTAAAGTGTATTTCCATTTGATTCAATGTTTTATTCGAGGAAATAGTCACTTCCTTTTTTTTATTATTTTTTTAATATTTTTTTTTGCACTTTGTTGTTTTTTTATCAATTTACTTTGTGTGTCTCTTGGTTGCGACCACAAAAATAAGAGTTCTGATATCTATGGTTGCGACCAAATAAAATTTATTTTATTTATTTCTTTCTTTCAGTGTTTTCATTCATCTGGTACTTTTGCTCGTATAACTTATTAAGTAAACTATCTAGAATACGTTTAGATCTTTAGTAAACAGAAGGCTAGGTCTAGTAAATAGTAAAGTAAAAGCTATGTCTATCAGCAATCTCCGTATATCCTAATTAGTTTCTACGTAAACTAACTAGGCTTTAGTGTGCCTCTGGCATTTATTACGCAAGTCCGAAATCTTCCTATAAACTAACACAGGGATATTAGACTTAATCTGCCTTTTATAGTAACCATCTTAATAAGGTGTTAGGTTATTTAATTGGTCTGTCAATTCTGTTTGTTTTACACATTTTTTAAATAAATAAATAAAAAGCATTTTATTTTCCACCACAAGAATTTTTTACATGGATATTGGTTACAAAATCTATTCAATGAGGGGTGGACTAAACTAGAGAAACCCTGTATTTCAGGACTCCAGGGCACTCGCTCGCGAATACAAGAACATGATAATAATATAGAGTCTGGTTGGCGGTTATGAATTAATGGGTTGTCACATTGATTGAAGATTAAATGACCTGCTTTTTGAAATGGTTCAGAAAGTTTCAATTTTGTCCTTTGTTTCTCTGTTCATTTCGACAAATTACGACCAATACTGCGACCGCAGCAGGCTTTAGGAAGAAGTATTTTATCGTTATTCAACAATCATTAATTTAAATTTCGTTAATATTATCTTTACAAAATAAAAAGAAGGAAAACTTGAAATTAAACCCTATACCAATCCGTCTGGCCAGCCTGGTAGTAGGTCAAGTATCCCTCCATTGCGGGAGGAGGTCCGTCCCTGCAGTGGGACATTAATGGGCTGGTATGATAATATGAGGATTAATTTGAAAAGTGAATACGTTTCAAAACATAAATTTCAAAACAATAAGATATCTAAAGAAGAAAAATCCTTACATTTTATTTCTTTCAGTTACATTTTTACCCGCGGAGGGTTTCATATATTTTGAGCCTGACAACCTTAGGGAGTACAAAAAGATGGCGTGTAACAAAATAAGGCAAGTTAACCGTGAATGTACTGGCTTAGTTAAACTGTGTTGCTAGCTATGTTTTATATTTACCCTATATTTTAGAAGAGTTTACTTTCCTTATTTTATTCTGTTTTATTGATATTAGGTAACAGTAATTAGTAGTACCAATTTTTGTTTGATTTCTTGTCAAGGAAAGATTTGAACCACCTCCTCTTTCTCGAGTTGTATAACAACAATTAATTCTCATTTTCAAATAAAGACGCATTTTAATTATCAAAGAATAAGACAGTATACTTACCAAGGATTTTAAGAATAAATAGTTAGATTACAAGTCGCTGCTCGCAATACCACCAACGCAACGCCACTTACCTACAAAAATAAAAAAAATACAAATTAATACAATTGTAAGCCTAAGCAGTATGGTAGAACACACTTTAATTTATTTAACAAAGAGTTAAGTAACAGTATAGTGGAAAAAAATATATAAAAATATGCTACTAAACTATATTTTACCCCATATTTCCCTTAACATGGCAACACCACAGTTAAGGTGTGTTGCTTGGTCCACTGTTTTATTTAAGAAAGCCTTTCTACCTTGCTTCCATAACACCCGAATAAAGGGGAAAAAAATTGTATTGTAAAATTTACTTCAGCTAACAAGACAGGAATTCGGTTAGTGTTTTGACAAAGAAGGCGTTTGAACAAAATTTTAGATTTAAAAAGCTTTTAGTAATTAAGTTGTAACACGAAATTCTAGGGGCAAAGGTCTTTAGTCAGCGATGCGGTCAAATTTTAAGTATTCTTTTTCTTTCTTGTTGAAACTTTTTTGTAGTTGAAGGCAATTTCTCCGTGTGGTGACGGAGTAAGAATACAATATGTCACTACCCCATCTCATTCAATGGGTGTCGTAGGATCCGACTAAGGGACTATCCGTTAATATTATCTTTACGAAATGAAAAGAAGGAAAACTTGAAATTAAACCCTGTACCAATCCGTCTGGCCAGCGTGGTATTAGTAGGCCAAGTATCCCTCCAATACGGGAGGAGGTCCATTCCTGCAGTGGGACATTGATGGGCTGGTAAGATGAAGTCAATCGTAGTGTGAAGAAGGATTTGGGTAGACCGGCAAGGTAATGACGAGGGAAAGAAATTGATTTTACTGGCATTCGTTGCTATAATTTCTGAACTGTTTTCGCGTTTTCAATCATCATTATCATCAACTAGTCGTCCCTATCGTAGTCCACTGCTGGACATCAGCTTTTTCCAACACGTATTCAATCAGGCAATATAATGGCGTGTTTTTATAAATGAAAATGTGTTGTAAAGCAAAAGCTATTATTGTTAGACCCTCTTAAATATTTTGTTCATTTGTGTCAAAATAGAATATAATCCAAAGTTAGATGTGAAGATGAGCGAATGGTCCCAAAAGTTTGTAATTCAGAAGACATTTTGTGGTAACTGAAAGTTTTACGGCATTATATTGGCAAAATACTGACATGAAAGCTTCGAGTTAGATAGAACCAATCTTGTATTGAAAAGGCTTCAGTTCACACGACCGATATTCCTAAGCGCCTATTAATGTCCTACTGGAGTATCCGACCTCTTCTAGTGACGAAGGGGAAACTGGCCTAATTATACCATACTGCAGGTTATAAAGACCACTCCCGACGACCTCCACTAGCTTAAAAAGCTTTATATTACGGAGCCTTATACAAATATAATCTCCGTGTGGTGCCGTCACCACACTACTCCGTAGTGAGAATACAATATGTCACCACCCCATCTCATCCTATGGGTGTCGTAGGAACCGACTAATGGACTGTCCGTGAACATTACCTTTGCGATATAAAAAGAAGGAAAACTTGAAATTAAACCCTATACCAATCTGTCTTGCCAGCGTGGTAATAGTAGGCCAGGTAACCCTCCGTCACGGGAGGAGGCCTGTCCCTGCAGTGGGACTTTGATGGGCTGTTATGATCATGATGATACAAATATGAAATTAAAAAACAATCCAGAATTAAGAACATAATTTGCATGTCGATGTCTGTCAAATTATAGGCTTGCGTGACATTCGCGTTTGCGCCTTCAATAGCCACAGTCACATACGTGATCGTTGCATACTGCTTCAAGAAAATTTGAACATCTTACTACCTATGTAATTATGAGTTTCTATAGCCTAAAATATTCAATTCTAAATAAACAAAATACTTGACAAGAAAGTACTTAGTTCACTGCATAGCAAAAGAGCATAAAAGCAGATAAGTTTGACAGCAACAGAATTATCTGAAGAACAAATATACAGTTGCTCAAACTCTCTAAACTAAATACATTTTGTTTATCTCAAAATGCAATGACTCAAGTTTCGGACTTGTTTAAAACATATTCTCTATTACTACCTCTAAGTTTTGAGTACAAGGATAAACCTAGAAAGAGATTTGTGGAGTTTAAGTTCAAAGTTTGCAGTTTTGCACTACAGTAACTATTTCTGGTTTTAATACACTATGGAAATAACTGCCTAAATGGCAATGCGGTAGTGTATGCAGCTGTAGTTCAAAAGGTCACGGGTTTAAACCAAACAAGAAAATTGTTTGTGCAATTAAAAATGGTTGTCCTGAGTTTGAAAGTACTTTGTATAATTAATTTTCCATATCTGTAAAAAGGCCCCGCGACATAATTCTAAAAGCCTAGTGAGGTAAATATGTTAGAAAAAACAATTTAAATAAAATCTTGTTCAATTTTGTTAAAGCGCCGTAAATATCGTAGTACTAGGTTGCCCTGAAACTGTACCTACCCACAAAAGGGAATTTTAAAATGTTGTATATGTTTACTGTTGGCATACCTAATAAAATAAAATAAAAGGAAAGTACTTTAATCTTATAACTGTTTCTGCAGTGAATTCTATTACAAACCCAAATCAATCGATAACAAGAAAAATTATAACACATTATAAAGGTCAAAAGACCAATAGAGCATTAACTAACAGAATTAATACTAAATACCAAAAAACCACATAGCTAACAAATTGAAAAGACGTTAACGTTATCATAGTGACATCCACCATAACTAAAAGATCTTTTACTCTTGAATAATTAAAGAGAGCATCAGTACTTTCGTAGGGTTCTGGACAAAATGGACGTTTTAAATCGGTCAGTAAGGGGCAAGGGTCCTTAAATTGTGATTGATTGTTGTGTGAGGCCGAAACGGGCTAGCGAGGCCGTATTGATTGGGCTCTGATAAACATGCATTAGTTTTATTAGAAGCGTATTAATACTGTTTGTCAATCAGTTATGCAACAAACTATTGTTAGTTGCTTGGTTCCAGACAACTTAGAAGAAATATTACTGAGTAGGAATGAAGATGTCACAAACCTATTACGTGCGATATCTGTTTTTGAATCTGAGTAAAGAAATGCGCTCTAAATGGAAAGTTAGAAACATATCAAAACACAATAGACAATATTTAAGGCTGAAAGTTGTTGAAGGTAATCTTGACATAAAACCCTATACAAATCCGTTTGAACAAAGCAATATCAATAGGCGTACTTTCCGTCCATAACTGCAATGTCCACACATGGTAAAACAATAAAAATTTAACATCTATAATCACAGCTAACAATTATTAATCCCAACCTACAAAAAAACTCCAAAACAATATGTATCTTCATTAAGCCAAAGATATAGGTAATCCACCAACTGCAACATTCATCTCAATTTTACTGAAATAGATGAAGTAGTTATCCGAAGAAAATACGACTCCCTGAAGACCAGTGATGTGTAGACTCTAAGAAACGAATATATACTTAATTCTTCAGTAAATGGACAACAGCACGTATGTTACTGCTCTAATGACTACGAGGTACTATGAGTTAACAAAGTGAGTTAATTATGTTGACTATAGAATAAGCAGTAGAGTAGACCAATTGCGTAAACATTTATGTATTTAAAAGGAATTTTTAGGGCAGGAAGTATTTAAGGCGAAGTTTTCCAACAAGGATTGGCGTAAGAGAAATGTTGATCGCTGAGTACCTACGAAGCATTAAAAAAAAAGAAAGTAGGAATGACAAAGCATACTCGTAAGCACTTCAATCAAATCAATCAACTAGCCTATTGCAATCGACTGCTAGACATAGGCCTCTCCCAACCACTTATCGACTAATAAATAATAACTCAAACTTTAATTTGGGGGTTTAGACATCAGTCACAACTGTTTGGGGAGTGAAATGCCCATTAGTCATATTCATTAATTTCATTATTTGCAGACGTCACATAAACTATGATACGCTGGAGAAAAGAACAAGCATAATTCGGATTTAATAAATAAATCTGGAAAATATTAGTAACAAAAAAGTACATAAAAACAGTCACCCAATAACATCAAAAACCAAAAGCTATGTTTGGTAGAAGTTCACCTTAATTGGAATCAAGCGGTTCTTCAAAGACCAATTACAGCTGAACAAATAAGAGTAATGTTTATTAAAAAAGATGAATTATCAACCGTAACGGCGCTTGTACACGGTAAGAAAAATCGCCGTGTCTACGCCAGACAAGACAAATCTTCGTATAGACGTCAAGAATTTTGTCTTTTTCGTACACGAAAACTTTTCTTGTCTTCCGCAGACAAGACAATTCGGAACGTGTACACGCCAGGATTTTTTTCGTACAGTCGTCAGACGGGCGTAGGGCGCGCTAGTAATAACAAGTGTGATAATCAGTGTGAGTTTCCTTTAGTAAAAATGTTAACTAGAAAGCAAACAAGTATGATACCCTACTACACCGCTCCCCGCCCCTCCGCAATAACGTTCGCCGTGTCTTGTCTTGCGCAGACAAGAAAATTTTCTTATGCATCGCCAGCGCTGTGTACACAGGTCGTGCTTAGAAACGACACGAATTCTTGCGTAGGCCCGGCGATTTTTCTTACCGTGTACAAGCGCCGTAATGTATGACTTAATCTTAAATGATTCCATTCATGCGTTACAAGTGTAAACTTACATGCAAAGTCACACGCATGTATGCGCAAGTTTGACCACAATGATTTATTTGTTGTTCTTATATCATTTTCTTCCGGTCTCTCAATGTCCGTCAGGTTGCGGGTTTAAATGTACCTACACGATTTAACTAAAGTGTATTTCCATTCGATTCAATGTTTTATTCGAGGAAATAGTCACTTCCTTTTTTTTATTTTTTTTTTAATATTTTTTTTTGCACTTTGTTGTTTTTTTATCAATTTACTTTGTGTGTCTCTTGGTTGCGACCACAAAAATAAGAGTTCTGATATCTATGGTTGCGACCAAATAAAATTTATTTTATTTATTTCTTTATTTCAGTGTTTTCATTCATCTGGTACTTTTGCTCGTATAACTTATTAAGTAAACTATCTACTATCTAGAATACGTTTAGATCTTTAGTAAACGAAAGGCTAGGTCTAGTAAATAGTAAAGTAAAAGCTATGTCCATCAGCAAACTCCGTATTTCCTAATTAGTTTCTCCGTAAAACTAACTAGGCTTTAGTGTGCCTTTGGGATTTATTACGTAAGTCCGAAATCTTCCTATAAACTAACACAGTGCTATTAGACTTAATCTGCCTTTTCAAGTAACCATCTTAATAAGGTGTTAGGTTATTTAATTGGTCTGTCAATTCTGTTTGTTTTACACATTTTTGAAATAAATATTAAAAAGCATTTTATTTTCCACCACAAGAATTTTTTACATGGATATTGGTTACAAAATCTATGAGGGGTGGACTAAACTAGAGAAATCCTGTATTTCAGGACTCCAGGGCACTCGCTCGCGAATACAAGAACATGATAATAATATAGAGTCTGGTTGGCGGTTATGAATTAATGGGTTGTCACATTGATTGAAGATTAAATGACCTGCTTTTTGAAATGGTTCAGGAAGTTTAAATTTTGTCCTTTGTTTCTCTGTCCATTTCGATAAATTATACAAATTACGACCAATACTGCGACCGCAGCAGGCTTTAGGAAGAAGAATTTTATCGTTATTCAACAATCATTAATTTAAATTTCGTTAATATTATCTTTACAAAATAAAAAGAAGGAAAACTTGAAATTAAACCCTATACCAATCCGTCTGGCCAGCCTGGTATTAGTAGGTCAAGTATCCCTTCATTGCGGGAGGAGGTCCGTCCCTGCAGTGGGACATTAATGGGCTGGTATGATAATATGAGGATTAATTTAAAAAGTGGATACGTTTCAAAACATAAGCTTCAAGACAATAAGATATATAAAGAACAAAAAAATCCTTACATTTTATTTCTTTCAGTTACATTTTTACCCGCGGAGGGTTTCATATATTTTGAGCCTGACAACCTTAGGGAGTACAACAAGATGGCGTGTTACAAAATAAGGCAAGTTAACCGTGAATGTACTGGCTTAGTTAAACTGTGTTGCTAGCTATGTTTTATATTTACCCTATATTTTAGAAGAGTTTACTTTCCTTATTTTATTCTGTTTTATTGATATTAGGTAACAGTAATTAGTAGTACCAATTTTTGTTTGATTTCTTGTCAAGGAAATATTTGAACCACCTCCTCTTTCTCGAGTTGTATAACAACAATTAATTCTCATTTTCAAATAAAGACGCTTTTTAATTCTCAAAGAATAAGACAGTATACTTACCAAGGATTTTAAGAATAAATAGTTAGATTACAAGTCGCTGCTCGCAATACCACCAACGCAACGCCACTTACCTACAAAAATAAAAAAAATACAAATTAATACAATTGTAAGCCTAAGCAGTATGGTAGAACACACTTTAATTTATTTAACAAAGAGTTAAGTAACAGTATAGTGGAAAAAAATATATAAAAATATGCTACCAAACCATATTTTACCCCATATTTCCCTTAACATGGCAACACCACAGTTAAGGTGTGTTGCTTGGTCCACTGTTTTATTCAAGAAAGCCTTTCTACCTTGCTTCCATAACACCCGAATAAAGGGGGAAAAAATTGTATTGTAAAATTTACTTCAGCTAACAAGACAGGCATTCGGTTAGTGTTTTGACAAAGAAGGCGTTTGAACAAAATTTTAGTTTTAAAAAGCTTTTAGTAATTAACTTGTAACACGGTATTCTAGAGGCAAAGGTCTTTAGTCAGTGATGCGGTCAAATTTTAAGTATTCTTTTTCTTTCTTGTTGAAACTTTTTTGTAGTTGAAGGCAATTTCTCCGTGTGGTGACGGAGTAAGAATACAATATGTCACTACCCCATCTCATTCAATGGGTGTCGTAGGAACCGACTAAGGGACTATCCGTTAATATTATCTTTACGAAATGAAAAGAAGGAAAACTTGAAATTAAACCCTGTACCAATCCGTCTGGCCAGCGTGGTATTAGTAGGCCAAGTATCCCTCCAATACGGGAGGAGGTCCATTCCTGCAGTGGGACATTGATGGGCTGGTAAGATGAAGTCAATCGTAGTGTGAAGAAGGATTTGGGTAGACCGGCAAGGTAATGACGAGGGAAAGAAATTGATTTTACTGGCATTCGTTGCTATAATTTCTGAACTGTTTTCGCGTTTTCAATCATCATTATCATCAACTAGTCGTCCCTATCGTAGTCCACTGCTGGACATCAGCTTTTTCCAACACGTATTCAATCAGGCAATATAATGGCGTGTTTTTATAAATGAAAATGTGTTGTAAAGCAAAAGCTATTATTGTTAGACCCTCTTAAATATTTTGTTCATTTGTGTCAAAATAGAATATAATCCAAAGTTAGATGTGAAGATGAGCGAATGGTCCCAAAAGTTTGTAATTCAGAAGACATTTTGTGGTAACTGAAAGTTTTACGGCATTATATTGGCAAAATACTGACATGAAAGCTTCGAGTTAGATAGAACCAATCTTGTATTGAAAAGGCTTCAGTTCACACGACCGATATTCCTAAGCGCCTATTAATGTCCTACTGGAGTATCCGACCTCTTCTAGTGACGAAGGGGAAACTGGCCTAATTATACCATACTGCAGGTTATAAAGACCACTCCCGACGACCTCCACTAGCTTAAAAAGCTTTATATTACGGAGCCTTATACAAATATAATCTCCGTGTGGTGCCGTCACCACACTACTCCGTAGTGAGAATACAATATGTCACCACCCCATCTCATCCTATGGGTGTCGTAGGAACCGACTAATGGACTGTCCGTGAACATTACCTTTGCGATATAAAAAGAAGGAAAACTTGAAATTAAACCCTATACCAATCTGTCTTGCCAGCGTGGTAATAGTAGGCCAGGTAACCCTCCGTCACGGGAGGAGGCCTGTCCCTGCAGTGGGACTTTGATGGGCTGTTATGATCATGATGATACAAATATGAAATTAAAAAACAATCCAGAATTAAGAACATAATTTGCATGTCGATGTCTGTCAAATTATAGGCTTGCGTGACATTCGCGTTTGCGCCTTCAATAGCCACAGTCACATACGTGATCGTTGCATACTGCTTCAAGAAAATTTGAACATCTTACTACCTATGTAATTATGAGTTTCTATAGCCTAAAATATTCAATTCTAAATAAACAAAATACTTGACAAGAAAGTACTTAGTTCACTGCATAGCAAAAGAGCATAAAAGCAGATAAGTTTGACAGCAACAGAATTATCTGAAGAACAAATATACAGTTGCTCAAACTCTCTAAACTAAATACATTTTGTTTATCTCAAAATGCAATGACTCAAGTTTCGGACTTGTTTAAAACATATTCTCTTTTACTACCTCTAAGTTTTGAGTACAAGGATAAACCTAGAAAGAGATTTGTGGAGTTTAAGTTCAAAGTTTGCAGTTTTGCACTACAGTAACTATTTCTGGTTTTAATACACTATGGAAATAACTGCCTAAATGGCAATGCGGTAGTGTATGCAGCTGTAGTTCAAAAGGTCACGGGTTTAAACCAAACAAGAAAATTGTTTGTGCAATTAAAAATGGTTGTCCTGAGTTTGAAAGTACTTTGTATAATTAATTTTCCATATCTGTAAAAAGGCCCCGCGACATAATTCTAAAAGCCTAGTGAGGTAAATATGTTAGAAAAAACAATTTAAATAAAATCTTGTTCAATTTTGTTAAAGCGCCGTAAATATCGTAGTACTAGGTTGCCCTGAAACTGTACCTACCCACAAAAGGGAATTTTAAAATGTTGTATATGTTTACTGTTGGCATACCTAATAAAATAAAATAAAAGGAAAGTACTTTAATCTTATAACTGTTTCTGCAGTGAATTCTATTACAAACCCAAATCAATCGATAACAAGAAAAATTATAACACATTATAAAGGTCAAAAGACCAATAGAGCATTAACTAACAGAATTAATACTAAATACCAAAAAACCACATAGCTAACAAATTGAAAAGACGTTAACGTTATCATAGTGACATCCACCATAACTAAAAGATCTTTTACTCTTGAATAATTAAAGAGAGCATCAGTACTTTCGTAGGGTTCTGGACAAAATGGACGTTTTAAATCGGTCAGTAAGGGGCAAGGGTCCTTAAATTGTGATTGATTGTTGTGTGAGGCCGAAACGGGCTAGCGAGGCCGTATTGATTGGGCTCTGATAAACATGCATTAGTTTTATTAGAAGCGTATTAATACTGTTTGTCAATCAGTTATGCAACAAACTATTGTTAGTTGCTTGGTTCCAGACAACTTAGAAGAAATATTACTGAGTAGGAATGAAGATGTCACAAACCTATTACGTGCGATATCTGTTTTTGAATCTGAGTAAAGAAATGCGCTCTAAATGGAAAGTTAGAAACATATCAAAACACAATAGACAATATTTAAGGCTGAAAGTTGTTGAAGGTAATCTTGACATAAAACCCTATACAAATCCGTTTGAACAAAGCAATATCAATAGGCGTACTTTCCGTCCATAACTGCAATGTCCACACATGGTAAAACAATAAAAATTTAACATCTATAATCACAGCTAACAATTATTAATCCCAACCTACAAAAAAACTCCAAAACAATATGTATCTTCATTAAGCCAAAGATATAGGTAATCCACCAACTGCAACATTCATCTCAATTTTACTGAAATAGATGAAGTAGTTATCCGAAGAAAATACGACTCCCTGAAGACCAGTGATGTGTAGACTCTAAGAAACGAATATATACTTAATTCTTCAGTAAATGGACAACAGCACGTATGTTACTGCTCTAATGACTACGAGGTACTATGAGTTAACAAAGTGAGTTAATTATGTTGACTATAGAATAAGCAGTAGAGTAGACCAATTGCGTAAACATTTATGTATTTAAAAGGAATTTTTAGGGCAGGAAGTATTTAAGGCGAAGTTTTCCAACAAGGATTGGCGTAAGAGAAATGTTGATCGCTGAGTACCTACGAAGCATTAAAAAAAAAGAAAGTAGGAATGACAAAGCATACTCGTAAGCACTTCAATCAAATCAATCAACTAGCCTATTGCAATCGACTGCTAGACATAGGCCTCTCCCAACCACTTATCGACTAATAAATAATAACTCAAACTTTAATTTGGGGGTTTAGACATCAGTCACAACTGTTTGGGGAGTGAAATGCCCATTAGTCATATTCATTAATTTCATTATTTGCAGACGTCACATAAACTATGATACGCTGGAGAAAAGAACAAGCATAATTCGGATTTAATAAATAAATCTGGAAAATATTAGTAACAAAAAAGTACATAAAAACAGTCACCCAATAACATCAAAAACCAAAAGCTATGTTTGGTAGAAGTTCACCTTAATTGGAATCAAGCGGTTCTTCAAAGACCAATTACAGCTGAACAAATAAGAGTAATGTTTATTAAAAAAGATGAATTATCAACCGTAACGGCGCTTGTACACGGTAAGAAAAATCGCCGTGTCTACGCCAGACAAGACAAATCTTCGTATAGACGTCAAGAATTTTGTCTTTTTCGTACACGAAAACTTTTCTTGTCTTCCGCAGACAAGACAATTCGGAACGTGTACACGCCAGGATTTTTTTCGTACAGTCGTCAGACGGGCGTAGGGCGCGCTAGTAATAACAAGTGTGATAATCAGTGTGAGTTTCCTTTAGTAAAAATGTTAACTAGAAAGCAAACAAGTATGATACCCTACTACACCGCTCCCCGCCCCTCCGCAATAACGTTCGCCGTGTCTTGTCTTGCGCAGACAAGAAAATTTTCTTATGCATCGCCAGCGCTGTGTACACAGGTCGTGCTTAGAAACGACACGAATTCTTGCGTAGGCCCGGCGATTTTTCTTACCGTGTACAAGCGCCGTAATGTATGACTTAATCTTAAATGATTCCATTCATGCGTTACAAGTGTAAACTTACATGCAAAGTCACACGCATGTATGCGCAAGTTTGACCACAATGATTTATTTGTTGTTCTTATATCATTTTCTTCCGGTCTCTCAATGTCCGTCAGGTTGCGGGTTTAAATGTACCTACACGATTTAACTAAAGTGTATTTCCATTCGATTCAATGTTTTATTCGAGGAAATAGTCACTTCCTTTTTTTTATTTTTTTTTTAATATTTTTTTTTGCACTTTGTTGTTTTTTTATCAATTTACTTTGTGTGTCTCTTGGTTGCGACCACAAAAATAAGAGTTCTGATATCTATGGTTGCGACCAAATAAAATTTATTTTATTTATTTCTTTATTTCAGTGTTTTCATTCATCTGGTACTTTTGCTCGTATAACTTATTAAGTAAACTATCTACTATCTAGAATACGTTTAGATCTTTAGTAAACGAAAGGCTAGGTCTAGTAAATAGTAAAGTAAAAGCTATGTCCATCAGCAAACTCCGTATTTCCTAATTAGTTTCTCCGTAAAACTAACTAGGCTTTAGTGTGCCTTTGGGATTTATTACGTAAGTCCGAAATCTTCCTATAAACTAACACAGTGCTATTAGACTTAATCTGCCTTTTCAAGTAACCATCTTAATAAGGTGTTAGGTTATTTAATTGGTCTGTCAATTCTGTTTGTTTTACACATTTTTGAAATAAATATTAAAAAGCATTTTATTTTCCACCACAAGAATTTTTTACATGGATATTGGTTACAAAATCTATGAGGGGTGGACTAAACTAGAGAAATCCTGTATTTCAGGACTCCAGGGCACTCGCTCGCGAATACAAGAACATGATAATAATATAGAGTCTGGTTGGCGGTTATGAATTAATGGGTTGTCACATTGATTGAAGATTAAATGACCTGCTTTTTGAAATGGTTCAGGAAGTTTAAATTTTGTCCTTTGTTTCTCTGTCCATTTCGATAAATTATACAAATTACGACCAATACTGCGACCGCAGCAGGCTTTAGGAAGAAGAATTTTATCGTTATTCAACAATCATTAATTTAAATTTCGTTAATATTATCTTTACAAAATAAAAAGAAGGAAAACTTGAAATTAAACCCTATACCAATCCGTCTGGCCAGCCTGGTATTAGTAGGTCAAGTATCCCTTCATTGCGGGAGGAGGTCCGTCCCTGCAGTGGGACATTAATGGGCTGGTATGATAATATGAGGATTAATTTAAAAAGTGGATACGTTTCAAAACATAAGCTTCAAGACAATAAGATATATAAAGAACAAAAAAATCCTTACATTTTATTTCTTTCAGTTACATTTTTACCCGCGGAGGGTTTCATATATTTTGAGCCTGACAACCTTAGGGAGTACAACAAGATGGCGTGTTACAAAATAAGGCAAGTTAACCGTGAATGTACTGGCTTAGTTAAACTGTGTTGCTAGCTATGTTTTATATTTACCCTATATTTTAGAAGAGTTTACTTTCCTTATTTTATTCTGTTTTATTGATATTAGGTAACAGTAATTAGTAGTACCAATTTTTGTTTGATTTCTTGTCAAGGAAATATTTGAACCACCTCCTCTTTCTCGAGTTGTATAACAACAATTAATTCTCATTTTCAAATAAAGACGCTTTTTAATTCTCAAAGAATAAGACAGTATACTTACCAAGGATTTTAAGAATAAATAGTTAGATTACAAGTCGCTGCTCGCAATACCACCAACGCAACGCCACTTACCTACAAAAATAAAAAAAATACAAATTAATACAATTGTAAGCCTAAGCAGTATGGTAGAACACACTTTAATTTATTTAACAAAGAGTTAAGTAACAGTATAGTGGAAAAAAATATATAAAAATATGCTACCAAACCATATTTTACCCCATATTTCCCTTAACATGGCAACACCACAGTTAAGGTGTGTTGCTTGGTCCACTGTTTTATTCAAGAAAGCCTTTCTACCTTGCTTCCATAACACCCGAATAAAGGGGGAAAAAATTGTATTGTAAAATTTACTTCAGCTAACAAGACAGGCATTCGGTTAGTGTTTTGACAAAGAAGGCGTTTGAACAAAATTTTAGTTTTAAAAAGCTTTTAGTAATTAACTTGTAACACGGTATTCTAGAGGCAAAGGTCTTTAGTCAGTGATGCGGTCAAATTTTAAGTATTCTTTTTCTTTCTTGTTGAAACTTTTTTGTAGTTGAAGGCAATTTCTCCGTGTGGTGACGGAGTAAGAATACAATATGTCACTACCCCATCTCATTCAATGGGTGTCGTAGGAACCGACTAAGGGACTATCCGTTAATATTATCTTTACGAAATGAAAAGAAGGAAAACTTGAAATTAAACCCTGTACCAATCCGTCTGGCCAGCGTGGTATTAGTAGGCCAAGTATCCCTCCAATACGGGAGGAGGTCCATTCCTGCAGTGGGACATTGATGGGCTGGTAAGATGAAGTCAATCGTAGTGTGAAGAAGGATTTGGGTAGACCGGCAAGGTAATGACGAGGGAAAGAAATTGATTTTACTGGCATTCGTTGCTATAATTTCTGAACTGTTTTCGCGTTTTCAATCATCATTATCATCAACTAGTCGTCCCTATCGTAGTCCACTGCTGGACATCAGCTTTTTCCAACACGTATTCAATCAGGCAATATAATGGCGTGTTTTTATAAATGAAAATGTGTTGTAAAGCAAAAGCTATTATTGTTAGACCCTCTTAAATATTTTGTTCATTTGTGTCAAAATAGAATATAATCCAAAGTTAGATGTGAAGATGAGCGAATGGTCCCAAAAGTTTGTAATTCAGAAGACATTTTGTGGTAACTGAAAGTTTTACGGCATTATATTGGCAAAATACTGACATGAAAGCTTCGAGTTAGATAGAACCAATCTTGTATTGAAAAGGCTTCAGTTCACACGACCGATATTCCTAAGCGCCTATTAGTGTCCTACTGGAGTATCCGACCTCTTCTAGTGACGAAGGGGAAACTGGCCTAATTATACCATACTGCAGGTTATAAAGACCACTCCCGACGATCTCCACTAGCTTAAAAAGCTTTATATTACGGAGCCTTATACAAATATAATCTCCGTGTGGTGCCGTCACCACACTACTCCGTAGTAAGAATACAATATGTCACCACCCCATCTCATCCTATGGGTGTCGTAGGAACCGACTAATGGACTGTCCGTGAACATTACCTTTGCGATATAAAAAGAAGGAAAACTTGAAATTAAACCCTATACCAATCTGTCTTGCCAGCGTGGTAATAGTAGGCCAGGTAACCCTCCGTCACGGGAGGAGGCCTGTCCCTGCAGTGGGACTTTGATGGGCTGTTATGATCATGATGATTCTAATATGAAATTAAAAAACAATCCAGAATTAAGAACATAATTTGCATGTCGATGTCTGTCAAATTATAGGCTTGCGTGACATTCGCGTTTGCGCCTTCAATAGCCACAGTCACATACGTGATCGTTGCATACTGCTTCAAGAAAATTTGAACATCTTACTACCTATGTAATTATGAGTTTATATATCCTAAAATATTCAATTCTAAATAAACAAAATACTATACAAGAAAGTACTTAGTTCACTGCATAGCAAAAGAGCATAAAAGCAGATAAGTTTGACAGCAACAGAATTATCTGAAGAACAAATATACAGTTGCTCAAACTCTCTAAAGTAAATACATTTTGGTTATCTCAAAATGCAATGACTCAAGTTTCGGACTTGTTTAAAACATATTCTCTTTTACTACCTCTAAGTTTTGAGTACAAGGATAAACCTAGAAAGAGATTTGTGGAGTTTAAGTTCAAAGTTTTAAGTTTTCACTACAGTAACTATTTCTGGTTTTACTACAGAATGGAAATAACTGTCTAAATGGCAATGCGGTAGTGTATGCAGCAGTAGTTCAAAAGGTCACGGGTTTAAACCAAACAAGAAAATTGTTTGTGCAATTAAAAATGGTTGTCCTGAGTTTGAAAGTACTTTGTATAATTAATTTTCCATATCTGTAAAAAGGCCCCGCGACATAATTCTAAAAGCCTAGTGAGGTAAATATGTTAAAAAAAACAATTTAAATAAAATCTTGTTCAATTTTGTTAAAGCGCCGTAAATATCGTAGTACTAGGTTGCCCTGAAACTGTACCTACCCACAAAAGGGAATTTTAAAATGTTGTATATGTTTACTGTTGGCATACCTAATAAAATAAAATAAAAGGAAAGTACTTTAATCTTATAACTGTTTCTGCAGTGAATTCTATTACAAACCCAAATCAATCGATAACAAGAAAAATTATAACACATTATAAAGGTCAAAAGACCAATAGAGCATTAACTAACAGAATTAATACTAAATACCAAAAAACCACATAGCTAACAAATTGAAAAGACGTTAACGTTATCATAGTGACATCCACCATAACTAAAAGATCTTTTACTCTTGAATAATTAAAGAGAGCATCAGTACTTTCGTAGGGTTCTGGACAAAATGGACGTTTTAAATCGGTCAGTAAGGGGCAAGGGTCCTTAAATTGTGATTGATTGTTGTGTGAGGCCGAAACGGGCTAGCGAGGCCGTATTGATTGGGCTCTGATAAACATGCATTAGTTTTATTAGAAGCGTATTAATACTGTTTGTCAATCAGTTATGCAACAAACTATTGTTAGTTGCTTGGTTCCAGACAACTTAGAAGAAATATTACTGAGTAGGAATGAAGATGTCACAAACCTATTACGTGCGATATCTGTTTTTGAATCTGAGTAAAGAAATGCGCTCTAAATGGAAAGTTAGAAACATATCAAAACACAATAGACAATATTTAAGGCTGAAAGTTGTTGAAGGTAATCTTGACATAAAACCCTATACAAATCCGTTTGAACAAAGCAATATCAATAGGCGTACTTTCCGTCCATAACTGCAATGTCCACACATGGTAAAACAATAAAAATTTAACATCTATAATCACAGCTAACAATTATTAATCCCAACCTACAAAAAAACTCCAAAACAATATGTATCTTCATTAAGCCAAAGATATAGGTAATCCACCAACTGCAACATTCATCTCAATTTTACTGAAATAGATGAAGTAGTTATCCGAAGAAAATACGACTCCCTGAAGACCAGTGATGTGTAGACTCTAAGAAACGAATATATACTTAATTCTTCAGTAAATGGACAACAGCACGTATGTTACTGCTCTAATGACTACGAGGTACTATGAGTTAACAAAGTGAGTTAATTATGTTGACTATAGAATAAGCAGTAGAGTAGACCAATTGCGTAAACATTTATGTATTTAAAAGGAATTTTTAGGGCAGGAAGTATTTAAGGCGAAGTTTTCCAACAAGGATTGGCGTAAGAGAAATGTTGATCGCTGAGTACCTACGAAGCATTAAAAAAAAAGAAAGTAGGAATGACAAAGCATACTCGTAAGCACTTCAATCAAATCAATCAACTAGCCTATTGCAATCGACTGCTAGACATAGGCCTCTCCCAACCACTTATCGACTAATAAATAATAACTCAAACTTTAATTTGGGGGTTTAGACATCAGTCACAACTGTTTGGGGAGTGAAATGCCCATTAGTCATATTCATTAATTTCATTATTTGCAGACGTCACATAAACTATGATACGCTGGAGAAAAGAACAAGCATAATTCGGATTTAATAAATAAATCTGGAAAATATTAGTAACAAAAAAGTACATAAAAACAGTCACCCAATAACATCAAAAACCAAAAGCTATGTTTGGTAGAAGTTCACCTTAATTGGAATCAAGCGGTTCTTCAAAGACCAATTACAGTTGAACAAATAAGAGTAATGTTTATTAAAAAAGATGAATTATCAACCGTAACGGCGCTTGTACACGGTAAGAAAAATCGCCGTGTCTACGCCAGACAAGACAAATCTTCGTGTAGACGTCAAGAATTTTGTCTTTTTCGTACACGAAAACTTTTCTTGTCTTCCACAGACAAGACAATTCGGAACGTGTACACGCCAGGGTTTTTTTTCGTACAGTCGTCAGACGGGCGTAGGGCGCGCTAGTAATAACAAGTGTGATAATCAGTGTGAGTTTCCTTTAGTAAAAATGTTAACTAGAAAGCAAACAAGTATGATACCCTACTACACCGCTCCCCGCCCCTCCGCAATAACGTTCGCCGTGTCTTGTCTTGCGCAGACAAGAAAATTTTCTTATGCATCGCCAGCGCTGTGTACACAGGTCGTGCTTAGAAACGACACGAATTCTTGCGTAGGCCCGGCGATTTTTCTTACCGTGTACAAGCGCCGTAATGTATGACTTAATCTTAAATGATTCCATTCATGCGTTACAAGTGTAAACTTACATGCAAAGTCACACGCATGTATGCGCAAGTTTGACCACAATGATTTATTTGTTGTTCTTAAATCATTTTCTTCCGGACCCAAGGCTCCCCTGGCGAACACCCCTGGGGGTGTCAAGGGAACTTTAATTCGGACCCATGGCACCCCTAATATAATTAAAGCAGTGCTCTTAAAGGATGCTACTATCACTGGACGCGAAAATGGTTATACTTGATTATTCATTCATCCATCCAATATTTTGCGTGTTTTATAAAGAAGCAAATTGGAAAATTGGCAAAGAAACAAATTTTATTTTGCAAGTGTCGATTCAAAGACCAACTTATTTTTATACAAATAGGTTTTGCAATAGATGTCATGTTTAGAGTCACAAGGACTTTTGCTAACAGAAATTTAGTAAAAGAAAGACATCAACAATGAGGACAATCATGTGATGATCACACTAACTGTTTTCCTGTTTAGTATTTAACTGTTATGTATAGCAATTACGCAAAAAATTCAGGTTTGATTACTTCTCAAATCAAAACTTTGTAGCTATCCGTTTTCTTACTTCTATACTGTATCGTTGTCCAAAAAAAAAAAAAAAAATTGGTATCGACGCGACGGCCTCCTTCAGAACTATAATGCCATTGTGCCATCATTGTTATCTGGTATAGCGTTTCTGAAACGTTTTCAAACTAGAAAGCATTTAAATGTGCCTTTCGACAGGCAATTTTCAAACATAAAACCTATTAGAAAATTCAAAGTGTCGAGAAAACACTAACACTACCGCTAAAAACAATGTCCAACTTTAAATAAATTAAATTTTAATGTGATAAACCTATAAAGGCGTCAGACCGTGAAAAAGCCATTTCCTTTAGGTATTTTGTACCGTCATTATTTGTTTGTCCCTATGGCGTAATGCCGCCCGCTATCTTCAATATTGCCTTTTTGAATATTGCATTTTATTTTCCTATCTGTTTTGAATATTTGATTTCGTTACATCGTTTCAGGGGTGGCGACTAACCAAATATTATTTTTACTCGGAATCGGTCTTAGTCAATATGTACATAATGTTTCCATTTCCAAGAATATTACTTATACAAACAGTTGCCGCAATATATTTGCTGTCGATATTCGAAGGATTTCTCTGCAGAAAGTTTTATTGATATATTTCTGATATTGGGGATTTGTGTTGACTTCAGAAACTTACTTTAATTTTACCGCACTAGAGATAGAGCCATGAGTTGCTGGGGATTTTACAAACATAAAATTAACTGACACAAAGACCATTAGGACAATAATTTATAGATCGCAAATATATTAGGCACACAAAATTGGCACAGGAAAAAAAATACACCACGTATATTTTGAAAAAGAGTATGCTTCAAGAAAACTTGTTAAAAACAGTAGAAACTTTTAAACAATATTTATTTGATTTAACAAACAGATAGCAGTCATTAGACCCTGTTGGCGGTAGAAAATACACTTGCATCGTAATAAAATGAGCTTTCACCGTCCTAAATGTACTTACAAAGGGAGGAAAATGTCTGCAAATGTGACCCTAACAGAGTGAATTATAGACAAGCGATAATTGCTGAAGAACACGGAACGAAGTGTGTACTTTGACTTAATCAGCTACTTCGTAAGGAAATGGATGAATTTGAGATCTAACCATTTTTTGAAGCTGGCGTACAATGTACATATCAGGATATTATTTAGCTTGATTGTTTCAATTTTATCATTCTTTTCGAGTGAATATTAGTCACTCAGAGGGCAATGGAGAGAGCCATGTTGGGAGTTTCCCTGCGTGATCGAATCAGGAATGAGGAGATCCAATACTTGGAGGAGGCCTATGTCCAGCAGCGGACGCCGATTGGCTGATACGATGATGATTAGTCAAGCCTTATGACTCTACCAATGAGTATTAATTGATTAATATTATAAAAATTTTATCGCAAAACACACCATGACATCTTTGGTTATAATATATTACAAGCTTCGTTATAACAACGTTAAAAAGCCAATTTCACTTTTTGTGGTAGGTAAATATCCCCGTTCATGTTTAAAACAGGCGCTAAGTAACTTTATTAGTATCTAAGTTTAAAGCCTTAAATATAGCTTAGCTTGATAAATCGCATCCTAATGACTTTTCCAAGCTAACTGGTGATATACCCTCAAAAAAATTTCGATTATACAGCTCAGTGGTTATTTTATTAGGTAAATTCTTTGTAGTTTTGGGCGCAAAATAAATAACGAGCATCCCTTCTAAAGGAATGTTTTACAGATTAGTAAAGCAGGAAACCCGAACCGGACCGCGTTCCTGCCACAAATGGAAAAACTTTTACTACCTCTACATATTATATCCCTTAACTTTAACAAAAAAACCTTTCATATTATTTTATACTAGCTGACCCACTTCGGTAGGCGGCGAAAAAACGCGTCACTTTTTTAAACATATTTCATTACTGCTCCACTCCTATTAGTCATAGCGTGATACTATATAGCCTATGACACTCCCCGATAAATGAACTATTCAACACAGAAAGAATTTTTAAAATCGGTTTAGTAGATCCAGAGATTACTTCCTACAACGTCACAAACACACAAACTTTACCTCTTTATAATATTAGTAAGTATAAAGTATAGAATATATTATAGGTACATACCTATAATATATTACTACTAACATTTTCCGATAGTGATAAGGAAATATTAAAAAATTTAATAAGCGTTCTGTCTGGCAGCTGTTTTGATGGATAGGTTGACTGCTGGAAAAGTTATTGGTAACGAATTTCATAGAAAATTACAATTTATTTATAATAATGTAGGAACTAGGATAAAGTTTATTATTACGAGGCGGACACCTAATTTTCTTTGAGTCTTACCAAGATAAGTGTTATGTGTAGATAATAAAACGTCATATGAAGTCAATCGGGTTCGGAACTCTTGATATTGTCGGCGGCTTTACTTTCTTAGTTTAAAGGTTAGCATTACAAGCGCATGCTTCCGGTGAGGGAGCACCTTTAGATTAACTCGATCCGTAAATGGTTAGATTCGTGTATTGTCCCCCTGTAAGTAAATAAAACAAAATATTGTTTACAGAGCATAATTCCTAATGTATAAATGGCGTCAATAGTCTGTCAGTAAGTAATAAAGCCATTAGCTATCTTTAATGTAAAACAAAGTTAAAATGTAATTAACCCACATTTTAATTGCTACAAATTACAATAGTTGTTGTAAATGTTTCAAACAATTGACCTCGAAATATATTACTATAATCGGTCATTTCCATTTAAGTTTTATCGCTAGTTTTATGGCTTCTGTAATCCGTCCGATAGGCACGTATGACAGAGTTTAAATTCAGTGTGTAATCACTTGGAAATCACCTTTGCTTAAAAGGGTAATCAGTGGCCTTTAACATCTATGAAAGATGATTTAAGCAACAGCTGTGTCAAGAGATTTGGTTTTGGCACTTGCGCTGATGGCTAACAAGGCCTATATGAAAGCGACAACGCCGGTCGCAACGTCCGCAAACAAATTGTGTTCCCGGTGACGTCAGAGGTTGTGCCATTCGTTGGTGACGCAGATCGCGCTTTTGGGAGAGCAGATCGAACCAGGCACTGTCATGCACGGCCACCCCCTCAGATAATCTCTTCCTCCAACCATCACGGTCACCAGAAACTTTTTCCCAGGTGTTCGGGTCAATGTTAAAAGATAAAATATCGCGTTTAGCGCTATCTTTAAGCCGCAGTAGTGGCTGCCCAACTGGACGTTTAGCGTCTGAAATTTGGCCAAGGAGAGTTAAGAGAGTTAGTAGTTAAAAGGGTATACTTGACATAGACCTTATACTGACGGATGTAGTGCATACTCTAGCTGGGGATATTATATGACTAACATATTAACAACTTGTGTCTCGGGAAGGCGGCTTGACTGTGGCGTGGCATTGCTGACATTTTTATGCTATAAATATACATTGTATGTAGCAAGTTTCATGACAGGATACTGAAGTTAAATTGATTACGCTATGTAGTTTTGTTATCGTATGCCTAAGGCTTAATATCAAGATGAAAATGTCGCGTATCTGTAGCGGAACACAAAAACGCTAATATTGAGCTACCTAGAATACCAGACCAATCTACAAAAATATTAGACATAGAAGTCAGAGATATATTTTCAAGTACAATATTTTTCTTCGTTGCCATAAGCATTATAAAGCCTTATAAACGACAAAGAAGGATTCTATTCCGCACTTCCAAGGACGACAATGCATCATCGATTCCTTCGAAGTTGCTGTTATTAGTAGGATGGGCAAAGCGTTTACCATGAGATATGACGTAGGTATGTTCTTTTGCTCTTCTTTTATTTAAATAAAGCTCAACATTACAACCAAATTTTATCAGTACATAGATTTTTTTACGTTCTGAAATTACTTAGGCCGAGACCTAAAGTAAAGTTACTTTTTGAATTAGTAAGCAGTCCGCATCGGTAATTGTTCGGAAAAGTTATTCCGATCAAACATTTGGTAAATTATCAACATCTCGAAAATTAACTTTGCTCGAAGTTTGTATGTAGCTTATTATTTTGCCGGGTTATGTGAAAATCTTGTTTCCAAAAGTCAAATTAATGTGTCATAGTATAGGGTATAACTAATAATTTTGTAATTAATAAAATTCTACAAACATATTACACTTACGTTACTTTCGTTTACTTGGATAATTAAGAGAAATGACATAGTTTTTCATATAAAAGTCCAAATTACTTCACTAATTAAATATCTAAGAGTAATTGGAACTATAGGTTATTGTTTCTAAATTCTATTAAAGATTGTAAGCAACACATGAAAAATGTCTTCCTTTATTTAAAATCTGTTAAGGAGCAGGAGAGCTGTAAGCATCACGTTATACTTCTTTAATTAGACATATAAATTGGAAAATTATTGCTCATACATACATACAAGCAATTTCATACAATTTCCTTAATACATTCAAGTAGTAGTAACCACTTAAGTGAGAGCTCGATCCCTAAACCTTTGCATCGTAAACCTTTCCAACAACAATTATTTCAATTGAACATGACTGCCGTTGTATTAATTCTCTTTGTTTTCTTTATGTTTATTGCTCATAAATGATATTTGAAATTGTTAGGCTTATTATGGATTCTGTTAACCTGTCTCATAAATACTGTAGACTAACATAGTTACATAGACACACGCCTGTTGCCATGGAGCGGAGACTTCTGAGCGCCATATACTACGATTCTTACAAATATCCCCTGCTTTATTAACATTCATACATTCATACTAATATTATAAATGGGAAGGTGTGTCTGTCTGTTTGTCTTTCTTTCACGGCAAAACGAAGCGATGAATTGACGTGATTTTAAGTGGAGATAGTTGAAGAGATGGAGAGTAACATAGGCTACTTTTTTTTTCCTTTTGTGTCTAGGAAAGGGAAACTGTGCTACACCGTATTTAACGCGAGCGAAGACGCGGGCAAAAGCTATTTATCTTCATTAATTCCCTTTGGTTTAGTGTTATCCATGCTGCTGCATGCCTGCTACTCTTCCCTACGTTACTTCCATTTTTTTTTTAAATATAATTTAAACTATTATTTGATTGACCTATGTGTAGCTTATTTGGATTCAAGTCTCCGACATTGACTCCAGTAGCAGAAGCGTAAAAGTCATGTACAAGTAGCTCCCTTATCATGGTCGTCAGCAATCCCTGGGCATTGCAAATTGAGTGCCTACCCAAAACGCTCTCTTTAAACCGTTTTCAAAGAAGGACATGCATAGCGTTGGGGAAACCCCGGAGCTTGTAGGTCATGATAAAACACTGAACACGAACTTTACTGAAACTTCACAAATCTAAAACATAGTTAAGTCATTAAGTGGTAACATCCCTGTAATTTTAATCTTATATAAGTTATTGTTATTACTTAAGTGATATTATTTAACGTCTTACCGTATCATCATAATTTTATAAATTTAGTTAAAAGTGAAAACTTGTAATTGGCCATCTCCTGTGTACCCATTATATTTACTGTATAAGTTAGCTGTAAGTTTTCTAAATTTCAAAATAAAATAAAATAAATAAACATGCGATATACTGTAAATAAGACTGTACTTATGTTACCATTACCCTTTCTATGTAGCAATAATGTAAAGCAACGTTATCTTATCAGTTACTAAGTAACTTTCTACAACTTGAAACATAGTTCACATTATATCGCGATTACTGTGTCACTTTGCGTTGTGCTAAATATACACTAAGTTATACAAAGCCCTATTGTTTGTTAGGTCGTTTACCTTTGCTGTTAGGTATTGTTATGATGGCCAGCAGTGGACGTGGTAACTGATGATGATGATTGTAATATTGACTTGTGGTGACAGAGTAAGCTCGAACCCATCCCAACCTAAAGTTATCAAGAAAGAATAGCCCTGAACTTATCATCCCGTGTCTTTACAGATATGAATTTAACAATACTCAAATAACTTTGCAAAACAACTGTTTTCAGATCGCACAAATAACTTGAGAACCCGCAACCTGCACGGCCGATCACTTTGCCACCAAGCCGGTAGCTCGGTGATAAAATAAAGAATACTTGACAGATGATTAAATGTCTGATAAGAAAAAGGAGTTACACCCCCTTATTATTAATTAGCCCCTTAAATTATTATATTAGTTAGCGTTGAGTAGTAAGGACATAAACCTTTTGGTACTTTAATAAACCTAACCAAAAGAAGAAGTCTGATTTAAACAATGTAAAAATGTAGGTAATTAATGCTTATTTGAAAAGCAGACTATTTACTGTATATACAAAGTATAAATAAAAAGCTTACTAAAAATAATTGATGGAAGAAAAACATAACACTTTCGGTGAATCACAAACTGGTTAGTAGAATTCTAACGTCGAGGAATTTCACTTTTCTTGTTTCGACTTGGTGTTAATTTAGTTCATAAATTATTGGGAACTCGGGGCAAACTGCGAAAATAAACGTGAAATAAGAAACGTTGTTTTGTAAGTACTCGAATTTGTTATTAAAGCCAATAACGAAACACTCTAAACTTTGAAATAGTTTTTGAGAAGTAAACTTAAAAACAACTGTTTGACTTAGAATGTACTAAACAAAATTAATTCTTTAACAAATCAACATTAAAGCTTTAATAAAATTGTCTGTCTACACGGGCAAATAAAATATCAGTATATCGTGCTTGGTCGAATATCAGTAGTCGACTTTCAACAATTTCGAAGTCTTTGCAAGGTCTTGACAGCTAGTTTAACACTGAATAAGTAACCCAAACTCTATGCAGTAAACTACAGAAAATTATAACAACCAAAGGGATTTACCAGGAAATCTGCGTCCCCAATACAACAAGAACTATTACTAAAACATTTGGGTCAACATTCACTTCATAATAGCAATGAGTTACGAAACAACTATGCAATTATTGTTATAACAAATTTCGATACGTTGTTTTGACGCGCAAACGAAGCAATTTACTATTTTTGACTTTTACTTTCCGTTAACGAGAAAGTGATAACTATGTATTTGTTTCTGTTTTTTAGTCAAATAACATAGTATTTAACTTCGGATGATTAACAGAGAAAATAACATGTATTTTCTATTCTTGCATAATTTCCTTTAGGATACAATAACAGGTAATTTTATAATTTTGAATACAGCTATTATTTGTCGTCGCTTTGTTACATAATTTTAAATAAGGTATCACGGATATTCGCGTCCGATGCACCACATATTGGTAATAAAATTACGACAATAAGTTAAGCTAGAGAAAACTTCATCATTTCCCCAAGTTTTACGCACTTCAAATTATTGAAATTGACGAAAATGGTCAGGCTAAAGACAATTATTCGATGATTTTACAAATAATTTTTCCGCGCGAGACAAAGTTAAATCAATCTTATAACTTAAAATAACACTTCTATATTACATCACCTATCAAGCTAAAAGGTACCTCGATATAGAAACAATATTTTATAGCAAAAATGCTACCATAAAACACCGTCATCTCTCATCAATCTTTCATACAAGTCGCCTCGCTCTACATAGAATACATAGCGGGACAAGAACGGCTGCGAAATAACATAATATATCCTGAGTTGTTACCGTATAAGAGCATCCGTTGACATCAATTATGGCGGCAGAAGATTGAGTAGACAAGCTACTTTTTGTAGCGACTCTGATTAGTCACATAGAAAAATATATTTATCTGATACATGATTGCGACTTTATGTAGTAAATGTCTGAGTCATTTAAATTGAATTTGGTGACGGATATTTATAGTTTTGCGTCATAAACATTAGGTAAAGATGTAGATTTGGTTATAGAGTAAAAGCACGAAGTGCGACTTTTTAAATAATGTTTTAATGCACTAGACTTTTCGGCATAGAATTAATTGTTAATTTTTTAATAAACTTGTTATTTTTACACATGATTATGCTTCGTTTTGCGGGTACTTCAACAAACGTGTTTGGTAAAATTAATATATCCTGAGTTGTTACCGTATAAGAGCATCCGTTGACATCAATTATGGCGGCAGAAGATTGAGTAGACAAGCTACTTTTTGTAGCGCCTTTGATTAGAACTACATAGAAAAATATATTTATCTGATACATGATTGCGACTTTATGTTGTAAATGTCTGAGTCAATTTAATACAATTTGCTGACGGGTATTTTTAGTTTTGTCATCATGAAAACGAGACATAGATAGTCATAAAAGTAAAACTAATAATGGTATATTTTTCTCTAGCTATTGTTTTACTGTACGGTAGGCTGTTTGGCATAGAACTCAGTATCATAACACCTGCACATGTTCATGCTTTGTTTAGCGTATACTTTACAAACCATAACATAGATATGGTATTGAGCTTATATCTAAAACCACAAGAGAATACTACAAACAATCAATCATTTTATTGAGCTGGAATAAATAGTAGAGTAAGGCAACTAGGTATCTACATTTGTAAGATGTAGTAATAGTGTCGTATAGAAAAGATTCATCATAACAGCCCATTAATGTCCCACTGCAGGGACGGGCCTCCTCCAGTGACGGAGGGTTACTTGGCCTACTAATACCACGCTGGCCAGACAATTTCAAGTTTTCCTTCTTTCTATGTAAAGGTAATATTCACAGATAGTCCATTAGTCGGTTTCTACGACACGCATGGGATGAGATGGGGTGGTGACATATTGTATTCTTACTCCGTCATCACACGGTATAGTAAAGTAATAGAAAAGAATATTGCTATTATATTTTACAAATCTTTTATTTTATATAAAGGTATCTTGTATGTTTTAAACATACGAGAGAACCCGTGTATAATGTTGTGAATTACTGACAGTAGCGTTGTAGGTTCTCATTCATTATCTAAGGAGGTTGTGTTAACAAAGTTTCCTTATCAGGTAAATTTTAAATGCACTTGCTTTAATATACAAACAAGAATAATGAGTGCCGTCTTTTTTAATTGAAGAATAGTTATTTGTGATAACAACAATGTTATTTAAACTTGTATCAAATGAATGTATATTTTTTTATAATAGTATATATTTTTTTACAAGTCCCTAAATGTCCAATTGCAGAGACTTACTTCAGTCATGGAGGAAAACTAGACCTACTAGTGACACGCTAGCCAAGCGAATGAATTTTTGGAGTATTGCTTCTGTTAATACTTTTATAAAGAAGGGGTCTTTAAAAGAGACAATTCCCACACTAGGGATCAAGCCTTTTCTACTTTACGTGGCCGTCTATAAGCATACGTTTAATATTCACAAAGCACCAACAAACTCAGGACAATTATTTGTGAATCACATGAATATACGTCTATAGAAGCAATTACAAGTACTGATTCTGTCATCAGTATATTTCATTCCAATTTTTTTTTTGTTAAATGCATTAAAATGTATTATGCGCACACTTCTTACGCGTGCGCATAATACAGAAAGTAGCTCAATGTTATGCAACAATGCACCAAGATCACTTTATATGTGCATTATAGTGATTTACTCTTCGATTAAGTAAGCTTATGCGACTGTATGCGGTCCACATTGACACATTTTACTTAAGGACTTACAGCTGTACTTAGCTGTTTAACTGTTACTTAGGCAAGTCTTTATTATAATATGTTATTTAGTTTACTTTATATATCTGTCTGAAAGTGTTGCCCTAAGGTAGTTTTAAATAAGGGACTCCTAGTCCTTAAGCCTGTGAAACCATAACAAAAAGTTAGACAGATGCCTTAACTTAGGCTTAAGCGCAATAAATATCGTGGTACAGACAGCAACACATCAAGTTAAACATTTTCATTTGAAATTGTGTCTTATTTCAAGGTATTAAGGTACATGAGTGTCTAGCTTGATTAGTTGCTGTGTGTACACGTGTTAATTGGATTTATTGTTACCTAGTTAGGACGACGGAAAGTCGAAGGATGAGGGATGTACAGGACCGTGCAAGGTCCATTGATATTACGATGATGATTCTTTTCAATATAGATACAGAAATAATGGAATTATAAATCGATTTTAATACAATTATGTATATTTACTTATATTTCAGTATACAAGTAAAAATATGTATACAGTTAATAATCTTTACCAATAAATAGTGTTACCCCATCACAGGAAGCACAGAAGGTCTAACAAGTACAATTATTTTGATTTAATACTATACACTTACGCCTCTTAGGAAAGTAGAAAAGTTTGTCGAAGTTCAGTTTGGGAGTCTAAAAATGACCTCGCTAAACAGTGATTAAATTTAAGAGGCGTTTATGAGTAAGGATTTAATATTTTATTTGTTGCTTAATCCAAATATTTATGTTTAGCGTAAGCATACAGCGTATCAAACCTGACGGAAAGTGCAAATACAATACAAACATGAATGCATTGGACAGTGCTCTTGAAAAGTCTATAATCCATCGCCATCACTTTCCCTGACTGACCAAAAACCGTATTGATAATTCGTGCGATCGTTCAATGATAATCGTGTGAAATCGTCCTCATGACGAGAATTAATTAAAGACAAACAATCAAAATACTCATGACTTGGGCTCGTTCGATTTTAGATTGCCATATAAATAAATATTCAAAATATCACGGACATCTCGACACAGTGCCATCTGCTTGCAAAGTAAGTTCTATCCGTTGTTCTGTTACCCATAACCTGCTTGTGTTATGGGTAACAGAACAACGGATATTAGTACTTATATACTTTTTTTTTTGTAAATACATGTTACATATTATACATAGAAACACTCAGACCAATGCAAATAATCATGTTCATGCACGCAAATATTTGCATTGAGCGGGAATCGAACCCGAGACCTCTGCGTAGCAGTCATGTTACATAACCACTACACCACAGAAGTGATATAAAAGAAAGAAGAAGATTTTAGATAATTGCTTTGAAATTTTTACGTGGCAGTGTGTTAACACGTATTTAAGAGGAGGTTCCTATCTTAGGAGCCCTAATTAACAGTGACTTTGATGGTGTGCCCGAATGTATTTTTCATTATCTTCCAAGCGAATTAGAATAGAGCAAGGAACTTACACTCTAACTGGAATGCTTACGGTCACAAAAAATCCGTTCCTAATTTACGGCTGTTTGAGTGGAGTGTGTCCCTGGCTAAACGTGAAACCAACATTTAACTTACAGATGTCCTTGTCGGAGTACTTTTTCCTTTCATGTTATATAAACAAATATAAACCTTATGTTGTCAGAAGTTACGATTTAATTTGTCTAAATTTGCTTCGTAAGCATTCCAGTTAGAGTGTAAGTTCCTTGGTATAGAGTATGTTTTAAGTATTTCTTCTGTAGCAACGTATGTTATATTCCTTCATTTGACAACATCCTCGTGTAAGTACGTGCGCGTGTATTTACGTCCGCAGTAATATACATTTCCTAGTTACCACGACGACGCTAAACGGTTATACTGCTACTATGGTACTTGAGACGATGACAGTATTATGGGGTATTATTCTGGAGATGGTTCTTAGTGTGATCCGGTGCCGTAATTGGTATGACAAAAACTAGTAAGTAGGCGTAATTCGTCCGGAAACTATTCATACAGAAATACAAGTTAAGGAATTAAATTCGTTTTTAGACGAAAGTATTGTTTAATTTTCTATTCGTCGCATTTAAACACCGTTATATTATTTTAAAACTTCGTCATAATAGCCCATAAATGTCCCACTGCAGGGACGGACCTCCACCTGTGATGGAGGGATACTTGGCATATTAATACCACGCTGGCCAAACGGTTTGGTATAGGATTTAATTTAAAGTTTTTCTTATTTATATTTCGTTAAGATAATATTCACGAATAGTCCCTCAGTCGGTTTTTACGACACGCATGGGATGAGATGGTGTAGTGACATATTGTATTCTTAGTCCGTCACCACACAGAAAAACTTGATTATATAAAAATATGTAAAACAACGTGTCATTATCATCAGTCATCTACTACTAGACATAGGGCTACTAAAACATTACCATTGTACGCGGTCCTGTGCCTCCTTCATCAGTTTTCCGCCGCCCTAACCAGGTCGTCCATCGTATTAAAAACGTGTGAACGCATGTAAATAAACATATACGTACTAATTGGATGACCCAACCAAAACCACAGTACAAGCAGTAGTCTATCTCGGCCGAATATCTACTATATAAAAATAAGTCAGGTTTTCCTTCCTGACGCTATAACTCCAGAACACACGAACCGATTTCCACAGTTTTGCATTCGTTGGAAACGTCTCGGGCTCCGTGAGGTTTATAGCAAAGAAAATTCACGAAAAAATTGAACAGAAAAGCGGGAAATTAATGCCCGTGCGAAGCCGGGACAGGCCGCTAGTTTATTATAAATGCCTACGGCTGCGCGGTACGTAAACATGCGATAGGGCTGCCCACCTCCAGCTTTTTATTTACATTTACCTACTTTCCCGCTCGTTACTACGGCACAGTCGCGACTGTTCACTGCGCAAAGCCGACGCTATCGTGAGCGTGTAGGTATAACTCGCATTTCGTCCGTTTCTATGAAGTCGAAATACTGTATATATTTGTACTATGCCAAAACTATTTAAACCGAGATACTTGTCGATCAAGTTCACAGCACAATTTTCATAACAAGTATTTGTCAAAGTAGGTCGTTGTCATATTAGTTGACTCGCTTATGAGACATGTCCGTTATGGTTTCCGGCGCAGGTCAGTTCTAGACAACCGGTTTACAAATAGTGTTACGCACTATCTGTCTTTTTAATACTAATTAGTTGAAAGAAATACACACATCAAAAAAGTCTAAGCAACATGCATGATATTACAAATTTACCATTTATATTAATTAATTTCTAAGTATTTACTCACTCAAAGTGTATAGGTAAGTAAACTTCAAGTGTATAGGTAAAAAAATTTCGATTATGTTTTGTTTTTTTTCATAAAATTCAAATGACTGCGAATTTGTTTGAATTTGAGTGCATGTTAATTGCTACGTTTTAGTCTTGATTTTATAATTTTACCAACCATTTAAATACAGTTGGCGACAAAATTGAATTGTTAGATATTCTTTACGTCATGGAGCGACGTCATTTGACGGCAGATGAAATGCAAAGAGCTGTAGGGATGTTGCAAGCGGGAAGTAATCAATCTCAGGTATCTCGACATTTTGGTATTCATAGAAGTGTTATTTGTCGTCTTTGGCAGCGCTACAATAATACAGGGGAACCCGCTGAACAGCATCCAGGCCGTAAAAGGAGTACAACCACTCGGCAAGACCGGTACATACAACTGACTGCAAGACGCCAGCCGATGTTAACCGCTCGAGAGATAAGTTTGAGGCTACAAAATTCAAGTGGTGTTGATGTAAGTCCCCAAACTGTGCGAAATCGACTGCATGAGTACGGCCTACGAGCTCGACGCCCTATCAGGTGCCCACCGATACGTCACGGGAATCGCGCTCGTCGAAATGAATGGTGTAGAGAACGCATAACATGGACCCAGGAACAATGGGATAAAATTATGTTTTCCGATGAGTCGCGATTCGGGTTTAGGCCTGATACAAGAAGGGTGCGAGTGTACCGTCGACCCGGAAATACTGAAAGACTCAGGTGCGTTCAGGAAGTTCATCCATACAGCGGCTCAACAGTTATGGTATGGGCGGGTATTATGAAGAACAGGCGAACTGAGCTCGTTTTTGTAAATGGAAACATGAACGCTGAAAATTACGTTGAGGATATTCTCAGACCTTATGTCCATCCATTTGCACAAACCTTTGGCTCCGATTTTACGTTAATGCATGACAATGCGCGTTCACATACAGCTCGGCGAACCAGTGAATACTTGGCAACGGAGAACATCCAGGTATTGCCCTGGCCTGCACAATCGCCAGACCTCAACCCCATCGAGCACGCATTGGACATGCTCCAGAGACGTGTTTTGAAGGACTTGGACGGAGTGACAACAACCCAACAGCTGAAGGATTTGCTACAATTCCATTGGGAGCGAATACCGCAAGATGACATAAACAGTCTCATTAATTCAATGAATAATCGTTGCCGACAAGTTCTGAATAGCAGAGGAGGCCATACTTTGTATTAAATTGTCCTATTCTTTCACAATAAATTCATTTTCTTAAGAAATTTCAATTTGTAAAAAAAAAGTTTAGTTTCTTATGTACCTGTATATTCTAATATTGTTAATTTCTGTTATTAAAAGAACTTATAAAGAAAACAGCTGTTATTTTTACATCATAGAACCCTAAAAATATTATTTTAAAAATAAAATACAACGTTATAATTAAAATAAATGGTAAAATAAATTAATATAAATGGTAAATTTGTAATATCATGCATGTTGCTTAGACTTTTTTGATGTGTGTAGCATTGTATTGTTCTTTTATGTAGTCAGAATGGTAGTACAATGTGTCCCAATGCAGAGAGAAGTCTGCTCTAGTACGGAGGGAAACTTACTTAGACAATGGTATACGTATAGGTGTTCCTAACTTTGTTTTTATAGAGATAGTATCTGTGGATTTTGGCTCGTTACGACTCCTATTCGATGAGATCGGTGACACCAGTGTCATTTTGATACACAAATGTATCTGCTAAACTGTGTACCTAACAGTTTGTCGGCACTTCGTAACCACATAAAGAACACTAATTATTTAAGAAATATATAAGTACAATGTCGTAACCTGAAAGTACAAAACCTTCCTTGAAACCTTTTTACATTTTATTTTAAAACTAAGTACATAGTTACTTTATAAATTACCTACATATAATTTTTTACCTATAAAGCTTAGGTAGAAGAAAGACAATGGAAAAAATTGATACCCGAGGCGGGACTCGAACCCGCGTCTCTGTACTATACGCGTCCAGCGCCTGGTGGTGGCCTAGTTGGTCATGGCGCTGGGCGCGTATAGTCCAGAGACGCGGGTTCGAGTCCCGCCTCGAGTATCAATTTTTTCCATTGTCTTTCTACTTTATAAATGCTGGCTCATTAATTATTATTAATCAACATAAGCTAGGTTATTCCGTAATGTGCTTAAAACAAACACCAAGTTAATTTACAACCATGTTAATTTCCTCTGCTAACTGACAAACATACTCATATACTAACAATTTCAATAAACAAATAAATATAAACTTAATAACAAATAACACAAACAAAGTAATTTGTTCAAGGTGATCTCAACTTCGTGACTTTGGCCTCAAAATTTAAGGCAATGTCAAGTTTATGAGCTTACATAACATAATGTAGAACCGTGAAGTTCACACTTATCCTGTAATAGCCTCATTACGCATCTCTTAGATCTTTGTGAATGACGTATAAATTACTCTAAGCGGTATTTTAGTGCTCCAAGAATAAACTGGGACAATCACTTTACTGAATTTTAATTACTTTCTAGGCATTATCTTTGCTTATTGTACTTATTTCTTTGTATTTATTGAATGAGTCTTTGAATGGCAAATCGTAAGGTTTTAGCTCGATGCAATAAGCGGAGGGATTGTCAATTAATTATGATCATTTAAATACAACTACACTAGTGTTATTTGAATGAGATAATGGAATACATTACAGTCCCATCGGGTGTGTAAAAGACTGCTGAATCATTACGTAACAAGGAACTATATGTTTAATTGCCGTCATGTGCCAAAAACATATACCAAATGACTCACATATCCATAATCACTTGCCATTCCTTTATAAAATGCCTGAAATAACTTACAAGATTAACTAATAAACACGCGATTAGCAATGTAAATTAAAACACAATTAAAGGAAAAAACCGTACACATGATTTCACACGATAAAAATGAGAGTAACAATCGTTTTTCATCGTGTGCATTTCGCTTCGGTGGTCTACGCCTGAGTAGCGCGGGAGAGTGCAGTGAAATCGAATGCGTCAGTGAAATTATTACCAGTTACTCTAGCGTAAATAAATAGTGGTTAATTATTATGATATTTAACCGTACATTGCTATTGCATGACTATTTACCGATGTCTTAAAATACGGTACTTTTCGGTAGATGGAAAAATGCCACTGTCAAAATATTACCAAAGTCTAAGAAGACCCAAACGACCTCGACGAGGTTTGATTACGCAGTACAGTGATATTACCTATATTTCATAAGAAAAAGAAAAAAAAACAAAGAAGATAAACCCATTCTAAACAGAGCTTTGACGAGAAATTTCGTTTACATGGATGTTTCACATAAGTAGCATATTTTTAACATAAAATCAGATCGCTTAGCCAATTTTGACCATATATGGAATCATATTGAAAGTATAACCAACCTCTTTAAACAAACAAAAAATGTCATCATATTGAAACTATAACCCTTCTAAACAAAAAATGAAATCGAACGCGTTACTAGTGAAATTGTTAGCAGTTACTCTACCGTAAATAACTAGTGGTTAATGATGCTATTTAACTGATCGAACTCAAAATAGATACCTACCTTTTTATTAGTATGACGATGGTGAATAGGAATTCAACCGAATAGTTTACTTTATTATGTGCTATAATAGTGAAAATAATGGAATTTATATTGTGTTAGATGTAATTGGTTTATTAGTGATAGAAATCGAGTGGCTTGATTTAATGCCCAAGCAATGTGAAAGAACACCTTCGCTCCCTGTGTGAATTTATCACGTTACTTTATTACATTGTATTTACTTAGTATGTATCTAGTATGTATATGTTATTTTCTCTATTAGTTATATTTAATTTCTCTATAACATTCTCTTTATTTAATTACCTACTTCTACTCATATTATTTTATAAGTGCACCTCACACTACCCCACAATACATCTCACCAAATCAATCCAAAGGTTACCTGGAAGAGATCGCGGAGTGCGATAAGACCGCCACTTGTGCTACCTACTAAGTTTTTTTTTCTTTTTTTGTAGGTATATTACTTTTATAATTGTCTGATTATGGTGTACAATAAATATTAATAATAATGTGGAAGGGTACCGAGCTTGTCTTTGTGTCCTAGAGCGACGAGCACAGGTGCTGGGGCCCTATATCCTACTAATATTATAAATGCGAAAGTGAGGATGGATGGATGGGTGGATGGATGCTTGTTACCCTTTCAAGCAAAAACTACTGAACAGACTATGATGAAATTTGAAATATAGGTAGTTTAGGGTGTAGAACAACATATAGGCTGCCTATATACCAAGCAGGTGAAGCCGTGGGCATCAGCTAGTTCTTTATATTCATAGTGAAAATAGTTCTTCTGCATATGACATGGGGTCAAGAATGAAGACAACCTTCTTGTATCATCTCGTAACAGTTAGCAAGGTTTTTTATATGATGGGAGGCAAACGAGCCAGCAGGTCACCTAATGGTAAGTGATCACCGCCGCCCATGGACACCCGCAACACCAGAGGAATCACAGGTGCGGTGCCGACCTTTTAAAAGGGAAGTAAAGGGAGGGGGAATGGGCTACCGGACTCTCACTCACCGGACGAAACACAGCAGTGACAAGCACTACTATTTTACGCCGATTTTCTGTGAGAGGGTGGTATTTCACCGGACGAGCCTGCCCATGCGTGCCGCAGCCAAAGAC
The DNA here is from genome assembly GCA_905475405.1 of Schrankia costaestrigalis. NCBI lineage: Eukaryota > Metazoa > Arthropoda > Insecta > Lepidoptera > Erebidae > Schrankia > Schrankia costaestrigalis. Next base: position 14,792,311 of record FR997838.1, read on the forward strand.
TGACGACATGGCTCTACCACTCGAAAAAAGTCTTTCATGCGGAAAACAGCAAAAACTTTACCAAATATATTTTTTCTATCTCGTACATTCAGCTATAGAATTAACGAATTAAGAGACCTAAACTCTGCAAAACTGTGTCTTAATTAATGCCAATTAAGAATTAGCAATTAAGTGAGCAGCTCCAAATTCAGAATACTTAAATACATTTTGAGGTCGAGACGGTAGCCTAATGGCTAAATTATGTTTCTCAAGGAAGTATAAATAATAAAGTACTCGCTGAATCTTGAAAACAATCCTGTAATTTTTATGAATGTCCCTTTCTTCAGGTTTCTTTTTATTTATAAACATCTTAAGTACTAAATCCTGTATTTATTTGGTAAGATATAGAGTTCGATGAAGTAAAGTGATACTAAGTTTTTTTGATATTTTACTTAAAAACTAAGTGTTGAATACCGACTCGAATTACTTAATGCAATCGTTTACATCGTTGATTCACAGAAATAACACATTTTTTGAGATAAAAACCAAATTGCTTATCAAATTTTGATGAAATTTTTACAAAATTTATTGAACGTTATCTACTATATAAAAAAGGCGGGTTTTCCTTCCTGATGCTATAACTCTAGAACGCACGAACCGATTTCCACGGTTTTGCATTCGTTGGAAAGGTCTCGGGCTCCGTGAGGTTTATAGCAAAGAAAATTCAGGAAAAATTTCAACAGAAAAGCGTAAAATAATGCCTTTGCGAACCCGGGATGGGCCGCTAGATTATTTATAACATTATTTTAATTGCTTTGTAATGACTAAATTCTAAGGTAAAAGACTAAACATTTAAAAACAGTACAACGCTATTGAGAATCTGCGTTTTAGAAGATAGTAAATAAAACCAAAGTGTAGACACCAAAATCGTCGAACCTATGTAATGTTGTTTACCTATTCTATTTAAATAAAGAAACTACATATACAAATACTTTTCTTACTTTGCTCCGTGTGGTGACGGAGTAAGAATACAATATGTCACCACCCTATCTCATCCCATGGGTGTCGTAAAAACCGACTAAGGGACTATCCGTAAATATTATTTTTACAAAATAAAAAGAAGGAACACTTGAAATTAAACCCTATACCAATCCGTCTGGCCAGCGTGGTATTAGTAGGCCAAGTATCTCTCCGTCACGGGAGGAGGCCCGTCCCTGCAGTGGGACATGGTGGTGGACATTAATGGGCTGGTATGATGATACCAGCCCATTAATGTCCAATACTTTCAATCCTTCACATAAAACGCCGCAATGCGTTTTAGCAATAATCTTCAGACAAAGTATTTTATACTAACGTATAGCACGCTAATCCAGTATCGTGCCAAGTGCAGCAATTGATAATCACTACATTACACGAGATACAGAAATAGAAACTTGTATCGTAATACTTTCATTCTAGCCTTGGATTAACTGTTTGGTTTTTAATCTTGTTTAACACGCGTTTAGTTTTAAAATGCAGTAACTTTTTGCAATTGAAATACGTTAATTTAAAATATTTTAGAGACAGCATGAATATGATTATGTACTGACTTTCTGCAATAGATAAGTAAACGCTATTGTAAACCTTTCATCCTGAACAATCTTCATCGCTTCAGCGTGCTTTGCACCCTGTCCATTGACATCCATTGTCATTTTTAAAGATATACCCCCGGTTTCCGAATGTCCAAGTGTCAAAACTCTTGTCAACTATCATTTTGAGAAACTAAAATTTGATACTTGATTAGTTGATTTACTTGATCAGTCATTCGGAAACCGGGAGATAATTTCACTTACTGTAACCATAACCTAAGTTATTTTAAGGATCTTCTTAATTCTAAATGATCAAATAAAAATAACCCATATACCAAGATTAGCGGTACTTCCTAGTGACATAGATTGGACACAAGAAGCAAGCCGTTTGCACCATAGTTCATCATCATCATATCAGCCAATCGACGTCCACTGCTGGTCATAAGCCTCCTCCAAGTATTACCACCTCGTCCGGTCCTGTGCCTCCCTCATCCATCGGCTTCCCGCCGCCCTAACTAGGTCCGTCCTAGGGCTTGCAAGATAGTTGATGGCGATAAATTGTACTCTGTGCCCAAAGTAACACGCCAAAGACATCTAGATTCACAAGAATAAGTTTGCAGATCGGTTTGATTGTCTTGCCATTGTACTGAAGCAGTTGAAACTGAATCTGTTTTTGAAGTAGGTCAATTATGATAGCACACAACTCATACGAAACGTAATTACGTACTATTTAATTAATTATTAAAACAGAACGTATCGTGTCATTGAAATGAAACAGTGCAGTCCTAAGGGATCTTGGTGTAATCCAATTATTATGCACTACTATTGTTTGTATTACGATATAGGATAACAGTGTCATTTTGTAATAACGTGGTATTTATTGTTTGAAACAGTTAATTTTATTATGCATTTTGGCCTACTAATACTGCATTAATGACCAAATTGGTCGGTATGGCGTTGTGTCGAATATTTCTACTCTTGCGGAGATGATATCTGCTTAATAAATTAGTTTTTATTTATTACTTCTTTTAGATGACTCAGTGACAATAAATTGACCTGCAATTACGAGTATTCCATAGGTATTGAAAATACGAACTATGTAGGTACAGTCGGCCCCTAAAAAAGCTAAACACATTTTAAATTCCAAAAGTTTCCAACAATAAAAATGTTATAAGTCAGTATCGCAACAAGAGTACAGAATAAGCTTTACATTTTATGCCAGTGTACGGTCAAGGAATTTAATTGTTTAGCAGGTAGACAACCTACGTAATTTAGTCGTATTAAATACCGAAATAATCATAACGAATTTAAAAGATATTACACCTCAAAATAGACATAAGATAATAACCAATAAGTATGAATCGCACTTCAAACTTCTTTGTTTACAAACTTGCAAAAATTCCATACTGTCCAAAGAGTAAAAATTAAAATTTTGACAGTATTATCAATACAATGCATTGAACCAATCAGAACAGCGAATGCTACTCGATATACTTTATTGTTAATAGTGACACAAACTCGGACTAAGGATACTGTTTGATGGAGATGGTAGATAAGGTCTAGTTTAGTTTAACTTTACTTTGGTCTGTCAACAATATAAAATTGAAGAATTTTACTTTAATACAAAATACCTGTCTGTCATAGATAGACAAGGCTAGGTATATATACCTTGTCTATTCAATTTTACGACTGCCAAGATGTCGGGGTGCGTCATCCGTCGTCTGTAGTCGGTAAATAGTAACCTGACCGATTTCAAAATTATGCAAACTGCTAAACAATTAAATTCCATAAGTGTACGGAACCTCTTCTAAATTACGAATTCATTTTGATATTGTAATGTCTAGATAAACGTGCAGATAGTTTAGAAAATTTGAAAATGTGTACATATTATTGCTCGTGACTGTACCTACCTGTGACATAAAATGTCTCTAACTAAAGAAAAAAAAACTTGACCATCCACCCTTGAAGGAGGTCCTTCTATGCACTTTAATGTTAATGGGATAATAACCCTTTCCGTTTCTTTTGTATCATGCATGATACATTCACATTATTATCCTATTGTGTCTAGAGATGGGCAGGCATCCTGTTAATATTAAAATAGCCGTTTAGGAATAACGCCCAAACAAATACGGTTTAAAATCTCAAGCAAGCAAGAAATCTATAAATAAATAGTGGTAAACTAGTTAATCTAAATTAACTCAAACTAACGTAGGTAGGTACCTGACGATGTATCGTGATCAGAGCATGTTCAGTGACGTCATCGATCAACATCCATCATACGTTCAACGCGTAATTATGTTATACGGGCGAAGCGTACGGTGTTATCTGACCATGCATTTACGTATTTAACTTTCCATGAGTTACGAACTGGTTTCTTAGTATAAGAGAATGAAAGAAGGTATTTTTTTCTTTTTGGTATTGAAAGTATAAGTAACGCGGTGTCCTACGTGGGCGACGAATCCGATGCGACGCGACGCGATGCTACACGCGAAGTGTAAGTGTCCTAGATGATTAAGTCACATCTCGTCGCAGACTGCCACATAGGACAAAAGTAGGATAGTTGATTTAATCGCGTACGTCGCGTCGCGTCGCCTTCGTCGCCCACGTAGGACACCGCGTAAACGGGAGATCAACGCGGTATGCTATTTACCTTTATTTTGCTTGACATTTCGGCACAGGTTATACTGGCCGTGGTCGCAAGATGACCCTTTTATATAATATTTGTAATAATGAAACGCGATAGTTTAAAAGTTACGAAGGTATTGAAAGATTTAAGTAAGAAAATAACAATTGCAATCAAAAAAATGTAGTAGCCGAAGGGGAGACAAAGTCCTACTATCGTGATAACGGTCACACACCATGTACTTCTACATGCTATGCTTGATGTAACTTAAGGTATGTGCTAACATATCATTAAAGGGTAACTGTCATCATTATTCATCATTTTAAACATTCTTAAGTAACTGTCTGTTATGCTTCCAGAACATTTAGTCCGAATTTGGTAATTTAAAAAACTTTTAATACTTTTTTGAACTTGTTACAACAATAAGTTTAAATACAAAAATAAATCATCGCCTAATTTATTTATTTACATTAGACTATTATACTTAATTCATTTTTTTACAATGTTTAGTGAAAGAAAATACGTTTAAAAAATCATTTTGACAAATACAAGCATTGAAAAACTAACAAACTTTGACTTACGTACTATCTTAAACTACTGATTCGATTTTAATTAAATTAGGTACAGAGAGAGAGAGTTTAGACCTACGAAAATTATAAACGCTACTTTTTACAGTCTAGTAGTCTCTGGCAATGTAGAATAACCAAACTTCAGTATAGAAGACATTTGTAAAAGCCAGTAATCTAAAACGTAAAAAAATATTCTAATAATTATATTTTATATAACTTTCAACGGCTTCCATGTATGACTTCGTTGCGTAAACTCGCCTTACTAGATAACAGTAACTTCATTGTAAAATATATTTAGTAAACTTTGTCCTAGAAAGGCTTTCTTATCTATAAATGCAAACAGTTCTTATCAGAATGCCACAATACTACCAAGCCTTAGACTATGGAGGTCCGATTTGACTACAGAAAAGATCTTTTTTACATTCATAGATGGATTACGGAAGCTAAAATGTCGATACGGTTCTATATCCTATTGGTTCTGTATGCAAACAATAGTTGTATATAGGGCACGTTTAGTTTTACGAAGTATGTTTGAAGATAGGACACGTATGAGGTTGTATAAACTACCTATATAAAGAAGGCCTTATCGAGTCAATAATTAATTGTTTCCTATGTGGTGGTTTTCCTTGGATAATTTCATAATCAATAATGCTACTCTAATTAATATTGCTACTCTTCTAATTGTAATTGTCCTTAAAATCAATGACTTAGGATAAGTAGGTAATTAGGTACAGATAGATAGGTTTTGATATAGTAACGATTGGTTTGTAACCTACATGTCAATTCTCGTACTTACCTTAAAATCTTAAAAAAAATCGGTTAAGTTAACTTTAGTTGTCAAATTGTCTTACCTATTGTATGACAGTTTGACAACTAAAGTTAACTTAACCGAATTTTTAACGTTTTTAAGGAACGAGAATTGACATACAGTACCAAATACACACGGACTGCCACGGTGACATAGCGGTCACATATTCGACTACCTTGGACAAGGTTGCTTCTTACGCAAGACAATTACAGTAAAAGTTCCTTATTCACGGTTTCTTTATTCGCGTTTTCATTATTCGCGGGTAAAAAATTGCAACCCAGTTTCTGTATTCGCGGCTAAAAATTTCACTATTCGCGGATGCAATCGGTACTTAAACAGAAACGGATTCGGTTTCGTTTAAAGTGTCGGCGTTCTTTGAGTACTGCCGGCACGCGCCGCATCGGCGTTTACAAAGGACGTAACCGAGTGCCTTACTGCGACTAAATAAAAGCCATTCTTGAATGCCACCGTCACTAGTTTGCTTTGTCTTTTGATAAACGCCGCCTTTGGCACGATTGGTGTTGTATAAGTAGTTTCAACTCAATCAACTCGTCATTTGATGCAAATATTTTCAATGAGTAACACGCGACTTCTTCTTTGTAATTAATTAAAAATTTTGGAGGAGCCTTATTTTTAAACGGCAAATTATTGATGCTACAGCTCAATATCAATCAGAATTTAATGACCTCTTAAAAGCAGCAAAGCAAGAAAATATTACTAAATTCTTTAAACCTAAATTGACGAAAATGATTTATTTTAATTTAGAATTTAGCAATAAATTTATATTATTTTCATACATATTGGTTTCATTTTGGTACCTTGGAACGTATCCCCTATAATTCCATACTAATTACCATTCCATATTCGCGGTTTCTGTATTCGCGGCATATTTACGAACCGTATACCCCGCGAATAAGGAGCTTTTACTGTATTTGTTTCATCTACAAATATTATATCGGATACAAAAGAACATTCAACTTTGTGGGACCTATTCCTATAGAGTTAGATGTTTCTTTGTATCCGTTAATGTCAAGTTTGTAAAAGTCTCCGCAGGAGCTTTACTAGTTTGCTTTTAAAATCAAGAAAAAAAAGTTAATTTAATCTCTGTCCTTATTATACCTATTATGGTTCCATGAGTTATTTATTACTTTATGCTACAACCTTCTTTTTATGATAGCTCAGTAATTGGATCGAACATTATAAATTAATTTGAGTTCTTGACACGCTTTTTTAATTGTAATTAATCTAGTCAACAAGTCCTGTACCAATGCGTCTGACCAGCGTGGTATGAGTAGGCCAAGTATCCCTCCGTCACAGGAGGAAGCCCTTCGCTGCAGTGGGACATTAATGGGCTATTATGATGAATCTAGTCAACATAAATATTTTTTTAGATAGTTACTATAGTATAAATAGGTCCATTGCGTGACGGATTAAGGAATCAGGTGCATAAGGTGGTAGATGTCTTCAGCAAGAGATCGTCTAGGTCGGTGCTACCGCTATGACAGCAGAATCCACCTCCAAGCAGAAGTATGAAAGTATTGATGTGTTTAAGTCGAAGCGTAAAGTAGATTTATCCCTAGGGACGTCAGCGGCTTGGCTGTTGCACGGCATTTTTATTGATATTAATTACTGAGGTTACTGCAATAACCAGAACGATAAAACAAATTCTTACACAAAAAAAAATAAAGTATTTGAGTTATAACTAATTACGTTCTAGGTACATATTTTAAAAACCACGTATAAGTTTCTAACAAACGAACAGCTGGTCTACTCTTGAATTTAATTCCGATCGATCGGGATTGGAATTATGACGTTTACCGCTATTTCATACTCTTGAAATCAACACTAGCGCCAAATTGTTTTCAAATTAGGTGTCTATTTGTTGAACTACATGAAATTGTGATTGAATTAAAAATGGTAGGTACTCTTGAATTCATTTTGACAGCTGCGTATTGCGTTGAAATTGTGTTCGGATTGCTTGTAAATTGGTATTATTCCAATAGCAAATAAGTAACTTTTTACATATTGTTTTGTGTTTTATGTCGACTTGGGAATATTAATACATCTTTAATATGACTTATTAGTAAAGATATCATTTAGTCTACATAAAAAAACGTAGATTGAGCTTTAAAAGAAAGGCAAACTAAACCTATATTGCGCTTTGTGTGTTGTATCTATGTACCAAATAAAATATGGCGCCGAATGATAACGAACACTGTTTGACAACACAAATAATTTATTTGTTAAATATATATTATATTATATATTTAATGATAAATATTCAAGCTTTACTTGGTCACAAAGTCACACAAAGCTTTTTAAACTAGAAACACTAATATAGAATTAATAGAATTATTCTAGAATATATCGCACCCTCAGTAACATAAGGGGCCAAGTCAAAATTTTAGTAAACTGAGATTTTAAATGCTAAGGGCATAAAATGGTATTCTTTACCTGTTAGCGCTGACAGAGCGAGAAAAAGGACAATAACGACTCGGTAAATATATTTGTGTCCCTCTCACACTCTCCCAGCCCGGCGCCCGCTCTTACTGCTAGAAGGTTAAGGTTAACAACTAAACAGTGACAGGTATTTAAATAATATATAGGTTCAATTTTAAATAGTCCTAGTATTTCTTTGATATTTTTGTATTATAAAGGCCTAACTTGAATGCATGTTTTCCAATTACTTGTAATTTATAGAATTAATGCAAATTTATTGTTTTCTCCTATTGCTATTTATAGTGCATTTACCAAAGAACAAATCTGCCAAATTTCACATTTATAACTTAAATAATAAACAAGTAATTTGAAAAAATAGGTATTTTATAGGAACCCAGAATCTTAAATCGTGATTTCCCAAAAATCAACTTTTTTGGATTGTGCCCTTATAATACTGAGGGTGCGATATTTACTTTTTGACAAGTAAGGGGAACTATTTTTATAATAGACTTGTCTTTGACCCGTCTCATTCAGCCACAAGCAACACAAAATTTTTGAAATGCTAATTTCTCGATCCGAATAATAATAAATAATTAAAAAACGTATATTACAATAATATTTTCCATAACTTGTATTTATTACTATTGTTAATAAGCAGATATCGACCTTAGTAATAATATTTTCTCAATTTAGTATGTAGTTGAACATCACTTCTCCAATGTCATGTGTTGCTAACTTCACACTTTAAAGTATAATTGTGAACCAATCCCGATTTCAATTCAATGTTGACGAAATTGTTTTCAAGAGTACGAAATCACGTGACTTCAAAATTGACATTGTAATTGGATTGGTATTAGATTGAAATTAAAATTATGTTCAAGAGTAAGCCAGCAGGAAAATAACGCAGTTTGTTCAATAACAAATATTTGAAACGCAACAAATGCGCCGTACAAATTTAAACGTTTTTGAACATGCAGTTAAGTTTTTAAATAGTGTAAAGGTACCAGTGGTATTCTCATATCAGCGTGTCAAAGGTCCTCTGCAGAGGTACCTCCTTCAGTGGTAGAGGGAATCTTGGCCCACCAATATTATCTACTTAATTCAAATAGATCAGGCACCGAATAAATCACATTATATCTCTCTATAGATGAAATCTTAACCCAATGCAAAGGTCATAAGGTCCAAATTACCCTACATTTTATTGTGCTGTTTCTGTTGCAATGTCTTCAAATAGGTACTTAGCAAATGCTTAACTTTTTGTTTACATCTACAATTTCCTGTTCACATAACTCAATCATGTTCCAGTTAGAACCAATATTGCCTTCCATTAGCAGTAAATGACTACCCCGGGTGATTTAGTACACTAATCACTTTAGATTCCTTAGTATCCAGGTTCGCAACATTAATCCCGTTAAAAGTAATAACTTCCTTGGGATATATTGACTGGTTATGGTAAATTATGTAGAAGCGGTTAAGGAATCAAGTAGGCAGGAACATAATATTTAGAATAAGGAACGAGTTTCGTGGTAACGGACTACAAATTCAATACACATTGTCATAGACAGAGAGGGTGTAACAAAAGGTGAGACTACAAATGTTTCTAGCGGGCACAGATCTTTCCCAAAATATATATATATTGTCATGTATTGTCCTTATTTATAGTACTAACACTAGTCTGTAAGAACAATGTTACTAACAAAATGGATTTATGTGGTCTGAAATAAAGATTATTATAATTTAATTTAATAATGGATAATCCGATTGCTTTTGTCATATTTTAAAAACGTTACCTATATTATATCTCTTAGTTTGACTTTTACGACATCCACGAAAAGCGATGGAAAGGTGATATGATGTACAAACCCACTAATAATATCTAGAGGAAAAACATATTATGAGTTTAAAGTAACATCGAGTTGCAGTCCAAGAATTAGTTAATAGCCCTCCATACTACATAATACTACGAATTATGATCGACTTAACACAAACACATAGCACCTATTTAAATTTAAGCCTTCGTGCGTCGTCTTAAGATACATTTTGCAACAAAGACGTGGGTACAAGATCGATTCGCTTTTTTGTGGCAAAGATAATGCATTACGCGTGTATATTACAATACAATACGTTTATACTCTCTCCTGAAGTAAACAAAGAATTTTACTAGAAAATGGAGAACGCTTTTACTTTCATTCTATTGGAATTGTATACAGGCATTGCTCGATCCCGTACCGTTCTGCTTAAGTAAGCAGAGCTTGTAGTTTAGGTAGGTACTAAGATTGCACATACCTAACTAACTATTAAGTGATTCTGACGACCTCTGTGGCGCAGTATATTACATGGCTGCTACGCAGAGGTCTCGGGTTCGATTCCCGTTCAATGCAAATCTTTGCATGAACATGATTGTTTGCATTAGTCTGAGTGTTTAAGTATGTCTATCCGTTGTCTAGTATCTATAGTACAAGCTTTGCTTAGTTTGGGACTAGATGGCGTTGTGTGAAAGTATGAGGATTATGTATTATGTATTACTTTCCTTACGGTGTCGGACTAAGAATAAAATGTGGAGACCACGCCTCCTCATTCCATGGACCACTAAATCGTCTCAGGAAAGAAAAGAAACAAAATTTTAAATCCCAACACTGGGAGAGTCCCATCCCTATAATGGGACAAAATAAATGACCGTTAACTCCCCTAATTGAAAATAAAATACGTTACAAAAGAATTCAAACTGCGAAGTATCGTTCTACTTCCCGTACCTAAGTACACATACACACATACAAATTGTAAACAGTTTACATTAGGTCGGCGTGGTTTTTCATGCGACTAGGACGTGTTAATTTTAGACTAAACGCAATACTCATACGTCCGCCGTTTCCGTTCCTTACTGATTCATGTATAGAAACGTTGCTGTATTAATATACTTGTTTTCATTGTTACCGCTTGTCGTAGGGTTAATTTGATTATATGCCCGATTTACACATCAACAAGTACAGTAGCGAGTTAAGTAGTAAGTTGTTGTTAAATTCATTTAATTTAAATAGATCTCCATCCTATTTTTGGCGAGTTAAGTACGAAGTAGCCCTCTCACTCGCGTCTCGCTAACTTAACTCGCCAAAAAATAGGATGGAGATCTATTATAATGAACTTAATCAACAACTTACTACTTAACTCGCTACTGTACTTGTCGATGTGTAAATCGGGCTTTACAGAATTAGCTTAAGAACAAAATTTTATCTTGGTGACTGTATTGAACTTTATGTAAAGCGCGAATACAGTACAGAAATTAAGTCTGGATTGTAGTCTTAAAATGGCTTGACTCCGACGTTATTATTTTGTCGGTATGTGTGTGCTGGAAGTACACCGTGAGAAATTATCCCTAGATTCTCAGTCGCTTCTTACGAATATCACATTTTACTCCATTACCAGACAGTAATAGTACTCCCGATTTAATACTTTCTGTACCTAGTTGTCTACACATTCGTATAAGACCACGTATCTTCATTAGCAGTTTCAAGCCTAATAGATGTCCCTATGTACATTTAGTACCACCTAATACATGTTTTCTTTAACCCTACTAGTTTATATACAAGTCAACAAAACATCAGCATGTATCATTAGTTTGCGGATCACGTCCCGCAAGTCGTACTATACAGAGTGCTTACTTGTCAGTCACAATTTGACAGTTATGTCCCATTCAGATTCGCTATATTGGCAGTAAATTGAATGGTGTTATTTTGACAAATGTCAGTGTACTTGTGGTACACGAATAGTAAAATTTAACACGTTTTTTGGTATATTTTGTAGGATTCTTAGTTTTCCTTGTTGACGTAAGTTTTACAGGTTTAACTTCAGCCCACAACTTGTTTATATTAATTTATTCCCAACTATTTCACTTTAATATTAATAATTGTCTCCCTTATCCATTCGTTTGCCGCAGATTTCTCATACAAGCCGACTACATAAACTGTTAGGCACGTGTCGGCATATGAATTTATATAACATTAAATAAATGAAATATCACACAAATGCACATTTTATTATCAGAAGTAAGCCATTATCGATATGTCCTTGAAGTACTCATTCTTATCACATGGCTCACCCAAACCTGAATGTACTATCAAGACGATAAAAAAAATTACAGGTACCTACTCGTAATCTGTACTCATTGCATTATCTATGTCTACAGATATCAAATTGATTATTGAAAGCAAATATTTAGGATAAATATTTGCTTATTGCAAGGGAAGTTAAAAAAATAGGATTTTTTGATAAGAAACAGAACTAATAGCTTTGCTGTCGTTAATCGGTTGTATATTTATTTAAATGTGAGAATACAGTATTGAGTGTCATAGGAAATAGTTACTTTTTGGCTGGTTAATTAGTCAAATTTCTGCAATAAAAACGGAGTAAACACCTACATGGATTGGAGAGATGGTCCATCCGACGGACGGATGGACCGACGACCTGGGTAGGACGGCGGGAAGCCGATGGATGAGGGAGGCACAAGACCGCGCAGGGTGGAAACGTTTGGAGGAGGCCTATGTCCAGCAGTGGGCGTCTATATGCTGATAGATGAAACACCTACATATAAATGAAATTGAGGTTTTTTTGTGTACGCGCATAGTTTCGCTTATGCCCGATTTACACATCGACAAGTACAGTGGCGAGTTAAGTAGTATTTTAAGATTAAGTTGATTTAAATAGATCTCCATCCTATTTTTTGGCGAGTTAAGTACGTAGTAGTCCCCTCTCTCGCGTCTCGCCAACTTAACTTGCCAAAAAATAGGATGGAGATCTATTTAAATCAACTTAATCAGCAACTTACTACTTAACTCGCTACTGTACTTGTCGATGTGTAAATCGGGCTTTAGTCGGTGAATTTTTACTCGGTAACGGAATAAAAACACACAAACCATTTTAACTCATCATCACATAATAAAACATACACACACTAATCCACATCTAGCTCTCGTGCAGGAAGGCAAAGATAACGAAAAGTCATACAAATATGAATTAATCAAGAAACTCAGCTTTTGCTTTCTAACTTACAATAATATCTAAACAAAATAATTCAAACAAAACCTTTTTACAGTAGATATCTAATTCCAAAATTCTTTTCTACAAAACACAAACATAGGGACACATTGTCAAACAATAAAATACTTAGACAGTTCCGATAAAGGTACAAAAGACGTATCCAATTCCACACGCTTAAGATAAAAATTAAAGATAAAACCAACATAACTTAAAATACAAGAAATTCTTTAGTAATTCTTTGTAGCTAATGTACGTTATGAAATTTCACATTGATAACATTTTTATAACGACAATAAAATGCTTTGTTTTCTTAAGAACTAGCTACTCTAAATATCATTGTAGTTAACTGGTTTTATAACACCAAATTATCGTCTCTTAATTATCGTAGTGTAGGACGCCCCTAGCTAGGTGGACCGATGACTTCAAAAAGGTATCTGGGTCGGACTAGAGGCGGAAGGCTTAGGATGTTGTGGAAGGCGCAGGACCGTGTTCTGTGGCGTATATTGGGAGAGGCCTATTTTCAGCAGTGGACTGCAATAGGCCAGTTGATTGATTGATTATCGTCTCTTTGATCTTCTTGCTTCGCTACCAGACGGAGATATCGCACCTTTAGAATTAAAGGGACCTAATTGAAAAAAACATGATTTTCACTTTATATCAAAAAAAGACCTATAAAGTGAAAATCATGATTTTTTTAATTAGGTCCCTTTAATTCTAAAGGTGCGATATGTTGTGTCCGCAGGTGACGCCACTTTATTCCAGAGGTTTCGTAAATAATCAACAGAACAGACCCAAAACCCAACACGCCTTGCAATTTTCTCTCCATTAGTCATACTTTAAAGTATGAATGATGTGCACATAATACAATAAATATCATTAACTATAAGTAAAAAGGTTAATAATGCCTTACGGCATTGTGCCCGCCATTGTATAACTTTAATTTGTGTTAAGTGTAAATAATAATGTTATAGGCTTATTTTCTTCATCATACCCGTATTTAATTGAGGTAGCTTATTTCTGTGGCATATTCTGTGGTATATGTTAACTATCATATACCACAGAATATGAATAAGTAACTACTACTACACTACTACTAGTACTTATGTTACTCTTATTACTCATTATGTAAGAATGCTCTAACAATTTTGAACAAAATAATACTCGTAATAGCAAAAAAAAACAATAAAAGGATTTTGTTGGAACTGTATGATAATACACTTCATTATATTTTATAGAAAATAAATCCAGACAAAATAATAATCCAGCGTGGCATAAGTAGGCCAAGTATCCCTCCGTCACGGGAGGAGGCCCGTCCCTGCAGTGGGACATTAATGGGTTGTTATGATGATGCAATCCAGACAAACCAATTCCAATGTTAAACCAGCAAATAAGATTTACTATCCTACTTCAAGTTTTAATATTTTAAACCACTTTTTTGCAGTTCATTACTAAAAGTGTACTTAATGGCTTAGTGCTATTCAAAAGACTACAAACATAATACCATTAACTTTGTGATAGGGATTGGTTTATAGCATTAATTGGCATCGTATTTAGACACTTGAGTTCATCATAAGCCGATAGCAGCGGTTCAACCAACTCGATACTTGAAATATTAATACATTTTACATACATAATAGCAAAATTATTAAGGGGTTTAATACACAATTGTAAAATTAGTAATTTGAATTTTCAAGTCCAGACAGTTATTTCTTTTTAGGCTAATAAGCTGTTGGTTATACTACAGTGTTATGGAATTAGAGAACCATCTTGTCCCGGGAATGGTGACTGCAATGAATCCAGACGAAGCACAAAATTGACTGGAGTATTTTTATTTGGATTATTTAAACTGTAATTGTAAATACTTGAATTGTAGTTGAATTTATAAGAGTTTATTCAATTAGTATTATGTATGCTTTTGCTACAGGTGTGTAAACTTATGTGTTTACCTTACAAAAATCCAAATCTTTGTTGCAAAATTAATCTAATATCTTAATCGACGTAATTAAAAATAATGTGATGTCATAAAACAAACAACACTATTGTTTAATAAACAAATATACATTTAAATACAGGGTGTTTACAGTCATCACTCAGTCTTATACCGATGCGGTGGCAAAAAAGGGGTCTTATGCCCGATTTACACATCGACAAGTACAGTGGCGAGTTAAGTAGTATTTTAAGATTAAGTTGATTTAAATAGATCTCCATCCTATTTTTTGGCGAGTTAAGTACGAAGTAGCCCCCTCTCTCGCGTCTCGCCAACTTAACTTGCCAAAAAATAGGATGGAGATCTATTTAAATCAACTTAATCAACAACTTACTACTTAACTCGCTACTGTACTTGTCGATGTGTAAATCGGGCTTTAGTGATGTCTCCTTAACGATCAATATCTCTAGCAAGGAAGTAATAACATAAACACATCTAACTTGTCTGGCCAAACTTCTATCTACAGGCTTAGTTATTTTAATACACTGAAGAAGTTTCAGCAATGGAACATTTTTATTATTCTCTTTCATAATTCTTCGATTCCCGCACAATGCAAATCTTTGTGTGCATAAACATGATTGTTTGAATTGGTCTAGGTGTTTTCTATGTATAATATGTACGTATTAACAAAAAAAAAATATTTGAGTGTGTTAATCCGTTGTCGAATACCCATAGTACAAGCTCTGCTTAGTTTGGAATTAGATGGCGTTGTAAAAAAGTGTAAAGAATATTTTCTTTTTCTATTCTATGAAATAAGCATTGCATTTACAATAAAATAAGTTGAATGGTAGAATGTAAGATGCGTTCGTTGAAAAAGTAAATACCTACTTATTTATTTATTTTATTTTGTACGTAAATACGTCATTATTTTGACATATTGTATCCTTAAGCCTTCTTTTACGACATGCTTCCTTTGTATTTCTTGGTAAGAGGTGCTACTTTATGTTCAAATGACAGTATATTAAGCAATGTTTATTTCCCTGATACTTCGTTTGAACATAGTTCATTTCTATTTATTTAGTAGGAATACTTTTTTTTAAGGTCATCCGTAAACGACTACAATCACATTACAAAAAAATATTGTAAAGAAATAGATTCAAGAAGGGTCATTCTATTGTACCAATAGCTTTGTCGAACCCCAGTTGTATATATTATTACCGGAACAACCATAAGTACCCCTGACAGACTTGTTAAGTTCGTACTTTTTTAAAAACCATTCTGACTCAGCTATACATGAATTTTCTACTGCAAGAACTGGGCTCCATCCTATATGAAAATAAACTTGATGCAATCTTGTCTGCGTATTTTCTCATAACCCTCGGTATGAAAATTAGTAGAGGACGTAATGTAGGATTTCTTACTGAACGACCTCTGTGGCGCAGTCGGCAAATTACATGACTGCTAGGCAGAAGTCTCGGGTTCAATTCCCGCTCAATGCAAATCTTTGTGTGCAGGAACATGATTGTTTGCATTGGTCTGTATGTATGTATTTACAAAAAAATAAAAAGTATTTAAGTATGTTTATTCGTTGTCTAGTACCCATAGTACAAGCTTTACTTAGTTTGGGACTAGGTGGCGATGTGTGAATGTTTGAGGATTATTTATTAATTTATTTACTACACAAACTAAGCATAGTGTTACCACTATGCTAAAATATATGTTTACACATATATTTAACTTCCAGACAAAGTTTAAAAGTACAGCATTAAGCAAATTCATTCAAATTGTTTCCATTACGTACACATCTATGCATTTTACATAATATACTAGTAACACAATAAAATAATTACTCATTATAATATCAAGGAGATTCCATAACTCATAAAAAATCAGCCTTGAGTTATTTTTGATGAAACAAAAAGTGATGTTGCCAACAAAAATATTTACAATGCATCGAATTCACATCTGCTTATTACATAAATCGCTATTATTGTTTGTCTGTTGTGTTGAGTCAGGGATGCTCCATAATTTTCAGCATAGGTAAGGAAAATATAAACATATCATAGTAATTCTTTAATGTTTCACTGCAGGAATGAAAGTGCACTGTACTTTGAAAGAAACCTAAAGGGTTTTAAGTTTAAAAGACGAATCTTTACTTCGTTTCTCGTAAAGATAATGTCTGCTAAAATTACCTTTAATCATCTTTAACGACATCCATGGTATAGGATGTGGTGGTGACATTGCGAATAGTCCGTAACCACGCGTTACGTAGTTTATGATTATGTATAAGAAACTTAAAGAGTTATGAAGCTGCAAACAAAAACAAAAATAAATATCTTAGTTTCTAGATTTCATTTTGTATTAATCTGTCTAATCAAACAAATAACTAGTTATATTATATTTTTTATACTTATGGGCCTTTACATGGCTCACTAGCGCCGCCAATGGAAAAAAAAATCATATTTCGCAAATAGGATAAATAATGTTAAATGATGAAAGCAAAGTCTTGAGAAAAGCCAATAAAGTATTTGTACAACACACTCTCAACACTTTAAATGTTTTTCAATTAGTTAAATTTCACATTCGAAAAAAAAACGGCCGTTTTTGTTAATAATGCAATATTTATTAGATTGAAAAACATTTAAAGTGTTGAGAGTGTGTTATTTAAATACTTTATTGGCTTTTCTCAAGACTTTGTTATCAACATTTAACATTATTTATCCTATTTGCGAAATATGATTTTATTTCCATTGGCGGCGCTAGTGAGCCCTATAAACGCCTCTTAAGTCAAAGTTGAAAACCCTAAAGCTAATCATAGGTATCAAATGTGAGAAACAATACATGCAATATAATGCGCGACACAATTCTATACCTATGCTACCAGTTACGTGATATCTGATTCAGTGCATTCTAATACAAATGCCAGCCTTATTTTCAATCAATCAATCAACTAGTCTATCGCAGTCCTCTTCTGGACATAGGCCTCTCCCAACACGAGCCACAAAACACTGTCCTACGCCTTCCGCATCCAGTCTAACTCAGAGACCTTTTCGAGGTCGTAGGTGTACCTAGCTGGGCGTCCAACGCTACGTTTGCCGAGTCGCGATCTGTCAACCCTATTTTTGTTCATCATAAACTTTCAACACATTGCTCGTTCTAATTAAAAGAGTTATGTATGTAAACTTTGGTATAATATCCATTCTCGGGTTGGTTCGTTTTATACGTAAAATACGAATATGAGTTAGTTTTAATCAAACGTACTTTTTTCAAATCAACTTTTTTAATACCTTGTGCAATATTATTATAGGAACAAACTAGACCCATTTAGTTCATTCTTCCGAAGTCAAGGTCCATTAAAATTGGACTGAAGAAGCATTTTTTCAGACCGCCAAACTGATGGTGACGCCGGAATGAAGTCTTTTAATGGCTTTTGTCGTTCCTGGACTAAATTTTAAGCTTTATAATATAAACATATTATAGCCCAACTAAGTGAGAGATTAGTAAGTCCAAAGATTACCCCCTACAACGTAGCAAACACACAAATTTTACCTGTTTATAATATTAGTATAGATGATATAACAGTCATGTTTCAATATTATTATAAAAAATAAAGTGTGTAACTTTTGTCAGTTTTCCTTTTGAATGTCTGCTATTTTATGTCTAAAGTATTTTTTATCTATCAACAATTATAGCTTTTAATTTTATTTGCCAACACTTCTATAAACAATTGATTCATACGAAGCGATAGTTTCACACGCTAAACCAATCGAGGTCGATTCGATCTAAATATCATGACGAATTTGTTTATCTAACGAAACAATTATTTACTTACCTACATTGTTTTCTTTGAATATAAATTGTATTACGTTATCTATGTAAACAGGTTATGTATACTATTGTTAGGTATTACATAGTGCTATATCTTTTGGCAATTGATTATAATAATATGTAGGTTTTTAATAATAATGACGTGGCTTTATCGGCTACAAATTTTTACTTTTGTTACCAGCGAAAGTGTTAGTTTGACGGATACTATTTTTTTTTATTGGAATTTTTATCAGTACAATTTTTTGCACATAAAATATATTAAGTACATGTGTTTTAATTTCGAAGAGACAGTTCAGTTAATTTTGTAGACCAGAAAAGCATTCATATAGGTACCTATATGAATGCTTTTCTGATCTACAAAATAAAAAGGTACCTTTTAACGTTTCATACCACAACGAATAGTATAAGTGCTCTCAAAAAATATAAACATATCTTTTACTCACATTTATCACAACAGTAGCGCCCTCTACCTGCAAACTAAACGACTGTAAGTAGCCTTGCGGCTCAATAAAGCGTTAATTAAACAATTTATCAAGGCAATAATACTACAATACACACAGTTATCACGCAAACGTTACGTATTATACGTATTTATTTACGAAAACGAAAATGATTACGGTAATAATATTTCTTACTACAGAGACTGAGACTTATGGTGATACAGTGTTTACTAATAGTTTTAGTAATAGTAGTGTTACTAATACCCGATGATATGTAATAGTGTGGAGAATAAGTCACTGCTCCAACACACGAGGGTATCGTAAAACCTAGACTAACGAAAATGTTGATAAAACACTAAAAAAAAATCCTTGTTTTTGGGCTCTATACCAATCCGCCTGCCCATCGTGACATAAGTAGTGATATTGTTCAAAATACCAGCTTTACATGTATTACACGGTAACATTATCTAGAGACCTCGCTGGAATGCGAGCCTCGCGTCCCGTTCTCCTTTCAACCCCCGCGCTCGCCACGGGCGAATCAGTGATAATGTCCGACGCTACGTGACGTCATCGTCGCCAGGTCTCGAGATAATGTGACCGGGGAATACATGTAAAGCTGGTATTTTGAACAATTTGGTTATGATTCTTTCTATGTGACCCTTAGGATTGTCTTCTTAGTGGCAAACAAACAAGCATGCAGATGGTAAGAAATTACCTCCTGTCATGGAGGTAAGCAGAGCACATCCAAATCGCTTTCTCGTCGTTCATCATAACAGCCCATTAATGTCCCACTGTAACTGCGGGCCTCCTCCTGTGACGGAGGTATACTTGGCCTACTAATACCACTGGCCAGGCGGATTGGTATAGGGTTTAATTTCAAGCTTTCCTTCTTTTAATTTCTGGTCTTTATAAGGCAATTAAAGAAAACCTTCAATATTTTACAAGCACTAAATTCGTCTGAGAAACAATTTAAACCAAATTGATGACTGTTAACCAATTTAATGTATATTGCATAAGCAACATTCGTCGATTTACATACAGTGAACTTTATATAACCAAGATTATGTCATTAGGCAGAGAGAATCAGAAGTCAATGTTATGTATAGGCTTTATTTTTTATACGAACGATTGGCTTAAGCATAAAAACGTGGAAGTGATAGTCTTATTGAGGTGTAGCATCATAACAGCCCATGAATGTCCCACTGCAGGGACGGGCCTCCTCCTGTGATGAAGGGATACTTGGCCTACTAATACTACGCGAGCAGCAGATGGATTGGTATAGTGTTTAATTTCAAGTTTTCCTTCTTTCTATTTCGTAAAGATAAAACTCACGGATAGTCCCCTAGTCAGTCTTCGGGCGGCTTTGGGCGCTTGAGAGCTAAAAAAGTATATATGTTCAGGGAAATGAGGAAACCAGGGATATTGCGAATATACTAGGGACATCACGAAATCCCGGTAAATGTCGAAAATGCCTTGCACTTCGGCAGCCGCTGCCGCGGCAACGCGGCTCGCTCGCCTCGTGCGTTTTGGTTACAGTTCTAACCTAACCTACAGAATTTCTTTTCTGGTAGAAACGGGATTTCGTCATAATTTCGCGAAATCCCTAGGGATATGACGCACTTTCCTGCGACATAAGTCTTATAGCTGTAATGTAATTTATGATAACTGGTAGATAAACTTCTGAACTAATTCTGTATAGTGATATCCAGTTAAGATTGATTGGCTGTCGGTTGCCGTGAATTTCTTAAAGAGAAAAATTATTCCTTTAAGGATATGTATCAACCTTTTTACATTGAATGTGCTCTTACATATTGTATCCATTAGGAACATAATTTCAGAAACCTAAATTAGTAAGTATTTTAAATTTGTTCGTTCATTCATTTAAAAAAAAAACTCCGGCATCCGATCGCTGTGTCACCGGTGCCTTGTACAGACTAACCCCCTTACTCATAAACGCCTCTTAAATTTAATCTTTATTTAGCGAGTTTTTTTTTTAGTAAAATCAACCTTATACCAAACAAAACCGTAAGAATGATAGCTAATCAATTGACTAAAATTTAAGAGGCGTTTATGAGTAAAGGGGATAATGAATATCTAAGTCCCGAAAGGAGAAACAGGTGAGAATTAAGTACCCATTTATGTATAGATCAATCAGGTATCTTATTTGCATCATCATTCCCGTGCCCTTATCCCAATTTTTTTTTTTTATTTTTTTATTTGCGGTCGGCGCAGCATGTCTTCTTCTTCCATTCTTTCCTATCAGACGTCATATCACAAATCACACTCTTCGCAGCCATATCGTCTTTCACACAATCCATCCATCGTTTCTTTGGTCGTCCTCTTCCCCTATATCCATCCACATACATGTTCAACACCTTTCTTATCACATGATTCTCATTCCTCCGCATAACATGCCCATACCATGACAGCCGGTTGCCACGTAGTTTTTCTGCTACCGGTGCCACTTTCAAACTTCCTCTTACATACTCATTTCTTACTCTATCCGCTCTCGTAACACCACACATTCCTCTTAACATTCTCATCTCTGCTACATGCAATTGTCTTTCAATCATCCCTTTTGTGGCCCAACTCTCTGATTCATACAGGACGGCAGGTCTGATCATGGTCTTATAGATCTTCCCCTTAAATTTAAGGGGAATGTGGGGGTCACAAATGGTTCCCGTGACCTGCCGCCATTTCATCCATCCTATGTTAATTCGGTGCTTGACGGCCCGATCTACTTCGCCATCGCTTTGGATGCAAGAACCGAGATACCGGAAGTCGGAGCAGACTGGAAGTGGCACGCCATCAAGCGCTATGGCTTCAGGACTGGAGAGACCGCCGAAATCGCAGAACATGCATTCTGTCTTGGTTCTGCTGATTTTCAAGCCAACACTCTCCAGTTTCTGTTGCCAACGCTCCAATCTGCTCTGGATCTCAGGTCCATCCTCCCCAACCAGAACAATGTCATCGGCAAACAGCATGCACCAGGGTGCCTCTTCCTGTATGCCCGCCGTCAAGGCGTCCATAATCAGTAGGAAGAGGTAAGGACTTAAAGCCGACCCTTGGTGCAAGCCTACCCCCACGGAGTTGCCAGCAGACGATCGGACGTATGTACTGGCTTGCCTGTACATAGCACGAATTAACTCCACATACTTCCCAGGTACACCTTTCTCTTTCATGGCCCACCACAACACTTCCCGAGGCACCCTATCATACGCTTTTTCGAGGTCAATGAACACCATGTGCAAGTTCTTGTGAACACGTCTGTACTTCTCGCACAATTGGCGGAGTGCAAATATGGCGTCCGTTGTACCTCGACCTGGCATGAAACCAAACTGGTTCTCAGTAATCTCACTCTCTTCTCTCAATCTTTTCTCTATCACCTTTTCCCATACTTTCATAGTATGTGACATGAGCTTAATCAGGTATCTTATTTTATGGGTCATTAATTTTAATTCAGTTATTTTGTCTGACTCTTATTGAGAAACTTTTCCGTTCATCTCACTAATTCTAAGTAAGCACGCCATTAATCTCGTTTTAGATACGAAGTGTGAATAATATTTTTTAATTAAATGTTTTAAACTAATTTAACTGACGTAGACAACATGCGTAGGTACATAAATATTACGAGATGTCATCATAATAGCTAATGAGCTATTATGCTTAACTTATTTATCAAAATTGGTTCAACAAATTTGATAAAAAAGTTAAGGCACCAACTTAGAACTTTACTTTTTTTACTTTACTTTGTTACTAAAAAATACAACACATTTGAGAACCTCATTCTTATTGGAGTTCGTTGAAAATAAATGAATTATATGTAATTTAATATGTTAGAAATTATTCATTCATTTTCAACTCTCCGTTTTAGGTACTTAGTAGTACCTGTGTATTAGTATTTCTATTTCTTATTGCATTTGTTTATTTTATTTTTAATACTTAATATGGTTTGAGGATATCACGTATTACCTAAAAACATACTAAACTGTTTTTAATGTAATTTTAACAAGCAAGTTTTAGCTTCAATAAGCCTATCTTAATTACCAATCAAATAGTTAAAGAGATTATCTGTTCTCTTGCGAAGGCGACAGTTTCTTCTAGAAATTTAATATTAGTATTACGTGCTCTAGCTCATCCATACTAATATTATAAATGGGAAAGTGTGTCTGTCTGTTTATCTTTCTTTCACGGCAACGGTTTATCTTTCTGAAACGTCTATTTTTGACAAACTGCGAATAGGACCAAATGCGAATTGCACATTTTTTTAACATTAGACTAATTGCGAATTGGACCAATCGCGCCTAAAGACAATTAAGAAGGCATCACAATCCTATTTGAATAGCACAAATAACTTACTAGCACGGAATTCGAACACACCGCGTATAGGACCCGTATACACAACCTCAGTACACACATCAGTCAGTTATATAACACGCAATACACAATAATTGCGAGATAGCCGCGTGGTGATGGCGCAAATAAATTGTTTTTGTACATCTCCAACAATATGGCTAACAAAATAGTAGGAAGTTTTGATTTTACTACACGATTACGTCTATTGTTGTATTTAAACTAGTTTTTGTAAATGTTTCTATAGTGTTTTTATTATAAAATACAATAGTAATTTTAATTATGATACCTGCTTAAAGTGCGACTCATAAAATCGCCTTTTGTACGCTAAGATAGTTGAAGTAATAAGCATTTCGTACCGCTTATTTCATAGCTATTTCTTTCTTTTAGTATGAAAAGGACTTGGATAATTTACTTAAAAGTTCAATCCAGTAATTAGCTTTTTTTAACAGCTCAATGGAATTAGTAACTCTGCATCAGTATTTAGCAGTGTTAACCCGCAGAGGTTATATAAGACTTTAAACTCGTTGAGGTTTGAGGGAACATTATCGAAGCATATTCCTAAGGCATAGGTTGAGTAATAAGCATCAATCAAAAGAAGTGTCAGCTAAACCAGAGAGTGAGAGTTGGAGGACAAGCTACATCTATACTAATATTATAAAGAGGTAAAGTTTGTGAGTTTGTGACGTTGTAGGGGGT
The DNA here is from genome assembly GCA_905475405.1 of Schrankia costaestrigalis. Taxonomy (NCBI): domain Eukaryota; kingdom Metazoa; phylum Arthropoda; class Insecta; order Lepidoptera; family Erebidae; genus Schrankia; species Schrankia costaestrigalis. Next base: position 14,816,578 of record FR997838.1, read on the forward strand.
AATCTCTGGATGTAATGAACCGGTTTAAAATTCTTTATGTGTCGAATAATTCATTTATCGGGGAGTGTCATAGGCTATACATATAATATCACGCTATGACTAATAGGAGTGAAGCAGTAATAAAATAGTACTTATGTTTAAAAAAGGGACGCGTTTTTATCCGCGCCCAACAAAGTGGGCACGGGTCAGCTAGTATCCATGGAATCGCTTAGTCTAGAAGAACACAACTGAGGAGTAGTGGTGAATAACAAAGCGGGGGTGCAGTTGTACCGTTTACCTGATCGAAGGAGGGATTTAAGTATTTCATTATTATTTCTAGTCTGGCACAAAACAATTTTATAAAGAGCCATATTTATTTTTATAGTTTTATATCACACGCTGTTCCAATTGACAGCTAAATAGGCAAAGCACTGATTATAACCATATTATGTCACCTACATTGTATGTACATACCCTATTTATTGTGAATAAAGGAATTTGTATTTGTATTTGTATTTGTAATACCTTAAAGGAGCAACTTTAATTAGTAATAATATACGTTGCTTATTAGTAAGTTGTGCTAATTAACAAACTGTATTCGAATGTAATACAATAGTGTCGCCTGTATTGTCTATGCAAATATTATTACATTGATAACCTACTTTACATTGGCCTGGCAGACGAGTTTTATTCACATTATTGATTTAAATACATTTATCATACATTCACCTCTAATTATATAAAGATAGATTTATTTAAGTAGTTTATCAAATGTAATTATTAACGTAATTATACCTACTACAAAATTTAATGGCGGTCTAAGCAAGCCCGCTTCTAGGAATTTTTATCTTACAAATAATTTTAGCAAGATTTACATGAAAATCAGAACAACTATTTAGAGATTAGACTAACAAAAGTCTTATGTTATTATGGAAATCAAAAACTTACTTGACCGCTTAAAGCTAACATGGTTTTAATTGGTCTGGGACGAGTTTCAAGACTTACCATAGTTCAAGCTGAACTTAGTTTGGGACTAGGTGGCTTTTTACGATTATATAATTGTTTTATATTTTTTGTCACAAAATATGCAGATCAAATAGGTTTTACAACATTGTGCATGTTGATTTTCAAGGTAAAAGAAGTTTGAAGGACCCTTAGTAAGGAGTTATTAGAAGTTATGGTCATGAATCATTGAACCGGTAACTGATCGCTAACTCAGCTAAGCAATTAGCCGATACATGCCATCCTTAAACTATTCTACATAATCCATATTTAGGTACGTGTACAGTTGTGAATAGATATTGGAATAGTTCGTCAGTATGGTTTATGATTTTATGTCTACCTTTTCTACTTATATGGCTCCATGGTATACGAGGATTCTGCCAATGCCAATATAATATAATTAGGTCATTCTTCTTCTTCTAAGTTAAATAGAAGTTCATAAAAAATACAGGACCACCTCTAGCCATAGCGGGTCTAGCATGCAAGCATAGAACCTCACCCTGCTTTTCTTCGTGTCATCATCATCATAACAGCCCATTCATGTCCCACTGCCGGGACCGGCCTCCTTCCGTAACGGAGGGATACTTGGCCTACTAATATCACGCTGGCCAGACGAATTGGTATAAAGGAAATATTTACGGATAGTTCCTCAGTCGGCTTTTACGACACCCATGGGATGAGATGGGGTGGTGACATATTGTATTCTAACTCCGTCACCAGCACCACACGGATATAATTAGGTTTACCTACTAATTGTTTTTTGTTGAGGGTTTAGGATTACTCAGGGTCAGTAACGTCACTTGGGCCATAATACCAAATACCAGCCTTGTGTTTAGCAAGAAAGCTGATCTTTGACCATTTTTCTCGGTCTCTCTACAGTTGTAAATAAGGTTAATATTAATGTTTAATAATTAACCAATGTATTAACACCTAGCTGTTTATTTCTCTTAGTTAGCTTATACGACACCCATGGGAAGAATTAGAGTGGAACCACAAGAAAACACTTAATACATTACATAAACTTCAAGTAAAACTACAGGAATCTACGTTTCCATTCCAAGTCAATGTAGATAGTAAGTATTTTAAAGTAATATAAAAGTAAAGTTTCGCATAGTTAACTCCGTAGTTGGCATTGTTTCATAACTCCAAGGTCTTGCAGTAATTTTTATAATTGCTTTGAGGACGATAACACTGCCTGCCGACACAATTGGCGGGTAACGTTAGATGTTGTTTTTTTTTAATAAAGAACTACATTACGTTTAGAAATTCATGTTTTAAAAGGATTGAGAACAAAATTAATAGTTATTAAACCATAGACTGATTTATTATTTTGATTTGAAACCTCTTTTTGTACTTCATAGAAAAAAAAAACTATAAATCAGTTGTATTTTAAGGTCAAGTAAAAGTAGATAAACTTGAAAGTTCGTAAATATTCATCGGGCCCACTTATTCCACAACAATGTTTGTGTACCTATAAATATGATAACCACTTACCATCATCATAGAAGTATGCATATTCTCGATTCCACACCTCGCATGTCCCATTCAAGACGGGAATCAAACCCGGCTTAGTAGGCCGGTTACATCATACGCTCCGAAATAAATTCCAGCCGAAAAAAAACACATCAATCAACAAACACAAGGTTAAAACACCAAATAACACTGAAATTAAAACAATAGTTATTTAACGAAACAAAAGTAATTATTGAAACAAATGCTTTTAAAAGTAACTCTGTTCAAGTCTCAAAACACTATTCAATAAAAGTGGAGACAATATTGAAAACAAAACACGACAAAGTTTGTAAATATACACGTAAAATTGTAAACGTAAAAATTCCAAACATATACAACTACCGTTCCGCAACACGACACTGCACTAACTGACGTGCGAGCCGAACGAAACGAACGTTTCCTACAATCCAAACGAACTACCGCGCGCCCTACCTGATATCTCTTACGCATTCTAACGTAACACAAATACGTAGATAAGAAAAGGATAGATATACAAACACGCTGCGTCCCAAATTGCATTTGAATGCAGTTGCATTTCTGAATAGGACAGACCCGAAGTTAACTTTGAATTTCGAATTAACGTTAGCCGGTGCTCTGTTAATCTATCTTTGTTTTCTATTTCTTTACGACATTCCATGCATTTTGGAAATGACCTTTGGAATTGATATTAGTCATCATAATTTGCGCGGAAGGAATCATGCGTCCATTTAAGTTTATTATTAGAGTATTACTATTACGCAGTAGTAGTATTTTTATTTAATTGTAGGTAAGGTAAGGAAGAAGAAGAGAGGTTAGGGTAAGTACCTACCTTAAAGTAGTAGTTTATTTTTAACAAATGGACAGTGGGGAGACCGTGATGGACCAACCACCTCACAAAGGCTTTTTCTCATCATGGAGTGTCTACTATATTATTTGTCAATTACTGATTATGTGATTGAGTAATAGCGAAGTAAAACTAAAACATTTACATAAGTATTGAAACTATCTCATAACATTGGAAGTGTAAACTTGCAAATGCAATAAAAACTCTTTTAGTTTTGATTGCATTTATCCCACGTTCTGGTAACACTTAAGATTCTGTGCATCGGAAAGCAAATATTATGTCTATTTCGATCTGGCACTGATTTCATGACTATTTGTATTTGGTGAAAACTTGGGAAGTCCAGCAATGGACTGTTCGTAGTCGAGAGGAGACTCGAAGAAAGTCTTCGTAAGGAAGGAGTCCATCAACATCCAATTGACATAAATCGGCAAAATGCCCCTACGACGATCTCATTAGAGTCGTGGTAGTCACTCAACCATGGTGGGTTTAAGAACTATATTGATCAATCAATTAAAATTAAAAGACTTATTTTAATTGATTCATATATTATAATACAATTATATAATTAATTAATATAATAATAAATTATTATCTATTATATATTATTATATATAATTATATTATTATCATTTTCCATAATACTCGGGTCTATTGGAGACCCGGTTCTTTGGAAGGCATACATCGGGCCGAAGCCAAGACGAAGAGGCCCTTTAAGAGATATTTAATCTGGTAATGGATACACAGGGCAGATACCATCTCTGAACGCACAATATGATACATCCAGAGATGGTCCCTGCCGAGTGCAAAAACTATTGTAGTGCATCTCTAAGGATGCGATGGAAATTTAAATAATAGTCTATGGATGAGTATGTTCGGTGGATAAGTTATTGGGCTATGGAAGGAGACTACCGGATACCTGTCGTGATAATCAGTCTCTATATTATAAAAAGACAGGTAGTGACTTGCCACCTCGTTGAGTGGGCCCCACAAAACGGCCGCACGTACAGTGCGACAATGGAGCAACATCTCGTAGAGAGGCTAGAAGCTGCGGAGAGGTGAGTCTGCGGGGCGCCAAATTCCGGTCAACCGTTCAAGGGCCCCCGGCGTTATGACATTTTACACTTCCAGCTTGGAGCATAGGATCCGCTCTTGCGTATTCCAGTCCTGGCCGACCAATGAAGGTAAGCCAGGCCATCAAGGAATCAGGGTCCGTGGTGTCGCCACTCACCAACAGCTCGCCACAAGCTGCCCCTGCGGGCGGTAAGCCAGGCCATCAAGGAATCAGGGTCCGTGGTGTCGCCACTCACCAACAGCTCGCCACAAGCTGCCCCTGCGGGCTTATTATCATTATTATTAGTGTATTATATCATTATATTACATTGATTATAGTGTAATGAGATCGTCGTAGGGGCATTTTGCCGATTTATGTCGATTGGATGTTGAAGGACTCCTTCCTTATCCATACGAAGACTTTCTCGAGTCTCGTCACATGACAGATGAAAATAAATTATTTCGTAGCATCCCAATTATTCCCGGTTTAGCTGATTAATTTAGTGTGTTCTTTGTTAGATACAATCATTTTTGATAAATTTTGAATCAATGATATTGACAGCAGCTGTCAGTTGCAGAAAGCCCGTTCGGCATTGTCTATGTTATAAAAAAAATAGCGGAGTACTTAGTATAGGAATGTAACATATTTAGTTTAATCAAGTACCAGAAGAATTCCGTGTGGTGACGGAGTAAGAATATAATATGTCACCACCCCATCTCATCCCATGGGTGTCGTAAAAACCGACTAAGGGACTATCCGTAAATTAACTTTACGAAATAAAAAGAAGGAAAACTTGAAATTAAACCCTATACTAATCCGCCTGGCCAGAGTGGTATTAGTAGGCCAAGTATCCCTCCGTCACGGGAGGAGGCCCGTCCTTGCAGTGGGACATTAATGGGCTGTTATGATGAAGTACCAGAAGACGGACTTAAGATCAAACTATGTAATACGAGGTCACCTGTAAACGTAACCGTAGTAAATATTTTAACATGTCCACGGTCGAAGTATATATCGACCATCGGCGGACGGAAACACGGTGTTATTTAAAAATAAACACCTGATGAGAAACGCGTTCTGTAGCTAAAGTTAATGTTAAGAAAAGTGTTTTTATTTCAAGGTTATTCGAATGGAAGGTGAAAATTTTGGCTTATTCCTTACCAACCATTGAATGTCAGTTTGAGAAAATGTAACTATTACACTGATAAAAGGATATCTGGCACACTATAACACACTGATAAAAGATTTAGAACTGGACAATGGCGATGCAACTACCACCGCCACCGCACCGATGGGACCTCAAAGACTCGCCAAAGTGTGACTGTGGAGCTCCAAAACAAACGACGATGCACATCGTCGAGGAATGTCCCCGACGTCGTTTGTCTGGGGGAATGCGTGAGCTCCACAATCTTACTCAGGCCGCAAAAGATTGATTGGAGGAACCAATCTTTAGCAACCCTATAGGGTTCAAAGCCGAAGCCATACGCAATGATGATGATGATGATAACATACTGACCAAGCGAGTTTTTTGTCAAGTTTACCTTATGTTATGTTAAAAAGTGATTTAGATTCCTTATACAAAACCCTCAGGATAGGATGGGGTGGAATGGTAAAAATCCAATAATGGCACTACAGAAATGTAAGAGTAGATTCCACTGCGATAAATAGGCTTCCTCGATATCTTCTTGTCTTTCTTCGTTAGGAGACCCGTAAAACTTACCTGATACTTAACCTTCTTATATTCCCCAGTAATACTTAACACACATTTCCGTGTATAACTGTATTATTGTTTGTATAACAATGTTGCGGTTCAGTTTAAAATTACTATCAAAATTAAAAAACCGTGAGTGACACTGAGAACAGAGCTAGCTACTACCCGGTCACATTATCTAGAGACCTGCGTCGATGACGTCAATTCGCGTCGAAAGAATCACTGATGCGCCCGTGGCGACCGCGGGAGTTGAAAGGAGAACGGGACGCGAGGTTCGCATTCCAGCGAGGTCTCTAGATAATGTGACCGTGTAGTAAACATGTATGTAAGAAATCAACGCAATACGTTGTACTTTTATTTGTAGCGACAACGCTTTATTTAGAATCCGGTGACGAGAACATACGTAACTGCCAGTTGTGTTGTGGGTAATAGCTTTGTTTAAGCTTTTGTGTAAAGTAACTAATATGGTATACAAAAATATTAGACAGTGATAAGCCATCATCACAATCTTTCTTGACATAGCGTTTCATAGATTTCGTTAATAACCAGTAAAACTATGGTTATAGGTTATTTTTGCTTCCCAATAATATTGGAACCTATAAAAAAGACAAATACAATAAAAATTATTAAAAGTATTTGAGTAAGTATTGCTATTTTTAAGTCACTGATTACTCTTTGTGTGTGAGTGTTAAGATCTAATGACTTCAAACTAAAATCTATCAATACTCAGCTCGAGAATAAGACCTGTGTGAATAATCATTGGTTTATTCCGTGTTATAGAATAAGTAGATAGTAAAATAGCAATTCGTAGATTTTGAAGGCAAAATAATCTTACAGTAACTTCTTATGCAGAAAACTTAGTTAACCGTAAAATTTGTCATTTTATTTTTATTTTATTTTGTTTATTAGTTAAACTAATTATTAATTAACCATTATCATTTAAGCTACCTACATTATTTTGAGCTACTTTAATGTTTTACGTTCATATGTTGCTGTAATAGTCTTAAAAACATCATTTTGCCCTTAAGATAACCTAACCTAATACACAGTTAAATTCTAAATTTAGAATTTCTATTGTTTATCTAGGACTTTATAAAAGATACCAGTTTTTCCATTGAACAGTAACATTTTCATAGCCGTAGGCTGGGAGTAGTTTATTGCGATGTGGTTTGAACCAGATCATGAACCTGCCTCCGGCTGGCTACAATTTGTGAACACGACGCTTATAAAAACTAACTCCACACATCGTTATGTCAATAACCTATGTTTTTTTACTCTATACCTAGTTATTGTAAAAAACATACAAAAGGTTTTGTTTTTTATTAGTTGTAGGTATACTTTTAGGGTATTTTTTCAAGGTTTATTATTTTTTTTACATAAGTAATTTTTTTTGTAACTTCATACTAAATGACAAATTATAATTATTATTACTTAAAAAAAATCCATGCTGTAAAGGGTTAAACAATACGCTTCTGTTCCCATGTGTTGCCAGAATAAAATAAACCAAGTATAGGTACTTATCATACCAGCCTGGGTTGGGAGAAAGCTGGACAAACAATATTTTTTCACTGTGCGATTTTTTGCTTTTTAATCCAACGTCTCCCAGTTGTCTTTACCAGGTTGATCGATGATCAAACTTTTAGTTGGTTACTCACTGACCGACAACCCAGTGAAATAATAAGGCATTGGTATGAAATACAAGGTTTCATCATCATCATCATCATCATCATAACAGCCCTTTAATGTCCCACTGCAGGGACGGGCCTCCTACCGTGACGGAGGGATACTTGGCCTACTAATACCACGCTGGCCAGACTGATTGGTGTAGGGTTTAATTTCAAGTTTTCCTTCTTTTTATTTCGTAAAGATAATATTCACGGATAGTCCCTTAGTCGGTTTCTACGACACCCATGAGATGAGATGGAGTGGTGACATATTGTATTCTTACTCCGTCACCACACGGAGAGCTTCATCATCGTTGATGATAAATTACAAATATGAGGAAATAATTCTAAAAGTAAGCAACTTAAATTAACATGAAAATAGTCATCAAATAATAGTATTTTTTTAAATGGCTCCTACGTGGTTTAAAATGTGGTTTGAAAATCACATTTAAGGATAAGTTTAGTCGTTCTAACGTGAACTTTAGACATAAAACACGCGATTCTAGAGCTGTTGGGATTTATTTATTCTATCATTATGTTAACTACTACTTTATATATTAGAATTTTGTTATACGTTACTGTTTTTAAGATTCTTTGATAGCAGCATACGACGTACCACTGTAGGAACAGCCCTCCATTTTTGTTTAGCAATATTGTTCATTTTTTTAAAGCATAAACCGTTATTCTCGTACTTCTACTAAATTATAGAATAGAATAATTAGAAAGAAAGAAAGAAAGAATAGGTACATATATTTATTTGTCAGAATATAGTTACAGATGGTGTTACAATTACAATTAAACATTTTGTCCATTATATTCTACCGTTTCCGGAGTACAAATACAATGACATATTTATAAATAACATTGGATTAATTTATTGAACCACTGATTTATTTTAGACTTGATTCATTAGCTTAACATCTAAATTTCTGTTTCTGTTTTAAAAGGACAACTCCTGCATTAGGGATTGTATCCTTCGTACTTCTTTTACAACATACTTAGATTGAATTAGTCACTGCAGTTGCTTTCGCATAAAGGTAAATGTTCTTATGCATGTTTCTATAAGACCCTTAACCAAGGAGGATTTTAGTGCAAGTATTTGTAATGAGTATCAATGGCAATATTTTTATCTATTTCTTCATGTAGTAGAAGATTAATAATGAAATAAAGCTAAACAATTATACCCATTACTTATATGTACCTATTTACCAGTAAAATACTTAATCTTGGTAAAATATACCTACCTTTTTAATAGGAAAGTATATTATTATTTAGTGCAGATGAATACATACTTTATTTATTATTGTAAGAAACTGTGTGCGTCTGAATAAAGATTAACTTTTTTTATTTTTTCGTATTCGTTTATTAAAAAACCTTCTTTGCTAAGTTTGCTAATAATTTAAAAAAGTTATAACTTGACAGACTTGCTCTAAGTATATTTAAGCCATATGTCATGAATTCGCCAAAATAAAAAAGAAATATCCTATGATGTCGATCTTTTGTACTTCACCCCAATATTTTTGAAAGTGCGGGGTTGTTAAACAAGTGCAGCTTATTATGTATAATCTATGCCTAGTTATAGTAATCTATCATGCTCGGGGGACTTTCGTACTAAGGGAGATTATTATTTGTTTAATTTTTGTGAACTTAACATTTGGTCAACGATTTTGTGTAGCGAATAAATTGAATAGTTTTATGATAAGGGTGCTAGAAGTATTGATTTTGCAAAATCTGTCAACAAGATTTAGTTTTGTGATGTATAAATCTATAGAAGTATAAAAGTCTATTCATTGCGTGTTTGCACTGTTCTAGATGTTCTCTACTTATGTATTATAAATAGGTACGTATATTATATAATAGTAGATTTATTTACAAAAAAAACGTTGTATATATGTATGTTTATACGACTAGCGTAACAGGAAGAAAGAAAGAAAGAAAAATTATTTATTTGGCTAAAACCAAGACACACACAAATAATTTACACAATTAACAAACTCACAAAACAAACAGAGAAAAAAAAAAAAAAGAAACAAAAAAAAGAATACAATATAAAATGAATACAGGATACTTAACAATTTTTCAATAAAAGATACTGTGTGTGACCTGGTATACCAAAAAGGTCACCAACTCAGCGTATGCCAGGACATAGCATCCTGGTGCTACTTATATTTTATTAACATTGCAATTTTTTTCACGATTATTCTAAAATAGATAAGTTGTTGCAACAAGAATTTGAAATTCATTTTATATAGGTAAGTATATCTAAGTATCACATTTAGGGACCTACTAAGTGAGGTTTAATTTTTTTAAATTTGTATCTAGGTACTTACACTTCTTCTGCGGTACAGTCAATTACATACATAGATAAAAATAGGGGATAATACCTAAATTTTCCTATAACATAATAATAATCACATAGGTACCAATTCTAATGTTCTTTGCTCTGCTTAGTACCTCAGCAGAGATAGTTGTCGAAGTAGGACAGAAAAAACATGAAATTATCAAAAGTTTTGATCAACCAACATTTCATAAGTTTTGAGGAGCAAAACAATTCTTAATTCAGATTCTTAGGTTGGAAAACTTGAAAATAAATAAGTCATGCCGATATTTTTGCATTCAGTCAGCGTACTCTGCTGGTTTCTACAAGTAACATATTGTATGATACAGCATGATAGAAACTAAGAGATTTTATTAATTGCTCATAGATGGCGCTGATCTCAATTGTACAAACATTTGAGTCTTATGCTTCGACAGATGGCTTCACAGTATTAGATGTATTATTATACAATTTAATTAAATATTTGAATTACTTAATAATATACTTACTGAAAATATGTCTTCACAAAATAAACTTTTACTGTCGCAACAAAAGTTCCAAAACTATAAAAAAGGACTCTACATACTTGGTTAAATTGTATTACTATACCCCTTCCAGCGTAAGTTTAGCTTTTTGACAGTTCACGTCCATGAAGTTTCGTAATACTTCCGCTTATTTTTCGCACAAATTATATTGTATTTCATGGACGTACCCATGTTTTTTTCAGTTACCATGGTTACTTAGTGATGGACACTCATAACGATTACCACCATTATGAAACAAATTACAAATAATCGGTAAAAATAAATGCTATGAATAAACCTGAACTCTTCATAATACGTTTATAAAATGTAATATGATATTTTAGATAAGCTATAACCCGCGAAGGTGTCACCATAAATTATGTATTTTAAATAATACCTAAGCTAACTATAATTTTATCATTTTGAGCTATAGGCTAATTCTCTTAACATAGAAGAAAGAAACAATAATAAAATGATAATGTAAGTTGATGTAAGGATCCAAATGTGTAAAATAAAGTAATTTGAAAAATCGCGAAATCGCTTACAATCGAATGGCATTACATTCGAGATATTACTGAACGTCACTAACGTCAATCTGTCAAATATCGTTAAATATAGTGGAAAGGGTATAACACCTGATATCAATCCACCACCGTTAATTTAAAGATGAGTTTCTAATATTCTTATTCGGATAACTTTTTCTTTATACACACCGGCTACAACCATACAAACTTTACACAGAGTGCTTACATAGCTTAGTATACAATGCTCGCATTAAATCACACTCACGATTTGACCTCAAAAATAATTTATTGTAACTAGGAAACAAAGTAAATGTAATCTATAGCGGAACAAGTTACAAAATCATCAGGGTTCACTGTCCTTTTTATTAATTAAAAAATATCAATAAACTACAATGTCAATAAACTACAAACATTATCCTTGAGCCAGTTTTAATAGATAAGAATGTAACTAAGTAAACTATTTCTATTTACATGAAAGAAAATACAAAAATGAGATGAGAATGAAATTAAAACACCTAAGTTCAAAATACCTAATGGTTGTTCTCTATGTTTCACCCGGTTCTCAATTCGGTTGTTACAAATAATAATAACAATACCCACAAAAAAACCTCACTTCAAAACACCTCAGTTCAAAATACGTAACTAAAATTAAAATATTTACTATTTCTGAGTGGATTAAAAAAAACCACGAAGGCTAAGGCTTCTAACCTAGCCAGTCCGAGTTGGGGTACTCTGAGTCGGGATTTATTATTTTAACCAACTTCAAAAAAAGGAGGAGGTTCTCAATTCAGTTCCATTTTTAATTTGTACATAGCAAGTGCCCTTTTTAAAACATTTTGTATTTAGGTAAGTCAATGTCTCAAAATAGTTTGGACAAGATTTGCCCAAAACTTTTACGGGGCAGTTTAAATACTTATATGCACACGAGTGCCAAAAAGTGGTAGAATGCTCTCGCTCCACTCGATCAATAATTACCTCTACAAGAAGGTAAACTTGACACATAACCCTTTAGCAGTCCAGCCAGCGAAGCTTGGTAAAGCTCGTTTCGTCACTGGATGAAGTCTGTCTCGTAGTATATTATGAATAGGTAAATCACGCCTCTACTACAACTGCATGCCACGCCTGCCATGTTTATGGTAGACTCATTCACTCATACAGTATTCTGGTATTCCTGGTTATAGAAACAGTAGCTTATAAGTTTCACAAACATTTTTTGGAAGGCCAAGGCAAGACGGCTTTATAACCGAACGAGGCTATTTGCGTCCAAGTTCAAAAATAAACAATTAACTTTTAATAATTTCACATAAAAATATGCTCCACAGAAATGATTTATTAGTTTTTGTTTACTTTTAATTAGTTTTAATATGTCCTACTGCAAGGACGGGCCAAATATCTGCAATGGGACATTTAAGGGGGATGACAAGATATTATTTTATATATTTTCACAGATACCATTAAATTTTTTTTTTTTATTGGTAAACTTTTGCTAAAGATAAAGTTATCCCAACAGACAAAAAGTACGTATCTCTATAAGTAACATAGTGAATTTATTATTATTAGTTGACATGATTTAATAGTTAGTACGTACTCATAGATAGCCAATATTAATATTATTATAGTAATTATTATTTCCTTATTAATAAACTTGGATAAATAAATGACGGAGACCAATTATTAACTGACAGTTATTTGATGTTCACTGTTAGTTTTTTTTTGTATTAATCTATTCTGAGTTCTCGGAAATATTGGTCGTACTCGTAAGTTAAAAGGGAAGTAGCAACGGTAGGTAAGTAAAGGAAGTATAATGAATACGGAAGTCTAATATGTATCATTTACTTGTTACAATCACGATTGTCTTATATATAGGATTTAATGTTTCATTATCTATACTAATATTATAAAGAGGTAAAGTTTGTGTGCCTGTGACGTTGTAGGGGGTAATCTCTGGATCTACTGAATCGATTTTAAAAATTATTTCTGTGTGGAATAGTCTATTTATCGGAGAGTGTCATCATAGGCTATATCGTATCACGCTATGACTAATAGGATTGGAGCAGTAATGAAATATGTTTAAAAAAGGGATGTGTTTTTTTCGCCGCCCAACGAAGTGAGGACGGGTCAGCTACCTAGTTATAGATTAAAACAGATTGAAATTGAGCTTCTAAATTAAAATAAAATCAGGATGTCGGAATAGTCCTATTTGTAAAGAGTTCTAAATGTAGAGGCTAAACTTATTTGTATACTCGGTACTTACTTCATCATATTAATAATTATATTGATTTAAAAACTACTAATTAGAATGGAATACTTCTTTCTCAGTTGAATTATTTATTAAATTATCAAGGAAGACTATAAACACGGTATCTTTGACACGATATTAGAATCCGTGGAAACTATCAAGAACGGGAAAAATCACTGGTTTGTAAAGATAAAAAAAAGAAGGAAAACTTAAAATAAAACCCTATACCAATCCGTCTGGCCAGCGTGGTATTAGTAGGCCAAGTATCCCTCCGTCTCGGGAGTAAGCTCGTCCCTGCAGTGGGACATTAATGACCTGTTATGAATGAAATTAAAACGGTTAGCTTGCACTAATATAATAGTTGTAGAGTGTCAACATCATTGTCATATCTCTTCAAATATTTCTACTTTACGCGGTCCTATGCCTCCCTCACAGCGGTTGGAGATTGCCTTATGGATTGAAGTGGCGATGAGCAAGGCACAAAGCGCTTAAGCCCGATTTACACATCGACAAGTAAAGTAGCGAAGTAGCCCCCTCTCTCGCTTCTCGCCAACTTAACTCGCCAAAAAATAAGATGGAGATCTATTTAAATCAACGTAATCAACAACTTACTACTTAACTCGCTACTGTACTTGTCGATGTGTAAATCGGGCTTAAGCGCTTTGTGTCTTGCTCATCGCATCGCCACTTCAATCCATAAGGCAATCGTGAGTGATATGCTATACATAAGTAGTAGGTATATTGAAGGGTAATTGTCAAAATACTTAGGATAGTTAAGATCAATTGAATCAATCTCACACGCCGCACAGTATCAATACAGTTGATTAGGTATATTTATTTGACATTTATTTAGTAGAAATATATATCTTGCAATCACAGCAAATAGTATAATACCTAGTAGGTAACGTACGGTACCGTGTGGTGACGGAGTAAGAATACTAAATCTCACCACCCCATCTCATCCCATGGGTGCATCGTAAAAACCGACTAAGGGACTATTCGTGAATATTATCTTAACAAAATAAAAAGAAGGAAAACTTAAAATAAAACCATACACCAATCCGTTTGGCCAGCGTGGTATTAGTAGGCCAAGTATCCCCCCGTCACAGGAGGAGGCCCGTCCGTTATAAATAGTAGCCAGCAATTACTTTTACTGCTTGCCAGAGGTCTCCAGGATTATTCCCTTCAGGATTTATCTGGAACTTACACATGACAACTGAGCTGAACACCGCGTGTTTTAGTAGGTGTAAGTCCGAAATCACCATGACCCTGACAGGCCTCAGGGTCAATTACGTTCGTGATTACCACACATTTAATAAAGGTAGCTATTAAAGAAAACATGTATGACTCGCTTAATGAATGTGGACGAGGCCCAATCTGTTTGCAAGGATCGTGACAAGTGGCGTTTTGTCGTCTCTGCCTACCCCGGACGGGATAAGGAGTGTGTATTAAAGAATACACTGGAAAAGACTTTTCCAAAGAAAAAAATTATAAACTTCAAACTTCTTCAAACTTCAAAATACTTTATTTCATAAAATTTATTACAAATTGTTTGAAATCGTCGTTTACTTAAAATTGAAGCTACATTTAAAATTATAGATCGACACAGACAAACGCTACAGCACTAAGAAAAGCCGCGTTGTATTGTCAAATGTAAAATAAAGGAGAAAAATAAAACCAATCTACTACTCGAATCTACTTGTCTGTCTGTGTTGAAATACTATGCTATAAGTAGGTAGGTAAGTATTTTCTTTTTATATCGATATCGTGATGAAAGAATACAGTATGACACCTGCCCATCTAAGTATACATATTTGAAACAAGTTATTTTTAGATTACAGCTATGCATGAACTTTTTGGTGTAAGTACCCTATATTATGAATGGCCAACCAACGTACTAGTTGATCGGCCGGTGACCTATATAAAAAGAGGTCATTAACCTGACTGAAAATTTTCCATTCATTCGTGAATTTGTGTGACGGCCATTATTTTAGTGACGACAATAGTAGCAATACATGCATATCGTAAGCTGTAGTAGAGGTGAAGCAAAAATTGATTTTTGAGGTGATTGACAACACACTTTTTATTATTATATTGCACTTGGTGATTGACAACATATTATTATTGTATTGACTAAAGGACTATCCGTGAATGTTATCTTTACGAAATAAAAAGAAGGAAAATTTGAAATTAAATCCTATACCAATTCATCTGGTCAGCGCAGCGTGGTATTAGTAGGCCAAGTATCACTCCCTCACGGTAGGAGGCGTGTCCCTGCAGTGGGACATTAAAGGGCTGTTAAGATGATGATGACAACATATTATTATTATATTGAATGGTACATTTTTTGGGGGCCGACTCGTAGTTACCTCGTTTTGTCACCCCAGGGTGACCACGAGGATTTTCTTTTATTTATCATCATCAATCATTTATTTAATTCAGTATTTGTTCTCTAGTAGATCTTGTACTATGGGAGTACAAGATCTGCTTATATTGGGACTTATATATATTATGTACTGTATATTCCTCGTATATTAATTATGTCTATAATATAATTAATTAATATTATAGACATAATTAATATAAAAGATTTACCTAGAAGAATCTGATAATAAAGAGACATCTCGGAAACTACTATGACAATTTATCATTATAGGTTCTAAGAAAATTCTTTTACTGACGAACGAGTGTCATTCCGTGAAGTAAATTGGTTGAACCTTGCTAACTAAGTAGGTACTGTTGTGAAATTACAGTAACTATTACAAATGTAAGTATAACAATTGTCATTACAACTCATTACTGCCCCACTGCAGGGACCAGCCTCCGTCACTAGGAAGGAAGGAAGGAAACCTGCTTAGCGGATCGAGAACAGAGTACTTACCTAGCTTCAATGTAAGTACGTCAGCACGTCACAGAGGCTATAAAAAAAATACATTACAACTTGTTCCGTGTCAAGATACAGCTATCAGCCATTTTACTGTTTTATTATTTTAAATATCATGTAGGTACCTAAATGAATACTGACTGACCTAGACCACCTAGCGTACTGGGTAAAACCACCTGTCGCTCTTTGAATTTACCATTTTTATTCAGTAGAATTAAAAAAAAGTTATCATAAATCGAATAAAAGTTATGCGTGTGGTGACGCACGGAGTAAGAATACAATATGTCACCACCTCATCTCATCCCATGGGTGTCGTAAAAACCGACTCAGGGACTATCCGTGAAAGGTAATCTTTACGAAATAAAAAGAAGGAAAACTTTAAATTAAACCCTATACCATTTCGCCTGGCTAGCGTGGTATTAGTAGGCCAAGTATCCCTCCGTCACGGAAGAGGGCCCGTCCCTGCAGAGGGACATTTAATGGGCTGTTAACTGTTATGATGATTCAGTGGAATAAAAATGTTACATATTTAAAAGAAAATTGAAATGAACAGTTTATAAATTCAGTATGCAGACAATCCAGGGAAGAAGTACAACTTTACACAAAACCCTATATGAACCTGTTACACACTTGGCAAACAATAGAATTGTAGACTAACCCCTGATTTCCGAATGTCTGATCAAGTAAAAATCAACTAAGCAAGTGTCAAAACACTGGTCAACTGTCATTTTCAGGAATTAAAATTTTACACTTGACACTTGATTAGTTGACTTTTACTTGATTAGTCATTCGGAAAAAGGAGGTAAGTTTCTTCTCTGTGTACTTGGAAGTCAAACCCGGTAGGCATTCATCATGCATGGCCGCTTATGGTATAAATAAATATACCTACAGCTAGAGATAAAAAAAAATCCAACATCCAACAGAAAATGCCAAAGAAATAAGAAGGACTAATTTATAAATATGTTTTTCTGACTTAAGAACATAAGCATTACATTTTAATTATGTAAGTAAGTCTAATAAGCCTGAATAAAACTTGCGAACAATAAGTATTATAACTTTGTTCATACTTGGCTTGCGACGGATGTAACTTTTGTAAAAGGATAGTTATTTTTTATACACATTTTTGCCAAATTTTATTTATTTGATTATTATAATTAACATTTTGTATCCGTTTGTTATTTTAATTATATCCGTTTTTAATAAATTATAATTGCTGACCATGTTATTGACCTACTTTTTTCTTTTTTAAACTTTGAAAAGGAACTTCTTGAAGAACAAAAGTGAAATAAATAAGTACTTAGGTACATAACTTAATTATGATGATTTTTAAGTAGGTACATAATAAGTATTAACCTTACTTACATATTTATATTAAAATAATTACAAAAGTATTATTATCTTTAGTACCTACCTATCTAGGTGATTAAATAAATACCTTAAGTATAGTTTTACGAGTAGGTAGGTATAACTTAGATTATAAGAAACAAATCCAAATTGTCATAATACGTCAATCGTGATTAAGTCAAAGTTTAAATATAAAATAAGTATAGGTACGCACACAATATCTACAAAGATGAAGGAATAGGTACTTAAATAAATAAAAAAAACAAATGATTTCTCGCGAAATAACTAAGTACTAACTTACTTAACACGTACGCAACTGGACTACATTAGCGTAGATAGTTTAAAAGACCTATCCTATTTAAAAAACATGTACGTAAGTAAGTAGATATTAATTAATAAGGAATTATCTGTTGACCAATTCTCTCCTAACCTATCTATCTGTGATAAGAGCGCGACCTGATATCGCATGCGCAAAATACTTCAATGAATATAAAGTTGTTCGCGGCAAGCCGGTACCTACCGCTAGACCGCTACTCCTCTAGTCACTCAGCGAATTTAGTTAGTTTCGGTGTAACACGCGCACCGCGTGGTCGTACTTGACGTGCGCGCCATCTACACACAGTTCAGTTGAAACTCATACAACGTATTTCAAACTAAATGTGCATTTATATCGTATACAATTTATGAAATAAAATGTTCACAACACAGTGTTTATTGGCTTTTGCAACGCTCTTCGTGGGGTTGGCGCGCTCATGGGGTAAGTACACCGACTAAATCAGCTGATATTACTACTGAAAGAACACGTGCTATTTTTTTGATGTTACATAACCACTTATGATGATCTCTGTCACTTTAAGATACATTATTAAAAATGATTACACCGGCTATATTGTCAGGTTAAATGTTGAGAACACAAGTATGTCAATAAAGGCGTAATTTGCTTGGCGCCACGGCGCCATTGGAAGGGGGCCGTGAGTCACGTAGGCCACTAGAAGCGGTTCGCGTATATCCTACCGTGTTAAGATGTTTTGTGTAGCACTACAGTATTGTAGAACAGCTGACAATTGTATTTAGTAGAGTTACATTGCTGAAATTTGGAAACTAATGTTATCAAATTAGCAGTATGTATTGGATGTATGATTGCTTCAGTTAGTAGGTAACTAATATGTTTACTAACTACGGCTCGTGACCGAAGCAAAGCATTAAATTGCTTATAAATAATAAAGTATCGTCACAACATCGTTTTTGCTATGGATTATTAGATAATATACAGCTAGTGAAACTGAATACAAGTTTAATAACTGTAACATTTAAATTAATTATAATTAACTTGAACTTGAACGTGTTTCCTTCCATTTATTAATAATAATTAGAATTAGTTAAGTATTGTGTTATTTAAGTAGGTATGTATTATGTAACGGTTATGTATGTGAAAATACCGGACACCGGTTTCGTTCGTTGAGGGCAAGTAAGGACGTTTGGAGAGGCGGGCGGGATAAGCGGCGGGAAAATGTCCACGTAGGCGAATACAATACAGTATTGAATTTTTAGATATGTACTTCCTAACATTTGAGTAAATAATATACTTTACCTACTTATTTAACTAGCTTGTTAAATTATGAATACCTACCTATTAATTTATATTTTGTTTACAAGAACAATACCCGCATTTATATTTACAAACATTCAAACAACATTGACAATGCAAACTATAATTTGTGGTTCTTCTAAAGAATTTTCTAGTGGAGGGTCTGAAACCATCATACGCTACTAACCGAGTCAGTCTACTTAGACAACTTTTTTTTGTTATTACGCAAAAGCAGTCTTTTTTAACGGGTATAATTTAGACGGTCACCAGAAATATTATTAGGACCATAACCCTAAGCGCCAAATAAAGTAAATAACCCCAAAAAAATTAAATTGACTTTATAAAAAGGGTCCTAAAGTAAACCATATTGTGACCCAAAACAAATAAACAAACATCAGAATAAATGCACGCATTGTACAAATATTCTTTTTGCTTCCCAAAATAGATAAATGGTCACCAAATAATGTCTTACACAAAGATTAATATTAATACCAAAAACCTTACCCTAAATTAGTTTGACGCCATCCAAAATAAATATATTGAACACAGACTATTTTAATGTAAGACTAAAATTACAATTGCTTCCCTTATTTCTTTACCCCGCACCCCGCACAACCGCTTCAACGATTTTAAGGAACAGTTTTTCAGTGAATGGGAAGTCATGTTACCCATCAACAGCGATGAATGGCTAACCGGTAGGTGTAACTGTCCTACATTTTTAAAACAGTATACCTGTAAACATCTACTGGGCTGCAATTAGGCTGAAGTGCGTGGAACCACCTCATGAAGCCAGAAATATCCCTATTGGCGAGAAGAGAAAGAGAGGGCGGCCAGCAAAATCTAAAAAAGCTCTATTAATTCAATAATTTTTACTTGTTTTTTTATAAAGTGTCTATGATTGACTGATCTCAAAGTGCCATTAATAAATCGTACATCAGTACCTACGACTGTAATAAAACATATTTTTGATTCCACTTTCGATGGTTTTATTTTATAGAAACATTAAGACTGAAATACCTATACTATTTGGCTATATTATCGCATTTCAATTAATTTCATATAACAATAAACTAGTGACATATGTTTGGGAACCGCAGTATATTGTTTGGCAATTAAAAAAAAGTTCTAGTGATCATTGGCTTTTTTAGTACAGCGAAAACTTCCAAATTAAAACTCGTGACATAAAATATTGGTAACATCTATTTAGTAATAATATAAAATATTTAGTCTGAAGTAAATTTTCAAGGCGTCCTCATATTTTTATGGTAGTCAATAATAAGAAAAATTGGATTTATTTGATAATATTTTAGGAAACGTAATTTGGTGACCATTTATCCATTTTGGTAAATGTTTCGAATTTTATTGATAGTAAAATAGGTACATTTTAGGGCGGCATTTAAACATAAGCCTTTTTTAACTTATTTCCTTTGCATTAGGCATTTGATACTTCCTAGCCTAGCTATAAAACAACAGCTTTTTTTCTTCTCTAGTAGATTTCGGTATTTATTTATTTACTTAGCTTAACTTGAAAAACGAATTAAAGAAATAAAATCTTGCTTAGTTTTTTTACTTACTCTTGTCTTTGCGTCGGCAGGATCGGTATCGTTAAATAAAATGACAGTCCCACTAAAAATGATAAACAGACAAACTCACTGCTTATTTCCATTACGGAAATGGCACAGATTAATGCCATGTACAGTCAGCTCCATAAGACGTAATTGTTTCGATATATTTGCGCATGATGGGTGCTTCCCACATTTAGAGGACTTTGGTTGTATTTTTGATATTGATCACTTTGGGAGTTACTTTAAATTTGAATAAAATATGCCACTTTTTATAAGGAGCTGACTGTACCTAGGCACCTAACAACGATCCTTACTAAACTACGTGGAGTTCACTTCTACCACGCAAGCAAAGGAGGTTCGTGACGAGTTTTCCTTATCTTGGCACTACCTAAATCTTATAGGTATAGGTACTTCTATATCGAATCTGTACAAGTCAATATTTATGACATCCACAGACTAAAAACATTAACTTATGACTTTTATTTCGACCTATAAATAGCCGTTATATTTGCAACAATAATTTATTTATTTATTTTTTATTTATTTAAAAAGACAACTCCCGCACTAGGGATCATGCCCTGTGTCGCGGGGACTTTTACAAACATCAATTAACGGACACATATAACACCCAGACTCAGGACAATAATTTGTGGATCTCACAAATTATTGTCCTGCGTGGGGATCGAACCCACAACCTCTTGCGCGGCAGCCGCTGGCTTTACCGGCGCGCCACCGAGGTCGTCAATAATGCTTATGTAACTCAAAGTTTGAATCTCAAACTGACGTAAAATTTCGTGAAGGTCTAAGAAAAGTCGACTAACAAAACTAGTAAGTAGAAAAAATCAATTTACTTTAGGAAATATAATTTCGAAACGTTTTCAAAGTAAATGTTACTTCTTTATCATAAGTATTTGAATATGATTAAAAAAAATGTTTGTCTGTTATTGACCCGGATATTCATAAGAACTTATTAAGTACTTATTATTAGGGATTCATCCCACCAATTTTTCCACTATTGGGAATTCTGTAAAACAATATCAACAGTCATAATAACAGCCCATTAATGTTTGACTGCACGGACGGGCCTCCTCCAGTGACGGAGGGATACCTGGCCCACTAATACCACGTTGGCCAAACGGATTGGTATAGGGTTTAATTTCAAGTTTTCCTTTTTTTTATTACTTAAAGATAATATTCACGGATAGTCCCTTAGTCGGTTTTTACGACACCCATGGGATGAGGTGGGTCGGTGACACACTGTATTCTTACTCCGTCACCACTCGGAGAATTTTTGCGAAATATCAACAGTGTTTTCGCAATTATTTTTGTTAATTATCGTAAAATGCAGTACCGTCTCGCTACTGTAGCAAAGCTGCAAACTATTCTTTACCTATGAAAATAGATTGATCAAGATACTATGTAACAACTTAATTTCATTCAATGTACTTTTGTTCTCGTTTTCCTAAACAATGTTTTACATTCATTAATAATCTAGACATCCTCAGGCCTTAACCCCTTATAATAAGATACATTTTTGAATGAGAATATGTAGCTAATTATCATTAAATAATACTGTAAAGCATAATCATAATTAAAACGAAATAATCGAATTGCATAGCTAACATAATCTAGATTATAAATGTGAATTAATAACGGATATGCTAGTTATTATATATAAATTATTTTATAACTGGCTGTAGGTTATGTTGTATGTATAGATAATTATCGTAAATGGTATTTTTTTTAATTTTAAGCGGTTAAACAGTAGTGTGTTTTTATGTTAATTACGACTTAACTGATTTATGATCTGCTATGTGAACATTGTAAGGAAAATTAATTAGTTTCGATTATAATGGTCAAAATTTTTCATTTATGGCAAAACAACTGATTACTTACTAGATTTTGGTTTACTAATGTTTGTCATAATTTTAAATGCCATAATTTCATATGCCATAATAATATTTGCCATAATATCATTAGACATAACGCCAAATAAGCTCGACGGAGAGCCCGCGGGTCTCCTACTTTAGCGTGGTTTTAAAAAATAAACCTAACCTAACCTATCCAAGTCAGATTGCTCTAATCCGGAGTGTTAACCATAATTTGTGTTATGGCAAATGAATATTATGACCGAAGACGATTATGGCAAACAATATTATTAAGTACAAATGAAATTATAAAAAACAAGAGAATACCATTCCTTTTGTGTTGTCCTGTATTTTTTCTTTAAACCTTAATTATAATAAATTATGTAAACTTAGTTACAAAGAATTATGGAACAATTGCAGGAATTATGTCAGTTGTAAAATCGTGACAATTACCTGCAAACAATTTGCCGGACCTTGTGCACTCGTTCAAGGGAATTTCACTGCATAATGTGGATTTATTGTGAAATTATTTAATCACGTTTTTATACTAAAATGGACGGTCTGTCCAGAGATATAAATTATTCTTTCAAGGTTGCTCTTAAGTGGGGCTTGTACTTCTATCTCCCTGACACCATGATTTATTTCGTTATTTTCATTGGATATTAGACCAAGGCGTTTTCGGAATCGGCATGCCTTAACAAAAATCTTAATCGGTTTCCTGCATACGGAATAACGAGCAGGCAAAATAAGCCCTAAGAATCTACTGCCAACCGAAAACTAGCTTACTTTAGTTAGCATGTCATGAAATCTAAGGTAATAAAATCCAACCGAAGTGAGAACCTCCTTCTTTTTTTGAAGTAGGTTAAAAATAATTTCACTTGTTTCAGTGAGCCTTTTAAGATGTTCTTCCGATTTATACGTTTTATATAAACTTTCACAGATTTTTCTATAGAGGCTGCACTATTCTGAAACTCCAACACTAAGTATAAATAATAATTAAAAACGACATTCCATTATCTAAAATATTCATTTTATTTCTTATTCGTAGACTATTATTTACACTTTCCATCGTGTTAGTCTCGATAATTTTGCCATGTCATTATAAAAAAAAATTTAAGCGTAATAAATTAAAAATTATGTTACAATTGGTTATACATAAGCATTATAATTTTTATGTGTTTATCAATAAATTGCGATAAATAATAGGAAGTATTTTTATCTTACACTTTATTACACTAATATCTATTTAAGTAGCTTTACCAATTTTTTTCTAAGTTATCTAAATAAAGAAAAGAAATATTTGACGCTTGATGAATTGAACTGAAATACATTTTTTTTTGTGAAAATACATACGTACATAAAAATAATAAATACATACACATAGATAATTACATACTAACATGGTTAAGGAATTGAAGCGAATGTATAAACATTAAAATGAACAACAACAACATATTCGGTTCGTTAATATTATATGTAATTTATTATTAAATTATTCATTTTTGAACAATAGCTGTTGACTTTAATGATATTACACTTTTTTTTTTAATTTTTAATTGTCATCCAGGACACTTTACAGCTGAGAAAATACGGCAACTAATTAATAATAATTAGTGCTGCGTAATATTATTTCATTATCATCTTAATATACAGATTAATATTATTATTGTATTAATATTTGTTTTAAAATAGGTATAAACTTATTCACATATTCAAAAACTATTTTTTTGTAATTCATTATCAAATCAGGCAATTGATGTCAACTGCTGGACATAGGCCTTCAAATATTCAAATTTCCGCGGTCCTGTGTCTTCCATCCATTCATCAGTTTCCCGCCGCCTTAAGTCGTGATTATATTATGAAACAAGTTAATTATCTGTGATTAGCAATAGTTTATAGACAGTAGAATTGTTGACGGAAGACGTTGGTAGATTAGTCACAAGAGCATCAATTCTAGCAATTTTAAGTTTTTTGCCTTCATATTTGGAAAACACTAAGTTTTTCCGCATTTGCCATGGATAACCGTTGAGCTAAGCACCAAGCGACGACCTGGTTAGGACGGCGGGAAGCCGATGGATGAGGGAGGCACAAGACCGCGCAAAGTGGAAACTTTTGGAGAAGGCCTATGTCCAGCAGTGGACGTCCATAGGCTGATATGGATGGATGGATGGATGAATGGAAGCACCAAGCGAGATACTCATTTGTCTCGTCACCATGTTATAGAAAAAAAAAGTAATCTAAACATAAAAGATAGCGCTTACTAAAGTTATTTCATTCAAGTAACAGTTTATAGACATTCGGGCATGATCGTAATTTTCCGAAGACTTCCGAACACCTTGTAACAATTGTCGGCACGCGAAATAATTTCAGTTACATAAAAAATTGGCACAAGTACAATGTTAACGATAAAAGCAAGTGTAAGGTACCGGCCGTGTTCTAATTGTAAGGCCGGACAAATAACATGGTCATTATACAGAGAGACCGACGGCGAATTACTTAGGAAATAACCAGAGTATAATCCGTTAGTTAGAATCCGTGTGGTGACGGATTAAGAATACAAAATTTCACCACTCCATTCCATCCCATGTGTGTCGTTAAAACCGACTAAACGACTATTCATGAATTATCTTTACAAAATAAAAAGAAGGAAAGCTTGAAATTAAACCCCACGCCAATATACATAGTCTGGCCATAAATACTGTTACAATTAAAAATAAGAAAGATATTACATTTGAATTTGGAATCTGTCATTTTTATACGATTGTTCATTGTATTTTCTAATTTTGGCGCCAATACATTGTACAATATTTTGCTATATTAAAATGGAGTGGGGTGATAAAGAAAACCGAATCGCTGTGATTGCATTACACAAAGTTGGTATGGAGCCGAATGTAATTTTTAAAACTCTCCATACGCTTGGTATTAGTCAAATGTTTGTGTACCGGGCTATTAATAGGTACAATGAGACCTTCTCTGTTTGTGACAGAAAAAGATCTGGCCGTCCACGTAGTGTTCGTACGAAAATGGTGGTCAAAGCAGTAAGGGAAAGAATTCGAAGAAATCCTGTCCGAAAGCAAAAGATTTTATCTCGGGAGATGAAGATAGCACCCAGAACCATTTCACGCATTTTAAAAGATGACTTAGGACTTGCAGCCTATAAGAGACGCACTGGTCATTTTTTAACTGATAATTTAAAAAAGAATAGGGTGGTAAAATCGAAGCAACTACTGAAGCGGTACGCAAAGGGAGGTCACAGAAAAATTTTGTTTACGGATGAGAAAATCTTTACAGTTGAGCAACATTTTAACAAACAAAATGACCGTATTTATGCTCAAAGCTCTAAGGAAGCTTCCCAATTAGTCGACAGAGTGCAACGTGGGCATTATCCGACTTCAGTGATGGTTTGGTGGGGTGTTAGCTATGAAGGAGTGACTGAGCCATATTTTTGTGAAAAAGGTATCAAAACATCGGCACAAGTGTATCAAGATACCATTCTTGAGAAGGTAGTTAAACCCCTTAACAACACCATGTTCAATAACCAAGTATGGTCCTTCCAACAAGACTCAGCGCCGGGTCATAAAGCTCGGTCCACGCAGTCTTGGTTGGAAATGAACGTTTCGGACTTCATCAGAGCTGAAGACTGGCCGTCGCCGTCGTCTAGTCCCGATCTTAATCCGCTGGATTATGATTTATGGTCAGTTTTAGAGAGTATGGCTTGCTCTAAACGCCATGATAATTTGGAGTCCCTAAAACAATCCATACGATTGGCAGTGAAGAATTTTCCCATGGAAAGAGTGCGTGCTTCTATTGATAACTGGCCTCAACGTTTAAAGGACTGTGTTGCAGCCAATGGAGACCACTTCGAATAAGCTTTTTATATTTTGAATTGTTTTATATTTATGTATTAAACTAACACACTGTAAAAGTAATAAATATTATTTGCAATAAAAAAAAATGTTTTTTCTTCGTAACAATATTTATGGCTAGACTAGGTATTGTCTGGCCAGCGTGGTATTGGTAGGCCAAGTAACCCTCCGTCACGGGAGGAAGCTACAGTGGAACATTAATGGGCTGTTGTTATGAAGACGTTTTGACGTTGCTATATATTTATTAGACCGTCATCAGGATCGAAGGATACCTAACAATAAAGGGTCGTGGGGTCCGAATGTCACCTTACAATATAATAAGTCATTACCAGGTATTAAACCTCTTTAGAAAGAGGCCCTCTAGGTCGGCACAGTAAGGATGTGTTAGGTTAGAAGGCTAGAGCAACCAGTGAAGCTACAAGACTATAACGCTTAACGCTCTAGCCTCTCTACCCTAGACATATAGGTAGAGAGGCTATGCTATGGAATAGGTGATGTCATTAGGCAAAAAGTAGCCTATGTTACCCTCCATCCCTTCAACTATCTCCACTTAAAAAATCACGTCAATTCGTCGCTCCGTTTTGCCGTGAAAGAAAGACAAACAGACAGACACACTTTCCCATTTTTAATATTAGTATGGATGTTGAAACCGCAAAACAAATTTTCTTTAAAGAACATTAAAGTAGATTATACTTGACTTTACATCATAAAGCCATCATTCAAGATAAAAAATATAAATGCGTCGTTATTTGATAATTTATGTAAATCAAAACAAAAGAGGTATTTTCCGTTGATGGTAGTTGTAAAACGTTTTTTTATCAAACGTTTTATCGTCTTATCAAACAAGGCACAGATGGGTGTGTATCACGTTAATAATATCATTAGATATTTTTATCATACTACCTTATCAAATGGTATGAAAGTAGGTTATTTTTACTATAATATGGTTTTAAAATACTGTATTGAACCTGAACTTCAAAAGTAATGTAAAGAAACAATTGATCATACTGACTAGCTACTTTATTCGATCCGATCCGATCATAATCTTACTTGTATCGATCCACTAACGAATCGAAAGCCATGTATCGATACAAAGATCGGGTGGATCGTTTTCGATTCTTTATATCGATCCACACTAGTATCGGATCGGATCGAACTTCCCTACGCCAAGTTTCCTTCGTCTCTGAGGGAGACCCGTCCTTATTAACATTAGGGATTGTTGTAATGAATTTCAAGCAAATCTTAGTTATTGTATTATTTAGCTTGTGGTGGCTATTCCTACAGACCTTACATTGACCCATTTGTAAAATGTAAATATTTAATTCTGTTTAACCGTTGTAAAATGTAAATAGCGACATACATGTTATGTTTATGTAAATATGTAAATTTTATATTAATTTCTGCAAATTGTACGTAAAAGAGTACTGTAAATCGACATCTACATATTTGTACCGTTTGCTGTTAAAACCACGTTAAAACAATGAGACAGTGGGTCCAATAATTGACCATAGTATTTTTATGATTTAACTAAAATTATATCTATACTAATATTATAAAGAGGTAAAGTTTGTGTGTTGTGTGTTTGTGACGTTGTAGGGGGTAATCTCTGGATCTAATGAACCGATTTTAAAAATTCTTTCTGTGTCCATTTATCGGGGAGTGTCATAGGCTATAAAGTATCACGCTATGACTAATAGGAGTGGAGCAGTAATAAAATATTTTTAAAAAGGGGACGCGTTTCTTTCGCCGCCTAACGATGTGGGCACGGGTCAGCTACTTTATTCTATTTTTTTTTAACCTAACAATATAAACACTTGTTTTATACATGTAGTAGCATACATATAATGCATTATTTATGTTCTATATTTTGAAGTAAAAATAAAAACGGTATTAATTATTTTTTAATGTGTTCGCTTATCTATAGCTCTATTGCATATTCAAGTGTAGGTAAATGGTTTAATTAGTTTATGTATTTATTTACATTTATACGTACCTACACCAAATGACGTAAAGATAAATAATTCTGCTTAAAATATATGTAGTATAAATTATTGTCAGAACGTTTTTGACTGCCATTGCCCTCATTTCTGGTCTTTATTTGCGCTTTCCAGCAGGTTCGATATGCGATACGCAAATAGGTGTAACCTAAATATGGGAAAAAGAGAATCGATAGATGTAGCGACAGCATAAAGTCTTCTCCCTTCCCTCGTCTTAACCGTTATGGGGACCTCAAATTTGGTTTACAGCAGGTGCAGCATTAGGTACTGGCACACGTGAAGTAGTAGTATAGAATAAGCCTCCATCAACCCACTGTTGACCACAACCACAACAGTGGTTCCTGAATTCTGTCTTTTAACTAATTATGTAAAGCAGACATTAAGGTACCTTACTTACATTAAAGCTGTATCTTACTGTGCCATCGCCGCTGGCGGTCAGTGATCTTTGGAACAATACCGAGACATCGTAATACCTACTATGTCAGTACAAAGTCTTGATGTTGCTAATCCTTCTAAGTTCAATAAGTAATATTAAAATTTAAATAAGTAATATTAATACTCTTTACATTATCACAACGTAAAAAGTAAGTTTCAAAGAACATTCTTCGCCTTTTGAGCTTGATGATAGGCCCCCTTGCATGCTTGTTTAAGGATCAGCCGTTTATCATTTAACGAAAACACGTGTGGTCAGATCAGTTCGGGAAACCGATGGCTACGAAGTAAAGCTGTTTCATGACTACCATCCGTTCACTACAATCTTAGCCTGTAATCAAGCTTTCCACCAGATTCTATACAATCATATTGCCATGTCCTCATAAACCTAATAAAAACATGTACATAGTAACTAAAGTATCAATAACACTGTTTGTCTTTATTCTAAAGAAATATGACGACTTTTGACTACTACAATACATAAAACGAAAACTGATACAGACATCACTGACAATTACATAGCTAAGCACTTTACAACGACCTCGCACTTATGACCCATCGTAATTGTATACTTAGCAACAACAAAAGCATGAAAGTTGATGCTCAACTATTTTGCAGGCGTGCTACTTGTCACGTACGCCATGGAACAATGTGAGATAATAAGGTTTTAATCTTTTACCCATGATTAAAACTTTTACTGGTATCAGTGGGTAATGTCCAAGTAAGAATTATCCGTGTCACAGAAATCTTTATTCAGATATCTGTGATCCGTTTGGTGACGGAGTAAGAATACAATATGTCACCACCCCATCTCATCCCATGGGTGTCGTAAAAACCGACTAAGGGACTATCCGTGAATATTATCTTTGCGTAATAAAAAGAAGGAAAACTTGAAATTAAACCCTATACCAATCCGTCTAGCCAGCGTGGTATTAGTAGGCCAAGTATCCCTCCGTCACTGGAGGAGGCCCGTCCATGCAGTGGGACATTAATGGGGTGTTATGATATAAAACTTTTTCTGGTATCAGTGGTTAATGTCCAAGTAAGAATTAATGTCTCTATTGAAGACTACATGAACTGTCTGTGTATGTCTTGCTAGGGCAGTAAAGGCACCAAGAATGTGGCTTTATGGTAGATGTTTGCGGCTGTCTTTTACCTTGTTTGGTTGGGGTTTGAACTCCATACAGGCTAATTCTTAATTAAATCACAAATTATGGTCCTGACTCAGTTAAATAGATGTTCATAAAAAATACAGGACCACCTCTAGCCATAGCGAGTCTAGCATGAAAGCATAGAACGTGTACAACTTACAGAGTAATTGCTCTAGGATAGCACGAATTAAGATTTAATTCTGACTGCCCGAGCTTTTATTGACGCGAGCGTAATATCTATTTAATTCAGTAATCGATGTCTTTACGGGTTTGGATATGCTTGTTTAGAGACGAGTTACCAGTTAAAAAAAATACAACCGAATTGAGAACATACTCCTTTTTTTGAAGTCGGTTAAATAATGTAGCTTCATATCACTTCTGCAAGTACAATATCTTTTAGCTTCCCAGTGTTAATACGGTAAAACAATGACGCACAGAAATGTCCAAATGTTTTATTTTGTTACATAGTTGAAATTGCTAAGTTATTCTAAGTATTTAGTGTTTATATTTATATAATTCATATCTCGCTCAATACAATACGTACTGTATTCATCAAGTAACCGGACTTTAGACTCTCAACAAAATGTATGCTGAAGCGTTAAAAATATAATAAAATATAATTTATATTCCTGTGTACCTACAGGTTGTTACCTAGGTAATTTTTTGAAAAGCCGATTAAGTTGTAATTTGTTTTGTAGTATTCTGATTAAAATCATAATGCAAAATATACTTACGAAGCGGTAATCGATCTTTGTACTTGGGTGTAGGTATAATATAATTACTGATTATTATCATTTTGTTTTATATACTATACTTACATATTTAAAAAATAACAACTAGTAGGTCTATAACCGCGTACTTGTCGCAATGTTTTTTTCTATGAACGTGTACGGAATTTAGTGTAATTTAAAACGGATATGTTTTTTTGCCTAACATTCTTAGAACAGGTATCTATGTGTATATGTAAAGCGGAACTTTTAAACGTCAATTAGAACAGGACTTTATACAAAACTTGTTCAGGGTACCTGCTTACTATAAATTGTGACGTAAATTCTGTTCGTTTTAGGTATTTCTTAATAACCAGTGTCATTAAACGTTTATATCTAAAATATAATGCATCTTCTTTAAGGAATATTGAATTTAGATACTTACTGTATTGGTAAACATAGTAAGGAAAGTTCTTAAAGGAACCGAGATCGGGATAGGAAATATAACCATGAAAATAAGAGCTAATGTTAATATACCGAATAAAATTGTTCCCTAGCTTTTGTAATCTAAAATACACACATCAAAAAAGTCTAAGCAACATGCATGATATTACAAATTTACCATTTATATTAATTTATTTTACCATTTATTTTAATTATAACGTTGTATTTTATTTTTAAAATAATATTTTTAGGGTTCTATGATGTAAAAATAACAGCTGTTTTCTTTATAAGTTCTTTTAATAACAGAAATGAACAATATTAGAATATACAGGTACATAAGAAACTAAACTTTTTTTTTACAAATTGAAATTTCTTAAGAAAATGAATTTATTGTGAAAGAATAGGACAATTTAATAAAAAGTATGGCCTCCTCTGCTATTCAGAACTTGTCGGCAACGATTATTCATTGAATTAATGAGACTGTTTATGTCATCTTGCGGTATTCGCTCCCAATGGAATTGTAGCAAATCCTTCAGCTGTTGGGTTGTTGTCACTCCGTCCAAGTCCTTCAAAACACGTCTCTGGAGCATGTCCCATGCGTGCTCGATGGGGTTGAGGTCTGGCGATTGTGCAGGCCAGGGCAATACCTGGATGTTCTCCGTTGCCAAGTATTCACTGGTTCGCCGAGCTGTATGTGAACGCGCATTGTCATGCATTAACGTAAAATCGGAGCCAAAGGTTTGTGCAAATGGATGGACATAAGGTCTGAGAATATCCTCAACGTAATTTTCAGCGTTCATGTTTCCATTTACAAAAACGAGCTCAGTTCGCCTGTTCTTCATAATACCCGCCCATACCATAACTGTTGAGCCGCTGTATGGATGAACTTCCTGAACGCACCTGAGTCTTTCAGTATTTCCGGGTCGACGGTACACTCGCACCCTTCTTGTATCAGGCCTAAACCCGAATCGCGACTCATCGGAAAACATAATTTTATCCCATTGTTCCTGGGTCCATGTTATGCGTTCTCTACACCATTCATTTCGACGAGCGCGATTCCCGTGACGTATCGGTGGGCACCTGATAGGGCGTCGAGCTCGTAGGCCGTACTCATGCAGTCGATTTCGCACAGTTTGGGGACTTACATCAACACCACTTGAATTTTGTAGCCTCAAACTTATCTCTCGAGCGGTTAACATCGGCTGGCGTCTTGCAGTCAGTTGTATGTACCGGTCTTGCCGAGTGGTTGTACTCCTTTTACGGCCTGGATGCTGTTCAGCGGGTTCCCCTGTATTATTGTAGCGCTGCCAAAGACGCCAAATAACGCTTCTATGAATACCAAAATGTCGAGATACCTGAGATTGATTACTTCCCGCTTGCAACATCCCTACAGCTCTTTGCATTTCATCTGCCGTCAAATGACGTCGCTCCATGACGTAAAGAATATCTAACAATTCAATTTTGTCGCCAACTGTATTTAAATGGTTGGTAAAATTATAAAATCAAGACTAAAACGTAGCAATTAACATGCACTCAAATTCAAACAAATTCGCAGTCATTTGAATTTTATGAAAAAAAACAAAACATAATCGAAATTTTTTTACCTATACACTTGAAGTTTACTTACCTATACACTTTGAGTGAGTAAATACTTAGAAATTAATTAATATAAATGGTAAATTTGTAATATCATGCATGTTGCTTAGACTTTTTTGATGTGTGTACTTCAACTTCTAATTTTTTTTTCTTTTCTTAAAAAAGACAACTCCCGCACTAGGGATCATGCCCTGTGTCGCGGGGACCTTTTACAAACATCAATTAACGGACACAAAGAACACCCAGACCAGGACAATAATTTGTGGATCTCACAAATTATTGTCTTGCGTGGGGATCGAACCCACAACCTCTCGCACGGCAGCCACTTGCGCTACCGTCGCGCCACCGAGATCGTCTTCTCAAAGATAACAAGTAATTACTATGTATAAGGTGTGACAGTCTGACAGTCGTAGTATGGTGCTGCCTTGCATGAAATCTCTGGGACTGCTGGAGTTAAAACTCCCATAGTTCTAAGTACTGTTATATTCAGAAATCTAGCCGATCTAAATTGTGGCATCAAGCATCAAGTCACAGAAAGTTAATTTGATCCCTACCAATATTCGGAGTTACGAGCTTTCCAAATTCAAGTATGGTATATTGAATCTCTAAGGCGTATATTATTATTATGTAAACCCTTTCCTGGATTACAATCGACTTACCACGAGGTCGCCCGACTCAAATATTACTCTGTACAATTACCTAGTACTGATCTAATTTTCATTAGCTCCGTGTGGTGACGGAGTAAGAATACAATATGTCACCACCCCATCTCATCCCATGGGTGTCGTAAAAACCGACTAAGGGACTATCCGTGAATATTATCTTTCGAAATAAATAGAAGGAAAATTTGAAATAAAACCCTATACCAATCCGTCTGGCCAGCGTGGTATTAGTAGGCCAAGAATCCCTCCGTCACGGGAGGAGGCCTGTCCCCGCAGTGGGACATTAATAGGCTTTTTATTTTGTAAACATAGTATTGACGGATAGTCCCTTAGTCGGTTTTTACGATACTTATTGGGTGGTGACATATTGTATTCTTACTCCGTCACCACACGGAACGTCCAAGGATCATGACCATAAATAAATTTAAAATGTTTTTTTTTAAAGTTGGTTGCATAATCGTATAGGTACCTACACTTCTATCATTCTATGGTATGCAGTTTTATTATGTATGTTTTTAATGTCTTATTCACATTGTGCATACACGTTTCCTGCTTTTACTGTCCGTCTTATCAGTTGTTATGTGATATTATTGATTGGATTATGGAAGACGTGACAGTGGACTTGTTGCTATTTTTTCTATTAGACGGTGTATAACTTACGTGGAAATTTTCAATTTAGAATTATTCATGTATACAAAATAACTAAAAAACTTGTCTGATTTTCAAATATAAGTAAAATTAATGAAATTATAAAAAGCTGTCATTTATATTGTTTAAGTTTACAACTATTGTTTTATGTGAGCATCAAGATGGCGGGATCAAGTCTCCAATTCAAAATATAGCACCTAAAGGCTTTTGTACTACATATGTACTAATTGTACCCTAAAGCACACATTTGTACCTCTTAGGGTTAAGGTAGTATGCCTAAACTTACCTGGACCCGCTACTTTGATGTCAAAGTGGCTGGACCTTCTGCAGCGCTGCTCAGAGACTGGAAATTCACACACGAAGGTTTAGTACTGTATATGTACATACATGTACTCAATTTCCAATACAATTGTAAGTGCCAAATAAAAGTTATGCGATTTAAACATTGGTCCCGCCACTTTGATGTTTTATGTTATAGCTGAAAACATATGAAAATCGTTAGATCTTGAGTAAAATCAAATGTGTTTGTTTAGTACGACCTAAGTACAAACACATATATAATTTTCATATGTATAATATTAGTACTTTAAAAGTTATCTATCTTTCATCGTTATATTTGAAATGAACACTTTTATGCAGAAATGAAACAACAAAAATATTATTATGTATTTATATTATCTAACTTAAATTATAACTGCTACTTTTTGTGTTATAATGATTAAACTAACTTAATTGTAAAAAATAAAGTTTAATAAGACTTATTATTGTACATATATTAAACAATTAGGCACTATGTATGTTGGACTCTTCGTAACTATCGTCTTTAAGTCATCGTAACACTCCCAGTTACCAAATAAACGAGAAATATGAGCACGATAATGCCCGATGCCGCTAGATGTAGGAGGAGCTATGAACTCTATTACAGATAAAATAGTATAGTATTTTCCCTATAAGTTAATTTTTCTCGGAATTTCAAATATGTTTGTTTTTTTTCAAATCGTTAAGTTCAATAAATATAGTAGATGATAGTGAGTAAGATATTGTTTTACTTCCATTACATCCTGAGACACGGCATGATAATACTTGATTTTGAATCATTTCTTCAGCTAATTTTTAGGATTTGGAAAAAAAATAACATAAAAAAAATTAAATTGTTTTATAATATTAGTGCATAAACCTCTCCAATTCTATGAAAATAACGAGATTCGGAAATAAAATAGCGATGAATGAAAGATATTTTTTAAAGTACTTAGATTATACATATGAAATTTATATATGTTTTTGTACTCAGGTCGTACTAAACATACACATTTGATTTTACTCAAGATCTAACGATTTTCATATGTTTTCAGCTATAACATGAAACATCAAAGTGGCGGGACCAATGTTTAAATCGCATAACTTTTATTTGGCACTTACAATTGTATTGGAAATTGAGTACATGTATGTACATATACAGTACTAAACCTTCGTGTGTGAATTTCCAGTCTCTGAGCAGCGCTGCAGAAGGTCCAGCCACTTTGACATCAAAGTAGCGGGTCCAGGTAAGTTTAGGCATACTACCTTAACCCTAAGAGGTACAAATGTGTGCTTTAGGGTACAATTAGTACATATGTAGTACAAAAGCCTTTAGGTGCTATATTTTGAATTGGAGACTTGATCCCGCCATCTTGATGCTCACTGTTTTATGCTACTAACTGTTGGCCCGGAACTTCGTCTGCACAGGATTAGAATTTAGAGTATCTTAAATTATAATTACTCTATCTTTATAATTTGTAGTCTATTATTATATTATTCTGATGTATAAGCTATATTATTGTAGAGTTTCATAAAAAATAATTTAGTTAGTGAAAGAATAACAAACATCCATCCATACTTGCAAATTTCGCATTTATAATACATGTATTAGTAGGATATTATGTATGAAGGGATACATAATATCCATCACGGGAGGAGGCTATTTATTTATTATTATTTATAATTATCGCCTTCATTAAAACATTTACCACCTTACTCATAGACGCCTTTGATTAGCTTAAATTCTTACGGTTTTGTTTGGCATAAGGTTGGTTTTAGTAATAAAAATCTCGCTAAACATTGATTAAATTTAAGAGGCGTTTATGAGTAAGGGGGTGAATTGTTAATAAAACTATAGATTAAGGTCTTAATTATGATATAAACAATTACTATGTGTAAATAAACAAACAACTATTGTTATGAAATAAATAAATAACTTGCCGTTTTGCGAATGCCTATGTTTCGTTGAACACTTATCATTACCTGAAGGTGTTTTTTATACACCTAGATTAGTAGGAACTTAGACCGAATAAACAGACAGACAGAAAACCCAGGCTCAGAACAATCATAATAGTCGCTTTACCTATGATTCAAATCTGCATGGAATATAATCTGCAGCCGATATATTTTGATACACATTTATCAATTTCATACATCCATACAAACGTGATCAGTCAAGGTTAGCATTGAATCATAAGATAAGCTCAATCGATAACGGCGCTTGTACACGGTAAGAAAAATCGCCGGGCCTACGCAAGAATTCGTGTCGTTTCTAAGCACGACCTGTGTACACAGCGCCGGCGATGCATAAGAAAATTTTCTTGTCTGCGCAAGACAAGACACGGCGAACGTTGTTGCGGAGGGGCGGGGAGCGGTGTAGTAGGGTATCATACTTGTTTGCTTTCTAAGTTAACATTTTTACTAAAGGAAACTCACATTGATTATCATACTTCTTATAACTTGCGCGCCCTACGCCCGTCTGACGACTGTACGAAAAAAATCCTGGCGTGTACACGTTCCGAATTGTCTTGTCTACGGAAGACAAGAAAAGTTTTCGTGTACGAAAAAGACAAAATTCTTGACGTCTACACGAAGATTTGTCTTGTCTGGCGTAGACACGGCAAATTTTCTTAGCGTGTACAAGCGCCGTAAGTATTTGTATTACATCAAGTTGTATGTAATTATTCTATATTATAGACAGCTAACACAGTATAAATATACTGTGCAGCTACTGTTATCTTTACACCTACTTTTAGAACTATTGATAACAGGAAAGGATAAGTCGTCAATAATCTTTTTATAATACATAATATGATTTCTTTAATCGGTATATCTTTATATTAACTCAATTAAAAGACAAAAAGGGCATCCAGGCTTAGCAATTTATAAATCACATAAAATGTCTACATTTGAACCTTCGACTTCGTGGACTGCTACGCAAATAAGGCTGGCGATAAAAACACGCGAAAAAAAAGAGGATTGCAGAAATACTTTGTCCTGCCAGTAATTCGAAACCGCGACCTCGTGTACAACTGCCGCAAACATGACAGCAGGCAAGCGAGCTAGCCATATTATGACAATATGAAACTTTCCAGAACTATAATTAACTTGTAAAAATATTTAAAATTTATTTACTTACCTATTTTGTTTCCGATAATTTTATTCGATTTCCTGACTTTTTCTTTTTTTCTTTCCTTTTTGTTTTTGTTTTATTTCTAGCCTTTTATTTTCTTTTTACCCTTTTTCAAATTAGCTTTTAAAATTTCAATAGTCAAAACAGGTACGTAAGCCAAGTTCACCTTTCTCAAAATAGCTTTTAAAATTGCAATAGTCAAAACGGTAGTATTGTTATCTTTTTTAATAATGACGAACTTGGATTAAGGATACAGTTATAATATTTTGACAGAAGGAAATAAATGTGTAATTTCCTTATTTAAACAAATATTAATCGCCTTTATAGGTAACTAAGGTTAATATGTATTATGATTATCCGTATAGTGACGATATAAATTTAGAATACGTTACACAAAACACACATGTATAAAATGTCCCTATGTTTTCATAGACATTAATATTCAAGATTTGTATGAAAACAAACGAACGTTGCTTTTGCCGTTCGAAAAACGCACCAAAAACGCACGGTACGCGAACGGCACTAAACGGCTAAATTGTAAGAGCCCTTAGTCAGCTTTTAAGACATCCATGGTATGACATAGGATGTTGACACCATAACATCAAAGATGCAGTGAAAACTATAGTCCAGTGCTGGGCAAAACAATACTAATAGTTTTTGCTAGGTAAAACATTGCCAATATAAAACAACAAAGCAAGTGTTTAAATAATTATTTGATCAAATACAGGATGTTGCCAATTTAAACTTTATGAAAATGTATGTTCCAGTGTCGATTACCGTTCTTACTTAAGATTGTTCAACCTTCATACCTCACCTGTTTCACTCCTTATGCCTTTAATGAGAGTGATTTCCTTTTTAATTTTATATCTTTATCTTTCATAAACTTCAATATAAAGAATAAATCCATTTATAATATATTATATAAATCGACAATTTAATGTGATTTCCTTTTTAATTAAAAATAACTATACATCTTTCATATAAGTCCTTTAATACCATATCCAATTAATCAATCTATTTACCTATCGTCAAAAATTATTTCTATTTTGAGAATACTTGTTTATGAAGATATATATGAATGAATGTAGATGAAGCAAAGTTGGCTGCTGTTGGTGAGTAAAGGTTATGACTTATGACTGACCGCGTACCGGAAAACGCAGGGTAGATAGACCCATCACAAGTTGGACCGACGATCTCGTAAAGGTTGGCACCCCATAGATCGCTATTCAGATATTAATTTTAAATTTAAATAATTGACGTTTTCTTAAATAATTTGCTTTTATTTCGATATAAACTAATTTACTTTTAACAAAACAATAGTGTTAACTAAGAAATTTCGAGAATACAGAATACTTTAATAAATAAATACCTACATACTTACTGACATAATAAAGACGACCCCGGTGGGCAAGTCGTACGAGCTAATACGACATCAATATTCAAATGCGCTTGCGCAGTTTGTGACAGTTAAGTTTACATACTGCTATTGTTATATGTACAGAGTGATTTCTCGCGAAACTTCCACAAATCAATAACATTTTTTGTAAATTGTCTTATTCCTTGTATTTGTAAGTACACCATGTAGATGACGTAAGTATGATGCGTAAACGTACGATGTTTTCACACGGGTCGAGTTAGGAAGGTACGCGTACTGAAATCAAAAAGTGGCTTATTAATTGTTGAAATCTTCAATTTTTCTTTTATAACAAAAAGCTAAGTTTCATTTTTCTGCTAAATTAGAAGTTTTGAGCAAAGATAAGGCCAAATAGGAAGGATAAAGCTTGTACTTAGTATAAAAGCTTTTATTAGATTAAATATAAAAAAAATCTAATTTATTGACGACTGTGACTATGTAGGATAAAAGAAAATATTACAAGTAAATCTTAAAAAAATGTTTCTAAAATATATCATAAAATGCGTTTTAAAATGACATTTGTTATTTAAAATGTTAATTAAAAAGAAAACGGAATTAAATGAATATCTAATAGAATATGTAAAATAATCTGTATTTCTTCTTTTAATTGAAGTAATAACTTGAAAAGTATGTTATTCACTAAGTATTGACTAACTAAAGATGCTGATATCAAATTCAAAGTGAATAAAATTACAAAGTTAGAGTCACTGAAGTACGATCACATCCAATAGCTGCCATCACTATAAATAACATTTAGCATTGACGAAAAATTACAATATAGCATTGTGAAATTCTTGAGATTATGTAAAGTGTACAAAATGAATATTACTTACATAAAGCAATGATTGAAAAGTGGTAAATATACTTTTGTACTATGTATAGAGTAGAGAGGGAGTAAGAATACAGTGTCACCACCTCATCTCATCCCATGGGTGTCGTAAAAATCGACTAAGGGACTATTCGTGAATATTATCTTCACGAAATAAAAAGAAGGATAACTTGAAATGAATCTGATATTAGTAAGTCAAGTATCACTCCGTCACGGGAAGAGGCCCGTCCCTGCAGTGGGACATTAGTGGACTGTTATGATAATAGAGAGAAAGATGAGGGTTTCTACGGTTTCACAGGTTTTAAAAATTTGACTTTGTCGAAATACTTAAAGCTATTTATGTTCATATTCATCGCACACTAATCATTTTGACCACCCGTGATGTCTAAAACGATTTGTAAGACTTTTAGTTTATTCTTTACATACCATTTATTTGTAATTTATGTTTCTAAATGAATACTTTCGATCTCTTATTTTTATTATCCTCTAAGACAAAGTTTTTTGTTCGTTAAAAGTTATGTCCATCAAACTTCCATGTATTAGGAAGACTTCGGCTGAAATCAAAGTAAAAACGAAATAATAGTTTGTAGTTAGTTAAGTATCATCATTGTTTGAGGATTTTTTATACCAGATTTATTTGGCATAGGTATATAAAGATAAGAAGGTACAATTAAATGTTGTTTAACTACTTAAAAATAAGAAGACAGAGATACTCGTTTATAAAATTAAGAGATTAAATACTTGAAATCTGTATAAAGGAGTTATTTATAAACAAACAGTGGGTGACCCAGGGCAAGAACATTAAGAATGATAAACATTAAATCTTTCGTCATCATATTGATAACATTATCAATGTGTGTGGCTGCGAATTAAGGAAATATTTTCTTCTTGTGTTATCAATGTGTGTGGCTGGAAATATTTTCTTCTTTGATTATTGAAGTAATGATCAGGTGCCCGGATTTGCCCGGTTTAGTAGATCCAGAGATTACCCCCCTACAACGTGACAAACAAACATACAAACTATATATCGTCACTTTTTTTGTAATTTTTGAATTCATTTACTGTTTTGACACAACACGGTTTTGACGCATAGGACGAACCACAGGGATGTTAAAAAGTCCCCGATTAATCTAATGATACCAAACAGTCATGGGACAAAACAGCTAATTGGGTAATTTTTGGACAACCGGTAAATCTATCGGTATATTAAACAATATAGCTTCCAAGTAGTAATACCTGTTTGCAACATTAGTCATTCTAATCAAGATAAAAGTCTTGTTCGCATATAGGTACCTAATAAAATACTATACTTGTTTCGTCGAGAAATCCCAAAAAATACATACCTACGTAATAGAATCTACGTCTTTAAGCTAATCGTTCTAAGAACTAATGAAATAAAAGGGGATTTGTTAATTTAATAGTATAGAACAAGTGTGAACTTTCCGTGTGATGACGTAGTAGATAGCTTACCTACATGACGTCACGGCGCCATCTTCTTATTCCAAGAGGATGTAAAAGCTAATTAAGAACGAAAGTTAAACTGTGTACAGAGCTTACAGTACTTCCAACAATGATTTTATTTTTTAACTTGATGAGAAATTAAAGCTTGTAAGCGTCTGAAATTTTTCTTCCGTGGGCCGGTGATACCCGTGTCTGAAGGTGGTTTTCACAGGCTATGATAATGAATGAATGGGTATTTTTATAAGATACTACCTGACCCGTGCCCACTTCGTTAGGATGCGAAAAAAGCGCGTCCCTTGTGTAATCATATTTCATTACTGCTCCACTCCTATTAGTCATAATGGACTATTCAACACAAAGAATATTTAAAATCGGTTCAGTGGATCCAGAGACTATTACTACAACGTCACAAACACACAAACTTTACCTCTTTACATATAATATTAGTATAGATACAGATTAGCAGCGTTACAAGTATAAGCACCTGGAAATCATTATTGGAATATGCCTGTATGTGTTGGTATTGTGAGAGAAGTATTATAATTATTTTTTATGGGACTAAAGCTCACTTCTCACAACTAAGCCATGACCAGGTAAAAGCACCCGGTATGACAATAAACCCAAGGGAAAACTAAAAGTCTTGGGACTACCCAAATGGTAGCATACAGTGATAGCCGCATTAGTTTATAATAAATACCCACTTAGTACGTAATTTAATATCTCACGACGTTATATCCAAAATGTTAATTACCCGTAGAGTAATGTGACGCCAACGAGTTGACGACGTATGAAACTTGTTCTATGACGTCACTAAAATAGTCTGTATAGAAAGATAAATAATTTAGATGCTTATCTACTACGCTTTTTTGTCAAGGTAACATGTCAAATTCTCCGTGTAGTGACGGAGTAAAAAGACATGGAGTCAAAATCTATTGCATCCACCATAATAAAAGGCTACTAAGACCATCAACATCATAATATCAGGCGATTGACGTCCAGTGCTGGAGATCCTCCAAATATATCCACTTTAGACGGTTCTATGCTTTCTTTATCCATCGGTGTCCGTAGGACTAATTCGTTTCATTGTGTGACGGCCCTTCCCATCGTCTGCGTCTAATAAGCCTTCTCCTAATTACATAAATAGGTACAATATTTTCAAGTTTTATAACAGTAAGATGGGCGACAAGGTCTAAAAGATTTAATTTCACTTGTACTTAGTAGGTTTGGTAACGATGACGTACAAAGCCCTACTTAAATAAACATCGTTTATTTTGTTACCAACATATTAGTTGGTTCACAAGGTTACCTACATATACAAGACTGTTATATACTATTTCAGCCGTTGATATGTTTTTAACATAGGTTTCAGTTTTGTAATTCACTTTGTATACATAGGACTTCAACAAGACTGGATCATAATAATGTCCGATCTTATAGTTTATAATACTTACGAAATTCCATTTACTTGGATAATTTACAGACATACTTTATTTGAGATAGAAACAAAATTACTTAATCAATTTTGACTACATTTCTAAGGGATCTTGTTGGAAGTATACCCTTTCATACAAAAACGTTACTTTTTCCGGTAAAAAATACAACTGTATTGAGGACCTTCTATAGTCGGTTAATACAGTAAAACTGCGTCCCTTGACGTTAGTAACAATTTACATAAAATCTATGTACGTACCTACTCGTAGTACGACTATTACTATACAGTGACAACTATACATTCCGTAGTCACGTGAATACGTTATCTCATTACGTTATGTAAGATGTTACTAACCTCTGCAATTTGATGTTTTGTATGATCACGGGACTTACTGCAACGCTGCCAAGTACCAAGGCATTGGCAGTGTTGATTCGTGTGAGTTTATTTAGGAAATAAATCAATGCTGTTTTTTAGAATTAACAGATCATTATAATAATAGCCATCATAAATGGTCCTAATGTTGAGACGTCTCCAGTACTGCTCCAAAAATGAAGTTATACTTAGCTGTAGGAAAGAAACTCTTTGCCCAACGGTTTTGAAAAGATTTTTAGTGTTTAATTCAATGCAAAAAACGTGCAGTTGACAATACGCAACACAGTCCATGAGAAATAAAAAGTATCTGTACACTTATTTAGTTACTGTAACCTATTGTAACCTAGTCACAAAACTAATTAAAACGTATACTAGACAGTACTCGATAAACACACTCAGGTAATTTATTGTTTGTAAGCCTCCGTAGATAAGCCCTTACGTGGGACTTGTGATTAAAACAGTTTTATATAAATATCGTGAACGTGCATAAATACACATTACTTATACATTTAAAATTACGATGTTATTAATTAATGCATACGTACTTGTAATTAAATTAATACGTTATTCGAATACAAAGACAACACATATTGTTACACAACTGTTATTTTCATTAGTATTATTTATTCTTCACTTACGTCATATGATACTTATTAGCTTAATTTTTGGTTACAGATATAGCAGTAACAACAGGAAACCAAATTGAATTTTATACAAATAACACAAATGCACACATCGAAGCATCCGTGCAATTCAGAGAGCTGACAGCTTTAGCATATGATGCAGTTCACAATATGCTGCTATTCGCTGACAAGCAGAACGACAATGCCTCTATATTTAGTTTTTCATTAGCAACTAAAAAACATCAGGCCTTAGTAAGAAGAACATCTTACGCAAATATACATGGTTTAGCAATAGACCCTGTTAAAGGTAAATTATTTTGGACCAATACAAGCGAAAGAAGTATATATTGGATTTCAATGAATCCTGATACTAGAAGCGATCATTATGGTAATCTTTTAATCAAAATGGACGATGAGATCCCAAGAGCTATTGCTGTCGATAGTTGTAGAGGGTATGTATATAACAACCTAACATTTTATTCCAAAAACTTTTAACCAATAGGTCTTTAGAAGTTCATAACGATGGTTTTACAATTTCAGATACATTTACTGGACAAACACAAATATAATGAAGCCCTCCATTGAAAGAGCTCGTTTTGATGGAACTGAAAGGGAAGTAATAGTTGACAGCGATATTTACATGCCAGTGAGCATAGCAGTAGATCAAGCAACAAAAAGAATATACTGGGCTGACGATAGAGAAGGCATACATTATTCCATAGAGAGTGCAGACCTCAATGGTAAAAACAGAAAGACTTTACTTGTAGGAACTAATCACCAACCAAACGCCTTAACCATTTCAAAAGATTCCATTTTCTGGGTGGACTTAGATTATAGAACTATTTGGAAATTACCAAAGAATCCTTCTAAAGATGCCGAGCCTACCAAGTATCTTGAATTCAGCAACGAAATGCCATTTGGTATAGTTGCTAACTATGCAATTGAAGATCAAATCAGAGGGCAAGAAGAATGTGGGGTGTTAACCAATATTGCTGAGCACGGTCCTGTTAAAAACAGTACGTTTTCTATACCAACTGATGTTGGATTATTCTGTGTTCATGGAGTTAAAGATGGCCGATCTTCGTGTAAATGTTCCCCTGGTTATACAGGAGAGAGATGTGATAACTCAGTCTGCCATAACTATTGTTTTCAAGGAGACTGCACGTTTAATAGCGAAGGTCAACCAAAATGCAGGTAAATACATATTTATAGCTTTTTAAAGAATTTATG
This sequence comes from Schrankia costaestrigalis, assembly GCA_905475405.1. NCBI lineage: Eukaryota > Metazoa > Arthropoda > Insecta > Lepidoptera > Erebidae > Schrankia > Schrankia costaestrigalis. Next base: position 14,861,464 of record FR997838.1, read on the forward strand.
CTCATTATTTATTTTCTGCTTACTTGCATGAATGCAATGGACGTGACAATGTACATAATTTCATCTACTTATTGATCCGTTTATCCTTTTTATAGTAACGTAACGGAGTCACCAAACAATCTCATCCCATTGATGTCGACGAAACCGACCAATGGACAATTTCGCTAATGTTATCTCAATACTTTTACCTATCTGTTTGGTTAGTGTCGTGAAGGACAATGGAAAATTTCGAAAATAAACGAAAGACAATGAAATATTACGGGGCTCAAGAAAGGCAATTCAAAATTTTAGATTGTGTTTCGTTCTTTTCCAATTTTTTAGTGTTAATAGGTCAAGTTTCATCCCCGTTATGGAACAAGGCCCGTCCCTGCACAGGGTTATTATCGGCTGTGTTTATGTTTCATATAAATATATTTTTTTTACAGATGTAAGGATGGTTATTCAGGACTACGTTGTGAAGTAAATGTATGCCAAGGATATTGTTTGAATAATGGAGTGTGTTCGTTGAATAATAAGAACGAGCCTGTATGTCAATGTATCGGGGATTATGAAGATACAAGATGTGAAACTGTTAAAGTTATAACTACTACCACTGAGCTTCCAGTCACTGTTGAATCCAATGAAACTGTCACTCCAGTTTGCAAGTAAGTATTATTTTTTACCCTCCGTGTGGTGACGGAGTAAGAATACAGTATGTCACCACCGCATCTCATCCCATAGGTGTCGTAAAAACCGACTAAGGGACTATTCGTGAATATTTATATCTTTACGAAATAAAAAGAAGGAAAACTTGAAATTAAACCCTATACCAATCCGTCTGGCCAGCGTGGTATTAGTAGGCCAAGTATCCCTCTGTCACGGGCCCATCCTTGCAGTGGGACTTTAATGGGCTGTTATGATGATGGAACAATAAGTTGGTGACAAAGCTTTTCTCTTTCTTCTTCTCTCGTGTCAACGGTATCGAAACACTCAAACAGTTTTAGAATAGTGTGCGGCCATATCAATGGCACTCCTGACGACAAGCTTCACGCTAGTTCAGCTGTAGAATTATTGTGCGATTTAAAAGACAACATATGCTGTGCCCTCGTCATCCTAAGACACTAGCTGTGAACTTCCAATGGTCCTGTAACAAGTTACAGAACCTTTTCCAGAAACGACCTTTGTGGCGTAGTGGTTATTTAACATGACTGCTACGCAGAGGTATCTGTTTCGATTCCCGCTTAATGCAAATCTTTGTGTGCATGACCATGATTGTTTGCATTGTTCTGGGTGTTTTCTATGTATAATATTTATATATTATAGTATTTACAAAAAAAAAAAATAAGTATGTTTATCGCACAAGGTGGCAACATCTGGAGGAGGCCTATGTCCAGCAGTGGACGTCCATTGGCTGAAATGATGATGATGATCGGTTGTCTAGTACCCATAGTACAAGCTCTGCTTAGTTTGGGACTAGATGGCGTTGTGTGAAAGTGTGGGGAATATTTTCACGTAAACATAGTAGCATTTGCACACTACTGTTTAAAGTTGGATTAAGCAGGCATAACGGTGGTACCAAACCTAGACATACTTCAACTAAAGATAACCATTATGTTCAGTTATAATCGAAGTAATCAATGAGCTACTTTAAAATCTGTGTCAGTACTTTCTTTAAATCGCTGCTAATGGTTGCTGTATGAGAGTGCACAAAGTTGTTAGTTCGAATCTGGCACTAGATAATCTCACTTTTTGCACTAATGTCAGTCGCGTTTAGAACATTAGAACTACCGTTCATCGCTATACCGTCATCATCATATCAGCCAATTGACGTTGACTGCTGGACATTGACCTCCTCCAAATATTGTCATCTTGTGCGGTTCTGTGCCTCATCCATCAGTTTCCCGCCGTCTTAACTAGGCCGTCGATTCACCATGAAAGGGGTCTCCCCATTCTGCGAGATTTCATCACTATATTGAACTCGAAATTCAGTATTACAGTGACAAACTTATAAAAAATATGTACCTACTCTTATCGTTTTAGTTGCACAAGCGAAGAAAACAAGACGACTATGTTACCTCAGCCACCAAAAAACTCAAGATCATTGCTGCCATCTCAAGGCGATTTCGACCAAATAGTAGATGAAATAATACCTAACTGCACAGGATGGGATTCAGTGCGAGACCCTATAATTTTATTCTTGGGTCTTTTAGTTGGGACCCTTTGTCTACTATGCGTTGTGCTCGTAACTAAAGTTCTGCAGTTGAAGAAACGGCCGAGGTATGTTTTATTTTATGATTATTTTGTATTAAATTGGTTCGTCTGATTAAGGATTAAAAATACAAAATCACCTCCCTGCTGACGGACATTAATAGGCTTTTATAAATTAGTTACCCTGCCAAGATTCTATTCCCATAGTCTGGGTAAAATTTCAAAATTCTGCCATCCCTCCTCGTCTCGTGCTTTCCTAGAGAGGAAATCTTAAAAGATATCCTATACTAGTATACCCAGCATTACGCTGTGTTTAAAATAAATGTTTATTATAATTGTAAGTGTGTAACAGTAAGTAATGTATAAAATGAATAATAAGGACCGACAACATGAGTTACCGATAAATTATCAAACAAACTTGAATTTAGACTTGTTAGTTGTTAAAAACATGGTATAAACGAGGGCGACTAGTAAAAATAAATTGTATGTTCTTGAATTATTACGAAATAACGTTTTGAATTGTGGCAATGGCGTAAGGAGAGTTCCATGGGTGCCGTTGAAACGACTAAGGAAAGTTCGCAGATATCATATTCTCTATGATAACTAAAGATTTTGACAAAACCCCTATACCAATCCGTCTAACTGGAGAGGTTGTAATAGGCTAACCCCAAGTTTCCGAATGTCTGATCAAGTAAAAATCAACTAATCAAGTGTCTAAACTCTTGTCAACTATCATTTTCAGGAACTAATATTTGACACTTGATAAGTTGATTTTTACTTGATCAGACATTCGGAAAGCGGGGGTAAGTACTCCTGCGTCACTAGAGGAAGTTTATACCTTTAGTGAAACATTACAAATGTTATGATGATAATTTTGAATGATAATAATCAAACAAATACTGCTTAAACCTAAAGAACATAATTCTTACTAAGAGGATTTGTTAGTGCGTAATAATAAGGCTTAAATAATTAATATCAACCGAAAAACAAAATAAGCATCTAAAACTAATCACTTAATAACTTCCTTGAACAATTTAAACAGCGATTAAGGTCCCGAGTAGGTATGGGTGTAGTCTCATATTAAATCTCAGGTTTAATCATATTTTTCTTCATTTGTTTCCTTTTTTATTCATTTTGTTTTCCGTGTGGTGACAGAGTAAGAATACAGTGTGTCACCACCCCATCTCATTCCATGGGTGTCGTAAAAACCGACTAAGGGACTATCCGTGAATATTATCTTTACGTAATAAAAAGAAGGATAACTTGAAATTTAAGCCTATACCAATCCTTTTGGCCAGTGTGGTATTAGTAGGCCAAGTGTCCCTGTATTGGGACATTAAAGAGATGTTATGATGATACCACTGGGCTTTTACGATAATCACGTTTTAAGTTTTATGTCATCATTGGTACAGATATTGACTCTTATATAGGTAGTAGTAGGAATATTTATGTACAGTTACGAGCAATAATATGTAAGTACACATTTTCACATGTTGTAAAACAGTTATCTAAAGATCTGCCAATCCAAAATCGAATATTCTTAGATTAGTTCAAAACTTTACGGAACCTCTATTCAGTATTCAGTATTCTAATGTCTAGATAAACGTGCTGATAGTTTAGAAAATTTGACAATGTGTACATATTATTCCTCGTGACTGTACTATATCCACACATGTCCTTCAGTAAGATATTTTTAACACAATACAGCTTAAGAAATTAAATCTTTATTTATTATGTTTCAGAATAAAGAAACGCATAATAGTGAATAAGAACGTAACACCAATGACAGCCCGTCCAGACCAATGTGAAATAACTATTGAGAACTGCTGTAACATGAACATTTGTGAAACTGTAAGTATATTTTATAAAAAAAAGTAGTTAAAACAAACTTAAATTCTAAATACATTTTTTATTAAACAGGGCTTAGATAAAACTAGAAACAATATTTAATCATTAACCCCCTTACTTATAAACGCCTTTTAAATTTAATCAATGTTTAGCGAGATTTTTATTAGCAAAACCATCCTTATACCAAACAAAACCGTAAGAATTTAAGCTAATCAATTGACTAAAATTTAAGAGGCGTTTATGAGTAAGGGGGTAAGAGATTTAATGGTTTTTAAGAAAGGCAATAGATAATTTTGCTAAACCGCGGTCAGGGGGTCAAGGCGTCTGAATTAAATACTATCGTTCTTTTCGAAACTGAAATACTATTAAATCAAGTTAAAGACGTAATAAACATTTCAATAGCATTTAACTGCTTGAGCTAAATATAGCAAAGTATGAGACATTCACAATTTTTCTCATTTTGAATCCAATCACCACAAATAAGCCCAGGTAGGTCATTATCTGTCGGTCGAAGATCGATGATGACAGATATAAAGATAATGCTTATTTTTCCACCAACGTATATTAACTAATTTGTGGTTTTCATTTAGATTTGATTGCTTATTCTTCAACATAATGTCAAAAAGCTAGGTAACAACAGTTTTGCTAAAGCAATATCAGTCGGATTTTAAATTATTATTTCCGATCTCATTGTCACTATGACAATTTGGTTTGCTCGCCAAAAACTGTCAATTCTCGTTACTTAAAATCGTTAAAAAATCGGTTAAGTTGTTGTCAAATTGTCACGCAATAGGTAAAGCAATTTGACAACTAAAAGTTCCCGAATTTTTAACGATTTTAAGGTACGAGAATTGACATGCTGAGGTTTACTTTTGTCATAGAAAAAATAAAATCTTATCTGCATACATACAATTACAGTATGGGGACATTGATAATGTGATTGGCTTTTAAAGAATGACAGCAAATCAATGAGTAAGAAAAGTACATCCGATTACCGAAAATAGTTGAATAATTTTAGCATAAGTTTTATAAATTATCACATTAAAATGTATCTTATGGCGTTCGGCATAAGGTTGAAATTATAAAAGATTGAATCCCTACTTACTTCTATTTGACATTGTATGTTTTATCATGTCTTACTAAGTGACACTGGTGACGGAAACATTGCACTTCGATAAAAAGTCATTGCAGTGCAACAAAATATAGCACTTATTGTTAACGTCATAATATACAATTTCAAAATCATCAATAAATTATAATCTAACTTTCTCGCTTCCTCATTGTTGTCTGTCTTTCTTTAAAAACCAATCATATTATCAATGTCCTCATACTGTACATATATTTAACTAAGTGACAGTTATCTTGTTTAACCAGTTGAAACCGTTTAAGAATGTTATTTCAAAAAAAGAAATGTTTTTAAACAGCCATTGTTGGCACGCGTCATATTTGGGTGTATGTCATAGCTAATATTATCCAACGTTTTATTTGTTATGACTAGAAATGTTTTAAAACAATGCACATTATTACTTTCGCTAGAGTAGCCCATGCAGTTAATGGGTTAATTATTGTTGTTGATTATATGACAATAGAACCCAATGTTGTTTGTTATTTCATAAATAAACAACACACAACATCGCCATAGATATTCTTGTATACATACCTTTATAATATTTCATTCATTTTTTTCCACCTAGCTTATAGTCTTTTCTCTCAATTTACCTTTGCGTAAATACCATGTCCCACTTTTAAAAGTTGCCTTTTTTTAAATCTTTATTTAAGGAGCTTTGTCACAATTTGTCTATGTATGCACTGGTAAGTAAAAGCCACCAGGACACTGTTTACAGTGTTTACCCTAGACTAAAGTTCCTATGTCTCATAGCTCTGTAATCTAACTATCAAAGGGAATCTTCAACCTGAATCTAGTAATTTTTCACTTCTGCTTGACGGAGGATTAGGGTCGTAGCACATGTAACGTAAACGGATAGGCACCGTATCAACTCGAGCCTTTCAGTATTATTTGTATGAAACACCTTACTGCAACGCACACTATTCGGAATCGTAACGTAATCGGACTTTTGACGTTTGACACCGAGGAAAAAGGCAAGGCGGTGATGATCCGTTTACGTTACCTTATATGTGCTACGACCCATAAGCGTGCTGTCTGACATGATTTTATTAAACGTTCACTACGCCTCTCTTCTTTCTTGACCCGAATGTTACTTGTTTGTTTATTTGCATGTAGCTAAGTGTTTATTGTTATTTATGTTTGTTTGTTTATTCCTTTGTGTATGTCCAAATGTATTATGTAGTAGATAAAATAAATAATTACACTGGTGATCACACTCACTCTTGTAAACCTCGTTTCACACAGAGTAAAAAAAGGCAAATGGTGCGCCAATTTGTTCATTAGGGAAACATACATAAAATATACCCTCGTCATACATACAGTTGACTTAACTTTAAGTAAACTTCGCCATTAACTTTAAGTGAAATAAATATACAGTTATTATAGGAATGTTACACTCATTTGTTTTATATTGCTTTATAGCGCTTTAAGAAAGTATTAAACCTATACACATCAGTCTCATTAATAAACATAGACTAACGCAAGATTAACTTTACTCCATGGTTTAAGTGTCAAATTATTAATGTTTGTATTAATAAACGCGAAGTAAAGAAGGAGTAAGCTAATACCGCTTTACTCTTGGCGTAAAAGTTATTCCGTACCAAGACATAGTTTATCGGTGGATTAGTGCAGACTCATCAGTGTTACTTTGACGTGTTATTTATTTTTATCCTTCTAAAATATAATCCTGTGATTGAATAAGATGAATAGAGACTATTTTGTTCAAGATTTACGGATATTATATGTATGACATAGACGAGATTGAAGATGTGGTTCCATTGATTAGACTAGTGAAATTTTATAATATTCGAAAGAATCTGTTGGAAGAACTACCTACAAGAAGCCGAGTTTAAATCTAAATACAGATTTTCCTGATCTACTGCTCTTTTCATCATTGACATGTTGAAAAATCATTTAGCTGGGGCATATACAGCTTACAAGCTCACATTAGGACACGTAATACTGTTGAACGGTGCTTTGGAGTATGGAAGCAAAGGTTTCAGTGTTTATTAAGAGGCTTTCGTACAAAATTAGAAAAACACAAAGCTTTACATAGTTGCACTGGCTATATTACATAATATTGCAATACAACAGCAAGATTTAATTGAGCATGTAGAAGATGATTCAGTAACACATACATTATGTAACTCTCTTAGAGGAAATTCAGCCCGGGCGGCATTTATTAATGAATTTTATTAAATAAAGACTTTTAAATTCGAATTGTGAGTTTATTGATACTTTACCAACACCCGTCAGTATAAAATAAATTACTTAATATGATTATTACTTATAGTACTGATTAGTAAAACAAATATTTTAATATAATAATGGTTTATTCTAAAGAATAATTACATAATATAACATTTTAGCTTTCTTTAGCTCAATAATTTCCCGTTCCAATGTAACACATTTCAGTTTTTCCTTGTGAATTGCCATTTTAATTGAATGTTCTTCCTCAGCCATTGCCATCTGTCTCAAATGTTCCTCATCTTTTAACATTTTGCTGTATTAACTATTATTATTGTATTATTTTATTAACTTGGATAAATTACAATATGACGACAAAATAAAATACACACACAATTACAAACCAAACAATTCAAATTTGACATTAGCAATCTATCAAAATGATATTTCAGTCATTCAGCTCACTCTTTTTACCTTTTCACGTATCAGGGTTGCCATAGCTACGCGTTAATTCTGGTGTAAATGTGGTATTGTTAATCCGCGGTTACTCCATGTTTATTAATAACATAGTTAGTCCAAAGATAATACTTCGTTACACCGGTATTAACTAGTCCAAGTATAAGTCTGGACTATGCTAGGAGTAAGCGATTTTTATTAATAAGGGTGATATGCACACAACTTTTCCTAAAATGAACAGAACTTGCACAGTATATCCTTTAACATTAATGCCACTGCGACCGGGTTGGGGCAGTCAAGTCCAACTTCTATGAGGACACGCACTACGCTTATATCTCGGCCTGCTTCTGAAAAGGCTACTGGATTTATTACACCTAATAAAATTTACACAAATAATGCTCTCATTCAAAAATCCTTCTTTTCTCTTAGATTCATTTTGATGTCCAATACCAAAAAAATATAACACATAGGTATTTACTTATATGTAAAAAAGTAGTAAGTAGGTAATAAAAAAATATTAAAACAAGACACACCACTTTCCACACAGGTTGTTAATGATTTGGGAACTCGTCAACCATGAGCTTGAGTCTTAAAGCCGAATTATAAGGTTCACATTTTGATTTTACCCTTTTTACCCGCTTTATGAATGCTCGCATACTAACATATATATTAAGTTTAATATCTTGAAGAACAGATAATTATTAATTGCACTACATTTAATACATTCTTAGTATGTTTATAACTATGTATTGGCGTAATACATTATTGTAATGTATGTTGTTTCTAACCTTGAAATATCTTAACTGATTAACTTATTCCTTTTATTAAATGTATGAGGTTTTGTAATTTGTCTTTTGTACTACCAATAAATATGTATAACTCAGTCACATTATCTCGAGACCTGGCGTCGATGTCGTCACGTCGCGTCGGACGTACCATTGATGCGCTCTTGGCGAGCGCGGGGATGAAAGGAGAACGGGACGCGAGGTTCGCATTCCAGCGAGGTCTCTAGATAATGTGACTGAGTTATAAGTGGATTTTTTACTGGTCATTATCAAGCATGCTAAGATGTCTGTTGACGCATAATCTGAAACTTACATTATCTGTGTATCTCTGCATTCTTGATAAGGCCTTAAGGAATGTTTGAAATGATATGTATGGTATTGGAGTAATTTCTAACATCCAATAGTCAATATATAGTTAACATTAACACATTTTACTGTATACTTACAATACAGATTAAAATTACTTTAGAAAAATGCATCGTAATAATTGAAATAACAGAACATAATTAATATAGAGAAAAATGTATGACGTAAAGGTCATATAATTAATAAAACATTAGGTTAGAGTATAATAACTTATAGGTATAGGTATTTAGTATACTAAGGTTAAGGTTAAACTGTTTAGGTACATTAGAAATAATTATTAATTTACAGTATTAACGAATGCCCATTTTCTGAAAGTTTAATCAATAGTGTTAAAGTTATTATCTTTGTAAGAATATCTGTAATTGGGTGTATGTAATTCTATTAGCCCATCAATGTTTTCGATAAAAACTGTTAATGTCAAAATTTGTTCACCGTTTCAGAAAGTGGGCAATCATATTTAATGAAAAATGTTTTATTATTAAACAGATCTAATAAAAGTAAACTTATTCATTGTTACAGCCATGTTTTGAGCCAAGATCGACGATACGACCATCGCTTCTTGATTCTAAGCCTGGTAAAGAAGAGAAGAAGAACCTAATCGCTAATATGGAGTATCCAGATGAATACTAATCTGTTTAATAGGTATTTGTGTAATGTACAATAAATTTCTAAAAAAACAACTAAGGCACAATATATAAGGAATTATTCGATTACTAATTGGTATGTTATTTAAAATAAAAACTAATTGGGCTATGAAAATATTATGATTATTTTTAAGTTTATTACTTAATAGTGCGGTAATGCACTAGCAAATATATTTCTTTTTTAAATCGCTTAAATATGTCAATAATTATTCTGCCAAACGCATTTCATTTACACCATCGTGAATACGTACAATAATAATTAAAATAGTATTCAAAATACTAATTGCCCATTTATAACTACTATGTATAAGTAAAATATATCATTTTATTTATTATTCAAATGAATTTTAAATTGTAAGTAATTATTTCGAGAATGTTCGTTATAATATTGTGCCAAAGGTTTACTTATTGTGATATTCGATTAAGGAATGCGTTATATGACTCGAGAAAACGATTACATTAATCTTTACTCGAGGTCAAAGGGCTGTGTATGATTGCTAAAATCTGAGTGCGAGAGAAACTAGATTTTAAATGTAATTAATTTATTTGGGATATATTGGGATCAGGCATATCGAGAATATGTAAACCTTAAGAATCGTCTCTGAAGTAAACATGCTTTGTTATCTTCTTTTAATAAATGTGAATAAACAAAGGTGCCTTTTTCAAATAGTGCTTTATAAATAAATACGATTTAGCCAACATATCGATTTTTAAGTTTTACAAAGTATAAAAACTTCCGAGTCGATTCTAGTACGGTAGTATATTTGAGTCTGTTTATGTTATTTTATTTATAAATAAAATAAAAGGTAGGGCGTCATTTCTGTAGGCACTCCTGAGTCCAAAACTTAGAATTGCCTATTCATTTATATTATATTAGTGCCAAAGTTAACGTATTTTTTTTAATAATATTAATTTGTCGATTGCCCAAGTGTTACCATTTATATTCTTCGAAAATTATCTATCAAACAATGACGTAGCATTTATTATTAACTGACATTCAAAAACCAATTACCAAATGTTTAAAATAAATAACTTTGTTATATAAATTATAGGTATTGCAATGATAATAATGTTTTGATTATTTACATAATGTTTTTTATAATTTGATTGATGATTATCAGAAATAAAATAATTATTAAATATTGGGGTAAAGTTAAACAAAAAAAATCTTTCATTATTTTTATTTAAATCTGCATCTTTATGTGTTCATTCTCATTTAGCTTATAGTTAAATGTTCTTCCATTAATTTGAAAACTTTTATTATATCAAAATCTTTTTTTAGTAGGTACTTACACTTGTTGCACGTCGAGCACTTAGTTACGAAACTGATTAAATAAATAAATAAAATAAAATAGTTATATAACCCCTCACGGCAATAAAGTATCGAGGTTGTTCATTTAGTTTGTAAATCTTTGTGTAAATAAACTATATCAACTGTTTTACTTACTAAGAAATACACTTTTTTATATTTTTGACAAATCACGCCATTAAAGTGATTATTATATGCAGTTGGTATAGTTTTATTTATCTACATAGCACGGTGCCTCATGTCTCGAGTTTTAGTTCGGACGTGTATCAGTTTCTTTTAATATAACTGACAATAGTATAAAATATATTTATACAAATATGTTAGTGATCCGAGTCGTTCCTAATTCAAGATCGTCAATACGAAAATAGTTTTGAATACTTATAAAAACGCAACAATGTCTAAAAATTAAATTGACTTAAATATTCTATTTCAAATTTATTTCATCCTATTCATAGCATTTTATTTTCTTTTTAACAAACATTTAAAATGTAAAATATTAAATTTTATAGACGGATTCTGACATTTTTAATATACCTACTTAATTATTATTTTACGAAATAAACTTTTCTAAAATTGTATGTAACAAGTATCATAGAAAAAGTGTTTCGTATTGACAAACTTGGACTTATGATTCGGAACTCTGAACCTCGTAACTAAAGTTACAAGTTTAGAAAATTAGAATTAAGATTTTGCGTTCCTATAGTTAGTTTGAAAACATATTTATCCAAGTACCTCAATATAAAATTATACTAAATTAAAAACTCAGTGTTGTGCAGTCGTTTATAAAAGTATTGTTTAAATTATTTTTTGGTTGTTTTTTAGTTGTGATCATGTTAAATTGTGTTTAGTTCGGCAAGATTTTATAGAATCTCAAATCTGTTGTTGTTCTCTGTACTTAGCTTCAGAAAAGAAAACAGTAGATATATTTTCTTTTGTACCAATTACCATTTCTATTTTCTTTAGGAGTTGAAATATAAAATGGAAAATTAGATAGAATAGTTTTTGTGTAAGTACTTATTTTCTACGAAAACGTACTTAAAAAGTTACTTATGTTTAGTCTCCGCACAGAATAATAAACCTATGTATACAACTTATTATATATTCTTATATTTTTATAACTAGTTTCGGCCTATATTGATGGTACTTAGTTAAGTAGTTAGACAATTTATTTTTATTTGTTAGATTTAGTCGTGGATTGATAATATCCACATGAGAAATGTGATATTATTGAGTCTTTGTATAAGCCTACGTTAGTTAATATTGTTATTAAGGTGATTTATTAGGAAATAAAATGCTTGCATATATATTTTTGTTTTATTGAATTACCGTGTGGACAGATTAAGTATAGAGGGTGTCACCATCCCTTTTCTTTTTCCTGCAAGTATTGTAGAAGGCGACTAAGAAAAGGTTTACGCAGAAAATACGAGTGCTAGAGATGGAAAACTTGAAACACTAATCCTTTACCAACCCGTCTGGCCAGCGTAGTAGTAAGTAGGCCAAAACCTATGCTTGGCGTTTGAGGACTATGAGAAAGCCTTCGATCCGTTCGAGACATGGGCAGTGTTGTCGGTTCGTCGCCAGCTTAGATTCATCATAGCAGACAAACAAACAAACAAAATACTTTATTTATGTACAGTCTCCAAACACACATACAATTTAAATCTAATTCAGTAAAACAATTTTAAATACACGGCATATTACTACTTAGCATCTGTCAGACCTTTAATGTCCCACTGCAGGGACGGCTCTCCTCCAGTCAAAGTCAAAAATATATTTTCAAAATAAATACTATATCTATACTATAATATTATAAAGAGGTAAGGTTTGTGTGTTTGTTTGTTTGTGACGTTGGAGGGGGTAATCTCTGGATCTACTGAACCGATTTCAAAAATTCATTCGGTGTTGAATAGTCTATTTACCGGGGAGTGTCATAGGCTGTCGTATCACGCTATGATGAATAGGAGTGGATCAGTAATGAAATATGTTTAAAAAAGTGACGCGTTTTTTTCGCGGCCTAACCAAGTGCCACGGGTCAGCTAATAACTAATGTAACTCTCGTTTTATATTTTTTGACGTCATTCATGCATTACGCATTTAAAATCTAACCATGTAAAGAAAGGGTCCTTTCAAATTACTCGAATTTCGAATTAAGTACTTTAATTTTTTTATAGTTGCGAATATTAATCAAATCAACAACCCTTACAATAAGAAATAAGATGTCAAACAAATCAAATCACACTAAAAGAGCAAGGCGCTCTATAATAGACAGGACTCAACACTTTACTAAGTAAATGTAAAAACTTTATAACAAATCATAGCCAATTAACAATTCACTCTCAATTTAATCGACTAATAACATCTCCTTTATCTTATTACGCCACGTCTCAATCAAATGAAATTATTTCCAATCTGTTTACTGTAAAACAGCAATCAATTCTTTTTTTTTTTGCTACTGTGTAAATTGTAATAAATTGGCGGTATTTTAGTTCATTTAGAGGAATCTGTTTATTAATTGATAATCCACGAATAAATTTACTTAATTTATAATTTTGTATATCGTTGTTAAAAAAATATTTTTAAATAAAAACCCAACGATTTTTGACCAGCAGATATTTTTTTTTTCATAAATTAAGAATGTGGCGCTCGCATTTAACTGTACCTAATGTAGCAAACCAATGGGGCGCAAAACACTTGACCGATTTTGAAGTTTTCGATCAAAAGATCGTACGGACCCACGATACCACCAGGGGGTATCGTGGGTCTTTCAAAAGTAAACGATACCCCTGTCCGAATGACAGTAGTGTTGTAGTGTGGAATGCGGAAATACATTTATCTCTTGTACGTAAATGACTAATGTGTACCTACTTTTAAATAGCTATTCTACTAATTGAGGGCTTATAAATGCGAAAGTTTGTGAGGATGGATGGATGTTTGTCACTCTTTCACGCAAAAACTACTGAATGGATTTTGATGATATTTGGAATATAGATTTATATAAATATAGTATTTTAGGGTGTAGAATAACATTTAAGCTACCTATACAACGCGGGTGAGGCCGCGGGCATAAGCTAGTAACGCATAATTGGCAATACAAACTCTGGTAGGCTGCAAAGTGCTTTGCTAGTGGCAGACGATTGGACACCTACTGGTTGACACGTTTGAAAAAATCCCGGAGAATATCTGCGTGTCGCCGTTAAGATCAGACATATTCCTTGACTTGACAAATGAGATAACTAGAAATGGCTACAAGCTATATAAAATAAGTGCGAGGGGTACTCCAGCTAAATCCCTCTACAACTTAACAAAAGCTTATATGCAAGTGTTCCCTCCTCTATCACGCGATGGACCCGGCACCCGCACGGAGCATCCATGGAATGCTAAGATTAGGTCTTATTGATATTTTTTTTATTTTTGTGAATATGAAATTCACGAGATGACAAAGCTCTTATTAGATCATCATAACAGCCCATCAATGTCCCACTACAGGGACGGGCCTCCTTCTGTGACGGAGAGGCATTTGGCCTACTAATACCACGCTGGCCAGACGGATTGGTACAGGGTTTAATTTCAAGTTTTCATTCTTTTATTTTGTTAATGATTACTTATTAGATACTTAGGTACTTATTATTATAATAACATAAATATTTCCTAATAATAATAATAATAAGCCCGCAGGGGCAGCTTGTGGCGAGCTGTTGGTGAGTGGCGACACCACGGACCCTGATTCCTTGATGGCCTGGCTTACCTTCATTGGTCGGCCAGGACTGGAATACGCAAGAGCGGATCCTATGCTCCAAGCTGGAAGTGTAAAATGTCATAACGCCGGGGGCCCTTGAACGGTTGACCGGAATTTGGCGCCCCGCAGACTCACCTCTCCGCAGCTTCTAGCCTCTCTACGAGATGTTGCTCCATTGTCGCACTGTATGTGCGGCCGTTTTGTGGGGCCCACTCAACGAGATGGCAAGTCACTACCTGTCTTTTTATAATATAGAGACTGATTATCACGACAGGTATCCGGTAGTCTCCTTCCATAGCCCAATAACTTATCCACCGAACATACTCATCCATAGACTATTATTTAAAGAACAATGGGCAAAACGTCCCCTTGGCCCTTGGTCATGGGAGAACAGAGTTATTGAGGAGAAGAAAATAAAAATAATGAACGATAATATTACATAATTTATGCTAATGTTTCCTATGTAAGCACGATAGAGTCAAAGGCTATCTTACTAGTAGAGGGACCATACATCTAGAACATCCTACATCATCCAGAAAACCATGAATTTCGCTTTTCAAATAAAAAACATACAGCTTTCATAAATATAGAAACTCGTATATCATATCAGCCAATTGATGTCCACTGCTGAACATAGGCCTCCTCCAAACATTGCCATCCTCTTCCATCGGTTTCCTGCCGTCCTAACTAGGTCGTGGGACCACCGTGTGAGGGGTCTCTCCACCCTGCGCTTTCTGATAGGCGGTCGCCATTCCAGAACCTTTCAACCCCAACGGCTGTCGGTTCTTCGCGCTATGTCCCCTGCCCACCGCCACTTTAACCGGTCAATTCTGAGCGCTATGTTCATATGCACAGTTGGGTATATTAGAAAGATAACTGGACCTGACGCAGCTACTACTTCCAATGCAACAATAACGAGCTAATGCTAATCATTAATGAAAACCACGCACCTATTTATTATTTATTGCATGAAACTGATGCATTCATACTACCACTCCGACTCCGACTCCGGTCATATCCCCACAAAGGTGATCACTGATTGGAAGAGGCTCGAGGAGAAACTCGCGTCTGTCGAATCCGCCCAACTAGATAGTAGTCCCTACAGTTCGGATACTGTAGTGGACACTGAGGCGGCGATCGGTGCCCTGACAGGTCGTGTCATTAATTAACAATTGCTCTTAGACAGTGGCTATGCTGGAAGACCTCCGCATGCAATTACCTGGAGAACTGCGTGACCTGTTGAGCCGCAAGATCCCTGCCACACGTGCCTACGACAGGGCCCTCAGCGAGTCCAATAGGGTTAGAATTAGACAGCTTCAATGGCCTGTTAAAGTACGCATAAATGAGTTTCGTCAGTCACGATGGTATGCGCAATTGAGTGAGATCGAACCTTTTTATCTCGCTTTCTAGCAGTTATCCCGTTCATTAAAGAAGGACGTATACTCTACTATGCCTCCTTTGGTAGGCCTGATAGGAGGCTAGCGTTCGAGTATGATGACAAGGCCGAATGCCTGGCCAAGAACCTCGAGGCCCAATACGCAGTTCTCCTCAGGGTAACAATCACGATATAATATCAATCACATACACCAATTTCAAATATTTGTCAACTTCTCTCCAGGAGTCACCGCTCAAGGCAGACAACGACGATGTACAGTTAGTCACACCTACCGAGTGGAACCGTTAAATAAACTTCTCGCCCCTAAAAAGGCACCAGGCTGAGAAAGAATAACAAAAATAGTCATTAATTTATTCCCCGAACGTCTTTTGGTCCTTGACATGCATCTGCAATGTCGCAATATCAAACTGTGTCTTCTCACAACAGTGGAAAGACGCCGTGGTTATCGGAATACCGAAACCCGACAAAAAAATTCCGACCTGTTAGTCTGAGTCGAGCCGTTTCCGAGCCGAACATAAATTCTGTCGTTTACTATTTCTGCAATGGTTGCTGAATAAAGAACATGTCCTAATGGTTCTCTAAATGTTTATATTAGCAAAGCTAGCTATCCGAAAGTCAGGAAAATGCTGTAGATGATTTTCTGGATGATGTAGAATGAGCTAGATGTATAGTCCGTCTACTAGTAAGATAGCCTATGTTTAGTTTAGCAAAGCTAGCTATCCGAAAGTCAGGAAAATTCTGTGGATGATTTTCTGGATGATGTAGGATGAGCTAGATGTATAGTCCGTCTACTAGTAAGATAGCCTATGTTTAGTTTAGCAAAGCTAGCTATACGAAAGTCAGGAAAATGCTGTGGATGATTTTCTGGATGATGTAGGATGAGCTAGATGTATAGACCATTTACTAGTAAGATAGCCTGTGACTTTATCGTGCTTATATAGTAAATATTAACATAAAGTATGAAATATTATCGTTTATTATTTTTATTCTCTTTTCCTCAATAACTCTGTTCTCCCATGACTGACAGATTAGTTTCATACAGTAAAATTCTTCACTTTTCAAGGGCTTTCATTTGATGTATAGG
Source organism: Schrankia costaestrigalis (assembly GCA_905475405.1). Classification (NCBI taxonomy): domain Eukaryota; kingdom Metazoa; phylum Arthropoda; class Insecta; order Lepidoptera; family Erebidae; genus Schrankia; species Schrankia costaestrigalis. Next base: position 14,878,588 of record FR997838.1, read on the forward strand.
TGTAAGTGTTACAAGGGTGGGGACGGCTTCCATACAAAAATGCCCATTCTTCTTTCCATCGCATCCTTAGAGATGCACTACAATAGTTTTTGCACTCGGCAGGGACCATCTCTGGATGTATCATATTGTGCGTTCAGAGATGGTATCTGCCCTGTGTATCCATTACCAGATTAAATATCTCTTAAAGGGCCTCTTCGTCTTGGCTTCGGCCCGATGTATGCCTTCCAAATAACCGGGTCTCCAATAGACCCGAGTATTATGGAAAAGAGAAACATAATAATAATAATAATATATTATATTATATTTATATTGGGACCGATCTATCATCACTGACCGGACTATTGTTGCCAATAAGCCAGATATTGTGGTGATAGATCGGTCAGAACGCCGTGCAATGATAATCGATATCACCATTCCTCATGACGAGAACCTTGTTAAAGCAGAAAAAGACAAACAAACTAAATATTTGGACTTGGCTCACGAGGTTGTCGACATGTGGCATGTTGATTCGGCGATCATTGTTCCGATAGTACTTTCGGTCAATGGACTTATTCCAAAGAGTCTCTATCAACATCTACGGAGACTCTCGCTTGACAGTTGGATCATAGGTCTGATGCAGAAGGCAGTACTGCTTGACACGGCACGTATTGTGAGGAGGTTCCTCTCTCTGGAGCCCTAACCACCGGTAGCTTGGTCCCTGTACCCGATGCCGGTGGGTCTACCTTTTTTTTATATTTTTAAATGTTTTTATTTTTTATATCTATATTTAAAATGTAATTAAATGTGATTAATGTAAATAAAGAGAATAATAATATATCTTTATTAGTCGAAAAACAGTATTTCTTAATTGTGATACATCTCTGGTCTCCACACTAGGATTCCCTGTGTCGTAAAAAATAAAAGAGTGTCATTTGTTCAACTACGTTTTCAATTTAACAAATCGAACGAATTTAATTTTATTTATTCAACTATAAACCGTGGAATTTAATGGGGTCTTTTTTTTTAATGTATGTAGGTACCCAGTTTATCATTTTTAATATTACCACGTAACAAAAAACAAACTTATTATACAAAAATCATCCAAACAACTCGCAGACATCATCCATACAACTCGCAGACTAAACAACTCACAAACTTCATACAAACCTACAATTATTATCAAAATAAGTTAAACTAATTAGAATAGATGATTGTAATTTAGTAACATAAGTCATGGTACAGTTTAACTTTAAAGGGACACTAGGGTACGGTGTAGTACGGTGGGTCTGTAGCGATTAGTGTCACAACACTATTAGTTGGGGGTATCGTTTACTTTTAAAAGACCCACGATACCCCTGGTGGTATCGTCAGGGGTATCGTGGGTCCGTACCGATTTGGTTAGGTTATGTTAGAACTGTGACAACCAACGCGCGAAAGCGGCCGCCGTGCCCCACTAATTAATGAAATAATAAAATATCTGCTGATCAAAAAACGTTGGAATTTTATTTATGTTATCACTTTTTCCAATATGTGTCGTGAATTATTAATAATTACTACTAAAAGTAATTATTAATAATATAGTAATTTCGATCGATTAATCACATTTACCAAAACATGTGGTAATTATTAATAATAACCGGTAATTACTAATAATTTTCAATTAATCACATTTACCGTAACATATATATTCCTTGACCGATTTCGGGCACGGGGACCTCTTCATCTCCGTTCCAATCGTCGTTGGTGTGCTCGTGTATGGCTAACATAGCCGATCTTATTAATAAAAGGTTGCGCACAAAGCGGGCACTGATATAATGACAGAAATAAAACACAATTTTGGTTCATGATAACTTCTATTTCACTAATAAGAATGTATAGTTCAACTATTATCATATCACATTTGTTTAAATACTCCTTTGTTGTAATTGTGCAGAAAAAAGTAATTGTAAATAAATTACACTTAGGTACAGTCACCATCAAATATTTTGTAGCAGATAAAGTGACCAAATATTTCTGAACATTAGAAAATGTCAATAAGCTCTATACACGAATTACCATATATATCTGAATATTAATTGTTTAAATGAGAAAACAGTCAATTTGTATAATGTTCAGATATTAATGATCACTTGTAACGTATAGAACCTGTTGATATTTCAAATAGTTAAGAAGTATCTAGTCACCTTATCTGCTAAGAAGTATTTGATAGTGACTGTATATTACATAAAAACAATCCATGAATAGGTACTAAAAACAAAATAGTACTGACATTTTCGTAAAATAATGGTTATATTTGTTTAACAAAACTTGAACTTTTAAAATATATAATAGTTTATTATTATATTATTATCATTTCGCAACGATTACTTAACAATATAATATTACTGACACATTTACACAACGCCATCTAGCCCTAAACTATGCAGACCTTCACATCTTTAACTTTCATGTTGAAAAACTTCGTCAAAATCAATTCATACAGCATATGAATGTAAATTTATTTCATATACCTTAACACCGTATAATAAGACACATTATTCAACGAAAATTTAATTCTTGATTTGTTGCTCTGCGTACCAAGATAGAACAATTTTAAATAAAAACTTGTCGTAGTTTGTGTTGTATAAAGAACATAAAATATTATAACCTAGACACTGAAAAGCGACTATGTAGAAGATAAAATGTTTTAAATTCAATATTTTGTTTATTGAGATATTTCTTTATGCCAATCATTTGACGATCTTACAAACAAATGAATATCCTAAGTACAATACTATCCTTGATGAATAAATGGGTTATTGCACTTTATCATACATAGTAATCTCATATAAAATCGTCAGATAATATTAATAATAATGTGCTTAAAGCCCAATAAGCTGTTTATGCTTGCATGGATGTGTGAGCATTTATGAAAAGCATATACTTTACAATTCTATAAGGGATTAAGTACTTAAGTATATTATTGGCAAAAATATTTACTTGTACAGTTACACTCAGAAGCTTTAATTATTCTAAATATTATTAAATTATTCTTACTTGTTCTTTGTAACTTTTATGTATTGTACTGGAGTCAACACCAGTACAATACATTACAAAAGTTAAACTTAATTTCACAGCTTTGTATAATTTTTTTATTTAGGGCGTTTTTATGTGTTAACTTCTACTAGTATAATATCTAGAATACATAACTAAAAATAATATATAGGATATACAACTGAAAATATAACAGAATTAGGAAATAATTACTAATTCAATTGTACCTTTATAATTTAGAATATTAATGTTTCTGTGGCAGTTTAAAGGCAAGGCACTTTGAATAGTTACTGACAATACTATTTAATATCAAACATTACTATTATTCTCATAATATTATATTACTTTATGACATGACAAATTAGATTTAATTTGATTAATTAATTTTTTAATTAATTTTATTTTAAGAAAAAAAATAAAAAAAGACTAAAATTTCAAGCGGAAATGTCTTTAATAAAACATTTTACTATTTTTGACGACTTAATCACAGAGTTATCTGTAGCAGAAGCTAGAATAGAAGAAACCGACAAGGTCACTCATTTATTGCTAACATTACCGTCTACTTACAATGGGGTCATTACAGCTATCGAAACTTTAACCGAGGATAATTTAACTTTATCATTTGTAAAAACTAGACTTTAAGATTACGAAATAAAATTTAAAAAAAATTTAAGTTTTAAAAATGAAGGCAACGATACGATGCATAGAATTTAAGTGTAGAATTTTTCTCTAGGGAACAAGAGACTGAGAAAAGTATAATATTAAATTATGTACGAAGCCGTTACCAGCAACTGCTTTTCATACCAGTACCATTACTCCGAATTAGTGAAAACGTTCGAAATTCTTGCATTGTCAAAATGCGTTCTAAAGATATTTTATTCAGAAAAGGCAAAAAAATAATTTAAAAAAGAATAATCAAACAATTTGATTTTGTTTTCTTTTTGTATTTCAAATTCATTGTTTTGACCGATTAGTACAATATAGTATTAACAAACTTTAACTCGGTATACGTGGTAAAGGTACAATTAGGAATGTGCTATACTATCATGAGGTAACAATGGTGCAAAGAAATAATCTTACTTACTAAAACAAGGAAAAAATTTACTAAAACAAGGTACCTAGCCGAAAATTGTGTTCTTATACAATACAATACGAAATATGTGGTGTGTGCTGCCAAATACATTTGTTATAAATTTTCTTTCCAATTAAATGTAAGTTTAACGTAAATTAAACGTTAAAGCTAAGATAATAAGAATAAAAATAAAACAATTTAACAGAAACTAAAACATAATTAAAATATTATTATAACAAAATAAATAAAATCTTTGGGTATATTATACTTATTGTATATTATATTGCACAGCATATTATTTTGTGATAACAAATTGTGATTCTGTGTTTACAACAATAATTGTGTTATGGTCACAGCCTAAATTCCTACTAAACATGTTGTTATAATGAAACTATTTAAAAAGGAGCGTTATAATCTTGCTATATGCGTGGGTAAATTACTATGATTTTGGCAAAACAAACTTTTTGTTAGCTCCTTTAATAAAAACATTTGTAATCTCAGCTTGTAAGACGGCAAGTAATCTCATTCTCCAGGCACACGAATTTAAGTTCTATGCCACTGAGTTAAAGTTGAGCCGAGATGATATCTTAATAAAATCTGAAATAATTACCTAAATAACAGTTATTTTAAACATTATTTACTAAAGAAAGTATACATACATTCATTACATTATATTAAATAAAGAGAACTTAATAACAATATTTTTTATAACCTACATAACGATATCCTCACAAATTACTAAGAAAATAAAATTATATATTTTTTTCTATATGACTATAGCAGGAATGTTTTTTGCCAATTAAAAATAATGTGATACGATAGAACTTGTACGTATCAAATGAAAACTATTTAGTTTTGTCATGGCATACGCTTTAGTACAAAGCTACTTTCATTGAAAGGTTGCAATACGAAAATGGGTCGTAGCATATACATCAAAACGTAAACCGATCGCAACCGCCTCGCCTTTTTCCTCGGTGTCAAACGTCAAAAATCCGACTACGTTACGGTTCATACAAATAATACTGTACGGCTCGAGTTGATACGGTGCCGATCCCTTTACGTTTCGGTATATGTTCTACGACCCTATAGCAGCGAGTGACGTCATAACAGAGATATTACTAAGTGCTGTCAGTTGCCACTTGGTACGATCAACAAAAAAAAGGTGATTACCACATCCAATGTTACATAACATTTATAATCTTTCTTAAAAAAGTGACGAGAACAGAATTATTAGTAATGTCGAGTAAACACTTGACAACAATTTTGCATAAATAGCTGAACACCTAAAGCGACATATAATCTGATAATCAACTTTTGTAGTTGACTGTACTATCAAGTAACTTCACATATTTTGGTCAGATTTCGCCACATTCGTATTGACACCTTACATTGTTTAATATATACATAAAAGTAATGTAATTTTACAACTAAACCCTGCCCAATTTTAATTATGTAGTTACTTACATAGAGTTATATAAAATCAGAGGTATACATGTTATACAATAATTATTTTATATTATAATTACTATTATGCAAAGCATATTATTGCACTAACATTGTGATGTGAAATAATTATGTGTTTCAAAGAGAAGCGTCGTTTCCAAATCACTTTGTTGCAGCAGCTTCTGAAATAAAGAAACAGCTTGTATGAATATTGCAGGAAAGTGGGTAATGTTTGAGTCATTTTTAGGGTTCCGTACTCAAAAGGTAAAAACGGAACCCTATTACTAAGGCTCTGCTGTCCGTTCGTCTGTCTGTCACCAGGCTGTATCTCATTAATATAGAAAGTAGAAAATTTTCACAGATGATGTATATTTCTGTTGCCGCTATAACAACAAATACTGAAAACAAAATTAATATTTTGGTAAAATAATTTTTGACAGCGAAAATAAATTTTTGAGTTGTGACGTCATGTGAATTTTGACAGCCGAGTCGTGACGTCATAAAAAGTTTTGACAGTTGTACGGACAAGTAGACATACCTTGCTGCACAGCAGTATCTCTCAACAAGGCAGCCAGCTCCATGACGCGGTCTCTATGCGCGTGCATGTAGCTGTGCGCCTCCCACAGCATGGTGACGAGCACGTCGTCCGCGCGCTCGTCCATGGCGACGTCGCGCGACATCTGCGGCGCGAACCTGTAGTACGGCACGCCCAGCGCGCTACACCATGCGCGGGCTCGCTCTACCACGCGACCGTCTGATTGTGTCGCCTGTAATAAATAAATAAATATTCCTCACACATTCACACAACGTCATCTAGTCCCAAACTAAGCAGAGCTTGTACTATGGGTACTAGACAACGGATAAACATACTTAAATACTTTGTTTTTTGTAAATACATACATATTATACATAGAAACACTCAGACCAATGCAAACAATCATGTTCATGCACACAAAGATTTGCATTGAGCGGGAATCGAACCCGAGACCTCTGCGTCAATGTCAAAGAGGTCGTAATGCAAAACAACACATACAATACCTACTGACTAACTTAGTTGCTCTGAAGTTACCTACCAAGAAAAGTACGCGAACAAAGAAAACACTGCAAATGAGCATCTTATTTCTAGACAATGTCCAACAGATATTTTATTTCGTTAAATTATTGAAACAATAAAAAACACTTTTAACAGGCATTAGAGTCAGAATTAGGTCCTTTTAATTGAATAAAACGACAATTACAGCTCCAAATTTTCTGAATTCCTTTTTTAAATATTTTTCCGCTTTAAGGATAATGCTTTGTGTCGCGGGGACTTCATAAATATCAATTTAACGGACACAAAGAACATCCAGACTCAGGAGAATAATTTGTGGATTGCACAAAATCAATCCCAGGAGGGAATCGAACCCGCGGCCTCGTGCACGATAACCTCATCCTCGATCGTCACGCAACGAAGTAGTTGAAATTCAAGAATTCAATTGTTTTATTTTTTTAGTTTTGCTTATTATAATCGATATAATGATGTAGATAAAATAATAAATACACAAAACTAAACGAAATAATCGTGCACGTGTAAAATATTATAACGTGTTGTAAATTTTTACGCGGTAGTAAGAACATTTATATAATAGGTTAAATAGTAAAGCTATAGGCTATAGCCAAGATATTAATACACGTTGTATTAACTAAACCTCTGTGGACAAAACTTATCTGTTCTAAAAGTTATTATTTATTTTTTTAAAGATGGTTATAGTATAATACCTAAAAGTAGGTTTTATTACGAATTGATGCGTGTGTACAGCTACGTTTAGAGTCCTAGGTGTTCAGCTACTTTTGGAATATTAGTGTTCAGCTACTTTCGGAATATTAGTGTTCAGCTACTTTTGGAATATTAGTGTTTAGCTACTTTTGAAATACTAGTGTTCACATGCTTTTGGAATACCTACTCGTGTTCAGTTACTTTAAAAAAAAACTAGGGTTCAGCTACTTTTGGAATAACCGTGGTCAGCGTGTTATGGTCGTTTTGTATGTAAAGCTTATTCCGTACTCTTGTTGCGACACTGACCTATGACATTTTTATTGTTCAGCTGTTTTGGAATTTAAAATGTGTTCAGCGACTTTTAAGGCCGACTGTACCTGGTTTCTATCATAACGAATTCTGGACCATATGAGAAGATCATCAGAAGACGGATTGGTATGGCAAAAAACGGTATGTCCCAACTGGAGCGCAAAGGAAAGATAGAAACACGTCGAAAAAAAAAAAGAAGCAGCTCGTCTCTACCCTCGTCTTTTCCATCTTTATGTTCGGTTTGAAGGCTTGGACACCCAAAAAAGGTGAAATTTTATAACCGAATGAATCGGTTACAATACAATAAGACTTAATCTTAGCATTCCATGGATTCTCCGTGCGGGTGCCGGTTCCATCGCGTGATAGAGGACAGAACACTGGCGTAACAGCGTCTGGGACTTACGACCCAGATGTAGGTTTAAGGAGGCCCCCTTACAACGCGTTAGCGGTCACCTTCACTGTCTGCTATGTTCCGTCCTCTACCTATCCAAATTTGGTATGAACCTAACAATGCCGTTTTGGACATTCGTCCTAGTTCTTTTAATAAGCTGTAGAGGCATTTAGCTGGAGTACCCCTCGCACCTATTTCCACGGCATATAGAGTAACCTTGTAGCCATTTCTGGTTATCTCATTTGTCAAGTCAAAGTATTTGTTTGTCTTAATTGCGTGGTCTTTCGGGATGTTAGTTTCCCACGGTACCGTGAGCTCAATACTACACGCTTATTCAAATGTAAGTAGAGGAATATGTCTGGTCTTAACGGCGACACACATATATGCTCCGGGATTTTATAGTGTGTTTCATACGTGTCAACCAGTAGTGTCCAATCGCTTGCCGAGCTCAGAACTGAAAAAGGCTTAAGAGGACTCAAGACGTCAAGACCAACTCATCTGTCACCGGAGCCTAAAAGATTGTTGTTTCACCAAACGTTGTGTGAGAAAGAGAAAAACTCATAGAAAAGCAGTCAGAAACATGCACACGCACTCGATTGTATTTATTACAAATCAAAATGTCGTTCAAAATATAAATATTGTTCTTCTTGATTGTTAGGGTTGACACTAATACTATAGTGTGACCACAGGAGCTGTGCACCTCCTGAGGTATGCGCGCGGCGAGAGGGGGGTGGACATTTAGAGTACATGTTATATACTGGTATAGAATAAACAGTCTATGATGCAGCTACTAGCGACATCTGACGCAATATAGTTAAGTTATTTGGCTGGTACAGGTCGCTACACGAGCGGCTGTAGCAGTTTTCTATTAAAAGACAGTCATTTTTAAAAACTCCAAGAAAGTATTTACATTATTGTATAGTTTTAAGCGTAAATAGGAACATTATTTGTGTTTTTATAATGTAACTTTGAGAAAAATGACATCTAGCGGTATGTATCAAATACTCTAAGAACATGAAGTTCTTAAAGAAAAATATAATGTTCGAATTGTTATGACATTGCCGTCAAAACTCGTGACGGCAGGTAGGTGGCCGTTATGGTAGCATACAAAAGAGCTATATCGAGTTGTTTACTATGCCAAAAAACTCTGCATAAATAAAAATAAAAAAAAACAATTGTTAAGATTAATGATGAGGAATTAGAAATTGTTAACACTACAGTATTCCTAAGAATTACTTTATACAGATTACCCCCTTACTCATAAACGCCTCTTAAATTTTAGTTAAATGATTACCTTAAATTCTTACGGTTTTGTTTGGTATAAGTTTGATTTTACAAATAATAATCTCGCTATAAACGCCTCTTAAATTTAATTACTGTTTAGCGAGATTTGTTATTACGAAAACCAACCTTATACCAAACAACGTAAGAGCTTAGGCTAATTAATCAATTGACTAAAATTTGAGAATTTTTTTATAAGTAAGGGGGACAGTGATTAAGTTTAAGAGGCGTTTATGAGTAAGGGGTGAGTTCTTATTTATCACCTGCATATTTTTAATAAAATATGAGTATATTTGGGTTACATTGTGATCAACTAGGTAAGTGTAATATATTACAGATATGTCTATAAAGTCGTCAAATTTGTGATTTTTATTAGTTCATTAATCTACAATAAACTAATACTGACTTACGAAGAACAACGTAAACAATGAGTAGAGTAAATCAAAGTGGCACGCGGGAAGTGGTTTTTAAAGTTATAAGGCGATGTTTAGCGGAGCACGATTCTGGTCAACTTTTATGCGATTTGGATGATTTTTATGGGCGAACTGCAACTTTGATGGGTATGTAATCGTGTTACTGTTTTTCGTAATCTGTCTCAAGTAATAAATTCACTTCATTTGAGATCTAGAGACCAAAAACAGGCATTGTGTACATAGCACATTTTTAGGTTAGATATTCATTGTAAGTAAGAAAAATCGTAGTACGACCATTTCTGTTGATACATTATCAGTTGCATTAGTATAATTCAGTCAAGATTTATCCTAATTTGAATTTGAATTATTTGCATTATGTCTATATTACGGTTGATATTGATAACTAAACTATGTCACTTTCGCATCGACTGGTCTGTCTACAAAAAATAATTAATTACAATATTTTATTAAATTTTATATCATTTAGCTCTTAGTAAATCCATGTTAAATAATATCTTGTTGGTTAATATTTAACACTGAATAAGTTTTAGTTAGGTATTGTAGTTATTCTTTCCATTCCATTAGAATTATTAAATTTAAAAATAACAGATTTAAAAATAATGAAAAGCTTGAAACTCCTGGTAAACACAGGCAAGGCCGGTCAAAGAAAGAAATGTATGTTTCTATATTTCTGCTCTCCCCCACAAAATACAATTATGTTCTACAGTAAAAAAGAGGTATATAACATTTTTCTTCTTTTACCTGTATTTTGTTTCTAGTTATGCCTAAATTTATTGTAGGTATAATCAAATGTTCAATTTAGGTACATAACTTTTGTAAAATTTCGAGTTCCAACCCTCAGAAAATTGCAGATGATAGCTAGAACTGAGATGGATTTTAATTGTAGTCTTGAAGTTCTACGCAAAACTTTAAATGCAATAGGCTTACCTACAAGAAATGCCCTAGTATTATAAGTGCTCTAATAGTGTAGTGTTATTTGAACATAATTGTTTTGAAAACTATTTCGTTAGACTAAATAGGGTTGCTACGTGTAGCATAGTGGCGCCCTAATTTATTGTCAGGACTTTTTAGACTGACTGTACTACATTAAAAAAAAATAGTTGTTGTAGTTTTAATATTATAGCGTAATGAAATAACTCCAGGCCGGCCCCTAAGAACCGTTAATATCTCCGATAATATTGAATTTTGTATTGAAATAAAGTGTTACACAGGCGTTATTTCAGGGTTACATTTCTACTGTATTAACAGAATTACTGTACCTATGTTTTGTAGTTCTCGAGATATTTAAATCACTTGTGAGCATATTATCTGTACCAGTACTATGAACATAAATTAAGATGGATTTTTGACATAATATTCCCCTGTGAATTCAACGCATAACACATACATAAAGAATTTATCAAAAGAAAAGTTCCCTTTCTATCAGAACTATCACGTGTACGCTACCATAACGGACACCTATTTTTTCTTCGTCCCCCACCTCACCGCGCATACCTCAGGGGGTGCACAGCTCCTATGGTCACACTATAGCTGTAGGTAGTTACCTAAAAAGTAATAAATCAGGAGTAAATAAAGATAACTAAAATGGGTTTTAAAAAAATATTTTATTGTAAGTTTTGTTGCGGAAGACACACCAAGCGAGACATCAATTTATCTTGTAAGTGGTGTAGGTATGACACCGTAAAACATTATAATTTTTTTTTTTTTTTTATGTTAAGCTGTTCATTCTTGAGGCAGTTTTTTAGACCGTGCATCGTTAATAGGGGTTCCATACAGTACACAATAATATCTTACTTCACATACAGTACATGAAGTTAATTTTAGCTGGATTTAAAAAAAGGAAGAAAAATCATAAAATAAATAATAATCATAAAATCTGGAAAATAAATGATAGTTGACAAGAAATGATACATGATCAGTCATTTAGATACCATATATATATATATATATAGATTAATGACATAAATTAAAGTTTATTGAAGTTTAAAAAAAAATATTCGGTAACATTCGACGACGGTCGGCTCGCTGTCGTACCTCCCCTCCGCCGACCCGAGGGATGCAGAAAGTGGAGGCGAGATGCAAGATGTCGATGGCGGAAACGAGCACGGTAAAATTTCCTAAAATGGTTTTGGGAAAAAGGTAATTGCGTACAAACTTTAGAATGTATCTAGTCAATATAAAATTATTTGAATTTTAGAATAAATAATCTATTCCTAATGCCAAAATATATTTACCTTTATAAACGTTTAATCCTATTTTATTACGCTGAAAGTTGTCATAAAATGTGCATAGAATTATGAACTTTAAAGCCTCATAACTTGTAAATGAATATTATTTTTACTGTTTTATTAACCAATAAGACTAGATAATAACGAGACAAAACGATATCATCTATAGTTTTGAGTATTTATTATCTTATGAAGGAGCAATTAACTTTCTTTGTTTGTATGGAATTGTGATTGAATTGTTTCCCCTTAAAGGTGGTCTTTTTAGTGGTGCCTTCCTTAACGAATTGGATGTTTTGTCGTTCATTTGTAGTCGTATAAACCCTAGTACTCTGTCGTGACGTTGCGAGTAATGACCCCTATCCAAAAGCACTTTGCAGTCTACCAAAGTGTCTAGCCGTACCAATTTCTTTGCCACATTCTGTGCATTTTTTGGCCGTGGCTTTTCCCCATCTTACAAGATTGCTTTGATCAGGAAGAGTCAATTGGAAGGCGTTGAGGTAAAATTTAAGTAATGATTTATTTATTTTTTTTTTTAATGATGGTGACCAGCCGTAAAGCAAAGTGGGCCACTTCAAGGCTAAAGGTATACAGTAATCACCTAGAGTAACCCATTCATTTTGCATTTCTAGGTTCATTGCGTGCACTCTATAGCTGTCATTCTCATCTTGGTTTATAAAAGATTTTGTAATAAAATAATAATAGTCTTCACACATTCACACAACGCCATTTAGTCCCAAACTAAGCAAAGCTTGTACTATGGGTACTAGATAACGGATAAACATACTTAAATACTTTTTTTTTTGTAAATACATACATATTATACATAGAAAACACTCAGACCAATGCAAACAATCATGTTCATGCACACAAAGATTTGCATTGAGCGGGAATAGAACCCGAGACCTCTGCGTAGCAGCCATGTAATATACCGACTGCGCCATAGTGGTCGTCAGAATACATAGTTACACAAATATCTTTGTCTGATTGTCTTTCCGTGTAAAACTCAACAAAAAATTCGAAAAATATCCTGTATATTAGACCCTTTCCTGCAATAGGAAATTTAAGTGATGATTAGAAGGAACATTACCTGATCGACAAGTAGACCACCGATAGCGCTCAATCCCCACGCGAGTCTCGCTGTGTCCCATAGACTCTCCGGTTTGAATACATCTATGTCTTTTAACTTTGTTACTGGTATGAGGCCTGAAATAAAATGATGATTCTTTAACAGTTTTACTTAAACTAACTAAAATAAATATTTAATCATAGACAATATTTAAAAGCACCTCAAATAAAAATATTAAAAAAAAATTTTTTTTTGATAGTTAATTTCTGAGATAAAGATAGATAAAATAGGATTCTTTGCATAGCTTTACAATCCTTTGGCTATAGAATCAGACATGTCTTTAATGATATCTCGTATTTATTTTCTTTTCGTTATTCCTCTATCAATAAATGGTGAAGTATTTATTTATTTATTTGTTTATTAGCACAACCACATCATATATATTATTACATGTACAAGAAACCTTACATTATAAAGTAAGGTAGTATCGGTAAATTATATCTAAAATCTAAGCATTTATTTTTGTAATCAGTTTTATACTAGTTGTAATGTGTTTCGTGCATTCAAATAAATCATTCTTCGTGTGATGACGGAGTAAGTATACAATATGTCCCCCCCCCCCCCCCATCTCATCCCATGGGTGTCGTAAAACCCGACTAAGGACTATCCCTGAATATTTTCATTACGAAATAAAAAGAAGGAAAACTTGAAATTAAACCCTATACCAATCCGCCTGGCCAGCGTGGTATTAGTAGGCCACGTAACCCTCCGTCATGGGAGGAGGCCCGTCCCTGCAGTGGGACATTAATGGGCTGTTATGATGAAGTAAGTACTAACCTGTACCACAAGAAACGACAACTTTTAAGTTAGTCTTCTTAGCTTCCTCTATTTGTCCTGTAGCGCGAAGAGCAAGATTCAATTCCGTTAATTCTGTTAACACGTCCAGAGTAGGGTTGTTGCCCATTAGCCCACCGTCCAAGTACCTATAAACGTATTATAACAATTTATCATAGTAATATAACAAGTAGCACTGTAGTTACTGGTTAATTAAACAGAGAGGATTGGTTTACTAATTCAAATCAAATCAAATTCAAATCAAAACCCTTCAATGGGAAGTTTATGGCTGGAATAACTTAAATAAAGAGGAAAAACTGTGCCAAGAGTTGGCCAATGCCATGTAGGACAAAAGCCTCTTCAAATAACCACTACTCACATCGCTTCTTTGCGTTCCCTAGTTTGCACGTCTGCAGGTAGACTGACACCAAACATTTGCCAGTATATATTTATATATATTATTGTATTTATTTTTGTATATATATTTTATTGTTTTACTGGGACATCTGATGCCCGGTTTCTGAGGTTCCCACAAACACTCTCAATAGCTATTGATTCAATAAAGTTATCGAAAGGATAACTGTAGTTTAACTGACACTGCGTTTCTGACTACATTTTAAACCGTTCAATAAAAGAGGAGCTGTTACTTATCGGTACGATAGTTACTATCGTACCGATAAGTAACAGCTCCTCTTGCCGCTAGATGGCTCTATTATAAAAATCGTGTTGAAGAACTGTAATAACTCCTACAAAATGTCCCATAGTTAAGTAGTTATTCGTAATTAAATTTTTCTTCTAATAAATACGCAATATTCTGAATAAATATATGATAATTGGTCTTTTTTAACGGCTGCATGATAGCCGTACCCGTACGTACACCAGCAGCTTGCGGCAGTGCAAACTATTCTTATTCTTTTATTTAATCAAGTGTCGGAAATATGGAATCATCAATAAAACGTTGTAAAAACTTTGCTGAAACAGAGAAGAAGCTTCTTATCCAGGTAGCCAAAGTCTTTGTTGTTAACTCCACAATTTAAACCTATGAATAGAATAGAATAGAATATTTATTTATTTTGCAAATATAGGTAGGTATAAAATACATTTAAAGATATTAAAAATAAACATATAGTTCAGCTATATTTTACCTTTTGTAGGCATGCAAAATGATTATGAATCATGCGTTTGATTCATCAGCACCATATTAGGACTTAAATAAGTTAAATTGACATGTTTTTCCATTTTATACCTATTTTCAGTATAATAGTAATAGTAAGTTGAATGATTTTTATAGTATCAATATAAAACTGTTTATTTAAATATTTAATGCAGCTGTGTTATGTTACAGGAATTTTGATAAGTAAAACAAAATTAAATCAAATCCAATAACATTTATTGAATGCATTCTGTGCTTTTATTTTCTTTACTTCTGGATAGTGTTTTCTATACCTACATATATAACTACTAAATAAAGAAATAAATATACCTATTGGACATAATATACTCGTAATTAACTAAACGTACAAATTATTTAGGTAATCTTTTTCATTTGGTACACAAGACAATAAAATCTGTTTGGAAAATGAACAAGTGGCGAGTACCCTAAATCTATACCTTAACTTGAACTCTTCATCCGTAAACATTTCAAAAGGATTTCTCCTATGTTAGCAATAAATTCTAGCATTTCAATATCAGATTCCGATGAACTGCTTGAATATATTACACTTGTATATTAAATATCAACTTTGAAAAAATAATAAACTCCAACACAAAACAAACAAGAAAATAACAATAATCTTGAAATATAATAACACGCTTTGACAATTTTAACGTCAAATAGTTATGGAACCGATAAACGGTGATAATTGGCCAGCTAAGTTAAACCAAGTTTAAACCTAGTTTATCTTGTTTTGGGTGGTTCGGAAACGCATTTTTGACAGTTATCGAACCAATAGCGTTATCGAATAGATAAACTACAGATAAGTTAGACTCAGAAACCGGGCATGATTCAATTTATGTATTTAACGCGGACATATGCTTCAATGTATGTATTTTATGTATTTAACGCGGGCATATGCTTCAACGTATGTATTTTACGCGAACATCTGATTCAATTCATGTATTTAACGCGGGCATATGCTTCAATGTATGTATTTTACGGGAACATCTGATTCAATTCATGTATTTAACGCGGGCATATGCTTCAATGTATGTATTTTACGGGAATATCTGATTCAATTCATGTATTTAACGCGGGCATATGCTTCAATGTATGTATTTTACGGGAACATCTGATTCAATTCATTTATTTAACGCGGGCATATGCTTCAATGTATGTTTTTTATGGGGATATCTGATTCAATTTGCGTATTTAAACTCTATAATATATAGTTATAACTTATTGATGACTATGGATACACTAACCTGCCTGAAGCCCTAAAGTACGAGGGCGCAGCGCCTGTAGCCCTCGCTGCCTGCCACACAAGCTGTTCCTGAGGAGGGGGCGGAGGCGCTAGAGAAACTACTGATGCTGCATCACTCGCTTCAGCTTGAGGACCTGAAATGTTATATTTTTTTATATTAGCTACTTTCGACGACTTTGGCGGTCTACCACTCATGACACTTTAATAGTAACGATTTTAACTAATGTGTTGTCGAAAGTCAGACTCTTATTGTACTTAATTGTTCATTTAAAACGCAAAAATATGTATGTTTTTTGTTAAATTATCTTAATATATTTCTTTATAGTTGGTAAGGTAAACTGCTGTGTTGTGTGTAAATAAAAAATGTTCTCTTTCTTAAAAAACCCACACAAGAAAACACACTCACATTGTGTAATGATATTAATATCAAAAAAACCCCAGCGCTCGATAGCGATTTAGCCAAATTAAAGTTTCTCTGGTGTTACACCGGTAATGTTGTCAAGTTTACATCGCTGTTCGTGGATGGTAATAAAAATAATAAATTGGGGTTATCCATAAATTTGTCATGAGCCAGAAAGTACTTCGTATACCTACGTTAAAAGTACCCGCGCTGGAAAGTGCTTACATACACAAAAAAAAACTACCGGGCCATACACCTATTACTAAAGGGTTATACACTCGCGCCTTGTTCCTACAAGTGTCCGTGAGTTTTTGTAGAAACGTTATGTGTATGTAAACATCATCATATCAGCCAATCGACGTCCACTGCTGGACATAGGCGTAACCTCCAAGTATTGCAACCTTGTGCGGTCCTGTGCCTCCCTCATCCATCGGCTTCCCGCCGTCCTAACTAGGTCGTCGGTCCACCGTGTAAGGGGACCGACGACACCTTATTTGTGTATTTAATGCTAAAATAAAATAACAAATTAAAGGCACAATAATGAAACTTACTTGTAGTTCCGTTATGTTCGTCGAGTATCTCTTGAGCAGATTTATAATTTCTGAATATGTGTAGATCCACAGGCTTTCGATCGGCCAGTACAGCCAGGATCATCAGTTTCGGATGTTGTATATCTGACATCATGGTTTCAGTACCTGGATTTATTAAAAACAATTATAATTAGTTTCTAATTTTAATTTTAAAAAAATTAAAAAGACAAAAAATGTAATGATTAAATTGTAGCTTAGAAAATAGCTTATGTAGCCTTTAAGAATCTTAAAGGTTCAGATAAGCAAATTTCAGATTTTGTTTGCCAATTGTTCTGAACAATTGGGTGCAAACTAATGACGTATTTATGTCTAAATTTACTTATAATTATTGCATGGTTTAATATAGTTCTTTCTGAGAAAATGCATATTTTCGAGTACTTGAACACACTACGAAACAGTTACTCACCAAGGCAATCCTTCAAGATTGTCTCCAAAGCTTCAGACGGGTAAGGCCTCATACCCACAAAGGCAAATTCCTTCATCCTGAAGTACAGCCGCTGGCAATCCCTCAGTGACTTTCCACTGGCTAAAGCCAATGCTAAGATACCTCCAGTACTGGTGCCAGCTATCCAGTCGAAGCAATGGACTATAGGAATACCGACTGCTTCTTCTAAGCAAAGTAGAACTTGGACTAATACCAAGCCTCTGATACCTCCGCCGTCTAAGCATAGTAATCTGGAAATAGATATCGAATTTATGCTTTTATGAAAGATGCAGATTTAGTCTACAGCAGAGTAAAAATTTGGAAAAAAATGCCCAATATTTAATGATGACAAATATGTCACATTTTAAATTTTTTGTATACGACGTTAGTGGCAAACAGGCATACGGTCCACCTAGTGGTATTTAGTTACCACCTAGCCTATCATCATCATCATAACAGCCTATTAATGTCCCACTCCAGGGACGGGTCTCCTCCCTTGCCGGAGGGATAGGCCTACTACCTAATACCACGCTGGCCAGACGGATTGGTCTCTTTGTCGGTTTTTACGACACCCATGGGATGAGATGGGGTGGTGACATTGTATTCTTACTCCGTCACCAGCTAGCCTATGGACGCCTACAACAACAGACGAATCACACACGCGTTGTCGACCCCTCTAAAACCTATTCACTAATGTCTTGAAGGACCACATACTGAAAATCTGATGGTAACTGGTTACCGTAGCCTATACATGCCAGGTACACTAGAGGAATTACTCGCGTAATATCGACCTTTTAAAATACTAAGTCACCCCTGTCTGTAGTCCCTGGGGAAAACCTTGGCAGGGAGAAACTGTAACGAATTTTCCGCGAAAGGAAATTATTTAAAACTATGCTGTACGGGATTATTTAGGGTACCATATAAACTTACTTTCCTTGCTTCTGATTATCCTGAAGATATGTGGATCGTTCCATTGCTGCGACCGACAACATTTGGTTGACGAGGTCCCTGGTAGCACCTCGAGCGACTAATGAAGGCGGCATGCCGTTATAGTCACCGCGGTGGGAACAACTGGGACCACAACCGCCCACGTCGGGGGTACATCTGAAAAAGTATGCTTAAGGTTTTAGCTAAATAAATGTAGCCAACGACACTAATAATACAGAAGTTTTGCAGTTGTGTAAGTTGTGTTAAGTAAACGACGATTTCAAACAATTTGTAATAAATTTTATGAAATAAAGTATTTTGAAATTTGAAAATTTGAAATTTGTGTTATTGGTAGATAAGGTTACCAGTTGGCAAATTATGTGTCTAGATATTATCTTAGCTTATCCTGTCTTGTTATTTTCTTATTATTTAAATCTAACTATCACGGCAGCGTTCGTTGCGCTGTAAATGTCTTTTTTAATACTCGGCGACATACAAATCATAAGATTACAATAAATTATAAAACCCTGAAAAAATAGCATATAATATCTAGATACTTCACATACCCGATTAAACTAGTCGCAGCATTGTGATAATAACTATCCCCACCCTTGCTTTGTTTTTTCTTTTTTTCAAACAGTACCATTTAATAAAGTTAAAACAAATTACCGTTTAGCTCCAACAGCATGCAGCACGTACAAAATCTTGTCAAAATTACTGTTAGACATCTCCGTAGGTACAGAATGCCTGGGAGTATTCCCGGCGTTGTTCTTAGCGTCCAAATTTGCACCAAAAACCACCAACGCTTGAACGATTGCTATATTGGATTGTTTCACGGCCAAATGCAGTGGTGTATTGCCTTCATTATCTCCTATAGAATGTTCTGCACCCCTTGATAATAACGCTATGGCACATTCTAATCTGCCGCGTAACACCATAATATGTAAGGCGGTTCTGCCATCGAAATTGAGGGCATTAATATCACAGTTTTTGTCAACAAGCGCTTCTATGACTTCGCGAGATATGGACCAATGCAGAGGTGTGCCACCAAGCTTCATGTCTTGTTGGTAAAGCTTTGGTTGATTATCCTGAAGTAGGTCCCCAACAATGCCTGCGAATAAATGCATACACTTAGCCCTTATCAAAATATTTTTAATGCAGCAACTGGCATTTTTTTAAAGACAATTTCTGGCACAAGGCATCATGCTCTGTATTGTGGTGACTTTACACACATAAATTTAACGGACACAAAGAACATCTAGACTCAGGACAATAATATGTGGATGACACAAAGAAATGTCTTGCGTGGGAATCGAACACGCGACCTCGTGGACGGCAGCCACTTTCGCGACCATCGCGTCAATGATGCAGTTTACATACAATGAAGTTTACAAACTATAAATACACTAGCTTTTCCCCGCGGCTTCGCTCACGTTAAATTCGGAGTAGCACTGTTCCCCTTTCCTGGACACAGAAATAAATAAAAAAAGTAGCCTATGTCACTCTCCATTCCTTTAACCATCTCCACTTAAAAATCACGTCAATTCGTCGCTCCGTTTTGCCGTAAAAGAAAGACAAACAGACACACTTTCCCATTTATAATATTAGTATGGATACAGTTCTACCTTGCACCTTCGTAATCAGCAGTTGACGACCTAAGAATGTTCACAGTTCGAATATGAGGATGTAGAAATCCGGTCGATAAAATATTAGATAATATTACATGTTATACTAAAATAGTCTCCAATGCCTAGAGTTCTTGGAACTACCTATATAACTAAAAATAGTGTATTGATATGATTTGTCAAATAGAAGTAAATTTTGCTTTGTTGAAGTAAGATTCTGACAATGTTTGTAAGATTAGTATTTTTATATAAATTCTGAATACGAAAAAGCATCCCTTCTTCCATACGATGGAATGGATACAGAAGGTAATGATCCCATAAGTATAATGAACACGTCATAACATATTGTCTTTTCTCATCATAATGTAGGTATTAGGTATTGATTGATTGATTCGTAATCAATACCGACAATACTACAATTGATATAAGACATAATTATAATGTGTAAAAAAATATTGCGGAAATTGCAACCTACCTACTACTGACAGTAAACCTGATAATACCACATTGTTACCAATTCAAATGCTTTTTATTTGTAAAGACAACTTCTGCACTAATTTTTGTATCGTGGGGAATTTCACAGACGTGAATTTATCCTACACAAAGAACAGCCAGGCTCAAGACAAACATTTGTAGATCACAAAAATGATTACATAATCAGTTATTATTTGCGTAAAATTCAAACTCGCGCAGGGCAGCAGCATATAAGTACGCCCGCTTTGCTACCGCAGCGCTCAAATCGTATTTCACCCACTTGATATTTATACTGATCAAAATAATTAGTTAATTTTACTAATTTCAGTTTAATTTTAGGTCACAAGTACAATGCAATATATTTCGAAATAAACTATAACAAACCTTCCAATTCTTCAACAACCCACATTATGTCAGATCAAGTTAAATCACAAACAAAATCACAAGTGGCCTTAGTGGAAGTCTATATTATACTAGTCTACCTAAGTACTTATTTATTATAAACACAACAGTGTCATTAGTAATAACTAATGACCTTGTGCTTTGATAACCTCCCCCTGAACTTAATTATAAGTATTAGGTATTTCCTTAATGCAAATTCCTGCACAAATAATTTGGGTTTCCTCCCAAATACTAACTACAACTAAGGACTGAATAAGGACCTCTTTATAAAATTCGCTGAATACTTTTTTGGTTTAGAACATCAAAGATCGCTTTAATGTCCATGTTGTAACACAACAGTACGTGCAAACAAATATCCACATTCTAAGTCAAATAAAATATGATTGTTTACTTAGGTTGTAGTGGTCCATCTATTATTATCTTTGTAGTTGTAATCTAATAGCAATACAACGTAATGATTATATAATAACAAATGCAAGACATTATCAGCAATGACTCATATATAATGACTCTCATCATGTATGTCTACCGTACAAGGTTACAAGATAACTTTTTTGCAAGTCAAACGAATATCTGGCTACGACTTTCGGACTATAGTAGACCTCTGATAAGAATGTGGTTAAAAAACTTGGGCGACTCAGGCTACATAAGTACGATTAGCAATAAAATTCTTCGTCATACTAATATTATAAAGAGGTAAAGTATGTGTGTTTGTATGTTTGTGACGTTGTAGCGGGTAATCTCTGGATCTACTGAACCGATTTTAAAAATTATTTCTGTGTTGAATAGTTAATTTATCGGGGAGTGTCATAGACTATATAGTATCACGCTATGACTAATAGGAGTGAAGCAGTAATGATATATGTTTAAAAAAGTGACGCGTTTTTTTCGCCGCACAACGAAGTGGGCACGGGGCAGTTAGTATTTTATAAATGTCGAACACAATAGCATAGCACAATAGCATATTTCGGTGCATAGTATCAAGAGGTATGGTTCGTAGCAGTGGCGAAGGGTCCATATAACCCGATTCCTACCGGCTTACCTTTGCAATAACATTGTATAATAAACAATTATAAATCAATGACGTAACATCCATTCAGTACACAAAATTAAAAAAACAAAAAAGTTTTCTCTTACCTACGTAAATCGCAATACATATTATGAAAATTATTTACGTACTCATAACGCCATCTATTATTACAACATTGTCAACTAATGGCGGCGGCACAGAGTACATTAGAATGGCGGCGGTAAGCCGGTCTCAAAAATAGGAATCGAGTATAAACAGACGGTACGAAAGTCGTACGCACACATGCAAAAACATTGCATTTTATCTTTGTGTGTGAGCGTCGATATAAGGAACGATCATTGAATGAATAAGCCGGCATTTTTCGAGTTACCTAAGGAAATTGAGTATTATTAATATATTCGTTCGTCGTTGTATTGACCAATCAAAACGACGCATCATTCGTTCGTCGTTGTATTGACCAATCAAAACGACGCATCATTCGTTCGTCGTTGTATTGACCAATCAAAACGACGCATCATTCGTTCGTCGTTGTATTGACCAATCAAAACGACGCATCATTCGTTCGTCGTTGTATTGACCAATCAAAACAATCCATCGCGATGTATGAACGAACGATATTGTGTTCATGCTTTGCTCTCAGTCATTTCCCACCCAAAGTACCAAAGTTTTTATTTTGACATTTATTATTGTTTTTGTTTTCATTCAGCTATTATTTATATTTTAAAGTATTTACAGTGCAAATACATTAGAATTCTCTGTTTTGTGTAAAGTAGTAATTACTAAGTATGTTTGTGTTATGAGTGTTGTGCATGGATTGAATTATTGTCATAGTGCTTTGGGTGCCTACCTACTACATTATTGTAAGTACTTACTTCATTGTTATTACTTTAATTTGTTGTTACAATGGCAGCGTTAATAGTATTAGATTGTTGACTTATTGATTAATTGTTGTGGAAGCAAAACTTCTTTCTTGAAATTAAATAACGAAAATAAGAAATACAGACATGAATGTGGGATACAAACGAGACGTGCGTCGGCCGCCGCCCGGCGCCATGCATTTACGATATATTTTTATATTATTTACATCTATTTATGATAAATATAAGTGGCTTACAGCTTGCAGTTGTAAATTAAATAGTACGTTTTGTTTCCCTTGTGTCTTATTCTCAGATTTTAAAAGTTTGTGGAGTCATTTATCTAATTCATCAAAGAAACATGTCCAAACTGAGAAACATATTCGGATTTGAATAGCTTTATGTACTTGAGTTCGGGACAGAATATTTTTTCACTAATACGTATGAAGTACAATAGAAAAGTAGATTACGAAATAGAAATTTAATATTATAGAAATACACTTTAACCTCGATGGCGCGGCGCGGTCGCGGTAAGCGGCTGACGTGCACGAGGTCGCGGGTTCGATTCCCAGGCAGGACAATTCTTTTTGATCAACAAATTATTGTCCTGAGTCTGGATCTTGTTCTTTGTGTCCGTTAAATTGATGTTTGTGACAGTTACAAGTTTTTTTTTCGTTCGGCTTACCTTTTCTAAAAATTCACCCTTCGCCACTGGTTCGTAGTACCCGTATGTAGCTGAACGTGCTTCGTTACTAACCGGACTGCTGGGAGAAGTGAAAGATAACTTGAGGAGAGCATAACACACGTGCTGCTAGGCACTTTTCCGCACTGTGTTTAGGGCGTTTTAATAGTACATTTCTATCTTAACTGGCTTATGATATAAATACAGCAAATAATCAATAAGTATAACCTTGATATCAAGGTCTAGGTCTCTGTCTGAATGTCAAGATTTTATTTTAAAATGAGTTCCTACTCACGAACTTATTAGCAGGACCGCGGAGCTTTTACACCGTCATTCAGTCAAAAATTTATGTTATATCTATTTGTTTAGGATTCACTTTTGCTTGTAGATATTTTAAAGTAACAGAAACGAGGTGTTGTCTATTACTCACCTTATTCGCAACTGTCTTCAAGTTCACTATTATAAACCTTTTTATTGATTGACTCCGGTGAGAGTCACATATAACGCATATTTGATTAGTTGAAGCTACTGTCAATTAAAATCGATCGTGGTACTTATCCAAGGACTTCTTTAAGACAAATAAAATATTAAAAATAAAGGGTAGATACTTCTTACACGTACTACTACACAAGGTTACGAGCCCTTAATGTCCCACAAAGGAAGCGTGTCTCCTCCTACCATGAAGGTAAAATGGATGTTTAGTACAAGGACTGTACAGAGGGACTGGTTATACATAGGGTTCCTTCCAATGTTACCTCTTTTCTCGGCCCAGTTCACTCTTTCTTATTTTTCATAATATGAAAAATAATGCACGAGGTCGCGTCACAAAATCAAACTAAAAATAATTATTTGAGGGGTCCATAAATAATAGTCTTGAACCTAAATGTGCTTTGTGTTACTTAATTACATGTGCCTATAGAAAAGTTCCCTCAACACAGGGTACGGCAGCTATCTTATATAATACTGCTGATGCCCGCGGCTTCACCCGGGTTGTACAGGTAGCTTAAATGTTATTCTACACCCTAAACTACCTATATTCCAAATTTCATCAAAATCTATCTAGTAGTTTTTGCGTGAAAGAGTAACAAACATCCATCCATCCATCTATCCATCCATCCTCACAAACTTTCGCATTTATATTATTATTAGGATAGGATACAATAAATTGTTACTAATGAGATAAGGCTTGCAAGCCGGATGCACAGTTATTGATTCCTAGATAATAATGTAAAAATAAGATGACTGATAAAAAAAATCTGTTAACAGTTCATTTATAACTTCGAAATGTAGTAATACTATGTTGCAGTTCTGACTGAATCAAACTGATTGTCGAATATAAAATATACTTTGTATGTAACATTAAATAATCGATATAGGTCATCATTTGATAACAATACTTGACAAATATCCGATGATGAATTACCATTCCCTAAATCTGACTTAATTCTTTACTGCAATTTACAGCAGAGTCAGTTGAGAATGTATGAACCGTAGACGAAGCAAATCAGGTTAAGGTAAGGATTGTAGTACATGACACTCGGTACTCTCTGCCTAAGTGCCTACCCTTATTGGAATAAGGCGTGATTATTATGTATGTATGCAATATCTTTATATATATAATTCTGCTGTACGTGTATATGTCATTGAACTCCTCCTAAACGGCTTGACTGATTTAAATGAATTTTTCTGTATGCGTTTGCGTGGCGCCCTGGATGGTTTAGATTCACAAATCAGCCCGGCAGATGGCGCTGAATATCATATGCAAGACAAAGTCTGTCAGGTCCGCTAGTAAATATATAATAATTTACCTGGTAATGTACTGGTAGATCTCTTAGCAGCAGTCAGATTGACGTCGGCCCCAGCCAGCATGAGCGCACGAACGCAGTCCGGCGCGTTGGCTAAACATGCCGTGTGTAGAGGAGTGTAGCCTTGCTTGTTGTATACGTTCAGTGGTGACAGGTTCTTACTTGCTAATGCCTGGCGAAATATTTTATTTAATTTAATGGTAATTTAAAACACACACTGAAACACTTTAATCTAAGCATCTACTATGTGTTTGTCATTGTAGTCACCAAAATAGGGATGCCTCAAGGAGTTATTTTGGGTTCCCTTTCGAATTTACTAACTCCTTCTTTCTTAGGTTACACAGTTTTTGTGACACAAAGTCTGTATTATATTTATAAGCCCTGAGCAGTCCACTGCTGAATGTACGGCCCCCCGAATTTGACAGTTATAGTAGTAGTTATAAGTCTAATAGTAAATAATAGTATAAATGTAATAACTTACATTAATAATTTCTTTATTACTTGCAGCTGCATAGTGAAATACTGTGTTTCCTTCCAGATCAATAACATCTAAGGAACTGTTTAATGATACTAAGCTCTGAACCATTTTGACATTGCATGCTTTTACTGCCACCTAAAAATACAATATTGGAATATGAATTTACATTAGTTATGTGTAAACATAAAACAATATTTGTGCATCGAAAATCTAAAGGTTTTTGGCTTGTTATTGTGACCTAGATAACAAAACATGATTGTCAATTAATGTAACTTACTAAAAATATTCATAATAAACATTTTATAAGTACTAGACAATTATTTGTTTATTCCACAAAGGATTGACATAACTATGGATGCTTTTTATACTTATTTGTTAGACTGATGTTTGCAAAAGCACAATCTGTAGCGCAAAAAATATCTTTATTTGCATAAACATGGCCCCATTGGGCAATAGATAAATATTGTTTTTTTTTTAATTTGTCATTGAAATGTAGGTTAAATATCTTTTTAGCTTTATTTAAAGAACATTTATTTAAGCCAGTTACTACTCACCATAAGAGGTGTGGCTCCAGTCAAAGCATCTGTATCATCAATATGTTTCTGGACATCTTGATCATTAAATAGATCAGTAAGGCCAAAATGTGCTACCATATGCGCAATTGTCCATGACTGATGCTCAGACAATGTGTCACAAAGCTTTTGTAGAATTGGTCCCGTACACTGCAAATAAAAAAATACAGATAAGGATAGTAATTAGTTCTATGTTTTGTCACTAGAAAACTCTGAAAAAAACTGAAAAATGTGAATCTAATAATAAGACTTTAAATAAAGAAGTTGTCAACATTTCAATCATCTTTTTTGAGTAAGTAATTGTTTTAGTAAATGCCTAGATAGATCTTTTCTTCAATTTTAAATTTTTTTATCTTCAATTTTAGATAGATATGGGGTTTTGATGAATGTAAACCCTAAAACAATCAGTATTTTAGTTAATGAGCTACAGCCTATTGCAAGGAGTAAGACATTTATGAGCTAAATCTTATAGCTAAAATATGCTATCAGTCATACTTTGTTACCTCTAAGTTGTAAATGTCAAAGAGGTCTGAATCACTGTGTTGTAAGTGCAATGCCAACATACCGACCTAATTATCTTGTAATAAGACACATCCATTAAAAATGTAACACTTAACACACCCATGAGTCAGTATGACATACTTATGTTAGTTCAATAATAAATTTATTTATTTAGTAATAATGACCTTTACCCCTTTATTGATAGTGAATCCATTTTAAGATAATTTTAGGCGATGTGGTCACTAAGCGACAAAGCCTATAAAATTAAATTAAAAAAAAACAAAAGATAATTTTAATAACAAAATATTATCTACAAATACTAATCTTTTATTGTGAAGATCCTAATTAGTAATTAATAGGTTGTCCTTATCTTCTAGACAGTAAATGGCACTTTCAAAGAAATTAAATATAAATTGAATGTTGCTCATTTTCTAAAGTACCTTACAAATAAATAAACTGACACAAAGTTATTTTTAATTTAGATAGATATTAATATTAAATTATAAAGGTAAAGGGATCCTAAGGTCCTATTAGGTGTGTAATAGTTAGGGTTCTTTTTTACTACTATTTTAAGTTACACTTAACAAAATAAAATAAGCACACTTACTTCTTTTGTGATTTTAATAAATATTGGTATTCTTTCTTTATACACAATAAATTTTTCTTCAGCATTTTCTAAATTTGAGGCACGAAATAAACTGAAAGATTAAATACATATTTAAGAAATATAATAGTTATTAAAAAGCGGTATGTTCCAAAGTTATTTAAATAATAGGGGAATGATAAAAGGGGATGATTAAGCCACTTTAGAGTTGGCATACATAGACCTGAACCAATAGATATTAAATAAATGTCAGAGTAGAATTAACTGTAACAATGATTCATTCATGAATAAACAAAACCTAACATCCCTATTATGTTATTCAATGTGCTTGCCAAAATGATGAATACAAACAACTGCATTATAAAGAAACAACAATGAGTAATAATTCCATACCTATACATTAAATGTAATGTCTCTGTAAAAGGCTTATGAAGTACTATTTCGTAGTACTTATCTTTAGAGCTTTTTCCATCGGCCTTTGGTCCATATAATAACATAGAATCTTCTCTGTAATAAATAGGCCTTGAGATATAGTTGTCTGAGCGAACCTCCAGGACTTTTGTAGGGGGTTCTTCTGTGCCCAGAATTCCCCGAAAAACTAAAACAAACCATAAATAATTACAGTATGATTATTTTCACGTAATAAAGACTTACGCTAATTAAATTACATCGTATTACATCATACTCACTTGAGGTTAACATTGTTGTTTTTTGGATGTCACCCTTTTTAATATAATTTTATCTTTTGATTCCTTTTCTAATCAATTTATTTCAAAAACAGTGCTGTATTACGTACTGGCTGGGCAAGGGTCAGTTGTGACAGTGACACTTGACTGACAGCGACAGCTAGTGATAGGAAAATACATTATCGGAACTCTAACTTTTAAATATTATGTACTAAAAATAAAGATAATATAAACTAATTAATTGTGCTGATTTGTACGAATCGAAATAGTTTATCGTTCAGTGTGTCATGCTGAAATTACAATAAAAGTGTTTACTTACTAACCCCCTCATCATAAACGCCACTTAAAGTTTAGTCAATTGATTAGCTTAAATTCTTGCGGTTTTGTTTGGCATAAGGTAGGATTTTATAATAAAAATCTCACTAAACAGTGATTAAATTTTAGAGACTTTTATGAGTAAGGGGGCTTATTATTATGTATGTATACAAAACAGTTAGACCGATTTTGAAGGAATTTTCACTGGGCACTAACTTACTGATCTTGCTAAAGCTAAAGGCAACTTTAAATAAAAATAAAAAAAGATAAGTATTAAGGTTCCGTGGCCGTGGCAAGAATGAAACCTTAAAAAATTGTCGTGTTTTTTACGGGTAACTAACATACGGTTTCTTATTAATATAGATAATTGAATCTTAATTTGAATTTATGACGAGACTTTACTATGTTGCTTCTATATGCTGATGTTATAAGGTTAATTAGGGTAAGGTTCTATGGGCAACCCACGATTGCTACAGAGGTACATACCAACTCGTACCCATGAGCCGCGTTGTGTGTTTTAACCGACGCAGTCAGGGCAGGCAGAATATTGATTAATGTGCTAATCCATTCGATCAGTAGGAAGCGCTCTATTTTTACACGTAGAGAAAGATCCCAACGCCCCCCCATACTTCTAATCCTGAAGACCTCCGGTAACCCAGTTTGAACAGCAGCAATCTAAAAGCATAAATAGATTTGCCCGTGTACCGCCTACGCTTTGGCAGTTTAAAAGGTATTCACGAAAAAAGACTACCCTTTTACAATCAAAAATATATTCCGCTGATCAAATTTTTTTGCAAGCGTAATATTATTTTGTTTAGTACCTAGAGGTTTTATATTTGGTATGAGTACCTAATCTCACCCCACCTAATCCCATGACTATCGTAAAAGGCGATTAAGGGAAAAGTAAAATAATACGAAAATATATTATTAAGTTTTATTAGGTCAAATGGAATGTTTATAAACGTAACACTAAATAAATTACAAAGAGACTAGCGGCCGAATACTCAAACCTTTTTAAAAGTAAAGCGGTGCTTAAAATAGAAATTCTCATACAAATGTCTAGATTAAGTGCCGTTTTACTTTTAAAAGACGTTTGAGTATTCGGCAGTAGGTAACATAGTAAAATGGTCATAGTTATCTTATAAATGTACACACACATCAAAAAAGTAAATGACTAGATAATAAGTACATCTTTGGTTCAAATTATAAAATATAGCCTTGTGTTTTTTTGTTAATAAACATCATAATTATTTTTGTACTTGGCATAATGGCTGTAATACAGGTTGTAATTGGCCGGCTACAATTTCTTTTTTATTGTATCTGCTAAAGCTAAATCAATGCTCTACGTAAATCATGTTATACAGAACTCGTTGATTTCACACTTCAGAAAATAAAACAATCCACCAAACATAAAAAAAAAACAAACTGCAACAGTTAAGTTTAAACAATAGTTCATTTTACAAAAATACACAAAAGCGAACATTACAAACAATATTTGGACTAATTTTAAAGTATAATTCTTCGATATTCAATAAACATGGACTTTCGCTACATTTGTTTATTAATTCTCATATTATTAAAATAAGTTAATGATAATATTCACAAATAATATGAATATTAAATTTGGAATACTAGTCTTTGGTCGAAAATAAGTACCTTCCTGATTAAGATCTATAAACTTAAACAATAATATATGATAAACATGGAATACAACTTATATTTACTATAATAATACAATAATATTTCGATTACAGTGAAAAGACTAGCGAATTAAGTTAGTGTAAATAAAATATAATTTTTAAGAACATAGAAAATAAGCACATTTTAAACACATTACATAGCACAATGACTAATAGAAAACATTATTTAAAACAAAGCATAGTTTTCATTCACAAAAAAAAATTCTATACTGTCCAGTAATTTTTTTTATTTCTATTACACCTGATTATCACATATTTATTTAAAGAGATAATTTTACTGACTTTCTATAATGTCAGTACTAAAAATACTTTTACTTATTAACTAAAACACGATAAAATATTGTCTTTGAAGTAAACTAATTGCACACGCAAAAACTTATATATTTTATAAACATTCATAAGCTCTTAATATTATTTTGAAGTGGCAATCCTTTACTTCCTGAACCGAACCGTAATAACCAAATTATAATTTGTAAAAAAAATATTTTGTCGTGTTTTAGTATAAAATGTTCAGTTTGCCCTCTACTAAGCAAATTAGGTCAATTAACTACTTACCTCCTTAAATAATAGAAATGCAATCTAATGAGCTTATGCTCCTTACAGAGGGATAAACATAGAGAAGAAGAAGAAAACTTAAAAGTACAGAGTTGCATTAATTACAACATGTAATATGGACCTTTCTAACTGAGCTGAGACTGGACTTGACATCACACAGTATTAAAAAAAACATTGGCTGGCCATACATTGTCAGACCTATGGGAGTAACAAAAAAAAATTCAATAAGGACATCTAAATAAAATCTACTATCCAATTATTCATAAGTTGCCCATCCAGAGCCTTCTTTGAACTGCAATGTAGTATAAGAAACAGCTAGTGATTTGGGCCCAACATAATATATTATCTATTGTTCATCAACACATTAATGTATACTTAAGATAACAAGATTAAGCTGCATGACTCTGGTTAGTATTAGAGCATAGGATACTGTCAGGATTGGCTAACGGGTCCAGTTCAGCAAAAAGTTTAAACCAGGCTGCCCTGTCATCCTTTTTAGGAATGGCAGAAGTAGAAGGCTTCAATGATTCCTGTTCTGATGATGGCAGCAGGTCATTAATGCTGCTTGAAGGATTCATAGGACCTTGTAGGAGGCTTGATGATCTCTGAAAATAATAAAAATTAAATCAGTACAAATAGAATTATTATTACAAAAAATGCTGAATTTAGTCCTTCTGCTGGCATGAACAAATTTCTACCATCAATTTATTTTCCTTAATCAAAATTTGGAGTGCCATACAAACAGTAAAAAAAGTTATGAGTTTTAATCATACATGAATTTATAAATTAATTAATAACCATAGAGGGCTTATTCTGTGACTCACTTGTGCCAGTTTATGCAATTCAGGATGTAGTGATAACAAACTGTGTATTACAGTTTATGGAATTTTTACAATTTATATTCTTATGTATATTTAAATAGTATTACTTATCCCTCACTAACATCAAAGGTAAATTAGATGCCGAACCAAGAAAAAACATCCATGTTCGTATGTTACGAAAGATCAAACTTTTTTGTTTATGTATCTTACCTGTAATAATTGTGAAGGCAGAAAAGATCCAAAGTTAGCAGGCATATCTGTACCATCCAATTGTAATCCAGCTAAATCAGACATTATGCCAGCGTTGCCACTGTTTTGTTCAGACTCTTGGCAGCTTGTATCAAGGAGGTTGAGTGAAGTGCCGGGCTTTTCTTTCTCAGTGGACTGTTGTTTTTCATTAGCTTTATCAGTAACAGGTTTTTCATTTTGCTTGGTTTTATCTGGATTGTCGTCTTTGTATTCATCCTGAAATATAGTAAAACGATTTGTAACATCAAGATTTGTGATATGCTTAACATAGTTTTATTAAGTTTTTAATCTATTATGTCATTAAAAACAGCTGCAATTACAGCTGTTTACAGCAAGATATGCAGCTTTTAAAATTCCCAAATTATGTATTAACAATAAATAAGTAAGATAATGATTACCTGGAAGAATAACATTTGATCTTTATCTTGCGGAACTAAGTCTGTTTTGGAATCAGTATCATTTATATTTTGAGACAATTCTTTAAGTATTGAAAATTCATATTGTGGTGTAGAACTCATTGTATCAGCTGTTGCTACTAAGGTCTGTGATACTTTTGTAGCAAAAGTCGCAAAAGAGGTCTGATAGTTAGATAAGACATGAGAGAACATGTTACATCTGGCAGCTGCTAACAAGTCAATCTGTAAAGATGTATAAACAGTTTAAGAAAAGAATAAAAAATATTATCACCAACCATGATAGAGAAAACAAATTTTTTAAGTAATTTAACAAAGATAAAAGAATTGACTATTCTTTTTATTCTTTATACAAAATACAACTCCCGCACTAGGGATCATGCCCTGTGTCCCGGGGACCTTTTACAAACATCAATTAACGTACACAAAGAACACCCAGACCAGCACAATAATTTGTGGATCTCACAAATTATTGTCCTGTGTGGGGATCGAACCCAAACCTCTTGCACGGCAGCAGCTTGCACTACCGCCGCGCCACTGCGGTCGTCACTATATTCCATCTTCAAAAATCAATTTTTATTTTAGAAGTTTAAACATATATTTAGTCTTTGAGAAATTATTACTTTGAACTGAAATTAAATACTAGATAAGGTTTTATACCTTTTGAAGTACATCCAGTGTTAATTTATCAAAAAGCTTTTTGCTTTCGCGAACTTGTCGTTGAGCCTTACGAAAATTATCGAGGCCGCGACCGGTATCAGGATCTAGCTGAGCACTAGTCGATTTCATCCAACTTAAAGCGGCACGATACTGAATTCTAGCTTTCTCCATTGCAGACACTGTTGATCTCATATCACTTACAGCTCTACCTCGAAACGTTTCAACTTCGTGATAGAGCCTAAGTAAAGGTGGTCTGATGGATAGACGCTGCTGTCCGGAGTAAGAAATAGCCTTTCCCGCTGATACCATGTGTTTACCGGAGGCATCTGTATTTTTCCCCGCATCTCGTAAAAATTTTCCAAAAGCATTTTCCTCTTGAGCTAACAAATATAATCTCTCCTGATACTGGTCTAACACTCGTTGTAATTGTAAGCAGCTGTCAGATATTGATCGAAATAATTCCAATTTGGCATCCAACTCTGCATCAGAGGAAACAATGCATTCATCTTCTTTGGTTCCTAATTTTTTGAGCACAGTCTTCTTTGTTACCCAGTACTGATGTTGCATCATGTATTATAAATTTAATGTATCTTTTAATTAGAGTAATAGTTCAAACAATCAATACAATCGAAAATTATGAACTTGTTAGTCGAAATTCAACAACGAAGAACCGATGGATGGAAGAATTTTATGACTGACGTGTCTGACATAATATGTCTGACAGCTGACAGATAACTTTTGTTTGGAAATTTCACCATTCGTGTCGTGTCGTGTCGGTCTTACACACAGAATACATTCGATATCTAATAAATAAAAATAAGTCGGGTTTTCCTTCCTGACGCTATAACTCTAGAAAGCACGAACCGATTTCCACGATTTTGCATTCATTGGAAAGGTCTAGGGTTCCGTGAGGTTTATAGCAAAGAAAATTCAGGAAAAAAGAGATTGGGCAAAATTAACCCAGAACCAACAGGAACAAAATATATGCCGGTTTATTAGTCTTGCTAAGAGAAACATTTTAATAAAAAAAATTCTCCCCTAGGTGCTGTCCAACTATAATTACACACAATTAAAAAATAGTTTTTTTCTATTTCGGAACGCTGATAAAAACAAAGCAATACATGTAACGTTATCTAATTGATATTAAAATCTTTACTTGCTACAAAAATACCATAAGCGACCCGCGTCATGCGCAGATTCAGGTATTATTTTACTTTTTCACTCTGACACCACATGAATTACGCGGTGTCCTACGTGGGCGACGAAAGCTAAACGACGAGACGCGATGCTATACACGACAAGGGTTCTATATGATTGACACCAGGTCTCGTCGCAGACCGTCACATAAGACACAAGTAGGGTACGCCGTTGATTTGATGGCGTATGTCGCGTTCGTCGCTTCGCGGTGCGTCGTTTTCGTCACCCACGTAGGACATCGCGTTAGACAGAGATGGCACTTTGTTAAATTAATCATTTAGGAGAATATGTCGTACAGAATGT
The DNA here is from genome assembly GCA_905475405.1 of Schrankia costaestrigalis. Classification (NCBI taxonomy): domain Eukaryota; kingdom Metazoa; phylum Arthropoda; class Insecta; order Lepidoptera; family Erebidae; genus Schrankia; species Schrankia costaestrigalis. Next base: position 14,913,101 of record FR997838.1, read on the forward strand.
ATCCACGGTATGCGTACGTTAGGGAGCTGTTCTCATATGATAAGTGTAATATATTACTTAGGTCACGCTAGACATGTACGCATAGAACATCCTGCAGGTCCAATGAATTTCTTTTTTTTTTATTAAAAAAGACTACTCCCGCACCAGAATGTCATGCCCTGTGTCGCTGGAACTTTTCACAAACATCAATTAACGGACACAGAAAACACCCAGACTCAGGACAATAATTTGTGGACCTCACAAATAATTGTCTTGCGTGGGGATCGAACTCACAACGCGCCACCGAGGTCGTCGATCGATTCCGTGATTGTTGACTTATAGATGGTTATCCGCGTGGTGACGGAGTAAGAATATAATATGTCACCACCCCATATTATCCCATGGGTGTCGTAAAAACAGGCAAAGGGACTGTCCGTGAATATTATCTTTACGAAATAAAAAGAAGGAAAACTTGAAATTACACACTTTACCACTCCGTCAGGCCAGCGTGGAATTAGTAGGCCAAATATCCCTCCGTCACGGGAGGAGGTCCGTCCCTGCAGTGTGACATTAATGGGCTGTTATGCTAGATGGTTATGTATTATTAAACATTAAAACACGTAACGTAGTTTTCATTCATAGCTAACTGTTATGAGCCTTATATCTCCCATACCCCATACATATACAATAAACAAATAATGAAAATTACATAAGTTTAACATGTGTAATAATGAGGGATATATATTAGTTCTGTTGATCCTGGGTTTTTTTTGTATGAAATTTGCCCATTGTCCTTTGAAGAGAAAAGCGGAAAAATAATGCCCGTGCGAAGCCGGGACGGACCGCTAGTATTATATGAAAGTCTTACAGTCTACACCGCGCTGCATTGCTGACATAAAAATTGTATTTAATATTTTTTATAAAATTATTTACATTCATCAAAACCTCTACCCCTCGCTAGCAAAGCCTTTTATATGGATATACCCTACATAGTTAAGCCCGGCAAGAAAAAGGCTACCAGCCCTAACTCCGTTAATATTCCTAGCGACTATGGTTAGTGGAGCAAAATTTGCAAAGAGTTTCGCAAATTTTCCACAATTACAAAAATATTCTTTCGGAGAGATCATGCTTTCAATAAACGATCTTTTGTTTGTGAAAACATGAGGTAACAAAGGGCGTGTGGAACGATAAACAGAAACAGGGCTGTTTGATAATGACCATACGTAGATAGTAAGCATAGAATAATCATTTACCTGTCTACGATGGGTTCCCAATTCTTAATTTTCCATGTGTGCAATTTTACAAATTATAATAAGAACGAATTCTTCTTTATTAACATTCTTAATTTTTTGTAGACAGCACATTTCGCTGAATATACAATGTTTTTATGATTCAGCGAAACTTGCTGTCGACGAATAGTGTTTTTTTTATATAGTGTTAACTGTACTTTCTATATGTAATGGTATCGTACAAGCGTTCCACATTCAAGAAACAAATACTGTGGAAAAGATTCTAGCACTACAGGGCGACAGGCAAAATGTTGATGGCTGACGTTTGCGTTAAACTCGTGAACGGATGCTACTTGGTGTTCACCCACTGTTAGTGCTCCCACTTTTATATACAACGTACAGGACGTTTCTTCGTAAGTTTAAGATATTAATAATTTATATTTAGGTATCCTTAAAGCCCTACACATCGACAAGTACAGTAGCGAGTTAGATCTCCTTGAGAGATCTACTTGTCGATGTGTAAATCGGGCTTTAGTATAAATATAGATCAGATTATTATTGTAGATGTAGACATACGGAGTCCGTTTTATACAATACATTCTGTCCATCCTCGTAAACCCAAGCTGTCACACCGTGATTTTTCTGTATAGTCTGTGGTCATATCCCTGTTTACAACCGGAATGTGGAATGGCCGCCGCGTTTCGCGTTAGTACGAATCTATTGATAACATTTCGTTTTTGTAGTAACATGTACAGTTTTATTAGGTGAGAGTGAACAACAAACACCAAAGTGTGATAAAAAGTACGATGTACTGTGCTAGTGATAAAACTATCCCCGGTGTGTCATCGTCACAATCTTCCAAGAACGTCAAAGATGGTAAGTTTGGATGTCACACAATTTATTTTACAAATAATATCACCATTTAACATATTTTAATAACTTGTTTAGATTTATTACGACTAACGTAGAAACTAAATTTGTAGATGACTCTAAGATTGGACTCATAATAAAAGTTTGATACTACTTTTTCAAGTTCTAAACACAATTCGTATTAACTACTTATATTTTGCCAAAGCAATTAATTTTATCGTATGAGGTCGAGTATGTTTACTGTTTAAAATGCATTATATAATACAATGAAAGACCAATTACCAAAGTTTTATGCACGAGCTGTATTGAGAATAAAGTCATTGGCTTCTTTTTATGAGGCAGATGTCTTTGAACATACTAGACTTTCAAAATTTTATGCACGCGATTAACGTCCGTTTCACCTTTTGAATATTTAGGTCATAGCGAAACAAGTTATTATTTTAATTCCAACCACCAAAACTTTAGTCAGTTGAAAACATTACCTTAGATTACTCAGCTATATTCTGGACACTTACTTAATTCCTAGTTTTAATATATTATAACAAATCTAAACTAATTATTATTTTAAAATTGTTTATTTAAATAAGTAAACACTATTATTCTATTATCATCGCAAGTCATTTGTTTGTTTACTTTCTCTGACTTTATATTCAAAGCTAATATCAAAATATTGAGTTTATTTCTTTTGATAACAATCAAAGAATATATGAATGAAGTCAATTTGGTATCGGAGTCATTTATTGTCACCCTCTTAACTCATACCATGAGTGTTTTAAAAGCCGACAAGGGGAAATCCCCATGCTATGATATCAAAAGAAGGTTAAATATGACATAAAACCCTATACTAACCCACTTACATAGTGTGGTATTAGAACGTCAAATTTATCTCTGTCCCTCGAGGAGGCTTGTCCATGTAGAGGGCATAGACATTAATGGGCTGTTATTATGATAATTAGAGTATCACTTTAAGTATTGATTATTTGATAAACTAATACCGTTTTGTGTAACGAATTAGCAACATTTACGGTTTGTCATGTGAGTTAATGGCATGTGATCATGACTATGTAAATAAATAGTGATTTGTATGTTGTATCATGTGATATTTAACTATTTACACTTGTTAAAGGTCTTTATATGTAGGAAATTGTAATGAATAAAGCAACAAAGAAGTTTAAATTATAAAAAAATTATTGGTTTATTGGTCATTCTAAGTTAAGAGGTAATTCGTTGTATGAAATGGCGGCACGGGTTTTTTTTATATATTTTTACTTAAGTATACATTATTTTAATGTAAACTGCTACGTTTAAAACGTTTACAAAGTGGCCAGTCAATTTATTGGTTTTATTACGTTTTATAAGTGACCAGGGGAAATACACCATACAGGGGAGAGACAAGGTGTACAGGGGAGGATACTTTATGAACAGGGAAGAGATAAACATGGTTATTTTTAAGTATCATCTTTATTTATTATAATATGAATTATTTATAATCAGGCTTTTCATTTGTTTACAATCTTTTTTGTCTATAAAATTAAATGTTACCTATGAAAATCAATAACAAAAAGAAACAAAACTAAAAATTTTCTTTTGAGTAACATTATAAACTTAAAAAATAATTATTTTTCTTGTCTATCAAAACAAAACTACCTAAGTATAGGTGTATATAACTTTAATACCCGTGTAGATATTAATAATAAGTGATAATGAAACACGAAAGTTTTAAAGTTATATAACTTTACTATTAATAGGCATTACATACTTTATATTATTAATTAAATAAAAAGAAACAAAAACTAAAAATACCCTTTAAATACTCTTACGACTTCAGGGGATATAAAAGGCGACCAACACCTATGAGTTTTATTAGTTGACCGTGAAATGTCAACAGGTACACGTCCCCAGAATATTCAAGCAATAAAACTTCCCAGAAATGGACACAAGATCAGAAGTAGCGGCTCAAGCAGTTACACTGTTAGAACAAGGCATGAGTAAACGACAAGTGGCTCGTACTCTGAATATAAGCCAGTCAATGGAGTAAGAACAAGCCAAAGGTACCAAGAGACTGGTGGCTTTGATCAAAGAAGAGGTCCAGGTAGAAAAGGATCCACTTCAAAAAGAGACGATCTTTTCATCGTTAGTACTTCACTGCGAAATTTTTCACTCGACAGCGTTCAAATCCAACGGGAGCCCCGATAAACTCGTAGACTAACTGTCAGTTTTAGCACTGTGAGTAGAAGACTCAAGGTAGCTGGTAACACTGATCCCAAAAAGACCAGCAACAGGTTCCAAATCGACTACAGACTACAGCGCATCGAGCAGCTCGTATTCGTTTTGCGAGAGAACACGTCGATTGGACGGAAGATCAGTGGCGCTCTGTTTTCTTCTCCGATGAAAACAGAGTATGTCTGCATGGTAGTGACAGAAGAAGTAGAGTGTATAGAAGGCCAGGAGAGTGATACGCACAATGCTGTTGCGTATGGAGGTGGCTCCTGCATGGTGCGGGCTAGTATTTTTTTGATAGAAAAAATCGACTTGGTTTTCATTGAAACCGGCCGCCATGTGAGGGGATTGACTGCAGATCGGTACATTGAAGAAATCCTGGGGGACCACGTCGTTCCATATTTATGCTGGTTTTGTTGGTGACAACTTTGTCCTAATCCAAGATAATGCCTTTTATGTTAGCATGTTTTTGTGGATAATCCAAAGTACCCAATTGAAAATGACGAGAGTCACAGAAGCACCTCAAACTTTTCAATATTAGATAATACGCAACCGGTAACTTGGTGAACCTTTAGTATTCCTGAAAAAGTCTCTAAATCTTTAGTAGATCCCAATTTTTTCGTTATGTCGGTATTATTTTCTGTAAAAAAAAAACTTAATATTGTATTTTAAAGCTATGATAAGCATAACGCCAAGTAAAGGCGTAGAGAAAACTAGAAGTATTAATGGAAACGCGTAAAAATGTATCTCCCCTGGATATTAAGCATCTCCCCTGCCATCAAAAGAGGCAGGGGAAATACGCCAGGGGAGATATATTTTCGATAGAAATCTAAATTAGCCGTAAAAGTATTTCACGCACGTGATTCACACACAAACGTAACAATGTATACACTATTTGTAATAAATATTTAAGTATATGTTGGTATTTTAACAAAAAATGGCAATGGAAAACTTACCAGGGGAAAGACTGCATTCACTAAACATTTCTGCACCCAGCTAGTGGCGTGATCGAAATGGCCAGCAATAAGGCGGCGCAGTTGCTTAAGCGCCGCTTGCTGGTAACTTTACGTTACACACTATGCATTCATGGTCACAACTTCTGCAGACTAGGAAAGCAGAACTGATTTTTGAACGAAAACAAAAGACCAGGGGACGAGACACGAAACACGGTGGACAAATTTCGGTGTTCATATTTTTTTTAAAGAATTGGAATAAAAGCACTTTTACTTGTAGGATACTATTACTAAGTTTACTGTCCTTGTAAAATTAAATAATTTAAAATAATTATTGAATTTTATTACATTCATAATTACTGATTTACAAATAAAGTCGGTTATGGGACAGACCAGGGGAGAGACATTTTTCACATATTAGAGCTTATTGTGACTAAATTACGTACATTTCTGCAATAAATTTTAGTGACCACGTAGGAAGCATTTAGTTTTAAGTAATAAATAAGTTATTTATAAAGTTTATTGAAAAAAATATATATTTTTTGTCGTTGCCGTCGAAAGTACTTCTTAACTTAGAATAACCCTTATGTTGTTTGTTGTCATGTGGCGTTTATTTTGCAATTTGTTAAAATGGACCACACTTTTGTAGAAGCTGTATTGCATTTTAAAAGACACTTGTTTCTATATAATATTAGATAAATATATTATTAAGTATTTTACTATATTGTCTTTTTGGAAGCTGTCACTTAAAACTGTGATATTCTGCTTTGAGTTAATAGTTACCCTCTTCCCATTTATTCCCAATAATCCATTATTTTATATTACTCACAAGTAGCATCCCTTGTTAAATTGAATATAAGTACACTAATTACTACTCCAGGAAAAATTTAAAATTGACAGTTTAATACCTAAATAAATTTAAGATCACACACTGGCAGTTTATTCATTTGTTTCTTAGATAAACTTCTAATAAAAAGCTGGGAGGTGCCCAAGAAGAAATTGATATTGTCTATTGAAGCATAGTTTAACTTTGCATGGTGTGCATGCATGAGCGTAGGTCATTTGGAATACAAAATGTATAATTAAAATAGTTATCTATAAAAATAGTTTAAATTATCAAGTTGATCTTATTCCAGGTATGTATTATGTATCTTGGTAAAAAAAACAAAGCAGAAAAAGGCTTTTAAATTATTATTTTTCATAGTGTTTTAACATCGCTTAGTACTTTTTGTAACAAATTAATATTATTGTATCATTTCTTTTTATATAATACTAGCTGATGCCCGCAGCTTCACCCACATTGTTAGCCAGCTTAATTAAAATGTTCTTTATATAAATTAAATTAAATTTTATTCACACCCTTAACTATCTATATTTCAATTATTATTTCATTATTATTCCAAATTTCATCAAAATCCATTCAGTAGTTTTTGCGTGAAAGAGTAACAAATATCCATCCCATACAACAACAACCATACATCCTCACAAACTTTCGCATATATATTAGTAGGATTGTAACAGTCGAAAGAGAAGAATCTTCTTCTCTTTGGAAATGAAACATTTTGAGTATAATTCTTACTAGTAGGTATCCGTCTAATAATATCGAGGTCAAGGTAAACGTCGCCGTTTGATTTGCGTGTCGCGTGTCTACATCTGACATATCGATTTCAACTTTATATCGCGATGAGATTTTAGTATCTAAATTTGCATAGAGCTGACTACGAAGAAGCTACTTCTATTCTTAGATTGCGTATGGTAATGTTACAGTTTACAGAATAACTCGGCACTAACGATTTTAGAATGCATCATGATTCTCATAGGCAAATGATCAAATGTAGAAATACACATTTAATATAGCATATCAAAATATGCGAAAAAAGTAGTTTCTATAAAAAAAACATTGATATTATTAATAGAAACACTAACCGAAAATCAAACAGCATTACCTACCGCGCCGCGCCGTTAAACACTACCCCCTTACTCATAAACGCCTCTTAAATTTAGTCACTGTTTAGCGAGATTTTAATTAGCAAAACCAACCTTATGCCAAACATAAGAATTTAAGCTAATCAATTGACTAAAATTTAAGAGGCGTATATGAGTAAGGGGGTACGCGACCAGGTCGTAGAGTAGTCAAACAGTAGTGTAACTATGATTTATAGCAAAACAACATTCAGTACAATAAACGTATCTTATATTGTAATGAAACAAGATATTAAAGGTCACCGTATAAAAATGCAAACTTTTTACTGCATGAGTAATATGCAGTAGTGAATAAATTAAGTTTGTTTTTTTTTCTCATGTATATAATCTTGCATTAGGAAGTATAAAATCACTTAATCGGCTTTATAATTACTTGTGAACAAAGTCTATATTATAAAGGTTGTATGTCCTTGCAACTCGTTTCCCTTTTTTTTTGTATAAAGGTAGATGTTTCGGTCCCCTCACTTGATTTAGTTGTGGTTCCCTGCATACCACCTGTCGTTGCGTGCAGGTTGACGCCACAGTTGTTGACCTTGCATGGCACAGATGCTTTTGGGAAGCTATTATGGGTATTAAATAGTTGTTACTACATAGTATTCAATCTAGGGCGGACGTAATATAAAATATAATGTTTTTGTCTGTCTATTGTAGGGTATGTATGTTTTACAGGTAGGTGGTGTTTTCAAAATATGTAATAGCAGGTAAGTTAAACGGTTAATCAAAGTATCAAATGTCATAAATTTCAAATTGAAGTGCTTTATCACAATTAGGCTGTAGAATGACTAACCTGCCAATTATTTTCCAAATTATTTATTAGCTTTAAACAGGATTCTTTTTTTTTTAAACAAGATTCGATTGTATAAGTTTTTATAAGGTTCTTGGTCAATGAGCAAGCTATACATCTGGCGTCTTTTGGCACTAATTTCTTGCCCACACCAGCCGTATTTTTGCCACCTTAGTCGTAGTATAAAAACAAAAGAACCAGTATGAAGCATTTAAAGAAAAACATTATAAAAAGTTAAACTAATAGAAAAAGTAATCAACAGCGCTGACTCGACTCTGACTGTCGAGTAATTTGTAATTACGCGGTTGCAAATAAACTTAAATTACGAAAGTTATTTATATCTATTTTAAGCCTATAACTAAACGTAGATAAAATACGCCATGATGAGTTCGGCTTATGACTTGAAGGAACAATAAAGAGACTAGACGTATCATTGCCGGTGCTTAGGCGGCAACAATAGGCCTTAATAAGAATTACTGAGTATTCAATGCTTGTGACGCAAATAGTCTTAAAATACTTAGATTTACATAATATATGGTTATGTACCTTTGCTGTAACATAAGTAGCTTTTATGTCATATAATTTAGTACTTGTTTAATATAATGTTGTTGCTGCTAATAAAATGTTTGTGTTGTGAATACTAAATACTATTTACTTTATTCATCGATATGGTGGTTGGGTTCGCGACTTTTCTGACGTGTTTATAAAACCTGTATAAATTTAAAAGCTTACAAAAAGTGATTTTGCTAATAAAGCTACAACAGATTTTAAGTGACATAAAAATTCATTATTTTACATGTGGCAACCTAAAATCAGAGTTAGGTGGACAGTATTCCTCTCTCTCTCTCTCTCTCTCGAGAGAGAGGAATACTGTCCGTACTTGCTGGACTACTGGACTGCTCATGGCTGAGAAGCCATGAGCAGTACACTGGTAGACGTTGGCTTCCCCTAGTTGGTGTACCAACACCAACTTTGGACCCCTTCCATCCGTCTTGTCAAACCCTAACATATCGCCAATATTTTTTAGTTTCAACCTTTTTAACTACCCGTTTATTTATATCGTCACACACATAATTAGTTATCACATCTCAAGTTTCTGTAATAATATTGACATTCAGGAAAATGCAGTTACACTAAAAGGCAGATACCTCAGGTGGTGCGCTTACGATCTGATGAAAGTGGCACCATGCCAATGGAAAAAGTGAGTTACAAGACTGCAACTAGGGGAAACGAAAGAGGAGCTCCTTTTCCAGCAGTTTATAATGAATAGCGTGTGGTTTGCGGGCGGAAGGTTGTTACATATTAAATATTATTTTAATTATAAATATTAGCTATTTAGTGTAGGTAAACAAAGCTACTAAAATCATCTTAAATATTAAGGATATAAAAGATAGAGGGGTCAGAAGTCTCGGGTTCGATTAAATCAATCTAAATCTTTGTGTTCATGAACATGATTGTTTGCGCTGTTCTGTATGTTTTCAAGAACCTTTATCTGTTGTTTAATTTCAATAGTACAAAATCTGCATAGTGTAAATGTGGAAAACGGTTCTCTATTTTTATTCTTTAAATTTTATGTCATAATTTAACATTGCATAATGTTACTTGCCCTACCATTAGTTACGCACAAAACTCATTTGCCATCATAATTTTTTAATCCTAATAAATGATTTGCCATAATTTTTAATGCCGTAATTTTATATGCCATACTAATATTTGCCATTATATCATTAGGCATAACGCCAAATAAGCTCGACATTATTATAAAAAAGGGGATCCCGTGTGAAACATGTAGGTAATATTATTCTTTAAGCTATCAAAAGACTAAGTTAACTCTTAACCCACTTGTTGCTATCGTTTGTTATAAAGATCATGACATTAAAAAAAATATTACCAAAAAATGAAGAAAGATAGTAATATTTTGTATTTTTTGTATTGAAGATAAGTATTATTTCTACCAGTACGTAATATTTATTCTCAAATAAAGCAGTCGTTTTTTTTGTTATCACTGGACAAAGTGTGGTTACTTTCAACATGAGTTTTTGAAGGTATGTATATCTATATTTTTATGTATATTTACGTAATTTTTAATTAAAATTGTAAGAAATATGTTTATAATACAATAAAACAAAATAAAATTGTCAACTTTCACTTGTTATCAAGTAGCTATGGTGGTCACAACTTAGTGATCGTTATAACAAACGATAGCAATATGACCTACTGTAACATTGTGGTTTTTATTGTTTTAGGCAACAGTTAAAAATCCTTAGTTTGATCAATATTATCGAGGAATTGGAGAAATTTCAGCAGAATACAAAAATATGGGACTTGGTGACAGAGTCATGATATTACGATTTGTTGATGTTTTGCGCAAATAGATAACCAAGCACCTTTCCATCTCTATTTCGATCATGTTTTCACATCAGTTCCTCTTCTAGATAAACTCTGGGAAAAGGCTTGAAAGCCACAACGATACGGAAGAACATGTTGTCAGAATGCCCTTTACCGGCGAATAAAGATTTGCAAATAACTGATCGTGGCTTTTTTGACTTCAGATCAAGTAGGCAGGAAGATAGTTAGTAAAAGGCACGATAACAGGATAGTAGCTATTACTTCAAATGCAACCAACAAACAGAGTTAGAAGATTTTCGCAGCAGCAGAAGAAGTATATCCTTGTTTTAGCAACCCGCTGTTATAAAGACATACAATGAGAACATGGGCGGCGTGTGTATCGTTCTGATGAAAACATAGGATTGTACAGAATTTAGACCCGTGAAAAAAAATGGAATTTTTTCCTCTTTGCTCACTATCTGGACATGGTAGCCCACTATGCGTGGCAATTATATGAATGCGGGTTTATGATTGCTTGAAGTTTCGTAGATCAGTAACAACAAGTTTTTTGGGGTCTTTCAAGAAAACTGATAGCAGAAAATATGGTTGCACATCCTGCAACCTCCACGACTTCTCGTTACGATAATTAGGTATAGGGCATGTTATAAAATACTGCTCAAATAGCCAAAAAAACGGAAGCTTTTTTGAATACAAAGTCATGTTACCCTACACCCTAAACATTGTTTTGAACAATCATTATATCATACTCTGTAAGAGGTATTTGCTTTATCATTTCCTTTATGTAGCAATTGGCAATGCTAATATTAATATAATTCAATACAAGATCAAACTATGTTTTTTTATTTATAAATTTCTTAAAATAACGGTAGCTAAAGCAACTAATCAAAACCAAAGTTTACAAAATTTTGTGTGACTTTGTAGTAGTGGATTTTGCTATCGTTTGTTATAACAAACGGCATTTTCCAGCTTTTCCATAAGATGTGGATTTTTTTAACTATTTTTCCCCGGGTCGAAAAACTGCAAAATAACGATAATGAACATTTAACGAAGATCGGAGTAATTTAGAGGTTTCAGTAACAAGTGGGTTAACATAATGTTGTTTCCTATGATCTCTTCACGTTAAAGACCGTCGAAGTAACATGAATTCTAATGTTTATGGCTTACCTATAACATGTAGAAGGGTATTAAAAGTGAAATTGTTATTACCTTTCGGAAGGTACTCGTTTATTTAATGTTCTTTGAAAGACATTCAATATCCTTTGTATACCTGCATAGACGAGAAACCTTTACACATATTTGTTCTCATGGAAAATTGATATGTCAAAGGTGTAGGATGTAATACGACATTGTGTAGTTGACTATTGTCTGCATTTTCTAAGCGCCTATTCCCAGTTTACGTTAGGTTTAGGTTAAAAGAATTTATTCTCAAAAGGCACATAAGCCATTTATATGAAAACCTATTTTAACTTAAAGTTAAGCACAAACCGTGATGCACCATGAGATTTTTCATCTTTATATTATTTCAGCTTATAAATATATCTACCATAGCCATGAAGGGAAATTTGGCCTCCTAAAAACCTCACGAATAATGACTGGAAAGATGGCTCGGTCCAGTGTATAGGGTCACTTTCTTCTTTCTCTGAGATTAATGTGTTTCTTCCTTAGGGGCGTTTACGACAAGGATAGTTTTTAATATGTATATGAATACACCGTAACCATACCACAACTAATTATAGTTTACGTAATTATCAGTACCTACATAGTTAATTAAAATAGTTATAATAACCAGAAGCATTATTCACTGTTAGATTACGCATATCATATCACTCGAGCTTCTTTTATTACAAAAGTAATAATACATATTAATATTGAATGTAAGTGCATTAGTCGATATACTTATATTATAACTCTGAACTGTTTGTTTGTTTCGTTAAATGTGCTGCTATCTCAGGAACAAGTACAGAAAAAAAAATTCATGGAAAGCATACAGACTGCCTATAATATAAGCAATTCATAACAATTAAAAAAACATTGATAGACAGTTTTACTTAACTATTTTTTTAATAGTTCGTTATTAGACCTTATTTATTTTAAAGTAACTTTAAAAAAAACACAGCTTTGTCAATTTTAAAAATAGAAGAGTAACAAGCAGAATAGAAACAAAGACCGGTAAACGCCTACGCTTTCACAATGGCCTCTAGTCGTTACGCCAAATATTCGGCTCAGCGTTAGGGTCATAAATATTATGATATTTCAGGCGGTAAACCCCAAATTTACAATAACGTCGTTGAAGCACTGTTCAAGCACGGGTTATTAGGCAATTAATCGGCTTAACTGGTGTTATTATCAACGTCATCGATTTTGGTTATGCTGAGTTTTCAGTTTTGTGTTAATAATTTAGAAGGGGGAATAAACGATGATATTTTATTAGAGATTTTATAATCAATAACTTTATGAAGCTTTTTAGATTAGGTGCGTTGAGATGTAGTAATTATAGTAGAGCATGCCCACGGCAACTAATGTATTGATGCGTCAAACATAGAGAGAGGTGTATTCATGAAAGGCCGGGGTGCCGCCGGGGTGTTCTGGGCGCCGCGTCTGCTGACACAGTTCCGGGCGCCGGCGCGGCGGGCAGGGGCACTGCAGCCCAGTCAGACGACACGCGTTCGCGTTCACGAGCGCTCCCGCCCTTATTCAGCTCCCCGAGCTCTTAAATACGCGAACTTCTAACTTCTACGAATTCATAAGCGTTCCTGTTATCATTCGTTACGTGAATTACATTGTTCTGTTATGACAATGGTGATATGCGTAAGCTTGCTTCCATGTTAATAAAGTTATACAAGTGATTGTAAACATTATGAACCCTAAAGTGTTGTAATCTGATAAAGTTCGCTTACGTTATCAGGGCTAAGAAGGTCGGTTTTAAGCATTGCATTGTGTTTGACGTTTAAATAGTGCTTCGGATGGACATTGATTGATAAATAATTAGGTGATCTCTTGCATCTGGACGCCACAGCTGTTCTGTAAATCAAGGACCTTTTTGTGAGAGGAGATAACAAAAGCCGTCAAGCTGTATTCATTCGAAAGTTTTAAGGTTTACGAATACGATGAAGATACGTGCAATGGTCATGATGATGGGTTCGGTACTTCGAAGAGAAGTGAGTACCTTAATAAGTCTTTAAAGCGTTGTGTTACTAATTACTTTTATTTAATGTACTTGGTTATTATTAGAATTACTACTTGAAGAGAAACATTTTCTTATTTATCGCTGTCTAAAAATATAGCAATATCAAATAGCTGTAATAAAACCTTTTGATTTATACAGTGGTATTGTTTTTCAAAAGGGTAACGCATTCGATTATAATTAATTCTAGGCACTTCTGGGATTTGTATCGCAGTAGCCAGAACAATAAAGTTTTTTTAAATTATGGTTTATGCTTTACACATACCTACAGTGGTAGTTAATTCTTTTGTTTTTATGATTGCTTAGAAAATATATCTTTGATCTGAAATAACAATCAAATAAATAACTTTTCATGTTGATAGATGAATTTTTTAGTATTTACTTTCAATTCGAATAAAAGTTATTTCTTATTTTATGATTATTTGCATTTTATTATATCTAAGGGTTTTAATATTCTTTACGTAGAAAGAAAAACAAAGTGTTTGTTTTTTAAATAACATGATGTAAATTTTTTGAGTAATTGTTACTAAATTATTAGAGTAAATTAAATATACCTTTGAAAAAGTCGTTTACAGTGGTGTATTCATGAATTTTTAACGATTCTACGAAACGTTTTACCAATAAATCGATAAACCATCGGTTAAATTTCACATGGAATCGTAAAACCACCTATCTGTAAGAATCACCTAACGAGTATTGAAACGTTTTTGATGTAGGTGTGTTCGATTCGTGAAGACGATTTTATGATCTTGAAAAAAAAAAACGACTTGTAGTAGGAGTACAAATATTTTATACTGGTGCCATTAGTATCCTATTTTTATATGCTAGCTGGTACCCTGCGACTAAGTCACGAAAAGTTTATTCGGAAAGCTCATTTGGATTAGATGTTAAAAAGTAACAAATCAATTTAATTTGTATGTGTAGATATAACAAATATTAAAAAAAAAGCAAAACATATAGGAAGCCTACAATCTGCGTCCATCACTTTGGAACAAACACCATTATATTCCATACTACCACTGCCAAATCGATCCATGTTTACATTCAAGAACATATTGTATCTATCCCCAAATAGATTTCGCTAAACTTTGTTGGTCAACTTTATGTAAGACATTAGTTTGCTTTGCTTTAACTTGTTTTAGTGACAGACTGATCTTATCATTCAGATTTTTATTAGGTATAGGTATAACAAATCGATGCATGTTATGTATAATAATAAAGTCGTACAACTTAGATCACGAAAGAAAGCCCATCATTAATAGGTGAGATTGTGGTACTCGGTGGTAATAAATGTTTGTATGATGGATGAAGAAGTATAAATATTTGAGAAAACGATGAGAGCGAAGCAATAACCTGACAGAACCGCGAAGGGTAGAAATATTTGGTGGAGGCCTATGTTCAGCAGTAGACGTGTGTTGGCTGATATTTTTTTTTCACACATTCACACATCGCCACCTAGTCTCAAACTAAGCAAAGCTATGGGAACTAGACAACGGATAAACATACTTAAATACTTTTTTTTGTAAATACATACATATTATACATAGAAGACACTCAGACCAATGCATACAATCATGTTCTTGCACAGAAAGATTTGCATTGAGCGGGAATCGAACCCGAGACCTCTGCGTAGCAGCCATGTAATATACCGACTGCGCCACAGAGATCGTCTGATATGATCTTGATGTTGCAAATAAATACTAAATGCGAACATACAGGCACCTTTACAAGCTCGGTTCTTCTCTGCATTAAAATACCGGAAACTAGAGTACCCTATTGATTTCAATTTCCACTTTGAATATAAACGATCTGTCAAGTGTTCCAAGATATTGTTTAATTTATACAAAACGATACCTATCCGTTATATTGTTTACTGTAATGAATACAATCAGATCGTCTTTTTTTATTTTATTTATTTAGAAACAAACGGTCATACAGTTATACAAAAATAACATACATAATTATATATGAAACAGACCTACAGTTTCCTAAAAGAAATATACTCTTACATTAACTGACGACAGAAATTGTTCAATTAACTAGTGTACATCTAAATTAAACAATATTAAATTAAATCTTAAAACTAATGCAAATTACGCATGCGAGACTAAAGATGATGGCTGAGACTACGCTAATAATCGAGTCCAGAAATACAAACTAAAGCCTTTTTTTTAAAACATTCCAAACTTTCACAGAAAATATCAACATCGACAAGCTTGTCATTATATAATCTACAAGATCGCCTAATGAAACTATTACAAGCGTAACAAGTTCTACTACTATGAATACAAAACAATTCTTTTATTCGACATACTCGTTCACGTCCACGTGGCACTCTGAATGAAATTGCATGCAACAGTGCAGAGGTATCAAAACTACCATTTAGAGTTTTATAAAGCATGGTAGCATCAGCCAATTCACGACGATGACTTAATTGAGATATGCTGTGCTCCTTCAAAGAACTAACGTAATCTGAATAACAATGACCAGTACGGTAGCAGAGAGCTCTTACAAACTTCTTCTGAACTTGTTCTATTTTATCAATATGATTATTAAAACATGGATGCCAAACAGGACTTGCAAATTCTAAATGAGAACGGACATAACAGTTATATAAAATCGTATAGGTTGGTGTTTGACGAAAAGGTTTGCAGACACGTAATATAAACCCTAATTGCTTATAAGCCTTATTTATAATACTATCAATATATGGGACAAAACTAAGCTTAGAGTCCATAATAACCCCCAGATCACGGATTTCAGTAACGCGCGTCAGGTTCTCATTGCAAAGTGTGTAAGGATAATATTGAATATTTTTTTTTTCTTGAATAACTGATGACAAAACATTTCTCAGTATTTAAAAATAAACTATTAGAGGAACAAAAAGTTTCGAATAGTTGAAGATCACCCTGCAATAATTTACAATCATCTACATCTCTAACAACACGAAAGATCTTTGTATCATCTGCGTATAATAACTGACTGGAATTGCTCATATCTTTAGTGATGTCATTAATATATAATGTAAACAACAGGGGACCTAGATGGGACCCTTGTGGGACACCAGAACTCACACTTTTATACTGAGAAACGTAGCCACCTAAAGCTACAGCTTGAGAACGATTTTCTATGTATGATCTTACCCATCGAAAAAGATCCCCACGTATTCCCAGTCGCCAAAGCTTTAAAAGCAGAGTGTAATGACAAATTTTGTCAAAAGCTTTGGCAAAATCGGTATATATAGCGTCCACTTGGGCACCGCTATCCATAGCTTCCAGGATAATTTCAGTGAATGATAACAAATTAGTTTCAACACAACGTCCCTTGAAGAAACCGTGCTGTTCCGGTATAATATGACGCCTAACAGAGTTTGCTAATTGATCAGTAACTATTTTTTCCAAAATTTTACCAAATTGACATAGCTTAGATATAGGACGATATTTTTCAACATCCTGACTGACTTGTCCTTTCGGGATCGGTGTAACCAACGCGCGCTTCCAAATGCTAGGGACACAACCTTCCTTAAGGGATTTTTCAAAAAGTATTGTTATCGGTAAAGCCAAAGCAGATGCACATTCTCTTATTAGCAAAGGATGTATACCATCAGGACCCGCTCCTTTATTACTATTTATCGATTTCAAATATCTATATACAAGTTCTTTGCTTAAGTAAATCGAACTCATATCAAGCACAGTATATCTGCACTATCCGGTAAATTTAGAAAATCAAGAGATAGATCTCCAGATTCCACGAAAGATGAATGAAAGTGCTCGTTGAATAAACTACAGATATTCTGACCATCGGTAGCGGTCACCCCTTTGTAATGCATAAGCTGTGGAAGACCACTATTAGAGTAAATTGACTTAATATATGTCCAGAAAAACTTTGGATGCTTCTTTATATTTGATTCAGAAATATGCATATAATTTTTGTAACTTTCCTTTTCTAATTTGGCTACTTCTTTTCTAAGAAACTTAAAACTGTCATAATCTAAAGGATTGCCGTATGTTTTCCACAACTTGTGGTATTTACGTTTCTCATTTAACAGTCTTCTAAGTGATTTAGTGTACCAAGGAGGCTTAGAGTTTGACATACGCTGAGGGCGTCTAGGCACATATTTACCAATCAATTCGTTCAACAAATCATAAAACTTTACAACACATTGCTCCATATGAAAATCAGAAAAGAAACCACACCAATCGATCCCAAGTAACTCTTCACTGATTTCACAATAACGTCCATTGTTAAAACAATATGTAAGTGATGGCGCCGGTTTGAAAGTAGGTGTACACGACAAATTGAGTTCCAGTTCAAGCGCTCTGTGATGAGAGTCTTCAGAAGTAAGTGGACTGTCACTAGCGTGTATAATGCAATCATTATTACAAAATATCAAATCAAGAATACGTTCGTTTTTATTTACAATTGAGTTGTACTGACCCAATCCTGAAAATGACATGAATTCGCGCAGAACATTAACTGTAGAACCATTATTACTACTTAGAATCATGAATGAGTTGTCAGCCGCGGTAGACCACTGTGCTTCAGGAATATTAAAGTCACCAGTCAGCAAAAATGTATCATTTGGATAATCTATCAAAATTTGGCCGCATATCTCAAAATAATTTTCTATAGCATCTTTACGTAAGGGACCACTCGGTATATAAATGCAACAGATGTTTAAAAAAATATTATTCTGTGATAAGGGAACTGCAATCCAAACACACTCGCAAGAAGATGGTGGAGGTCTCGGCCAATCTCTGCGTACAGGCTGCAGCTCATGACGTACAGCAACAGCTACCCCTCCACCTCGCTCCGCACCGGTTTCATTGACACATCGGTCGTTTCGAAATACAACATACCTATTATCAAAAAATTCCCGATCATAAAAACTTGATGTTAACCAGGTCTCTGTTATACAAACAAAATCAAAGTTCGATTGTGAAACGTTCGAATGGAAACTATGTGACTTCGTACGAAGGCCCCGCACGTTTTGATAGTAAACGTTAAACACTGAAGTAGTCATTGAATCATGGTTTTATCTGGAAAACACAATACCAAAGTATCATAATATAAATACTGATTTGAGTGTAAATATGTAATCGAACGTGAACGAGCAATCTTTGTTGTTAATATCATAGATTTTTTAATTTTAATAAAGCAGAAGCTTGTTTGGACATTTATATTCATAGTAGCAATACCAGCAATAATAAGCAAACACAGGCCATAACTCAATAGGCACTTTAAGAAAAATAAATTACTATAACAGCAGTACAAAACGCCCAGGCACAATATATTTTTCTTTATGTTATGAATTGTCTTTAATTCAGATACGATTCTACAAATAATTAGACAGTACAAACCCGCGACATTAATGAAGCATCTATACAGTCACTTTAGTTTAGCAAGATCGTCTACACACGCCACACGTATAACTTTTGCCTTTTCATGTTTTCTCATAAATATTTTGCAGTCACGAACCCACAGATAAGAGTACTGCAATTCATCCTTTCTTTGACGAGCTCTCTTCAAAAGGAGTTTATTAGCTGGAGTAAGATGATCAGTCACGTAAAGGTTGGTTGCCGGGCCCACCAGACCAATATCAGCCGAAGTAATGCCACGTCGTGCACGTATCGCCGATAATAGCATGTCCTTACGCCGGCGCCTGGTGAATCTGACAACAATAGCTGCAGGTCGTGTCGACATAGTTTGGGTTCGATTGTCGGTCGGCCCAGAACCAGGAGGAGGATTAAAGCGACGTACCCGATGGATGGTGTCCACATCGTCCTCTCGAAGCTGAAAACCCACCTTAGTGCAGATATCATGCAGTATATTGTGCAAGTTTTCATTGTTAGAAATTGGCATGCCAGATATTTCTAGGTTATTTAACCGGGAGTATTGGTCCTGAACGTTGTTTTCGTTACGTAGCTCTGTAATAACGCTGTTGGCCACGTTTAACTCCTTTTGCAAATTTTTCAAGCTTTGCATATCTCTCTCAACCATAGTCAAACGTCCATCTAGGTCCTCGAAGCGAGAAGTAAGGTTGTTTAACTTGTCGTCGAAATTCTCTACAGTCTTAGTGATAGACGTAATATCGGAACGCATATTCATAAATTCATAACGCAATGCCTTAATCTCACCAAGAACTGCCGCCAGGTCCACAGACGAGGAAGAAGAAGAACCCGCGCTGCGACAAATTAGACATTTCCAAGATGACTTCTTATCCGCACTCATCTTACGATATGTTGTTTCAGCAACACCAGCACATCCAAAATGTAGGTATTTATGGCAATGATGACACAAAACCCCATCCGTAACAGTTTCATCACATTTCGTGCATTCCATTATGCTGTACAAATCACGAATAGTCAGCCTTATGATCGATATGAAATCGTGAATAGTTGGCTTTAAAGTAAAAAAGTCGTGAATGGTCCGCTTTATGTTTATATATTTTTTATTATCTGTGAATATCCGTCTTAACAGATGCTAAACAACAAAATATTCCCTCGACCCGGAACGCGTTGTGCCAATCCTTAATGTTGGTAAAACTGAGTTGTAGGATAACTTTTAAAAACTTAACGACAAAACAACAGAATTTTCTCACTAGCACTATTATTATGTATCCCATCAATCTACATATTATGCACCACAACTAATGTTTTTAGCACTAAAAGGTATGTTCTATTTATATACTTCACGCTATGTTCGTAGTAAATTGTCAATTTATTCACACACACTCAACTTCAACTTTGCACTTTGTTTACATTAAAAGTAGTTCACTAAGACACCAGATAACAATTCTTATAAAAGTTCAGCCATACAGTAATGCAATAAAGTTCCTTTTTAATAATATCTATACACTTTTACAATAAAAAGTTATTTAAATGTGGATCTAATATTTACATTCCAAGTGACAGATGACAGAATGTTGTCTTCAGATAATAGAACTGTATTGATGAAGGTAGATGAGAGTTCTTCATACCTAGATAAATAGCTGATGTTAATCGCATTATTCAACCGAAGAGAATATAAACACATTGTAATACGGTTGGTCAATTGAACAGGCCATTGATTGAATCTACATTTTATGAGTCGTTTGTGTTATAGTCCTATTATTGATCGTGTATTGTATGTATCAGGATATCCTGTAGTAATGTTTGAATTATTCTCGTAATAAATTAAAAGACGCTGTCATGCAAGTGTTTCGTCGTCTATCACGCGATGTTCCAGGCACCCACGCGGAGATTCCATGGAATACTAAGATCAGGTCTTATATTCATCGTCTGCAGTGCTATGTTGAAACTAGGGACACTCTTAACACGCTGGTAAGTTAAGGTGTCAGCATTTGTTTCAAATAAAACAGCATTGACGAAATGTATTATTCAAGAGTCAAATTTTTAATTTGGGTATAAAATTTATATAGTTATTAATTAGTTTGTTTGACATTTACTTGTGAACAAAATATCAAGCAATAACAATTTGTTCTGAAATAGCAAAAAACACGGTTAGGAAATATTACATTAGTTCTTATCAGTATTGTACTCATTTTGTATTCAGTTATTTCGTAGTTTAATTAATTTTGTAAAACCGCAAAAGGTTTCTATTCACAAAATTGCGTGACGGATGAAAGCACACGATCAGTCACGGATCATATTGTTTGTGTTTGGGGAATATCCAGATTTTTGCGGTCGACATTTGAATGACCACTATACAGGAATTTCCTTTTATTATTATAGATGTGATTTATTTTGTTATTGTTACGTGCGCTTGAAAAATAAATTGGGTGTGTGGTAATGAACTGAAAGTATGAACTTTTTTTTAACTATTCTTTTTGCATGTTTTTTGACAAATTATGAATCCATATGGCCACAATGACAAGGGTAGGCTAACTTTCGGTTTTCAGATGTATTCTTTTAATAAGCGACTCTACAAAAATATATAAGCACAGCAAATGTACGTTTCGGTTTAACATTTTAGTTAGAGAATCAGGGAGTATCTGTGGGTGGGTGGTGGTAATGTATCGTGGGAGCCAACCATATAAGTATAGAAAACACAAAAACATGTCATATCTTCTGATCTGCTACATATAGGTATTACTGTATTACGCGTTATATAAATATTTTAGGTATACTGTAAAAGGTCACCTATTCATCATTAGACATTTTCTTTGTTCTAAATCTACTTTCACTTCCTTATCAAGTTATTATCATTATGACGACATTGATATAATTATTACATATCAATTAATGAGTAGAACTGTCATTTGAGGGTGATACGTTTTCCTTATTGTAATAAATTATTATCGGTCTATCGCCTAGTTCACTGTCTGACCTCGTTCCTAACGATTTGTATATAGATATGGTATTTAATAACAGAGCTGTTTTGATCTCTAGTCATATTTTGACCTCGTGATTATACTACTACTACTCCGCTGGCTCAACGAACCAAAATGTGTCTTAGCCTCAGACACGAGAGAACGCCACTCTGCTCGATCCTTGGTCACCTCTTGCCAGTTGCTGACTTGCAGTTCCCTCAGATCGTTTTTAACGATATCTTTCCAGCGGTACCTGGGGCACCATGTGATTATGAAGTGCACTTTTTCATTAAAACTGACATGTAAAAAAACTTGCTACTTATGCATATGCAAGTGTTTCCTTGTTCTTACGTTTGTTAGTCTATGAACAGCGACGTAAAAAAGCATCTTTTAAAAACGCTCTAGTAAGGACCACCAAATCGTGTTTGCTATTAATGCAACTGGCGTGATGGTCACCATGCATGTTCTCTATAGATTGCTTACTCAGCCAGGAGATATAAGGATGATTTTACGTATCGAGTTTTACAGATACTTTTGACATACTTTAGGTAAATTTTTCATTATTGTTTGCATTGTTCTGGGTGTTTTCTATCCGCTTAGTTTGGGACAAGATGCCGCTGTGTGAATGTGTGAGAAATATTTATTTATTTTTATTTTTGTTTACGTATTTTTTTTCTCAGCTTATGCTGGTTCCGACTACATTACGGACCAAAGTCAATTTTATTATTATTATTTAAATTATTGTGTAAATGTGTGAGAATATTAATTTTATTATTTTACTGTCAAATTTTACTACTAACTAAGAACTAGGTACTTATGACACTAGTAGGTTTTTATGACAATAGGAAGAGGCATTGAAATGATGTAATGAATTGTTAGGCAAATAGAAAAGCATTGTTTATAGGAAAGTAAATATTATTATATATGCAAACAATTCAATTATGTCATTAGGAGTATAGAATATCTTGTTTACTGTTTATAGGCATAAGGAATAACTTAGTTTACTAGTACTAGTAGACCTAGTTTTTCTATATAATAATAAGCCTTACTTGTTGTAGGGTGTTTATTTTGCTCGTAGAATGTTCAAATAAAACTTTAAAACAGTCATATTAAATTTGACATTGGGTCCGATTGCGTTTCTCAATTGACTTTAATTAAGAACAACAAAATGAACTTAAATGTAAACTTAAATTTTTAGTACACATGGGTATTACCTTTCCTTTAAATAAGAACATACACTAAAATAGAGTCATCCTAAACTTAATTAGTGATAGTAGTTTTCTTATTCCGATTGCGTTTCGTCTTATTTGACATTTGACTGACCTTATTTAAGTAGAAGCGGTATAAAAACTGCCTTAATTAAAGTCGCTCGAAATTCTGTGCGAGCTTAATTTAAGTTATTAAAAAATATAGGTATTTCTTGAATTTTTTGTAACAAAGAAGGTTAAATGAAGAACATCAACAGTAAAAGGGTTTAAATGTGTTAAAATTACCTAACTGAATGCCTTTGTTCCTTATAAAAAAGTGCGTCTTTTCTTATTTGTTTACAGACAAAAAGAAGACTTATATATCGGCATATCGATAATTCTGATCCGTTCGATGTGACAACTACAGTGTTCATAAAACTGTGTTGTTCTTTCTTCATCCTTCTCTTTTTATCTGTTTCCATGTTATAAAAACAAATTAAAAGATATCACAAGTAAAAACGCAAAATAAGTACGAACGAAAGTAAGACTAACTTTGACGTAATACAGGCGGCGATGTGGTTGCTAAGCGACAACGCCTATATAAATAAATTTTAAAAAACTTTGACGTACAGATGTCAACCTTAATATAACAACACTCTTAATTAAGGTTGTTTTCATAGACAAAAGGAATTGGTAGTTTTTTAGGTCACGTTCTTATTTTGTGACATCCGCAATAGCTTCAATATAAGGACGTGGTCTTATTTTATAAATTTTAGTGCATCCTTATTTAAGAGCGAAAAGAAAGGCATTCGGACCCATTATGTTCCTAATTTAGGTCAATCAATCAATCATCATTTATTTGCGAATATAGGTACAATAATTATGGTTTTAAAGGTTAAAATAATTGAATACTTTTGCAACAAATAATTTAGTTTTAAAGTGTGGATAAGTTTAGACACAGGCGAGCAAATAGGGGAAATGTCAGTTTAATTTAAAAAAAAACTGGAATAGGTAACATAAATGATTTAATTACTCATCTTACTTAGGGCCAGATTCAGAGACCGCACTTTGACTTTACTTTAGCAAAGTCTAGTTATTTTCTCTGAATTTGAAAAACATTACAAGTAATCTTTCGCATGAAAAGTTTACTTTGGGAAGATTACTTTGAAAGAAAGTAAAGTCACGACTCTGAATCTGGGCCTTATATCTCCTTTTTGTATCAAAGTCGAACTTTCCTTCAAAGTAAAGTCAAAGTGCGGTCTCTGAATCTGGCCCTTAGTCAAAAAATCAACATGTTCACCAGTTTTTTTATACGATGCCTTGCTTGTACATTTCCCAGAAAACACAGAAGGTAACCCAATCGCAATGCATTAACTATACACGATGCAGTATAAGTAACCCGTCAAGTCAGTGTAGCGTGGAACAAGCGAGGTACGCTCTACCATACACAACAGTCATCGTAAGATAAGAGTAGGTGAACGGGCGTTGGCTTGCCTTGTCTGTCTGCCCGGTCAGTATTCTCCGGCGCTTCGCATCGTGAGCACAGCGCTTGCGCATTATCACGTGACTCTACGTTACTGAACTAACTAGGCCGCTCTCGTGTTATAGTTTAACATTTCTCTAAGTTTATTATGGAAAAGTGAACACCCGTGTTCATTCGCTACGGAAATTTTTAATTAATTATACATAGTCATTTTTGTGGAACACATTCAATTGCAAATTTATCCAAAGTGCCAAAAACTTATTTACTTTTATCTATGTGGGCTACGTGATTAGGTGACAAGTGTGTTACAAATTCAGTATTTTTTGTTATTCGCCTCTAATAGGCATTGTGTCTTTAAAGTGTTCGTTATAAGTTAGTTTTGGTGAATGAGTCAGCTAACAGGCGTTGGAATTGTTAACTTCGTCAACGTGCTACCCACGATTTCTGAAGGTAAATTTTAACAACTGTTTGAGCTCCCTAAACAATGTCTGTATTTCTAACTCGGGCGAATATTTTATAATAAAATCTGTGTATTAAAGCCTGTAGGACTAAGATCTATAAAAAAAAATAGCTCTGTTATTATTAATTTAAAAAAAACAATGAATGTAACACTAATGCTTATATTGTATTGTCATCTGCGTGTTGAAGTACGATGATTGCAATAACACTGCCATAACTCAAAATATTCATTGTATTTCTTTTGTTTGGAAAGTTATCTGGGCTGAATGCTAATTGTGAAACTGACTCTTAGTTAGTACATATAGCCTCTTTATTTTATTCACAGTATTGCACTTAAGTATCCGTGTGGTGACGGAGTAAGAATACAGTGTGTCGCCACCCCATCTCATCCCATGGGTGTCGTAAAAAACGACTAAGGGAATAACCGTAACTACTATCTTTACGAAATAAAAAGAAGGAAAACTTGAAATTAAACCCTATACCAATCCGTCTGGCCAGCGTGGTATTAGTAGGCCAAGTAACCCTCCGTCACGGGAGGAGGCCCGTCCCTGCAGTGGGACATTAATTGGCTGTTATTATTGCACTTAAGGTGATTCAAACAGCCGGTGCGTATTTATCTTATTACATGGTATTACGTGTCAAACTGCACTTAGCGTTTATTTAAAATGCATGTTATGTTTATTGTTTTGTTTATGTAATACGTTTTCGAACTGAGTGTTACTAATGTAACCTTTTGGCAAATTGTAATTTGTCACGTCGTATAATTCTTATGTTATACGTAAATATGAAGGTTGTATTATTGTTTCGTTCTTCGTAAATAAGGCCTTTGTTTAATATTAGTAGAAGACTTGGTCTATGAACTTGAATAGAATTATGGCGTGCGCGCAGGTAGAAAAGCTTTTTATTTCGAAAAAGGTCTATGTTGCAAACTCTAAATAATGTATTTGAATTTTATGATATTTTAGATTTGCACTTACTTTGTAATGATTAGTGGTAAAATAATAATAATAAGTGATGTCAAGTCAGCTTTACCATAATACGAGTATTAACTGTAGGTATGTCAGGTATGGTGCTACAAACTATGAATTTATTGTAAACTTTAATGATATATTGTTTTGTACTGTTGAAACAGCTAGTTATCATAGTGCAATGCATTCGCGCAATAAAGTAGCAAGCAAGAAAGGAATCCTATACAAAAATCGTATAAATTACAAAAATGAAAACATTTAATTACCATAAAGCTAAGAAACAGACAAGCAATTAGTGTTCTCGGACCTCACTATATTTAGCTGAGCATCTGCAAATAATCACTTCGAGGATGTCATAAAATATTAATGAATGGACTTCTAAGATTTACAACAATTCTGACCTTTTATTATGGAGATTTTATTATTGAAATACTTCTAATAAACATAAACTATTATACGCTTTTATTAAGACGAGACCATTCGCATGTGTAAGGCATTTGCAAATTACACAGTTTCTCTAATACCAACACTTTGTTAGCATAGAAACTGAATTAATTATTTCGCAGCATTTTGTTACCACTCAATAGTATTTGTGGCTCAGATGTTCGTGAAAGTTATACTTTCTTTTTTTGCAAATAACATTCGTCCATTATTGCGCTGACTGTCAAAATAGGAATTTGAAACGACCATTCGCTATTATTAGTAAGCCGGAAGTGTATAGAATTCATCCTATGAGGAGTATAAAAGCTAGTTGAGTCAGATGCTAAAAGCTTACGGCCTTGGAGGCATCCGCCTTATCCGGCAGTAAGTCGCAGGCGCAGGTGCGTTCGTCCGACGAAGGGTCGACGACCTAAAGGATGAAATAACGTTTACCTATCTCCATGATTGCAGGTAGTTATTTACAGGTGCTCTTTTATTTATCGCGATTTCATTTAAGGTGAATACGACTTACGTTGATTGGTGTGGATGTGAGTTTGCTTTTTGTTTTTTTTTGACGTCCTCTGTGGCGTAGTCGGTATATTACATGGCTGCTACCCAAAGGTCTCGGGTTCGATTTCCGCTTAATGCAAATCTTTGTGTGCATGAACATGATTGTTTGCATTGGTCTGGGTGTTTTCTATGTATACCTAATGTATTTACAAAAAAAAGTTTGTCGTTTACTGCTACATGCTGTCCATCGACATAGGAATTTATTATTAGGGATTAGATTTCTAATGCAGGGCCTGACAGTTCCACAATATTCATTTTCCTGCTCTATCTTTTTCTTTTTTTTTATTAGTTTGTATATGGTTTCTGGGTATGTAATCAATACAGCTAAAATTTGGTTTTGTTTTAAAATATTAAAGAACATTCTATCGACACGTTATTTTTAAAATCTTAAAATCATAGCACTGTAATATTAATATTGTTTTGCTTTAGGAGGTATTTTTTTGCCCATCATGCAAAGGTTGCAATAATATACTTCGACAAGTAACTTACTTCTTTTTTTACGTCGTTCTCTTAAATTATAACAAAGTGACCTTATGTTTTCTTGAACGTTAATAAATTATATTACCGACCTTGCACCTAGCTAAACTTTTATACTGCAATGCGCTTCCAAAGACTACTATAAAACTGTACATATTCTATGAAGGTTGTATTATGTATGAGAAAATGACAATAATCAATACTTCATTTTCTTTTATGCTTTATTCTGTTACCGCTATTTAGCAGTTTGCAGAATATCTAGTTCTTATTACTTCGCTTACCGTTAATTATGATCTAGCCGAGTTGTATTTGTTTTCTACTACTGTTTGTAATTTGTCACATCACTTAATGTTGATGTGAATAGCCTAATCATAAAATCGCCGCACAATCTCCCGAAGATTCTATTAGTGGACAAATGCAGAAGCTATAAATTTGTTAATTAAAATATGGTAGGCAAGAGCTTGCTTATACGCAGCAGACAGCGATGAAAATACCCAATAAAACCCTATAGCAAACTGCTTTTCCTACTTGGTTCAGAAAGATAGAATTCGGCTTCATGAATGATTGTATGAGGCAGTATGCTAGAGTAGAACGTTTTAGACAAATAATGTAAAATAACGTACATTTTTA
The DNA here is from genome assembly GCA_905475405.1 of Schrankia costaestrigalis. Lineage (NCBI taxonomy): Eukaryota > Metazoa > Arthropoda > Insecta > Lepidoptera > Erebidae > Schrankia > Schrankia costaestrigalis. The sequence continues at coordinate 14,941,157 of FR997838.1, forward strand.
CTTGTCCTTGTTATAAATGGTTACTTGTACTGCATTATTATCATTTTACTAGTATATTCTTGCAGAAACATCGTTATAAGATATAACATAAAATCTACTAAAAAACTTTTGCGTTTCCCGGTAGTTGCAAGTTTACGAGCGCAAAAGAGCTCGGTTCTAGAACCTTTCTACACTTTAGGTTTTAAAAATATTGAACTCCATAAAATTATTCCGTGTTAACACCTAAAGCCAGATAATAAAACGTGTAACATTGTACGACTAATAGAATGTTGGTTTTGTTAAAGCGCCACACAGGAATCACATATGCAAATCGAAAACAAACCTTAGGCAAATTTAAATAACAACCCGTTTACTGTATAGTAAGATACAAAATGTAAACGTACTAAATAAATGTAACATGCAAAAAATGCATTTATTATTGTATTGACTCTGAGAATAAAAAATATGTTACTATTTTTGACCTCGGTGGTGCGACGGTAGCGCAAGCGGCTGCCGTGCAAGAGGTTGTGGGTTCGATCCCCACGCAGGACAATAATTTGTGAGATCCACAAATTATTGTGCTGGTCTGAGTGTTCTTTGTATCCGTTAATTGATGTTTGTAAATGGTCCTCGCAACACAGGGCATGATCCCTAGTGCGGGGTTTGTCTTTAAAAAAAAAAAAAAATTTATTTGTTTTATTAGATGAAAGCGTGCTATTTTGTATGAATTGGTAGCTGTGTTTTGTAGCATATCTACAGAAATATAAATTTTCTCAAAGCCCTGCTTCGTAAGGTACTCTTGATAACATAGCGTTTGTCATCATCGCATTGTAGTCTATTTGTACGTCAAAGATATGTATGAATGATAACATTAAAAATGTCAAAACATGACCTACCGCTCTCTGTTTACACGTGTACGGTAACAATCCATCGTATGAGATTCAAAGTCTCAAGTTTATATTTATACAAGAAAGCATAGTATTAAGAATAGCCAGGCAAGTTGAGTACGTTTGCAAAGCTTTCAAGAACGGCATAGTGAGTTACCTATGTCTAGCATCTACGGTCTAGGAAGTAGTTAAAAGCAATTATAGGTAATTTTCAAGATGGACGGCAAAAACTTGCTTGCGTGCCTGTTCCATCTTATGTACAGTTAGCTTTACGTCTACTATTATCATTATAAACTCGTAATCATCTGTTTTAATCTGTAATGTTTATCCATAACCTTGTACATGGATATTAACAACAAATATACATTATACAATAGTGTCGAACGTGTAACGGTTTAATATGGAAACCAATATTGAAATGTTTCTACAATATTCCATTGCATTTGGTCCCGAACTATTTCGGGCTCTTATAACTTCGGTTTTAGGTGTTTTATGTAAAGTAGGGTCGATTCTCCGATGTGTGCCGCCACGTCTTTGTTTTATTTCGCTTTTCCGTCTTCAAAAAGATCAAGAGAACAACTGAGAAATGTTGGGGTTCTGTGGCGGGATTTACGTTTTAAATAACAGTGGAAGCTTATAAAGTCAGATTAAATTTACCATGTTAACGATCTCTACATGAATACGGCTTTCTATAGATTTCAGAACGCTCTAATCTCATAGCAATATTGAAATCTGTAGGAAGAGTAGCGAACGGTCGGGTGGTCACGCAGTGCAACAGCGTGGAGTCGGCCACGCCTCGACGGCTTGCTGGCAACCGACAATCATTATGGAAACTATTGTACCACTTACATTAATAGGTATAGGTATTTTATATCTGGTGTAGTCACGAAATCGACTTGTCCCAATGCACGTTGCATTCGTGATAGCTCACGGACGGAGACAAGGTATAGATTGTAAATCAAATGTAGTGTTTCTACATCGTGATTTGTACATTATACTAAATTGCGCCAAGGCTTTATCCTATGCAGATAATGTAGTTAATATAAACATGTCTCTATTTAAAATACTCAGTCACGTCATGTCACATTAGAATTTTATCTTTCACACAGCAGCTATTGGCATCAGGTGACTCCGTTTAAAGAAAGTACCGACTTTAATGGATCTCAATATAATCTAATTGCCACGTAGATAACGTAGTAAAATTAATGAGCAATTTCGCCGTGAACGTAACTTGCACGTAAATATATTCTGCCGTAAGAAAAGTATTTGCATTACTAAGTTTATGGTAGAAAGTTGCTCGTTATAATTATTTATCTCGCGTGATAATTAATTGCCTGTACTAAAACATAACTATTGTGTTCGTTGTTTCGCTCTCTTGCTTTTCTTTAAGTGTTCTATTTTTTAATTTTTTATTTGTTTTTACCTAGTACATAAAAATTAATCGCACTCTTGCAGCCTTTAAGATTGTCTTGAAGCTTCGTATATTAATTTAGTTGTACATGTTTCCTCTTCCTTCACTCGATTAATATAGGAAATTAAATATAAATATGTTGAAAGGAACTAATTGAATAACTTAAACGATGATGTATTAGTATTAAAATCCTTACTATATAATAAACTATTCAATCAATCCCATTAAATTGTGTATCCATGTCCAAGTAGTGTGATGTCATGCAATTTATATTAATAAGGGATAAAAAATGTATTTATTTAAGATATATATTAATTTGAATTGTGAAGTTAGAATAACAATAATATAGCTGTATTGAAAACAAGCATTCCTGTTCCAATACCACTTTCATAGAGCTTTTAAATTATTTGTTGGAAGCGATTGCAATTATTAATTTCTTGCATTGATCTTAACAATCCCAATAGGCAGTTGGTTAAACAGCGATGAAGAATAAGGTATTTCGATGACTTCGTTAAAAATTCTTAAACATAAACGAATTAACGGGGCAATCAATTTGCTTACTTGTTTTTACTTGGTATTTTAGCACAGCTTACACTGGTCGTGGTGCCTTTTTAAGGAATTTATTTAGCGTATATTGGTACCAAAATACGCTAAATAAATAATCCACAACCAAGAAAACTAGTCTATAAAAATCATTTAGAAAAGTTGTACATTCAACAAACGCTATTCACGTTATAAGAAGTAACATATTAAACTACAAACACACATACCGTAATATACAATTTGCCTCTGTTTTCCACGTGGAACAAGTTATAGCTCGGTGCGAACTTCGACAACAATTGGTACCGGAGCATGAGTGGCACAACGGGTTAAATCCGTATTTACATTACAATTGTTCGCATTGTATGCAGGGTCACAGGTTCGAGGTCGCGCCGACTGTGCACTCGGCTCCCGCGCCTCAATGGATTCTTTTGTAATAGTAATTGCAATATCTAGACTACGCTCATTGTATGAATACTTAATATCATACAAGAAATTAACACGCACAATTATTATTTATGTATCTTAAACCTTATTCTACTAGTCAGAAGTATTGTCTTGCCATTTTTCACACTACCTCTTGTCCGCGACTTCGCCTGCACAGGATTAGTCTTAATAAATTGTAGCATAATTGTGTCCCGTGTGTGGTGACGGAGTAAGATTACAATATGTCACCACCCCATCTCATGGAGTGTCGTAAAAACCGACTAAGGGACTATCCGTGAATATTATCTTTACGAAATAAAAAGAAGGAAAACTTGAAATTAAACCCTATACTAATCCGTCTGGCCAGCGTAATAATAGTAGGCCAAGTATCCCTCCGTCATGGCAGGAGGCCCGTCCCTGCAGTGGGACATTAATGGGCTGTTATGATAATTGTGTAGTTTCATTTTAATCCTTTTAGTAGTTTTTACCGTGAAAGAGGAACAAACCTTTACCTAAAATCTCTACCTACAAACTTTCGCGTTTATATTATTGTCTGTTCTGTTTCGATTAATAAGAGGTCACGTCGACTAGGGCTGATGACATTTATGACATCTGTGACATTTTCCTGTTCCTTGTTCAGCGTGTTATAAAGTTTATTTAGCGTTTACGGCTAAGCTCGTTAAATATCTAATGGTAGAATAGACGTGGCTGACTTTAATATAGCCACAGTCACACCTATATGCATTTTATGCACGTCTATTTATTTATGTAAAGGCAATATGATATGTCTATAGAAACTATTGGTATGTGCGAAAACAGTCGGAGAATCAAGGCGACGAACAAAGAAGTACATAAATTAGCTAAATTGGCTAGATTCTTTTTCACCCTACGATCCAGATTTTAAAGTAGGAATATTAATGTTACCTTTATTTTTGCTTACTAGTGTGTTTCAATTGCTTGACCATAAACATAATAAACGGTTACTGTTATTAAGCACTTTTCGATTTGTTACGGCGCTTGTACACGGTAAGAAAAATCGCCGGGCCTACGCAAGAATTCGTGTCGTTTCTAAGCACGACCTGTGTACACAGCGCCGGCGATGCATAAGAAAATTTTCTTGTCTGCGCAAGACAAGACACGGCGAACGTTGTTGCGGAGGGGCGAGGAGCGGTGTAGTAGGGTATCATACTTGTTTGCTTTCTAGTTAACATTTTTACTAAAGGAAACTCACACTGATTATCACACTTGTTATTACTTGCGCGCCCTATGCCCGTCTGACGACTGTACGAAAAAAATCCTGGCGTGTACACGTTCCGAATTGTCTTGTCTGCGGAAGACAAGAAAAGTTTTCATGTACGAAAAAGACAAAATTCTTGACGTCTACACGAAGACTTGTCTTAGCTGGCGTAGACACGGCAAATTTTCTTAGCGTGTACGAGCGCTGTAATTCTCATTAATTACATGAGTTGTTGAGTACCTACTTATTATCTTGAGATACTCAAGAAACACTATTCTATAGTATGAAGCGCCTTTGAAATTCTCTTCTGGTTATCGAATAGATATCTAATCTTTTGATTTGTTCTATTCAAAGTATCTAAGATCACTCATGATAAAGTTTTTATTCGGTAGCAACTACCTGAACAGAACTTTAAAATATTGGCATACCAAACAGTACGCAGTGTCACGATTGGAACTCGTGTAAGCAACACAATCTGAAATTAAAATCTTTTCGAATTAATATTCTTCATACGTACGTTTTGACGTAACGTTGGACCAACTGATTTTGATCCTGTGTGACGCCATTACCTTATTGTCATCTGCTATAGTTATGGTCTCAGCGACCGTGAATGGATCATTTTATTTTATGGTCTCTCTATTGTGTTTGGCCACCTTGTTCTTAATAGCGCTTTCATTATATTGTTAAATTACTATTGTTTTATATTATGTTACTTTTTTGGTAGACATCCTTTTTACCCGACACATTATTTGGTATGGTTTTTGGGGCATGAACAACAGTGCCATGAGTCGATTTGGAATCTACAAAATTACTTAGTATGACATTATTACTAATATTTTGCTTATATTATAACTCAATTACAACACAACTCAATCCTAATCTTACCTCCGGTTTTTGAATGCCTGATCAAGTAAAAATCAACTAATCAAGTGTCAAAACTGTCATTTTCAGGAAGTAAAATGACAGTTCTGACACTAGTTGATTCAGAAACCGGGGGTAAGTATAACATAATAAGAGCACATTCCTTTGTCTTTTTGCAGCACAGTGTCCCTAGGGGTTTTTTACTCAACCTCGTTTCAATTCAGATTCCCTTAATCTTCAGCAAATAAAATCTTGATTATACTTATTTCTCAGTTAGAAGTATTAATATTTCTTCAGAGTTAATTTATGTTTATATACAATACAACAACTTTTAGCACTTACAGTAAGAGCGAAATAATTCTGCTTTACCAGTTAATATAAAAATGTATTATATTGTGATAAAATATGTCATCGATACAAACCAACTGGAGCATCTTTTGAAAATCTCTTCTGATTCGAAAATCTAAGAATTTTGGTTGCCACATCAAATAGTTTATTGTAATATATTTGTACGAATGCAGTTAACATTTCAGAAAGCACATGAATCAGACCGCGCTCGACAAACGTCTCGAGAATTATGGGAATGTGTTTTCGTCTAAATATAAACCTTGTAACGTAATCTTATTATGCCTAGTTATCTACAAATTCTTGATACTTGCATTATGTGAAGTGACTTAAAAGATATCATATGAAGTCTAATTGCCAAAGAGTTTCAGTGTAAACGAAATCAAAACTTGTTTTCTCATGTAAATAACTTTAGTATTTTTGTTATATTCTTACGTCTGAAAACCTTAATGATAAGAATTATAGAGACTAAGAATTATACGTAACAATATTATCTTAATAAGGATCATCATATTTTACGAAATATTGTTTAAATAATAGAAAAGTTCCCACACTCATGAAATTAAGTTCATATGAGCAAGGTTTTTGCTATTTCACTCATCTGGTTTAGTGTGCCAGTAAGTCATAAAAAGTGATGGCAAGTGGTAGTGACAATGTTTTTTATCTTTTTCAAGGTAAGGTTTTTTTTTCTTTTATCATATCTGCCAAAAGATGTGATGAATCACTTTTGAATAGTACTCGTTAACTGTAAGATTAACCCACACTATCAATTATTTAATTACGGTCTCTTATGTTAGTTCCTTTGTCCGTCTTATATATTCAAATTAACCCATTAATCTATTCATTTATATCTGGTCACGGTTAGCCAAAGTGACTATGGTACTTTGATGAAACAAATATTTAATTTCATAGATATGTTACATTATATCGTTTTTGCATCTATATATTTCTGCGGTCTCTTGCCTGCATTGACCTCGAAACAAGCATAACAAACAACTCAATGGACTTGTATTTAAGTGACCTATTACAAAAATTACAATCGTTTTAAGGAAAAACAAGTATGATTCATAGAATACATTTTACGAGGAATTAACAAAATTATAAACCGACTGAAAGAAATTGTTAAAAACGGTTTCTAAATGATGATTCACCGTATCATTAATGTTACGACATTGAAGTTTTCGAACAATGATTCATTCGTCTCTGGAAACCTTTGATTTGACCTCATATGAAATACTACCTGACTCTGGTTTCTTTTGCCTGACACAACGGTATCTTATATAATAATACTCATGAATTGGTATGGTTTTTTATTACATTTTTAACAATAAATATTGATTTACCTGTAGCCGGGGTGTACCCAGGCGCCTTCCTTCATCATAAAAAATCTAATTTAGTGTAGGACTAAATAGGTAAAATAGCTCTCTAACGTTTGGAAATGTATTGTTTATTAACCAAGTTAGTTGTTTTTAATTCATACAATTTTAAATTAGATTTTATCACTTTGATACTCAGTATCATAATTAATATTCTGATGTTTTACTTGACGTTTCGGCACAGGTTGCACTGGCCGTGGTCGCAAGCTGACTGGTAATTAAAATAAAGGTAAATAAAATGCGCGTTAATATCCCGTTTATATAATATTTATAATAATGAAACGCGATAGTTAAAAGTTATAATATTCTGATGACTATGATCATGATGGAGAATGTAAAAATATATTGTATTCATTGAATGTTGTATACCTTTAATGTGCATGATTACCGGATTCTGTATTTAGGCGTCTGTTCAAAACCTTCTTTCGGTACAGCTGCATTACTTGCGCTAGATTGACATCATAACAATATTTCACTATCATTCATGAATGTGGTGATGATTTAAATCTTTCTAAATAAAATAGAAACATTTACTGTATTAATGTTTGTATTATTCGTTTTAAAAACTATTTCTGGACTACGGTGATTCATTCAACAAAATTTCTAGTTATTACTTATTTTAATGTGAGCCGTAACAGTCCTTGTTTATTTTCATTCAGTTGATTTCAAGAAATTCTTTATAAGCAAGGCCAAGGGCAAAATTTATTTACGTAATGTCAATTTTTCACCACATTAATCTCAAATAGCTTTTAATACAATTAATTATTCAAGGTTTTTAATTGGCAGACTTTTCAAACGTTATTTCCTTATTAAACGACACATTGTCATTGAGATAATTACACTCGAAAGAAACAGTCATTAGGTTTGAGTGACGTTCCTAAGTTGTTGATTGATCGGAGTCACTTGTGCGTGTCTTAAAAACATTAAAATGTTTTAACATGAGTGTCTGTGCCACCGTTATGCAGCGGAATCTTATAAATTATCGGATTTACTTCTATTTTCAGCTGGAATGATACAAAAACTTGGAGAGGAAAGTTTTATTTTGTAATTTCGTGTTTTAAGTATTTATTTTTTTCCAAATCTTCCAAAGTAGCTTGTTTATTTATACCATTTTTCTGCATAATATTGTTGCATAGTGAGCTTGGAAATTAGACCTGTTTTGCCTGCTTGATTAATTTATTTCTTGCTTTCCTTCCCCAAAATAAGACCTTTAATAAGACATGTTTCTACAAATGAGTGAGTCGTTTATTTTGTGACAAACAATAAACCTTTGAAGGTAGCAGGCAATATTTAAAGGTATAAGTATTAATAAATATATTGAGTATTACACATTTTCACGTCTATTTTATTATTTGTTAGATTTTATCGTGACCGGAATGTTAAGGCAGCTCGGTAAGTGTGCGGCACACAATCGTGTGCAGTAGGCGGAATGGCACGCGGTCGGGCTCCGCAATAAGACCCGCGACGCTCACGGCAAGGTCGACGAACGACTTTCGCACGCTCAGGCCGTGATTACGCGTTGTAACCAGCCAGCTTTTGTCACACAAGGTGCACTCGTATTATTTAGAAAAGACCTTATTTATACATTTCGATGTTTGAAATTTTCCACCAATCTTTAATTTTACTAAAGTCTATTTTTTTATCTCGGACACTAAAATGACAACTACTAATGTCAAACGTAAAACTAATATAGCCAGCTTTTAAGAAACAGTGCTGTCCCTGTGTTTCGATTCGTTTTGTAATTATTGTAAAATATTTACGGTTGTTAGTATAGTCGAGAAAAAATGCCTTTATCACCTCTAGAGTTAATGTTAGTTGCATTTCATAAAACTATTAGGGTCAATATCGCACAACAAAACATCAGCTAAATCATGACGATACTTTGACATAATATCAGTTCTCATGTATTAGCAAATAGTTGTTAGATATTTATAAAAACAAATAGTAGAAGTTGCTGATAGAAGAGGTAGGTACTTTATCCTCTTTCCATTGGTATACAACATCCTATAAAATAGTAAATAGTTTTTCTACAAAACATGTGTAATACATAAACATACATACTGTTGGTGTGCTTAACAAATAAATAAATAATTCGAAGTAATTATTGACGCTATAGTAAATGATGACTTTTTTTTTTTATTATATTAAAATTAACTCTAATGTGATAAGGTAGACCCACTGCAGTGACAAAAAAAGCTAAAGTAACTAGGTACCTAAGTACGCTAGAATGAATCAATTATAGCAATTATAGCTAGTAAATTTACCTGTGCTTATTCATCAAACGTGTTTTCTTTACTTTGAATTATTTATTACACATGTTTTGTAGAAAAACTATTTACTATTTTATAGGATGTTGTATACCAATGGAAAGAGGATAAAGTAAGGCATTTATTCAGAAAATGGAAGAACTTTCTCTCTTTTATTTATTTTTTTATTGTACTGTGAAGTTGATCATATCTTTAAATTTTACCTGTCTCTATTCTTATAATAAGTCAATAAACAAAAAGTTGCCGTTTTTGGTGAGCTATTATGAATTTATTTGATGCTCCTAGTATTAAACTTTAAAACAAAACATAATTATGAGGACTCACGGAACAATTTTTTTTTAAAATTTAAGTGTTATTTGAAAGTTTTATTATTCTTTGCGACATGTCCCTTTACCTGAGCCCACACTAATTCTATTGGATTGAGCTCACAGTGGTAAGGCGGCAGTCGCAAAATAGTTACACCCTGTGCAGCAGCCATCTCATCTACAACATACGTCTCATAGACTTTTTTGTGCTTTTTGGAAATTTGGATTAAGTAATTCACATTTCAACATTGTTTCGTCATATTGAATATTTTTTTATTGTAGCCAATTTTGTATTTGCTCTTTACGCCAATTTAAAGTAGGTAACGCCTCCAGTTTCCCGGTGTGGTACGGTGCATTATCTATAACAAGAACTGCATTCTCTTTTAATTTTAGAAAAATATTTTTTAACCACTTTTCGTATTGTTCGGAATTCATTTCTTTGTGGTAATCCTCTAAGCCTTTTTTCGCTTCAAATATTAAAGCACCGTCATCCAGAAAACCCTCCTCACTTCCTATATGGGAGACCACCAGTCGCCTTCCTTTTCCTGTAGGCCCTTTCAATCCGGTAGTTAGGCCTTCTAGGAACGCCTGACGCGATGACTGAATAGTGTTATCCACCCAGTGTTTATTCTCAGTATGACCTAAAATGACTATAGGAATTTAATTTTATTATGAAATTATTGGGTAATTATTAGGTATGTAAATTAAATAATTACAAACATGGTTGACCAGACAATAACCAAACATACCTTCATTAATCCACGTTTCATCTTGATAGTATATGATGCGTCCTTCTCTTCTAAATTCTTTAATTTTTCGAAGATATTGTTGACGCCATAAAATGATATCTTTTCGGTCGATTAACGCGCTACGTCGTTTTCTGGTCATATATTTAAATTGCAGGTGTTTTAATATTTTATACTTATAATGTGCTTCTAGAAAAGGATGGAAATTCAGGGTCTTTGTTTACAACTTGCAGTATCTGAAAACAAAGAGTTGGTTAAAGTAATTATGTCTTCAAGTAATAGTTTCATTTTATTCTAGTTTTAACGAATAAAGAATGAAAACCATATAAATATCAGTACAAGAATAACCTTGTCCAGGGATGGTGATTCGTTTCTATAAAAGAATTGATGTTTAATTATGAATTATATATTAATTTTATTATGAAACAAGATTATTATTATTTTATTATGCAGACTCAAAGATTAATTGTACTTACAGCCAAATAAAAATAAATTATGTACCAAAAATAAATTTTGTTTCATTTACTTACCTGAGTTTAAAATTAGAATTTGCACATTTTATATTATTACTTCCAAAAAACTGTATAAAATTTAAATTTATCGTTAACTGTTGATAGTGGTGGTACATCACCATACATAAATTGCACAAAAAAAGGTAACAGTAATGATATTTTAGTATTCGAGATTAAAAAACAGCCTATAGTCTCTATTTACCGTAATCGGCGGTACTAACCTATATTTTTATCGGTAAGTACCGGCTGTACCGCATCACTATTTATTAGTTGTAAAAAACAGGCAACACATGAAATGTCATTTTAGTATCTGAGATAAAAAAATAGACTATAGATTACTCCTCTCACAGAGGTAATAACAAGATTGGTATAAAATTATTACTATTGCAAATAATTGTTGAATATTCTTTAGTGAACTCGCATAACATCTACGTGTAGTAAGCAAGTTCTTACAAGTCAAGTTCTTAGTCTGTCTGCACACGGATAAAGCCGAACGTCCACCGCCGGCTAAACTAAGTTGGTTTAGCTTAGCTCGTATAGTTGAGCCAGTTTTTTAAACATGTGGCATAGTTTGAGGTGGACGCACATGTATGAAAAACTGGCTCAACTATGCGAGCTAAGCTAAACCAACTTAGTTTAGCCGGCTGTTTTCATTTACGCACAACTCTTTTTAAATTGTTTCTTGCTATGTTTTACCTGCACTTCTCAATTACACATTAATGTGTATTAAGTATATTATGAAACTACGTAAAGTCCTATATAAGTACCCGTCGTATATCAAAAAGGTTGGAAGGATTTTTACATAAACGCATAGAAATAAAACAAACATTTTGAATACAATATATTTCTCGTACCACGAATAAAATCAAAACTTTGTTGTTTATTTTGTTTGTCCTGAAGGCAAACCATCGTAGACATGATTGCAAATGCGTCTGTATTAGTTTACAAAACATTGTCGTTTAAACATAATAATGTTTAGGAAGTGTGACAGTTGCTTTCTGTCATAATATTATTATACTGTATCCGTGTCGTGACGGACTAATAATAATCAATAGTTTAACCACCATGTGTTTAGTTTATAGTTAACCTGTTTTTGGGATTGTACTAATATAAGGAGTCATTCCTCCGTGTGGTGACGGAGTAAGAATACAATATGTCACCACCCCATCTCATCCCAAGGGTGTTGTAAAAACCGACTTAGGGACTACCCGTGAATATTATCTTTACGAAATAAAATGAAGGAAAACTTGAAATTAAACCCTATACCAATCCATCTGGCCAACGTGGTATTACCTAGTAGGCCAAGTAACCCTCCGTCACGGGAGGAGGCCCGTCCCTGCAGTGGGTCATTAATGGGCTGTTATGATGAAGAAGTCATTATCTACGGGAGAGTAAAAAGAATTGCGGTGTATTAAAAGGCAAGTTTTCCTGCTATAGCTAGTGGAGACGAGTCTCTATATCATATTTGTGATGTTAGCAAGTAAAAGAAATTTAGCCTTGTCTAGCTTATTGTGTTTAAAAAGTCTAATGTAGCTGGTAGCGTATTTATACTTGTTTACCACTACCAAGTCTGGAAGCAGAAATATGTGAATTTAGTTTATTGCTCTAAGTCCAAGAGCTATATTAGAATTACCTGACTTCGTACGCGTGAATCAATGTTAAATCTACTTTAATAAAAGAGGATAACCAATGTTATTGCGTAAAGTTGATGCTTTCTTCGAAATCGATAAAGTTACTAGAAATATGACGTCCGATCGATGAAGTAAGCTTGAACTGCTCTTATCAGTTATATTGAAACGTATGTAACATCGCTTATCGGCCATTTTTATATTTATTTTGTCGATGCACAGATACCCTATCAAAGTTTGTTTAGTGTCGTAACCGATCATAGTAAATAAAACTTCATGGTAAATACGTAGGTGGTCACCCACGCTGGCCTTTATTTATCTCAATATAGATGGCATATGCAAGGCAAATATTTTTATTTTTGTTTTAAGAGTACGAGTTCGATACACTGACAGTCCTCAGTGTCATTAAATTCATTTGGGATGATTACACCTTAAAAACAAGTACCTAGGATAAATATTATAAAAACGGGATATTAACGCGCATTTTAAGCGCCGATTACACTAGACTACATGTAGTCAACTACATCATGTAGGAGACTACATGTAGTCTAGTGTAATCGGCGCTTTATTTACCTTTATTTTACTTGACGTTTCGGCCAGTGCAACCCGTTTATAATAAGTATAATATTAATAATAATGAAACGCGATAGTTTAAAAGTTATAATACCTACGATAAGTTTCCTACTCATGTCTTTACAAAGAGACCATGAAAGAATAGTCTTACGAAGATAAGCTTACGTTATATTCTCATTAACATCTATAATGTATATTAAATATGTTATTACAAATTCTTAGTGTATCATGTTCTCTAATTTATGAATATCCTAATTCTGAGTAAACATTCTAAGAGATGAGGGTATATCCACGTTAGTCTATTGTTCTGTTATACAATTCAAAGTAAATCTGAGTATAGATTAAGCTTGACTTAGGTGATTCGTTAATTATTAATGAATAATCCCTGTGATCCCTTCAAACGTATAAACAAAATGTTTCATCAACGTATGATGTCATTGATTTTTAAATGACTGTTTACACGTACTACGTGACAAAATACAACTACAAAAACATTTCTACAGAATTAGAATTAGCGATGATAAATATGTCGTTACTCGATAAAATATAAATATACCTTTTTCAATGTTAATAGCGTGATATAAATTTTATACGTAGGGCTTATTTTGATATTTGTCGCATAGTAATGCGAATAGGCGTGGACGTCAGGGCGTGGGCGCCGGGAATGAGTTCATTGCACAGTCCAGGCATGCGGAAGTGTTGTTAAATCATACAATAATGTTTACTGATTTCATGACATCAACTATTCCGTCCGAAAACAAAGAAATATGCTAACAATGAAACAGTTGTTCGCCTTCCTTTTTTCGGCCCCTGACACTGATTCAGATATATTGTCACATGTCACGGAGTCGTACCCCTTAGAAACAAATTTTATGGACCGAAACAAACTTTACGACTGTCCTATGTAAACACAAGTCAACATAAATGTACTTCCTACAACTCTAACATAAGCCTTCTTAGAAATGCGCATTTGTGGTTCATTGACGTAAACGGAGTTCCGAGTTTTTAGGCAGCTGTAACGAGACCATCAATGTAAACGAATTTATCCTCATAACTCGCATATTAGTATAGTCTGCCGCTGACATAGAGCGTAGTTTCGGATACCGGCCTAAAATCTCCGCCCAGGATGTTAAGGGCCTGTACTTATACTGTGGTTGATTTATGAATCGTAAATTCGTTCATAAACGACTTTTACCAAAACTTTATGAGACCATTTAAAATCATTAATAATGGGTAAGTCTTCAATTGGCAGTTCAAATGTTCCGTTATGTGAAATACGATAATCGGTACTTATTATATTAACACATTAATGTGCTTTCAATAATCATTAAAATATTTGATGTAGTTTGTATAGGTGTGAGCTTTTGTAATACCGTTATACGGAATATTTCAACTGAGTTACGTTTGATGTTGCATAATTACTATTGATAGACATGTTAATTGTCGATACTTTGAAAACTAGTTGTAAATAGCGCACGTGTCAAATAAACATGTCTACGTGTTGTAACTGTTATATATAAATATCTGTAATGTTTGTCTAGTCCACGTTATACAATATTGTTGTTCCTGAAGCTCGTCAGATTAGATAGCGTTGACATCGTGAATGTTTGTCCATGGTGGTTCTGTTTGTGCAGTATGTAGTCCTACGCTGTTGACAGATGCCGAATTTAACCCCCTTTCTGTCACACAAGATTGAACCTTATTGTTTGACAATACGTTCATAAATCAAGGCGTCGTTATAATAATTTCGTAGCAAAACCAAATCAACATAGTTAGTCGTGTTTTCGGACAGGTAAAAGTTATTACCTCCCCACATCGACAAACACTGTGATAATAAATTTATTCTACACTCGCGATAAGTCTTTTATTAGAATATTGTATATTGAGTATTGAGTAGTCAATTCCAAATATTCTTTTTTTAGACATAAGCGAAATTTACTTTTGAAAAGTTCGAAACTAAAAGCAATCTTCAAAATATTTCCATTTGTCAATTCAATAATAATGTTCTAAATCATCTGTGCCAAGTCTGAGAGCACATATATAGCAAGTTTGCATATTCACTTTCTAGGTCAGTGCAGTGATATTGGATATGTGTACTTCTTATTTTTGATATAGAATATGAACTGCAGTCTGAAAGTGCACTGGGATATGAGCCAAATTACTGTAGGAATCTAGATGGAAGTTTTAGTTATATGGTCTTATAAAATATAATATCCATAAAGTTTTCTTCGTATCTATAAATCTTCATCATAACAGCCCATCAAAGTCCCACTGCAGGGACGGGCCTCCTCCCAGGACAGAGGGATACTTGGCCTACTAATACCACGCTGGCCAGACGGATTGGTATAGGGTTTTATTTCAAGTTTTCCTTCTTTTTATTTCGTTAAGATAATATTCACGAATAGTCCCTTAGTCGGTTTTTACGACACCCATGGGATGAGATGGGGTGGTGACATATTGTATTCTTCTTCACCACACAATAAATCTTTCTATCTATAAACAATCTTATATACCTACGTTATTATATTTACTAGAATCTACTCTTGCAAAAATGAGTTATGAGGACAGCTACAAAAAGTGCCGCGTTGATAAAAGTTTTTATTTGACACACGCTGGCGTCACAGTGTCGTTTGTGTGGCGTCCGAAGCTGGCACTACCACTGACTGCCCTGTATGTCGTTACAAACAAAATATCTTACGTCAAAGTTGGAAAACTTGCGCATTTTATTGCTCAAATAGTGTATTTCCGTAATAACCGTTGTGATACTGCAACCAAAAACATTTGTTATTTGTGGTATTGAACGCAAAAAATTGTTTTCTTTAAACATTATCTTAAGTTAGGTTTCTCTTCTTAAAGGGACACTGTAACTCGTGGAAATCTGAAATGAAAAGGGATAGTTGTACTTAGATTTCCCCCCCAACCTATTAAGTGTGGCTAAACATGTACGATGTATCGTTATCACTATTATATTGATGAAATACCACACCGATTAAATCGATCGTTTTTTGTATATGATAACATTGCCGATACATTCTTAATATAACATTTCGTTGGTCATATCCTATTATTATTATAAACGCGAAAGATTGAAAGTATGTATGAATGTGTGTTACTCTTTCACTTAAAAACTACTAAATTAAATTCAATTAAACTTAACAATAATATAGCTTATACCTTAGAATAGCACATAGGCCTCAATTTAAAATGATATTGTATTTATAATAAAAGACTCGCTGACCCGTGGCCACTTCGTTGGGCTGAGAAAAAAACGCGTCCATTTTTTAAACATTTTTTATTACTACTCCACTCCTATTAGTCATAGCGTGATACTATATAGCCTATGACACTCCCCGATAAATGGACTATTCTATTTATTAAGTGTGGCTAAACATGTACGATGTATCGTTATCACTATTATATTGATGAAATACCACACCGATTAAATCGATCGTTTTTTGTATAAGATAACATTGCCGATACATTCTTAATATAACATTTCGTTGGTCATATCCTATTATTATTATAAACGCGAAAGATTGTAAGTATGTATGAATGTGTGTTACTCTTTCACTTAAAAACTACTAAATTAAATTCAATTAAACTTAACAATAATATAGCTTATACCTTAGAATAGCACATAGGCCCCAATTTAAAATGATATTGTATTTATAATAAAAGACTCGCTGACCCGTGGCCACTTCGTTGGGCTGAGAAAAAAACGCGTCCATTTTTTAAACATTTTTTATTACTACTCCACTCCTATTAGTCATAGCGTGATACTATATAGCCTATGACACTCCCCGATAAATGGACTATTCAAAACAGAAATAATTTTTAAAATCGGTTCCGTAGATCTAGAGATTACCCCTACAACGTCACAAAGACACAAACTTAACCTCTTTACAATATTAGTATAGAAGTATAGATAAAAAAACTTTTGGCTTTAAGAGCTCGGTCGTGTTTTAGCCTCAAACTTATAAAATTAGGATATTCGAATTACTAATTCTAGGCAGTCGAAGTCGCGGGCACTAGCTAGTGTATAAATATTTTTCTCTGGTCCTTTTATAATTACAACACACCTCAATAAATAAAATACCGTTTATCAATATTACTTGTAGCCAACTATAACATTTATTGAGATCGATGACTCGTGAACATAATAAATAAGACCAGATAATTACTTGTTCTTCGCTTGATTTACGAGGATTCGTTTACTTTTACTTTAATTAATGTAGTCGAGTAAATAACCATTGTTATAGAATATATATTTTTTATATACCTAATATTTTATTAAAAGTAAATAAAATATTGTTCATTGTGTTGTGTTCAGAGTCCAAATTGAATTACTTTATGTATGTGATTTTTTTGTGCAATTCTTATTTTTGTATTTTTTTCTATTTACTGTTTTTTTAATGGGAATCATGGATCCGGCTTAATGCACTATTAAGCTACTTGTAGTTTCTATTTGAGCAAACAATCCATTAAAAAATCAATCATATGAGTGCTTCCATACATGTCTGCTAGTCTTGTATAAGGCTAGCCATGGTGATTGTCTAAGGAGTAGCGTTACTAGATGGAACCGATGATTTAGCACATTTTATACTAAGAAGTACACGATAATACTTAAACCTATTTGTAACAAACAGTTCTACGAAAAAAGTTATTTATGGATTTAATATCATTTTGTGGAAAGAGGTCCTTCGCCGATGACGATTATTTCTAAAAGATCTTCGTCGTTTTCTAAGAAAAAAAAACAGGTCTTTCTTGTAGTTTCTAATTTATTTGCTTTTTTAATTAAGTTATGAACAAAATCGCACAAGGCATATAATTAATTGTCTCTAAAATATATTGCTGTAGGTAACATCCAAAATGATTTAATCATGCGCATACATACGTTTAAATTTTTTTGTGTCCAGTTGCTTCCACTTAACACATACTAATCAAATCAAATCAAAATCAAAAATGCTTTATTTCGTTATTACACTTATAGTATACAATAAACAGTTGGTAGTGTCTTCTTTTAAGCATATAGATGCCTGTGCCAGGAGACGCCGCTCTTTAAATCTCACGATGTTACAATGTATTAAAGTGCAACAAAAGAAAATTAAACATTAACAAAATAATTGTTTTTTTTTTTAAGTAGTAGTATATTTAATTTATAATTAGTCTGTGTGTGTGTATGAGTGCGTGTGTGTGTGTGTGTGTGTGTGTGTGTGTGTGTGTGTGTAGGTGTGTGAGTGTGTGTTACAAGGTGTGTGGTGTTTGTTAGTGAGTAAGTAAGTAAGATTGTATTCTACGGAAATGGTTTGAGTACAGATAAAAGGTCTAAAATAGTTTACTTTATAGTTATGAGAAAATTTTCAGCTTCATCGTAGCACAACTTCTCAATCCACTTAATCAGCATCAACTTGCATTCTTTAAAGTGTTTTGTATGTATATCTATCTGTTTGTTTATTTTATTATATAAGTAAGATGAGCGCTTGTCGAACTGGATATTAGCAAATTCTGTTTTTGTATTTGGGGTAAGAGCAAAGTAGCGTTTCCTTCTTCTAGCAGATATACTGGGATCTAAGGGTATTTTTTTATGTTTTTTTAAAACTATTTGTATTATATATAACTTACGGACTGATAATAGATTACTTATTTGGTATAACTCATAGGTGGGATAGGTTCTTTTTTTAAAGTACATGACTTTAATTAATGTTCGTTGCGCTCTTTCAACTTCAATAAAACGTGTTTTCCGCGCACTAATGACGATCAAAAAGTGTTCGGTGTAGATAACTGGAAACTAAAAGTTTCTACGTTTGAGCAGAACCTAAGTTACTTGTACTACTACCATATTTAGGACATTTATGTATGGTATGAAGTACCTATTTCTCTGAACATAATAATATAATAAACTCTACTACAACAACAATGTAGCTGTAATACAAAGTAACAAAGCTTATTAGAACGTACGACGAACACGCGATCGTAATTTAAAAGTTAACACAAATACTTTCATCTGTAATAACGTGGCTATCCTTACTTTATATGAGCTAAAAATGTCGTTGTCTATATGGCAACATTAAGGTATACAATAACTACATACTTTGTTGTCCCACGGGTGTAGTAAAAGGTTTTCCACGAATGACTAAAGGTAGATTCCTTAATGAGGTTAACTCGAAAGATAGTCTATACCTATCCATATGTCCAACGTGGATTTTTAAGGCCTGATTTTGGTATATCAAAGTCAAAATGTGTTCATTCAATAAGATACATTCGCATGAATCACTTTGAAAGGATACCTTAAAACTAGTCAGAATTGGTGACTTTGGTACGCTGCCTGTCTAGGTACATGCTTTCCTCTTTTTTCGTTTCTTACGCTCCTTGGCTCCTTTCCTCAGACTTGCCCCTTGAGTGGAATACTAACAGGTTGCTTATGAGCGATTATAGGATTTACTAGCGCTGCCAATAGAAAAAAAAATCATAATGCGCAAATAAGGATCAATAATGCAAAATCTTAGTAAGAAGAAAAAAACGGCCGTTTATGTTTATAATGCAATATTTATCTAATTTAAAACATTTAAAGTGTTGAGAGTGTGTTATACAAATACTTTATTGCCTTTTCTCAAGACTTCGTTACCAACATTTTGGATTATTGATCCTATTTGCGAATTATGATTTTTTTTCTATTGGCGGCGCTAGTGAGCCACGTAAAGGCCCCTAAAGATTATCGAGAAAATTATCATCCAACTATAAGTTAAACAAGATTAAAAGTAAATTATGTTGTGACTTGTAGGGATTACAGATGAAAGTATTTACTACGAATAAGCCTAAGTTTTATCATGCAATAACTATTCGGATTAATTCTTTTATTGATGAGATAGTCGAGTCTGTAGAACTTTCTTGCTCTTTCCATCTTAATTTATACTAATGTTATACCGTCATCTATAGTATTAGTTATTACTGAAGTTATTATTTGCACTAATATTAACATTGCTGTTTATCCTAAAGTCAATATTAAGCCATTCGGTCTATTACATTCATAGAAAAATATAATTTTTCCATTCGTGTAATTTATTTTGGTTTAAATCTAATCGTATTGTTACACTAAAAGAACTAATAAATACACCTATAATTACATTATCTTTTGTTTTGAAAAGATATAAATGTAGTTATTTTATCATGCATTGAGTGCTTTACACGAAAATGCCTAAGGTGAAAAAGCGCCCTAACAGTATCTAGTTAATTTTATTGCCAGCTAGACTAGATTTATTATTCAACATCATCATCAATCTCCAGTAATCATGGTAACCTGATGCAACCATTATATTATTAACTGGATATCTTGAATGCGTCTTACTTCCTCAATGCTATAATAGGAATACCGGTAATACTTATTAAGAGCGCTTGAAGAGATTCAACGACAGCTTGTTTTATTCCTTACAAAATGAGAATATTCATCCTGAATACAAAGTATGCAATATAAATATGTACCGTGAATTTTTTCTTATCGCTTGCACGTTCGCTATCAAACAAAAATATTATGTCAACTTAGTTAAAGTTGGTTTTGATGTTAGTTTTCGCATTGTCGGATGGTTCACAATGAGTTTGTATGTTTTTATATGAATTTTTCATCTTGATCATTTTGATAAAATTGATATAGATGGCTCTAATATCCGCTGTTAAAGGAAATATTTGGGTCAGAAGCATGATTGATGTAGACTATCACACATTATGTTTGAAACCTTAACATTCTAAGTAGATGTAACGGCGCTTGTACACGCTAAGAAAATTTGCCGTGCCTACGCCAGACAAGACAAATCTTCGTGTAGACGTCAAGAATTTTGTCTTTTTCGTACACGAAAACTTTTCTTGTCTTCCGCAGACAAGACAATTCGGAACGTGTACACGCCAGGATTTTTTTCGTACAGTCGTCAGACGGGCGTAGGGCGCGCAAGTAATAACAAGTGTGATAATCAGTGTGAGTTTCCTTTAGTAAAAATGTTAACTACAAAGCAAACAAGTATGATACCCTACTACACCGCTCCCCGCCCCTCCGCAACAACGTTCGCCGTGTCTTGTCTTGTGCAGACAAGAAAATTTTCTTATGCATCGCCGGCGCTGTGTACACAGGTCGTGCTTAGAAACGACACGAATTCTTGCGTAGGCCCGGCGATTTTTCTTACCGTGTACAAGCGCCGTAATTGTATATGTATCGGTTGTTCGGAGCCTTCTTTATAATAGATAACCGCAATCAGTAGTTTTTACCGCACACTGGCTGATTGATACACATCTTTACCACACAGTATCTGTACACATGATTAACCTGTTTATTTTTTTTTGTTCACAGGCGTGACAATGAGAGAAAAAAGGGGCGGCGCTATGAGCAAAATGCAAAAGCTCAGAAAGCGCCTCTCCCTTAGCTTTGGTAGATTATGTAAGTATTTATCTTTCTATTCACTTCAATTATGGAATTTTCCGATGTTTCTATTATAATAGCTTTGGAAATTTTCTTAGCATTTGGAACCATTTTTAACAAAAAAGGAAAATGTAGGTACCTTTTTTTTATTTGAAAAGTTTACAATGCTCTTAAATTTTTTTAAACTATCAAATTTATATGTATGCGAAGAAGATGAGGGATTATCACAGTTAAGAGTCTCACAAAATTGCAGTAAAGAACGGATGGAAATACTTTACGCCCTTATTAACTGAGAAAACAGCAGTGCGGGCAATAAATAGTCATCATTCTAAAGTATAACTATACTACCTATCTATACTTATAATTAAATCATATAGCTCTATATAATTTCACACCTCTGTATAATCTACGTTTAATAAACCTAGCCATCGTTCATGAATGCGTAACATGTGCACAGAATCGATCCGTCTGCTTTCATTTAGGTATGTGGATGTCGTTTTACAAGAATCCAATTAGGCAGCTAGCTTATATTATTTACTTTAAGGCCCCTTTTGTTAATATAATTTATTCTCATAAAATAACTGAATAGAATATCTAACAAAGAGTCCAGATTTTATGATATCCCGATTTCATATAATATATAAAATTCATTTGCTTTACTTTATTAATAAATTTAATTGCTTAGATTAGCGAAATTTCGAGGTCACACGTTCGAATCCTAAGCTGGCTATTTGTGCTATTCACAAATTATTGTCTTTCCCCTATTCGAGTCAATCATTGCAAATTATTAAATTCATCTTCAAACATTCGTCTTGAAATAAAACAACGAAACTAGAAACCCCTAATATGAGTCATGAATATTGTGTAAACAAGTTGATTAGTGCGTGTGAACCAGACAGGTATTTAGTACCTGCAGTGACTAAGCTTGGCGTTTTCGACTAAATGGAAATAGTCTCATATTTTTACATCTAATTGTGTTGTTTTTGCCTTTTTTTTTACACATTCACTCAACGCCATCTAGTCCCAAACTAAACAAAGCTTGTACTATGGGTACTAGATAACGGATAAACATACATAAAACCCTTTTTTCACTTCCAGCCAATCGCTAGCTTTTAATCTTATATCGAAGGCGAAATATTTTTGAACTGAACAACTACTTTAGTTAATGAAATTGGAAAATGAAAACAGGATACATGCGTTTATTAGTGCTAATACTGTCTGTGTAATAAAATAATAATCTGAGATTTTGTATATAGCTTGTCAAGTTTATTTGATATTTTGCGAAGTCTCAAAGGTCTTCTATGAAGGTATAAACATTGAAACAAGTGCCAATTATGACTTTCTTTGCTTTGTATTAGAACGTTTATCTTCTAGCGAGCACGCGCTAATTTAATATAAACGTTACTTTGTTGATCTCTATGACATACTGACCGTATACACCACTTGTTTACTGTACAGAACTACATACACCGTTCATAATGGAAAAAAAGACATGGTGCTGAGGCTGTGACGTAATGCATCTATTGTCAAAAATTTTCTCATTCATGTAAAACATTCCTTGCAGTAGGGCTTTCCCTGTGTAACTTGCAAAAAAATCTTTTTTTTTTAAAACTATTTTGAAGTTAATTGGATTGTGTTTAGGTAGAAAGATACAAATACATATAAATATTCCTCACACATTCACACAACGCCATCTAGTCCCAAACTAAGCACAGCTTGTACTATGGGTACTAGACAACGGATAAACATACCTAAATCCTTTTTTTTTGTAAATACATACATATTATACTCGTACATAGAAAACACCCAGACCAATGCAAACAATCATGTTCATGCACACAAAGATTTGCATTGAGCGGGAATCGAACCCGAGACCTCTACGTAGCAGTCATTTTATATAACCACTACGCCACAGAGGTCGTCAGAAATACCTACAAGGGCTAATAAAATCAGGGCTATGGAACAGATTTTGTTCCAGAATATTAATAGCCACTGTGTGCCGTGTGTTTTATTATAGCTAACGTCTATAGATGAGCTATGGCTACCACTCAGGCTCAGGGGTTCTATCAGGTGCCATTTAATACAAAAAGAGTAATGAACTCAAAGCTTCAAAGCAAAATAACCTTCTAAGCTTACTACATACATACAACAATAATTCAATCAAATTACACATACTACTACTAATTAATTCTGTGGATCGTCGTGTTAATTAAAACGCTGTAGATAATATTGATCGCGTTTGGTCCCACGTACTGGCGTCATCGTTGTAGGATTAACCGTGTAACGTGTTGCATCGTATATCGATGAATGTTTTATTATGTTTAATGTGTTTTGTACGTTCGTGTAATGAACTAATTGTTTTTGATAGTTGATCTGCGTAGATGATCATCTTATGGTTTACATGGAGTGGAGTTTTTTTATTGTAAGCTTAGTTGGGTTTGCTTTTTTTCTTACTATTTCTGGTAATAAATATCTAATTATATTAATTAATTCTGTGGATCGTCGTGTTAATTAAAACGCTGTAGATAATATTGATCGCGTTTGGTCCCACGTACTGGCGTCATCGTTGTAGGATTAACCGTGTAACGTGTTGCATCGTATATCGATGAATGTTTCATTATGTTGAATGTGTTTAGTACGTTCGTGTAATGAATTAATTGGGATTGATAGTTGATAATATGTGTGGATGATGACCTTATGGTTTACATAGAGTGGAGTTTTTTTATTGTAAGCTTAATTAGGTTTGCTTTTTTTCTTACTACTTCTATTTCTGTTAATAAATATCTAATTATATTAATTAATTCCGTGGATCGTCGTGTTAATTAAAACGCTGTAGATAATATTGATCGCGTTTGGCCCCACGTACTGGCATCATCGTTGTAGGATTAACCGTGTAACGTGTTGCATCGTATATCGATGAATGTTTTATTATGTTTAATGTATTTTGTACGTTCGTGTAATGAACTAATTGTTTTTGATAGTTGATCTGTGTGGATGATGAACTTATGGTTTAGATGGAGTAGAGTTTTTTTTATTGTAAGCTTAGTTAGGTTTGCTTTCTTTCTTACTATTTCTATTTGTAATTTTTATTGTCTTAGTTAATTTTGCTTTTAACCATCCGTAAAGTTCAATTTAACGTTGAAGAAAGTTAAACTAATCTTATCTCCTTTCAAGACTCGAGCTAAAGATTACGAGAAATCACGAATGTGTTAGTATATCCTTAACAATTGTTCCTATCAGTATTGCCTCAGCTGATTTAGCTGAAGCTCACTTCACATAGCGGTTAAGTACGGTTTTATATTTATAAACATTGGTTTGTAGAGATACGAGGGCAAATGCGTTCGCATGGCTCTCGTATTCTGTTTATTTCTAAAGAGGTTTTAATTTTTATTAAACATTTTATATAAAGGTCCAGATAGCAGACAAAACCTTACCATTAGGAAAAATAAAGTATTTTTTAATGCTTAGAAATTTTGATTATGTATTTAAGGCGTAGAATTCTTGGTAATATTAAATATTTTCTTAATTGATAAAATATTCAAAACCTTCAAAGTGATATAAAATTCCAAAAGAAAGAACTTTTTAATTTATTCATTTCGATTCGTTGCCTGCTATTTTTAGTCTTTATAATTAACATCAATTAAACAATGCTCATTAAATAATCCACTCTCTCTTTCAAAGTATGACGTACTTACTTAATTGTGTACTTAAACATGTTTTAACATATAAATGTCAAACATGTTAAATATGGAATCTTTAGAGCTATTAAAGTGACTGTATAATTAGCGAGTTATTTTTGACACACAAATATGACTCGTAATAATAGCATCTCGTTTGCATTCATGAAGCTTTACCCTTTGAATAGAAATCATGATTCATTGTTAATTATAGCTTGTATTAGTGGCTGTGTGGTGACCGAGTAAGAATACATCATTTCTCCATTTCATTATTATCAGGTTGGTCTAACGAGGTCTAAGGCAGATGCTTATCGCAAATTATGGTCTTCATGAAAAAGTCAACGTGACATAAAACCCTTTACCAATCCGTCTGGTATCTAGCGTGGTTATACCACGTTCACTTTATTGGAGACTGCCACTGAAGCTGCTTGTCCGCCGGAGCGAAGTGGAGAAAAGGAGAATGATTAACCAATAGGAACTCACGAAATCTCTGGTCCTGCACTTTGAGTAATCCTATTCCTAAATCTCTGATCCGGTGGACAGAGACAGTAAAGAACTGTTATGAAGCATTCTTACATTTATTTATCGATTGGCTGATAGGTATTATGATGATGATGAGATGTTGAATGATTAACATGTTTAATGTTAGACGAAATGTCGTTGACAAACAAATATAGCCTTTGTCAAATGTACATTTTAGTTTATTAAAATAAAGGTTGTCAATTACATTTTGCAAAAGATAACAAATACTTGTTGTTGCTGACGACAGGGTTGTGGGGTGAAGAAATTTAATGATACCCTCCAGAAATAATGGTGTAACAAACTTGGCGTCGTTTTGTTTTATCTTTTCTCAACAAATTTGTTAGGGTCTCGAAATTCTTTGAGTCAGTGATTTGAACGATTTAAATTTGATTTTGGGCTATTTTGAATTTTTTGGTCCTTATAGATTTTTGTTTTCTTACCGTAAAATAAGTTTTTAATACCTAGCAGTAAGTTTTGACTATAGTCGAAATATGATTAACATCATTGTTTGCATAAATATATACATTACCAAATATCATCCAAAAGCTATGAACTTCTCTATGAAATATAGTGATGGCCCCCGTTGCGAAGTAGAAAACAGATGTCCTTACACGCTTGTGTATATTGAAATGTGTCTGTTGTGCTCGAATCCTTATATAAAATCGTCCCATTTCATACGAACACAACAAATAAACTTCATACACCCACACACAACACTTAAACGTGCATTTGTACGGTTATTTTATCTCGATTGTTAATAGAACGATTCATATTACACATGTAAGAATAAACACGATTGTAGGTGGATGTACTTATATACATTTATTTTTATGAAGAAATATGTATATTGTTAAATGACCCACGCAAATTCGTCTGCTTTACAAATAATTTGTTTTACCTCTTAATTTTCCTCGATGTTGTATTTTACCCAAACAAATACTTCCCCTATCCTTATACCACCTGACTTAATTTGAGTTTGGGAAATACAGTCCTATTTTTGTGGCATATTTCAATTATGGTCCACTTCTTCTTTAATAAATTGACTATTCAACACATAAAGACGATTTCAATTTTAATTAGTAGTTCCCTATTTCAACGCATTCAATCAAACAAACTCGTCAGTTATAATCCAGGAAATCTAAATTCTAATTTATTTATTATTTAAGTCCGCTTTGAATAAAATAAACCTGGTCCCTTACATTGACTTAACGGTAGAAACCTTACAATATCTAACTCAAAGTCGGTATAACTTTTTAGAAATAGGCGTTAACAAAAATTACAATGAGATCTTTCCTTATTCCGTATTGAATACGAAAAACAATTCTATATTTTCCTTCCTGAAGCCGTATACCTACTAGTATTACATAAGTGTATACGATCATTACACTATATCGTTTTACTAAAGCCTTGTTATGAAACACTCTTGTTATTTTTAGATTTTTGCTTCGTGTCGTTTAATGTACAGTCAGCCCCAAAAATCGCTGAACACATTTTAAATTCCAAAGCTGCTGAACACTAAAAATGTCATAAGTCAGTGTCGCAACAAGAGCACAGAATAAGCTTTACATACGAAACGACCATAACACGCTGAACACGGTTATTACAAAAGTAGCTGAACCCTAGTATTTTTAAAAGTAACTGAACGCCTAAGATTCCAAAAATAGCTGTACATACGCGTCAATTCATATTAAAACCTACTTTTTGGGTATTATACTATAAGCATCTTTAAAAAAAATAAAAACTTTTAGAACAGATAAGTTTTGTTCAAAGAGGTTTAATTACAACGTTTTTTTATCTTGGTTATGGCCTAGGTATACATTTGTCAAATTATTTTACATGTCAATGGACCAAAATTCGCTTTACATCAAGAACACCAAAAGTAAATTGACAGGCAATAACATTAAAAATATGATTTGTTAACCTACTTTTGTATTTAATGATGTTCAGCTACTTTTGGAATACTAGTGTTCAAATACTTTTGGGAATACTAGTGTTCGGTTACTTTTAAAAATACTAGGGTTCAGTTACTTTTGTAATAACCGTGTTCAGCGTGTTATGGACGTTTCGTATGTAAAGCTTATTCTGTACTCTTGTTGCGACACTGACTTATGACATTTTTAGTGTTCAGCAGTTTTGGAATTTAAAATGTGTTCAGCGACTTTTGGGGCTGACTGTACCTATTGGTGTTATTGTAACGTGCGGTCGTTGCTTTTTACTGTAACGATTTTTTGGGGTATAATGTGCCGTTTGAGATGTCTCTACTATGTTCAGATAGATCTTTATTTTGTATTTGACCTGTAACTGCCTTCGTATTAGTTTTATTTTTAGCGCTTTAGATTAATGATCAGATGAAAGAACTCTGATTATTTGTGTAGGGACAGATTAAGAACACATTTTTGTTTTATTTTAAATCGGTACACTGCAAGTGAAGTAAATCTTGTTATAATTAAAGTTTTCGTTGCCAAAGATACTCGTCTCCAGAGTTTTTTTTAGTATGTTTTTTATTAAAATTATACAATGATATAAATCTTTCTCAAATAAGAAATATATTA
Source organism: Schrankia costaestrigalis (assembly GCA_905475405.1). NCBI lineage: Eukaryota > Metazoa > Arthropoda > Insecta > Lepidoptera > Erebidae > Schrankia > Schrankia costaestrigalis. The sequence continues at coordinate 14,969,405 of FR997838.1, forward strand.
CGCCGCGTTAATGTTAGATAAGTGCCTATTTGTGTGCTAAAGACAGGTAAGTAATTTTGTACAGTGTAGATTTTTTCCTTAAGTAAGTATATTTTAGTCTCGGTTTTCAAATACAAGCTCCCTTTGGATTTAACCTTAACCAAGATAAATGGTTGGTAATCTCTTCTTAGTACAATCTGTTTTATTTTTCTTTTACCTAAACATTGGTCGGCCGCCCTTTTTCTCTAAATATGAAGTTGTTTTCCTCAAAGGGACGTTACCCCTGAGAGAGTTAACCGTCAGCTAGAAGTCTTTATCTAAAGAACCATTATAAGGATATCTTTTTCCACTGTGAGCTTGTTAAATAAAAACATTTTCAAATGTCTTCGTTATTTTAGAATACATTTTTATTGATACCAATGAGACTATTCGCTCGTAATTCTATAATAAGTGTACTTTCTTAAAATCAATTATAAATTTCAGAATATTCGCGTCTCCTAGCGGCCAATTATATCTGTTTATATGATGTTTTTCAGCGTATTTTAAAAAATACAAGTCTTCATGTAAAAAGCGACGTTACTTTTCCAAGAAAACTGTTTTAAGCTGATGGTTCATTGAAATTAAATACAATAAAATTTCGCGTAAAAGTGAAAATTTCTCGCTACTCGTTATGATTACTTTTAATTAGCTGGCAAATTAATAATGTATCTTTTTATACTTTATTTATTATTATTATTTATCTCGCTGTCTATTGAACCTACGTATATGACTAATAGACACCATGTTTAGCTAAATGATGCATATTTAAACTCAAGACCATTGACAGTGAATGAGCTCACTCGTTTATGTAGATACAATTGAATTCCGCATACTATTGAAAACACGCTATCATCTAAGTACATCAAAAAGAGACAGAAGATATTATATATAGAATAGAAAACCCGTAAGTGCAAGCGAGATAGATATAGAGAAATGATATGGCTCAGATGTGAATGCGATATATAGTAATAAGTATATTTATTGCTTGAATAATTAAAGATCTTGTTTTTATCATCATTATTATCATGTATGACTAAATGTTGTATTTGAATATTTATTGTGAAGTAATGTTATGTTGGTTGCTAATAATTTTTATACTTTTTCTTTCTTTTATAAATTATCTGATGTATTTTTTCTGTCATTAGAAGATTTGGTCTGGTTCTTACGTTTATTTTAAAGAAAACTATATTCATGCTATTAATTCTTATATAAATACGACATTGTAAATAAGTTTATTGTTACACAGGTGTAGTTACACACTTTTTTTTTATCTAAATACTAAATTTAGTAAGAAAGTTGTATGTGACACTATATTGCGCGCGAGCATGATGAAATTGTTTTTGTCGATTAATGAAAAAAATAGTTGTAAATATGAGGCCGTATACGTATGATCTGTATATTTTTACACAAACACCATTTTCAACAGCGATGACTAATGAAACAGATATACAGACTATCGTTCACTAATTATTCATTTAAAGTTAAACGTGTCATTCAAATAAACATTACTGTGTAATTAGATTGTTATAATCAGCTACAGCTGTTTAAATACATTTATTTGTTTTGTATATGTAATACTAGCTGCGAACGCGACTTAATCCGCGATTAAATTTGAAAATACACAAAATAATATAAAACTTATTTAATTCCTACAAAGTTATCGGTTCTCCGCGCTATCGGCCCTGCTTGCCGTCACTTTAACCGGCTATGTCGGTTACTTTGGTTCTCTTGCAGATCTCCTCATTTTTGATTCGATCACGCAGGGAAACTCCTAACCATAGCTCTCTCCAATGCCCTCTGAGTGACTATGAGGCTTCTGAGTAGGTCCATAGGTCAGGCTACAACATAGCTCTCTACATTGCCCTCTGAGTGCCCATGAGCCTTCTGAGTAGGCCCACTCTTTTATCTTCCTGTGTCTTAATCTTACGGAGAAAAAGCTATTTTTACTGAACTGTCTTTTTATCACGACCTGAAGTGACTATATTGACTGAATAAACTTTACCTAGAGATCGTCTAAACAACGACGTATGATATATAAGATTTTATGTTTTTTGTCTTCACGGGTATTTTCCGTAGGTTACAGTCGTTTTAAGTGGATTGTATTGTTTTTTTAATTAACTTACAATTATGCATGAAGGTTATTGCTTTAAATGTGCTTATATCTGTTTGTTGTTTACGTTTAATCTTCAAACTTTAGTTTATTTTGTGGCGTTCAGGCCCGTTCCTTCGTTAAAGATTATACACTGCAATGACTAAAATGTAAGTTAACTATGACTTACCATTGGTAATGAAAACTATGGTTGGCCCATATCAATATCACCTTAAGTATGCAATAAGTGGAAATATCGACACATTGGATTGTTATTATCTTGTTACATTCACTCAACATCTTTACATAGAAGTCGATCGATTCGGAAAACTGATGTAAATGGGTCATCAGCCACTTAGTTAATTTTGGCCCCTTGTGCCGATCGCTCACCCATTACTTCATTTGGCACTAGATCAAGTGCCAATGATATTTATCAAGAGATAGATAATCTAATGTTGTAAACTAGATCGCATCTGGATAACATCATTTCGTTATGTACGTTAAAAGATCAAAGTTAGTTCAACTCTTAACTTGTTTATTTATTTCCTTTACTTAGGTCTTTCGTATGAATTAAATGTTGAATAGATTTTGGAAATAAGTTTATCGTTACTGCTTCATTCTTAAATAACCTATTGAAATTGGGTTATATTGCAGGATCGGCATTACTGCAGTCATAGGACGAGATGGGATTTTAATACAGCTGTGTTCTTTGTCAGTCAGCACATTGAGCCTGAGTCTAAGCTATACTCAGTATCATTTAACTCTACTTTTAGAAACATTTTACTGTGTAGGTGTTGTCTTTTTAAGTAAAAAAATGTAAACAACTATGTTATTATGAGCATAAAAACGAAAGTAAGATTGTTGAATTTTTTCGTCGACATTTGAAGGTTAAAATTAATATTATAAGCTGTTTATTATTAGCAAAATTAGAAATCTTCAGTGCCAAGTAAGCCAATAATACGTCTATTTGTGTTTCATACATTAATATTCGTTAATTGGCCTCGTTAATTATTAACTGAAATACTTTATGACTGTTAAGAGGATTCTATTTAGATTTTCTTTTATTCTAAATAAGCCATCATATGTACTGGGTTTGTATTCACATTATTTAGGTACACGCTTTTCATTTACCACTCGAGGTTTTTTTTAATAATAAACCTTTTTTAAAGAATAAAGTAAAACGAAATATTTGTGAAATGATTGGCCTGTCATTCTCATGACAGTCTGTTTTATTAGCTTGGCCTAAAACAAATTCAGTCCCTCGTGATGCGGCGTGTTAATTGGAACAAAATTCGATGGGGTTATTCTGTCAAAATGTTTATGAAAAAGGTTTTTACATTTTTTATTTATGTTTTATTGTTACAAACATGTTGATGTTATGCATAAATATATTTCCGAAAGACATATTGAAGTTCTGGATAGATTGATAACTATGTATAGATGAGTATTTTACCGAGAATTTAAATAGACATAAAACACAAAATGAAATTAGTCTTTTTAAAAGGAACTATGTATTTATACTTCTTATCTAAGTTTCAAATTGATTCCAAATCTAAAGTTTTATTTGAAACTACTAACGTGTTCAGAACTACAAAGTAACTATTTTATACATTAAAACTAATGCTGGCTATATTCCTATTATTGTAACTTATTTAATGAGTTGGGCATAGTTTTATTACTCAATAATTTATCAACATGTAAAAAACTCTGTTACTGGTGCTGAAAAGTTTTGTAACTATTCTTGTGATGCCAAAACAAACAAGGTTATGTATAACTGTTGTCAGTGATTAGGTATCCGTACGCATGTAACCTCGTTGTCCCTTATCAGTCACAACGGTGCCACTGACTTGATTTAACGTACACGCGCTGACGTAAGCAGGAAGTCGACTGTTCGGCTATTGGACTCTCACAAAGCCAGGATGATTGCCGAAAGCCGCTCCCATACTTCATGAATATTCATTAGGTTCTTAATGTTTTCGTGAGATCTTTTGTAGAAACCTCTTCGTAAACTAAAGTAGCTTTTTGAATTTCCAGCTAGGGTAACGAGGTACTTAAAGATTTTTGAATAACTGCCGTGTAAGATTGCCGTTCGGAAGTGGTGTGCAACTAATGACGTTTTTTGGTATTTTGTGGGATTTTTTCTCTAGTTACCTTTCTACGAACCTAAATTGTTTTATTTTGTAAATTTCTGTGGTCTGCGATCGTCATAGGAAACACTTTTTTCTTTTATGGCGCGGAGAATTTGACACGCAACCTCCGACTAGAATGTTCTCCCTAGAATAATAATCATTCGTAAACCGTCCTGTGTGAAAGACAAACTCTACGTTGTGTCAGGAACTAACCAAATATTGTTTCGTAATAGTCAATTTATTGTTGTCATCTCATTGAAGTAGATTACATACTACGTGACGCTCTGCTGTGAGATTCAGGCGTGAGACAGGGGACTGAGGGCTTCCATCACTTTAATATGTCGTCAACATTATTTATGTAATTTAGTTTGATGTGTCATACTTCGTCCTTTACTAATATTATAAACGCGACGTTTTGTATGGCTGGATGTTTGTTACTCTTTGACGTAAGCTACTGAATGGATTTTAATGAAACTTAATAATATCATAGCTTATACATTAGAATACATAGGCTATATTTTACAATATTGTATTTATAATTTAAGCTACGCGAAATAGTAATACACTAGCTAGTACATAATATAAACTAATTTTGTAACTTTATACATTGCTATCTGTTTTACTACATACGCAATGGTTATATTTAAAACGTTTTTGTATTATTTACATAATGTTAGATATCAGCAGAGATTGTTAGATGCAATATTATCGTTAGTTATGTTAGTTGTAAAATGATAATGTATTACTGGTAATAATATGTTTCGTCATTACGATGTGCGAGCTGATGTTGTTGTTATCTATTCCACTTATTTTCAAAATACTTATTACTATGTTGTTAGGATGGTGGGAAGCCGATCGATGAGGGAGGCAAAAGACCGCGCAGGGTGGAAACGTTTGTAGGAGGCCTAAATCCAGCAGTTGGTGTCCATAGGCTGATATGATGATGATGATGATGTTGTTATGAGTCCTTGTATGTTCTAATTTTTCCAGCGGGTCTTCTTTTTGATAGACGTATGCTAGCCAACGAATAATACGGACTAGTAAATAATTGTTATATCTTCATATTCATGAACACAATTATAAAAGTGAATCTTTTAACAAAGTAATATACATAAATGTAAGTAGTTAAATTACTTTTAAAGAATCGTCTTTGTGTTAAAATACAAACAGATTTATAAAAATAATGATGATTAATTACAAAAGACTCTTCCGGGCATACGTTTTAATTATGAACAAGGGTAATTAATATGATAATAGAAACGACCGTTGTGTGTGATGCGCGTTTTAATTTTGTACACAAAAGACTTATTTAAATAAAATGTATACTCACTTATTTCATATCTAGCAATGAACGTCTATAGGTATACTTCAAATGTTTCTACCTTGCGCGATCCTGTACCTTATACTGTTAGTTTTCATACTTTTATTCAAAATCATCCTCTTAGCCAATGCACGTCCACTGTTGGCTTCTGGGAACTTTCAAAGGTCACCGATCTCTGACCTTACTCTGTCCTGTGCCCATTTCACCCTGAACATAGGTACTGGGGTTTTTGTATTATAGCAATGTATACCTATTATAAGAACTTTTACTTTTTTAAAGATTTTAATTCTGAGCTTTAATACCAGAACCTTAATATTCAGCAAAGTGTACTTTTCAGTAAATGCTTCTGTAGACCTTAGATTTCTGCTCGCATGTCACTATCTCATGACATTCGTTGTTTGTCGTAACTGACTGTCGCATGTTATTTGTACATTACATTATTATGATGTAACCCTTAGGTACCATAGTATATTTGTACGCTGCAGAGTAGTTTTAATGTATTTGACTATAAAATAACCGCTAATTAACTAATAGTTTGTTTTATCTTACTAATTAGCAAAATTGTCTAACAATTCATAACGATTTTTCTTTTGATTACGTGCTAATGATAACTATTATATTGTTTTATTTCAATTTTAGTTCTTACTGGTTAAACTGAATTATTGATGTTAGTATATTTGTAGGTTTATGATCGTTGGATGTTACATCCAGAGTATTACCACCTACTTATGCAAAATCGTTCGTGAAAGAAAAGGAGAGCTAATAGAACACCATTTTAGGTCCCTGTTATTAACTAAAATTGTCTCTTTTAATTGTAATGTCTAATACTTGTTATTGTTTCAAATAAAAATGGACGCGTCAATAACCTCCACCTGTCAAAGCTCGATTAAAAAGTACGGACGCCTTACGAATTTCTTTTTCTTTTTTTTTCTTTCATTTTTTTTATAAAGACAACTCCCGCACTAGGGATCATGCCGTGTCGCGGGGACCTTTTACAAACATCAATTAACGGACACAAAGAACACCCAGACCAGGACAATAATTTGTGGATCTCACAAATTATTGTCCTGCGTGGGGATCGAACCCACAACCTCTTGCACGGCAGCCGCTTGCGCTACCGTCGCGCCACCGAGGTCATTTCCTTTGAAGACGTCAAAATATAACGCGGGGTCATGCACATTCTTATTTGAAACGAGTATCATAGTTTTCTTCAGTCTGTTAACATAGGACTTCTTTAAAGGAAATTAAAAAATATGTTTTATTACTGAGATATTACGATGCACGTTTCATATCCAGTTAACGAAGTTCTTGACGAATATAGTTCCATTTTTTTGATTACCAAAATGTTTATAAAACATATCTACTTTATTAAACACAATTCTATTAGTCTTACGTGTAAATGTTATCAAAATACACTAACTGAATGACTAACAAAATACTATTCGTACAGACCTATCAATGAAAATCTCTGCGATAATTGTTCGATTCTAATTCGGTAATGACCGTTCTATTTATATCCGTCCATAACTGTCATTCGTCATGGCATTGTTGGTAAACTTACAAAAATAAACGTAGTATAAATATATGCCAAGCTAATAGTCGTGAATAGCTATATGCTGAACAATAAACCTAACGACACGAACACGGTGAATCACGTTTGTTATGTAATGTAAAGGCTCGCACAACCCACACAATGCCATATAGCACGCATAACGAAGTAGGTACAATCGTATTATGCAGGCAAACTACTTTAGTTTCTAACCCCATATAGGCCATCATAACCATCAGCCAACTGACGTCCACAACTGGACATAGGTCTCCTCCCATAATATATCCACTTTAAGCGGTTCTGGAATGGCGACCGCGTACCTACCTGAAAGCGCAGTGTGGGGAGACGGCCTAGTTAGGACGGTGGGAAGCTGATGTATGAGGGGGCTGTGACCGCACAAGGTGGCAATACTTGGAGGAGGCTTATGTCCAGCAGTGGACGTCGATTGGCTGATATGATGATGAAGCGGTCCAGTGCTTCCCTCATACATTGGTTTCCTGCTGCCTGAACCCGGTCGTCTGTCTACCTTGTGAGGGGTCTCTTCACTGCGTCTTCCAGTACGCAGTCGCCACTCAATGGCTGTCAGTTTTTCTCATGCGATTGAACCTGAATTTTATGCACTCCTCTTCATTGAAGACCATTTTTCGTCATGGCATAACGCCAAACGATTCTCGGCATTCTTCCCGTGAATGATTGTACACTGTTGAGTAGGTATTCAATTTTGTATGACCTTACATGTATACTGCACATTGATACGTAGTAATGTACAAATTTAGTACATACCGAAATACCGTAAACGTACATTCCACAATAAAAATGAGTCACGAACATGAGTGCAAACATTTCAGAAATATTTATACGATTGTAATCTTAACATGAAAAACATACTGCATCTTTTATTTTTGTATTAATGACATGTTAGGCATATGGTTGTGTATTTAACATGATGGAGAGCACTTTGTTAGTCCTAGTCTTTGAGAAATGGAGACGACTGATTGTAGATATGGAATGTCTTCATTCTCACCATCTCATTATGTTTATGAAAAATATGTTTCCCTTAACTTTCAAACCATGTAGAATTTTCCGTGTTTTAACTGTATTTCTAACGGTTAAAGTAGTTATTTATCTGTTTAATACTTCCTTAAACAGCTGACGTAGACTAACATAAAAAATGTTATTTCTTTTAATAATAGCATGGATTAAATTCTTTGTTTTATAAACATAACGATATAATTATTTTCCTGCCATACGTGCGTCTCAATCCTACTTTATCGCTGTCAAACCATCAATGGCATTCTGACGTGATAAAAAAAAAACAAAAGAGCCGTCTGAGTAATAACGGAAGCGGCCAGTGGGAGTGACCTTCAAGTGATTCAACCGCCTCACTAGTCTAGTATACTAAACCATAAATGGATACTGTGAACTCGACTGTCGACAACACCTAACTGTGCAGAATTAATTATACATGCTAATGAATTTTATTTTAATTATCACCGCTCCTACTTTTATGCAGCATTGCAAAGATATTTGAACTAATGTGTAGCACATAATGCTGTTTTCTTTGTTCGGTTCTAGTACAAGAGTTATTGCATTCCTGAGTCAAGTTTCTTTTGAGAAGAATATCGCGTTAGTAATTTTTAATTGGAACTTTATATGATCGATGTGAGTTTCACAAGGTGTTTTACTGCCGTGGGCACTTTCTTGACTCTGCTCTTAAAAATACTTAAATTCGATTATGAGCGCTTACCTTACAATGTAAAAAAGTAGTTAAATAATAAATCTAATCTTTACAATGTAAAAAAGTAGTTAAATAATAAATCTAATCTTTTCAAAATTAAGTAAATAGTCTTTATTGTACGTATGACTTTCATGGACCTATTTATTGAAAATAATGTAACGCACTAACCTTGTTATATCTGCTTATGTAAAACTGTTATTTCCTAACTGCATCAACACTACATAACATCAATTTTATATGTTATAACGAAATATTGTGAATATGTCAAAAAGTTTCCACTACACCAACGGACTAGCTTCCGGCGCACGACGGGGCGTTGAACATCTCTATTATCTGGTCGTTGATTGATAGCAGATTTCCGCACGCTCCGTTGATAATAGTTATTTTGCCCTTACAAACTGACCACGACACCACTGGAAGATAGATACACAACATTACTTGTCCCTTGACAGCATCTGTATCAGATTATATCTATTTCAGTATACCTCTTTGTTTATATTCATTAAAATATTACATGTTTTATAATTTTATTGCTCGTCATTCACTCACAATAACTTTATGCGTAGGTAGGTTATAAATTAAAAAAGGGACATCGCTGTATGTATGTTTTAATAATGTCTCCGGTTATTATATCATAGTATGCGGGTATGTTGAGTCACTCGACCGCACAGGAACATTGTTTTGTGTTCCCTGCATCACGAGCGTAGAGCCTGGACGTACGGCTTTTGTCGAACCGCCCTATTCTCTTCCATCTATTCAAATACTTTTGTAAAGGCGTCGATTGTGTTATTTTATTTTTTACAAATTGTGCAAGTTCAGCTTCGCTTGTTAATTTCCCTTTAGCCGTACAATTTATGACGACCTGAACAATTCCCTGCAATTGGTGTGGAGTCTTTGTGTCCCTAATGCTTATTTATACTTGCCTACTTGAGAGTGTTTTCATCTTTATTGAGTCAATTGTCTGTTGCTCAACTGTCGTTCATTACGTAAGCATCGTGTAATGTCTTGTGCGTAGGGTTCGATGCACTGACATCATATTTGATGACCGTACCATTATCCAACAAAATGTGGGCTCTCGGAACAATCATGAGTCGTATATAAACATGATACTATACTCGTATTTGTCATGCACGTTCAATTTGTTAAGGTTTATTATACTTATATTGTCAACGCAAATTTCAGTGTGTGTGTGAGTGTGTATGTTTGTTACTTCCTTACACTAAAGAGTCTGGTTCGATTTGCGTAAAAATGGTATTAAGTCTTTGACAAATAAGGCATTCTAGAACGTTCGCGGCCAATGGTTAGTTTAGTACTTGTATTATTGAAAATGCTATGTACTTTCTTGTAAATCTGAGTGCGAAATTCGTTTTCAAACTGGTCAATGTAATAAAAATTGCAAGTGCAAAGTGTTTATCGCTTGCTCGATAACAAAGCGCAATTGCTAAGTGATCGCCGTCGGCCCGCACAATTTATTGCTTCCATAACTTACTCGCTTTACTCGAATTATCGTTGTTTGATTTATTTCTTATATAATTTACTACTAATAGTTCCTAGACCTCCTTATTTGTTACTGTAGTACTAAACAATATCAGTTTATTGAGTTCATCGTACTTGTCATATTGTTTTGTTCTTGCCCTATTTGCTTGGCAAATTATCAAGATTGTACGGAATTAGCATCCAATCAAAAATGTTTTATCATCGAACACTGTTGCTCAAAAGTTTGGCATGTTTTTACGAGTTTCGTTTGATTATTCAATGCGTTTGTCTGCAGTGCCTGTTAATTTAGTGAGTCATGCGCGTCTGGTCCGGTAATAGCGAGTGTTTGCAAGTGTCCCCTTCCATCATTGAGTCGATTGTTAGCCCTGAATTGTTTACACCCGGGTTAATGACTGCCCCTGACTCTTTACTTGCCTCTTTCTTGGCGTACTTTATTAGTTTCTTGACATCAATTATTGAAGGCACGCATGCCATTAAATACTCTCTCGTCATTTAGGTTAATGGCTTATGAGTTGGTATTTTCTTTATCAATTAAAATATTATTTTCAGATAAAGATATTATGGATATTGACCTCTTCATACCAGAGATATTATGGGTATTGACCTCTTCATACCAGAGTGTAAAAATATTTTATAAACCCGCCAATATAAGGCAAAATAAATTTGATCTTGAAAGCCATATATCTACTTCCAATGGAGATGCCTGTAAGTAAATTCAATACATTAGGTATCGATATCAAGGAGGCGAGTTTCCGAGTCAATGGAGCATGTCTTATGTAACAATATGGTAACATCGAAGGTGAGGTCCGCGGAGCCGTGGACTATAAATACGCGTGACGTATGACGCCGCAGGCATATAGGAAAAAATACAGTTTGGAGTGAAAACTGTTACACCGAAGAAAAAAACAGAAAGGAAAAAATAATGGTAATAAGACGGTGTTTTGAATTTTAAATTGTGTAAGTAGTAGGTAGTATTGAACCAAAGTCAAAAAGTTTTGGTAAACTCATTTTCAACCATTGAAACCCGCTTAATAAATAAATTATCTATATCGTGAATGAACATGTCAACATGAAAACATCAATCAATGACATGGAAACATCTTGTATGAGACTCAAACCCTAGGTGCTACGTCCCTTAAGAACCTGCTTAGTTTCCTATACACTCATGTATATACCTAGTTAAATACACCCGTCAATTTCTACTCCTGTTCTTTCCACGTTTAAGGTGTAAGTTTTTAAAATATATAAACCCAATCGAATAACTTTCATAACGAGTCTTTAAGTTCTTTTGTCCCTTGTTTATGAAAACCTATTGTGAACGATTAGAGTAGGTGTTATTGTGTTTTTCTATTGTAATTTCTTTTTCTTAACATCTTACTTGGTAATTTTATTTTATTTTGTTAATAGCTTAGGAAAACATATTGTGATGTTTATTTTCATTGTCTGTTCTTTATCTGACCTTTTGTTCTACCAATATTAGTGCAGGCAATCATACATACTTAAAAAGTTATTGAAAATTTGTACATAGAAATCTTACGACCAAAACATATTATTTTTAAGCATATAAAAGTTTGACTTGTCGGGATTCAGATCTCCGACTTCGTGTCAACATCAGTCGTCAAAATATATCCGCCAATGAATAACATCAATTCTAAATCCTTGGTTTCAAAGTGACAAAATACCCACTAAGCTAGTGTTGTTACTTTATCAGCCTTGTAATGATTTTCTCTAAATTGAGGAAATTGCCAATTAAAATGGTATAATGAATAGTAGATATTCTACACATGACTCAATTTCCGCGACAGCGTTCAAACGAACGAGTAGAAGTCATCTTTGGCATATAAACAAGCTATAAAATGCAGAGCTGAATCTCCGTGTTATAGAGTAAAGCTACACGGAGTCCTAAACCTATTTCTTCAACCCCATAGGGACCGTAAAACTTAGAGAAAATTCGTAAAGGTTATCTTAACGACAAGTAAAATAGATAAACTTGTTTTAAAACCCTATGACAAGATTGTCATAGGGCTATCCTATTAATAAAGGCTGGTCAAACGGTTGTTTGATATAGAATTACACGATATAACATGATAGAATTTACACGCAGTTTTGTAAGGATTGTGCCATTTGGCGCGCTGTCTTCTCTGCCTACCCCCATCGAAATTAGGCGTGAGTTTATGTATGCATGTAGGTATATCTTATAAATCATCATCATCATCATAACAGTCCATTAATGTCCCACTGCAGGCACAGGCCTCCTCCAGTGACGAAGGAAAACTTAGCCTACTAATACCACGCTGGCCAAACGGATTGGTATAGGGTTTAATTTCAAATTTTCCTTCTTTTTATTACGTAAATATAACATTCACTGATAGATCCTTAGTCGGTTTTTACGACACCCATGGGATGAGATGGGGTGGTGACATATTGTATTCTTACTCCGTCACCACACGGAGATGTGGATACCTGTAGTATACTTAATGCTATACACGAGTAGTACAACGATAGATATATTGAAATAGCAGGCACTGTAGGAGGTACTGCGAACTTGACGATTATCCTCGCTCCATTATGTTTGGTCCGTGTTCTTCAGAGCGTGCGGTAGTGTATCGCTTTACACCTCGGGTACTCTCTATATAATAAATGTCCCTACTCTGTACATCGCATTATGTTCACAGCTCTACTGATATCTATAGCAAGCGTCGATGCAGGACATCACTTTATAAACTATTTTATAAAATTACAGTTACTGATTATTGATATTGTAAGTACATATAAAGCAAACCTTGCCTAGTACTTTTTTCAGTTATAGGCATCCGTGCTTGTCCTGCGAGTATCGTATACTGTCCGGACTGTCGGTACCTTTTGACAACTCGGCGCATCACAGTAGCTATCATAAAATATCCATACTGTGTTAAGCTTATTACAAAAAATGTTAAATTACTTTTTACAAAAAAAAATACTTTAAAAATCTTACTAATAACCAGTGAGCAAGTCTCAAAGTAATACTTATAAGTAATTGTAAGTTATCCAATATGATACCAAAAATAAAAAAATATTACTACCATCCAGCTACCTCTTTCCAATTCACATAGTACACTAAATTTTATTACCAAGTCTTCGTCGTCTTATCTAACGAACATTGGCCTATTATAATGAAATTTAATTATGGTAATCTTATGATTCCCGTGTAAATTTGTCGTCTCAAGCTAAAGTCACCCTTGCGTTACATTGTTACTCGTATAGGAGGTGTTTGCGTGGAGTTTAACCTTTTCGTCTCCGACGGGTAGGCGGATACCCCGTCCTTCGTACCTTGGGAAGTAGGTCGCTTACGTAATGTAATGGATTTTAGAGATGGAGACCGTTTTGGTACTTGATACTGTTCGAGGTTTAGGATTAGATGTGCTCTTGTAACTATTCATTTGTATCTTACTTTAGTGATGGCTTGTATTAATAGTCTGGCTATGTGATATTGCGTAAACAACTTGGATAAAAACAAATAAATTTTTGCATATAGTTCGTTAGAAGAAACAAGAAAATAAAGTATAAAACAACTCGTGCACTATAGATCATATTTTCTTTAAAAGATACTGTTACTAATGTTTGTACAGAGGACACAATGGACCCACCCAGGTTCAGAACCATTGGTTCCAGGTGGCAGAAACCTCCTGTCTTTATTTCCTTACCGCTAACTCCCTCGCTGCAAATTTCTGCCGTATTTTTTGTGCCACGTTTACATATATTTAAGAAAATAAATGTATTATGCTTACGCCATCTTAAAATAACATATAAAACCGTATTACCGTAATAAAAAATTGATACCGCGATGTAAAGAAAATATGATCATGTTTTGAGTCATACGTTGTTATGTATACAATGTCTAAAATGACCGCGAACATAAAACATTGTATACAATCATCTTATCGCCACTGTTACCCAACAGAAACTAACTCCCAATTGACTTTTTTATCATTTTACTTTGTAGTATTATTGTTGTTTGTTGACGCTTATACGCCGAATAAGCGCCCAATCTTATCGAGTACGCGACCGTAGAAGGGTTCTTTAGGGCTTCTTCCCAATTGCTTAGGGAGTACCTTTCTGTAGGGGAACACTACAAATGTTTCTGTTATACTGGTGAAAATTTGCTTGTATTATCCTTTATTTAAATAAATTTGTATACATTTTATGTTTTTTTATGATTAAGGGTATTGTCAATAGCTGAGTGCCATCTGCCGTTAAACTTTATGGAATACTAAAACTGTTCTTCTATACTATCCTAAAATAAAAATCCAGAGACGGACGTACGGTAATACGAGGCTTGATAAAATTCACAATGATTACGTGTGAGGCAGCTTGGCATACGTGACATCGTCGACAACCTGCATTGGAGTAGAATGCGATGATATGGTATAAAAGGTGTCCAAAGCAGTACGTTGGAAATCTACCTAACACTAAACACAATTGTTATATTATTTTATCAAAGATACAGAGACATAAGTAAAGTAAAAAACTTTAATGTTAAAGAATGTGGAAGTGTGCCAGCTCTCTGATGGCGCGGTCGACATTAGGGCAAAGTGAATGATGATAATAAGAAAGAATGAGAATCCTACCATGAGAGATGCTGACATAAATGGTATAATTGTCGTTGCTAATGAAATCATACTATAGATCGATAAATAATCTGAGCATATAGGAAAAACTTATTTACTTCTATAGATCATCTATTATTTTTTTGTGTAATAAGATCTAACTTTTAATTACTTTTCTTAATAGTAGGAGGACTGTGAACAAAGAATGTCGGATACGATCTGAATGTTCGATATTTAAAAGGAATATCTATGAGGAACTTATTAAAACTTTTTATTTAAATTGCAGTTTTAATTGGAGGATGACTTTAAAAATCCATCTGATTTTATAAAATATCATTTGCTACTAATTTCATCTCAAAATATTAAAAATAATAGCATAGCATACATTGAATCCGTTTAACAAAAGAAAGTTGTTTACATTAATCTTTCTGAGCACTATTTGAGAGAAAAAAAATACTAAGAAAAAACAATACTTATAGTCATATGATCGCAAGAGAGCCGTCACACTCCAGATAGAGTCGGGCTAACAGATCTAGTCTAGCTGTTGACGTGACCTACATCGTCGGCGACGGGAAAAACGTGCAAAATGTCGCCCCCCCCTCGCCTTTTACCGCCACCCAATTGTGATACCGCATACCGCTCAACGTCTGAGCTAATTTTGTTAGCATTTTACGCGACGCTATGACCCGTGAAAATCCTGGACGCCTTTATTTTTGGTGTTATTAAGATATTCGTCCTGTTCACTTTTTAGTAATAATGATGAACTGTTTTAATGTAGAGAGAGGTATTAAATAAAGTAATGAGTAAGTGTGCGTTTACAATATGTCAACACACAAACATAGTATTCTTATCAGTCCTTAAATGTCCTTCTGCAGGGATCACGAAGACATTTTACGAGCCACCTCGAATGAAGGAGGGAAATTTAGCGTAGGTACTAATACTGGCAAGGTAGAGTGTGGAGTTACTCAAAATTGAATAAGGACTGACTTTTTGTATTGTTAGTTCTTTAGCATCGGGCACGTAATTTCTCAGGAAAATCGATAAAAAATTCTTAATATTTTGCCAGCTTTACATTGATCATATATTTAAGTTCATAAATAACAGTTACTATGTATAATCACGTAAACATCAATACAGTAATGAAGCTTAGAGTTATTTCTGGTAAATTATCAAGTAGATCGACCGATCGAAAACTCGTGATAAGTCTTAAGGGAGTGAAACCTTCCTCTGACCGCATATCGCGTCTACCCTCGTCAAGTTTGACACTCTGTCGTACGACTTCGTGTAATCCACCCAATAGAAATAGAAGCCATGTTTACCCCGAACAGTTTGAAATACATGCTTTGTACGTCTATTTATAGTATAACTACTTAGCCTACATAGTTCTTACAGAATTTGAATTTGACGACGACCTCTGTGGTGCAGTCGGCATATTACATGGCTGCTATGCAGAGGTCTCGGGTTCGATTCCCGCTCAATGCAAATCTTTGTGTGCATGAACATGATTGTTTGCATTCGTCTGAGTGTTTTCTATTTATAATATGTATGTATTTACAAAAAAAAAGTATTCAAGTATGTTTATCCGTTGTCTAGTACCCATAGTACAAACTTTGCTTAGTTTGGGACTAGGTGGCGATGTGTAAATGTGTGAGGATTATTTATTTTATTTAGAATATTATTTTTTTTGAGGTTTTCTATCTCATCTATGGGAAATGTGAACCTTATTATGACCTTCGTAAGTCTAAAGCTTTACTCAGAGTAAGAGAGTCATTGCGTAGGTCCTTTATCCTGCAAATGTACACTTAGAAGCGTCAGATGTTGGTGCCTATAGTATCGTTTGTACACGTATTGTATCGTATTTATTAAGTTGTTGCTAGATCAAAACCGCTCTCCTTATAGGTATGAACGAACACTTTCAATTAATACATTTTTCCTTACTCCGTACTCGTTGCAAATACTCATAATATTATTAAATCTGTACGCAACATGAATCATTGTGGTCTTGAGAATTTATTACCTTTTATCTAATCTACGTATCAGTGTATTTGCATATCTCCAAGTAAATAGAATAAAATTATATAATTCTGTGTAATTCCTTATACCTGTTTCTATGATAAATGATTCTAATATTATAGAGACGGTAAAACGTTAGGTTAATTCTCACGGTCATGATGATGTGAATAATGTGAGATTTAAAAACAGGTTACATGAAAAATTATATACGTTTAAAGAGGTAAGTACCTTTATTAAAAAATACACTAAGTAATTATATGAGTTGTATTTTATTTATTTATTTCATTAAGCTTTAATGTCAAGAGGCAGATATTTTCCTTTTGGTACAAATATAATTTTAAGACATTTTTATAAAGATACCCTTTTTACTGCGGAGAGCTCGTTTCACGTTTTTACAGTTGTATAAAGTATACACATTGATATTTCTATCTATTTTATTTACTTAAGATGTAATGAGTTTTGATTAATACAAAAATTGTATGTTTTTTTTCTCAAAAACTTGCGTTCAATATAATTTCTATACTGTAATAGATAAAACTCATTAAGAGGCACTCACCGCCTTTTGCGACCATTAAATGATAAACGATAAGCAAAGTAAAGCAACGAAAATCTTATATTGTACCTTACTTTAAAAAAAAAAAATTGATTGATATTCATATTGATTGATGGACAGTTAATTTGTTATCGAATTTTTCCCTTTTTTTCTTGCCATAGTAATGAATACAGACATCTTTATACTATAAAATATTTCATCTAGGTGCAAAAAAAGTATTGCATTTTTAAATATAACGTTGAAGATGAAATATTTAAGCATCTCCTCTTTAATATTAAACTAAGTAAAAATGTAATCTCTTACGGAACTCGCCTAGCTTTACTTTACTATGCAGCGAAAGATATTGTATTCTTGTAAGTGCTCAAACGATCTTGCTTTTTACCAGCAACGAACGCTTTGTATAATATTGCGTAATAATAGATAGCTGTTTCGCTTGTTTGTCTAAAATATATTTTATTAAAGAGTACTATCAATTGTTTATTTTATCGTTCAACTAAAACAAACACCTTTTGTAAAGGATATAATGAAAAATGTAGACTCTGAAGTTCTTTTTCAGTTTCATGTGAGGTGTTCGTTATCTATTTATAGTTATATTCTATTTTCAATTCATTCAAAATATTATGTGATGACAATTTTATCAATAAGTAATTGAGCATTTCTGATTTAAACCTTTTTGAGAGACTCCAAGACAGTGTAACCTTTAAAAAATTGTTAAAATTTATAGTTAACGCAATATTAATTACATTTATTTATAAATAACCTATTTCACGTATTTATAAATAAATAAAACTTATATTTCTATAACATTAGTTTAAACGTCTTACCTAGATATGTTACTATGAAATATGTATTTTTAGTATATCTGTAACCGCAAGGTCGTCGGTCATTTTATTCATTTCCGTAACATGACACTATCTTTGATATTAAATGCAACTTACCATGAACTCCACTTTGCGAATGTACATCGTATTCTTTGATCTTTTCTGTGTAAATTAAAATGTAAGTGATGACTTCTTTTTAGAAAGTTTTTGAAGTGACACAACTTTTATAATTTATTGGTTTATAAAATACTTATTAAAATAACAATAAAATTGAATGTTACTCTAAATTAACTACCTAAGCAAAAGTTCTATGACTTCCTCACAGCTAGCTCCAGGGCCAATGCAGGCCAGTGTTTATGTGCCCTGTCTGGTAGAATTTATTAATTCAGTTTAATTTATAACGCCTTCCATAAATTTCCTTTGTTCCGAACGACGATAAAACCTATAAGTTATGTTGCATTGGCCACAAGTTGAATGGTTTCCGAGTTACGCTCGTGATTATGGTGTTATATTTTATGAATCAGATCGACTCTACAATCTACAAATTTAACATCAGACAAAGGCATGATTTTACTCAAGACAGTAGCTTTGATTGTGCGCGTATGTTGGAATTTCTCGTATTCGACATACCTAGCGGTAATGTGGCGTTGAAATAGTCATTTTGTCGGCTGGATCTCGAGCCGGGAGCGAATCTACGCTTTATTACATCCGTGACTGCCACTTGATGCGAGATAGCTGTCTTGATGAGAAAGATAATTCCGCAACGAGTAAAGGGTGTGAACGCACCCCATATTTAATTTAAACTGACTTGAAATTGGCAATCATTTCTCATTAACAGTAATTTAGTTCGCAAAGATTTACTCCTCGGAATTGTATTCTGACTTATAAATAGCAGATGATATTTTATTCATGTCAGGAAGTAAGTAATTGATTAAAGTTTGTGATAAAGAGTTACCACGCCGGAATAATGTAAGTAAAAACAAGGAAATAATACTTGACTATCTAATTACTAACAACAAGACGTACGACGGAACTTCGGCATCGGCACGAAGCCACGAACGACTCTGTTCATTGTTCTCAAATATAACGTGAACATGAGGCTGCTTATCGCTAACGCACGTGCTGTTAGCCGACTCAGTTCTAATCTCACGCTAATCCGACCCGGAAAAAACCAATAACCATTGTTTTGTTAACATATTTACGCTGCATTCAAGGGGTGTTTGCACGAATTATCCGTGTGAACACTCTGCTGTTACTATTTCAATACCGTAATCTCATTATCGTGAGTTATACCGCGCGAAACTTTCCGCTAACGCTAGTCTTTCCTGTGTTGTACGAAGTTTATGCCATGAATGGTACGTGACTCCAAAGAGAATAAATTGTGTGTCTGAAATTGTTTCACGTGAGTTACACAAGAGGAATGCACAACCGCGTCTCAATTAAACTCGACCGCCCCGGGGCACCGGTTGTCGCCTTACTTTGTGTCTACGTGAAATAGTGCTATAGAAATTGTCTCTCTACCAGCAAAGCAGCTGTATGTGAATTGTGAGCGTTAGAGACAAAAGTTAAACCTCGTTGTTCCCAGATTGTGTTCACAATCTCGACGCGAATTTTACATGAAAGTCTTACTTATTCATGTTCGTATAACTTATTGGTATGCATGTGTAATAAATTATGTCTGCGAAGGTTTTCGCTTTAAATTGATGTGGGTAGGTATTGAAATATGTATTTAGTTATTAACTGCGGGCGCCAAAATGATGAATGATATTTTTGGTCAAGAAAGCTTGTCCTCGGCGCACTGCATTGCAACGCCAGATGTGTTCTCCCCTTTGAGTTGCATAAAACTTTTGATAGGAAAAGGAGTAAGTATGTATTAATAACTTAAAAAAAAACGCTCAATAATTAATATTTTTCTTAATTAAAACTCATTCCACATGTCGAATTTCAGAGAATTCGTAAAATTAAATAAAATAAAGTAAAATAGTGTTGGAATTCGTTCTAGCTCGCTGTGCATAACTTTATTGACTTTCTCGATAGAACTAAGTTAATTTGTCGTGTTTACGGTAGCCAAAGTTTCTCCTTTGCACGGAAATTTATTATTATCATCTCATAAAATAATGATACCGTCAAACTAAGTTGTGCTGCTAGTTCAGTTTCATAGTTGCACCTAATTAAACTTTGTTACCCTTCGGTAACGCTTGTCATTTTATATCCTGCCTTTAAGACGTGATATCGTGAAGTTTGCACTATCATGCACATTATTTCGTCAAAGATATCTAAAAGGTTTCGCCTTGGAATAAAGTAAAAATTCTTAAAGTTGTATATTCTTGCACTAAGCAGAAACTACGCTGTTGATATAAGTACAAGTGATAAGCAGACAAGTGATAAACATATTTATATAATGTTTTAAATTGGGTATGTTATGTAACATTTTGTAAATAGCTAATCAAGCAGCCTTATTAATGCAAAAATTGTACGGGAATCGAATCTGCGGTCTCTGGATAAAATGTTGCTAACCACTATGCCATCTATTCATTAAAGTAAATGGTCGTGCATTATATCACATTTATATTCAGGCGTTCACCAGTATCTTTGTTGCGTATTATTTTCCCTTTTTAGGTCAAGATGGACTTTTCTATCTTTGCATAAAATTTCTAGTTCCCCCATTTTCACTAATGAGTCGCTAGATGCAGACAAATTACAGTCCGTTTCTCTTGTTGCTTTTTCTCGGACCTATTTGTGGCTTGTAGTTTGTAAAAGTTGTTGTAAATAAATGAGTGTCTCTTTGAGAGGGCGGGGACAGTTATAATGGACCCCTGAATTTAATAGCAACTGCTTCACAGCAAAGTCCTTTGTTGACCACATTGTTGAATTTACAATATTAAATTAAATTGTCGCGTGCTCGGGCTTTGTAAGTTCATCTCAATTGAACCCCTCAGCTGTCGTTTGTCAACTCGTAATGATCTTGGTTTTAAATAGCAGCGTTAAGTAATACCATTATAATATGTATCGTGCAAGCACTACATAATTAATTTTCGGTTTCATGCGGGCGCTCCGCACATAATACTGAATGAATTTCGACAGTCATTGGGGGAAAATGAATTGCTACGAAACTTTAACAATTTTTGCTTTTAAGCTTTTTAAAAGTTCGTTTCGAAAGTAACACAATGGAAAGTTTAATTTAATTTTTTCCTCGCCTTTTTTTATTCCCGCTAGAATACACGTAAAAAGAATTACCCGTACACTAATTAATTTTGTTAATGGTATTTTGTTATTTTTTTGTTTCAGCAACTAAAGACGAGCCTGACGGTGACGGTAGTGAATGCCGAGGTCGTCAACAGAATGGCGGCGGACGAGGCAAGCTGCCGTACAATGGCTACTCGGAAGAATGCCTCGATCGGCTCGAGCCCAACGGGAACATACCACACGATAAAGAACCGCATTATGGTAAATATAGCCCTTTATACACTATATTGATTTTATTTGATGGATGGTGCTCTGAGGAAAGATCGCTCATGATTAAATATGCGAGTTTCTTTTGTGTATTTGGCTTGAACTTGTTTGGTCATAATATATTTAGTTAATGTCGTTGTAACAACATTTTGGTCCATATACCAACAATAATGGTTTCTTTGCCTGAATTAGAAAAAAGATATAGGAAAGAAAAATATTGTGAAGGAATCTGTTATAAGGCAACATGATCTTTAGTGCTGTATAGGAACAGTAGTGGTTATAAAGAATCTAAACCAACTAATTAAAATGGTTTGGCGCTGCCCCTTATTCACTGAATGAGGTTAAAGTTTCTCATACAATTATGACCCCTTCCTTTATGCTATCAGTATCAGTTGATAACCATATTTTATATAATATTTAAAAGAACGAAAAAATCTTTAATAGTCTGTTAGGTAATGATAACGCTAAGAAATGTTTTTCTTGAACTAAAATTTTAACTTCGCCACATTTGTTTGATCGCAGCTTATAATAAAACGTAGTGATAAAATTTACATAGGAACGATAATGATATCTTTTAAAGTTAACTCCATTTTATCCGGCGTTCTAGTTATAAAATTATTATAACTTAATTATATCTCTGGGTATATTTTTGTTACAAAATGGTATCGAGCGCGAGTTTGTTACTAAATAACCGAATAGAAAATTAATACTTGTATAGTATTAATTTTCTATTCGGTTATTTAGTAAATAATATATTATCTTATTTCTAGTCTTGTGAGTTATGGTCTTACTCCAGTAAAATAAGCATTCAACCTCGGAATGGAAGCGAATAAGCTGTAAATTTGCATAAACCTTTGTTTTGGTGTACTAATGACTGGTAGAAAAGTCTCATATGATCACGTGTCTGCGTCACAAGTTATTCAAGGTCAAAGGTCACGAAAATCAGTTTTTTCCCATTATCTCGTTTTCTATGGGAAATACGCATTTAACGTCATTATAAATATTGTAGATCATAAAATTGTCTACAAAAAATATCTGAACACTTTTCTCCTAAAAAGCATCGCTTTCGAGATATCGTGACTTTAGAGCGCAGGAAAGTCGTATTTTCGACTATATGCACACACTAGCTTTTTCCCGTGATTTCGCTCGCGTTTATAAATATTATGAAAAATAAGGCTTATTTCAATATATAGTAGCATATGCATGCTTGGTCTCAGCCTAATCGGTTTGAAATTGACAAGGTTACATACAAACTTTCATCCCCTATCTTATCCCTTTAGGGGTAGAATTTATCAAAATCCTTTCTTAGCGGGTGCCTACGTTATATCATCTACCTGCATGCCAAAATTCAGCTAGATCTGTCCAGTGGTTTGGGCTGCTCGGCGGTTTTTATTAACGTGGTTTCTCAAGTAGGGATACTCCTACCACATAGTGATCTATCAACGCACAGCCCAAACCACTCGACAGATCTGGCTGAATTTTGTCATGCAGGTAGATGATATAACGTAGGCACCCGCTAAGAAAGGATTTTGATAAATTCTACCCCTAAAGGGATAAGATAGGGGATGGAAGTTTGTATGTAACCTTGTCAATTTCAAACCGATTAGGCTGAGACCAAGCATGCATTTATAATGACGTTAAATGCGTATTTCCCATAGAAAACGAGATAATGGGAAAAAACTAACTTTCGTGACCTTTGACCTTGAATAACTTGTGACGCAGACACGTGATCATATGAGACTTTTCTACCAGTCATCAGAACATCAAAACAAAGGATTATACGAATTTACAGCTTATTCGCTTCCGTTCCGAGGTTTGCCCCTATTTTAATCTAATTTGACTGTACTATCTAGCATTGAAAGGTTACGCATAGGTCCAGTATTAAAATCTAGTTTTAAGTGGATTGTTGTTTTTTTAATGTAAATACTTAGACCTTTTTCAGTTTTAGTTAAGGCCCTTTACGTGGCTCACTAGCGCCGCCAATAGAAAAAAAATCATAATTCGCAAATAAGATAAAAAATGTTAAATGTTGATAACAAAGTCTTGAGAAAGGGCAATAAAGTATTTGTATAACACACTCTCAACACTTTAAATGTTTTTTAATTAGTTAAATTTCGCATTCGAAAAAAAAACGGCGGTTTTTGTTTATAATGCAATATTTATTTACTTGAAAAACATTTAAAGTGTTGAGAGTGTGTTATACAAATACTTTATTGCCTTTTCTCAAGACTTTGTTATCAACATTTAACATTATTTATCTTATTTGCGAATTATGATTTTTTTTCTATTGGCGGCGCTAGTGAGCCCTATAAACGCTCTTAAGTTAAAGTAAGTATATTTTTTTGTCCAATGAATAGAAACAAATCAGGTAAAAAAAAATTGAAATGGATATAAGGTTACTTTTACGATTATGTAATGAATACTACAAAGAGACTAATTATATTTTACGCAGACGAAATTAAATATAACATTCTAATTTTCTTTTCTATATATTCAACGTTTAGCAGAATTACGGGTAGATATATATTTATTTCGATGAATCAACTAGTACTGAAATTAGCATAGCGCATACCAACGACGCGTTCTAATAGATTTGATGTACAATTTAATTTATTGTCATATTTATTATATTGAGTGTTGTTTTTCTTTTGGACGTGGCTAATTTTTCGCAGACTTTGACATATTGTTAGGTTCAGTAAGAGTCTGCTCAGTAAATCAGACAAAACTGGTAAAAACGAGTGAAGAAAATGTTAGTCATATTCGTGTATTATACATGTAGGACTATACAATTGGCAATTTTGTATTTATCACCTAGATATATAAAAAAATCATAATAATATATGTATTTCATTGAATAATTATCTGGCATTTTGTCATGTTGATTTGCAATTGGAATAATGTAGAGTTTAATGAAGTACGATCGCAATTTTCCTCTTCTTATCATTATTGTACTAATTTTTGAAGGTAGTTGACATTGACAAAAGAAATTAATTATTACTTTTTAGTACAAGTCAATACAAATTATTTATGAAATACTACCTACAAAAAAGTAGGTCATATAGGATAAACCACATTTCTAATTCTGCCGTTTGTTTTTATATCATCTACATATAAGGTACATATTCGTTAATAATTGTGCCAGTTACAATCGTGAATGTACACAGCGGTGAACGTTGATTTGCATTCGTGTTATTACGCACAATTAAGCTTGTATACGACCAACCATAATCGCACGCCCTGTAGACAGACCTACGACTGTAATAATATTTGAATAGTCATCATCATTGCGTATGGCTTCTGCTTTGAACCTTGCTTGCTTTTTGCTTGCTATACATCTATAGCCAATCTTTTGCGGCCGGAGTAAGGTTGTGGAGCTCACGCATTCCCCCAGAGAAACGACGTCGGGGACATTCCTTCCATTTGAATAGTCTGAGATAATTACATTCTATGATAAACGTTGTCAGAATATATTACGGGAATATGATAATTATAATCATTATTATATCAGCCAATCGACGTCCACTGCTGGACATAGGGCTCCTCTAAATATTCCCACTTGACTTGGTCCTGTCCCTTCCTTGTGAAGGGCGTTTGTCCACCGTGTAAAGGGTTTCCACACCCTTCAAATAAATATAAATAAATCCTAATAATATCACAAAAACAAAAGTTAGTTGTATATTATTTCTTCACACAAATATCTTTATCAAATTCGGGTGTAGATGAAGCTGTCACCATGGATTAACATAGTGTTAATCCAAATAAGGCATTCCCATGGTTAACGATGACAGACACCCACGTTAGATGAGATGCGATCAACAGATGGTAGAACTATAATCGTTTAATAGTAAATATAATATGTACGACACAGACATATCGTGTTAATAAAATGTATAAATTCTTTAATTTTGTAAAAGGGGGATATACTGTACTCGGTTCTAAACTACTTTCCCGCAGTTTACCTGCAAAGAATAGCTCCTTATCCATACTTACTAATATTATAAAGAGGTAAAGTTTGTGTGTTTGTGACATTGTAGGGGGTAATCCCTGGACCGATTTACTGAACCGATTTTAAAAATTCTTTCTGTGTTGAATAGTCCATTTATCGGGGAGTGTCATTGGCTATATAGTATTACGCTATGACTAATAGGAGCGGAGCAGTAATGAAATATGTTTAAAAAAGAGACGCATTTTTTTCGCCGCCCAACGAAGTGGGCGCAGGTAAGCTAGTGTTATATATTTTGATAAAAGTCTTTTTGTAAGAATGAAACTAAATCAAATAACCTTAATTTCGAAAACATTAGACGTTTAAGATGTCACAAAACTCATAAGATAACAAAAAAACACGATAAATAAACCGTATAACGTTAAAATGTATCACCATTCCCATTGTTATATCTATTGAAGCGGCGATTTTATCATTTCCTTCTTGTCCTTTTATTTGGACGGACAACAATAGGAAATTTGCTTTATAATGTGAATATCTTTTGATGGAAAGGCATTTCACGCTCGTACGTATAAAAAAATATTATATACGTTGTGATAAAACCGCGCTGTAATCAGTTGAAAGTTTTTTATCGCTTTTTTATGTAGGTCCTATGTGATTATTCATTTTCAAGGGGCTTTCGCTTGCTACGAAGGCATACTTATAGGCATATTATACATGTTTCTAGGTTTTCCATTATCACTCTAGTTTTAGTTAGCAATCTTTTTACTTACCTACTCTTTTTTGCGATTACCTATGTCATCGTGAATGACATTATGCGGCTTTAAAGGTTGCCCAAGTTTTTTCCCTGGCTATTCTTTATGAAAAAAAAAGTCGCTGGATTTTGGAAGACTATTTCATATTTAATATATCCTCTGCTTGTCCCAATGGCAAGCTCTATTGACGTATAATGATACATTTTACTGCAATCAAATCACTCTTTTTTGTTACATGTAGAAAGCTGCAGTGCCTTCGAATCTATTTCGATATACTAATATATCCGCCATTGCAATTTCACTTACCGATTTCCTTTTGTTAAATCGTCGGGAAGCCCAAGACGTTTTAAACGATTTGCTCGATTTCAGAGAATATACCACTTAGTGCTTCTCTCTTTAATGCGTATCTAAAGATTCTGTAGTTATCTTCAACAATATTAAAATACACCTATTTTACGGTATTTATCCATTTTTGATAAAAATAGAAACAAAAAACTTTTCCTTTGTAAGTCGTATCTCATTTCCTAGAACCCAATCAAAACATTCTCTTTGCTACGAAAGTATTCCCTAAGTTATTATAAGACAATTTTACAAAACAAATTGTTTTATACGGCTTTAATCATGATAAAATTAATCGACATACCTACTAAAATAGGGCTAAACAACATTGTAAACTTTGTAATTTTGTTACAAACCATGAAAATAGGTTTTTGATTATAAATAAATTGATGCTGAGATGAACTTAATTTTATGCCGAAATCTTCCTTAACAACTTTTATTTTAGGTAAGCAATTTTTTATTAGAGAGTTCTTTTAACTGACAACCGCGAAGAAAAATTACGGAGTTTTCTTGATGGATAATACTGATCTTGCAAATAGCAGATTACTTTCTTGTTAATCTTTTATTTTCTCTAATCTAAGACAAAAAGTTTGATGACGGAGTAAGGATACAATATGTCACCACCACATCTCATCCTATGGGTGTCGTAAAAACCGACTAAGGGACTATCCATTTATCTTTACGAAATAAAGAGGAAGAAAACTTGAAATTAAACCCTATACCCATCCGTCTGGCCAGCGTGGTATTAGTAGGCCAAGTATCCCTCCGTCATGGGAGGAGGCCCGTCCCTGCAGTGGGACATTAATGGGCTGTTATGATTATGATGAAGACAAAAAGTGTTAAGACAGAGAGTCACTGTGTACGAAGTGGAATTAATGCCAATTCTTTCCTAAATCAGATGAGACAGATATCTTAGCTATTATGATACCATCGCATAAAGGTAAACGGGCGTTTTGTTTGGACATATGACCCATGGCGTACACAAACGAAGTATGGCGGGATATGTAGTTAAATATACCTATTACTAACTGGTCTAGGTCGCACTGTTGTGGGGTATGGGAGAAAGGAGAAAAATGAAAATTTTGTTTATAGTTTTTATGGCGTTAATAAAGCATTTTTTATATATTTCAGTAACCTATTGGGCCTATTTCGATAATACTTGGATCAGTAGTCTGTTTAAAACAACACTGTTCACATTATTACGTTTGGACCCAAATAGCACAAAATAAAATCACGTGCTACATAAATGTTTTTTTGTTCTACTGGATACCTACATTTCGCGCAACCTAACTTGCCGTAGCTTTCAGAGAAGTTTGCTCATGTACAGGAACAAAAAAAACACCTACTCCCCATGTTCCCGGTCATCTAGTTCCAAATATGACATCTGCGCAGCTGATTTGCAATAACTTCAAGCCGGTCACCTTTTTGTCTGGTGTATGCGTGTTATTAAACCGTTATAATTCGTTGCTCTAATTTCATTTTCTACAAACATAATAATGTTCAGTTCTTGGTTATACTTACTCAAATAAAGCTAAATAACTTTTTTCTCCCGGTAGATACATTAATTTTTTTTATATAATTTGAAAAGTAGTATTAAAGTCTATAATTTAAAAGTAGTTTAGTGTCTGTACGCGAAAAAAATTAAAGTGGGTCAGATTCGCCCTGTTACCTTTATTACATACTCACAACTAGAATTAATATTCCTAAGGAACAAGACCACATACAAGCACATTTAATGTTTGTCAATCCTCGGTTTAGCATCTAAGTGTAAACATGTTGAAATGAAGCACACACAGTCTTGCGGCGCGGCGTAGTCTTCGCCGACAAGTTAGTAAATAAACGCACTTATGTAAATATCCCGCGAAGGGCCTACGGAACACGCCATTCATACATCGACGCTGTATCAACAAATATTTTGTACGAAGGGAACTTTAGGACAGATGTGTATTATAAGACTTAGTTTTCTCTGGCTACTTATTTCTTATTCCTCCTCTTTCTTAACACTTTCACACAACGCCATCTAGTCCCAAACTAAGCAGAGCTTGTACTAGACAACGGATATACATACTTAGATACTTTGTTTTTTGTAAATACATACATATTATACATAGAAACACTCATGCTAATGCAAACAATCATGTTCATGCACACAAAGATTTACATTTAGCGGGAATCGAACCGGAGACCTTTGCGTAGCAGTCATGTTAAATAAGCACTACGCCACAGAGGTCGTCAAATCCTTTCTTCTTCTCAGATGTCAGGTGCTTTCTTCTACGGTTGTTAGTTTGGTCGTGGTCATCATTACTGGATTAGTGGTACGCTTCACAATTCGACGTCATTCCTCTTGCACTGCAGTCTTCTTCGTGCACTCGTTGAGTGGACCATTCTATGGTGCTGTTTTTTGGTCGGCTCAGTACCGCGGACTGTGGATGTGGCGACCTTCAATGCGCCCTTGTACTTTTATCCTTGCCTGGTCAATTCTTATGAAGGATTTTTTTGTACATTTTCAGTTTTATTGAAAGCATATTTTTAGAATAATCCGAAAAGAAGAAAGACAATGGAAAAAATTGGTACTCGTCGCTTTCTTTTCGGATTTTTCTAGTTATACCTAAGCTTTATAGGTAAAAATTATACAGGGCGTCCCACGGCTATGCCACATGTAGGGAAAATACCTTAAATATTGTGGATGCAACAATTTACTGTAAGAAGACATTATTTTAATTTCAAAAACAATTCAAACTGCATTCATAGATTTTTAAATAATTACACGGTTAAAACGGGAATCGAACCCGCTACACGAGAGAAAAAAAAATACCCTGCACCTTTATTATACCGATCGAAAGGCTTTATCATAAGGATTATTTTTTGCTAAATAACACAGTGTCGGAAATAAAAGAAAAACCATTTCATTTAAAATTTTTAGTGCAATATTAATCAACAAAAATGTCGTCCCTCTTATTGAATACGAAGTCGTAGTAGTAAACTTCGTCGGAACATCCGTCCTTATATTACCATAAAGTACAGAACTGGGTAAGGCCGACTAATATATTCTGTTTGGAGCGGTCTTAAAACCAAAACATGTGTTTTTGTATTTTGTCGATCCCGTGTTCTCTGGTCTACCATTTTGTAGAATTCAATATAACTTTCCAGACAGGCGCATCTCATTTCAAGGGGTTAGCGTTTTATTTTGGTGTCTTTTCATTTTTAAGCAATTAGTTTCTTCCGTGTTATCACAAACTCTGAATACCTAATCTTACCTCTAGGGTGCTGCAAAAGTACGCTAAGGGAGAATAGCCAATGTTTTTTTTTACATTTAACCAACTCTATCTGGACCTACTGGGCTAAATTTGTGGTGGTTACTTGTCTTCCAACACAACTTGATAAAAAAAAATTGCCTGTCCAGCTTGATAAGCTAAGTTTCAAGTGTTTTAAGATATTCATTGTTTACGGTGAAATATAAAGAAAACTCTACAAAATTAAAGTAAAAGCTTAATTAATTTCTTAATGCTTCTATCAAATAACAGCAAAGATTTTGACAAGTAGGATAAATATTTTGTGTTACTTTGCAAAGTAAATGTTTTCGGCGAACCACTCCTCGTGCCGCGAATTTACACAATTTTCGAGTTCCAAGTACCTCAACAATCCGACCACTGCCGCTGCATAAAGATGCTCCAACTTTTTTATGTAAATTCTGTACGAAATTTAATACTTTATTCAATTGTGAAGGTTTTACTTTATACCTAGTGTGAGAGCTTTCTACCTAGATATTATTATTTAAAAACACTTATTACTTTAATTGTGCCTTATTCTTTAGGTAAGTTATCGGTTTAGGTAAGTACTCTTATAATTTGGTGACCGATACTTACTTTTTACGTAAAATATTATTACGTAATTAGATTGATAATCGATTTGCTGTATATCTATTTATATCAGTTTTCATTTCCTTGTCCTCTCATTTCTAATTCTCTGTTTTCTTCCAAGAGCTACCCATAACACTCATATTCTATTGTCTCATCTAAAATCAAAACCTGGTTATGTCTTACCCACCGCACTGCCTACTAGTTTATGTAAACAATTTATTGTTCACGGCCTCAGGGGGGTCATGAATGAATAAACAAGTACGGGGTTGAGCTAGAACAAATATTTTAGATCTCGTCGTATGTTTGTTTAAGATCTTATGTTATGCCGTGTGGTGACAAACTTAGAATATTTTATGTCACGTCACCCCTTAGATATTTTTAGTCTGAATATTATAGTAAAAGTCTTGTAATGGTAAAACTGCTAAACCTTATAGAGCGTCATGCTAAAAGGTACATTATCATCATCGTCATAACAGCCCATTAATGTCCCACTGCAGGGACGGGCCTCCTTCCGTGACGGAGGGTTACTTGGCCTACTCATACCACGCTGGCCAGACGGATTAGTATAGGGTTTAATTTCAAGTTTTCCTTCTTTTTATTTCGTAAAGATAGTAGTTACGGTTATTCTCTTAGTCGGTTTTTACGACACCCATGGGATGAGATGGGGTAGTGACATATTGTATTCTTACTCCGTCACCACACGGATAAGGTACATTATGATTATGTAAAATCATTACGATTCTATTGGTGTAAAATCGTAGTAAGTTTGATTTACGTCAGTGTTAAATTTTCATTTGTCACTGAGATATTAGTGTGCAATACATAGGCAGCATTATTTTCATTGATAAAAGTTGTCATTATGAGTTGTAATTATCTCATTACTGTAGTATTTTATTGGAATACTGCTTGCATATTTAGGCAGAAAAGATAGAGTTGAGTTGACTTTTGTGACTAACTTCCTAACTTGTCATATTCTAACTTAGATTAGTATCTTAGAAGAAAGAAATTCTTTAAGAAATGAAGTGCTGTAATTCACTTGTAATAAAACTTTCTTTATTCACCCAAAAAAAAAAGAAAATTCTACCTCTATTATTTTCTCGTAGCAATTAAGTAGTTTATTTCGTTCAATATCTAAATATTTCATGTTTAACTACCACAAAATGATAACTGCCACAATACATGCTTGTAATTTAACTGAATATTCCAATTGTATGTTCCCACGTGTATTATATAGTTAACTTTCAAATTATGTACAAGTGATTGATAGAATACATAACTAGGTATTGGAGATCTCTGTGGTAATGTTGGCCAGTACGCAATTAAGGCTAATAGGTTATTGTCATGGAATACTATAAATTTAGAACATCATATTTGATTGTTTAACCTACTTTAAGCTTTTGAATGAAGACATTTGGGGAAGAATTTGTAGGCCTTCCAATTAATCGATCTGTGATTTCCCTGCTTGGGCAGGAATTCTAACATCATCTTTTGTTAACACTGTAAATGACCTCTTATATACTTCAGATTCAGACTGACCTTTCTATTGAAAGGCCATCTAAGTAGCCTAAGGTTTAAAGCTGTTTTAAAGTAACATTGAATCTTAATAAAAATAATTTATACATTAATCTTTTATAGAATGCTTTGTTAAATTTTAATTTTGAGTAAGTAATCAACGTCAGTAGTCAGTCAGTTTAGTGTATTTATTAGTTTTTAAGTGCACTGCCTTGTATTAAAAGTTGCTGAAAAATTTGTATTAGGCGATTGAGATAATGAGACGTCTTATGTCCTACTTTATAATCAGTCTCCGCCAGTGATTAATCTATTATAATCAATCATAAAGTCATTACCCCTGTTTTTATAATCACGAAAAATCCGCATGTAATGACATTAATTATATTATTTTTTCATTGTTTTCACTTTTTATTCTTATCTATAGTAAAGATTAAATCATAATGATTTAGCAAATAATAAATCTGTGAAATCAAGACGTGGAAAAATCTAAGTTTTGAAATAAAAGTGTGCTTAAATATTTTCTTTCCAAGTAAATGAAAAGGAATGACACCCTCTCGACTATTTATTCAATGCAAAGCTCGTTACTTACACTTCCATTTTTACTGTTCTCTTACGATGGGGAGATACAAGAACATTTGTGATAAATAGCTTACTTCTGTGGCAAAATACTTCCCTAGCGATTGCAAGCAGATATTGTATACGTTACATTTACATCATACATTTTAAAAAATCAATACGACCTACGTCAGATCAGCTAGTAAATAATATTAATTCTTAACTTGTCCGTAAACCCTCGCTGCGTATACATAATTCACCAAAAGCCAGAGGTAATCCAAGGACGACTTTCATATTTGTCAATATTTAATTTATCGTTTTTCATTTTAACTGTTCAAGCTTGCGTAGGTAATCCAATGTTTGATTTAATTTAATAATTATTTCAATCATACATCATGTCCTCGTATATTCTGTATAATTACAAATGAAATAATGGTCATTGTTTATAATAATTGCATGATGTTTGTTTGTATGGAACGGTTGCGTGAATCCGTAACAATTAATACGATAATTAATAGCGTTACATTCTCTCAATGCTAAATTATTATAATTGAATAATTTTGATAGATTTACGATAACGAGATCATACTGTTATTATTTTAATTAATTTTACTGTTCATATCTTAAAAACATTAAAGAATTAGGATACAATTGGTTCTCTGCAACACATTTGGCAAAAACAAAAAATGGAAGCTTATTTCCGACGAAACCTTGTGTAAAACTATTTCTTCTATGTTGATTTTAAGTGGGACTTGTCTCCTCGAATGAATCGCCAAATGATGAACTATCTATGCTTCAGGAAGAAGTTGCGATATATCTGATCGTCTCCTGGTAATCAGACACAAGAAAAAGACCATTTGCTTTCTCCCCTTCCCGGGAACACCCAACCTTCTTTGTTTATATCGCAAGGTGCCAAGCTTATAATAAATAAATATTCACGGACATCTCTACACACCTCTGCTTGTGTAACAGAACAACGGATATTAGTACTTATATACTCTTTTTTTATAAATACATACATATTATACTTATAATCACTCAGACCAATGCAGATAATAATGTTCATGCACACAAATATTTGCATTGAGCGGGAGTCGAACCCGAAACCTCGGCGTAGCAGTCATGTTGTATAACCACTACGCCACAGAGTTCGTCGTATACTCAATCAATTAAACTATACATAAATATCTGTGTAAGGAATCAAAGTAATTAATACGATATAGGAACTAACGTTTCAAGCTTGTAATTTATAGCGAGTTCATAATTCACACTAATTAATTCACTTTGTGACGTTATCTAGTAACGTCGGCGCTCCTTTCACCCCGAAGTGACGTTTGAACAATATTCGTTCTAATTATGGTCACTAAAGTCGGGATGAGCTAGTTAGGGCACAAAAACACTGGCCTTCATTGGCCAAGGACCGACAGTTGTGGAAATCAAAGGGAGAGGCCTTTGCCCAGCAGTGGGATGATACGATGGTCAGTAAGGTTGTTATTATAACATTATGTGCGATAAAGTTGATAAAGTTAAACGGCTCTGGTATTCTGTTTTTACATAATTCCAAAACTTTCTAATTGGGTCACATCGCTTGCGGTAACACGTATAACAAATTGAATTAGGTGCCTAGAGGCTTTGTACCTATATTGTGTAGCCTTCTAACTCGGCGTAACTTTTTATTATAATCAACATAAACTTTTATAAAATTATTCAATGGGTTGGCTTTTTATTAAGAGTCTTTTTTCCTAAACTTCCTGAGTCGCAGAATTCGTTCTATAACAACATAATTATTTACATTTATCATTTGTTATGCTTAATAATTCATAGTTAAACACACAGGCCAGGTCCACCAGCCAAGTAGTCTCCTGAACAGTGGCTACTCCAAAACTTTGTATTTCGTGTGGTCTCCCTTTTCAATTCGTCTAATGACTTGCTAACCGAATTACTAGCTCTGTTTATTTCTCTATATGTGGTTATGTATAATTATAGTTATTATAAAAGTACTGCCTATTTGTTAAACAATGTTACGACAAATGTAATGGATAGCTTTACTTGAGCATAACACGGACATGTAGATAAAACATGTTTTATCCAATTTAATTACGAAAATTCCAATAAAAATGGAGGAGTGGCCTGTTTCATACGAGGGTTAGGATCCAATAAATATTTTTATTCGACATAATGAATAACGACCTGTAACTACTTAGTGTAAATACCTAATATGCATAGAAGGGACATCAAATGGACGTCCATAAAACATGATTATACGACATAATATGACTCTTAAATGGCCGTGTAATGGTGATATTAATATTTCATAACACGGAAACACTAAAGAAAATTGTTGCGGAACAAATTGGGACATATTGTATAAGATCATAGTTTTTCATTTATATAGGACCTTTTTTAAGGTCTACTTGCCATCTTTTAAATGTTTTAATGTAGTAACGGACTTCTCTCTGTGAAGAAGAGAATATGACCTTCTGATTTAGGTGTACTTCGAATTTTCCTTCTCGTATCATTATTTTATGCATGTGATGTCTTCGTCGAAAAAAACGATCTACTTATAACCAATGTTTTACATTGGTTATAAGTAGATCGAATTTTGGATAGGTAGGTACTTAGATAATTTATGATACCTTTACAACAAAGGAAAACATTAATTATGTAGCTACATACTAAATTCTATGAAACATACTCGTAAAACATTTAATTTCAAGAGAGATTCTAATTACGAACCCCTGTGTTTATCTTAGCAATATTTCGTATATACTAATCGAATTAATCCCAATATTGAAATCGAATTAGCAGATACGGGCAACAGAGTCTTTGTCAATAAAATTACTGTTGGGTTCTGCTTAGATCGGTCCTTCGGTATTCCCTAACAAGGGTAGGTAGCACGCCCGTGACACCCCAGTGACCCACTTGTACACTACCCTGGATATGCGTTACACCGCACGCAAAATTGACATTCTTATCACCGCCTTACCTTATATAGCTATTAAATATTGTATTACAAAAGGAAATGCTTTTAGGGGCTTCTTCATTTTCACTTAATTTTGGTAACTGTCCTTTATATTTATTTTCTTTGAAGATAATGAGTTTTTTTGTGGTTGTAATCGTTTTATAAATGTCCGTTAATGACCCACTGCTATGCCATGCTTTTACCATTGACGAAAGAAAAGTAAGCCTTTTTATATCCTGTAGACGTACTAAATATAAGGTTTTTCGTCAAGTATTTCCGCTTTTCTTAGAGATAATAACTGCGAATTTGCTGTTATGATTCCCTCAGTACGAATTAGGGTTGTAGCTTTGCATTCTTACTATCTCGGCATAAGGAAAACAGAAATTGTTTAAACTTTGTAAAAAGTATTTACAGTGTCGACACTAACGTTATCTCGTATTCGTTTAAATCATGCTGATCGATTGCCTAGATAATCGATTCGTTCTTTGCGTCTCCTACGATTCTGTCTGCGAATGATTTATTCGTTTCGCGTTTACGTCGCATCGATGCCGCGTCTTTGTGACGCTAACGCGCTCTCAGAGTGCTTCAATTCTCGATGCTGGAATATTGAAGCCTGCGAGAAAAATGCCTTCTTTCAAACAACGTCGACACAATGCGGTATTTTTTATTTTGTCGTGGAATTAATTTAATCACTAAGAGGTTGGGTAAATTTTGCCTGTATTTGCAATTCGTCAATTGAGGAAGCTTTCAATGAAAATGTTTGGGTTTCGGAGTGTTATTGCCCGCCTGTTGTATCATATTGCATTGCCGTATCAATATAATGGGAAAGTATAAATGTACGTAATGTAAAGACCCTAAAAGAGTGTATTACCGTAATATTTTAATGTTGTGGTATTTAATAATCGTTATATTAATTGTTGTAGTAATTTTGGATTGAATACAAAATTCGTTAATATCTTTTAAACAAAAAAACTGCTACAAACAACAGCCTGGTATTTTTAGAGAAAGTTTTTACCCTCTGTTCTTAACAGGAGCAGCGCAATGTCTTAAGTAGGACAATTAGGGGTCGTAAAAAACTATAGCTTGATTGGTGACTTTTTTATTCATTTAATTAAATTATATTTTTCTTCTTTTTTTAGAATGGAGCGGTGGCGGCGGCAACGGCGAGTATCGTGTTCGAAGACAATTATCAGTGTCTTCAGACTCGAAACTCCTTGATGAAGGTGCGAGGGAAGACGCTCGAGTGGTAATGAGGCCGAAGCGGCCTCCTAGGCCCAAATCAGAAGCATTTCTCGGCCCGCACGACCACTCCAACTCTAATCGACGGACCAAACGGTTTAGTGCCTTTGGGGTAAGTAACATTATTATTTACATTTACTATAGATTTTTTTTTAATACTTGGAGGAGGCCTATGTCCAGCAGTGGACGTCGATTGGCTGATATGATGATGATGATGATAGAATTTGATATTATCTTTTGTTGTAGTTATGAAATATACAGATACTAGTATTGGTTTGTTGTGGTATTATCTAGCTTCCGAAAAACAATGCCAAAGAACGGAGCTCTTTGAACCTCCGAACCTGAATTCGGGGTCATGTTAAACTGTCTGTCCCTGTTTTTAGTAGTAGCCGGCTTGAGACAGGAGAGACGCCTAGGAAGACATAAAAAGGCTTTTACTAGCGCTAATATTATAGGCCACACGAATATCCTGCACGTAACGTTTTGATACTTTCGCGCACTTGTGAACGTCTATGTAAAGAAGAATGGGCATTTTTGTATGGAAGCCGTCCCCACCCTTGTAACACTTACAGCTATACATCAAACGAAAGTACTTGAAAAGTGAAACATTTTATTGTATGAAACTAATCTGTCAGTCATGGGAGAACAGAGTTATTGAGGATTAAGAGAATAAAAATAATAACCGATAATATTACATACTTTATGTTAATGTTTACTATATAAGCGCGATAAAGTTAAAAGCTATCTTACTAGTAGACGGACCATACATCTAGATTATCCTACATCGTCCAGAAAATCATCCACAGCATTTTTCTGACTTTCGGATAGCTTGACTTGCAACTTGAAACTAAACATTTAGAGAACCATTTAAGAAATGTTCTTTATGCAGCAACCATTGCAGAAATAGTAAAGGACAGAATTTATGTTCCTCAGGCTCGGCAACGGCTCGACTCAGACTAATAGGTCTATAACCAGCAGGTTCGGACTTCTTTTCTCGGGTTTCGGTATTCCGATAACCACGGCGTCTTTCCAGTGTTGTGGAAAGACACAATTTAATATTGCGACATTGAAGATTAAGGATCAATAGACGTTCGGGGAATAAATTGATGACTATATTTGTTATTCTTTCTGAGCCGGGTGCCTTTTTTAGGGGCGAGAGGTTTAATGTCCGTATGGTGACCGACTAAGAATATATGATGCAGACTAAGGGAATCCTTACGCTTATGTTATCACTGCTAGAGAAGAAAAACTCGAAAAATCCCTTTACCAACCCGTCTAGCCAGCGTGGTAAAGTAGGCCAAACAACTCTCCAAAATGAAAATGACAACACACCAATATAAACGGCCCCCATCCCCGGTCGCAGTGCTATTCCTGGTCAATGTAGCGGCCATGGTAACGGCGGAGTAGGGGGTGGGAAGAATCTCCGGGGGAGGTCAGGCTACCAATACAACCTACCTTTGGCACTGGCAACAGACACTGCGGAACGACGAGAAGGTCGTAAACAGCCTTCCAATTGAGTAGAGAATCAATCTGTACTCCTAAAAATTTTATAGTTTTTACCACCTCAATTTTATTTCCTAAGGATGTTACGTTTAAATAAGTATTATTTTTAACTGTGGAATTAAACAACACACATTGACTTTTTTTTACGTTGAGAAGAAGGTTATTTACCGAAAACCAGTTTTCACATGCTCTAAGAAAATAATTTATGTTGCTTTCCAAAGTGACAACATCATTTGCACTTATTACAGCGCTTGTGTCATCTGCAAATAGCACAAGCCTAGTGTTGGGCAAAACACCCTCGATATATGCAATAAGATCATTTACAAAAATTATGAAAAAAATTGGACCGAGAACTGAGCCCTGAGGAACACCCTTATCAACCGGATAGAGTCTAGATCTATGTATTTGTTCTAAGCCATCCTCAACCGATCCTATCTCAACATACTGAGTTCTATCAGCTAAGTACGAACTAAGTAATTTTAACGCATTGTCTCTTACACCGTAATGTTCCAATTTATCTGTCAGAAGAGAATGTTCCACCATATCAAATGCAGAACTCAGATCGAGAAAGATGCCTGCAACTTTTAATCTATCATTCATCCTGTGAACTACAACATTTACCAAAGAGTCTATTGCATCTAATGTTCCTAGGTTCTCCCGGTAACCAAATTGATTAGAATTTAAGATTCCTTTCTGACATAAATGACTAACCAGTCTAGATTTAATTAATTTTTCCAGAATTTTCGACATAACTGGTAGCAACGATATCGGTCTATAGTTCAATGGATCAGTTTTTTCACCCTTCTTAAACAACGGCAAGACTCTGGCTATCTTAAATTGATCCGGAAAAACACCCCGCTCAATACAATCATTAAAAAGATCCGTCATTGGATAGGCTAAAACATCTATGTTATCCTTGATTATACTGAGAGGTACCTCATCATGGCCAAATGATTTTTTATTTTCCATGGACTGGACCATTTTATAAACTTCAAATGGAGTTATTGTGTTAAATAGCATGGGATTTTGAACTCTAGTAGTATACCTAACCAGAAATGTTCTAGCCAAATCCGCATTATAAGTGTTTAGACCTTTATTGTTACGAAATTGTTCTGCAAAAATGTTGGCGATATCTCTTGGGTTTTTTATAAGATTATTATTCAACTTGAGTACTATATTGTCTTTGTCAAAGTTTTTATCAATCCTTTTACGAGCATTATTAACTATATTCCAAATTTCTTTGCTAGAATTATTAGCTTTTTTAATTTGATTGCTAGTTTCCATTCTTTTAGCGCATCGTATTACTTTTCTATATATTCTAAGATACTTTGCACGATATTCCAGAATGGATACATCACTATTAGCTACATTTACAGAATTAAGTACACGTTTCATTTTACTAGCTATACAGATACCCTTAGTTATCCACTTAGATCTACCAGTTTTACCAAGATTTATATTTAAATTCTTTTTAATAAATGTGCCAGAGTGTAACTTTTCAAATTGTTTAATAAATTTATCAAAACCTAAACTCCAGTCATGTTCTAATAGCTTACTTCTAAAAATTTCTCTGTTTCTTTCATTGTAAATTCTTCTCTTAATGGCTACAATATGAGAACATCCCTTTTGATCAACTTTCTGTAAATATGCTGTACAGAAGAGGGCGGCATGGCCATCTGCTAATCTGTTATGATCAATGGTTGCTAAACCAATACTATTACCACAAATATTAGTCAAAATATTATCTATACAAGATTCATTATTATTACGTATGAAAGTCACTGATTCAAATAAATATCTAAAATTATAACAAGTTAACAATGATAAAAATAAATTCTTTTGTTTGGTATCTTTCATTAAATTAACATTAAAATCGCCACAAATAACACATAATTTATTTAAAACAAACTGGAATAATAGTTCTAAATGTTCAAGGAATTTGTCAAAAGTTTTATCTGCTGGTATTCTATAACAACAAAAAATATATAAATTGGTCTCCTTGTCCCTTACCCCACAAATTTCAAAGGTATCCATTTTATACAGTTTCCTACAAATATTTACATCTTCCACCTGTCTGTTTTTATGTGTTAGCACTAGAGTTCCCCCCCTGGTTTTATTATGTCTTGTATTTGAAGAACTTAAGATGTAATTTGGAAAATTAAATTGTGATATCATTTCTTTATTTAAGAAGTGCTCACTAATACAAATAAAACTAACCTCATTTTGCAAGTTTTTCAAGTAAATCTCAAGTTCATCCTTCTTATTGTTTAATCCACAAAGATTTTGGTGATAAATGGTAAAGTTTGAGCAGCATTTACCCTGTGATCCCTTGTTACTAACGAAAAAGCTCATTACTCACATCTTTCCTTTCATTGTCTACAATATTATTTAGTTGCACATTAAAAAAGTGTGTGATTATTTTCTGTTTCATTACAGGCATAGATGACACTCTACTTGTTTTCATTGTTTGTTTTGGATAGGAGTTACTCATTTCTCCACAGTTTGGATCAAAGTACAAGTACATATACTGCTTTAAATGCTTAAAAATAACAAACATAGCCCTATTGTTTATTTTACCAGTATAAGATGAAAACATGTGATAATTGTAATCAATATATCTATTGCAGTCAAACAAATATGCATACTCATACCTACTATTGCTCTGGTATAATAACTTATTAAAAATCTCTATTCTCATGTTAAACAAGTTGACATTACTTTTAAGCATGAAACCTGGTGAACAGAGAATAATGTTCGTATGTGTTAAGGTACTCAACTTACCTTTTATGCAATTGACGAGCTTGTCATACCTTTGAGACACCCTAAAGTCCTTATCACCCACTAATACAATACAAAAATCATTCAAAGTATAATTCATAATTTTTTTATCTAAATTGTCAATCAACTGTATAACACTTGCGTTTGGCATGCAGTAATGGCATACGTCATGCTTAGGAAAAATAGTTTTTGCACAATTTAGTATATTATTTACATTATTGTCACTAATTATACACATTTTACTAGTTTGATAATTATTTTTGGATACCGACACACTGACTTTATTATTTGTTACGTTTTCTATTTCTAGATGATTAGTACTTTTTTTAACGATATTGACCGTGGTTGGCTTTTGAACTTTGTTTATAGTCTCCCGATTTTCGCAGCTAATTACAGTAGATGGCGTTCTACTTTGCGATAATGCCAGCTGCGTGGGAGATGACTGATGAGTAGAACTGCAACTTTCAATCTTAGTTAAATCAAGTTTGGATAGATCGTTAAAAGGTTCTCTTTTCTTTTGTTCTTTTTTCTTTTTGCTCGTACTGGTACATATGTGGGTCAATTTGTTAACTTTTAGTTTGTATTCTGATAGATTTTTTGCTAGTGAATTATTTTCTAACAGCAAATTATCAATTTCATTTTCTGCAATTTCTAGTTTAGTTTCCAAATGACCTATTCTTAACTTTAATTCTGTTACTTCTTGCGTTGTAATTCTATGTAACTCAAGGTTTGGATAGCTACGATTTAAATCCCTTGTTGGTGTTGAAGTCAGCGAGGTGTACTCATTATCCCTATCTGATAATTCTAATAAATCCTCAAACGAATTCTCCGTAGTCATTACAGTTCTAAGTTTTCTCTGTGTAATATTATTCGCGTACGTATCGTCTTCCATCTTTCATTCAAAAAGATAAAATATATTGTAATAAAACTTTAGAAAATAATAGATAGTTGCTCTAGTCGTCAATAGATGTCTCTGTACTCAATTTTTATTGTATTCAAAGAACCGTAAAAATATAAATTATGTTATCTGTCTCCTAAAACATAAACTACAATGTTTTATCGACCGGACATTAACTCTTTATAGTTCTATTTCAATAGATGTCACTAGTAATCCACATAATTTTCGTGCCACTAATTTTGAATAAAAAACGACTTTATTTTCGTTTAAGCTTTTATTTTTTTGATTATGCCAACCAAATTCAGTGAGAATGACATTTGTAATAGGCTTACTTGAGAGACTTACTGCTTATTAAATGTAGCAATTTCTTCACATTTGTTAATTTCTTCTGATAATGGGAGAAATCGTCACTTGTATGCACTGATGTTACTTTTGTTATTTTTTGATGAAATGTCCATAATTATGCTCAATAACGTTGTCACTCAATATTTGCACTGTTTACATCGCTTTAATACAGAAATTTAATAATAAATGATTGGAAATATAATTTTAAAAGAAATTAGTTACGGAGCCAGTATTAAGTGTTCCAGTGTTGCCACAGGGAAAAAAAAGTCATTGTCGGCTTATCTAAAGTCCGAAGACAGGGGGAGGACTCGATAACCCTTAAGTCTGGTAACCTGCTCTATTTCCGGGAGGGCGACCAACAGTCCCAGGGAGGTGTCGGGTTTTTACATCCACCCAGTCTCTCATGAACAACGTGGTGAAGATCGAGAGTCCCTAGAAGCCTCTGCAAAGTTGGTTAAAGTGGCGGTGGGCAGGGGACATACATAGCACAGAGAACCGACAGCCG
Source organism: Schrankia costaestrigalis (assembly GCA_905475405.1). Classification (NCBI taxonomy): domain Eukaryota; kingdom Metazoa; phylum Arthropoda; class Insecta; order Lepidoptera; family Erebidae; genus Schrankia; species Schrankia costaestrigalis. The sequence continues at coordinate 15,012,366 of FR997838.1, forward strand.
TTAGGCCTCGTTTACGGAGGCGCGGGGCGTCTGGCGTGGCGTTGAGCGGGGCGGCCCGCACTGAATTCAAATATATGGCGTTGTATGAGCGCGTTTAGGGAGAAGCGATTTTTGACTGATTTGTTTGAAATAGAGATTCACACGCTGCGGTGCACGCAGCGGTTCTAGATGAGGCTATATGTTAAACTAGTTGATTTGATCGAGACGAGCGTGCGCCGCCGCGGTCCCCGCCCCGTGCACCGCAGCGGGCAACGCCACACTTCTCTATAAACAACGTCATATATCGCTATAAGTTTGTGTTGATTCGATGATGCGTGCCGCTTCAAGCGCCGCCCCGGCGTAAACAGAAAAAACGACCGACGCCCCGCGAAACGTCACGCCACACGCAACGCCCGACGCCCCGCTTCTCCGTAAACAAGGCCTTAGGGTCGAAAGGCTCTGGAATGGCGACCGCCTATCAGAAAGCGCAGGGTGGAGAGACGCCCTACCACGACCTAGTTATGACGGCGGAAACCCGATGGATGAGGGTGCCACCCTCGCCATGTTTGGAGGAGGCCTATGTCCAGAAGTGGACATCAATTGCCTGATATGACGTACCAGTTTTTATATTTATGAAAGCTGTATGTTTTATATTTGAAAAGCAAAATTCATGGTTATCTGGATGATGTAGGATGTTCTAGATGTATGGTCCCTCTACTTGTAAGGTAGCCTTTGACTCTATCGTGCTTGTATAGTAAACATTAGCTTAAAGTATGTAATATTATCGTTTATTATTTTTATTCTCTTCTTCTCAATAACTCTGGTCTCCCATGACTGACAGATTTGCTGTCATACAATAAAATGCTTAACTTTTCAAGGGCTTTCATTTGATGTATAGATGAAAGTGTTACAAGGGTGGGGACGTTTCGCCCATTCTTCTTTGTACAAATCTTTGAAAGTTCACCCTTCCTAGTTGTGAATATGTATTAGCTTTGTAAAGAATAGAACAATTAAATTATAACTAAATACATCTGAGCTTACTTAATAGCTCGTAGTAATTTAAGGAAAGAAAGCTGTAAAGCTAGAGAAAAGCTGTTTCTCTAGACTAAAAAGAAAATAGTGAAAAGTTGGCCTAGAATATACTTTTCTATTGATTAATTCATTTCTGATTTTATATGCATCAAAATATATTAAACATTGCTTTCAATTGTTTTAAGTATCTGCTTGACTAGCTTCTAGTATGCTCATTCCCTTCATACCTGAAGGAGGACTATGTTTAGCTATTATGATGACACGAATCATTCATATAATAAGTTGTTATACCACAATCAAAATACTCGTATAATGATAAACGTTGGTAGGTGTTCGTACGTAACAGCACTAGCTTACAAATAGGCCGAGTGAGGAGCGATGGCGACGTTGATTGATGGTGCGATTAGATCGTGCAGTAACGCCGCGTATACCATACACATTTGTGTGATACATTGTGTGTAAAAAAGTCCTTTACTTGGAATTTACTATGTCATGACGTTGTCACTAAATGTATACGTTTTCCCCCGATCTCCCCCTCTTTATGTTGCGGTTTTTTGATGTAACATTGTGACGATTGACGACACATTTTTGATGTGTGATACTCTTTTTGTTATTAATGGTCAGACGTATCACGCACGGTATCAAGTCTTGGATCGGGAATGACTTAAGTGGCGTAAGTTTGACTAGGTGGCGTTGTGATTTGTGTATCTGGTTATAACGCCAGTGGTAGTGGATTCGATCCCCGTGCAATTTAAAAACGTGTATGAAAAAACATAGTTGTTTGCCTTGGGTGAATTTATAATTATAAATAGCATAATTAGTGACTATAGTGTATTCGCGGAGACGAGTTAGTATAGCGCCTTCTTTATCGCACATTATCATACAAATGACAAGGACAAAAAATACTTTTCTAGGGTCGGTGGGCGTTAACAAATCCTTAGAAATGTAAATGTGCGTTCACACTGCGCTTCTTAAAAGATCGCTTAGTTTATTACTGCGGCTTCGTCTGTCGTATAAATTGAGAGACATTAATTTGATAGATTTTTTTATGGGTATCTGATGGATATGAAGGAAAGAAATAAATTCGAGGATTTAATTCGCAATGATACGGCGGCAGTCTCAATACAGTTTTGGTTTGTGATTTTGACATTTCGTCTATAATGCAAGCGTCGTCGTATGGTCGGTCTATGATTTTTAACGATGTTTAATAAATTTCAGCGTTATAGCTAATATTTTTTTCTCGTAACCAATTACAAGTATCCTGTTTTTTTAAATTGGGCCGTTGGGATTCCCTCTATTTTTCTAGAGTGATAAGAAGCGTTATCCATGACTATCACAGAATTATCATCTAGCTTATTTAAAACTTCTCTAAACCAATTTTCAAATTCTTCGGCATTCATCTCCTTGTGATAATCGCATTGTTTCTTCGACTCAAACATATTTAGACCACCTTTCATCCTCCACCCTCATCCTCACTCTCAACGAGAATATAAAAATGTTATAAAACACGTGTTTCAACAATGGATGTAGCGCACCAGTTTAATATACCAAAATTGGGAAATAGTATTTTACTATGGTAATGCTCATTTATGACAAAAGAACAATAAACGGGTCATTAGCACACCTGCGATGCTTAAAAATTACCATGGACCATTTATTAAAAAAAAATGCACACCTGAAGGTGTTTTCAAGCCAGTCGTTAGTTCATTAATAAATTATAAAATCCAATACACCAGCCGGTTCACAAGTCGAGCATACAGTCACAAGTATGAGCACGTCTGCACAGAACGGGAAGTATGAGTAGACTAAAAAGTACTCGTACTGTGTACACCGCCTTAGCGTTTATCACTGACCAATCGCAATTAAAAAATTGTGTGAGTGAGATAGCGCTCTACTAACTCGTCTCCCTGAATACACTATAGTATTTATTATCGCTATCTTAAGTACTATCAGGTCTCGACTACCAAATTTAACCATTGCTTTATACGGCGCCAGAGCCGCAACTTTTACGTTGTCTTTCTTCTTTTCGGATTTTTCTAGATAAACCTAAGCTTTATAGTTAAAAATGTATATGTTACTATCAGGTCTTTCAATACAGAATTTAAACATATCTATAATACACAAAATAAAGTTTTAGCTTTCAATAAATAATGCTTAGCTCGTAAATGTTCCCTAGAAGCTGTTTCTAAAGGTTGAACGTTCTGTGTTGTTCAATAGACCTTTCGGCGTGTCTCTGACATTGAATGACTTAATACAATATATATTAAGCCAACACCTTATTTCTCGAGCCGTTTTCGCTACATTTCGTTTGAACATAAAGGAAATTATTTGCACAGTAAAGAAGTTTGTTATACAGTTCATTATTTTAAAATGTTAAAACTTGAAGAGTATGTAAAGTATAATTATTTTACTCTTAAAGACATACCTAATTTAGAAATAATTTGTCTAATAAATCATCATAACAGCCTATCAATGTCCAACTGCAGGGAAGGGCCTCCTCCCGTGACCGAGGGCTACTTGGCCTACTAATACCACGCTGGCCAGACGGATTTGTATAGGGTTTAATTTCAAGTTTTCCTTCTTTTTATTTCGTAAAAATAACATTCACGGGTAGTCCCTTAGTCGGTTTTTACGACACCCATGGGATGAGATGGGGTGGTGACATATTGTATTCTTTTAGTTTCATAACACCGCGCACGATTAGTTTATCGATCTACCATATGAGGGTTCTGTCCAATTTGCGTTTTCGCGAACACGATCGCCTTTCCAGATTTTTTTATTTGCATTCTGCTATCGATTCTGCGTGCTTTGTGTACCCTTTGATACTATTAACAGACTAGCGAACGCTCAGAGACCCTCTATGCATCTCTGTTTACCGTAGCTCTTATATGCTACTTCATTATTCTATCATTTTTTAATGCTTTTCTTCTGGGGGGGCTATTACTGTCTCCATTCAACAAACACACTTTATATCACTACTAATTTCTCATAATATCGCGCCACTCGTAGCTCATCCGCAGTAAGGGATTCTTCTATTAAATAGTAAAAATATTAATCCATTAGTAGAAAAGCACTTAGAACAGAATAATTAACTTTATTTAAAACACGGCAACGAAGTATATCTGTCATCGTTAACTGTGGATTATGTTTATGCAGCTTTTAATGTGAACATTGTTAAGGGCAGTAGACTCGCGATTTTGATAGATATAGTTTTACTAATAGGGATCTCTCTTTTCCTTGCTTCTGATAACGACAGAATCTTTAATTAAAGCGTAGTAAAGCGTATACTTAAGTTACGAATACGTGTTACATAAGTATATATTCTACGTAAGTACAACCTCAAAAACTACTTGGAGCATTAAGGTAGAATATTTATTTATTAACTAGATCATGAAATAATACTATAAACTGTATTGATATCGTAAGATCAATAATTATCCATGGTTACGAGTCTATGTAATAAATAAACAATTCACTACTTCGAAGTTAACTTTTACCTTAATGTCTTATCGGAGATTAAGGACAAAACAACCTGAAATATTAAACAGGCATTGCAGTAGGAATAATAGAATAATGTTACTTCGCTTTGCTCTACATACTACTTACAAAACGATAACGATATTATAACTCTGCATGTATGCGAATATGAATGTCGCAGAGTCGGCCATTTATTTTCTCGAACATGAAGATACTTAATATTGGCGACAGCAGTACATTTAATACCAGAATATGTATAATCAGAGAACAAGTTTCGTTGACAACCACTCATCAATAAAACGTTTAATAAAACACGAACCAACAAAAAGTTGCCAGTCTGCTATTTCAAATAGTTAAAAGAATTCTTTAGAGACCTGAGCCCGCATGTTAGCCGAGTGTAAGAGCATTATCCAATTCAAATATTTAGACAAGGTAACTGTGTACGGACATGAAGAAAGTTTACAGCAAAGAAGAAAGCGTTGTGCTATCTAAAGCAAGGCGGATACTTTACAATATAAACTAATAGTGTTATAAATTGCTTCTAAGCGCGCGCTAATGGCTATTTTATGCTATAATAAAACAGGCGCAACAATGTTTTGTTTAACAACTCGTCTTTGTTTAGATGTGAAATTGTTTTATAACTTGGCAAGACACTGATGAGGCGATTGTACGGACGTTCAATTGTTTATTGTGTAATAATAACTAAATTTATATTATTTGTATACGCTATATTGCCAACGTGATAAGCGATTCTTATTGCCAAATGAAATTAGTTCTTTTGCGTCTCTATCTGTAATAGTCTTATGTCTATCGCATTACATTGTACGATGCACATGTTAATTAATTTTACAAATACATTCACACAATGCTATCTAATGCCAAACTAAGTAAAGCTTTCTTACTAGAGAATAGATAAACATACCTATTTTGCTCCAGAGGCCGAATTATACAATACAATACAATACAAATATATTTTATTCTCTCAAAAAGGTAAGTACATATTAGGTCTTACAATGAGTAGTGCTTAAAAATAAACCTTATTGAGAGCTGGAGATTGTAGTAGGTTCGAAACCTGTGTGACAATTCTCCAGGCTCTCTCTTTCGTGATATTACACTGATAGTTGAGTAGTACAAAAAACGTAAATACAAATGTACTTAAAATCTATGAACAATTGTTTTATATATAAAAGATAAAAATAATTAATCTAATCCAAATACTAAAGAGTGTGAGTTAATTAATGTGCGTGAGTACTTAGTGTGTGAGGTGTGTGTGTGTGTGTGTGTGTGTGATGTGTACGTGGGTATGTGTGTGTGTGTGTGCGAGTGTATGCATAGTAATATCGTTGACTTGGTGAGTATCAAACCATAGACTGTTTCATTTGGGTATACAAATAATCTTTTCTGTTTCCTCATAGTCCAACTTGAATAGCCAGTTGGTTACTGACTTCTTACATTGAGATTTCGTCAATGAATACAAATTTAAGAGTTTGTTAATTTTGTTGTATACGTAACTGCCGAGGAAGTAATAGCAGCGTTGAGCCAAACTGGTTCTGGTAGTGACTGAGAGACATACGTGGTGTTTTCGTCGTTCGGAAGCTAGAATAGAGGGGTTATATGGGACCTGAGAGTGAGATGTAAGGATAACCCTGAGGATAAATAGTTTGCGGACAGTGAGGACGTTACAAATATTAAAAAGGTCAGTGGTAGGAAATCTGTAAGGGAGTCTCCACCCCACTTTCAATACCGCTCTCTGAGCACGCTCTAATTGTAAAACATAAGTCTTATTTGCACCGCCAATATAAGAGACTGACAAAGAGCAAGATAGGTGATCCTGAGAACTTGTGCATCATTTACTTGACTGAGCGTTTTAAAAACATATATCAGCTTCCTAATTCTCGATGTCAGTCCATCGATATGTTGATGAAAAGACATTCTGTCGTCAATAGTAACTCCCAGATATTTCACACTGTTTGTTCGAGATAAGACTGGGAAATTACAAGAAGAAGCTGGAGTTGTTTGACAAGAGTGGGCGAATAGAGAATACGATGCGAAGGATTGGTCTCTTGTCGTAGTAAGTGAGAAGGTGAGAAAATTGGTTTTCCTAACATTAAGGGTAAGTTGGTTTCCAGTTAACCAAGCTGTAACAGCATTAAAACTGTGTTGAGCACATTTAAATGCGGAACCCCAGCTGTCACCATAAGCAATTATAGCGGTATCATCAGCATAGGTAAAAATGGAGGTATCTTGTAGCTGTAGCTGGCAAAGATCGTTGATGTACAGCAAAAACAGAGTTGGTCCTAATATGCTGCCTTGAGGAACTCCATGGGTGACAGAAAGCTCATCACTCAAGAGATCGGCTATCTTTACGCGCTGCTTTCTGTTGGTAAGATAGCTTTTAAACAAAGATAGTTGAATACCTCTGATACCAATTCTTTCTAATTTTGAACACAGGAGAGGGACTGAGACTGTATCAAACGCCTTTGCAATATCCAAAAAAATACCAACAACCTTCTGCCTACTATCCAGTTTACTGACAACTGTAGTAGTGAGATTCAGAACCGCATCAGACGTAGATATACCAGAACGAAAACCATATTGATTTGGGGATAACAGTTGTGTTTGGTCGAGAAACTTTACTAGTCTATTATTTAATAACTTCTCAAGTAGCTTAGAAAGAGTAGGCAATATGGCAATAGGCCTGTAATTGTTTGGGGTATCTTTATCTCCTCCCTTGTGTATAGGGTGAATCAATGCGAGTTTGAATGCGTCTGGAAAAACACCCGTCTCAAAGGCAAGATTACAAATATATTTTATAGGGGGAATCAAATAATGCTTAAAGGTTTTTATTAACTTTCCAGAAATGCCGTCACAACCTGCTGCACAATCAGTTTTTAAATTCATAATAAGTGTTTCCAGCTCTAGATTATCAGTATCCAAAAGAGCAAAAGTACTGTGGTGAAAGGGAATTCGCGATTGAGGAAGAACCTCAGTCACAGAAGAATTACTGGTTAGGAGAGAAGCGTTCTCGGCTAGTGATCTACCTATGTTGGCAAAGTACAAATTCACTTCATTAACAGAACGTTTTGGGTCTGAAGGCGAGAGTAGCTCAATAGGTTGCGTGGACCGCTTTGTTGTGTACGTTATAGTTTTTATGGCTTCCCAGACTTTTTTTGTATTTCCTCTTGCTTTATCAATTTGATGTTTGTTATAAATATTTTTAGCGTTTCTAATTAAATTTGAGCAATAATTTCTATACCTCTTAAATGTTAGTTTTAAAATCTCATTGTTTGGGTCATTTTTTACTTTTAGTTGTAGTTTATCCCTATTTCGTAAGCATTTTAATAGGCCATGACTCATCCATTGTTTATTTATTCTTTTACGATTTGTAACAATTTTTAAAATTGAGTTAGATGCTATAGCTGAGTTTAAAGTATTGATAAAAAAATTAGTCGCATCATTTACATCACGATAATTATATATAGGATTAAAGTCGACGACCTCGGTGGCGCGCCGGTAAAGCCAGCGGCTGCCGCGCAAGAGGTTGTGGGTTCGATCCCCACGCAGGACAATAATTTGTGAGATCCACAAATTATTGTCCTGAGTCTGGGTGTTATATGTGTCCGTTAATTGATGTTTGTAAAAGTCCCCGCGACACAGGGCATGATCCCTAGTGCGGGAGTTGTCTTTTATTAAAAAAAAAAAAAAAAAAAAAAAAAAAGAAAAAAAGTCAGTTTTATTAAGGTCTACTTCAAGATTTTCAAAATTAATAATACTTGTTTTTTTATTTCTGCTATTGACATTATATAAGTTGGTGTAACGAAGAAAGAATATGATTGTGTCATGATCAGTGATTGAAGAATTTGCTACATAACAATAAGCCGGTAATTTTGTCTTTAAGATTAACCCCCGGTTTCTGAATGCCTGATCAAGTCAAAATCAACTAATCAAGTGTCAAAACTGTCATTTTAGTTCCTGAAAATTATAGTTTTGACACTTAATTAGTTGATTTTGACTTGATCAGTCATTCAGAAACCGGGGGTAAGTGATCTAAACAAGAATGGTTGTTCCTTGTGCATAGAATATGGGCTGGCAACATACCATGAAACGCAGCCAAGTTTAAATATTCAAAGGATCGAGGATCGTTATTATTTGCACATATGTCAATGTTGATATCTCCTGTTAATATTATATTTTTATAACTGGATAAATTTCTTAGAAGATCGCTTAAGGAATTTAAGAATGGTATGACATTATGTTTTGAGGGGGGGCGATATATCGCAATAATGACTGTTTTTATTATTAATTATAAAAGTATCTGATCTCGTACGGATTGTACGAAACCCTCAATGATGTAGTATCATATTATTTTTATCATCATCATCATAACAGCCCATTATGTAGTCTCATTAATGTCCCACAGGTCCCCTGTGGGATCCACTGTGGGACAGGCCTCCTCCCAGGACGGAGGGATACTTGGCCTACTAATACCACGCTGTCCAGACGGATTGGTATAGGGTTTAATTTCAAGTCCTTTTTACTTGATAAAGATAACATTTATGGTAAGTCCGTTAGTCGGTTTTTACGACACCCATGGGATGAGATAGCGTGGTGACATATTGTATTCTTACTCTGTCACCACATGGACATTTTATAGGTCATCACTTCTTTTTTTTTAATTCGAATTTATAGGCAACCTATTAAAATGAATATTGTTTTTGTCAACAGGGCGACTCTCCATTCGGAAAATCTGAAGCTTACATAAAACTCGAGCAGCTCGGTGAGGGTTCCTACGCTACAGTGTACAAAGGTTATAGCAAGTGAGTACAATATCAATATTTATTTCTTGTATATTAAGCTCTCCTCTAAGTATTGTCACCTTGTGCCTCCCTCATCCATCCATTGGCTGATACGATGATGATATAAAGCTCTATATACCTAGAGCTATTTTGAGTATTGTCATGATAGTCTTTTATCACCGATGAGAGAGCAAAACGCTTAAAAAACTTTATAACCCCACCTGCACAAGGAGAAATTTATCCTACTAATACCGTACTTGGCGAATTGTTTTCTGGTAACAACTCAGCGATATCAAGGTATAAAATCTGAGGATGGATGAAAAGTATAAATTGAATAAAGAGATAATGTAGTTTTTTTGTCTCTAACAATAATAGTTTGATTGTCGAATCTTTCGTATTTGACTTTTACAAAATTCATGAGACAATAAAAAAAAACATTTCGTATTTTTTCAGACTGTTGTTTTTCTAATTATACAAATATATGCGATTGCTTAGTTACCTTTGTGTTCTTAATAAATGTATTAGTATCTTAGCCGAGGAAATTGAGACGATCCTCTGGGAATGCACTACCGAGTAGGTAACAGGCTAATTGTAACGAAGTACTGCTTTAACAATATACGATGTTTTCTTATTATATGCTGTGTTACTTTGTTATTTGTATTAAAAGTATATTTTTTATGTTTAACTAGCTTTTGTTTACTTTGGCCGGTCTATAAGTAAGGTTACTATATATTTTCGTAAGCTCTTCTTTCTCTCTCCTTTCAAGTTTATCAACATTAATTTATGAGTTGAGCCTAAGACATACTTTATTATACTTTTTCATTTACGAATTAAAATGTGTGAATTATAAAATTAAGCTTAGCCGCCGAGCTCTTGTAGAGCCTTTTTGATCACAATGTCTACACTGTAAAATGACTTTAAAGGATTACGCATAAAATGCTTATTGACTGAGTAGCAAAATGCCTCAAATCATAACGACTTAGTACTAATACACCTTTAAATGAAAATGACTTTGTAGTAAAATGACTACGAAGTAACGCGACTTTAAAGACAAACGTCTTAAGTGAAGATGACTTGAAATCCAAAATATCTAAAATGCAAAACATCTCAGTAGGTAGTTTTATGACCAGAACACGAAAATGCACCCCCTGTGGGGGACGGACCTCGGCCTGGACTGTCACTGACTAACAGGACGTGCGGAAGGCACGCCCTCTAGGAGCAAACGCGGCACGTATTCCGGCCTCGATGGCGAGGACGGAACCGCGGACGTGTTGTTGTGGCTTCGCGAGCCGTGTGAGCTCTACGTTGAGCGATCGTGATCCTATCATCCAGCTCTTCGAGAGCATGCCTAGGTCTACGAATTTTGGATAATCTAGATGGGATGTACCCGGACGCCTCAACCACTATGGTTGGGGTGAGTGGCAGCCGTTTCAAAGTAGCGACGGGAGCAGAGTTCCGTGTGTTGCTGGATAGTCGGCAACTTGAGTTCTATGTGAAGATCCTCGTTACGCATGAACCACGGTGCTTCCGTCGCTTTGCGCATTAACCTATTCTGAAGTGTTTGTAACCTCCATAGGTTACAAACACTGCCACACAGGGTCCATACCCTGTGTGGCCTAAGGTGGGCAAAAACTACGCACGCATACGTCATTATTGGTCTGATACAAGTAGTGTATAACCTAACTTTGTTTCGGATCGACATCTTAGACTCCTTCCGGAGGAGCATGTGCAGCCGTCCCAACACAAACGAGCCCCGCTTGCGAACTATGTTTATGTGGGGACGGAAGGAGAGTTTATCGTCGAGTATGAGTCCAAGATATTTGGCTTCCCTCGCTCAAGGGATCAGGGAGCCGAACATCTTGACTTTTAGTGTCTCTGCCGAGAGGGTCTTGTGGCTTTGTTTCTTGTGTAACATTACCGCTTGACTCTTTTCGGGGTTGACTGTTATCCTCCATTTCTGGAACCAATCGCTAAGGGTGTTGGACGCAGATTGGAGTCGCCTAAATATCGAGGGAGAGGGGGAGGTGCCAGAGGCTTAAATTGCTGTGTCGTCTGCAAAAAGGGCTGTTTGAAAACGGAGTTTATCTACTATTTCATTTATTTGAAGAAACCTGTTACTCGTCTACTTTAGGAAATAAATAAGCAGTAATAATTAAATTTTATTTCATTTATAATAATTCACAAATTAAAATAATGATTATTTGATTTATCGTCGTTTTGATTCTTAGTCCTAATGGCATATTGTGTATTATCCTTTAAAGTCGTTTTCAATTTTGAGACATTATGCTGCATAGGCAAGAAACAATACAGATGTATTGCAAATTAGTCAAAACACTTTAGAGACATTGATTTGAGGCATTTTGCTTCAAAGTAATTTTACAGTGTAGACATTGTGATCATAAAGGTTGTAGAGGAGCTGTGCCTAAGAAGACAATAAAAAAATCATGGCTAGTACCTACTTTCAGCTCTGAAGACTTTTGACATAGCTTTTGACGTTCCTATTCATTACGTTTCAAGCGTTTATGTTTAAATTGTAATCAAGCCTATGTTACTATGCCAATATTAGCACAGATGGCAACCCTTTATCGCACATTGAAATTGTAAAACTTTGTTTTGTTTTTCTTCAATCAAGTGCTTTTATTACATCCGACCCTTCTCATCCGTTCTTTGTAATCAATGCTGTTCAAATATTCTCCACACATTTTCTTTGATTCCGTCTTTTGAGCCATGATTTTTGACATATTTGCTTCACTCAATTCATTTTATAACGTATATTTTCGTCGACATTTTTTGTGCTACAATTTGCCCTTTGTAGCTCAGTTGTCATCAGAAAAGCCCCGGTCTTTGACGTCACTCAATATGTCAAGCAATGCGCTCTTACCCTATTTTGTATCGATCACGTATATGAGTAGCTTTCATGGTTCGTGACTTCTTGTGTATGGTAATTCCTTAGTACTCGTACCTACATAGATTTTTTTACTGTGCTATAAATTGACAAATGGCTATCTATTTGCGTGGTTAAATGTATCCATGAACAGCAATAAGTGTATGAAGCACATATTTGTTTGTTAACTTCGATCATTTATATTGTTCTTTTTAACAAAGTCTGTAAATGCATAGGCCCTTAAGACTAGACGCAAAATTGGTATAGTTTTGATGCATAGAATTCTTTTGTTTTTGAAGACATAATATCAGCGAGCTTTCGACGAGTCGGTTTTTACGATACTTATGAGATGAGATGACACCAGGTATTCTTTCTCCATCACTACGGGAATATTATAACATTAGTTACATATGAATTCATATTAGTTTAATATGCTAGACCTCAGAGGTCCTCATAGCGGGTTCAGGTCGAGTGGGCCAAGTCAAACGGAACTTAGTGTGTTCATTGCTCGTGAATATTGAATAAAGTGCTTTACCTGAGTTAAGTTGTAATGAGCTCGTTCAATTCACAAAATTAAATGTTATCGTATTCATGTCAATATGGAGTTTAGAACACCCTGTGGAAATGTGTAATAGTTTGATAGTGCTTTGAATACTACACACATCAAAAAAGTCTAAGCAACATGCATGATATTACAAATTTACCATTTATATTAATTAATTTCTAAGTATTTACTCACTCAAAGTGTATAGGTAAGTAAACTTCGTGTATAGGTAAAAAAAATTTCGATTATGTTTTGTTTTTTTTCATAAAATTCAAATGACTGCGAATTTGTTTGAATTTGAGTGCATGTTAATTGCTACGTTTTAGTCTTGATTTTATAATTTTACCAACCATTTAAATACAGTTGGCGACAAAATTGAATTGTTAGATATTCTTTACGTCATGGAGCGACGTCATTTGACGGCAGATGAAATGCAAAGAGCTGTAGGGATGTTGCAAGCGGGAAGTAATCAATCTCAGGTATCTCGACATTTTGGTATTCATAGAAGTGTTATTTGTCGTCTTTGGCAGCGCTACAATAATACAGGGGAACCCGCTGAACAGCATCCAGGCCGTAAAAGGAGTACAACCACTCGGCAAGACCGGTACATACAACTGACTGCAAGACGCCAGCCGATGTTAACCGCTCGAGAGATAAGTTTGAGGCTACAAAATTCAAGTGGTGTTGATGTAAGTCCCCAAACTGTGCGAAATCGACTGCATGAGTACGGCCTACGAGCTCGACGCCCTATCAGGTGCCCACCGATACGTCACGGGAATCGCGCTCGTCGAAATGAATGGTGTAGAGAACGCATAACATGGACCCAGGAACAATGGGATAAAATTATGTTTTCCGATGAGTCGCGATTCGGGTTTAGGCCTGATACAAGAAGGGTGCGAGTGTACCGTCGACCCGGAAATACTGAAAGACTCAGGTGCGTTCAGGAAGTTCATCCATACAGCGGCTCAACAGTTATGGTATGAGCGGGTATTATGAAGAACAGGCGAACTGAGCTCGTTTTTGTAAATGGAAACATGAACGCTGAAAATTACGTTGAGGATATTCTCATACCTTATGTCCATCCATTTGCACAAACCTTTGGCTCCGATTTTACGTTAATGCATGACAATGCGCGTTCACATACAGCTCGGCGAACCAGTGAATACTTGGCAACGGAGAACATCCAGGTATTGCCCTGGCCTGCACAATCGCCAGACCTCAACCCCATCGAGCACGCATGGGACATGCTCCAGAGACGTGTTTTGAAGGACTTGGACGGAGTGACAACAACCCAACAGCTGAAGGATTTGCTACAATTCCATTGGGAGCGAATACCGCAAGATGACATAAACAGTCTCATTAATTCAATGAATAATCGTTGCCGACAAGTTCTGAATAGCAGAGGAGGCCATTACTTTGTATTAAATTGTCCTATTCTTTCACAATAAATTCATTTTCTTAAGAAATTTCAATTTGTAAAAAAAAGTTTAGTTTCTTATGTACCTGTATATTCTAATATTGTTAATTTCTGTTATTAAAAGAACTTATAAAGAAAACAGCTGTTATTTTTACATCATAGAACCCTAAAAATATTATTTTAAAAATAAAATACAACGTTATAATTAAAATAAATAGTAAAATAAATTAATATAAATGGTAAATTTGTAATATCATGCATGTTGCTTAGACTTTTTTGATGTGTGTATTAGCTTTATTCGTACCTACATTAACTTTTGTTTTTATAGGGTAGTGCAATTAATTGTCAATCTAAATGATGTTTTCTGAACTTGGTTACTCTTTTGATTCAATATTAAAAAAGTTACCGTAAACTCGGCTCATGCTTGTTTCAGCATGACTTTCCTTACCATGCCACCTTTTCCTGCTCATGCAGTAAAAAGCCTGGACAATTAGTCACCATTCGTATTCTCAGTTGCCACACCAACTCTTTTCAGTACGGCTCAATTAACTTTAAACACAACTTTACAAAGACACGTAAACTATGCTACAAGTTCATTGCCTGGAATTTCAGTACGTAAATGCCTCACAATTTCTGGAGCTAAAAGCCTGTTTGGAAAGTGAAGTTAGCTAAGTGTCGCCTTTTGTATCCATGTAATATATTTCAGGCATCCACGTCGACATCAATTTCGTATTAATTCTGAAGTAATAGCTATGGAAAGCTTGGTAGAGTATTATATTTTTATTATAAAGGAGGAAGCTCTTTAATATATGGAGCTTGTAATGTTGTGAAGTTTTATCTGTGGTATAATGACAAGCTTACTGTTTAGGTCTCATTATAGGTCTCGATTATTGTAGATACTTAGTATTGTCTCATCTTTAAACGTATTTTGTATGGCAAAGCTAAATTGTATTTATTGAATGACTATGATAAGTACTCGTACGTAAGTATAGTGAAATTTTTATTTGAAATATTATTTTGACGACTTTGTGACTTTTTGTTTATAGTGAACGACTATGTAGCAAATTTTCTATTACCGATAAATGCAATTCTTGTTCATTTATACACAATGTCTGCATGTGTCCGAATGTTTCTACAGAGTACCTATAAGTAAATTTATCAATTATCTATTAGTCCTTCACGGTACAAGCTGCGGTTAGTTAGTATTTTTAAAACGTGTTAATGTGAGAAGAATATCAATATACTATAATATTATAATTTCTATTTCGTCTTAAATCCTTATAAGCTGAGGCAAACTTAAAAGCGTACACTTTCAAGATTCATTTTGTTGGTAATATATTATGCTTTGAGATACTTACTTAAAACCTTAGGATTTTGTTGAGAGTAGATTCAAGAATAACCTAAGCCTTTTCTTGGGAATAGATTTATCCCTTTATTAGGTATTTATTACACATAAGGTATATTTGTTTACCTTTCCATGGGGTACTCTAAATGTATTTCTCTTACATTCACACATCGCCATCTAGTCGCAAATTGAGCAGAACTTGTACTATGAGTACTAGACTAACTACGGATAAATACGTACACCAAGATTTAAATTGAGCTTGAATCAGATCCGAGACCTCTGGGTATCAGCTATGGTCTATAGTAATTCGCAAAGGCAGTCTCAATGATAACATAAATCATTTTGAAAAGATACGATTTCTATCATTACAACAGCATAATCGCATAGAAACTTGTTCACAATTTAAAGATAATCGAATCGCGAGAACTTAATGCGTCTCCTTTATAATTTAGATCACGACTCGTCAGTTCACACGTACGATGTTTAAATAATTAGTTCATAATGCATCTGCTATGCTATAATTGTATCGCATGCTCTCCGCTATTCAGAGTAGGAAATTAAAACAATTAGATTTATTACAATCGCGTGAACCTACTCTAGAATGTATACTTAACTTTTGTCTAACTATACAATGGTAGAGTAACAAGCTATTCTTTATCATTCTAACACTTGCAATTGTCCGTGTGGTGACGAGAATAAGATTACATCATGTTACTATCGCATCTTAAAACTAAGGCAAACGTTAAAGAAGAAGCTATGCATATTTTTTTTATATCTCACATGCCTGTTTATGTCTCGCTAGCCAGATAGATTGATATAGGGATTTGGCATAAAAAAACTTAAAAAATAAGATAATATGTCGAACTCTACCTTATTCTGTTTTCACAATGCCCATAAAAAGAGTGATGCTTAGGTACTCTAGCATCTCGTGGAGAAAATACTTAACAAAATATAAAAAAAAAACAAACTAACATAATTTTAATTATAAATGTTAATAAGTAATATGAATGTTATGTTTATCTTTACGAAATAAAAAAAAGGAACACTTGAAATTAAACCCTATACCAATCCCTCTGGCCAGTGTGGTATAAGTAGGCCAAGTATCCCTCCATCACGGGAGGAGGCACATCTCTGGAGTGGGACATTAATGGGCTCTTAAGAAGAATATCAAAGTACGTATGAAAGTTATGCATTAGAATGCTTTACGTGTCCTAATAGTAATTAAAGTCCAACAAATCTAATAGGTACGGTATGACAGTTCTGACAAATTGAAAAATAAGGTTGGGATAAAAAAATCGATTACTATAATATCCGAAATTTAAGAGATCGATTACGATAATATCCGATTTTTAAGACACTTTTATAATTAATTTCATTATTAGTAAAGGGTAGAACCTTTTGTAAAAAAACACCACATATTGCAAATTCTCTAATCTGCGAATAAAAAAAAATTCCAAACATTACTTTTATTTTAATTATAATTAATTAAATAAAAGTAATGTTTAGGATTTTTTTATTTACTACTAAGACCTTAATAAGTTGCCCCCCGTCACCTTCGACCACGTCGAGTAATAGTTTTAAGTAATAGTTAGTTACGTGTCTAACGATAATAACGATTTTTCGTATATGTAAACGATTTTTTTGCATACAAGTGTATCCGAAGAGTCGCAACACTACGAGCAGTAACCTAACTACGTGACTTTGCAATGAGGTCAAGAATAGAACTTTAAGATATTATTTACTATGTAAATATGTGTTATTTTGCTTTGTTTGAAAGTTTTCAATTTAATTTATATATTAAGAATTGTACATTTTTAGATACAATAATAAAATCTTTCTAAATTCATGGTTTTACGAAAAAGGTTTTCGAAACTGAATAATGTACGCATGAACAAAGTTGTTTCAGTTTGAAAAATATGAAACGTCATACTGTATCTTTTAGATTTGTTGAACTGTAGTGTGCGCTCACACGAGATGCCAATCCATTGTCGTGGCGTTCTGCAAATACCTAGTGCAGTTCACTATCTAACTTACCTTAAATTAAGTTCTGAACTCCTTCATTGTCTGACTAAGATGCCGATCTTTCATGTTACGTTGAATAGAAGGTCTAGTGTAAGTTTTAATTTTGTTTTACCTTAGTTTACATAACGGAATATTTTTGTAATAGGTAATTGTTAGTAGTGTAGTACTTGACATTTTGAAGTCTATCTGTGGTGACAGATCAGAATATAAGGTATTATCACACCATCTCATTTCATGGATGTCTTAAGAGACCACTGAAGTGAAAACACCTAGTCATTTTGCATTTGCAACTTTTAGTTTTTTCCACAAAAGCTAAAAGCTTGTATAGCATAAACAATTTTTGCTTAATAGCCAAAAATATAGCTGGAAAATAATTCTTCACTCTTGTTGCTCATAGTAAGGCCATATCGGTATTTTGTATAAAAGTGGCATGCGTTAGCTATGACACATAAATAGTTAATTGTAACAATTATTGATCATAAATATCGATTGTTACTTGTCCAGTCACGTTGCTTATTCAATAGATGTTTGGATAGTATAGAGAACTTCAATTCATCTATTATTAAAAGCTAGGTATGCCTATTTGGTGACGAATTATTTACTAATAATGATACACAAAGGGTTAAGTCCTATATACATGGAAGGATAAGATGTCTGCACTTATAAAACAAGCCCTAATACAAAAACCAGTAAACTACAAAAAAATTGCTATAACCCAAACTGGTTAAACGTTAAACACGCTGTTAACGGTACCGCACCGATAAGAGTGAAGCCAAAATACCAAAATTATGCGCGTCGTGCATCGCATAGCTTATGCCTGCATTGTGTGTTGACATAAATTATGTTTTTTGCCAGAGGAAAGGATATCGCGTCGCGTCTCGTTTTATTCCCAAATGCGAAAATGATTCCGACTTGTCTACTTCATCTTTACTTAAACAAAGCCTGCGAGGGGGATATTTTATACGAAAAAAAGTCACGAGTAAGTGTGTTTATGCGTGATCCAAAAAGTGAAAATGGAAAAAGACTGTTCATATTTTTGGTAGTCGTATTATTCCCTATTGTGTAAGAGGAATGTAAATCTTTTCTGTATTGGATTTATGGTGAGATTAAAAAGTGGATGGAAATGGGAACAATTGTTTTTTCTTTAAGAATCGCAGTCGCAGTTGGTCTAAGTTCTTATTAAAGTTCCATCCATCGATTAGGTTTCATGCTGATTTTTATTCTGCTAGCGAATGTTACGAATGACGTATATTTTCATTTTTTTTCTTGTCACTTTGATTCTGTTGTTTTACTTTTGATCGGTTCTATCTAATATTGTTAGTTAGTGTAATTTTCTTACATACCACTGCTCGTTAAAGCACACATCCCCTTAACTTGCTCGTGTTTGATCCATCGCCAATGAAGCGCCTGTGTTTCTGTGCTTTGTATTAATTACTAGCTGACCCGTGCCCACTTCGTTGGGCGGCGAAATATACGCGTCCCTTTTTTAAACATATTTTATGACTGCTCCACTCCTATTAGTCATAGCATGATACTACACTGGGCGGCAATGAAAACGGGTCGCTTACAAAAACCTCAATTACTTCCAAAATATTGGAGCTAGCTTTATGAAATAAAGACTAAATGATAGATAATTTAATGACAAATAATAAAGACTAAATGATAGATAATTTAATGACAAATAATGCCGCAAGTAAAATCTTTCAAGTTATTTTTGATTATTGTATTAAATGCATAAATTAAAGATAAAGACACAATTTTTAAATTTTAACAACAGTTTCGAAATCATTTTTTTACTCTTTTTTATGGTGTATCATGAAAAAGACGCATTTTATATACAGAAATTCGATATTCTGATCAAATTAGCATAAAAACATGCCTCTAACCCCTGAAGAGTCTACAAGGATTCCAGAAATGCTAGAAATATGACCTAGTCATCGTTATACAGCAAAAACTGTTAGTTTATAGCTCTCAATCGTTCGAAAAGTACTCCAGCCATTAGAAGACATTCTATCCAATGCGCGCAGACCAAGATCAGAACCAACAGCGTGCACAAAAGCACAAGAGGATCGTTACATGGTGTCGAGAATGTTGAGAAATCGATTTCAAACGGCTGTTAGGTCAAAAAATAACTTGCTACGTGCTCGAGAAAGCAATCCAAGCCCTTGTATAGTGAGGCAGTGTTTAGATGAAGCAAAATTACAGTCCTAGACCTGAAAATATTCGTAAACTTGAAAGACAACATCAAAATTCCAGATAGAATAATAATAAAAAAACTCGTGAATAGGATCATGACTGATTAGTTAAAGAAAATGCTTCCGATGAGTCGAGGTTTACGTTATACAAGCACGATGGAAGGCTAAGATTCTGGCTTGAATTTCTTCTGAAAGCCGCACCGAGCTAGTAGTGATATAAAATGGTACTTTAACTGCAGAGAGGTACTTAAATGAAATCATTAATGAGTACGATGGCCCATTTTTGGTAAAATTCGGCGAAAAAGGCACCTTTATGGAGCTCAACGCTCGTCTTCATACAGATTTTATAGTGTTAAAGTTCCGTAAAGATGTCGCTATCACACGTATGAAGTGGCCAGCACGCAACCCAGACTTGAAACCGATGCAGCATGCTTAAGACGTATTGGATCGATGAGTAGGACATCAATATTTCCCTCTTATCACCCTTTGTGAACTCAAAGAAGCAGTGATAGAGAAATGGGTGTATTTTCCTCAGAATTCAATTAAAAACCAAATGGAAAGCATCCAAAACCAGATGACAGTTGTATTAACAGCTTCTGATAATAATACAGCGTATTAAATGAATGAAAATTACATTTCTGATACCTTTTACCTGTTTTCGACATCTAATGAAAGTGTCAATTTTTATTTAACTTACTTTTGTCCAAAATAAACTTAACAATCTGTAATTTTTATCAATTCCATTTAATGACTGTTTTAATTATCTTTATTTTAGTGTTTATTTCATTAAGCTAGCTCCAATATTTTGGAAGTTATTAAGGTTTATATAAGCGACCCGTTTTCATTGCCGCCCAGTGTATATAGCCTATGACACTCCCCGATAAATGGACTATTCAACACAGAAATAATTTTTAAAATCGGTTTAATAGATCCAGAGATTACCCCCTACAACGTCACAAACACACAAACTTTACCTCTTTATAATATTAGTATAGATTTAATTATGTTATATTGTATATTCATATCATAATGTTTTTTGTCCAGTTTAACGCAGCAAGTGGTGGCATTAAAAGAGATCAGGCTGCAAGAGGAAGAAGGCGCGCCATTCACGGCGATCCGCGAGGCTTCACTCCTGAAGGAGTTGAAGCACGCGAACATCGTGACATTGCACGATATCGTGCACACTAGGGAGACGTTAACATTCGTGTTTGAATTTGTGGTAAGTTTTAGATATATACTTTTTATTTTTGAGTATCAATCCGAATCAACGATCTCACAGTTAAACTGCGCAACCAGTTTTGTGAGGCAATGTATTAGCAATATGAACTTTTTAATATAATA
The DNA here is from genome assembly GCA_905475405.1 of Schrankia costaestrigalis. NCBI lineage: Eukaryota > Metazoa > Arthropoda > Insecta > Lepidoptera > Erebidae > Schrankia > Schrankia costaestrigalis. The sequence goes on from FR997838.1 coordinate 15,033,398, forward strand.
AATGATCCATCCATCCATCCATCCATGTATATCCAGCTTATTATCAGTTGGTCAGCAAACGTAGTGTTTCTCTTTACCTACAGTGAATGCAAACAAACATTTGCATTTCCTTATGGTAATCATACATAACTGCTATGTGGATGGGAAGACCACAAAAAGGTTTCTGGGCCGGACTGAATGCTGGAGGCGCAGGACCGTGTTCCGTGGTGCATGTTAGGAGAAGCTTATTTCCATCAGTGGACTGCAATGGGCTAGTTAATTGATTGTATCTTATCAGTACAAGTGTTGCTATAAACGTATACTTAGTGGCCAACCGGAGAGTCATGCCCGATTTACACATCGACAAGTACAGTGGCGAGTTAAGTAGTATTTTAAAATTAAGTTGATTTAAATAGATCTCCATCCTATATTTTGGCAAGTTAAGTACGAATTAGCCCCCTCTCTCGCGTCTCGCCAACTTAACTTGCCAAAAAATAGGATGGAGATCTATTTAAATCAACTTAATCAGCAACTTACTACTTAACTCGCTACTGTACTTGTCGATGTGTAAATCGGGCATCAGTCTAAAGCAACAAGTACAGTAGCGAGTTAAGTAGTAAGTTGTTGATTAAGTTGATTTAAATTGATCTCCATTCTATTTTTTGGCGAGTTAAATACGAAGTACTTGTCGATGTGTAAATCGGGCTTTAGTACGTTTTCACATGATTAATATCCTGGTTTTAATATTGCCTTTTCACAAATAAACTGAAAAGCAATATGTACGTATATAGACATGTACTTCGCTTTCACACATAGCATCCTTAGAACGAGTCTGACGAACAAGACCTCTAAAGTTTCTCATTGTATTAAACGCGCATGGTAACTCGAACTTCAAAGGTTGGGAGCTTAATGGTTTTGAGACGTATGCTTGTGGGTGTGTGGGTGTATTCGAATAATACATACATACGCTACTTGTAAAGTTTACGTAGATAAATACCTAATTATTTTATAGAATATTCTAAATGTTGAACCAAATACAATAAAGAGTGGGTTTTATACTCCAGTATACTGTATATAAAAGATCTGGTAACGGTTGCTACCAACCCATGTATATGGGAGACACAGGACAGATGAAGGTCGAGACATTTGAAGAAGGACTATCTCCAGCAGTGGACACCTTTTGGCTGAGATGACGATTACATCTACATTTTTACCTATAAAGCTTAGGTATAACTAGAAAAAGACGAAAAACAATGGAAAAAATTGGTACTCGAGGCGGGACTCGGAACTCGCGCCTGTGGACTATACGCGTCCAGCGCCATGACCACTAGGCCACCCGAGTATCCGTCTCGACTACTAAATTTAAGATGACGATGATAATAAAAAGCACTTCTTTTGGTTTTTCATAATAGATCACGAATTTGCTCGTTTCAGAGAGATTATATTCAAAGAGTATAAGTTGAAGAAAACAGACGAACTATACCACTAGCTTCGTATTGAAAATATTATATATTTTAAGTGTAACCTTTTATATCAGCCTTTAACCACAAATTGCTATCTAGCTAATATTAAAGCAATATTATGTTTGTTGACAGGACACGGATCTATCACAATATATGGAGAGGCATCCAGGGGGACTGAATCATCACAACGTTAGGCTGTATATGTTTCAATTGTTGCGCGGACTATCGTATTGTCATAGGAGAAGAGTTTTACATAGGTAAGTGACACATTGGACATTTTTATACCTTCAAAAGATGGTAAAGTATGGTAAAAAGGTGACTCGGAAGCTAATCGTTGTATTTATATTTGTTAAAATTGTGTTCTAGAGATAGCACTGTCCATGCTTTTGGTGTTGTTTGATTGATAAAAATTGCAAAATTAACAATGACTAATGGTTTTTTGACCATAACCAGTAGAAAACATACTTTTGACAGTATAGCTACACTACGTATTCTTAATTTATCACCACGTATCCTATCGAATATGTATCATATGCTACTTTTCCAATATCAAACAAATTATAAATAACCAAGTATGTTACGTCCTTCGCTTAGTAATAGTATGCCTCTATAATGACGTGGTATAACCTCCTCCAACATAACTTATTGACTGTTCTATTTTAATATTGCCCTTTCGTCGACGACTAAACATTGATCGGACCTTTCCACTTCATTAAAATAAAACTGATGCTCGTGATGTAAACTTGTATTAAAATATTAATTTGCTCACAAATTTTTGTTCGACGTTATTTGATTTTCGTTAAAAAATTTCATATATTGTAGATCATCATAACAGCCCATTGATGTCCCACTGCAGGGACGGGTCTCCTTCCATGACGGAGGGATAGTTGGCCTCCCAAGTAACACAGAAAGCATTGTAACAAGCAACAAGTGAACTTATATAGAGCTTAAGACCCGTACAAACTCTTATATAAGTTCACCGAGCGTCTTGAAGCTGAACAATGGCATTTGAAAATCATTGTAATGCTTTACGCTGTATAACAGTTGGATAATGGCATATCAGAATGCTTTTGTAAAGCCTTTAGCTATTTTTAGTGCTTTTGGTTCTACAAAGACATTTTAAAGTAGTTAATAAGTGCTTGAAGCTGTTTTACAGCACAAACGTGAACCACTATAATGCCATGTAAATCCGATATCCAGCTCTAAGCTGTTTTTTGTGCCTTTTGCTGTGTAAAAGCACTTGTAAGGGGTAAGTAAAAGCTTAATGCTGCTGAACAGCATACATGTGAATCAATATAATGCTTGCATTTTAAAGGAAGAACTGAGTGCTGTTGTGTAGCTAATAGCTCTTAAAACAATCACACGTGAGTAGTTGTAATGCTCGTGGCATTAATTGGGCTCACCGGGCTGCTTAAGGCTGACCACCATTTTGTAAATATTTTATAACCAAAAAATATTTTCTTTCGAACCTATTTATAAAAGGAATTGTCATTTAAAATATTTATATAACTTAATTTAATACAGTACAAGCAAAACTATGATTGTATTTATTCAAAACTTATTCTGTACTAGAAATACACATTTGTTTTGGTTTTACACACATCAGTTTTATAAAACATTTTGTATAAAAATCACAAAATATCGAAGGCGCGTGAAAATTTTCAATGAAACTTATATAAACAAGTACAGTAAACTACACTGCGCAGTAATATTTGAAGGCAAGAAATAACAAACGAGTCAAAAACTTATCCGATGAATTTGTTTTGATGCAAACAATAATATGGCGTCACTCACTGTTTTATTTTGACTGTCTTTACTTATCCTTTTTTTGATTGTAATAATTTGCAGTGTTTAGTTCACTTTAGTTCTAACTGTGAACACTTAAAGTGCTCGAATAAATCTTTTAGAACATTTAAATGCTAGTCTAATGCTTTTGTAATGCCGTTGGCATCTTCACTATCAATAACATTGCTATTTTAATGCTTCTGTAATGCAATAGGCTATCTTATTGACCATTATAATTCTTTCTTAATGCGATTGGCAATATTATTGACCAAAATGATGTTTCTTTAATGCGATTGGCATCTTTCTTGACCACAATAATGCTAATATAATGCGCCAGTATTGCTATTAACCAGCTACTGTGAACCCATATAGGGCCTAAAGCTGAATAATTTGTGCCCAAATAAGCATTACAGTAGCCATATAAACGTTTATAATGCTACTATAAAACTAACTCACAATGCTAAAAGGATACATGAATACTCTTATTCGGCCCTTATAATGCTTTGATGTGTTACTTGGGCTACTAATACCACGCTGGCCAGACGGATTGGTATAGGGTTTAATTTCAAGTTTTCCTTCTTTTTATTTCGTAAAGATAATATTCACGGATAGTCCCTTAGTTGGTTTTTACGACGGGTGGCATACTGTATTCTTACTCCGTCACCACACGGAGAGAACAATATTGTAGATACTACTCCACTAACAGAGGGAATTTTGGCCTATTAACACTACATTTACCAGACGGATTAGTAGTTTAATGTCATGTTTCACTTATTGTTTCTTTGAAGGTAATCTGCTAACATTGTATTTGTCGCCTTTTACGTCATGAAAGTCTAGCTCTCGAGTCTTCATTAAACCAATCGAATATTACCTAATTCTAATAATAAACACTAGAAATATCGCTAAGATGTTAAAATGGAATTTCAATAATTTTAATTCTATTTGAATTCAAGAATCTCAATTGAATACTGACTGAAAATGAATTACTAAGGTTTAATATTTATATGAAATTATAATATTAAAGTTTCTTGTGTATAGCGTAGCAGTTACTTCGCGTTTTGGTACCTACAAGTACATTAAAATCTATATTTTAAGTACATAATCAAATATTAGTGTAATAGAATGCCTTGCTCATCATAACAGCCCATTAATGTCCCACTGCAGGGACGGGCCTCCTCCAGTGACGGAGGGATACTTGGCCTACTAATACGACGCTGGCCAAACGGATTGGTATAGGGTTTAATTTCAAGTTTTCCTTCTTTTTATTACGTAAAGATAATATTCACGGATAGTCCCTCAGTCGGTTTTTACGACACCCATGGGATGAGATAGGGTGGTGACACACTGTATTCTTACCATGTCACTACACGGATAATGTCTTGATCATATTTTGTTTAATAATTTAGGTATATAATATTCATGTGTATCATTTTTCTGTTACGCAGGGACGTGAAACCTCAGAACCTATTAATAAGTTCTCATGGAGAGTTAAAGTTGGCCGACTTTGGTCTCGCGCGGGCCAAGTCGGTGCCAAGTCACACGTATTCACATGAAGTCGTCACGCTATGGTATCGACCGCCAGGTGAGTTGAGTTTATTTATTTGTTTTGTGTTGGATAGATGGCGTTTATGTCAGATTTATAGGAACGTGAGCTGGGCACGAATTTTGCGCAAGCATGCTGGATTACATAGACACAGGGTAGGCAGACACCTCGCAAGCTGGACAAAATCTGGTTAAGGTTGCGGGCAACCAATGGAAGGAGGGGTACAGGACAGAAGAAGATGGAGGCGTTTGAAAGAGGCTTATGTCCAGGTGTGGACGTCTTTTGATTGAATTGATGATGATTGTACATTAAGAGAGAGTGTCTTTAAAATAAAATATGCACTAGATTGGAAATTTTAAAAATATTACATAAGAAACATTTAAAAAAGCTACTTTATTCATAACATTTTAAAAAGTTTACGTGAATGTGTGTTTATCAGAATGTTTACTTAAAGCGTTTTTATGTTACAAAATTAAAATACTTATTACCAAGCAAAAAGGCACTTTAAATTTTTTTTCCGCCAAATAGACGTACAAATGCAAGAAGGAGGTTGACTTAAAAAACTTTAATATTCAGGTTTAGAGTGCGCTCGTTTTATTTGATCGTATGCCCTAGTTGCTTCCCATACGCCGAAAGTTCTGTTCCTAAAAGCATTTTGAGCTTAGTTCAAATGCAATTTGAGAAGCTAAATCTACTGAAATTGCATTTAAACTAAGATAAACTGTTTTCGTTTGTGATGACTTTTACAAGACGGGGACTTTATACGGTTACGTAACTGGTTCTTAAAGGCATAACGGAAACCCGAAATGGTACTAGTTTTTGTGTAATGGTTTTGTTATTGCTTCTGACTAATAATGGGGTTTTTAATCGCTTTGTTATGTATGATTATAAAAATATTGTAGTTTAAAAAGATATCTATACTAATATTATAAAGAGGTAAAGTTTGTGTGTCTGTGACGTTGTAGGGGGTAATCTCTGAATCTACTGATCCGATTTTAAAAATTCTTCTTTTTGTGTTGAATAGTTCATTTATCGGGGAGTGTCAAAGGCTAAATAGTATCACGCTATGACTAATAGGAGTGGATAAGTAATGAAACATGTTTTAAAAAGGGACGCGTTTTGATTTCTTATTATAATATTATCGACCGAATCCTTTTCCCACATCTAAGAAGCTGGGTCAGTTACACAAACATCAAAGATGATGATTTTCGATCTCACCTAAAAACCTTGTCACAAACTTATTGTTTACCCTCAACATTTCGTCTCATACTCCAGTGCACATTACCAGTGACGTATATGCGACCTTTTACACAGAGATGCTCTTAACGTAAGACTTACTGCGTTTTGTATGGAAAAGGGGAGGGTTAAATGGGAAAAAATGTTTGACTATTATGGCGTCCATGTGTGTCTGAGATTTGCCGCGTGACCTAGTAAGATATCACGTGTTTCCATTTCCTTTTTAAAATATTGTAGTATTCTATCTCGAAAGCTTACTAAAATTTGTCATATCTATACAGTAGGTAAGATTAGCTCTCCGTGTGGGGACGGAGTAAGAATACAATATGTCACCACCCCATCTCACTCATCCCATGGGTGTCGTAAAAACCGACTAAGGGACTATTCGTGAATATTATCTTAACGAAATAAAAAGAAGGAAAACTTGAAATTAAACCCTATACCGATCCGTTTGGCCAGCGTGGTATTAGTAGGCCATGTATCCCTCCGTCACGGGAGTAGGCCTGTCCCTCTAGTGGGACATTAATGGGCTGTTATGATGAAAGAAGTCAGAAGTACGATTGTAATACTGAATTTTGTAGTTAGCAGAAGCGATAAAGTATGATCAAAAGTACTGTAACCGCGAGTCGCGCCATTGATACACATAACACCTGTCGTGTTCGCGATACTTATCAACCAACTAGCCTATAGCGGTCCTCTGCTGCTGTGGCCTTTCCCAATACGGGACATATAACATTGTCTAGTCTGACGAGGACTTTTTTGGTTGTCGGACCACCTAGCTGAGAGGCGTGCACACTACGTTACGATACTTAATGATAATAAAATATAAATTATGCTTTATTCTTTTATAATATAAGGTTTTTTTTTGTCCACAGATGTGTTGCTGGGCAGCACAGAGTATTCGACGTCACTGGACATGTGGGGCGTGGGTTGCATATTCGTGGAGATGTTGTGTGGCGTGCCTACCTTCCCGGGCGTGAGGGACACGCATGACCAGTTAGATAAAATATTTAAGGTATGTATCCATTGTTGTCTTATGATTATTATCTCTATTGTATCTAGAACAATGCTCTAGTGTTACCAGTACAGATATGCTAAACATAAAAGTGTCCGACTCAATTCCATAATTCCGAGTGTCTCTGTGTGAGTGAAGGAATCGGAACGAATCGTATCAATAGAGAATTAGAGTAAGGGGTGACTGAAGAAGGGATTAATTTACTTTTAGGGCTAAGAAGAGATTTTAAACCTTGAGCCAGCAATTGCAGCGCCAGTAGATTTGTTGTGTTAGAAAAGAAGATAAAGCATTTATCTAATCATGTCGTAGTTATTGTCAGTATCTATCATTCTACTGCTGGACAAGGGCTTATCCGGCTTGCTTCCACTTTCTATTCTCGTAGAAGAGCGATTTTGTTCTTATGCTCACACAAACCAAGGTTTGTTTTTTGTAGCAATTCATGTATCAAAAGTCCGTAATTGATACCTAACTTTATTTTAACATCTGTAAAAACGGAAAGCAATAAACAGTTTGAGTACTAATTCAAGTGTTGTTTCTCGCAGGTGGTAGGCACCCCAACAGAAGAGAGCTGGTCAGGAGTGTCGCGTCTCCCAGGTCTCCGCGCGCACGTGTCACGCTGGGGACAGTCGGGCGCCAGGTCTCTGGGCGCCGCGTTCCCCCGCCTGCGCGACGCGGGACGCGACGCAGAACGTTTGGCAGGAGCCTTGCTACAGCCGGACCCCGCACGACGACTGCCGGCGCAGAGAGCCACGCATCACGCCTACTTCGCGTCGCTGCCGCATCGTCTCAGGGATCTGCCTGACGGTATGTGTCTACACATCTTTTTTCTTACAACTAGGTTCGTTCCCCATTAACCGCCTAGATATTAAGGCTGCTCGCTCACGTGAGACTCTTTGTAGGACAAATAATTTTTTATGCAAAGATGTTTCGGTGGTTTTTTGTTGTATGTGGGCTTTGCTATCAGAACGTTTTGTTTTTCTTTTACAAAAAATCCTTAACCAACTATCAAATGTAGGCGCAGCCAGTGAATAAATATTTAATTAATACATAGCTTCACGTTAAATGTATTTCGATGGCTAGGGCAATCAATTATTAAAAAGTTTTCAATTAATAAATTTTTAATAATCATTTCGTAACGAATTAATTTCGACCCTGATACATTTTATATAACCTAATATAAACTATTTAACTCCTAACATCAAATACTTACGACTTTAGCCTTCAACTCATAATTGAATTACAGAAATACATTTTAATATTGGAAGTGGTAAAAAGTGTAAAGTTCACGTTATATAAACAAACTAGTAATAAACGAATTACCAGATATCCTCTGCACAGTCCCTTCAAAACAGACCTAGATAGCTTTCAAAACATTGATGACACGACCCTTATCATAATCACCTCACTGGGCAGCAATTAAATCACATTACTCATAAAACAAAAAGCACCTTTTATGCCTGATAAATGCGAATTATTATGTATTAATAAAATGTTTCTGAATTAAATTTACCCAACTCCATTTATATTTGCGGTTTATGTTATTCTATACGCTATGTTATGTAATATATTTAATTAGCAGGTAACAAAATATTACACAATATCACCAACCAAATGGTAACCTAAAACCCGACCACGAAAAGGCTTTCAGAAACTTTCTCCTAACAAATAAGTTAAACTTGGTTACAAAAGTACGAAGTTCGCGTGTTGAAAAGTTACGTTTCTTTTGTTTCAGAGGTGTCGATATTCACCGTGGAGGGCGTGTGCCTACATCCAGAGAATCGACACGCCACCATCAAGTGAGCCAGCTCACAATCTAGTTGAATATTACGCTTGTAGTTCAGTTATGTCGGTGATAGTGTACTAAATAAGTGAACGATATCACTTAAAACGTACATAATACAAAAGCGCCGAATGTTCGACCAACATTTCGTGATAATTACTACTTGACTAGTTAAAAAAATAAATATATTATAATATGTTCGAACGTGCATCGAATGCGCCGACAGTATTCTGTTTCTTGTTCAGCGTTATTAGTTATATTCAGTTTATACATCCGTCGAATGCTTACCATTTCTATTATTATTGTATTAGTGCTTTTTAAGCTTCCAACGGAATATCCATCCATATAATTCAATTATTCTATGGTGACAAGGTAACTGATAGGTGTCGATTGTATGAATTATATCTATATATAATTAATAAACAGAGCAGTGTGCCATGTATATCTAATTGAGAAGAATATTACGTATTATTTAAAAAAAAGATTTTTATGCTGGAAATATATGCTCATAATTTGGTAAAAATTTTGAAGATGTTTATTTATATTAAGGGATAATTGTCGATGAAGTTAACTCTAATGCAGTCTTATGAAAACTATACGGTATTTTATCGCAGCGCCCCTACCATATGTTACCTATCAATACTTACTAATTATATAATATTTTTCTATTAACTATCATCTTATGAGAACAATAATATAATAAGAAGTATAATCGAACACGTGGTAGGGGCTTACATTAATGAATCTTGGCGTCTATTTATATCTTATGCACACATTCCTTCCACGGTGCTCAAATAGTAACATTAGTGTGGCGAGGATATGTGTGAGCTGTCGAGGGTCACCCATCACCTTTACACCCCGACATGTTACACAGACCCGCGTAGAGCGAACAGACCGTTTCCAGTGATACGATGTGAATTGAACGGAGATAAAAGTCTATTAACCAAAATTTATTTAAAAGTCTTCGCAGATCTCAAATAAAACAAGTGTGGGACCGTCCTACTGTAAATTGTAACGTGATAGGAAATTCGACGATATATTAATGTAATGTAATCATTGTTCCGAGAGGGTAGTAGGGGATGGGAGAGCTAGTTCCCATCTAGACTAAAGACTAGGAAAAAATAATCTGTTTAGTGAAATTTTAGTGGTCCCACTTTAACTTAGGAACGAATGTAAGTTATGTAGAACCGGCGCATTGGCAACTTGAACACTAACACAGGCTATTTAATATCGGTAATGAGACGAGATGAAATTACCCTCTAGTTCTTTCTAGCGAACCAGGTCAGAGCCTATCCAGGGTAACTGATTACACACTTTTCTCATTACAGCTTTTAAATAGACTCGTCTTGTTAAATAGCGACATTTAAAAATTATCTGTGATTTCAAAATAGATTCTAGCCGTACAATGTCGATCACGAATTTGTGCCAACATTAAAGTAATTCATTAAAATTCTTGTTTCATCGATAGTAGAGAACATTAAAATATTCTTGTTAATCAAATATCTATTACTAGTCTTTGAAAATATAAATTGTAAATATCCAGATAATTATGTAGAAATAAACTTCAATCATTATTACCTACGGCATTGGAAGCCTTATTGAATCGCACTGCCAAAAAATCAATATAAATAAATTCGATAGTAAGTTATGAAATATTAAAAGTTGTCGATGTGCGCGGGTTATGTACACTAGTGAGCTTAGATCAACTTAGTGTAGTCCCTATGAGCTTTAGATACATTTACACTTAGTACAGAGGGCGGGACTTTTAACCTTTTTGAACGCCACAGACGCCTATGGACGTCATATCACGACGCCACCGACGGCATGGCACGTCAAAAATACCACTTACATACAAAAATATATGGTTTTTTTCCCTTCTAATTCAACCATATTCTACTAATGATGAGTTGATATCGATGCTTGGCGTGGACAACACATATTTTAGTTATTAGCCGGATCACACGAAAGGATCCAGTACGATCCGATCGCGCGCGGCAGGAGCGCGCTCTTTGCCGCGGGCGATGGATCGCGGGATCGCCGATCCAAAATGGATCGTTTGGTGTGGATCCGGCTATTGACGTGTCGGTCAAAATGTTAATAAAACACAACATCTTTTAAGAAAAATGGTCACAAATAATAAAGTCCCGTTTCCTGCATTGTCGTAGTTAATTCATAATTCGGTTCCGAACACCAAATTAGTACGTAAATTGTATAGAATGTGAAAAAACACAATATTTTCATTGTATATGATTTGTTGAATTTGTGTATGTAATTTTAATAAGGACTAGGAATATAGTTGAATAATTACAAATACGGGATATCTTACATTTATTATTGACTTATTTTCTAAACGATATAAATATACTCGTACATCGATGTGTTGATCCGGGAGGTTTGTTAGTTTTCATGTTAATAAAAGTTCCAGCGAAACAATCTATCCTTAAAAGGGTTAGGGGGGGGGGGGTTCAGTTATTAAAAAAAATACATTATTTCTGATTCAGTCGATACTTATTTGTATTTTAATTACATTTTGTGTCGAATCTATTATATTTCTGATAGACAGTTACATCTATCGATATTAGAAAATATAATGTGTTTGTTGTTGTTCAACTATATATTGTGGTTCTAGTTGTAAGGGATATGAGTAAATTCACCCGTTGAGTGAGGCACCGTATAACACGATACGAGATTACGACGAGCATTTATAAGAGTATAGTGAAAATTATATTGTATACATATTATATTATAATTTGCATTTGTATCATTGAACTGAATGAACGAACGTTCGTTTGGAACGAACTATTATGTAAATAGTTTTATTAATTAATCACTTAGTTTTTACGATTTCTTAGTTATGACAGTCCTATACAAGTTGCCATTGCCGTTTGTATCGAGAAGTAAAACGGAGAATATGAGATTTATTTTAATTTTAACTATTTTAGATTATGTTCTTATTAATTGTTTCATTATTTTAATTATCATCAAATTGTCCCGCTACTGATTTTTATTATTATTTTATAATGATTTTGTAATGTATAAACAATGTGCTTTTACTCGTTTAAAAAAAGAATGTAAATACGATATTTGAACTGATAATAATAAAAGTTTTTATTTCTTAATGAATTTTTGTGTTTTTATTTAACTCCAATTGAGAATAGGCATCAATGTCGATCTTAATGAGATGTAGTTATCGACGCCCCATTAAATTCAATTATATAGGTAAGTAAATTTATTTAAATGTTATATACAAACGGGCGGTAATGACATCATTACAGTACTTAGTGTATATCCGACCTCATTTTGTGGAAACTTCAAATGAGACGTAAAAAGATAACCACACCATGAATATATTAAGAGGGGAAGAAGAAAATAAAATTATAATAACGGCTCATCTGATTTTCGGACAATGTTGAGTGCGGCGTGAAATTTGGCGAGCGCCGGGCGCCTAGTTGGCGCGGGGCCAGGCAATGCCATTTTGTAAAGACATTTACCTACTGTGTGCGATTAAATTCTGGGTTTAATCTTCTGAACATTAGTTTCGTTTGAAAAGGTCTTTAGTAATTAAGCTTGGAAACTAGGAATTCAAAATACTTTGTTATTTTTGACTCCTTTTTTCATATTAACATTTACAAATACAATAATTTACAGCATTAAGACGTTATTTTTGAGAAATATCTCAATCGATTTTCTGCATTTCTATTTAACAAACTTTAGGTAGTAGATCGAGATAATAACAAATTGATTCCAAAACTGGAGTGTACATAATAGCTACTCAGTTTGAAATACGCATAAAATTATACACCAAAATTGTATAATACCTATAAAAATAACTTAACATACTTAAAGAAAAAAAAAACTTACTAGGTTTTTTTTCTGTCAAAGACGCTTCTTTGCGCTAATATTTCAAGTTGAAAAACAAAGGACAATTAGTGAAAGAAGTGAAGCATTAAACTACGAACACACATTGTAAGTATTACGCATCAACGTGCAAAGACCCTAACCGAAGTATTATAACCATTGGCAAGTGTGCTTTACGTACAAATGAGCCGGTAACAGTGGACTGGCTCATATATTAACAGGTAAGTACTCGCCATGTATGCATGGTTAGTGATCTTAGGTTAATTAGTAGATATTAGTTTAGTATAGGTAGGTACGTGTAAGTTTGGGATAGTTAATAGAATATAACTATATAAATATTAAACCTATTATAGCCCATTGATCCATCCAAGAAAGCACAGAACTACGAACGTAAGTATAACGCAACAACGTATAAAGACCCTAACCGAAGCATTGGCACAACTGTGCCAGTAGCCGTAGACCGGCTCATCATACTCGTATATTAACAGCTAAGTACTCGCCATGTATGCATGGTATACCGCGCTAGTAATCTTTAATGTGTAGGCTAATAAGTAGATATTAGTTTAGTATTCCTTAAGTAAAGCTATAAGAGTTCTGTGGCGCGTATTGGGAGAGGCCTAAGTCCAGCAATGGACTGCAAAAGGCTAGTTGATTGATTGCTTGAAGTAAAGCTATACATAGGTAGGGGATAAAATTTGGTATATCTAAATATTAACGATCAAATAATAAACAACGTACGATTGATAATGTTTTATGATAATCTAGGATTATTGTGTAATACTTTGTGTAACACAGCAGTCAAATATAAATATTTTAAAAAATCGTTAATTTCAGCCTATTGAAGTCCACTGCTGAATACTCAGGGCCTCTTCTAACCTGCTATTTAACGTCCTTCAGTTCAACCTTGCTATATTTTTAAGGTTGTCGATCCAAAAGACGTTCTTCCTTACGCATGCCGATTCACCGTGTCTACTCCAAGACAAATGTCTAAATATATCTATAATCCACATTTAAAGCAGGCCAATACTCAACTAAACCCTCCACATAAATTGACAGAGTACTCTCTCCGATATTAATAGGACTGTACGTGGGAATCAAAACCGCAGCTATCGACCATCACTGGGTTAAACCGATATTAGATAGATTTGAGCTAAAACCGCTATATTTTTGGTAGATAAATCTATCTGTAACTACAGCGAGTATGCTTCAAATGTGGTTTTTCTAACCATAAGCCTTTGATAAATTAATAAATATTTTGATGAAGTACTGCAATAACGCATTAGATAATATCTGTATTTGTAGTCTTTTGAAACTCATAAAGGTAGGTACTGGTACAGGCAGCTGTTTAACTGTGTGGCGACTCATCTCATATCAAAAAGTCCTAAAAGGCGATTTAGGTTTACTTAACAGTGAGTGTATTCATCAGTAAGGAGAACTTACCCTAAACCCAATTTTATGTAAAGGTAGCAACAGCGTGATTACCTCTGAAATGAACCCGCCAGCCATGCAATCAACTTATTATCACGCTTGTCGTCACTGAACAATTAGTGAGGGAGAGTTATCAATCAAAAGTCAAAACTCGACGCAATCTGAATGATATTCCGCCCTAATTGACACCCCACGTAATTACTTAGGGTAAGGGCGACAAAAGAAAACGTAATTATTGCAAACAAAAAATATTTGAATTTTGATTACGTGCCAACAACATTTGAAAATTGTTTTCCGGTTTATTGTAATGTGCTATGAATAATTAGTGTGTAATATTGGTAGAACCGAACATTCAAATGTACCTGACATTTATTAGGTACCTATGGCCGATTTTCAAATGATATTTTCTATCAAGTCCAAATATTATTATGTAAAGAACTTAATCTAAAATGTTTTAGATGAATTCTAAAACCTTTTTTATGTTACCAGTTTCCTTAATAGAGAGTGGAAGATCAACTAAGTAAGATATTACAACCATAAGGACTATGCTGATTGAAATAACAACAGAGGGGAATTTGGCGGAGGGGATTTCTCGTTACACATTACAATCGATGATCTCGTGTTTCAGCCCTAAATGATATATTTGACACATTTGTGACTAGTCAGACTTCAGGACATGTTAACATATACTTATACTTTACATTTATCGCTAACAACTTACTGTTTTGAGTAGATATCATATTACAAGACAGGGTATTGCCTGTTTTGCAAATATTTAATTTAAATTAATACCTACTCATTTTGGACATTTTCCATTAAAAAACCCTATTCAAATTCATCCAAATACGGAAGAAGCAAGTCCATAATAAAGTAGTACTTGAATTAATTTAAACAGATACAATTACTAGAAATGTCTTTCCGAATCAAATGAACCAGAACAAGTTCTAAATATAAGTTTCTACGGTGATTTCAGTACACAGATCAGTACTTATCAAGAGTGATTCACTGAAACTTAAAATATAAAGTAACTTCAAAGAATATTTAGAAGAGATTTCAAGGTATCTAAGTTTAAACGTAGATGTCATGTAAGATAAGTCAAAGGGATCACTGAAGTGAATTAGCCTTGCGATGTTCTTTCAACTATAAAAACGTTTAGACATGTTCAAAACTTAGTAGGTAGTATATACTCGTAGTAAATGAAATTATTTATCAGTTGTCAATAGACTTCTAGTGAGAACGGTCGCGTCACGCACGCTCTTGCACAAGTCCGCGCTCGTGTAAAAGTGCTGGCGCAGCAGCCTACGCCGCCGCCGTCGGCGCGTGTTGAGTGTCTTGACCTCCCGGCCGTCGCGCGTCGCGATGACCTACTTACAGTCGTAAGTAAATCATGCATAATTGTGCGAATTTGCGGTAAGTTATAGTTTTATAATTATAACTTGTTATCAATCATGTGTTCTCCAGCTAAAGTAGTCCTCAAAACTGAACTCGAACATCAGTTGTACAAACGATACAAAGAGGAAGAGAATGAGCGCCTTGAACTGCAGCAGTTAGTTAAAGACCTCAGTACTCAAATAGAGGCATTACAACAACAGCTAAAAGCCATTCAGGAACAAAAAAATGTAACACTAGAGAAGGAACATTCTACGAACAATGAGCCTCCGAAAACAGTTGAATATCAAACTGACGAAGAGGATCTTGCCAGAGAAACAGAGTGGGTACGTCAGAAAAGTAGAAAAAAAAGGAAGTTAAATACATCTCTATCTCCAAAATCGCAAGAAGGCGTCATTGAACCTCAGGGTACAAAGGTCGAGAAACCAAAAATTAAAAAAATACCCCCACCACCTCCAGTCGTAGTGGAGGAAATCAAAAACTATCAGCAATTTTATGATCTTCTTCTGACTTGTTCAAATAAGGACTCCTTCATGGTGAAAATGATGAACGGAAACACCGTCAAAGTAAACGCCAAAGACGAAGACTCTTACAGGGCGATTACCAAGTTATTGTTAGAAAAAAAATGTTTGTGGCATTCATACGAAAACAAACAAGATAGACCAATTAGGGTAATAGCAAAAAATCTACACTCATCATGTTTACCAAACAGAATCGTGGAAGAACTACAAGCTAAAGGCTTCAAAATCCAAGAAGCCGTAAATAAATATAGTTGGAGGACCAAAGAACCTCTAAATATGTTCACACTATCTTTTGAAAAAGACGAAGATATAGAAAATATCTATAGGATTAAGGCCATACTAGGCTGTAAAGTAGATATAGAACCTTTAAAATCATCTAAACTAATACCACAGTGTAAGAGATGTCAGGCATATGGCCATACACAGAAATACTGCTCTAAGGAACCAAGATGCGTGAAGTGCACTGGTAAACACTTGACTAAAGACTGCAATAAGACAATAGAAACCAAACCCAAATGTGTTCACTGCGGTGAGCCCCATCCTGCTAACTACAGAGGGTGTATGGTAGCTAAAGAACTGCAACAGTTGAAAAATAAATCAATAAAAAATAAGGGTTCGGCACCCGCCACCCAGGCCCCTATTGCTAAGAAAAATCACACAATACGTTTTACTCAACCAAATGTGTCTTATGCACAAGTTATGAAAGCAGATCAGCCACATCCACCCGTAAATGGTCCACAACCATCCAAGTCAGGAGACTCCAATACAAACGAAAACATATGCAAAATATTGCATATGTTAACCTCTTTTGATCAAAGGTTAAAAAACCTAGAAAGTAGTACTACACAACTACATTATACAGTACAAAAATGAAGCACACACTAAAAATTATGGCGTGGAATGCAAATGGCCTCCTAAACCATCGAAATGAGCTACAGGTAGTACTTGCAACAGAAGAAATTGATGTGTGCCTCATATCGGAGTCTCACTTTACAAGAGAATCGTATATTCACTTTAACGGGTATAAAATATATCATGCACTGCACCCTGACAACAATGCAAGAGGGGGAAGCAGCCTTATAATTAAAGAAAATATCTTACATTATCTAGAATACAAATATGAAGAAAAATTCATACAATCTGTAGCCGTTAGAATCAAAACCAAACTTCATCACATTACAATAGCAGCTATATACTGCCCGCCAAAGTATGCTCTAAAAATAGAGCAGTACAGAAACCTATTGCAAAGTCTTGGCAACACATTTATATTAGGAGGTGACTTCAATGCAAAAAACACGTACTGGGGATCCCGTTTAACCAACACTAAAGGGAGGGAATTGCTTAGTGCTATCAGAGAAATCAACTCTAATGCTATTTCAACAGGAAAACCAACTTACTGGCCTACTGATGACAAGAGAATACCCGATCTGATCGACTTTTTCATATACAAGAATCTGTCAGCCACATTCCTTGATATTCAGGAGGGATTTGATATGAATTCTGATCATTCTCCCATTATATTAACTTTAAGTGAAACAGTAATTCAGAAAGAAAATAACCCAATCTTAGTAAATAAAAACACGGATTGGGAGAGCTTCAAATTTGATCTAGACAACACTATTGACCTTCGAGTACCACTCAAAACTAAACAGCAGTTAGATGAAGAAGTGTCAAAATTTGTGACAGACATCCAACGCTGTGCTTGGGAAAATACACCAGTCTCAAAAAGAAAAGTTGCGAGCCACAGATATCCATTAGAAATAAGAAATCTCATAGCCACGAAGAGAGTTCAGAGACAAAAATGGCAACAAAATAGATATCCGCCTGATAAAACTTTACTAAACAGACTTACAAAAACACTAAGCAAGGCAATACAAAACTATCACGATGGTGTTACAAAAGACTACCTTAGCCAATTATCACCTAGTGAGAAAACAGAATACTCATTATGTAAAGTCACCAAAAGATTGAAAAAGCCTATTGTTCATGCCTCACCGATTAAAAAAATTGATGGCACATGGGCTAGGAGTAACGACCAGAAAGCTACTATATTTGCAGAACATTTAGAACGAACTTTTGAAACAAACGACGTGGAAAGTTCTGAGAACATAGCATTTACTGACACTTGCCAGGATGACTTAAAAATAAAACTAGTCACCCCAAAAGAAGTCAAAAATATGATCAATGACTTGACCAAAAAGAAATCACCTGGATACGACCTTATCACTGGTGAACTACTTCAAAACCTACCACGTAAAGCCATAATTAAACTCACAACCCTCATCAATGCCACTTTTCGACTAAAACATGTGCCTAGTATCTGGAAAGTTGCTGAAGTCATAATGATCCCCAAACCAGGAAAATCTCCTCTAGAAGTTTCATCATACAGGCCAATATCACTGTTGCCAATTATTTCAAAATTATTTGAAAAGTTACTTCTAAGACGTTTAAAGCCTATAATAGAAGATAGAAAACTGATTCCCAACTACCAATTCGGCTTCAGAGAAAAACACTCCACAATAGAGCAAGTACATAGAATTACCAACGTTATAGAAAAATCCCTAGAAGAAAAGAAAGTTTGTTCTACAGTTTTTCTAGATGTAGCACAAGCATTTGACAAGGTTTGGCATAAAGGTCTTATATATAAGTTAAGGAAAATGCTTCCAAAGCAATTCGCTGATATTTTAGAATCCTATTTGACAGAAAGGACATTTAGAGTGAGACAAGAAAACGCTTACTCTGATGTCAAACGAATAAAAGCTGGAGTTCCACAGGGAAGTGTTCTTGGCCCTGTCTTATACCTATTGTACACTTGTGATATCCCAGATATCGGAAACAGCATTATTGCAACCTTCGCAGATGACACAGCCATCATGGCTACAGGCGTCACTCACAAAAAAGCAGTAGAAAAAGTACAAACTGCTGTCAACTCTATCTCTGATTGGACAAAAAAATGGCGAATTAAACTAAATGAGTCCAAATCGATTCATATAGACTTCACAAACCAAAGACCAAATTATACACCGGTGTACATTAACGGTCGTATAATACCATATGAAAACACTGCGAAATACCTGGGTATGACGCTAGACGCAAAGCTTCGCTGGAAGGCTCACGTCAAGAAGAAACGCCAGGAGTTAGATCATCGCTACAAGAATATGTACTGGCTAATCGGCAGACATTCAGCATTATCAGTATACAACAAAGTACTTCTGTACAAACAAGTACTTATGCCAGTATGGGCGTATGGTATACAGCTTTGGGGCTGTACAAAACGCACCAATGTTGATATCATTCAAAGATTCCAGAACAAAGTACTTCGGAGTATAATAAACGCTCCCTGGTATATTAGAAATGAAGACATCCACCGGGACTTAGGTGTGGATCTCGTAACCATAGTTATAAAAAAATACGCCGAAGCACATGAACAAAGACTTCTACAACATGTGAATGTCGAGGCTATCCAGCTCCTTGACACCACGGACATACTAAGGAGGCTGAAAAGGACTAAGCCTTTTGAGTTAGTTTAGTGAAATTAGTGTAACATAGTGCAGCCAGTGCTATTCTTAAAGAACACAAGAACAAAGTGACTTTCAATAATTATAACTAAAGACTATAAGAAAAGTGCCAATGGACACATTCTTTACTTTAAAGTACTTTCAGCAAATTAAGTTATATTTAAATTACTTATTAGCCACAAGGCTAGATTGTAATATTGTTATGAAGTAACCACTCAGTTACATCGTAATGTAAAAAAAAAAAAAAAATTATCTTTGTGTATTATATTCGTAGATTAAATCAAGTAGAATACTTTTAACTAAAAATGAAGCAGTATTGTTAATGCCTTCAATTGTTCAAAAATATTTTTACTTTATAACTTTAGAATACCAGGTAGGATGTTTTGTCACAACTATGGACTGATTCAGTATCTCACTCAAAACTCGTACGCTTGCGACCAACGCCACTATTTTGATTTTACAAAGGGACTGTATGAAATTTTGTCGAAAATCACGGACGAATGCCTTTGATTGTCCGTTATACGTTTGTATAAAAATTCTAATTTTTTTCTGTGAAAAATCATTTTAAAACCAGACATACTCTACATTCTCTTTAACGGGAAATCAACGCGGGTTACATTTACAACAACGTAAAGCAAATTTTTTATTTTGTCAGATATTTACGTGTTTGGAACAAGTTAAAGACTTTCATGAACGTGCCTCATATTCATTCACACAAAGATTAGAGTAGAACGGGAAGCGAGATCATGCGTAGCAGTACGTCTACGCCATTACACGAAACACTACACCATTGCCATAGAGGTCGTAGCAAATAATATTTTATCTTACAACACAAGCTTTATATTCTTACTTAGTGATAATACTTCTTCATAACAAGTGGCTCTTTACCATTATCATCATAATATAATAGGAAGAAAAACTAATAAAATGTTTGAGGTCAGAAAATATCGTTGGTCCGTAAACAAGGCGCGATATTGCTTCCGAACACGCACAGTACGTATTAATAGCGAAAAGGGGCCCTCATAATAATAAATATTTAGGAAAATATATTAATTATTGCCATTTTCGAGAGATGTTTATTAATATTTTGGTCTTTGAAGGAAAAAAATGTTCAGAAATTATTTTCAGAGTTATTTAGATCATGTCTTTCCAAGAAGTATTTTTAATATGTTTTAAGTCTATAGTATTATATTTGTATTTGAAATTTCCCTCAGTCACATGTCTTATATACCAGGTCTGTTTAGTAAGATGCTGGATGGTAACAACGATGTGCCCCCAACTTCAAACATAAACCAGAGAATATTCAAAACAAAAAGTGTTAATAACAGAGTTATTTCATTAGGAGTAAAAAAAAACATTTTTAGGGTGTCTCTTTTTAAGAATAATAGGTACAAGTTAATATTATTTTTCAATAAAATTCAACAATTTTAAAATATAAACTACATGCGTACTAATGTTTATATATATTTTTTTTATCTAAATTGATAAAAAATAAATAAAAAAAACAAAACTATTTATTCTTTTATTTATTTTTTATTTAAAAATAAACAAGAAAAAAACGAGCAAGCTAACAGAATAAAAAATCTACGTTGGTAATGGTTAAAAGCTTGTGAAATAAGGTCGTTCGTGCAGATTGCTGTTTACTTATTTATGATTTTATTCGTTTTTGTGAGTCAGTGGGCCCTCTACACCCGGAGGGTTGGTTCGTGCACATTGTAGGTACTGACTATTCAGAGACCCATCTGCTACTATAAACTTATCTCGATTTCTATATTTACTATCTACTTATATGAAGATGAGGGTTTTTTTTGTGTATAAGACCCAGAAACAAGGTTGTTTCGAACATTCTGGTAGGATCGCAAATACATTTTCTTGCGATATTTCTTTTATCAGCACTGGTTTTGGTCTTGCAATGGTGTCCTTTAAAAACATAGGTAACGATAACATAAATATATTGTGACTTCGTAGTTTTGCATATTCGTGTATTTTATTGATTAACATTTATGCAATAATAGGTACCTACTTATTTTCTTAAAAAAAGACAACTTACACACTAGGGATTATGCCCTGTGTCTTTTACAAACATCTATTTAAGGAATACAAGAACATTCAGGCTCAAAGGAAAATCATTTGTGGCTCGCACAAATAATTGTAGAGCGTAACTTGGTAGTACCTACCTCTCGTCTGGCAAGGCCAAATGGGGGAAAATTGCACATCTGACCATCCCATCAAAATAGCACCTTGCCAGGCGAGTGGTTAATGGGTTTAAGTGTCAAGATTGCCTATTTTTTATCTTCGTACACACATGAGATGATATGATTCCCACACGCTTTCCCACCAAGCCATTTAATACAAAATTTGTTTTCATTAAAAACTACTCCCACAATACAGTTTAAATTTAATGGATTTTGTTAGTACATCAGTGACATGTAGTAACTAGTTTACCCAATTATTCCACGTCACACAGTTGATTAACTTTAATGGAAAGCGATGATGCGTTGACAAAGCCCTATCTGCAATAATATAATAGAACATAGGTTACTATAAGTTAGTTTTGGTTCAGTTTTACGTAGTTGTATTGGCCGCGCCCTCCTGTACATAGACGTACGTAAGCGTGCGCGGGTGTGCGTTGGTGTGTGTGAGTATATACACACAGGACACACACGTGAGGGATACCTCCCTATTCGGGTGACGGGGTTTGTTTCGGGAGAGCAACACTAAAGCTCTAGCCCGCGCCGGTATGCCCGTCGATTCCTTAACTATGGAAGATCTTGCTGTAGGTACTGTGTATGCGCAGGTTCTTCTTGGGATATAAATGAAACACTTTTTCTTCAATTTTAATTTCTTCCAGTTTCCGAGGTACTCAAAGCTTGATGTTTTACTTGAGTCGTGTAGAATCAAAGGTGGCAATCTGACATTTGATCAACTTGTGGCAAATTAAAAAAAACGTTTTTTATTCTTAGTAGGAAGGCTTAGTTACTTATTCTACATTGTATTTATTAACAAATATAATAAAAGTGTTTAAAAATGATTACACGATGATACGTTGTAAGTTGTAGATTTTTTTTACATTTAAATAATCATTTTGGCCGACTTTGATAATGAAATACCAAAATGGCCGACTTTGAACCCAACTTGGAGTCAAATTTGAAAAAACGTTAGGAAAAGCAATTTGGCGCCATCTTGTAATACCGCCAAATGAACGCCTGTGATTGGACGAGCGCAAAATTTTGCCGCGTTTGGTTCTCATTCATCATAAGAATGCCACCTTTGACACCAAATCATATTTTCTAACTGAATTTATACCGAAAATAGCCGCATTTGATTATTATATGTCACATAAATGTGTACAGTTTTACTTTTTTATTATGACTGCATCAATAACTCCAATTTGACAAAAATGACAGATTGCCACCTTTGATCCTATACGACTCACTTTTCTTCAGGATCCAACTACAATTTTCCAAGAAAACGCAATCGCTTAAGTACCCCGGAGCATTACCGTCACGTGGGCACCGCGATTTAGCGCTTAATCTCAAGCTAATTTTCACTTTGAGTGACCTCGTTTTCTGTTCATATTTCTTTATTTAAAACATAAAATATACAGTATTATACATGGTTATATTCGTATCAATGTCAGTTACTATAATTAAAAATAGTTTTCTTTATATTTCAATGGTACAAAAAGTTATGACAGTATAATCACAAAAAATACACAAAATATCGTCGATCTCTAACAGTTATTCGTTTATAATTCTTTATTAAATTGAAAGTTATATTCAAAAGTTGTTTATTATTTATCTCTACCGTTAAATTAACAATATACAACGAAAATAAACTATATAAATTAACAATTTGGCTAAGTATTTAGCGTTTCAAAGTCTCTTTTATAATCCGACACATTTTCATACATTTTCTTTAATAAAAGTCTTTCTAATCGTTCTATTTTAATACTTTTACACTTAAACTATATATCTGAGGTCTCTCAATCACTATATCACTGATTCACAGTCTTTTTTGGTCTTTTAGTTTTAGTCCTTCACTCACACACTATAGTCAGTCACTATACGTCGTTAACAGTAGTACTAGCGTGTAGCGACCACTACGGTCGTAAAAATAACCGAATGGGGAACCTCTTGCTCTTTTGGACTCTTAAGAGCGTTTATAGGACTCACTAGCGCCGCCAATTGAAAAAAAAATCATAATTCGCAAATAAAATGTTGATAACAAAGTCTTGAGAAAAGGCAATAAAGTATTTTTATAACACACTTTCATCACTTTAAATTTTTTTCAATTAATTAAATATTGCATTATAAACAAAAACGGCCATTTTTTTAATGAATGCATAATTTAACTAATTAGGAAAAGACCACGTAAACGCCCTTAAAAGACTCTATGAAATTATTAATCTTATTTTGTAGAAAAAATATTCTACGGCGTTGTGGTTATAGTCTATGGTTGCAAAGAAAAAAAAGCCTCTATACAGCAAAATTTAAGACTGATTAATTTTAATTTTTATCACGCGAAGAAAAGAGGCGAGCTTACTTAACTACTATAGATATACTAGTAGTAGGTATGATATAAAATAAGTTGCGAAGTGTTTTATCTTGTAATACAGTTTTAATATCGCCGAAAAGAGTTTTTCTATATCGAGAGCTTCCCATTATTTTCTTTTTTTCACTACTACAGAATATTAAATGGTGTAACGACAGAGGTGGTTGGTTATAAGAATACATTGTGTTGTTATCTCATCTCATCACATGCGTATACTCGTAGTTATCGTCGTCTAAAACTCACTTCAATCTTTATTCATTACGTAAGAACAAAATCCTAAACCACTTTTTTGTACAACAGAGATTAAAGCTTGAGGTTAATTTAAACGCTTTCTTGCGAATAATCTATCTAAACAACAGATCGACCTCTATTTACGGACACAACGACGGCGACGTTCCTTCGTCAGGTAAAACAGAAGCTGCCAGATATTCCTTATTTCAAGCTTCATGCTTAGTAATCAGGTTACCTTAAGTTATTACGAAAACAATGTAATAATTAGCCTGTGCACCAATTACTGTTGAACTCAATTAGGAGGCAAGTTGAACCTCCAACAAGCCAGTATTTTGTAATAAAATTATAATCAACCAACACGCCATGACTTGGAGCCAAGTGTTGGATGAGAAGTGAATAATTTTGTAGTTTCATTATTGCTACGTTATTACTCCTCGTAGTCTACGCTCTCTATGGAGATAAGATGAAATATAACGTTAATTTAAACGGTCTGAGATTTATTTTAATATTTTTCAAGTTTCCGCTTTGAAAAATTTGTAATTATTGCAAAAAATATGATGTTTACACCGGTAAATATTTGATAGAAAAATGATGGTGACTAGTAAGACCTGTGTTATGCACACTTTTGCAGCCATGAAATGAATGGACAGTAGGTATGTAGGCATTGTAGATTGCATAAAAATGAATCTTGCGTGGGATTTGAAAAGGGCCTGAAACACCCGTGTACAGCAGCTGAGACAGTGATTTTAGGGATTTTACGAAGTAAGTAATTCTACATCAACATTGATTTCATATGAGTAAAGAGACACCACTGCCACTTTTTTATGGAAAAGAAATAGTAAAATCCTCACTTAAAAAATAAAATCTATAAAGCAAGTTCCTTGTTTGTTAGGACTCAAAAGCAAAATAAAAAAAGAAAATATAATATATTATTCTTTTGAAAGAAATGTCTGTTTTAAAACCGACTTCCGCTTCACGAACTCTACGGATTGACCTTTCCGGCAAATAACCGGGGAATATAAAATAACACGTCCAAAAAATCCCTTTGAAACACGAAAAAATATATTCGTTCTGATGCGAAATTTGTTTTTGATAAGTGTATGAATGGAGAACTTTTATTGGGTACACAAAAAATATGCAAATACAACCCTATTGAATTTGTAACGAGAAGTTTCGATACAGTTACAGCATCTATATTGTATAGGTATAGGTATACAATTGAATCGTATGTTTTGTTTGGGGTTTTAACAATTTCTAGTTATTTTTAACTGTTTGTAATTTAGATCAACTGTTTGTAATTTTTGGTTGACAAGGTAAAGTGCAAATATACTTGTTTTCTACATATTTTGTATTGTTAAATTGTTTGTTACTACTTTACTTGGAAAATGTAAAAGCTAGGGGTGCGCACCTGGTGTCCTGAAACACAGGCCTGAAGCCTACCTTAGGTACCAGTCTCCTACAATATATTTATGGATTTTGTTAAGTGAAATTAAAAAAAAAAGGCTAATGTATATTGTAGACAAAATAAAGTATTTAATTTGTAACTATTCAAACACGTTCTGACGTTGTTGTACAGTATGCCTAATATGTACCTCTAGGTGACCCTTCTTCTACTAAATCTTCTACTAAATAACCCCATCTTCTACTAAATAACTATGGTAGAGATTAAAGCAACACGGCGCGTACCGGAAAACGCAGCGTGGGCAGACCCTTCACAAGTTGGTAAAGTTTGTGGGCAACTGATGGATAAAGGATGTAATGGACAGGAGGTGGTCCAGAAGTTGGACCGTTGAAAGTAGTCTATATCCAGCAATATCAGATGTCTTCTGACTCAGACGGTGAAGAGTTTGAAAGCAAGAACTCAAAATAACACTTATGAGTTTTTAAAAACGGCAAGCAAATTATAATATTTAATGTTTGTTCGCTTTTTTGCCAGATAGTTTTTAGTCTATCCTTTATGAAACTATCAAGGCGTGAAATTTAGTTTGAAGATATAATTTGGCGCCGTCTGCGTTCGTATGACATCATAATTCAATATGTCTGCTGAATCGATCATTGACAGGAAATATTCACTCCCCAGCTGTACCACCTCTTTTAAACTTAAAGATTTCATCTCAGCCTTGCGATTTTGATGCTGTTTCATTTTCGTAGCTATGTTACGGTAAATGTGATTAATTGAAAATTATTAATAATTACCGGTTATTATTAATAATAACCACATGTTTTGGTAAATGTGATTAATCGATCGAAATTTATTACTTTTAGTAGTAATTATTAATAATTCACGACACATATTGGTAAAAGTGATAAAATAAATAAAAACCCAACGTTTTTTGACCAGCAGATAATTTTTTTTCATAAATTAAGAATGTGGCGCTCGCATTTCACTGTACCTAGTGTAGCAAACCAATGGGGCGCAAAACACTTGACCGATTTTGAAGTTTTCGATCAAAAGATCAGATTTGGTTAGGTTATGTTAGAACTGTGACAACCAACGCGCGAAGGCGAGCAAGCGAAGCGAGCGGGCCGCGGTAGCGGCCGCCGAGCGCCACATTCTTAATTTATGAAAATAAAATATCTGTTGATCAAAAAACGTTGGAATTTTATTTATTTTATCACTTTTACCAATATGTGTCGTGAATTATTAATAATTACTACTAAAAGTAATAAATTTCAAACGATTAATCACATTTACTTAAACATGTGATATTATTAATAATAACCGGTAATTATTAATAATTTTCAATTAATCACATTTACCGTAACAGCTATATATACATACTAATAAAATACCCGGTGGTGTCAAAGACTTCCTCTGCACAGTATTTTGAGTAACTTTTATTATAAATACTTAGGTAGTTACATTACCTTTGTAAATTGTAGCTTAAGTGATATTCTGATGTATAAGTTATGTTATTATAAAGTTTTGTCAAAATCCATTCAGTGGTTTTAACGTGAAAGAGTAACAAACATTTTTTTATTTATTATTATAATAAAATTAATAACGACTATTTTTGATTTACCTACGAGTATACTTAGAGCTTGGACTTATGCCCGATTTACACATCGACAAGTACAGTAGCGAGTTAAAAAAATAGACAGTTAAGTAGTAAGTAATAAGTACTAAGTACAGTTCACACGTAGGCGAGTACAGCTCAATAAGTTGCCGATCAGAGACGAAGACCAGTCGCGTCGCGCGTGCCGGCGTGCGTCGCGTCGCCTGAGATTGTTTAGGTACGGTTATTTTAATCGATAAAATGGACATTGAACAATTGAATACCAATTTACGCGCTATTATACGAGAAATAATATTAACACTTACACAACACATTGAAAATAAAATTTTAATAGAAAAGTATAGATTAATAAAAAAATAAAAAGTATTCCTCACACTTTTACACTACACCATTTAGTCCCAAACTAACCAGAGCTTGTACTATGGGTACTAGACAACGCATAAATATACTTAAATACTTTTGTAAATACGTACACATTATACATAGAAAAACAGACAAAAATAAAAATAAATACATATTAGAACTTGTGAACTGTACTAAACTCGCCCGTCTACACGGCGGGCGCTGCGAGCGCCGAGCCGGCGCGGGGTGAGGGAGACGCGAGAGAGGGGGCTACTTCGTTCTTAACTCGCCGAAAAATAGGATCGAGCTGTATTCAAATCAACTTAATCGGCAACTTACTACTTAACTCGCTTTTGCCGTCCACACGGAAAAAGTGACTTAACTCGCCAATGATGAAGTTAACTCGCTACTGTACTTGTCGATGTGTAAATCGGGCATTAGAGTCGGGAGTTATATGTGTAGGTTGACGGGGAAAATCTCTTAGGCTAGTGAGAAGGGCTTATAATGTTGTTGACCCTTATTTGGAATATAAATATATAATATTTTCAATACTCTCTTTGTTTCTCTATCTTATTATATCCAAGCCAACAAGGCTTTCTTCTACATACCGAAGAAGTCCATTGATGAACCTGTTCCTTTTCGCAACATTTCTAATTAGTATCGGAATAATATCGTTATAATCTTATCAATTTCAATTATTCTCTGCTGGACTCGTTCCTCTTTGTCGTATGCATCCATTTTCCAACGGGTATTATCAGGTTTTTCGATATACCACATAAGTAAACCGCTCACCTGTCTTTTCCTAGATGAAGTTTCAACTAGTGTATTTTAAATACACCATTTGGCTATCTATCTATATCTATACTTATAATAAAACTGTAGAGAGATCAATTCTGTACATTGAATATATGTTAAAAATTAATATTGGAGGATGAATGGTGATCGATACTAATGCCAAAAATGCAATCAATAAATTTTTTGTCTGTCTGTCTGTCTGTCTGTCTGTCTGTCTGTCTGTATGTGCACGCATGGGTCAAAAACTACTGAAGGCATTTTAACCAAACTTGGTACAATTGTAGTCCATACTCCCGGGCAGGTTATAGGCTGTATAACATAACGCTAAGACACATAGGAGCTGAGCAGTGGCAAAAAATTTGAAGCAAGTCGGTTGAAAAAAAGCGCGTTCGAGCTCTTATCATCGCATACGTTGATCATACGCCAAAAATATGTATTACAAAAATAATGGTCTTCAAACGATGAACAAAAAAGTCCTGAATAGTATATATCTATCTTTTATATATTAGTCACAATAACCTGTTTAATCGTTAGGGTTTTCTTCAAAGTGTATTAAATACATAAATATATTGTAATTTGCATAGACATATCTTTTTCAAACTCCCATATTTCAAAAGTACACTTTAATACCTTATTCATAATTTTTTTTTTATAGAAATCGGTTTATAAACACACAAGATTTAGATGAAATAAAATTTCCAAATGTCGCCGCGCGCCACCGAGGCAGGTAATTCTGCCGCACCATAACGTGGCGTGCAAATGTATTCATTCATAATTAATTAGCGATTATCCGTGTGGTGACGGAGCAAGAATACAATATGTCACCTCCCCATCTCATCCCATGGGTGGCGTAAAACCGACTAAGGGACTATCGGTGAATATTATCTTTACGAAATAAAAATGAAGGAAAACTTGAAATTAAACCCTATACCAATCCGACTGGCCAACGTGGTATTAGTAGGCCAAGTATCCCTCCGTCACGGGAGGAGGCGCGTCCTTGCAGTGAGACATTAATGGGCTGATAAGATGAAAAAAGCGATGTCATTTATTTTAACTTACAAATTTGACAACAGATGGCATTGTGCCTGTGACGTCATTTTCAGTATCGCGGTATTAAGATTTTACTTGAAAGAATGACGTTCGCTCATGTCTTTCAGTATAAGTTTAGACACAGTCTTCATAGATCTGCCTTTGTAAAGATCTGTTTTTGAAAAGGTTTTGGTTCGTTCGTTAATTTTACAATTCGTGTGTAGGTATATCTGTTTGTTATAAGGTTTAAAAACGATTTTTCAGTATTAAATCGAATTGCGAAGTAAGTAACATCCGCCACGCGAACGAAGTCGCGGGCACAGCAGCTAGTTATATAATAATGTAAGAACAACATATAGTTCAGATTTAAGGATCAATAATTAATTGTTCTGTACCTCAAGGTAGTATTCTCTCACCGTTATTATTTACATTATATATCAATGATCTCAGCAAAAATCTTAAATGCAACTGCACTCAGTTCGCAGACGATACTACATTGACCATAAAATGCTTAAGCAGAGCGGACATTGAAACCGACTCAAGTATTGAATTAGGTAGAGCGATGAAATGGTTAAAGGAAAATAATCTAAAGGTTAATATTAATAAAACTAAAGTCATTCAATTCCAAACATACAACTCGACACAAACACCCATAACAATAAAACATATAGATACAATTGATATTAAATTACAACATATTGATATTATTGATATTAAATTAAATTAGCTACCATAGCAACTATAATAATAGTAATATAACTTGTTAATATTTCTACACCAGAAATGGTAGTGTATGTGAAACAATTGTATTAATTTAAGAACTCGCTGTACCATATACTGAGAAATAAATAAATTCATTCATTCATTCATTCATTCATTGGTACATAATAACTTGTTAGTGATCAACATTTTATTCTAGACAACAATCTAATAATAAACTATATTGGAATTATTTATAACTTGTAAAAATTAACAAGTAAATGTTAATTTTACGGAAATAGAAATATACTAAGTGATTAACATCTAGCTCTTATTACTAAGTCTTTAAAGGCCCACCAAAGTGTAAATTAAGACGAATTTTCATGCATGTTATTTTTATTAGAGTAGACATATTAATTGATGTGGAAATTTTATTTATTAGGTTGTACCTATTCGTTTATAATATTATATTTTTCCGTTCCCTTTTCTTGTTGTACGTAAAACGTTTTTTTTCAAGAGCTTAGTTAAAAATCTCTTCGCTTTTTTATACTTAGTCCAAAACAAGACTGTATGTGAAATGTGACTAGAAATTTAAATAAAGAACCTGTATTAATAAAATATTTGCATCCCTAAAGACAATATGGAGAAACCTAATAATCTGTTGTAAGACCATAATTATTGTATGTACCTATATTCGCAAATAAATGATGATTGATTGATTGATACTGCACAATAAATGCGCCATTTTAAGTTGTCAACAAGGGGTTTCATACTTATCTTCGAATGACATTTCTTAGAAAGCCATTTCTACTACGCCAAATCATCGAAGAGCTATTTAAACGACGGGTTATTTGACCGATGGGCCATTTCATCGAATAGCCACATGTACGAACTCCTATATCACCGGTAGTACATTTCATCGAATGATACATGGGCGAAGGTCTAATAAAACAATTGTTTATGATCAACATGTTTTATTTAGAAGATTTTTATAATTATTTTGTGTCATTATTTAACGTTAAATAAAAATATGTATTTGTTACTGATTAAGTCGGCCAACATAAAATAAAATGATGTTCTAAAAACCTTACAAACTATATACACTGACGGACTCATAAACTGCATCAAAGTAATAGACGACTTTGAAATAAATATTTTAACCAAGTATGCAAACTTTTTATACAGATTTAAATTGAAACCTCTAAATTGGTTCGTGAACTTTAAAACAGCGTAGGGTCATAAAAACCCTTATAAAATCTATGCGGAAACGATTAGAATCCATATTAAGGGCACGTGGGGGTAATACACCTTATTAAAACACAAATAAACCCTTGCATAAAGTTTGTGTCTATTGTTAAAACCAATTTTTTAATTAAACCAATTTTCCTTAAATTTCTGTTTTTTCTTCAAAAAAAGTCTTAAGGTCCTTTCCAGTACATAAACTTAAACTTAAAGATATGACCCTACGCTGTTTTAAAGTTCACGAACCAATCTAGAGGTTTCAATTTAAATCTGTATAAATAATAAATAAATTCGTTTATTTTCTCATCACAATAGGTATAGAAAGTTTGCATACCTACTTGGTTAAAATATTTATTTCAAAGTCGTCTATTACTTTGATGCAGTTTATGAGTCCGTCAGTGTAATAGATAATATAAAAAAATGTTTTAATAAAAAACATAATTGTTATTTTTATTTAAATATTGATGTTATTAGCAATTGCCGCCAAAAAGTCAATAACATCCATATTTTCTCTGTTTCTCAGAATCGCTGCAAGAGAATTTTCAACTCTTTTTCCTCTCTTCTTTGGGGTTACTTCTTCGACGAACGCTCTTGCTTTCATAATTGTATGATTAGTAGATATTTGTTCTTTTATTAGTTCACGTATGGTCGCGTATAGGCGAAGTTTGCGATTGTATAAGTACCACGATATTTATTGAAAACCTCTTGTAAAAACACAGGCAACATGAGAAGGTAATAATATTAACAAAAGGAAGGTAGTTTGAAAAATACTTTAACTTATGCGTTCGGAAATAGGAAAATTATAAGCGTATCTACCTACTATTAATTTTTCGCATATATTTATGCGAAAAATCAATAGTAGGTAATTAAATTTATCTATTTTTTTTATAAATGTAATAAAAAAACAAAGGGTTGCTATACTTTAATTTTCATATTCGTATTTTATCCTATTAGGTACATATTATGTAGGTATATTAAATGTTAATAAACAAATGTGTGTGTAAATTTGACCTATGAAATGAAAATAATTATAAAAATCTTCTAAATAAAACATGTTGATCATAAACAATTGTTTTATTAGACCTTCGCCCATGTATCATTCGATGAAATGTACTATCGGTGATATAGGAGTTCGTACATGTGGCTATTCGATGAAATGGCCCATCGGTCGAATAACCCGTCGTTTAAATAGCTCTTCAATGATTTGGCGTAGTAGAAATGGCTTTCGAAGAAATGTCATTCGAATATAAGTATGAAACCCGTCAACAAGACTCACTCAGATAGTTAATACCTACCTATCGATTTTTAATCATAACTTCTTCGATCATTACTCATTATATATGATGGATGATATCGCGATGTCCACGTGAAGCACTGAAATATTAATCTTCATGGGAAACATTCATTATGAGGTTTTTATTATGTTTTTTATTTTTATATACCACTTTGATGTTAGACGTTTATGAAAAATGTCCCCGTGACGTAGGTACGTTATGTTTGACACAATTTAAGATAAGGTTGTCAATTAGGAGGTCTTCTCAAAGGACAGTCTCTAGACAAATCTTCTCTTTATATTTTAATACAGAAACTTTATAATGTACTTATAATATCCGTGCCTTATTTCGCCAAACCTCCTACAAATAACACTCTCAGAGGACTGGGAGATCTTCGTACAATGTCACAAACTGCCTTTTTATATATCTTTGTTTATTATGAGGATGTACCCAGTATAATTTTTGTTTTTTTTTCGTCTTCTAACGACACAAACCCCTATTGCTAGTAATTTAACACTAACCATTATGACGTCTTACTGACTGAGAGATGAGACGAAAGTGATTAAAAAGCGTTCGTATGAACAGTCACATGGACGACGTTAAAAAAGCGTTGATAGGTTTTAACGCAACGCTTTAAAAGCGCTCGTGCGAATTAGGTCTAACTAATAATAACGTAATTATATGTCGTTCTTGAAGGGTGCTTGCCTCCTCCAATACTACGTTTGTTGTATATGAACTCTAAAGGAAACATAAACCGCTACGCTCGCCATTTTAAATGTACCGTTAAACTAGGATAGGATAGGACACATCAGGGAAAAATGTTAACGTATTTAGTCGAACTTATACGAAACTGGGTCAACAGAGTGGAAGGATTACTTATTTAATGGAAGCTTATCTAAACTGGGTTCTACACTAATGTTGGGAGAGAGGGAAAACTTGTTTGTTTTATCTCTATTTAATTTGTTGTCTTTTGTTAATTTAGCGTAGTGACAGATTAAGATTGCGTATAGTTAGCTTCCCATGTGGCCATGTCATCTCGAGGGTGTTGCAAAAGTCTCATCATAACAGCCCATTAATGTCCCACTGCAGGGACGGGCCTCCTCCCGTGACGGAGGGCTACTTGGTCTACTAATACCACGCTGGCCAGACGGATTGGTATAGGGTTTAATTTCAAGTTTTCCTTCTTTTTATTTGGTAAAGATAATATTCTCAGACAGTGGGTGGTGACATATTGTATTCTTACTCTGTCACCACACGTGTGTGTGACAAAAGTCTACTAAGCTTCTAAGCTACTACCTATAGGTATACAAAGAAGACGGTCACTAAAATATTGTCTGCCGAATAAACAAACATTTTGGATGTCAACTTTTGTTTTCTATGTATGATATATGTACTGCAGGGACTGGCCTCCTCCCGTAAAGAAGGGATACTTGGTCTACGAATACCACGCTGGCCTTTCAAGATTTCCTTCTTTTTATTACGTAAACATAATATTCACGAATAGTCCCTTAGTCGGTTTTTACGACACCCATGAGATGAGATGGGGTGGTGACACACTGTATTCTTACTCCGTCACCACACGGAGAATGTAGGTATGTAGGTATGTTTTTATAAAAAAGAAGTGTTTATTTGTTGTTTAATACCAATGGTACAAAATCTACTTAATATGGGACTAGGTAGCGTTGTATAAATTATTCCTCAAATCCTATATACAATCTGAAGCTCTTACATTTGTTATTAAACAAGATATTAATATTCGGCAAGTTTCCATATGTAAATTCCTTCACGTCCTTAATTCAATGGTAGGGTGTAACCCCTTAAACGTAATAAAATGCAATAAAAACGATTTAGTGCAGTTTTTCCACCCTTTGGACTGCCACGTTACCGCACCCCTGTATTATGATTGTTGTCATTACTCCATCCATATCGCTTGTATGGATTTATTTCTTTACTAAATAAAGGCTTAGGTTTTATGAAACTGCTGAAATAATAATAGTTAATTGCTGCTGAATTACATAATTATATTGTTTAATAACAATTTTCTAATAAAAAAAACAATTTCAACCAGACATTTCATACAGATATCACCACAGATATCTGAACAAAGGATATCACTTATGAATGAAATACCTTTAGGTAAGTATACTCAGTTTTTCGAAATTATTTTACGAATTTCGAAGATTAAAAAGAAAAACGATTTATAATCTTAAAAGTATACAAAACCGAGTTGATAGTAAGTATATTCTGACTCTGTATATTCTGTACCATCATAGCCAGTGTAGAATAAAAAGGACGAGGTGTCATGCATAACTACGAGTAGGTTACCTTAAGTTAGTATGATGCCATTGCCTTGCAATGTCATTTCCATATTAACGAAATAAATGAATCTAAAATCCGCAAATAGTGTTTTATAGTATTGTCACCGTCCATGAAATAAACTGCTCTAAGCTTACTTTATCCGAGACCATCACAAAAACAAATTATTTTCGCCAGCACAATCTTCAGACAGTCTTATTTACCACTTGCAAACCTCTTCAAAACAATGCATAGATTGCACCTTAAATCTGTCCAGGTATAAATAGAAATTGCTTTCTCAAATACCAGGGTACATGCTAGTATATAGTATATGCCGCGCCCACTCGAAAATAATGACGCAAAATGGAATTTCATGCACATACCCCGTCTTCGAGGCACAGCCCGTCGAGACAGAAAATGTGAAATATTGAGTGCACACTGCCGCAGGCTTAAGATGATGCTTGCACCAACGATATTTCCTCATGCAAATCGAAAAAATCCGTTTGGGGATCCAATTCAATTCATAGCGATTGTGTGTGATTGAAGTTCCGGATTAGAGTGGCACCCATCTATAGGGATTTATGAGAAAATCAAGTTGTATCGAAAATATCTACGTACTGACAATTTTGTGAAGGTTTCATATTTTCAAGAATAAGTAGTAGAAGTTTGAGGTCTAAGTTGGGTACCTACGTCTAAAGCTATGCATCACCATGAAACACTCCAAATAGAGGAAGTTCTCAATGGTTTCGTGATCACATAGAATCAAAATTTTGTAGTAATTAGATATTTATCCCAATAAATATTACTATGACAATTTCGTTATGTTAAATTAAATTAGTGAACCGTTTACGTAAACGACATTATGAACAAAAGGTACATACTCTACTAATGCTCTAGTTGGAGTCGGTTTTTTAATTAATAATATATTTTTATTTCAACTAATTATCTTGACATCCCATGGGTGTCGTAAAAAGCGGCTAAGGGAACGTGAATGTTATCTTTACGAAATATAAAGAAGGAAAACTTGAAATTAAACCCTATACCAATCCGTCTGGCCAGCGCGGTATTAGTAGGCCAAGTATCCCTCCTTCACGGGAAGAGGCCGGTCCCTGCAGTGGGACATTAATAGGCTGTTACGATGAATCATCTCGACAAGTTACTGAGAGATTTCTAAAACATTTTTCGTATTACAAACTCAAACTAAGGGTTCTTAGAACTCTTGTACGTGTAAGTTAATTCCTTGTTTTTAAAAGTTTCCGCGACTCAGGGCTTGATCGTTGGTCCGGAAGTTTGTGTTACAAAAATGAATGAAATTAATGAACGTCAATCCATCGTGAAAGAAATATGGAATTAAATTATTTTACTTTTGTTGACGTGTTGTTTGACAGGTTTAATTTATAAAAGAGACTAGACACTCATAATGGAACCCAAAAATAAATATTAGAAAGATGTTGAAATGAGTTAATGTTCAGAACCGCACAAGGTGGCAATATTTGGAGGAGGCCATTGTACAGCAGTGGACATCAATTTGCTGATGATGATGATGAAATAATTTCGTGGTAAATAAATTGTTGGAAATATTGTTATACCTACCTATCATATTATTACATGATAATAATATAATTATATTTTTCTGTCCGTGTGGTGACGGAGTAAGAATACAATATGTCACCACCCCATCTCATCCCATGGGTGTCGTAAAAACCGATTAAGAAACTTACCGTAAATATTATCTTTACGAAGTAAAAAGAAGGACAACTTGAAATTAAACCCTATATCAATCCGTCTGGTCAGCGTGGTTTATTAGTAGGCTAAGTAAAGTATCGCTCCGTTACGGAAGGAGGCCCGTCCTTGCAGTGGGACATGAAGTGGCTGTTATGAATGAAATGATGAAAAAGTCTACTCACCAATAAATATATCTTTAGTCTTCCGCTATTACATTGAAATGCATTCCGAGTACAAATGACTGCAAAAAAAGGTGAGACGAACAAAAGTTACATTCAATTATTACGTGTTAAGCATTATTCACGAAGTTACGAGTTTTGGCAAGTAACAAGGAAGTTCCTGTTACATGTGCGGAATACATAATAAAATCCATTGTGATTTGATCCGACGTTTTGGTTCATAAAAATAGTATTCTTCAATGTCATTTAATTGTCATTTGAATAATTACATAATTTAGTGGATTTTGAATGTTGGGTTCTTATAATTAAGTTATTTTATTTATACACCACATACTTATTGTGAAGATGTAATATGGATACATCTGATTTTATGGTATCATAAAACCTTTTTTTTTTTTTTTAAATCTTTATTCCTAAAAATAAACAATTACAATTTATAAAATTCCTCGCCAAGCGACAGCTTGTTGGCGAGATACGCTCGTTACCTTATACCTACTTATAAAATTATAACATAATAACACATTAGTTATCTTAAATCTATACACTAACTTAAACAATAAAACAATTATATATTTATTACTTAACAATTTAAAACAGTTTTTTTTTATTGTTCGCTGTAATGGACCTCACTGATGGTGGGGTCACACTCACCGAGCAACCATCTCTTTAACATCTGCTTAATTCTATCAATACTGAGTTTTGGTTCCTCTCTTAACATATCTATCTCATTATATATTTTAGGTACTATGTATTCAGACATTCTCTCTCCATAATAATTTTTAATTTTTGGTTTAATTAATTTTTTTTCTGTTACATTTCTAGTATTATATTTATTTTCTATCCTTATTTTATATATATCTGTATAATATTGTTCAATGGCTATAAGAAATTTAATTTTTAAGTCTATAGGTAATATTTTACACAAGGTATACAATTTATTATAGTCTTTGTTACACATTATTTTGACATCTTTACTTACTAAATATTTAATAAGCCTTGTTTGAATAAGTTTTATTTCTTCCACGTATGACACAAATGTGCGACCATATATACTTAGGCCGTAGCTTAATACAGAGTCTGCAAGTGAGTAATAAATCATTAACATAGTGGGCTTGTTTATGACTTGCTTAAGTTGATACATTTTGCCTAATACTGACCTCAACCTATCACAAACCTGATTAACATGTGGTTTCCAGTTAAAATGTGTATCCACAGTTAGGCCCAAGTAAGTATATGTATCAACAGATTGTATATAAGAGCAAGTGCAGTTAATGTTGTTAATATGTAAACATTCATATGTGTGGCCTATTATTTTTAAATTGTCCTTGTTTACGTTTTTAGCTTTTTGATTGTAGGGCGAGTATATATGCATATATTTAGTTTTATTTAAATTTAAAATGATTCCATTGTCGTGTACCTGATTAAGGGAATGCTCAAAGATATTGTTCTGAAAAAAAAGGAGGAAATCTTGACTAACTAACATTAAATCCCATAAGAATCCGCCATGTTGTCGAGGTTTCCCTCCTTCACTGAGGTGTTTTACTGTAATGGTTAATTAATGGGCTGTTATGATGATTTATTAGATTTATTCTTTAGTGGCGTAGCGGACTCAGACAGTAGTTGCCGTGCGTGAGGATTTCTCTCAGTCAAATTGGATCGACGGGCATGTACGAAGATATTTGTATGAATATAGAAAAAGCAAATCAGGTTTGTAACGATCGTAGTGCATACCACTCATAAGGCTCTGCCTACCCCTCTCTGTGAATTTATGGTTTTATTTGTATATACTATATACTACTCGTTTCAAACTAGAATGTTGCATGAGCCTGCGTCATATTGATTATACATAGAAATTCGTAAGGCGTCCATTACTTTTGACAGATAGAGTTCATTGACGCGTCCATTCTTATTTTAAACGCAAATAAATAGTAAATAGATAATATGAATGTTTCTTACAAATAATATTAAAATTCACAATATATTCTGTGAGTTATTCCATTTATTTTTATGTTCCTGGACATTACACTAAAGAAGAGCATAATATAAAGGTTTTATTCATGTTATACGTGTTTTTTGTGAAACATTTATTACCATATTGCTATTATCGTAACTTATACGATGTTTCTCGTTGATACTAGGAAAATAACTCAACTTTTTAAAGAATATTTTCTCGTCTGAAGGTTTATGGAGCTTGCAGTAAATAGGTAAATGTGTTTGAAAAAGTTTAACGATAATTCTTTGTGGTATTAACCATAAATGTGGTGTAATATTTTTTTATAGCATAAGTTGTCTTTTTTACGAGCTCTGTGGTGTAGTTATAATCTATAAATACTACACTGATAAAGGGTTGGTTCTATTCCCGCTCAATGTAAATCTTTGTGTGCATGACATGATTCCTTGCATTGGACCGATATATTATTATGTAATATATTATAATTATGATCCTTAATATTTAATCTCTAACGATGATAAAAAAACTTTTTCTTCAGACAATCTTCTCTTTTACGTCATCTCTTTATGTAGGCACTTCTTGCTTCTGCCAAATCTATGTTAATTTCAAAATATCTCCATTTAAGATAAGGAGGTCCACCATTGATTATACACTAATACTAACAAGGTCCACCAATCGCTTTGCGTTGAAGACAAGCAAGGGTCCGAGAATTCTTAATAAATGATTGGTTATCATCACAATTTTACTTGCTCTCTTTAACATTATAAACAGTTTCTTTTTATTCAACTTTAATCTACTGATTTTGTACTAAAAGATGAAAGTTCGAACAGAAGTGGTTTCAAAAACATTGTTCAAACTCATTATTATCGAAGTTAAGTTGGGAAATGTTGTTATGAAAATAGTTAATATATAAAGTAGATAATTCTGTGAACACGAAACACATAGAGCCTTAATGTTAATAACATCAGATATTCTTGCAGCACAAGTAGCAAAGTTTATAATTGCATTCGTTCTAGTGGTGCAGGCTTATGCGATCTATATTATATACGAACTTTTCCTTAATGTGTTGATATTAGTAGAACCTACTTATCTTAATAATATGTATTGTAAAGTGTATGTGTGTGTATGTTTGCTTCGTTTTCACACTTAAAACACTGGACTAGTTTGGTTAAAATCTTGTCTACAGGGAACTGGGTTACCTTTATACCGAAAGAACATACAGCTATGCATGGAACTCTGTTCAAACCATTACTTTGATGAGTAATTTTAAAAGGCTTAAACGCGTGCCTGAAACTTTGAAAAACTTTCTTGAAATAAGTAATTGGAAACAAAGATCATCCAGACTCAAGACGAATAATATGTGAATCACACAAATAATTATCTTGCGTGAAAACTGAAACAGCGAACTGGAACTGTAAAAATAATGATGTTTTAGTTTTAATATAAAAAATAAAAAGAAATCATACTACTTGTTTTTTTTTCTCAATAATAATATTGAGAGAAAAAAACAATGACAAGTTGATAAGAAAATTCGTTCTTCTGAAAAGTCCTAAGGAAATTGTAACCATCACCAACAAAAGCGTGGCAAACAGCTCCCATAATGTTTAATTCGTTATTACTTGTGGGTGAATCGAGGTGTGTCATTACTTTACCTAAATTGTTGTAAACTATGATGGCTGACCCTTGGTAAAGGGTGTTAGGAAGGGTGCTACTTGGGATGACGGTAAACCCATACATTTTAAACTCACATTGTGTACCAAAATTTCAATTTCGACACTTGTTTATGGGGTAATTTGATTCGGCGACGCTTTTACAAGTAATTTATTGGAATGGGTCATTGATATTGCTTTTAGTAAGACGATAAGCATGTAGGTATGTTTATAAGGTTTTAATGTTGTGAGTGCTTTTGAGAGAAGGAAATATAGCAGATATTATTTTCTCTACAAAAGAATCATGTTTTTGCTGAGAGATAATTAATTAATCGAATGCAGGCTGTTGTGTTGCGTGGGTACACGTCCACATGGCACTGTGTCCCATCTGGCGTCCCACAGGGCTCAATTTTGGGTCCCTTATTATTTGCTATTTTTATATCTGACATTAAAGATTCATTTAAACACTCTCGCGTTATTTTATATGCTGATGATATGAAGATTCTGAAAACTGTGAGCGCTTCATCTGACGTTAGGGAAGTGCAATCAGACCTTGACAAATTTGTCTCATACTGTAGGTCCAATAAACTACAGTTGAACATCTCTAAGTGCTCCCAAATTACGTATACACGTCAGAAAAACATCATTAGCTCAAGCTATCTAATAGACGGCCATAAACTTGATAAAACAAATACAATTAGGGACCTAGGCGTTATTCACGATAATAAATTAATCTTCGATAACCATATCGACTCTATTGTTGGCAAAGCCAACAAGGCATTGGGGTTCATTATAAGAACCTGCAAAGACTTCAGCACCATTAAACCAATCAAAGTCCTTTATTGTTCTTTCGTGCGCAGTCACCTCGAGTACGCTTCTCAGGTGTGGAATCCTCAGTACGAAATATATAGGTCACGTATAGAGTCGGTTCAGAGAAAATTTTTACGTTACCTTGACTTTAGAGCAGGACATGTCTCCATTGACTATGAGGAACGTTGTAGAAGGTACCATTTCCTGCCATTACATACAAGGCGAGATATTGCTGATATCAGTTTCCTGGCGGCCATTGCGAATGGATCCATTGATTGCCCAGATTTGCTTAACAGGGTAACGATCAGAACTAATACAGCTAACCTCAGAACGCGTCCTATATTACATGTACCTACTACCAGTACTAATTATAGACGTAATACTTTCTGTGTACGTAGTGTAATTTCTTTTAATACTTTGCCTTCACACTTGGAACTGGACCTATTTAATACAAGTGTTCAAAAAATGAGGCAAATTATTAGTGAGCAATATTTTTTGAGGGTAGCTTAGTACTTAGTGTATTTTATTAGTTAAGATAATATCTTTTTTTTTTTGTTTGCATTGTTTTGTGTTTGCATGTTTGTTTTTAGATTAGTTTGTTTCTTTTTTTTTCTTTTAAATCTTATTACTTGTACGCTAATTTGTTTTTTAATATGTGGAAGCTTGTAATTAGCAATAGACAACAACCATATTTATTAATGTATAATAGTATAATTAGACTGTAAGCTTTCTGTAAAATATATAAATAAAATAAAAAAAAAAAAAATTAACTTAGAAAAAACTCAGAGCTTAAGAAAATGAATATTGAACATTTATATTTTATTGTTTCCTTCTTCTTTCAATCCTGGGTTCTTTACAGGGACCGTAAAAAGCATTTATTGAAGCCGTTATAGTGGGGATACTTACATACTATGTTTGCAATCGCAATCATTGTAACGGGCAAAGTGGTATTATAGCAAGTGCCTGTACTGATTGTTTAGCATCAAGCAACGCAAATTCAATCTGGCAGGCTAATTAAAAACAAAAATAAATAGAAAAGTGCGAACGTATAACGCTAAGACGTTCCTATTTACTTTTGTGACTCGTTAAGTAAATTTTACATATCAAAGTGTGTTGACAAGCCTCAGGACTTTTACAATTCCTTATATTTATTTATGTAAGTCGTCCTTTGACATACAAACGGGAGATATAATATAATAATCTTTATTTCAAACCATGACACTTATACAAATAACATTTTAGCGATAACAACTGTAGATAGTCTAGGACTGTGTTACAGTTATCAACGCCCGCCTCAGGACAGACAGGCAAATTCTGACATGATCAGAAACAAAGCAAATTACAATGTTATACGAGAAACATACCTAACATAAAAACAAAGTACATAATATGCTTAACAAACATGAAACTTAAATAATAACACAAATAAACTATGTGTGTGTGTGTGTGTTGTGTGTATGAGTGTGTGTGTGTTGTGTGTATGAGTGTGTGTGTTGTGTGTATGTGTGTGTGTTTGCGACTATTTTACTAACAACTCCTCTTTATCGTAGTCAAGGCCGAGAAGCCACTCAGTCACTAAGATCTTACATTTATATTTAGGAACAGGGTAGATATTTAGGTATTTGTTTACTTTATTATATAAATTAGGCGCTAAAAATTCGAAGTGATGTTTAATAAGTACAAGACGAAATTGCTTAGTTTGACAGACTAAGTCTTTTCTTCTTCAGATTGTGAAGATTTTTTCTTTTACTTAAGATTAAGGTTCTTTCGCCACGAAAATAGTGAATTAATTGCAATGTCTTGGGGCTCTGTAACCATGTTTTAAAATAACCTCATCGAGGTAGCAAAGAAATCCTTCCTAGGAAAGTAAGCGCAACGTCAGTTTTGCCTAATAAATACTTAAATTATGTTTTTTTTCTATTTTATAAATACGACTAGTGTCCCACTTATCATGCCAGATATATACCTATATAAGCCTATGCTGCGTGGAGTAACAAACTTATGAGCACAAAAAATCTAAAATGGACAAGTTTTATTTACGTAGTTCAAGACGAAACTTGTAACAAAAAAAGCTAAGAAAACACTTTAACCATTACGCCATTCGTAGATCAACTAAAATAGAACCACAAAAACCTTCAGCATCTTAGTTTGCGATAAATCTGGAATGAACTTAAAAGGCTTACTATGCAGCAATGAAATGCTGGGAAAGCAATTGAAAGCCTGTCATTTAATTTAAGTAATTCTGAATTTTAGTGAGAGATGTTAGGGTTCATTTTGGATTGATGTTGAATACCAATTAAAGTAATCTTGGGGTTGTAGTCGTTAATTGGTTGTAACTTTTGTAAATGCAGAGGATCTTACATTTCCTGAATGGGATTCGTTCTATGGTGAACGTAATGTTTGTTTATTGTGTGATACTAATAATGAAAAGTGTTTGTGAAGCTGTTCAATTCTCCATGTGGTGACGATAATAGAGTGTCAAAAAAATTCTTTTTTGATTATAGGTCTTTTGTGAAACTTTAATCGATGCACAAAAACTGGACTATACGTGGGATCGAAAACCATGTCACGCCACGGCAACGAGGCAATTACTTGATGGACATAGAAAAATATCAAATCAACCTCGTTTGACCAACGCTTTTGAAAATCACAGTTTTATACGAGTACCTAGTAACTTTTTCTTCAGATGTAAGACCTGTTGGTGCAAGGAGAGTATAAGTAAAGGAAGTAAATAATGGTGTTTATTTATTTTCCTTTATAAATATTCTAGGTCTATCACTATCACTAACGATTGCAACCAGGATTAAAATTACAACAACTAAAATTTGTTTCACATAAAATAGAAAATATGCCTCTCACTCGTTAACAAAGAGTCATATCGTGTTACTACAAACTAAAACATAAAATATCAATTTGAAACGCATGAAACATTTTACGTAGGTACGCATAAATTCTAGTTTAACATCGCTCGCTGGCAGAATCAAAACACGCCTGCCCGTGCCTGTATTAAAACAAAACAATGTGTACTGGTAAAGGCTGGGTCACGAACGTATACTATAACAGGACAGCGCACTGCCAAAAAACAAACGAGCCGAAAGAGAAGTTTAGAGTCGTAGTGCGTCCTTTTCTATAGGCCGACCGTTTAACTCCACGAACGTATACTATAATATGTCATTTTCTAGTAGGGTATGCATAAAATATAATTTTCTCGGAAAGTCTGCCATGATATTTTTCTTTAATTATGTAGGGATGCTCTACAATGCTGTAAAATAGATTGTCAGTGCGGGTAGGTACTACTGCTGCCGACGACTGTAGGTG
Source organism: Schrankia costaestrigalis (assembly GCA_905475405.1). Classification (NCBI taxonomy): domain Eukaryota; kingdom Metazoa; phylum Arthropoda; class Insecta; order Lepidoptera; family Erebidae; genus Schrankia; species Schrankia costaestrigalis. The sequence goes on from FR997838.1 coordinate 15,078,023, forward strand.
TGATTTAGTTTTAGTTATTGGATGGGATTGCCAAAGGAAATAAAACAAGAAATTATTGACAGAACTTTATTAACAACTAGCTATTTTATAAATGATTATTAATAAACCGGTCAAGTGCGAGTCCAACTATCGCACGATGGGATGATACTGAAGTGACCTACCTATCTTAAATTATCTATTTGCATTATTGTAATACCTTTTTATTTAGTACGAGCTGTAAACCGCGACTTCGTTCACAAAAAAAATGTACAAAAGTTAACCATTTTTTATTTTGCGGAACCCTATAAAAAGGCCTATGACGTGACATAACGACTGTATCCTACAACGACAACTGGGACCGGAGTTTTGTCCCCTCCGAAGCACGGTCAGATGAAATACCACTGAGTGGTCGCCCATCTATGGAATGACATCGCCGAAGTTGCTTAACCACCGTTATCGTTTCTAAATCAGTGATCGCAACAGGCTGTAAGTAGCTGCCGGAAAAAAATATTTTAGAAAAACAACATTTTATTCTGCGGAACCCTAAAAAAAGAAGCATTAGTCCATCACCACCATCTGATGTCAAACATCGAACAATTATATTAATTTCGGCTAACATTCTTAACGCAGTAGAAATTAATTGTGCCTGAATTTCAGCAGATATCTTATCTACAAAAAAATATCCTATTGGACATTTAATTTTTTTTTCAGTGAAACGATTTGAAAAACTAATACTTCTGAGGCTAACTTCTCAGCATCAATGGGAACGATACCACCAATATCTATTTTACCCCACCATTTGTCATTTTTTTCGTCATATCTCTTGCCTAATTTGATTGACATTGAATCAAATATAAGAACTACATTAATTATATCCTTAGACTGGTCTGCTTTCACTTTAAGAAAATTAAAGACTTCGGACATGAATCCTACATTACAGTTATGTGTTGATAACATTCTTCGTAAAGTTGCAGGGTGCGGAAGACTGATTTTATTTCCTAAAAACATGTAAGCTTTTCCTGAATAGTAGTACAAACTCAAAACAAATGACTTTAAGCCGTCGCTGTATCTAATTCCTCGGCTAGATTTTGTTTCATCTATTTTTTCGTGAATATTTCCAAAATTCAGTTCGATCATGTCTTTTACTTCCAAGTAACTATTACATTTCTTTTTTAATGAAAGTAATGATTTTAGGTTATTAATTTTACTATTCCGCCTTTTCAAATGCTGAGATAGAATTTTGATATCCCTTTTTAATTTCTTTTTTCGAGGTGATGATACTAAGTCATCAGTTTGAATAGATTTTTCCAATTTTTGTTGTATTTTCTGCTTTTTCTCAGGAGGTTCCGAATGTTCCGATGTAGAAGGTTGAAATAATGTTATGTTACTAAGAACATTAATAGTCTTCTCAGCAGCAAAAACCTAAAACAATAAATTAGATAAAGTGACTTTAAATAAAAAAAGAATTAATCAATTTACAAAGTATTTTATAATAATATTATATTGTTTTCTGAATAAAGAAAAAGTTTTGAGCTTTTGAACCAGCGCTAAAATTTCACCGTAATAATAATAAAATAATATTTCACCGTAATAATCAACTTTTTATGAAGAAAATGTGGTTCCTGCTTACCTTTGGAAATACCGACGGCATTGCGTTGTTTTTCAAACGTTTTTTTGACTCGCTGACAAAATCTTCATTTTTAAAATGCAAGTTGCATACAACTGACGTTTTAGTTAATTTGCCAGGTATAACTTCTTTCCACTTCTCTGCTACAGACTCATTCTTAGGAATCCTGTACAGCAATAAAATTTACATGAAGTAAAAGTATAATATTATTCTTTTTTGCGCGATAGTGTGGTCACTCTACTTCAAACTAACGATAAATCTTAATAACTGACTTACCTATGGAAAGATACGCCACAACCTGGATACCATTCTGTTTTGCAACCATTCACGCAACAAAAGTGCACCATTTTCACACGAAATACGTCAAAATAACACAAAATCGCAATAATTATGTGCCGACCGAAAGGTTTTAGGTTAGCCTGACGTAGGGGAGGTGGACCTAAAACGGGTACCGCAGTACAGATGATACATAACCATGGTAAGCCAGCAATGCTGCGTCTGCGCCTGCCACACTGAATAGTCTATGTAGTATACATACACAAACCTGTGAATTCTCGAGTATAAATCGTCGATGTGCGCTTTCCAGTTGCAATGCCTCTCCACCACTATGTTTTATGTTTTTGTTGAAATTATAAAGATAATGTTTATGTTTGTTCTTATTTTAGGTTCTTTCTTAATTACATTTTTGAGAAGTAAAAACAGAAGTTCTAATTTTTTTTCTAAGACATTTTTATTGTACTTCTCCCTTAGCGTACCCGTTTTAGGCCCACCTCCCCTATTGTTTTTGTCTAACGACAAATTTTGAAAGAGGTAATTCTACAAAAAGTATCAATGAGCTTATTTTTATTATATGTTTCGCCTATGCACATCTACATAAGTGTAAAAAAATGTATCAATTTATAGACATATTTTATTGGTCAATATTAATTAAAACGTACTATTTCCGATTTTGAGAAATGTACCATTCTACCACAACAGTTTTTATTTTAACCTGGCATACTTGCTAGATAAGGACGCATTACGACTTCAGTCCTCTCACTTGGCTCGTTTTTCTACTTTTACAATTGATAGCGGAAAAGTAACCATATGTCTATCAACTTAGAGATCAAATTTGTAATCAAAAGAAATAGTAGTAAGCGATCCAGTTATAGTATACGTCCGTGGGCTGGGTAGATAAACATTTACTGAACACTTCAGTTTTAAAATCGAATCTCTTTTTACTTTTTATTTATTGGTTTTAAATTGACATTAGAACTACGAAGTTTGATTGATTTTATAAAAGTTTATGGTTATTTTGACAGCAAGTAGGTTACCTTTATTATACAATAAAACTTTACTGCTTTACCTCTTTTAAATCAATGATGTACTTAATAGTGGTTGAAAAAAACATTTTGTTTTTTGGGTTCCATCTGTAAATTTCATCATATTACTTACTGTTAAAAAAAATCTTAACTTTTTTTGCGGTTAAAAAGTTATTTTATCTTGAACAGCTTTGTTTCCCAAAAATGTTCAAGCTTAGTTGACCACGCGCATTTTCATGTCAAACCTACAACAAAGATAATAATAAGTAATAATATATATTATAAGTAATGACAATATTATTCAAGTAATTTGTCCCTGTTTTAAAACAAAGGGTCACAAATAAAATAAACTGCTTCCGCAACTAATGGCTGTTGTTAGGGTAAACCAAGATAAAGTACGATATAGTTGTACTAATTAAAAGCTTATTACACCTTATGTAAACTGTTGTGTGTTATGTTAATGTTTTAATAAAATATGGAAGGTATTACAAATTATGTTATTATTTTTGACATAATAACCAAATTATTAACCTTTTCGGTCGGAAGAAATCAGGTGGGTGTTTTCATGTTTTTAAAGTATTCTCTATGTTCACGAAAGAAATGAGTCGAGCGAGACTTAACGTTGGGTCCTTTAAGCGCAGTCTGAATAAACCCGTACATAGTAAGACTAGAAGAGAGCAACGGCAGTAAAAAAATCTTTAGGGCCAAAATACCAGGTGCGTTAAGGGCAAAGTAAATAAATTAATAATCCTCGCACATTCACACAACGCCACCTAGTCCCAAACTAAACAAAGCTTGAGCAAGAATCGAACCCGAGAACTCTGCCTAGCAGCCGTGTAATATACCGCCTGCGCCACAGACGTCGAATACTATGCCGCATAACTATATAATCAGTAGTGCTTAATCCCCACGCCATAGCTTATTAACAAAAACACCTTCCCAGTTTGACCACTTACCCTTCCACTAATTCCCATACAAAGCACAATCACACAATATTACACACAATAAATCAATTAAGACGTGCTTGCTCTACGCACATCGACTAAGTACCAATCGCGTTGCTTCAATTATACCCGTAAGTAACAAAGCCTGTATGGACATAGATTATTTAATTGATGTAGATGGTACCTTTTTGATTTCCGTTCTTTGATATAAGGGCTTAGTCCTTGGAATAATTTGTTTATCTTTAAAAAAGGTCATATTATTAGACTTTAAATTGGTAATCAATCTAATTGTATCGATTTTTGCGTAGTTTATTAATAAAGTCAACTTGAAACCAACAATAACGATTATCTTATTGATTTACAGGTTGTAAGTAAATCGATTTTAGTAATCGAATTAAGAAATGCAAACGAAACGCATTAAGAATGTAGTCAAACAAAAACTTATCGTAAAGGGATATTATACTATCCTAGACTACACGAAAGACAAAAAGGCTTGGGATTAACTGCTTCTGTTCCCAGGCTGTTTCAAATAATGCAAGTTTATGCACTTTTTTTATACACTGGGCGGCAATGAAAACGGGTCGCTTATATAAACCTTAATAACTTCCAAAATATTGGAGCTAGGTTTATGAAATAAACACTAAAATAAAGATTATTTAACAGTCCTTATATGGAAGTGATAAAAATTACAGATTGTTAAGTGCATTTTGGACAAAAGTAAGTTAAATAAAAATTGTCACTTTCATTAGATGTCGAAAACAGGTAAAAGGTATCAAAAATGCAATTTTCACTCATTTAATACGCTGTTTTATTATCAGAAGCTGTTAATACAGCTGTCATCTGGTTTTGGATGCTTTCCATTTGGTTTCAAATTGAATTCTGAGGAAAATACACCCATTTCTCTATCACTGCTTCTTTGAGTTCACAAAGGGTGATAAGAGGTAAATTTTGACATCCTACTCATCGACCTAATACGTCCCAAGCATGCTGGATCGCTTTCAAGTCTGGGTTGCGTCCTGGCTACTTCATACGTGTGATAGCGACATCTTTACGGAACTTTAACACTATTAAATCTGTATAAAGACGAGCGTTGAGTTCCATAAAGGTGACTATTTCGCCGATGTTTACCAAACATGAGCCATCATACTTATTAATGATTTCATTGAAGTACCTCTCTGCAGTTAAAGTACCATTTTATATCACTACTAGCTCGGTGCGGCTTTCAGAAGAAATTCAAGCCCACACGTGTACAGTGCCTCCGGCATAAGGTACTTTCTCTTCAATGTTAGCTTGGTTATACAGGTTTCCTGTACTTTTCCAGAATCTTAGCCTTCCATCGTGCTTGTATAACGTAAACCTCGTCTTATCGGAAGCATTTTCTTTAACTAATCAGTCATGATCCTATTCACGAGTTTTTTTATTATTACTCTATCTGGAATTTTGATGTTGTCTTTCAAGTTTACGAATATTTTCAGGTTCTAGGACTGTAATTTTGCTTCATCTAGACACTGCCTCACTATACAAGGGCTTGGATTGCTTTCTCGAGCACGTAGCAAGTTATTTTTTGACTTAACAGCCGTTTGAAATCGATTTCTCAACATTCTCGACACCATGTAACGATCCTCTTGTGCTTTTGTGCACGCTGTTGGTTCTGATCTTGGTCTGCGCGCATTGGATAGAGTGTCTTCTAATGGCTGGAGTACTTTTCGAACGATTGAGAGCTATAAACTAACAGTTTTTGCTGTATAACGATGACTAGGTCATATTTCTAGCATTTCTGGAATCCTTGTAGACTCTTCAGGGGTTAGAGGCATGTTTTTATGCTAATTTGATCAGAATATCGAATTTCTGTATATAAAATGCGTCTTTTTCATGATACACTATAAAAAAGAGTAAAAAAATGATTTCGAAACTGTTGTTAAAATTTAAAAATTGTGTCTTTATTTTTAATTTATGGATTTAATACAATAATCAAAAATAACTTGAAAGATTTTACTTGCGGCATTATTTGTGATTAAATTATCTATCATTTAGTCTTTATTTCATAAAGCTAGCTCCAATATTTTGGAAGTTATTAAGGTTTTTGTAAGCGACCCGTTTTCATTGCCGCCCAGTGTATATGTGTGCTACTGTATTGTTTTATCTCTAAGTTCTAATTGTATTATTGTATCCTTTCTATCTTTTTTTTTCTTTTTTCTGTCCTTGTTCTCATGCTTGTCTTCTATTTTTCTTTTCTTTGATTATTATTTTTTATTATGTATAAATGGTGTATTATCCTGTCTGGTACTGTCAAATATTTTGATTGGGTATATGATTAATGTAAAAAAAAAACTGTAAACACAACTGAATTTTAAAAGAGTTGCCATGAGTTTCTTTGCCAGGTTTCTTCTCATTGGCCCTACCATTTGGAAACTGGAATTTATAGATCAACACAGACAGACAAGTAGATTCGAGTAGTAGATTGGTTTTATTTTTCTCCTTTAATTTACATTTGACAATACAACGCGGCTTTTTTTAGTGCTGTAGCGTTTGTCTGTGTCGATCTATAATTTTAAATGTAGCTTCAATTTTAAGTAAACGACGATTTCAAACAATTTGTAATAAATTTTATGAAATAAAGTATTTTGAAGTTTGAATGGCGCATAAATTTTAACACGAGTTAGAAGCATAGTTTTTTAGGCAGAAACAAAAATCATCGAAAAACGCCCATCCGTTTAGGCTTCTACAAGTAATTTAATTATCATCATAACAGCCCTTTAATGTCCCACTGTAGGAAAGGGCCTCCTCTCGGGACGGAGGATTACTCGGCCTACTAATACCACGCTGGCCAGACAGATTGGTAAAGGGTTTAATTTCAAGGTTTCCTTCTTTTTATTTCGTAAAGATAATATTCACGGATAGTCCCTTATTCGGTTTTTTACGACACCTTTGGGATGAGATGGGGTGGTGACATATTGTATTCTCACTCCGTCACCACACGGAGAACGGTTATTTAATTATACTGTATTCTAAATGTAATTCAGCTTTGAGCTCCATCCTTCTTCCCAGAGTCTTTAGTGTTGTAGGCACAAGTCGACAGAGATATCGACGAACATAATCTTTGTACGGACACCGTGCTTGGTACAGGCTATCTCGTTTGATGTCCTATGTATAACCAAGCGGGTAGATAGAGATACTGACTAAAAGCCTCGGATAATTCGATCAATATTGAGTTAACGTCGGATTTGTGATCTATCTTCGATGAAAATTCGTACTGATGGCTTTTGATATATGCCTAAGGTAGAACGACCTTAGTTAAATGATTCTATAGCCTGGAAAATAAATATTGCTCATACTTTCACACAACACCATCTAGTCCCAAACTAAGCAAAGCTTGTACTATAGGTACTAGACAAGGGATGAACACACTTAAATACTTTTTTTCTGTAATTACATACATATTATACATAGAAAACACCCAGACCAATGCAATCAATCATGGTCATGCATACAAAGATTTGAATTGAGCGGGAATCGAACCCGAGACCTCTGCGTAGCAGTCATGTTAAATAACCACTACGCCACAGAGGTCGTTTATTGATTGAATCTCTAGCAGTAATCTGAAATGAATTGATCAAATCTTGCAGACTAGCCAAACATAATGCCGTAAAATCTTATATTTTTAATGTGTTTCCAGCTTTTAACGTCCTACTGCGGAGACACAGTTTTCACAGATATACTTAATGTGTGAAATTTATCTTTGTCGGTTACTACATCTGTTAGATGAAATGGGTTGGTCATACCACGTATTCTTAGTCCATTCTTACTCACCATAACAGTAGTTTGTACAGTATCAATAACATTTTTATACATTCAATATCACCACTTTTTTATAACATCCGCGTATCAAAAACCCTTTCAACAAAATAAGTATAATCTATGGATGGATGTTTTCACAGAATAGTCCGGTATTACATTAAGTTGGTACGGTGTCCGGTTAGCTAGAGCTTTTCCATGTCAACTGAAAACTTTCCCGGCTGAACATAGATACTATACTACTCTATGGATCTCTATAGCTATGGAGGTTGACGGGGCGGCGCGGCCCGGTCAATGGGGATTAATCTCTAAGGGTATAAGTAGGCACTGGCATTTATTGGAATATATTTCTGTTGGAGAAAAATTCTAGGAATTTCGCTTTCTTTCTGTTTGAAAGTATAAAAGATTATGTTTAATCTGTCTTTTTATAGTTAAGTTTTAAGGGGCATTGAAACGACTATGGTTTTCATAGTTTTAGGTTTTTATTTTTATGGTCTAGGATAGTAGTACCCGTGAACATTATATCATTATTATCATAACAGCCCATTAATGTCCCACTGCAGGGACGGGCCTGCTCCCATGACGGAGGGATACTTGGCCTAGTAATACCACGCTGGCCAGACGGATTGGTAGGCATAGGGTTTAATTTCAAGTTTTCCTTCTTTTTATTTTATTCACGGATAGTCCCTTAGTCGGTTTTTAAGACACCTATGGGATGCGATGGGGTGGTGACATATTGTATTCTTACTCCGTCACCACACGGAGAACTTTACTATAAGTAAATTACGGAAGGACAGCAATATGACAGCCTTCTGCAAGGTAAATACTCGAACTAATACCGTTTAATTTATGAAATAACATTGGAATGCTATATTACACAATTCTACTAGTATTTCATATTCTTAATATTATTGTGAACTAAGTCACGCAAGTCTTAGACGTAATGGCGCATTAGTATTCCAGCTGTTACGCCTTAAGGTCACAGTTCAGTTTGCACTCTTCGTAATATGCCAAGGTCACTGATGACTCATTTTATTAAAGCTACTATTAAAATATGTAATTGTTGAAGAATTTCTTGTGGCTTGTTTTAGTTTTGAAATGCGCTTCCAAATCAAAAAAATTCGCCTATGTTTAAATTTTGAAAATCGGAAAACAATTCCATTACTTAGTTAAAAAATCAAAAAATATCTATAAAGTAGTACCTATTTGTAGCGAGACCTGTAAACTAATACATGATAAAAACCAATAGGGCATCAGTTTGTGCTGTTCACTGTTAATAGTGTGTTCAGAGAAAAACGTACACCACCAAATGCCACTCCGGGAAAATTCGTTAACGGGAATAAAAGTTTTTTTTTACATTGACAGGCATCAAAGTTGATGGAATACGTGAACACAGGAATTACGGGAATGGAGGTTGGCCATGAAATGACTTAAATCCGTTGCTGTTACACTGACGGTGTAGCCAAAAGCTTATACCAAAAAGTACTAATGTCATAATGATGATTAAGTCCTTAGTTACCTTTTACCCTACAAATGAGATGAGTTGGTGACACTTATTCTCAATCTGTTGTACCTTTGTGTGGTGACGGAGTAAGAATAAAATATGTCACCATCCCATCTCATCCCATAGGTGTCGTAAAAACTGACTAAGGGACTATCCGTGAATATTATCTTTACGAAATAAAAAGAAGGAAAACTTGAAATTAAACCCTATACCAATCCGTCTGGCTAGCGTGGTATTAGTAGGCCAAGTATCTCTCCGTCATGGGAAGAGGCCCGTCCCTGCAGTGGGACATTAATGGGCTGTTATGATGATGATTCTCAATCTGTTAACAAAAAGAATAAGGAATTGTGAAATTACGGAGTGTAAAAATAACCTAATGAACTTCTGACACTTTTCGAAACAACGTTGAATCATTGGAATTATTAGAGCAATGTGGTTTTATATCTACAGCATAACCTCAAATCCACGGGGATTGAAAGGATCACGGGATGAAAGGGAGGGATCATGGTGAAAATTACAAAACAAAACTTGTTAACTCTATATGAGTACGTATATACAGGGTGTATATGAGAAAGACACTTTAATTTTAACACAAGGCATATCTTTAATTCTCCGTGTGGTGACGGAGTAAGAATATGGGTGGGGTAAAAACCGACTAATGAACTTACCGTAAATATTATCTTTACGTAATGAAAAGAAGGAAAACTTGAAATTAAACCCTATACCAATCCGTTTGGCCAGCGTGGTATTAGTAGGGCAAGTATCTCTCCGTCACGGCCCACCCTGCCGTGGGACATTAATGGGCTGTTATGATATCTTTAATAAGAATAAATATAATAATTGAAAAACACCCATAGACGCCTATAGACGCCCACTGCTGGACATAGGCCTCCTCCAAAAGTTTCCACCCTGCGCGGTCCTGTGCCTCCCTCATCCATCGGCTTCCCGCCGTCCTAATCAGGTCGTCGGTCCATCGTGTGAGGGGTCTCCCCACCCTGCGCTTTCCGGTGCGCGGTCGCCATTCTAGAACTTTTCTGCCCCAACGGCCATCAGTTCTCCGCGCTATGTGCCCTGCCCACCGCCACTTTAACCGGGAAATCCTGAGCGCTATGTCGGTCACTTTGGTTCTCCTGCGGATCTCCTCGTTTCTGATTCGATCACGCAGGGAAACTCCCAACATAGCTCTCTCCATTGCCCTCTGAGTGACGGTAAGCTTTCTGAGAAGGCCCATAGTCAGCGACCACGTTTCAGCTCCATATGTCATCACTGGCAACACACATTGGTCGAAGACCTTTGTCTTCAGACACTGCGGTAATGTGGACGAGAAGATACGTTTTAGCTTCCCGAACGCTGCCCATCCGAGTTGGATTCGACGAGTGACCTCCTTCTCAAAGTTGGACTTACCCAGCTGGACTAACTGTCCCAGGTAAATATACTCGTCGACAACTTCGAGTGTAGAGCCTCCAGCCATGATTGGAGTGGGTGCAACATGGACATTTGCCATGATCTTGGTCTTGTCCATGTTCATTTTAAGATCCACTTGTTGAGAGACACTACTGAGGCCGCCGAGCATTGTGTTTAGGTCTTCCATGGTCTCAGCCATGACCACGATTTCGTCGGCAAATCGGAGATGCGTGATATACTCGCCATTAATATTGATGCCAAGTCCGTCCCAGTTCAAGAGCCTAAAAGCATCTTCCAGCGCAGCGGAAAACAGTTTCGGGGATATGACATCCCCCTGCCTCACTCCTCGCTGCAGCTGGATAGGCTTCGAACATCGATCTTGAAGACGGACCGACATTGTGGCGTTTCTGTATAAACACTGCAACACTTCGATGTACCGATGGTCAATTTGGCACCGTTGGAGAGACCGTAACACTGCCCAAGTCTCGATCGAATCGAAGGCTTTCTCATAGTCCACAAACGCCAAGCATAAAGGCCGGTTATACTCATTGCACTTTTGTATAACTTGCCGCAGCGTATGAATGTGGTCTATGGTACTAAAGCCTTTTCGGAAACCGGCTTGTTCGGGAGGCTGGAAGTCGTCCAGTCTGCGTTCGAGACGATTCGTAATGACCCTAAAAAACAATTTGTAGACGTGACTCAGAAGAGTGATGGGTCTGTAATTCTGAAGGAGCGTTCTATCGCCCTTCTTAAAGAACAGTATCACCACCCCTCTGTGCCATGCCTGTGGCGTTTTTCCCTCGAGTAAGACGGAATTAAATAGCTTTCGAAGAGCCTTGAGAACGGGTTCTCCTCCGGCCTTCAGCAACTCGTTTGTGATTCCGTCATCCCCCGGCGCCTTGTTGTTCTTCAGTTGTTTGAGAGCATTACTAATCTCACACAGACTAACGTCCGGGATTTCGTCGGTATGGTGTCGTGTTAATCTAGCCCTAGGATCGGTGGCTAACTGCCCGTAATATTTCTCTATCTCCTCTTGAAGCTCAGGCTTTGACGACACTACTCTGCCATCTCCAGTCTTGAGCCTAGATAGTTGGCTCTGACCTAGAGACAGATCTCTTGCGAACACCTTCGAGCCCTTGTTACGCTCAATGGCTTCTTTAATGCAAACTGTATTAAAGTGCCGAAGGTCGCGAGTTAGTGACTTAGAGATCTGTCTATTGAGCCTCCTATACTGTTCAGCGTCGTCTGGAGACTGCAGTGCCATCATACGCCTTTGCTCCTTATGCGAGAGAGTTTGGTCGGAGATCTTTTTTGATCTTCTCTGGTGCTGGGTTTTAAAAGCACCGGAACCGACTGTACGGACAGTTTCCACAAACCGTTCGTGATATTCGTCTATATCCACGTACTCGCTGAGGCTCTTAAAGCGGTTGTGTAGCTGGAGCTGAAAGTTTTCGGGGATTTGGACTGGTGTGGGTCGGAGCGTAGACTTCATCAACCGAGTTCTTTCCAGCCTGGGGTTGATATTTAATGTGCCTCTCACTATCCGGTGATCACTACCAGTTTTCACCGAATTGATCACTGAAACATCATTAAATATATGGCGCTTTGTCGACATGATGAAGTCTATCTCATTTTTGGTGACACCATCTGCACTAATCCAGGTCCACTTGCGGCAGTTACGCTTCTTGAAGAAGGAGTTCATTATAAAGAGTCCCTCCTTCTCCATGAAGTCCGCAAGCATTTGACCCCGTGGATTTCTTTGACCATATCCAAAGAGCCCCACTCTCCACTCATTTCCACTTCTAGAGCCCAACTTCGCGTTGAAGTCCCCCATGACAACAGAGTATTGGGTCTTAGAGTTATGTATGGCTCCGGAAATATCCTCATACATCTCTTCTACCTCATTGTCGGAGTGAGCAGACGTGGGAGCGTAAACCTGTATTACCTTCAACGAATACCGTTTGGTAATTCTGACGACAAGGTACGCTACCCTCGGAGACACACTCTCGATCTTCACCACGTTGTTCACGAGAGACTTGTGGACGAAAAACCCGACACCTCCCTGGGACTGTTGGTCGCCCTCCCGGAAATAGAGCAGGTTACCAGACTTAAGGGTTATCGAGTCCTCCCCCTGTCTTCGGACTTCTGATATACGATGGGACATAGTCGGCTTGACTATGTCCCATCGTATCCTGCTCAATTCTTCCTCCAGTTCTACGACCTTCTCGTCGGTCCGCAGTGTGCGCGCGTTGTATGTTGCCAGGGCCAAAGGTCGGTTGTGTTGGTAGCCTGACCTCCCCCGGAGATTCTTCGCACCCCCTACTCCGCCATTATCATGGCCGCTACCTTGACCAGGAATAGCGGAGCGACCGGGGACTGGGGGCCGTTTATTTTGGTGTGCTATCATATTTGAAGGGTTGTGGGCCTACTTTACCACGCTGGCCAGACGGGTTGGTAAAGGATTTGTTTCAATCTCTAGCAGTTGTATTTTCTGCGTTTATTTCCCTTAGTCGCCTTCTACGACACCCACGGGAAGAAAAGGGGGTGGAGACAACCTGTATTCTTAATCCGTCACCACGCGGACATCCGCCCAGGAGATAACTATTTTAATTTTCAACTTTTTAACGTTTCTTCATCGTAAAACGTATTGGATCGAGTAGGGTTAAAGATTATAAGCATTGTATTCTTTTATTTTACGATCGTATTCTTTTTTGTTACGCATTATTAACAAAAACGGACGTTTTTTTCGAATGCGAAATTTAACTAATTGCAATTACATTATTTATCCTATTTGCGAATTATGATTTTTTTCTATTGGTGGCGCTAGTGAGCCACGTAAAGGCCCTTAAAATTAAAGCGCTATTCTCATAAACACCCTGTATATATAGATATAGATAGATGTATAGATATAAAAATGTTATGATGATTTACCAAAGTTTAGGTGTTACTTTCTAAATTGTACCGAGGGTTGTGACCTCGGCGACCTAGTTTTGAGACTCTCCCGATTCAGAATGATTAATCTCTTTATCTTTATCCTGGTGCTGAGGCGGATATATTGTACCGTTGTCAGAAAAAGTTTTAAGATATAATGCATCATTCTTAAGTGTTAGGCAGCTTTTGTGCATGTGAGATTTACGTGTTACAAATTGTGATAAGTGTAACAGCATTAATTAATGTCTCACTGCAGGGATAGGCCTCCTGCAAGCTTAGAGTTAGAGTAAGAGAAACTTGGCCCACTTATTACTACGCTACGTAAAAATATAACCAATTCATGTAATCGTAGGGTATTTTCAAACGATAATTTACGAAAACAGAAGTGTTAATCGTAGATCCCAAAAAGCTTTAAAATCAGTATAGAACACGTTGTTAAACTGCTGTAAGAGACTAGATCTCTGATGCTAATATAATTGAAAACCAATTTATAATCATTTAGTTTATAAAATAGGTTGTGACGTAGTGGGGTGGTATAGGGAGATAAATGCAAAGACAACTCAAGTATAACAATGTAGTTATATTCCGTATAAATGAATCTATATAATATTACTTGTTTGATAATTTAGAATCACTATGTAATTAAGAATATGTAAATTAAGCAAGCCGGCTAATGGTAATCAGAAGGATTATAGGTTAGAGGATTCGAGAGCACGAGGTTCGAAGGCTGCCCTTCAGAAAGGCAGACACTTATCTTCAGAAAGCCGGGACCGGAACAAAAAGGGAAGGGCCTGCGCCCCGCGTCTTCTTTATATAGCGGCCGCTGGGTAGCCCCCACCACGGCGCGCTCGCGCCGCTGCCGTGAGGCGAGAGGCACGAAGCACGACGTCACAAGGTACTTTAAGTCCCTTTATTGTAATTATTTAAAAAACAAATATCTCAAGTAAGTAATACAAACTTTTTACGAAGTAAGTTGAAGAATCTCTAAGTCTAATGACATTATATATTTTGCTGACTGTACATATTTAATCTGTTTTTTTTGCGACGTGCATAAAGTTGTTCGTGACGCTTGCGCCATTGACTGAGTTAATTTCGATATAAGACACTATAACAATGAATTTTAACTTTATTATTTTTATTAAGTACATTTATCTTTTACTCCGTGTGGTGACGGAGTAAGAATACAATATGTCACCACCCCATCTCATCCCATAGGTGTCGAAAAAACCGACTAAGGGACTATCCCTAAATATTATCTTTACGAAATAAAAAGAAGAAAAACTTGAAATTAAACCCTATATCAATCCGTCTGGCCAGCGTGGTATTAGTAGGCCAAGTATCCCTCCGTCACAGGACGAGGCCTGTCCCTGGAGTGGGACATTAATGGGCTTTAGGTATATAAAAACATAACTCAAACAGTAAACAATAAGGTTTAAGTAGTTACCCAACGCGTGACACAATACTTTCAGCGGATGTGACCCCGAGGATGCATAGGGTTTGATGTAGCACGTCTTAATTTATATAACGCTATGGGGAAACGTAACAGGATTATTTGTACTACTATACAAGAATCTGTTTATTCTTATTTATTAAACTATTGGGAGACGCCATTGGGAGATACGGACCATATTTATATTTCTAGAAAAATAAATATTTGACCCTCTATTTTATTAGTACTGTAATCATACTTTTTCCGTGTGGTGACGGAGTAAGAATACAATATGTCACCACCCCATCTCATCCCATGGGTGTCGTAAAAACCGACTAAGGGACTATCCGTGAACATATCCGTAAATATTTAAACGAATTGGTATAGTGTTTAATTTCAAGTTTTACTTCCTTTTATTTCGTTAAGATAATATTCACGAATAGTCCCTTAGTCGGTTTTTACGACACCCATGGGATGAGATGGGGTGGTAAAATTTTGTATTCTTACTCCGTCACCACACGAAGAAATTTGTCTATAATTTTTTGCCCCATCATCATCATCATCATAACAGCCCATTAATGTCCCACTGCAGGGACGGGCCTCCTCCTGTGATGTAGGGATACTTGGCCTACTAATACCACGCTGGCCAAACGGATTGGTATAGGGTTTAATTTCAAGTTTTCCTTTTTAGTTTTTTTGCCCCATAATTGGCCCATACTTGCTTTTAATGTTACTATGGTTGAGTTGAGAGTTTTGGTCTAAGTAAGAATCTCTCTTGGAGTAAAAATCAGCATAGTCTCAGGCCTTGTTTAACGCATCCCTAAGGATGTGGGATAGTGATTTGGCAAAGTCCGTAGCTAAGCTCAATTCAAATAAAATAGACTACCTACTCACAAAGTTGTGCTAAGAACGCAAAATACGTTTTCCTACATGACGCAGCAAGACAAATAGAAACCGTTCAGAAATGAAGACATTCGCTTTTACCTTCACGACAGGGAATAGTGACACGTTTGTACGAGATCATTGGCCCATAGAGAGTCAAGCACAAAGACTATTAATCACCCAGAGATACTTGTATCAGATACATCGTCTATTTCGGTAACAACGACAAACAGGAAACAGATTCCCATTAGCCTCTCACAAGCACCCTTTGCGAACGTTTTCACAATTTCCGTACTCAATCATTTTCATTTACGTGAATCAACAACAATAGTTTATACTCGTATCACAGTAGGTACAACCAGTAGTCTATCTCGGTCGAATATTTATTATAAATGCCTACGGCTCGGCTGCGCTTTACGTAAACATGCGATAGGGCTGCCCACCTCCAGCTTTTTAATTACATTTACCTACCTCTCGTTACTGCACCACAGTCACGACTGTTCACTCCGCAAAGCCACCGCTATCGTGAGCGTGTAGGTATAACACGCGTTTCGTCCATTTCTATGAAGTCGAAGTACTGTATATATTTGTACTGTGCTCGTATGCTGGGGTGATTTCTCTCATTATCAGGGATAAATTGCCGGTCAAGCTGAATCAAGTAGAATGGTAAACGACCGTGATTACTGCCAGTAGAGTCAACGAAGCTTATTTTGTATTACTTTATTGAATGGAATACATTGGGTAGTGTTAAATAAACCACTTTTTTATATGCTGATATGTTTGTCGATGCTAGTTAAACAATGTACTTAGCTTGAAAATACTTTTAAAGTCCCATGGGTAGTTGAATAACTAATAAATTTAGTCGCTAAGTATGGCTTCGCGCAGCAGAAAACTAAAATATTATGCCCAAATAATTGCTCTATTTTTTGTCGACTTTAACGACGCGAGAGGAAGTGAGGATTTCTTAGTCTATTACCAACCACACATGTATTGTTTATCAATTGATTAAAGAATCAATTCATTACCCAAGTAGATCAATAAGTACTTCTAAATAAAGCTCTTTAAAGTGTTTGTTCCTTTGTAATGGCGTGATATAAAGAAATAAGCTGTATAGACATACATACAAAGAACCTTTTAAGGTACACTGTAAAATTGTATTGAATTGCTTCTTCTATATTACTGTTAAAAGCTTCACAATAAGTAATTTGGTCTTTATAATGTCTTGTTCAGTGACAATACAATAGAGTAGTGAGTCTTTAGCAATGGTCTATACGTTGAATAGCGTGCTTCAGTGCTAAAGGCGAATGAGAGTATTGATCTCTTAATAGTACTTAAGTGGTTTGGTCAAAATTAAAGTTGGTTTTAAGGTTGCTTGAGGTTTTAGTCGTATTTCGAAGCAGGTGGACTAGATTTTTAGAGACAACTTGTAACTTGGATGGTTTCACTTATTCTTCACTTCACTTTCACTCTATTGGATGTTTAACATCAGACACCATAAAGTCAGTCCTGTAGGCCAAATTAAAAAAAAAAACTTGTCTTACGACATCGAAACTTCAATTCATTTTAACCGACTCCAAAAAATATGAATATTTAAATTTTATTGCATTTTCTCAAGCTTGATCGGTGTCGTTAAATTTGTTTTTACTGTGAAAGTGACACAGGGTACACAAAAAATCAAAATGGCGTTTCTTTGGCGCCATTTTTTTTATAATACAGTTAAGTATTATTTCTTCATGAGAATCATAATATTTGTTAGGATTCAATAAAATGGCACTACTTACCAATAAATTTGTGTACTTATTTATTCAGAACACGAGTGTTAAAACTAATAATGTGACAAAAAGGCGACGCCATAAATCATCCACTTTCTTTACTTCCGCACTTCTTTTTTGTTTTTTTTTGTTGGTCGTTTGTTTTTTTATGTGCTTACAAACATTCAAGTATCAATATTATTTCTTACTATTTAAAGTATTCTTCTTTTTTTCAGCAATTACCTACGTGCTGGGAAGTGAAAGGTCTGTATAGCACAGGGGTCGTGGCACATCTCTGCGTAGCTGTCCAGTAGTCAGACCACAGAAATCTAAATAAAAGGAGAAATGGTATGACGGGGTTTTCTTGTCAAAGCAATATGATTAGAACGATTATATAGCTAAAAATGGCTGTCACCTAGGTTTAGCTGTGTTTTGACAACGACCGGGATAACATATAAAATGCCGAGTTGTTCAGTGGTTGCCTGTAAAAATAAGAGCAATAAAAAAAACTTTATTAATAATGGAATCACTTACCATATCTTAGTACATGTATTTTATTGTATTTATGTCCTCACTATGTTATTTTCATATTCTGATAATTAAGTAGGTACTATAATATTTTTGTAACATATACATTGCTTCTCTAATGTTGTGTAAACTAGTCATTCAATGAATATATGAAGCAATGAACTATTCGCTCAACGATATTACGTATGACAAGTGGTTGCTAACCGTGATCGCTCTAACAACCAAACGATAGTGACGACCCGTTCATGACTACGACTATCTATCTTTTTCGATAAAAAGTCGTGTATTGAAGGAATTTTAAATTGTAAAAGTTTTATTAAGTTAAATGAAAAAAATATTTTTTTTAAATGTTAAATTATGTAATTTCAATATAAGTATTACAATGTTGAAATAATATCCTAAATTAAAGGTGGCGTAAGTACTCTAGAGCATAAAGGTTTAAAATAATCATTAGAGTGGTTTTAAAAGTTTTTTTAAAAGCTCATACATTTATTAGCACACACAGCTTTTCGTCAAAAGTCGTGGTTTAAAGTCGGCTAGGCTTTACCGACTGTGGCTAAATTATCGCTAGCTCTCCCTCACAGGTGCGTTAATTTTGTATGACAACAGTCAAAATGTTACAAACTGCTGCGACAATAAGGACGCAAAAGAAGTATGACGCTTGAGTTCCTTCAACCTGCGATATTACGACATCAGTTCACGGATTAATTTGTTTCACGACATGTACGATCTTATACACACTGTCGTGAATATTATTTTACAAAAGTATTGTACAATTATATATTATTACATTATACATATTTATATAAAAGTAATTATTATTTATATTTATAAGTAAGTATTTATTTTTTAATAAAATAAGTGTAAGTCTTGTCTATCGATATATTTTATTAATCATCTATCGATAAGGTCAACGCCTAGCATAAATGTAATTTTTTTACATGTAGTAGTTTTAAATTGTAGTAGTTCTTCTATCTAAATTTATTTTAGTTTGTTTTATTTGTTTAAATATAGTAGCGCTGATTGGTTCGCTGTGACACCGTGTAAGGGAGATATTTCAAGGAGAAACGAGACAGAGTAATTGCGTTCATTGATAATCTAGATGTAACTGAGAACAGTACTCTATTCGTATATTCTATTGCTGTGTGTGTTAAAAAAACTGGCGACATTAGGTTTCCATACAAAATGACAATCAGGGCACATCTCCTTTGTTCAGATATCTGTGAGTCAGACACAACTTAGTCTCTTTACACCTCTTAGTACCTTCCTCCATGGGAATAAAGCATGAATACATTATTGCTGAAAAAGAAAATCATAACAGCCCATTAATGTCCCACTGCAGGGACGGGCCTCCTCCCACGCCAGAGGGATGCTTGGCCTACTACTACCACGCTGGCCAGACGGATTGGTATACGGTTTAATTTCAAGTTTTCCTTCTTTTTATTTCGTAAAGATAATATTCACGGATAGTTCCTTAATCGGTTTTTGCGACACAAATGGGATGAGATCGGGTGGTGACATATTGTATTCTTACTCCGTCACCACACAGAGTAAATATTAGGATTTAAAAAAAATATTATTAGGATTAAAAAATCGAATCCTCAGCATTGACACATTATAATTATCTTTCCCTGTATCTTTCTACCAAGTATTCAAAGATTACGTAACGTAGACTGATACCACAGTACCTACAACCAGTAGTCTATCTCGGCCGAATATTTATTATAAATGCTGCGCGGTACGTACAAGCGCGGATCCAGCCCTCAAAAAAGGTTGTGGTCACAGCTACTAGAAAATCGGCTAAGTACGAGTCGGAGCATGAACATGCTCATTAACAATCATGCAAGTCGTTTATGAACTTTTGAATTAGATTATTTCCTTTTTTCTGAGCATCAGGACTTTGGCCTTAGGAATGGATATAAACTTAGGAGGAAGTCGGACCCGATTTCTTCAAATTAAATAGTCAGTTTCGATCCAAACCTATTTCAATCAATATCTTATATTTATTTTCTTTTTTTCTTGTAGCCTGTAAGCCAATATCGGGTCATTAGACTGGGTAAATAGTTGTATCAGAAGTAATGTAAGTGAGATCAGCAAGTGAAATCCACCAGGCGAGATTTTGATTATTTTTTACATTTTCAACGAATATCAAATTAAATTAAATGCTGGGTACATTTTACATTAAATAACTTTATTTAGGTAGTTACTTAAATTACAAATTCAAGCTTACGTTTCTTTTTTACGAAAACGTTGATAATGTCATCGATATCCAGGTTCACATCTTTGTGTATATTTAGGAGAGCTAGCCCGGATAATCTTTCCTGTGCCATTGAGGCACGCAACCAAGATTTTATTCTGCGAAGAGTAGATAAAGATCTCTCTGCGGTAGCTACGCTGACCGGAAGAGTTGCCAGTATTTGTAAGAAATTTTTTATGTTAGGGTACAAATCTTGGTCGCATGCTTCTTCGAACTTAGCCGAGAAATATGGATTGTGAATATTTTGGATACACGATCAAGTTGATAAACCCTCAACTTCGTTCATAAATCGCGTTACAAGCAAGTGAAGATTTTCGATTAGCCTTTTTTTTATTTAATTAATTGTTTTCTAAGGAATAACCGGTCGAAAAAAATTAATTCACAGTGAAATTGGAAAGCCACACCCTTCCCATTAACAAAGATGTATGGATATTAACATTTTAAGGTGACAGAATGACAGAAAAAAAATCTTTTTTGTTGTCAAAACTGCTCTGGAAAATATTCTGATAATAAGGCACACCCCGCGGGGTGTGCAATAATTTCATTAAAATAACTTACCATGATACAACAATATACAGGGTGTTTGGTACATCGTTTGCCAAATTGAAATAGCTGATAGAAGAGGTCATTACCCGTCTTTCCTCACTCCCCTAGCTGGTTTTAACCTCAACATATTTTAGATATCGATGTAAAGCTATTTTTAAAAGAAAAACCCAATATTTACCATGAACACTTAAATTAAAAAAAAAATCTTCGGTGAGTCCTCATAATTATGTTTTGTTTTAAAGTTTAATACTAGGAACATCAAATAAATTCATAATAGCTCACCAAAAACGTCAACTTTTTGTTTATTGACTTGTTATAACTATGAGACAGGTAAAATTTAAAGATATGATTTAACTTCACAGTACTATAAAAAAATAAATAAAAGAGAGAAAGTTCTTCCATTTTCTGAATAAATACTTTACTTTATCCCCTTTCTATTGGTATACAACATGTTATAAAATAGTAAATAGGTTTTCTACAATACATGTGTAATACATAATTCGAAGTAAAGATATCACGTTTGATGCAATCGTAATTATTGACGCTATAGTAAATGATGAAATTTTTTTTTCTTTTATTATATTAAAATTAACTCTAATGTGATAAGGTAGACCCACTGCAGTGACAAAAGAAGCTAAAGTAACTAGGTAAGTACGCTAGAATGAATCAATTATAGCAATTATAGCTAGTAAATTTACCTTTGCTTATTCATCAAACGTGTTTTCTTTACTTCGAATTATGTATTACACATGTTTTGTAGAAAAACTATTTACTATTTTATAACATGTTGTATACCAATGGAAAGGGGATAAAGTAAGGTATTTATTCAGAAAATGGAAGAACTTTCTCTCTTTTATTTATTTTTTTATAGTACTGTGAAGTTAAATCATATCTTTAAATTTTACCTGTCTCATAGTTATAACAAGTCAATAAACAAAAAGTTGACGTTTTTGGTGAGCTATTATGAATTTATTTGATGCTCCTAGTATTAAACTTTAAAACAAAACATAATTATGAGGACTCACGGAAGAATTTTTTTTTAAAATTTAAGTGTTCATGGTAAATATTGGGTTTTTCTTTTAAAAATAGCTTTACATCGATATTTAAAATATGTTGAGGTTAAAGCCGGCTAGGTGAGTGAGGAAAGACAGGTAATGACCTCTTCTATCAGCTATTTCAATTTGGCAAACGATGTACCAAAGACCCTGTATATTATGTTCAAAAAATAATCAAAGTAATTTACTCTTTATAAGTAATCTTTTTTATGTTATGCTAGGTTGCTTACGTTTCACAGCAGAAACAAAAGTAGGTACTAAGTAAAGTCGGCCAGCGCCAGTTAAGTAGCGCCACGCACCCCTTGCTAGTGCTACGCGGCTCGGAAGTTTTGGCGGCACGGCAATAAGTTGACAAAAATGTGACATAAGCCATAACATGTCAGCGTATCGTCTATGTGGCTCTTTGCTGCGTTCCCAATCACGCACGTATCATGAT
This sequence comes from Schrankia costaestrigalis, assembly GCA_905475405.1. Lineage (NCBI taxonomy): Eukaryota > Metazoa > Arthropoda > Insecta > Lepidoptera > Erebidae > Schrankia > Schrankia costaestrigalis. The sequence continues at coordinate 15,100,392 of FR997838.1, forward strand.
TGATTGTGTTTTATAAATTTTAATAAGGCATATCGTTTATTATCATCAGTCTATCGATAGCAATAGTCCATAAAAGTTTGACGTTACAAGTCTATTAAGGTTGTGGGCATGCCCATCGTGCCCACAACGGTGGATCCGCCCTTGGGTACGTAAACATGCGATAGGGCTGCCCACCTCCAGCTTTTTAATTACATTTACCTACTTTCCCGCTCATTGCTGCGGCACAGTCGCGACAGTTCACTCCCCAAATCCACCGCTATCATGAGCGTGTAGGTATAACTCGCGTTTCGTCCGTTTCTATGAAGTCGAGATATTGTATATATATTTGTACTATGCTGATACATTTCGGGAGGGTATGATTTATTTTAGTAATATTTTCATGCGTATCTTAGGGATGACGGAGGGTTGGCGATTAAATCTTTGTTGCTACACATATCAACCCAGCCTATGTATGCGGTTATAAGGACGTATATTCTTAAAAGAGGGTTTAAAGTAGGCCAATTTGTAGTCAGAAACGTTTAGAAAGTTGTCTTTTGTTGGGTTTTTTAATTAAATAGATTTTCTTCTTCACTAGCTGTAGTCCATCGGTCTGTTCGCGTGGTTCTTAGGCCATACGTTATCGTTTTTAAAATTAGGCCTGTTTTCATTCAGAGTAGAAACTCTAAGAAATTTTATATTATCTTACTTGGTTTTCAATATCAAGTAGCCATATCTTAATTCGGGGACCTATACATACCTCTATCAAAAGTTTGTGAACTTGTTGCAGCCTTGAAGTAGCCAAAATACGGACTTAAGTACAACCATTTTCTTTTAAACTATTAACTGGTGTAAAATCATAATAGCGACACTGTAGGTTTGCCATTGCAAACCTCCTAATGATTGCTTTTCTCGCAGTCCTCTGGTCAGTTTTTACGACATCCGCGAGATATCCACAACGTATATCATTACGCTTCCTGTCATTACACGGATAATTACTTTTTTGTCCGTTTAGCCTTTGTGTGTAAGTTGTCATTATAAAATAATGCATACATAAAAAGGTACCAAACCAATGCAAAATTCATATTTATGCACACACAGATTTGTGTTGACCACAGAGGTACTAAGATTGTCGTAGATGCTGTAGAATCGGAACGGTAAAATGACTGGACCGAGCAACGACTACTAAAAAACCGTAAGCATATTACTTAACTACATTAATTTTGAAAAATTTAAGATCGGTAGAATCATAAGGGCCTTTACGTGCAAATATTGCATTATAAACAAAAATGGCCGTTTTTTATTATTTTTTATTTAACTAATTGAAAAACATTGAAAGTGTTGAGGGTGTGTTATACAAATACTTTATTGCCTTTTCTCGAGACTTTGTTACTAACATTTTGCATTAGTGATCCTATTAGCGAATTATGTTTTTTTTTCTATTGGCGGCGCTAGTGAGCCCTATAAACGCTCTTAACGCGAAAATTGAATCACAACTAACAAACTATATCAAATTTAACCTTTTAATCACCTGGAAACAGAATTCTAGATTAAGCTGTAGCAGTGCCTCTTGGCGCCTATTCATAATAATATCAAGGGTGATTCTTCGAGCCCAACATTTTCGATGTCTGGAGGTTTTTCGTTGTAACTAACAGACCAACCAAACTGCAATTATTTTTACACGTTATTGTTTTTTAATAATAGTTTTTTATATATTTAAATTTTTTTATTAAAAAGCGTTCTTCTGATTAATATGGTGTGTCCGTACCCCAGTTTCTTGAACGTTAGTAACAGTAACATTTTTTCTTATTAACAAATCGATGTGCGTTATAAATATTACTATAGAATATTAATTGTTTCTTTACACAAAAAATGGTACTAATATTTGCGATAGTTTTTTAATAAAAAAATAAATTGTGAGTGACCGGCACAAAAGTCTGATTCATATTCGCGCGCTTTACTCGAACGTACCTAGCTAAGTACGAAACATCAGGAGATCTCTTCTAGTGCGGGTGGTAGCCAGGGACTCTGCTGACGTAGTCACGACGTTACAGGTGCCTGGTTCGTGTTGTTGCGGAGATATAAATGTAAATATCTGATTCATATTACTTTGGTTCACCTGTGTTTCTGATTACTATGTTGGCTGTTATAATTAACTTAAATGGTTTTCAAACTTGAATCTGTTGGAAATATAATTCAATTGGGGACTAAAAACCTATGTATAAATAGCAATCCTTAATTGTATACGTGTAGTGATTTACCGATGTTAAAAGGCAAAATTTTGATTTATATGTGCCTGATTCATACGGTAAAAATACTATATTAATCAGAATTTCACATATATTGTTAATATGGCGGCACGGATAATGATTGATATTGTCAAGTTGTCAATGCTTCTAATAACTAGATTTAGTTGTGGTGATAATCATTGTGATTATCAACTATGATTTTAATAAATAAATGACTGATTTTTATAACTAGAATTTCATTTTTGTTCCTTATTCTGATTTATATGACCTCAAAAAATTTAAAGTTAATTATCTCGAAAACCATTTTATAAAAAAATGTGCCTTTTTCAGACATTGTATATTAGGTTATCATCTTTGACAAAAACATGTTTTATAAGCCAAAATGTGAAAAAAAAATTAGCCCATATGAATCAGACAAAGAATCGAATTTCGGAGAAACACCCTCAAGATGTCTGTTGGTAACTGAAATCAGGGAACAAGTTAGGTACGTTTTGTGTGTCACCAGTTGATAAATAAAAGTTCTGCTAATACATATCTAAGCAGATAACGATACGAAGGAAGTATCGATAATAAACAGCACCTGCTTAAAAGAGTCTCCTTTAAGGCTTTTGTGCTAAAAAAGTTCACCTTAAAAAGAGAGAGAATTAAAATTGAAATGAACAAAGCGATGGTCGATTGTTTTTATTATTCAAAGCTCAGGGTGACACTTCAAAGATTTATTGCCTTACTGACTTTCTTTGAACTAAATACATAATTAATCGAGGGGGAGAACAAAAAATCGTTGCGTAATTTTTCCTGATCAAAATGTGCCAGGAAGTTCAGGAATCAAATGACAAGTCATTATTGTAATCTCCTGGCGTTTCTAAATGAATTGTTCTAGGGGTTTCAATCGTTCCATCTTTTAGCTTAAATATTTTAAAGCTGCAGCTTCCGCGAATAGTATCAAGATATTAAAAATTGATGGACGATTGTAATAAAAATCATTATTTTCAAAGTCTTTGGACGATACTGTTGACAAAGACAAACACAATGTTTTGTAATAGTTAAATATTTACTGCGTGGTTAACCTCTTGTGCTGTTTCTTGATCACATGGTCCGCATGATTATTGCTTTAAAAAAATAGTTAAAAACTAATTAAAATATTGGTTGCCGACATTATCACCAAAGTATGTCTTAATGATAAAACAAAAAATTCAAGTCAAATAATAAACTTCTTACGTGGCAATACAAAATAAGAACTTTTCGCAAATTGCAAAAGTTCATCCGATTCCTACTCCAGTGTTGCCTATTAATACATTTTACGAGGAAAACATTTTTATTAAAAATAACTTCCATTTTCACGTAACTCCAGGTGTTAATTCATTTCTGCTTGTTTCAGATATCATTTATTTGTGAAAATGTTTTTTTATTTATAAATAAATTATTAACAAGTACAAAGGAGAATGAAACTGGTCGAATAACAATTTATTTATATAACTTTTATTTTATTTGTACCAGCTGCAATGTATCAACTAAATGAAGTGAAAAACGATAGGTATACTAGATACAAACTATCTATGTATATTAATAACAGAGAGTTGGGCCACAAAAGGGATAAATGAAAGACAATTGCATGTAGCAGAGATGAGAATGTTAAGAGGAATGTGTGGTGTGACGAGAGCGGATAGAGTAAGAAATGAGTATGTAAGAGGAAGTTTGAAAGTGACACCGGTGGCATAAAAACTACGTGGTAACCGGCTGTCATGGTATGGGCATGTTATGCGGAGGAATGAGAATCATGTGGTAAGGAAGGTGTTGAACATGTATGTGGATGGATATAGGGGAAGAGGACGACCAAAGAAACGATGGATGGATTGTGTGAAAGACGATATGGCTGCGAAGAGTGTGAATTGTGATATGACGTCTGATAGGAAAGAATGGAAGAAGAAGAGATGCTGTGCCGATCCCAAATATAAAAAAAAAAATGGGCAGTGGAATGATAATGTATATTAATTTCTCCGTGTGGTGACGGAGTAAGAATACAATATGTCACCACCCCACCTCATCCCATGGGTGTCGTAGGAACCGACTAAGGAACTATCCGTTAATATTATCTTTACGAAATAAAAAGAAGGAAAACTTGAAATTAGACCAATCCGTCTGGCCAGCATGATATTAGTAGGCCAAGTATCCCTTTATTACGTGAGGAGGTCCTTCCCTGCAGTGGGAAATTAATGGGCTGGTATGATGATGATAATAATACGTATCAATCTAAGCTCTAATTAGTACAGAGTTTCGACGTCAAAGCTTCTTTGAGTCAAAGAATTAATGAAGATTTGTTAAATTATTAACTGTGTTAAAAAAAATTGCTCATTAAAATTTTTAGGATAAATACACAAATAACATTTTCACCATGCCTTAACATACTCTTGTTGTTTTTAATTAGCAACTGCTGGTTAATTAAATAAATAGATTTATCAAGCTAATAATTAATATCGACACCGGTGTTATTTACTTCCAACTTTCTTTATCTATACTCTATATACTAATATATTATTATAAAGAGGTAAAGTTTGTGACGTTGTAGGGGTAATCCCTGGATCAACTAAACCGATTTTAAAAATTCTTTCTATGTTGAATAGTCTATTTATCTAGGAGTGTCACAGGCAATATAATATCACGCTATAACTAATAAAAGTGTTGCAGTAATGAAATATGTTTAAAAAAGGGACGCGTTTTTTTCGCCGCCTAACGAAGTGGACACTGGTCAGTTTGTTTTAGGATAAGTCTGCTTTGTATAAAACCTTTGTAGAAAAGCTACATAGAAAAGAAAGTCATAAAAATCTTGAGTATTCAAAGAATTTGTTTTACAGATTATAAGTTTTTTTTTTTTAATTTTTACTATCGTGGTAAATCTAAATGTGTCGCTCTTAATACAATATCTCTCCTTTTTGCAGTCGTTTAAGAAGTTGGACTAAGTATAGTACGTAACATATTCAAACAAAACATACCCTAACTTGTGCGTAAGACAGATCTCACTTAACAACTTTGTTATCTTACATATTGGTGTGACAGTATGTCAAGCCTCAATCTCTCTCTGTCTTACTTGAAGGACTTACAACAATATGTTAAGTTTGGTGCCTTTGTAAAACGAGCGAAGTCTTTATGTAACCGAGGCAAATTATATGCAAATTTCATAGTCATGCATTCAAATCTAGAAATAATTTAAAAATAGTTAAATGTCCCACATTTTCTTCTCGTCTTAGGCTGCTATGCTGAGGTCTCGGGTTCAATGCCCGCTTATGTACACAAACATTGATTGATCATGAATCGATTCCATAAACTATAGGAAACTGTCAAATACTACATTGTAAAATTCATCAAAGATTTGTCAAAAACTTGACACGATTAAATTCAACATTATATTAAAATCATATAAAGAATATACTTAAGTACTAGATACATTGTTCCAGATAGAAAAAACGGCTACAAATGACATGACACCATTTTAAGCTTTATTTACCCTCTAATAAAGTATATTTTAGTATAAACGGCAACATAATTTCTAAATGAGTAGCTCTGAAGGGAGAATATCCCCCTAAGCGTCACATCAATGGCACATGTCACACAAGGACCAAGTACTTAGTTAAGCGGAAATTGTCATTGAATAATGACACTGTATTCAGAATGTATCACATGTTGCGGTTAAATTACTGAATCAGACAAATGTAAAAGTAACTAGTAGAATAGTCTAAATTTTTTATTCTAAGAGACAACATAAATACTATGTCATCTGGAGCGTGTAGTAAAAAGCGACTAAAAGGGTTGATTAACGTTCGATATCTTCAAGAAATAAAGATAAACAGACATAAAACCCGTTTTTATTTGAGCGTGGTAAGCAGAGGGCAAGTATTTTTAACAAATCTAAATAATTTTCTGATCTTTTAAGTTATTTCTCCAGTCAGTAGTGATGTATTTTTGGATAAGATCAGGTTCCTTTTAATACAGGGTTAAGCAAGGACTACCCGTCAAGCCCTGTGATCCTAACAAACCTGCTTCACCTAGTACATATCTTTATATACGTGACCAATACATCTACAGTTGCTTTAAATTAAAATAAGAAACAAAATGATAGTTGGAAATTTTAATAAAATACACATTTGAATTCTCCTATTTGTAATTCTCTATTTTAATATAAAAATAGTGTTTGACTATGTACTTCAAACGATTAAAACAAAATTAGCTTTCATTCATACAATAAAAAAAGCAATTTCAGCACAGTATTCTGTCAAAGAAATAAATTGTTCTACATAAATAGGTACCAAAGTAAATGTCAAGGCAATATCATTTAATTTAAACTTTGAATCGACTTTACACTTTGTTTTGTCAAAGGAAAGGACCTTTTGTATTAAAACTGGGCTCTTCATCCTTTGAGTTAATCGGGGTTAGAGTAATGCGTGTGCTAGTACTTGTTTTCCTAAGGGACTCGCATCACTCATCCGAGGGACTCAGGGCTGTCGTTACAGAGTTTTTAAGAGCACTTGCTATAATTTGAATAATTTAATTTAATGTTTTCTTTGACATGTTTCGTTTTAAATGTATCTGTGTCTTTTATGGTCCAATATAAAAAAGAGAGTAATTCTGGTAGGCCAATGAAAAAAAAAAAACCAAGGTATGGTCATATCTGTCGAAGGACCGATGGCCGTTGGAGCAAACGTGTCCTAGAGCGGAGACCGCGACTCGGCAAACGTAGTGTAGGACGCCCCCCAGCTAGGTGGACCGACGACCTCTAAAAGGTCTCTGGGTCGGACTGGATGCGGAAGGCGCAGGACCGAGTTCTGTGGCGCAAGTTGGGAAAGGCCTATGTCAAGCAGTGGACTGCGATAGACTAGTTGATTGATTGACCAAGGTATAGAAGAAACGAAGTAAGAAAGACAACGCAAATTATAGACTATCGGGGTGTAATAAAACAGGAATATCATTTTGATAAAGGGCTTTGAAGGCAATTTAGGTAGTTCCCTATAATCGGGCGAGACAATTTATATTTTAAAACAATAACCATTACTAAAATATCTTTATTTTCTTCTCGCGAGAACGAATTTATTACCCAGGTGGTGTATTACATATGTGGCTTAAAATAGAAAAAATAAAAGAGGAGTTTATCGACTAAAAATTGCACTGTTTGTTAATCATCTATTAGCTCGAGTAAAGCTTTGCTTCTTCGCAGTCTCTGGTCGTGAAATCAGTTCGATCTCTCACTGAAGAGGCCAAGATGATAGCGTGATGTGTTCACAGGCCAGACCGCTTTGAGCCCGGTATACAGGTCGCAATGTGATTGATAAATAAATATAAATAAATAAATATTCACAGACATCTCTTCACAACGCCATCTGTTCCCAAAGTAAGCTAGGCTTAACCTGCTTGTGTTATGGGTAACAGAACAACGGATATTAGCACTTATATACATTTTTTTGTAAATACCTAAGTACATAATATTATACATAGAAACACTCAGACCAATGCAAATAATCATGTTCATGCACACAAAGATTTGCATTGAGCGGGAGTCGAACCCGAGACCTCTGCGTAGCAGTCATGTTATATAAACACTACGCCACAGAGGTCGTCGGAGGCAATCAATATTCTCGAGGACTCTAGGATAATTCTTTCTTAGGTTTAGGTCTCGCCATATGGCAGCTAGCAAGAGCACCGCGAGGTTTTAGTAGGTTTGATTTTAACTAACCTTAATACCGCAATATTCGTTTAGAAATAAAACAAAGTCACAAATTCCAACAAACAGCAAACTACATAATTTGATTTTGTTAATCCGTGAACATTGGTGTGGGTTATTACTTTAAGTAGTAGTAGTATATTTATTACTTAATAATAGTTAATAATATTTATTAGTAAATAAAAAAATTAAAATTCAAGCTTATATAATTATTTTAGTAAGTACTGAACTCATCTTGTGACGTAACCCTATTGAACTCGTCCCTTTATGTCACGATTTTGGATATGCCTTGACGTGATCGATATGCGCTTGACTTTGCCTCCTGCCCTCCATTCCCAAGAGAGTAGGGAATGAGATTAAATCACAATACACTATATTGTTTCTGAGGTGAACACACTAGTAAGGAATTCAGACAATATATTAATCACAAAATAAATATTTTAAGGGGTAAACTTTGCACCATTTTTTTAATTTTTGAATACAGGTTTTTGTGTTTTAAAGCAAACTTAAATTGTGTAAATATTTATTTCTTATTTATTTGTGTATAAATTGGTTAGGTATGTATGTACGTAGTTTATTAAGAAGTTTAAGTATGTTTATATTACGTACTATTTAAGATGTTTTTTTCTCATATAAATGATTTAACACCTACCACATTTATCTCTGCATCACCAAAGGTTGACTGGTAAAGAATGCCTTAGGCATTAATGCCTAAAAAGGCATTAATTCCTAAGGCACATGTATATATTGTAGTGTAGTGTACATGTATATGTATATGTTACAGCAAAAGTAATAAATATGAATATTATACATAATAACTAGCCATTATGTATAAGGGCTACTCAATTTTGATAAAGTGATTAACTCATTAAATTTTACCTTTTAACTGGCAAAAGTTAGAAGCAGTTGGTTAGGTTATGTTCTGACTTTTGCCTTAATATTGTATTTTTGTCAGTTAAAAGGTAAAAATTCAATGAGTTTTGACTAACATCGATGGTCAAAACCACTTTTGACTGAAAAAACCAGTCAAAAATGGTTATGAGTTTTGACTATAACATATATAATGGCTAGTTAATGTGATTAATTCTGCGACATTTATCACTTTATCAAAATTGAGTAGCCCTTATACATAATGGCTAGTTATTATGTATAATAATCATTGATTTACAAAAAACCCAAGATGCACATTTTCAAACAAAACTAACAGCCAAAAGGGTCACCAAATTAAACATACGCAATAAATACGTATAGTAATATCGAAAATATTTTTTTTTTTAAATTCAATCTTACACGCATGACATAAAGTTGTGTTTAAAAAGTAATGCACAAAAAGCAATGACGTTTGCCGGTAGAACAACGCGATACTAATTTTAAATAAATTTGACCCAAGAAAACAAACGGGGTGAGCTAAATAAAACCGTTTAAAAAGCGAACAATTGTGAGCCTATTTGTTGCGGACGGTTTTGGGAAGTGTGTATCTATGGTTTTTTGTAAATCAATGATAATAATATTCATATTTATTAGTTTGGCTGTAACATATAAAGTGTTAAAGAAATAAATAAATAAAAAAATATCTCGACTATGTCATGACACACAAATAATAATGAAAACCAATAGAAACTATTCTTTTGGATTTATATGGGACTTTAGTGAGATAAAAATGTTTTAAATAAAGTCCAAAAACATTATGATATGGTACTTGTAAGTTAAGTTGGATTTCGTAAAAGTTGCCTTCTTATTAAGGTGCCTCTCCAACTAGTGAAGGTCAGCTACCAGCTTGGCAAAGTCCTGTCTATTCTTAGCTCTGCGGGATAGTTCAGCTGCGCCAGCTATTCTACTCTCTAATGTTTCTCAGCCAAGATTTTTTCCTTTATTTTTCCCGCTACTTTACCCATCATTATGAGTTGCAGGAGGCTGTATCTTGAATGTCTCAAAAAAAAGTTGCCTATACAAGATTAAATTAAATTTGATGAAATTAACTGTCGTACAAGTTGCCTGTATCCAGGTAATATCAGGCAAAGCATGCGGCATGTAACACCCTATAGCAAACTGTATTGCAAGCGCAGTATTGTTAGGCCAAGTTTGGCCCCATCGCTAGAAAAGGCTTACACATAAGTAGTAACTAACTTAGCAATCAATATAAGTACAGTAAACTTCCCAGAACTTGTACTAAAACTTAGCTTAAGCTCTCATTCCTTAGTATAAATATATTTGTAACAATAATCCTTACAGATACTTACACTACGAGCCTGATATAATCTGTGCGACTAAGCCGCAGAGGCATAGTATATGTTAGTATGTGTGAGTACATTATGTGTACTTAAGAGTATTTTTTTATTGTCTTTGCTACTTCGTAATGTTTTTTTTGGTTAACGATTTCTGCTTTCTTAAAATTAAATGTTGTTATTAATTTTAAAACAAGAGTATGTGTACGCAATTTTGTACTTCTTACTTTAAAAATGACGAACTTTCCATACAATCTTGCAACCCCTAATTCACCCCCTTATGGATGAAAGTCCTTCTATTTCTATATCTATACTAATATTACCTATAAAGAGTAAAGTTTGCGTGCTTGTGTGATTGTGTGTTTGTGTCGTTGTAGGGGGTAATCTCTGGATCTACTGAACCGATTTAGAAATTCTTTCTGTGTTGAATAGTCCATTTATCGCAGAGTGTCATAGGCTATACAGTATCACGCTATGACTAATAGGAGTGGAGCAGTAATAAAATATGTTTAAAAAAGTGACGCGTTTTTTTTCTCCGCCTAACGAAGTGGGCACGGGTCAGCTAGTATTATAAAGAAAGACGCAGACGTGCCTTATTAAACAATCATTAACATTTATGAATGCAACTATAACTACTATAATACAATATATAACGTAATAACAATAATATAACTGTAGTTAAGCTACAAATCCCGACAAATAAGCTATAAATGTAGAAGTCGTAAAGAAACCGCGGGCGACCGTTGGACGACCGTACTATTATTACGAATATTGATTTTTTACAATGGGCGGCGCTAGTACATCCGATAAATGCTCTTAATAGTATTAATAAAAAATATGATAGTTGACGGTTATGAATTCTGTTGTTAATAATAAAATCGTTTGAATAAAAGTAGTAGTTACAAAAATGAGTGTAAGTAAATCTATAGTTTATAATTATATATTTTTTTAGAACTTGTTCTTCAATTCTTTTCTATAATTCTATATTCTTCAATAATAATGTTTTACTAAATATATACTTCAACTCATTACGTCATTGGTTAAAATAGCTTATTTATTTATTTAATATGGTACACTAACAGCTATACATATTTATATATTTTTAAAAACTAACAATTATTATATGTATTGTTCTGATATTTATGCCAATTATAAATAAAGCTTATTTATAAAGCTTCTTTTATTGTAGGTATACCATTTGATTCTAGCACTTCGTTTTTCTTTAAATTTCATTTGATCACTAACGCGTACGCTTGCTTACAACTAACAAATTTTGTGTGCTTTCTGGTTTAACTTTAGGCTACGTAAAAATAAATTGATTGAATCAAGTGATGAAAGAATAACGGAAAGAGATGAATGTGAAAACCAACATGAAGAAAATGTATTTTGAATGTTACTTTAATAACAGTATGTTTCTTTTATATCTTATGATGACAACATAAAATTTATCAAATAAATTCCTTTTTTTTAGAATCCTATATTGGTCTCTTCTGAAGCTACGGAACTTTCGAGTTTGGTAAGTTATTGAACTAGGTAAAGATGTTTAGTGGATTTTATTGTTTTCTATAATAATCAGTTTTTTATTTCTTTGTACGTGCTGATCTAATTATTTTTTGATTTGTAGACTATAGAGGCTGCAATTCCGTCACCGGTAAATATGATTTTAGAAGGTCGAAGAATAATAGATATTCAGTATTTTTTCGAACAAATTAAGATTATCAATAACCATAATAGAGCAATGGGATGTAGTATTGATAATTTCCAATTCGTAGACGAGTATACAGTGGGCTTGGAATCTAAATTTACCTTGAAATGCAATATGTGTAATTTAGAGGTCCAATTGTTAAGCTGTAAGAGTACAAATTCAAATATGAAAGTTAATAATGGCGCTGTAACTGGGGCTATGATGACTGGAAGTGGTAGATCTAATTTAAATGAATTATTGGCTTCTATAGATTTACCTACATTTAGTCAAAGTGTATATGCTAAATGTCACGATGAAGTAGCAAAATGGTGGAAAGATGCTGCTGAAGATAGTATGCAAGAGGCAGCAAAAGAAGAAGCTGCTGAAGCTATTGCGTGCGGTGAGGTAAAAGACGGCATTCCTGTTCTCACTGTCATTGCTGACTGTTGTTGGTCAAAAAGATCATACAAAAGCAATTACCATACAAGACCCACGAAAGACAAGATCGATGCCGCTAAGAAGCACTACGTTCAAATTTTTTTACAGCTTCAACTCTAATAAATACCTAATAACAGTAGTAATAGTTTACAACTTGGAAGCTTACTACTTTGTTTTACTATATTTTTAAATTACTATACCATTTTATTATACATTTTTTTATACTTGAATAAATTATACATCCATATAAAATGTTTTATTAAATATAATATTGTATTTATTAAAATGATTTGCCTTTATATCTATATAAGTTATTGTATTTAATGTAGTACAACTATTTCCTAAAATTTAAGATGACTAATATCATGTTTTATCAAATCAGTAAAAATGGTTTTATATTATAACCACCTTTTGTTTTAATAAACTCATTTTGTGCATTATTCGTAGTTTAGTAGTAGTACTTACGCTAAAATGAAAAATAATTACTTTTTAAATGCTATTAAAGTATCAAAGTACGTATAGGTGGTCGAGTTGGAGATGCACTCAACCGATAGTTTATTATAAATATAATATTTCACTCTAAACGATCAAACCTTTTCATTTGACTATTCTCACGCACACGCGCTCACTTCGTTCTGTGTGAATAAAACTGGCAGCGAATTACCTAAACTTGCCTGCATGCGTTAGACGTATACGCTCTTAACAGTTTTGTAGCAACAAATCTTAAGAAGGAACACCCACTAGGCGTTGATATAGGTACTACTAAGTTAGTAGTACTAACTAGAACTACAATAATAGCTATAGTTACCCTTAAATCTTGAAGGTTATAATAATAATAATCCTCACACATTCAACGTCATCTAGTCCCAAACTAAGCAGAGCTTGTACTATGGGTACTAGACAACGGATAAACATACTTAAATACTTTTTTCTTTGTTTTTTGTGAATACCTACATATTATACATAGAAACACTCAGACATGCACATAAAGATTTGCATTGAGCGGGAATCGAACCCGAGACTTCTGCGTAGCAGCCATGTAATAATAACCACTACGCCAAAGAGGTCGTCTATATACAAAGAATTGATAACTCAAACTTAACATCAAAATAAAACTTATTCCCCACTAAACGATTAAACTTTGACATCAATAAAGTAGTACTTCGGTTAACTACAGACTAACGTAGTTTCCACTTCACTTATGTTAAGTTATGTACGTTCATAACTTATTTACTACTATTGTTGTAGCTGTTGACAGCGAGTACGCTATGGAAGTGAATTTGTTCATGTAATGTACCACGCCAGTAGCAAGGTTTAGCAATTTTAGACTTTAATAAAAGGAAATTGAGCTGAAGTTAATTTGTTTTAATATTCCAAACACATTTGAAAAGCCAAATACTTAACACAAAAAACATGAAACTAGACACAACTCTTAGACTGAAATAGTGCTTTCCGTGAATGACATGCTTCATCCACTATCGCCCTTTTAAAAATCATGAGAAAAAGACAAACCTAAATCGAATAAATTAATTGATTAATCCTAATGTAAAAAAACATGTTTCAGGCAAATAAATGAATTTATATTTGTATTTGAATCTTTAGAAAAAGAAACAGCACTATGAGCAAATAAAAACTTAATAGAAATATTTAGAAAACAAAGAGAGATACACTATGTAAGAAAAGCGACTAAGCTGTAGAAAGCAATACATAGAATCATAGAATGTTTTATTACCATAAAACCTTCTTGCTTCCCAGTAAGTACGTACTCCGTAAGTATTCAGTACCACTTAAACGTTCACTAAATCTCTACAAAGCATACCGCTTGTACACACAGCAACACATCAAGTTAAACATTTTCATTTGAAATTGTGTCTTATTTCAAGTTATTAAGGTACATGAGTGTCTAACTTGATTAGTTGCTGTGTGTACTAATGTTTCTGTTCATAGAATTAATCTGTTTCAGCATACGTTTACACTCGAAACTGAACAAAACTGTCCGAGAATATCATTTCATTTAATTTAAATAACGAATATACAAATTCCAATTTCAAAACTAGTATTTTGAACTAAACGCGTTTTGGAATTCCAATTTCAAAACTGCAATAGAGTTTGTGTTGTGATTTGAAAAGTTTATGTCGTGTGAATTTCGTTTTTCATCATTACATTCCTGTATTGGCCCAATGAATAGATGGACGTACTTTTCTGTGGTGGAAGGTGATTTGCCCTACTACCTATTATTATATGCAAATGTGACAATGTGTGGCAACTGTAGTTTAGTATTTATTTTACTCCAATAGCGGAGAACAAAGGTTTACTATGTATAATATGAATGTATTTACAGAAAAGGCATATAAATTTGTGTGGATACTACCTCCTAAAGTACAAGCTCTGCTTAGTTTAGAAATACCTTGTAAAATTAATTTAACGTTTCTTTTACAGAAAAAAAGCTGTTAAATCGATAGCTTTATTAAAAAAAATACAACCAAAATGAGAACCTCCTCCTTTTTTTTTGAAGTCGGTGAAAAAGTAGACTAAGATATATCTAGGAGCACAACAGTAATGCATGGATTAACGTTTGATAGATTACCGGTTAATGCGGACCTCGTGTCCGACTGGCCGAGGTCCAGGATTGAAGACGACTGCTGCAGTATGTAGGGTGACAATATGTAAGGTGATAATGTAGAAATAATACTGTTTTAATATTTAATTTATAATAGACTAGCTGACCCGTGCCCACTTCATTGAGCGTCGAAAAAAACGCGTCCTTATTTTAAACGTATTTCATTACTGCTCCACTCCAATTAGTCATTGCGTGATACTATATAGCCTATGACACTTCCCGATAAATAGACTATTCAACACAGAAAGAGTTTTTAAAATCGGTTCAGTAGATCCAGAGATTACCCCCTACAACGTCACCAACACACAAACTTTACCTCTTTATAACATCAATATTTGTCTATATAGGTAGTATACACAAATATGAAAATCCCACGCCCGAACTTTGGTGGATTAGTTTAAATTCTGCCTCGAATTCAATTTCTTTTTGGCATTGTATTTTCAGTTGATTTCGATATATCGTTTATAACGTTCCACGTGGGCTGTATGACTTGGTAGCCTGGTATAGGGCATATTTTACGCTTTCAAGGCGTTTCTTTCCTAATATGATAATATTTTAGTTGTTATTTTTTTCATACTCACATTGGCATTGTACGAAACGCACTAAAGAAGAAAAGACCCAATATCTTTTGGTTCAAAAACGAATTCTTATTTTTGCCCAATCAAGTTAATGAAAAAAATAAAACTATATTAACTAATAGATATTTAGGGAAACATCTACTTAATTATTCATTACATCACCTCACAGATAATCAAAGGAATGACGTCACGAGAGCCCAAATTTCTCAATCTCCCCCAAGATTAGACACCTACTCATTTTGATTAACAACACTAACGGGGATCGCGATCATGAGTATATTATACTCATGATCGCGTCAAAATAGTAATCATATTATGTTTAGTTTGACAACATAAACTAAACGACACGAAAACAAACGAAGGAAATCATGTAACTAACCAAATACGAACTAAAACCATTAAAAAATACTAACTAGCTTCCAGACAAATTAGTCAAAAAAATTAATAACTTCTAAGGTAATAAAAATAATTTGAAATACAGCAGAACAGAGAATCTCCTCTCTTCAAAGTCAATTAAAATATATATATAAATGTTAACTCGATACACCACTATTTGAAAATCATTTCATTTCTCCATTTGACCGATACGTTAAATAAACTATTCCATGTTAGAAGTATTGTGTGGTCACAGTAGTTGAACGTCTCAAGATGTTATTTACCGAATAGTCAAGTCTCGCGTGGCTCCAGTTACCTGACGGTGGAAACATACGTACATAAACTGTATAGGACGGTGCCTTTTCTTATATATACATAGTATAAAATAAAGTCGCTTTTTCTATCCCTATGTCCCTTTGTATGCCTTAATCTTTAAAACTACGCAAACGGATTTTAATGCGGTTTCTTTTAATAGATAGAGTGATTCAAGAGGAAGGTAATACATAAATAAAACCAATGGGTGTCGTAAAAACCGACTAAAGTACTATGCGTAAATATTATCTTTACGAAATAAAAAGAAGGAAAACTTGAAATTAAACCCTATACAAATCCGTCTGGCCGGCGTGGTATTAGTAGGCCAAATATCCATCCGTCACGGGAGGAGGCCCGTTCCTGCAGTGGGACATTAATGGGCTGTTATGATGATAATATAGTAGAGAAACCCTAAATTTAGATATTTCTTTTGTAATCGTCTAATGAAACTGTACTTAAAGATTGTTTAAGGACATTCTGTAGTAGGTGCCCGTACAGGGCCGGGGCAGGTCGCTAGTATATATATTTGTATCTTTTACTAGTTATTTGTCATTTAGTTTACCTGCGCCGTTTCCGCACTTACTCGCCTAGATGAGTCATAGTGCGTGTCATGCAAATCTATTCATTCCGACTAACCCCAAAAACCTAGCAACCAAGGCTACTGCAGGCATCTTAGTTTTTTTATAAACTACTAGACAATAATATATGATCGAATAGTCCTCATCAAAAGCGCAGATACTGTCAAGAAAAGAAGACTAACAGATGGCTGTTAAAATGACTTCACTCCATGGCCGTCATCAATTTTCCGGTCTGACCAAATCATCATCATCATTATCAGCCAATTGACGTCCACTGCTGGACATAGGCCTTCTCCAAATACTGCCACCTTGTGCGGTCCTGCGCCTCCCTCATCCATCGGTTTCACGCCATCCTAACCAGGTCGTCGGTCCACCGTGTGAGGGGTCTCCTTACCTGACCAAATGCTTCTTCATAATACGTTTGTTGGACCCGATATCATAAGATAGGGAAAACACATGGGTTTGAAGGTTAACTAATTATTCCCAAACTTTAGGAATGTACTATGCAAAATATTTCATTGAAACTTTCCAGCCGCGTTTATTTTCCAATTATAACTCTGTATATTCCGCCATGTTAGCAGCACGCCTGAACGAGCCAAGTCGTTTGCGCAAACAACTTCTATACCATCCTTACATACAAAGTATACCTTACTTTATTATAATATACGTATACTAATATTATCTACTATCGAATAAGTTCAATAATGTATTGATTATATATTCGGACACAATTCTCTAGAGTATGTGTTATGGTATCTGAGAAATTGAGTTGATGTATGTTTCTTTAGTTGTGTTCTAATTTGGTTGTATTTTTTATTGTTTGTTACACAGTACTTAGTAATTAATGGAACCCTTTTAATAAAATTACTTTGTAGCTTTTAGACTTCCAGTTTGGTTGCATAGAAACTTCAACAAGTTTTGTAAGTAATTAGGTTTTAATCTGAAAATTAAATAACTGTCAAAATTGTTGGCGCGCTATCATGCAAGCTTACTTTTCAATTTAGTCAAGTTCCCAGCTACTGTTTACCTTTAGTTAAATACCTAAAAAAATGGAGTTTAGTAGCTAAATAGCAAAATCCTCTTGTGATCAAAAGAAAGAGGTCAGTTACTAACTACAATATTCTCCATAAAAAAGAAATTCAAAACATGAACCATTCGACCCTTCAACAAAATATTCAAATAATAAATTAGCAATATGTAGGTAATATAAAATGTACAAACGGACCTCAAACTCCATAATATTTTATGAGGCATGTAACGCGGTAAATAATAAGGTGCGCGGTCAGCGTTTATATAATGTCTATACGCCTTTATAGTAGCGCACGGGTTCAAAACTGCTCAATATTCTATCTCAATCCTCAGGCCAATTTTTAACGTAAAAATGTTTTTTTGCGAAAATATAATTTCTGAAGTTTGGTGATATGATACAATTTTAAGTACTTAGTTTATTTTATAATTTACACAAATAAATCCAAAACTAAGCAGAGCTTGTACTATGGGTACTAGACTTACTTAAAAACTTTTTTTTGTAAATACATACATAAACATAGAAATATTCAGACCAATGCAAACAATCATGTTCATGCACACAAAGATTTCCATTGAGCAGGAATCGAACCCGAGACCTCTGCGTAGCAGTCATGTTATATAACCACTCCGCCACAGAGGTCGTCAAACAAATGTTTTACAAGTTTACTTTAATATCTATTTAGTCCCACAGGTACTTAGGCCAAGATCTTTCGCGTTCTTTAATAGTTTATAGTAATGGCAGTTACTACACTAATAAAATAAATTAAGTAAGTACTTCAGTCAATCCATTAGCCTTTGATTTTAGTCCATTGTTTTAGGTCTTTACTATTTTTAAGGGTCTATTTTGACAAATAACTTATGTTCAATACGTACCCACACAAATATTTGAAAACAAAACAAGTCAACATCAACCTTACAGTATTTGCATGAACTTTGTTATTCACATCGCGTTTTAATATTCATACACACAGATTTATATTCAATAAAATAAAAATGTTCTTCATGGAAGAAAATATGTGTTCTCCCTTGTTTTATTGTGGTACAAGGTTCGAATATCGTTTACAAATAAATTACCTATTGTTGCATTTTTTACATATTTTTTTTCTATGTAAGAAACGTTTTAGAGACCAGCTCTCTATAGAATCGCCGTTGGAGTCGGGATATCAATTAACCGGTGTATACTACATGGACTTGACTACACGACCTCGGTGCCACAACGGTAGCGCGGCTGCCGTGCACGAGGTTTTGTTCCACAGATTATTGTCCTGAGTCTGGGTGTTCTTTGTGTCCGTTATATTGATGTTAGTAAAAGTCCCCGCGACACAGGGCATGATCCCTAGTGAGGGAGTTGTCTTTTAAAAAAGGAAGAAGGAAAGGAAAGGAAGGAATACTCTCTGCCTCACCGTGTGTGCGGCTGCCGTGCGGTCGCGGCTTCAAATCCCACACGAGATATTTTTTTTTTGTGATCTACAAATTATTAACTTCAGCTTGGGCGTTTTTATGTTCGTTTATTTCATGTCTTTTCTCCGTGTGGTGGCGGAGTAAGAATACAATATGTCACCACCCCATATCATCCCATGGGTGTCGTAAAAACCGACTAAGAGACTATTCGTGAATATTATCTTAACGAAATAAAAAGAAGGAAAACTTGAAATTAAACCCTATACCAATCCGTTTGGCCAGCGTGGTATTAATAGGCCAAGTATCCATCATCCGTCACAGGAGGATCCCCGTCCCTGCAGTGGGACATTAATGGGCTGTTATGATGATTTCATGTCTTTAAAGGTCGTTATATAAAAATTTTTAGCTCTATCTATGACAGATTGGAAGCTTAATCTTCGGATCAAGAGTGTGTTTACTCGGACCTGCCTTTAGAATTTGCTGACCTCCTTTAAAGAAGCTTTACTACGCTAAGCCTCAAATAAGGTTTTTATGTCACTTAATTATTAACATCTTGTTTTCCCTTACAACATAACTATTGATCCCAACGTTACCAGTAAATGAAATGGAGACAATGGACCATGCGAAAATCTGTTTGTTAGTGTGTCTCGTTGATTATTATTAATCTATACTAATATAATTAAAGAGGTAAAGTTTGTGTGTTTGTGACGTTGTAGTTGTAGGGTATAATCTCTGGATATTCTGAACCGATTTTTAAAATTCTTTCTGTGTTGAATAGTACATTTATCGGGGAGTGTCATAGGAAATATAATATCACGCTATGACTAATAGGAGTGGAGCAGTAATGAAATGTATTTAAAAAAGGGACGCGTTTTTTTCCCCGCCCAACAAAGTGGGCACGGGTCAGCTAGTCCGTAATATAATGTTGTCTACATGGCCAGTGTGGTAGTAGTAGACCAGTGAAACCTCCTCAATCATATCAGCTATCAAAATAAAAACCTTATCACAACAGACCTCTTTAGATATCTAATAGACGTCGAAATCTATAACTACTTTAACCCTTCTAATGCGATGTTTGCATATCCTTGTGTAACAACCACAATGACATTAGCTTATGGTATATTACGTGCCATTCTACAGGTACAATCTAGTTTGTTCAAAACCGTTGGTTAATTAATCACACAAATAGTAAAAACTCAATAAAATATTTGTTGTCAAATAAAACAATCTTTATCAAAACCGGTTCTTTAGTTTATGAGATATGCAACCAAAAAAAAAAAAACAAACACAAGCACTGCAAATCTTATAGCACCATAAGATCTAAAACTACTTTAACCCTTCTAATGCGATGTATACACCCTGTGTAACCTAACGACCACATATTAATGACATTAGCTTAGGGTTATATTACGTGCTATTATACATTGTACAATCTGGTTTGTTCCAAGCCGATGGTTAATTAAACCAGTAATTTGGACGGTGGATTTAATTTACGTGGTACGCCCTTAACTGTAAACCCACTTAGCAGCAAAAGATGATACTATACAAGCTGTGTATACAAGCAACATAGTGTATATTAGATATTATTGATTCGCGGGTATTCTCCGTGTGGTGACGGAGTAAGAATACAATATGTCACCACCTCATCTCATCCCATGGGTGTCGTAAAAACCGACTAAGGGACTAACCGTAAATATTATCTTTACGAAGTAAAAAGAAAAACTTGAAATTAAACCCTATACCAATCCGTCTGGCCAGCAGGGTGGTATTAGTAGGACAAGTATCCCTCCGTCACGGGAAGAGGCCCGTCCCTGCAGTGGGACATTAATGGGCTGTTATGAATTCGCAGGTTCGATTCAGGTGCATGTCTTTTTTTCTAATTAATGTTTTGGTCTAGGGGTTTTGTATAATATGTTTATAAGTAGGTAAATTATTTTCTCGTAGTTAGTATAGCTTATGATTTTTAACACACCACAACTTTAGATGACCGTATTTCATATGTTTTAATGTGTTGACAAGGAGCCATTTACTGCCTCTTTAGTAATATACCTTATATATCGTCGCACGAATACTTAAGTGTCCAACCTCCATTTGCAACATTTTACACCAGAGACGTTTTATTGATTAGTTTAAGCAAATAATATGATTTTATATAAGTTTTATATTAAAAAAATAGTTAACGTGTTTATGAAATGATATATTACAAATAATCATTAAAAAGTCAAACAGTTATGTTTATTTTCACAATCTTTTATGGAGGTTGAGCAAATAAACACAAAACAAATTATGCAATTGGAGATAGACTACTACTGGAGTGGAGGTTGAGCATTTTGCATTCGAATATATTTAGTACTTAAGTGCCCTATAACCAAATACAGTGTGTTTGGGTATCGTGGTAAAAAAAAAAACTAGTTAACTGGCTATTTATCATTAAAAAAACACAGAATTAAAAAAAAACACTGTTTGATATATATGTTACGGTAAATGTGATTAATTGAAAATTATTATATTAATATTACCGGTAAATATGATTAATCAATCGAAATTTATTACTTTTAGTATGTAGTAATTATTAATAATTCACGACACATATTGGTAAAAGTGCTAAAATAAATAAAAACCCAACGTTTTTTGACCAGCAGATATTTTTTTTTGTACCGATACAAGATCGTTTACTTCGCCTGGTATTGTTTATGTTGTCTGATTCTGTCAAAACCTTTTTAATTAGAGATTCCATACAGGCTTTGTCGTCAGCTTTCATATATTTGTAGGTACTCGTACTTCTAATATATTTTATTTTCTTTTCGGTTAGTGTCTGATTTGAATTAGTCCTTATTCGTCGTATTCTTCTTTCGTCGGATTCTTGATTCATCGTACGTAATGTCAACATAAAATAGAACTATGGTATTACCGTGACTCCACTTCTTCATTTCAATATGTACAATAAAAACGACATAAATTGAAAATAAAACTGTGATAAGATCATACCTATACTTATAAAAAATAATTAATATACTGAGACTATTTAAACAATTTAGAATGGATTTTTTTTTAAATAAAATTAACCCTTTTTTGACGATTCTTTATGTTTTCATAAGGAATTCTTTAGTTTATGGGCTATTCATCCCTCAACGGCGTAATTAGTTCTGAATTTCTCATCCAAAATAGGGAAGAAAATGCAAAGCAACGGACATAATAAAAATAGATGTACAATGTGAGCAATGGATCTGTGGCGAGTAAAAAATAGTATTAATCTTCTTATCTAGCATCTAACATCATTGCGAACACAAAGCGTAGGTATATGTAAACAAAAAACTACCCATTTAATGCTAAGAAATTTACCCATTTAACAATTAGCAAACATGCAAGTAGCAGGTATATTTTGACAGTCACCGCACAAAAGCAATATTTTTTATTATTATACTAGTTATATTTTACAACCTTACGAAAAGTTCGGAACAATCTGTTCATTTATAGATACGTCACAATTTCAATTAATTTTTAATTTCACAATTAAATTTAAACATCCTGTACTATAAGTTAACGATACGCAGTGATAATCTGCAAAGAAATGTTAACAAAAATACAAGTTAACGACTCTTTTCTATAGTTGTGACTATATTTTCCGATTTATATTTCGTCACGGACATTTCGGGTACTGTTTTCTATTAAAATTAATACTTTTTTCTATATTTCGCGTTAGTTTTTACTCAAATGCGTGCGAGCACCAGCTTCGTCACAAAATAAATTAATAATGGCGGCGTGTTGCGTCATCAAAATGCGATGTCGTGATTGGTTACCTGTGAGGAGATTGAATACTTAAGCACGCAATCGATGCTCGGATGCACGTTTGGTGTTTCTCTATGGACTTTGAGCAATTAAGCATGAAGTTTTAATTCTCTTGTGTTAGTTTTCAAAAACTTAAATTCCTTATAAATAATGTATTTCAAGTCCAAACAGCAAGTATTATATACCAATCGAACCGCAATTTGATCCTTAATAAAATTGCATTATAAAGTGAAATTCGTCAAAATGGTCGGTTGAGCAAATAAGCATTCAGGCGACGATATGTTATTCGTCACTCATTCAATCGTGACAAGTGGCGTTCTGTCGTCTCTGCCTACCCCGGATGGGATAAGGCGTGAGTTTATGTTTGTATGTATGTCACACTTAAACACAACGCCATCTACTCCCAAACAGAACATCTTATACTACGCGTTACTCGTTAACGTATAAAACGCCTCTATCCATCAAAACAGTTAATCACCTCACATCGCTATCTCAATCAAAGTATTCTACTTACAATAATTTGTATGCCAACATGATGCCTCAATCTTGTACAATATCCGGGTCTAGTGACGTATCATACATCCATCGCTCACGGACTTAATTAACCTTCCATCCCCTCCCCTTTACACCCCCTGCCTTACACCCCCCTCAAGCATACGTCTACATGTGTCGCCTTCCGTGGATAGAAATTGCCTTAGAAAGATATATGGCAAGGTAAGGGTCAATCAATCAAATCAAAGGGTGTACTTCAGAGGTTCGGCTTATGATATTTTGGGTTCGGCAAATGAATTGTTGTTAAGTGAGTAAATGTGATCTCTGTATGGGATAAGAGGCGTGATTTATTTGGAATATAATCTGTAAGTCAAGATTATATTCCTAATAAATCACGACTCTAGTGGAAGGATAGGAATTTTTTTATGTAATAGGAGGCAAACGAGTCAGCAGGTCACCTGATGGTAAGTGATCACCGCCGCCCATGGACACCCGCAACACCAGAAGAATCACAGATGCGTTGCCGACCTTTTAAAACGGAGTACGCTCGTTTCTTGAAGCTCCCTAAGTCGTAACGACTTTTAGTGTAATACTGATTAACTTAAGTAATTTTGGCTAAGTTTTTTGTAATAACACTGAATCTACCATGTCGAACGTGATTGCAAGTCCATTTTCTAGGCCAATTTATTTCAAGTACCTAAAGAATGATAAACAAAAAACATAAATCGGTGTAATCGGCATGGAGAATTCAAATTGCAATAAATGTTTTGTTCCCATTACAGGGATGGTCCTCCAATAACGTAGGATAACTAGGTTTACTATAACTACGCTGGCCAGAGAATTTTCCATCTCTGCCAGCTACCAAGGTGTACATTAAGCGAGAATCGAACCGAATCTAAATTGAATAATCTTAACACAAACTCTGTAATCTGATAACACTTAACGCTTACCCTATAAAATTAAATATCTATGGTACGGTCAGTGTGACCCACCTACGAATCGTAAACACGGTTCTCTATGGTACCCTCAGGCGAGAGGGGAGTCCCCTCATTACTTATGCAACCTTTTATGTTTAAAGCATATAGTTTATGGTCCCCCTTGGAAGTTACCTTTGGCCAAAAAGGAATACGAGTTGTATAAATATTGAATAAATTGAAAGTCAATCTAATTTACTTTTTTTACTCGGTTACTTGGGTGACCTAGTGATTGACCTCTCGACTGTTCCTCTGATGTCTCGGTTTTTTCTTGTAGTTTAAGTTTTTATCATTTTGTAAAATATATTATAAATATTTTTTTTTATAAAATATATTTTATACACTTGTTACCTGTTAACTGGGTTATTTGGGGGTTAATAAAAATAACTTTGTTTGTTTAATTAAAATAACAAAAAAAATTACATACAACAACAAAAGAAGTAAAAAATAATCATTAATTTTAACTTGGTACACATTTATCGTAAAACTTAGATTTTTAAATAACCTCCTCCGTTTTTTTCGTCGGTTAAAAAAGGAGGGTCCTAACTCGTGCTTCACCTATTCATTCATCAATAAATCAAATAAAATTAGTTTTTTATAAACAAATATTTATAATTAACATTCAGAATCTGGGCAGTTATAATATGTGGAAGGCACATATAATTGTCTTGCACAGAGTTTAATTAAAGTTATTTTGGAGGACATCTAACAACTATATTTATTTAATTCCGTGTAGTAAATAAAAACATCTAGTAAGAACATAATTTACTCATAAACCAACTACGGTTACATACACTTGAGTACTCTTTCATCCATGAAAAATAAATGTCGTAGCAATTTCGTAGCTATGTCTACAAAGCTCGTAGAACCTCGTAGCACCCCGTAGTACTTGGTAACCTGTAATAAATTCATTCATAAAAGAGTACTCGTTTGTTTATTTAAAAGTCTTTTATAAAACACATTATGAATATTAAAAGAGTTGTAAAAGAAATGAAATTATTTTACAGTATAAAGATTTAAGAGAGTATGGTCTAAAGATTTTATGGGACGTAAAAAATGTCACTGGTACCTCGTAAATGTTTGCTAAGGTTTATAAAAAGAGTTTATTGCAGTATATTAAAGGAAATGAGGTAATCATTGAAGATAATTTTGAGTTATTTCATGGAGATGGGTCCTTTTGTTTTGTTTTATATAAAAAAAATCTCCCGCGCACTAAGGATTAAGACGTCACTGTGACTTTTACAAACCTTTTTTTACATAGACAAAAGTTCCACGTTTAAGACAATGACCGTGTATGGCAATTTTCTTGTTTATGCACACAACAATTTACATGGAGAGGGAACCAAACCCAAGACCTTTCTATTGCAACCACGCCCTAGAGCTGTCACGCGACATAAATCTTGAAATTTCTTTATACAACACGATATTATAGACACGGCTGCAATACGCCACAGATCTTTGCGATTCGTCTTCACACTTCATTAATTCTAAAGGGCTTCACACACAGCAGATATAATGTATATTAATATTAAAGTAATGTATGTAAAAAAAATATACTTTATAGCTTTCGTTTGTGGTCTTCTGACGATTTCTATAGAAAGGTGTATTTGATTACATATATTTTTACCTATAAAGCTTAGGTATAACTAGAAAAAAAGGTGTATTTGAGATGTACTGTGTGTGCTATAATGTCCATCTTTACATTATAGCTGCTGTGTGTGAAGCCCTTCAAGGGAACTCACGGGTATCTACAGAGTACATAATGTCATTATTAAGAAAACTCCTCCTATTAGGTATTAGTACCCTATGTCTCGATGACATTGCGTTTTACGGAAACGTTAAATGAATTAACCTGTACAAGTTAAATAAAAAAAAAACGCCTTTTACTATCCTGTACCTAACTTTTAATATTATTAATAATAACAGATGATGATCATTGAGTTCAAACTCAATAGACCAAAATAGACATTTATTATTAAAAAATGAACAAGGCAAATCCAAAAAAAATCACAAAAAAAACAAAACAGAAACAGATTATTATCAAAAGAAAACACCGCCGAACTAAAAAAAAACTAAAAAAAAAAGGAAGAGTAAATAAATAATGTTAAAGATAAACAACGCAACTTGAGGCGAGTATTCTTAACATGCTCTAAGTAAAGTGACGCAACTCGTTCCTGGCAATCACGTTGAGTGCGCCAATCGTACCGAGTTTACCTTTGAACTGTATCTATGTACAGTCAACTACAAAACTTGATTAACACTTATAATATTACAAAAAATCTTAACCCTTCACAGCGCCGCCAGCAGACACAATAGTAAAACAATAAACGTGAACTATATATAGTACACTGCACTGGGCACATGTTAATAATGTAACCCTGCTAAGCTCTTTGGCAAAGTGGTATTAATATGAAAAAAGAACACCGCCGAACTAAAAAAAATAAAAAAAAAAAGAAGAAGAGTAAATAAATAATGTTAAAGATAAACAACGCAACTTGAGGCGAGTATTCTTAACATGCTCTAAGTAAAGTGACGCAACTCGTTCCTGGCAATCACGTTGAGTGCGCCAATCGTACCGAGTTTACCTTTGAACTGTATCTATGTACAGTCAACTACAAAACTTGATTAACACTTATAATATTACAAAAAATCTTAACCCTTCACAGCGCCGCCAGCAGACACAATAGTAAAACAATAAACGTGAACTATATATAGTACACTGCACTGGGCACGTGTTAATAATGTAACCCTGCTAAGCTCTTTGGCAAAGTGGTATTAATATGAAAAAAGAACACCGCCGAACTAAAAAAAATAAAAAAAAAAAAGAAGAAGAGTAAATAAATAATGTTAAAGATAAACAACGCAACTTGAGGCGAGTATTCTTAACATGCTCTAAGTAAAGTGATGCAACTCGTTCCTGGCAATCACGTTGAGTGCGCCAATCGTACCGAGTTTACCTTTGAACTGTATCTATGTACAGTCAACTACAAAAGTTGAGTAACACATACAATATTACAAACAATCTCAACTCTAAAATCGTTCATAAGTAAGTGGCGTGACGAGAAAAGAAAATAGTTTTATCATTAGTATAGTAAACTTGCCTCTTTGGCAAAGCGGTCTTGTATACGACTGTCGTGCAAGAGGTTACGGGTTCAAACCCCACGCAAGATAATTATTTATGCAAAAAACTAAACAAAGATAGTATTATCATAATTCAAAAAACAGTCAATAAACACCAAAATTTAAAAAAAGTCAAAGATTAATAACTCAAAAGATAAACGCAACTTGAGGCGAGTATTCTTAACATGCTCTAAGTAAAGTGACGCAACTCGTTCCTGGCAATCACGTTGAGTGCGCCAATCGTACCGAGTTTACCTTTGAACTGTATCTATGTACAGTCAACTACAAAACTTGATTAACACTTATAATATTACAAAAAATCTTAACCCTTCACAGCGCCGCCAGCAGACACAATAGTAAAACAATAAACGTGAACTATATATAGTACACTGCACTGGGCACGTGTTAATAATGTAACCCTGCTAAGCTCTTTGGCAAAGTGGTATTAATATGAAAAAAGAACACCGCCGAACTAAAAAAAATAAAAAAAAAAAGAAGAAGAGTAAATAAATAATGTTAAAGATAAACAACGCAACTTGAGGCGAGTATTCTTAACATGCTCTAAGTAAAGTGACGCAACTCGTTCCTGGCAATCACGTTGAGTGCGCCAATCGTACCGAGTTTACCTTTGAACTGTATCTATGTACAGTCAACTACAAAAGTTGAGTAACACATACAATATTACAAACAATCTCAACTCTAAAATCGTTCATAAGTAAGTGGCGTGACGAGAAAAGAAAATAGTTTTATCATTAGTATAGTAAACTTGCCTCTTTGGCAAAGCGGTCTTGTATACGACTGTCGTGCAAGAGGTTACGGGTTCAAACCCCACGCAAGATAATTATTTATGCAAAAAACTAAACAAAGATAGTATTATCATAATTCAAAAAACAGTCAATAAACACCAAAATTTAAAAAAAGTCAAAGATTAATAACTCAAAAGATAAACGCAACTTGAGGCGAGTATTCTTAACATGCTCTAAGTAAAGTGACGCAACTCGTTCCTGGCAATCACGTTGAGTGCGCCAATCGTACCGAGTTTACCTTTGAACTGTATCTATGTACAGTCAACTACAAAACTTGATTAACACTTATAATATTACAAAAAATCTTAACCCTTCACAGCGCCGCCAGCAGACACAATAGTAAAACAATAAACGTGAACTATATATAGTACACTGCACTGGGCACGTGTTAATAATGTAACCCTGCTAAGCTCTTTGGCAAAGTGGTATTAATATGAAAAAAGAACACCGCCGAACTAAAAAAAATAAAATAAAAAAAGAAGAAGAGTAAATAAATAATGTTAAAGATAAACAACGCAACTTGAGGCGAGTATTCTTAACATGCTCTAAGTAAAGTGACGCAACTCGTTCCTGGCAATCACGTTGAGTGCGCCAATCGTACCGAGTTTACCTTTGAACTGTATCTATGTACAGTCAACTACAAAACTTGATTAACACATACAATATTGCAAAACATCTCAACTCTAAAATCGTTCATAAGTGGCGTGACGAGAAGAAAAAATAGTCTTATCATTAGTATACTAAACTTGCCTTTTTGGCGAAGCGGTCTTGTATACGACTCCCGTGCCGGTTACAGGTTCGAATACCAATTTTAGTCGTTTTCGTTTTTGTCACGAGACTTGGTCAGAAAAAAATCAGGTCAGGAAAATGGCCTTATAATTAGCTATGTTTAATAAACACTAAACACCTATTTTTTAAAAATGAACACGAAAAGCAACCTTGAAATATTAGATGTGTTAATCAGCTTTTGTACTTGACTGTACCTACTGATGAACCTATTGACTGACTAGAGTACGCTTGTGGCTTTTTAAATGGTACGGGGGAGACGGATTACACGTATAAAGAATCAGGTTTATATTATGTGTAGGTATAAAAAGGGTATATTATAACTTAGTAGTGATCAAAGGTATGTGTTTAATTTACTTGAAGTACGTAGAACCTACGTATTACCTAGGGCGATTATCAGATGGCAGAGGCATTTTTTAAATTGTTATGTAAATCTATGGATGACGAAATATCTATGCAGCCCGATTTCCACTTTCACTGTTCTTCTCTATTCCTCAAACAACAACATAATACCCTACTTTATTTCTTTTGTTATTCTAAATGCACTTATTCACTCACTTCTCTTTAATGTGATGTCCTAAAAAGCACCGAAAGCTACGTATGAAACCTTTTAAGCGTTAATCAAAAGAATAGGTATGAAGGAGTTTAAAAAACCTCTTTTATATATTTCGAGTTCATGTTTGTCGCCGGCAAAGATATTACTGGCACTCATAATAGTAGCGATTTAAAAAAAAGTTATCTGTCATAAACACATAGCAATTCTATATCAACTAAAAAAAACAAAGTAAAAAGTTTTTAATTTTAAATTCAAATTACGAATTTAATGCCTTCTTAAAAAGTTAGCAGTAATGTTTATCGTTCAACAATAAATATCTCACTTCTTGTTAAACTCAGATGAATTGACGTAAATACGACGCTGTAATGAATAGAAATTTTAAAACGAATAAAAAAGCAAAACTCAGTGAATTGATAAAAGCCAGTGAAGTACGTTAAAAGCTGTGTTGGATGTTGGGTTCTGTAGGAATTTTCTTGCAATTAATGATAATTATAATTATGTAGGTAAATAATTTGTGTTACTGAGTCTTAAATAGAGAAAAGGGAAATTGTGATTCTATTACCAAAAGCTCAGGTCACATATACAATTTATATGCAGTTTTCTTCTATTTTAATAGAAGGAAACTGACTGGTATAGTTCGTCACTTATAGTAAACTTCTACGTTACCACTTTACGAAAGAAAGAAAATCTTATATCAAACATACAAACAGTGTAAAAATTACACATTAAGATTCACTTTTTTTGGCTGCCTCACTCATTCTCTGGGGAAGAATACAAATCTATTGAGAGCATAAACTTCGAAATGGACCCAATTTTTTAAGATTAGAATACGCCTAAAAACAACAAGACATACACACACAGACACAGCATAGATCCTTTTAGATAAATCGAGTAATAAAACAAACAGTCATCTCTCACACACAATAACATCATAAAATACCCAATGAACCTTTTACCCACGCATCTCTAGAAAGTGCGTCAAAACGTATTAGGGAGGGCGTCGCGCGCTTGAAAATGATTGAAAGCTGATTGGAATGATTGGCTGAGAGTTCCGTACGATTGCAATAGTCTGGCTAAACCTTTGGAATTACACGCGTGAAGTTATAGAGGGGTCGGCTGCGTGCTGGCGATAGAGGAACAATAAAAATAGCTTTGTTTGTGTTACGGATTGATAATTTACGAGGTGTAGTTTAAGCTATTTTGATTGATATGTTCTCTTAGAACTAAATAAATGTGAAAGATGAAAGAATAAACTTAGGTTTGCTATAGTTTGTTAGGCAAAGCTGTCGTGTTTGCAATTGCAGTACACGATGTTTCAGGTTTGAATCCCACGCAATTTTTTAATTTTTCATTTACTTAAAATTGTTTTAAGTTTCGATGTTCTTAGAGTTTTTTTTGACTTTATGTTAGTCCTAGCGACAAAAAACTCGATTTTTAATGCAGGTGTTGTTTTAATAAACAATTTTATATAGAATAAGTCATCAAAATAAATTGCAAAACTAAAATTTTAAGCTCGAGACATTATCCGAACTTTTGGTGTACAGTTGCATACCGCAACTCGACTAGAGCTTTGTAAAATATAAATAAATATAAAACTGTAGAGAAATAAAGTAAAAATACGGTATAGTCTATACTAATATTACATAGAGGTAAAGTTTGTGTATTTGTATGTTTGTTTGTTTGTGACGTTGTAGGGGGTAATCTCTGGATCTACTGAACCGATTTTAAAAATTCTTTCTGTGTTGAATAGTCCGTTTATCAGGGAGTGTCATAGGCTATATAGTATCACGCTATGACTAATAGGAGTGGAGCAGTAATGAAATATGTTTGAAAAACGGATGCATCTTTTTCACCGCCCAACGTATTGGGCACGGGTCAGCTAATACACCTACGTGTACGTGTTTCCATAGACGTAAACAGCTGTAAAATATTTTTTCACAATAAATGTATTCTACAGTCTGCGTTCACACCAAAGTAACCTCTGCTAATTGCACATGACAGCATTTTTTTTTGTAAACAGAATTAATGTAAGGTTTAATTTTACTTGTATTTAAAATACTTGAATAGCTATGGAATCTATTATTATTATTTTATCTGTTTGTTTGTCCAAATAAACCTAAAAATAAAACGCTTTGTTAAGCAAGAGCTTAAAAAGAGTCCTGTTTTCATATTTATTTTTGTATAACTGCAATGATGACTGTTATAACTGTATCTTAAATTATATAGAGGCTGAGCAAGAAATATTTTGAAATAACTGGATTAAACTATTATATGACAGGCTTCAGAGTTATTTTTCGCCTAGCAACCCAAGGGAAATCACTCAAACACGATAAATCTAATTTAAATAAAGAAATTCTTACTTAGATATTACGAGATAAACTTTACTTAATAATAAGAGGCAACGTTTAGCATGGAGTAAGAATACAGTGTCACGTCGAATGGCTGTCGTAAAGGAATTAAGAGCGTTTAAAGGGTACAAAAAACGGGCGTTTTTGTTTATAATGCAATATTAATTTACTAAATTAGATTATTCGTTAAATGGCAGATTCTGAAAACGGCAGATTCTGTAAATGGCAGATTCTTTAAACGACAGATTCTTTAAACGGCAGATATTGTACAGTTGTCAGCTAAAAACAAAATGTTATTAGACATGATCTTTGTAGCTTTGCTTGGCTACCTTTCTAAAACAAGTAGATGCATTAATTACAAAATGTAATTTTCTAAATGCAACCTTTTTGCTTACTTAGTTAATTTTTGTCTAATATTAAATCATGTACTACTTAAAAAAAACATTTACAGTCTCATTAATAAACATAGACTAACGCAAGATTAACTTTACTCCATGGTTTAAGTGTCAAATTATTAATGTTTGTATTAATAAACGCGAAGTAAAGAAGGAGTAAGCTAATACCGCTTTACTCTTGGCGTAAAAGTTATTCCGTACCAAGACCTAGTTTAACGGTGGATTAGTGCAGACTTATCAATATTACTTTGACGTGTTATTTATTTTTATGCTTCAAAAATATAATCCTGTGATTGAATAAGATGAATAGAGACTATTTTGTTCATGATTTACGGATATTATATTTATGACAAAGACGAGATTGAAGATGTGGTTCCATTGATTAGACAAGTGAAATTTTATAAAATTCGAAAGTATCTGTTGGAAGAACTACAAGAAGCCGAGTTTAAATCTAAATACAGATTTTCCCGATCTACTGCTCTTTTCATCATTGACATGTTGAAAAATCATTTAGCTGGTGATACAAGCGGCATATAAGTACAGCTTACAAGCTCTCATTAGGACACGTAATACTCGTCCCATTAGTAGAACAATGTTGTATCTACAAAATGTCTACTTTTCAGTAGAGCGATTTGAAGTTTTGCGCTAGCATTTTTTGCTTATAACTTTTTTACGGAAGACTTTAGCCATGTAATATTTTTACAGTGTACATAGATATAAATACAGCTATTAATGATATAATTATTTAGTCTAAAAACTATTCCTGTGCGTAGATAGTGTGTCGCATGTGCATACATAACATTGTACTGCCAACGAAAACAGTTCAGGAGCTGTCTCTTGAACACATGCAACGTTATTTGACCAAATTAATCACGTTGTATGTGCAGGTGAAACAATATTTTACGAAATCCTAAAATTATCTCAATGTTTTTCGAGAAGATGTTTTATATAATACTAGTTTGTCGGCCGGCTCCGCCCGTCTTAAGAATTAACGTAAGTAATGATGTGAATTTCCAAGTATTGAATGCACTTGCACACACACTGCAGGGACGGGCCTCCTCCCGTGACGGAGGGTTACTTGGCCTACTAATACCACGCTGACCAGACGGATTGCTATAGGGTTTAATTTCAAGTTTTCCTTCTTTTATTTCGTAAATATAATATTCACGGATAGTCCCTTCGATTTTTAGGACACCCATGGGATGAGATGGGGTGGTGACATATTGTATTCCTACTCCGTTACCACACAGATAACTAAAAGTTAACTAAGCCGAATTTTTATGATTACGACTATAAAGAAGGTACACGTAATTATAATAATTATTGATCACATGAATATGTGCTGGTTAAATTTGAGATCCGGCTTTTATAGACTAAATACACACATCAACTTTGTCTAGGGATATTTGGTATTTACTCAATTAACTCAAAAATTATTGAAGATAACATTCAATACGTTAATATTTTTATACACTAAAATTTTATTTAATTCTAGATTGTAGCCATATAAATGGCATATAGCTACAATCTAGATATTATTTTAGCGTAAATAATGTTTTATTCAAATAAATTAAAAACTTAACTGAACAAAAAGCGATTATTAATCTGTTTTTAACTTAGTACTAGTCAGTACATCCAAAAAACGTAAATAACGGTTTTTCATGCTTGGATTAAGTTATCCAGGTCTTGGTGCGGTATATTGTTCCATGTCCGACTAGGATGCAAAAAAGTTGCTCTTCAATCGCAATTTTTGCAGGAAAATTCATCAAAGCACTTCTTTGGAACATTTCCTACGTGTGTTTTATGGTTTTTAGTCCAGGTGATTGAGTGATTCAGGATAAGACCGATATGTCGTGCTCCTGCAACTATCTGGATAACACTTTCATTTTAAACGGATGGGTGTTATCGTCCATCAGCTTCAACATTTGGTCAAAATGGGGGTCAAAATTGGTCAAAAAAAAATACGGGGGTAGATTATTGGAACTAGAAGCTCAAACAACCTCGTTAAGCTATTTTTCAGCCGTCATGGTGCTTCTGATCAAAACGTACTTAAGTCTGTTTTAAGACCCACACGAATTCCCGTCCAAACCATAATTTTTCCATCGTCGTATGAATAGATTTCCTGAGGATATTGTAGACAGCTATCACATCTAGGAACTGGCCAAACACGTCACGTACGCACAACATGACCTCTTAGTTGTGTACTTTAACACATACTCTCATTGCTTTTTTCAGTCACAAAACTCCTAAAACTATTTAAATATATCTAAGCTTTGTACGTAACTAATATCAAAGCACTTGATAGATTTGTTTTGTATTAAATACGTTCCCAGCTTTAGTAGAATGCTCCTGTCCAAGGTTGTCGTTTCCTTCCTAGATCAGTCCAATTATCGCGACATATTGGCGTGGTATCGCAAGTTCAGAAACAGAGCTATTTGTACCATAAAATGATTGACTTTGAGCTGAGGGAGCGAGAGATGCCATCACAGTACTTTCAGTGTTTGACCGAGTTGGGCAAGATTGAGCAATTTGGGAGCTAGTGTTGCTTCATAGAATTAGACTAATTAGGACCTTCTGAAGAACGTTCTTCGATAGCTTGCACTTGTGATTAAAGTGATATGACAGTATTAGAAACAGAGCGATCCATAAAGCGATTGACTTTGATCAGAAAGTGCACGTAATGCCATCACGTTACTCTCAGTGTTGAACTGACTTGAGTAAGATTTAGCTATGGGTGCATTCGGTTGCTTCACTGAATTGAATGGATCATGATGTTCTTCTGAAAAATATTCTTCAATACCTTGCAGTTTTATACAGTACTTTTTACGAATACTATTTAAATACGTTTTTTGTCTTGAATGTTTGACTGGCAAGTGGCGCTTTTTTAGTCGACTGCTGGGAAATGTAATTTTATCATAACTCAAGTCAGATTCAATTGACTGATCTGAATATATCAGACAAAAATCACTATAACACTTTGTCTGATACGGAGGTGGTGATAGCATAGGC
The DNA here is from genome assembly GCA_905475405.1 of Schrankia costaestrigalis. Lineage (NCBI taxonomy): Eukaryota > Metazoa > Arthropoda > Insecta > Lepidoptera > Erebidae > Schrankia > Schrankia costaestrigalis. Next base: position 15,135,842 of record FR997838.1, read on the forward strand.
GTAGGTATACAAATCTTCGATACTATACTTAAAATCGCTGCTATACTGATAACAATGATGCTTCATAACTGGATGCAGATTGAATTTGGAACGGAGTTACAGGACGCAGTTCAGTAAGAGTCGATGGATCCGCTGGTCCATCACGACAAGTAGAACGACGTTTACAATTGTACACACTGCTACCGTTCAACCTATACAGAATCAGTGTAAGCTGATCTCGCATTTGGTTGTACATATTATGAAACCATCGCTCGGCCAGCTTAGACTGTTTATATGTAGTACATACACACGGATGTGTGTACTATGAAGTTAGACCTAGATTTTTTTTGAAACACCAATATAATTGTAAAATTTGTTGGTTTTTATGTAGAGTTAGCCGAAAATTAGATATTAAGAATAGCTGTGTACAATTAATACTGTATTTAATAATTTTATAACACTTTTAGATTTCGAATAATGTTTTACAAGAAACTAATTAACAGAAAAAAGTAGCATAAGTGCTTACGACGCACACTTTAAAATATAATTTGGTCGAATAATGTTTCATGTTTACGTACCGACGAAAAGAAGATACAATTATGCGTAGTAAAATATAATATGTGCATAAGTAACTACAAAATTAGAAAAACAAATAAGACAAGCTTCATTGTATATTAACATGTTAAGAAACTTATCAGTAAAGTATTTTAGTGGATTACACTTAATTTTAAAAAGATGCGGCAACTTGGTAGAAAAATGTTTTATGTGATTTTAAATACTGTCTTTGTGGTAATGTCAATAATTTTGTGTAATACACCTAAAACAATGTAATTAACATACTAAAATTGTTTATTTTCCATTAAATATAATTTAAATTTATAGATGTTGTATAAATTTTATAAAAATCCATGAAATATGTATTTTACGTATATTCTATTTTGTAAATAATTTTCTTATTACTAATTTAAACGTTTAATTCTCAATAGTAATGAACAACGTTGTGTATGTAAACAAAATAACAATAATTTAATTGATTTCTGACCGATTTCTGACCATTTTGATCGCCACTGTCGGTTTCCATTGTTACAACACCTCACTCTTGCCGACTCCGTCGAACAATGTGCGTTGTAATGAAGAAACGCGACGCACGGAGCCGGGAGCGCGCGTTAAGTGGTCGTGAGACGTTATTCTACGTATGCCGCGCGGCAAAAACTTTATTCGAACTTCATAACTTTTAAAATATAGAACAAAAGTTATAAAAAAAATATATCATTAGATAGCTTACGTCATTATGATAACGAATTTACAATAAAATCATTTTTGTTACTTGTGATGATACAACAATATTCTACTAATGGGACGTACTGTTGAACGGTGCTTTGGAGTATGGAAGCAAAGGTTTCAGTGTTTATTAAGAGGCTTTCGTACAAAATTAGAAAACACAAAGCTTTACATAGTTGCACCGGCTATATTGCATAATATTGCAATACAACAGCAAGATTTGATTGAGCATGTAGAAGATGATGATGTTCCAGTAACACATACATTAAGTAACTCTCTTAGAAGAAATTCAGCCCGAACGGCATTTATTAATGATTTTTTTTAAATAAAGACTTTTAAATTCAAATTATGTGTTTATTCATACTTTACCAGCACCCCTCAGTATAAAATAAATTACTTAATATGATTATTACTTATAGTACTAATTAGTAAGACAAATATTTTAATATAATAATGGTTTATTCTAAAGAATAATTACATAATTTAACATTTTAGCTTTCTTTAGCTTAAGAATTTCCCGTTCCAATGTAACACATTTTCAGTTTTTCCTTGTGAATTGCCATTTTAATTGAGTGTTCTTCCTCAGCCATTTCCATCTGTCTCAAATGTTCCTCATCTTTTAACATTTTGCTGTATTAACTATTATTATTGTATTACACACATCAAAAAAGTCTAAGCAACATGCATGATATTACAAATTTACCATTTATATTAATTTATTTTACCATTTATTTTAATTATAACGTTGTATTTTATTTTTAAAATAATATTTTTAGGGTTCTATGATGTAAAAATAACAGCTGTTTTCTTTATAAGTTCTTTTAATAACAGAAATTAACAATATTAGAATATACAGGTACATAAGAAACTAAACTTTTTTTTTACAAATTGAAATTTCTTAAGAAAATGAATTTATTGTGAAAGAATAGGACAATTTAATACAAAGTATGGCCTCCTCTGCTATTCAGAACTTGTCGGCAACGATTATTCATTGAATTAATGAGACTGTTTATGTCATCTTGCGGTATTCGCTCCCAATGGAATTGTAGCAAATCCTTCAGCTGTTGGGTTGTTGTCACTCCGTCCAAGTCCTTCAAAACACGTCTCTGGAGCATGTCCCATGCGTGCTCGATGGGGTTGAGGTCTGGCGATTGTGCAGGCCAGGGCAATATCTGGATGTTCTCCGTTGCCAAGTATTCACTGGTTCGCCGAGCTGTATGTGAACGCGCATTGTCATGCATTAACGTAAAATCGGAGCCAAAGGTTTGTGCAAATGGATGGACATAAGGTCTGAGAATATCCTCAACGTAATTTTCAGCGTTCATGTTTCCATTTACAAAAACGAGCTCAGTTCGCCTGTTCTTCATAATACCCGCCCATACCATAACTGTTGAGCCGCTGTATGGATGAACTTCCTGAACGCACCTGAGTCTTTCAGTATTTCCGGGTCGACGGTACACTCGCACCCTTCTTGTATCAGGCCTAAACCCGAATCGCGACTCATCGGAAAACATAATTTTATCCCATTGTTCCTGGGTCCATGTTATGCGTTCTCTACACCATTCATTTCGACGAGCGCGATTCCCGTGACGTATCGGTGGGCACCTGATAGGGCGTCGAGCTCGTAGGCCGTACTCATGCAGTCGATTTCGCACAGTTTGGGGACTTACATCAACACCACTTGAATTTTGTAGCCTCAAACTTATCTCTCGAGCGGTTAACATCGGCTGGCGTCTTGCAGTCAGTTGTATGTACCGGTCTTGCCGAGTGGTTGTACTCCTTTTACGGCCTGGATGCTGTTCAGCGGGTTCCCCTGTATTATTGTAGCGCTGCCAAAGACGACAAATAACACTTCTATGAATACCAAAATGTCGAGATACCTGAGATTGATTACTTCCCGCTTGCAACATCCCTACAGCTCTTTGCATTTCATCTGCCGTCAAATGACGTCGCTCCATGACGTAAAGAATATCTAACAATTCAATTTTGTCGCCAACTGTATTTAAATGGTTGGTAAAATTATAAAATCAAGACTAAAACGTAGCAATTAACATACACTCAAATTCAAACAAATTCGCAGTCATTTGAATTTTATGAAAAAAAACAAAACATAATCGAAATTTTTTTTTTACAACCAGCCAGTATGTCATCAATAACAAAAAAGTTTACTTACCTATACACTTTGAGTGAGTAAATACTTAGAAATTAATTAATATAAATGGTAAATTTGTAATATCATGCATGCTTAGACTTTTTTGATGTGTGTATTTTATTAACTTGGATAAATTACAATATGACGACAAAATAAAATACACACACAATAATAAATCAAACAATTCAAATTTGACATTAGCAATCTATCAAAATGATATTTCAGTCATTCAGCTCACTCTTTTTACCTTTTCACGTATCAGGGTTGCCATAGCACACGCGCTAATTCTGGTGTAAGTGTGGTATTGTTAATCCGCGGTTACTCCAAGTTTATTAATAACAGAGTTAGTCCGAAGATAATACTTCGTTACACCGGTATTAACTAGTCCAAGTATAAGTCTGGACTATGCTAGGAGTAAGCGGTTTTTATTGATAAGGGTGTTAAAGTATTGAGAGTGTGTTATACAAATACTTTATTGCCTTTTCTATAGACTTCGTATCCAACATTTTGCACTATTGATTGATTTGAATTTTTTTTCTATTAGCGACGCTAGTGAGCCAGGTAAAGGCCCTTAAGGAAAGCTTGGAAATAAAAAAATATAAAGCTGCCATAAACAAAACATCCAGCTCATAATATAGCAGTGCGATGATACCAGCTGAAGTTGTGTGACTGAGAATAAAATACACACAACACAGTTTATAATTATAAATCATAAGATCTTCTGCATTTCAAAACTTTAATCCTTACTATCTTTTCTGATCCGAACACCCGTTTAAAATAAAACACTGTGTGGTGACGGAGTGAGAATACAATATGTCACCACCCCATCTCATCCCATGGGTGTCGTAAAAACCGACTAAGGGACTATCCGTGAATATTATCTTTAAGAAATAAAATGAAGGAAAACTTGAAATTAAACCCTATACCAATCCGTCTGGCCAGCATGGTATTAGTAGGCCAAGAATCCCTCTGTCACAGGAGGAGGCCCGTCCCTGCAGTGGGACAATAATGGGCTGTTCTGATGAAGACACTGTGTTATAACATAATACCGTCCTCGCTAACACATGTTTAGAAAGTAATTTATTTACTTGTGTTAACGAAATAGGAATGAAACGTACATACGTTTCATTCCTATTTCGTTAACACAAGTAAATAAATTAGGTACTTCATACATTTAATCATTACCGAGTACACAGTACGCTTACTTAACCACAGTTGCACACAAGACGGTTATTTATTACTCTCTTCCATCCCCCTAATGCTGATATACACATATGTGGGAAATTCTACACTACTTACGACATTTCTAGAACAAGTTTACGTCCATGCATGCAAGCAGTTTTCGTTCTTCATAATAAATGCTTACTCGTGATTCTAGCTTTGAGAGCAGTCTTTTTTAAAACAGCACTTTACTTTAACTATTGTTCTTCTGTATGTGTTTGCTGAATTTACTTTTACTTAACAACTAACTTTAACTTTGCACTTGAGCTGCTTGAAAATTCTGTAGTGTTCTCTCTGTTTTCTCTCTGTTTTTTTTAATTACGGCAAACGTATGAGCATAATAGTTAGTATCCCAGCTAGTCTTCAAATTATTCCGCATGTAGGCCTGTTTCTTTTCGTGTTACTATCCCCTTAGTATTTTCACACTTTATGTGTATGTTTTATTGGGTTTGTTCAACTTGACCATGTTGTTTCACGGTCACAGCTTTGGCCTATCGGCCGTCGGTTACGTCCACAGAAATGTAATTCAGATATCTGTGATTATGTCAACTTCTACGAAAACAAACCTAATTGATTCTTTGTTAATTCACAATTAATATGGCTTTGTGTCATTTATGTATTATTTGCGTAGGTTATTCTGAATCAGAAAGTTTTAAGTGGGTAATGACACAGATTTCAATAATTAGGACCTTAATTTTTACCTTCACCTTTTCTTACTTTTCCCTTCCTATCTGGGCTTAAATGCCTTAAACCTCGTGATTAGTCATGCATAAATACATTTCAAACCCAGTAAAAAAGATTTCATATGAATTATTAATTTTATACATGGATATTAATTATAGATATAATTATTTTTATGGAATACCATAGCGTAACAATAACGAAACGTACCATAGAAGTAATCAGAGCAACGTTTAAACGATCCTTTGTCGGTTGAATCAGAACGCGGGAAATTAATCTGTTCGCTTGGTCGCCGTGCATCAGCTTTATTGAACAAACATCGACTAGTTTAATTGTTAAGATACTTATATAGGCCTTTTAAATTATTGTAACTGCTTTGTAATACATTATTAGCTACTATAACTGAGATACTAAGAATGAACCCCCTTACTCATAAACGCCACTTAAATTTTAGTCAATTGACTTTTGTCTCCCATCAAAAAGCATTAAAAATATGTAACTCGTGCGATTCCTCGCTTGTCTGCATTGTACGAGATAAATAAATATTCGTCACACATTCACACAACGCCATATAGTCCCAAACTAAGCGAAGGTTAGGTATTATTATAGTAATAATAATTAGCACTAAATATATTTAAAAATGTAATTAATTGAGAATAAAAGTAAGTAAAGAAATTAATAAACACTAAAAGATATAACTTATTATAATCCAATACACAAGTATTTGAGTTTAAAATAAAATTGCCCATTGACCTAAATATACTTCAAAGGATACAACCAATTTGGTAATGCAGTGCGCGTCCAAAAATCTCTAATAGTACCTACTCTCTAAAAGGTTCGCCTTCGAGACCAAACGTCAAAATAGAAATATGATGACGATGCGCCTCTCCTGGGGTTCACGGTAACATTTTATGTACCGAATTCCTTTACACACCTACGAAACAGACAATAAACTTTATTACAAAAGGCAAAGAGCATATTTCACATTGCAATCAGTTCTAATAAAGGTGATACTAGAATTAGGTCGAATACAGGTGTGTGCATCATTTGACGTTTTGATAAATGGACTTTCCTTGAATTTATGGTCGAGTACTAGAGCTTGTATCATTTATATTTATATTGATATTTTGTTGTAGAACAATAAATAAAAAAGATAAATGCTATCTCAGGAACATGACATGAACTATGTGTGTTAGCAAGATAAATGTGGGATTACGCCACCTGAGGTAAAGGCAAAGAGCGATAGGTATTGGAAAAGACTGAAACGCATTGTGTGAAAAAATGTGAAGAGCTAAGAATGACTTCATACGCCAATAGTTTCGTTTTTGTCCTAAAAGTACGATCAGGCTGTGGAATGAGCTACATGGCCGAGGATTTTGACGTGTGAGAACTTTTAGAGGAGGAGTGAAAAGTTTTTACATGGTTGGCAATTAGTTTATCAACCACATTTACAGAATCCGATGTCATAGGAGAATCGCTGAACAAATGCGGCAAAAGACTGTTTTAATGTTCGTTAGTATAAAACACATTATATCACCATCTATCCCATCCCATAGATATCATATCAGTTATCATCATAACAGCCCATTTATGCCCCACTGTAGGGACGGGCCTCCTCCAGTGACGGAGGGGTACTTGGCCTACTAATAGGTTCCACGCTGGTCAAACGGATATATACGGTATACGGTATAGGGTTTAATTTCAAGTTTTCTATCTTTTTATTACGTAAAGATAATATTCACGGATAGTCCCTTAGTCGGTTTTTACGACACCCATTGGATGAGATGGGTGGTGACATATTGTATTCTTACTCCGTTACCACACGGAGTCGTCACATAAAAGTTATAACAAGTAACAACTCAAAAGCAGAAACTTAACTAAGTATTCCCTATCTTAAACAGTGAACTATTTTGAGGGCTTAAATCGTCATTAAATATCTAAGTAAAGTTGGAGGTCAAACATAACCGTTTACCTTAAGTAGTAATAACTGTCGAGTTGGACCTTTCAAACTACCTATCAATGATTTAATAACGTCTTATCTGAAAGTAAAGGGTTAAGGGGAATTCAAATTGGCGTGGGCGTTTGGGAAATGCCCATTTTATTTCAACCAAATTACGTCGAGTCTAATTTTACTTTAAATGTTTTTTTTAATAAATAAAATTCAATTGTATAAAGCTTGAGTACAGGTCTCGAACTTGCATAGTCTAATAGGTATCACACGCTAGACGCCCTGACTGTTAAAACTATGCTAGGGTCCATCTTGTAAACTTAACCTGACTTTAACAGGTAAGGTAAAGGATAACGAATGCTGTCATTACACATATTGCGAGGTAGGTCCTGTAAGTCAACCAAAAAATGGTAATTTAAGGGAGTGTTGCCTCAATTACAGATTTGATGAGATGGTAGAGTAATGTTGACTTAATGACAAACGGTGTTTGAAATTGTAAGTAATTGTAATGTATCATTTTTCATTTTAAACTAAAGATATCAAGGGACAGGAAAAAATCAATGTAATTTACTATAAATAAACGAGCTATCGGGATATTTACCATGTTTAGGGTACATGGTAAATATCCCGATAGTTCGTTTATTAATAGTGAATGTGACCATGTATTAAAATTTATTAATGTAAATTACATTATAATTATGTAAACAGTTTAAATAATTATAATGTAATTAATAAATTTTAATACATAAAACGAAACAATTTTCATATCTCTTAAACCATTATTGGCAATACCGTGATCCCAGACGATTCCAATCAAAAGATAACTCCGGCTAGAACTGATTTTATCCGCTTTCAGGTCAACCAGATTAAACTAGAGGGTAGTTAACATACTTTTGTGAATCTATAAGTTTGAAATACTAATCAGTGCACCGTATACTATATATATAGAACCAAATTATGTTATTGAACTGTGTATTTAGTTTGAATTCCGCGCGAATGTATTGTTTTGAAAACTAGCTATCCAGAATGATTGCAATAATTGCAATCATAATATGAAGCTACTCTCTTTAGGGCTTAACCCTTTCACAGTGCCGCCAGCAGACACAATAGTAAAACCATGCACATGTACCATATATGGTACATGGGACTGGGAACGTGTTAAGTTAGCTCTCCCAAACATTTGGAAGAAAGGGAAAAGGGCTTTAAATATCATATTATAATACTTATACCTACTAAAGAAAGAGATTTAGGAAATCTGGACTTCAAACCATATCATCAGTGTAGGGTAGTATTTAGCTAGTATAGTGTTAGAGGAACAAACTAGTTTCTGTTCTTCATAAAACCGAAACTTTACTTAAGAAATACAACGATGTCTTCAAGGTATAAGATTTCATATCATTTTACTTTTTTCCTAGAGATATTAACTATTAGTAATATAGTAAAAAATCCTGACGACATAGGGTGGTGCCATCTTGGTTGCTTACTCATACACGACATAGACATTCGCAGCCAATTATTAAAAAAATACTAAAAACTAACGATATGAGCCAGAGCTCATACAAAAACACACAAAACATTTTACTTTATCAACCATTACGGTAAGTAATAACTTCCCCAAACAAATCTCTCTACATGTGTATCCAAACACAATAATACTAACCATTACGAGTCGTGACTCAATTCACAATACTTGTATGATTTGATAATATATTTCTTATTGAACCCAATCTAATTTTACCTCGGTCCCTATTTCCTTGCTACCAATAAAATAATTTTCTTTTTCATAATAAAAAATCCCGTACAATAAAGAAATTTAATTATCTTTGTTAGAATAGGATGTTTTATAGTACATATTAGAATATTACGATTGGAGATTTGTAGTTTACATATGTTTAAGAAGACAACACCTGCTTTGCTACCTATTAAATATTACTATTTTAGTATCCGTGTGGTGACGGAGTAATAATACAATATGTCACCACCCCCTCTCATCCCATGGGTGTCGTAAATACCGACTAAGGGACTATCAGTAAATATTATCTTTACGAAATAAAAAGAAGAAAAACTTGAAATTAAACCCTATACCAATCCGTCTGGCCACTGGCCAGCGTGGTATTAGTAGGCCAAGTAAACCTCCGTCATGGGTAGAGGACAGGCCCTGCAGTGGTACATTAATGGGCTGTTATGATGATGATTCGTACCAAGCAGATCAAAGGCACGACCTTTTGAAACCAAATACCTCACAAAACCTTTCTATACTAACGCTAGAAAAGTTTTGAAGCAGCAATCACGTTATGTAAGAAGCAGTTGTGAGCCCACCCTTCACTAGGTGACCGATGATCTGGTAAAATATGCAGGCAAACGATGGATGAGAGAGGCACAAAATAGAGCAACGTTTGAAGTAGGCCGATAACAGTCCTTACATACATTCCTCACACAATGCCATCTAGTCCCAAACTAAGCAGTAACTTGTACGATGGGTACTAGACAACTGATAAACATACTTAAATACTTTTTTTTTGTAAATACGTACATATTATACCTACATAGAAAACACCCAGACCAATGCAAAAAATCATGTTCATGCACACAAAGATTTGCATTGAGCGGGAATCGAACCCGTGACCTCTGCGTAGCAGTCATGTTATATAACCACTACGCCACAGAGCTCGTCAATAGTAATTACTTTTTGGCTAAGATAACGCCATTGCGCGCATTGCGCGCGCTTTTTCTTCTCTATCAAACGTAAATATTTAAAAAAAAGTAGTATGTTTATCCGTTTCTAGTAGTCATAGTACAAACTCAACTTACTTTGGGACGGCCTACTATGAATAATATTAGGAATCTTACAGTATTAAAAAAGCAATGATAATCAAAGCTCAGAATTCAAAATTTAATCAGAACTTTAGCGAACTAAATTAATTTATGAATAACAATGAAATGGAAAAAGAATTAACGGTACCATCGAGTCTAGACATTGGAGGGACACTCAATACCAAGTCTTCGTTCAGTTATATATCGTAAAAGAAGAAAACCACACTCTTATTATTAACGAAATATGGGCTATATTAGAATGGTATATGTTTGTGTAGCTGTAAGGTTATGTTTGCAAAGATAACTTCCTTATTGTCGGTCCTACGTGACTCTTGTTAACGATGCTTTTCAGCCGGACTTGCGTTGCCTATTGAGAAGTGCAAGAATATGCAAGAGCCTACTTCTGTTTACTGTTTTATCCGACTTGTCGAGTAGGACAGTTATGTTATTGTATATTCTTGGAGAGTTTAATCTGTACATGTAAATAAAAATGAACATACAAAAACAAATGTATAGTTTTTTACTAACTCTTTAATATTATGAACTAGCGACCTGGCCCGGCTCCGTACGGGCACCTGCACCTACTACAGAATGTCCTTAAGCAACGTTTGAATACAGCTTCATTATAAATATCTTCCTCTTGAATCACTCTATCTACTTAAAAACCGAATCTAAATCCGTTGCGTAGTTTTAAAGATTAAAGCATACTAAGGGACATAGAGACAGAAAAAGCGACTTCATTTTATACTATGTATAGATGAACACCTACTTGATAATACAAAAATCATATTTAATTTTATTTCTGTTGTCTGCGCGTCTTTTTTAGGGTGACTCCGAAACAACTAGACCGATTAAGATAAAAATTAGACAACCCTTAATTCTTGGCTTCTCGGAAAAACACTGGCATTACTTACTCTCAAGTTGTTCTAGTATTAGGTATATAAGATATACACCATGAACATAAACAATAATTCTAACTTTCACGAACGAATTATTACGCACTGTAAAGTATAGAATAATCCACCTATGGTTTTAAAACCACAAAACAGATGGTGACAACGACCGTGGTTACTAATTAATGGATTTTAGTAGTTATTATTTAATTTGGACTTTTAATAGTACGAGTAGAGTAACCATCAGAACACTTTATATTAATCATCATTACAGCCCATCAATGTCCCACTGCAGGGATATTTGGCCTACTAATACCACGCTGGCCAGACGGATTGGTACAGTGTTTAATTTCCAGTTTTCCTTCTTTTTATTTCGTTAAGATGATAGTCCCTTAGTCGGTTTTTACGACACGTCCTATGGGATTAGATGGGGTGGTGATATATTGTGTTCTTACTCCGTCACCACACGGAGCTTTATATTAAAATATTAATACAGCAAACTATTGTTAACACAATTATAAAATGTCGAATCAGAAAGGTTTAAGTGTTATTACTAAATAAAATCAAACGTGTGGTTCAATGATTTTTGGCTCTAGACCTTTACAGCATAATAATGAACTGTAATTTTCCATATTATTATTTTTTACAAAGCAGTATAAAAGTATTTGTAAATAGACACGACAGTTATCGTAGACTTTTATTATACGCATATACATATAGATAAATAACAGAATAAGTAATTGACTTTTCGAAGTATACGATTTAAATCACGAAATCACATAGATATTATTTTATTTAAATTTCTTGAAAGGTCCTCGATATTTTTTTTACGTTTTTGATACACCCATATTGTCGTTAGTGTTATCACAATACGTTTAGATTAAATCGGCTGAGGTACCTAACTAACATCGTCAACATTTAAAATCATTGACTTCATTGGGTTCATTATATTAGGTTGGGGAAAAAGTCTTTTCGTATTTTTGTATGAAAAGTCAAGACATTTTTTTCAAAGTTTATTTACATTTATTTACAACTAGCTGCTGTGCCCGCGACTTCGTTCGCGTGGCGGATGTTACTTACTTCGCAATTCGATTTAATACTGAAAAATCGTTTTTTAAACCTTATAACAAACAGATATACCTACACACGAATTGTAAAATTAACGAACGAACCAAAGCCTTTTCAAAAACAGATCTTTACAAAGACAGATCTATGAAGACTGTGTCTAAACTTATACTGAAAGACATGAGCGAACGTCATTCTTTCAAGTAAAATCTTAATACCGCGATACTGAAAATGACGTCACAGGCACAATGCCATCTGTTGTCAAATTTGTAAGTTAAAATAAATGACATCGCTTTTTCATCATAACAGCCCATTAATGTCCCACTGCAAGGACGCGCCTCCTCCCGTGACGGAGGGATACTTGGCCTACTAATACCACGTTGGCCAGTCGGATTGGTATAGGGTTTAATTTCAAGTTTTCCTTCATTTTTATTTCGTAAAGATAATATTCACCGATAGTCCCTTGGTCGGTTTTACGCCACCCATGGGATGAGATGGAGAGGTGACATATTGTATTCTTGCTCTGTCACCACACGGATAATCGCTAATTAATTATGAATGAATACATTTGCACGCCACGTTATGGTGCGGCAGAATTACCTGCCTCGGTGGCGCGGCGGTCGCATTACATGGCTAGCGTGCATGAGGTCGCGGGTTCGATTCCCATGGAGGACAATTGTGATACACAAACTATTGTCCTTAGTCTGGATGTTCTTTGTGTCCGTTAAATTGATATTTTTAAAGGCTAGTGTGAAGACTTATAATTGATATTACACATACGATTCATGGTTAATTTTATTAACATTTAAAAGGAATAACTTATTAATAGCACTTAATAATAAAATAGTTATATATTATTTAAAAACTCATTTATTTTATGATTACTACTGGTAACGCCAACTCGTGAACAAAAGAAACTAAATTTAAATTCATTCAACATTGAACCAAATCCATTTTTCATGACCCCTGATTTGTATCGGACTGTTCTAATAAAGAGATCTAGCGATATCTCGAGTATTACTTATCCGATTCCGATTGTTTTATTATAGTATAGATAGATACCTACTTTAAACTTAATACCTAAAAACTACGTATCTATGTATTTTAATATCTAAAGCGCGCTTATTCCGAGAAGAGTCAATAAGAACCACGTCCGTTCGCATTAAGAGTCAATGTGAATGAAATTATATAGATGCACCGGTTGGCCGTTTCGGACGTTAAACAATATTCAACCGTACAGCCGTACTCATACTGGCGCGGCGACATTTGGAAATTTTCTTTCATCTAAATCTTGTGTGTTTATAAACCGATTTCTATAATTCTTTTTTATGAATAAGGTATTAAAGTGTACTTTTGAAATATGGGAGTTTGAAAAAGATATGTCTTTGCAAATTACAATATATTTATGTATTTAATACACTTTGAAGAAAACCCTAACGATTAAACAGGTTATTGTGGCTAATATATAAAAGATAGATATATACTATTCAGGACTTTTTTGTTCATCGTTTGAAGACCATTATTTTTGTAATACATATTTTTGGCGTATGATCAACGTATACGATGATAAGAGCTCGAACGCGCTTTTTTTCAACCGACTTGCTTCAAATTTTTCGTCACTGCTCAGCTCCTATGTGTCTTAGCGTTATGTTATATAGTCTATAACCTGCCCGGGAGTATGGACTACAATTGTACCAAGTTTGGTTAAAATGCCTTCAGTAGTTTTTGACCCATGCGTGCACATACAGACAGACAGACAGACAGACAGACAGACAGACAGACAGACAGACAAAAAATTTATTGATTGCATTTTTGGCATTAGTATCGATCACCATTCATCCTCCAATATTAATTTTTAACATATATTCAATGTACAGAATTGATCTCTCTACAGTTTTATTATAAGTATATAGATATATATGTACCATTTTGTTGAACAACTTTCTGCCATTTTGTGGGCAGAGACATTATCCCGTTACTGTAGAAACTTTGGGACTTCTGATAAAAAAAACGGGACAAATAGTTTTGGCAGTCCTCTCTTGAGGTCAACCTTACAGAACCTAAAGAATTCTGAAGAGACCGAAACAGGTGAAAATCTGAAGGCGCAGGGCTATATGGTGGATGCCCTAGGACCTCCCAGTCGAACTCTCTTAATTTTTGCTGAGTGGCTAAAGATGAGTGTGGTCTAGCGTTATCGTGATGAAAGACCACACCCTTCCTGTTGATCAATTCCGGCCGTTTTCTCTCGAATGCTTCCTTTAATCTCATCAGTTGCTGGCAGTAAAGATCAGAATCGATGGTTTTGCCGGGCGGTAAAAGCTCATAATGAACAATGCCCTTCCAATCCCACCATACACACAGCATCACCTTATTTCGTGTTAGGCCAGGTTTGGCCACAGTCTGTGAAGCCTGGCCAACTTTCGACCACGACCTTTTTCGCACGTTCTTGTCGTACGTGATCCACTTTTCATCGCCAGTTATCAATCTCTTCAAAAACGGCTCGGTTTCATTACGTCTCAATAATGAATCGCAAATGAGTACACGGTTCATTAAGTTTCTTTGAGTGAGCTCGTGTGGCACCCAAATATCGAGCTTTTTTGTATAACCAGCTTTCTTCAAATGGGTCAAAACTGTTTTGTGGTCAATTCCCAGTTCTTCAGCTACATCGTAACTACTAATATGCCGATCTTGCTCCACTCTTTCAAAAATGGCGTCCATTTTATTCGTAACAGGGCGACCAGAGCGAGGTGCATCTTTAACATCAAAATTTCCGGACTGAAAACGTTTGAACCAAATTTGTGCTACTCTTACTGACACTGCATCAGGTCCATAAACATCACAAATTTTTTTCACTGCTTGAGTTGCATTTTTGCCTTTTTAATAATAAAAGTTAGTTTGGGACTAGATGGCGTTGTGTAAAAGTGTGAGAAATATTTTTATTTTATTTATTTATATTTATTTTTCCTACTTTCTTCCCCGCAGTTCACACTTAAAGTAATTAATTATTAACTTAAAGTCACCTCTACAGTTTTATGCTCTCACTTCTCAGTATTATCCAAAACCCAACCAGCTCCAAAATCGATACAAAAAATTAAGCCAAATAAAAATTCAGCTCACGACAATATATGCAAAACGTTTGTAACTGTGCAGGTTGAACTCATAATTTTCAATGTAATTACTACTTATTTTTCATTTAATGTTGTGAAACTACATTTATTTTCTACTAAAATAATATGACTCTACCTTTCTAGGATATTTAGATAGATATTGAATCAGCATTTTTTTATACGAAGCGACCTACAAATAAAACTATTAAATTGGTACTTATTTAGCCATTGCTTGATGAAGGGTTGTGTAATATACTCTCACACAACGCCATCTTGTGCCAAACGAAGCAAAGCAAGTACGACTTTCTATTCTAAACGGTTTTTGGTAAACTAGCAGAGATAGTACGTTTTATTAGGACAATATAGGGTATGTGTAGTGCATTTTAACCCTTTCCCTGTTACATATACATGACGTACATTTTATATGATTGTCTATTGTATTTACTGGCGGGAAACTTCAAAATAAACACCGCACGCCGCGCTAAAAATTGTTTTTAAAAGACAACTCCCGCCACCGAGGCAGTTTTGTATTCGACTGATCGAATCAAGTCAGCCTAAGAACATAATGTAAAATTACAAAACATTGTATCCAAAAATGCTCTTGTTCCAAGTTTAAAATACATTGAACTGAGTAACAATTTAGAGGAAGATATACGAGTCTCATAGAACTACTGCATTGTACTGAATACGTAGGAAGTAGTAAAGGAATAAATAAAGGCACTGGAGACCGCAAGCAATCCACTGATTGAGAACGTGACGGAAAATAAAGGGGGCGCTTTACTGCTACACTACCACTATTGTGGCAAGTGATTAAATGTTGTATGTTTAGCATCCAATTTATTTCCTATAACAATAAAACAAATTTGAAATATAAATTTTATAGAAACTTTACTACGAAAATTGACATTTAGAACTTTTAACATTACAGTCGCTTCCACAAGTTTTCTTGCCGCTACAGCATTAATTTAGTGTCAAGACTTTACAAAGACCAATTTAGGAGTATTTACATAATTCCAAAATTTAAAGCTTAGCTTTTAGAGTCAAATGATCATAACTAATTCCTTACCACTGTCTCACATTTTCAAATTGACAATTTGTTGCTTTGATTATTCGCCGTCATCTCTTATTTCCGTTTGTAAAAAAATGACACATAATAAGACTTTCTAAAAAATTTCTTACAACAAAAGAATTGATCTTCTAGTTGTTAGTAAAGATATTTTTTTTTTCTAAATATCATGACCATGACTGTATCAAAAGCACGATCTAATTCGTGAGTACAGCCTAGTGCACAAATCTAGCTTAATACTTTTTCAAGCTACATTTCAAGGATAAATATTATAGGACGGAGATGAGTACATAAAGGTTTTAAATAAGAAACTAGGTTAACGCTAATTTCGCTTAAAACTACTCCACAATATAACATGTAATAATCTCACATAACAAGCGGTTATATTAATTAAGCTCATCTTTGTTTTTGTCATACAAAGTAACAATAAACTTTAATTTATAATTACTGTTGTAAACACATTTAACCCTGCTCATGCTGTTGTGACATGTTATAGTGGTGACAGGTAACTTTATGGCGTTTTAGTATCTACTTGTTTTTGGGTAGGCAGAGGGTTAAACTGTGTCATAATTTTTATTTATGTTATGACCTGTTTAATTATTTTCTCTAACCATAGAGCCTTTAATTTTATTTTATTTTTTACATCACCGAGCGAAGTCATATAATAATAAATAAAATAAATAAAAAAAGCCTTTTATTTCTTGCATAATTCCATTACAAATACATTCTTGTTGCTAAAACAATAACATATAATAGTAATAATATTTAATTCAAATATAATTATCGGTTTCCAACTTTAAACTGATTTTAGCGTGATTCATGCAAAGTATTATTACATTGAGCGAAACCCCGGACAACCACTCAACTAAAACATTGTTTTTAAATCTAGATAAGTCTACATTGTTCCTTTGACCGGTTTGTACTATAAAAGATTAAACACAGAACCACAAAGGTTTTACCATAAGATTTCCGAACGAATTTAAGAAAATTAAATTTTAAAAATTCAACGTTCTCCTTTCGAATCCGAGCAAACGTTAACTACTTTTTAGAAACTCCATTTAAAACTCGAATAGAACAAATTAAGAAAGAAACTATTAGAAAATGGAACTTGGTTGCACTAAAAGAGTGCATAGTGCACACACAGTAGGTCAGGAACCGTTACAAAGCCACAGAGTATGTAGTATTAGTAATATTAATGGGTTTTGTCCGAGCTCGTGTGGCAGTTAATTACCTGCCGCTGTTACACTGTGACTTATGGTTCTTCCTAGTTTTACATTGATATTGCCTTTTTAATTTATTAATAGTTGGTGTTTCTTTGTCGTGTCATGTTAGTAATTAATTACGTCACTCATATATTGTAAAATGTAATTAACATTATCGTTATAAAATAATTTCATACATACAAAATCACACTTTGTTCCCAAGGAGTGGCCAGAGACTGCTGTACTACTACTTACTCCTAACAAACATACATTTTCGTTTTGTGCTACACACCTGACGTTTTATGAACGCGCACCGACTTTTGCGCTCACTAAAGAGAGAGAGAGAGAGATTTAATTAGTAGATAAACAAGTTTCTATTTTTTTCTTATTTATGCATTATCATTAAGAACCATATCACTATTTTGTCATATTTGATTTTATTTTATATCACTAAACATTTTAAGTAGATAGACGTAATGAACCAGTAAATTTGACTATCATGTTTTTTTTTATTTCGTCAAATCCCTTGTATCCTTATTTCCCTGCGACATACACATATCTACCATAGAAAAACTTATACATGATAGTTAGCAAACTTGGTAATTAAATATATTCGAGTTTCTATAGTACCGCGTTACCACAGCAGAGCAAGAATAAAAAACTCGAACGACTTGTCCGACTCTTTGTACGAGACTTAACATTTTAAATTCACATTTTTTTCCCCACTCACTAATGCAAAATAAGGACGTACCAAGCTTTATTTGGATTATACATTTATTTCATGAATTTGTATTCATTCTCTTTTTAAATGAATGTATTTGCATTTTAAATGCATGTGGTTGCAGTTTACCGAGTAAATCAAACACAATTTTACATTTAGTTTGCAAGTTTTAGGTTTTTTGGTGTCGGGCATTTTGCGTTTTAAAGGTAACGAGAATGTCAAGTGAAAAAATGTTGATGCTCGTGTGGTAGGTTAATCGAAGTTTTGATAAATTAACTTAGGTACCTTTACTTTCTTTACATCAAAAGTTAAGAGCATTTCAGGTAAGTATTCAGTCCTTATTAGCAACTCGTTTGGGTAGTGTTATTCAATTGTAATGTTTTTATTCTGTTTAGTTTTCCCTATACCGACAAAGAAACACGTACTTAGCTGATCTTGAGCTTACTTTTTGTGTTAGCTAACTGTTTTTTGAGAATATTTTTTCCTTTTATAGCAAACAACATACTTAGTTGTAGAAACCAGTACCACGATAGTCTTGGGTTGGTGACACCATATATTCTGTCTGTCACCACTCAAATAAACTGTTTTCAAAATACCATAGTATAATTCAAAATGTTTCTCTTTTTAATAAGAGTAGGTACAGAATAACAACACGGCAGTTTTGGATGTCGCTAAAAGACCTTGTTATCTCATTGTTTGTCCTGACTCATCTAGGGCTGGATAAAAACTACATTAACTACTTCTCTTCCTTCGCAGGAAATTAACTAGCAAAGTATGATGAATTTTTTGCGGTATTAACGAGTTAGCCTACAGAATCTTTTTTTTAGCACAGCTTTTTTTAAGACTGTTTGTTGAAAACAAGCTCTAATATTATACTCGTTAGTTATTTTATGCAATCCTTTTGAATAACATTTCACTTAAGTTCCACTCTCGATTCGCTTCCATTAACATGCAGCCTTACATTTAATTACCCCTGTAACTTCAAGCGAAAAGAGGATGGGGTGTAGAAAAACATAAAGTGTAAACAATAACTTAATTTGTAATGTACTCGTATCTGGATTAACTAATCTTTTAAACAAAGCCAGTGGCGAGCCTAACACTCATAAATTCCTAAGGATTATAGGTACAGAAAGTATTTCGATCCAAATGTAAGGCTCCCCATACAATATTATTTATTGACATACTTTTTCTTCTTCGGTAAGTTATGCCGCGATTTGTATCATCCTTATTCAGTATATTTTCCGCCTTGTTTTAGTACATCGTATTGGGAATATTATCATAAAACATTTTTTTATGTTTGATTTATGTATGTGTTTTTTGCTAAACGTGTGTTTGGTATTCAGTAATTTTCTCTACTAATTGGGAAACAGACATAAATATGCAATACATGTCAACCAAGCCTATCTATGCCTATCTATCTAAGACAGACACGTGGTTTAAAACGGGGTAAGTATCAAGTTTTTCACTTGTTAGAAATTCTATTAGTACTCGTAGTAGTCTTTTAGTCGCATTTTACGATCTATTTATCTTTCTCCTACTAAGTACTCTTACTACTCTCTCTAGGATTAATAATATGTTTATAATAAAGTTACTATACTATCTAAGGAAAACACAAACAAATGACAACAACTACTCAACGGAAAGCATATTGACATCGAAAACGAAGTATTTAATTAAAAACAATTATTATCTGTGTAGCTTTGTAAATGAAGTGTATGCTGTAAATAACATCTAACTACACCTGAGGTAGCTTGTGCCAAAGTATTACCGTTTCCACCTACTAGTACCTAGGCGACAAATAAAATGGTGTAAAGCTAAACTAGAAAATTGGACAACGACCAATCTTAGTAGTTAATTAGATTTTTTTTTACTCTCAACTCAATATAGATAGATGTCTCTGTGTATTCGATTGTTTGCGGCTTGTGTTGACAAGGAGTCTAGACGTTGTCGTCTAAAGTAGTTTTAAGGCTAAGTTTTACTGAATAAAACATACAGTTTTCATCAAATAGTTTACTAAAAACTTTAAATAGCTTTCTTTAACATATATTATTAAAAAAAACTTTATATTAAACTTAATATAAAAAAAAACTTGCTATAAATTAGTAATATGTACACATTTAATAGTGTTAAATTCGGTTTCAATAAACACCAAAATTTACGTGATATTGGGACTCCCATGGAACAAGTGTTGATTTGGTAGTATTTTTATATTACCGGGCATTTATTTGCCTGTTTCAAAACATAATTGTGCCTTTCAGGGCAGTTGTCTGGGAGTTCCATTCCCATTTCATACTTGCGATCGGCGGTAGTTTTATGATTGTCTTATGCATTGGAAAATATCGTAGAAAATTTAGTTATTAGATTTGGTGTTGAACATGAAACAAAAAAGACGTAAATATAATCTAGTAATGAAAAAAAAATTCAATAAATTACACATAAATATTGCACACGCACAGTCCTAATCAGTGCAAGACGTCGTGATTTATTTATTTAATACAGGTTAACCAACGTTAACTTACGCTAATACATTTTAATAAAACTAAATAAATGTAGTGACCAATTAAAGGTTAACACTACTTGCACCATTTTGTTAACAATTAATATTATGATTAAATTAAATTAAATTAAAATACATAAGATGTGTAATAAGTACGCGTAGCTTAAGTTCACTTCTATATGTATTAGATTTACTTCTGTGTCTACCCCTGTTTTGCGAAATCATTCTTTATTTTTCTCTTCCTACAGTCCATTCCACAGTATGTTTAGAAGAAACTTAGCCTTAAGATTAAGTGTAATTTTAGCTCCGCGCTGTGGACTTTTAACGTCGACAGCGTATATAATGACATAGCTAATAGTTTTGTTTGTCATCTTATCTTATTCTCTACCTCTTACTTTGTAGCGTCAAAACTCAGAATTTTGTGCTAAATTTTTGTGAAGTTTCGGTAACTGAATGCTTGAACTTGGCAGGTAATGTAATTGAACCTTACATCACCTAATAACAACATTTTATCTTATTTCTTTTATACAGTTTCTGAATATCGAGTCCAGTGTGTGTTAAATTTACATATTATACAAAGTACATCTAGGCTCAGTATTTACGGGTCACGGAATCTAATGATTCCGTGACCCGAAAATAGTCGAAGCATACGCCTGATAATATCAGGCGTATGCTTCGACTCGTTCCCTCTTCCACAACCGCTTGCCACCGAGGCAGTTAAGTCAGCTATGGCACTATACGATTCACTATACATTTTTGTATCTTATGAAAATCTATCGTGTAGTAAAATCATAATGTTTCTCGGATCTTCTTTAGTCAATTTTACAACATCCACGGTATAAAAAAGTGTTCTGATGTTTTGTATTAGGTAAGTATTCATTCCTCGGTAAGATTTTTTCAATCTTGAGCAGATTATATTATTATACATACGAGTATATTTATATAACATTTTATTATATTTTACATATAAAAATAGAATTCAAATAAATACTCCAATTTTAAGTACATTTTTAAACGTTTAAACGCTTTGCTAATACCGCTGTCAGAAGCGAAGTCATAAAAAGCTTTAATTACTGTGTGCTTGTGTTGTATGCAGTTAGTAGTGGAGAGCTCGTAATACGATCCCGCGTGTACATAATGTACATCGATGTGGTCATCACGGAGTGGAGGAAATACTACCCATTTTGCCTACCTGCATACTACTAGCTAAGTGCTTTGTTTATGTTATATTTAACTGTCTATGTTAGGGGTTATAACATACATATGTTTGCTATATTTTTAAATGCCACAATCTCATATATGCCATACTGATATTTGCCATAATTTCTTTAGACATAACGCCAAATAATTTCAACGGACCCCGATTCGCGTTTCTCTTGCTTCAGAGTGGTTTAAAGAATAAACCTTATATTATATAAGTTAGATTATGGCAAGTAAAAGTTATGAGTATGGACGATAATGGCAAACAATATTAGAGCAAATGAAATTATGAAAAACAAAAGAATACCATGTGAGGACGTGTTACGAGTTTTCGTTGGCGTCATGTTAATAAGATTGCGTTAAGACCATTTCTTTATTTAAGAAAACTGTTTTTTTTATTTGCATTGAAATACTTTCAAGTTAGTCTTACACATATTTTATTAAATAGCAAATGAGGGCGAACGTTGCAACCGTGTTTTAAAACCTTCTCTTTTAGGATTCGGTTAAAAATGTACAAGCAAAACGATTTAATATTTTTTGCCAAGTTACTAAATTATCAAAGAGCCACATTTCTAATGGACCTTAAAGGGTTCAAGGAAACGGGAAACATAATTTCAGTTCCACGAATATTATTTAAAGATTTACAAAATAAGAAATAGACTAACTGAAGTGAAATGAACGAGGTTTAGGCGGCCATCTCACATAATCCGGTAAAAGGTTCTGATTGACGTTCACTAGACGATGTAATATTTTTATGATTATTATTATTTATTTTTATATTCTCCGTGTGGTGACGGAGTAAGAATACAATATGTCACCACCCCATCTCATCCCATGGGTGTCGTAAAAACCGACTAAAGGACAATCCGTGAATATTATCTTTACGAAATAAAAAGAAGGAAAACTTAAAATTAAACCATATACCAATCCGTCTGGCTAGCATGGTATTAGTAGGCCAAGTATCCCTCCGTTATGGGAGGCCCGTCCCTGTAGTAGGACATTAAGGGCTGTTATGATGATTTTTATATTTACAACTACTTTAGCTGTTTTCATCTAGAATGATAAATTAACTAAAACGTATACTTGGTTTCAAGTTTTTGTTTATTATTTGAGTTATCGCTTTTGAAAACAACTCGTTTCTTTCCTATGCCTGTAGAGGTCGTAAGAAGCGAAGGAAGGACTAGAACTTACTTTTATTTCTTTTCTTTTTAAGTTTAGTTTAGGTCAAAGGTCAACTGTAGTGGCCAGCTTGGCAGTGACACTTTAGGGAAAAAAAAACCAAAAAGTTTGCATGTTCTGTTTAGCCGACGTACCTACATAAAAATATTCCCTAAAGAACAAATTATACCTACGAACCTGACCTAGGCTATTATTAGATTACCCTTTACACATAACAGTCTGAGCTTTTCAGCTTGTGACCAAAATGGTTTCCACGTGACGTTGGGTATAAAAGGACCGCGACCACAGACCTCGGGTGAGCGATGACGTCACAAAAATATCTAAACATAACTGATATTTGTCTAAGTATACAGACATACACCGCGACAAAGTAACACTGCATGTTTGGGGTATGTCTTAATCGCAACTTGCGATTTGTCGTTAGTACTAGAATTAGTCCTTTTCTAACCTACTGTTTTCTAACCTACTTTACAACTAGGAGCTTCTTTATTCCGTTTTAAATGTTTTATACCACAGAGCACAGTATTTTTTTTTACCAATTGAAATATAAATTTTGTTTATACTTTGATCTAATAGAAATTTAATTAAAATTCGTTAAGAATTTTTGGTTTTTGCCTCTGAAATTATTGGAATATCTGTGAATCATTCTTCTTAATTGGCTAAGTGTTTTAACTGGTATTAATAATCTAGTTGGATTTTTTAATTAAAAGATTTTTGTTAAGGTAATAACATGGTGGAAAACTTGGCTTGCAGATTCATTGTTATAAAGATATAGACTGTTAATTTGCACCCTTACCCCCTTACTCATAAACGCATCTTAAATTTAGTCACTGTTTAGCGAGATTTTTATTAGCAAAACCAACCTTATGCCAAACAAAACCGTAAGAATTTAAGATAATTATTTGACTAGTATTTATGAGGCGTTTATGAGTAAGTCACTATAACAAGCATACAAACTTAACTAAGTATCTTTATATTTTATCTGTAGAAACTTTTAATTGGCCTTTATTTTCTATGTTCAATCCTGTACCTATATTATATCTACTAGCTGTAAGTTTTCCTAAAATTGTAAAATAAAATAAAATAAAGACCACAAAACAAATTCACGGCAAACTTACATAATTAAACTTTATACTAAACAAAAAACAAAAAAGCGATTTCACGACAAAGACGATCAACTAAGCTGTCAGTCGCAGATCCGTGGAGATCCTAACGCGAACAAAATGTATGCGAGTACAAGGCGAGGTAACAAAGCGAGAGAACATATGGTCACATGAATAAAACAGTAGAGGACGCCTTGAATATTTCAACTCCTCGCAGCATGTTACTGCAACATCCTAAACAATTGTACAGATATATGGTTAAGGATATATATTTGTGGTTTACCTAAAGTTTTTGTATATAGGAAAAATTAATTTAAGTATAATTTATCAGCGTAGGGTGGAAACGTTTGGTGGAGGACTATGTCCAGAGGACTATGTCCAGAGGACTATGTCCAGAGGACTATGTCCAGAGGACTATGTCCAGAGGACTATGTCCAGCTGTGGACGTCGATGAAGAATCGAGTTACCAATCTATAAATATAGATAATATTGAAGTGGATATACGAAATTACATAATAACACACGATACGTATACCCAACACCAATGACAATAATTACATTTCATAATTAATTGTTCGTCGATCAGTTTGTCACGTGGTTACTCCGAAAAGGCTGTTTGAATATACTTTTATGTCAAAGCCGCGGTTTCTACTAATTAATATTGCCATTTTCGACACACGATTTGCTGCATATTACTTATTATATGTATGAAACAAGCTAAGTTCAAAGCTACATTAACACCTAATAACTATTGACTACAGTGCATTACACGTAGTACAAACATTCACAGCAATCCGTATTTTTAAAACCGCCAAACTTAAATATCCCTTCATAAACATCAAAGAACTAAAAATCTGTACGTAACTATGTAGTGAATTCGTTCCACTTAAGCCACAAAACTTCCCCAGAGAGGCTTATAACTGGTACATTAAAGTACATAATGTATAATACATAGCACAGACAGCATAACGAGTGGTTTGCTGATGACAGCGAGCTTCTGACGAGGCCTAATTAAACAAACTTTCGGATGAATTTGTTTCATGCGTCTTAGGGTGCCTTCAGACTGCACAGTTCTAAATTAATGAACCTTTAATTCACTATTTTGTTGAGTAATACTAACTAACGTACTAACCACGGTACAGTATTGGTGATGTCCATGACAGACGGTTACCACTTACCACCAAGTGAGCCCATTGCTTGTCCGCCATCTTAAGGCATTGAAAACAAAGCTTGATAAAGATATAAAACATAATTATATTACAGCGCACACAAAATCCTGTAAGCATGAGTCTTATGAATCTTAGAAAAGGTAACAGGTACCTCTAAATGCATTAACGTTTAACTACCTGGGTGGCAATGCAGTAGTATACCTATGCGGCTGCCGTGCACGAGGTCACAGGTTCGGATCCCATGCTACATAGTCATAATTGTAATCCACAAATTATCGCCTTGAGTCTGAATGTTGTATGTGTCCAATAACTTTATTTTTATAAAAGACCCCGCGACGGCGACGTAGAGCTCGATTCTTGATGCGAAGATGTCTGCTGTTAAAAAACAACTGTTAAGTACATCCACGTTTATTGAAGTTATATTATAAACTAGCTGACCCGTGCCCACTCCGTTGGACGGCGATACTAACGCGTCGGTTTTTAAACATATTTTATTACTGCTCCACTCCTATTAGTCATAGCATGATATTATATAGCCTATGACACTTCACAATAAATAGTCTATTCAACACAGAAGAATTTTTAAAATCGGTCGGCCCCCTACAACGTCACAAACACACAAACTTTACCTCTTTATAATATTAGTATAGATGTAAACACATCTTAACAACACAAATTCGTATGTCAAAACATAAGTACGCATAGGAAACATGGAAGCATAAAATTAATTACCATTTATTTCATATCTCGTGTTCACCCTTCTCCTGGTTACAAACGGGATTTACTTGTACAACTTCAATTAATATTTTAACCAAGTTTTAATGTTAAATGTTAATTTATTTTTAACTTGTTTTGTGTTTTAGTAATGGATGAGGGAGGTATGGGATCGCGTTAAGTGGAAATGTTTGAAGAAGGGTATGTCCAGCAATGGACATCTGTTTGGTTCATATTGTAACTATTAGCTTTTGCCCGCGGCTTCGCTCGCGTTAAATTGGGGGTAGCAGTGGGGGGTTAGAAAGGGGCAAAAGTAGCCTATGTTACTCTCCATCCCTTCAACTATCTCCACTTAAAAAATCAAGTCATTTCGTCGCCCCGTTTTGCCGTGAAAGTAAGACAAACAGACACAGACACATTTTCCCATTTATAATATTAAAGTATGTGTTTGAACGATGTAGGTACTAGTATAATTGTGGATGACCATGCTGTAGTGATGAAAATAAATAATGAATTGCTGTATTACGATAAAGGGCAACTTTATATACAAAACTGTCAGTACAGGCAGATTGGTGCAGATTTAACTGTACAATGATATAACATTGTAAGTCCAATCACTTAGTTTCATTCCAAGAATTCTGTAAGTAGGTGGTGCCTATAAAAGTACCTAATAATATATTTTGTTCCATCAATGTTAGCTTTTCATCTGAGTGTTTATTACCTCTTTATAAAGTTTGAACATACAGATTTGTGTGAGAGGTCGTTTTAAAATAAAAGCCTAACAATGTAAGGTCATGTACAGATCATAAAATCAACACTTTGGTACAAATTAGATAGAGTATAATAATCTTTTGCAAAAAATGATACACAATTATAACTTTCTAAAAATGTATTAAGGTATTAAGTTACAATATTGTGTGTTTAGGTAGCTTTTACTTGAGTCTGGTCTTGTCATAGTATTATTATAAAATTTATTTACGTTTAAATTATAAAAGAGACATTTTAAGTACGTTTGGAGTATAAGGAGCTGTAGCAACGGAAATCAAATTGCGTTTTGATCAGACTCACTTTAGGGACTAAGGAGGTGCAGTTAAATTAGTAAACACAAAAAAAAATTCTAATAACATAATATTTCTATCTTTTTTGTTAAACATATAAATATTTAACAAAAAAGTTAGTTAAAGTTATCAATAAAATATATTAGGTATATTGAATACATATTATTTTAAAAATATATAAATATCTAAAAGATATATTTATATAGAAAACACTTTTAAACTCATTGTTTATAAGTTTGCTGGCAATAGTAGAATACAGATATACTTACAAAGAGGAAAAACATTTTCTCGCAAGTTTGCAAACAACAGATATTTCCAGAAACAGATTTTAATCCTTTCCTCATTGCAGCGAAGACTCGTGAAGTGTACAGGCTATATTCCTTTTTACGTTAAACAGTTTTAGGGATTCTATACATTACATTTACTGTAAACAAATAATATGTAAAAACATTTTATTATTACTATAAATTGTTTTTAAATAAAAAAAAGTTTTGTCTACTAATAAGTCCTGATAAGTTCTTTTTGTCCATTAACTTTATTTTTGCAAAGTCCCCACGACACAGGGTTAAGCCCCCTAGCATGAGAGTTGTCTTTTAAAAAACGAGAAAATTTAAATGAGAAATTTTTGACGGGTTCATGATAGTATTCTGAAACTTAGGTACAGTAGGCAAGATTTGCCTACATAAGAAACCCAGGAAAAATTATGACCTACTTTAGTAAAACTCCAAGTATTGCCACCTCGTGCAGTCCTGTGCTTCCCTCATCCATCGGCTTCCCGCCGCCCTAACTACTTGGGGGAGGCCTATGTCCAGCAGTGGACGTCGATTGGCTAAATATGATGATAATAAAACTATTTTTTATTACTTCGAACAAAATCAGTTAAAAAACAAGAATAATGTTTTATGAGAAACCGCCTTAACATGGACACTCGCTAACAACGAATGTTTTAGTCGATGTCTTCTATAGAAATAATAGTTCTAACAGTCAGGCTTTGAACTGTATTGAAGCTAATATTTTCTTTTATTTATTACAATAACAAATAAGAACAATGGTAACTCAAAGTAACGCAGCCATTAGCAAACTAAAATAGCATAAAATAAATAAAAAATACAACTGTTACTACGCGTAGTTAATTGCACATTAGTCATCATACTAACCTATTAATGTCCCAGTGCAGGGACGGACCTCCTCTCGTAATGGAGGGATACTTGGCCTACTAATACCACGCTGGCTAGACGGATTGATATAGGTTTTAATTTCCTTCTTTTTATTTCGTAAAGATAATTTGCACATTAGTATTTTAACACAAATAAACCCAGGTTTAAAAGACTCAAGTCAGTTGACATTTTAGATTTCAGAATTGATTTCGTGTTATACCTAGGGATTTCACAGAATCCATGTTATCTTTATTTCCCAGCAAAATACAAGAACAACATTAATTCATAAAAATAATGCATTAGCTACATTACATTTCATACACTTCTTTAAGCGAAGCGAGACTGTATTGCGCTGTCATTGTTTCCTACACCCACAGAGATAGGGGTTAGATGGAGAAAATATATTATTATTTTCATGTTCACGACTCCTGAATACATTATAATGCGTAATGTGTTTATTCTACATTAAGTATTGTTTAACCTGCGAAGGATTTTGAAAGGAATAACACAGTAAATAATATAGAAAATGGTTGTGTTAAGTTTTATTCCGTTAGGGTTCATGATATGTGTGTTTACCCTTCTAAGAGGGTACGTTTAGAATGCTAATGCTTACAATAACGTGGTTTGATTTAGAAAATGGAATACACTTTTCTGTTGTCGCAGACTTACGTAAAATGTAATGTTCTGTATTTGTATATATGTACGTATTTGTAAACGATTTCATACAAGGAGTTTATTCTTACTTTGCGTGTTTTGATCTTTGGATAACACACATAATAGTTTCACTTTAGTGACATGTCTCATCTATATGAATACCACTGCTGAGAATGTCATAAAAGGCGACTTACGGATTACTGTTCAATGACTATATTTCTGGTAAAGAAGAAAAACTCGAAACAAAATTATAATATACACTTAACCCTGTTTGATGGATCTTTCCTAGTTAATAAGACATCAGAAAAGAGTATTTAGAAAAGGATTCCTAATCACATCTTAAAAGACACTTAGCACCTTTGTATGAAACTAAGATACACAACTTCTAGTATTACAAACACTCTAAAAAATAACATCTTTATACAAAACGGTAAATGTAAATACACCGCCAAAAAGACGGGAGTCTATTTACCAATACTAGTTCTTGTATTACAATTTCTTAGGCGCCGTAGTGTCGGGTGTTTAGATCGATACAAAGGTTCTTTCTCTTTAACTAATTTGTGAAGGACGTAATGGAGGTCAAGCTTATATGATGTCCCAAGTTTAAGGACATAGCTAATATTCTACGAAAGAGGGTAGTACTAAATAGTATTACTTTCATAACTATACAGGCAATATGTGATTTCAACTTTTTTCCAAATTAAGATTGGATTTTTCTTGTTTTTTTTTTGTACGTACATAGTGTCGACAAACAGGTTATTCGCTTTATGGTAAGGTTCATGCTTTACTTGTTACTCTAAAACACAACATTAAGTATCGTAGCTTTGTTATTTTACTAGCTTATGTATCCTCCCAATTAAACACCGTATTACCACTTTTACACTTGGAAGTCCCACTTAAGCACTGTATAACACTTTCACACTTGGAAGTCCCACTTAAGCACTGTATAACACTTTCACACTTGGAAGTCCCACTTACTGTATAACACTTTCACACTTGGAAGTCCCACTTAAGCACTGTATAACACTTTCACACTTGGAAGTCCCACTTAAGCACTGTATAACACTTTCACACTTGGAAGTCCCACTTAAGCACTGTATAACACTTTCACACTTGGAAGTGGATAAAGTGATAACAACTTCATAAGATAGTTACTACATTTGGTTGAAATTATTGATTGTAAATTGACGTTTGGAAAATGCTCTAGTAGAGTTTGTTGCCACTTTTCATACCTTGTCTAGAAGCACCTAGAAAGGGTTTATAAACTTTAAACCATGTCAATTCTCGTTCCTTAAAATCGTTAAAAATTCGGTTAAGTTAACTTTTATTTGTCAAATTGTCACACAATAGGTAAGACAATTTGACAACTAAAAGTTACTTTATTGAATTTTTAACGATTCTAAGGAACGAAAATTGACATGCTTATGTAAATTTAGTTTACGTAAAATAAAATTGACGTCAACAATTTACAACAATATACAAAACAATGTACAAAATAAATAAATTAAAACATAATTCAATACTCTAAGTTAAGTAACCTTCTAAAATAACTCAACATAAACAATGTTCAATCAATAAGCAATTATAGTTCTTAACTACTTTGAAACAAAACTGTTAATTGCATGTAAAGCCCACAGCTTTATAATTTGGTTTGTAAAACAAAATTAACGTTACGATTACGTGGACATAACTTTATCAGAACAATAGAGAGTAATTAATTTTGTCAAGAGTTAAAACATTTGTGTTATTAAAACACAAGTAAACCAGAAAAGCCTTTGAAATATAACGTTACGAAGAGTCTATTGTATTGCGTCTTTTAACTTTTCAATTTCCTTTAACAAATTGTGTTAAATAGTTTTATTACCCAATAAACATACTTTTAATTAAATTTTTGTCTTCTAAGATACTGTGTCTTCTCAGAACATTTTTTTCTTTTAATGTATTGGGTTATTAAAGGGTATCTATTCTGAGTCAGACGTATGTAGGCGTGAAGTTCAATTCCAGGACACCTACGGATAGAAGATCTTATGAAATATCACATAATTAGCTCACGATTGGAATTATATATTTATAATTTTATTATTAAGCCAAGTTGTCAAAGTACTGGTTGCTTAGGGGGTGGAAAGCATACCATTATTCGAGTGAACATACAAAACTCTACAAGATCTACAGCGATCTTGAATCCTTGTCCAATACCTCCGTCCCTTGGTCGACAACGTCAACTCGAATATACGGATTGCAAATTCCAATAATCAATCTGGATTCCGATCCCATAATCCACGGTCATCACTAATATAGATGCAATTTGTACTACGATCGAAATGTATTGATAGTAGCTTGCAATTCTCCTTTACTCATTGATTTATAAAAAACCCAAGATGCACATTTTCAAACATAACTAACAGCCAAAAGTGTCACCAAATTAAACATACGCAATAAATACGTATAGTAATATCGTAAACATATTTTTTTTTCAAATTCAATCTTACACGCATGACATAAAGTTGCATTTAAAAAGTAATGCACATAAAGCAATAAAATTTAATGATTGACGTTTGCCGGTAGAACAACGCGATACTAATTTAAAAAAAGTGCACAATACGCCTATTTGTTGCGGACGGTTTTGGGAAGTGGAGTGTGTATCTTTGGTTTTTTGTAAATCAATGCCTTTATTGCTTGATTAATGCTGCTTGTTAAAGTAGTTTTATACACAAATTACGCACGCTCTTCGTCAACAACAATCAAGACCAACATAGAGACTAAAACTATTTAAGCCCGCTAAGCAGAATTATCCTACCAGCTAATACTCTCATTTCATCGCAGATTTATGTGCCTTCAAAAAGAGGAGAAGGTTCTCAATTCGTTATTTATTTTCATGTTTGTCACCTGCAAAATCAGTCGTTTCTTATTCAATTTGTTTAAAGATTATATATACATATAGGTCTGTAAAAAATTCTAGGTATTAGATTTTTGGTTCATATATCTAAAAAAACGGAATTACTAAATGAAAACAGCTATATATAGAAAAGTATCAAGATTAATGTTCTATCGTATACAAGTTTACAGGACGGGTGTAACGCGGGTGGCATCGAGGGATTCAGTCAAATGAAACGTCCGAACGAGTCATTCAATGATCCTTGCCGGCCGAAGTCATCTGGGATCGTATTACCTA
Organism: Schrankia costaestrigalis; assembly: GCA_905475405.1. Classification (NCBI taxonomy): domain Eukaryota; kingdom Metazoa; phylum Arthropoda; class Insecta; order Lepidoptera; family Erebidae; genus Schrankia; species Schrankia costaestrigalis. The sequence continues at coordinate 15,167,875 of FR997838.1, forward strand.
TACATGGCTAGTTATATACCTTCGTAACAGTGAGCATATCGAATGAATAAACTCGATACTCAGGTCAGTGGAATGGAATAATTAAGGTTACTTATTTATATAACAGACATTTTACTCTCACCTCAATGTCAAAAAACAGTGTCGGGGTTAAAAAAAATATAAGTACCATTCTTATTTTTGAAGACTAATAACTCTGGCCAAACACAATTTTAGAAAGAAAGAAAAATAGCATAAGTATCTGTTGCAAACTGAAACATACATAGACTTCTACTTCTTCGGTACTTTATTTTCTTACCCAACATGTCAATTGATAAATATTTTTAAAGAAAATTACTGTAATTTTCCTTATGTATGAGTCACTTAATAGTAGGAAAAGAGAACGAAAGGGTATTGAAAAGAAGCCGAAAAGGAAAACCAAAATTTCGCACAAAACTGTAAGTAACGTATTTTCTTTGGGTTTTTTAATGACTCCAAAGAAATTAAACTAAGTAAATAGAAAAGCTTAGCTTGAAAAAAATACTTGCTCCTTTAAATAGAGTAAACACAGCATGTGATTACTTTACATAAATATTGAGTGAGATTAAACTAAAAATCAAATGATAGCCTTTCTACGCGAATGTAGTTGACAGCGCAGTGACGTGACACTTCGTATTATTGGATCAGTGAGCAAAGAAAAAGGAATATTATTTTATAATAGTATGGACATGACAGGATCTTGCAGTGAAACTATTATTTAAAGTAATATTTTGTTTACTGACGACGACGTAGGGTGACGGGGATCTAAGTATGTGTAATGAAAGTGACATGTTTATATTGTTATGTATTTTATTTGATCCTTCATATCATAACAGCCCATTAATGTCCCACTGCAGGGACGAGCCTCCTCCTATGGTGGAGGTTAACTTAACCTATGGATACCATGCTGGTTTAAGAGAAGCGCTTGTTCTATGTGTTCTTCTTTTTTCTGTTGCAATTTATGAACACAGGCCACGAAGGGGTGGTGGTACCACACTTTCATGTGATGGTACTTATGTGTGTGTGGATAAGAAAGGGTAGTAGCATTTCGTCACTTGTTGAATGATATATAAATAAAATATTCTAATGATAGTTTGTTCTTGGGCAACAATTTAAATAAATACCTACCTTAAAACTTTTAGTAAGTATTCTAAATAAAATGTATCTTTCTCAGATGTACTAGTTTTACAAAACAAAATCAAATTTTAAATAAAATACTTGTCTGTATACCGAATACGAGCATCTAGTTTATTACATAACTAGGTTAGCAAAGCGCAGAGTGATCCGCTAGGAATCAAGACTCAAGTAAAAATTGTACGAAGCATCCTCAACCGTCCGACGTCCACTAAACAGATTTAGGAACACCACACTTCTTGATAAATTTGAGATACATTTCTTTTTGTGAATGCGTGTTAAAATCTCAAAAGCATAAAGCTTTTAGGTAAATTTGACAACCTCTGTGGCGCAGTCGGTATATTACTTGGCTGCTACGTAGAGGTCTCGGGTTCGATTCCCGCTCAATGCAAATATTTATGTGCATGAACATGATTATTTGCATTGCTCTGAGTGTTTCTATGTATAATATGTATGTATTTACAACAAAAAAAATATATATGTATTAATATCCGTTGTCTAGAACCCATAGTACAAGCTTTCCTTAGTTTGGGACTAGGTAGCGATGTGTAAATGTGTGAGGAAAAAATATGTTGTTGATGATGAAGTAGGTACAATTGGTAAAAACGTTTAACGTAATAACAGCATTACTAATTGTATTCGACTATGAAATAAATTGATAACGTCCAATGAATTACCAATTATACGTTATGTATTATTTAGACTGCATAAACATAAAACTATTGAGCAACGTTACTACATTTCAAAAACTATAAGCCTATCAAACTGAATAAAAGTAATTTTGATTATCTGTTAAGATTTAAGATCAAGACAAGTCCGAATCGGCCTAAAGGCTCTGGTCACCTTAGTGGAATAAATGAATTTTGTTCCCAGTGCCGCAAGCAAACTTTATTAAATTTAGATTTTGCCCAATTCCGCATGATATTTGTGACTACCTGAACTAAATATCACTACTTAATGTAGTATAGGCACTTTAGGACAAAAGTTCAATTAGGATCGAAATTGAAAAGAAAACTGATTATGTTTTTTCTCTAGGCCCTATTGATGGTTAGTAACCACGAACGCGGTAGTTATCTACTAACTAGCAATTATCCAACTTGAACCTTACGCCACCTAACAATTATTCTACGTAAGTATAAGTAAATCTCCGTGTGGTGACGGAGTAAGAATACAATATGTCACCACCCCATCTCATCCCATGGGTGTCATAAAAACCGACTAAGGGACTTTCCGTAAATATTATTTTTAAATTTTTACTTTAAAATAAAAAGAAGGAAAACTTGAAATTAAACCCTATACCAATTCGTCTGGCCAGTGTGGTATTAGTAGGCCAAGTATACCTCCGTCACGGGAGGAGGCCCGTCCCTACAGTGGGACATTAATGGGCTGTTATGATAAATGATGATAAGTAAATTGCTTTGTAGACAATTGTAAGAGCGTCAATTAAAATTAGTGCATATTAATGTGTGCATATGAATGAGTGAATGCATTTTTAACGTAGTAAACAAAGGACATCCAGACTCACAACACTAATTTGCGGTGCTAATGCTAACTCCACAATTTTAATAAAGTTGAACGGTTTAAAACACGCATTATCAAATTTTGAAAGGTAAATCCGAAAAGAAGAAAGACAATGGAAATAGTTGGTACTCGAGGCGGGACTCGAACCCGCGTCTCTGGACTATACGCGTCCAGCGCCATGACCACTAGGCGCTGGACGCGTATATTCCAGAAACGCGGGTTCGACTACCAATTTTTTGCATTGTCTTTCTTCTTTTCGGATTTTTCTAGTTATACCTAAGCTTTATAGATAAAAAATTATAGAGTTAAGTTAGAGTAAACTCTTAACTATTGATAACATTAAATAGATTAACTACACAAAATATGAACTGCAACTTTAAGAACAAAACCACTTAATATATCCCCAACATATCATCCACAACGAATTCAAATAAAAGCTACATGAAACATTTTTAATATTTTAATCCAAGCGCTTTGAGTGCAAGTACTAGATTAAACCAGTGCCAAGTCCAGATGTTAACAAATTGCTATAGAATATTCTATGAGGACAAACGAGTTTCGACCCGAACACGTATTTTAATTTTAATGTCAGGGGCCGTTATACTGAAGTGGTCACGTATGCTCCTGACAAAAAAAAACTTGAGCTCAAACGAATGAAAAACCATTTTTGTGGTGATACGTTGTTATATTTTTTTTTTATTCTAGACATTGGGTTTCATTTGACGAGTTCTGTGGCACAGTCGGTATATAACATGGCTGCTACGCAAAGGTCTCGGGTTCGATTCCCGCTCAATGCAAATCTTTGTGTGCATAAAAGTGCAAGTTTTGTGTCAGCAATTCTTTAGTTACTAAGTAAGTAATTATGGATTTTAGTTATAGTATAGTAAGTATTTTTAGTTATAGTAGGTATATTGTAGTATAGTATAGATAGTAGTTTATCCTAAATGTACATTAATTGCTTCTTTTTTAGAATGATTTGTATTTGCATAGATATATAACATCAACATAGTTATTTATATGTGGAAGCTTGTTATTGGCAATTTCTGTAAAAAAAATATGTTACCTAATGTTGTAATTAGTCCGTAAGCTTTCCTCAAACAAATAAAATAAAAATAAAATAAAATATAAACATGATTGTTTGCATTGGTCTGAGTGTTTTCCATGTATAAGATGTATGTATTTACAAAAAAAAAGTATCTAAGTATGTTTTTCCGTTGTCTAGTACCCATAGTACAAGCTTTGCTTAGTTTGGGACTAGGTGTGAATGTGTGAGGAATATTTACTCATTATTCATTTCACAAACCATTCAAAGCTGACTAAGGGAAAATTTCGCAGATACATTTTTTCTTGAACAGTGTCCGAATTGGGAGTGATTGGATACGTACTCTGCCAAATATGGTTAAAGCTATGTTGGTGAGGGAAAGACCATGAGATGCTCTATTATCTTTTTGTGAGGATGTTATTACACCTCAAATGAAAGAAGTCTCAACTAGCGGATCCGAGCCATAGCCGTCACAGATTTAAATCTGCGTCAAGAAGTTTTAACATGTATGTCAATTCTCGAACCTAAAATTCGGTTAAGTTAACTTGTATACCCTTTCCACTATTATTTAACAACATTTGACAGCTTGACGTCAGTGACGTTCAGCAGTATCTCGAATGTAATGACATGCGATTATAAGCAATTACGCGATTTTTAAAATTACTTTATTTTACACATTTGGATCCTTACATCAACTTATATTATCATTTTATTATTGTTTCTTTTTTTATCTATGTTAAGAAAATTAGCCTATAGCTTAAAATGATAAAAACGAAAAATACATAATTTATCGTTACACAATTGTGGTTTATAGCTTATCTGGGTCATTCTACTGAGTCAGTAAAATAGTGTTCGCTTGAAATACCTGTCGTAGTTCCTCAATTTTAATACTTACTATATTATTTTTATATACTTTGTCGCTAAGTGTAACAGTTTACAAAGGGATCAAATTGAATAATAAATACTTTTCCATTTTTTTGGTGGTACAGTACGTGATTACTCACGTCCTGTCGAATGTTCGCGAAGCAAGTATCAGCATTAAGATTCTTCTAAAATTATTTTACAAGGGTATTATGTATAAATAACATAAAGAAACCAAAAAAGCATATTACAAAGTAACTGTAGCTTTTATTGATATTTAATACTAATCTTAATTTTTAACTTTATTCAACATTCTACATTGTTCGTAAAATAAAATCACACCTGTAGAAATAGTTTGCCAAAATAGAATAATGTTTAATTTTTAAAAATGCAACATAAATTTCTATCTCCGACAACACTTCACCAAGTTCTGTCAGTATCAGTCTCAGCCATAATTCGGACAGTGACACCTGGGCGGAATAAAAATAAGTTGCAACGGCATTCTACATCACTGTCGAAGTTGAAACGTCACCCCTGTACTTCATCCTACAAACTAAGTAAGTGATATACGAATATATATAGTCAATTATCAATGGCAGGTGAATTTAAATCTTATTATCTTAAATTTTGTACAGGATATGTGTTTTCATAATAAAACTCACTCCTGTAGAACTCACTTCTGTCGGTAAAGCTGATGGTTTGGGCTTATTCTTACTAAAATATGAGCTTCTATGCGAAATGCACACTCTCTCTATGCTTTTACATACTAAAAATGCTGTTTTTACAGTAATTTAGTAATCTTATGTTACACGTCACTAATTGAGGGCATTTACCGACAGAAGTGACTGATTTTCTACACTGTCATTTTTGTATATTTATTAAAAATAATTAATAGGCATTTTTGCCGACCGATCCATCTAAATAAGCATTTATTTAGTCCTAGGCTCGATCCTCATCTGCCAAATAGGCTTTAAGCTACCGCTATCTGAACAAACTGCATGGCTATTCTTATCTTTATTTACAGGTTAGAAACGGTCTGAGAAGGAGAAGAAAGAACCATATAGGAAGCAAAAATGACTAAAATTGAACTTGAAGAGAGTCCAGGTGGTGGTCAGCAACGTCTTTTAAGTATTACGTCTTCGGACGAAGAGAAAATTTTCTAAAAGAACATTAGAATATAATTAATGCCTTAACATCCTACAGAAATGACTTTACTTATGTAGAAAATGTTTTCTTTAATTTTTTAAGCCTTTTTATCCTAATTTGATTATAATATCGACAAGTTATAGGATCTACTTATAACCAAAAGCAGTTTAAACCAACTATTATTATTCTTTTACTATTTATCTTGATTAGTTTAATAAAATATTACCTTACGTTGTAATTAGAATCACTCCTGGCGAAGTAACTGTAGAAATAACTTCACTTCTGTAGAAAATTATTATTTTATTTTTAGAATCTATATCAATCATATTTGATTGTTTGTACTAGCTATACTATAAAATTATAAGCAAAAGCAGTTAAGATTAGCTGTTATTTTTCTTTTAATATTAAAGATTATTCTTATTAACCCACTTGTTACTGAAACCTCTAAATTACTCCGATCTTCGTTAAATGTTCATTATCGTTATTTTGCAGTTTTTCGACCCGGGGAAAAATAGTTAAAAAAATCCACATCTTATGGAAAAGCTGGAAAATGCCGTTTGTTATAACAAACGATAGCAAAATCCACTACTACAAAGTCACACAAAATTTTGTAAACTTTGGTTTTGATTAGTTGCTTTAGCTACCGTTATTTTAAGAAATTTATAAATAAAAAAACATAGTTTGATCTTGTATTGAATTATATTAATATTAGCATTGCCAATTGCTACATAAAGGAAATGATAAAGCAAATACCTCTTACAGAGTATGATATAATGATTGTTCAAAACAATGTTTAGGGTGTAGGGTAACATGACTTTGTATTCAAAAAAGCTTCCGTTTTTTTGGCTATTTGAGCAGTATTTTATAACATGCCCTATACCTAATTATCGTAACGAGAAGTCGTGGAGGTTGCAGGATGTGCAACCATATTTTCTGCTATCAGTTTTCTTGAAAGACCCCAAAAAACTTGTTGTTACTGATCTACGAAACTTCAAGCAATCATAAACCCGCATTCATATAATTGCCACGCATAGTGGGCTACCATGTCCAGATAGTGAGCAAAGAGGAAAAAATTCCATTTTTTTTCACGGGTCTAAATTCTGTACAATCCTATGTTTTCATCAGAACGATACACACGCCGCCCATGTTCTCATTGTATGTCTTTATAACAGCGGGTTGCTAAAACAAGGATATACTTCTTCTGCTGCTGCGAAAATCTTCTAACTCTGTTTGTTGGTTGCATTTGAAGTAATAGCTACTATCCTGTTATCGTGCCTTTTACTAACTATCTTCCTGCCTACTTGATCTGAAGTCAAAAAAGCCACGATCAGTTATTTGCAAATCTTTATTCGCCGGTAAAGGGCATTCTGACAACATGTTCTTCCGTATCGTTGTGGCTTTCAAGCCTTTTCCCAGAGTTTATCTAGAAGAGGAACTGATGTGAAAACATGATCGAAATAGAGATGGAAAGGTGCTTGGTTATCTATTTGCGCAAAACATCAACAAATCGTAATATCATGACTCTGTCACCAAGTCCCATATTTTTGTATTCTGCTGAAATTTCTCCAATTCCTCGATAATATTGATCAAACTAAGGATTTTTAACTGTTGCCTAAAACAATAAAAACCACAATGTTACAGTAGGTCATATTGCTATCGTTTGTTATAACGATCACTAAGTTGTGACCACCATAGCTACTTGATAACAAGTGAAAGTTGACAATTTTATTTTGTTTTATTGTATTATAAACATATTTCTTACAATTTTAATTAAAAATTACGTAAATATACATAAAAATATAGATATACATACCTTCAAAAACTCATGTTGAAAGTAACCACACTTTGTCCAGTGATAACAAAAAAAACGACTGCTTTATTTGAGAATAAATATTACGTACTGGTAGAAATAATACTTATCTTCAATACAAAAAATACAAAATATTACTATCTTTCTTCATTTTTTGGTAATATTTTTTTTAATGTCATGATCTTTATAACAAACGATAGCAACAAGTGGGTTAAGTACTAGCTGACCCGTGCCCACTTCGTTGGGCGGCGCGGAAAAAACGCTTGCCTTTTTTAAAAATATTTCATTACTGTTCCACTCTTATTAGTCATAGCGTGATACTATTAATATAGCCTATGGCACTCCCCGATAAATGGTCTATTTAACACAAAAAGAATTTAAAAAATCGGTTCTGAATATCCAGAGATTACCCCCTACAACTTCACAAACTTACAAACACACAAACTTTACCTCTTTATAATATTAGTAGGTACCTATAGAGTATTATCCATGTAACGATGGATTCAGAATACATGGTATTAATCAATAAACCAATTAGCCTATCGCAGTCTACTTCTGGACAAAATGCCTCTCCCAACAAACGCCACAGAACAGGGTTCTCCGCCCTACGAATTTAGTCCGACCAAGAGATCTTCTTGATCTTTCTATCCGTGTGGTGACGGAGTAAGAATACAATATGTCATCACCCCATCTCATCCCATGGATGTTTTTGGTTGAGGGCCATCCGCCCCACCACAGCCCGTGTAAAGTAGTAGCGGTCGTCAGAGACCAACTACTCGTCCTAAACAAAAAAAAACCATAGTTGTCGTAAAAACCGACTAAGGGAATAACCGTAACTACTATCCTTACGAAATAAAAAGAAGGAAAACTTGAAATTAAGCCCTATACCAATCCGTCAGGCCAGCGTGGTATTAGTAGGCCAAGTAACCCTCCGTCACGGGAGGAGGCCCGTCCCTGCAGTGGGATATTAATGGGCTTTTATGATGAAGCGATCTTTTTGAGGTAGAATTAATTTGTACTATAAATTAATTCTCCTCAAAAAGATCGCTTCATCATAACAGCCCATTCAAAATCTTACTCCAGCCAAAATGTTGATACTAAGAAAATTCATCTATACTAACATCGCGTTAGACAGATCTTTTACGTTATTCGCGCATTATTTTAAAACTGAGATATCTTTCAAACTAATAATCGGATCTCATCGCTGTAAAGGTCAATTTTGTTTAAAATTAAATAAATATAATGATTAACGTAATTTATTTTGATAAGGGTCAATACCATACATAAAATACCTTTACAAACAATGCATTTCTTTAAGTCAAATTTGATTATTATAAAAAAGGTCGTAGTGAGTCAACCTTAGAAGATAGATATATTATGCTATCGTTGACTTAATTGTAAACCTTTTTTAAAGGTACAATCCTCTAATACATCATTTCAGTATATCTCCAGACGTTTAAGCAGCAGAAGCAAAATAAAGGTTTTTAAGCGTCCGTTTTATATACATATTTCATTACTGTTCTTCTCCTATTAGACATAGCGTGGTACTATATAGCCTATAACACTCCCCGATAAATGGACTATGAAACACAGAAAGAATTTTTTAAATCGGTTCTGTAGATCCAGAGATTAGCCCCTACAACGCCACAAACACACAAACTTTACCTCTTTATAATATTAGTATAGATTTAATATAACTTATAATTGATATAACACATACGATTCATGGTTAATTTTATTAAAATTTAAAAGGAATAACTTATAATTCATAGCTTTTCATTATAAAATAGTTATGGATTATTTACAAACTCATTTATTTTTGAGTATGATTACTACTGGTAACGCCATCTCGTGAACAAAAGAAACGAAATTTAAATTCATTCAATATTGAACCAAATCCATTTTTCATGGCCCCTGATTTGTATTGGACTGTTCTAATATAAGGAGATCAAGCGATATCTCGAGTATTACTTATCCGATTTTGATGAAACACCTCAGTTTAAGCCTAATAAAAAAGGCTACAATACAATGTATTGGTCTTAAGATTATATTAATTCGTTTTAAAGATGTGCGGGAACAAACAGACAGACAGACAGACAGACATTTTCTAAAAATTGTGGTTTCGTGCTTTTTGACTTTTTTCTAGATTTTATAGATAATTTTTATCTGAATTTTCGAAAAGAACCGACATTTCGACCTTTACAGTTTTATTATAGTATATCGATAGATTATTAACATTGAAAAATACATAACTGACAATAAAATATAGAAATACAATCACAAAACATTAAATTATTGTTTAATGTTCTATTTGTTTTACATAATAAGTTTAATTAAGCCACCAACAGATGAAAAATGGATTTGGTTCAATATTGAATGAATTTAAATTTCGTTTCTTTTGTTCACGAGATGGCGTTATTTGATATATAGTTAAGATATTTTTATGTTCATCTTATATCATAAGTATGTTTTGTAGTTAAGCTTTTTCTCTCGCCATTGGAGTTTTATTACATAAAATTCCATCGAGTACTTTTTGGGATTTGTTCATGGTGCTTCGAGCCGGATAAAAAAATGTTAAATGTCTTTATTTTATTTCCCCTCCAAGATTAGTAAAATTCGTAGACCTAGGCATGCTCTCGAAGAGCCGGACGATAGGATCACGATCGCTCAACGTAGAGCTCACACGGCTCGCGAAGCCATAACAAAACGTCCGCGGTTCCGTCCTCGCCGTCGAGGCCGGAATACGCGCCGCGTTCGCTCCTAGAGGGCGTGCCTTCCGCACGTCCTGTTAGTCAGTGACGGTCCAGGCCGAGGTTCGTACCCCAAAGGGGGTGCCCCTGTGGCACGTCGCTTAAATGTCTTTGGTTGAGGGCCATCCGCCCCACCACAGCCCGCGTAAAGTAGTAAAGGTCGTCTGAGACCGACTACTCGTCCACAAAAAAAAAAAAAAAAAAAAAAAAAAATTTATTTTATTTATTCAAAAATACTGCACGCAGGACGCAGCTTAACTCTAAATATATTCCAGTCTACATTCCTATGATAGCGCTGTTTAATATTTTACTTTGTAAACATAAACTACGTATAAAACTAAAACTACTTATTCTTGAGCACTTTAAATTCAAATATCTTTTGATAGACTGAACCGATTGCAATGAAACAAAAATTAAATGGAACTTCAAGTTACACTCAATCGTTGTGTATTAAAGGCATCTACATTTTACGTTACATTTAAAAATACTGCACGCAGTTTAACTGTTGATGTAGTTCTGTCTAAGTTTGAAAGATGGCGCTGTTTAATATTAATTAGTTAAATTCAAATATCTTTTAATTGACGGAACCGATTTCAATGAAACAAAAACTAAATAAAACTTTAAGTTACGCTCAATCGTTGTGTATAAAAATCATCTTAATTGCTATGGTACTTTTTACGTGATGCCCGAACAAATTTTAGGTTACAGATAAACAGACATACAGACATACGGATATACAGATAAACAGACAAACAGACAAAAATTCCAAAAATGGTGGAAATGGGTTCTATTGGTTGTCTTTTAATATCCTGGCTATTTTTTTTGGATTTATTTTCAATGTACAAAAACGACTTTTTTATTATATATGTATAGATGATTCTGTCACTTATGTCGAAATGAGAATCACTCCTGTCGAAGTGATAATTACTAAAATGTGCAATTATTCTGGTAAAGTTAATTATTGAGCTCTGATTTTAATTTTTAGACGATATATGCATAGTATCTCTTTATTATAACTAAATAAATGACTGATTTTGTGAAACTAAAAAAATATTTTATTTTTTTATCACTCAGTAGAATGACCCATCTAAAATATCATATTACATTTTATAAACGTATTATGAAGAGTTCATGTTTATTCATAGCATTTATTTCTACCGATTATTTTTAATTTGTTTCATAACGGTGGTAATCGTTATGAGTGTCCATCACTGAGTAACCATGGTAACTAAAAAAAACATGGGTACGTCCATAAAATACGATATTATTTGTTCAAAAAATAAGCGGAAGTATTACGAAACTTCATGGACGTGAACTGTCAAAAAACCAAACTTACGCTGGAAGGGGTATAGTTGTCAAATTGTCACATTCTAAATGAAACTTTAACACGACCACAAAAGATTACAATTGCAATAGCAAAAACATGACAACTAACAGTTAACTTAACCGAATTTTAGATACGAGAATTGACATGATGTTTAAAAGTACGTTTTTTTTATCTTCTTGAGCCAGAAAAGGGCTTGATCACATTGTGAACATGTCACCCAATTTATGTAAAAGTACGTTTAGGACCGTATTCGCGACTATTGTTGTGGTAGCAATATCAACAGTAGATCTGGGATATTGATAGGTGTTCGCTAGCTGTAGATTAGCCGCTGAATATGTAGTGCCGGCGGCTTGCCAAGAAACCATGGCATACTACAAATCACGGTTTTTGGGTTTATTGTCATGATTTTTAATGTTCTCGTAAATAACTTGCCTAATATTCTATATACACATCTCCGTGTGGTGACGGAGTAAGAATACAATATGTCACCACCCCATTCCATCCCTTGGGTGTCGTAAAAACCGAGACTATCTGTGAATATTATCTTTACGAAATAAAAAGAAGGAAAACTTGAAATTAAACCCATGTACCAATCCGTCTGGCCAGCGTAGTATTAGTAGGCCAAGTATTCCTCCGTCACGGGAGGAGGTACGTCCCTGCAGTGGGACATTAAAAAACAATTATGATTCTATAAACTTCCTTCCTATAAAGAATCTAACACAATACGATCTATATAAATCAGCTCAAAATACACGAAATGAAACCTTTCTCCTTTCGGAAGTAAGTTAAAAATACCTCCAAATATTTTAGACACAATCTCTGCGCCATCATTTTATGTAACTTTATGTGTCATTCCACACAGAGCGCCCTCTACCAGTCGGAATTATTTAAATTAACCCGCTTTAGAAACCTCAAAGCATTTCCTCTTCCGGTTAAATACGTTGAACCGTAAATGCCCGTGTACCCGAATCATCGTGACGTCACGAGTTCTGCCTGATATTGAAGTAAGCATGGTATTGTATGAATATTTTGAGTTTAGGATCTTTTGTCAGTGTTTATGGACGCTAGTTTTCATCAAGGGTCTCGCTTTCGCTTTTAATCAACAGGCAATAACTATTGTATTTTATTATCTGGCAATCAATAATTTTAAATTTTTTAATTTTTTTTTTTTAGTACCACTAAATATAAACGTTACTTAATTTTTTATCAGAGAGTTCCAGAAGGAAGATAATATTCGTCTTACAAGGTATTATGAGAGCCCCGCATATATTTTCTACGCGTATAATACGATCCTTTTGACGCACAATGACCAATACGCGCAATGACCAACAGGTAATACTAATATTGACACACAAGCATAACGACCAACACGTATAATGACGCTTAAGCAAAACGACCAATACGAATAATGACCAATACCAAATAAACTCGCATAATGATCAATTCGCAATTTGACACACTCGCATATTGACCTATTAGCATTTTGACTAACACGCAACAAGTTTACATTTTTAAGCTTCTCTATAAAAAAAAAATTCAATCAACAAGGTTTTAATAAAAAGTAGGTACTGGCCAATAGGTATTGCTTGAAAAAAACTATTATGACTTAAGTATAATTTCATTACATTACGGGTAATTGGAAATAAAATAGCATTTGTCATTAATATTTTGATTGAATAATTATAAAAATGAAATTCGTGAATAACCAAAAAGGATTTCCATCTCTATTGCATAATGGCTATCGCTACAACAAGAACACAAGAAAAATTTTCAATGATACGACTATCTGGAGATGTGTAAAACGCCAGATGTGTTCTGCTACAGTAACATTAGACAATATGAATAATATACTGAGATCGAGTGATCATTTGTGCCAGCCTGACCCTAAATTCAATAAAATATTTCAACTTCGTGCGGATTGTAAAAGGAAAGTGTGTGAAGACTTATCATCAACTGTGCAGACTATTGTCGAAAACACATTTGAGCCTATAAAAGAGGCTGAAGATGCACTGGAATATATACATTACATTCCTTCAGTAAAAGAAATATAAGATTCTTTATATAGAGCCCGAAAAAAATATCTTGACTGCAATAGCTTAAAATTCACAAAATTAGAACATGTCACGGTTCCTGAGGTACTAGGAAAAAACCTATTGGTTTGTGAGGATGGTGATTCAAGAAAAATCTTAATATTTTGTTCCAATATTGCTATAAATTTTATTCAAAATACGAAATTAGATTATTTTGGCGACGGCACGTTTAAATGTGTTCCGTCTCCATTTTATCAGCTCTATACAATTCACGTTGATTTGGGATCTACACAAAAATCAACTAACGTAGTTCCAGTAATTTATGGTCTCTTACCTGATAAGAGTGAGGATACATACACACGTTTCTTTAAATTGTTAAATGAGAAGTTAAAAGTTCATTTTAAGTCGTTCAAGTGTGATTACGAGATATCAGCTATAAATGCTGTCAGACGCGTCTTTTCAGACTGCCAAATATCTGGATGTCACTTTCATTTTTCGAGAGCAATTTGGAAAAAAGCTAAACAAATTAAATTGACTAAAATAAGCGAAGGTCGAAAAATACTGAGGTTAATAAGCCAAATGCCACTTTTGCCTGCTAACCGTATCAAAGAAGCTTGGGAGTTGATTGTAACTGAATCCCCTAAATGCGAAGAAATGCATTTGTTTATACACTACTTTGAGCGACAGTGGCTTAAAACATTTTCACCTGATGTATTTAGCTCTGCCACATTACTACACCGCACTACCAACTGTTTAGAAGGGTGGCACCACCGTTTGAACGTGAGAATGTCGATACATCCAAGCCTTTACCGTTTTATTTTTAAACTTAAAAAGGAAACAAAATTTTATGACCATGAAATTTAAATTCGTTATTTCGCGAGCTAAAAGTAAATCGAAGAAAATGTGATATCGATTTTGATATGAAGCTGTCTATTTTGTTGCGTGAATTGCATGCAAAAAAAATTAACACCATGCAATGCCTCGCGGCTGAAACGTATTGCATGATTATTATTATTGTAAGAATATTACCAGAGTCACTTTTAAGTTTTTATTTACACCAGAGTTACTTTTAAGTTAGCTTTTGTAGTTCAAAAATATCCATTAATAAACCGTTCATTATTATGTGTTATTTTATTTTCTTTGCCCTATTCATAGACTATTATTTATTATATTGTATTGTTTCTTATTTTGTATTGGCTGACCTAACAGTGTATTTGTTGTTTCGTGTTTAATGACAATAAATGGTTTAGTATTGGTCATTATGCGTTTTGTTAGTTTTGCTTATGCGTCATTATGCGTTTTGGACGTTTTGCGTGTATGTCTAAATTCGTATTTCCCGTTGGTCATTATACGTATATGTCTTTTCACGTATGCGTCATTTTGCGTTTTAGTCTAAATGTTAATAGGTCAATATGCGAATGTGTCATATTGCGATAAAAAACATTGTATTATTGGTCATTGTGAAGTACCAAGCGGCTTAGTAGGTTTTTGTTTCAAGTTTTCCTTGTTTATTTGCGAACATGATATTTCTACACAAACAAAACCCTGTGTAAGTTGCGTAGTATCATTAGGCCAGTTCGGACAACTACTTATTCAAATTATTTATTTGATTATAGTTACAGTTTTTCCATGGAGAGTTGGCGTCAGGCAGGCGGCCGGCCGTTAAATATAGTGTAGCGACTTACTCAAGCGAACACCTACACTATCTCAGTACCCCCCACAATCAACAGATGTCCCCACTACGTCCTGAATCGCGATATCAAGATTCGCACAGCAATTCCCCATATATACAACGTCCAACGTGCTTTTACGTCAACGCGACCACCACAATAGCCAAAACTTTTAGCAGCAAATAAAAGAAGAAGACATGCTGCGCCGAACCCAATAAAAAAATTGAGATAAGGGCAGGGGAATGATGATGATATAGTTACAGTTTTTATCGTGACAGAATTAAATGGTCACGACTTGTCCTATTGAAAAGTTGATGTGGTCTCAAAATGGGATGGAATGGTGTTTTCTCCATCACCACACAAACTTTAACGTTCCTAATCTTATGTTAACAAGTTACAGCTAAAACTTCTTAACATAAACGTTATCAACCTTTGAAAAACTTGTTGGTTTGTACTACAAAGGCCAAATTGAGATAGAATCAGTTCGCTTTGAATTCCCAACAATGGTCACTTGGACCGATAAGGCTGTCCGTCACAGGACTTGGTGTGGTATTGAAATGTGTTTTACTTGTGTTTGGAACATGTGGTTAGGAGATTTAGATTATCAGATTGGAAAAGGTAAATCTATTTTCCTTTACATTAAAGTAGCAGCGTGCAGTACGAATCCTCCTAATCATAACAGCCCATTAATGCCCCATTGCAGGGACGGCCTCTCGTGACGGACTGATACTTGGCTTACTAACACCACGCTGGCCAAACGGATTGGTATAGGGTTTACATTCAAGTATTCCTTATTTTTATTAAGTAAAGATAATATTTACGGATAGTCCTTAGTCGGTTTTTACACGACACCCATCGAATGAGATGGGGTAGGGACGGGTCGATCTCCAAATCGGGCGTATTCGTGTGATCGCTCTGGTGCTTTTCAGATCTTGATATTTTTTGGTAATTATGTATCTCATTGAAAATAATGATATTAAAATACTACATTTTTACTATTGGCCTTCATTTTTGACAAACAGTTATGGAAATATTTAAGTTCAAACATTTTCGCGTCCAGAGCAATCATGATAGGCGCTAGAGCGATCATAAATGGTGAAACAAAAATAATAAAATTGTTAATATGTTATTTATTTAGTCATTTTTAGTCTTGCATGTTACAAGATTATATGATTTTATGTTTAAGGGATATATTTAGAGCTTTTTGAGAGCTCATCAGTGGGAAACTTAGCGCGTACCGATTTTGAAAAAACGGACCCCTTATCGGATCACTTCATTGTCCGTCTGTCTGTCTGTCTGTCAAGACCATTTACCTTAGCAACGCGTGGAGGTATCTAGCTAAAATTTTCACCAAATATTATTAGTGATGAGTCGTGACGTCATAGATTTTTTGGCAGATAAGTAAGTCGTGAAGTCACATAATTTTGGCAGAAAATTATTTTTTTACAGCTGAGTCGTGACGTCATTAAATTTTTGACATCACAGTATTTTTAACAGATGAGTCGTGACTTCATAGAATTTTGGCGAGAAAAATAATATTTAGACAGCTGAATCCTGACGTCATCACAATTTGGCGAGAAAGTAAATACGTTTGTACGGAACCCTCGATGCGCGAGTGAAACACGTACTTGACCGGTTTTATAAGGGTTCCGATTTTGGAAAAACGGAACCCTTATAGGATCACTTTGTTGTCCGTCTCTCTGTCAAGACCATTTATCTCAGGAACGCGTAGAGGTATCAAGCTGAATTTTTTACTAAATACTAAGGTCTGTTGCCTTTTAGTGCTGTAAAAAAATCAAACTTCTAATCCAACGGAATCAAGAGATATAGCCGTTTATGTCGCAAATTTTCGATGAGCAAAGGGCAAAAACCTACAGGGTACTTCCAGTCTACATACAAACTTGAAATTTGGCATGAAGCAAGGTCTTATAGTGCATGTATCATCAAAATTATTACTAAAAGTAGTTTTATAACGTACAATTATTGCAAAATATCATCGCTCTGGTCTTTTGGACAGAGCAATCATAGGCATAGCGATCAAAAAAAGTCGTAAAAGCATTAATATAGCCCAAAATAAAAACAGTAGAAAGTTGTGTTTAGGTCTCATAAAGAACATCATTAATATCACTTAATTCACTTAATAAGCACTTTCACAACCTTACTACTTAATTTAAAAAACATGTCATATCAATCATCAAATTCGAGAACCAAACCCAGATAAATCATAAACTTACCTTCGTAATGTTGGAGCCCGGGGCTGTGGCACACACTTATCTTCCTCGGCGGTTAGACCACTACAGTCACTACCCCGGGGGAGGGGAATAGAGTTTCTATTTCGTAAAATGAGGGATGAGCCCGATGTTTTATTCCAGCGCAGAGCAATGAGATAAAATGCCAGGTCATGAAGGTAAATTTAAATTGTGCCAAAAATATTGTTAATATAATTTAAACAAAAATATTACATTGAAGATTAACTATTTGTTATGTAATATAAAATAACATCGGACATATGAACCTTCTCAATAAAAAGTTACACAATGTTTTCTCATTCAATCGGGAGTTAGGTCAACCCAGAGCAATCAGGATTTTAGGGTTTATGATTTTTTTTTAAATATTTATAATAAACTAATTCATAATTTCAGCCCTGCACCACATAGATTAGACACCAAACTGTACATAAAAAAATGTAATGAAAACGTTTATCGATTTCAAAATGGGATTCTCCAGACCGACACGATAAAAAATGCCTCTGGAGATCTACCCGGACACACTTTATTCCTACTCCGTCACCACACGATCCTCCTAATGGTAAGTAGTAACTGTCGTTCATGAACATCTGGAAGGCCAAAGCAAAGATGAACCTTCACCTAAACACAGCAACATTTTTACTCTACTGTTTAGAGGTACATTAAGCAGCTACTATTCCCACCTGATAGGTATAACACCCTCAGGAGCAGTTCACCAGATTCTCGATGTACCAGATTCGCAATTTACCAGATTCTCAACCCACCAGAATTGCAATTGACCAGATATAAACATACTTCTATTTAGGCTTACAAAGATAATAAATAGAATACTATGTCGTATGTAAACTGAATAGGTAACAATAGAATGTTTTTATGCCTGAGGTAGGACTCTATCACCCATCCTCTAAGCATATGTATCCTTTGTCATTTATAAATCCTCAAATAAACATTAACATTATTGAGAGGTACCAAATATTTATTTATTTACACATTTCGTACAAAATCGCTTTGTTGTACAATGGCGAGCTTAATGCGTTAAGAAATTTTCTTCGAAATGCCGTAAGGCATGTTGTTACAGGACAAACTCTACTTTACTATTGAAAAAGGAGAGGTTGGGCAGTTGTTTATTCTATAGTAACTTAAGGTAACTACCTAAAGTACTCTTCATAACAGCCCATTAATGTCCCACTGCAGGGACGGGCCTCCTTTCATGACGGAGGGATACTTGGCCTACTAATACTACGCTGGCCAGACGGATTGGTATAAGGTTAAATTCAAGTTTTCCTTCTTTTTATTTCGTTAAAGATAACATTCACGGATAGTCCCTTAGTCGGTTTTTACGACACCCATGGGATGAGATGGGGTGGTGACATATTGTATTCTTACTCCGTCACCACACGGATCCTAAAGTACTACCTTGACCCAATTGGATCAAAATAATATAGAATTTGTTGGCAATCTAAGACATGTTGGCTTCCTGCCATATATTATATTCTGGATCTTATCAGTTTGAAATAAAAATTGTCAAGGCTTAAGACATCGAGAAATATTTAACATGAGCCAAATGACTTTACTTTATGTATTTCCATCTCTGATTAAAGTACACTTAAATGTAATTGCCAAAATTAATAGACATAGCTCTCAGGATGGCCGAGGGTCAGGACTCAGGGACTCTATGTATGAGGGAGGTACAACACCACGAAAAGTAGAAATATTTGGAGAAGACCTTTGTTTAGTAGTGACGTCTATAGTTTGAACTTTGTCTGCTTATTGTAGTACATACTAGCTGTGAACGTAACTTCGTCCACGATTTAATTTAATAATAATAAAATAACTTGTTTAATTCATACAAAGTTATCATCATTATCATAATAATATCAACCAATCGACGTCAACTGCTGAACATAGGCCTTCTCCAAGTATTCCACCACCTTGTGCGGTCCTGTGCGTCCCTCATCCATCGGCTTCCAGCCGTCCACACCAGCGCTTTCCAGTACGCGGTCGCCATTCCATAATCTTGTACAATCTTATACATGTAATCTTATACATTTTAAACAATAGTGAGATTAGAATTAAAAGCTTCGGTATTTTTATATTGGTCTCTGATTTTATATTGGTCTCTGAGAGCTGGGGAGTATTGAGAGGGAACAACTATGTAATATCAATCAAAAATTAAAGTAGTAACAAATTCTCGCTTCTCAAAAGTATTATTCTACAAAGTACAATATAATACTTAGATAATATAAGCCATAACGTATGATGTTTTCGACCCAATAACGAGATTATTGTCCCACTTTACACTCGATAGTGCACCTTGCCTCAACGATACGCTCGACACTCATTATTTACTACTATATTCTTACAATATTAAGTATAGAAGTTTACTTCTTACATTGAATAAATAAATGGATTAATAGGATAACATTAATAGACATTTACGATTCCCATGGGATGTGATGGAGTGGTAACTACAATGTCTTCTTATTCGGTCACACAGGGAAAATAATAACATCCCAAACTAAACAATATATAACTCTGTTTGTTATGACAAAAATTTTGTACATTATCTGTTTGAAACATAAAGCTTTGCACACGTCGTTTTGTAACAGAAACCGCAATTTTTTTTTTTAAAAGACAACTCCCGCACTAGCGATCATACGCGGCGAGCGGGGACTTTCACAAACATCAATTAACGGACACAAAGATCACCCAGACTCAGGACAATAATTTGTGGATCTCACAAATTATTGTCCTGCGTGGGGATCGAACCCACAACCTCATGCGCGGCAGCCGCTGGCTCTACCGGCGCGCCACCGAGGTCGTCAAACCGTTAAGTCTCATAGCCTTGTTATTTCTCTAGCTAGCAGTATTCATAGGACTAGTTTCCTTCTAACACAGTAAATATCTCGTTATAGTTTTAGTACTTGTATATGCTAAATAGGAAAACTAAATCCTTCAATATTTCTGGCAATGTATAAGCTACGCAGAGCATTAATAAAACTACAATGTATTTGAAATTAACCGTAATTCGTAGAACCCCGTAGCAGTGTCGTAGAGCTGTAGAACTGTATGTAGCAAGATAAATAACACACTTGCATAACACTACATTAAGCTTGTTAATTTTTTAAGTAATTTTAACAATGTGCATAATGAACCTGCGACCTTGTGCACGGCAGTTGCAAACATGACGCTATTTAGCCGACTCCAAAAAAGGAGGAGATTCTCAATTCAATTTACGTAAGTAAGTATTATAATCAAGTTCGGTTTTGTAGTTTCAAAATAATGATAGTAAACAAAACCAATATATATTTTTCTAAGATCTGCAACAATCCCTTAAAAAATTACTCCCATTCTGTATAAGAAATCCATTAAAACTCGGACATTAATAAATAAATCCTTGTCTACGTAGACACAAGTATATTTCCCAATTGACACATAAAACACTAAACCTTTCTGTCCGGTCGCAGATGGCGCTTGTGACCTAATTTCTGCTCCCTAGTGTATTGGAAAACTGCAATTCACTACTTTTGATATTTCAACTAGTTACTTTAGTTTTACAAACTTTATAGTCCCATTGCTGGGATAGCAATAATGATATTTTTATATTTGACAAAACATTTATTATTAAAAAAAAGTATTAAACATGGAAAAAATTTATGGATACAGTCCAAAAATTAAGGCAACGGGAGATAGTCATGAAACGATTTTACTTCGCCGCTATCGTTTTAACGGTCTCAGTACATCGGGCGGCTGATAACCGCATGATATGCATTGTCCAAACCGTTTGAGAGTAATCCACGGTTGTTGAAGGGTAACTACGAGAGTTTTATTTTCACACTAAATTTTTAGTATAAAATCTATTTCTACTTTAACGTAGTAAATAGGATACTTATATTGAGTTTAACGATATTGAAAAATATACCTTCTGATTTCCCAATAAAATATAGAATAACAACAAAAACCACAATACCGTAACCATTGGTACAATTGTTCAAAACTGAAACACAACAAACCTTGCAAAGAACGCAATGAAAAGCAAAAACAAAATCTCAACAAAAAAGTCGAAAGATTTTTTTTTTTAAATTTGCGTTGCGTGTTTCGGCAGTAAATCGGTGCGAATGTCTTTTATCTTGTTGATGGACCATTACAGCTCGGCGCGGCAGTTTTTGTTAGCGCTGACTTATTGCATCGGAAGAGACGCACTATACGAAACGTTAAGGTGCGTACGGATAGCGCAGACCTAGTTTTATATTTTATTTATTCAAAAAAAAAAACTCCCGCGCTTGGGATATAAGCTCTAAGTCGCGGGAAGTTTTATAAACATGATATAAATGGAAACAAAGCACATCCAGACTTAAGACAATAATTTGCAGAACGAACAAATAGTTGTCAAAAAATTCAAAGTTACGCGTAGTCTATTACATGTGTCTTGGAGCGCCCTGTCCATATCTGCAGACACGAGTACGCATAGGGAACGCTCACGCGTCACGCGTTTTCTATGAGTGACCAAAAACCGACAGCAGCTATCACTTTTAGGTCGCGAGTCAAACGGGACTCGCATGACTGGCTACGCTATATTTGTCATGTCATGGCGGATGACTGGTAAGCGTTGCGCTATGGATCAAATACCCTCACGGTCATTTTCGCGTATACAATGTACGCATGGACAGCGTATTCTGACTATATCTGCAAAACTTCTGAATAATACAGAATAATTCCGTAATACTTCTGGTAAAGTTTTGTAAAATCGGAATTATTCAAAATTGATTTAAGTAATTAATATTTTTATGTTTTATTTGATGAAAAATGGTTTCTGTATATTTCGGAATTATTCCGTATTGTACGACGGGAATGATTCGGACTTTTTCCCGCAGGCATCTATAATTCTGACTACGCGTACCCAATGTACGCGGTATACGTACCCACCTTTAGAGAAAATATCAGCTGCTTCTGATTTGGTAGAGCAAGGGATAACAAATTGTCGACTATCGTCCGCCATTTTGGTGAAAGTGTACGCATTATTTATGTTTACGGTCTACTAAAAAGAAAACAATTTATGTGGGTGTAGCGTTACCTATTCTTTAAATGTGAAAAGGTTTTTATTTTCACATAAATAAATTCTAAATAAAATTTGTAAGAACGCAACGCTTTCCTTTAGGAAAATAGAAATAGAAAATATTAGGTTCTTTTAACAAAAGCGCGTTAATATCTAGTTATAAAAGGTTAACTAATAAATTATTAAAACAGGTAGGTTAGGTACTACTTGTCTATGCAAATACAGAAAACAAAAAATCATTTTGTTTAATAATAAATCACACAAAATCGAGGATTACAGCGTGACAGGCTTCCGATATTAAATTTTTATTGGCAATTTTTCATGCAAATCTTTCACCGATTTACATAATCGACGAAACATAGCGAAATAAAGGGTTTAGCTAAAGCCCCGACTGGACATCGAACCCGTTATAATCCTAGTACAAAATAAATAGGGGCTTTCGCAATGGCAATGGCGAGCATGAATGTGATAAGCCCTTAAAAAGCTTTTAAATCAAAAGGGGACCAAAATAATGATTTGTGTCGTCCTGGCTAACTAAGTAGGTAATCTTGTTACACGGATACGACCTGTGAGCACGACGCAATGCCGTTGTCCCGCTGTTTGGTATAGACATCGTTTTACTAAAGGAAACACGGGTAACAAACTACAATTAGCACAATATTTGATTAAAATCTAAAAATGATTTAAAAAATAAATAAATAAAGTGCAATGGAAAATTATACCAAAAATTCTGAAATTTCTTGGTATAATTTTTGTTGGAAACAATAAGAAAAATAAAGCAAGAATTGAACTATAAAACTGCTCACGGGAGTATTTAAGAAATTCTTTGCTATTGTTCACACACATTAAGTAGATTGTAATTCTAAATAAATATGCTACATACCATGGATACGGTTAACAAATAGAAAAAACCAGCGGTAAATTATATAGAAAAGGTAATGTTTCCAGAGTGGAGAATGAAATAAAATATTACATTTAAGAAAACCTTATGAAATTGCGATATAATTTTATTTTTGATAGACATTGGCTGCGAAAACAAAACACAGTTATTGATGAAATACAAATCAAATTAAGAAGAAAATTCAGTGCTTTGTTTACTTCCTTATTATCCCGACCTGAATCTAATGTACGGTCTGGGAAATTAATTGTTTAGCAGGTTGTCCTACCTACGTAATTTAGTCGTATTATATGCCTACCGAAATAATCATAACGAATTTGAAAGATATTTTACACCTCAAAATAGACATAAGATGATAACCTGACCGATTTCAAAATTATGCAAACTGCTAAACAATTAATTTCTTTGTGTGTACTTAAATAGTATAAGGTAACATCAAACAAGACTTTCATTACTCAAAACCTCAAGTAACACAAATTAGACTGTTATTCGAATACATTTAAACCTCTTTGCCTCTCGCAGTTAACTACGAGTATAAGCGCGCGCAAAGTGTACCAACCCGTACGGATTTCATCGCATTAAATTCATTTCCGTGTGGTGACGGACTCCGTGCGGTGACGGAGTAAGAATACAATATGTCACCACCCCATCTCATCCCATGGGTGTCGTAAAAACCGACTAAGGGCTATCCGTGAATATTATCTTTACGAAATAAAAAGAAGAAAACTTGAAATTAAACCCTATACCAATCCGTCTGGCAAGCGTGGTATTATAAGGCCAAGTATCCCTCCGTAACGGGAGGAGACCCGTCCCTGCATTGGGACATTAATGGGCTGTTATTATGATGAATTCCGTTTTATGTGTTGTGATATACCTACTTACCTCCTTCATAACTCTAAGCTTCGCGTAGTCACGGCAATGCACCTACCTATTATTCTGACCACAGAGTATTCTTCCTAATGTTATGTATCAGAGGTATCCTAATCTCGACAATCACACCCTAGACTCCTCCGACGGACAATGTGGCGATCACAATGCCATTGCGATCTCATCACCGTAGTTGAGACAGTAAAACGCCGCTAAATCTTCCTACACCTTAACAAAACAACCTTAAATAGTCTGTAACTCCTATCAATCTACATAATTAGCTATAAATTATAGCACAAAAAGCTCTTCGGTAATAATTTTACGAAGATTCACCAACTAATGTTTACTGAGGCAGTATAGGGACCGCCAAAGCGTTCTAATAACGTCTAATAATATTTTTAACGAGCTTTAATGGATAAACTTCGCTAATGCCTTTAACTTCACTAATGGTTTCTTCCCGCTCTAGTTTTTCTTCCTTTTTTTCTGCAAGAAATTTTGTTCGTGTATTATTTTTGTACAGATTTTGTCGATTGAATGGTTAAAGTTACTGTAATGGTTATTTTTACTTTCTTTGTTTCTATATAAGAAATAGCTACAGTCGTTTTGTGAGCATAAATAAGTTTTGAATTACTATTATTATTTACGTCGTTTTTAGGAAACGACGTGTTACGCACAATCTAACCCACCTTTTAGAAGCATGACACCGATTAGGTCTCTACAAGTTCTTCTACAACTACTACAAGTTCTCCATGTGGTGACGGAGTAAGAATACAATATGTCACCACCCCATCTCATCCCATGGGTGTCGTAAAAACCGACTAAGACCGTGAATATTATCTTTACGAAATAAAAAGAAGTAAAACTTGAAATTAAATCCTATACCAATCCGTCTGGCCAGGGTGGTATTAGTAGGCCAAGTATTCCTCCGTCACGGAAGGATGCCCGTCCCTGCAGTGGGACATTAATGGGCTGTTATGTAATTCTTCTAGATCGTCCCCTACCGATCTTTTACTCACTACTTTCGAGCTTTTACTCACTACTTTCGAGCACTAAATTACATTCTGCAAACAATCACACGTCCCATATTAGTTGCTACAGGAAACCTTAAACGTGTGACATACCAAAACTCTCTACTTTTCATGAAAATGGCGATGGGAATTGAATTCCATTGTTGACCGTCTTGGTAAGCTTGGATCAAGCGGTCTTCACGTGCGGGTACATTCTTTGTGCCAAGATTAACCGCTCATGTGCACGAATATTTAGGGGATTTGTTTTTATGACGACGGTACGGAAGAGGAAAAGTGGTAATGTTATTTGACTTATGCTTATTTCACTGTTCGAAATTTTTAACAGCCAACGTGAAGGGCTATTTTTGTAGTAACATATCGTCGAAATATGACATCCATCTCATGTTTTTGAATCTATACGCCATTATTATAACTTTAGCAACCAATTAAAGAACGCCATTTTCCCCTACCGATGTTACTCACTACTTTCAAGCACTAAATTTCATTCTACAAGCAATTACATATATCCAATTTTACGTGCTACAGTAAACATTAAACGTGTGTCATATCAAAATTCTCTACTTTTCGTCAAAACGGCGATGGAAATTGAATTCCATTGTTGACGGTCTTGGTAAGCTTGGATCAAGCGGTCTTCACGTGCGGGTACACTCTTTGTGGCAAGATTAACCGCTCATGTGGACTAATATTTAGGAGATTTGTTTTTATGACGACGGTACGGAAGAGTAGTGGTAATGATACTTGACTTTTATGCTTATTTCACTGTTCGAAAATTTTAACAACCAACGTGAAGGGCTATTTTGTAGTATCATATCTTCGAAATATGGTATCAATCGCATGTTTTTGAATCTATACGCCATTATTATAACTTTAGGAAACAATTAATAATGGCCATTTTCCCCTACCGATGCTACGAAAGTTGTAATGTTATTTGACACTAGGTGTAAAACGCAACTTGCCCGCGATTAAATTTAAAATGAAATAAAAAAAAACTTGTATAATTCATACAAAGTTTATTCATCATCATCATATCAGCCAATCGACGTCAACTGCTGTACATATTCCTTCTCCATGTATTGTCACCTTGTGCGGTCCTGTGCCTCCTTCATCCATCGTCTTCCAGCCGTCCACACCAGCGCTTTGAGGTACGCGGTCGCCATTCCAGAATCTTTCTGCCCAAACAGCTGTCGGTTCTCCGCGCTATGTGCCCTGCTTGTCGCTACTTTAACCGGTTATGTCGGTTACTTTGGTTCTCTTGCGAATCTCCTCATTTTTGATCCATGCCCCTGAATGACCATGAGACTTCTAAGTAGGTCCATAGGTCAGGCTACAACATAGCTCTCTCCATTGCCCTCTGGAGTGACCATGAGCCTTCTGAGTAGGTCCATAGGTCAGGCTACAACATAGCTCTCTCCAATGCCCCTGAATGACCATGAGCCTTCTGAGTAGGCCCATAGGTCAGGCTACAACATAGCTCTCTCCATTACCCTCTGGAGTGACCATGAGCCTTTTGAGTAGGTCCATAGGTCAGGCTACAACATAGCTCTCTCCATTGCCCTCTGAGTGGCCATGAGCCTTCTGAGTAGGCCCATATAGGTCAGGCTACAACATAGCTCTCTCCATTGCCCTCTGAGTGACCATGAGCCTTCTGAGTAGGCCCATAGGTCAGGCTACAACATAGGTCTCTCCATTGCCCTCTGAGTGACCGTGAGCCTTCTGAGAAGGCCCCTAGGCCCCCTAAATTTGAAAAAAAAAATTTGTCATAGCTTGATGTTATATAGCCTATAGCCTTCCTCGATCAATGGTCTATCCAAAACTAAAAACTAAATTCAATTCGAAGAAGTAGTTCCTAAAATTAGCGCGTTCAAACAAACAAACAAACTCTTCAGCTTTATATAATAGTATAGAAGTATAGATAAGCCTGTTTCATTGTGCGTTAAAATTTACAACAACCTGAAGGTCTATTCTAGTAAGTATATCTCTTTAAAATGATAGTCATCATATCATCATAACAGCCCACTAATGTCCCACTGCAGGGACGGGCCTCCTCCCGTGACGGAGGGATACTTGGCCTACTAATACCACGCTGGCCAGACGGATTGATATAGGGTTTAATTTAAGTTTTCCTTCTTTTATTTCGTAAAGATAAAATTCACGGATAGTCTCTTAGTCGGTTTTT
Source organism: Schrankia costaestrigalis (assembly GCA_905475405.1). Lineage (NCBI taxonomy): Eukaryota > Metazoa > Arthropoda > Insecta > Lepidoptera > Erebidae > Schrankia > Schrankia costaestrigalis. Next base: position 15,195,452 of record FR997838.1, read on the forward strand.
ACGACACCCATGGGATGAGATGGGGTGGTGACGAATTGTATTCTTACACCGTCCCCATACGGAGAATAAAATGGAATAATAAAATCATGTAATTTGACTGTACACGTTATTAATGTCAAATTTTACACTATTAACCAATCAAACACCGCTAATGTTAATAATAAATGAGTAATGGAGTTGTAGAGTTATTCTGAGAGTGTGCAGAAATAAAATTGCAACAGATATTTCTTAATATTATAGAAATTTTGCTTGCAAATATAGAAAGTTCTTTAGACCTACTAAGCTTCGAGGGTAACTTAGCGAAAGCTGTCTCTAGCCTAACAACTGAGATCATAGGTACGTGACCTAAATATAATAAAATTAAATAATATTTCTATGTATACTATGTATGTATTTACAAAAAAAAAGTATTTAAGTATGTTTACCCGTCGTCTAGTAACCATAATACAAGCTCCGCTTAGTTTAGGACTAGATGGCGTTGTGTGAAAGTGTGAGAAAAATAAAATAGACTATAGACGTCAAAATGAAGAAAAACCGTTGGGGTTGCTTAACATGTCCTATCGTTTGCCAATACAGACAGATATTTATTTAAGGGCATTGCATTGCTCAAACCCCAAAAACACGCTCGGTTTGGAGAAGTTTGTTGACGAATCCTTACATACGTTTACTTCACAAAAAAACATGAATAAACTAGATACTACCGAAAAAACTTTTTATTGATTAAAAACGCTAATTATTTCTTAAAAACTTCCAAAAAAAAATCACGAAATCTGGTATTATAATAACTAAATATCAAATTGTCTATTAAACGGATGAACGATTTTATTCGAAATTTATACAAAAAATGTGCTATATTCTAACTAATAATCTGTATTGATTACTTTATCTTAATTATTCGTTATATTTAAAATAATTGATAAAAACTAGATTTTCATAAAATCCCCGCGCCTGCACCCCCGCTACCGCCGTGACGATAGCTCGGGAGTCGCACATTCAGTGTCGTTACGACTCTTGTGACGGGTGGACTGTACGACCGTATTTTCTTACCGAATAAAACTTTAAACCGACCAACTTTGAATGAAAAACTATTGTAAATAAAAAGTACACAATTGTTTTAAATAATACTAGTTCTAATTAAATACATAAGTGTAATAAACCCTAGTTTTTAATTAAATTTTGTTTTTGAATCACTCATAGACTAACCAACAAAAGTAATGAGAAGCGTGACGGAGCTCTTCAAAACTTATACTATTGTACCTACAAGCTTTATACATTAATATTTTATACCTTAGTATGCTTTAGACTCGTCTTTATTTAAACGAAGCATGTTTAAATTCATTTTATGAACGTCGCTTCGATTAAACTTATATTTTGAGACCTTCAGAAGACATAGTGTAGTAGCATCAGTAATCAAATAGGGTAATTATGAAAACTGCTGTTACTATGTCCTTATATTATACCATAAAATACGTATGTATAAAATTGGTGTCTCCCAAAGAATAAATAATAATTTAGGTAAAAACAATGACAAATTTGTGTCGCATTTGTGATCTGAATAATCATTAGTAGATTATACCCTTGTATTACTCTCTGTTAGTAGATGGCGCTATTTTTATGAAAGCTGTAACAAACCTCAGATCTTCAAGGTCATTCGGCAATGCAATGCCCTTAAATTGAAACCATGGTAAGGCTAGGTAACGCTTCCCGAAAGAGCCTGTACCTACACGTACATCCTTGTATAATATGGTCTGCTGAATATTCACTAGGTATGCAAATGGTTGCATAGTGCGTGACTGTGCATGGGCCCGATAACACGCTGTTGGCCACAGAGGTACGTGTGAACACATAACTTGTGCCTACGATGACGTGACAACAATATTGTGGCTCAAATATTACTTTGATAGAAGTATATTGTTTGTCAATAAAAATACTCTACATCTGTTTTCCGTATAAAAAAAGGTCTACTATAGGGGACGGCCCCTTTGGTTGAGGGCCATCCGCCCCACCACAGCCCGCGTAAAGTAGTAACTGTCGTCAGAGACAAACTACTCGTCCTAAACAAAAAAAAAGGGTAGGGCCTTCTGAAGTGATTAAGTAGAAAAAAGTACTTACTGCCTTTAAAATCTATAGTAATATCCAATTTCGTTTACTTTATTTAATTTTACTTAGGTAAACCACATTCTTTAGATAAATGTAACGAAGTATGTAACAAACGTAAAAGAAAACAAATTATGTAAGTACATACAACCTATTTCAAAATAGTCTCTTCTTTTTGGAGTCCAATAAAGACTGATGTAATTATAGTAAAAAACGATGGCGATTTTCAGTAAACCAAGGTCTGTCACGTACAGGAAATAAACCAAAGGTATGTACGAATCTTTATATAGGTACGTGATTCCTAACATATCGGTAAGCCTCGTAACTAAAATATTAGAATTTGCCAATGTAGGTTATGTTAACAGAGATACGTAACATTTCACGGCGAAGATATTCAGGATACGTTCCAAATGTGGCCTAGTTCTGTGGCCTTTTATTTTTAAAAGTTTCAGCCACCACTCCAATTTCGAAGCTTGAATGTTGCGCGGATACCTTTTTAAGAATATGTTATGTTGATATCGTATCTGTGTATTTTAGGGCATTTAAATGTACGCGATTATCGGTCGTAATTTGTCATTACAAAAAGATTCAAATTAGATTTGCTTGGTTTTTTTAAATAAATATAAAAACAATGAGCTTCAAATCCCCGTCACAGTCTCCGTGATAACATGTGGCTGAAGGCATCCCCAGTGCAAGGCTTACAAAAAATAAAAGACCTTGAAACTAGCGTTGTGTGAATGTGTAAAAATCATATTATTAATATTTTACTAAAATTTTCACCTTGTATTATACTCTGATGTATTACTGTCAAGTCGGTTAAGTATATTACACTATACACTGTAATTCTACTCTAACAATTTACTAATGTACGAGTACATACACTTATATACTCTGTCCGTGCATCAGTTGTTAGTCAGCTTAGAGTCAACCTACATTAACTTGCGAGCTAGCACTAAAGCTTAGTTCGGACTATCATATTTTTTTTTAAACATGACTTTTTTTGAAGTACCTACTTTTACTATATTAGGGGCTGATAAACTCAAGCAGAAACTTTTAATGATTAATAGATCTATATCATCTGTTTCGAGTCTTGTCTAATGATGTAAGATAACTACAATAGTCCTAGTACCGTTATACCCACCCCGATGATATAAGTAGTGTTTGTTTCAAGTTTTCCTTCTTAGGTATTATGTTACTAAGCTAAAAGTATTATGAATACTTTTTTTCACATGAACTAATTTAGAAACAACTAGGTTCTTTGGATCGCACAAAACAATGATATAGCAATCATCATCATAGACAATTGCATAGCACGACATAATAACATAATAAACACCTAGTTTCTGAACCAAAACTTGAAATTACATGAGATTTTAAGACGCGAGTATCGCAACAGTGGCTTCATCTGTAGACGTTTACAACTCTCACACGCCCAACCCTGCAGTCAACCTCAACAAGAGTATTATATTTTTGTGATAGGCATTTCATCAAACCAACATAAACATTATAAACTATGTATATTCCAATGTTTTAAATATTTGCATGCCTGCCTTTGCTGGTGAAATACCTATGTACTGTACTGAAATGTCAATTTAACAACTTTGTTACCATGTTTCAAGCAAATAAACGATCATTCATTCATTCAAACTCGTACCTAGTTTCAGAACCAGAATATAAATTGTAATACATGGGATTTGGAACACACGACTATCCACAATCGCATAGCACAGCACTACGCCACTAAGACAATTAATATCATTACCATCTAAGTAGTAAACTCCATACAATATTGTATTAATTAACTGTAACATAGCTTGTGTTAAGTAACGTTATGTTACAACGTTATGTACACAGCTCTCGGCCTATGTACTCATATATAAGTTACATAATTAAGTTATTTGTAATATTTATTTAATACTATCAAAAATTGTAACTTGTTTTGTGGATTAAATAAATAAATAAATAAATAAATATAATGTTACCTTAATGCATTTAGACTAGAGGGTGTCGTACTGATTACATATTCAACACAACGTGGTCGCATTACCTTTTCTAAGATCGTTTTGACTCTGTACTTCTTAGGTGTAGCTATGCTTAAAAGATTATGTGTGTAATACTCGTTGTACTGTGATTATCCTTTATTTTCACTAGTGTTTTTACTTTAAAATGGTAGTTGTACGTACCGCCCATATAATAACACTATAATGACAGAAAATTCCAGAGAAAGCCAAGTCGCTGCTTACCCAAGACAGGAGTCATAGCCCTGTAATTTCAATATCTATTGTACCCTTCCATCTATAAAACTTACATGTTCACACTACTTTAAAATCGTTATTATAAAACTCTTCTAATTTTTAGATAGTTATCTTTACAGAAAAGCAAACGTGATCTTATAACTTCTATAAAAAAAAAGATCTTATATACCCTTTCCACTATATTTAACGACATTTGACAGGTTGACGTTAGTGACGTTCAGCAGTATCTCGAATGTAATGCCATGCGATTGTAAGCGATTTCGCGATTTTTCGATTTTTCAAATTACTTTATTTTACACATTTGGATCCTTACATCAACTTACATTATCTTTTTATTACTGTTTCTTTCTTTATCTATGTTAAGAGAATTAGCCTATAGCTTAATATTATAAAATTATAGTTAGCTTAAGTATTATTTAAAATACATAATTTATCGTGACATATTCGCGGGTTATAGCTAATCTAAAAAATCATATTACATTTTATAAACGTATTATGAAGAGTTCAGGTTTATTCATAGCATTTATTTCTACCGATTATTTGTAATTTGTTTCATAATGATGGTAATCGTTATGAGTGTCCATCACTAAGTAACCATGGTAACTGAAAAAAACATGAATACGTCTATGAAATACAATATTATTTGTTTGAAAAATACATTGATTTACAAAAAACCAAAGATACACACTCCACTTCCCAAAAACGTCCGCAACAAATGGGCGCATTGTGCACTTTTTTAAAATTAGAATCGCGTTGTTCTACCGGCAAACGTCAATCATTAAATTTTATTGCTTTATGTGCATTACTTTTTAAATACAACTTTATGTCATGCGTGTAAGATTGAATTTGAAAAAAGAAATATGTTTACGATATTACTATACGTATTTATTGCGTATGTTTAATTTGGTGACACTTTTGGCTGTTAGTTTTGTTTGAAAATGTGCATCTAGGGTTTTTTATAAATCAATGGAAAAATAAGCAGAAGTATTACGAAACTTCATGGACGTGAACTGTCAAAAAGCTAAACTTACGCTGGAAGGGGTATAATAATATTATCAATACTTGAAACAAAACAAAATAAAATACCTCCGCTCGCTTGCTTCTGGTAGCTATAGTTACCAAAACAAAACGCCGAACTTTGCTTCTGGTAGCTATCGCTACCAAACTTTTTTTTCTATTTAACGACTTTAAACTCTATTTTGTAGTATATAAAGTCCATTCGAAACGGTTTAAATTTATAGAATAATAGTTTGTCTACCAACTGAATGCAAGTTTGCAACATCACCAGAGAAATTTTTATTTTTATTTTAAAGTTGAAATTTATAGTCGCCATATTGTAAATTCTGTGTTAGTGCATGCTCCGAAGTAAAAATGCCGTAAATTTACTGATTAATTGTATATTAATAAGTGAAAGGTACTAAATTAATCTAGTAAACATTTCCTATGATATTTTAAAAAAATATTTTAGTATGATTCAAGTGAAATGTGTTAAATTCAATAATTCCAACGTGTACTTGAAGCCGGTGAAATTGGCTGAACTTTAAACTTTGGACTCTAAAAAAATATTACACATATACTTTTTGTAACATTAAAAAAACTAGATTTGTTTGTTATATTATTGTCTATCTAAAACAAATAACAATATTTACGGGGGGCACTTGAAGCGATGGCAAATTAAGTTTTAATGAGAGAAGGCGCGCCGTGTTCATGCGTTAAATTTCGAGAGCAAAGTTCGACGACTTTTTCAAAATCGTAAGCAAGCGAGCGGATACACTGAAGACAACTAATATCTAAAGTTAATAGGCTTAAGGTAACGTTAACATAATGTAGCTCTTACCACCTTTGGTTTAATGAATAAAATCAATGTTAGCTATACAGTTACAGAGAAACTCGAGCCAGGAAATAGTCGAGCAAGTTCAATTTGGTGCAATTACATTTTAAAATTAGTGTAAAGCCATTCGTAGGAAACGAATGCTTGAAAGAGAAAATTGGAATTGGCTTCATCCGATATTAAGACTTTATGAGTACCTATACTTTAAATGTAAGAAAGTAATAAAAACAAGTTCAAAATATAATATTGGAATTTATTTTTATTTATTAATTTATTTAACACAAGGAATGAGGAACGTCGAAATAAAAACACCTTTAAAAGTACGAAACAATGTTTCTATTATCATCATAACAGTCCATTAATGTCCCACTGCAGGGACGGGCTTCCTCGCGTGACGGAGAGATACTTGGCCTACTAATAACACGCTGGTCAAACGGATTGGTATAGGGTTTAATTTCAAGTTTTCCTTCTTTTTACTTCGTAAAGATAATATTCGCGGGTAGTCCTTTAGTCGGTTTTTACGACACCCATGGGATGAGATCACCACACAGAACCTCAACTAATTACAGACAAAACTCATTAATGGTAAAAGTTGTACAAGAAATAAAATACAAGCTATTTTTATATTTTTTTTTATTCACACATCCACCTGGTCCTAAACTAAGCAGAGTTTGTACTATGGGTTCTAGACAACGGATAATGTACTTAAATCCTTTTTTTTGTAAATACATTATTATTATACATATAATAAAACTGTAGAAAAGTCGTTTTTGTACATTGAAAATAAATCCAAAAAAAATAGCCAGGGTATTAAAAGTCAAACAATAGAACCCATTTCCACCATTTTTGGAATTTTTGTCTGTTTGTCTGTTTATCTGTATGTCTGTATGTCTGTATGTCTGTTTATCTGTAACCTAAAATTTGTTCGGGCATCACGTAAAAAGTACCAAAGCAATTAAGATGACTTTTATACACAACGATTGAGCGTAACTTGAAGTTTTATTTAGTTTTTGTTTCATTGAAATCGGTTCCGTCTATTAAAAGATATTTGAATTTAACTAATTAATATTAAACAGCGCCATCTTTCAAACTTAGACAGAACTACATCAAGAGTTAAACTGCGTGCAGTATTTTTAAATGTAACGTAAAATGTAGATGCCTTTAATACACAACGATTGAGCGTAACTTGAAGTTCCATTTAATTTTTGTCTCATTGCAATCGGTTCAGTCTATCAAAAGATATTTGAATTTAAAGTGCTCAAGAATAAGTAGTTTTAGTTTTATACGTAGTTTATGTTTACAAAGTGAAATATTAAACAGCGCTATCTTAGGAATGTAGACTGGAATTTAGAGTTAAGCTGCGTGCAGTATTTTTGAATAAATAAATTAAAGACATTTAACATTTTTTTATCCGGCTCGAAGGACCATGAACAAATCCCAAAAAGTACTCGATGGAATTTTATGTAATAAAACTCCAATGTTTTTTTTTTTTTGTGAGGACGAGTAGTCGGTCTCAGACGACCATTACTACTTTACGCGGGCTGTGGTGGGGCGGATGGCCCTCAACCAAAGACATTTAAGTGACGTGCCACAGGGGCACCCCCTTTGGGGTACGAACCTCGGCCTGGACCGTCACTGACTAACAGGACGTGCGGAAGGCACGCCCTCTAGGAGCGAACGCGGCGCGTATTCCGGCCTCGACGGCGAGGACGGAACCGCGGACGTTTTGTTGTGGCTTCGCGAGCCGTGTAAGCTCTACGTTGAGCGATCGTGATCCTATCGTCCGGCTCTTCGAGAGCATGCCTAGGTCTACGAATTTTGCTAATCTTGGAGGGGATGTACCCGGACGCCCCGACCACTAGTTGGTTGGGGTGAGTGGCAGCCGAATCAAAGTAGCGGCGGGAACAGAGTTTCATGTGTTGCTGGATAGTAGGCAACTCGAGGTCTATGTGAAGATCCTCGTTACGCATGAACCACGGTGCTCCCGTTGCTTTGCGCATGAACCTATTCTGAACTGTTTGTAACCTATGGATCCTGTGTAGCCTAAGGTGGGCAAAAACTACGCACGCATACGTCATTATTGGTCTGATACAAGTAGTGTATAACCTAACTTTGTTTCGGATCGACATCTTAGACTCCTTCCGGAGGAGCATGTGCAGCCGTCCCAACACAAACGTGGCCCGCTTGCGAACCATGTTTATGTGGGGACGGAAAGAGAGCTTATCGTCGAGCAAAACTCCAAGATATTTGGCTTCCTTAGCCCAAGGAATCGGGGAGCCAAACATCCTGACTTTTTGTGTCGCTGCCGAGTGAGGCAAGTGGTTCCGTTTCTTGTGAAACATCACCGCTTGGCTCTTTTCGGGGTTGACTGTTATCCTCCATTTCTGGAACCAATCGCTGAGGGCGTTGGACGCAGATTGGAGTCGCCTAACTATCGAGGGAGGGGAGGTGCCAGAGGCGTAAATCGCTGTATCGTCTGCAAAAAGGGCTGTTTGCACACCCGCAGGCCGAGGGATATCTCTAGTGTACAGAGAGTACAGAAGGGGGGCGAGGACGGAGCCCTGAGGGACTCCGGCCCGGATGGGGTGAGCAGAGGACAGAGTCCCTTCAACTTTGTAGCGAAAGGAACGATTCGACAGAAAGTCTCGTAAGATGAGCATGAGTCTGTGTGGCACTCCCATCATGAAAAGCTTGTATGTTAAGCCAGCGTGCCACACCTTGTCGAATGCCTTTGCCACATCGAAGAAGAGAGCTCCGGTCATTTGACCTTTCATGAGCCGAGCGCTGACATGTTCAACGATACGGTGAACTTGGTGGGTGGACGAGTGCTTGGCCCGAAAGCCAAACTGCTCGTTTGGAATAAGATTGTTGGCCTCCACGTGTGCTAACAGCCTCCTATACAAAAGCCGCTCGTAAATTTTCCCTAAACCTTTAAGCAGACTAATCGGTCTATAACTAGCCGGTTCGGACTTCTTTTTGCCGGGTTTCGGTATTCCGATAACCACGGCGTCTTTCCACTGCTGTGGGAAGACACAGTTTGATAATGCGGCATTAAATATGCATGTCATAAGGACCAAAAGACGTTCGGGGAATAGCTTGATGACCCTATTCGTTATTCCGTCCGAGTCGGGTGCCTTTTTAGGGGCGAGAGATTTTATGACGGTTTGCACCTCGTCTGGTGTAACTAACGGTATAACGTCGCTATCTGCCTCGAGCGGAGGGGCCGGGAGAGAAGCTCGTCGTTCCACTTCGCTTTCGACATCTATTTGAAATTTCCCATGAGTGTTTCCCTGAAGAGGACTGCTCACGCATTGGGCCTCGAGGCTGTCGGCCAGGCATTCGGCCTTGTCATCATCAAAACTCCAATGGCGAGTGAAAAATCTTTTATATTTAACTACAAAACATGGTTATGCTGTAAGATGAACATAAAAATATCTTAACTATATATCAAATAACGCCATCTGTTGGTGGCTTAATTAAACTTATTATGTTAAACAAATAGAACATTAAACAATAATTTAATGTTTTGTGATTGTATTTCTATATTTTATTGTCAGTTATGTATTTTTCAATGTTAATAATCTATATACTATAATAAAACTGTAAAGGTCGAAATGTCTGTTCTTTTCGAAAATTCAGATAAAAATTATCTATAAAATCTAGAAAGAAGTCAAAAAGCACGAAACCACAATTTTTAGAATTTATGTCTGTCTGTCTGTCAGTCTGTTTGTTACCGCACATCTTTAAAACGAATTATATAATCTTAAGACCAATACATTGTATTGTAGCCTTTTTTATTAGGCTTAAACTGAGGTATGTTTCATCAAAATCGGATAAGTAATACTCGAGATATCGCTTGATCTCTATAAATTAGAACAGTCCAATACAAATCAGGGGCCATGAAAAATGGATTTGGTTCAATGTTGAATGAATTTAAATTTCGTTTCTTTTGTTCACGAGATGGCGTTACCAGTAGTAATTATACTCAAAAATAAATGAGTTTGTAAATAATCCATAACTATTTTATTATGAAGTGCTATTAATTATAAATTTAAATTTTAAATTTTTAAATTTTAATAAAATTAACCATGAATCGTATGTGTTATATCCTCTAGACACCTCGAGTGCTATAAATAGTATTAAATACATCTTGCTGTAAAGGCCGAACGTTTCAAAATTTTGTGCTACAAGTACGACCGGTCAACCTTTTTATAGCATCAATTCCCGAGTGTTTGTATTTTCCCTCTAAATAAGTTTTGGTCATGTAAATTCTTTTAACCAATTAAAATAAAGCAATGGCGATAGTTTGTCCTTGGATTTCAAAAGAAATTTCATTCCGAGCGGCAGCCATTCATGTGACGCACGCTCCCGAGTTTACAACAATGGAGGCACGTGGTGGACGAGGTAAGTAAAATTTTATTTATCTTTGATAATTTTTCTTGTTTTAGTTTAGTTTTTGCATAGAAATGTTGGTTGATAAACATTTTATGGAATTCATTTAATTCTGTGGTGGAATACAAAATAATTAAGGAATTATACAGTCGTAAATTATTTAAACCTATAAATAGTCGCTTCGGTCGAACTTCTTAATTTAGGTACATGGAATTGATCGTATTTATAGTACTATCAGCGTTAATACAAATAGTAGGTATTTATTAATTTCAGCGTTACAAGTCACCGAAATCGCAGATATTTTAAATAACTCCGAGTTTGATGACTCGGGTGACTATGAAGATTTTGTTGGGCGTTTAATAACTACCAATGATAGGAGTGGCGCAGCTCAATCATCGGAAGATGAAGACTCGAGTGACAGCGATGATGATACCAACTCGCCAAAGGTTCGAGCTGGTTCTAGTGGCGTCGGCAGGACTACAGCTGGTCGTCGAGGTCGGAGTTAGGAGAGTTTAAAAGGGAGTTTTCTAAGTTCTTGATTCTTAAAAAAATGTATACACCTTTGAAACCTGATTCTGGTGGTGAAGAAGAAGAGGAGCAGTGTCGAAAACGCGGCAGATAATTTGCACAACCTTTACTTCCCATGGCTAAACGCTATCACCATTAGTTTTTAAGCATATATTTATTAATTTGTGTCATTTAATTAAATTTATGTGAACAAATTAAACTATTTGTTTAATTTTTACAACTAACCTCCTTTGGCCGTAACGACCGGAAGTCCTATTTATAGAACGAAAGATACCTAAAGACAAATATTGTTCGATATCTTTGTTAAAAAATACTAAAAAACATTTGTTTTAGTGAAAACTCTGGAAATCCTTAGTTTATATTTTATTTAGCTTGAAAGGACTCGGTCTTTACAGCAATAATAATTTGGAGTGCATTACCCCAGCAGAATCTTGTCGAAATTTGTAATTTTTTTTTATCAGATTTTTAGATTTCTAGCTCCTGTAAATATCTGTGTAGTTTTTGGAATTAGTTCAGTCCTAATTTTAAAGATATTTGACAAAAACAGATTCTGCTGCGGTAACGTTACCGCAGCAGAATCTTTTTTGAAATAATGGGATTATTGAAAAAATCTTTAGGTACATTTTTAGATCGCTGGACGAAGTAAATGTTTCGATATAATTTGAATTTTTACGTTTCATGGTTTCGAAGATATTCAAGATTCTGCTGGCGTAACGTTTGCGTGTTTGCTGGATCTCCGAAACGGTACAGCGTAATTTCCTAATTTTTTATACAGAGCTTCGTCTTAATTAGTCTGAATTAGTTCACGAATAAAAAAGTAATAATAATGCACCGTTTGAAAGTTATTTTAAATTATATAAATACCCCTTTTTGGGCCCTTACTCCTAAGATATGTACTCTGGCGACTTGTTTAAAACGTCATTTTATAGTTTATAGTTAGTTACAGGTCTGTGTGAAGTTTCATTAGTGTACAGTAAGTAATTAAAAAGTTATCACATAATTTAGTTCATTTTGGCCAGCGATGTGCAACGGGTTAATTTAACTGCCTATTAATTGAGTTTCGTATCGATTTACTTGCTGAATTCTGTATAAACAATTAGACTTTTGTGTCAACTTTATACTATGAAATTTTGAGCGTAATCCACTCAATAATTACAGAGATAAGCGAAAAAGAGTCATTACGTTATGCATGCAATAATGTCGGTACAGACGCGTACACAATTAAATTTAAAGGCGCTAGTGAGCTGCGTTAACGCTCTTGAAACTAAATTAAATTCGTTTAAAATAAAAAAGTCGTTTTTGTTTTAAATGCATTACTTCGCTAATTTAAAAGCATCATAAGTGTTGATAGTGTGTTATACAAATATTTTATTGTTGTCAACACTTTAAATGTTATTAAAGAAGAATGGGCATTTTTGTATGGAAGCCGTCCCCACCCTTGTAACACTTATAGCTATACATCAAACGAAAGTACTTGAAAAGTGAAGCATTTTATTGTATGAAACTAATCTGTCAGTCATGGGAGAACAGAGTTATTGAGGATAAAAGAATGAAAATAATACACGATAATATTACATACTTTATGTTAATGTTTACTATATAAGCACGATAAAGTCAAAGGCTATCTTACTAGTACTTTATACTATGAAATTTTGAGCGTAATCCACTCAATAATTACAGAGATAAGCGAAAAAAAGTCATTACGTATGAATGACTATGGTAACCCGACCATGTATAGATGGTCACAAAAAAACGTCAGTGTAGTACATAACTCTGACCTACTAACATGTAAAGGATAATAAAATTTATATTTGCTTTTTGGTACAGTTTTGTAAACAAGTGGTAAAATAAAACAAAAGTTTATTTGAAAACTTTTATGAACAGGATAGAAATATTAAAACGATCAAAATACCTTGTTGTAAAATCACAGTTTAATAACAATTGCTTAGCAATTACACTATTTAAATGGCAATTAATATTTAAGAAATTAAATAGCTACACAGACCGATTAACTCACTTTAATATAATACCATTGAAGAAGCGTCGTAAAATTTTAAATCTATCATTTTTACACAATGGAAACATAAATTGCCCTCAACTGCTACAAAAACTTAATATTAATATAACCCATAATCTTCCTCGGCTGTCTAGATACTCCTTGTTTGCCCCTAAGCGATCCAAAACCAACTTGGGCCTTTTCTCTCCTATAAATAGATTACAATCTGAGTATAACTCTGTTAGTAGAAATAAAGATATTGATGTATTTAATCTAAGTTTAACTAATTTTAAGAGGAAATTGTTATCTCTGAGTGAACTATAGAAGTTTCTTTGTATTTTTGTACTTATGTATTATTAACTTCTTAAGTAAGAAATTGTTATTGTTTTTTAAGTAGGGGATGCCTTATGCTCCCAACTGCTTCTGTCTTAATATGCTTTTCGTGGCAACCTATAATTAAGGCAGCACCATTACTTGTATACCGCCGTCGATGTAAACTTTAGCTTTTAAGGTGTATGTACTTGTTGGTTGTCCAAATAAATAAAATAAAATAAAATAAATAAAATAAACATAAGTATTGATTGTCATTGAATAACTGTCTTTTAAAAATAAAGCTATTGTCTAAAAATCTTAAAATAAGTAAAATTAAGTAGGTATATAAAAATTTACTTTTTTAACTTAATTTATAAAATCACAGTAATTCTTCATTTATAACTAAAAAACCCATTACGCTAAAGATTGTATTTATAATTTAAAAATCACAGTAATTATTCATTTATAACTAAATAACCATTACGCTAAAGATTGTTTAATTTAAAAATCACAGATAAATAAAACAAAACCTCAACATTTAATTACGATAACATTTAAATTTTTGTCATAATATAAAATGATATGTATAAAATGATGGGGTATTAAGTAAATAAGTAGTAGTTTGAGTAAATAACTTGCAAACGGTGCATTATTATAACTTTTTTATTCGTGAACTAATTCAGACTAATTAAGACGAAGCTCTGTATAAAAAATTAGTAAATTACGCTGTACCGTTTCGGAGATCCAGCAAACACGCAAACGTTACGCCAGCAGCATCTTGAATATCTCCGAAACCATGAAACGTAAAAATTCAAATTATATCGAAACATTTACTTCGTCCAGCGATCTAAAAATGTACCTATAGATTTTTTCAATAATCCCATTATTTCAAAAAAGATTCTGCTGACCGTTTGAAAGTTATTTTAAATTATATAAATACCCCTTTTTGGGCCCTTACTCCTAAGATATGTACTCTGGAGACTTGTTTAAAACGTCATTTTATAGTTTATAGTTAGTTACAGGTCTGTGTGAAGTTTCATTAGTGTACAGTAAGTAATTAAAAAGTTATCACATAATTTAGTTCATTTTGGCCAGCGATGTGCAACGGGTTAATTTAACTGCCTATTAATTGAGTTTCGTATCGATTTACTTGCTGAATTCTGTATAAACAATTAGATTTTTGTGTCAACTTTATACCATGAAATTTTGAGCGTAATCCACTCAATAATTACAGAGATAAGCGAAAAAGAGTCATTACGTATGAATGACTGTGGTAACCCGACCATGTATAGATGGTCACAAAAAAATGTCAGTGTGTGTACATAACTCTGACCTACTAACATGTAAAGGATAATAAAATTTATATTTGCTTTTTGGTACAGTTTTGTAAACAAGTGGTAAAATAAAACAGAAGTTTATTTGAAAACTTTTATGCACAGGATAGAAATATTAAAACGATCAAAATACCTTGTTGTAAAATCACAGTTTAATAACAATTGCTTAGCAATTACACTATTTAAATGGCAATTAATATTTAACATAACTCTGACCTACTAACATGTAAAGGATAATAAAATTTATATTTGCTTTTTGGTACAGTTTTGTAAACAAGTGGTAAAATAAAACAGAAGTTTATTTGAAAACTTTTATGCACAGGATAGAAATATTAAAACGATCAAAATACCTTGTTGTAAAATCACAGTTTAATAACAATTGCTTAGCAATTACACTATTTAAATGGCAATTAATATTTAACATAAGTATTGATTGTCATTGAATAACTGACTTTTAAAAATAAAGCTATTGTCTAAAAATCTTAAAATAAGTAAAATTAAGTAGGTATATAAAAATTTAACTTAATTTATAAAATCAAAGTAATTTTTAATTTATAACTAAGTAACCATTATGCTAAAGATTGTGTAATTTAAAAATCACAGTAATTCTTCATTTATAACTAAAAAACCCATTACGCTAAAGATTGTATTTATAATTTAAAAATAACAGTAATTCTTCATTTATAACTAAATAACCATTACGCTAAAGATTGTTTAATTTAAAAATCACAGATAAATAAAACAAAACCTCAACATTTAATTACGATAACATTTAAATTTTTGTCATAATATAAAATGATTGACAATAGAATATAATTTTATCCGTCAACATTGTTTACAATTTTTTTTGCAAAAAAACAAATAAAGAATCAATTATCGCACAGTGTTATTTTATAATATTTACTGTCTTACACTTTGGCCTAAAAAAAACACAGTAAATTCAATAAGCACATAAAATAGTTCTGTAAGTAAAATAAATGTTTTACACTGCGCGGCCAATTAAAAAACAAAAATAAATCACAAATAGGATCACTAATGGAAAATGTTCTTAACTAAATCTTTATAAATCAAATATAATCACATTAAGGTAATACTTATTTAAAAAATAATTTAATAATAAATACTTATTTAAATTATAAAATTCAAGAAAGTAATACTTATTTAGTACCACATGGACTAATTTATACAGTTTTTAATGTATAAATTAGTGCATGTGGTACTAAATAAGTATTACTTTTTTGAGTTTTACGATTCAGGTCATCGTAACATTGGTATTTTCCGTTTAGGGATCTAAAGCAATGAGCTGTATAATGCCCTATTCCTTTTGAGCTAAGGGGAGGTTGAAATTCTATGATAGCCAATATATCATATTTTTTGTAATTGATTTTTATGTTAAGAGGCACATCATTAATATTTACTTTAAAATCATGAAGCTCAAATATGATTAAATTATTTAAATTATAATTGAATTGTATAGTGCCTGTTGAGCAAACATTGCAAATGGGAGGGGAATCAGTTTGCATTCCTGATTCCACAGACTCTTGTAATTTTGTAATTCCTTTCTGTTGTATTATTTCTAAATTTAAAGGTAAATATTTACATTTAAATTGACTATAATTTTCATGATTAGGGCAGTTTTCGTATGAACATATTATCCGACTAAATACACATATTGTCCGACTAAACTAGCTTGGATCAAGTACAAAATGTAAATTGTAAACAACCAAGTACACCCCTCCTCTCTACACCCCATCCCGCTTTCCCGGTCAGGACGATACGGACTAACTGGTAGTTTTGTCGGAGCTTAACAAAAATAGATTTTGAGCTGTTTAAAATAGAGTTCATTTTTGTTTGGAATAAAGCCATGCATTATTTTTGTTTGCAATTTGCCGAAAAACGTAGTATCTATTTCTTTCTCTTCCCAACATAGACAAAACAATGTTATATTCTATATTTTTCAAGTATAAGTATTTACTTTGTGTATAACATGCATTACGGCAATCCTTTAAAAGCGTTTACGCGGCACAATGGCGCTGCCAATTGAAAAAAAATCAACTCAGTATTTACACAAGGTAATAAAGTAAGTACTTATTTGTGTAACGCACTGTCAGCACTTTGGATGCTTTTAAATAAGCTAAATATTGCATTTAAAACAAAAAAGGCAGTTTTAATTTTAAATGCAAAGAAGAATGGGCGAAACGTCCCCACCCTTGTAACACTTTCATCTATACATCAAATGAAAGCCCTTGAAAAGTTAAGCATTTTATTGTATGACAGCAAATCTATCAGTCATGGGAGAACAGAGTTATTGAGGAGAAGAAAATAAAAATAATAAACGACAATATTACATACTTTAAGCTAATGTTTACTATATAAGCACGATAGAGTCACAAGGCTATCTTACAAGTAGTGGGACCATACATCTAGAACATCCTACATCATCCAGATAGCCATGAATTTCGCTTTTCAAATATAAAACATAAAGCTTTCATAAATATAAAAACTCGTACGTCATATCAGGCAATAGATGTCTACTACTGGACATAGGACTCCTCCAAACATGGCGAGGGTGGCACCCTCATCCATCTGTTTCCCGCCGTCTTAACTAGGTCGTGGTGGGGGGGTCTCTCCACCCTACGCTTTCTGATAGGCGGTCGCCATTCCAGAGCCTTTCGACCCCAACGGCTGTCGGTTCTCTGTGCTATGTCTCCTGCCCACCGCCACTTTAACCGGGCAATTCTGATTTCTGAGCGCTATGTTCGTATGCATAGTTGGGTATATTAGAAAGATAACTGGACCTGACGCAGCAACTACTTCCAATGTAATGCTTCGCTGAGGCTCTCGAAGCGGTTCTGTAATATGAGTTGGAATTTCTCGGGGATGTGGACTGGTGTAGGTCGGAGCGTAGACTTTATCAGCCGACTTCTTTCCAGCCTAGGATTGATATTTAAAGTGCCTCTCACCATCTGGTAATCGCTTCAGGTTTTCACCGAATTGATCACTGACAGATAATTAAATATATATGGCGTTTTGACGACATGATGAAGTCAATCTCATTTTTAGTGACACCATCAGGACTAATCCAAGTACACTTGCGGCAGTTACGCTTCTTAAAGAAGGAGTTCATCATAAAAAGTCCCTCCTTCTCCATGAATTCCGCAAGCATTTGGCCCCGTGGATTTCTTTGTCCATATCCAAAGAACCGCACTCTCCACTCATTCCCACTTCTAGGGCCCAACTTCGCAGAGGCTTCTAGGGCACTCTCGATTTTCACCACGTTGTTCACGAGAGACTAGGTGGATGTAAAAACCTGACACCTAACTGGGACTGTTGGTCGCCCTCAGAGAGCAGGTTACCAGACTTAAGGCTTATCAAGTCTTCCCCTTGTCTTCGGACTTCAGATAAGCCGACAATGTCCCACCGTAACCTGCTCAATTCTTCATCCAGTTCTACGACCTTCTCGTCGGTCCGCAGTGTGCGCGCGTTGCCAGGGCCAAAGGTAGTTGTGTTGGTAGCCTGACTTCCTCCGGAGATTCTTCGCACCCCCCACTCAGCCGTTACCATGGCCGCTACCTTGACCAGGAATAGCGGAGCGTCCGGGGACTGGGGGCCGTTTATATTGGTGTGTTGTAATTTTGTCCTACTTTACCTCGCTGGCCAGACGGGTTGATGGTTGGCAGTGATAACATAAGCGTAAGGATTCCCATAATCGGCTTTTACGACACCCGCGACGAAAGGGGATGGTGACATCATGTATTCTTAGTCCGTCACCTTACGGACATTAAACTTCTCGCCCCTAAAAAGGCACCCGGCTCAGAAAGAATAACAAATGTAGTCATCAATTTATTCCCCGAACGTCTCTTGATCCTTAACATGCATCTTGTGTATCTCAAATTGTGCCTTCCCACAACAGTGGAAAGACGCCGTGGTTATCGGAATACCGAAACCCGACAAAAGAAGTCCAAACCGGCTGGTTATCGACCTATTAGTCTGAGTCGAGCCGTTGCCGAGCCTTAGGAACATAAATTCTGTCGTCTACTATTTCTGCAATGGTGGCTGCATAAAGAACATTTCTTAAATGGTTCTCTAAATGTTTAGTTTAGCAAGGCTAGCTATCCGAAAGTCAGGAAAATGCTGTGGATGATTTTCTGGATGATGTAGGATGATCTAGATGTATGGTCCGTCTACTAGTAAGATAGCCTTTGACTTTATCGTGCTTATATAGTAAACATTAACATAAAGTATGTAATATTATCGTGTATTATTTTCATTCTTTTATCCTCAATAACTCTGTTCTCCCATGACTGACAGATTAGTTTCATACAATAAAATGCTTCACTTTTCAAGTACTTTCGTTTGATGTATAGCTATAAGTGTTACAAGGGTGGGGACGGCTTCCATACAAAAATGCCCATTCTTCTTTAATAACATTTAAAGTGTTGACAACAATAAAATATTTGTATAACACACTATCAACACTTATGATGCTTTTAAATTAGCGAAGTAATGCATTTAAAACAAAAACGACTTTTTTATTTTAAACGAATTTAATTTAGTTTCAAGAGCGTTAACGCAGCTCACTAGCGCCTTTAAATTTAATTGTGTACGCGTCTGTACCGACATTATTGCATGCATAACGTAATGACTCTTTTTCGCTTATCTCTGTAATTATTGAGTGGATTACGCTCAAAATTTCATAGTATAAAGTTGACACAAAAGTCTAATTGTTTATACAGAATTCAGCAAGTAAATCGATACGAAACTCAATTAATAGGCAGTTAAATTAACCCGTTGCACATCGCTGGCCAAAATGAACTAAATTATGTGATAACTTTTTAATTACTTACTGTACACTAATGAAACTTCACACAGACCTGTAACTAACTATAAACTATAAAATGACGTTTTAAACAAGTCGCCAGAGTACATATCTTAGGAGTAAGGGCCCAAAAAGGGGTATTTATATAATTTAAAATAACTTTCAAACGGTGCATTATTATTACTTTTTTATTCGTGAACTAATTCAGACTAATTAAGACGAAGCTCTGTATAAAAAATTAGGAAATTACGCTGTACCGTTTCGGAGATCCAGCAAACACGCAAACGTTACGCCAGCAGAATCTTGAATATCTTCGAAACCATGAAACGTAAAAATTCAAATTATATCGAAACATTTACTTCGTCCAGCGATCTAAAAATGTACCTAAAGATTTTTTCAAAAATCCCATTATTTCAAAAAAGATTCTGCTGCGGTAACGTTACGCCAGCAGAATCTGTTTTTGTCAAATATCTTTAAAATTAGGACTGAACTAATTCCAAAAACTACACAGACATTTACAGGAGCTAGAAGTCTAAAAATCTGATAAAAAAAAATTATAAATTTCGACAAGATTCTGCTGGCGTAATGCACTCATTTTGGCTGGAGTAAGATTTTAATTTTAAATACCTTGTGACGTGCTTCGCGCGTCCCGCTTCGTGCCTCACGGCAGCGGCGCGAGCGCGCCGTGGAGGGGACTACCCAGCGGCCGCTATATTTATAAGGAGGACGCGGGGCGCGGGCCCTGCCCTTTTTTGTTCCGGCTTACTGAAGATAAGTGTCTGCCTTTCTATAGGGCAGCCTTCGAACCTCGTGCTTTCAAATCCCCTAAAAATCCTTCTGATTAGACCGGCTTGCTTATTTTATCTATTATTGTTAACGTAGTGATTTCTAAATTATAAAACTAGTAATATTGTATAGACTCAATTATTTACGGAATAATACTATATTGTCGTACTTGAGTTGTTTGCATTTATCTCCCAATACCATCCCACTACGTCACAGTGGCGTCCAACGTATTAAGGCAAAAGCACGAGGTTTGGTGAGCACGCCCATTTTTTTTTCTTTTCTGTGTGTCGTGAAAAAAAAGTGTTCCGTTCAAGGTTGGTGCCTGAACAGCCTGTCGCCCCCCTGCTAGCAGCTGAATTTTCCCTAGGAAAAATTCTGGTCTAGCGGGGGGGGGTATGTGACGTGCTTCGCGCGTCCCGCTTCGTGCCTCACGGCAGCGGCGCGAGCGCGCCGTGGAGGGGACTACCCAGCGGCCGCTATATAAGGAGGACGCGGGGCGCGGGCCCTGCCCTTTTTTGTTCCGGCTTACTGAAGATAAGTGTCTGCCTTTCTATAGGGCAGCCTTCGAACCTCGTGCTTTCAAATCCCCTAAAAATCCTTCTGATTAGACCGGCTTGCTTATTTTATCTATTATTGTTAACGTAGTGATTTCTAAATTATAAAACTAGTAATATTGTATAGACTCAATTATTTACGGAATAATACTATATTGTCGTACTTGAGTTGTTTGCATTTATCTCCCAATACCATCCCACTACGTCACAACCTGTACTATAAATTAATTCTACCTCAAAAAGATCGCTTCATCATAACAGCCCATTAATGTCCCACTGCAGGGACGGGCCTCCTCCCGTGACGGAGGGTTACTTGGCCTACTAATACCACGCTGGCCAGACGGATTGGTATAGGGTTTAATTTCAAGTTTTCCTTATTTTTATTTCGTAAGGATAGTAGTTACGGTTATGCCCTTAGTCGGTTTTTACGACACCTATGGTTTTTTTTTTTGTTTAGGACGAGTAGTTAGTTGGTCTCTGACGACCGCTACTACTTTACACGGGCTGTGGTGGGGCGGATGGCTCTCAACCAAAAACATCCATGGGATGAGATGGGGTGATGACATATTGTATTCTTACTCCGTCACCACACGGATAGAAAGATCAAGAAGATCTCTTGGTCGGACTAAATTCGTAGGGCGGAGAACCCTGTCCTGTGGCGTTTGTTGGGAGAGGCATTTTGTCCAGAAGTGGACTGCGATAGGCTAATTGGTTTATTGATTAATACCATGTATTCTTAATCCATCGTTACATGGATAATACTCTATACCTACTAATATTATAAAGAGGTAAAGTTTGTGTGTTTGTAAGTTTGTGAAGTTGTAGGGGGTATCTCTGGATCTTCAGAACCGATTTTTTAAATTCTTTTTGTGTTAAATAGACCATTTATCGGGGAGTGTCATAGGCTATATTAATAGTATCACGCTATGACTAATAAGAGAGGAGCAGTAATGAAATATTTTTAAAAAAGGGAAGCGTTTTTTTCGCCGCCCAACGAAGTGGGCACGGGTCAGCTAGTTATACATAAAAACACTCAGACCAATGCAAACAATCATGTTCATGCACACAAAGATTTGCATTGAGCGGGAATCGAACCCGAGACCTCTGCGTAGCAGTCATGTTACATAACATCTACGCCACATAGGTCGTCACACGTCATTTTATTAGTTGGTTACAAAAACATATTTATTTGAAAGGAAATTGTGAAGAATTTACCCTTTTTGATCACAATGTCTACACCGTAAAATGACTTTGAAGGATTACGCATAAAATGCATATTGAATAAGTAGCAAAATAACTTACTTTTAAAATGGCTACGAAGCAAAATGCCTCAAATCATAACGACTTAGTACTAATACACCTTTAAATGAAAATGACTTTGTAGTAAAATAGTTGAACATCACAATGTCTACGAAGTAACGCGACTTTAAAGGCAAACGTCTTTGTAGTAAAATACCTTTATGTGAAGATGACTTGAAATCCAAAATACCTAAAATGCAAAACATCTTAGTAGTTTTATGACCAGAACTCTAAAATGCTCCAAATTACATCAAATAAGACATTCGTGAATTGGACCATTGCTTGTACTTTACAAGCAATGGTCCAATTCACGAATGTTAACAATTATTTACAACATAATTCTTCAGATAGCAAAAGGAAGCAAAGAATTATTGTTTTAGTACCGTAGGGTTTTTTAGTACTAGGGCGTAGAAATCTTGTCCTTCTGTAACGAACGACAGAATTTCTGGATAGTACATTCCGTGTGGTGACGGAGTAAATTCCGTGTGGTAACAGAGTAAGAATATAATATGTCACCCCATCTCATTCCATGGGTGTCGTAAAAACCGATTGAGGGACTATCCGTGAATATTATCTTCACGAAAAGGAAAAAGGGATTATTTGCTAAATGGCAGATTCTTAAAACGGCAAATTCGGTAAATGGCAGATTCTTTAAACGACAGATTCTGAAAACGGCAGAAGTACAGTACCAAACAACGTCGTAAATAATTCTATACATTATGTAAGTATTAAGGGTAATATTTAAAATTAACGTAAATCAAATTAAAAAATCCATAAACTTAAAAAACCATCCAGTCCATCCTTTATTATTTTTTACAATTATCAAACTAACTTTTACACGACATAATCGTTTTAAACAGTCTAAAGTTAATCTCACCATTCAAGGTCAACTATAAATTTTTTTTTCCTTTTACATGTAAGTCATTTTTTTTCAATTTTATATCCTGAAAATTACCCTCCTTTTTTAATAATTGTAAAAAATAATAAAGGGGTGGTCTTTTTGGAATCAATCCATTAATACGGCATGATTAAAATAATACGTGATTTAATAATAGACAAAAATTAAGTGTGTAAGCAAAAAGGCTGCATTTAGAAAATTACATTTTATAATTAATGCATCTATTTGTTTTAGAAAGGTAGCCAAGCAAAGCTACAAAGATCATGTCTAATAACATTTTGTTTTAGCTGACGACTGTACAATATCTGCCGTTTTCAGAATCTGTCGTTTAAAGAATCTGCCATTTACAGAATCTGCCGTTTTCAGAATCTGCCATTTAACGAAAAAAGGATAAAAAGAAGGAAAACTTGAATTTAAACCCTATACCAATCCGTCTGGCCAGCGTGGTATTAGTAGTCCAAGTATCCGTCCGTCACAGGAGGAGGCCTGTCTCTGCAGTGAGACAACAATGGGCTGTTATGATGATGATGATGATGACACACCGGGCCTTAACTATTTTAAAAAAACGGAGTTTATCTACTATTTAATTTATTTGAAGAAACCTGATACTCGTCCGCTTTAGGAAATAACTAAACAGTAATAATTAAAGTAACATTTTATTTTATTTATTATTTACAAATAAAAGTAATTGTATACAAACAATATATAAAAAACTACGTTGATTATTAATTTGAGGTAATTTGAGGCAATTTGATTTATCGTCGTTTTTGATAGCGATGAATTATGATTCTTAGTCCTATGGCATTTTGTGTATTATCCTTTATAGTCGTTTTAATTTTTGAGACATTATGCTGCATAGACAAGAAACAATGCAGGTGTATTGCAAATTAGGCAAAACACTTTAGAGATATTGATTTGAGGCATTATGCTTCGTACCCATTTTAAAAGTAAGTTATTTTGCTACTTAGTCAATATGCATTTTATGCGTAATCCTTCAAAGTCATTTTACGGTGTAGACATTGTGATCAAAAAGGGAATTTACCGACTGACGATTATGGTTTGATGCAAAATATTACTTACTTATAAGAGTCAGTACTTAATAAGTACCTCATTAAAATTCTATAACAACCGACAGCTTCGTTCAAACCCTGAAAGCATTTTATATCAGTCAAAGAATTATTATCTGCAATGGCTACAAAGCTATATTGTTAGTGTCAAAGATGTTTCTGCTCAAGCCAGTACTGTTAGGCGATGCCCGGAAATCATTACTAGTACCTACAATAGCTGCCCAGAGCCAACAGAAGCACTTTTAGTTAGTAGATTTATTAATAAAAATAACTCAGTTTATATTGAATACAATGAATAAAATAGTCGCCATATATACTCACTATATATCATTTTTGGGCATCTAACAGACTATGAAAATAAAAAAGTAAATTATTCTTACTTGATATAAGGAGGAGTGAATATTGGATCCGCTTTTAGGCAAGCCGCATGCAATGCTGTTGCTTTTCGAAAGGTGTTACAGATTTGTAATATTTATAACATTACATATTATTAAAAATATCAGACAAATTAATACCAGTTCCACTAACACGTTATTTTTGTGTAAGTCAATGTTTGCAATCACCACCAATCTTAGCTATAAAAAGCGAAGTAGCTACACGTAGGTACTAATTAAGATCTTAATACAACACAGAATAAAAAGAAGAGTAAATTAAAAGACACACGACTTCCTATTTATTGACCAACCTTAAAGGCATTTACTGACTGTATCAGTACTTTTCTAAAACAAGCAAAGAACGATATTTGCAGAGAGCTATATCACTGAGAGCTTCTAGCAAGCACTTTGCTTGTTGCTGTTTGCAAAGAGCGCTGCGCAGTCAAAGGGATCAGTAATTACATTTTAGACTGCATTTTCTTTTACTGCAAAATCTTTATGCACTAACTACTGCTTTGTAAACAGACAAACTGAATTTGCAAAAGCTGGTTTAGTGTTAGATGGATTCGGCTTTAAAAGCGGCTTTCATCTAGTCGATGTTTGCTAGCGGATTAATTATACTTGTGTGATAGCGAGGCTTTGTAAGGAGATGTTTTGCCACATTTTAATAGCTTTTATATAGAAACTTGTTATAGTTTGGTAGGTTGATCGTTTAGAAGAATAGAACGGGGGCTCTATTGGGTTTGTTATTGACCTAATATCGTATGTTGCTCATGTTTATTGTTTAATACCCTGTGTATTAATAAGTAGGTATACATCCAAGTGCACGATAACCATTTGTGGATTGCACAAACAATTGTTTTGCTTGGGTTTTAAACCCATGCAGTCGGCAACCACCGGTCATCAACCGCCACACCACCGTAGGCTTCACAAAAGTGTGCTTAATAGATAACTTTCCAATAATAAATAGCTACTAATTAAATTGTTTTCTTGGATATAGAGGCGTGAGCTGGAAGGCCCCCAACCGCAGAAAGTTTAATTACAATCCATTGAGGCTTCCCGCAAGGAATACTTTTTACTTAGTAGGGAACAATTCTGTCAGGTGTATCTACGCTTTTTACAAAACACGAAATTTAAAAGGTAAGAGTTTTATCTTAATTTTACAGCTGCACCTAATACGTATCGGAAACTTACCATTATGGATAATAACAAAAATTAATATCCAAAAATATCACTGCAAATTGGCGGAGAAATTTTAATAGGTACGAAAGCAAGCGCACACGATGTAGCCAGGGCGACTCACCTATCATAACAGCCTATTAATGTTCCACTGCAGGGACGGGCCTCCTTCCGTGACGAAGGGATACTTGGCCTACCAATACCACGCTGGCCAGGCGGATTGGTATAGGGTTTAATTTCAAGTTTTCCTTCTTTTTATTTCGTAAAGATAAATATTCACGGATAGTCCCTTAGTCGCTTTTTACGACACCCATGGGATGAGATAGGGTGGTGTCATATTTTATTCTTACTCCGTCACCACACGGTTAAATTTACCTATAGGTTGTTATGATAACAAATACGTAAACTGTAACATATTTAGTCTGCCTATCAATCTATACCTACCTTCGATCAACAAATACTCCGGTAGCCTTAAGTATGAAGGGCGTCTTGACCTTAAACGGTCTACATGCCAAGTTCGAACCAGTCTGTGATCGCTATTGTGTCCGTGACGTGAACAAGTGTTCTTAGACAGTTTGACCTTCACGTGAGAACGGTAAGACTAGAGCCGATAAAGGCTTAAAATAGTTTTATACAAGCCTTCTATTGAACAACTAGATAGAAGTCAATCAAACTTTTTTGTACACATTAGAGTTCTTATTTATCACCTGCATATTTTTAATAAAATATGAGTATATTTGGGTTACATTGAGATCAACTAAGTAAGTGTAATATATTACAGATATGTCTATAAAGTCGTCAAATTTGTGATTTTTATTAGTTCATTAATCTACAATAAACTAATACTGACTTACGAAGAACAATGTAAACAATGAGTAGAGTAAATCAAAGTGGCACGCGGTGTAGTGTGAGCTGGTCACATACATCATCCGATAACAAGGAATAGATTACGGTTGTACTATAACTATCATAAGATACTAAGATAAGACATTAAGATAGTAATATAGCTATAAGACACGTAGATATTAAGTATATAAATGGTGGTAAGATGTAATTAAAGAGAATTCAACATGTCATCATAGTATCATTTACGACCCCACTTCTACAACATCTGACGAGTTCCGGTGCCCACTCCACATGGCGACCCTGCCGTAAGAAGTCTAGAAAAGCAGAATGAGATTCGGAACAGGTTATGGATACGCGGAAAACTAAAATAGAGGTACAAATATTAAATTTATTTTAAAATGGGTGGTTCTACTTCGAAGGAGGAAGTAATCATAGCTCAGACAGCTTCTGGTGGATCCAACAACGCAACAGCAACACAACAACAACTGTCAGCCATAAGTACAGTCGTTTGGTTCATGGCAGCGTGTTTTTTGGTTATTATTGTGAGCGCAGTGGGTTATCTCTACCGAAGGTGCCACATGAACTGGATACAAGGAGAAATAAATAAGAGGGATGTCCAGCGAGTGATGCAGGCATAACAAGAAGGAAGGAAACGTGAGTGAAAATCAGTGTTATTTTATGTTTGTGTACGGAATGTGTTTAAAGACTATAAGTTTATCATAATCGGTTATTATTAAATTATGGAAGTAGAATTAACTACAATTTTTGTACAATTAAAAAATTTAAGAGAAAATATTGTTAAACTAGGACCCAGTAGAAGGGTAGGAAGTAATTTTGAAGGAAAAATTAACGAAATACAAACTTTATACGATAAATTTAAAACAATTATTTCGGGAAGTTGCAAATTTTCAACAGAAATTGTAGAATTAATTAATAAAATAGAGAAACTTTATTTAGAGACTATAAAATTCGAAAATAAGATTACACCGTCAGAAATGGGTACCGAGAGTTTTTCTCTGAGGACGGCCGTGGGGCTATTGCCTAAAGTAACGGGAGAAGAACATGTCACTCAAGACCTTATAGGGGTAGATCTCCAGAGGCATTTTTTATCGTGTCGGACTGGAGAAACCCATTTTAAAATCGATAAACGTTTTCATTACATTTTTTTATGTACACTTTGGTGTCTAATCTATGTGGTGCAGGGCTGAAATTATGAATTAGTTTATTAGAAATATTTTAAAAAAAATCATAAACCCTAAAATCCTGATTGCTCTGGGTTGACCTAACTCCCGATTTAATGAGAAAACATTGTGTAACTTTTTATTGAGAAGGTTCATATGTCCGATGTTATTTTATATTACATAACAAATAGTTAATCTTCATTGTAATATTTTTTTTAACATAATATTAACAATATTTTTGGCACAATTTAAATTTATCGGCATGACCTAGCATTTTATCTCATCGCTCTGCGCTGGAGTAAAACATCGCGCTCATCCCTCGTTTTACGAAATAGAAACTTTATTACCCTCCCCCGGGGTAGTGGCTGTAGTGGTCTAACTGCCAAAGAAGATACATTTGTGCCACGGTCCCCCACTCCAACATTACGAGGGTAAGTTTATGATTTATCTGGGTTTGGTTCTCGAATTTGATGATTGATATGGCATGTTTTATAAATTAAGTAGTAAGGTTGTAAATGTGCTTATTAGGTGAATTAAGTGATAGTAATGATGTTCTTTATGAGACGTAAACACAACTTTCTACTGTTTTTATTTTGGGCTATATTAATGCTTTTATGACTTTTTTTGATTGCTATGGCTATGATTGCTCTGTCCAAAAGACCAGAGCGATGATATTTTGCAATAATTGTACGTTATAAAACTACTTTAAGTAATAATACCAGATTGTTACAACGGCAAATGTCAGGACTCAGCTGTCAAAATTCTGTGACGTCACGACTCATCTGTCAAAAATTCTATAACGTCACAACTCCCCTGCAAAATATTTTCCCGCCAATATTTTATGACGTCACGACTCATCTGTCAAAATTCAATGACGTCACGTGTTACGTGACCAAAATTCTATGGCGTCACTAGTCACGTGACTCAGCTGTCAAAATTATTATGACTATGACGAAATTATCAAAATATAATATGATGGAAGTCAAAATTTCAATTTTTAGGAAGTTTTCCTTTACATGCACTATAAGACCTTGCTTCATGCCAAATTTCAAGTTTGTATGTAGACTGAAAGTACCCTGTAGCTTTTTGCCATTTGCTCATCGAAAATTTGCGACATAAACGGCTATATGTCTTGATTTCGTTAGATTAGAAGTTTGATTTTTTGACTAAAAGGCAACAGACCTTAGTATTTGGTAAAAATTTCAGCTTGATACCTCTACGCGTTCCTGAGATAAATGGTCTTGATAGAGAGACGGACAACAAAGGGTTCCGTTTTTCCAAAATCAGTACGGAACCCGTATAAAACCGGTCAAGTGCGAGTCTCACTCGCGCACCGAGGGTTCCGTACAAACCTATTTACTTTCTCGCCAAATTGTGATGACGTCAGGACTCATTTGTCAAAAATTCTGTGATTTCACGACACATCAGATGTGAATGTGACAATTTTTGACAGATTCTGTCAAAAATTCAAAGACGTCACGACTCATCTGTCAAAGATTCTGTGATGTCACGACACATCTGTCAAAAATTCAAAAAATATTTTCCTGCCAAAATTATGTGACGTCACGACTTACTTATCTGCCAAAAATTCTATGACGTCACGTTTCATCACTAATAATATTTGTTGAAAAGTTCAGCTTGATACCTCCACGCGTTCTTGAAATAAATGGTCTTGACAGATAGACAGACGGACAACGAAGTGATCCTATAAGGGTTCCGTTGTTTCAAAATCGGTACGCTGCCCTAAAAATGAACAAGTTTCCAACTGATGAGCTCTCAAAAAGCTCATATATCCCCTAAACATAAAATCATAAAATCTCGTAACATGCAAGACTAAAAATGACTAAATAAATAATATATTATCAATTTTATTATTTTTGTTTCACCGTTTATGATCGCTCTAGCGCCTATCATGATTGCTCTGGACGCGAAAATGTTTGAACTTAAATATTTCCATAACTGTTAGTCAAAAATGAAGGCCAATAGTAAAAATGTAGTATTTTAATATCATTATTTTCAATGAGATACATAATTACCAAAAAATATCAAGATCTGAAAAGCACCAGAGCGATCACACGAATACGCCCGATTTGGAGATTGACCCATAGACTCTATTGAGTTATACAGTTCAATGATTAAAGAGGAAGAAAAAAAATTATTAATAAAATTTGTATTAAAAACACGGTTAAACCAAGGGGCTAAAATACGGTTATCAGGAGAGTACGATTCGGTAGAACAATTAGTAAATGAATTGTTCAACCGAATCGTACTCTCCTGATAACCGTATTTTAGCCCCTTGGTTTAACCGTGTTTTTAATACAAATTTTATTAATAATTTTTTTTCTGACTTCTATCGGGAAGTGATCTTTAAAGTTATAAGGCGATGTTTAGCGGAGCACGATTCTGGTCAACTTTTATACGATTTGGATGATGTTTATGGGCGAACTGCAACTTTGATGGGTATGTAATCGTGTTACTGTTTTTCGTAATCTGTCTTAAGTAATAAAGAACAATGCTCAAAAATGTATGGACACCGTCCCCACTTTGTAGCACTTTAAGATATATGTTAATCGAAAGGTATTAGTCATCTCTCCATTTTATTGTATGACAGCAAAGCTCAAATGTGTATCCGAAAAAAGTTATATCGACATAAAGAAACCGAAATCAGTCACAATGATAATTATATTATTGTTCATGATGCTCCTTTTATTTTAATTAATACTGTGGAATGAACTTATTCCGAGTTTTGAAATGACTCCCGCTTTTTGTAAAGTGGCCATGGACGGTTTTAAGAAGTTTTCAAATAAAAATATCTTCATAATCGCAACTTTTTATAACATTAATCAGTATTTTCAGTGTCTATTAAAATATTGTCCCAGGCACTGGCTGGCCCATTGAAATTGTCTAAATCCCTTCCAATACCAAAGTACCACACGATACTGACGACATGCGCGCAAGCACCAGCTGTTCTTATAGCAGTTAAGCATGAACAATAATATGCCTGAATGGCGTTTATATCCTGTGCGTCGCATTTGACCTATGTTTGGATAAAATTCGACCCGTCAAAAGAGTGCAATCTGCCGTGTTTATACCGTATTGGTTCATAATTGGACTTGGAGTAGCACAAACTTCTATGTTGCAGATGCCGCCACGTAAATGTTCACTAACATAGGAAGCTGCTAGTTTTAAGTGTCATATGTCCCCAAACTAAACAAAATAGTATCCTCGTTTGACAATTCAGGGAACGGTCTATTTATGGACTCATCAATCAATGTTCTGAACGTACCCCGCTGCCTTTAACGTAGTTACCCAAGTCATTGTTGATGTGAATTCTGCAATGAATTCATTCAACGAAGTCTGTGGCATAGACACTGTCATAAAAAGGCTCCCTGAATGTATTGAGAAGCGCTCCAGCAATTCGGATGGAGGATAACAGTCAACCCCGAAAAAAGCCAAGCGTTGATGTTTCACAAGAAAAGTAGCCACAAAACTCTCTTGGCAGAGACACCGCTCTCACCACTGGGATGGCTCTGCACAGTACCTTCTAGATGCTCTTGATCGGTTACAGCGGCGAGCTGTGCGTATAATTGGGTGCCCAGAAGTATCCAAATCCCTAGAGCCTTTACACCTGCGTAGGGACATCGCCGGATTGGTGGCCTTCTATCGCCTGTACCACGGCGAGTGTTCTGATGAACTTTTCCAACTGATTCCACCCTCTCCTTTCTTATCCAGAACAACACGTGCCGGACTTAAGTGCCACCGTTACGCTGTAGAAACCATACAAGTCCGAACAAAGCGGTTCAGCACTTCGTACATGTGCAAAACCACCAAACAGTGGAACTCTTTGCCAGCCCACGTGTTTCCTTCAAACTATGATTCTGGTTGCTTCAAGCGTGGCGTGAAAAAGCATCCTCTGAAGCCGCCATAGTTGAGACATTCATGCCTCTACAAATATTGTAGCTGGCATGGTGCTCGCCATTCTTGGACTCTAATGGATGCTTAACACCAGGCACCATAGAGTCATTCTGGTAGGCCAATTAAAAAAAAAAAACAAAAAGTCAAGATGTGCAGCTCCCCGATTCCTTGGGCGAGGGAAGCCAAATACATTGGAGTCATACTCGACGATAAGCTCTCGCTCCGTCCCCACTTAAACATGGTTCGCAAGCGGGGCTCGTATGTGATGGGACGGCTGCACTTACTCCTTAGGAAGGAGTCTAAGATGTCAATCCGCAATAAAGTTAGGATATACGAGACTTGTATTAGGCCAATCATGACGTACGCGTGCGTAGTTTTCGCCCACCTTGGGCCACACAGCAGGATCCATAGGTTACAAACAATTCAGAATAGGTTCATGCGCAAAGCGACGGGAGCACCGTGGTTCACGCGTAACGAGGATCGCCACATCGACTTCGAGTTGCCGACCAGCCAGCAACACATGAAACTCTGTTCCCGTCGCTACCTTGAAACGGCTGCCACTCATCCCAACCAACTAGTGGTTGAGGCATCCGGGTACATCCCCTCTTGAATATCCAAAATTAGAAGACCTAGACATGCTCTCGAAGAACCGGGTGATAGGATCGCGATCGCTCAACGTAGAGCTCATACGGCTCGCGAAGCCACAACAACATGTCCGCGGTTCCGTCCTCGCCGACGAGGCAGGAATACGCGCCGCGTTTGCTCCTAGAGGGCGTGCCTTCCGCAGATCCTGTTAGTCGGTGACGGTCCAGGCCGAGGTTTGCGTGCCCTCAGGGGGTGCCCCTGAGGCATGACACTTAAATGTCGTAGGGCCATCCGCCGCACAGCCAGCGTGAAGTAGTAAATGTCCCAGAAGACAAACTACTCGTGCTCACAAAAAAGAAAAAATCGGGTCATTGGGCATATACGGCGCGTAATAATAAATAAATAAATAATCTTTTATATATTTCTTATATTCTACACTGTTAACTATGTATTTTATTGGCTATCATTTCGAAAAAGTACAATAAACAGCAACATAATTGTGACTCATTTCGGTTTCTTTAAAGCGATATAACTTTTTTCCGATACACATTTGAGATTTGCTGTCATACAATAAAATGATGAAAATACTAAGGCCTTTCGATTAACATAGGTTTCAAAGTGCTACAAGCTGGGGACGTTTTGAGCATTGTTCTTTACTCTATTTGAGATCTAGAGACCAAAAACAGGCGTTTTTCTTCTTTTACCTGTATTTTGTTTCTAGTTATGCCTAAATTTATTGTACGTATAATAAAATGTTCAATTTACATAACTTTTGTAAAATTTCGAGTTCCAACCCTCAGGAAATTGCAGATGATAGCTAGAACTGAGATGGTCTTTAATTGTAGTCTTGAAGTTCTACGCAAAACTTTAAATGCAATAGGCTTACCTACAAGAAATGCCCTAGTATTATAAGTGCTCTAATAGTGTAGTGTTATTTGAACATAATTGTTTTGAAAACTATTTTGTCAGACTAAATAGGGTTGCTACGTGTAGCACAGTGGCGCCCTAATTTTTTGTCAGGACTTTATAGACAGACTGTACCTACATTTAAAAAAAATAGTTGTTGTAGTTTTAATATTATAGCGTAATAAAATAACTCCAGCCCAGCCCCTAAGAACCGTTAATATCTCCGATAATATTGAATTTTGTATTGAAATAAAGTGTTACACAGGCGTTATTTCAGGGTTACATTTCTACTGCATTAACAGAATTACTGTACCTATGTTTTGTAGTTCTCGAGATATTCAAATCACTTTCGAGCATATTATCTGTACCAGTACTATGAACATAAATTAACATGTATTTTTGACATATTCCACTGTGAATTCGCAAAAAGCATTTACCTACACTAATTCAGTCAGAATTTCACGCATTATTTTTACATAAAGAATTTATCAAAAGAAAAGTTCCCTTTCTATCAGAACTATCACGTGTACTCTACCATAACGGACACCTATTTTTTCTTCGTCCCCCTCCTCGCCGCGCATACCTCAGGGGGTGCACAGCTCCTGTGGTCACACTATAAAAAACACACTCTAGCTATACGCCTGTTATAGCGGTGGTGTAAGTTGTACGTCATTTTATACAACTGTTATACATACGTAGTACTACTAAGTAATCTGTGGTTATACAGTCGACAGACCTTAGCAAGCGCATAACCTACAATATTGTGTGGATTTTTCTCCAAATATGGATTATTTACATTATTTTGATATTTTTGACGAAATGGAGAGTGAAGAACCACCAAGAAAGAAAAAAAACTACAAATCTCGGTATAATCCGTTTATTTTAGATGATAGTGATTTTAAAACCAAATATAGATTTACGAAGGCGTATGCAAAGGATTTAATCCGTGGTGAAATCGAACAGAGTACTAGAGGTCGTGTCTTTTCAAGAGAACTTCAAGTTGGTACAGCATTAAGAACATGGGCGCGACAGAAAGTGGAAGATGATGCTGCAGACATTCACGGCATGAGTCAACAATCCGTGACAAATGTATGCCGACACGAGTTGCTATTGCACTAGCAAGGAAAGCTTACCATTTTATTCATATGCCACGAACTCTTGAAGAGGAAGAGGAAGTCATAGCAGAATTTCGTAATATATGTGGCTTCAGAAACGATTATGGACTAACAGGTTATTTGTTTACACCTGTCCAAAGTCCTGCTAATATTAAGGAGGAGGCCTACAATAAGATTCATATACTGACTAGAAACCCTGTAGAAAGATGCTTTGGTATATGGAAACAGAGATTTCGATGCCTATTACACGGATTCAGTGTATCATTAGAAAATGTTAAACTGTATTTAGTTGCACTTGCCCAGTTCAGCACAATATTGCAATGAAAATAGGGCAAAATACAGAAATAATGGACATAACGCCCGGTGACCCCGTTTTGAGACATAGACCACAAGAACTCATAATATTGCAACTGGATAAGTTGCAAGGCAATTATTTATGAATTATGTTTTGTAATATAATTAATTATTTCAAATGAAATACATTTTAGTTATCAATTTTATTTATTTTCTCTGTAGGTACGTATTACATTTTCCAGTTCTAAATTTTTCATTTTTAACTGCTGCTCTTTGCCCTGGAGTAACTGTTATTCTTCGGCCCACTCGTGGGACTGTGTGTTATCACATTAATCCATTTTTAAAGCTTGTTTTTTACAAAATCACACCATACATTAGCCTATCGATATTGTCACTATTTAGTTTTCGAGGTCAACTAAATACCTTTTCTAAAAAAATTTAAAAATTTAATTTAATTTTTTTTTTAAAAACAATTTGTTTTTCTCGTTGCAGTTTTTTAATCCGATCGAATTCGACCATTTAGTTCCTGTTTCAGTCACAAAACCAATCTAAATTAGTGTTTTGGTTTTTATCACTTCACATTAAGTCATAGCACTTCGGACTCTGGCAGAATTGTCGACATCGGCATAGTTTGCCATATAAAAGAAAGAAGAAGAAATACCTTTTCTAATAAATCACAATTTGCAAAAAGGCTTCCTCTTCTTTGCTATATATATAAAATCACTAGATTCCATTTTAATGGTTATTTTTATAAGATTGTAAATCAAAATAAACCGCGCAAACAGAATACGAAATGAAATCTCAAAAGCTCAACCGTTTTGTTTGACATATTTAAAAAGACGTTCAAAAGTAATGTCAAAATCTGCTAATATAAAAATATGTAAAAGTGTGTAAAATTATGCGTTTATTACGATTTCTAAGTCGAATTTCAACATTAGGGCATTCTATTAATATTCTGTATGACATATTAATTTATTAAATATTTTTACAATAATAATTAAAAGGTAAAAATATGAAACTAATTTAATGACATTTTTTAGTATATTACTTTTTAGAATGTTTCTGACAGTATTGCCAGTGGTCAGTGTCATACCTATTTAATAGTTACCCAATGCTTATATCTGGTTTATTAGTCAAGTAGTGTATAAACAGCTATTACGCTCCTAGTCAATGAATAAGTATTCATGTGTATAACGACTGTATAAGAAATTTTTTATTAGTAAGACAGTAAATAAATAAATCCCTTACCAATAAGTAGTATTAATCGTACCTAAGTTACTTAGGTGATGTATGTTTAATGTTAATTACCCTAACTGCGTAATAATTATTACCAAATAGGTACTTAATTATAAAAGTACCTATTGAGTTCCCTGAAAAGGTAAAATACAAACCGGAACAATTTCACGAGTTGTTTTTTGCTTAAGGCCTGGGCACACCGGGACGGCATGGCAAGGGATTTTGCCGTGAGTCAGCGCACACTGGCCGCTTAGATGCCGCGGCATGCCACAGCGCGCCGCGGGACGGCATGGCAAGGGATTTTGCCGTGAGTCAGCGCTCGGTCGCGGTAGGCAACGGGATGCCGTTGCCTACCGCGGTATGCCGCGGCGTCCCGCCACGGCAGCCTGTGGCGCGTCTTTTAGCGCCGGAGTCCGTGGCACTCGGTCGCGGTAGGCAACGGGATGCCGTTGCCTACCGCGGTATGCCGCGGCATCCCGCCACGGGAGCCTGTGGCGCGTCTTTTGATGCCGTGCGATAAAATCCCTTTCAATGCCACGGCATCATTTTAAAGCATAGCAATTTATGTCGTATTTCTGTAACATTACGGTGGAATTTCCATTAGTAAAAATTAAAATCCCTTGCCATGCCGTCCCGGTCTGCGTAGGCCTAGGCCTGGGCACACCGGGACGGCATGGCAAGGGATTTTGCCGTGAGTCAGCGCACACTGGCCGCTTAGATGCCGCGGCATGCCACAGCGCGCCGCGGGACGGCATGGCAAGGGATTTTGCCGTGAGTCAGCGCTCGGTCGCGGTAGGCAACGGGATGCCGTTGCCTACCCGTTGCCTACCGCGGTATGCCGCGGCGTCCCGCCACGGCAGCCTGTGGCGCGTCTTTTAGCGCCGGAGTCCGTGGCACTCGGTCGCGGTAGGCAACGGCATCCCGTTGCCTACCGCGGTATGCCGCGGCATCCCGCCACGGGAGCCTGTGGCGCGTCTTTTGATGCCGTGCGATAAAATCCCTTTCAATGCCACGGCATCATTTTAAAGCATAGCAATTTATGTCGTATTTCTGTAACATTACGGTTGAATTTCCATTAGTAAAAATTAAAATCCCTTGCCATGCCGTCCCGGTCTGCGTAGGCCTTTATAAGTAATTATCAAGTTGTAGTAGAAAATGTAGCAGAAGGTATAGGCATAGCACAAACATATATACAGTATTTCGACTTCATAGAAACGGACGAAACTCGAGTTATACCTACCTACACGCTCACGATAGAGGTGGTTTTGCGGAGTGAACAGTCGCGACTGTGCCGCAGTAACAAGCGGGAAAGTAGGTAAATGTAATAAAAAAGCTGGAGGTGGGCAGCCCTATCGGATGTTTACGTACCGCGCAGCCGTAGGCATTTTACTTATAATACTTAAATATTCGGCCGAGATAGACTACTGGTACTGTGGCATAGGTACATTTTACCATGCTTGATGTGATACGCGTTAATAATTCTATTGGTTGGCTAATAAAGACCCAGGTTGGCAACATATTTTTTTTATTTTGTTTAGAACGTAAGTTCAGGGAAAAGGCAATTAGCTATAGGTATCTATAGTTACAATTAGTTACAATCATAAACTTCTAAAGTTGAACAGTTATGAAACTATTTTACTCAAAGGTTTTAGCATTTAGCTACGACTTTCTGGTACAAACTATTTCTTCGGCTTATGTAGTCAACGTTTTGAAATTCAATAACTTAGTTATGACTATCAAAACTACTTCAATAACTTATCCGTTCTCAAGAGATGTCAGCAATTTTCAAAGATCTATCTAACTTTGAACTTATGGTGAATGTTCAAAACTTATCGTTTGATATAATTCTATGAATAAAATTTGAAGTTACAATATTAGACGGATAACTTTATTGTCGATTTACTGATTATTTAATGTTGTAGATAGTTTGACAGTAGGTAGGTATCTACGGTGAGGTGCTTATTGTTTAACGTACCTATACTAAAAGCCATATACACGACGGGTTTGATACTGAATCTCAACAATCATAATATCTACAATTAAAACATCAACACCGTAAGACCAACGGTTCAAAATCTCAACACTTCAGAATGTCAACAGCTTAGTAGGTCAATAGTTTACAAGATCAAACTTTAAAATCTCAACATGGAAAAATTTTGGTTGGTGCTTGTTGAAAGTAATCATCATAACAACCCATTAATGTCACACTGCCTCCTCCCGTGACACAGGGATACTTGGCCTAATAATACCTAATAATACACTACTAGTACACACTAACTAATAATACACTCACGGGAGGAGGCCCGTCCCTGAAGTGGGACATTAATGGGCTGTTAAGATGATATCAGCCAACAGACATCCACTGCTGGACGAAGGCCTCCTCCAAAAATTTCCACTTTGCGCGGTCCTGTGCCTCCCTCATCTATCGGCTTCCTGCCGTCCTAACTAGGTCGTCGGTCCATTGTGTGAGAGGTCTCCCCACCCTGCGTCGCCACCCGGTATGCGGTCGCCATTTTGCAGAACCTTTCTGCCCCAACGGCTGTCGGTTCTTCGCGCTGTGTGCCTGCCTAGAGAGCTATATTGGGAGTTTCCCTGCGTGATCGAATCAGAAATGAGAAGATCCGCAGAAAAACCAAAGTGACCGATATTGCGTTAAAGTGGTGGTGGGCAGGGCACATAGTGCGGAGAACTGGCAGCCGTTGATGTTTTAATTGTAGATATTATGATTGTTGAGATTCAGTATCAAACCCATACACGACTTATGTGGGTAGGTACCTACTTTAACACTTTCACTGTCCGTGCATTACATGTAGGTAATGCACTGATGAGTTAGCTCCGTACGTCCGTGCATGACATACAATACACTAATAACTGCTAAGATTTTGTTTTATACTTTAAAAATCAATTAAATCAGAAAATTTATGAAATTTTTTTCCAACCCACCCTATACTGCCCTATACAATCTGGCCCTAGAAGAAGCCGTACTTGATATGTAAGAAAAAATAAAAGGAAAAGTAATGCACTATAGGACGTGAGGCAATTGTACCTATTGATAATTGTCTTGGGACAGTGAAAGTGTTAAGTGAACGCAGATGGTATACAAACTCTATGTTTATTCCTAGTATTCACAGCATAAATGTCACTTCACAACATACTACAGATCACTATTTTCTCTAACATGCAGTGCATAAAAATGACTTCGACTGCGACTGTCAAAATAACCTAAAGTCTATTTTTTTATCTCGGACACTAAAATGACAACTACTAATGTCAAACGTAAAACTAATATAGCCAGCTTTTAAGAAACAGTGCTGTCCCTGTGTTTCGATTCGTTTTGTAATTATTGTAAAATATTTACGGTTGTTAGTATAGTCGAGAACTAAATGCCTTTATCACCTCTAGAGTTAATGTTAGTTGCATTTCATAAAACTATTAGGGTCAATATCGCACAACAAAACATCAGCTAAATCATGACGATACTTTGACATAATATCAGTTCTCATGTATTAGCAAATAGTTGTTAGATATTTATAAAAACAAATAGTAGAAGTTGCTGATAGAAGAGGTAGGTACTTTATACTCTTTCCATTGGTATACAACATCCTATAAAATAGTAAATAGTTTTTCTACAAAACATGTGTAATACATAAACATACATACTGTTGGTGTGCTTAACAAATAAATAAATAATTCGAAGTAATTATTGACGCTATAGTAAATGATGACTTTTTTTTTTCTTTTATTATATTAAAATTAACTCTAATGTGATAAGGTAGACCCACTGCAGTGACAAAAAAAGCTAAAGTAACTAGGTAAGTACGCTAGAATGAATCAATTATAGCAATTATAGCTAGTAAATTTACCTGTGCTTATTCATCAAACGTGTTTTCTTTACTTTGAATTATGTATTACACATGTTTTGTAGAAAAACTATTTACTATTTTATAGGATGTTGTATACCAATGGAAAGAGGATAAAGTAAGGCATTTATTCAGAAAATGGAAGAACTTTCTCTCTTTTATTTATTTTTTTATTGTACTGTGAAGTTGATCATATCTTTAAATTTTACCTGTCTCTATAGTTATAATAAGTCAATAAACAAAAAGTTGACGTTTTTGGTGAGCTATTATGAATTTATTTGATGCTCCTAGTATTAAACTTTAAAACAAAACATAATTATGAGGACTCACGGAAGAATTTTTTTTTTAAATTTAAGTGTTTATGGTAAATATTGGGTTTTTCTTTTAAAAATAGCTTTACATCGATATCTAAAATATGTTGAGGTTAAAACCAGCTAGGGGAGTGAGGAAAGACTGGTAATGACCGCTTCTATCAGCTACTTTAATTTGGCAAACGATGTACCAAACTCCCTGTATAATTACGACGACCTAACTACATGATGGCGGGGAGACGACTGCTGGGCAACGCTAGTACACACAGCAACACATCAAGTTAAACATTTTCATTTAAAATTGTTTCTTATTTCAAGGTATTAAGGTACATGAGTGTCTAGCTTGATTAGTTGCTGTGTGTACAGTCGCGCGCCTGTAAAAGTGATTTCTCAGCAGTCGCTCAAATTACAATGTTGTGTCCCTACAAATCTAATGAATTTCTCTCTTTTTTCCTTCTATGTCCATCCCTATAATTTCTTGCATGACGTCATTGGCGTATATTTCTATTTTAAGTTTTCGTAATTTTATAACATAAAACAAATTAGGGTAAACCACCTAATCGTTAGAAGTCCTACAATTGTTGGCACTTAACCCAGTTGGATCGACCGACCCATGTATGGGTTTCGGGAAATAAAAAATTCTGCCCCCTTTATACGGTTTTATTAAAACAATTTATAAATACTTTTGGAATCGACAGTTAATGACTGTTAGCTGTGATGACAAAATAGGTAGTAAATTTAATTATTTATAGTTGTTTTTTCCAAGTGAAAATGTCTGTGGTGAATATGGTAAAACATGTCCCTAAAAAAGTGAAATTATATTACATATATTGTTATATTTATATTAATATAATATCAAAAATATAAAGCTTGAAACATAACAATATTTATATTACAAAGAAAATTCATGCTTTTACTATGAAAATCACTGGTATTTTGCTGAATATCTTAGGAACCCATACATGGGTCCGTCGGAACAACCACGGAATACGAGATTTTCGTAAAACAATATATTTTAAAAAAAAATTCTAATTGAATTCATTATTATTCTACAAAATTTTGAATGAGTTGAGAATGGTAATGATCCGATTCTAGAATGCATCACATTTGACCACCAGATAACGCAATTGCGGTTGATACCGACAAAGATTCTAGAGAAGAAAACACTTCGATTCAAGCCTAAAACACTTGCGAAAATGAGACCATGGTTTATTTCACTGAATCCTGTTTTTCAGGAGAATGAGACTATGGAAAAGACGTTTTGCATCGACGATGCTATAATATCTTTATTACAGAGGTCACAGTTGTTAGCAGTTCACAGGGATATCTCGATCAGGCCGGGTTTTTTCAATCAAATTCGATCAAAATCGATAATATTATTTTCAAAACTGTAATAAATCATAAACTTAATAGTAATACATTTGATTTAATTATAATTATTTAATTTATAATTTTATTTTAGTTGTAAAAACGTATTAGCAAAAAGGTTAAGACATGCCGACCACTCTTAAGGTGCCAACAATTGGTTGGCTTACCAGCCAATATTACAAGCTTGTAATGTCACAAGTAACAAGTTCACTTTAGTTTTAAATTATTTAATGGCTTTTCATGGTTTTTCACATACAAACTCTACAGTTTAATATAGTGACATTTGTATTGTGTTAGTAGATATTATTATGTATTACGTTGATATGAAAGTTTAAAATAGATTGCACTTTTAATCTAAGCATAAGTAGTTTTGATTACGGTCAATTAATGACATAATATCTCAATAGTCTCGGCAGATCGATTAAAACAAAATATGAGGAACGCCACGCGGATGCCATTTTGATTAGTTATTCGTCCTTTAACCTCTGAAGTTTTCGAATGCGCCCGTTGCCTTTTCTGTGTTTTGGTACATTACATATAACGCAAGTTATTTGTTACGTTTGTTTCTGTTTTCTGTTGTGTTAGGTTTTGTGGTTCGGTTACGTTTTTGTTTTAGTTGATCGATTTGTTATGGATGCTCAGGCTCCATCTACTTCTTCACGTAGGCGTGATGAAGAAATTGTGTCGCCAAGAAAAAAACGTAAGCTCACATCATTTAGCCAATCGGAAAAAGAAATGATAAGAAACGCTTACAAATATGTTTATACGGAAAAAAAAACCGAATCTCCAACCGAGACGCCAAAAAAAAACGAATGTGTTTTAAAAACTGCCGAAATATTGAACATTTCGAGAAGTTCGGTGTACAGAGTGCTAAAAGAGCACAAAGAAAATGAAAAGGTTATCGTTCCAAAAACACCTGGTCCTAAATTAAACTTTATAACTAAATTGGACGATTTTACCTTTTCGGCTATACGGCGAAAAGTACATCAATTCTTTTATAGAAACGAATCACCATCCCTGGACAAGGTAATTCTTGTACTGATATTTATATGGTTTTTATTCTTTATTCGTTAAAACTAGAATAAAATGAAACTATTACTTGAAGACATAATTACTTTAACCA
Organism: Schrankia costaestrigalis; assembly: GCA_905475405.1. NCBI lineage: Eukaryota > Metazoa > Arthropoda > Insecta > Lepidoptera > Erebidae > Schrankia > Schrankia costaestrigalis. Next base: position 15,237,913 of record FR997838.1, read on the forward strand.
ATTCTTTATTTTTAGATACTGCAAGTTCAATTCATTTCTTTGTGGTAATCCTCTAAGCCTTTTTTCGCTTCAAATATTAAAGCACCGTCATCCAGAAAACCCTCCTCACTTCCAATATGGGAGACCACCAGTCGCCTTCCTTTTCCTGTAGGCCCTTTCAATCCGGTAGTTAGGCCTTCTAGGAACGCCTGACGCGATGACTGAATAGTGTTATCCACCCAGTGTTTATTCTCAGTATGACCTAAAATGATTATAAGAATTTAATTTTATTATGAAATTATTGGGTAATTATTAAGTATGTAAATTAAATAATTACAAACATGGTTGACCAGACAATAACTAAACATACCTTCATTAATCCACGTTTCATCTTGATAGTATATGAGGCGTCCTTCTCTTCTAAATTCTTTAATTTTTCGAAGATATTCGTGACGCCATAAAATGATATCTTTTCGGTCGATTAACGCGCTACGTCGTTTTCTGGTCATATATTTAAATTGCAGGTGTTTTAATATTTTATATAATGTGCTTCTAGAAAAGGATGGAAGTTCGGGGTCTTTGTTTACAACTTGCAGTATCTAAAAACAAAGAGTTGGTTAAAGTAATTATGTCTTCAAGTAATAGTTTCATTTTATTCTAGTTTTAACGAATAAAGAATAAAAACCATATAAATATCAGTACAAGAATAACCTTGTCCAGGGATGGTGATTCGTTTCTATAAAAGAATTGATGTTTAATTAATAATTATATATTAATTTCATTATGAAACAAGATTATTATTATTTTATTATGCAGACTCAAAGATTAATTGTACTTACAGCCAAATAAAAATAAATTATGTACCAAAAATAAATTTTGTTTCATTTACTTACCTGAGTTTAAAATTAGAATTTGCACATTTTATATTATTACTTCCAAAAAACTGTATAAAATTTAAATTTATCGTTAACTGTTGATAGTGGTGGTACATCACCATACATAAATTGCACAAAAAAAGGTAACAGTAATGATATTTTAGTATTCGAGATTAAAAAACAGCCTATAGTCTCTATTTACCGTAATCGGCGGTACTAACCTATATTTTTATCGGTAAGTACCGGCTGTACCGCATCACTATTTATTAGTTGTAAAAAACAGGCAACACATGAAATGTCATTTTAGTATCTGAGATAAAAAAATAGACTATAGGTGCTCGTATTTTCTTTAATCGCTCTCTCAGCGATTACAAAGCTCCGAGCTTAGATAGTAGTCTTATATAAACATACTTTGAATATTTGCAGCTTTATCCTACAATAACATACCGTATCACATTATACTGTGAAAACTAACCCAGCGGTATTTTTATTTGTAAAATTTCGTAATTTATGATACGCAATAATACCTATGTGTCACAGCATTCTAGCTTTTGCTTTATTGTTGTACCAAGAAGCATAGAAAGTATAAACAGACTTAAACGGTTTGTTAGTTGTAATCACTGAACCACTTCGTTGGGCGGCGAAAAAATCGCTGCCTTTTTTATACATATTTCAGACAAGTCAATCCATAATAGCGGTGACTGCTCAGGGGTGTTTCATTTAAGCAGAGCTGCCCCATCCATCGGAGGGCACGTAAAAATCCTGTCCTGGCACTTGAAATTGCGGCACGCTCGTTAAGCCACATCTGAGCCCAACGTAGAAAGTAGATTAAACGGTCACAAGCAGCGCGGTGGTACGGCTCCTAGCTTAATATAAAAATCAGTTGGTAAAACATATAAAGATGAGGATGTATTAAAATAAAACAATTATTCCTTTCTCATTATCTTCATATTAACATGAAAAACATAACTTGTCATAAATAACATTATATTACAATTTAAAGTCACGATGTACAGATGGAGCAAAAAAAAATGAGGGTAGTACAAGAAAAAAAAATGTACAACAAATATACACAATGAACATTATACATGGTGTTACAAAACCATTTAAACATACTAAACTAATCTTCGTCTAATCTATCAGTCGTTTCAACATATTTTTATAAGTTTAGTAAAACTGTATGTCTATTACTCCGAACCGTAGTATGAAGGTTAACGTAAAGGTACACTAACGATTGTACTAATGTACTTTCAGTAAATGGACTTATTTCAAAGAGTCTCTATAAACAGCTGAGGAGACGTTTGACCGTTGGATCATAGGTCTGATGCAGAAGGCAGTACTGCTTGACACGGCACGCATTGTGAGGAGGTTCATATCTCTGGAGCCCTAACCACCAGTAGCTTGGTCCTTTTACCCGATTCTGGTGGGTCTACCTTTTTTTATATTTTACACGCATATATACATTACAACAACCAGGATGCTTAATATATTCACGTTCAATCATCTATGTCATCATACATGCGATGGTATTTGAGAAAAGTTACTACAGAACAGGCTCTATTTGACTTGACTTCTTCGTGAATGGCCTCATGTGAAACGTCACATATTTGTCAGTGCCTTGCCAAGGGACTCATAAGTCATTAAATAGGAAGTGTCATGATCCATTCTATTAACCAAAGGGCCCATTTTTTTTTAATAAATTATTGATTGATGTAACTAAAAACTTTAGAACTGTCATTCTGTAATTCTCAACAAATACTTCACGCGAATATGAGAAAAAAAAAATATTACAATTTGTTATAGTGGTGTGTAATAACTAAGCTTTTTAGAATAATTATTTTCATGTTGATCATTAATTGTCTTTCTTATATTTTGATATACTTAGAACAATTATAATACGGTCAGGAGTAATTGGCAAACGTCTTACTATATAAAACACACCTTGCTTGCGATGAATTTTCCACATTTAAAGCGATACGCACAATCGCATTGACTTTTTAACATATTATACTTAATTCCGAGTAAGGATATAAATTAAGCGATTATAGGTACAACAATTTATCATCACTTAGCAAGCAATCAAGATTGAATACCGCTTTTAGCACATTAAAGTAAAATGAAATGTATAGAAAAGTAGTTAGAATTTAATTAAGATGTAATGTCACGTTTGATTTTTAGGCTTACATACAATGACAAATAAAACCTTTTAGCCCAATTTTTTTATTAAAAGTTCAATGATAATAATTTCTACGAAACAGAAGAGGGTAAGGCGCAGGACCGAGTTCTGTGGCGCGTTTTGGGATAGGCCTATGTCCAGCACTGGACTGCAATAGGCTAGTTGATTGATTGATTAATTGAAAAGAGGGTAAACTGGCCAGGGTAGTATTAGAGGGTCTAGTTTTTTCAGGTTTGTCTCTGTATTAGGGAATGTATAAGATGTTACAATGACAATAAAGCAACATTTATTATGAAACTTTGGTTCTACCTGAGAAAAGATCAAGGCACATTTACTGGGAAGATCATTTTCATTTTTGATTATACCATATTCACATAAAGAATACTTAGATATAAAATCATTAACAAAATCCCACTTTAGGCATAAATATTAACATCAATCTCTAAGAAGAGATCACAAAACATAATTGCCCACAAACTTAAAAGATATTTTTATGCCCTAATCTTTCCACAACAGAACCATGCATTGTTATGGCTAAATATTATGCGTTATGTCATCATGAACAAATTAACCTATCGTGTCATAAGTTTTCCTGAAATAAATAGACAATAGTTGTAAATAGAGTCAAAGAAAACGTCAATAATAAGAGAGCTAAGTTAAATTATTATTGCCATCAATATACTTCTTCAAAAGTGCAGTAATTACACCAATGGTGTTCAAGAATGAAATAATATCGTTGTTAAATTCAAGTTTCCCTATAATAATATTATTTTAATATCATAAAGAATATTGTAGGGTATGGAGACCCCTCACACGGCCGACGACCAAGTTAGAACGGCGGGAACCCGATGGATGAGAGAGAGACAGGACCAAACAAGGCGGCAATACTTGGATGAGGCCTAAGTCAAGCAGCGGACGTCGATTGGCTGATATGATATAATGATAAAGAAACTTGAATTATAATAACATACCACGTCACCGATGCAGAGGCTTACATTAAGCTGATAATGATTTCAATTTCTTTTTCATTTCACCTTCAAACTACGATCCTGGTTTCTTCAAGCTAGGCGTGAAAAAGCATCTTCTGAAGCCGCCATAGTGGAGACATTCATGCCTCTACAAATATTGTAGCTGGCATGGTGCTCGCTATTCTTGGACTCTAATGGATGCTTAACATCAAGCACCATAGCGTCATTCTGGTTGACCAATTAAAAAAAAAAATTGTACTGTGAGCGAAGCCAAATCAATTACACAATAATTTTATATACCGACTCAAAGAGCTTAGCTTCTCTCTTGAAAGTTTCACACTTATATTCAATATATTTCATTTTACATAAATCACAAATTTCAGAAAAATACATAACATTTTTATTAATTATCAGTAGATATTCTGCACATAAATATACATTAATATCTTATAATACCTATTGCCCATAAGCAGTTACTTCTTTTAGTTTTCGCACACTAGCAGTTATGCTTATCCACATTCACATTCACTTTCATCCCTACATTCAAAATAAATTAATTAGCAAACATTTCATAAAAGTAAAACATACATAATTTTTAAACTTTATATGCATTATACCCACAATATATATAAGTAGGTAAATGATTTCATAATTCTTACGGTGTGAAGTCACAACTAAGGTTATTATTTAAATGAGTAAATAATAATTTCGTTTTGCATTTCAAGAAAATATGTAGTAATATGGCATTTTGACCTATAAAGACCCTAGGTCTATAATTGGTAAGACATATTATGTTACTTAATTAAAATTCGAAACAAAAATCTATGTGCCTTTTCCTTATTTTTTTTTTTTGAATGAACGACAAAAACTAGCTGTTACCTATTTTTATAATCATCAGCTGTAAAAAGTACGTTCGTAAGAAAACTGTTAAGCAATAGATAAATAAGTACGTTGCATACAATGAGGTTTGCTTTCCACGAATTGAAAATATCAAAATCAATAACAACAAAGAACTTAAAATTATTTGAGCAGCCTAGACTTATTGATAATATATTAATATTATTAATGTACCACGTATTTAGGCTGCCATTTTATATGCAAAACTTGCTAGTGTACTTTAGTATACGTCTTTACATACATTCAATGCGATATCAAAAGCTACCATTTATATGTAAAAAAAAAATACTCATGAGACTCTTTCGGATTCTCCACAACATTATCACTAGTTGTTTATACAACTACTATAATAATATTATATACAATTTTATGAACATTTATTACAATAATTTTACTAAAAAAATAAACAAATTAATTTTCATTCTCCATTTCGTATTAATCAAGTCCGACTGTGGATTGTTATTAATCATAATACAAACTAATGAATAATTAAAAATAAACTTTTTACATTCATAAAAAAAATGTCATAACTTAATTTCTCATCGTTTTTTTACAATTTAGGCAGCACTAGTAACTAATTATCTTATTTACATTATGTAGTAAAATTAAGAAACAAAATTCATTATGTACCTCGAGGTAAAAATATAGTTTAGCTATCACAGAATGAAAATATACGACATCCACTGTCGGACAGTAGCTATCTTAGACATGATTTGACAATATTTATAAAACATTCATTATATTAACAATTAACTAAATTACACTACATGTAGTTTAACTACATTTATCTATTCACAAAAATATACATTTCAAGAGGCATAATATAAAACCTCCGTCGTCAGAATGAATCTTTGGGAGAGATACTCGTCGTGAATGAAACAATTAAACGTCATGTCAAAGGGATTAATTAATTAAAAAAATAAATAAATCGCATAACACTCCTTCGTGAATGTAACATGAACTTATTATTATGTACAATGTTTATTTAAATACTTACTCTACGTTTTAATATCATTTATGACTGGAGAACTCACTGTGTCGTTCGTATAGATCACAAAGCGTTACTATGGCTAGAGTCACTTTCGTCGCATACGCTTGCGCTTGTGACTCTTGTGATATTATGTGAACTCGTTGAACTGCGCCAGGGCGGTCTTCACTCTGTAAAAATGCCATTAGCTAACGTCAATGTTGCAGTACTGTCAATGTTCTTAGTCTCAGGTGACTGAGGATCGAAGATGGATAATATGTATGCGCAATTTATAGGTAAATGTATAATGTAATTTAATACAAAAATCTAAACCATTACGTAAACTATTTAATTGCAATAAAAGTTTACGGTTGTTGGGCCTAGATGGCGTTGGTACAGTTGGGTTTTAAATCACGAGGGCCAATGTCTTCGTATGATTCAATTTGGTGAACGAGGAGACTCCAGAGACGCAGGTTCGAGGCCTGCCTCAAACAACAATTTTTTGCATTGGCTTTTTAAAATTTTAAGTTTTATATGTAAATTTATAATGTTATTGAATGCATTTTAATTAGCATTTGAGTTGATTCACACAACAGGTTGAACCGTGGGTACAGTTACTTTGGTACACAGATAGATGTAGTGAGTACAGTTACTTGTCGTGCAGGTGCTGCGCGTCGTGGCGGGCGCGCAGCAGCTTGAGCGCGCGCAGCACGCCCAGCTCCGCGAGCCTGGCCTGGCGCGCGGGGGCGCCCGCCTCGCCGCGCCACACAAGGTTACCTGCCACGAACAGCGCGGCCTCTTGGAGTTTGCTCTCGGGGTGCGCCTGTGAGATACATATCAATATACAACTTTTCGACTGCCTTCCTTTTCATGGCCGTGGAGCATATAGAGCGTCGCGACGCCTGTCTCATTAAGATTCGCGTGGGTTATAGAGCGTCGCGACGCCTGTCTTATTAAGCGTCGCGTGGATTATAGAGCGTCGCCATCGCGACGCCTGTCTTATTAAGAGTCGCGTGGGTTATAGAGCGTCGCGACGCCTGTCTTATAGAGCATCGTGTGGATTATAGAGCGTCGCGTGGATTATAGAGCGTCGCCATCGCGACGCCTGTCTTATTAAGAGTCGCGTGGGTTATAGAGCGTCGCGACGCCTGTCTTATAGAGCATCGTGTGGATTATAGAGCGTCGCGACGCCTGTCTTATTAAGCGTCGCGTGGGTTATAGATACAGATTGTAAAGAAGTGGGTGACATCATTGGCAGACTGAAGTCAAACGGTAGTACTAGCCGGGACGGTATCTCAAATAAGGTTCTTAAGCTTACAAGGGAGTATATTGCGACTCCTTTAGCTAAACTGTTCAACAGGTGCCTTAAACTTGGTATTTTTCTTGATACTTTCAAACGATCTATATTAATACCGGTCCACAAGGGTGGAGAGAGAGACTGTGCCAACAATTATCGACCGATTTCAATCCTTTCTGCATTGTCGAAGGTTCTCGAGAAATAATCAACAAAAGGCTCGTTTAATTTTTAGAGACTAAAAATTTACTTTCGGATGCCCAGTATGGCTTCAGACAAGGAAAATCAACTAATGACGCGGTTCATTCTTTTACTGAATTTATTGCTTGCAAGTTGGATGATAAAATCAAATGTCTAACCATTTTTTAGACCTCGCAAAAGCGTTTGACACAGTCTCTCTTCCCAAGCTCCTGACGAAACTGGAGGAAATGGGTATCAGGGATAACCAACTCTGCTTTTGTTTAAAAGTTATCTCTCTAATCGTACACAACGGGTAAAAATTGGCGATAAGCTGAGTGATGAAAAACCTGTTCGCTTTGGTGTCCCGCAGGGTAGTGTTTTGGGCCCTTCTTTGTTTCTTTGTTACATCAACGAATTATGTAAATTAAAACTGCGAAACTGTAACATTGGGGATTCCTGGTCTGACGCTTTTAAATACGCTCAAAGGGCCTAATTTGAGTATGTCATTGGCTCGCGGCTAATTCACTAAAATTAAACTCACATAAAAACCATTATTTAACCTTCTCTTTACGTAACTCTGTTTATATCCCGGCTGATATTATAGCTCATTCTTGTGATCTTATGCCTGGCTCGATCTGTAACTGTCCCCCCAATAAAAAACTAAATTCGACTAAATATCTAGGATAACTCCTAGATATTTAGTCGAATTTAGTTTTTTATTGGGAACTTTATTGCCAAAATTTACTTTTAACGAAAATTTTACAAATACAAATAGTTATTCACATAAAAGTTTTACAAATTATGCTTGAATTCTCTGATCCCTGAGGTAGATAGAACCTGTGTTACAGGAATCAGTGTCTTCTCCCATTAGTACATATTATATTTGTTAGATTAAAGTTTTAATTTTTTTTATTTTTACTGGCATTGGAAAATTAACAAAGAAGCAAAGAAATTATATGTAAAATACTAACTATTGAACATAGAAATAGATATATTGTAGTGTAAAGAGAGTGTAAGTGTATGAGTGTGTGTATGTGTGTGTGAGTAGGTACATGTATGTGTTTGTGAGTGTATGTTTACGTATGTATCTTTCGTATGATTTTCATTTTAGCAACAATTGAGTTTGGTCATAATCTAAAGCTAAGAGCCATTCTTTCATTTTTAATTTTGCTTTATTTTTTGGAAGGGGATGTATGTTTATGATTTTATTTATTTTATTATATAAGTAGACTGCCATAGAGCTTTGCTGGCGTTTGGCAAAAGCTGTACGACATTTTAACTTTAAGGAATAATATAAGTAATGTTTCTAAAAGAGTTCGTAAACTGTCTTACATTTTTAAACAGTTACGGAATGTAGCGAAACCTGTTGTCATGAAAACTGTCTATTCTGCTCTCTGTCAGTCTATTCTCACCTACTGTATCACTTCTTGGGGTGGAGCAACAAAATGTCACTTAATCGAACTTGAGCGTGCACAAAGACTCATATTGAAAATTAGTCTTTCTAAACCTAGATTATTTCCAACCGCTGAACTTTATAAGCTAGCGGAAGTGTTATCTGTTAGGTAACTCTACATTCTTTCAGTAATTCTTAAGCAACACAAGCTCCTAGAATATGATCCAAATAATCGAGCACTCACTAGGCGAAGGAATTTCCAAATTTGTCAAACTGAAGGTGCAAGAACTGCCTTTAGTAACAAATATTTCTTCTTCCAAGGTGGGCGTCTCTATAATCTTGCTAATAAACTACTCAACATCTATCCTGACCCTAGCGGGACATGTAAAATTAAAGTGAGTAATTGGCTTCTCACGCTAGAGTACAAGGACACAGAAAATTTACTAAACAGACACTGAGACATTAGTAATCACACACACACACAAACACGCATACGCATGTTCACGTAATTAATAACTAATACAAAAATTTCACATAAATCTATTATTGTCTTTAATATTTCTGTAATTAAGTAAGTTGTAAGTAATCTCACTGTTTTCTAGGATTGAGCCCAGGAGACCCGTAACACAAGTCTTGACTTAGTATGGGCTCCTGTCTCTCTATCAACTTATTATGTTAAAACTTAATATCTATGTAGGTATTTGTTGGGAGAAAATAAATATTTTTTTATTTTATTTTTTTTCACAGAGCGTCGCGACGCCTGTCTGATAGAGCATCGCGTGGATTATAGAGCATCGCGATTCCTGTCTTATTACGCGTCGCGTGGGATATAGAGCGTTGCGACGCCTGTCTTATTAAGCGTCGCGTGGGATATAGAGCGTCGCGACGCCTGTCCTATAGAGCATCGCGTGAATCTTAGAATCGAGTCTTATAAAGCGTCGCGTGGTTAATAATGCGTCGCGTCTTACAAAGCGTCGCGACACATGTCTTATAGAGCGTCGCGTGGATTTTAGAGCGTCGCGACTCCTGTCCAATATAGCGTCCCGTGCCTGTATTTTAAGCGTCAGGGTGGATGTTTTATAAAACGTCGCGTCTGTTATAGATTGTTGCGACACCAGTCTTATTGAGCGTCGCGACGTTATAAAATCCTATAAAGCACATCACCATACTCAATCTTTGAATAAACAAGAAAGGAGAAAAGACATATCCATAGCAAAAAAGTACTTACCAAATAATCAACTAATTTTCTCAAAACATCCTCATTGGCCATGATGAGATCCTTTGCTTTCTCTCCATCACCTATGTTTCCTAGGATACACAAAGCTTGCTCCTTCACTTCTGCGGGATAAGAACCTTCTAGCACCACTATTACCGCCTGAAACAATTAATTATTATTTTTTAGTTGCTGTATTTAATAATTAGCTTTAAATACAATACAAATAACTTATAACATTATTGTATTTTGTCATGGATTTATGGAGGAAGAAATTACATATTATTAGTATCAAGTATCCATCCATGGCTTTACACAGAATTGATTTTAGTAATTTACTTTTTTGCTAGAGTTAATTAATATAATTATACTAATTTACTCTGACGTTCATTTGCGAGGGTGTAAAAGATTTGTTTCCTATACTTCTCATTCCTAGGCTTTTCCTATTCCTGTCTCTATGTCCAAAGTGGCTATTTTTATTTTCCTTTCGTGTAAAATACATAATATTAGTTAATATTTTAACAAATACATACCTGCATAACTTGTGACGAGTATTCACTCATAATGGCATCTATGTGATGTCGAGTCGACAACAAATTTCTTAGCAAGCCCAAAGTCTTCATTATAACTCTTGTATCGCTATCCCCAAGCAATCTAAACATTTGTTCAGTGCCCAGGCTACATAGTATGCGTTGTTTTACTTTTTGTTCGGCCTGGAATTTGAAACAAAATTGATGATTCAATTTAAAATGACATAATTTTAACATCTTATATAAGTAATAACTGACTATCGCCCGGTTTCCGAATGACCAATCAAGTAAAAATCAACTAATCAAGTGTCAAAACTGTCATTTTAGTTCTTGAAAATGATAGTTTTGACACTTGTTTAGTTGATTCTTATGTTAGGGGTATAAATATAAATTGTCACCATTTCTTGCATATTGCAGGTGTAGTAAAAGGAAACTAAGAGAAATTCATCAGTCATAAGATAGTACAAAAACTCATTCACAAACTCAGCCAAATCACAAATGTGTATTGTCTCATACTTAACGCCGGTGATGGCGTGTTATAGTACCTGTCTTTATGGTGTTTCCAAACAGACTGGTACACGATTGTCAGTTTCTTTCTTGTTTTCGTACAGATAAAATGCGTAAACTTTCACTTAACCCTTTAACACAACACACATTTATGACACTCATGACATTGACATAAAGTTTATAACATCATAATCATAATAGCCCATTATAGCCCATTATTGTCCCATTGCAGGGACGAACCTCCTCCAGTGACGAAAGGATAATTGGCCTACTAATACCACGATGGCCAGACGAATTGGTATAGGGTTTAATTTCAAATTTTCCTTCTTTCTATGTAAAGGCAAAATTCACAGATAGTCCCTTAGTTGGTTTCTACGACACCCATGGGATGAAAGTTTATATAGTAAAAAAAATGAATAAACTGGTTTATAACATACCTGAAAAGCCATATTCATAAGAGCCCATATACCATTCAATCTCAAAGCAGCCTCGGGTCTCTTCGTTAGACTGCATAACATTTCTACAGCACCTACAAACAGTATTGCTTTTTAAATATTTTTTTATCACTTATCATGTGTACCTAATATTCAGGGTTCCCCAAAACATTTTAGCAAAGTTATTACTATCAAGCTATTTTTAACCGACTTCAAAAAAGGAGGAGGAAGGAATGGAAATTCTTAATTCGGTAGCAAATTTTTTTTCTAATTCTTTACGTTTTATAATGTTTGGGATACATAAAATCAAAAAATTGTCTACAATCTATGCCTGCTACAGACTTTCTTACACTGTTAATAAAAAAAAATTAAAAAAAATTTAAAAGTAATCATTTTCCAAAAATGTTCTAGGGAACCCAGACTATAATATTAAAATAACAAACCTTGATCTAACATTGGTTCTTTGGCTGGTGAGAACTCTAGCAATAGGTTGCATAGAGTAGATGACGCGACTGTAAGCAGTTCAGTGCCTGGCGAATCATTTAATAACTGCATTAAAGGTTTCCATACTGCATGGTCCTGGTAAAATGAGAAACATATTAGAGGTAACTTGTTTAGAAAGAAACATATCTCCGTGTGGTGAGGGAGTAAGAATACAATATGTCACCACCCCATCTCATCCTATGGGTGTCGTAAAAACCGACTAAGGGACTATCCGTGAATATTATCTTTACGAAATAAAAAGAAGGAAAACTTGAAATTAAACCCCATACCAATCCGTCTGGCCAGCGTGGTATTAGTAGGCCAAGTATCCCTCCGTCCCGGGAGGAGGCCTGTCCCTGCAGTAGGACATTAATGGGCTGTTATGATGATATCTACGCATGTAGTAGCAATAAGCATGAAATAGAATTACATAATGTAGTATTGTAAACAAAACTGTTTGATTTTAATTCACAATAGAATATTTTAATCGCGGCGTTCCACAAGGAGTAATTTTGTGTCCAAATTATTAGGTTTTACAATTATTTCTTGTTTCATTGTGTTCGTTTTGCTGATTTAGCGTTGTAGCACATATAGCTTAACGTAAACGGATCGGCACCGTATCAACTCCAGCCGTTCAGAATTATTTGTATGAAACTGTAAGGAGTTTCATACAAATAATTCTGAACGGCAACGCACACTAATCGGAATCGTATTGTAATCGGATTTTTGACGTTTGACACCGAGGTAAAGGGCGAGGCGGTGCCGTTCCGTTTACGTTACGTTATATGTGCTACGACCCTTATGCACCAATTAAAATTCTCAGCTTTCATGGTAAAAAAAGAGTTAAATAGTTAGAGTTAGAGTTAAAGAAGAATTATCATTTAAAAACAAAATATTACCTGAAATGTCGTTCGTAGCTGTTGTACTGATCTTGATAACGAATGTAAACATCTGACTGCTGCTAACCTTACCTAAAGTTGAAAAAAGGATTAGATCTATGTTCCACAAAAAAATAAATTCTTGAAAGATTCATTATTGTAATATCCAATTATAATCACAAGGCACTCTAGATAGATGGGAAAGTCATAAGATACTAGGCAATATGAAAATAAATTATAAACTAACATTAAAAATAGTTTTGAAAAATATAAAAATACTTTAAGAGCGTTTATAGGGCTCACTAGCGCCGCCAATAGAAAAAAAATCATAATTCGCAAATAAGATAAATAATGTTAAATGTTGATAACAAAGTCTTGAGAAAAGACAATAAGGTATTTGTATAACACACTCTCAACATTTTAAATGTTTTTCAAGTAAATAAATATTGCATTATAAACAAAAACGGCCGTTTTTTTTTCGAATGCGATATTTAACTAATTAAAAAACATTTAAAGTTTTGAGAGTGTGTTATACAAATACCTTATTGTCTTTTCTCAAGACTTTGTTATCAACATTCAACATTATTTATCTTATTTGCGAATTATGATTTTTTTTCTATTGGCGGCGCTAGTGAGCCACGTAAAGGCTCTTAACTACAAATATATTAATACTATAGTGTATTCACGGAGACGAGTTAGTATAGCGCCTTCTTTATCGCACATTATCATACAAATGACAAGGACAAAATATACTTTTCTAGGGTCGGTGGGCGTTAACAAATCCTTAGAAATGTAAATGTGCGTTCACACTGCGCTTCTTAAAAGATCGCTTAGTTTATTACTGCGGCTTCGTCTGTCGTATAAATTGAGAGACATTAATTTGATAGATTTTTTTATGGGTATCTGATGGATATGAAGGAAAGAAATAAATTCGAGGATTTAATTCGCAATGATACGGCGGCAGTCTCAATACAGTTTTGGTTTGTGATTTTGACATTTCGTCTATAATGCAAGCGTCGTATGGTCGGTCTATGATTTTTAACGATGTTTAATAATTCATGTTTTAACATTTCAGCGTTATAGCTAATATTTTTTTCTCGTAACCAATTACAAGTATCCTGTTTTTTTAAATTGGGCCGTTGGGATTCCCTCTATTTTTCTAGAGTGATAAGAAGCGTTATCCATGACTATCACAGAATTATCATGTAGCTTATTTAAAACTTCTCTAAACCAATTTTCAAATTCTTCGGCATTCATCTCCTTGTGATAATCGCATTGTTTCTTCGACTCAAACATATTTAGACCACCTTTCATCCTCCACCCTCATCCTCACTCTCAACGAGAATATAAAAATGTTATAAAACACGTGTTTCAACAATGAGAATATAACAATAACTTAATGATAATAATAACAATGGATGTAGCGCACCAGTTTAATATACCAAAATTGGGAAATAGTATTTTACTATGGTAATGCTCATTTATGACAAAAGAACAATAAACGGGTCATTAGCACACCTGCGATGGTTAAAAATTACCATGGACCATTTATTAAAAAAAAATGCACACCTGAAGGTGTTTTCAAGCCAGTCGTTAGTTCATTAATAAATTATAAAATCCAATACACCAGCCGGTTCACAAGTCGAGCATACAGTCACAAGTATGAGCACGTCTGCACAGCACGGGAAGTATGAGTAGACTAAAAAGTACTCGTACTGTGTACACCGCCTTAGCGTTTATCACTGACCAATCGCAATTAAAAAATTGTGTGAGTGAGATAGCGCTCTACTAACTCGTCTCCCTGAATACACTATAGCTGACCCGTGCCCACTTCGTTAGGCCGCGAAAAAAACGCGTCTCTTTTTTAAACATATTTCATTACTGCTCCACTCCTATTAGTCATAGCGTGATACCATATAGCTTATGACATTCCCTGATAAATGGATTATTCAACACAGAAATAATTTTTAAAATCGGTTCAGAGATTACCCCCCCTACAACGTCACAAACACACAAACTTTACCTCTTTAAAATATTAGTATAGATTAGTTATATAGATTAAAATTAGTCTTACCAAAGGCTCCGGATTATTCATGCCATTGATAACATGTACCATAAGGCCGTGTGTTTCTATTATCCTCTTCCTGATATCCTCATCATTAGCACCAAGAGAAGCGAAACATTTGAAAGCACCTTGCTTTGCCGCCGCTGATGGACAATTGACAATATCTGCTAGTGACGTCATAAGATGGTTTGATATCGCAGCTAGGCGTTGTAGAGATGTGTCTACCTGAAAACACAAAGGCTTTAATTAATCAACTAGCCTATCGCAGTCATCATAAGTCATACATGGGTTAACTGGCTCAATCAATAGTCGACAAAACCCAATTGACGACGGTTTTTTTTAGAGTAGACTGCTTTTTAAACCAATTCATACACAAAGAGCAGCATACAACATAAAGCCTTAATCGTTAGTTAATTTCACGGTAAAAATTTAAAACAATACTAATTTTGTATAAGCAAGACTCTAGCTATTCATTAGGGACCCGGTATACTGCCTTGTAGAACCCCGTAAGAAGTCGAGAAAATTATAGTTATTTTTGGTTTGGTAGATCAAATTTCCCTTCATTTATGGAAGAGATCCGTATCTGTCGAAGGACATTTTATGGCCGCTGTTCATCAACAATAACCATTTTATCAAATACTAGCAAACTCGTGCCCACTTCGTCGGGCGGCGAAAAAAACGCGTCCCATTTTGAAACATATTTCATTACTGCTTGACACCTATTAGTCATAGAGTGATACTATATACCCTATGACACTCCCCGATAAATGAACTTTTCAACACAGAAAGAATTTTTTTTAAATTGGTTCAGTAGATCCAGATATTACCCCCTACAACGTCACAAACTTTACCTCTTTATAATATTAGTATAGATATCTAAGAAGAAAGTTCATACCTCTGCTAAGTAAGCTAATGCCTCAGCAGCCGTCGCTCTGATGTCTTCTGGCATCTCTTTCGTACATAACCGTGCTAAACATGGTAATGCACCAAATACTACTCTGTAATACAAAAAATAGCAATTATTTCATTTTCAAGTCTGTGTTATAGCAAAATTGTCTTTGAAGAATAGGAATATGTGGTAACACCACTAAATCTCATTCCATGGGTGTCGTAATACCCAACTAAGGGAACAAACTATAGTTCACAGATATTCACTTTACGAAGAATGAGATAGAAAACTTGATGTAAAACCCTATACCAAGCCCTATACCAATCTGTATGGTTAGCCAAGTCGCCCTTTGTCAATGCAGTGCAGTGAAACAATAAAGAAAAACAAAGTCTCAGTTTAGAAACGTCAGAACTGTGAAATTTTTGTGCTAATACTAAAAGTTTTACCTCCCTTTTTCGCCTTTTTTATTAACAAGTGAAATCCTGAAAGGACTTCAGTACAATAAAGACTTTCCATGTCCTACTATGGATATAGGCTATGTCGTACTCAAACCAACTAAAACCACACAGTGTTCCTTCACACTTTCCCAGATTTTTTATGTACCAGATAAGCCCTCGAGGATTACCTTAGAGTCCTCCCGGATTAAAAAACAAGTTCCTTATTTGATCTAAATTCATGAAAAGCCTTTGAAATAGTTTTTAATACAACATTGGGAGTTGTAAACACAACACTACACTACACATTTATTAAAATAACACATGGATAACCTATTAGTGACCTATACAGCTGCTTGTAAACTATGACTATGTATCACAGTAGATAAGTGCATAGTTACAATAATTGTTTACATTTTGCCACTGAATATTTTATTAGTCACAGATTTACACAACGCCATCTAGTACCAAATAAATGATATGGATAATTCCGAAATAAAATATTTGAATTGAATTGAATAAACCAGACCCAATTTTTATTAATGTTATACAGATTTGTAAGTATGGATGGAAATTTGTTTCTCTATTACTTTTAAACGGCTGGACCGATTTGGATGAAATTTCTTATGGAGGTTCTTATCTGATCATATCACCTCCATACGCCTGAATATTAATATAGGCTACTTTCTACACCGAAAATGGGCGGAGGGAGCCGCGATCAATTACTAGTTCGTAATATTTATAATTACCTGTTGTCTTCTGCCGTTAACGCGCCCGCTCTGTGCATGAATGTGAGACATCGTGCGGCGCCCATGGCAACTAACAGAGGTTTATCTCGAGATACTAATGACATAAGCAGCTCTGGTATTGTTTTGTCTCCGTGCCTACAAAGATAAAGACAAAAGTGTTATTGTGGATACATTATTATTATGAAATAGCTTGCTCTCTATAATATTTAACATTTAAATCGCCCACTTTAGAAAGTATTTTGGGGGAGAGGAAATGAAACATTTAATTTAGGCACAACTGTACTAGCTGTACTTAATTACCGTGAGATTATAGGCACAGTATAAACTTCTTCCTATACTGTGTTATAGGTTAGAGGTAAACATATTTTTTATTGGATCGCATATTTGCATTGCATCGGACCCGAAGTTTTTACCGTGACATACGTAAATTGCCACGATAATGTAGTCGTAGCATTAAAGTAATGATTATGCTGTTTTCAAATGTTTTATTTTTCTTGGCACCTGATTGTATTACAATGACAAAGTCATTCAATGTCGTAATTGATACAAAAATGAACATGTAATCGATCGAGATGAAAACCTTTATAAAAATATTATAAGGAAATTTCTTATAATCAGATTTTAAGACATCAAAAACAAAAAGGATCAACCAAAATTAAGGTTTTAAATTGATTTGAACAAGGGACCTTCTATACAAATGCTCAAAAATGAATTGGCAAAATATTCCCAGATATTAGACACACAAACATAATTGCAGTAAATGAGCTAAGTTAATTAAAAACAAGGTTGCATTATTTCAATGAAATCTACTATATAAAAATAAGTCGGGTTTTCCTTCCTTACGCTCCAAAACACACGAACCGATTTCCACGATTTTGCATTCGTTGGAAAGGTCTCTGGCTCGGTAAGGTTTATAGTAAAGAAAATTTCAGGAAAAAATTCAACAGAATAGCGGGAAAATAATGCCCGTGCGAAGCCGGGACGGCCCGCTAGTGTATTCATGTAAATAATTATTAGATGTATTCATTAGAGTTGCTCATAGTTGTGTTGCTTCATAGTTATCGTACAAAACTTATGTATTTAATTAATTATTAAAACTCACCTAGTATTCAAAGCAACCTGTGACACGTTAGCATTTTCAAAGCACATATTAGCGAGAAGATCTAGCGCGGGGAGTGCGGGTGTGGCGGGAGGGGTAGCGGCCATTAACGCCGCGGCCGCCTCACACGCGCCAGCCGCACACAACGCCTCTTGCTCCGCCGAGCAACAACACCAGATAGACAGGATTCTGATAACACATGTGCGCGCTGTTGCTGAACCGTCACATGCTATTTCTGTAATAGTAATGGTCTATTTTGTTATAACAAATATTTAGATATATTTCGTTTTCTTAGCTTGTCAATAGCAATCTTAAATAATTCTGTACCTAAATTTAGCTTAATGTCGACGTAATCGTAGGCTTTACGTCTAAATTAAGCAGGAAGTATATAATCTTTGGCTTTACCTGAGAATGGATGGAATCTCAAAATGTGGGAGCAGTGCAAAACATCAAGAATTATCAGACCAGGTACTTGACCAAAACATACACACAAATGTATTCAGTCATATTCACAAATCAACTGGTAGATAACATGATATACCTTGAGCCAAATTAATTGAATAATTCAAACGAAACCAGCTGTAATAGGAGTAGGAATAGCTTGTACTCTAATTAATATGTGATTTATAAAAGGTTCTGTACAGTTTTGAACTAATCTTTGAATATTAAATTTTGGATTGGCAAACTTTAGATAACTGTTTTACAAAATGTGAAAATGTGTGTGCTCGTGACTGCACAGTGTTCTGACAGCTCATCTAACAGCTATTTATAGCATTTATGGCATCTTAGAAAGTCATGAAGTCAAATAAAGCCTCAGTAAAGTGACTGTAATGGTAAGTAACGGACTCTACGACAATAGCCAACTGCTTACTGATACATTGTGGTTTTTACTGTGTCCAAATTATACACTAATTTATTTTCTGCTGTGAAAAAAGATTTCTTGTTAAAAGCAATAGGTTATCTAAAGTTTAATAAAAATATATATACTATAATACAATCAATATGTGCCTTCGGCACATTATTGATTGTATTTTATTATAAGTATGTGTGAACTCTGTATGAATTTAAATACTCTTAGGTTTCTACCTATGATCTAATGTTCGTAAAATATTCAGTGTATTGTAATACCTCAAAATAAACAGTCGTTACAAATCAATTATTTATCTCCCAGTCGATCTAACCTCAACAATAATGACACTAGAAAGATGAATACTTTATTCTTTTATTACCCTGCAAGAGCTTGACTGTTTTCTAAATACTCAAATATTAATTATTTTTGGACTATAATGAAATCCTCTGTTTACAGGAAAATGACAACCCATGCAACTGTGACTTGTATTAGTTATTAATTTCAAAAAAAAAAATTTGTTTAAAATTGTCAAAGATTATGGTAGGTAAGCTTTCTTTAAAAACACCGGCAGTTTCAAATTTAGACAAAATATTATGTAGGTTTTGCATTTTATACTACTCACATTAAGTAGTTCTCTATTATCCAGAGTCATTCAATTCTATTAATGAATAATTTCAGTCTTATATTTAAATGACAATGTAGTTATGAAATGCATACATTAAAATAAATGCTAATTTGCATTTTATTTAAATAGTGGAAGTAATTTCATAAGAACATATCAAATTACTTACATATTTGTAACCTGAATACTTTATATCCGTTCAAATAGCTTATTCATATATTTAAAGAACTTACTACTTATTCATTTACTAATACATATAAATTTATTAAATATATTAAAATAACTTACGTGTTAGCCTTGTCAAAAGGCTCATATCTGCTGGTAATGAAGATACTGGTGCAGGAGGATGCATGAACACACTTCGTAAAGCACATAGTCCTGCTTCTGCCACTTTTGTGCCCAATGGTGCTGATTTCAGTAGATCTACTAAAGCTGTTGCCGCCCCTTGCTCTATTAACGATCTTACATTTTCTGGAGTACCTTTTGCTAGTGATCCTGTTTAAAGATATTTTTATGTAATTCACTTTAGTATTACAGCTATCACAATATTATATATTATCTTTTACAGCATTATATTATAAACTTTGGGAATGTTACTGGTTATGAAATAAGAATTTATAATAGATCAATACCAAATTATTTAATCCTAAATCCATTCAATATAAAATAAATGATACATATAGCATGCATTTATGAAACATTGTGGGATAAATCCCAAATGTATACTAATCTATCCATTTTCCAAAACAAACATATATTTTTATAAACACAACTAAAAGTTGTGAATAAATCAAGCAGATCTGTTGACGTGACAATATTTTTAATAAATTAACTTACCGACTGTAATTGTAGCTTCAAGTTTTATGTTGGGATCAAGAGTTTCATCAGACATCAACTGCAGAAGACGCGGTACTACTCCTTGTTGTATTACGGAACTTTTCTGTCTGTTGCTACCTATCACTGAGTTCTTTAGCATGATCAAAGCCTGCACAACTCTCTCGGGATCCGAAGAATACAGCTCATCAATATAAGAACGTGAACTTTCGATATCCTATCGGCAAAATGTTAGGTTAAGAATACAATCACAACACAAAATATAAGGTCAACTCTTTACAACGGTTTTATATACTCACCATAAATACTGTTAATTGTTGCATGTTTATGTCTGTGATTTACGCAGTATTGATGGTAAAAATAACGTTCGAAATTTCTTCCGAGGCCGATTACGCTGTCAACTAGCCACCTGTCATTTGGATGAAGGAAAGACGGTGCGTTCCTTTCCTGATTTCGTCTAATATTGCGAATGTTAAGCATTCGTGTAGGAAGATACCGACTTTTTAAATCAAAAGTGCAGGATAGTAACAGACGATCAATGAAAAACCGTAAGTTTTGTCTATGAAAATTGAAAACTTTAATACTAATGTTGCAAATGAAAAAAATAGGAGAAAGAGAATGAAACAATGACAGCTTACTGCCAAAGTGCCAAAGCAATCAATGTCAGTAGATTTTATGTACTTGTTACTGGTTTACTTTCTTTTTTCTCGTTACAATAACACTACACTCACTGTATTATTTTAATAAATCAATAACACTAATTAGATACAGTACAGGTACATTTTGATTACTAGTTATTTTTTTGAGTTTTAGTTCGTCAAAACATGACTGATTCTGGTGTAGACACGAGTAATGAGAGCAGCGATAATCCAATATTCGATCATTCACAATGTATTTTAGAATTTACTCCACGAGCTATACCAATTAATCTAACAGGTCAGCCAATGCCAGTTGAGTTTTTTTCTGAACCACATGATCATGTTGGCAAAATTAAATGTTCTACCAAAGCAAGACATTGCAGACTGAAATATAGATATGGAGGTAATATTTGTTCATCACGAAACCACAAACTGCGTTTTGCTGCATCTACAAATAATACGGAGCTAGTTGAGAAATTGCTGTCATCAGGTGCTGACCCAAATTCCTCAGATGAACATAAAAGAAGTCCATTGCACTTAGCAGCTTGCCGCGGTTACGTCGAAGTTGTTAAATCGCTACTTAGAAACGGCGCTAACCCGAACATAAAGGACACATTGGGCAATACACCTTTACACCTAGCAGCTTGTACTAACCACATACCAGTAGTAATAGAATTGCTTGATGCTGGAACTGATGTCAGCTCACATGACAAGAATGGACGTAACCCTATACAGTTAGCACAAAGCAAACTAAAGCTTATCCAGATGCGTCCTAGTGGGGCTGGTACTTTTGAAGAAACTAAACATCTAATTGGTGAAATATGTATGGTTGTTAAAATGATGTGTAAGTATTTACAAACTAAGAAAGCTGATCCTGGTGACTTAGAGTCTGTGCGTGAAAGATTGGAGAGAGTGAGTACTAGAGAACAGGTGGACTCTGAAGTACAAAACCTACTTGATAGCTTGGATTCTCTTAAATTGAGATAAGAGATTTTGAAAAATTTACTATTTATCAAGACTGTTAAGAATAAATGAAACTGTCTAATAATACGGCTCAGTTCTATTGTTTAGATGTAATATTGCAGCTATGCTGTTTTTGATAAATGGAGAACTTTTATTGATAAAATTAAATAAGTACCTAGTTAGTACTATATTATCAATGTCCAATATAGTTATGTTTAGCTATAAATTCTGGCAACAGCCATGAAGTAGCTCACAAATTTTTCTTTGTAATGCATTGTATGTACACAAATATTAATTATTAATATTTGAAATAAGTTAAATGAAAAATAATGTATTTAGTTTTAAGTTTATTTTAATGATATTCAATTATAGAATAAAATAAATTTATATCTGATCTGCATTTGTTGTTTCAATACAAAAACCAACTTTAATATTATAATACACTTTATTGACAACAGTTTCATAAAATTGAAAATTATAAACTTTAATTAACAACATTGTGATTTAAAAATTTTGCTAATAAACTACAGTATTTTAATATCCTAAAATGATAATTCACTTATTTGATAAGTAATATTAAGCCCAAAAACACCTATGATAATGACTATGTTGTGATAGAATATTGGTATTAAACTTATTACCTTTTTCTGCTAGTTGAAATTGTTTTGTGCTATAGATAAATCTTGAAACAAAATATATAAAGAAGCTGTATAAATACAAGAAATTAATCAGTTACTTTCTCTAAAAACTACATACAATACATTATTTGTTAAAAGTAACACATTCTGGGTTTATTATATCTCATGTGCTAATTTTTAAACCAGGTTTTCTTGAGCCAACATGCATGGTCATAGATGCATTGTTTTTGGATTACACAAATAATGGCATCATGTGTCCACAATCACAGATAAATGCATTGATAAACTGAACGGAATGTTTCTTAGTAGGTACACAGTGATTTAGCACATTAATATCTCAAGAATGGCAAGGTCTAAAAATTGATTTGTGCAATATAAAATTAAAGTTTCCATCTATCTTTGAATACATACATATTTATAGTCATATGATTTTAACTACCCCACAAATATAAGTTATTTTGAAAGGAAAATACTGTTTACTGGTATTAAGAAAGGAAAATGACTTAACCATTAATCACTAATGGGAATGGCCTGCATAGAACTTTGTAACACCTTATTAGAGCCTATGGAATGTACAAAAATATTTAGAAATATCATAGAAGCAAGTAATACATTTTAGATATTTTACATAATTAGTAAATAACTTATTTAGGGGTTTATAATAGATAAGTAAGTATATCAATTGTATAGTATAAATCATATTCGTAAAATACAAAAAGATATCTTAAAAGCTGTAGTCTTAAATAAACAATTTTTGTGATTTAACGTCTTTTGTACAAATTCTGCCATGACCTTTTTAGCATTAAATAGGAATTCCTTAGTAACATTTGAAGTTAATAAATTATTAAATCTTTCATAAGAATATATGGCAGAATAATTATTATCACAGAAAAAAATAATTGCTATAATAATTAATACTGCTAATTATATTAAGTTACCTGCAGTCCCAACCCACTTTATCATCATTTAATTAATTAATTTAATACCGACTATTTCATATAATTCTTAAACATTACAATAAGATAGCTACTTAATAAATAAAGGCAAGTTAATTTTATTTTTTTACAATAATTATAATTTCCAATTTACAGATAATATAATCCTTATACCAGTATTTAATAAAATGGTAAAATTTGATGGCTTATGTCTGTATAATATTAAAGTTTATACAAATAAGCTACAGCTAAAATATCAATGTAAAAACAAAAAAAAAATAAGTAAACAGATTTCTAAAACATAATTGTAAGAATTTTAAACATTCGGAGAGTGTAAGTTTATGGTCTAAATAACATTGTAAATGCCAGTAAAAGTTTACATAATTATTACAACTTGCTTTGAGCTATTATATAATGCATTCTTTATGTTTTAATATTTATAAGTAACATGAATGTTTAAAAATACCCTATAATTAATCAAGTGGAAAATGTACACACTTACATTGAAACTTAAGTAGATTTATATTTTGGTTGATAAACGAGTGTTCCTTGAAACAGAGAATAGAAGAAATATTAACTATAAAAAGAAATTTCTAATATTTCACCCATTCACAGCTTTCAATGGACATCCAGCTTTATATTTGTAAAGTTGATGTGACGAAGTGCGTAGAAAAAAATACTTAATAAATAAATAACCACTAAGATTGTTTAAAGTGCATTACATTTGGCACTGTTTCATCGTTTGTGTAAGCATCCACTAGCAACTACTTACACAATCAATTTAAAATTCACTTACAAAATTATATCACATTTTTAGTTATTGAACCAATTTAAATTAAAATTGTATTAACTTAAATCACAACATTCTTGGAATGAACAACTTAACTGCCACCATAATCACAAACTTTTACTAAGTTCGTATAATTTAGATAAATTATCTCACACAACCTAGACACATTTATACTTTTGATTTTAATATTATGTACTTCCTTTATTGCACTTGCTTCGGCTCGGTTATGGTTCAAATAAATATGTATATCAGTCATTTTTAAAATATTCCTTAAAATTTAATTAATGGATGTTATTTTATTTCTGGCACTAATAAATTAACAATATTGGGGAATATTTCGGCTTGTATAGGACCATATTCAACAAGTTCACCATCCACCGTTAAATAACCATTAGTTCCCTCCGGTACTATTCTAAATGCACTTACAGGAATCATTTTAATATATTCACTATTCATTTCGGTATGCGCTCCTTCACCTACGCCGAGAAGAAAATGAAGTAGTTGAGATCGGGAAATGCCTGCTTTAATAATCAACATCCAAATAATACCATCGGATAACTGAGAACGTGGAGCGAACAAGAAATCTTCGCCAATATAAGGTTGATATGATACGTGGACCATAATAAATTCACCTTCCTCGTGCACCCAGTGTGACGGTAACTGGGACATAAGCGAGGGAAGGTGAGAAGCCGGTCCGTGCATACAAGTGTGAACTGGTGACCGCATTTCCGAACCGCTACTCGTCACGCTGTGGTATTCTGAACCACGAGTACTGTAAAACGCGCTTCTACGGGAATTCACAGAATACCAAGAATCGACCCGTTGGTGTTGTTTTCCATTAATTGCATTTGTAAACACCTCAGACTGTTCTTCACAATCGATGAATGCTTCCGCATCGGGCGAGTCGAGCGCGCCGTCCTGACTGATGCTATGACTGAGCGTTAAAGGCTGTCTTGCTTTAGGCAGATTGTTTACATCCTTAATTTTAGCGTAACTTACTACACCCTTGTATGTTCTTAGGCCGACAAGTCTGGCGACTGCCCAAACTGCGAATCTTTGCCCTCCGATGGCTCGCAACCTTTCGCTTTCAATGTCGATATCTGATAGGAGCCCCCAGCCAACAGACAGAAATGAGAACATAATCTGCAAAGAAAATGGATAACATAAGTACGTACAAAGTAATGAAACAATTATGTATACAACGTAATTGTGTACAAGCTGTAGGTATTCTAACATTGGCGTTTGCGTAAATAAAATACACACATCAAAAAAGTCTAAGCAACATGCATGATATTACAAATTTACCATTTATATTAATTTATTTTACCATTTATTTTAATTATAACGTTGTATTTTATTTTTAAAATAATATTTTTAGGGTTCTATGATGTAAAAATAACAGCTGTTTTCTTTATAAGTTCTTTTAATAACAGAAATTAACAATATTAGAATATACAGGTACTTAAGAAACTAAACTTTTTTTTTACAAATTGAAATTTCTTAAGAAAATGAATTTATTGTGAAAGAATAGGACAATTTAATACAAAGTATGGCCTCCTCTGCTATTCAGAACTTGTCGGCAACGATTATTCATTGAATTAATGAGACTGTTTATGTCATCTTGCGGTATTCGCTCCCAATGGAATTGTAGCAAATCCTTCAGCTGTTGGGTTGTTGTCACTCCGTCCAAGTCCTTCAAAACACGTCTCTGGAGCATGTCCCATGCGTGCTCGATGGGGTTGAGGTCTGGCGATTGTGCAGGCCAGGGCAATACCTGGATGTTCTCCGTTGCCAAGTATTCACTGGTTCGCCGAGCTGTATGTGAACGCGCATTGTCATGCATTAACGTAAAATCGGAGCCAAAGGTTTGTGCAAATGGATGGACATAAGGTCTGAGAATATCCTCAACGTAATTTTCAGCGTTCATGTTTCCATTTACAAAAACGAGCTCAGTTCGCCTGTTCTTCATAATACCCGCCCATACCATAACTGTTGAGCCGCTGTATGGATGAACTTCCTGAACGCACCTGAGTCTTTCAGTATTTCCGGGTCGACGGTACACTCGCACCCTTCTTGTATCAGGCCTAAACCCGAATCGCGACTCATCGGAAAACATAATTTTATCCCATTGTTCCTGGGTCCATGTTATGCGTTCTCTACACCATTCATTTCGACGAGCGCGATTCCCGTGACGTATCGGTGGGCACCTGATAGGGCGTCGAGCTCGTAGGCCGTACTCATGCAGTCGATTTCGCACAGTTTGGGGACTTACATCAACACCACTTGAATTTTGTAGCCTCAAACTTATCTCTCGAGCGGTTAACATCGGCTGGCGTCTTGCAGTCAGTTGTATGTACCGGTCTTGCCGAGTGGTTGTACTCCTTTTACGGCCTGGATGCTGTTCAGCTGGTTCCCCTGTATTATTGTAGCGCTGCCAAAGACGACAAATAACACTTCTATGAATACCAAAATGTCGAGATACCTGAGATTGATTACTTCCCGCTTGCAACATCCTTACAGCTCTTTGCATTTCATCTGCCGTCAAATGACGTCGCTCCATGACGTAAAGAATATCTAACAATTCAATTTTGTCGCCAACTGTATTTAAATGGTTGGTAAAATTATAAAATCAAGACTAAAACGTAGCAATTAACATGCACTCAAATTCAAACAAATTCGCAGTCATTTGAATTTTATGAAAAAAAACAAAACATAATCGAAATTTTTTTTTACAACCAGCCAGTATGTCATCAATAACAAAAAAGTTTACTTACCTATACACTTTGAGTGAGTAAATACTTAGAAATTAATTAATATAAATGGTAAATTTGTAATATCATGCATGTTGCTTAGACTTTTTTGATGTGTGTAGATTAGCGGCCCAGTATTGTTAAGATAAAAGATAACGTGCAAATATCATCAGTGGTTACGTATGAACGCCGAGCTAATTGTATCCGTGCCTCGAGTACTCCTTGTTTGTTGTGACGGACGTATTCAATTGAATATTGTACTGTAGGTTACAAATCACCTGAACGACAAATGCCCCTTACTGTTACGTTACTGCGAATGCATTACGGTGAATAATATCAAAGTAGATGTACTCACTTTTGTTTTGGTTTCAATTCTAACTACGTCCATTGGAGTTGTTTTTCCTTTAACTAAGCCCATTGAAAGGCCTGTTAAGTTTTGTGGAATGTAAGGTTCACTGAAAAGACAGAAAAAAATATTTTAGGCATGAAAGCAAGTTTACCTACTCTTAAGAAATTTATTATTTCCCTACTACAGAGAACAGATCGCGTACCGCGTGATGTGTGCAGAACTAAAGAGAAAGTAAGGGTAGATATGTATTACATTTAAGTTTTTGTGTGGTCACAGAAGACCTTTAGTACATTTAAGTTTTTGTGTAAGTAAGAAAACCTTTAGTAGGCTCTAAACCAAAGACATATGAATAAAGGGAGGTAGAAGGCCGCGTACCATGGTTACCCTATGTACCAATAGGCTGATGATGATTGATGATTTTATTGAGTACGAAAGTACGGTCCAAAACACTGATATGTAATCAAATGACATTAGACGAAGCTAAACGACAAGATAACGATGAATAGATAATTTGGAATTATAATATAGGGAAACATTATTACATTGCAAAAAAACATAAATTATCTAGATAACAATCTATATTCGCAGACAAACATATAGTAAAGACGTACCTAGAATAAGAATATAAAAGAATTTACATATTAACTTCAGACTGATATAGAAGACCTTCAGGGGGGGAGGATTCAAGACAATTTAATATGGGACTGATGCTACGCGCGGTTTAATCTTTATGTGATAATAAATAGCATAAAACTTAACTCATAACTAAAAAAAATATCGAATCTAATCAGTAGTATCTTCTTGCTGACGGGACCCTTGTTATTCTCCCAAATTTTCATAAGTATTTTCATATACATCTATTGGTCATCGACTAATGAATATACAGTATAACCCGCTTAAGACGATTTTCCAGGGACCCCACCAAAAACGCGTCTTAAGCGAGAAAACGTATTAAGCGGGATAGGAAAAAAAACGTGCTACATTTATTATGTTTTTTGTTCTTATTATTTGAAATTATGTACCTACATTCAATACATTATTAAGAATAATCACTTATTTTGGTTTGACAGAAAGATTTTGATGCATTAGCAATTACAGGATTTTCAACTTTTGCACCGCGTCATCACTTTCATCCAAAGAAGCAACTAATTCATTCATTAAATCATTAATAGCCGATAATTCCTGATTCCTGACTCATCTTCGTCCTCATCATTATCAGTTAGGCATATGGGTCTTGTTTTGTGTGTTATTCACATCCTCAATAAGATATTGATTGAATTTCGTTCGTGCTACATTGTCATCAAAGGAAGAATATCCAGCCTAAATATTTAGCCACCCTGCAGTATCCCAAGATACTGCAGGGTTTTCCTGAATCCTGGTATCTCAGAAAGAAGCACCCGAGTTCTTTTAGCACGACGTCAACCACGTTATTTCAAGAACTGGCTTTCTTAAAACACCTTTAAAAGGGCCCCACGGCTGGCCTCGAGTGCGGTTGTAGGGCCTGAGCGCGGGCGTATTAAACGGGATGACGAATCGTATTAAGCGTTAAGAAATGTATGAAAATATGTCTCAAATTGCAGGGACCGGCGTAAAAAGGCGTATGTATTATGCGTGAAATCGTATTAAGCGTGATCGTATTAACCGGGTTCTACTGTAGTTAGTAACAGAATTACAGTTGTTGAATTAGTAATCTCATACTCAGTGTATTCCTCTATGCAGATTGTTTTGTCCTTCATGTGCTCAACGTAAGACAGTTTCTTTAATCTATTACGTACAATAAACAGTAACGTTTACACATTGTTTCTAGGCAATCAAAAAAAAAAAAAGTATTATTTTATTAAGACCTTACTTTTTTTTCAAAGAAAGCATACTTCGTGTGCGATTTATTGATAAAAATCATATGAAAAATATGTTAACGACTATGCATGACTGTGTATAATTATATACTCAGTGGTACGAATTCGGTCCGGGTGTTAGTAATGCAATATCTCTTATCGAACAAATTCAAGGTCTCAGGTTAATGGAAATCTGTGCAATTTGCCACATTATTGTTTTTTTTATATATTTCATTTTTAAAGGCATATTCCTAACATATAAAAACTATAAGACAATCCTCATAATAAAAGTGGGGTCAACTTATGGTCGCACAACTAGCAAGGCCGGCAACTAGTGGTTTATTTATTGTTTAGGTCTTAACTTCTGTAAAGTACGCAAACTTTACGCCAAACGGATATACGGATCACCTGCTGATAGTTGTTTACCGAATCTTAATAAAGACCTGCATCATTAAATTCTTTAATGATGATTAACATGACCGCGTTTAGATAACCGTGACCACTGGCTTTAATCGATACAGTTCATGCACTTACAGCTTCATTCGTTAAATTTTAACCGTTTTAAAGAGACATTAAAGTGAGCCAAATGAATTTCAAGTCACATTAGGTAACTGTTGTACTTACAGAGGATTTGAGTCTAAAACTTCCGGTAACAAAGTCTTAAGTATACGTTTGTTTACTTACGAGAAGTTTTAAAGAAATACTTAAGATTTCTTTGATCTTTTAGGATTCATAATCCAAACTTCAAGGTACGGTTAGATAGACGTTGGAGATCACATATTAACATGACTATTGAAAAGGTACAGAAGAACCTCAACTTCTTTAAGATAATAGTTGGTATTTTTTGGGATTTTCATAATTACTGACATCCCAGTCATTTACGCTATGTTTATATAGCTATGATAATATCGTATTAACTATAGTTGTTATCTGTATGACAATAACGCAAGACGTCATTTAGATAAGTTGACTAAATTACATAATCAAGCTCTAAGGATAATTGGAGGATTTATTAAAACAACTCCAATTTATGCCATGAAATTGAGACTGGTGTAGTTCCACTGAATTTGATGTGAAATTATTTATACTTAAATTAGCACAAAATTGACGCAATTATTTTCGAAGGGTTGTTATAGAAACCATACAGTATATCAAAAAGTTTTGTTTCATGGAGTATTTCAGGTATAAATTGTTTAGTTTTGAAGTTCTTTGAATGTGTAGAATTAAAAAAAAAGCTAGTTACCACTATAGTGCCGATACGCTTTTTCTTACTAAATTGTCTCTACTTCCAAAATAGCAAGCTTAAAGATTAGCACATACTACAAGTTATGTAGTTAGGTAAAATTTATAATAACAACAACAGAACTTACATTCTAATTAATTATTATTATTCTCATTTAAAAATTCTGTGGGTTTAATTGTTAAGGAAAATCATATTTTACACAAAACAAAAAAAACCGGAAAATCCCCAAAACAAAAAAAGGTATGATACACACCTACTGAAATAGCTGGTTGTACCGGTTTTGTTGAATCTTAATGTCATTTAGGTCAAAAAATAAGTAAATGCTTTATACCGATATTTAAAAATGAGAGCCTGATTTCAGATAGCTACGGTTTCATACTTCGAAAAGTAGGTAGGTACTGATTTAGTCGGTCATGGATTAATATGTAGGTTAAGAATAACAGCCACAATGTGACTTTCGAGAAATGGTTAATTGGCAAGACATTTACATGCAACGACATTGTGAACTAATGCAACAATGACTGCCCTGACCACACAACAAGGTAAATTCTCATTAAAAGATAATAACCACATACTTCCGTAAATAAACATAGACGATGAAATATAGTATTATTAATTTTATAAATAAATCTACTTAATAATACTCTATTAAATCTTGTTCATTATATCTTATTAATAATCAGAATAGTCCTAAACTAAGCAAAGCAGAGCTTGTACTATGGTTACCTAACTAAAATAGAGTAAGTATGTAAAATGTGTGACCGACGACATCAAAAAGGTCTCTGGGTCGGACTGGATGCGGAAGGCGCAGGACCATGTCCTGGGGCGCATGTTGGGAGAAGTCTATGTCCAGCAGCAGGTGCGACAGGCTAGTTGACTGAATGAGTCTCATGGTCGCAGTAAACGAGTTACGTGCATGATCGTCGCGGGTTCGATTCCCACGCTGGACACTTCAGTGTGTG
Source organism: Schrankia costaestrigalis (assembly GCA_905475405.1). NCBI lineage: Eukaryota > Metazoa > Arthropoda > Insecta > Lepidoptera > Erebidae > Schrankia > Schrankia costaestrigalis. Next base: position 15,269,332 of record FR997838.1, read on the forward strand.
ATCAACAAATTATTGTCCTCAGTCTGGATACTCTAACTAACACAAAGGTGTTTGTTAAAGTACAACATATTTGGTCAGAGTAAAAATGTTTTTTTTTAACTAAATCTAAGTTATTTACATAGTCGTAACAAAGTAGCCACTTCTATTATTAACAACATACACGAGGTGACAGTTATTAGCGTCCTTGCACTTATTTGTTTGTTTGCCCATAAACTTTAGTGTGTGTAGAGTTAAAACCAGTTTTACTTTGGTTTTCCCATGTTACTTGTGTTAAAAAATATGTATGAATCATGACTCGACAGGTACTTAATTAACTTGACCAAACATTAACAATATTATTTGATATTAATAAGTTTTTGCATTGTATTTTCTGTGGATATAATAATATAACATTATCTTTATAGCTCTTAAATATGTCGCTGCAAAAACAGGCATTTTTTCAGTGACGATCACTGACAAAAAAAACAGCTTAGTATATTTTTTGAAAAAGGCTGATTAGAAGTTGATTAAAGATTTTGACAAAAAGAAATCTATCCAGTAGTATGTAGTTATAAATAAATCAAATAAGCCTGAATTGGGTTCACAGTAAAATGTTCTAAACACCAAATAAAAACAAGAGAACAAATCTAGTTTACAGTCAAATCGCCACGCCATTGAACCGTTCGCATGTCAACAGCAAACAAGAAAAACAAGTCAATAAGTTAACTCAGAAAGTAATTGTTATGTAATTATTTCATTGTCTATTATAATGTCTTATGAGTCAAGTTTTTGTTTTAGTCGTAACGATTTTGTCTTGGTAATCTATACTTACGAGTATAATTGTTTTCTTTATTATTAAACTGGCTTCTATAACGAGGAGGTTTTACCGGGTCTTAATGAATACCTCATTTTTAACGAAAAAGGTTCTACACGCGTCACCACCAAGTTACAGACAGATGGAACATGCTTAGTCCGAGTTTGTAAATTTGAGTATAGCTTGTTATTTGGACATTATAATAATCTCTGTCAAAAGATGTTTACTCGATACTTGGCTGTAATTCCTTTCGAACCTAACTATCAACAGTTCTGCGTGCTTTGAACGAACCATTATGCGTTGAATTCATCATCTATTCAATATGTCATTGCATGCCTAAACTACTAAAGCATGTTTTTTTATCGGAAGGTTTCCAGTCAGGTTCTAACTAGTACTCCACTAAGTCACCACCATTGTCCTTCATAGCAATAATATAACAACATTTTTATAACATTGGTAATTTTAGTATAGACAAACTATAGTCGATTAACTCATCAATTGTAATTACAATAAAATTCCCCACGTTTTAACCATAAAAAGGTAAAAAAAAACACGAGTAGGTAAAAGAGAGAATAGATTTCAATACATTATTGAATGATATTTATCGGTATTAATGTATAAATTACTGCAGAAATGGATCGTATGATGGAAAGAAATTTGGTAAACGTTGCGTTAGATGCTGACTGGAGTTAAAGTTGTAGAGGAACGTGAGTGTGGTGCGTTACATCTATTAAGTGATTAGAAATCTTACGCTTCTGAAAATGGACTCCACTTACCTAAGTCGCAAATTACGACACAGAACTTTTCTTACAACATACTGCTTATAAGTGAAATTACCACATCATATTTTTGAAATTTTTTATACAAAAATTACTGTTTTATTTATGTATAAATATTTAATAAATATATTAATTCATTGCATACATGACCTTGTATAAAGATAACGGTGTTGTGTCCTCAATTCAAAACATTAGTTTCTGCGATAAAACTTCGCCCAGGTGGGATAGTTACTTTTTGTCCATCCATCCATCAATCAGTCAATAGACGTCCACTGCTAGATATAGGCCTCCTCCAAATATCTTCACCAACATTAATCTGAATCTTTCAAAATGTTTGCGTTTTTTGAGCTAAGTAAAATTGGACGAACCAATTCGAGCGAAACTTCGGAAAATCATATCATTCAAAAGAAAAAAAAAATATTGGAAATAAGATCCTACAATCACTTAGTGTACCATGGTTTACAGCTTGCTGGCTAAATAGAAAAATAATGAAAACATTGCTTTTTGGCACATTCCATCAAAGAAAGAAAACATATAATTTTTTTTGAAAACTGAGATCTCTCTTTCTCTTCTAATCGATTTTTGGTGGAAAATAATAATAGCTTGTATATCTTTTTACTACATACTTAAGTACCTACCAATATACGATAATTAGAATTGTAAATGATATAAATTATCGTTCGGGTCTGATAATAACTATTAATTATGTATATTATTTAAATCTCGAGTATTTATGTTGCGTCTCTAATATTGTATGCTTACTTCCTATGCAGTATTTCCGTACATTGGTTTGGAACTAATCATAGTTTCATCTGCAAGAAGGAAGTCTTGCAATACAGGTATGTTATTACGGCGATGCCTTGCCTGTTAACCTGGTATAATGACTTTGCTATGAGAAATACCATCCCATGAACATCTAAAAAGACGGCCATCTTCGGTACAGGCAGGGAAACATGAAGTGAGTATACTACGCTGGCTGGACAATTGGTATCGGGTTTTATATCAAGTCATCATTGTTACCAGATACTTTCAATGTCCCCGTTTTCACCCCACACAATTTGTGTTCTTAGGCCATCATCACACAGCCGTATGTATTTAACAAAAAAATTCAAGTACCACGACTTAAAAAGGGGTAGTGTTAAAATAATCACTAATATATCAATAAATAGAAAAATATTGGATGATACAAAAGGTATATTATGCATATGAATATCGAATAGGTAAACGCATTTAGTCAAAATACTATCTATGCCATTAACTTCTATTTTAATGTAACTAATAGTCGGCTTAATTAAAGCATTCGATTATCCTTGTATTAGTTAAACTAAGTAGGATCTATAATTTGCATCGCGAGGTCAAAATTAAATGAACATTTGCTATATTAGAAATTAAAATATGCATTTATTAAGAAGACAATAATATCGGACATTAATCAGTACAAATCAAATAAACATTTATTCATACCTTTTGCTTTTATTATGTCTTAATTAATGTTTAAAAGAAAGCGGATAATTATAACAAGAACAGTTTGTGAGATAAGGCACAAGTGTTGCTTTTGGAAAAGCCTGATCAATATCTACTGATCATGAGGTATAGATGATGGTAAAACGCAAATGTCACTTATTTTCTACAGTCCTGTTCTTTTAAACAAGTTAGACAACTTTTTGTTTTTGATACAATCACAACACTCTCGAAACTGGCCTTCCTTATTTTTGCATTTCCGGGTGATAAAATATTAGCAGTGATTCGTAAAACGTTGGATTTGATGAATATGGTGCTACTTAGTAAAACACGCAGTTGTGATAGTCTCATAGCGGTCATAGGTCATCGGTTTAAATAGTGTTTTGATGTAATGAACTAAACTACACGCTTCTATCCTATACACACATAGAGGTCATATAAATTAATAAAATATATAAACAATAATATAATTATGATATCAAATTATTATGGACAAGTTCCATGTCACGTCTCGGTAAACAAATACATAAAAATATTCTTGTGAATAATTATAGTATCTAATTATTTTTACTTACAAAATAAATTTACGTACACAATACTATAATTAATCGTAAAGCTAACAAATAATCACAGAATTCATATGAAGATAACGAGTCTTTCGCAACGAAGATTAATATAATTATCATAAGGAGGTATTTGATAAATAGTAATAATACAGTATGCATCAGATATTTCATATCAGTGGTGTATAGTTCTTAGCTGATATGAATTTCGATTTAGATTAAGTCTGAGTTCAAAATACCCATTAGACAGATTATAATTTGTTTAAATTATGACGAACGAAAAGGTGCAAAATAATTAAGGCGTAATTATATTTTGTTTTCATTGCGTTAAGTGCCATTCGAGTGAGTGGTCAAGCGTTAGCAAAGGCAGAGCATAACTAAGTCGCTGCTTGGGAGACTATCGGTTTTAATACCACAACCCTGTAATTTCCCTAGCTACTGTTACCTTTCACCTAAAGACTTGGGTACACAATTATTTAAAAATGGATCAGTAGCCACAGCGGTGGTACCAACTAGTCTTCTTGCAGAGCGTCCTATCATCATTGGAGCAATAGAGTCGTGGAATCTAAATACTCTTAATTTATACAAAGGTGACACCCCGTTAAATAAAGATCAGCCCCTTTGCTATAAACAGGACATTTTATTGATGTGGAAGTGAGACGCCAATGCTGGTACTGTTTTGAAGTGTCTTTATAGTAAGGGAGTGGAAGCTTTTCTCGTAATTAATTATATTTGTCAAAATTAAATTTCGCTGGGGCTCTTAGCGTCGACTCTAGATAATGTTTATTATTAGATTTTGGCGTTTTTTGATTGTGTGACAATTATGACGGCCGAGTAGAAGAAAGGGGCAAAGTTTTAGCATACCTTTGTCGTGGCAAACAACGCTAATCTGGTTTTATGGATGAGGAATTTTGAACCATATTATATCAGTATTAGACAAGAGGCTATTGAACGGAGTTCATTCTAATGTCTAAGTTTTTATTACGAACCATGTCAAACAAAGTATATTGATGTTAGTATCGATTATGTCATGATGTTCGATGTTTCTCTATGAATAATTACTAAGTCCTGGCTAACTATTATTTAACCTTAGGACCTGAGTGAATTATGATTCACTGAATATTCCGATCTCGTTTGATTAATCTATGACACATGATATATGATGACTTCAAGCCCAAAAAACATAAAAAAAAAAACAAAAAACAAAAAAATAACAAACAATAATAATAACAATAACAACAATAATAACAATACAATAATAACATAAAACAAAAACATTATTGCGAGTAGAAAGAAACAAAGTTAGGTCTTGATCACAGCAAACTGGCTAAAAGATCCTGCGCAGTAATAAAGTTAAATGTAATGTGTGCTTATGATGCCTAAATAACTGCCCCCCTAATCATCATATCAGCCAATCGACGTCCACTGCTGGACATAGGCCTCCTCCAAGTATTGCCACATTGTGCGGTCCTGTGCCTCCCTCATCTATCGGCTTCCCGCCGTCCTAACTAGGTCGTCGGTCCACCGTGTGAGGGGTCTCCCCACCCTGCGCTTTTTGGTACGCGGTCGCCATTCCAGAACCTTTCTGCCCCAACGGCTGTCGGTTCTCCGCGCTATGTGCCCTGTCCACCGCCACTTTAACCAGGCAATTCTGAGCGCTATGTCGGTAACTTTGGTTCTCCTGCGGATCTCCTCATTTCTAATTCGATCACGCAGGGAAACTCCCAACATAGCTCTTTCCATTGCACTCTGAGTGACCATGAGCCTTCTGAGAAGGCCTATAGTTAGCGACCACGTCTCTGTCATCCATTTGTGATCACTGGCAACACGCACTGGTCGAAGACCTTTGTCTTCAGACATTGCGGTAATGTGAACGAGAAGTAGCCCCCTAATAAATAACATTATTAAACTATTATTTATCACAATAAGAAGAAAAACTATAAGATTTCTAACCTAGACAAATATAATTCTATTTAACAAATGGTTACCTTTATATTCAAAATTCTATAGTCCTTATTCATTAGAACCACGCAATGTGTGCAAAAGCAACCACCAGTTCATTAATAGGTACACTTAGTCATTGAGTTATAGCTATAGCTAGAAGAAAGGTTTTAGGTTCTTTATTTCAGAGTAGGGGCTGAATCTTGATCATGATCTCTTGGAATATCGGAATCTCGGAACGCAAAGTCCGATAATACAAATTTCAGAGGTGATTGACTGAGGTGTGAAGATTTAAAGTAAACTTAAGATTTTTTGTGCCAATCGTTTCAGTCATTGCACTTAAGACTTTTAAGGTTATTTTAATTTATGCAAATACTGTATCACCATGACAAAGTACTTTTAACAACGTAATTGTTTACTTGACCGTTTACGAAGATGACTAAAATAATCCGAAAAAAAAACTAAAAGAAAAAATCTTTACAATACATCCATTATAATTTATAATACAACGTATGTAGACTGATACCATACTTATTTGTAAGCTGTATTCAAGGTTGCCATACTTAAAAACAATTATTTGGTAATAACATAAATAAAAGTAAAACACGAACGAAGTAGGTTATCTAACTACAATGCATGCCGGTGCCGTATATGTTTAAGTAATTATGGTTATGCTAATATTGATCCGATACTATGTGCAGGCAACTGAACTTAATACAATATGATAGTGCATTTGGTGCAAGACCGGAATTAATTAGGAACTAATTTAAAAATATTGATCGATTAGTATGACGATACAACATTAGTATTTTTGAGACAAAATACGTAGAAAGAAACATCGTAAAAGTAACATTGAAAGATCAAAAAATAGTTCAAATAGAAAAGTGGGCAGTTTGTGTAGGCAAGTGTGTTTTATCCTAATGTTGGAATTGGTGAATAAATATGGCTTGAAAGAACCATGATCTACATATTAATAGAATTAAGATATTATATAACGATACGTTAAAAAATCGCAGTAGACGAAGAAAAATACTTTTTTGTCTATAGGGCTTATTTAATGTTTTTTTCTGACTACTATGATTGATGGAAAAGCCACATTCGCGCCATTTTGCTTACACGTTACTCCGTATAAAACGCGCCCGCGCAAAAAGGTATAGTACAATTTGAGGATTACAATACAAAAATTAAACCTCTAAAGCCACCATAAAACGTTTATAAACCATGTAATTCCAAACGAATCTTTTAATAAGTGCCATTAAACCTCGGGCATTTTTTGTGATATTACGAATTACTGGCCAAATATCATAAAAAAAGTCTTTAGAATGACAAACAAGGTTTTTGTACCGCGTCATAATATTAATGATATCTTTTTTTTTTTCTTCTGAAGGTACTAATTGAGCACCTCTTTCTTGGTTCAACGGTCATATTATTCTTTTTTGTTCTTTTTTAAAAAGACAACTCCCGCACTAGGGATTATGCCCTGTGTCGCGGGGACTTTTACGAACATCAATTAACGGACACATATAACACCCAGACTCAGGACAATAACTTGTGGATCTCACAAATTATTGTCCTGCGTGGGGATCGAACCCACAACCTCATGCGCGGCAGCCGCTGGCTTTACCGGCGCGCCACCGAGGTCGTTATGAGAAGAGATAGTAGAAGGTGCGTAAGATAAATAAAAACATGATACAAACATCCTGAATTATTAACTGCTGTCAAATAACATGTATATAATAATAACTGATTATTAATAGTTTAGATAATTACATAGCACATTACGATAAATTGATAGGTATAGGATGTTTTTGTAGATAAACGAAACAGGATTTCAGTTAATTAACATGACTACGGTAAATACAATGTCTTTCGTCAAAAAAAAAACCCAATATTTAATTTTAATAATATACATACATTTAATAAGATACATTGAAATTTGATGGCAGGCATTTGAATAAACAATGACCATGAATGCACTGTAATTTTTTTAAATATTGCGTTACGGAGAAAATTTAATTCTCCACAAGGTTATAATTTTATATTGAGTTATTACAAAATTTTTATTGATTAAGAGCTTAACTGTACGGTGATTAACTAGGAATCCAAGTCTAGTGGATATTTTAGGACACCTACTTAAAGACGCAAACGTACGTGTAGGACCAGCTAGAACCTCGACCTTAAAAAGGTCTCTGGGTCGGACTGGATGCGGAAGACGCTGGACCATTTTCTGGAGCGTGTGCTGGAAGAGGCTTATGTCCAGCAGTGGACAGCGATAGTCTAGTTGATGTTGATGATGACTTAAGGAGATTTAACATGGACGATATCATTCCCAGGTAGTTTCGCTCAATCACAGCACAGGACTGGGCCCGACCCTGCCACGAAACGTTATAAATGATAGCAGATTAACATACGAAATATAAAGCAGGAATATCAGAAGGGACATAATTGGTGACATCCATAAGAAACATGCTGTTCTACTCGGAAACGACGGAATTGTATGAAAATATGTTTAGTAGGATTAAGTACACTCAAGGAATTTAATTGTTTAGCAATTTGCTTAATTTTGAAATCGGTCAGGTTACTATTTACCGACTACAGACGACGGATGACGAACCCCGACGTCTTGGGAGTCGTAAAATTAATTAGACAAGGTATATATACCTAGCCTTGTCTATCTATGACAGACAGGTATTTTGTGTTAAAATAAAATTCTTCAATTTTATATTGTTGACAGACCAAAGTTAAGTCAAACTAAACTAGACCTTATCTACCATCTCCATCAAACAGTATCCTTAGTCCGAGTTTGTGTCACTATTAACAATAAAGTATATCGAGTAGCATTCGCTGTTCTGATTGGTTCAATGCATTGTATTGATAATACTCTCTTCTAATACTCTCTTTGGACAGAATGGTGGAAGTTTGTAAACAAAGAAGTTTGAAGTGCAATTCATACTTATTGGTTATATTTTATATTATGTCAATTTTGAGGTGTAATATCTTTCAAATTCGCTAGGATTATTTTGGTATATAATACGACTAAATTACGTACAGTCTAGTTAAACGGACTTGCTCTATATGGTAAACATACATGGCGTCGTGTCAACCGCAGACTAAAGAGTACTGATAGCTAGAGATGTGTAACTGATGTGAATAAATGAAATATTTACTTAAAGTTCTATTAGTACTGAACGGTTTATGGCAATTTTTTTAGCTACATACATTAAACAGAGTAGGTATATAATTACATAATATTCTAATTACGCAATAGGAATGTGGAGTCGTAAATAATGCTAAAAGTATTAAACATTTTATTTATAATTTTTACAAATATAGAAGGTAGGTAGGTATAAGCAGCTGTAAAAGAGAAAAAAAAAGAAAGAAAGAAAATACATTTTGGTTAACAAAAAACTGGTTTAAGGGTACAGTAAGAATATAGACAATTACAAAAATAAAACAAAAATAAAGAATATAAACAAAAGTCATGATAAAGCCACATCTGTGCAGGAATCGGACCCCACTCAGCATAATGCTGCGGCACACCAAACAGTTATGCTCAGTCGCTTACAGCGCTGATTTTCAGTGAGGCCCATAAAAAAAGATTACAACTTTGTTGATATTAAATTTTACAAATATTGTTATGAGTAGCGCTATACCACTGATTAATATTTTTTATTTTATTTATATTTTGACTAGGTGATACCCGAGGCTTCACCCGCGTTGTATGAGTAGCTCAAATGTTATTCTACACCCTACCCTAACCCTATATTCCAAATTTCATCAAAATTCATTCAGTAGTTTTTGCCTGAAAGAGTAACATACATTCTCAAAAAATTTCGCATTTATAATATTAGTAGGACTTATTTAAACATCATCATTTTATTCGTATGCCAATCGTTCATTCACTTTTGTTACACATCCCTACGAATCTATGAAATTTCTAGAATCTACAAATGTCAAATAATGAAATTAATTTTTATCTGTGAAATTTGCCGTTGGAAAAAAATACATTTATTTAAAATATAAGAAAGATAGTGGTGAAATCAAAGTAATTTACGTGTTTTCTATTGCATAAACGTATAATGCTACTTTCCAGAAAATTTCATCCATATCAAAGTGTGCGATTGATGTTAAAACTAGTGAATTTGCAATATGTGGTGTTTGTTTACTAAATAAATCAAGTAAGGATAAATACGGTATAGGTTGTGTACCTGCTAAACAGTTAAATTCCTTGACCGTACTTGTTTTGTAAGTACATATTACGTACGTGCGTTCAGAAGGCTTCGCTTACCCCCATGGATATAAACTGAAGTACATAAGTATGATTTAGAAAGCTCCGGTATTTGACAATTAAAGGAGGATGTTATCATTCATTTATATGAAAAATATATGGCTAGTAATATTACGATATTATCTTATAGGCATTGATAAAACCGCATAAAAACATCAACAAAAACGAACTCGATGGCATTTAGCCATATAAAACACAAACATATTTATCATTTTATTATCAAAAACATTAGGTGTATTGCAAAGCTAATTTTACATACACGGAGCATAAGCTTAATCAAACGAATGGATAGTTAGTAAGATTATCTATTGTAAGCCAATCAGAACTGCTGCTTATAGCACGACTATACATATTTTCGAAAAACACGATAGTATCAAAATCTCTGAGTACGAATTAAAAGATAAGAAGTGAAAGGTTACAGTTACATAAGTAATTTCAAATTCATTTAATCTTTACAATTAAACCTTATCTATAAAATTAATAATAAATACAGCAAAGAGTAGAGAATCGAAAAACTATTTGCGCCGCCCGCGACACCAAGTAAATGTGATAAGGGCAGGCGAAAGAAAACGTCTTTTGAATGCTAAAACATCAGACAGTTTAATTCGATTTAATAAAGAACAATGCTGATCCATTTAGTTAATTGAGTAATATTGCTTTCTGGTAAGCCCATAGTACACTATGCCTTCCAACAAAATACGTATATTATTGATAACCTTCGCCAATTTGGACTACAAGATATATTATAGAAATCCTAAAGCTGTCCAAAAACCCAGAATTCGATAACAGTTTTTTTCGAGAAAGATGTATATTTTACGCCTGGTTGGGCTTACCTAGCTCGATTGATTGTCCCAGGTGAACGTACTCATCGAAAACTTCGGTTAATACGTACAACCGTAAGAGAAGGGGGGCTAACATCCTTGTTTATTTTTAGGGCCACTTAGGATGAGCTGTCAACCATTGAATTAAGGTATTTTATAACGACGTTGTTGTCGGCATTGACATTGAAGCAAAGTACGCGTCAGACTAGGTTCCCGTTGATATATTTCGATGTTCAGTTTCGGAAGTATAACATATATTTTAGCTACATAACCATAGAACATTCCAGGAGGGAATGTACTATGAGAATGTAGCTTGCACGCGGAAGGAAGATCGCAGATGCTCAATTCTACTCGCTGGGCAGCGAAGGGCCGTGTATATCGCACAGAACTAGTTCGGATCAGGAAGAATATTGGCGCACTGCGCAATTTTGCGCACACTTGGTATTCCATAAGAAAAACGTTGGATCATTAGAAGACCATGTAACGCTAAAAGTAAAGGACTGTACTCTAGTGTTTTGCCCTATTAAGGGATAGTAGGTAGCGTATACAGCCAGTTCCTTGTGGGGAGAGTATGGCTCGACATTAAAGATTTGTAGGAAGGCAAGAAAGAGCGCACGGAAAAAAGTAGACGGAAGTACTGCGCGCTTATCTGTTTCTCATGCAATTTGGTCCGAACGCCGCAAGGCAGCCAGGACCATGAAGTGGACCATACCTTTTACTCCTAACTTCAAGTGGACAAGCCTTGAATACCAATCATACATATCTATACTAACATTATAAAGAGGTAAAGTTTGTGTGTTTGTGATGTTGTAGGGGGTAATCTCTGGATCTAATGAAGTGATTAAAAAAAAAATCTGTGTTAAATAGTCCATTTACCGGAGAGTGTCATAGGACGCGTTTTTTTCGCCGCCCAACGAAGTGGGAATGCTCTTAACATAAAGCCTGCGGGTTGGAAAACCCGATTTGGTTTTTCTATATATAAAGAAAACCTATTGTTAACTGTATATTATTAACTTTTAGGTTATATAATAATGATTTTACTTAGGCTAACCAAACCCGCTACCACTATAATTAACTTTCTATAAATTTCTTCCAATCCTTTTATTTACTTTTCCCTGAAATGACTCAGGTAACTTTGCTGGTCCTGGATTGAATTAGTCTTATAGGACTTTGGATTAATCAGTGATACCGACTTCTCACCAAGTTGAATTCCAATTGGAGACTTAAATGCTTTAAAATTCTAATTCAACATTTACAGATACTCAATATTAGCACAAAGTATTCAGGCAGATAAAGGTATAATGCAGGAGATTAGTAGAGGTGTTTAAGATCAGCCAAGATGAAAATGAAATACTTATGTTCAAGAGGGGCTACTATTTAACTGAATTATAATTGGTAAACTTCAGAAACTGATAAATCTTTACAAGTATGCTAAAAGTATTTTATTTCAAAAAAGTCAATGGAGGAAAATATTTAGCTACCTAAAATTAAGAACATATTATTATGACATCAGCTATTAGATTATAAATTAGTTCCAATAAGATTTAGTCCTTGGTAACAGTCAATAAACTAAAATGAAAAATACTGTCCATCTTCATTACGCTTCAATTACCTTTAATTGTTTTTATTGCATACACTAAATTGTTTGGTTGCCATTGTATTGTAAGATTTAATTTATAACATTAAATTATAATGTTCCATTAAACAACAAAGAAAAGTAAGCAAGAATATTAATTGATAAATTCATGGAGCATATTTTCTCTAGTGTTGTTTTGAAAAATAAACCAATAATGATTATGAAATTACCCTAATGCTGGGTAAATTCCCATTCTGTAGCAAACAGGTTACTAATTATTTTTCTAATTAGTTTTCAATCAGTCTGTTCTAATTTCTACCTTAAAAAATAAACCAAGCCACTACATTATAAAAATTAAGAAATACTCACTTGTACAAATGGCTGATTGTCCTTGCTAGTCCATTCCCAGAACCACAAGGTAATATAGCAAGTGGGACTTCTGCTAGTGCCTGCTGCCAATCAAGCCTCTCGAACATGCCATTCAATATTTCAAAAAGTACGCCATCACCTCCAATAGCAACAATTGCGCGCCAACCGTACACATTTCGCGTACGAACAAATTCTCGAGCATATTGAGCATATTTCGTAACGTGAAGATCGAAAGGTACCTCCGACTCTTGTAGAATAGGGACAACTTTAGATTGAAACAGTTCTCTAGCTTTGCCAGGCCCAGATTTTGGATTTAAGAGAATAAGTAACTTTTTATCATTTGTCGGCGGCGAATAAGTAATCGGCAGAGAGGCTATCAAGCATTTGATAGTGGTTCTCCATTTCTGTGCTTCTCTATTATTATCCTCATATTTATCGAAAGATCTAAAGCGCAGTGTTATTGTAGTTCTCTCTCTTTTCAAAGTACGGCGGCTTCTTTTGAGAATGTAAGCATAAATGTAGAGATAAGCGCTGATATCATTTTCATCGAGATCTCCACTGTTTTCATCTACTACTTTGAGCTGATGGTCACCAACTAGAGAACTACAGACACAAGATCCGGCTCCAGGGCGTCGTCTCTTGCTCCTCATACATTTGCTGCCAATGATATCGCGTAGAAGAATAGTCTGCTCCTTTGAATTGCCGTCTGCTTCTTTTGTTAAAGTTAAACCTTTAGATGTGAGTTGGACACGAAACACTGAATTCTTCTTAGAGAGAATGTAAAATGTTTCTTCGAGGTAAACAACATCTTTCGAAATAGAGTCACCCTCGCTGACGTTTGGCACGTCTTTCCCTTTCTTTGGATCCGCCATGACTGACTGACTGACTCGATTTGACTTGATAGAATTTGAATGTGACATTAGAGCACGCACATAAGATTTAAAAGAAATGTAAGGAACTGAAAACTCTTCAAATAAACATGCCTTCTTTATCCCGTAATATGACAGCTAAAACCAAATTAATATACATTTTTTTTTAAACTAAAACCGTAAAGATAGATTGATAGAGATGTTATTAATAGATATTGTAAACTAATTATGTTAATATAATATAAGTATTTTACAACAATGCTTTATTAAAACAGTTACAGTTTCAGTAATTATAGCCGAAAAGGAAAAGCACGTTGCTAAGAAGTCTAGATCATTATTATTTGTATTTAACGCTCTTTCCGCCCCAGTTCTCCGTAGTACATACATACATACTGGCCTTTACCACTTCCATATGCTACCTAGAGGTGAAGTCCTATTTAACTATGATTTGTCAGTCTTCTCTGATTCGATCGAGCAGCAAAACACCATCGATCAATAATATTATTTATAATCATTGCCATCGATAGTTTCTCCCTTATGTGATCATCCTCTGTTTTCTTTTGTACATGTCCATATCTCTTTCCATTTTGTCATTAATGTCAATTACGAAAACAACTGTCAGATACTCATTATTACTCATGGAATTTTGGAGGTTATAAATTAAAAACTTCTAAAAAATATATTGAATAATAAATAAATAACATATATTTTATTTACTTAATTTCTTTCTGTATACAATAATTAACTTCAATGTGTAAATCATTCAAGTATTCCCGTATAGGACATAATCTCAATTAGTGCTGTATGTTTATGTCAATAAGCAGCTGGTAAAGTTAGCAAGTGCCTCTTTAGAAATGGGTTATAAGATTTTGGAACTTTACAGTGGGATTGGCGGTATGCACTGTGCATGGAATGGTAAAGTTTTGCACTTAGATCTTACCTAAAAATATATTTCTTTGATGCTAGCAGGTAAATACTTCTAATCCAATGATGTTTCGTTCCAGAATCTGGTTTATTAGGAGACGTAGTTGCAGCAGTGGATATCAACACAGTAGCAAATTCAGTTTATCAGCATAATTTTCCAGAAACAACATTATTAAACAGAAATATACAATCAATAAGTACAAAAGACATAATACAATTGAATGTCAATACTATACTGATGTCACCTCCTTGTCAGCCCTTCACAAGGAACGGAAAATATCTTGACAATAATGACCCAAGAACAGATTCATTTATATATCTCCTAGATATTCTGCAGGAATTAGATAAATTAGAATACATTCTTATGGAAAATGTAAAAGGATTTGAAACTTCTACTGTAAGAAATTTATTCATAGACAAATTAAAAGAATGTAATTTTGATTATCAAGAATTTTTACTGTGTCCTTCTACTGTCGGAGTGCCTAATTCAAGACTTAGATATTATTGTATAGCACGCAGGAATTCTTTGAATTGGCCCTTTAAAATAAAAGATGAAATTGTAAGTATCTATTCATTAATGTGCATTGGATGAAAATCCTAATTACTTCAACTACAACATAACTTCTCAGTTAGGAACCAGAATAAGACACACCCCTTTTTATTTTTTCAATATCTTATAAGATTTGCATTCATATCTTTTACTTTTGCATTAAGACTTACATGTGATTCTATTTCTTGTGAGTAGGTCACAATATAATAAGAACCCAATAAAAGTTTGGACTGTCCATTTTAATCTTTTTTAATAGGTTTAAAATCAATGAGGCAGTATGGATAATAAATCTGTCTAATCTTATTGTTTTCAGTTGACAAAGCTGCCAATTGACTATGGAATTCCTAGACCTTTGGAATCAATATTAGAAAATATAGTTTCTGAGGATTTTTTGGTACCAGATAAAAAGCTGAAACGGGGAAACATATTAGATATATGTTACACAGATTCAAAAAGATCTAATTGCTTTACAAAAGCTTACACTCATTATATTGAGGGTATGGGATCAGTTTTTACTCCAAAAAGTCCTGAAGTGGTTAAATCATGTTTTGAAAAAGCAAATTTATTTGAAGCAGGTAGCACAGAATTTGTTGATACATTAAAAGAATTAAAACTTAGATTCTTTACTCCAAAAGAGGTTTTAAGATTGATGGCTTTTCCTGAGTTGTATAGTTTTCCTACAAATGTTTCTCTCAAACAATGTTATAGATTATTAGGTAATAGTGTTAATGTAAAAGTTATAAGTGAGTTATTAAAAATATTATTTAATGAATAAATAATGTGATTTTATTATTTACAAGCAATTAATTTCAAAACATATTTCCATAGTTTACTACACAAAATATACTAAATCTAGGCATCAACTGTCATTATTACAGCAAACATTTCACTCCATTTTACATGCAATGGGGATTGTCTTAAAAATATAATTATTTTTTTTTACTTTAGATTTCGAAAATATAGACAAAATCAAGAAACCAATTTGAATATTTTTTATTTATATTGCGTTTTTAACTTTTTATCAATGTTTTAAAAACATTCTAACAAAATGAGTGATGACGTCATCAAAAGCCTTATGTTCGTAATCTTTTGCTTAAATCTGTTTATAAAAATACTTGAAGAAGCTGTCATCCGTCTCTATCAAACGTCATTGCGGACGTCAAATTTTATTCATTCAATTCTGTTTTATTTCTGTTGTTATTATTATTCGTTATTTAAGTTAAACCATACAAAACACCCACTATTAAGAGCTAAGACGCATTCTGCTCAACTTAATTAACATGTCTGATATTTTTGTCAAAGCTGACTCGCGCAATCTTCCAAAGGTTGATACTATAATGATCATTGAGTATGTGACTGCTAGTAGTCACCATAATTTAGCCGAAATAAGAGGAGCCAAAATTCTAATGTAAGTATCATTATTAAGTTTACATAGGTATATTTACGTACTTAAAGAAATACTAAATTATATTATTATTAATACATCATTTCAGGTCATCTCGAGATTCTTACATTACTACTGCAATTGGAAATGTTGCAGTCAATAGAGTTGGTAGTGACTGCAATATAAAAGCGAAAGTTGTGCCAGAGCATAGGATTAGTAAAAAAATGTATACAGTGCATTGTAAAATCAATGAAGAAAGTGATACTATTATAAATGCATCTTGTGAAGATTGTGCTGCCTCTGCAGGTAAAATTAACAGACATAAAAGCTTTATGCCATTGGTAACTAAAGATGATGTTCTAATATAATATTTATTTATTTTTAGGGGGATGTAAACATTCACTTCTTCTACTTTTCTGGTTGTCAAAAAAAAGTTCAGAACCAGCAACTACTGCAGTTGAATGTTACTGGAATAAGCCATCTCTCTGCAGTGCTAGTACTGAACCAATACTCTGTACTCAAATTTTTCCAAAAGCGAAACTTCCAAAACTTCTTCCAAAAAATAAGCATGTATTAAAAACATTTCGAGAAGAGTGCAGCAGAAGAAACATAAGTGACTCATTAATTATGAAATTTTCTGACAAATATAAATCTAATTCTAGAAATATATTTGATATAATTTTAGAGTTTATTGAAGATGAAATTAATCATGACTTTGAAAGTTTTAAAGTGTACGTCAACAACATATGTAATGAGGATGTAGTTAAAGAAATTAACATAAAAACTGTGTGTCAAGCAGACAGTAAATTTTGGCATAGTGTTAGGCAAGGAAGATTAACTGCTTCAAAAATATATGAAGCAGCACATTGTCACACTGATGGTGCTTTGGTACAACAAATATTAGGTGGGTACAAAGTTTTAGAAACAAAAGCAATTCAAAGGGGAAAACTTTTGGAAGGTAGTGTGATCCAAACCGTTGAAGAAAAATTAAATATAAAAATAGAAAGGTCAGGATTTATATTAATTAACGGAATTTTAGGAGCATCACCTGATGGTGTTGGTGAAGATTTTGTTGTTGAAGTTAAGTGCCCAGCCTCAGAAAAAGCTGTCAAAACCTACATAGACAACAACATAATAAAAGAAAAATTTAAAGCACAATTAATGTGCCAAATGATGGCCTGCAAAAAAAGTAAAGGGTTATTTTGCATTGCTGACCCTTCATATGAAACTACAAAAAATGTCCATATTATATGGGTCATTTATGATGATCTTTTTATAACAAATATTATTCATCAGGCAGAAGACTTCTGGAAAACATATATTTTTCCTAAGTTAATTTTAAGTGCTAAAAAGTAATAAAACAATATACCTTTTTAATATGTTTTTATTATTTCATCTTGTAAATTTATCAACCCGCACGCTATTCTAACTATGAAATCTAAATAAGGCACATATTGGTAATGAACTACAGAATGGGGTTTCAGAAGGGCAAATTCTCTGACACGTTTAATCACCCTCTCAACATGGACTCTCAAACTTGCTATTACTTTACTCTGTAGGACTTCAGAAGCAGTTTGCTTAGTGCCAGAGTAAACACTTGGTGGTCGCAGAAGTGTAAAACCATGTGCACTTAACAATGGCTCAAGTTCTTTAAACCCTCTATCAGCCAATATTACTGCATTAGGATGTAAAACGTTTAATAAATTACTGTTTTCAACTATAGCTTTGTCTGATATTCTACCACCATATCCTTGTGATATAAAGCTTACAAACCCGTTAGGTGTGCAACCAATTAAATATTTGACAGTATTACTGTTTTTATACTGAGACCATGTCTGAGCCTGCCTTAGTGGATTTGAAGGTTTAGAAATTTGTATTTCAAAACAATCTATAATCATATGAATATTGGAATATCTCACTTTAAATACCAAAGGTAAGTTCCTTTTTATTTCTTTTGGTAGAGGAGAATAAACAAAGTTTTGAAAAAAGTTTGCTAGTACCTCAATACTTAATAGTATCATACCAGACAACTTTGTTCGAGTTATATCAAACTGATCGCTAATCCTCTCTAGTGAATCATTTAGCTTAATTTTAAGCAAAGTGACAATAATATGAAGAGAATCAATTTTTGGTAAAGAATTTTGAACAATATATTCAATTAACCAAAAATATTTTTTGGGTAATCCTAAATACCTATTAGGTTTTTTAGATATTAAGTCTAACATAATTTTCCTGCTTTTCAGTTCTATTTTTCTTGTTTTATTTATACAAACAGTGGTAGACTCTTCAGTTTCAGAAGTACAACCAAATAATGAAGGTGTAGCCGCTGAAGAAGTCTCTTGTGATGACTGCATTTCAACAGTAGCAACAACAGTAGGAGTTTTTCTAATGTTATAATTAGTGCTTTTATCCACCATTTTGACTACACATTGGACAGCAGCATTCACCTGAAATTTATTATTATTATTTATTTAATTGTGACCATAATATAAATAAATGTACCCCTATAGATTTGGCTTCCCTAGTTGGTCAAACGTCAATTGGCTCCTCTAGGTGTTACAAGTTTGTTGCTACTTTAAAGTGAGTGGTGGTTGGCTCCCTAAAGTGGGTGTGATAAGGCACCACATAAGCATTATTTTATTTATGTTAGTCATTAAGGTATATATTATATTGTTTTATATATGTTAGTCTATAAGGTATTTTTCTATGGACCTATGCAGCCTGAAATAAAGGTTATATTATTATTATTATTATTAAGCTAGGGAGCCACTAGGTGAGTCAAGTCTATAAAGTTTAATAGGAGCCAAAAAGAAACAGAAAACATTCTAATATGAGCTGTATGTAGTTATTGAATTGATGTTTACCTTTTCTGGCAGAAGCTGTGAAGAGGAACTAGGCATGGCTAAGGTGCACTCATATTTTCTCTTTGTAGCCTTTGGTATATTTTCTTGTAATAATAACATATTCCTTAGTTCGCTAGTTGTGCTTTCTGGTACATTGGGCACTGTGTGCCGCAGCATAGCTGTAGGTTTCAGTTTTGGCTCTGAATTCATCAATTTATGTTGATAATAATTCTTAAGATCCTCTTTTGGCTAAAATGAAAATACCACGAAATACATTAAAATACCACGAAATACATTAAAATACCACGAAATACATTAAAATACCACGATCAATCGCTTTGTTAAGTAAATAAAAATAATTTTCAGAAATCAATTTCAATTATAACTAGGCACTAGGTTATATACATAATACTTACATCAAAATGATCTTCGCAACAAAACAATGGCCTTATTTTAAAATACTCTACATTTACATCACGACACCATTTTTCTTTTAAGTCTTCCCTAATACGAACAAAAATTTTGTTTGGGCTATCTTTCGAATTATTCATGCATGCTGGCACAAAGCAAACCCTGTATTCCATGATAATCTTTATTATTTATCAAAAAATTAACAATAATAAGACGAAAAATAACTTAGCAGAGTGATTAAAATAGTAGAATGAACTGACTTTGGGGGTTATGTTTATTGTTTGATTATTTGACAGATGGATGTTATGACAAGAGTACACAGCATTTTTTTATTTAATTTTCACGCAACGGTTCGCATTCATACGTGCCTCTGATGACGTCATCAAAGGACAAATGAAGGTCAATCACATTTTTTCAAAAATATAAATGAATAGGGCGTATTTAAGAAAAAAAACTAGTTACTATTGATTAGGAGCCCTATTCCTCGAAAAGGTTTTTGAATTAAGCCAACATGTCAAAAATGAGACAATGCCCATTCCTGTATTAACACTGATTGTTTAGCATCATTATCATCCAATCTATTTCCATTGCTGGATATGCACCTAATTGTTTAAGTCTCTTCCTTATTCATAGCTGTAATATCAGGTACTGTTATTAGTACTAATACCTGAAATTCTATATTTAATCGCATAACCTTTTGCGGCCTGGAGATATTGCAAAATTAAGTGAATTATCACTCTTTGGTCACATGAAGAAGTATGATGATATATTTAGTTTATTGCACCGTTACTAAGTACTTGTCTTGCCCGAAGTTTAGCTCGATAATTAAGAACTCGTAGTCGTAACATAACAGCCAGAGATGACACAACACCAATCACAAAAGACCAAATTGTGAACTTCCAATATGCTCTTTCTTCTAAGTATGCCACTCTGTCACAGCTGCAAAAACAAATATTAGGAATAATTAACACATCTTAAAATATTAATGTATATTTCTAAGACATATTTCTTACATTCTAGTTAATAGACACAAAAAACATATTTTTTTTAGTTATAATAATGTAAGTCCCAAAATAAGGATTTAATTTTGCAACAAGTAAAATTTATGCAATTCTTTTTTTCAAAAACAATATTTTTTCTATACAATTTATTTTTCATACCTTCTTGTTACTGTTTCGCCATTATCACATTTTAATATTTCCTTGAAACTTGTATGTATACATACACCTATGCTCTTACTTCGTATTTCAAAGTCTGAAATAAATATAATTTACAATTTTAACAAAATTTAAATAAAATAAACTTACAAAATCCAGTTGTGCTGGCACAGTCTGTTTCTTGAATGATGTGTGTTGATGCATCAAAGAGTAGATTATATGGTTAGCATATATAAATATGGTTAAGGTATACATATAAATATATAACACCTTACTCATAAACGCCTCTTAAATTTAATCACTGTTAACAAGATATTTTTAATTAGCAAAACCAACCTTATGCCAAACAAAACGTAAGAATTTAAACTAATCAATTGACTAAAATTTAAGAGGCGTTTATGAGTAAGGGGGTTAATGTTTAAAAGGAAGGTCCTATTATTCAAAATTTACTAAGTACATATAACAAGCATACATTGTACAAAATGTAAGTATGTACTTAGTTATACATCTGTAGTATAGTGGGTAGTGTAGTGCATCAAGGTTCTAAATGAATATGGTAGAAAACAGGAACTAATGCAGATCTTGTAAATTGGCAATTATTTTGTATGTGTAATAATATATTTTATGTTGTAATATTACATCAGCATTAATTGACGACCTCGGTGGCGCGCCGGTAGAGCCAGCGGCTGCCGCGCATGAGGTTGTGGGTTCGATCCCCACGCAGGACAATAATTTGTGAGATCCACAAATTATTGTCCTGAGTCTGGGTGTTCTATGTGTCCGTTAATTGATGTTTGTAAAAGTCCCCGCGACACAGGGCATGATCCCTAGTGCGGGAGTTGTCTTTTTAAAAAAAAAAAAAAAGAAAAAAGAAAGAAAAAAGAATTACAATCCTTGTTTAGATTAGTTTAGGTTTTTATTAATGCCCATAGCACAAGCTCTGTTCATATTTGGACTAAATATAATTATATAAGGGGAAAATGTATTCAAAGAAAGGGACACAGAAGCAAGGAAAAAGATGTGGACATAATTACCTGAACATGGATGACATTCACTAATAATTGTAAAATGTTGAAATTGCCAACAAGTTGAGTTGTTTTCTGTGGGGAAAGTTTTATTCTTCATTCGTTGACTACCAGATAAGGAATCAGCTAAATGAGATTCCAATATCAACACTACTATAGTCAGTCTGCAATAAAATTATCATAATAGTTTAGTGAAATGTATTCAATGTTTAAAGCATGCTAATAAATATCATAATAGTTTAGTGAAGTTAAATGTATTCATTGTTTAAAGCATACAAATAAGTGTCACTCTTCGTGGCTTAAGCTGCGTATTATTATTGTTTATTACTTACACTCCTAAGCATACTGTTCCAAATAACATACATCTTTTCGAGCAAGTCTCTATCATTTTTGTCAGTAATCACAGCTTATGGTGTAGTTTACTAAACCAGTGCCCAGAAGGCTACACAGTGACCAGGGTTTTACCTAAAAGTAAATAACAGAAAACCATCAAATTTCCAAAATCTTCATGTTTTACAAACAAAAATCATAATAATGACTGTATGCTATGACGTCATGACGTAGTGTGACGTAAAAGTGACATCTTACTCTGTCCATAGACTAGAAGGATTAAATTAAGGCCAGGCACACTGATGGTCAGCGACAGCCACTTAACATAATTATTATTTTGTATAATATACGCACCGCAGACGTGTAGCCGGTGGCAGCCACTCGCTACAAATCAGTACTAATTATACTCCTTTGAGTATAATTGTTCTGTGCTACAAATACAAAATATATGAAAAGTGTGTTAAGTTATTTTTTTTAATCTTTTTTTTTTTTTATTGTCCGTGTGGTGACGGAGTAAAAATACAATATGTCACCACCCCATCTCATCCCATGGGTGTCGTAAAAATCGACTAAGGGACTATCCGTGTATATTATCTTTACGCAATAAAAAGAAGGAAAACTTGACATTAAACCCTATACCAATCCGTCTGGCCAGCGTGGTATTAGTAGGCCAAGTATCCCTCCGTCATAGGAGGAGGCCCGTCCCTGCAGTGGGACATTAATGGGCTGTTATGATTCACGGAGCTTTGTCATAATAATTATGACTATGTCCATCGCTCAATCATAGTCACTCTATAGTATTCTTATATATTACATAGTATTCTTATATATATTGTACAGAGTTTTAGCTTTATCAGATCTTGGGTATCATAAGACACTATTAATTACTTGTTGATAAGTGATCGCTTGTAAATTATTAACCTTAGAATGATAGTTGGAGCTGTGTCAATATACACACGATGGCATTTTTATTCGTTTTTCTCAATGTTCTACGTTTGTTTGCTCTACGTTTTGACCAGCATGACCGACCCGGCACTGTTGCACGTCGTCTAAAGACAGAAACCTAGAATTATGTTCTTTGGATTTTCATGATGCTTCCGCTTGTTTACAACATACACTCTGTCTATAAAGTCCTGACAATAAATGAGGCCGCCACTGTGCTATACGTAGCAACCCTATTTAGTCTGACATAATAGTTTTCATACTAGTAATTTATAGAAATAAAATAAGTAATTTTGAAACACATTATATCTAATACTCAAGTAAGAAATTCACATAACTCATATTAAATGAGATAATTCATTTCATTGGTTGAAACCCTAAGTGATTGAGAAATTTGAATAATTATTATAACATGATCTTTATAGAAGTAAAGTAGTGTTAGCCCTTTAAACATTTTAGATGACGATCTTTTATTTTTGTTTTATATGCACTATAGTCAAGCCATTTTAAATTTTGACAGTTGTTTTGAGCCATAGAATGTAACATAATTTAGTGTAAGAATTATGAGCCATAACGTAATTTTTGACTTCTGCTAAACAATTATGTTCTATGGTTTTAATTTTAGTGCTGCTACTATATGGCTGCTGCCCATTGATTTACAAAAACCCAAGATGCACAGTTTCAAACAAAACTGTCAGCCAAATGTGTCACCAATTATACATACGCAATAAATACGTATAGTAATATCGTAAACTTATTTTTTTTTCAAATTAATTCTTACGCGCATGACATAAAGTTGTATTTACAAAGTAATGCACAAAAAGCAATAAAAAATTTAATGATTGACATTTGCCGGTAGAACAATGAATGAAGTGGAGACGATTAATGTATAATTTTTTTTTTATTTTTTATACATCGAATTAGTTTTGCAAAATGTTATAAATGTTTGTTCTAAATCTAGAAATATATTTATTGTAAATATATTATTAGGTAGAAAATTAACAAAACCAATATTAACCTTAAAATAGTTTTTTTTATATTTTTGTACGGTGTACCATTGGTAGAAAAACAACAATATTGGCCCATACGAAAAAAAAACCTAGCAGAACATAACATGACATGTAGGGTGAAGCTACCAATTATCAGCACTTTAAGAGTTACTCCTACTTTAATATCGTTTATCACAGTGTTAATACAGATAACGACTTTAACAACATGCTTTCTCGGTTCACTATTAAATAAATAATTGATTTTAATTATAAAGAAATATTTTTATTCATACACATGCTATTTAGATGAGTCTGACTAAATAATTACCCTAACACCAATTATTGGCACCATCATCATCAATTACTAGCATCGACCGAGTCAATTATCAGCACTGTGATATAAGTCATAAAATTAGGTAGATAAATGAAATAATCCAATGTTTATAGCAAAATCTCTTTTATTTATACCTAACCTAACAACCGAAGTTTCAGAAGAAAGATATATTAAAAAATCCAAAAAACAATAAACAGATCTTGATTATGTTCATAAAGACTATTTTCTTAAAAAGAAAATAAGAAAATACTCAATGAAGCCCTAAACTAAGTATTCAAATTATAAACACTTAAAAAAATTGACGAATTGATGACCTCGTTCTCTTTTAAACGGCCGTAAATAACTATATAAATATATGTAAAATTATAACTATTCTTTAAAAACAAAATACAAAAAAGTATAAAAATTAATAAAAAAAATAATACCATAAAAAAATTTAAATAAAAGTCGACTCCATTAGAAATAAGCACAGAGTCATAGTATAACTCGGAAGAAAAATAAAGAGGTTGTTATGCATTGTTCTTTCACTAAAAAAGCGGCCATTGTAATTTGCCGGATTGTAGGGGAGTGTCAAGATGGTGTCAAGTGAGGTGTATAAGACAAATTAAATCAAAATTATATGTTGCTCAATATATTTAGTCCTATAAACAACAAAAACAAATCAATTAACGATAAGTACGATATCCCATCCTTTTTTAACGTTCTTGATGTGATACTTCTACAATTTCTCAGCGAACACTTCGGCATTTTGTCTTGTGTACACGGTAACGCGGGCAACGTGATACTAATTGAAAAGAGGCGCACAATTTGAAATTGTGCGCTTATTTGTTGCGGACGGTTTTGGGAAGTGGAGTGTGTATCTTTGGTTTTTTTGTAAATCAATGCTGCTGCCACATGTATACCAAATTTAAAAAACTAAACTATAAATAATAATCGATTATCGATTAATCGCTTGTTATCTAAATCGATAAATCTCTTAATCGATTTCATACACTAACCCTAAACTACATGGGTCAAAATTCACCTATTAAAATGGTATGGGTATCAGAAATAAATGAACGGATTGAATCAGAGTAATAAAAACGCATGTACACAGTTCACAAGGAGATTTATTCATCGCTTTCATCATAGGATTTTTTAAATATTCGATGTTGAGATAACTTTCGTTGCCACCTTCATCGTCATCACTAAAGCTTTCTTTGCTGCTGCTATTATCGTCAGTATTTGCCCACAGGTGACGTCCTCTCTTGTAGTATTCTGATTCGAGCTTCTCGACGCGGCAACTGTTTTTCCAAGTTTCAGCTGTGATGCTGCTGAAGGCCCTTTTTAGAGATTGCCAACATTTAGTGACCTGCGGGAACATAAATAGTTACTTGTTAGTGATGATTTTATAAAATATTCTGTTATTTTATATATCAATTCATCATCATCATAACTGGATACTTGGCCTACTGGTACCACGCTGGCCAGATGTATTGGTATAGGGTTTTATTTCAAGTTTTCTTTCTTTTTATTTCATAAAGATAATATTCACGGAAAGTCCCTTAGTCGGTTTTTACGACACCCATGGGATGAGATGGGGTGGTGATATATTGTATTCTTCCTTCGTCACTACACGGAAACTACTGATTTACTAACTATACTAATATTATTATTAAAAAAGATTTGATTATTGGTTTATTTGGAGGGGCGTATAGGAGGCAAAGAGGAGTAGAAAGGGAAAATAGGCTAGAAACTATTATTTTAACTATTTTGTACAGTAAATAATGAGAAAAATTACTATACAAAATAATGTGCTTTATTATACAGGTTACCTTGTATGAAGAATGATAAATAATGTCTTTCCTTATTTCTTCTGGGAAATCTTGATTTTTATATTACTAGGGCATTTCTTGTAGGCCTATTGCATTTAAAATTTTGCGTAGAACTTCAAGACTACAATTAAAATCCATCACAGTTCTAGCTATCACCTGCAACTATCTGAGGGTTGGTTGGAGCCTGAAATTTTACAAAAGTTATGTTGATTGAACATTTGATTATACTTTTACAATAAATTTAGACATACCTAACACAAAATACAGGCAAAGAATGGGATGGAAAGAATAACTGCAATACCTAACTAAAATTTATTTAGTGTTAAATATTAACTAACAAGATATCATTTAACATGGAGTTACTAAGAACTAAATAATAAAAAAAATTATAAAATATTGCAATGAATTATTCATTGTCGACAAACCAGTTGATGCAAAAGTGACATACTTAGTTTAGTTATCAACCGTAATATAGACATAAAGCAATTAATTCAAATTCAAAATTGGGATAAATATTGACTGAATTATACTAATGCAATTGATAATGTATCAACAGAATAGGTCGTACTACAATATTTCTTACTTTCAATGACAATCTTACCTAAAAATATGCTATGTACGCAATGTCTGGTTTTGGTCTCTAAATCGCAAATGGAGTGAATATATTACTTGAGACAGATTACAAATCACAGTAACACGATTACATACCCATCAAAGTTGCAGTTCGCCCATAAATATCATCCAAATCACATAAAATTTGAGCAGCTTCGTGCTCCGTCAAACATCGCTATAGAACTTTAAAAATCACTTCCCACGTGCCACTTTGATTTTACTCTACTCATTCTTTATGTTGTTCTTCGTAAGTCAGTATTAGTTTATTGTAGATTAATGAACTTATAAAAATCACAAAATGAAAACCGTTCCGCAACTTCTACTCGATGACAGCTTATGTACAAGCAGTCTATTTTGAATTTCAGTGTTGCCAGACACATGAACAATTTAGTTCCTCAAACTTTAATTTCTTGACTTTATAGACAACCTGTATATACAGCTCATGTAGGTACAAGTCTATTTTATTTTGAATTTCAGTGTTGCCAGACACATGAACAATTTAGTTCCTCAAACTTTAATTTCTTGACTTTATAGACAACCTGTATCTACCTCTTTTTAATATGTAACATCATTGCAATATCTGGTTATTGTAGTCTACATGTTATTCTGATTTATAAGTTTTAAGCTTTATTACTGAATGCCGTTCAATGAATAAAAGTCATTCAGTACTTTTTACGTGAAAGATTAAGAAATATCCATACTTATAAACTTTACGTTTATATATTATTGGATTTGCATTACAACAAATTTTGTCTATGTCAAGTCTCCTTAATCCTAAACAAATTTAGTTGTAATGGCAACACTCCGTTTGCGGCAGGCGCCATATTATTAAAAACGTAAACGGAAAAGAAAGCTGACTGTGTTTAAAATAAGTTTTATTGAAAGTGCGATGATATACTTGATTTCTGCTCTTAATTTCATAGTAGAAAAGCTTACGTGAGTCGTACTTTTATAGTATATACTGTTTATGTTGTGTCCTTAAAAATGGCTTTGCCGTCCGAAATTCCTCGTACTTTTCCTCTTTTTGTAACCCATGTGGATAGTGAAGCTCACTTTCTTAGAATTAGTGGACAAGTTGATCATCAGTCTTCTTTAATGGTAGAAAGTTTATTCGACGCGGCGCGAGACAAGTTGGAACAAGGCATTGGTCAAGTTGGACCGGCCGCTATTCATGAAGGTGTTATTTGTGCCGCGAAATATAAAGATGGTACTTATTACAGAGCAAAAGTTATTAATGTTTCGAACCTGAATCCCGGTCAAGTCGGGGTACACTTCATTGATTATGGGAATAAGGATATTATATCATTGAGTGCTATTCGATTGTTTGACAAATACGACCCTATGTTTCTGCAATTACGTGGCCAAGCAACAGATTATTACCTGGCTGGAGTTATAAGTCCAAGTGGAAGATGGGAGGAGCATATTTTATTGAAACTTCAGAGTTTACTATGCTATGCAGAATATCCAGCAACTATCGAAGTTCACACTCGGACATTACCTATTATCTCTATTCAATTCAAAGGTCATGATTTGTCTACTCATCTTATTTCTATCCGATATGGTGTAGCATTACCAGTTACTAAACAAGAAGTTCTACTTCTTCAATTGCCTGCGGAAAACCAACCAGTTCCACATTGGCAACCTAGTTTTGTGAGTGAACCATCTTATCCTGAACATGTTCCATTTTTGATTAATCAGAATTTTCCATCAAATCCTGCGTCAACTATGAGATTACAGCAACCCAGTGTTGGCCTACCATTTAATGGAGGTCTGACTGGTCATCCAGCCTTGATTGGGCAACGTGTTGTAGTTAACAAAGTATCAAGAAATGCTAGTAATCTTAGGGCCCCTGTACGTCAGCCACAACAACCTAGTGCTAATACCTTGGCATTTTTGTCAACACCACCACCGTCCATACCAGTTACTAAACCAGCTTCACCCAGAAAGATAACTACTTACAAGAGTTCATTATTGGAAGTCAATTCTCAACACAAAGTGTTTCTCTCATATGCTGAAGAAGGTCCAGAACTATTTGCAGTGCAACTTGTTAATGATGCAAAGAAACTACAGGACATGATGGATGACATAAACAAGATGCCCCATAGCAGCCTAACAGAACCACCTATGATTGGTACTGTCTGCCTTGGCCGTATGTCTGGTGATCGTATCATATGTAGAGCAATAGTGATGAATCTATCTGGGTCACAATGCAAGTTATTCTTTGTTGACTTTGGAGACACAGAAATGATATCCTATTATGATATTTTTGATATACCAGAAGAATTTATAAGGCCTAATGTGTTTGCTCTAAGATTTTGCTTGTCTGGTGTGAAGAAATTAAAAAAAGGTCCACATTTGAATGAGGCTTTTAAACAATTAGTAAATGGTAAAGTAATGACACTTAAAGTTGTAGCACCAGAAGGGCCTCCATTGATACAATATGGAGAATTGTATTTGGATAACAAGAATGTCTTAGATTTGCTAATGGCTAATATGAAATACAATGATGATTTACAATTTAAATGGATGGATATGCTTCCATTGAATTCTAGAAAGTCGGTATTAGTCTCTTATGTAGATAGCTGTATAAAATTCTATGTTCAGTTGTCTGAAAAAATTGATGAATTGAATGCCGTCATGGATGCTGTAAAATTACACTGTGAAAACAGTACATCACCTGGGGAACTGCCTGTAGGAGCAGCCTGTTGTGCCAGGTTTCCCGATGATAATAATTGGTATAGAGCTAGAATCCGAGACACTAAAGGAAATAAAATTGTAGTGTCCTATGTTGATTATGGTAATGAACAAGAAGTAGAGTTATCTGATTTAAGAAGCATCACTCCAGATTTAATAAGACTTCCAGCACAAGCTTTGAAATGCGCCCTAAAGGTATGCTCTAAATTAAATACATTTTATTTATTTTTATAGAATAAACAAACCAATTAAACATTTTTTTATTATTTAGGGTTATGAAAATAGGCCAGTGGAAACAAAGACTTCAAATCAACTTGAAATGCTTGCACTTGAGAAGACCTTGACTGCCTATATAGTAGACATTCTGTCCAGCACAATGGTTGTGTCGTTACTAGACGAAACTGTTAGCCCACCCTTAGATGTAGCAAGAAGGATGACTCAACTCTCACAACCTAGGAGCTCACATGAAGTAAGTATTGTTGTAAACAATCTCTTTTCATCTGATAAGAATTTAGAAATATTTATGTTGAATCATAGTTGTTAAAAGATATTAATCCCAGTAAGTAATTAAAAATTAAATGTACCCTCTAAAAAGGGAATAATATTTTTATGGGATAGGTTTATTTAGACTTCGGAAGAAAGATGTATTAAATGAGAATTGGTACCTGTTAAATGTATACTACATGGGTGCTATGATGACACTAAGTCGACTAAGAGAAAATTATCTAATATCATTTCTATGGAAGTAAAATGAAAAAAATTTACATAAATAATTTCTTTTTTGTTGATGTTGGTAGCAAAGTTTTTAGTACCTAAAGTGTATTCGTTTTCTTGTAAGATTTAATATAATCAAATTACTGTAACGTCAATAAAATGTCCTCTAGGTAATAGCAACAAAATGTTAATCTTTATGTGTGTAGTACTCAACTTTTCAAACACAAAGAAAGTTTCAATTGGTCAATCATATTCAATTAAATCTAATATTTTAGGTGAAAGCAACAACACCAGTACGTAAAGATGCCCCAGAGAGTTTCAGTTCACCGGAGAGCGTATCTGATGACGGTAAAAAGAAAGGTTATCGCCGAGAGAAAAGTTTCAAAGAAGACAGAAGACCGCCGAGGGAGAATAACGAAGAGTTCTCGCAAAGAGGTGGCAGTTTTCGTGGAAGGTAGGCTTTCTATTATCCTACTAATGGATGTTTGTTACTCTTTCACGCAAAAACTACTGAAAAGATATTGATGAAATTTGGAATATAGGTAGTTTAGGGTGTAGAATAACATTTAGGCTATACTGTACTATACCACGCGGGTGAAGCCGCGGGCGTCAGCTAGTAACAATATAACTTCAATAGTCTTAAAACTATACTTTGTGATTGGGTTTTATAATATAATTCATTACACATTCACACATCGTCATCTTAACATACCTTTGCTAGTAAATAAAACACAACATTTTAGATAGAAAACACCTAGACCAAAGCAAACATTAATGTTTACGCACAAAGATTTCCATTGACCAGGAATCGAGTTTTAGATTTATGTGTAGCGTTAGCATAACCACGTCAAACAATAATTTGAAACATTTCTTTATACCCTTTTTGCTCCATATTGTAATAGGAATGTGTTCATTCTAGTTCAGTGTTTTCCTTTACGCGCGTGTTTGTGATTGACTTAATTGCCAGTTTACTTTTTGCTAGAATAGATTGTATCTGTTATACTCGCATGATTACACATACATACACATTCAAAAACGCACTAAACGCCTTTAATACTATATCGTAATAAACGAACGGTACAACTAGATTAATTATTTGTATCGTATAATTACACTAATTATAATTAGGTATTTATTATCTAGAGCAAAATGTTGATAAGTTAATTAAAACATATTATGTGTTTCTTTCGCGTAAACAATGATGTTAATCGTCGTTCGCTTTTCTTTGATCCGGGGATTCCACGCAGCATGGTCATGGATTTCTTTTCCTCGTTTGGAAGTGTTAGCATATTCAATACATATTCTCTCTCTCTTTGCCTGCCCTTATCCCATTTACTTGGGGTCGGCGCAAATGGTTTTCTCCTTCCATACTTTCCTGTCAGCCGTCATATCATTATTCACTCCCTTTTCTTTCATATCCTCTCTAACAAAGTCCATCCATCTTTTCTTCGGCCTTCCTCTTCCTTTCCATCCATCAACATTTATATTCATTACTCTCCTAGTTACATGGTTTTCATCCCTTCTCATTACATGCCCATACCAAGATAAACGGTTTCCTTTCATCTTTACAGTTACTGGCGTTACTTTCATACTTCCTCGAATATACTCATTTCTTACCTTATCCATCCTTGTCACACCACACATCCACCTTAACATTCTCATCTCAGCCACATGTACTCTTCTTTCATCCGCCTTCCTTGTGGCCCAACATTCTGACCCATACAAGACGACAGGTCTTATGACGGCTTTTCAAATATTTATGCATACATTTGAGGTAGGAATCACCTAACAAAGTTATCCTACAAACCTACTCTACTTCGAGTATTAAAAAGTAGTAATTATTAATACCACATAGGACAATAATATACGTGAGACGTTTTTGTTTATGTATTCACTCTATCAACTATCGAAGTCCACTGCTAGACATAGTCCTCTCCCAACATGCCACACAGAACACGGTCCTGCGCCTTCCGCATCCAGTTCGACCCAGAGACATTTTTGAGCGACGACCTCAAAAATATCTCTGTCCACCTAGCTGGGGAAACAATTAGCTTTTGTTTAAGTAGTGTTCGAGACAAATTTATCCCGTTTATAAACGGGATGAATTTGAAAAATACGCCTGCTTTATATTTATATAAAGCAGGCGTATTTTTAGTGCTCGTGACAAAAATAAGCAAATAATTTATTTAATAATAGAAAGAGCCTATTTCTGATATGTTTATTTTATCTCATAAATTGATTTCTGGCACATATAAAGCGGAAAATTTAATTAATTCATGAGGAATAAATACAATGTAAATGTGATTTTTTATGTTGAAAATGACGATGAATTCGTACATACAAGATCTATTCATTACGACATTATCTAAAACGACGCACGGCTACTACAATAAATATTATTGAACGATTTCATCTATCGTTCCGAACCGTAACAAAGGTATATAAATTGTCAGATTTTTCACCAACGTTAAACGTAACAGGAGTTTTTATTATAACCAAAAAAAAGTTAATAATAGAGAACTGACTCATAGACAGTTTGACCTTCATTTTAGTTCTTTGAACCCGCCAGTTTATTCGGAAACCAGTCTAGTTTCAGATATGTATAGGTAAACGTGTTATTTGTTACTGATTTATTAGTTTAAATATGTGTAGACAACTAATCATGTGTGTTTGTTTGTGTGCGTTAGTTACTAGTTTGTGACCGCGACTTCGTCCGCGTATTTTTCATAATTCATACATTATCTTTGTAAATTATAGCTATTTGTTATTCTGATGTCTAACGTATATTGCTGTAAAGTTTCAGTAAAATCCATCCAATAGTACCTATTTACGTCAAAGAGTTACATACATACTTACAAACTTTCGCGTTTATAATATTAATATGATTAGAATACTTATTATGTGTGTCTGTGTGTATGTGTATTGTTTTTTTTATATTAATTTGAGAACTTCTTTGTGTTTAGAGACAACAAAGAAGGTACCTTCGATAGATCTGGTCCCGGCCGGCATAGTGAAAAGTTTGGCGGTAGGCCAGAAAGACCCGATAATAGGTGAGTTGTTTAATTAATTTATTAAAAATAGTTGTGTTAGTAAATGTTATTGTTTTCGTGAATCTATTTTAGTATATTCATGTGGTGCAGTACTCTATCACGTACTGAGGTTGTTTTAAAAGCCAATAAATGCTATAATTTGATAGTGTTATATCGACGACGAAGTGACAAGAACTCCCATCTAGGAAAACCCGATTTTACAGGAAACGAAAAAAACGTTTAATTTTTTTTTAATGAAAGTGATAATTGCTGGCAAAAAATAATTCATCAAAGAGGTTTAAGGGCACATACCTCATTGACCGTGTAAAAAGGAAACATATTTACCTA
Organism: Schrankia costaestrigalis; assembly: GCA_905475405.1. Taxonomy (NCBI): domain Eukaryota; kingdom Metazoa; phylum Arthropoda; class Insecta; order Lepidoptera; family Erebidae; genus Schrankia; species Schrankia costaestrigalis. The sequence continues at coordinate 15,302,892 of FR997838.1, forward strand.
CTTGATAATGCTATTATTAATTAGGTGCAATTGTCAGCAAATTTGACGCATAATTAATTAACAGTAATTGTCAGTTATTAAAATCTCAATCAATAATAAAAAAAATCGATTCTTGCCAGATTATAAAGTTCATTATTTAGGACGTATCTATCGAAAAAAGTTAAAACCGTCAAAATGTCAGTTAGGAGTTCTTGTCACTTCGTCGTCGATATAAACCTTATTTTAATATACATATTTTACATCTACAAAATAAAAGTTATGCTAAAATGACACCCACTAACACTATCATCATCATCATAACAGCCCATTAATGTCCCACTGCAGGGACGGGCCTTCTCCCGTGACGGAGGGACACTAACACTATGGTTGCCGTTAACTTCAAGATTGTGAAAGCCCCAGCGACATAGGGGTGAATCCTTACTGCGCTAAGTTTAAAAAAAAATATTTCAGAGATCTATGTCGGACGTCTTAGTAAATCTTACGGATCTCGTCATTTCTTATTCGATCGCTCATCGATGATAATAATAGCTGTATTCATATAATGCGTGCGATGCTTTGTAACACAATCACGTATGCTTATTGGCGGTATAAGATTTTGTTGAGATAATTGAGCTATTTGCCAATCATCCGAAACATCTGCAGCTCTAGATAATAGTTGATTTTTTTTGTGTAAAAAAGAAAGCTTGGTTTAAAGCTTGATATTATTATAAGATTGATACGATATGTTTATACTAAACTTTGAATTCTAAAGGTAAACGCCTTAATATAGCTTGCTTTGTTTAATATCAGCCAATTGACGTCCACTGATGCACAATTCTTGTGTGGCAATATTCAAAGGAGGCTTTCCTTTGACAATGGCCACACAAGAATTTTGTACCAGTAGGTATTCGTAATCACTTTCGTATTATGAATATCAAACATGTTTGTGTGGTGTAATCCTTGTTCAATTACAAAATAAATATATTTTCTGTGATAAATAACAACTTTTTCCACTGTTTCCGACTTTTACGCTCGTCAAGGAAATTTATGAAAAAAGTATGCATCACAAACGCTATCTAAACGAGTGCAATTAGCACATTAAATAACGCGGAATAAATGTTTATTTTGCTGACTTTAATATGTTTCCTTGAAATGTTCTTTAAAAGAAAAGTAAGATATGCATATTACATTTTTTTACACATAAATACATAGACTTACACCTTTTTTCAATGTACTACGATCTTTGCTTTGTTCGTCTTCATACACACATACCTTTATATATGTCGGTTACACGTGCTACGACTTGCCCTTTCTTAAGATCGTCACAAATAACGTCCCTTTTTTCATCTTTCCCAGACCGGTATCAAGTGGTGTTTTGATTATCATCCGTTGGCTTAATATTATTAACGGTTACTTAATATAACGGCAACCGTAGTGTTAGTAGGTGTCATTTTAGCATAATTAATCTGGACTGTACTCGCGTTTTCATCAAGTCCGATATAGCCATGTTTCCGTGCCGTTACATAAAAAAATAATTGTATGTATATTAACAGACGGGGAGGACCGCCTAGACGTGAGAACAATGGCGCGCCACCACCGAGCGGTGATGACGAATGGGAAGAGAATACCACGCAGTCTAGCTTCCCACAGCCTGCTGCTAGACAGAATAGTTACAGAGATAACAGGGACGGTCCCAGAGATAGGTAAGTGTTCGTACTATTGTAACTAGGTAAAATATTCGTATGTGAAAAGTTGTTTTTTTAATCTTTGAAGTGTATTACAGACCGTACTTAAGTGGTACCAATGTGTGGTATCTACACATTTGATTTTAAGCTAAAAAAAAATGTGTTTTTCGAAGATATAAATAAATATAGGTGTCAGTTAATTTGTATCCTCATTTTTATGATTGACTTATCACAATTTTATTGAACGATGAAAATGTACTTAAATAACGCTCCATTAGAACACCTATTTTTGAACTAGTACTAAATTTACAAAGAGATAAAAACTAGTTTTGTCTAGTTAACGTAATACCTAGCCAAAGTAATAAAACAGAAAGTAAGCAGCTTTATTCGATCACGAAAATAACGTAACAATGCCAGAAAAAAAATATAAATGCATTATTAATTTCGTGCAACTTTCTCCGTTATAATGCAATGAAATTAGATCGACTTTCATTACGGTTGAAATAATTTGACAGAAGAAAACCTAGGGAACATCACGATAAGTTTGGTGCTAAGCCTAACTGGAAGAAGGATGGAAGCGGAGTCGGGAAGAGACTGAAGCAAGCGGCAGAGGCTGCGTCCATAGACGTACAAACGACTAAGGGCGCGTCTATACCAACCACTAAAGGCGCCTCCATACAGGATAGGCTGAAACGGTACTGTGGTGTATGTAATGTGAACATCACACGCCTGTTTGTTAAGGACTTTTTGTTGCTTGCAACATTCAATGCTTTATCGCACTTCACAATACGTCATGTAAATACTTTTTTTTTTTAACTGTCAGTGAAACATTAATAGTTGTATCGTCGTTCTTGTTGTTACGCCCTATTTGCTTGGCACGCTTGGTTTACGTGGCACATTGAACATTCTCAATATGTTGCATATCTACATTAATCTTGTTTTATAACGTTTCATAGCATTGTGTTTTTTTTTTTTCATTGTTTACATCACATGTTACCCTTGACAATTTATATAGGTCTTCTTTTGTTTATACACGATGATTTATTTGTCGTTTTGGTAAAACAAAATCTAATATTTCATACTGGCAATAAAAAAATATTTTTAGGTCAATACAATTTTATTAATGCATAATATATTGTATTTGTTGTCAGTATTTTGCAATCATTAATGTTACAATTGTGTTCGAAAAATTATCGATTCCTAACATTGCGAAGCAACAAAATGTACTAATTTTCATTAAAACTACTACTGTTACTAAGTCTAATACTACTACTCTTACGTACTAAGTCATCATGTATTGCGATTCAAAACGACAATAAAATCACGGTAAATATATTATACACTTAAACAAAAGCTTGGTGTGGTGTGCCTTACTTACTAAGCACATTTGTTGTAACAAAGCACATTCCATAAGTTAACACAATAAAATTAAAATATATTTAGTATCATCTACTAAAGTCGTTTAATAGTAGTTGTTTTTCACAGGGATAGATATATCAACCAACATGACGATAGGGAAGAAAGATCTGATGATTGGGGTAACAAGACAGGCAGAGAGCGTTTTGATCGACCAGAACGTCGCGATAACCGTGACAATAGAGAAAGCCGTGACAATAGGGAAAACCGCGACAATCGAGGCGATAGACGCGATAACTGGGGAGATCAGAAGGAAAATTGGAACCAAAAGAAAGAGTTCCGTAACGACAGAAGCGAAAGACCTCCGCGCAGTAACTTCTCACCTAGAGAACGTGCGGAACGATCCTTCGATGATAAACGTTCTGAGAAGAGCACTCGCTCACAAGACAGCTGGGGTGAGCGCGCCGGACGGGCTCCTCCATACAAGTCCAGGAGCAAGTTCACACAAGTGCAGTATAAAGAGTTACCCGAACCTATACCCTTGGACACCCCATTCACTGAACCAACAGTTGAAATCGGCACACAACACGAAGTGTCCGTCACATGGATAATATCTCCCGAAAGTTTCTACACACAGATAATGTCTCTGCAGCCCAAATTCCTAGAGATGATGCATAAGATACCGGAGCTATACAAAGGCGTCAAGTCATACACGGGCGAAGTTCCAGTCGGAGCCTCAGTGTTAGCACGTTACCCTGTAGATGGAGTTTTGTACCGTGCGACTATAATCTCCATACAACCATTCTCCAAATTCATAGTTCGATACGTCGATTTCGGTAACAAGCAATTAGTAGATGCTAAGGATATATGGCAGATGGACAAGCAGTTATTGGAGCTTCCTAAAATGGCGGTACATTGTTCTTTGACGGGTGTGGTGCCGGTCGATGGTGAATGGAAGGCGAATCCTGAGATAGACTTGTGTTTCAATGCACCGAGATACCAGTGCGTGTTCCAAGAGCAGGTTGAAGATCAGTACCATGTGTCGCTGTGGAACAATGGAGTTAGTGTTGCTGATACGCTGGTTGAGAAAGAACTTGCCAAATTATCTGAACACCAGGCCAGTGTTACATTAAAAGGTATGGTTTTCTCTTATTACGTTTAGTGATAGCTACTTTTCATACAATTAACTATGTATTTATTAGTTTCACTAATATTCCAAAATAATTTCACAAATAAAATTTACTGAGGAAGCTTTATAGAAAACAATACCTAATGGTTTTTTCGTTTTACATTCTTGTGAGTTCAAGTTTCTAATTTAATTTTGGAACATGTCTTTAGTTCGAATTTAGGTTCGGAATTTAGGTGTTGCAAGATCTGCAGATGTTGAAGGTAGACTTAACTTCTGTTGTAAGGGTATTGGATCTTTTCGTATAAAAAATATTGGAGTATTAATTTAGTAATAAATTTTATCAACAAATTACCATACCTATTTACCAGTCCAAAGATGAAAGTTTAAGGTTTGGTACGTATTAGGGTTTGTATGAAGGTCCATCCTCACTAACCGGCACGCATCGAAACGAATTTTACAATCTTTAAACGAAATTAAATCTTGTATACAGTGTTTAAAGTTTATATTACCAAGTAAAGGGTAAACACAGGCGGTGACATGCGCGACACGCGACCGGCTCCGTACGGCTTCCGGCGCATACGTTCGAATTCCGCCGAATAAGCTCGTCTGCACTCAAGGCTTAGAACTGTGAAACTAAATAAATCCAGTATCGGATCCGGCCGGTGCGGGCCGTTTGGTGAGGATGGACCTTTATGTGTCGCTTTATTATCAGAAAGCAGCCCCCTGAGTCTAAATAAAAAATATAATTATTAATATTTTATTTTAAAAGTTTCTAATAATATCTATTGTTATTTATTAACTATATATTGTTTCAGACGAAGCAATAGATCTAACAATCATAGTGGGCCAGCAGATCGTATGTAGGGTAACCCACGTTGAATCACTGGAGAAGTTCCATGTGCAGCTCGACTTAGACAAGGCAACATTAGTGGAAACTGCTATTGCTAGCTTTGATGTCACCAAAGTGAGTTAATTTTCCTATTTTTTGTTATATATTTAGTAGGATTTTGGAAATTTGTGATGTTTTAGAACAAATGGGCTAGTTTGATGAGGATAAAAAGGTTTCAATGGGGACTATGTCAGGGGCTTTTTGTTGAAGTGTATGGTGGTTATTACCCCAGGAGACCGTTAGTTGACCTACCAGCAAGCTCTAAGAATCAAAATGGTCCCTAAAACCTCAATCGCCTCTTCCGATACCAACTGGTATAGAAGGGGAGTCCATTTCTATTCTAAAGCCGTTCCTTTACGGTTAAAGAGATAACACCAATTTATATGTTCTTTATTATTGATGCTTAAGCAGTACTGCACCTGTCATGTTCGGTTCTCTATTTTGTCTCATATTTTTTTTATCCATAATCTAAGGTGTCATAACATTTTGTGTCCGAATCATCATGTGTCCGAATGGTAGCTAGCCCTAAATTCATGTATTATAATATAACTTGTCCGAAAACCTAAATCCCTAAACATAACATTTTTTTTTTTTTTTTTTTTGTGGTACTTTTGTCTGCAATCAGTCGCCAGACTATAATCAGACGGGTGGAGTGATTATTAACTAGTACGCATAAGCGCGGCCATTGCCTCGCTGTCAGCTTAAATTATGTGGTTTCTCTTAAGCCTTTTAACCACATTGACATTTTCGAGCAATCCTGAACATAACATGACCTAATTTTTTTTGCTATAACCATCACAATCTATAATATTCAAAAAACATAAATGCTAAATTCTAGTTTTACATAAAAAAAATGTTTCTGGCACTCGCCGGCCGCTGCCGCGGCACGCTCGCTTCGCTCGCTCGGCTCGTGCGCGTTGTGGTCACCATACTAACCTAACCTAACCAACTGTTTCTGACTTTTGCCCTAATATTTTATTTTAGGACATGTGACTTTATAGCAAGAAAAAATAGGATATGTAATGATTATAGTACCCCATTTTATAACACACAAGTATTATAGGTAAAGACGATTAGGTAATATACGATTTCGTATACGCGAACATTATGGCAAGTGATGATTATAGTAAACTTGTTTGGGATTATGATTTTCGGACGATCGATATTCGGAGAAGAAAGGGACTACCGTCATGTTCTTATTTAGTAAATAAGTTTTATTTAGCATACACTTATATAAATCATATCTTGCCCAGCTGATACCGTTAGCAGCCGATACCTTAGCTGACGGCGTCCACTGCACTGTGAAGCATGAAGATAAAATATTCCGCGCTATCTTAGACGACGTATCGGATCCTGCCAATATTAAGGCTACGTTGCCAGATTATGGAAACTCCATAAGCACCACTTTGGCAAATGTGAGTATATCTATGTAATTTATAAATTACTAGCTGCTGCCCGCGGTATTACCCACTTAATTGTTATTTTACACCATAAACTACCTATATTCCAAATTTCATCAAAATCCATTTAGTTTTTGCATGAAAGGGTAACAAACATCCATCCATCCTCACAAACTTTTGCATTTATAATATTAGTAGGATAGGATAAGCAAAGGTGTCACTTTAGTGCCTAACAAATAAGGTGAATATTATCTTCACTAAATAAAAAGAAGAAAAACTTGAAATTAAACCCTATGCCAATCCGTCTGCAAGCGTGGTATTAGTAGGCCAAGTATCCCTCTGTCAAGGAAGGAGGCCCGTCCCTGTAGTGGGACATTAATGGGCTGTTATGATGAAATAAGTTGACAATTACGAATTTGAGCTCTCTAGATATATCAGACCCACATCTTAAAAAACCGGTCAAGTGCGAGTCTGACTCGCGCACCGAGGGTCCTGTACAAACCTATTTATTTTCCCGCCAAATTGTGATAACGTGAGGATTCAGCTGTTTAAATACTATTTTTCCCGCCAAAATTCAATGACGTCACGACTTAGCTGTCAAAATATATTTTCCTGCCAAAATTCTGTGACGTCACGACTCATCTGTCAAAAATTCTATGACGTCACGCCTATCTGTCAAAAGTGACAGAGGTATCAAATATTTTCCCGCCAAAATAATATGACGTCAAAGTCAAAGTCAAATAGCTTTATTCACTTAGGTTACAAAGTAACACATGCAAATCGTTATACATGTAGTAGAATAGTATAGAGAAAAATGTCTGCCAAACTACTACCACTTTCGCAGACGACTATAGTAGAGCTCTGAGAAGAATGTGGCCAAGAAACTCAGGCCACTCTTTTCAAAAATAATAATTTGACTTTGTTACAATTACCAACAGCAGCGTGAAGAATGATGTGTGCAAGCAAATCTTACATGCATAGCAATTTAAAGTTTAATTGATAAAAAAAATTTCATTGTTAATAAATTGATTTAAAAAAGCTTTAATTGCATGGCACGTTCATCAGTCATCTCGTCACTGCGATATCCGACAGAAATTAACACACAAGCATTTGTGTCGTCAAGTTGATTTTGTTAATCTTTAAGTAGTTGAGAATGGAATAGAATACCATTTAGATAATATAATTAAATACATTTACAAATGCAAGTGAAGTATTTCTATCGTTACAATAACAAATAAAACTGTAAAAGAAAGTAATAAGGTAGTAACATAACATCCGCACAACTACCTAGGTTAAGCCACAATCTACACCATGGAACAAGCAACATGAAATCACGATAATTGAAATCTAAGCCCATGAGTTTTTGTCATTAATATAATCGTTTATTGTATAATAGCCTTTCGATAATAGCTGATTTTTTACAAATGCTTTAAAGCGTCACAAATCATCTGTCAAAAATTCTGTAACGTCACGAATCATCTGTCAAAAATTCAAACACGTCACGGCTCAGCTGTTAAAATATATTTACCAGCCAAAATTCTGTGACGTCACGAATCATCTGTCAAAAATTCTGTGACGTCACGACTCATCTGTCAAAAATTCAAAAACGTCAAGGCTCAGCTGTCAAAATATATTTACCCGCCAAAATTCTGTGACGTCACGAATCATCTGTCAAAAATTCTGTGACGTCACGACTCATCTGTCAAAAATTCAATGACGTCACGACTCAACTATCAAAAAATATTTTCCCGCCAAAATTCTGTGACGTCACGACTCATCTGTCAAAATTCTATATGTTCTTTCTCAGGGTCTAAAGATTGATTGTCTGTACCAAATTTCATCGAAATCCGTTCAGCCGTTTAGGCGTGAAAGAGTAACAGACAGACAGAGTTACTTTCGCATTTATAATATTAGTATGGATTATTGGGATTAATTATATACCAAGCCTTAGTTAATTCTTGATCTAGAGTAATGATCAGGGCAGCTGTAATCTCTAGTATTAGAGGTTAGATAGGTTTAACTTCCGTTATGTATATCAATAATATGGGAAATGAGACAGGCTGTTTTGTCGCTTTCGAAGTAATTCCTCACACTCACACTTTCACACAACGCCATCTAGTCCCAAACTAAGCAAAGTAATTGCAGTCCTTGTATTTTTTAATTGATGAAACTTTGAATAACTGAATGTTTATAGGCACTGCATACACAGTCACAGTACATTTGCAAATAATCATCACACAAGTATCTTCAGGATAATTATTTAATCATTATTATATTCCAGCTTATGATTCTACCTACGGAATTGAGCGTATACTACTACCAATCGCTTGAATGCTGCCTCAACAACTACACAGCAGAATCGACCCCCTTGATGACACTTGAAGAAGTCAAGGAAAAACTTACTGGCAACAAAGTTATCATCTATATCAACAATGTTGAAGGAATCAGGTATTATAGTTTTTATAATTTATTTATGGCTATCACAATCAATTAAATTCAATTAATTCCGACCCGGGAGGAGGCCCGTCCCTGCAGTGGGTCATTAATGGGCTGTTATGATGATGATGGGAATCAATTAAAGTGTATTTAATATAATATTAATAAAGGCTAGTAAAGTAAAAAAATTCTTGTGCAATTTTTATATTTGCTAAAGCCAGTGTTGTTCTATATATCTATATTACTAAGTAAAATCATTCGATTAAATTCAATTGCATATTAAACAAAGTGTTTGCTTTCAAAACAGGTGGTGGCGGTAAGTTATAAACTTATGACTGCATTTTCATTAAGTATTTCAAATCAAGTTAAAGACACCAAACATTATAATCACTAGTTCAATATTAGCATTAAATAAGGATGATAATTAAATTTTTTATTGCTAAAATACCGAATTATGTTATTGAATCAAGTCTGTTTTACGAGTTTGGAAAGTCATGGCAATGAGGTGGCTATGAATGACTGATGTTAAAGAGCCTAGTAGCCGCTCCTTTCGTCTTAGTTGGTACTTCGTTGAGAAGCGGATGTCTGTCGGAGACCATTGTTGGCCATTGGCATGTGCATTACCTTAGTCTGGAATTAATTTTCGATTTATAAATAAAAGTTAAGAAAATAATTTAGATGTTAACAAAATTTCTTAACATTCCAATTCATATTTAGTAGTTCATCTAAAACAATCTCTGAAAAGATTATTCTCATCTTCTGAGCTTTTAAACTAACCTAACAAACATTTTGATTATTTTTCCATTAATTTATAACAAATTTGTTTCAGTTTGGTGTCTACATTATACGACGTAGAAACAGGACAGAAGATAGGTATATTCGAGCCAGACGAAGGCGCATACGACGAAGTTGTACAACTATGCACAAGGGCCGTGTTCAACTATAACTTCGGCATGGCCTACCTGTCACATGTTGAGAATCTCAACGAGTTTTATCTGCAAAAGTCCAGCGATGGCGACAGGATAGCACAGCTGCTTGATGAACTATATAAATTTTATGAGGAGGGTAAGTCAATACTTTAATAAAGTAGTTTAGTATAATATAACAATAGTTTTAGAGTGCCCCCTTCTATCTTCCGCAGCCCCTAAGCTAACAATAATTTTCAATTTTAACAGGTACACCAGAAGACTTACCAAGCGCGGAGGTAGACGGTATATGTGCAGCGAAGTCTAGTGATGGTAATTGGTACAGAGCTATAATAGTAGAGGTTGAGGAAACACAAGTTAAAGTTCAGTTTTCTGACTACGGTAACAGTGAGACTATCTCTAAAGAATCCCTTAAAAAACTTAACACCAATTTCTTTGAACCATGCACATTAGCTTTAGTAGCAAGTCTAGGATTAATTGCCTTGCAAGATGACGCTGTTGCGAAACTTAAAGAATGGACGGATGAAAAGGAAGTTCAAGTAACATTGGCGTTTGGTTCGGATGGATGGCTAGCAAGCCTACATTTAGATGGCGTAGACTTATCCATGAAGCTAGTTAATGAAAAACTGGCAACACCTCAGATAGCAACAGAAGAAGATAAAGTAGAAGTAGCAGGAACTGAACAGCCAGCTTCTTTACCTGACGGCTGCACTCAAGTTTACATAAGTCACATCGACACTCCTGGTCACTTCTGGCTACAAATGTCAGATAAAGTTGATAAGATTGAAGAGATACAGGCTGAGCTACAAGCCAACGCTGATACTTACCCAGACATCGAGAATCGTGAACTTGGCACGTTGTGCGTAGCTAAATACCTTGCAGACGACCAGTGGTATCGTGCTGAGATCCTCGATTCAGACTCTGATATTACTACAGTTCGTTTCACTGACTACGGTAATACCGACGTACTCGACAATCAGCCTGGCTTGATAAAGACAATGCCAGATCATTTGAAAGAAATCGAAAGGTATGCGATAAAGTCAAGCGTAAATGCTGTCCCGACAGGTACTGGACAGTGGTCAGAGCCCGCATCAGATTACTTTACGCAACTCGTTGGGGATATAACGTTACCAGTTGATGCTATAATAGTACTCAAAGATGTCACTACTTACGTGGATATCTATGTCAATGGTCAAAATGTAACTGACAAACTGGTATCCGAAGGACACGCTAGTAAATCAGATGAACCAGTCTGTGGAGACTTACCATCGTGTTTCGCTAGTCATGTTAACTCTCCATCCGAATTTTGGATACAATTAGAAACAGCTACAACAGAGTTACAAGCAATGGAAGGTGCTATGGTTGACGCTGAAAGCTTCCCTGAATTAGTTGAAAAAGAGGAAGGAGTAATTTGCGCAGCTAAATATCCTGAAGATGGTGCATGGTACCGTGCTCAAGTTATAGTTGATGGTTCAGAAGGGACTGAAGTTCTATTTATGGATTATGGTAATGCTTCTATAGCTAATGAATTGCGAAGCCTCCCCGAAGAGTTAAAAGTTAAACCAGCTTTATCTAGAAAGTGTGCCTTACAGAAGCCTAGAGATATAAAGTCTTGGTCGCGAAAGTCTGAAGTTAAGTTTAATGAGTTAGCAGCAGAAGGAGCTACTATATTTAATGTGCAGTTTATTGCATCAGGCGATATTTCTATTGTAGAGTTATACCTTGAAGGGAAATCAGTGACCGAAGAGCTTGTTGGTCTCTGTGAAGAATTACCTAATGAGCGGCCTCCTCCTGTAGGTCAGGACTTGTTTAGTAACGGCAAAATTTGTTACGTGAGCAGTCTTGAAGAATTCTACGTACACTTAGATAACGCGACGTCAGACCTCGATAAAGTAACAGTTAGAATGAACGATTCTCCTGACTTTGAAACAACTACCGAATTAAAAGTAGGGTCAATTTGTGCTGCATTCTGGTCCGAAGACGAGCAGTGGTATAGAGCTAAAATACTTGAATTTTGTGACGTAGGCTATCATGTACAGTTTATAGATTACGGTAATAAGGCAAAATGTGAAGAATTCAAACAGTTGCCTGAGGATCTTTTCGTAATTGAACCTTTAGCGAAGTGTTGTCGTCTCGCAGGATCATTCAACGATAATTCGTTAAACGAAGTTGGCAAAAATAAACTTGACGAGCTCACAATAGAGGATACCACATTCCAAATAGAATTTTTAGATAGCACAAAAGAACCTATCCTAGTAAAACTATTAGTAGATGGTAAAGATTTTATATCTACCATCACAAACGAAGAAATAAATAAGACTGAAACTAAAGAGTTGCAAGAATTAGAAGTTGAACTTAATGCATCACAAGCAGATTTAAATGATAGTATGGAAAGTAATCATACGGTTATTGAAAACAAATCTTTCGAAAATAAAGAGGATGAACTCGTCCATGAAACAGAATTGAATTTGAATGCAGATAATGCTGATCCTGAAGAAAATATTTCCACTGAAACACTAGAAACAACAGATGATACAATTAAATCTCCTGCAAGAGATGAGTCCAAAGATTCCATAACTACAGACACAGGATATATTAGTGCAGACACTTCACCATCTGTACCCTCTTTGACAATAGGTTCTGAAGTAGCTGCAGAACAAGTATTAGAAACCGCACAAGATTCAGTTGCTGAGGAAAAGAGTGCAGTTGACGATACTAAAGTAGCAGATATACCACTTGATGATATTAAGCATGTAACGAAAGACGATACTGAAAAACAATCAGAAACTAGTGACAAAACAGTTGAGCAAATAGTAGACAAGTCAGAAACATCTGACACTGTTGCGGAAGTGGTAGAAGTGAAAGAAACCAAAACAGAAAGCCCTGTAGATATTAAACCTGTAACGGAACCTAAAGTTACCGAAACAGTAACGGAAAAGTCTGCAGAAACAGTAACAGAAAAATCTGCAGAAATAGTCACAGATAATTCTGAGCAAAATACAGAAAATGATGAGAAAAAAACATAAGATGCTCAATATATCAATCACAAACGGGTGTGCTATGTACTCCTAAGAATTAGTATTTACAATGAAACATACAGCAACTTAATAAAGATTTTATATTATAATCTCAACATTGGCATCTAAGTAATGTAATGGTCAAAAAAGCAAAATTACTCAGCACTATTTTGTTATTTATTATTATAAATATAGTGTAATGAAGATATCCTCATTACAAAAGTACACATTGCATGTGACCGATAATAAATAATTGTACCATAATGTTACATGTTACTGTATGTAAATTAGAAGGCATTAGGGCTCTTTCAATTTAGCCGTTTCGTGCCACGCTAGCCGTACGTACGGCACGGCATGCAACGGCTAAATTTAAAGAACACTTACTGTCTCAGCTTCATAAAAAAATATATAAAAGGAACTAAGTAATTCATTGTTTGAGCACAACTTAATTATTTTTGCAAAGTCTGGTCTAACCAGTGCCAACGTCATTTAATTACATAAACAGTAAAAATATATTATTTTATAGTTTATATACTTCAAACTTATATTGAGTATTGTTGTATATTTGTGTTAAAACCTGTTAAATTGTTATAAGTATGTTTATTCATAACATGTTATAGAGATTGTTTTTCCTTGTTTATAGTAGAAGATATAAGTATAATGGAACAAATTAAAAAAAGAAATGGCAGCGCCTTATTACTTTGTTTTATAAATACTCAATATTATATGTTGTTTTTTAGGTTATTTTTTTGGTTTTTTTTAATTGACTGGTGTAATTGAAGTAAAGGTCAGTCTATAAACTAAATGTGTAATCGTTATAAAATGTTATCTGATTATAACGAAAGGTGTTAGTGTACATACGTTACTGTAATTACACATTCCTTTCACTATTTACTATCATCATAAAATTCATCCATCATTCGACTGTTTATTGTTTTATACATAAGACTCGAGATGATCTGTAGGAAGAAGATTCGTTTTTTTAAATAAAGATATGTAAATGTATTTTTGTGTTATTTTACTACCTTTATGGTCAGCCCTAGACCCATAATCACTTGTGTCCTTGAACCTTTTGAAACTCCTTAGGATACATCTACATCTGGCGAATGTGAAGCTGTGCGCGCGTGCAGTCACGGCAATGGTTTGGTGCGTCTCTGTAGCGCAACTCATGCAAGGCTTGTATAAGGCGCGCACTATCTGCGCACACTCAATTCACGTGCTTACAGTACAGTCGTTTACAGGCTCAGTACTTTCGAAGCCCGCGTACGGCGCTTAAGCCCGAGACACACATCGACAAGTATACAGTAGCGAGTTAACTTACCTCATTGGCGAGTTAAGTCACTTTGCGTTTGAACGGCAAAAGCGAGTTAAGTAGTAAGTTGCCGATTAAGTTGATTTGAATAGATCCCGATCCTATTTTTTGACGAGTTAAGTACGAAGTAGCCCCCTCTCTCGCGTCTCCCCTACCCCGTCAACTTAATTCGCCGGCGCACGCGTTGCCCGCCGTGTAGACAGGCGAGTTTAGTACAGTTCACAAGTTCGTACAAAGCGGCTGCATAAGAATTGTGTTTACTAAATATGAATTAAGTAAAAATGAAATGGTCGGAAAATACTACAGTTTCTTTTGTGACAACATGAGTGTTTGTTGCTAACAAGTTCATTTCTTCTAGCAATCCACTTTCGTTGTTCCCATGTGCATTTGGGTCTATTTATTTGTATTGAAATTTCATTTTCAATTTGTTGTGCATGTATTGATACAATCTCTCGCACGTAAATTGGTACTTATTAAATTCTTCAGTGTCCATTTTATCACTTAAAATAAACGTAAACAATCTCAGGCGACGCACGACGTGACTAGTCTTCGTCTCTGATCGGCAACTTATGAATTTGCACTCGCCTACGTATGAACTGTACTTACTACTTAACTATCTATGCTTTAACTCGCTACTGTACTTGTCGATGTGTAAATCGGGCTTTAGGTCGGGCGGCGCACGAATAATAAAAATGTATACGCGCAGCTCGCGAGCTGCACATTCGCCAATTGTGGACGCACCCTTAGGTTTTCGATTATGAGACTATTGGATCTATGTTGCGATAGCATTAGCTGCGACGCAAAGCATTTCATTTGGAAAATTGTAGTTAGTACATCTAGAGGAATTGATATTTTCCCTTCATGGTCAACTGATCCCGCGGGCTCAGTTGACCCCATTAATTTTTTTTAGGGTGTTACTCAGCCCACTAATCTGTCAACTGCACCCGCCGGCTCAGTTGACCACTTGCTATGATTAAGGGTCTACTCATCTCGCGGGCTTAGTTAGCCACTTAGTTAGGTTAAGGGTCTACTCAGCCCAAACCCTGTACCCAGAAAACAGCCCCTAAAAAGTTTGGTCAAGGAGTACCTACATTAGATTGGTACAAGTCTCGTTACCAATTTCCTTAGGGCCGGGCGGCCTTTTTTTTCTCTTGTATGATCAGGTGAAGAACCACCTTACAGGTAGACGACATTAGTATAATGCAAAAAAGTAAAAGGCAATGTATAGAATACCGGGGTCGTTCAGGCAAAGTATGAAATAAAATTCAATGTTGAAACTATTTTACACATTGCCTAGGAAATGTATTGAATACCTAGGCATTGTATACAGGGTGTTTTTTTGAGTCATCGGCAATAATTAAGGAGGTGACTCTGTACGTGATTCTGATCCAAATTATGTAATAAAATTAGGTACTTAATTTTTGACGAAAAATTCCCAAAAAATAACTAAGTGTGGACACGTTCCCGCTCCGCTAAAATATTGTTCAAGACTCGGTGCATTGACCCGCGCCGCGCGTCGTAGGTATCAGCTGGCTAATTCATGGCTAAGCTTTACGCGTCGTTTACTATGTAGTAATTTAATGTTTATTTATTTTGTATTTTTTTTCTTTCACTAAATAACGTTGTCTTTCACGCCCTAAAGTATTGCCTATGTCTCACTTTACATACTGTAGAATACCGGTTGATGCATAGGTAATGTATGTAATCTGCTTTTCTTCTCTATGATTTAGTTAGATTGTATACTACAGAGTGCTGATAATCTGGTACAGTGCTAGCAATAGGGGCACCGCCCCACTCCCTACTTGTAGATAGCCATAGGCTCTTTCAATTAAGGCGTTTTGTGCAGTGCCGGCGCCGCAGCGGTGCGTTTGTTGAACGTTTTTGCAAACGTACGTTCGCGTGTTTTCAAGTTTTCATACAAAATGCCAGGTGCGTAGGCCGTACCGCAAACGCCCGACACTACGTAAATCCTTGGTACGGACGTCGCACGGATGCAGCACATGGCATTTTAAAAGATAAAAAAATAATTAATGTGTTTTGTATGAAAATACACGAACCTACGTTTAGCGTTTGACAATCGTACCGCGGCACTGCTGCGACACCGCAAACGTCCGATTCGAAACGCCTAAATTAAAAGAGTCTATAATAATTCTAAAAAGTCAAATTGCACATTGCCACTTGTCATAAGCTCCTAGCTCTACTTAAAAAATATAATTATAAAGTGGTTGTGTTTAATAATAAAAGATCTTCCTGTAAATAAGTATATTAAAAGCACTTATTCTTAACGTGGTCGTCCATTATACACATAGCCTGATGCGCTTCAGGCATATAATACAATACCTAGGCAATGTTTGAAATGAGTCGTATTATACACATTGCCTGATCGTTTTAGGCATTGTATAGAATGACTAGGTATTCTATACAATGCCGGATTATACACATTGCCTTATAACATATATAATATCATTGAATACACTGCGATGATTCAACATTTGTGAATTTACGCAATGCGTTGTCATCGTCACAACGCAGTGTTGTGACCTTGTCTGCAATGCGTTGTCATCGTCACAACGTAGTGTTGTGATTTCGTCTATAAGATGGGGAATGACAAAATGTATTACTTTTGTATATATACAGAGATCAAAAAGACTAACAACTTAGAAAACATATTTGAAGTGCTTCCATGAAAAACTATCCTATCAGCGTAGGAATCTTAATATATCTGGTTTGTATACTGGGAAGGTAAGTAAAAATAAAATAAATTAAATTTTTTCTCATTTATTTTACACTTACAAAATCAGATAGAAAAATAATTAAACTAATTGTAATGAAAACATCTAAACAATGTTTAATATGGCATTTGCACAAAATAGTCCTTAGGTTAGATTTGAATAAAACGCTATAAAAATAAACGAAATTCAATCACTATATACAAAGCCCAGTGCTGTCAGATAACACAAATAAAAACATTTGGAAACACAATAAAACCTTTCATTTGTACATCAGACAGCAATAATAAGAAGAATTCAAACAGTATCAACATTAACAGTAACCTTTCTTTTATATTAATGTAACTTAACTCAGTACGACGTCCGCTTCCTTTTGCCGGTTTAATTTTCAATAATAAAACAGAGATACCAATACGATATTTCTTATGCGTAAACTAAAGCTGACAATTTGTAAAGTGAGTAGGATTAGGAAGAACGTGTGGGCAAAAACTATTGCAGTTCTATAAAAAAAATATAAACCAATTTGTAAAATTTCTAAGCTGGATTAGTCAGAATGTGGCTACTGTTTGAAGTACAAAATACATAAAATATAAAAATTAATTCATAGACGAAAAATTACTGTAACAGAAATTGTGTTACTTCATTTTGTACATTAAAAAAATTAATTACAGCTTACTAATTTATATAAAACTTACTCATTAGCTATTTAATTAGTCCTACAATACCGATGTCTTTAAGACTATCAAGTTTTTCTAATATTAAGCCTTTCTCGTTAGCTAGATGAAGTACTGAGAGTAAGGCTAGTGGTACACTGAGGGATTCGCGCATGTTCGTCGACAGTTTGTTGGGTAATCTTGAGTAGACTGAAAAGAAAGTAGTTTGTGAGACATCCTCCTTGTCACCTTCGGGTGTTTTCTCTGTGAGCATTTTCCACGTGCAGTGTTTCAGCTGTTTCATGTCGACTTTTTTCGCTCGCATCGCGTATGGTATGAAGATTTTTGCGACCTGAAAATGAGTAGCAGTTAGTTCAGTGCTATTTTCTTTTCCTAGCAATATTTAAGTCAGCTTAAACTGATAGATTTGCTTTGAGCGGGAATGCTTATATACACAATTGCTTGATAATCGAATAAAGAAAACATGGTTAAAGTTTAGTTTTTTACGAAAACTATAAGCACAAAACGTTATTTTTTTAAATGCAAATATATAATAAATTACCTTAGTAGGTGGTTCTAACATATCACCGATCTCCTCCGGCTCAGCGGCTTTAACCTGTTCATGCAGATCACCTGCCGCCGTCGCGTCTTCGTTACCCCAGTCATCGCCATCCTGTAAATTTAACGCATTTTATTTATTTTTAAATATGTACTAACCCTTTTCTTGTCCCGTGTATATTATACTACCCGTGCCCACTACGTTGGGCGGTGAAAAAAACGCGTCCCTTTTTTAAACATATTTCATGACTGCTCCACTCCTATTCGTAATAGCGTGATACTATACAGCCTATGACACTCCCCAATAAATGGACTATTCAACACAGAAATAATTTTTAAAATCGGTTCAGTAGATCCAGAGATTACCCCCTACAATGTCACAAACACACAAACTTTACCTCTTTATAATATTAGTATAGATGATACTTTCGCATTGTTTTACTGTCTATTGGCGGGACAGTCAGTAGATACTTTCCTGTTTTACAAGACCATCAACAAAGGTAAACGGGCGTTTTGTTTGGACATATGACCCATGGCGTACACAAACGAAATATGGCGGGATATGTAATTAAATATACCTATTACTAACTGGTGTAGGTCGCACTGTTGTGGGGTATGGAAGAAAGGAGAAAAATGAAAATTTTGTTTATTGTTTTTATAGCGTTATTAAAGCATTTTTGAATATATTTCAGTAACCTATTGGGCCTATTTCGATAATACTTGGAACAGTAGTCTGTTTAAAACAACACTGTTCACATTATTACGTTTGTAATTCTACATAAATGTTTTTTTTGTTCTACTGGATACCTACATTTCGCGCAACCTAACTTGCCGGGCTGAAGTTAGCTTTCAGAGAAGTTTGCGCATGTACAGAAACAAAAATACCACCCACTCCCCATGTTCCCGGTCATTTAGTTCCAAATATGACATCTGCGCAGCAGATTTGCAACAACTTCAAGCCGGTCACCTTTTTGTCTGGTGTATGCGTGTTATTGAACCGTTATAATTCAAAACTGTTGCTTTAATTTCATTTTCTACAAACATAATAATGTTCAGTTCTTGCGGTTATACCTACTCAAATAAAGCCAAATAACTTTTTTCTCCCGGTAGATACATTAATTTTTTTTATATAATTAGAAAAGTAGTATTAAAGTCTATAATTTGAAACTAGTTTGGTGTTTGTACGCGAAAAAAATTAAAGTGATTCGCCCTGTTACCTTTGTAAGAAAGTGGTTAAAGTCAAATAAAATACAAGTAACAAACCTGCATATTGTTAGGACAATAAGATGCATCATTCTCGTTGTTGTAATCATAGTCTTTCGCCTCCTCCACCGATATAGGTTCAGGTTCGGGTTGCTTGCTCTGTTCTAAGTCACGTTTCCTCAGCATCATCACATTTTGTCGTAAGAATAACTTGCGGAAGTGGGACTCATCTAGACCTCTGCAACAAAATGATTAATACATTAATTTTACATACATAATTTTACAACTGACGGCTTTTTCTGTGACGAGTATGCAGAGATTAATGAGGGCAAAGTTATTTAATTATTTTTTTAAATATTCCAGCAATAAGCACAAATTAAAAAGTAGAAACGATTGTTTTTATATCACACATGACTATTAGCAAATTGGGTCTATTACTTCTGCCAAAAACATCGTCCCCTTTACTCATAAACGCCTCTTAAATTAAATCACTGTTTAGCGAGATATTTATTACGAAAACCAACCTTATACCAAACAACGTAAGAGTTTAAGCTAATTAGTCAATTGACTAAAATTTAAGATTCGTTTATAAGTAAGGGGGCGTATTGTTTGTCACCTGTGCCCAAAGAGGTGTATTATAAAGAACATTTTATAATCGTTTCTGCTTCGGTGCCAAAATGGTCTTGTATGCGGCGGCCGATATCGCGGGTTTGAATTTGAATACTACGCAAGATAAAACAGATATTTTTTGTGTGCTCCAAAAATTATTGCCTTGGAACTGGATCATTTTATTTCATGTCGATTTAGGGGAGCGATGCAACAGTGCGAGTTTTTTTTTTAAATAAATGAATGTACTCAACATGTCAATTCTCGTTCCTTAAAATCGTTAAAATTCGGTTAAGATAACTTTAGTAGTCAAATTGTCACATAGGTAAGACAATTTGACAACTATTCCCCTTACTCATAAACGCCTCTTAAAGGAGAATGTTTTCTATACTAGGAGCTTTGGGCTAAAATAAAAATTGCTGCCCCCACGTTTGTAACCATTGTACATTGACTTATACCATTGAGCTTATTACATGTTTAAAGTATCAACAAAATTCGCCTCACAGAAATCTAGATATCAGCTGTTCGAAAAATAAAAGCCCTGCGGCACTCCAAGCAGTTATCTACTAAAAAGTCAGTCTGTCCCCAGGTCACCAACTAGGTTCATTACAAAGATTGATACATAAGCAACATTTTCTTCTAAGGAATCAACAAAATTCGCCCCACAGAAATCTAGATATCAGCTGTTCAAAAAATAAAAGCCCTGCGGCACTCCAAGCAGTTATCTACTAAAAAGTCAGTCTGTCCCCAGGCCACCAACTAGGTTCATTACAAAGATTGATACGTAAGCAACATTTTCTTCTAAGGAATCAACAAAATTCGCCCCACAGAAATCTAGATATCAGCTGTTCAAAAAATAAAAGCCCTGCGGCACTCCAAGCAGTTATCTACTAAAAAGTCAGTCTGTCCCCAGGTCTCCAACTAGGTTCATTACAAAGATTGATACATAAGCAACATTTTCTTCTAAGGAATCAACAAAATTCGCCCCACAGAAATCTAGATATCAGCTGTTCAAAAAATAAAAGCCCTGCGGCACTCCAAGCAGTTATCTACTAAAAAGTCAGTCTGTCCCCAGGCCACCAACTAGGTTCAGTCATGATATATAGCCATCACGTCATTATTACTGCTCCTGGAGATGGAGATTCACTGTTTAGCGAGACTTAACCGAATTTTTAACGATTTTAAGGTACGAGGTGACATGCTTATTAAAACTTACCTATCAATAGGAGTCTTAAAATTAGTTTCGTTCCACGTGTGTCCAGTGGCCAAAGTCTTTCTACTAATCATAATCTTAGCTGGTTGTGTCGGTTCGTATTCACCAACAGGATCCGATCGACAGTCGAATGCTAGTCCAACGCCTAGGAAATCTAATTGACGTTTAATTCTTGTAGGCTTCTTTCCTTCGACTGTAATACGGCCAGCCGTTGATTGTGTACGCTCTGACATTTTAGAAGCTGAAATTGAAATTTATAGTTTATATATAACACAGGTTATAAAGTTCTCCGTGTGGTGACGGAGTAAGAATACAATATGTCACCACCCCATCTCATCCCATGGGTGTCGTAAAAACCGACTAAGGGACTATCCGTGAATATTATCTTTACGAAATCAAAAGAAGGAAAACTTGAAATTAAACCCTAGACCAATCCGTCTGGTCAGCGTGGTATTAGTAGCCCAAGTATCCCTCCGTCCCGGGAGGAGGCTCGTCCCTGCAGTGGGACATTAATAGGCTGTTATGATGATGATATAGGAGAATGGGCATTTTTATATGGGGTGCGTCCCAACCTTTGTAACATGTTGCGACTAGCATAAACATGTTCACCTAGGTTTCTTTACTATGAAGTATTTTTTTTTCATTATAATTGGTTTCAGCATGTCAATTCTCGTTCCTAAAATTCGGTTAAGTTAACTTTTAGTTGTCAAATTGTCTTGATTTTTTGCTATTGCAATTGTAACCTTTTGTGGTCGTGTTAAAGTTTTATTATTAGACAATTTGACCTTTGTAACATGTTGCGACTAGCATAAACATGTTCACCTAGGTTTCTTTACTATGAAGTATTTTTTTTCATTATAATTGTTTTCAGGTCAAAAGTACTTAGCTGTAAATGATAAAATATTTTTTTATCAAATAAGGCTTTATACTCATACTTTTTTACATTTTGTGACACATAAACACAAACCTATTCCACTTATAATAACTGTAATTTACAGTCAGTAATCGTTAGTTTAGACAGTTATTATTAAGAACACAGTAAAAAATATATAAGTGAAAGTACCGCTGAATAAATCTCTTATAGATTACGCGGTCGCTTATCGAGAACTTTTATGTCCCATCGTCATTCGGGAACCTAATCCCAGTATTCCTTCTGGAACTGCTTCCAGCTCTTCCTTCGGGAACCGACTCCCGGTCTTCCCAGTATTTCCTCGGGAACCTCTTCTTTGGAATTCCTCGGGAACCTCTTTCCGGCCTTTACTCGGGTGCCTTATCCCACTCTTCCAGATTCCAGGAGGGCGGGGCCTGTCCAGGAGGGCGGGGCCTGTCCAGGTGGGCGTTTCCAGGAGGGCAGGGCCTGTCCAGGTGGGCGTGTCCGGTAGGGCGGGGCCTGTCCAGGTGGGCGTGTCCGGTAGGGCGGAGGGACCTCTTCCCGGAATTCCCTTAGAAACTTCTTTCTCAACCTTTCCGGAATTCCCTAGGGATCCTCTTCCCACGGTAACCTATTCCCGGAATTCCCTAGGGATCCTCTTCCCACGGGAACCTATTCCCGGTTTTCCCTCGGAAACTGCTTCCAGCTCTTCCCTCGGGAACATCTTTCCAGAATTCCCTCGGGAACTCATTCCCCGTCTTCCCACGGGAACCTCTTCCCGTTCTACCCCCGGGAACCTCTTCCGTTACTTCCCACGGGAACCTCTTCCGTTTCTTCCCACGGGATCCTCTTCCCGTTCTTCCCACGGGAACCTCTTCCCGTTCTTCCCACGGGAACCTCTTCCCGAAATTCACACGGGAACCTCTTCTCTGTAGTCCCACGGGAACCTCTTCTCTGTAGTCCCACGGGAACCTCCTTCCGGAATTGCCTCGGGAACCTACTCTCGGTCTTCCCAGTATGCCCTCGGGAACCTCTTCTTTGGAATTCCCTTGGGAAGCTCTTCCCGGAATTTTCTTGGGAACATCTTTCCGGCTTTTACTCGGGTGCCTTATCCCACTCTTCCAGATTCCAGGAGGGCGGGGCGTGTCCAGGTGGCGCGTGTCCATGTGGGAGTGTCCAGGAGGGCGGGGCGTTTCCAAAAAGCGAGGCGGGGCGTGTCCAGGAGGGCGGGGCGTGTCCAGGAGGGTGGAGCTTGTCCAAGAGGGAAGAACGAGGCGTGTCCAGGAGGGCGGGGCGTGTCCAGGAGGGTGGGGCGTGTCCAGGAGGGTGGGGCGTGTCCAGGAGGGTGGGGCTTGTCCAAGAAGACGGAGCTGGGCGTGTCCAGGAGGGTGAGGCTTGTCCAAGAGGGCGGGGCGGGGCATGTCCATGTGGGCGTGTCCAGGAGGGGCGTGTCTAGGAGGGTGAGGCTTGTCCAAGAGGGCAGGGCGGGGCATGTCCATGTGGGCGTGTCCAGAAGGCGGGGCGTGTCCTGGAGGGTGGGGCTTGTCCAAGAGAGCGGGGCGGGGCGTGTCCATGTGGGCGTGTCCAGGAGCGCGGGGCGTGTCCAGGAGGGTGGGGCTTGTCCAAGAGGGCGGGGCGTGTCCAAAAGGGCGGGGCGTGTCCAAAAGGGCGGGACGTGTCCAGGAAGGTGGGGCTTGTCCAAGAAGGCGGGACGTGTCCAGGAAGGTGGGGCTTGTCCAAGAGGGCGGGGCGGGGCGTGTCCAGAAGGCGGGGCGTGTCCAGGAGGGTGGGACGGGGCGTGTCCATGTGGGCGTGTCCAGGAGGGCTGGGCGGGGCGTGTCCAGGCGCTGTATAGAGCGTAAACTGTGTATCCCACTTATAATAGCTGTTGAGTCAGTAATCGTTAGTTTAGACAGTTATTAATAAGAACACAGTTAAAAATATATAAGTGAAAATGGTAAAAGTATCGCTGAATAAGCGGTCGCTTTTCGAAAGTTTTCGTATACTTGAGCTGCAGTATTTCGAAATATCGTTGGTCAACTTGGCATCGTTGGAGAGACTGCAACACTACACCACCAGTAGGTAAATAATGGCAATCTTATTTGACCGACCTGAAGTTGTTGCAACTGGCTGACCAGATATCGTTTTTGGAACAAAATGGCGGGGAGCGGGTGTTTTTCCTTTGTCTACTTGCGCAAACGTTTCTGAAAGCTATCCAACCTAGTAAGAGTTTGCTTTCTGTAGAAGGACCACCGGAAACCACTTTTAACATGTCTGCTATTCTGTTCAGCGCTACGCTTATAATGGTGGCAGAGAGGTTATTGGGTCAAAGTATATACAGTAGAACCTCGATAAGTAAAAGTCCAAGGGAAACACAAAATATTTTGAGTTATCGAGGTTTTTAGTTATAGAGGATTTTAGTTACCAAGGGTTTAGGTTAATATGTATAGAGGTAGGTATGTACATGTGTATGTATGACCCCTTGTTCCTATTTTCCGCTACCGCAAAGCTAAGAATTTCGAAGAAGCAAACAATAGGTGACATGTATTGTTTACGTTATCAATTTAATTATGTAGTGAACACGTGCAAGCCATAAATACCGAAAACTTTTGTTTTGCACACTCATTCAAAATGACTC
This sequence comes from Schrankia costaestrigalis, assembly GCA_905475405.1. Classification (NCBI taxonomy): domain Eukaryota; kingdom Metazoa; phylum Arthropoda; class Insecta; order Lepidoptera; family Erebidae; genus Schrankia; species Schrankia costaestrigalis. The sequence continues at coordinate 15,327,492 of FR997838.1, forward strand.
ATTGATAAACAATTTTATGTTATAGAGGTTGTGGAAACATTTCTTTTAGTTACTGAGGGCCAATACAGAGATTACTTATTCGACTTATCGAGGTTGCGAATTTTGAGTTATAGAGGTTTTGGGCTCTGAAGGGAAGGGAACATATTATTTTTTTAAGTTATAGAGGTTTGAGTTATCGAGGTTCTACTGTACTATAAAACATAGCAGTTGCTGAGATTTTTCAAATGATATAGGTAGATAAGTGATACAACACATGGGACGAAACTGCCCATTCTCCGTTATAAGTTAGTTGGCCCGTGTTGTATGAAGCGGTATTTGAAGAATTTTGTCTTTATACACAATAGCCATATATGCGGATTTTTTAAACCAATATAAATATAGATCAAACTAGAATGATTTAATTTTAGGTAAAGGTCTTTAAAAAAAAACGTTTAATGCACTCCATAAGTATTTACAGGGTGTAATATATAAACATAAGTATTATTTATGGACTCTGTTGGGTAAAAAGAAAACAATTTCTAAAAGTTACGATATTATTATGTAGACGCAATTGTAGTTTTGTTACAGCATTATGTGTTGCCCAGCTATGGATTAGTATAATTAAGAGCATTAGCTTTCTCTGGAGTTCAGGCATGAGTACGGCGCTTGTTTTGCTAAAATCTAAATAACTTAACAGCTGAAGGCTTAAACTTTACTAAAGCAATACGTGATTGCTTTTCAAACACAATATCTCTTAGGACTTTATAACAACTTCAGACAGTAACATTTATTCATATAAAAATGAATGTAATTATAACGCTAACTAGTGTAATATAATATGTAGGTACCTCTATTATTCTTGAGTCTCCAGTGCGAGGGCCCGGCCCAGGCGGCGACGATGGCCCCGCAGTAGGAGTACTCGAGGCGCGTGTCGGCGCTGGCGGCAGGGCGCATGTCGGTGAGGCGCGCGGGCTGGGCGAGCCCCGCGCGCGCCACGCACGCCGCCACCGCCACGTCCGCCTCCTCCTCGCTCTCTATGCCGCCCAGCGGCTCGTCCTCTGTAATATAATTGCATGAAAAATTTTAAATTGCTGAGAGGTTGTAAGGGTGGTGGGTGCACTCCTAGTGCTCAAGGAAGGAGACCCTAACGTCGAAAATTGATTTGACATATAAATTTTCTTCGTCAAATGCTGAAAAATTACTACATATTACATTATAAACATGATACATTATAACTGTACTCGTTTAAAGAGCCGTGACGCACGCGTCGAGCGGTGCGGGCCGCAAGAAACACAAACGTACGACAACAGAGAAGCGTTTTCTTGAGTTGTAGCTACCGACGAGTTTCACGCAGAGGGGACGCTCTGATAGAAGCGCCGCACAAAGTCACACCGCACGTGTCACTCAACCCCCGCACGACACCCCGCGGCTCAAACGAGTCCTTAGAATTCATTTGCTTATTATTTAAAAAAAAAATAAAGTCATTTCGATTCTTACCATACAAATCGTTATTAGGTTCATCTTGTGGTATTGGCTCAACTTCTGCATTAATGTCAAATGCTAAGGCTTGTTGTGATAAATTTAACCGATTCTCTTCTACCCAATTATTCACTCTATTGTCACTGAAAACAGAAAAAAAACAAAATGATGAATTTCTTTAATATTGTGTTGTGTTAAAACAAATCAGCCCGGCTTAAACCATACTTGAACAATTATCTCAGAACAAAGACATTCCTTTGCCCTGTGCTTCTTTTATCCATTTTTTTCCCGCAACCTTCACCAGATCATCGGTCCACCCTGCGTCTTCCGGTATGGAACCTTTACTTCCCAAAAACTTTGAAAGAAAGAAAGAAAGAAAAAGAAAGAAAATTCGTTTATTCACGTAAGATATAAAAATACCGCGTGTGAAGGTCGTTTTATAGTGATCACATAATATTATGCTCGTCTAACTTAACGGCTAAGTTTACTGAGGGTTCGGAACATGACCATGTCAGAGAAGACACTCCCACAAGAAACTCTGCTGGGTTTTTGGGGAGTCAAGCTTCTGGAATGGTCACTTGAACAGTAAACATAAGATAAGACCTAACTAATCTTAGCATTCCATGGATTCTCCGTGCGGGTGCCGGGTCCATCGCGTGATAGAGGAAATAATTTAATAAATTAATTTGCAACAACTTACGTATCCTCAGTGTCAGGGTCCCAATTAGTAATAGAAAAGCCAGTGAACGGCTCACATATGTGATCGTCTTCAGTAAAGGCAGGTAACAACTTCGATGCTATTGTTATACGCTCATTTAGATCTATTTCTTCTGGAATGTTCTCTTTTATTTCTTCTAAGAATCTGTCATCAGTTCTACAAACATACAAATGTGCTGATATATTACCATGACAAAGACCTATGCTTACTTAAGAAAGATGCATTATTAACATTATTCATATTTCTAAACTATAATAAAATAAATTTCTGACCAATTAATAGAAAATAATTGAAAAACCATAAGTCTTATCTTGTTAAATATTAAATTGTTACTGTACAAAATAAAGTTAAATAAATGAATTAATTTAATTTGTTTATAAATGTAATGTAATGTCATGCATGGTGTACTGCAAGGCAGCTTTTTACACCCTTCTTCAGTGATTCAATATTAATGGAAATTGTCAAACTCAATTATTAAATATTTATTTGTTTAATGAGTATCATATATCTTACCTTATATAACTTTTAAAAAACCAGAACTTGACATTAAAAAAAATCTCAGATAAGGCCCTTTTTGTAGGACAGATACAATTAGATTGAATTCTATTTATAACAAAAGCAGATTTACAAAATGATTACCTTAATATTAGAGCCAATGTTTTATCATGTATGGGTAAAGTTGCATTGAAGGCTCTGTTTGACGATGTTACATCACCTTGAGTTGCTGCTAGCCTCTCAAAAAATGGATCTGTTAATAAAATATAAGTTATTGAAGTGCTTATCAAGTTAATTAATACAGAAATGCATGACTTTGATCAGAATAATAATGGTCAGTAAATTATTTACACATTCCCTGCACTTGGTATCAATCCCTGATTGAGTCCCAATCTACTAATTTTCTGTCCCTCTACAGGACAGAAAATTAGTAGAAAAATATCATCTGATCTCAACACAATCAATTGTGGATCACACTAAGAAATCATTTTAGCATAGGATTTGAACCCTGCAGTTAAGTCTACACTTTCATTTGTGCAGTTCTAACAGTATTTTTTACACATATTAGCATCCTCACTTAAAGGCTATGGCTAAGGTACACACTGGTATTCTTTGGACATGACTAATATGACCATCTAAGAATTGATTTTAGTAATTAAAAAGTCTTCATATTAGTAAAGAAATAAAAGTAATACATATTTCAGACTTACCTATACAATCATTTGTATCAAAATCTCCATTAAACACATCAGGGTTAGAAGCTATGGCACCTTTGGATCTTTTCTTTTTCTTTTTTACTGGGGCAGCATTATCTCCATCAACAGCACCTTCGTCTTGCATCACATTGTCATCATCTTTCTTACCTCTCTTAGTCTGTTAAAATGGTTTTTATATATCTAATCAAGTCAAATCAATCTTATATCTATACAAGTCAAGGGGAAATGTTTGCCAGAAGTGGGAAGGTATGGGCAACAGTAATATAGTTTTGTCAAGTATAAAATTCAGAAACACATTAAAAATTATTGAATTATCCATACATTTTTCTGAATCATCTTATCGCTATCTATACTAATATTATAAAGAGGTATAGTTTGTGTGTTTGTGACATTGTAGGGGGTAATCTCTGGATCTAATGAATTGATTTTCAAAAATATTTTTGTGTTGAAAAGTACATTGTTCCGGGACCCATGCCCACTAACATAGTGGGTCCCTAGACAGCTAGTTAATTAGTTATCTCATTTATCTATTTGTGATTTCTTTTACCTTAAACTTATTTTTTTTTTGCTATAATATAAAATAAAGTTAATTACCTGAGCAGCTTTACTTAATCCCCCTGCCATTTTCAATACATCATAATGTACGGCATCAACTCTAAAAGAATAAATTCTAGCCGATGCATCCACCACAGTGGAAGCAGTCTGTAGGTTATCCATGCGAGAATCATGCCTCCGTAACATGTTTGTCATGAAGTCTATCAGTTGCAGGTTCCATGCATTGTCTTTTGTTATTTTCTGTAATTTAATAAAATTGTCTTGATTAATTTAATTATTATTATTTTTTAACCTAGCAGTATCACTAAATCCGTGTGGTGACAGAGTAAGAATACAATATACATTATGTCACCAGGGTGGTGACATATTGTATTTCATCCCATGGATGTCGTAGAAACCCACTGACACAAGAAGGAAAATTTGAAATTAAACCCTATACCAATCCATCTGGCGTGGTATTAGTAAGCCAAGTATCCCTCCGTCATGGGAGGAGGCCCGTCCCTGCAGTGGGACATTAATGGGCTGGTATGATAAATATGACCAAAAGAAACATGTTAGAACAGGTACAGAATTGAGGCATTGGTGCAATGCATTAATTTCTTACATCTCTAAGCCTAAATTATATTATAGTAACTTGTATTCACATTTAATTAGTTACTTACATTTTCAGCATACAGTTTAAGACATCCTTGAAAGTGTTCCTTTTGAGGTGAAGATGACATAGTGTCTCGTACACTTGGGGATGACCGATGAGGAGTGGAAGTTGCCATAGCACGCTCAGATGCCAAAAGTGATGAGCGTTCTGCATCATCGTCATTGCGTTCCTGTAATGAATAGGAAGCAAACCATTAGCTTAGGAACTTTGAATTATAAAATATCCATTGAATGATATAAGAGGAAGTATTTATGATATTTTAAATACATTATTTCTTCAGTACTTATTCTTATTTTATTAGCTACCAGCTGCAGACTTCTTCGGCGCAGGATTATTATTTCAAGTAGCTTATATTGTGAATACAATATATTTATAAATATTATTATTTATAAATATATTGTTATAACAGCCTATGTGTTATTCTGATGTATAAGCTATATTTTTGTAAAGTTTTATTGAAATGCATTCAGTAGTTTTTACGTGATAGAGTAACAAGCAGTCTATATATCAAACTTTCGTGTTTACATTATTATGAATAAATAAAGGGAACAGCAAACCTCATTCTTATTATTGCTTGTTATTCGCTTTTGAGGAATAAGACTTCTTCTTCTAATGGAACTGTTGCTGCTCCCGCCAACGCTCAACCTCGTCAAACCAGGAGTGGAAGAGATTGGAGTTTCAATCATTCTGATGAAACTAGCATATATTTATTATAAGCACAATACTACGCACTAACACTAAAATTATCAATCTATAACAATGTTTTTATTCACTTCTATTTTATTTACTTCCAGAATTTATTTACGAACCGCAATAATTCCGTCAAATCAAACACTAACGGACGTTTCTTTCAGTTTCATGACGTTTGGTAGGGATGTCAATGTTTTGTTGAGTTGCCTCTTTAAAAATGGTCCCATAGACGTCACTCTACTCTCGCCGCGCGCACCGCGTCCGTAGTTCGGTGATTTAAAAAAAATACAAATGAAATGAGGCTAATTCCACCACCATAACATTTTTACAAGAGAAGGAAACCTCTGATACAGTTCAATTCTCAATGCATGCAATAGGTATCCCAATCCACCAATTAGGGTGCCATGCATTTCTTTATAATGGAGAAATCACAACAAAAAAATCCATAAGAAGGAAAGAATGATAATTGTACATATACCACTATTATGGGTGTTTTATTAACAAACGGTTAAAAACTAAACGTTATATACTAGCGGCTCGTCCCGGCTTCGCACGCGCATTAAACATTACATTCATTAATAATAATCATGTTTTGTTTTCGGAGCGTACGCGATGTAAGGACGTTTTTTGATATATTTTTTTACACTTTATCGTAATTTAAGTAAGGATCCTCATTTTTAAAAAAATAAATAAAGCCTATCTTACTCAGGAAAAATGTGGCTTTTCAACAGTGTAAGAATTATTTAAATCTGTTCTGTAGCAAACAAACAAAAAATCAAACCTTCCTCTTTATTACTAGTTGTTGCCCGCGACCATCGTCCTCAAAAACCAAACACACATTCACCTTTTTTTTTAGTTTTTACGGAACCTTTTAAAAGCTCTTTGACGTGACTTAACGACTGTCCCACCCAAGTCCCACTACAACGACATCAGGACCCACGTTTCATGTGTCCTCCGAAGTACGGAGATGTTCGAATAAAATACCACTGAGTGGTCACCTATCTATGGAATGACCTTGCTGAAGTTGCTTAACCAGCGACTGTTATCGTTTCTAAATCTGTGACCGCAACAGGCTGTGAGTGGCCGCCAGTGAAAATGCATTTTACAAATTTTGCAACAATTAATTTTATTTTCGGCGGAACCCTGAAAAAGAAGAAGAAGTTATTTGTTATAACATCAACTTCTTCTTCTTCTCTCGAGTCGTAGATATACAATACTTTTTTTTTTCTATCAACTACACTCTGTCTATAAAGTCCTGAAAATAAATGAGGCCGCCACTGTGCTACACGTAGCAACCCTATTTAGTCTGAGAAAATAGTTTTCATACTAGTAATTTATTGAAATAAAATAAGTAATTTTGAAACACATTATATTTAATACTCAAGTAAGAAATTCACACAACTCATAATGAGATAATTCATTTCATTGGTTGAAACCCTAAGTGATTGAGAAATTTGAATAATTGTTATAACATGACCTTTATAGAAGTAGTGTTAACCCTTTAAACATTTTAGATGACGATGTTTTATTTCTGTTTTATATGCACTATAGTCAAGCCATTTTAAATTTTGACAGTTGTTTTGAGCCATAGAATGTAACATAATTTAGTGTAAGAATTATGAGCCATAACGTAATTTTTGACTTCTGCAAAACAATTATGTTCTATGGTTTTAATTTTAGTGCTGCTACTATATGGCTGCTGCCACATGTATACCAAACTTAAAAAATAATCGATTATCGATTAATCGCTTGTTATCTAAATCGATAAATCTCTTAATCGATTTCATACACCAACCCTAAACTACATGGGTCAAAATTCACCTATTAGAATGGTATGGGTATTAGAATAAATTAACGGATTGAATCAGAGTAATAAAAACGCATGTACACAGTTAACAAGGAGATTTATTCATCGCTTTCATCATAGGATTTTTTAAATATTCGATGTTGAGATAACTTTCGTTGCCACCTTCATCGTCATCACTAAAGCTTTCTTTGCTGCTGCTATTATCGTCAGTATTTGCCATTTCGAGCTTCTCGACGCGATGGCAACTGTTTTTCCAAGTTTTTTTCCCGTTTTAGAAATTGCCAACATTTTGTGACCTGCGGGAACATAAACAGTTACTTGTTAGTGATGATTTTATAAAATATTCTGTTATTTTATATATCAATTCATCATCATCATAACTGGATACTTGGCCTACTGGTACCACGCTGGCCAGACGTATTGGTATAGGGTTTTATTTCAAGTTTTCTTTGTTTTTATTTCATAAAGATAATATTCACGGACAGTCCCTTAGTCGGTTTTTACGACACCCGTGGGATGAGATGGGGTGGTGATATATTGTATTCTTCCTTCGTCACTACACGGAAACCACTGATTTACTAACTATACTAATATTATTATTAAAAAAGATTTGATTATTGGTTTATTTGGAGGGGCGTATAGAGGGCAAAGAGGAGTAGAAAGGGAAAATAGGCTAGAAACTATTATTTTAACTATTTTATAGAGAAAAATTACTATACAAAAGAATATGCTTTATTATACAGGTTACCTTGTATGAAGAATGATAAATAGTGTCTTTCCTTAGTTCTTCAGGCAAATCTCGATTTTTATATTACTAGGGCATTTCTTGTAGGCCTATTGCATTTAAAATTTTGCGTAGAACTTCAAGACTACAATTAAAATCCATCACAGTTCTAGCTATCACCTGCAACTATCTGAGGGTTGGTTGGAGCCTGAAATTTTACAAAAGTTATGTTGATTAAACATTTGATTATACTTTTACAAAAATTTAGACATACCTAGACACAAAATACAGGCAAAGAATGGGATGGAAAGAATAACTGCAATACCTAACTAAAATTTATTCAGTGTTAAATATTAACTAACAAGATATCATTTAACATGGAGTTACTAAGAACTAAATAATAAAAAAATAATAAAATATTGCAATTTAATTATTCACTGTCGACAGACCAGTTGATGCGAAAGTGACATACTTAGTTTAGTTATATCAACCGTAATATAGACAAAGCAATTAATTCAAATTCAAAATTAGGATAAATCTTGACTGAATTATACTAATGCAACTGATAATGTATCAACAGAATAGGTCGTACTACAATATTTCTTACTTTCAATGACAATCTTACCTAAAAAGATGCTATGTACGCAATGCCTGTTTTTGGTCTCTAAATCGCAAATGGAGTGAATATATTACTTGAGACAGATTACAAAACACAGTAACACGATTACATACCCATCAAAGTTGCAGTTCGCCAATAAATATCATCCAAATCACATAAAATTTGAGCAGCTTCGTGCTCCGTCAAACATCGATAAAGAACATCAAAAATCACTTCCCGCGTGCCACTTTGATTTACTCTACTCATTCTTTATGTTGTTCTTCGGAAGTCAGTATTAGTTTATTGTAGATTAATGAACTTATAAAAATCACCAAATGGAAACCGTTCCGCAACTTCTACTCGATGACAGCTCATGTACAAGTTTATTTGGAATTTCAGTGTTGCCAGACACATGAACAATTTAGTTCCTCAAACTTTAATTTCTTGACTTTATAGACAACCTATACCTGCCTGTAAAAGCCGTGTGAAAAAACTTACTAAAAATTTTCTTGTTTTTATTTTTTCTGCGGAACCCTTAACCCCGGAATGATTTTGTAGAAAAGTTGTTTAAATTACTCTTTTAATATATAGCAATAAAATCATAAAATGCCATAAATAACTACTATCAAGATTTTGACATTTGTTTTTCTGCGGAACCCAAAAAAAATGAAGCTGAAGCTTAACATTTATATTATTCGATAACCTCCCGTAAAAGCACATTGAATAAAACTTTGGTGTCATTAAATTTATTATGGTTTTTTCTAAGCTCCACAGACTGTTACAGGAGTTCAGGCTAAACTCTTGTTACACCCTGTGGAGCTTAGCAAGTTATTCAGATGCTAGATTGACTTGTTTTTTTGTGTGAACCAATGAAGGGTCGATTCCCAAGATAAGGTTAAGTTGGTTATAGGGCTTTCTTATTTCTTCTATTTTTTAACAGTCTAGGCAACAACAAGAAGTCTTCTGGATCACAAACATTTATCGAGCCAGTTATTGAAGACTGCCGTTAGGCTTACTTATAATAAATTATAACAGGCTGGTTGATGCTATAGGATATTTTCGACTATAACTGGATCTCAAGTAGAGGCTGAACTTTATTTTATATTAAAACTAATAAGCTTAGGTTGAGATTAACCGTCAAAATGTACTTTCTTTGCTGAAAAGGGACATAATTCCTTATGAAAGCAATTTTTAAAAATGTCATTTGGATAAAATTGAACATTAATAAATACGGGTAAAAAAACCCATCACGGAGAGAGACATTTTTTTTAAATACATATTATGTATTTTCTAGTTTGTTGATACAAAAAGACATAATAGATATGGTTATTTTAATTATTATCATATTATTATCTACTTACAATCCTTAAAATAATAAAATCCATGAAACGAATGATGATGTGACTTTTTTTCGCTTTTTAATTTCCAAACGGTAGGGTGTCGAATTTCCCCCCACTTAGCACAGCTGTTTGTAAACGCCGCATCGCTTGTTGCCAACTTCCCGTCAGTCATTTTGTTCGGTGGCTGTATTTTATGGTCGACGAAATCGTTTTAAATCTTTAACATCAGCGAGTAATTTCCAAAGTGACATTATGAGTTCTGGAATGCCTGAATTGGGCTCCAAGATAACCCTGATATCTAAAGCCGACATTCGCTATGAAGGCCGGCTTTTTACCGTCGATCCTCAAGAATGTACCATCGCTTTGGCTAGCGGTAAGTTGACAAATGGATACTGTTATTTTGTTCAGAAATCTTTTTTTCATGAATCCTTTTCAACTGATGTTTTATCGTGTATTTTCTTAAAATTATGTTTTTTCTAATAGGAACATCGATTGTCATTTCCAGAAAGCTGTTTTCCTTTTCCCTCTCGTTTTACGATCATCTTTGTTTATTGTTTGGGAAAGCGTCTATGTTATTGATCATGGATGTGCGATTTTCTTATTGCTTTACAAAATATTCTTATAAGCACCACATTGTTTTTGTTCTACCCTCAAGTGAAATTGTTAGTCCCCACCTATGACCGCGGTTTCACATTGATGACGTTGATAACATCTGTATGTATGCATTCTAAGCGTTTTCTTGATGGGGATATTAATATCTCAGTTTTATAAAACTCTAATTACTTGTTTTTGGGTTTTGGTATGTGTGTTAAAATTTTCATACGTCTACCTACATAGTTTTATTTTTCTTCACCGACGTAATTTAACACCTCTATTTTGCCAAAAATGAAGATCTATAAATTGTATTAAGTCATGTTCATGGTAAATTCTCACGAAATAATATAAGGTAAGGTTATTTACGTAGTGTTATTTTTCTGTTCTACAGTGCGATCATTTGGTACGGAGGATCGTGAGACGCAGTATCCAGTAGCGCCACAAAGCCAAGTGTACGACTATATCTTGTTCCGGGGCTCCGATATCAAGGATATTCGCATGGTCAACAATGTCCCGTCACTTCCAAATGATCCTGCCATCATGCAAATGTCTGTGCCACCGGCACTTGGCACAGGAGCTGCTCCAGGACAATTTGCTGGACAATACAACCATCCAGTGGTTGGGCAGACACCCTATCCTCAATACCATCCAATGGCTGGCTTTCCTGGAAGTGTCCATGCTCAGCTCAACAAGACTAGTGAGTTGTCTCCACAAACCTCTGTGGAGCTGGCACCACAGCCACAGCCAACAACAGCTCCGATTGGCTCAGGAGTGGCTCACCACGCCAATCAAGTGAAAGACCAAGGTTTTTTTTCATGGTTCATTTTAGCTTTTGCTTCAATACATGCTACCTTGCGATTTTTGCAGTACCATAAGTAGATACTTTTGAAGTGCAGTATAATTTTTATACTGCTAGGGATCAGTTCAGTTTTTGTTTAATATTTTTTATTGATAACTAATACATCATCCTAGTAAAATAAATACAAAAGGATTAAAAAAGTATCTGATTATGATTAAATTACTTTCGTTCGGAACTGCATGCAATCAAGTGTCCATCTAACATGAGACTAATTTTATTTATCATTTTGTCAGGGTTATGGTTCTTTCAGTATCATCATTGTCTCCTTTTATTTCCTGATAAACATTAATTTACTAGTAACTTTACAAAGCTTGCTGCGGATATAATAAATCTATAATCCCAAACCTCATTCTGTTTTACAAAAGTAAAAAAAAATACCTCATTCATTTCTCACATATTCATCGAAAGTTAATTGCAAACACTTCTCAATTTAATTTGTGAAGGAATCACGAACATTAAAACATGGTGTAGGTACTTATTTGATTTTTTAAGTTGATTTAACATATCATTTAGGTTGAATTGGATTACAAGGAGATTGATTGAATTTTATAAACAAATAACCCACAATATAATTTACACTAAAACATTTGGTGCTAACATTTTGGTGGACTTGTTCAATGTATTTAAAGCAGGTTAAAAAACTTTCACTTTAAAATAGGGGTGACAAGTCTATTATTTAGTACAATTACATTTAGAATACAATTATTATTTAGATTATACTATATTTATTTATTTTAAACTTTTCTTTAATAGGTTCTTATGACCAAAACAGTTTTTTTTATTTTATAAAATAATTGAATAACAAACTAATAAGAAAATTCAGATTATTATAAAAGTAGGACAGAATTAATAAGGTCTAACATATATTTATTAATGGGGGAATAACCTTAAAATCACTGTTTATTGTTTATTATATTTAATTGAACAAAGCATGAACTGAAAATATTAACCTGGTGCATGCATAACTTATTTTAAAACAATAACAACAAAAAAATCGCAAAATGCATTTCATTATTCCTTGGTCTGTTGCTTGTACGAAGAGCATTACAAATAAAACACTGCAAATTCATCAATAAGCTTATGCTTTGTGTAAATTGTATCATAATAGGACCTATTTTCACTATGTTTCAATTTGCCATTTAATTTTTATTGTGCTACTCAAATGTATTAAGCACTTGCAAACTATTAAAGTGAAAATGGGATCCTAAATTATATATTTTACTTCTTTTGCATTATTAAATTAGAAATTGTCCAAGTAAAAATAAAAGCTATTAAACAGCTTTAGGTTAAAAAAAGTTCTAATTATAACGATTATATCACAATATGATATATACCATAGCTTATAAATAAAATATGTTTCTCAATGCAATAAAATATATAATTTATTCATTAAGCTAAAATATACTAACAATTTGACAACTTTTTAGGTTCAATGCTAGATCTGATAGGAGGTGGAGCTCAACAAAGCGCATCTCGGTCTAATACACCTGCTGTAGGTGCTCACAGGAAGAGTCCTACTGCTGATCAAGGCACTCAGGTAAGTTTGCAGATGACATTCAAAACTTTGTAAGAAAACTACATTATTTACCTTTGTTTAATTGCCTTCCATTATTGATATTAAGTAATATATTTTACATATCTCCTAACGATAACAAGTCACAGTACTACTTAATTAAAGGAGCATAAATTACTAACATGATATTAGGAGATCTTTTATTTTAAAATTAATAATTACATTTTATTTAGAGTTATAAATCTTGAAGCTAAAATTACTTATAAGGCAAGCTGGTAGCAGTTATGGCAACTAGCTATAACAGTCATACCCTATTGTGTATTTTCTATGGCCCTTATCCTAAATCAGAATATAATAATAAGAAAGTGAATTCTATGGCCCTTAACCTAGCATTTCTAATTGGATGTAGAATTCCTGTCAAACTCGAAACCAGCTAAATTCTCCTCCTGCTTTGTAAAATTCAAAACTTACTTCCCCTTGGTATTAATATTATTGCAACATTTAGTTATGCTATTTACTGTGTTGTCTAGGTCGGCTCTGTACCTGGGGGATCAAACCAGCAACGCGATAGCCGCCGCGGTAGCAATTCTAATGCTGTTCAGAAGGGTGGTAGTCACCCCGGGGCACGTAATCGCACGAACTCACGCAACCGCACGAGGTATCCCAGCGGAGGTGCTCCGCCCCACCAACAACATCATCAGCAGCATAACCAGCAGCAGCATAATCAACACCAATCTCAGGTAAATTTGCATAAAAATACATTTTTTTGCATCAAAATACAATTTTTGTATTAAAATACTATTGCAGTGAATAACTTAACAAAGAAACTAATTTATAAGTTAAGTCAAATAGATATAATAATATGGCCTAATAAGGAAAACCATTTATAATTAAATGATCATCATCTCAGCTAAAAAATGTCCACTGCTGGACAATAGGCCTTCAAACATTTCTACCAGAATTATGTGCTTACTTCATGTATCAGTTATTAATAGTCAATTCAGTTCATCATAATTGTTAAACAATCATCAACAATCTATAGTTCTAGATTAACTTGAAATGATTTTTATGTTACTTACAAGTTATTGTTTCTACTTCAGCATCAACAGCATCAGCAGAATACGGCGACGCATTCTTCTCATGGCCAAACTTCACAGGGACAACAGCCCCATCATCATCAACAGCATCAACAACATCATGGTAAGTTTTTTAGTGAAAATGGATGATTTTGTTGGGTGTTATACCCTGACCAAGTCAATAAATACAATGAAAATAAATTCATAGCCATCTGCTTAGTAAAACTATTTTGTTGAATTTGTTCTATAATGTGTAAGCATTTAGCTTACTTGCTTATTAATTTTTGTTATTCTATATCAAATTGACATAAAAAGTGCAATATAGACATGTATCACTTGTTTGTACTACAATAGTGTAAAAACATTTATTTACTTGTAAATAGGTCAAGACAACTTCTCGTCAGTATTCCACACAGGCCAAGGTTATCGAGGTGGATGGCGAGGAAGGCCCCGTGGTCGCGGTCGTGGGTTCGTTCCCCGCAACAAGAACACGCTTAAGTTCGACAAGGATTATGATTTTGAGCAAGCAAACACTGAGTTTGAGGAACTACGCACCCAACTTGCGAAGACTAAGATCTCCGAAGGAGACGCTAAGGTTGAGGTAAGCATTAAGTTCGAATTTTATTCCTTTTTTTTTCGGTACTTAGAGTATGTATGTACTTATTTTATCGTACCAAAATGGATGGGTAGAACGTAAAATATCTTTCCCATTAAGATACAATCATTATATTTCTAATTATGCCTTTATGTTATTTATTAATTTATTTTCTTTTCTGTACAACAGGAAACTGAGGTAATTATTGTGCCGCAGGGTGAGGTAGACAAGAAAGATGATTCTGGTAATGAGACGGGTGCCGGTGAACCCGAATTAGATGAGGATCAGAATGGATACACTGGATATGACAAGACTAAGAGCTTCTTCGATAACATCTCATGTGAAGCTGTTGAGAGGTGAGTTATGAGCTTTAGTTTTGAACTTCTTCTTAACCTTTCGCAAGGTTTTAGGGTCACCAAATGTCTCATATAAAAATAAGGCACCTAATGCATTTAGACACTGTTTGATCACCCGGATAAACTATTTGAAACATGGTGACCCTAAAGTGTTCGTTAGGTTAAAAGTGGTTGATTATGTTAGCATGTCTGTCTTTGTAGCATATTAATATGAAATTGTCGTCCACAGGTCGAAGGGTCGCAGCCAGCGTACAGACTGGCGCACGGAGCGCAAGCTGAACTCGGAGACGTTCGGCGTGGCGTCGGCGCGGCGTGGCGCGTGGCGCGGCCGGCCTGCGTGGCGCCACCACGCGCCACACCACAACCCACACCACAACCCGCACCACAACACGCAGCACCAGCCGCAACACTTGTGAGTACTAAACTATTTTGTTGCATTTTCTAAATGGAGCTTCCATAAATACGTCCTTACTTAATTAAATAAATATCAACGATTTCTTGTACAGGTCATTAATTTATTGCTAATTGTAAAAAATTAGTATGTTCTTGTGTGGTCATAGAGTAAGGATATCTATGAAAACACGTGAAGATATGACGCATTTTTTTGGTTGGCCTTACTTGGACAGCGTTGTGCTAGTAGTTCGACTGGTCTGCTATGATGGTTTTTAGGGATCTTGCATATTCTACATAGGTACAATATATTTTTATGAATTGAATAATACAAGTGCATCGTTTTTCCCCCTTAGCTTCTCAGACGAGTCCAGGTGGCGTTCAGGTCGCGGGTCTAGGGGGCGTGGAGCAGGCCCAGGCCGTCCCTCCCGACCTGCACAACAACAACACGTGCAACCTGCTACTGCTGCAGGTACGTTTTACCTTGGTTACTTGTAACTGTTCCAAAACGAGATATAATTCATATTGCAAAAGTGGGTGCCTAATTAGGAAAATAATGTGCAGGCAAAAATTAAAATAAATATCTTAAGAATTTGACTTCATGCTTGTGGTGGTCAATTTTGCTATTGGAAACGAAAGAAGTGTAGACATAGGATATAGGCTCTGTCTATTGATAATTTTGTTCATGTTGATACTTTCACATAGCTGTTTTAATAATTTCGATTGTGTAAAACTTTCACATAGCATAAATACTCAATTTGTTTTTATTTTGTTTCAGCCAAGTAGGAAAAAAAACAGTGTGACCGCTACACCGAAACAAAAATATATTATCGCAGAGACTTATAACAGTGACGGAAAAGTGTTAGTTTGGTGAATGAAGTGTATTGTGTAATTATTTGATAAAAGTTATGTCATTGCGGGAAGTTATAAAGTGGGAAGGATTAAAGCAGAAGGACATTGTTTTGGTGTGATAGTGTTGTATCCAATATAATGGAAGGAGTAAGAAGGTAATTCCCGTAAGCGCGCGACAGAACAAAATGTCTGTACACTGAGAAGGCTCACAGTTAGTATAATGTAAGTATAGGCGTGTGGCGAGCGATAATACATTGGCCAGAAACATTGGCATCTCATAAATTAAACTGTATAATGTCACAAGTCGACCAATAGATATGATGTTAGGCTTACACATGTACTTCAAGATGCCTATGTATTGTGGTGAGGTAGATACACTTGTAAATTTTCAGGGAGGCTATGTAATGGATATTGCATAGAAATATTTTAATCATGCAATGAAATATAAATTTTTCAAGAAACTTGTCTCCTCACCTGTTTATACTGTGCCTATTTAGTTAAAAAAAACGAATATATTTAAAAGTACTAAACGGTCTGCTATCACTTGAAGGTTCATTGCGCCTCTTATTATTTATTTTATTAACTTGCAATGACAAACGAGTCTGCGGCAGTCCTAATAAATGTTTAATAAATTAGTTACGAGGATATTAGTTTCTCGAACCTGCTGGCCAGATGTTTGATGTGTAATTATATAAATCATTGTGGGTTAGAGGCTGCCTCATGTTATAAATGTTAAGTGTTTCATTAAATGTCCTTTATTTGTAGTTAGAAGTAAATAAATGTGATAGGACTGCTGCCACACACTGATGTCAGTGATGTGTTGAAGACTCAGGGAGTTGTTCAGGACTGCCAGGCTGATTGATAATTATATCAAACTAGTAAAGTTTGTTTGTATTTAAATTAAATGTAAAATTCTTGTATCAATCAGTAATAGAAAGGGACTGTTGTTAGTTAATTTGGAATTGTTGTAACTGTGTTTGTGAAGAGTCCTTTTCTTCCAAATCTAAAATAAACTGACAAAGTATGATATTTGTAAAAAATCTGTAACTCAAAAGCTGTACCTGGTGATTGTATCAATATAAAATATAACTTTACTACAAATCTTCCAAAAAGTAATTTTATTTATAAAACACCACAATATAAAACTTAATTTTATTGCAAATTATCCAAGCTTACACAACATACTCGACGCAATAGCTTTACTGTGCCACTCAACAATTAAAAAACATTACACAGTTTCCAAACTCATTCAAAACAATATCAATAAACTTGTAATAATACCAAAAACAATATGTTTGACATCCGTAACCTTACACTTTGAAGCAGGTAAAATACAAAGTACACACTAATACAATCATACTTGTCTGTATACAGTTTACGTATCATTACAATCTTACGCGATTGTCACGACATTATACATATTATACATTATTAAGATTTTTAAGTATCCTTATAAAATATAAATGCCTTATTACCTTAGGCTTTAGTACCTACTACAACGGAGAAATATTAACAATTTCTAATCACGTTGAACCAACTTCAATAAATATACATGAAGAATTATTATTAGGAATTTATTCATAAGTAGGTCTGAAGCGTATTCTATTTCTATCTTATTCCTTGAGCGTTACAATACAATCCGCGTACATTTTTTTTTAGTTCTAACACATTTTAGGGAATAATCCCTTCGGCTAATATCCCTTTCCCAACATAATTTGTTTCTAAGTACATTTAGCTTATATTTCGAACAAGTCATCAAAATGTCAAGAAAATGAGTAGTTTGATGCCATTTACTGATTCTTTTTGATGTTCTGCGTGAATTTTAAACTTTTAATTAATGGAAAATTTATCGTTTAATCTCTGTTTATACTAATGATTGAGAAAAATTCCTAATTAACCATTGTCGTTAATTCATGACATTTTTCTAAAATATTTTTCACATAACTTGACTTTGAGTGTGTAGTGTAGTGTGCTTTAATTTATCAGACATACAACTTTTTTGAAACTCCTAGGTTAATACTGAACATCGCTAATGGCCTAATTTGGCTTAGGTAGATTTAATTTAGTAGGCAAGGTAATTATTGTCTAAGACCAATACTGATACTTTTAAAAACCTGCTCTGGAATCAGAACTTCTAAAATTTTATTGGCAAGAAGTCAAAAGCTACGTAAATAGTCTATTTTAAACTCGGAAAACGGTACATAGAAGAAAATCGTCTAATTACTTAGTACATTGTTAAAAGGGATACTAGCCGAATCATTTTACAATATACAAGAATAATACTCGTCAAATTTTTATTTCAATGCACCCATAAAAAGGGCTTCTATCTTTTTTTCCATTGTGATCGATTCCATTACAAAATTCAATCAACTTAACCAAGTTTCCCAGCTTCATACAGGCGGATTTAAATGGCAGTAAATTCATACAACTTTACCAAAACAAACGTTACCGTTCAAATTCTCGACTCACAATGGAAAGTCATGACATTTGCACAGGTATAGTTTAATTATAAGTAAATTAACCACGCCATTCCCTAGCCGGTGTGCCGTTGTCCACGATCCATACGGAGCCACTTTGTCCTTTAGTCAAAATCTCCACTAAGGCTCGACCAACGTGCTCTGAACTGCAAAATTAAAATAGATAACTAAGTGAGCTCATTACATGTTGCGAGGCTCTTGGTTCCACGTTTAGCTCCAAAATATGTCTAATACCGCTGAGTTCATATTGAACAGTTCTCTTTTATAGTGTCAATAAATCCCCGAGCATTGGAAGTAAATACTTTGCATGTAATAGACAAACGAAAAAGTAATAAAAACTTTATTTTCGCGACTTAGAAAATGCCTGCCGCAAAATAAAAGTTACAAATTGTTTTCTCTAAATCTATGCATAGCTACTCTAGCTAGACTCTAAGGTAATGTGTTGAAAATGGTGTTCGGAGAAAGTAAATCAAATTAAGGGTTCGTCCGGGGCAGGTATACATGAAAGGTGTCTCGTGTTTATAGACCGGATATAATTTACTCTCCTCTTAAGGACGAGGATGTGACGTATTTATTTTTAGATGGGATCACCCTTCGTTTTATTAAATATGGTTTCATTGAACCTTCCAACAAAACGGAACTTTGTTTACGCTTATTGTTTTTAGAAGTTCTATTAAAAGGAAGAAATTTATTTTTAAGCAATTTATTCTCGCAACACAAGATCTTTTGTAATATAGATCCTGTGTCGCCGAGTTTCTCACATTGTTTATATAGGATTTCATTATTGGGGTTTTTAATAACAAAGGCAATTCGGCTATACATCATATCAGCTAATTGACATCCATTGTTGGACTTAGGCCTCCACCATTAGGCATTGAATTATTTGGGGATAGACCACGGCTGCATTCGCAATCATACAAATGCCCTTAACTACTTACCTCTGAATTTTGCTGGTCGCGTTATCTCTTTGCCAAGCAGCTTCGTATTCTGACGACATGAGTTGCTTACGGATCTCCTTGACGAGGCCGGTATCTGTTAGTCCTGGGCAGATTACCATACTCCGTACTCCAGTCAAGTTGACGTGGTATTGGTCCTTAAAAATATTGATTAATTTACTGACTCGAAAGATCAAACTGATAAATAAAGTCAGTAATTTTCATCTAAAATGCACATTTTTGGATATAATGACGTAAATATAAGGCAAAATGAACAAAACAATAAAAAAAATTATGAAACGTTAAAATACATTACATTTTTTTAAAATTAAGTTTAATATAAACTGTAATCTTTTAATCTTTTTCAACCGATACAAATATAAAAAGAAGACCAGGACCCCCTGGACCTCCCATATTTGTATAAGATATATAACTCAAGAGGAATAATTCGAAAAGTTGTAAAAACTTATTTAAATATAATTGGTAAATAAATTCTTACCCCATAAGCCCTGGTAAGTCCTACGATTGCGTAATTGGTGGCTGTGTAAATAGGCGTAGATACTTGTGGTCTAGTGAAGGCAGTAGACGCAGTATTCACAATAATGCCACCTTGCCCTCCACGGTCCTTGCTCATAAAACGATACGCCAATAATGTACCACGTATTACGCCGTTCTAAAATAAGAATAAATAGGTAGGTAGGTACTTGTACAGGAAATATAGGTTAATATTTCTAAAATTTGTGACTTCGGTCCAATGCAATATGGTAAGCAATCAGTACCTAGGTACAATCCTTGGTGATGGCTACCATGTCAGTTGTATTATGTTTTACCATGTAGTTTCAAAAATTTTAAACTAATGTGATGTCCACGTTATAGTAGCCTTAGGAGATGCTTTTTTACATGCCTCTTTTAAAGACTTAGTATCGTAAAAAGGAAGGATACTGTTATTCATCAGAAGGTAGGAAGTCAACTGTTATTCATCATAACAGTCTATTAATGTCCCACTGCAGGGACGGGCCTCCTCCCGCGAAGGAGGGATACTTGGCCTACTACACCACGCTGGCCATTGGTATAGGGTTTAAATTTTCCTTTATTTATTTCGTAAAGATAATATTCACGGATAGTCCCTTAGTCGGTTTTTACGACACCCATGGGATGAGATGGGGTGGTGACATTTTGTATTCTTACTCCGTCACCACACGGAGAACTATTATTACTTAAGTATAATAGATGTATACTTGATTTCCTATAGATATTATTTTTATAAATACAGATCTTGCTCTTGACGTAGAATGACTAACATAATATTATGAAAAATTAGTAAACCAAGACAGTGATAAACTTACTAAGTTGACGTCAACTTCTAACTCCCAGAATCGATCGTTCATGACACCTGCATTATTTATCACGATGTCCAACCTGTTGAACACTTCCATTGTCATCTCAAATGCTTCTGTAATTTTACAAAATAAGAAAATTTTGAGTCTTAAAGAAGGCTTAAAAAGGTTTTCGTTTTGCAATTTCCCGCCTTACAATATATCCAAGAAATAATACAGGGTACCTGTAGAAAGGCTTTCATGATTTTTAAATATGTAGTGTATGTCTACCTATAAGTACGAGTATAATTAGCGATTCTTTAACTTTAGCCTTTTATTAAATCGGCAAAAGTAGCAATAATTTTATGTTCTTTTCATCCCGTAAATGGGACATTATTGATACCTACATACAAGGACATTATTGATTTAAAAAGAAGGCGCAATTTAAAAAATGAACATGACAAAACACTCACCCTCATACTGTGGGTAATCAGTGACGTCACAACGGCAAAACAAAACATTCTTCCTGCCATACTTGGCGGCCAACTCGTCGGTTACTTGCTCACCGATTTCTGAATCGATATCGCATATTGAAACCTGGAAAGTGATGTGCTATTATTTTTTTATGCAAAATTAAGTTTAAGCACCAAAAGGAAATGGTATAGTTTTGAGTTTTGTAACTATTCTATAACTATTGACCGAATAACCGTTGCCCGATCGAAACGTTGCCCGACACTTACTTTTGCTCGACTGAAAGTTTGCCCGACGTAACGTTTGACCGACATTACTTAGGACCGACTTAGGGTTTAACAGACACATATCAAACGTTTTTGTTGGTGTTAGGACAAATGTTATTGTGCCAATAAATATGATTATGATTCAAAGTGTTTTAGATCAATGTTATTTATCTCAAGTGAAACATTAGGTCTTATTAGAATAAAGTATTACTATGCCAAGAAATCGTTGTGAGATATAATATGCGGTATGTCATCAGTCATTATCACCATATCAGCCAACTGACGTATACTACTGGACATAGACCTCCTTCAAATATTGCCACTTTGGGCAGTCCTGCGCTGCGTCCTCAGGGTGTGAGGGGTCTCACCGCCCTCGTTAGTACCTATTCTTTCTATGGTTTTTTGTCTAGGTGTGTAATGTTTGAAATAACAACAAAATATCTAATTTCACTAGAATGGCGCCCGGAAACGGAGGGCGGTGAGACCCCTCACACGGTGGACCTTCGACCTAGTTAGGACGGCAAGAAACCGATGGATGAGGAAGGCGCAGGACTGCCCAAAGTGGCAATATTTGAAGGAGGTCTATGTCCAGTAGTATACGTCAGTTGGCTGATATGGTGATAATGACTGATGACATACCGCATATTATATCTCATAACGATTTCTTGGCATAGTAATACTTTATTCTAATAAGACCTAATGTTTCACTTGAGATAAATAACATTGATCTAAAACACTTTGAATCATAATCATATTTATTGGCACAATAACATTTGTCCTAACACCAACAAAAACGTTTGATATGTGTCTGTTAAACCCTAAGTCGGTCCTAAGTAATGTCGGTCAACCGTTACGTCGGCGTCGTCGGGCAAACTTTCAGTCGAGCAAAAGTAAGTGTCGGGCAACGTTTCGATCGGGCAACGGTTATTCGGTCAATAGTTATAGAATCTTTCAAGGGTATCCTTTCTCTATCAGACAAAAGATAAGAACTCCTAATTGACTATTGATATCCTAACGGGTTAGAATCCCACACAAGACAATATTATTTGTGTCATACATAAATGATTGGTTTGAGCATGGATGTAGCTACATCGTGTCCGCTAATGTAGATAGACCCCGCAACACAGTCATTTTAAAAAATATAAGTGCCTATAGGTATTATGAGCGTTCTCTGCATAGTCACTGACTAAGAATGCTTGGTATCACCAGCCCATAACATCTTAGGTATAGATCACGCAGTTTTAAGTGAGTGTTCACCTAGACCTGGCTGTCATATTCAGACTGATATCAACTAAGTAATGCATCTATAACTGTTTAGCGTGTCCGTAGTAACAAATAATTGTTGCTACGGTAAAATGTGTAATTTTACGAACATATGGGAGTTATCGTATCAATAAAATGCAAAATATAGAATGACTGGTAGTACAAAATTAAGTTAGGTACATACTTAAGCATTTAAATTGTTGGTACTTAAGTACCTACGATTAATTTCCATGAGTGGAATCTACTCCACATCGATATCACCAGGCTTTAGGAGCATTTGATATTTTATGACTTCTATTTTATTACTTACACCCATATAATAATCTAATAAGATCGCGACACATTTTATGTATTATGTATTTACCTAATCATCAAATAAAAAAATAACTGTACTCATTTAAATTGGGCAAGAAATGAACCTCGTCGTCAAAGAAATGCACGAAATGAAATGTTGAAGGAGGTTATGAACAGGCTTTGAAAGATCAACAACAAAATGACTTGACCTTTTCGCAAAGCTTCAGAAAGTATTCTTACAACGAATATTACTTTCTGAGCCCTTAAGTCACAGGGATACTGTTTCATCTCATTTCTCGCTTTATTTAAAAATCCAGGCTAGTTTTTGTAATTTTTAAAAATGAATTTAGGATTCATTGAATTCAGCAAAAAAAATATTATACCTCACCTATTATAGAACACTCATAGAATACTTAGGTAATAATTAAAATATGTGTCTAATGGTAAAATCCTTGACATTTATTTTCATGTGAAAAAAGTTTTGAAGATTAGCGTTATGGCTTCTTAGTTTTTATCAATTGTATTCCTACAAATTCGATCAAACAACCCATAAATGCCTACTCTACCTACTTCGGGAATGGGCTTTCTCCCTCTTCAAAGGGAAACTTAACCTAGGACCTGTTTGACAGCTTTTCGTCAAGTTGTCCTGCTTTTGTTTTCGTAGCGATGCCTGCGAAATTTCACTGAGTGGACTTTTATGACATTCACGTTTAGGTGGTGATACTATGTATTGTCGCCACGTGGGGAATTCACCACATTCAGTAAATCATGGAAAGCGTTTTGAATTTATAAGGGAGTCAGCTCCACCCTGCATTTTTCAATTGGCGGTCGCCGTTTCATAAGCTTTTTCCAGGAAAAGGGATCTAATCGGGAAATTGATCTAAAGTTAATTTGATCGCTCAAGTAGTTGTCTTACCGCGTTTGACCCGAAGACGACTCTGCTATTTAGTTAAGTGAGTGCATTACCCCAGCAGAATCTTGTCGAAATTTGTAATTTTTATTTATCAGATTTTTAGTCTTCTCTCCTGTAAATGTCTGTGTCGAAACTCAATTAATAGGCAGTTAAATTAACCCGTTGCACATCGCTGGCCAAAATGAACTAAATTATATGATAACTTTATAATTACTTACTGGACACTAATGAAACTTCACACAGACCTGTAGCTAACTATAAACTATAAAATGACGTTTTAAACAAGTCTCTAGAGTACATATCTTAGAAGTAAAGGCCAAAAAAGGGGTATTTATATAATTTGAAATAACTTGCAAACGGTGCATTATTATTACTTTTTTATTCGTGGACTAATTCAGACTAATTAAGACGAAGCTCTGTATAAACAATTAGGAAATTATGCTGTACCGTTTCGGAGATCCAGCAAACACGCAAACGTTACGCCAGCAGAATCTTGAATATCTCCGAAACCATGAAACGTAAAAATTCAAATTATATCGAAACATTTACTTCGTCCAGCCGTCTAAAAATGTACCTAAAGATTATTTCAATAATCCCATTATTTCAAAAAAGATTCTGCTGCGGTAACGTTACGCCAGCAGAATCTGTTTTTGTCAAATATCTTTAAAATTAGGACTGGACTAATTCCAAAAACTACACAGACATTTACAGGAGCTAGAAGACTAAAAATCTGATAAATAAAATTTACAAATTTCGACAAGATTCTGCTGGGGTAATGCACACTAGTTAAGTGCGCCAACGTCAAAAAATTGCAATGACAGTAAAAAAAATGTGATAATGGGTTTCCTACCTAATATCAAGGTAATTTTTCGTGAGCAGCCTAATTTTTTAAACACAACAATGTCCTGAAAGGAACCTGGAGTTCTAGAAATATAATAATACTAGCTGACCCGTCGAACTTTGTTCCGCCTTAATCGCAATAAATAAGCAGACGTTTTCTTTAATTGTAAAAAAAAAAACAAAAAAAATTTAAATAGGTACTATAGGTATCATTCATATTACATATACATTAAATTAATTAACATTCAGATACATTAAATTAATTAACATTCAGATACATTAAATTAACCATTCATAAATTATTTCTGTATTTTAGTACATAATAATATGTTGCTCTTCATAGTACCTTGTGATACACGACATTTTTTGTTTTATTATCAGGCGCAAAAGCAAACAACGCAGATGGTCTTCCGTCCGACCCGTGAACATGCCACGTATAATTGACCATGGAAAAAACATAAATGTTCTACATTTAAACCATAAACTTTTAAGGATTGGCCTTGTGATTTGTTGATAGTCATGGCAAATGCAAGACGTATCGGAAATTGAAGTCTTTTAAATTCAAACGGCATATCGGTTGGGATTATCGGTATCTCGGAATGAGAACTTCCTCACCTTTGAATTTTCCTATCATTATCATAGCGTAAATTACATTGTTCATAAATTTTCTAATCACCAAACGCGTACCGTTGCACAGTTTTGGTTGGTTTATGTTTCGAAGCATTATTACTATGGAGCCGACCTTTAGGCGTAAATTGTGCGGTGGTAAGCCAGGCACGTCCAAAGAGTTTAAAAATTCAATTGGATAGTTGGTGGCTTCATCTTCATTTGTGACGCAGGCAATCGATTTGAATGAATGCATTGTTCCAATGATCTTATTTTGAATTATGTAGTTTAGGTCATTTACATCTTTATTCTTAGCCGCTAAAATTACTCGCTCACTAAACCATTCATTGTTTTTGTAGTTTGAAATAATTTCTGGAAATACATTGTTGATAAGTTCGTCTTTTGATGAGACAAAATTACAGAAATTATTTGGAAATGATATTAAGCCGCTCGATTCATCGACAGGTACTTGACCATTACCGATAGTCAGCAATTCCTCTGAGAAATATTCAGCAGATGTATCATTAAACAATGTAACTTTCATGTTTGTTGTCAGTTGCAGTTTCTTCACATAGCGCCAATGACGGCACGACTCCGCTGTCAAAAAATTATTTTCCCGCCAAAATTACTATTACGTCACAACTCATTTGTTAAAAATTATGTCACAGGCAGCACGACTCATCTGTCAAAAATTCTATGACGTCACGACTCAAATCCGTTTTTTTTTCAAAATCGTTCCGGAACCCTAAAAATCCTATGTCCTTCTCCTGGCTCTAAGCTACCTCCCTACCAATTTTCAGCTAAATCGGTTCAGCCGTTCTTGAGTTATAAGTGGTGTAACTAACACGACTTTCTTTTATATATATAGATTGTATATCTGGCAAATGAAAGAAAGCCTAAATAGCAATAACTAATAAAAGTGATGCAGTTCGCGTGCTGGCGTATTGAGAATACCTCTAAAGTCATCAATAAGGTAATTCAACAAATAAATAATCATTAAGGCTTGTCTCTCGAAAAATCAACATTTCTGCAATCTTTGGGCTCGTACTGCTGTTCAAATCAGAAAGATATGATTCTTATACTCATACACTTTATTTTTCATTTCATTGTGAATAAAAGCGCCAAAACGCTTTTTTGATTATTTACACTATGTTCGATGAAAAAAATATCTCAAATATCTTAATTTTAACATCGAATTGCCTTCTTCTCTTTACCAGCATAACATATGGACTTGAAACCTTCACTAAAAAATATAAAAAAGGGCGGGCAACAGTTTCGCCAAAATTAAATTTGGATTACATGAATAGTACTCTAAAAATCAGAAGAAATCGTTTTGGCGCTTACGACTTTTACATCCAAGCAGCTGCGGGGCTCTTGCGCGGTGAGAGGGACGAGCCGCCAGTGCCGCTTATGCTTTCTTAGACGACGGACCTACGCTGCTTTCTACAAAACCCATTAACCAAAACAAAGTATTTACTTTCCTAATATTAACGTGCAAGAAAATGTGATATTAGTGATGATGAAGAAGTTACCAACAAAAGAAAGAAAATTATGTGTGAACGAAAATTTAATGAGTTAATTTTAATGTACTTAATTAATTATTTTTATATAATTAATAATTTAATTTAAATTATTTTTTAATTTTAATGAGTTTTAAAATGATTGCTTACAAATTTTATAAAATATTTTTTTTACATTGCACATTCATAAAATAGTTTCCTTATTTTAAAGCACGCTTATCGGTTACTAACATTATATTCAGTTTAAAATTCTTGTATGCATTTTTTTTAAGTGTTGGCAACCCTAGCCGTTACTGAACTACGCGGTGTCGAACATAAACACTCAAACTGTTGAATATATTATATTTATTATTTACAGTCACATAAATAATAAGTATCTATCACTAACCCCCTTACTCATAAACGCTTCTTAAATTTTAATCAATTGATTAGCTTAAATTCTTTCGGTTTTGTTTGGCATAAGGTTAGTTTTGCTAATATAAATCTCGCTAAATAGTGACTAAAGACGAATGGGCAAAACGTCCCCACCCTTGTAACACTTACATCTATACATCAAATAAAAGTACTTGAAAAATGAAGCAATTTATTGTATGACAGCAAATCTGTCAGAGTTATTGAGGAGAAGAGAATAAAAATAATAAACGATACTATTACATACTTTATGTTAATGTTTACTATATAAGCACGATAGAGTCAAAGGCTATCTTACTAGTAGAGGGACCATACATCTAGAACATCCTTCATCATCCAGAAAACCATGAATTTCGCTTTTCAAATAAAAAACATACAGCCTTCATAAATAAATATACAAACTCGTACATCATATCAGCCAATTGACGTCCACTGCAGGACATAGGCCTCCTCCATACATTGCCACCCTCATCCATCGGATTCCCGCTGTCCTAACTAGGTCTTGGGACAACCGTGTGAGGGGTCTCTCCACCCTGCGCTTTCTGATAGGCGTCGATTCTCCGCGCTGTGTCCCCTGCCCACCGCCACTTTAATCGGGCAATTCCAAGCGCTATGTTCGTATGCACAGTTAGGTATATTAGAAAGATAACTGGACCTGCGCGGCAACTATTTCCAATGCAACAATAATGAGCTAATGCTAATCATTAATGAATACCACGCACCTATTCATTTATTGCATGAATCTGATGCATTCATACTACCACCCTGACACCGTTCATATCCCCACAAAGGTGATCACGGATTAGATGAGGCTCGAGGAGAAACTCGCGTCTGTCGAATCCGCTCACCTAGATAGTAGTCCCGACATTCTGGATAATGTATACTGTAATGGACACTGAGGCGGCGAACGGCGCCCTGACAGGTCGCGTCATTAATTAACGATTGCTCTCGGACAGTGGCTATGCTGGAAGACCTGCAAATGCAATTACCCGCAGAACTATGTGATCTATTGAGCCGCAAGATCACTGCCACACGTGCCTACGACAGGGCCCCCAGCGAGTCCAATAGGGTTAGAATTAGGCAGCTTCAGTGGTCTGTCAAAGTATAAAGCGTATAAATGAGTTTCGTCAGCCACGAAGGTACGCGCAATTGAGTGAGATCGAGCCTTCTTATCTCGCTTACTAGCAGCTATTCCGATCGTTAACGAAGGACGTATGCTGTACTATACCTCCTTTGGTTAGGCCTGATAGGAGACTAGCGTTCGAGGATGATGACAAGGCCAAATGCCTGGCCGATAGCCTCGAGCCCCAAAACGCAGTTCTACTCAGGATAACAATCACGATATCAATCACACACACCAATTTCAAATAGATGTCGATAACAAATTGAAGCAGCGAACTTCTCTCCCGGTCTCACCCCTCAAGGTAAATTCATCAGATTACTGCTGTGAATGCGGTGAAGACCAGCAAACATTGGCACACCTACTGAACTGTCGAAGATGCCCAGAAAGCTGCACAGAAAAAGACCTCATAAACGCCTCTGACAATGCAATCACACCGTGGCCAAGTTCTGGGCTAATTGTATTTGACCACTGATTGTACTGCATTGTGTGCCTTACGACTCGAGAGAAGAGAAGAACCGCTCAAGGCAGACAACGAGGTTGTACCGTTAGTCACGCCTACCGAGGTGAAAACCGACATTAAACTTCTCGCCCCTAAAAAGGCACCCGGCTCAGAAAGAATATCAAATATAGTCATCAATAATTTATTCCCCGAACGTCTCTTGATCCTTAACATGCATCTTTAATGTCGCAATACCAAATTGTGTCTTCCCGCAACAGTGGAAAGACGCCATGGTTATCGGAATACCGAAACCCGACAAAAGAAGTCCGACCCGGCTAGTTATCGACATATTAGTCTGAGTCGAGCCGTTTCCGAGCCTCAGGAACATAAATTCTGTCGTTTACTATTTCTGCAATGGTTACTGCTTATAGAGCATTTCTTAATGGTTCTCTAAATGTTTAGTTTAGCAAGGCTAGCTATCCGAAGGTCAGAAAATGCTGTGGATGATTTTCTGGATGATGTAGGATAATCTATATGTATGGTCCATCTACTAGTAAGATAGCCTTTGACTTTATCGTGCTTATATAGTAAACATTATCATAAAGTATGTAATCGTTAATTATTTTTATTCTCTTATATTCAAAAACTCTGTTCTCCCATGACTGACAGATTAGTTTCATACAATAAAATGCTTCACTTTTCAAGTACTATTATTTGATGTATAGATGTAAGTGTTACAAGGGTGGAGACGGCTTCCATACAAAAATGCCCATTCTTCTTTAAGAGGCGTTTATGAGTAAGGGGGAAAATGTCTATAATTGTAAAGATATAATATTTAAATCAATAATATAAAAAAATTAAATAAAGATAATATAAAAAAATTAATGAGAAGGTGTAAAGTGAGAAGTTATATTTATCAAAATTATTCTGCAAATTTATTATTTATCTTGAAGTTCTGTGATCGTTTATTCTGTGACGATCGGAATGGGACGGCTCAACGCAATTTAAATCTAGTCATCCCACAATCCCATGTCGCAGCGCAGTGCAGCCGCGATCTTTTGATGCGGGGATGAGGTAGCGAGACAGCGTGCTCGCGCGGGGTGAGGTAGCTAGCTCCGCCCAAACACTGAAGGTCATTGGAGTGTAGACAAGCCTTAAGGATAAAACGTAGTAAACCCCGTGCAATTTACCTGATGACCGTTTTATTTATATCAGGCCAGTTTCCTTACGACGCCTCTAGGAGCACTTTGGGAGGCATAAGTATAATTCCTCTAATTATTATTAATATTTTACACGATGCAACAAATTTTGTTATCAGCATAAGAGAATTTGTACAAATTATTTTTTTAAATCTAGCGTCTCTAATTTTCTAAACCATTCTGTTGACTAAAAGACAATAATTAATCGTCCTTTAAATATAGCTCATGAAACATCTTTGTGGTGATTACGAACAACAGAATACTAACACGATATCTGTCTTGCTAAACGGGCTTTGTATCTACATTTCCTTCTTTGGTTCATATATACCTACTTTGCAGCTTTTCTCGTACCCGACTATAGTATTATGCGCAGTAATAAATTTGAGATGAATAAGATTGTAAAAGTACACAAATATACTTCCTAATCCATCCTCATGATCGTCGTGTAAACATGCACAGTCTAAAGACACAAAGAAAACGTCCAAGAAAAACAATCACGCCAATGACCGGGGCGCCGGCAAAAAATCAATAGATACAAATGAAAGCCGGCTGATGAGGATTAAGACAAATTATCTACAATTATATTACAATCAGTTACATAAGAAACATGTACATTCTTGGCATAGTATTTCCAGTACTTCATTCAACAGCTTATTTTACCTTGAACTTAAAATTACTTTTGTGGCACGCCATGCGCGAAAGAAATGTTTATTTCCTAAATATAACATACCTTGGCTCCTTGTTTGAGTAGTTCTTGACTGTAGGCTAGTCCGATGCCTGCAGCTGCACCGGTGATCAAAACAACCTTTCCTTTAAGTTCCATTTTACGTGATTGTTTAAAGTATTAATAGCGCCGCGCCCCGAAACGTTCGTGTGCACTACCGCCTTGGTTGTGGTTCGATCGCGTCGGGAAGTCCGCGCGGTGGATGGGGGCGCGGCGGGCTCCCGTTTCTCCCCAAAACACCCTTCAGTAGTAAATATACGCACGATTGCACTCCACTCTCGCTGTCCGTGTACGTTGATTCAGACTTGTTGTACGAATGTATGGTTAACAACTACTCTACTGAGTACCTGCGCTAGGTAACGTATTGATAGATTTATGCATAACCCGGATGTTACTTGAATTAACTGTGGCCGCGGTTACATACAATTGTGTAGGAAATAGTTAGTTTTAGAATGACAAACATAAATAATAATCAATGTATCTCATAAAGGAGAATGTCATGTATGTTCCCAGGAGTTTAACTAGGCTCATCATAAAGATTTATACGTAAGGAACAGTTTTTCTATGGAATCAATAAAATTTGTCGTACAGAAATCTAGATAGCAGCTATTCATTATCAGCAATATATGTATTACCAACAAATTAAAGCCCCGTGGCTCTCCTGAACATTTTATATTCTTTTAATTATTTTATTTTAGTTGTTTATCAGTCACAACTGCTTTATTAAATGTATCGATTCTCAATAGTGTAGTTGTAGATATTATTGAAGGCACATTACGCCGAAGTTACATTGCGTTATAACGCAGCGTAATTTCGGTTGCGCGTAAGTTCAGCGTAGAGTTCAGCTGTTAGTAGTCAGTCAGTAGTCACATTACACGCGAAGTTCGCTTCGATTGCCGACGAACATCTAGAGGGACACTACGCACGCATCAGGCAAGACGCAAATGAATTTCTGCCGCGTAAGTTTGGGCCCTTTTGTATCATAATGTCCACTTCCTATAATATAATGGACCAATCGCTGATCGTCCACTTCCTAAAGGTCCACCTTCCACCACCACCACCACCTTCACCCACTGAGATCCGCAACCTTAGAGGAGTTGCGAATATGTTGCCAACCTTGGAAGTGGAGAGAGGGAGGATTAATGGGAAGGGGAGTTGGGCCTCTGGCGATTCACACTCACCGAACATACCAGAACAGTACGAATGCTGCTCCTTCACGTCGGTATATAATAGTGGGAGGGTAGTAGCTTATACGGGTCGAGCCAGCCCATTCCTGCTGGGCGCTGGCATGCCAGTGTGGCTCTACTATATTAAATAATATTTTTATTTTATTTATATGTTTTCCACTCTTCCCCCCTAGGTGGGATGGCCCCTTTATTGCCCGTGGACCACCTCGTAGTTCACCCAGGTGAGCCACGGGGATTTTGTTTTACCCGTAGTCCACCAGCATAGCCATATGTTTCTAACAGTAAATTTTAAAATAAAATTATGGATCTACCTGTGACCAATAAATCATAGTACATTATTATATTTTTTTAAATCATTTATTACTTAATTGATAAACGTAGTATTATTAGCGTATTTTTTCTAAAGCGACGCCATAGAAATATCGTTATTAATTAACTGCATCTGAATATCTTTTATATAATCATTGTTTTTAACATCTAATTTGCGCCTTTTTGATTTAGCAATAGTTATTGTGCTTAAGATAGTCAAGAGTCGTAATAAATTCATGCTGTTTTTATTAATTTTTTTACTTAGTTTGGCATGAAAACCTTCCAAAACGTTATTAGTTCTAAACCTTTGACCGAAAACACATAGGATGGCCAAAAGCTTTCCACAGATTTGAAAAATTTGTCCATATTTAAAGTAGAACCTTCAGAAATGATGTAATGTACCTAAGCCATCTAGCATTTTATTATCTGGCAGAAGTGGCAAAAAAATGTTAAAAAAGGTTATCATACTTGTGAGTATTGATAGAAGAGCGCTAAGTGTCAGGTGGACCACGGGTAAACATTATTTCCCGTGGTACAACCAGGTGAACTACGGGGAACAAAAAACTCCCCGTGGTACACCAGGTGGACTACGGGTAAAAAAAAAAAACCCCGTGGCTCACCTGGGTGAACTACGAGGTGGTCCACGGGCAATAAAGGGGATGGCCAAGTGGGATAAATGGAATAGCCAGATGTTGGGAAGTGGTCGTGTTAGGAAGTGAACCACGTGAAAAGTGGACAATATGAGAAAGAGTTCATAACGAGAAGTGGAAGATATATCTCTGGGGTGTGATACATTTGAGAAGTGGACATTTTAGGAAATGGACATTATGGTACAAAAGGGTTCGGCTAGTCATCCCGGGGATCAGTTAACCACTTAGTATGGTTAAGGGTCTACTCAGTCCACATCCAGTACCCAGAAAACAAAATGCAAAATAACAATTCAATTTAAATAATAGAGGGTAGGGTATCTAATTTATATAATTATGTAATTAAACAAAATATTCTTAGGTTTTTTCTTTATTTGTCAATTTCTCTATATTTCAATCGGTAATTACAGTAAATTTTTCAGTAAATTAATAAAATAATAATTTTACCTTTTTTTGAATTTTTTCGAATTCTTAGTGCAAAATATCACAGATACAACAATATCGCGACGTTGCCGTCCACCGCAATATCGTACACACATCCAAAACGCGACCACTCTGATTTCCCACGGACGCGAACTGTACACATATATACGAAAATAAAATTTGTCACAAATTACACTATAAAAAAACTTGAAAATTTACAAGCCCCAAGCTTTAAAATAATATCTAAAATACTTGAAATAGGGATCGATAATCCCGTTAAATTTCATTGGCTAGCCTTTTGATTTATAAAACAATAAAATACAAAATATTTTTGGTCATGATCTGTACAATAAAATAAGGCTATTTCACCATGATTTACGATTCATAAAATTGATTCACAAAGTCCTATTTACAATCAAAATATCACAGAATATGGGTTCATAATAATTACAGTAGACTGAATACAAAATACGGTGACTCGATCGTTAGAAAGTTTCTAGACGGAATTGTCGAAGCGAAATTAGTTTGGAATTGGATCAATTGCATCTAGTGGGGTTTATATTGAGTATGGTTGATCTGTGGTGGTCAGGAATGATGTGCTTGGTCTGCGCCGGCGGCCGGGACAGCTTTGGCCAGATATGAGAACGATCGCGCATTGGGGAGTCCTGCGAGGACACACGCACTTAGTGCTGATCTGTTGAGGTTCATCGGAGCAGCGTCGTACCACTCCATGGTGTCACCGTCGTAGCATTCCACGTGAGGTATTGTTGTAGAACCTAGAATTAATAATTTTATATATTTTTTTATTGGCCTATGTCCAGCAGCAGAGGACTGATAGGCTAGTTGATTCATTAATTATTTGACCCACTGAAAATGAATCTGAAGTTTGATGCTAAAGAAATTAGTGGTGTCAAAATAAATATTTGTTTTTTTTTGGCAATGGAGGTATTGAATTCGAGCAATCAGGATGCGCAGATCCGTTTGGTAATCTGAAAGCCTTCCGAACTGCGATGATGAGTTTACCAACATAGCACAATGCGTCAGTCAATATGTCAGATATACAGAAGTAAGAAATAATGGATTTATTTAATTCTGCTAACTGAAGCTGTTTTGGATCATATCTGCTGACGCTAAATCTGCTGCGTAGACAGCCTTATTATATTTCCTGCTCTTTAATTCCTTTCTTATTATTCAAATCAACAACGCGCTTAAGTTTTTTCTAATATTGCATGTAGTTTATATAACAATATATAAACGCTTACCATTGAATCCTCCAATGACGAATATCATGTCATCCAGAAGTACAGTCGCGAAGTTACTCCTCGCACTAAACATTTCCGTCACCTCTTGCCAATCTCCGCCGCGTTGTGGATTAAATCTTTCACCTGAGATGACAATAAAAAAAAATCAACAAGATCAACATGATCAGGAGAAACAGGGCAACAGTAAAACATACTCATCGTATATTTTTTGAAAGCAAAGCTCTAACTTGATTTTACTAAAAGTTATAGCTAAGTTTTAAGTATTTTTATTTAATTAAATAAAAAACGAATAGTTACTGTGCTCTGTGCTAAAGTGGGTACAAACAAATAAAGACTAACCAGTATTTAACCGGCTATATCCGTTGAATCCCCCGAGAGCGTAAAGACATTCTCTATACGCTATCAAAGACACGCCAGAGCGTGGGCTGAGCATAGACCTGATGAAGCTCCATTGTCTAGTGTCTGGATCAAATACTTCTGCGGAACTTAATACCTCCTGGCCGTTGAAACCACCAACTATGAATATCTAAAGAGGTATATAATAAAAATCATTAATTAAATCTAATGAAATTAAATCTTAACAGTTTTCTTTTAGTAGTACCTATATCAACCAATAGATAAGCCTACTGCTGTGCTTGTATGGTGGGTGAGTAATAAAATCGACCAGCAACGAAGAACATCGCTTTTCACGAAAGTGGACCAAAAGAAAGGTCATGCTGTTTTCCTGATAAGAATGCAATTTGTTCGTATAAAATAATGCATTCGTGCAATAAAATAAACTTAGGATATTAAGAAAATATGATGTGATATAATTTTTCTAGTATGCGTAAAAATATTTTTAATGTACAGTCAGCCCCAAAAGTCGCTGAACACATTTAAATTCCAAAACTGCTGAACACTAAAAGTGGCATAAGTCAGTGTCGCAACAAGAGTACAAAATAAGCTAAACGTACAAACCGACCATAACACGCTGCACACGGTTATTCCAAAAGTAGCTGCACACGGGTATTTCAGAAGTATGTTTACTCGTTGGAATAGATACATAATTTCAACACACTTCACTGAGATTCGATAGTCTAGGGTATAGAACACTCGACTTTGATGAAGTAGACGTGCGTTCGAAACCAGGTTGTGCCAATTATTTTTTTTGGTTTTTTTTTTATTTATTGTATTTTATCTCAAAAAAAAACAAGTAACTTAAATTCACCGTCACTGTTCACAGGTATTTTAATAAAGTTAAAATATTATTTTTAATTGAAAATTAAATAGTATTTTAATTTAATGAAGAATGATCATTATGACTTTAAATTGTATGAGAAACATTTTCGGAGATTCGATGATATGAGTTGAAATGTTAAGTAAGAAGAAGCGCTCCCTGTTGTGCGACATTGAACTTAATAGTTTTATGACATGCAACTAAAATTAACTCTAGAGGTGATAAAGCCATTTAATTAATTAATTAATTAAATTATTTAATTTAATTGTCGAATATACATTTTTTTCGTAAACGAAGTCGCGGGTTACAGCTTGTATTGAATAATAATAGTAGAAAACAAAATAAGAAAAAATAAAAAAACACAAAAAGTAATCCGTTCCTCAGGATCGAACCAGAGCTGTTTTCTTTTCACCCAAGCTCTATACAAGCAAAGCTATCGTGTTGACAACTGTTTTGATGAAATTGTTAATGTAGTATTCCGCTTTGAAATTGGCTTGACTTTTGTCTACTGTCAAAATCACTCACTACAACTACACTGAAACTCGACCGCAGATGAGCGACGCAGCGGGCGACGTTGCCGTTCAGTCATGCGCGGCTCCCGTATACTGCACGAGTTGGCAACATCGCTGGTAGGTATCGGTAAAAGTGTCGATACTTTTACCGTTAGATTGTTATCGCTACTAAATTTAATTCGATACCAATGTAATATATATACCCCTAGTAACCTTACTAGGTTACCTTTATGAAAATAACGTTACTTAACGATACTTATACTGTGAATATGGTACCGTTACCAAGCCCTGCTTGGTATTCTATAGATTTCCTAGGCAATGTGTAAAATAGTTTAAACATTGAATTTCATTTCATACATTGCCTGAACGAGCCCGGTATCATATACATTGCCTAGGTATTGTATAGAATCCCTGCATTATACATTGCCTATAACATATACACGATACCAGTGCCGAAAATCACAATTAAAAAAAATTTGTCTGTCTGTCTGTTTGTTCCGGCTAATATCCGAAGCCGCTGTACCGATTTCGATGGGACTTTCACTATTGGATTGCAAATTTTACGGCGCGTAAACTAGGCTACTTTAGATTTTGAAATATATTTAGGGTTGCGCAGACAAAAAAAACCATTGCTGTGGTGGGGCGGATGGCCTTCAACCAAAACGGAAATCATAATAGCTTCATCCAATATAAATACAAATGAAGTTAACTAAACCTCTGTGGACGAAACTTATAATTATATTTTTAAACTTCTTCTTTCTATTTTGGTTGTCTATAATACCTAAAATAGTTTTTAATTCCAATTCACAGGTCAAGCTTGCCCATAAAGGGTTCCGCAGCATAATTGGGTATTGAAAAAATTACTTACTGGATCTCGTTCAAAAACCAATTTTTGGTGTCATGGTAATGGTATTATGGTATTTTAGAAGTTTCATGGGGACACATTTTTCCGCTTTTGATACTTTAAAAGTATGGTAACCTATTGAAATCCCGAGTTAAAATAGGTAACCCCAAAATATGTATTTGTGTAGATCTCCAGAGGCGTTTTTTATCGTGTCAGGCTGGAGAAACCCATTTTGAAATCGATAAACGTACACACATACAATACATACATATATATTAATGATATTATGATTTTTTTTTATCGCTATGGCTATGCTTGCTCTGTCCAAAAGACTAGAGTAATGATATTTTGCAATAATTGAACGATATAAAACTATTTTAAGTAATGATATTAGATTGTTACAACGACAAATGATGACCTCTGCATAAAACTTTTAATTTATAACCTTTTCTCGGTTTGTTTGGGTAACCCTAACCTACACCCTTAAACAGATTTTGACGTATTTTGCCTTATTAATTTTATTAAACGACTTACACAAATTAAAAAACAAAAGGAGGAGGTTCTCATTTCAGCTGTATTTTTTTTAAATGTTTGTTACCTTCGTATACTTAAAGGTATAACTCCGTCAATTATAGCCCGATTTGAAAAAAAATATTTTTTGTTTGAAAGAGTACCTAATACTTTCAGACTGGTTCCATTGTTAACCAACTTCAAAAAAAGGAGGAGGTCCCTGTTTTTTTTAACATTTGATAAAAGAAATCAACTCAAACAAAAAATCTTAATGCGGTTTACTTAATGAAATACATTTACTTACTAAATATCAACAGTATAGTTCTTGTAATTTCGATTAAAGTGGCTGTCACATATGGACGGACGGACAGACATGATGGTTCTGTTTTTTACCATTTGGTTACGGAACCCTATAAATAATTTTTGTTTTTAAATTTTATTACGCAATTTTATTTTCAGTGATCACAGACTGTTTTAGGTTTCAGTGTGCGATTCAGTGTATAATTATTAGTTCATCTATTATATTGTATAATTATTATTGTGAAAGTTCAAGAAATAGATATTTCAGTAATGTCGTTGAACATGCATATAGGGGAACATGAGCGTCATAAGATTGTTTTCCTCTAAGAACAAGGACTGACAATAACTGATATTGCATTGGAATTAGGAATTTCTGTAAGTGATACTATATATTACTTTATATTTTATTCTTAACTATGTGCTAAGTGACGAAATATTATTATACGTCATATGACGAATATTATAAGCAATGGGTGCGAGACAGTCGTCAAAAGGCTCCATCAAATTTTCTTTGGTTACATTTTTGATTCCATTTGTAATGCTGTTTATAATAGACATGTTCACAGTATGAGAGCTGACGAACGAATGCACCGTTTGTTTTTTTTTTTTTGTTGCGGACAAGTTAACTTTACACGGGCTCTGGTGGGGCGGATGGCCCTCAAACAAATCACCGTTTGCTCGGCGATCCTCCTTTTTATAGTCGATAGAGTGGGGCGATCGTCTGACGTCACTTGTTTACGCAGTTCGAAACACGTACGAAATGAGTCATATTGTTTGCTTAGTTTTTCAAACGGTTTCGCGCCGATATATAAGTAAGTTTACATGTGTTAATCAATTATTAAAATTAAACATTTTTTAGAGAACTACTGTCTACCATTGGCTTCATCGATGGGGTGAATCGGGAAATGTAAGAGTAGCGAAAAGATCTGGCAGACCAAGAAAGACATCGCATGAACAGGATCAAACTATGATAGCGAATGTCCTAAATAATAGCTTCACTCGGACTCCTGAGTTAGCCCTGATCAACAATGTGTCTTTAAATACGGTGAGACGCCGACTTCATGAAGTAGGTATTCATCACCGGACACCTGCTAGGAAGCTTATATTAACACCGCGACACAAAGCCCTTCGAATGGCATTTGCAGAGAGTTACTTAAATTTTGATTTTACGAACGTAGTATTTTCAGATGAAAAAACTTTTCATTCATCCGAAACCGGCCGTATCTCTTTGTGGCGCGTTAATAATACCAGATATTCGGAACAAAATATTTTAGCCAATCAGTCCAGTGGCAGAATATCAGTAGGATTCTGGGGATGGATGTGTGCCAGTGGTCCTGGAGAATTAATAGATATAGGAGGGCGCCTGAACAGTGAGGGGTATCGGGATATTCTGAATGATGTGAGGCAATCATTGATGCAAATGGGGGGTACACGCGATTTTAATTAATATTTACCATACTTTTTTACGTTAATTTAAATTGCTTTCGTTTTATTTTATTAAGTTTCGTGAATAATGTTTGTGTTTTAATTTAATTAAGATAATTAATTCTGGAATTTGTGCTTGTAAATGTTTATTTTATTTTTTCATGTTATTATTATAATTAAGTAAGATTATTAATAAAAAACTTATATTAAAGCCGTGGATTTCGTATTACAAACAGACACTCAAATTTTATTTTATATGTATCGTTAGATTATATTAATAAAGAACTCTTCGTCATTCTTATAGCTTTTCTCAAATTAACAATAAAATAACATCTTGACAAAATTCCAAAAGTAGCGTAACATCAAGAACATGGGTAAGCTGCACATGGGTATTTCATAAGTGCGCATGACTGAACGGCAACGTCGCCCGCTGCGTCGCTCATCTGCGGTCGAGTTACAGTGTAGTTGTAGTGAGTGATTTTGACAGTAGACAAAAGTCAAGCCAATTTCAAAGCGGAATACTACATTAACAATTTCATCAAAACAGTTGTCAACACGATAGCTTTGCTTGTATAGAGCTTGGGTGAAAAGAAAACAGCTCTGGTTCGATCCTGAGGAACGGATTACTTTTTGTGTTTTTTTATTTTTTCTTATTTTGTTTTCTACTATTATTATTCAATACAAGCTGTAACCCGCGACTTCGTTTACGAAAAAAATGTATATTCGACAATTAAATTAAATAATTTAATTAATTAATTAATTAAATGGCTTTATCACCTCTAGAGTTAATTTTAGTTGCATGTCATAAAACTATTAAGTTCAATGTCGCACAACAGGGAGCGCTTCTTCTTACTTAACATTTCAACTCATATCATCGAATCTCCGAAAATGTTTCTCATACAATTTAAAGTCATAATGATCATTCTTCATTAAATTAAAAACTAAATAAAATTACTATTTAATTTTCAATTAATAATAATATTTTAACTTTATTACAATACCTGTGAACAGTGACGGTGAATTTAAGTTACTTGTGTTTTTTTAGATAAAATACAATAAATAAAAAATAAAAAAACCAAAAAAAAATACTTGGCACAACCCGGTTTCGAACGCACGTCTACTTCATCAAAGTCGAGTGTTCTATACCCTAGACTATCGAATCTCAGTAAAGTGTGTTGAAATTATGTATCTATTCCAACGAGTAAACATACTTTTGGAATAACCGTGTGCAGCGTGTTATGGTCGGTTTGTACGTTTAGCTTATTTTGTACTCTTGTTGCGACACTGACTTATGCCACTTTTAGTGTTCAGCAGTTTTGGAATTTAAAATGTGTTCAGCGACTTTTGGGGCTGACTGTACCTACAGACTTTTACTGTAATGTTGTTAAGTGTATAAAGTGGTGTTTGACACACCCACCTATCCACCGCCACTTTAACCAGGCAAACCTGAGTGCTGTCGGTCACTTTGGTTCTCCTATGGATCTTACGAAGGGAAACTCCCGACATAGAGCTCTCCATTACTCTTTTGGGTAACCATGAGCCTTT
This sequence comes from Schrankia costaestrigalis, assembly GCA_905475405.1. Taxonomy (NCBI): domain Eukaryota; kingdom Metazoa; phylum Arthropoda; class Insecta; order Lepidoptera; family Erebidae; genus Schrankia; species Schrankia costaestrigalis. The sequence continues at coordinate 15,368,460 of FR997838.1, forward strand.
TGAGAAGGCCGATAGTGAGCGACCACATATTCCACATCGTATTACATATAATGTTGCAAGGTACAAAAAAGGATCAATACCTTTCCGCTCAGAGAAGCAGCACTTGCGTCCGAACGCTGCTTGTTCATCGGCGTAGTCATCTCCCACTGATTCTTATCAGGATAGTAGCGTTCCACAGACGACATGCGCGTACGACCGTTATAGCCACCCAGAGCGTATATTAAACCATCTGTTTAAGAAAACATTATGAGTAGATACCAAGTATTTATACTGCTACTACAGAGCGGTGGCGTCTAAAACGAAATACTACCTGGAAAAGGTGAAGAAAAGGCACCTTTTGCATTTTAAGTAGCTAGGTACATTTTGGCAATTAAATAGACTAACATGCTGCATTTCACTAAAATAATTAATGTGTCTCAGTCACTCACTAGTAAAATATTTAGTAACCTTCTATTTCATTTCATATATTTATCAGTTTTACCTCATTTCAAGCTTAAAAAAGGATCGAACAAACAATAATGGGCTAAACATTTTCAGATTTGGACAATTTCGATCAGTAATCTAAAAAACGAAGCAAATAAAATCGCATATGATGAAATATTAGTTTTCTAATAATTATAACGAGAAGAAGAACATACCATGAGCCACAACGCTGACGTAACACCTTGCTTGATACATGCAAGCCCTTTCATGCCACGTGTTCAAGACTGGGTCGTAACATCGCACCGTATTAAAATGGTCGCTGCCATCGAAGCCTCCGATCATATAAATCAGGTTGTTTAGTGTACAAAGCCCATGGTACGCACGAGGTTTTAGATCCATATGTATTGATAAGAACCAACGGTCCGCCCTGTATAATTTGAAAAGTAAAAACTTTAGCATCTATTAACGGCTAGAAAATGTAGAATTTCCTAAAACTATTGAAATGTCACAGTAAAGTTACCTAGTATCATAAGTTTCAACAAGGCTCGTAGGACTGCCTGCGCTCCATCCACCAACGGCGAAAAGTATCTCGAAAGGTATTCGTGGTCTTGCCAACGGATCATTTAGATCTGCTTCTGTTCCAGGCCGAGAATCCAACAATGTGAGGAATACCACGGCTGGGTACAAAGCTTCTTGACATTTCTGTGCAGAAAAAAAATAAAACAGTGATGCTGTGGTAAGGACCTAAGTGTTTCAAATTTTAAATATTTGTATATATATTACCTCGTCATCTGCTACTGGCTGCCATTGTAATATTTTAGATTTAAAGTATTTATAACTGATATGACCAAATCGTACGCATAAAAGTAACGATGGAATATATTTTCTTCTGTTTTCTACATCGTGTTCGACCCATGTTTTAGCTGCTTGGAATACTATTTCTTCATTACGAACATTTAGTTCATCATCCCTCAGTATATCTTCTAGTTCATCATATGAGAGCGATTTAAATTCATTACATTCCTTAAGTATTTTACTAAAGTTCTGCCTTATATACAATTTACCTTTTTTTTCTAACTCACTGCAGAAATAATACCGCGCAAATTTAAATATTCCAAGACAGTTGTGCGGTCTCAGCTCGTGCAAAAGAAACTGACAGCATAGTTGTATAACACCAACAACATCGAACTGATCCGCGTATGGTAAAAGATATTCCACGTTCTCTACAGTAACTGTGCATGACCCTGTATATGCATAATCGAGTATCAAGTTCATGTAGTAGCTGGGGACATCTACAAATATCTCCGTTTCTTCCGGTTCTCCTTTCTTTAGGGAATTGATAAAAATAGCTTTGAAGTATGGGCTAACAGCTGAGAGTATTGCCCGATGTACTCGTATCGGCTTCATGTCTCTGCAGACAATGGTTCCATCGCAAAGCTGCAGATTTGATCGCAATTCATTCCATATTGAAGGAAACTCTACTACCGAATAATTTTCAGGGAGGCACACGCATTTTCGTTTTCGCGTAACAATCTTCTTTTTGGTCAATCTGGGTTTCGAGGATGAAGGAGTACGAACAGAATTTTTATTTTTTGATAATTTTCGATGTTTCGAATTAAATTCCATTCCTTTCGAAAAAACGGCGGTCGAAACTTGTTATCTGTCGCGATGACAGATTTTGCGACAGTTGTTTCATTTGTTTTGATTCCCTATGGCATCATAATTTAAAATTCAGTCCTTCCTATTTTTTTTCAGCCTGACTTGTAACTCTTGTAAGTAAATTGACATTAACCATCGACATAACAACTAAATAACCCTCTGTCTTTTTACTAGGTTCGACCTGTGAACCGACACCAAATGTTAAGGAATCAGTAGAATAAATTCAGTTAGCGTTTGTTATACAACTCTTATGTACTTACTAATTATTGCGAATAAAAATTGCTTTATAGTCTCATTACTACAATACGTTCTGTTTATCTATGGTTAATAGAATTATTAGTATTTATCTCTGTGGCAACATTCCCCTCTCAACTGTCAAAATATTATTTGTCTATACTCTCTTTTTCATCCGGTTGTCAAGATGGTGAGTTTCGTTGATGAGAAAATAAAATTAATCTAAGAAAATCGTGATAATTAAAAAGTGTTGTGCGACAAAATTGTGCTTAATACCTTCTACAGTGCATTCAATATGTGTAACTTTACGTATTTCAGGGTATCGACATCAACCATAAACACGACAGGAAAGTTAGGCGCACTGAAGTTAAATCCCAGGATGTATACCTGAGATTACTTGTAAAAGTAAGTTAAACCTCAATATATAATCATTTGTTGGAAAGAATACTCATTTAAATACATGTATGTATTCAAGAATTACTGTTTATTTCAATATTTGCATACCAACAACCTAACCTAATTGTTATTGTTTTGCAGCTTTACAGGTACTTGGCTAGACGTACAAATGCCAAGTTCAACCAGATCATTCTTCGTAGGTTGTTTATGAGCCGTATCAACAGGCCTCCACTATCTTTATCGCGTCTGGCCCGTCACATGAAGAAGCCTACTCGTGAAGGTTTGATCGCTGTGGTCGTGGGTTCCATCACCAACGATGTCAGGCTTTACAAAGTTCCCAAGATGACTGTTGCTGCTCTTCATGTTACTGAGAAAGCCCGTGCTCGTATCTTGGCTGCTGGAGGTTAGTTTGTTTTATACAACATAGTACAAACCAGGTTATAAAGCATGTATACTGTAATACTACACAGTTTTTAAATCTTTATTAGTAGTAGTAGGGCACTGAGAGGTTCAGGACTTATAAAAAATATTTGTCATCAAAATTTTACAAAGACCAAGGGCCTAAGGCTGTACTTTGATTTTTTAACATATTTTTTTTAAAGATTATTACTCTAAGGACCATGTATGACATTATGTATGCCACTGCTAAGGCAAGTGTTATGGATTTAACAAGTACAAACAACATTCTAATAATGTAAATACAGGTCAGGTAGTATTCTGTAAATAGATAGATAACTCAATTAGTTAATCAGGACAACTACGATTCCATTAGTATCTCGATTGTACTGAGAGGTTGATCATCTTCAAACTTAACTTGGTTTGCAATTAGTTGGTTTCTTATACTGCTTTTTGTGGCTATTTAATAAATTAGGAATAATAACCTTGTCCTTCAGTATTTAATTGCAAAGACATGTTTCTGACTGGAGGATAAACACAAACACATTTTAATTTATTAAAAGCGGTACACATTAGTAAAATTTATCTGAAATTGCACAGGACAAACTCCTAGATAAGTGTTTTGAAGCTATTAGCTTAAGTAGAATATGCATTTAGAGGTAACCTATTAACACTTATTAGTCTCGCATGAATTGTTCAGTGTAGAGATGAAGCTCACACACTAGGGAACCCTGGCCTTCAAATACCATTAGTCTTATGAAATATTATCAGGCTAAATAGAGTGACTAATAAATACTTGTCTGCCAGTTGCTGTTTACATTGCTGAAATGTGGTAGGATCCTCATCCCTCAATATATCCAAATGTGAAATACAATGATAAAAGTATTATATGTTTTCATTGAGACTGCCAGTTATTCCAATTCCTTAACTTTTGATACATTTATCTTAATTTCTTATTTCCCATTTTCAGGTGAAATACTGACATTTGACCAGCTTGCTCTCCGTGCACCCACCGGTGCTAAGACTGTGTTACTGCAAGGCCAGCGCAACGCTCGTGAGGCAGTCCGTCACTTCGGTCCTGCTCCGGGAGCACCTCGCTCACATACCAAACCTTATGTGAGGTCTAAGGGACACGAACGTGCGAGACCCAGTCGTCGCTCGAACGTGTAATTCTTTAAATATAAGGACTACAATCTATTTACATTGTATTATTTATAACTACACCATTTTCAGTTATTTCTGCTATGAAAGACTGAATCTCCTAGTTATGCAGTATATGGCAACTAAGTTTGCTGTCCTGAAACTAGCTATAAGATAATGTACATGAATGAATGTATGCATGTACAGGAACAAATAAACGCCGCTCCCGCCATTTAGTTCCAAAAATCTGCATAGTCCTTACCAACTATTTAAACCCGGCCATCTTAGGGGGCGCGGACTCTACCATGTACTATAAAATATTATGCTATCCCGACTCGGGGCACACATTGTCCTGTATTATAATCAAATCCACGACCTTTTACACGACAGCCACTTCCGCAACCATTGCGCCACCGCGGGCTTGAAGTTGATGCAGATAGCTGCGCTGATGATAGTTTTTCGAACTGAATGGCTTGGGGAAAGATTATATTATTTGTTCCTGTAGATGTTCGAACTTCTCTGAAAGCTAACTGGCCTGCTAAGTCATTTACCAAGTTACTACTGTACTTCTTCGCACACTGCTACATAGCTCAGTATCGGTGGGGACGGTTACAACTTTGCTATTACCTACATCCTCGCATCATAGCATACCTCTGGTGGAAAATTAGCCTACCTACTGATTACTTGTACACGAAAACATTCTGTATAACTACACCAAACAGTTCAAGCAATAGAAATCATAGCTACATTATACTCCCATCGAGGGACAGACAAGATTTGGAATACCTTTGTTAAGAAAATATCCTACCTCGTCTTATTTCCCAATAAGGTTGTATCTTTTTAGACTATTCTGCGATAAGGCCAAAACTGCATTTTGAGAGCTATTACTAGACGAAATAGGTACATAAATAGGTACTGATTGCTTCAACTTAGTTACTTAGAGATAAAAGAAAACAATATTAAAATATCACAGATTTATTTCGACTAAAACTATTTGTTTTCACTATAAAAACGCATTCATCCAATGACTAAGTACACATTCGTCATGTTGCCCTACTCCAAACACCTGTTTCAATTTAGCAACTGCATCTGATTTACTGCCGGACGAATCTATGGCCGCTTTTACTGCTTTCGCTATCCTAAAATTAAAAAAAAAACATGAGCGTTACGTACGCTATGCTTTATAAACATATAAATGAATGTTCTACTGCTTGATAGATTCCTCGTTTAGCGTATAAATATATCATCATCATAACAGCCCATTAATGTCCCACTGGAGGGACGGGCCTCCTCCCGTGATGGAGGGTTACTTGGCCTACTAATACCAGTATTATATATGATCACAGGAAATAGGCCTAGTAGATGTTTTACAGAATTTACATGATTCTGAAGAACTATTTCTAATGGTAGAGAGTTTGAATATCCAAACAAAATCTAACTATGATTTACACATTTTCAATCATAATGACTGACTTTTTTGTAAACTAAGTACCAACCACATTGAAAGTAAAAGTGAATAAAGCTAGTAGACCATTTTTTATTTTGGCATTCTTGATCCTAAACGAGCTTTGAGCTTGAACAATTAGGCGCAATGTCATGTCGGACTCAAACCCACTAGAACAAAACTGTAGGTAATAGGGTAAGGTAATATTCTTTCCTGCTTTCATATAAGGTAGGATAGAATTCTCGTAAGGAGAACCCTAAAGTCCACCAGCTGAAGAATGCATTTGGACCTGCCGAGTATGTACTTTAGCATCGCGAAGAGGTACCCAAGTTGCAGTGACTCAACAGTCTTGAACTACTTACCCTAACCACTCTATCTGAAGTGATTTGATATGTTGGTGTAGAACGTCATTGTTAAATTTATCATTGTTCATGGCACTTTCAATTCTATTCATCAGTGTAGGACCTGTAAAAATAATATAAAAAGACTTCTATTAAATACAGATAGGTACGCGATTTAGTTAACTTGGATGATTATCATTAATTTCATATTTAAAAACACTAAATAAACCTAACCATTGACATTCTATATTTTTAATTCGTCACCACACTGGTAGGTATAGTAAGTTCATGATTATTTACGCTAAATAATTATTTTGCATAATATATTGATCACTGACCATATTATTATCAAATCAACATTGACCATGTTTAATCAGTACTGAAAAATAACCGTAATTACCATCTTTACGAAATAAAAAGAAGGAAAACTTGAAATTAAACCCTATACCAATCCGTCTGGCCAGCGTGGTATTAGTAGGCCAAGTAACCCTCCGTCACGGGAGGAGGCCCGTCCCTGCAGTGGGACATTAATGGGCTGTTATGATGAATCACTACTGACCCATACTTAATCTACATTAACCGACTTTAATCCACTTTGACTCTCCATCTAAACTATTTTTACTTACATTTTGTAGGTAAAGTATTCTTCCACTTAACACAAAAACTATTGTCTTCAGTTTCCTCTAAATGGCATATAGTATGTGCTAGATTTTCCTTTTTGTTCGCTATTCTTATGCCTGAATAGTTTGGTAGGCTTAATGGCAATAACCTGGATAGAGCTTTTACTATAGATAATGGATCTACTTTACTTGTACTAATTGTAATCTGAAATTCAAGCATAACAAAATATATTATAGCAGTGCACTCCGTGTGCATTGAGTTTGCGGTAAAACCGCAGCGGACTTTTTTCGACATTTTTCTCTACCGGCCGCGGTGAAAAGACCGTCATTCATGCAGGCCATAATTCACATTTTTATAAGAGAATAAAAGTATGGGCTAATATCAGAGACGTTGCAGTAAAATACAAAATGTATTTCAAATCTATTTCTTTGCATATGAGCATTACTTTGATTTTTGTGTTCTACTTTATGTTTATGTGTTAATACACAGTTAATATAAATGTATCATAATTGATACATTTACCATATTGGAAGATAATAAATAAGTAGGTAACAACAACTTACATTAATTCCTGTAAGCGTGCAATATAACAACACTCTAAATACTGCTTTAGATACAACTTTCTCCAAAGATCTCAGAGCCATACATTCCTCATCTTTAGTTACTTGACAATTGCTTAATTCAAAGATGGGGTTACTCCCACCCTTTGGATTTAACTTCTTGAGTAAATCCTGGCTTGTGTATAAAGTCTCTGAGTATGTACGAGCACCGGCCTTCAACATCCAAGTGAAGTGAGAGTGTAATCTTTTGAATACATCTTCATTACCTGAAAACCAATTTTTATAAATAAGTACATATTTAAATAAATTACGCGAAAAACAATCTGCAATAATCTATACTAATTATAAAGAGGTAAAGTTTGTGTGTTTGTGACATTGTAGGGGGTAATCTCTGGATTGAATGAACCGATCTTAAAACTTATTTCTGTGTTGAATAGTCCATTTATCAGGGAGTGTCATAGGCTATGTAGTAAGTATCACGCTATGACTAATAGGAGTGGAGCAGTAATGAAATACGTTTAAAAAAAGGACGCGTTTTTTGCGCCGCCCAACGAAGTGGGCATGGGTCAGCTAGTCTACCATACAGGTATGCCTTCCTAATTAAACCTTGATGGCATACTTTCACTACATTCTTTTAGTATTTCTGCCTCTCTCCTTGTTACTTAACCCCTTATTTGTACATGTGCTAATCATGATAGAAACATTTGAAGATTTAAAAGAGCTTTTCCATTCTCTTGCATGTCGTAAAACGCGACCGAGGCCCTAGAGATGTTTTAGCATTGATCTTTTTTTTTTGCGTCATACCCAAAGGGGCAAATGTCTAAAAATATGTAAATCATCAAGAGATGGCCTTTAGGCTCATTTCGTAAGCTATTGAATCAATGACAAATAGAAGAATTTATTAGAGTAGAGTACAAATGATGTGTGGAGCAAAACTTTTCCAAAACCTGGAGAAAATATCTAATTATTGAAAACCTGGTCTTGTGCCTCCCTCATCCATCGGCTTCCCGCCGTCCTAACCAGGTCTTCGGTCCACCGTGTGAGGGGTCTCCCCACCCTGCGCCTAAAGAAAAGACAGCGCAGAGTGGAAACTTTTGGTCCTCCAAAAGTTTCCACTCTGCGCTGTCTATGTTCAGCAGTGGATGTCCATAGACTGATATGGATGGATGGATTCAAAACCCTGGATTGTAATAACTCACCTGTTAAGTGTATTAAAGACCTAGACTGTCCGAAATCATTTCTGCCAGTTTTTAATCTCAGAGCTCTTTGTGAGCATATCTTTTGTTCTGCATCATAAACTACTTCGGCTGGTTCTTGCAACTCTTTTGCTATTTTCTGTAATAGTAACATACACATTTTAATATCAGTTTATTGTTCATATTGAGAATCATGGTATTATCTCTTCTATGTAACTGAAATTCCAGGGAAAAGCAACTTTTATCATCATCATAACAGCCCTTTAATGTCCCACTGCAGGGACGCGCCTCCTCCTGGGACGGAGGGATACTTGGTCTACTAATACCACGCTGGTCAGACGGATTGGTATAGGGTTTAATTTCAAGTTTTCCTTCTTTTCATTTCGTAAAGATAATATTCATGGATAGTCCCTTAGCCGGTTTTTACGACACCCATGGGATGAGATGAGGTGACATATTGTATTCTTACTCCATCACCACACGGAGAAACACTTTTGTACACACTTTTGGAGACAACTTTTATACTCTAATTAAAAAATATGTTACAATATATAACACAATAATATTTAAATGAGCTTTTAATTACCTGCATATGTTCAGACAACATGGGAGTTATGTTCAAAAGTAACATTTTATCTTTCATCAGCACCACTATTGAGAACCAGCGCTTCAAACCTCTTGCCCATGTGTCCTTCACTTGAAAAGTGAGGTTTAATACATGACCATGAGTGTCACTGAAGTATACTACTCCACCTTCTTTGTTCCAGTTTACCTGCAGTTTTTATAATGCATTATTAATGGATGAACATAAAATATTCATTGACAGTTATAGTTGTTATAGTTAACCACTTGACAATATTACTTTGTAAATTAATTTAATGAAAACATTTGCTTTTTGAATTATTGGTATAAGATTAATGACACTTCAAAATTGTTCTAGTGGAGAAATGGCACTCCAGTAAAGGAGGAAAAATCATACAGACCTCTTGTCTTAGTTTGCCTTACTACTTCTCTATCTTACTAAAACTGGTTTTCTGTCAAAATTTATTACTGAAATTGTTTTTAATGTTTCCACTAGTCCCTAGTGATAGATACCTGTGTTGATATATTATTCGCAGCACAAGATCTTACCTCACAAGTGATACTTCTGATAGCAGCTTGACGTAAAAACGCAGTTACATCAACACTAGGAACAGATTCCCTGCTGCAAAATATTGTACCATCTTCGTCTTTAGACACAAATACTATTTTTGGCCCTAATGAGGCACATCCATTGCACTGTACTCCAGTTTTAGAAGATTCTGTCGTATATTTCTCATTGTCGGTCGTAAAAGTACAGAAAATTGGACGTGGACCATGAGCCTCACAGAAATGACATAAACCAATTATAGCGTTCATTTCATATTTCTTGAATATTATTCTTTTCTAAGCCTGGGCTATTAGCAAATGTAATAAAATCAAACTTTTATTTTACTCTTGATGGTGTAACCATCACAACACAACACAATATTGTGTGACATTGACATTTGATTTGATAACTTGGCTTGGCAGAAAGCAGCTGATAAGTCATTTCATTACTCCTAAAGTCTATTTTTTTATCTCGGACACTAAAATGACAACTACTAATGTCAAACGTAAAACTAATATAGCCAGCTTTTAAGAAACAGTGCTGTCCCTGTGTTTCGATTCGTTTTGTAATTATTGTAAAATATTTACGGTTATTAGTATAGTCGAGAACTAAATGCCTTTATCACCTCTAGAGTTAATGTTAGTTGCATTTCATAAAACTATTAGGGTCAATATCGCACAACAAAACATCAGCTAAATCATGACGATACTTTGACATAATATCAGTTCTCATGTATTAGCAAATAGTTGTTAGATATTTATAAAAACAAATAGTAGAAGTTGCTGATAGAAGAGGTAGGTACTTTATCCTCTTTCCATTGGTATACAACATCCTATAAAATAGTAAATAGTTTTTCTACAAAACATGTGTAATACATAAACATACATACTGTTGGTGTGCTTAACAAATAAATAAATAATTCGAAGTAATTATTGACGCTATAGTAAATGATGACTTTTTTTTTCTTTTATTATATTAAAATTAACTCTAATGTGATAAGGTAGACCCACTGCAGTGACAAAAAAAGTTAAAGTAACTAGGTAAGTACGCTAGAATGAATCAATTATAGCAATTATAGCTAGTAAATTTACCTGTGCTTATTCATCAAACGTGTTTTCTTTACTTTGAATTATGTATTACACATGTTTTGTAGAAAAACTATTTACTATTTTATAGGATGTTGTATACCAATGGAAAGAGGATAAAGTAAGGCATTTATTCAGAAAATGGAAGAACTTTCTCTCTTTTATTTATTTTTTTATTGTACTGTGAAGTTGATCATATCTTTAAATTTTACCTGTCTCTATAGTTATAATAAGTCAATAAACAAAAAGTTGACGTTTTTGGTGAGCTATTATGAATTTATTTGATGCTCCTAGTATTAAACTTTAAAACAAAACATAATTATGAGGACTCACGGAACAATTTTTTTTTTAAATTTAAGTGTTCATGGTAATATTGGGTTTTTCTTTTAAAAATAGCTTTACATCGATATCTAAAATATGTTGAGGTTAAAACCAGCTAGGGGAGTGAGGAAAGACTCAGTTTCTTCAGTTTCTTTATTTTTCAACATAATGTTACAAAATAACAGCTTATTGACGTCAGTTTAAAACTACTTAGTCTAAGTTTACATATTAAAAGTTTTCCAAACTTTACCACCGCTTCCAAGGCGCTAGTAGAGAAGAAGCGGCGTAACAAACTCTAAAGCAGCATTTTTTAGACGTCTCTATAATTTTACAACAATTTTGTAACTGTAACAAAGTGCTGCAACCATTGTATACCATATAAAAACTAAGGATTGCACTAAAGGATCAATATACATTTTTAAATATCTTAAACTAGAAGATTCGTCCTGTAGGTAGTACACAAAAGTGGGAGCACCAAATCACATTTATAAAGTTTTCTAGTAATAAAAACGTCGCTCAACTAATTTATCCCCTAGATAAATAAGTGGTGTACCAAAAATGACCGCTTGGTAATGACCGCTTCTATCAGCTACTTTAATTTGACAAACGATGTACCAAACACCCTGTATAATTACGACGACCTAACTACATGATGGCGGGGAGACGACTGCTGGGCAACGCTCGTACACACAGCAACACATCAAGTTAAACATTTTCATTTAAAATTGTTTCTTATTTCAAGGTATTAAGGTACATAAGTGTCTAGCTTGATTAGTTGCTGTGTGTACAGTCGCGCGCCTGTAAAAGTGATTTCTCAGCAGTCGCTCAAATTACAATGTTGTGTCCCTACAAATCTAATGAATTTCTCTCTTTTTTCCTTCTATGTCCATCCCTATAATTTCTTGCATGACGTCATTGGCGTATATTTCTATTTTAAGTTTTCGTAATTTTATAACATAAAACAAATTAGGGTAAACCACCTAATCGTTAGAAGTCCTACAATTGTTGGCACTTAACCCAGTTGGATCGACCGACCCATGTATGGGTTTCGGGAAATAAAAAATTCTGCCCCTTTTATACGGTTTTATTAAAACAATTTATAAATACTTTTGGAATCGACAGTTAATGACTGTTAGCTGTGATGACAAAATAGGTAGTAAATTTAATTATTTATAGTTGTTTTTTCCAAGTGAAAATGTCTGTAGTGAATATGGTAAAACATGTCCCTAAAAAAGTGAAATTATATTACATATATTGTTATATTTCTATTAATATAATATCAAAAATATAAAGCTTGAAACATAACAATATTTATATTACAAAGAAAATTCATGCTTTTAACGAATAAAGAATAAAAACCATATAAATATCAGTACAAGAATAACCTTGTCCAGGGATGGTGATTCGTTTCTATAAAAGAATTGATGTTTAATTATGAATTATATATTAATTTTTATTATGAAACAAGATTATTATTATTTTATTATGCAGACTCAAAGATTAATTGTACTTACAGCCAAATAAAAATAAATTATGTACCAAAAATAAATTTTGTTTCATTTACTTACCTGAGTTTAAAATTAGAATTTGCACATTTTATATTATTACTTCCAAAAAACTGTATAAAATTTAAATTTATCGTTAACTGTTGATAGTGGTGGTACATCACCATACATAAATAAAAAAGGTAACAGTAATGATATTTTAGTATTCGAGATTAAAAAACAGCCTATAGTCTCTATTTACCGTAATCGGCGGTACTAACCTATATTTTTATCGGTAAGTACCGGCTGTACCGCATCACTATTTATTAGTTGTAAAAAACAGGCAACACATGAAATGTCATTTTAGTGTCTGAGATAAAAAAATAGACTATAGTTCATTACTATACCCTTTCCATTATATTTAACTACATTTGACAGATTGACGTTAGTGACGTTCAGCAGTATCTCGAATGTAATCCCATTCGATTGTAAGCGATTTCGCGATTTTTCAAATTACTTTATTTTGCACATTTGGATCCTTACATCAACTTACATTATCATTTTATTATTGTTTCTTTCTTCTATGTTAAGAGAATTAGCCTATAGCTTAAAATGATAAAATTATAGTTAACTTAGGTATTATTTAAAATACAGTTCAGGTTTATTCATAGCATTTATTTCTACCGATTATTTGTAATTTGTTTCATAATGGTGGTAATCGTTATGAGTTTCCATCACTAAGTAACCATGGTAACTGAAAAAAACATGGGTACGTCCATGAAATACAAAATAATTTGTTCAAAAAATAAGCGGAAATATTACGAATCTTCATGGACGTGAACTGTCAAAAAGCTAAACTTACGCTGGAAGGGGTATAGTGTAATAAAGTTATTATCAGACAGGAACGGTACGGTGACATTTGAGAAGGTAAAGGGCAAAGGCTTATTATTTGTCATGCAGGTACAATTAATGGTTTTGTGCCAATTAGCCTTTTAGCATTTAAATCAATAAAGACGGGCGAATATCATGAGGATATGAATGCTGAAGTGTTTACGGAGTGGTTTGAGAATGTGTTAAATAATTTAGAAGAACCCAGCCTAATTATTATGGACAATGCGTCTTACCACTCCGTTCAATTAAATAAACCACCAACATCAAGCAACAACAAACGCGAAATACTAGAGTGGCTTCACACTAATAATATAGAAGCCGATCCGTCTTTGTTTAAGGTGGAATTACTAAAACGAGTGAACATGCACAAGCCCCAAAAAACATACAAGCTAGATGAATTTGGCAAGAGAACGTGGTCATGACATACTTAGGCTTCCCCCTTATCACTGCCAGTACAATGCCATTGAAATGATATGGGCTCAAGTGAAAGGTATTTAATTTTTCACATTATTTAAATTTAGTAATAAATATAACTGTGTTTGATTATGACTATTAGTTTATTATTTTAGTAAATACTTAGTGTTTAATTTATTTTATTAAAGGACACGCGGCACGAAATAATACAGCTCCACCATTTACGACAACCAAGATGATGGCATTATTAAAAGAGGCCTGTGATCACGTAACTGCCGATGATTGGAAGAAAGTGGTGTTAAAAACAAAAGATCTAATACTCCATGACTGGGAAAGAGACATCAGATTCGAAAATTCAGACGATTTTAAGTTAATTATTCATGTCAGTGACGAATCAAGTAATTCATCAGATGAATCACTTGATTCGTCATAATTAATTTATTTTTGAAAAAATAAAGTTTTTTTATTTTGTACCCATAATCGATTTATTCTTGTTTGTAAATTATATCGGTTAGAATAATCGGTATTTTTAAAAACGATTTTAGTGTTACTACATCTCTAGTAATGACAAATATTAAACGTCACCGTACCCATAAGATCTGAAAAATGGTATACTATAACTATGCATTGCATTTTCTTCTTGAATAGAGCTGAGGAAGAAAATGCAATGCAGCTGTGCCTAAATTATAGGTTTTATTAACTTTATGAATCATTATAACGTTCTAAAAATGTAACAAGTTTTTACGATATTTAATCTATTTCCTCAAAGACCTTTTAATCACCATGTCACCCAAGCGTCGTACACACAGCAACAAATCAAGCTAGACACTCATGTACCTTAATACCTTGAAATAAGACACAATTTCAAATGAAAATGTTTAACTTGATGTGTTGCTGTGTGTACACTGCTGGATATAAGGCTCCTCTAAACGTTTCCTTTGCGAGTGATTTTGTTTATCTCTCAGCTATCGACTTACCAATTCGTCGGTGAAGGTGTTGCACTTTAGTCCTCTGCAGTAAAAGTAGCTTGATGAGCCGCTGTGCGAGTCTTGCTTTATCCGGGCTAATATTAGACCGGAGCTATATTATAGCTTTTATTTTTCTTACTTTGGAATGTACCTTATATTCCAGCAAGTCTGTTGTTGCAATAAAGGGTTCCTTTAACTTCATCAGTCATGCATGCATGAGTTTACAAACTTAACACGATATGTTAATCCAACCAAAACATATCATGTTATAAATTTTTAAAGTAATGTAAATTCACTTTTCTAACCCAATCTAACTCAAAGTAGTTCAAACTAAGTAGGTAAGGGCAGCGTTCGGAAAATAAAAACATAATTATGTTCTCGTACAGACCCACCAACTATAATAATGTGAAGTGCCAAAAAAAGTGGAACTTCTGCCGTCTTGTTCAAATTTCAACAAGACGGCAGCAGTAGAATTAGGGGCACGCGTCCTAATGCTCAAAAAAAACTCAAATTATAAGCTTTCTATTAATTAATTTCGGCTACCATTTAACAAACATTAAAATAAGATCCTTTTGGAATTATAAACTGATCCAAAACGACACTTTTTGAAAAAAAAAAGCGATATTTTTAAAAACGCGGGAACATGTCCTTCACATTACTTTGTTTTGACTAGAGATGGGCGTTGTCGGCTATTTGTGGCAACGGTTGTCTAACCGTTATTTCGTTTCAATATCGGTATTGACAACCGTTGCCGAATACCGGTGTCATAGCATAATGTAAACTAAGTTGTCGGTTTCCGTTTAAGATATTAACTGAGCTAGCTGTAATATCGATACTGTACCTAACTAAATAAAGTAACTAAGTTTAAGAATATTTTTTTTAGGATTAAGTATAGATATTTTGTGATTATAGTTATTATGTCTGGGTGTAATTTTTTTTTATATATTTAAGTAGAATTTATCTATAATATGTATGTATATTTAATCGGTGAGTGCATCATCAAATTCCCTGTCGATGTTTTATAGGATAGAGTCTGCTTGCAATATTTACATAAGGCAAAAAAATTGTCCTTTTTCTCAAAGTGAGTCCACACCACTCCCTTTCTGCCAGACATTTTTACACGATTATTATCTTATATAGGTATAATTATATATTAACACGATTATTTTAAAAGTTTTGTTCAACACTATTAATAATTAAAACTATTTACACTTTTTACACCTATACTTATAACTAATCAAAATATTACACTATATAACACTTAATTTATCACTTTTATAAAGTTTACTCATCAATATCATAGCAATTAATGCAATTACAAAAAAATACAAAAAACTTTGAACAAAACCCGGCTCCCGGCTCGGCTCATGCAAAAGTTTTTGAATAACATAATAGATAATAAACAAGTGTCGTACGTACTAAACAAAGAAACACGACACCTGTAAACGCATGTTTCCTTAATTCGTGTATATTGTAATAGCGACTTTATGTACATAACCGCAAAGTACAATTTTAGTTTATCTATGATATTCATTCGAAGGTCAAACTATAGTGATCGGTTTCGCGCATGCGCTCACGTCTACCGATCCAAATAGCCAAATATCGATTACATTCCATATTAAACTTTATGGCGCTAATTATAAGATCGTCTTTGGCTTATACGTAACGCAATATCGTAATATTCGCTCGTTCTCTGTCTTGTATGCGAGGAATCGCATTAGAAAAAGTGAGAAAGCATAATTATTTTAGTTATTGTTCGGATAGCGGCTAGCGGGAAGGCAACCAAACCAACGCATTTTAGATACCTACCTAACTTTGGCAGCGTTGAGCGTTTGTCAGTAGATAGCCTACCTAACCTACCTAGACAACCGATAGCCGTTGCTAGCCATTTCAATAGCGCTACGATACGTTAGTGGCATGGCAACGGTTTTTAGTTACGTTACGGTATAACGGACGCATCGCTAGTTTTGACAGTTTCTTAGGATCGTAGGTATTGGTAAGTTCAGGTTTTTTTATTTTACTTTATTTTAGATCTTTTAGATATTTTTTACTGAACCTTTAGGTTTTATTCATGTATGAAATGTTTTATAAGGCTTATCTGACAATGGAAATGAACTTTATCTTGATTTTATGTTCATAAATGAGGTGCTGACATCTGGGTTCAATTTTTTTGCGAATTGCTAATTATCGGCACTGGTACTGTTACATGACAAAGTGGTATGTAAAATTGTTAATCCATATATTTTATTGTAAAGCGTGATTATTTTATGCCTAGAATTCAATATTCTTGGAAAAAGTACTCTATGATTTCGGATTTCATATCCTGGCATGGTTCTGAAACTAACATTGCTAGTTATTTTCATAGTGTTGATATTATGATCAAAAGAATGTCTATTATTTTTTGGAATTTTTTATATTTATGTAATTATTTTTCTGAAACTTCGGTTGTTAGGCTAGGTATAAATAAAAGAGATTTTACTATAAACATTGGATTATTTCATTTATCTACCTAATTTTATGTCTAATTTTAAGGTGCTGATAATTGGCTCAGTCAATGCCAATAATTGGCGATGATGGTGCCAATAATTGGCGCCAGGGTCATTATTTAGTCAGACTCATCTAAATAAAATGTGTATGAATAATAACTATTTTTTATAATAAAAATCAATTATTTATTAAATAATGAACCAAGAAAGCATATTGTTATAGTTGTTATCATTATCATCACTGTGATAAACGATGTTAAAGTAGGACTAACTCTTAAAGTGCTGATAATTGGTAGCATCACCCTACTATTGTCAAGTGTCAACTACTTTTTTAGGAACACAGAAATTATGACAGCGACACCATTCAGTTCACAGATAAGTTGGTCAGACTGTTAACATTACCGCAGCTTCTTTGGTCAGTGTTGCCAATGATTAATTAAATGCCTCGGTGGCGCAACGGTAGCGCAAGCGGCTGCAGTGCACAAAGTCGCGTGTTCGATTCCCACGCAGGACGATCCACAAATTGTTGTTTTGAATCTCGATGTCCTTCGTGTCTGTTAAATTGAAGTTTGTATAAGTCCCCGCGACACAGGGCGTGATCCCTAGTGTAGGAGTTGTCAGAAAGAAAGAAAATTAATAGATTCCCATAGTAACTACTTTTTCAGATTGACCAACCCACTGAAGTCAACTTCCCAAAACGACCATCAGGGGTGTTAAGGTATTATACTAAATGGTCGCTATGGCATGCCCCACTACAGGCGTGCGCGTTTCTCGGTGATGTGAGACACGCGAGCGCCGCGTCAGCCCTAAAGCCTTCGCAGAAATCTGTCACCCGAGCGGGTTTTAGAGAGCTTTCCTCCGCAATCTGATCATAACGTCACGGGGGGCGTAGCACTCAGATGATTCCAAAACCTACTGCTTCTTTTTTAATCGTTTGGTTAGTGACCAACCTGATGTCGAGAATAGTTCAAAGAGCTCAACAGCCAGTCCCGCCTTTTTACGTGTCCTCCAAAGCACTAATGGACAATGTTTAAGAACTTTTATCGGTTATGAATCAGTGATTGTAAATGGCTGTTGAGCGCGTCGGACTTGTAAATCTTAAGCAACATTATAAAAAATATAAAACTCAATCCCGATTTTCAATAACTCATTTATTATAACTGTACAGTAACAGTTAACTTTATACGGAAATAATCACAAGCACAGATAATAATGGATTACGTAATAGTAATGAATTTGACTGTGCTACTAGATGATAAATAAAACATTATTATATAAATATGTATAAAGAGTTGTTAGTATCAGGCTCGCCAAAGCCTGCGGGCTCTGTAAATTATCCTTAAAAATGACGTAATTTATGGTAACATCGGTCACAGTAAAGTCATTTGATTACGAAAAAAAAAGGATAGTAATACAGAAATTGTGGATTATAAAATAAATTAATTTTATAAACAAATACCATTTTACTGTGCCTATTGAAAAAAATTGTCTAAAACATGTTAATACTACAATATTCAATGATGGTATATTTATTTTCTAGACACAGGTTTGTATGCTATCTTTCTAGATTTCAATGTACTCCACTTGTGGCGTTTGTAGTACCCTGCCACTGCAGTCAATAAGGTGAATATGGCAATGGTTTTAATAGTCATAATTCTGCGGTCGTCAAGTTCCGGTTCTGATGCCCATCGCAGGAATGTCGCCACGTCCTTGGCGAGTTGTGTCTTGGAAGGAACTGTACCGTCCGAGTATTCTGCGGCCTGTTGAAAAGTTACATACATTGTAAAATTATGTATAAAAAATGGAATATAGTGTTGATATATATAGAAAATAAATGATGTTTATTAAATATTGAAAAGAGTCTTCTAATTAAAATGAAGGGCAGGAATTAATATGACCTAGACCATAGGTTGATTAAGACACTCAAATTGTATTTCTTGTGGAACACTATATTATCTACAGAATTATATTCTCTTTCTATTGCTTTAAGTCAGCAGATGGCTCATGGCCTGACCGGCTCCTTTAAAATCTGTCTACCGCCCTTTTCCAGAGAAAAGGGGAGAGAGTGTGAAGAGTATAGTTGCGTGTCCGGTACTATAAACTCACCAAGCGAAACAGCAGTAAAAGAAACTGCTGTTTTATATCGGTTTTTTGTTAAAGGGGTACTGCCCCGATCTACTACTTAAAATATAAATAAAACATAATCATACCTCATCGAACAGAACTTGTCCCATTGAAATAGCACCACCGGGGAAGTATGGGTTATAATTTTGTCCTTCACGCAGCGTAACACCAGCGGGCGCCTCCATGTAGCCCGTGAGCAGAGCGAACACGTAGTCCTCTCCGCCGTGACGACCCACCACTATCAGAGATAGATCCGGAGGGTACGAACCTGGAAAATTAAAATTATTTTTTAATAAAACCTGTCATTATGACTATAACCTTCTTTTAAAAGAAAACTATCGTACTCTAGGGATCATGCTCTGTGTCGCGGGGACTTTTACAAACATGAAATTAATGGACCCAAAAAAAAAACTTAATTTTGTTATGAGTTTTAGCCCTAAATATCAAAATAGTCATTATAATATAATAAAATAAACACGACGAAATGCAGTCAGATGTTAGCCGTAGTGTTGCCACACCTAATCTCCAAAATATAATTTTTTAACTAGTAGCACTTATTTCCTTAATTAGTAGGTAGTAAGTTAGAAATTAATTTCCCAAAATAACTCACCATTATTAGCATATCTAGCAGCCTGTTCGTTAGGGTATGGTGATGGGAAGTAGTCAGACAGTTTGCCTGGTCTTTCGAAAAAGTTGCCTTTATCATCAGGACCATCTTTAATCATTACCTGTAAAAGGACAATTAAATATTATTTAAAATACAAAAACAATGTGTCTTCTAGTCCTTCATTTAAACGAATTGAGAAAACATACTTTTATTTCACAAAATACATAACAAACAATTCTATTAAAATAAATCTAGAGCTTAGAACATCGAATCTTGATTTTACGTGTTAGTCCGAGTTTGTTGATTCCAAAAAAAGTTGTCAAATTATGAACTTGTCAATATTTATTTTTCTGCCTTAGGTTACAGATTGTATAAACCGATTTATATGCAACTATTGACTATTATTGGTTTCATCATAACAGCCCATTAATGTCCCACTGCAGGGATGGGCCTCCTCCCGTGACGGAGGGATACTTGGCCTACTAATACCACGCTGGCCAAACAGATTGGTATAGGGTTTAGTTTCAAGTTTTCCTTCTTTTTATTTCGTAAAGATAATATTCACGGATATTCCTTTAGTCTGGGATGAGTGAGTCTGATAGTGCGATAGGGTGGTGACATGTTTTATTCTTACTCCGTCACCACACAGAAGATTGGTTTCATATTCATAATCAGATAAAAACACTACTAACCTCTGCGGCCTCAGCCTTAGCTTCTTCCTCAGTATGGGAAACATCAACCAAATTTCGAAAAGCTATGTACTGCAATGAATGACATGCCTTGCAAACTTGTTTGTAGACTTCGTAGCCTCGACGAATGCTATTAAACAAATATTCTTATACAGTTAGTTATTAATATAAGCAGATATAAGAAGTGTGGGAAAAGAGAAGTAACATTTAATTGCAGTAAAACAAAAAAAAGGAAAACATACACTTTTCAAGAGCAATCCTAACTTTTTCCCTAAACCGTGATTTGATTTAATAAAACTGACTACTACCCGGTCACATTATCTAGAGACCTAGCGTCGATGACGTCACGTCGCGTCGGACGAATCACTGATGCGTCCATGGCGAGCGCAGGGGTTAAAAGGAGAACGGGACGAGGTTCGCATTCCAGCGAGGTCTCTAGATAATGTGACTGTGTAATAAAAGGCAATTCAAATGATATACACGACTTGTTTGTTTAAAAAACCGTGTAACATGCCACCTAAAGGAGATATCGATACGAAAGTGCCAGCCACAGGTCTGGATGTTAGTTAAAATACGGTAATATGATTTAATTCAACTATTATTTTCAGTAAAGGAAGACCGCGAAAAAGAGAAAGTGAGAAATTTTATCCAAGTACCTGTGGACCCGCGTCTGTGTGGTTATCCCACAAAACGACTTTTTCGGGATTAAAAGTGGTTTGTGTGTTTGTTTTCGGGACTTATGTAGTAGTAGGTGGTAATTCAGCTCATCAAACACACCCAATTTTATTTATCTAAAATGGATAAAAATATTTTTTTTATCTCCCAACGTTTCGTAATTCATTGAAACATCGTCAAACAAAAAAAATAAAATTGTTGATGTTTTAAAAAGGCAACGAGGGTAGTTTCAAAGGATCGCGAGAAATAAAGACGATGCTGAGTTTAATACACCGAGAACACATACAATACAATTTACAATTAGTACAATTCGACTAAAATGTGGGGAAATAAAAAAGTTACTTTTTCCTTTTTTTTAAGCGTAACAAACCAACCCATTTGTCTTGTCAAGAAACTATGATGGAAAAGCCCATTGAAATGGCCATTAAAGTTGGTGCAAAGTTTGTTATGCCAGAAGCTTTTAACGCGGCAGTAAATAGTTTTTAAGATATGACCTCGGGCGACATGTTCACAAAGTGATCAAGCCCTTTTTTGGTTATTAAAGATTAAAAAAAAAAGACATGACCTCATTGTAACTTGGCAGGCCTCGACCACAAATTCTTAAGCCAGTGCGAAATAGTAGCATTTGCGTATAGGCCATATAAATGACAAGTAACACAGGAAGGCTACTCGACAGTGGAAGAGTAAACCTTACATGCCATTAACGTTGAAAAAAAAACTGCTTATGGTCTGACGACCAATTGCATGTTAGAGCGAAAATATTTCTAAACAAAAAAAAAATTGCGTATAGGCACTGTGATTATCAGATCTCTCTTTTTGTTAATACATACATCAGTCAAAATTTCTTTGAGTCTTTTTGATAGTTTCATTAAACCACTAAGCAAAGATTTCATTAGTCACATACTTGGTAGTACAGTTACAATGTTATTATGATTACAGCAATTTTGTTATTTATAGAAAAAATAACGAGTAGCAGTTTAATTAGGTCTCTAAGAACAACACAGTGAGTTGAAATTACAACTAATAATGAAGAAGTGATTAATTCTTTGGTATGTGAGTCACTAATTACCATCTGATTAAAAACTTTTGCATCCAGCTGGATTGCAATAGTATTTGTAATTCAGTGGAAGAATGCTATGTGTTTTGATCAACTCAACAGGGTTTTCCATGTACACCCTATATAGTACAGTCAGCTGCAGCTAAATCTCACCCCTTTGGGCACTTTTATATTAAAAAGGCGTTAGATTTGTTTGTAGCTGACAATACATAGACTGTATAGAAATGTAATGATGCTAATTACTATAATGTACTTTTAAATGGTTGAGAATAAACGAAATAAAAGGATGTATGATAGTCTTATCTAGTCTAAATATATGATATGGCAACCGAATAAGTGAAAAAATATGTAGTAAAATTGATTTCTTGGACAAAAACAAACAAGAATTCATTTCTACCTAAATCTTCATTATATACAGTTTAAATTAAAGGCTTGTAAACTAACCTGGCATGGTCTAGTGACTGGTAGAAGCTCCAATGGTTCCAAGGTTGATGGTATGGATGTGCAGCATTACTTGATGCATCCACTGACTTTTCCAGTGCGAAGAGCAGGGCTCCTACACCTCCACCAACGACACCCAGCGTTGACAGCCACTAAACAAGAAAAAAACAAGTTAATACTCATATTATTGTAGCTTTAAGCCTAAATCTTCAATACTATATGCAAAAATTGTATTTCAAAATACATTATTTCTCATTTAAAGACCAATCCTTAGATTGAGTGGTAGAGATATAAGAATAACAGTTTACTACACGACATAAAATAAAAGTTTAGTTAAACTAAAGGAAAAGTAGATATATCAAATAGCAGTTGAATTGTGTATAACTAACTTACAAAAATACATTTTTAATAAAAATCATCAAAAGTAATCCTGTATATTAAGTACACACTATTATTATGAACAAGACTGCAGTATTTTAAAGATACCCTAGACTTTCAATAATATAGAAGTTAATTTATTACCTATTTTTTATGTTTATCATTATAAAATAACAAGTTAATAAAAATTACTACAAGTTGAAAATATACTTCTAAGAATTACTTAGACTATGTGAAGAGAAGTATACCTACTAGACTTGCATGTAAGCCACACATTTAGTTGGAATTATTTACTTACAGTTACTTAAGAATTCACTATTACAAAGAAGAATTCATTATGTGGTAACAAAACTCACCAGCTTTCTGCTCTTTGTCCATCCCTGAGTGCTGGTGGACAGCTGACTGACCTGTAATGGAGGGTCTCCTTTAGTTTGTAATTGTTACATAATGTTGAATAGGTTATCACTTGTCCGTGAAAATTATATGTGGCACTAGTCGGTATTTTCGCTCTAGGTCATGCTGTACGATCACAATACTAAGTATAAGAAGACTAACGATTAAGTATTACACGTATGGAAAAAGAAATACGGGAGTTTCCAGTGACACTTCAAACTTGCACTTCGCTATCATTAATAACATAATAACGTTTTTCTGAATACAAAATAACAATTATATCTAAGACACACATATGTATGGACTATTTTAAGTACCTGGGAATTAACTAAACCATAACTTTTCAATAGTCGGGCCCCACAAATCCTACCCACGGCAGCGGCCATGATAGTAAAACGTTAAGAAAATTAGATCGACTGACGTCTACGACACTTTGGCATGAATTACCTATTGAAAAAATAAATATCTTTCAAATTTTAACATATTAAAAAACAGAATAGTTATTATTAAATTAAAAAGTATAATAATATAAATAATAGAATGATTAATTTTACAATTTTTAAGCCCTTGTTTACTCTTTGTTCTTTCTTAGGAGAAAAGGTGACTTAACTTGTCAAAAAAATGATAAATATGTGACACAAAAATAGGCTTATAAAAAGTAAAATAAAGTTATTTTGATGTTCAAGCAGCCTTAAGCATAGATAAGAATAGTCCCTGTCCAGTCAATAAACTTTATTATTGCCTAAAGCGCCGATTACACTAGAGACTACGTGTAGTGCACTACATCTTATGCCCGATTTACACATCGACAAGTACAGTAGCGAGTTAAGTAGTATTTTAAGATTAAGTTGATTTAAATAGATCTCCATCCTATTTTTTGGCAAGTTAAGTTGGCGAGACGCGAGAGAGGGGGCTACTTCGTACTTAACTCGCCAAAAAATAGGATGGAACTCTATTTAAATCAACTTAATCTTAAAATACTACTTAACTCGCTACTGTACTTGTCGATGTGTAAATCGGGCATTAGGTCCCGCTCATGCACATTACAACTACTCTAGTGAATAAAGTAGTTGTAGAGTGCGTGAGAATAAGTTTTTGAAGAAATCGCTAAGGTCCCCTTAGCGATTTCTTCAAAAACTTATTTAAATTACTACTTACTTAAAAAACTTTAGAGAAAACTTATTACAAGTCTTGACGTCTAGGTGTCGCTGTCGAGCCGGGGAAGGGGGAGCAAGGGAGAGGTAAAGGTCTCAATTTTAAAGTTTTTGCTAATAAATTAAAAACCGACAATTTTTTTTAATTTACATTTATTATTCATTTTTTTCAGTGGACTGCGGTAGGGACCCTACCGTAGGGTAGATGATGATGATTTATTTACCCTTACGAAACAGGCTAAGGTGAGTGATGCTGTAGCATAACTCAAAAAGAAGAAAGGTATGTTACCTATAATTGCAAAATAAATATTATTCTATTCTATTCTGTTGTTGGTAAAGCCTGAACAGAAAATTAAAAAGCCTATCCATATTGCGGAATTTTTAAGAACTAATTTTTGTCTCTTTGATAGAAGATTGTCAATTATACACGAAAGCGTTAAAATTTCGAGTTTAATTGATATTTCTTATTTCTGGTCAGGCAGCCCGTGCCTATTTCGTTGGGCGGCGAAAAAAACGCGTCTCCTTTTTAAATATATTTCATTACTGCTCCACTTCTATTAGTCATAGCTAGCATGATACTATTTAGCCTATGACACTTTCCGATAAATGGACTATTCAACACAGAAAAAGTATTTAAAATCGGTTCAGTAGATCCAAAGATTACCCCCTACAACGTCTCAAACACACAAACTTTACCTCTCTATAGTATTACTTAGATATCATTGCTAGAGTACCAATATGCCACCACAGTTAATACATTACTAAAAAATATTATGCCACTGACTAAACACTGTCATGTCAAGTACTAAAAAAAAATAGTATCTGTCAATTGTCAAGGTAAATAAATATTTTAGGTTAGAAATAGAATCGGCGAGAAATTAGATTTTATTACATCAGTTTTACTGTACTACATTAAATAAATACTCATAAAGTGAGGTGAGGTCGGAGAGTGTTGGTCTACTACTGTTTTAATTTTAAATGAAGAGCATAATTGTTTGTAAATTGCGTGTAATTTTAACTCAAATTAGGTATTTTTAGTTCTTTCTTTCGTTCTAGTTTTGTTAGCGTTTTTTCTGACACAAAATTACATTGTAGGCTGAAAAGTTCTATTCCGAAGATGAAAGTGTTTACACAGATGAAGAATCCTTTAACTGGAAGTATGGAATGGGATATTCAAGATGAAGATTATGACTACCACCAAGAAATAGCCAGGTCGGCATTTGCTGATATGTTACACGACACAGAACGTAATCAAAAATATTACAAAGCGTTACAACTTGCGATCGAACAAAAACACAAAGCTGGAGAGAAAGCTAATGTTTTGGATATTGGTTTGTTTTCCTTTTATTTCTAGATTAAGTATAGTGATAATAAATATTTATTTATTTACATACATCTCTTAACTGGCAGTATGTTTGATATTCTTGATAAAGCATTTATCTTTTCACTTTAGAAAGTGGCCTTTTTTGGAGATGAAGAGAAACATAAAACTCTGATTAAAGGCCTTATATTAGTCTCTTGTAGGACAAGAGTATATTTTTTAAACAAAATGTCAACTTCCTTTAATCTCAAGAGTATCATGAAAGTAGATTGTTAGAGATTTAACAAGTTTTCTATTAGCAAAGAAGGAAAATTTAATACAAACTGTATGATACCTACTATAACGACCTTGGTGGGGCGACGGTAGCGCAAGCGGCTGCAGTGCAAGAGGTTGTGGGTTCGATCCCCACGCAGGACAATAATTTGTGAGATCCACAAATTATTGTCCTGGTCTGGGTGTTCTTTGTGTCCGTTAATTGATGTTTGTAAAAGGTCCCCGCGACACAGGGCATGATCCCTAGTGCGGGAGTTGTCTTTTTTAAGAATAGAATAAGAATAAGTAAGTTGGCACCATACAATCACTGGGGGTAGTCAGGAAATTTAAGGGGAGGCTAGGAAGAACTTCCTTGCTTTCTATTTTTGATCAATTATAAGAAAACTATACAATTAGGGTAAATGGCATATAACATTTGTATTTCTAAAATAGAAATATTCTATCTCTACTTATATTATAAGATATGCATATTTAATAGATTTTATTGCAAAGTGATTATAACATTTGTGATATATTTTATTTGCAGGAACAGGCACTGGATTATTGTCAATAATGGCTGCTCAATGTGGAGCAGATTCCATTGTAGCATGTGAAGCTTTCAAACCAATGGCAGACTGCTGTCAGCTAATATTACAAGCCAACTCCGTAGCAGATAAAATAACCGTTATACCTAAAAGATCCACGGAACTTACTGTGGGTGACGATGGTGATTTGAAACAGAAAGCTAATATTTTGGTTACTGAAGTGTTTGATACAGAATTAATCGGTGAAGGTAATTATTAGAAATATTATTTAGTATAAGTTATTTATTGATAGTCTAGGTGAAATTAGGTAATTTCTGACCGCATGTTCTTTGTATCCGTTAACCTTATGTTTGTTAATAATCCCCATGATCCAGGGCAATAATGTGGGTGTTGTTATTAAAAAAAACAATAATAAACCTGTGTCAAAATGTTTGTATTGTGTACCCTGCTAAATTTGTCAACCATATTATATAACAAATAATATATTATCAAAAATGCATATCATGCGTATAGAAGGTATCTAACCAAAGACTAAGTTTAGACATTGAATTATATTAATATAGTGTATTGACATAGTTATCAATAAACTGAACTTTTTATTGTTTTACTGTCTTACTAATAAAAAATTTCTTATACAGTGGTTATACACATGAATACTTATTCCTTGAATAGGAGCGTAATAGCTGTTTATACACTGCTTGACTAATAAACCAGGTATAAGCATTGGGTAACTATTAAATAGTTATGACACTCACCACTGGCAATACTGTCAGTAACATTCTAAAAAGTAATATATTCAAAAATGTCACTAAATTAGTTTCATATTTACCTATTAATTCTTATTGTAAAAATATTAAATAAATTAATATGTCATAGAGAATATTAATATAATGCCCTAATGTTGAAATTCGACTTAGAAATCGTAATAAACGCATAATTTTACACACATTTACATATTTTTACATTAGCAGATTTTGACATTACTTTTGAACGTCTCTTAAAATATGTCAAAATGGTTGAGTTTTTGAGATTTAATAAGTATTCATGTGTATAACCACTGTATAAGAAATTTTTTATTAGTAAGACAGTAAGAATATAATTAAATACATAGATATAAATAAGAGCGCCTTTTTCGCCAACAAACTGTATTTACAGTTTGGCGAATCTGTTAAGTTTGTAAAAACATTGTACATTTCTTGGGAATAAACGAATTAAAAAAAAAACCTCTACATAGATAGAAAATCATTGCTATACAAATACATATTTTTACAAAACAATATTATAACATTAATTTCTCAATTTCCAGGAGCTCTCTCAACATTCTCACATGCACACAAATATCTCTTAGAACAAGACTGTATAGTGGTGCCTGACTCAGCAGTGATATACGCACAAGTAGTTGAATGTCCCACTCTATGGAAATATAATAAACTAAATGATTTAGCTGATTCTGACTTAGATGTATTGTTGAGGACTCCACAGAAGGTAATTGTTGTTTTTAGTTGTTCTGAAAATTTATTAATAGTTGCTGAATGCTGCATTCTTTACACATAAGAATGAAACCTTGGCTTTAACTTTAGTTGCCAACAACGAATTTGGGATGAGATTGGGAGGTGATTACATTGTATACTTAAGCTACATGGGCCTTCATGATCGTCATAACAACCAATTCGGTATGAAAAGTAAAAGTTTACCTAAGTCGATTCCAAAACCATTTGGAGATTTTAAATAGGTAAATAATAAAATCCGCAAGATTGTGATTATTTTTACAATTATGCATGTATTACATTGTCTTTTATTTGATCTCTAAATGACGACATGCGTCCGGCTGAAAAGAAGTTTGTCTCTGCCTTCATTGCACAAGTAATTCTGCCGTACGCATTACGTCATCACAAGTAACACTTAAAATATTTGTTAAAAATAAACTATAGATAGGAAACCAAAAATACTCAAATTAGTTGGTTATAATTAATAAACCTTTAAAATAAAAAATATAAAAAAAATCCAACAAAAAAGTTTTTTCATGCCACATTGACGTCCACTGCTGGGCATAAACCTCCTCGAAATATTTCCACTTTATCCCTCTCTATCATCCCCCCCCCCCCTCATCCATCGGTTTCCCGCCGCACTAACCAGATTGTCTGTTCACCGTGTGAGGGGCCTCCCCAACAATAAGGTCGTAACTTTTTACTCGTAACGTTTCAGATGAAAGACTGCGCCGGTTCAGCAGCCGTCCACGACGTTCAACTATCGCAACTACCTCGCCAAGCATTCCGTGAGCTATCCGACCAGATACCGGTGTTCTACTACGACTGGTCGGGACGCACACCCATCATTTTTAAACGTACGGTTAAGCAAAGCTTCAATGTTACCGATACAGGGAAAGCTCAAGTCGTCTTTATGTGGTGGGAACTTAATATGGATACTGAAGGTAATGTTTGCTTAAAAGATTTATGTGTGATTAATAAGTTTTATTTATATTAAAAAAACTTACTTTGTAATAGAAAAAATGCAATGAGAAATATTGTGACAGAATATCTAATTTCTACATAAGTTAAAGATTCAAAATACTACAAGACTGAATAAGTTATTTGCTTTATTATCGCCATTCTACAGCAAAAAAATTGACGGTTCTAACATCTTATATTTCT
This sequence comes from Schrankia costaestrigalis, assembly GCA_905475405.1. Taxonomy (NCBI): domain Eukaryota; kingdom Metazoa; phylum Arthropoda; class Insecta; order Lepidoptera; family Erebidae; genus Schrankia; species Schrankia costaestrigalis. The sequence continues at coordinate 15,397,935 of FR997838.1, forward strand.
ATTTCAGGTAAAATAGTTCTAAGTTGTGCCCCATGGTGGTGTCATCCCGACGCAAATCTAGTAGTCGAACGGCCACAAGATACAATACCTTGGCGGGATCACTGGATACAGGCAGCATACTACTTCCCACAAGAACTCACAGTACAAAAAGGAGATGAAGCAAACCTCATATCATGCCAAGACGAATATTCCCTGTGGTTTTACTTAGAAAACGAAAAAAACAAATATCAAAATCACAAAAGACCTGTTTGTGAATGTGGTGTACACATGGCTTTATCAAGAACCCACGTATCGTACTTAAATGACGGTAAAAGAAGCAAAAAGTTTTTAGACCAATTAAAAGATACCATAGACTCCAATTCGGTTGTTCTTGATTTGAATGGAAGTAGTCTCATGGGATTAGCTGCAGCGAAAATTGGCGCGAAATCTGTTTACATTATGGAAAGTTTGAATCTAAATCTTGGTATATTAAATGATTATTTAACATGTAATAATATAACAAATGTTACTTTTGTATCTGAACCAAATGATTCACAGCTGAGTGAAGTGACAAATATAATTTGTGATCCCAATTTTGTGAACGCGATTCTGCCATGGGATAATTTAAAGATGGCGTATTTGTTATATAAATATACAAGTAAATTGAGTAATTGTTCATCAGTTTTACCCGAGGGTTGTGAAATATGGGCAATGCCGGTTGAGTTTCAAGATTTACATAAAATCAGAATACCTTTAGGTAAATGTGAAGGGATCGATATGACAGCTTTTGATTCTCTTGTAGAGGTGAGTTTGTATAATAGTTTTTAATGTAGTTATTGTCTTTGTGGTTTTGCGACTTTTTATGCGATCTGCAAATAATTGTTCTGTGTATCTTAGGAGCTAACTAATTTGTTGAAAGATTGATGATGAAGATGAATAATAATTTGGTCTCAAAAACATTTGGTTTATGTATTTTTAGGCAGTCTTCTGCCGAAGAAATTTCTTAATACATATTATAAACACATAACAAACACTATTGCACACAAAAAAATGTATTAAACTGAATCTGAGATCTCTATGCAGTATTCATGAATTATAATTACCATACCAGCTAGGCCGTGAAACTTCGTAATCTATTTTGCGTCGTCAATCTGCAGTGGGACATTAATGGGCTGTTATGATGATGACTTGGTTTGATATGGAAATAATAAGTATTCATGTGTTTTTCCAGAAGTCTCGTGTACTAAGCGATGCTGAGATAGAGTCTCAACCACTTTGGGAGTACCCTTGTGTTAGCAGAGGCGAACCGGTGCGGCTGTTGAAAGTAGACTTCTCGGAGCTCAAACCTGCGTATTCCACTGATGGAATACATGATATCGAGTTAGTATAATATTATTTATATAAAATGTAGCATACCTTTACAAAAAAAGAAAAAGTCATAAGAAGTTTTATAACTAGATTTCACGTACCTACCTACTACGTGAAATCTCAACAATCAAAGCGGTCGTTTAGGCAGCTGCCGTCCTCGTGAATCGTTAATTCGAAACCTCCACAGATAATTATTTGTGGAATCACGTATTCCTGTCTTGAGCCTGGATGTTCTTAGTGTGACTGTTAATTCATGTTTAAAAAATCTCCGCGATACTGGCATCGATTCTTGCGAAAGTTGTCTTTTTAAAGAACAAAGCTAAGCAGAAATGTAAGTTGGTCAACTTGAAGTTGTTGCGAATGGCTGAGCAAATGCTATCTCCAACTAAATGGCGGTAAGCGGGTGATTTCTTACTTCCTGTAAATACCCGAAACTATTTGAAATCTAACTTCAGGCCGGCCTAGTAAGATTGCGCTAACTGCAGTTAGCGCAATCTTACTAGGCCGGCCTGAAGTTAGATTTCAAATAGTTATGCTTGCCCTAGTTTACAATATGACCAGATGTTAATCAGAGTTTTTTAATACCTTTCTAGGAACCCTGAATCAAAAGGTGTTCTGGTAAACGGTTTCGCGTTATGGGCAGTTTGGAATATAGGTGGTAGACAAAGCACTGGTCCTGTTAATACTCCGGTGGTTGGCGAGAGAGTAGACTGGGACCCTCATACGAGACAAGCTGTTAAAATACTGGTGAGGATGTAGTTTTTAGTTGTTTTGTTGATAATGTGCATTGCAATAGATTATGGTTTAGATTTTTCTTTTAAAAATATGTCTCACTACAAGACAAATGCCTGGTGTGAGGCTCCGTCTTGCAAACTCAGAATTTGTTAATTATAAAAATAAGAAAACCTTAGTGTGGGTAAAAATATTATTTACTAATAAACAGTAAATTCCAATATGGACGATTACTGCAAGTACAATTAGCAGAGCAGAAGGGTTTGTTTAAAAATGTCTAACTGCAAGCACGGATCTCATCCACATAATATATATATGGAGGAAAAGTTGACATAGACATATAAAGCTGGCCAGGGCTGGTATCCTATAGTAGTAAATAAAAATCACCCTAAACGCATATACCTGCTCTGTTCCGTCGTGGGTAATAAAAGGTACTTACTTAACTAATAAATTTGTTTTAAATTGTTTCAGAAAAAGTCATATGAAATAGATGACTTACAATGGAGATATCAACTAGTATGTGACTTAAACAACGGACAGTTTAATGTTGACATTGATTTGGTGCTATAATATTATTATATTTTTACATTAAATGATTTACAAAGTTATTTGCTTATTTATTTCATTTGCTTTCCCTAGTTCATCCAAGCAATACCAGTACTCATAGTCCGAGTTTGTCTGTTATCCGAGTTTGTCTTTGTTATCCTAAGGCCTGGCGCAGACGGCACACTTTTTGTGCGATCGAGTCTGCAACGCACAAAAAGTCTGCCATACATGGCATATGAGTCTTTTGTGCGCCGGACTTTTTGCGCGTCCTGTGCGTTACTGCTTATAATAGCATAGGTTCTATTTTCACAGACTAAAAAGTGCGTCACGGATAGTCTGTCGTCTGCGCAGGGCCTAAACCTCGCAAAAAGTTAACAACTGGCAATTAAATTATATATCATTTTTTACCTATAAAGCTTAGGCATAACTAGACAAATCCGAAAAGAAGAAAGAAAAAAAATTGATACTAGCTTAGGCGGGAATCGAACCCGCGTCTCTGGATTATACGCGTCCAGCGCCTAGATGGCGTTGCACAGTTGAGTTCTAAGTTGCGGCCCGGTGCCTTATAAAATGGCTGAATTAGCAAGTAGCTGCGTAAAATTAAACTATTTTTATCTTGCTAAAGAAATTATTTTAAAGTAATGTGACGAGCAGAATGTATGCAAAAAGGTGAATCAAAGAAAAAAAATAATATGTAACTTTAAAATGTCCAGCCACCCAAGAAATACTTACAGCAATTCACCAACAACCATGTTCTATCCGACCGCGACCGTTCAAAACCAGAAGAAAAAAACCGGACAAATGCGTTGATTGGAATTCTGTGCATTGTAAATAACCATTATTAAAAAAAAAACGGGTTATTAGCGCCTAGGTATAGGTGCGTCAAAATAACTTCCCTCAGACAGTTCCCTGCATTAAACCACAACGGATGTTTGGTAAGTAAATAACTCCGCCTAAAGCCCGATTTACACAACGACAAGTACAGTAGCGAGTTAAGTAGTAAGTTGTTGATTAAGTTGATTTAAATAGATCTCCATCCTATTTTTTGGCGAGTTAAGATGGCGAGACGCTACTTCGTTCTTAATCAACAACTTACTACTTAACTCGCTACCGTACTTGTCGATGTGTAAATCATAAGATATATCGTTTACGTTACGACCCTTAGTCATGATGTGTTAGTAGGTTCGTACTTAACTGATTGTGGAGTAAGATACAGAATAAATCATTGAAATGGTAAAGTCAAACTAAAAGATAAGATTTCTGTGGTTTAAAAATAGCGTATCGAATATGATTTGCTCTGTGATTACGCTCAGGCGCTTCACTTAACCTTTTAATTCTACGACAATAACGAAAAATGCTGTGTCTTATACGCCACGACAAAATCATTTTATTACACATTTACATCATAACAGCCCATTAATGTCCCACTGCAGGGACGGGCCTCCTCCCTTGACGGAGGGATACTTGGCCTACTAATACCACGCTGGCCAGACGGATTGGTATAGGGTTTAATTTCAAGTTTCCTTCTTTTTATTTCGTAATGATAATATTCACTGATAGTCCCTTAGTCGGTTTTTACGACACCCATGGGATGAGGTGGGGCGGTGACATATTGTATTCTTACTCCGTCACCACACGGAGATGTCATTGTATTTTATTGTATTACATTTTATTGTATTACACATTTACGTACATCCACCATTGAGGTAATTATGTACTACGTACATTGAGGTAATATGTATTACCTCAATGACATCCACAAAGAAATATTTAAAAGTAATGATTCAATTGTTTATTTTGCGTTTTGGTTTAATTTTGCGTTTTCTACAAAAATATTTACTAAATCATGTTGATAAATAGATAGCTATATAAATGTCAAACAATATGTTACCACCCCATCTTATCCCATAGGTGTCGTTAAAACAGACTATAAGTTCGTGAATATTATCTTAACGAAATAAGAAGAAGGAAAACTTGAAATTAAACCCTATACAAAACCGTCTGGCCAGCGTGGTATTAGTAGGCCAAGTATCCCTCCATCATGAGAGGAGGTCCGTCATTGCCGTGGGACATTAATGGGCTGTTATGATGATATACGGCCCGTTATAAATAAATAATTAAATACCTGATCAGGTACATATAGGTACTATTGTCAATTAGCTTCTAAGTCCCTTTTAAAAGTCTTAAATATATTACGTTTTGTTATTATCAACATTTAGCTTTGTTCTCCAAGCACAATAAAGTTACGGTTATGTTGTTACAAGTGTACAACGGTATAGAAGTGCGTGAGGTCAGCCTTAATAGTGTTTAGTGGTCAAAAGGTCAAAAAATAATTGCTAACGTAACTAGCTTTGAGGCTTTCATTATCTTCAATTTCACGGAAATATTGTTGTTCTACGTTATACCTAGTTAGTTATACGTAGCTGTTTAGCGGGTTAACACGTTCCCGGTGCAGTGTACTATATATGGTACACGTGCATTGTTTTACTAGGTATTGTGTCTGCTGGCGGGCACTGTGAATATGGGTTCTATTGACGTTTGGACGAATATTATCCGAAACCAATTTATTTTATTCCGAGGGTGTAACATATACTTATACCAAGGTAAATTAACCTGTATGGCTTAGGTAAGTAGGTATAACTAAAATTTTCGAAAACAAGATAAAAAAATGACAAGGAAGGCCAGTATAAAGTTGATACTCAGAATAGGATTCGTCTCCGAATTTGATAAAGATTATCTGAGGTTTGTGTCAGTCAATACTGGTGTCCCACAAAAGCCTTTCCAGCACTAACTTTCTCATACAATAATCAGAAATGTACATGGAATTTCTCAAACCGAAATTTTCCGATGGCTGAGTTCCACGACACTGAGCCAGTTTTAGACGTTACTTACTAAGCTTATTTGATGATTTCGCTTTACGACTGTAATCGAGCTAACATCACAGTGTTGCAGGCGTGGCAAGGTGTCCTGTCACCATTTAAAATGCGCTAATAAGACGTATTTTACCTCAGGAACATTACTTATACTCTGACGCATGACGCCTCGCAGGAGATTATTTATTTGCGATTAATGCAAACGCATACTATAGCTAAAGTATTTAGTTTTGTTAGTGTATAAGTACCAACAGACTTTTCGTAATTGTCCTTGAGTATTTATTATTATAATAAGTACAATGTTGTAGCTAGTGGGATGTGATTTATGTATAATTTACATGCACTGCGTGGGGCGTCTGAATGAAATTTAATATCTATGACAGGGTGAATTATAAAGGTAGTGTGGCACCAAGACATCGAAGACGATACGCCGGCAATATCAAGTGACTTCAAGATTATTATTGATAACGCGTTGAAGACGAACTACATTTGGAAATATAATACGTAAGCCTATATTACTTGTATTAAAGAATATTGGTCTAAAAAAAAAAAAAATACAGACGAATATCGTATTTTTACAGATTTTTTTTTAATGTAGGCAAACGAGCCTGCAGGTCACCTGATGGTAAGTGATCACCGCCGCCCATAGACACCCGCAACACCAGAGGAATCACAGATGCGTTGCCGACCTTTAAAAAGGGAGTACGCTAGTAAATAAAAGAGTGTTATTTCTAATCGTCAAGGCGTCTTCTGTTCTATTCATAGATTATAATACGGTATTAAACTCAGGCATTGTAGTTGCTGGTTTCAAATACTTAGTTATCGCAAATTTAGGTGATAGGGACAGGACAGCCTTTTCACATTGCAGTGTTGAAAAAGAACTTGGTAAACTAATACCACACTGGCCAGACGAAATACCCCAACATGTTTTACCTCAAGAAATATTATGAAATATCTTTACTTACTTTAGTCTCCTTTTATGGCCTAATGTTAAATTGGGAAACATACCTACACATCAATCCGTACGATACATTCGACTCACATTTCTAAGTTTGGAACAAACATCAATGTAAACATCAAAGGATACTAACATATTTCGTAAATATTGTAATAAACTAAGTTTTAGGTGGCCATTCTTATTACTTCATGGTGCGACGAGCAAGCAGTCCACTGATCATCATCATCATACTAATACCGCGCTGGCCAGACGGATTGGTACAGGGTTTAATTTCAAGTTTTCCTCCTTTTGATGATAGTCCCTTAGTCGGTTTTTACGACACCCATGGGATGAGATGGGGTGGTGACATATTGTATTCTTACTCCGTCACCGCACGGTTTCCACTGATGGTAAATGGTAACCAAAGCTCATGAACGTCACCAAAGCAAAGCCAAGTCGCTGCCTAGATATAAGTTGTTATGTCTTACATCTCTGTAATTTGTAAAATGTCACGTTTTAATTAAACTTCAAGTATCACTGTACACACAACTTTAGCGTGACAGTAGATTTATAATCATAGTTCTGACGTATCTTCGCCTTAGTTAATTTAAATGAAATAACAGTAAAATTATGCTATTATAGAATGATAAAGTTACATTGAGTAGGTAATATTTACTCGTAAACGTTGGCGTTTGAAATGAACCCCCTGACTCACTATTTAGCGAGATTTTTGTTAGAAAAACCAACCTTATACCAATCTAAAACGTAAGAATTTAAGCTAATCAATTGACTAAAATTTAAGAGTAAGGGGTAAGATGCTAAAAATACAACACAAAAGATCACCGTCCCCTTTTGCCCCGTTACGTGGATGTAATGAAAGTAGGCGCAAAAAGAGGCCCTCAATCTAGATACACAAAGGTAGAGTCGAGTTGAGCCCAAAATTCGACATGAATTTCATAGCAAACCGCATGGTCAGCGGTATTAGTAGGCCAAGTGCCACTCTCTGTAGTAGGCCTGTTCTTGTGGTAGGACAAAAGTCATGAGGAGTGAATTAGGGAAAGTATGGAGGCTTCGAATAAGTATATGGCTGAAGATTCGTCATCTAACTATTGGAAAAAGTATTGAAAAATGCTTGTCATTATCGAAAATGCACCCCTGTCTAGTAATTGTCTTAAAAGGGTGATCCGAAAAACATAGTATCATAGTGAAGGGTAGCACCATAATATTAAGTATTAATAGAGTTTATACATTCACATCAAGAACTAAAAACTTTTTATAAAAACAAGATAATATTTTACGCTTTTTTAACTATTGGTATGAATGATATAAAAATAAAAAGCCTATCCTTATATGGATAGTTACGTGAAGTTTCCGCTATAATAAATTCTGTTATGTCTTAGCAACTAAGCAAGTAAAGGTCATCAAAGAGCGGAAGACTGCGATCACTCGAGTGACTGGACAAATGAATAATAGCAATTACTTATATCGAAGGTAAAGAATATCTAATGGAATGTTCTGTACTTTACAATTCCGTAAAGGTAACTATTAGTGATGTAGATACGGATGTTTTTTGAACGGAGGTAATGACGGTTTCGGATACAGTGACTTATGTTTCATATTTTTTAACGCAGTTTTTTTTAAAGGGCCAACGAGAATCGAGGTTTTAGGATGGAAAGGTAGGTAGACTGGAAGAGTAACGGTGGGTAACTAAACTTACTACATTAAACGCATTAAAACCACCAAAGAAATAAAAAAAATAAATAAGTATATTGATTTTAAGCTATTGAGTGCTCAAAATAGCATTGCTTTATGACGTCATCATTTTTCAAATTTACATTTTTGGACGTAACGAAAACCTGACACAATTAACCATCTTACAAATAAAACAAAAAATGTACAGAGTTATACATTCTTAAAAAAATATGTTTGCTCTTAGATTTTGTTTCGGATATCCAACATGAATCTTGTAACGGAGCTTCCTAACTCCATCCCTAGTAAGAACCACGCTTTTTGTGTAGATTCATTACATAGTGCTGGCTGTTGCAGCTCACACGATCAATTATTGATGTGTTTTCTTATTAGAAAAACACATAAGCCGTGAGTTGTGTTTACTGTTAGCTATAGGACGGTCGTAGACATATTGGCTCCAACCGGAATCGTGGGATACGATTCGACGGGATGCCTGTCGAGATTTCTATTTAGGTCTTGGATTGCGCTTTTTTTTCGAAAAGTAAATACAACAACAACCTTTGAAAAGTGAACGAAAATATACTCGTACATAGACAATTTTTATTGCAAATTAATCGCAATCTTGGGTTTCTCTTGAGAGGTTGTCACTAAGTTACCTAGAAATTAAAAAATCTCAATTTGTTTGGTAGTGTCTATTTTCATTCAGATATTTTCCAAAGAGTAGACTCTATATCTACTCTATTTAAAATAGAGCTAGTGCTCAATTCTGTGTATTAACAGGCTTCTGCAGGCAAGGTAATTTAAACTACTTATACCAAGTTAGTCAGACGTATTGTTAAAGGTTACATCATACATCACGATATGATAGATCATCCTGATCCTGTCCTAATAGTCAAAGTCAAAAACGCATCAAAATTAATACAATTTTCATTATATATTTTTTGACGTCCTTTAAACTACTTAATCTAAGTTTAGATACATTTCAAAGTTTAGTAAACTTTACCACCGCCTCCAAAGTGCTAGTAGAGAAGAAGCGGCGCAACACTACTACTGCTATGTTATACTGCATGTTCTTGACGTCATAAATGTTTTTAACATAGTAGATAACTGTTAGGCGATGCAACCATTGTATACCATAGATACATAACCATACAACCAAGGATTTTATTATTTTATAGAGATATCCCTTAGTGACACCATGTATTCTTACTTTGTAAGAACCACACCATTACCTTATTCTAAAACTAAAGAGATATAACTCTCAGAATAATAGACTATTAGGCGACAAGATTCCTTTGTTAGTTTTGATGAAAATGAATGTTCAGCATACACAGTTACTAACAGATAACATGGTTAGTGAACACAGGAGAGCGGCATGTTTTTCTACTGACTATGTTGCATTCAATTTAGGTTTAGTTGGACGGGAGTAGGGATATCAAAATCTAAATCTATAATCTAAAATTATTGTTTACTACGTACCTTTTACAGTTTAATTTTAGTCCATTTTTAACCGACTTCAAAAAAAGGAGGAGGTCCTCGGTTGTATTTTTTTTCTTTTTTTTTATCGTATGAGTTTCGTAAAAGCCGATTAAACTAAAGTTTTTAGATTGCTATTTTGTAGATTTCAAACGGTTGTCTCTTTCTCGTCCATATTCTCACTCATCCATTCTTATTTACATTTTTTCGTGATTACAATAACTATTATTGTAGCATATTTTTATGGGAACTCTCATTGTAAAAGTACCATGACAATGGGTTAATTATTTTCGATAGTTTATATGCAAATCTGTTTTATTTCAATATAGCTATTCTATAAGGTTGGAAGTATTTCATCCTTAACTTAGTTTTTGAATGCTCATAATGTTCTAAAAGGTGATTCGAGATAGCTATTGATACTTCAATTTGTGATGAAAAGTTATTATTATGAACTGTGTTATTAATGTTCTATATATTTTAATGGTTACATGGAATTTCACTACGTTTTTGTGTATTTTCAAATAGCTACAAATATCCTTTTCTTCAAACAATATAACCTTCTGTTGTTTGTCACCATCTATTATAATTTTTACACGTATCGTATAACTTAATGTCACCACGTATGCCTCTTTAAATTGTTATAATAATAACAAAATTCCACCACAAGAAATATAATAAAAATATTAAAAACAACTCACTTTAATGCTAAAATTAATAACTTTAATGATCCTATCTAAAAAAACGTATCTGTCACCTTTGGCGGCAGTAATTCAAGTTTCTTTTGCGAAATTACTCTCATGTCGGCACGTTTTATTAGTAAAAGTGTGTATAAATAACACAAGACCGGCTCCTGTTTTATCATCATAACAAATGGTAGGGAAGACATTTCTTACTGCTCAAAACAACTCTGGTCACAGTACGAAAAAGGCACATCAAGTAAAAAGGTTTCTGCGAAGGGAATAACAATGTTTCCATCCACAGATGGTTGAAACTTACTCTTACCATTAAGTATAGAAGCATGCGCATAGACGGGGACGTTAATAGTTGCAATTTGTCATGTAATAGGTACGACATTGTTAGTTTTTCCGGTAGTCCATATGCGGATTGAGTGTGTGGTAAGGCGTTAAGGATCGTACGGTATAATGCGACAGCGGCGAGCCGTATTGAATAATGCACCGCGCGTGAGCACTCGCTGAATGTCGATGTGGACGCGACAAGTTGCGCATACGGACCCGTTACTTACATACTGCTACCAGATATTTGTAGAGATAAATCGGGACATACTACAACCTATTGGGAGAGACTATATTGTCTTAAGGAGTCGCGGCGAGTCTGGCTCTATTGTCTGGTATTCTAGGACAATGTTGTTGTTCGAGAACTTAATTGTTCGGAATTTGAAGATGAAGATTCGAGACCATATCTGACAGACTATCTGAGTATGACATCGCAGACCAGCACGAGAGGTTCTGTTATGAAAGGGGAGGGAAGGGCAAGATCAATTAACACTAGAACACTCTCCGTAGTATAAAATTGGTAGCAAATTACAGGGCTCGTTTGATGGATGTCATTGACAGTTTGATATTTATTAAGTGTCTGGAAAATTAATGTATTAACTAGGTACAGTTTTGCTAACCGGTGGACATAGCCTCAGGCGTTTTGTCATCTAATCGAATTCTGAAAATGAGCTTTACTAACAGACATCGTTTTAGTGATCAGTACCTCGTGGCTTTCTAGAAGCTAGAACTCTCTTAGTTATAGGTACTTAATTATAACTCTTCTTTTTTGAATTCTTAAGAAGCCTGTCTTTATTTTTAAAAGCTGTTAAAGACTAGTAATGTTAAAAAAAATAAGTCCTGTAGAGCCGTTCCCCGCCATTTTCAATTCATAACGATAACGCTGGCAACAGCGGCGAGGTGATTCTACAGATGGGTGACCGCTCAGTGGTATTTCATCTTAATGTCTCCGTCCTTTGGAAGGCACGTAAATATTGGGTCCCGGCTGTCGTCGTTAAACCATGTTAAGGGCCTAAAGACGACTGGAAGAACTCTCAACACTAGGTTGGGTACTAACCAACGTACCAACGTACGTACAACGATAGAAAAGAAGAAGATATCCTCCAGAAATCATTATTTTTGGAGACACTATTAACACCCTTTGAAGTTCAGAGCGTGAAACAAGAAACAGTATGCATAATACTTCCTCAGTACAACGTTAAAGTGTTTATTCAATTGTTTTTTCTTGTCTTTTCGTTTTATAGGTGATCATTCTTTCACAGCGGGGAGTCTTAGGACTAATGGACGTTGAAGGAACTTAACCGTATCAGTAGACACGTAAATTTATAACCAGAACTTGTATAGTATCATATATTACTATGTTTTTGTGTTCGTGAACCTATAAGGTAGTAGAAAATTTAAATTTTGAAGTACATATTATGTAAATATTTTGTCTTCTGTTGACATGTAGGTCTTTTAATTTATTGGTTTACTGACTCTTAATATGAAAACATAGTATTTTACTTAGTATTAGTAATGTTATATTCCAGACACATTCACCCAACGCCATTTTATCCCCATACATATAAAACATGTATATGCATATCTTATGTTGCATGTGGTATAGTAGACAATATATCATGATTAACATTATCATAACAGCGTATTAATGACTTACTGTACGGGGAAACTTTGTCTACTAAATACTATTACTTGGCCGGACGGAACACAAACGACGCCCCATGTGAAAATTAAGAGAAACCCTTTTTTTAAAGGTACTACATCATCCTAGAATAGGTAGGTACTTTACCGAAAAGTAAACAAACGAATGGCAAACATTGCAACACAGAAATAACGAAACCATATTAATTTCAATAAGAATCAACCTATCACAACAAAACGTATATAAATCACGAAGTAACAATAATCGTATATCGATTGTAATCAATCGCAAAATAGACAATAAATCTATTCGAGTACAGATTTGTGTTGCTCAATAGGGCCTCTAGCACCACGACATTACTCTATGGAACTAGTACCAACTAGTGATGTGTTTTGGCGTGTTCCGATTAACCTTTGCCGTTGCCGCGGGCGCATCGGCCCTATTCCTTTTATGTGATTATAAATTGAATATCTACCTTGTCGTACGGATAAGGCTGCCACTATGTAACGTTTTATTGAGCAATATGATTTGTACACGAATGAAGGAATTAAATTATAATCGATTCCTCGACTATTCGTAAATGTTGCATGATGATTCGAATAATAAATAGTTGCAGTTCTTTAATAAATAGTTGTTCTTCGACAAATAGTTTAGAAGAAGATTGATGTTATATTTATCAAGAGGTGGAGAAGCCGGTCAAAGAAGAGTAGGAAATGATTGAAAAGTAAAATGATGCACAAACACTTGACTTAGGTCGCTGCCCGCAAAGTTTCGAGGTAGTTTGTGTGCGCTAGTACTAGAGTTGTAGATATCCAATTCACTGATACGTCTTTCAGACTAAAGCGCCGATTACACTACCCTACATGTAGGGCACTACATGATGTAGGGCCCTACACGAAGTAGGGCACTACATGTTGGTCTAGTGTAATCAAATGTAGGCTGTTAGGACACTACATATCGGTGATTGGCGAGTCCCGACCGCCCTACATCATGTAGTAGCCTACAGGATGTAGGGCCCTACATCATGTATTGCCCTACACGGTGTAGGGACCTACATGTAGGGTAGTGTAATCGGCGCTAGAGACTGCCATATACAAAATGCACCAATTATAAAAAAAAACATACTTTAAATAAAGACATCGAAATAAAAAACAAAATTTAAGATAATATCTCAAGCAACATTTCGTCACTAAACAACAAAGCATGTTGCGCAAGGAACACGCCTAGTGCATGTGAGGTCGCTTGCTCTCTTGTTTCATCTAAATATCAGCATTATCTCATAATATCTCACTAATACGGCATTAAGTGCTTACTTATGCAGTAGTCGTGACAGTTATACTCAAATCAGTATGCCGATATGACTTTTAAATGATAATGTTTACCAAATAGGAACTTTGTAAATATGTACCTACCTTGTGTTTTTAAGAATGCAATATGACTATTAAACCGCATTATACAGTCCCTTAATGAAGCAAAGGAGCCATCCTTTAGCGCCACGGACTTTCAAATCTACCAAGACTTGAAAGTCCGTGGCGCTTATTTTGGGGGTGTAACTAGACGTGTCCGAAGAATCTACACCGGTTGGTGCCTGAACAAGACAGGCATTTGAAAATCATTTGGGGGAGTTCGCCCGAGTGTACGGGATGGTCCCTATCGAGGCGGCCATTTATTGACCCACCAAACATTTTATTTCATTTTGATTTATTATCTACCTAGCTTTTAGCCTTGATTTCGTCTTTAAAAGTTCGTTTATGTATCAGTGTCTAAAACAGTGATGTGACTTAATAGTCATATTAAGCTAAAGGACGGTGAGAAGACAGGCTTTACGACTTTCGTCAGGCGCAGGTCCGGTACAGTGGACTCCGAAATGAAATACTCATACTATGTTTTAGGTACCTAAAAAAAACTGTGGAACTCTAATACATATTGATTTAGTAGAAGAGAAGCCAAAATTATTCTAGCCAGTAAAGGTCCCGTCAAATAAATCAAATTTTGTACTAATTTGGATAAGTTAAGTAAAATATTATTACGCTACAATATTATGTATGCCAGCTTGTAATTTAGGTAATAAGCTCATATTGATTTGACAGTTTTACGATGGAGTAGGTACAAATCCTTCAAGTCTAATTGCGAGCGTATCCGGAGCTAGCCGTGACAAGCAGAACAGCTTATGATAATTGTGTTTTATGTTATTCCGTAACTTTTTAGACATAACTTAGTATAATGGAAACCTATATTTATTGTTTAAGTATTTAAAAAAAATTGTGTTTTATTAGATCATTAGGTCAAACTAAAAATCTTAAATAATTCGGTTGACTTAACTTTTAGTCGCCAATTGTCACACAATAGGTATTCTGGTATTTATAAATACATTTTTTTTAAAGTAAGTAATGTCATTGTACTGTAACTAAGCTTAAAACGGTATTTTTGTAATTTTTAAAGTGACAGTTCATGTAATCTTTTTCTTCTTCTTTGCGTGTCGATGACAATCAGACTGTGTCAGCCCAAAATTTTGCCACGAGTATTGCATTTTCAGTGGCATGCATGAGATCTTCGATTGTGCATGTGTTTGGTCCCAGAGGACAAGATAGCAAATGCTCCATTATTTGTGGAACAGCACCACACATGTCAACCTTGACGTTTATTTTATCATCTAACTTAATTTGAACTTTCACTATATCGAAATGTTTAAGGAGCAGAATACCATTTTTGGATTAATTTAAAATTTAATTAAAAGAAATTTAAAATAAAATCATTCTTATTGTTGTTGTTAATAATCCCAATTTTCTATTTTTAGGTCAACTGCGGTGGCACAAACGTCGCGTATGATTCTGCCATGATATGTCTTTGTGCACAACATAAGCTTTACATTTTTTTTTAAACAAAATGCTAGATACATCTAAATCGTGTTTTCCTTCCTTCCACATTACTTACCTATCTGCCTGTTTGACATTCAAATACGAGATGCCATCTTGATCCACATCTACTATAGAAAAAATAGGACTGTTTATTTCAAGCATAAACTTCTATAAGAATTATATGTAACTTTAATTTTAATTATAAAAGGCATTGAGTTAGGTAATATAAATAAATGATTATAAAATTTTAAATGTTAAGTGTAAAGGTGTATGTAATTATGATTAAAATCTCTTTTTATCAATGGCTAGCCTTTCGCTTATTACATTTAGGATACCGGTAAAGTCAACTATTAAATTTATCTCTCGCGTTTATCAGGGCAACTGACTTACTGACCTGTGCAATCCAATTAGCTGTAGGTTAAAATATATTTTTTTATTAAATAAGTTAAAATATCGTTAATAGTAAAAAAAAAATATGTAGGTATAGTTGATTTTGATGCGGATTTTATAGGTACAAAAAGGCTTTGTTGGATAAACTTAAAAATACTATGACCATAGTTCGTTTTCATGTTGCTTAGCAACTTTCTGGTTGGGATCGGTTTTTTATTTAATTTTATTAGTACGGGAGCTTTATTTTAAATGTATGTACTTACCTGTTTGGATTTTGGTATGTAGATATTTATGGAACTAAAAGGGTATCTGATATACATTTAACTAAAGACATAACATTCAAATTTCAAATATGTATGTACAACTTTTCATATATTTATTTCGGCATCTTTTTCAAAATTATTAAATACACGTATTTTGGTGACGGAATAAGAATAGGAACACAGTAACATCACTACATCTTATGCCATATGTGTCATAAAAATGCATTGAGGACGGATGTCTCGCAAATGATATCTACAATAAGCAAAAAAGGAATCTTGACATTAAACCTTATTCCAATCAGTCTCATTAAGCCCGATTTTTTAGATTTGGGGTGCATGGAAGGAGCCTCCTCGTGGCGCACCCTGGAAGCAGCTAGACACGGTAACGCAGTGCCTAGGCTGACCAATCCTGCCAACACAATGGTTCGACAACCAACTCAAACCAAAACCCATCACCAAAGGCCCTTTTCAGGGCCACCTCTAGCTAAGCCAGCTCTTGATGTAATATCAATCAACATTGAAGGATTCTCTGAGAATAAATCTACTCTTCTCTCGGAGCTTGGCCAAAAGACAAACTGTGACATTCTCTGTGTCCAAGAAACACACCGAGGCACTGAACAACTGCGCCCACATATACCAGGATGGGTACTGACAGCCGAGATACCTCATCAGAAGTATGGTAGTGCCATTTTTACTAGGGGGAATCTGATTGTGAAGTCTGTATTATGCACATCTGAACACGATATTGAGGTAATAACCATAGACATAGGAACATGTACAATAACATCTATATATAAACCACCAAATGAGCCCTTTAAGTTCTGTAAGACGAGTAACTTCGATGACTGCTTGACAAGAATAGTTGTTGGCGATTTCAACAGTCACAGTCTATCTTGGGGCTATAGAGAGACAAATCCCGATGGCATTGCGGTCGAACAATGGGCCGATTCCATGGATCTATCTTTGCTGCACGATCCCAAGTTGCCCTATTCGTTTAACAGCCTGCGATGGAATAGGGGCTATAACCCTGACCTTATATTTGTCAGCTCAAACATTGTTACTTCGTGTCGTAAATCAGTTTGTCATGCGATTCCCAACACTCAACATCGACCAGCGGCAATCACACCAATCCAGGTGCCTTTCAGACGACGGTTCAACCTATCTAAGGCAGATTGGGGTCTTTTCTCCGACTACGTTGATTCGGCACTGATTCACTTAGACCCAACACATGGTAACTATGATAAGTTAAGAAAAAGTATTCCCAGAGGCTGTCGTACTTTGCACATACCGGGACTCGACAAAAACTGTATCCAAATACTCACTGATTATGAGAGACTCTACTCAGAAGATCCATTCTCTGAAGAAACACGTACAATGGGTAACGATCTCATGGATATGGTTAGTCAGAGCCGCCAGCAAAAATGGATGAATCTGGTTTCAAGCGTGAACATGACACATAACTCAAAAAAAGCATGGACCACAATTCACAGGCTCACCGGGGATCCACCACCAGCTGTTAACAACGTGCAAGTCTCCGCTAACCAGGTAGCGCATCAACTGCTGCTGAATAGTAAACCACCGAAGAGGCTCCGATACCCTAAGCAAACTACTATTGACACTGGACTATGCAATGATATCAGCAAGCCCTTTGCACTCACTGAAATGTTAGACGCTGTAAAATCCTTAAAGGACGGGAAGGCTACAGGAGTCGATGACTTAATGGTGGAACAAATCAAGCACTTTGGCCCAGTGACAATATCTTGGCTTTTACAGTTGTTTAACAACTGCTTAGAGACCAAAAAAATACCAAAGCTGTGGCGCAGAGCCAAGGTGATAGCCATTGTAAAGCCTGGAAAACCCCCACAGGACCCGAAGAGTTACAGACCTATCTCTCTACTTTGCCATCTGTACAAGCTTTTTGAGAGACTCCTTCTGAACCGCCTCACACCAATTGTTGAACCTCACCTTATCCAAGAACAAGCTGGGTTTAGACCGGGAAAGGCTTGCTGCGGTCAGGTTCTCAAACTTACTCAGGTGATAGAAGACGGTTTCGAAAAAAACAAAATAACGGGGATGGTTCTTGTGGATCTTACGGCTGCCTACGATACTGTTCACATCGGAAGACTTCTCTGGAAAGTTGAACAACTAACACGTGACACTGGATTTGTGCAGATTCTGAGCGAACTTTTGCGTAATTGCCGCTTTCAGGTCAATCTGCGTTCGGAGAAGAGTAGATGGCGTTGCCTAAAAAATGGTCTTCCTCAAGGAAGCGTGCTCGCCCCTACTCTTTTCAATATATACACAAATGACCAGCCTACCAGTCCTTCTACAACTCGGTTCCTATACGCAGACGACTTAGCTCTCACGACTCAGACCACGACATTCGAAGAGGCCGAGAAGAATCTCAACGCTGCTCTTGACCACCTAGCAACGTACTACGGGGAAAACGGACTCAGACCTAACCCGTCAAAAACACAATCCTGCGTCTTTCATCTACGTAACCACCAAGCCAACCGCTCTCTCAATATTTGTTGGCAAGGTGTTTCTATTGACCATTGTCCTTTCCCGAAATATCTTGGAGTAACATTGGATAGGTCACTCACTTTTAAAACACACTGCCAAACAACGAAGATGAAGGTGGGGGCTAGAAATGGTTTACTGCGCAGGTTAACGTCAACACAGTGGGGAGCTGCGCCAGATATCCTTCGTACAACAGCCATAGCACTTTGTTTCTCTGCTGGAGAGTACGCATGTCCGGTGTGGCATAGATCCACCCATGCCGACCTAGTCAGTGTGGCACTGCATGACACCTACCGTACCATCACTGCATGCCTTAAACCCGCAGCGCTAAATAAGGTTTTCCCACTGGCGGGTATACCTCCACCTGGGGTTCGACGAGATGTGACCTGCTCACTGGAGAAATACAGACAGGAGTCGGATAGCCGCCACCCCCTCTTTGGACACCAACTGCCCCCGGGACGCCTCAAAAGCCGGAAAAGTTTTCTCCGCTGCACAGAAGCCCTGACAGAAGAAACACCAACAGCCGCAAGGTGCAAACTTTGGCTTGAAAAGTATCCTCCACCTCCGGACTATATCACGCCGCGCGAAAGTCTTCCACCGGGACACACATTGCAGTGGCCGATCTGGAGGTCATTAAACCGACTTCGTACACAGGTTGGCCGCTGTAGAGCAAATATGTGTAAGTGGGGATTCAGAGACGCCTGTCTTCCCCAATGTGACTGCGGCAATCCAGAGCAATCGATGTCACATCTACTGGTGTGCCCTTTGTGCCGTGAGCGGTGTGCGATGGCTGACCTTTACGCGGCTACTCCAAATGCTATTGAAGTGGCCGCTCACTATTCTAAAACTGTTTGAGTTTCGACCATTGACACGAAAGAAGAAGAAGCCCGATTTACACATCGACAAAAAAAACTTAACTCGCCAAAAAATAGGATGTAGATCTATTTAAATCAACTTAATCAACAACTTACTACTTAACTCGCTACTGTACTTGTCGATGTGTAAATCGGGCTTTAGCTTGGTAATAATAGCCTAAGCTTTTTTCCTGTCCCTATAATGTGGTTATTAATGTTATGAAGTTAAGAAAGAAGCGTGTTAATTTGTCTGTCATGTAGATTACAACTTGGTACAAACATTCATTGATTGAAGATTATAATACAGAGTTAGGCAAACGCATAAGTACACGTCTGCGCATACGCATCCGGTCCGCATTAAGATCAGACTATATTCATTCAATAAGTCCATTCATCTTTCGTTCAATCATATGAAAGAAAATATTAAATACTATTTCATTACAAATTAAACATGAAATTGATTACATTTGATTACAGCTTAACTTTGTTTTTGTTTATCGAAATAAATTAAATTTCAATGTATAAAATACGAAGCTTAAGGCATATGGTATAGGGAATACTTAGATTTTCCCGTATACAACTTATACACGGACAAAACTTATCTAGAACCTTTAAGTATATAACACTAGCTGACCCGTGCCCACTTCGTGGAGCAGCGAAAAACGCGTCCCTTTTTTAAACATATTTCATTACTGCTCTACTCCTATTAGTAATAGCGTGATACTATATAGCCTAATGACACTCCCCGATAAATAGACTATTCAACACAGAAATAATTTTTAAAATCGCTTTATTAGATCCAGAGATTACCCCCTACAACGTCACAAACAAACTTTACCTCTTTATATTATTAGTATAGATAGTATAGATATAAACGAGTGTGACGGCCTTCTAACTAGTAAATAGCAATAATATTAGCTAAATAATTCTAACTTATTATTGTATTAGATTCTCAAGGTTGGTACATGTCGGCACAGCTTATAAATCGGCCCAGTTCTCAGGACCATCCCACAGATGCATTCCACCAGCTTGTTATTGAGGTTACATATCATAATCCAGAACGCAGTATACAAATATTATTTTATTACATTCATGTTGAAGGATTAAGAAAAGAATTAGTTTCTTTGACAGAAATGTGATTAAAGGTGTGTCCAAACATTGAGCGGCAATCGAGCGCGGCTGCCGCGCGCGAACGTTATCATTGTTCATTCGCCGGCGATTGTATGTGCGCAGTACTGCAGCGATAACATTAGTTGGCTTTGTCCAAACTAGAGCGCGGCAGAAATGTGTCTTACGAATGCCGCGTGATGCTGCCGCGCACTCGCCGCGCTATGTCTGGACACGCCTTTATTCTTAGGGCTATGAATACAATTTTCGTACTATAGATAATTCTCAGTGTTACGGGGACTTTTATAAAAAATAATTTAATTGACATACTTAATCCGAATTCAGTACAATTATTTGTGGATTAATTCATTAGGAATAATTCATTGTATTCTTACTCCGTCCGAGTGGTGACGGAGTAAACAGTGTCAACACCCTATCTCATCCCATGGGTGTCGTAAAAACTGACTAAGGGACTATCCGTAAATATTATCTTTGAGAAATAAAAAGAAGGAAAACTTGAAATTAAACGCGGTATTAGTAGGCCAAGTATCCCTCACGGGAGGAGGCCCGTCCCTGCAGTGGGACATTAGAGGGCTGTTATGATGATGATGATTTGCGGATTACACAAACGAAAGTGAAAAGTTATACAGGAAAAACCATGTTCTATAACAGATAGTGTCGTATAGCTGGCCAAAGTCCTTTTTATCTATAAACAATCAAGGGGTGTCTTTAACAGTAACATGTAGGCCGGTATGAGGTAGGTTTGTAAAAAAAATAACTGGAAATAAAATCTACCTTTACGAATCATGCCTCTCATGCTTTTACTCATATGCATGTTACAGGGAATATTACAAAAACATGTATTTACTTACAAAAAGAAGAAAAAGAAAAATTATAAATAATTACTTTAACATGCACGATTAAAAAAATAAGATAATAAAATTTCAACTTTTAATATAAATCGATTGACCGACTATATCATTTCGTATAAAAATACTAAACGTCTATCAAGATTTTTACTCACTTCTAATTCGACATAGCTGTCAAAATGTCCGAACTGTCAAAATATGTATACGCAACGTTCCGGTTGAGTAACTTGTGGATTATGCCACGTACAAAACCGTTATTTTATATTTTAACTGTTGCATTTACTATATTAATGGCATCATTTATGTGTGATTGACTGCTCGAATAATAACTTAAATACCACTTTAAGCAGTGTCTTGTCTAGGAATGTTTCATATACTTAGAAGTGGGTGGCAAATAGTTATTAGTTGGTATAGTCCTTAGTAATTGCGATAAATTCTTAGTAAAGCGGCGAATTGTTAATTAACAGGCTCGGTTCCTGTAAGAAGGTTTTAACAAAATTAGATTGCTTAACTTTCTTTTATAGTAGTCGTACCCCCTTACTCATAAACGCCTCTTAAATTTAATCAATGTTTAGCGAGATTTTTATTACGAAAACCAACCTTAAACCAAAGAAAACTGTAAAAATTTAAGCTAATCAATTGACTAAAATTTAAGAGGCGTTTATGAGTAAGGGGGATAGATCTTCGCAGAATAGGAGCAGCTCGTGCATTGCTTACTGCAATATCAATGTTATTAATGATATAAATGACCGTAATTATACTTAAAATACATAAATATCATCTTATTTACATAGCCTAGTTTATGTATTCCTATCCTTACCTACATTAAAACAAGAATACTTATGAATAATGTTTACCAATTACAGTATAACGAACTAATCATTTAATATTACTTAGAACAGTATGTCGCATCACAAACAATATTCAATTCTCAAATAAATTAAAGTTCATCATTATTCTAAGCGAGGCATCTCGTTAATGCGAGAGCACATGTCTATAAGTAACGTGTTATCATCTGAGTAGTCCAAAAAGAGATAGAAGATATACTATATGAATAGAAGACCAGTAAGTGCAAGCGAGATAGATATAGAAAAATTATATGGCTCTAAAACTCAGATGATATCTAGATAGAGTTAATGCGAGAGCGCATGTCTGACAGTCACACCTCTAGCCGGTGTTGCCAGCTTATTAGCATGCAATTTACTGTCCAATATCAATATATCAATGCGATTAGAGGTGTGCTATAAATATAACAACTGAAAGGTCAGGTACGATTTATGGTTGTCTCTACTACAAACTAAATGCGTCGCGCTTTTCAATTAATTATAATAAAATTATGTTTATTTGTTGTTTCATTCGTTGGAGGACTTGGGAAGCGAAAGGTATTGGCCTACAGCTAGGTGGACTGTCTGCAGGTGTCATAACATAACAGGCCATTAATGTCCCACTGCAGGGACGGGCCTCCTACCATCTTTGGCCTACTAATACCACGCTGGCCAGACGGATTAGTATAGGGTTTAATTTCAAGTTTTTCTTCTTTTTATTTCGTAAAGATAATATTTACGGATAGTCCCTTAGTCGGTTTTTACGACACCCATGAGATGAGATGGGGTGGTGACATATTGTATTCTTACTCCATCACCACACGCAGGTGCCTATGTGTGTGCTAAATTACACTTTTAATTTAAATAAAAAAAAAAATAGATTGGTTGAAATTTCATCCGTTTGAAATCTTCTATTATTTGGTTTTAGCGTTAAGGAGTCTTAAAGGCGGTCCATCACAGTTCAAATAGAGTATGCCAAAGGGTTTAAAATGTAAAAAGTTTTATTTTCATCATATACTCAAATGCTACACAAATCTCTATAGAAACTCAACAACGTATTATTTTAGGATTAGTCACAGCTGGTTACTATAACCCGTCCGTTTGATCGTCCATAAATAATTCAATTCCTAATATTTTACTCACTTTATGCCTATTCAACTATTTCGGGATCCGTGAGACAACATAAAATTGGTACTAAGGAAGTACAAATAGCTTATTAAATTTGGATGATAGTTACACTAACAGAAATGACAGACGGATTTAGGTTAGATACTTCTTTTATTTTTGTTATTGTTACGCTTAATCCCAGCCTGATTTGTTACCGTAAATAAAGCTTCATGAGTGAAAGAACAAAGAGAATAAGTAAGTATATTTAGTTGCACGTTAATGCATAATTGACATAACTTTTGTTGTTTTATGGTTTGACAATTAATTGTTTAATTAAACGTACTTATTTTATTAGTTATACAAATCAAATTAATCTAATAGGTCGGGGAAAAAGTCTTTTCGCATAACGTAGGTATAAACTTATTATAAAATTTCTTTGACTGTACTACTTGTGTCTGGCTGGTTTTGGTAACATTAAAAAGGTTACATTATAAAGAAAAGAAAAAAATAAAAAAAAGTTGTTTCCCGCTATTTTTCATTTGTTTTTCTCTCCGTAAAAATGAGTGAATCTAATGAAGAAATTCGATATATTTTAAAATTTTATTATAAAAAAGGCAAAATGCAACTAAAGCAGTGAAAAAAATTTGTGATGTTTATGGACCTGATGCAGTGTCAGTAAGAGTAGCACAAATTTGGTTCAAACGTTTTCAGTCCGGAAATTTTGATGTTAAAGATGCACCTCGCTCTGATCGCCCTGTTACGAATAAAATGGACGCCATTTTTGAAAGAGTGGAGCAAGATCGGCATATTAGTAGTTACGATGTAGCTGAAGAACTGGGAATTGACCACAAAACAGTTTTGACCCATTTGAAGAAAGCTGGTTATACAAAAAAGCTCGATATTTGGATGCCACACGAGCTCACTCAAAGAAACTTAATGAACCGTGTACTCATTTGCGATTCATTATTGAGACGTAATAAAACCGAGCCGTTTTTGAAGAGATTGATAACTGGCGATGAAAAGTGGATCACGTACGACAAGAACGTGCGAAAAAGGTCGTGGTCGAAAGTTGGCCAGGCTTCACAGACTGTGGCCAAACCTGGCCTAACACGAAATAAGGTGATGCTGTGTGTATGGTGGGATTGGAAGGGCATTGTTCATTATGAGCTTTTACCGCCCGGCAAAACCATTGATTCTGATCTTTACTGCCACCAACTGATGAGATTAAAGGAAGCAGTCGAGAGAAAACGGCCGGAATTGATCAACAGGAAGGGTGTGGTCTTTCATCACGATAACGCTAGACCACACACATCTTTAGCCACTCAGCAAAAATTAAGAGAGTTCGACTGGGAGGTCCTAGTGCATCCACCATATAGCCCTGACCTTGCGCCTTCAGATTTTCACCTGTTTCGGTCTCTTCAGAATTCTTTAGGTTCTGTAAGGTTAACCTCAAGAGAGGACTGCCAAAACTATTTGTCCCGTTTTTTTGATCAGAAGTCCCAAAGTTTCTACAGTAACGGGATAATGTCTTTGCCCACAAAATGGCAGAAAGTTGTTCAACAAAACGGTACATATATATTGTAAATAAATGTAAATAAACTTTGAAAAAAATGTCTTGACTTTTCATACAAAAATACGAAAAGACTTTTTCCCCAACCTAATATGTATTCATAAATAATTCTTTCGTCTGTCAGGTTAAATCTTTAAACAAAAATTTCAAAGTTCGCAAATGCATTTTATCCATCGACTTCC
Source organism: Schrankia costaestrigalis (assembly GCA_905475405.1). Classification (NCBI taxonomy): domain Eukaryota; kingdom Metazoa; phylum Arthropoda; class Insecta; order Lepidoptera; family Erebidae; genus Schrankia; species Schrankia costaestrigalis. The sequence continues at coordinate 15,422,734 of FR997838.1, forward strand.
CGCCACTTGTCAGGTGGTCAGTTCATCGCGTAAAGCCCGATTTACACATCCACAAGTACAGTAGCGAGTTAAGTAGTAAGTTGTTGATTAAATTGATTTGAATAAATCTTCATTCTATTTTTTGGCGAGTTAAGTACGAAGTAGCCCTCTCTCTCGCGTCTCGCCAACTTAACTCGCTCAAAAATAGGATGGACATCTATTTAAATCAAATTAATCAACAACTTACTACTTAACTCGCTACTGTACTTGTCGATGTGTAAATCGGGCATAAGAGGTCTTCCCACCATGTGGAAACGCTAAGAGAAGCCTCCGAGCAGTGAACGTCATTTGAGTGATATCAAGACGTAAGCTTTTACTAGTGTTTTTTATTTTTTTTCAGTGTAAATATCAGTCATGGATTACTTAACTTGCATCTTCTTCATCAACATCTTATTTTTAAATATTCCTGCTGAGATCAAACGTTACGTCGCGGGAAATTTTACAAACATTACATTGTCGGACAGAATTAAACACACTACTTAACTCTTACTTCCGAACTTACCTATTTGCTATCGAGGTAGTTTAACGCGAAGCAAACAAACACACAAAATTTCAAATATTAAGTATGAAATAACTCCTTCAAAATAGCGCCAGTCAGTGTATTTCTCAACACACGATAACTAGCATCAACTTAACACTAGTTAGAAATGTGCTGATGTATAAGATCAGCAGGTGATCCTTTCTAAATCACTATGTTTTATCCTCGGACTGCTTCGTGAAACACACGGGGTTTAATTTACAGGGCTCCGGGCACCTCCGCGTATCTCCGACAAAAATGTATGGCGAGTTGTCACTTCGGATAAACATATTAACTGAGTGTGCGAGATTTTAATGTCAGTGAACAGGGTTGTCACTTAAATATATTTAAATAATATTATTCCTTACATTCACACAGTGCTAGCTATTCCTACTCGTAAATGAGGCAGAGCTATGAGAATCATCATTTTTAAACCATTACATCATGGAGATTAAGGTTAGCTATATACTAAATTGAGTAAGTATGTTTAAATCTTAAATTAGAATGTAATGGTATGTTAAATCTTCTGAGTGATTAAAACTTAAAAATACGAGTATATTTATTTATTACTACACCATGGCATCCCGTGGTTTTTATAAATGTCGATTAAAGGTAAAATATGTAGGTATTTGGAGAAGTCCTATGTCCAATAGTGTACGTCCATTGGCTAATATGCTCATGATGTTGATGGTGACGTACGTAACTGTTAGGTATATATTTGAAGAAAAAGGAGAAAAATTGTCAAAAATCTCTATATTACGAGTAAATCTAATAGAGTATATCTCTTCATCATATCCGCCAATCGACGTCCACAGCTGGACACAGGCCTCCTCCAAGTATTGCCACCTTGCCACAATAAGGTACCTTGTGCTATATCTCTTATTTGTACATATTAAATGGACTTGGCCAATTTTAATACTAATAATATAAAAATAATTGTAATATCAACGCGTGACATCCCTATAGTTAGTGCATGTAACTGGAAACAAGTAATTATGGAATATAATATTATGTGGTTGTACTTCGTGATGAAAAGCGTAACGAAAAAATATATACAAGTTGTTGAAAGCCGTTTATATAAGAAACAATAATTATACGACTCTTATAGTTACATACTTGCATGGGAATGTGAAAATGTGTTGTGATGATGAGCTGTCGGTCTTAACATAGATAGTTATGTTATAGGCGTGTTACTATAGTCTTAATTAACATATTGACGTCTATATTTATATGGTATGTCTATCTACTTTCCTTTACCAATATGTAGTGGTAAATTTTATATACCTCTACATTAATTTAAAAAAAATATTTTAAAATTAATTTATTTTAATTTTCTCTCTTAATGTAACGGAAAAACTACATAACAGATATGTAATAATGACGTTAAACATTAATGCAAGTTTTATTATCATTAGGTTTTTACGCACAAACTGATCAACGTCATATTCCGTTCGCATTCGTAGTAACCGATACAGACCTCTTTGTTTTCAAAATTATATACGTACTAAGTCGAGGAGACTTAGTACGTAATTTGGCTTCTTTAAAATAACAGTTCACAGTCTAATAAAGCAGGAGACATTTTTTATTATAATGTTCTTAATACCTCTCTGACATCCACGTCGTCCTACTACGAGTAGCCTTCGTCTTCACTTGTTATGGTTTCAGGTCTGCGCATCAGCGATATACCTAGTAAGTACTATTTATTGTCTGCGGCCACCGGCAATGTTTTAGGGAGACATTTTTAGGAGCACTAGCAGCTACCTTTGCCCAGAGATAAACTACCATTGCTGCCCATTACACACCTTAAAAGTGAGCACGAACTTTTTAGTGCCCGCGGCGATTCGGGCAAGTGAATAAACAGCTTGATACCAGTTGAGCATGCAGGTTATCTCTCACTATTTCAACATAGAAACAAGCCTGTACATTGTAATACAAATATACCACAATAAATATAATCTATCTTAACAATATCAGCTAACAGCTCAGCGGGACCTTATGACAAATGTTCTCGAGTACTCTGCACCAATCTTTATCTGTTATAACTTTCTTAAGGTAAGTAAACACGAACATTACATTATTCTTGGTTGATAATCGAAATACGCATATTTCGTTGTTGTAACTGTAAAACTTGGAATTTATATTGTAATGCTCAATGATTGATTTTTATTTGTTAATTATCTTTTTTATTAAATATCCTATCGACAAAGACCTGTTCCAACTATTCATGACTACGTCCTAGGTAGTTAACGAAATATAATGCACGAATTAGTTTCGAGCTTGTAGGTTGTAGGCACCGTAGTAAAAAGGTTTGCACGACTGACCACTAGTCGACAACGGGCACCAAATTATTTGCGATGAAAAACTCATAGGGTCTAAAAGTTAAAGAAAAGCAGTCACTTTTAGTAGAGAGGGTAAACTTACCATCAAATGACCTGATGGATCCTTTGCCTCCCATTACATAAAAAAAAACTGTGATTTTAGACTCGTAGCTTTTCACCAGGATTAATTAAACGTCATGAAGTTTCTTTGTTAGTTGCCTCCTCTCTTAGCATTTTTTTTCGTACTTAGCAAACTTTTAACAATCATTGTAGCCTACAACGAGAGGACCGCAACGAAGTGAGCGGGAAGAGACCTCAAGGCAGGAACCCAATACGCGCCGCCCGGTCAGATCAGATTCGATCTTCTTTAAACGCCTTAGTCTAGAGAGCTAAACAAACAGCAAACTGACGCGTGATAGTCCAGAAGAGAGTAGCTCGAAGAGGCCAAGACCCTCAGCATTGAGGATAATCGACGAGGTTGCCAACAACAGTGACTGCAGTAGTTGATGGCCATTTCGTATCATAACAATAATTTATACAGACTTCTTCATTCCTTGTTTACAAAAATAAACAAATGGAAATCAAGCTACATATTACATACATTTACATATAATCTCTCAGTCAAGAGGCGGGCAAACGTCGACAAATAGCCGCGGTAGCTAAAGGCTATCTACTGTTAATCGCAGCCCGTAGGAAGCTGTCTTAGCCGTTTAGAAACACTTCCCGATTGTGAAAGCCTACCTACACCAGCTAATTACTCGGCAATACTCGCCAATTACTCGGCTATTCTCGGCATAGTGATGTATTGCCCTCCCGGTTACACTTATGCAAATAAATGGTGCCTAGATTAGATTGATGTGTACATTTTGTAATAATTGCAGGCTTTTATACTTCGGTTACGCTTTAAGGTACGGTTTAGTATTAATGTTAGGCTCTTGTGGTACTTAATCTAGTCTTTGTATGTGTCACCATTTATTTTATATTATTGGTGAGACGTGAAAATAATATTTGTAGATTAGTATTAATAAGTGTAAGCTACCATAACTTAGAAAAACCATAACTTAAAATGAATTAGTAGTTGAGTTTGTCCATTCCGCAAAAATAAAACAAAAAGAAATACTTATCTTGTTTGTATATTTATATTTTAACGGGAAATTACTGTATTCGAATTGTAAATTCAAATGCGAAATATTTTTACTTCATACATTATGGGAAAATGTCTACAAAATGCATTATCTGTGTCAAATGTCAACCAATTACCATGGACATACAAAAATATGTCAGTCTGTCGTTCCATTTCAATGTCAAAAAAGGACAAACAAACCGACATCACCGACACCCCATCTCGTAAACATAGACATTAATTTTCTAATGGATTTATTTGCTTTAAGTAGTAACCACTGCTGACGAATATCAGCAATGCCAAAGCTGCTCTCTACTCTGAAACACAAGGTGTTATGTCTTTTAACTCTGTATCTTTACTAGCTACAGTAAATTTCCACTTACACACAGTACTTTCACACAACTGCTAGGAACGGCAACTTTATATTATTATAACAGCCCAATAATGTCCCACTGCAGGGACGGGCCTCCTTCTATATGACGGAGGGAAACTTGGCCTACTAATACCACCCTGGCCAGACGCATTGGTATAAGGTTTTATTTCAAGTTTTCCTTCTTTTTATTTCGTAAAGATAATATTGACGGATAGTCCCTTAGGTCAGTTTTTACGACACCCATGGGATGAGATGGGGTGGTGACATTTAACAGGGTGGGCCAGCGTTTCGCGTGTGTGTCGTGAAAGTTCGATTGGTAGGTAATTTCTGCTACAAAAAGAAAATGTTATATACAATTAGAAAGACTCTTGCAGAATTTCCGTTTAAGAAAAAAACTTTTGATTCATTACGATTTCTGAATGTGTATTATGTATCCGCAATTACTGGGGAAATTCCTTTTAAAGCTTTCTCATAGTAAACCTATATACTTACTAATAATTCTTGGCCGCTATCACAGCAAAAGCTCAATATCAGCTTTACTGTACCTAGACAAGCAATATGAAAGCACCGTTGTATATTTTCAAATTTCACACAAGCTTTCTAATAAATTGTTATACAAATGCAATAAAGCACTTTCATTGCCCATGTATTCCAATTAACACACGATGACCGTGTGAAAATGTGAGCAATCAATGAAAGTAAACACAAAAGAACTCTATTACTTATGTCGCAATAGAATTGACCTCCTCTATAAAGTTTAAGATAGTATCAACACTAATACAAAAGAACAATAGCATTGATTGAATGCGTTTGTCTTATTTGAAGGTGTGTTTTATCAAAAAACAGTCGAGTAATCAAATGAGAATTGATAATGTCGAATTTAGCATATAGAATCTTGAGAAAACAATAAACACATTCATACAAAACTAGCGGAATAAACACACTTTTACTGTAGGTCAGTGGAAAAGAATGGTGGTGGCCCTTGAAAGACAACTTAAGAGCTACCTACTTGCGTTTTGTAATTAGAACACACGTAAAATTTAAGAGCTTTCAAAATTACCACGATAATCATACCTCTTTTGTGAAAATTCGTATTTATTTTTCTTTGCAAACAAAAGGTCAGAGGGCTAGTTCTCCGGTTTTATATCTTTAGGAAAGATTTTGTGTACAAGAAAAATCCCTTAGACGAAGTTTAAGCATTCGTAAGGCACCTCACATGTTTATAAAATAAACTAGGATTAGGTGTACTAATAAAGCAATAAATATATTTATTTAAATAAGCTACTATGTATTCAGTATGTTACGTAATGTTTATACATTAATTAAATAAGTATCGACTTATTTACTTGCAAAGTAAATAAATATAGAATTAATTGTATGTAATTTATTTATTGAATCATTATTAATTTTATTATTAAACCAATATTACATTCTGTGTAATAGAGTAAATAAGAATATAAATCCAACAAGTATATAAGGATCTATATTATATTATCCAGTGTATAAGGTGTCACATCATTAGCTATGTGAGAAATATTTAAGCCTGACCTGCCTCACCGAAAGAGTCCACAGATACAAGGCCTATGGGTCAATGAAACCTGGGAGTCCGAAAATGAGATCAAGACCCGAATTGAAATAGCGTCTTTTAATAAAATGAAAAAGGTACTCTGTAACAGAAAACTCGACGTCCATCTTAGAGTACGAATGCTTCAGTGTTACATCTGGCCAATAGTATTCTATGGCTGTGAGGCATGGACGATTACAGAGCACATGCGTAAAAAACTAGAAGCCTTGGAAATGTGGTTTTACCGACGTATGCTCCAAATGAGCTGGGGTCAGAAATGAAGAAGTACTTCGGCGTGTCAATAAATCCCGAGAACTCGTTAAAGTTATCAAGAGAAGAAAAGTAGCCTATCTGGGACATGTATTAAGACATGAGCGCTACCATCTTCTCCAGGCAAAAATTATGGGAAAGATTGAGGGGAAAAGACACGTCGGGAGAAGGAAAACGTTAGCCTATGGACCGGTATCACCACAGGTGTGTTTAGTTTCTATTAGAAGCTGTTATTTGAAGTAAAACGGTGGAAATAAATTTAATGTCTTATTTTATTTGGTTTGGTAAACGACAATTATAATTTACGTCTCCCGTTTGCGTTAAAAGTAAGGTCTCTGATTGGATGCAGAAGGCGCAAGACCGTGTTTTGTGGCGCATATTGGGAGAAGCCTACAATGTACAGCTGTGGACTGCTAGGCTATCATGTTTACGTTAATTATATATGATTATGTAACGTAATCGTTTAAAAGTTACAAGTAAATAAAAAAGTACCAAAACAGGTAAAGAAGGAAATGATGACATAAAACCCTGTACCAATCTATCTGTTTACCGTAGTATAGGTAGTTTAGTTAATCGGAATATAATTGACATCCCATGGGTGTCGTAAAAACCGACTATGGGGCTATCCGTGAATATTATCTTTACGTAATAAAAAGAAGGAAAACTTGAAATTTAACCCTATACCAATCCGTGTGACCAGGGTGGTATTAGTAGGCCAAGTATCCCTCCGTCACGGGATGAGGCCCGTCCCTGCTGTGGGACATTAATGGGCAGGTATGATTATAAGCTTTAGATGGAAACACTTTAAAACATATATATCCATTAAACGTATTTGATAATTAGAAGTTAGCAAAGTTTTGACAGTTTGACGGACGGCAACGCTTTCATATGAATTAGGTTCTGTTTAGAACCTTTGAGCTTTCTATAAATAAATACTACTATTTTACTGTACTGGTTTGATGTTGTCTATACTAATATTATAAAGAGGTAAAGTTTGTGTGTTTGGGACGTTGTAGGGGGTAATCTCTGGATCTAGTAAACCGATTTTAAAAATTCTTTCTCTGTTGAATTGTCCATTTATCGGGGAGTGTCAGGCTATATAGTATCACGCTATGACTAATAGGAGTAGAGCAGTAATGAAATAAGTATGTTTAAAAATGCCTAACGAAGTGGGCACGGGTCAGCTAGTATTAAATATTTGTCTATGTGGTGACAGGTTTAGAATACAGGTTGTCCCTACACCATCTTATCCTTTATTGTCGATTGTAACAAAAGTTATGGTTGGTTTGGGAGTGCATGGCGTCATTGTGGCGAATAGATAAATTAGAGCTTTCAATATTTAACTTAAGAGCGTTTATAGGGCTCACTAGCGCTGCCAATAGCAAAAAAATCATAAATTGCAAATATTCGAAAAAAAACCGCCGTTTTTGTTAATGAATGGAGTAAGAATACAATATGTCACCACCCCATCTCAGCCCATGGGTGTCGTAAAACCGAATAAGGGACTATCCGTGAATATTATCTTTACGAAACAAAAAAAGGGAACTCTTGAAATAAAACCGTATACCAATCCGTCTGGCCAGCGTGGTATTAGTAGGCCAAGTATCACCTCGTCACGGGACACGTCGTCACGGGAGGAGTCCTGTCCCTGCAGTGGGACATCAATGGGCTTTTAAGATATAACCTTAAAAAATAATAAAGGGACCACATAAATTCAAAAAACAAAAAAATAAAATATCCCATAGGTGACAATCAACGGGGACAATAAGGTCAAAGTACAGGTACATTCGACCAATATAATTGTTCACTTAACGAAGGTTTGACGCGACATACAAGGGTTGATTGCGTCCTGCCACTCTTTTTGTTCAATTAGGTATGTTTGTACACACAGCAACTAATCAAGCTAGACACTCATGTACCTTAATACCTTGAAATAAGACACAATTTCAAATGAAAATGTTTAACTTGATGTGTTGCTGTGTGTACCTCCATTTTAGTAATTACCAGTAATGCAGTTTACTTTTGATAGGTAGTAGCCCTTTGTTTTATTTAACGTGTTGTTTATTTTATGCCTGTCTGGTTTTAAAAGAGTTTGTATATCTATGTATAGTATTGTGTCTGGACTTTGAATTAGTTCCAATTATAATTATTGGTTTTTTAATAGCTTGTGTATACCGCATTCACATAAGTGTACGACTAAAAACAATTGTTTCCTTCTATCGTTTGGTAATTGGTCCTTCGGTTTCATGTTTTAGGCACTTGCTCTTTCTAAAGGATGTCATTAATTATTACACAGTCACATTATCTAGAGACCTCGCTGGAATGTTAACCTCGCGTACCGCCTTTCAACCCCCGCGCTCGCCACGGGCGCATCAGTGATACGTCCGACGCGACGTGACGTCATCGACGCCAGGTCTCGAGTTCCTGTGCGTACACTGTTTCACGGGGGCTTTTGCAGATATTAAAAATTGACAGACACAAAGTATTGTGTATAATAATATAGTTAATCAACACAATTAATACGTTTATAGCAGATGGAATTGTCTTACGTAGTATTCGACACCGCTATCTTGCGGAAGGCAGTCGCATACACTAACCGCTTTGCCATATAGCATAATTTATGTAAATTACCGCTAATGGTAAAGCAATTTAGTAGAGGAAGCTGTCTGTCTTTATTGATTATGCTCTGTAGTTCATTATTAAACTATTATTTTAACAGTTTGTCTAGACAACGCCGTAAAGATATAACTTTGTTTCCAAGGCTAGTGTGAAAGGGCTAGTCGGTACGGGTAGGCCCCGGAAAACATATTATGTTGACCAGATAGGTTGCATATTGGAGAAGGGCCAAATAAACAGCACTCGTAACCGACGCGCATGTATGACTCGCTTAATGAATGTGGACGAGGCCAAATCTTTTAGCCAGGATCGTGACAAGTGGCGTTCTGTCGTCTCTGCCTACCCCGGACGGGATAAGGCGTGAGTTTATGTATGTATGTATGTATTTTACTTTTATTTTTTAACAAGTACGTTTGTTTTGTAGAACGTGCTTTTTCATTGTCTTTCGTTCTTTTCCAAATTTTCTAGTTTTACCTAAGCATTGCAGGAAATTTATATGTAATTGCTTAATAACAGCTACTAGAGATGTAACTATGATTACTCAATCAAAACATCAACTAGTTAACAAACCACAGATAATCTAAACATTAAACAGGAAATAAAATCATCAGATAAGCTTGACAGTTACACCCACAGCGTAAGGTTATAGCCGTTGTCATTGGACATATGCCAGGCAAGGAAGTCACGGATCATGATGCCATCAGTCACGAACCTTCGACGTGGAACGATGATAGGCCCTGTGTGAGCTATCTTTGATTTAATGAGCGGTTTTAACTTAGACGGTATGTAGACCAAGGTGTGTTCTTGTAAAACGCATTGCGAGTGGGTTATTGGTTAGTTGTTATCCGTAACTTCGCCCAGAAGAGCGTTTTTAAGAACGTTTTTTTAGGCGCTTACAGTACGTTCTAATCTAAAACTTCAAATTGGTGAACCAATTTTGAGAGGAACACCATGGCTTACCGTCTTTCCAGGATTCCGACACACCTCATCAGGGCCAAATATAGGTGGTTCTCACGATAAATAAACCCTTTCAATTATCTGTAGCATTAAATAAAACATTATATTTAATATTTATGACATCTATTATGTATATAAAGTAATTTAGTTCAATGTTATACCAACTTACGCAGCATACATAAAGCGTCTAATGGAATGTTATAAAGATTAATGCACATATTATAATGACATAGCATTTGTGCATGTGTTTATACTAGAGATGGGATGACAATGTCGGCTTAAGTTAACCTTATTGCCGACTTGCCGACCGACTAGGTGGTATAAAAAAGTCGGCTTTTAATATTTAATAGTCGGCATGAAATCGTCATGAAAAGTAGCTACTTGACATTGTCGTCTAGCTGGTATGAAATACTCAGCTTCTAATACTTAATGCAGCTACATACTCATAAAGCGTCTAATGGAATGTTATGAAGATTAATGCACACATTATAATGACATAGCATTTGTGCATGCGTTTATACTAGAGATGGGATGACTAAATCGCCTTAAGTTGGCGACTATTGCTGACTATTTGGTATGAAATAGTCGGCTTTTAATACTCACTAGTCAGCTTCCAATACATAATAGTCGGCTTCTGGTACTCAATAGTCGGCAGAAAATAATCAATAATGTAGCTGTATACCTAGTACTTACGTAATGCACTCAAAGGCGGTTACAATGTTACCAATTTTAAACCAATTTACTTAAATTACAGATAATTTATTTGGTCTTACTCTAACCTCGTTATAGTTTGTTCGTCGTTAAAAAAATTTAAGGCTTTTCACTTACATGTCTCCCATCGTATTCAACCCTACACAATACCTACAATTATTTGTGCGATTCACAAATTATTGCCCTGAGCTTGTAAAAGGTTCCGCAACAGAAGTCATAAACCCTAGTTTGGGACGATATGTTTATTTTTAACACAAAATACAACACTGTGGACTGACATGCGTTGTGCGTAAAAGTCCCGAATAAATAAAAGAATAAAAAAAAACAAATACAATATTCTACCTATTACAGATTACTATGGGACATCAAAGGTCTGATATAATAAGAAACACTGAATAAACAAGTACAACTGTTTAATTGTAAAGGGGTGGAGACCTGGTGTCCCGAAATATAGGCCTTGTAGCCCAGTTCAGGCACCAGTCTCCCACAATATTTTACACAAATTTGTATTTGTAACTTTTATTGGTATTTTTAATATTTTGGTAAAAAATTAACGTATTTTTATTATTATTATTTATTTATATAATGATAAGTAGCTTAATAATCGGCCGCATAGTCGACTAATCGACTCACAATTCGAATAGTCAACACAACACTAGTTGATACAGTGCGTTAGAACACGATACGCTCTACATATTCCCGCAGTTTCACTTACTATTAAATTGTTTACGATAATGACTAAACGAATTTATTACTCGCAATATTGGTATGAAATAAAAAATAAATTTACATTCTCCTATTTCCTACAATGTGCGCTTGAGTTGCCTTTTTTCTAGTAATTTATGTGCTAAGTTCAGATTGTTATCTAGACTTATTTATTTTATCATTACCAAGCATTGGTACACACCTGTACCTAATTGATATAAACAAAAAATCTATTAATTAATGAGTTCTCTTTGTAGTGTTTTATTTTATTTTTAATTAATGATTGAATTGAAAATAAATTATTGTTAGAAAGCATTTTGAATCAGGATCAAAAACCTTAGACTCGCTGCAACTACATAGGTAGATACCTACATGCGTTGTGGTTCTTAGCACTTTATACCATATTATGACAAATAGGTATAGGTAAACGCTATATAGGTATATGACCTCGCCCCATCTTCACCCTTTCTTATGAGAACCACAAATGCCACATAATCACAGTAGGACTAACGTTGCTATCCCGTTACGAACCAAAAAGTTTGGCAGATACGTCTTATGCCGTATAATAAATAGGTACAATACTATGCCGCACATGTTGTGTTTTCTCCTTTATATAACCTGGACCTTGGAGCGTAGTGTAAAGAAGCACGACGTTGACCATGAAGGCATGATGCTGACGACCACAGAAATACACATAAGATTATGAAAAATTCAACATGGCGGAAGTCACTAACGTTCCTGCAGATCAGAAGTCTATCAGGATCTTACATAACAATATAGCATCATTAGAACAGCCCATTAATTAAAGGTGACGGAGTAAGAACACAATGTGTCACCACCCCATCTCATTCCATGGGTGTCGTAAAAACCGACTAAGGGACTATCCGTGAATATTATCTTTACGAAATAAAAAGAAGGAAAACTTGAAATAAAACCCTATACCAGTCCGTCTGGCCAGCGTGGTATTAGTGGGCCAAGTATCCCTCCGTTAAGGGAGGAAGCCTGTTCCTGCAGTGAGACATTAATGGGCTGTTAAGAAGAGATAAAATGAAGTCGCTTTTTCTGTCCCTATGTCCCTTTGTATGCTTTAATCTTTAAAACTGCGCAACGGATTTTGTTGCGGCTTTTTTAATAGATAGAGTGTTTCACGATGAAGGTTTATATGTATAACACATGCATGATATTGTTTACCAATTTAAAAGAGATTTCTAATGAAGCTGTACTTACACCGTTGCTTTAGGAGATTCTGTAGTAGGTGCCCGTGCGGAGCCGGGGCTGGTCGCTAGTTATCTATAAATTAACAAAATGCCGTATACTTAGTCCCGTAAGTAAGCACTAAGTTTATTAATTGCGCCTTATATCATTTAAGTAATTTATTTTAATGGCACCGGAAGAAGATAAGTAGCAATAACATACCTATTAGTATCTTATCTATCTTAATTAGCATTTAATTAGTTTTAGGATTACTAATGCTATTCATACTTATATCTGAATGTAAGCCGATAGGGATAGACTTTATTTGGTGTGGGTAAGAAAGTTAACCTGCGGTTATGGCCATAAATTAGGATGGGATTTGTTATTTTTTGTTACATCGTACGTCTCAGAGCATAAGTCTCCTATTTTGTATCGTATCGTATCAGCCCTTATCATCCCATTGTTGGGCAAAGTCGGTCTTATTTACATTGAAAATATTATTGCCGATGGATATGACGGTAGGTTTAATATATGTTCACCAGTAGGTAAGCATAAGTCCATCAGTTGCCTTTTGTCAAAGGTTTCGTCTATACTATTATTATAAAGAGTTAAAGTTTGTGCGTTTGTGACGTTTTAGGGGGTAATCTCTGGATCTACTGAACCGATTAAAAAAATTCTTTCTGTGTTGAATAGTCCATTTATTGGGCAGTGTTATATGCTATATAGTATCACGCTATGACTAATAGGAGTGGAGGAGTAATGAAATATGTTAAAAAAATTGACGCGTTTTTTTTGCCGCCCAACGAAGTGGCCACGGGTCAGCTAGTAAAAAATAAAGTAGTAACCCATAAGAGTACACTTATTTCGAGTTTTTAAAAATGGTTTTAAGAGTACCTATAGGGGAAAACCAAGTCGATATTACAAGAAATATACAGCGGACTTCTTGTTTAGTCTCCGTTATTAAAAAAATGTGTAACGCCTTGATTTCACGTTTAACTTGTAAACCATTATAATAATATATTTAGATATATGGGTATGGGTATTTAGATACCCATATAAACCAAAGCAATAAAAATCATTTTAACATCAATTCAATCAATATTCTTCGTACTAATTAGTATTGTCAATGTAACTTCAAGTCTAAAAATAATCCTAATGAATGAACCTACAGTCCGTACATCATTCATATACCGAGAGTGTAGGCTCATAATTAAAATAATCTATGTATCACTGATTGCAACAGTCTAAAATACTAATTAATTTGATCACGGTTTTTCGTGACATGTAAAATTAATGAATGTTCCTTCGTTACTAGGTAAGCTTGCATTAAACAAGATTAAAGATACTCAGTGAAATATGTAAGGTAAATAGATATCTATACTAATATGTATTATAAAATATAAATATGTATTATACAGAGGTAAATTTGTGTGTTTGTGACGTTGTAGGGGGTAATCTCTGTATCTACTGATCCGATTTTAAAAATTCTTTCTGTGTTAAATAGTTCATTTACCGGGGAGTATCATAGGCTATATTATTATAGTATCACGCTATGACGAATAGGAGTGGAGCAGTAATTAGATATGTTTGAAAAAGTGACGCGTTTTTTCCGCCGCCCAACGAAGTGGGCACGGGTCAGCTAAGTAGTAAGTAATAAAATTAAATTGTGTTATCATTACCACCCCAAAATTAAAAAAAACGGTAACTTTTCAAGTAAAGATGACTTAGTAGTAAGAGATCTACTAAATTACTATTTAGTAGATCTCATATAAAAATACAATGTTTTTAATTGTATTGATTCAATGAATTAATTTTTAGGTAGGAAAAAAACGACATTATTTTTCCAGTAAGTATCTATAGTAAATTGTGGTTATTAAGTCCAAAATAAATAAAGTGTTTATAATAAATATGTATGTCGCTGTATACTGCCTGTCTTGTAATAGGCTCTACACACGAAATACAAGTTAGTGCGAACCGCAAATGATTAGGAATCATCATAACCGCCCATTAATGTCCCACTGGGGACAGGCCTTCTCCCGTGACGGAGGGATACTTGGTCTACTAATACCACGCTGGCCAGACAGATTGGTATAGGTTTTAATTTAAGTTTTCCTTCTTTCTATGTAAAGGTAATATTCACGGATAGTCCCTAAGTTATATATATATAGTTTCTAAGACATCCATGGGATGAGATGGGGTGTTGGCATATTGTATTCTTAGTCTGTCATCACACGGATAAATAATTAGGAATAGTTTAAGAAAATACACGATTTGGAAGAAAAATACTCAATTAATTTAACAATTGCAATTTCTTAAGCCAACAAGACAATTTATATGACCAGTCATATTTTCCAATGACAAACACTGTAGTTCACAGCAGCACACTATCATACATCTTATATAACTCCACGTCAGAACTGCCTATAAGGCTTACAACTAGTTAAGTATGAGCTAGCCTTATCTTTGAGTTATCAGACATCTTTATTTTATTACTTACTAGCTGTTGGACGCATGGTTCCGCCTGCGTGGATTTTTGCTTAATTTACGACCATACATAGGTACCTATATAAATATTGCAATAGGTTAGATGTGATGTAATATTCCATGCATATTCATATAATGCCATTTGGTTCTTAATTAAAAAGAGTTTGTATGTACTAAGGGTAATATACTGCTAAAATATGTCTATCACTTACTAATAGGTGACGTGTTGGCTCGTTTGCCTCCCATCATATAAAAAAAATACACGACTATTTGGCCACAGACAAAGCAAAGATCTACTTTGCCTTACTATGTAGTAATATAACTCACGTGATTACATCAAGATAACTCACTCTTATCGAGGGAATACAAGAACGTAGTACAAACTACATTTTGTTTATCTTGCACAATCAAATGGTTTTCCGGTAACTATTTCCTCCTTAAAGTGCAATAGGCCGCTGTTCTAAATTCACACACGAACTAATCGTAGTCAAGTGCAGCCAGAGGCGATGTCTAAGAGGTAAAGGTGATTGTACACTGCATGTCAATTCTCGTACCTTAAAATCGTTAAAAATTCGGTTAACTTTTAGTTGTCAAATTGTCACACAATAGGTAAGACAATTTGACAACTAAAAGTTAACTTAACCGAATTTTTAACGATTTTAAGGTACGAGAATTGACATGCTGGTTAATTGTGTTTATGGACGGGGTAGTGTCTACGAATCCCACGCAGGCCAATTGTTTGGTGAGAAACATAATATTTTGTTGTATTTGTGTTCGGTAAATTAATGTTTGGAAAAGATATGCCATGTTTCTAACAAAATAATTATGTCATAGACTTAGAGCATCTAGGCTTAGTTTACATAAACGTGAAGCTTGCCATCAGACAAGCTACTCGTTCGTACAAAAACATAAATATTTTGACGTAGCAAGCACTGGTCATTTATTAAAATCAACCAAGTATGTGATCACCTTAAGTCCAACCGATACATATACAGATTGAATATAAATAACAGATTAGAAGCTAATGCAATTACATGCCGTTGAGTTATTAATGAATCTATGCACTCATGTCTATGGTTTTAGCTTATGGTTATCTATGGTGTAACGAATAACAGTAATAGAGGTATTTGTAAAGTTGTGGTGGATCTATCTATAAGATATATTTAGAGGCCGTTTAAATTTTATGTGGTAATAAAAGCATTAATGTAATGTTTTGTAATGTTAGAAATTTGTTAGCATAGATTGATGTTTTTGTTTTAAATCTCGCGATAGCTATGTTATTTTTAGGGAGAAATAGACAGATAAATAGAAGAGAAAATACTCATTTAATGTAGATTAAAAAATGGTGATCTGGTGTGTTTTGTAACACTGTGTTAAGAGTTTCTTTGGGACATTATCGCTGTTGTGTAATTTTAATTACACCTTGCCTGTTAAGATCTATAGTATATTTTGTACAATTTAAGCTCACGTATGTAATAGTTACGAAATGGCAATAAAGTTAATAGCATTTGTTATTAACGAGTAGAATTATATTCGAGTAGCTTCGGTGTCTACGACTTCGCATTTCACCTACAAATACTTCTTACTTGAACGGGTCTTTTCTTGATGTCGTGTCCGAGGGTGGACGGACAGACTCCTTGTAAACGGTAGATAGAATACCTGTTAAATGCAACGAGAAGCCAAAGACAAGGGAGCCACAGCATTGTGTAAAGCTTAATTAAAATAAATATTCGAAACTTCTCGTAATAATTCTTTAAACACAACCCCAAAAATGCTTGCCGAAGGTGTGGCGGTCACCCTAATAACGAAATGAAATGGGGTGGTGATAAGTTACTCTGTCACCACGCCGATTAGTAAATAAGTATTAAAATAATGAGCTTTAAAACAAAAATGTAATAAAGTCTTAAGTAACTCTTAAGAGCACTGCTGTTCAATGTGTGCAATGCTTTTGTTCCGTGTTATGTCCGAATTATCTTAAAATGTAATAAAACCTCTACCTTTGATAGTAAGTGGGTAGATCTCCAGAGGCATTTTTTATCGTGTCGGACTGGAGAAACCCATTTTGAAATCGATAAACGTTTTCATTACATTTTTTTATGTTCAGTTTGGTGTCTAATCTATGTGGTGCAGGGCTGAAATTATGATTTAGTTTATTATAAATATTTAAAAAAAAATCACAAACCCTAAAATCCTGATTGCTCTGGGTTGACCTAACTCCCGATTGAATGAGAAAACATTGTGTAACTTTGTATTGAGAAGGTTCATATGTCCGATGTTATTTTATATTACATAACAAATAGTTAATCTTCATTATAATATTTTTTTAAAAATTATATTAACAATATTTTTGGCACAATTTAAATTTATCGTCATGACCTGGCATTTTATCTCATCGCTCTGCGCTGGAGTAAAACATCGCGCTCATCCCTCGTTTTACGAAATATAAACTCTATTCGCCTCCCCCGGGGTAGTGGCAGTAGTGGTCTAACCTCTGAGGATGATACGTGTGTGCCACGTTCCCGCGCTCCCACATTACGAAGGTAAGTTTATGATTTATCTGGGTTTGGTTCTCGAATTTGATGATTGATATGGCATGTTTTTTAAATTAAGTAGTAAGGTTATAAATATACTTATTAAGTGAATTAAGTGATAGTAATGATGTTCTTTATGAGACGTAAACACAACTTTCTACTGTTTTTATTTTGGGCTATATTAATGCTTTTATGACTTTTTTTATCGCTATGGCTATAATTGCTCTGTCTAAAAGACCAGAGCGATGATATTTTGCAATAATTGTACGTTATAAAACTAAGAAAGAAAGAAATAAATTTATTCGCTATAGAACATGGTTACATCTTGATGTTAACATTTTCAATAGGAGTCCGACATATTCGCCCTTGACAGGCATGCGAATGTTATACTTAAAACTAAAATTACTACTTTAAGTAATAATACCAGATTGTTACAACGACAAATGTCACGACTCAGCTGTCAAAAATTCTGTGACGTCACGACTCATCTGTCAAAAATTCTATGACGTCACGACTCCCTGCAAAAATATTTTCCCGTCAATATTCTATGACGTCACGACTCAGCTGTCAAAAAATATTTTCCTGCCAAAATTATGTGACGTCACGACTTACTTATCTGTCAAAAATTCTATGACGTCACGTCTCATCACTAATAATATTTGTTGAAAATTTAAGCTTAATACCTCCACGCGTTCCTGAGATAAATGGTCTTGACAGACAGACAGACAGACGGAAAACGAAGTGATCCTATAATGGTTCCGTTTTTCAAAATCAGTACGCTGCTCTAAAAATGAACAAGTTTCCAACTGATGAGCTCTCAAAAAGCTCTAGATATATCCCCTAAACATAAAATCATAATAATATAATCTTGTAACATGCAAGACTAAAAATGACTAAATAAAAAATAATTAACAATTTATTATTATTGTTTCACCATTTATGATCGCCTATCATGATTGCTCTGGACGCGAAAATGTTTGAACTTAAATATTTCCATAACTGTTTGTCAAAAATGAAGGCCAATAGTAAAAATGTAGTATTTTAATATCATTATTTTCAATGAGTAACATAATTACCAAAAAATATCAAGATATGAAAAGCACCAGAGCGATCACACGAATACGCTCGATTTGGAGATTGACCCAAGTACTAGTATGTACAAATCTTTCCCAGCCTTGATGAAGTTTGCGTAAAAACATAAAGTTTATACATAGAAATCACCCAAAGATTTGCACTGAACGGGATGAGGGAGGTACAGGATCGCGCAGGTTGGAGATACATATTTGGAGGTGACCTATGTCCAGTAGTTGACATCTGTAACTTGATAAGATGATAATAAATTAAAGACCTGTGCGCCACAGAAATCGTAGTATGTACTAAGAATAAGAAAAGAATATTTTATTTGCCAGAATGTTCCGCCAGTCTCGGCGTGCAAATTGCATTTTATAATTTCAAACAAAGTAATTAATAAAACAAATTAAATTAAAAAAACAATTAAGTAATTACATTAAAAATATAAGTCACGAATACAACAATGTCGTTATAAATAATAATAAAAACAAAGAAAGAGACACATACATTAATTCATTAATTACAAGTACAATATTAATATAAATTGAATTAGAATTTATTTATTTAATACAGGTTAATCAATACCCAAGTATTCATATTAAAATCATTGAAATAAAATAGAATTTACAAATAATAATACAATAATAACATAACAATACTAACATCTACAAGATTTGAAAATACACTTTACATAATTATAAACAATCATACTACTTACATTTCAAATTTACTATTTATTTTCCAGTTTGTGTATTGTGTAAAAACATTTGTTAATAAGTCACTTTTTAAGTGCTACTGAATATTTTGAGAGCGGTAGTTCTCTTATGTCTCTAGGAATGTTATTAAATACTTGTATATGTTACAGCCAAAGTAATTAAATAGATACTATACATAAGGACTAGTCATTATAAATAATATCCAAATTGACTAGACAATGTGATAAATTAATCACATCATCTAGATATTATTTATAATAGCTGATCAAAGTTAGTCAAAGTAATAAATACGGTATAACCAACTAATTATTACCTTAATTATTATGAGTATTACTATATTCTAGCGTCCTTTAGTCACCATACTAACCTAACCTAACCAACTGTTTCTGACTTTTGCCTTAATATTTTATTTTAGGATATATAACTTTATAGCAAGAAAAAATAGGATATTTAAACAATTATAGTACCCTATTTTAAGACACACAAGTATTATAGGTAAAGACGATTAGGTAATATACGATTTCGTATATTATAGTAAATATATCCTTATATAAATAGTAACCACAGATAAATCAACTGCTCCGTATCATATAAATATAATCTAGTAATCTTTACCTACTTGTTTTATTACATTATCTGAGTCTTTTAAGATATTATTTATAATGGCTAGTTAATGTGATTAATTCTGCGACATTTATCACTTTATCTAAATTGAGTAGCCATTATACATAACGGCTAGTTATTATGTATAATATTCATATTTATTACTTTGGCTGTGACATATACACATACAATGGCAATTTTTCTTATAAAGAGCGCAACTTGCTTTCATATTTGACAATTTCGTTTCGTCTCTAGGTTTATAGTTTGATTGAGTATTTTCACCGACTTTTAGAAAAAATTGAGGGTGTCTTTTAACAAATAATCCTATTTCGAGTATGTAAAGCGATGTGACAGTAAGTAAACCTAGCCTCCTAAACAAAGGTCTACATGAATCGAGCGGCTCAGCACCACAGATTACTCTCACACATTCCTTTTGTGCCACAAACACCTTGTTTATTTCTGTCGAATTGCCCCATGAAATAATCCCATATCTCAGTAGTGAGCCCACATATCCATGATATGCTGTGAGGGCGGTATGTTCATTTGTTAATTTTTTTATTCTCCTAAGTGCAAACACAAATCTATTTACGCGACCACACACGCTATGCACATGTGCTTTCCAATTACAGTACTTATCAAGCGTAATACCTAAAAATGTTATACTGTTGGTTTCAGGAATATTCTCACCATTATGACTCAAATCCAGCAACGGGGGCACACTTACGTAGTTGTGGAATTGCATAACATTTGTTTTACTCAAGTTTACCATAAGATTATTTGACTTGAGCCATGTGGTAATATCTTCCAAGGCGTTTCTTAAGGACTGCTTATGGTTGTCATAGTCTAAACGATCATGTAAAACTGTTACGGAAATATCGTCAGCGAACAATGTACATGGATAGTCTGTAGCTTTTGGTATGTCGTTTATATACAGCAGGAAGAGCAAAGGCGATAGAGACACCCCTTGGGGCACCCCGTATCTGTTGGTCTCAAACGAGGATCTATAAGAGGAATTTGTGTGGCCTGCGTCAATGCGATTTATTTCCACACATTGCTTACGATTGCTCAGATAGCTCTCCATCCATTCCCTTGCCCTCCCTCTATTGCCGTATAGCTCGCATTTATGTAAGACTAACGGCCGAATACTCAAACGTCTGTTAAAGTTAAGCGGCGCTTAAACTAGAAATTCTCATACAAATGTCTAGTTTAAGCGCACCTTTACTTTAACAGACGTTTGAGTATTCGGCCGTTAAGTAGTTAACTTCTCCTAAAGTCAAATCATGTGAAAAAGGAAAGTAACACAAAACAAATTAACAAAGTAACAATAATGTTTTATTATAAACAATAAATATCTATCAAAGAATCCTTACAATATTGAAGTACATAATTCATACCACCGGCCGAGGCTCATAAAGATACGACCTCTGACATCGAGGTTGCGGGTACGGTACCCGTCATATAAACTATAGACTCACAAATGAAGCTGGTACGTTGTTAGCGGATAGACAGACAGACTTTATTATATTTATGCGTATTTTCTAACAGGTGGCTAATGGTAAACAGTTTTATTTTGTGTTTAAATATTTTTAAAACATCAATTTTAAATGGTTGTGAAATATTGGTTGAGTAGTAAATTGTGTTTGTAACATTTATTACTTACTAGCTTTTGCCCGCGGCTCCGCTCGCGTTAAATTCGGGGTAGCACTGTTCCCCTTTCCCTGGACACAGAAGAAAAAAAAAATGGCCTACGTTACTCTCCATCCCTTCAACTATCTCCACTTAAAAAATCACGTCAATTCGTCGCTCCGTTTTGCCGTAAAAGAAAGACAAACAGACACACTTTCCCATTTATAATATTAGTATGGATTTAATTTAATGTTGAATATCTAAACTTTAAGTACAACACTGGCCTGCAAGAGTTTTTCGATGTGCTCTACATGCGAAAAGCAAAACAAAGTTGATTTGTACCTACGTCATTTGCGAAATCTCTGAAATACGTATTTTCAGAATAGACGAATCAAGATAAGATAATCAAAGCATTAAATACCTATCTTACAAAATAAACGAACTAATAGGTATTAAATAACGAACCAATGTACCTAATAAAACTTCTTGCACCACACCACAAAATAATACCCAAGAGGCTGTCATCAGTAAATTGCAAGATTTCAAAATACCCAGTGTGTATTTTAACAAATAGTCATTGAAGTAAGGATTCGTTAGTGTAAGGTCAAAGAGCAGTAATGTCTAAGGCTCTATTGAGTTGTGAAGATAATGTTCAAGCCAAGCCTAGCCTCTAAAATTTGCACGCAGACATTTGCACGTGTTCTAGCGGTGTGAAATATATTTGTTGTAATAGGCTTTTAGTTTATGATGAAGGTGTGTACTGTTTATTATTTTATATAATACATTAGATATAAGTAATTACATATTTTTTTAATACGTTGGAATCATTTTTGGCCGTTGTGCTAGGTGGTAGCTCAACTAATGGCCACATAGGTAGCGACCCCCGTATACTCCAGCGAAAGCCCGTCCTAATTGTTAGCTTGAAGATGGTGTTCGAAAATCAAGCGGTGTTGAACCAGACAGTACTTATTCAAGCTTTAAGAAAAATACTTCTTAGCTCTTTTTACGTGTCGCGGCGGACTTTGGCTTAAAGATTAAATACCAATAATATAAAATATGCTTGCCCGCACATTTACACTTTTAAACCTTTCAAAGTAATTAAACGTCGATATTATGATTTGTTTAAGGTTCTCTTTTTATACTAATCATCATTACAACAGCTCTTAGACTTTCTACTGCAAGAACTACACTACTTGTGACGAAGGCTTTGCTTAATAATAGGGATGTAAATGGATATTTTTTTTTTAAGTTTTCTTCGCTCTATTTTCGTAGAGAATGGTAAGATGTGACAGGGTGGTTATACCTACTGTGTATTTTCTGATTTTAATGATGACACCGTGTTCTGATGCCATATCGATAATAATGTTTTACCTTCCATAAAGTTAGTACCCATATTATATTACTATTTAAAATTATACACATTATGTCCTAATACTTTGTCCTTAAGTATAGGTTGACCTGCTATTTATTTACCTCTATTCAATTTAATGATAATTATATGTTACTTAAATACAATTATCACAAATAATATATTAAATTATGAATGTAATTAACATTTAATAAACCGGTTTTATTCAAATTGCAGTAATAACAATTTACAATGACGCGTATGATTTACTGTATTTATGCATTTTAAGTTCTTCATATTGTATTTGTTTACATTAATACCTTATGTTTTCTGCCAGTCATTTGTGGTCCATTGTTGGACATAGCTATCTCTAATTTAGTGCTACTGAGAATTGGATGATTCTCGTCACTTTCCTCAGGTCATCGGACCTTTAGACCCGAGTAGGCCCTAGGCTTCGTTTGCCAATTCGGGTCTGCTCTCCAACGGCTATTAGCTTACAGATGCTGCGAGCAATGTCGATCTCTTTAGCCCCAATTAATGGCAGTGACTATTTAATCATAACTGATTGAATAAATGAAACAATTACCGGTTGCCTTTAGTCCAACGTGGAAGGCCGATAAGCTAGCGACTAAACCATCAAAATATATCAAAGACAGATTACATCACTAACTATTATTGCAGCTACCGGGATTATTACAAAATACCATCACTAGTATCGAAATAAGAATACAAATTATAATAATGCAACAAGCTAAGCGGATACTTATATATTTCATTCTATTTCATATTCAAGCTTATTTTGTGTTGAACTAATAATGCATTTTGTTAATATTGATGTTACTTTTATTTTGTTTATCTGTAAAATAAATTATAGAACTACACTAGGGAACTTACTTAGTTAGCAGGGCGCCCTACAAACATATATATAGCGGACATTATCCAGGCTCAGAGCAGCAGCTCCGTGTGGTGACGGAGTAACAATACAATATGTCACCACCCCATCCATCTCATCCCATGGGTGTCGTAAAAACCGACTAAGGGAATAACCGTAACTACTATCTTTACGAAATTAAAAGAAGGAAAACTTGAAATTAAACCCTATACCAATCCGTCTGGTCAGCGTGGTATTAGTAGGGCAAGTATCCCTCCGTAGGAGGAGGATGCGCTGTTATGAATAAAAAAAAAGAATCCAGGCTCAGGGCAGCAATTGGGTTTACACAAATGCCCTGCGTGATTTTCGAATCCGAAATTTCTTTTAGTAAATCGAAAATAAGGGAATGAACAATCACTTGAACCAATAATTAATATTACTTATTGCTTGAAACAGAAGTAGCATTGGTCTCGATGTCTTCTAAAAAGTATATAAGTATGTCTATGAGCGTTGTTTGAGGAATATTGTTTAATACACGTGCATTACGATTATAGCGTAACATACCTTTGCACTTATATAAATTACAGGGATACAATGACGGACACAGAATATATAATGAATGATAATATTAACTCATGAGTCGTTTTATAAATGTTGTTATCATGACCGCAGGCGATCTGTAATGAGTGTCAGACTCAATAATATGTTGGCAACATTGTTGCTTCTAAATTTAAATTATACTGTTTAAATTTTATGTGTCAAAGAAAGGTGTATGTGGCCAGTAAATGCTTCCGCAATTTCGTGTTTTTCTTTTTAAAAAGGTTGCTCTCTACCATGGTGTAGGCAGAATCATCGGTAAGCGTTGGTGCCATTTAAGTAAACACATTGATAAGGAAAAAAATACACTTGTGTGAATCTCTGAAAAATCGTAAAAAAATGCCTTCATAATATAGACCACGAAAGTTTTCCTGAATAACCTTCTCAACTGATTATGATGCCTAATTACTATTACGAGGCCTAAATGATTATGTCTCCATCACCACAATTTTTGTTATTATTAGTGCACTTTCTATCATAAAATGAGATTTGTTGCTACTAATTATGGGTTGTAGGAATTCATGCTGTTTTACCGTAGACCGCTAGGGTTATTAATATGTTTCAAGCTGCTTATTAAATACAGAAACATGTAATTTATAATTTTCATCGTTCGGATACATAAAATAATGAAATTTAATGCCCGTTGAACTCGTGTGGCGTGTCAACTGTACAAAACTGTACTAGTTTGTCATTCTTTACGCATAATGCCTGCCGTAGTAAGCAGCTACCGCAATTGCCTGCGCGTACGTCTATAAAATATACAATTAACAAGATACTTTATTAACTGATGCATCAGCAATTACACTATATTATGATCTAATAGCATGCAAATAGAACTTAAATTGCTCTGTGCTGTAATGAATTTGTGATGTTTTGTTTTCCAGACAGGTTTTAGTCAGTTCTTCGCGCACCTGCCCAGCTTGACTGATCGGAGTTACGTGCGGAAACTTATACACAGCGATGAAATAATAATATTCGTTGCTTATCGATACGAATTTAAAAGCGGAATGCATTTTAACATTATGTATTTGGGTTTATGTTTAAATATCCAATTTGTTTACTGAATTTGCACATATTATTATTGTGAATTTTTGATGTGCCGATTGATCGATAGCGGCAAATTAAAAATATATATTCCCTCGTGTATTTTGTCGGCTGAGCCTTTGTAAATTGGTGAAATACATCCGTTTGAAGTCAACTTGAATTGAAAGTTTTTTTCTTTTTAACTAAGTAGGTAAGTACGTATACAAAAATAAATTCAGAACTTAAAAAGCAAGTCAAAAAGGGTGGATTGCAACTGGTAGATATACTGGCATCTGTTTTTATATTATTCTAAATTTACTGGACAACTTCGTTCCTGATCAATTTCAACTTAGGTTTATCCAACCAGCGCTTACCCATCGTTACGTGCCAACGAAACACGAACACTGTGTGGGTTGCAATAACTACAAGCAATTGATATCTTTATCATTATTTTTTTTTATTTATTTTTTAAATACATACTTCATACATAAAAAACATCTGACTCAATGCAAACATTCATGTTCAGGCACAACAAAAGCATAAAACAGGAATCGGCCTCTCTGTAGCAGACATGTCCTATAACCACAACGACAGAAATTTTGCTGATAAAAACATAAAACAGCATGTAATGAAAGGCTAGCCAAGAGGCAGTCATATTTTGCATAAGAATATAAACGTTTTTTTAAATAAATGGCAAGACAAAAAATACATAAATAAATATCCCTAAATACCATATTAAACTTATCTACGAGAAATCTATGTTATTAAAAAAAACTTATAATATTTAATTATGTTGTTACACGATTCTCAGTTAATAAAATTGATCGAATTTTACAGATAAATAAAAAAAATATGTAAAGGACAATTATTTGTATGTAGGTTGTATACACCTTGCTTTTTGGATTTTAAATGCAAAAAAATAATAAGTAATTAAGGGCTACTGGTTTTTTTAAATGACTAGGCGGCACCGAAACGATGGGGTATTCAATTTTGTTATATTTTTATGCTCGTTACTGGCAGTTAAGGGAAATATTTAAAAATCCAAAGAATTCTAGAGCTTCAACATAAATAGTGAAATAAAAAAAACTCATTATGATTTTGCCTACTTAAGTTAAAAGTAAAATTATTTCATTATAACAGCCTATTAATGTCCCACTACAGGGACGGGCCTCCTCCTATGACGGAGGGATAGTTGGCCTACTAATACCTGCAGTGGGGCATTAATGGGCTGTTATGATGATGGAATACTATGAATCAGATCTAAAATACGACGACATGGTTAGGACGGTGAGAAAAACCGATGTATAAGGGACTTCGTACAGTAGAAATATTTGGAGGTGTTTTTTTTACAGCAGTGCATGTCAATTGATTAATATGATGATGACATATTCAAAATCATTTATTAAAAATGTACTATCAAGTACCATTTCCCGTAGAATATGGTTATGTCAGTCTAAAAAATACAAAACATTATAATATGCATGTCTACAAGTACTTGAAGAACAGTTGCCTTGATCTTGTCCGACCGATGTTTATTCATGAACTTTATCAATTTATTGACTGCTTGCTTACAGTTTAATTTGAAGCTGCTTCTATATAATTACATTACATATATGATAATATTAAAAACAAGTAAAACGTTTACTGAATAATTTATTTTAACATAATTCTATATGTAATTACCAAACGTTCTCAAAGTTTTCTGTTTGCTTTTTAAAGTTATCTCACTTGGGAATAAACATGCAGTTTTACAAAAACAAACGAGAGCCAGGATTGGGACAATAATTTGTGAATCCATCTGATAAAAAATCACGCGTGATATTCTAATTCGTGACATTGTCTCTGCGATAGGAAGAAACTTGATTTATAAACCCATTGCCAATATATTTATGTAGACCATGGTTAGGTCTTTAACTGGAGAAGTTCTAAAACTATGGGCTAAAACAATGATGACGGTACGTTATTTTTTTGATAAACTTTGTCCTCAGTGGGTACTGGGGACAAAGCTCTGTGTTGAGGGGACTTTTTTATGTAGTAATATTAAAAGACACAAAGATAGTACAGAACTCAAATAATTGGTTCTGTTGCATTCGAGGGTGTTAAGTTTCAACTTCTACTATGCTGTTAAGACCTCAATAGTTGAGAAACTGTGGCGACTAAATTAAGACAGTGTGGTTATTTTTAATACACTATGCACTAATCTTGTACTAAAACTTTACAGCATGT
Organism: Schrankia costaestrigalis; assembly: GCA_905475405.1. Lineage (NCBI taxonomy): Eukaryota > Metazoa > Arthropoda > Insecta > Lepidoptera > Erebidae > Schrankia > Schrankia costaestrigalis. Next base: position 15,450,217 of record FR997838.1, read on the forward strand.
CTTGTGTTCTTTATTCAAGATAATTGAGATCATTAAGTTTTTAAACTATCATCGTTTCATTAATTATAAATATTATAGGAGACTAACGCGGTATAATAATAATAGTACTTACATAATTCATACCACGCGGGCTAATAACCTTTATTTTACTTGACGTTTCGGCACAGTTTGCATACGTGGTTGCAAGCTGACTGAGTCAATATTTATAGCATTAAATAAATAAATAAATTTTCACCGGCCATCTTTACACAGCGCCATCTGTTCCCAAAGTAAGCTAGGCTTAACCTGCTTGTGTTATGGGTAACAGAACAACGGATATTAGTACTTATATACTTTTCTTTTTTGTAAATACATACAAGTAACAGTTAAGTTAGTAAAGTTTCTTTTTCATGTGTGTTTAAAACCCTACTTATTGAGAACCTGTGCCGTAATTAAGAGAATGTTGTTTCTTTTAAATTAAAGTTAAGTGGCCTTTTCGTGTTTGTAATATTGATGTAAGGTATTTGTCTTTAATACCTAATTATCATTAAATAAATAATTTATATGATTGCTTCAATACTTTCTTAAGTTAAAGCCACCTGGGTTTCCTTTCGTAGCTTTTGGCGTATGGTCTTTCTAGCTGATTGATGGTGTGGGTATCCTGTTATATGACTCACTAACAGAATCTACAACACATATTTATATTTTTTTTGGAGACCGCGACTTGGCAAACACAAAAAAAAATCCGGATCGACGACCTCAAAAAGGTTGCTGGGTAGGACTGGAAGCAGAAGGCAGGGGACCGTGCGGTGCGGGTTGGGAGAGGACTGTAGTCTAATTGATGATAATATTTTTTTATGCGAGCCATAATCGAAACACTATTGTCAGTTGACCAAATGTCTTCAGTAAGTATTAACAAAGAATACTTGAAATGTTTGACAAAATAACTTTTACATTCAACATGTCAATTCTCGTTCCAAAAATGGTTAAAAATTAGGTTAAGTTAACTTTAGTTCAAATTGTCTTTACCTATTGTATGACAATTTGACAACTAAAGTTAACTTAATCGAATTTTTAACGATTTTAAGGTACGAGAATTGACATGCTTATTAAAAAAAAATATAAAAAGCTACCATGAATTCCTTCAGGACGACAGTGTCTAAGTACTGGCCCATTATAGCCCTTCAGTGACCAATTACACCTTCATGCCCACCTTTGTGCCAATGAGTAACTACTGGTAGAAGTGTTACAATGATATATTATGTACTGCGCTGCGGTAAAGAAGTTCGTGCTCTAGGCGTTATTACCCTCAGTAATTGTATAGTGCGCTTGCGCATCTTCTACGTAACTTATTTGGTGTGAAATGAGAATAATTTGGTACAGGTAAGATTTATGTATGATTATTATGTATTTCTAGGTAGCTGGGGTTTGTAAATTGGTTTACTTCGAATATGTTTATTGTACGAGGAACTGACTAAACTGATCTTTAGATCGCGAAAGACAGTTGCTTGAAAAGTGGCGGGGAGACCTTTGCTCAGCAGTGGGACTAAACAGTCTATATAAGAATGTTTAGTGCCTTTTAGTATAACAAAAAAAATATATATTTGATGTTGGAGTAATACTTTTCCTTTAAATAAAATTAAATAATTTTTACAAAACCTATTTGTTTGTGCGATCAACAAACGTTTTTTTGTATAATAATATTCATTCAATACCAAAATTAACGGGATTAACAAAAACTAGCTAAAACACTTTAACTATTATTATTATAAATGTACTTGTGCCAAAGAAATCGTTTAACAAAATACATAGTTTCAAAACACGTGAAGGGCGAAACTAAATTAAAAGTACTATGTTAATTGTCGTTCAATTTACATACCTATTTATTGAGTTACCTTATAAGGTTTTGATGTGTTAAATGAAACATTATTATGCAGAGCGTTCTGTGATGAGGCCATCAATCAACGTGCAAGGATATTTCTTTTTATATCTGGTTTGCTGCAGGAGTATAGGCGTTTCAAAGTGCGGAAAATATGGAAGTAACTAAAAAAGCCAAATAGACAAATAATAGTTGGTTCACTTTTAGATCTTAAATCTTTAAATTAGCTTATATTTATCATAATCATATTATTATTGTATACTAGCAAACCCGGCGATATCCGTTTCGCCACCAGATGGCTTCGTTATAAATAACATTTCGTTTGGTGATTAAAAGATGAAGAAAAATTTTTTTTTGTTTGTCTGAATTTTCTTTGCTATAAACCTTATGGAGCCCGAGACCTTTCCAACGAATGCAAAACCGTCAGGAAGGAAAACCCTACTTATTTTTATATAGTACATCACATATTCAAACACATTGTTCTTAGACCTCAATTATAATAGACACTAGCAAAAATGAGGAGCTTAGCAGATATTATGACGATGATCAGTCCTACTACGTAACCTAAGCAAACAAAGATTATGTAGCAATGTTAAGGTCATGGCACATTATACCGGCACCGCAACAGCACAGCTGCTGCACGGCGTCGCCTCGAATTTAGACTACGGCTAGCTGCCAGCGCGCTAACTACGCGTTGTCCGCAAGGTGCAAGCTCGCAGTCCGCGCGCCGGCCGCGACGTGTAAGCTTGCTGTCACCGCGAACTCAATATTGTTGTAAGACATTTATGATTGAACACGCTTAGGACTTGCACGTTTTCATAATGTCTACCGACTCGGAGTCGGCGCGTAATGAGCATGCCGTCGGCGCGCTGTACGCATAAGGTCCGCTCGCTTGCAGCACGCGGGCTGCGGGTCGAGTTGTGTGGTAGCGGCAAGCGCGCTGACTGCCCGCCGTTGGCTTTTTCATATTGACATTATGAAATATATTATACTACACACGATTTAATGCTCTAAATTGAATGACAAGTTAAATGCTGGTGTGGAGCGGTGCTGTTGCGGTGCCGGTATAATGTGCCATGACCTTTACTTGACATTTAAAATGTTAGTGAATGCCATCTGGGATTTGAAATTACATTTTTCCGTGTGGTGACCCGGTCCGGACTAAGAATACAATATGTATTTCCCCATCTTAACCCATGTGTGTCGTGAAAACCGACTAAGGGACTAACCATAACCATAAGTTAAATATTATCTTTACGAAGTAAAACGAAGGAAAACTTGAAATTAAACCCTATACCAATCCGTCTGGCCAGCGTGGTATTAGTAGGCCAAGTATCCCTCCATCCCGGGAGGAGGCCCGTCCCTGCAGTGGGACATTAATGGCCTGTTGTGATGATGATTTACTACAGGACCACCCAAGCTGCACTTCTTAATACAAAAATCCCGCTTTTACACACTCCCTATACATCGGTGGCGCAAAACATTGATAATGACTGTAAATCATCAATCTTAATACATTACCGGTACAATCTCTATGAGCTTAGGGGCGTGGACATCGATAATAATCATTGCCTTCTCCGATCAATGTCACAGGTTAGTTGTCTATTAACCCTTTACTGCTAGGTGTCTTATCGGCCCCTGATCGCTGTTTAATGGGTCATATTCCCCGATATATGTTGGAGATATGCTGCCATTAAAGGGTCAGAGGTCAAAAGATTTAATGTTAGATTACACTTTGGGTTGATTTAGAAAATTTTGTAAAAGAATTTTGTTATTATAAAAGGTTTTTGTTTTGTTTGGTTCATTAGAGTGTTGCGGTATATATTTTATTTGGGTGTAATCGTGTATTTCGTAGGAACTATACTTTCTCTCTCAGTGTGGTGACGGAGTAAGAATACAATATGTCACCACCCCATCTCATCCCATGGGTGTCGTAAAAACCGACTAAGGGACTTACCGTGAAAATTATTTTTACGATATAAAAGAAGGAAAACAAGAAATTAAACCAATCCGTCTGGCCAGCGTGGTATTAGTAGGCCAAGTATCCCTCCGTCATGGCAGGAGACCCGTCCCTGCAGTGGGACATTATTGGGCTGTTATAATAATAATAATAAATAATAATAATAATAAATTTTTATTCAGATAACTTGATCCATTTAACAAAACATAGACATAGACACTCAAACTTAATTAATTAACACAAAAAAGCAGCATACAATAAAATTTAAAAAATAATAAAATACAATACAATATACAAACACAAACACAAAAATATATTTGTTATGATGATACCTTCTAAAACGCTGAATAGAGTTAGCCGCAGTACCGCCATAAATTATATTCCTTGCTTGAATGCAGGAGACTACACATATAGTTCACTTCAAGAAGACATTAAGTACTCAAACACACAATAAAGAAAAAATTAAGCATAGAAGATTTGTGTAGTCGCTGATGTTGTACATCATAACATCCCATTAATGTCCCACTGCAGGCACGGGCCTCCTCCCGTGACGAAAGGATACTTGGCCTTCTAATACCACGCTGGCCAAAAGGATTGGTATAGGGTTTAATTTCAAGTTTTCCTTCTTTTTATTTCGTAAAGATAACATTCACGGTTAGTCCCTTAGTCGGCTTTTACGACACCCATGGGATGAGACAGGACATATACATACAATATCTGTAGGCTCTGAAATTAACTAACAGCTGCGGTATTTCCCGGAACGCTATGACTAGTCCTTCCTCCTTTGAGTATAAATGTTCTGTGAGTCCTTCTACAAAGAAGGTTTAAAAAAGCTGCCTAGACTGTCACATTGTTTTTTTTTTAATTAAGCAAACGTTACCTTTATTAAGAACCAAGAAGGTCTAAATACCTTAAGCAAACTCCATGATAACAGCATGATCATAAATAAAGCACAACATCGAATCATTCGACACAGCCTATTAAATAGCAACAATGATAGTCTTATCCACAGCCCTGATATTTAACTAAAGGTGTTTGTATATCAAAATGATTGAAGTTTTCACGCCCCGTGACAGCCGTGTAGGCTTACCCACTAGGTATAAAATGTTGTGTAATACAGCCAGCAAATATGTTGTTGACTTACAAATTTTACATTTATATATTGGAAGGATTTACTTTAGTTTATAATTATCATAATAGCCCATTAATATCCCACTGCAGGGACAGGCCTCCTCCCGTGACGGAGGGATACTTGGCCTAATACCACGCTGACCAGGCGGATTGGTATAGGGTTTAATTTCAAATTTTCCTTCTTTTTATTTCGTAAAAATAATTTTCCTTTCCCTCAGTCAGTTTTTACAACCCCCATGGGATGAGATCGGGTGGTGACCTATTGTATTCTTACTCCGTCACCACAAGGAGAAGAGACTTAACAGCTTATTTTTAAGGTAGGCAGCGATTTAACTAAGGTCTGGTATTACCGCTTAACATAAAGTGGACTACTTGCTTGTCCCCTCCAATAAAACTGCATGCAATTTTTGTATTGATGTACGCAATTTTATCGGTGTCGAACAATTCTAGTTATTTTGTAAATGTAAAGAAAAAGGTTATACTTCCGACGGTACATCGACTAAGGTAGTATCAGAAGGAACAATGATTCAATACATAGTTATAGGTGCAATCAAAATACGCCTTAGGGTACAACGAGTAACCGATTGTTATCTGTCATTTTCATAGAATCGACTTTGTAATGGAATGCGTCAACTTCGACATAATTATGGATGTCTTGTACATCAGCTTCTCCGTGTGGTGACGGAGTAAGAATACAATATGTAACCACCCCATCATATCCAATGGGTTTCGTAAAAACCGACTAAGGGATTATCCATGAATATTATCTTTACGAAATAAAAATAAGGAAAACTTGAAATTAAACCCTATACCAATCCGTCTGGCCAGCGTGGTAAAAGTAGGCCAAGTATCCCTCTGTCATGGGAGAAGGCCCGTCCCTGCAGTAGGACATTAATGGAGACATTATGAAGTATACAATTAGGAAAGTATCCGTCATCTTAGCGCTATGGAACATGCCCTGTCCCACACAGGAGTATTAAATTTTTATTATGGAAAAATAATTGGCTCTACAGGTAGATTTTGATGCTTTAAGGTAACTTTCAATGTTAGCTTTCATTTCTTTATTAGGGCATCTGTTATCCTACTCTATCATTGACCTGTGAACGTCGCTCACGACTTCAGAGACTGTTATTTATTTAACATTGTACACACTGAGAAATTGTTACCATATTTGTCCCATCATTATGTTCTGCGTCTGTCATTACAGTTTTATCGCTTGGCAAAGAAAAGGCTTAAGAAAGCAAATGCAGAGAAAATAATATGCAGAGCTGACAGCCAACCTCTAGTAGTGCAGGGGCACATGTAGAAGTCAGCTACAATGCAAAATAACATTAAGTAACATCATTCCGTTGGGGGAAATAGTTTTGAGAATGGCAACCGAATGGCGAATGGGTACCGGAAGAGGCAGGGTGGGGAGACCCCTCACAACGTAGAGGGACAACCTAGTTTACTAAACGACGGAAGAGGAAGGCACAGGACCGCGTAAATATTTGATGCTGTGCCCGACAGGTAGATTTATTTTTACAAATAATAATGGCTCATATGTGGCTGCGAAGAGTGTTACTTATGAGATGACGTCCGATAGGAAAGTATGGAAGACCCTGCTGCGCCGACCCCAAATAAAATTGGGATAAGGGAAGGGGAATAATGATGATGATCTAAAAAAGTAATAAAAGTTTGAGTTGGAGTTAAATTGCAAATATTTGAATAAGTCTTACGCATGTGGTCAGACCGGCAAAATGATGGCGACAGAGTAAAGCCACTTATTGCCTACCATCTCTTATCTTCATTCTTGAACTGTATTCCCACTTTTGCCGTCAGGCTGGATACAGTCCCATTGCCGTATATTTATATATATTTTATACATAGTATAAAATGAAGTCGCTATTTCTGTCTCTTTGTATGCTTAAATCTTTAAAACTACGCAATGGATTTTGCTGCGGTTTTTTAATAGACACAGTGATTCAAGAGGAAGGTTTATATATAACATAGAGAAAATAGTATACATTTAGAGATTTCTAATGAAGCTGTACTAAAATGCTGTTTAGGGACATCCTGTAGTATGTGCCCGTGCGCAGCCGGGGCTGGTCGCTAGTTCTATATAATAATAAATTTGATGTGTGCATCAGCTGTCAGTAGTGTATGTCACCAGCGTTAATTGAGGGTAACTGGTTTAATAATGTCAACAGCAGCTGGACCGAATTCCACTCTTCATGAATAGCGATAATGAACTTTGAAATTAATAATAAAAAATAATAATAATTAAGTGTGTGTAGACACTTAATTATTATTAAGCTAAAGAAAAAAAACATTTCGTAACATATCAAAGTTTTTTAACGTTAGACGTAAGTATCCTCGAAAAATCTTTCTTGTAACATACATTTCTATCCAAAGGGATTCTATTAAAAGGCAACTTAAGGAAAAAAAGAAAACGCGGGCAATATGGATCAAGCCCCAAACTAACAAAATAAATTATCAATATGTAATTACAAAAATGTAAGTGTAGACTAGAAAATGTTCTAGATAGTAATTAAAGTATAACTGACAATATATATGAAGCAACTGTAAATATGTTTTTAAACGATGCACAATTACATACATCTATGAAACTCTGTTTATATTTGACGAATTTTAACTGATCTATTGCGACCTTTTTGTTAAATCCATTTGTCAATTTGCCAGCAGCATCCAGTTATATTATAACATTAAAACAACAATGTAATGACCATACGTTTCTCTTAACAACCCGGATATGTCCAGAAGTACTGCAATACAATTGTTGAAACAACGGTTCTTAACATTATTGACCACATAACAGAAATTGCTTTAGATAAGCGGTAGAACTGACCGCGAAATCTCATCTTATTGGAGTCGAACCTGGTATACTTAGGTAGATAGTATAGAGCTATCTTATAAGTGAGTGTTGGTGAAAATTGAAATGTTTTGTTTTAGACCTAGGGTAAATAAAGAAGTGTTATCTCCGTTTACTAAACAAAATATGATAATACTCAAAGACATCCAGGGCAAAATATATCATACTTTATTTTTTAAATATTAATAATTATAATTATATGTATTTTTCTTTATTTTACATCAGGATATCCTTCGTAAAATAATATACATGGCCTGAGAGAGATTTAAGAGATTTTTTTTTCAGCTTTTACGGTATTGTGGTATTGATAGTAAGTATTATTAGTCTGTCGCTATACCTAGGGCAAATTTGAAATGATTCATCATCATCATGTTGGCCAATGGGCGTCCACTGCTGGACATAGACCTACTCCTATGAATATTTCTACTTTCTGTGGTCCTGTGCCTCCCTCAGCCATAGGTTTCCTGTCATCCTAACTATTAAATTTCTTTTATATGATGGGGGCAAACGAGACAGCAGGTCACCTGATAGTAAGTGATCACCGCCGTCTATGGACACCCGCAACACCAGAGGAATCACAGATGCGTTGCCGACAGCAGTCAATAATAAATCCTAACAATGAAACGACGGATCATTGAAAACTATAACAAATAATGTTTCTTGTTGGACACAGGTCTATTTTGAAATTAAGAAGCATGCATGTGTTCGTGTGTCAGACAATAGACACCTTTACATACGGAAGTGTAGCTAATGACAAGAGAAATGGAACATGAAATAATGGTATGAGCAAAATTATTGGTTCGACCAGGTGTTCGTGAACTGACTTTGTAGGGTGACCAAGTAGAATGAAATAGAAACGCTTCTACTTTCTTTTATCAAGAACTACAGCTAATGTTGGACATTGTGCCAAATTGAGTAGTTATTGCTAAAAAAATATACAACACAAAGTTGATTAAGTCAGCAAATTATAATTTTGTTTCAATTCGTACTATGATGTTCTCTTCTGCAAAGTACTTTGCTATCCTAATTAGACCATCTTCAAGAGTAAACAAAAAATATTTACTCTTCTATAAATTTAACCTTAATATGCAAGTGTTTCTATGAGCGAATGTTTTTATTGTACACTTTTTTTAAATGCAAAACACACAACAACAAACATATTAATTTTGTACTCCAACATCCATCCCTTCAAATTTGACTAACTTTTGTAAAGATTCGATCGAAACGAACTTAATTACTCGAGACTTGTCTCCCAGAACACTGAATGTTTGGTTCACCTAGTAACTAAAATTGTTAGTAAATGTTTACTGTAAGCGAATACTGCTAGTACTCAAATCTGTGTTACGTTCTCAGAACTCATGGTATCCTTAACTGCAGTACTTACCTACTGTTGAGGTTCGTTGGAATGTGTTCTTGCACCATTATCATGAGATCAAAGTGTCTAAATTGTTATTTAACTACTTATTATTAGTAGGCATTTATCTGTTGTTTTGTTTAATATGTTATAATCTTTATACGTACCTACTCGTAGCTATAGGTTTGCCCTCTTCAACTATCGTTTGCCTACAACCTTTACCATATCGTCGGTTTAGCGAAACTAATTCTAAAACTATATCTCTACTAATGTCTCTGTGTGAATAGTCCATTAATCGGGGAGTGTCATAGGCTATATCACGATCTGACTAATAGGAGTGGAGCAGTAATGAAATATGTTAAAGAAAAGGGACGCGTTTTTTCGCCGCCCAACGAAGTGTGCATGAGTAGCTGTGTGTAATTAAAGCATCAAAGTAAGACCAGGTAGCAGAGGAAAGACAGGATCTCTCTATGAAAGGAAAACTGTGGGCTGCTGATACCTCTAGCCAGACGGAGTGGTGTGAAAGTTTTCCTTCTTTAAAACACGCGGTGGATAAAATGGGATGGTGTGTAGTCTTAATCTGTCACCAATTTGAGTGTAAGAGCTATAAAAAACTTTGACTTTATAGCATAAAAAGTGTTATATAAGTAGTTTCATAACAACAATATCGGTTAAACTCGAGCGTGTTTCAAAATACAAAGTAACGAGTTAAATATCAAGCATATTAAAAAGCGACGATTTTTGATAACATTTTGTGTTGAAAAACATGACAGTACTTACGCCAAAGGGTCCGTAACTACATTAAAGAATGTTGTATTAGATGAGTGGGTATAAAATTTTATGACCCAAAATTACTCACGAATTGGGTCTCGTTGCGTTCTATTTGTAACAATAGCTATATTATTGTAAGTACCGTTAAAAACATGAATATTTTAATATCATAAAAATTACCCATTGTCATTTTACAAAGTAACAAATTGATGTTAATTCGTGATCTAACCGCTAGATGCCGTTGTAACAACTGTCATTTAAAATGACATTTAATTTTAGAAACGCTTTTACTGTACGTAAATCTATGTTTGTAAACTTATTTTATACCTTAAATGTATTAGTATAAGGTTGGTAATGTAGTATTAACTAATAATGCAGGTGTAAAAGTAAAATTGACAAGGACTTATAAGGAACCGCGGACATCTTGTAAAATACCAATTTGTTTCAACAATATGGCTATCTTTAGTTTCCTTGTTTGGTCATGAACGTTTAGGTCAAACAGTTAGGATATTGTTGACGTGAAGTATATTCTTCCATCAATGTGCAGAATATTATAATCGCAAAGTACACGTAGCTTAGGTTTTTTTTGTAAGCACAAAATTATGGGTCTGTATTGCAAAAGTAATAAAAAATAAGTAAAATAATGATCAAACTCTTAGACTAGATTCTTAGTCTAGTCTAAGAACAAATGTCGTTTTTAAATCGTACTTATTTCGATTGCTGAGGTTTCGTATTCCAATTTATTTAGATAAAGTGACCCATCTAATGGTAAGTGGTTACTCATGGACGTCAGCAGTGGCAAAGCACAACCTAACCGTTGTCCGCCCCTGCATAAAATAATATTGCTTTATTAGTAGGTGTGAGAAATAACTAAAGAAAAATCGTAATAAAATATGCTTTTGAATTCTCTTCTCTAATATAACTTTTAAAATGTAACGGGTTGGTGACACCCTGTATTTTTTATCATCATCATCATCTCAGCCAATTGACGTCCACTGCTGGACATAGACCTCCTCCAAATATTGCCACCTTGTGTGGTCCTGCGCCTCCCTCATCTATCGGCTTCCCGCCGTCCTCACGAGGTCGTCGGTCCACCGTGTGAGGGATCTCCCCACCCTGGGTTTTCCGGTACGCGATCGCCACTCCAGAACCTTTCTGCCCCAACGGCTGTCGGTTCTTCGCGCTATGTGCCTATTTTTATCCTTTCGTAAAATACATAGCAAATGGCTCTCCTACTTTTCAAACAACGTTGATGAATACAAGTATGATATAGGAATGACTAGTGACATAATATAATATGGTACGGAGTACACTCATATCATTTTGAGGTCGGCTCTTCTGTTTAATCTGTGGCTCTGCTATAAACAGACCTGTTAGTCACCAATACGTTACATGCAGTATAACTGCATCTCTAGTGATGTTCTCTTGTCGACAAATTGATTACATCGTATTTTAGTTAAGCTATAAATAAATAATCCTCACACATTCACACATCGCTACCTAGTCCCAAACTAAGCTGAGCTTGTACTATGGGTACTAGGCAACTGATACCAAAACATACATAAATACTTGTTTTTTTTCTACTATATTTTTTTTCTTTTAAGTTATTTGAAGAAGTACTATTTGGATATCTATTTTGCAAATGATATACAGTCCACTTAGTGCCGCGTATAACCCTTCATACCAACTAAATTATCTATAATTATACATTTGTACAGGCAAGACTGACTTTTTGATTTTATAAAGGGCTTAATTAAAAAATACTACTTTAGCTCTTTAAAAAAATGGAATAATATAAAATTAAATTTAAAAAAATATAGAATTTCTGTAAATCATCTACGTATACGGTACGGTACGGTATAGCGTAGTATAGCGTATTTCATGATGAAAGTAGTCTATGAGTTAATCTATGGCGAAAAGATTGTCTAAAATTGACATAAATATGATTTAATTGACGACCTCTATGGCACAGTGGTTATATAACATGACTGCTACGCAGAGGTCTCGGGTTCGATTTCCACTCAATGCAAATATTTGTGTGCATGATCATGATTACTTGCATTGGTTTGAGTGATTCTATGTATATAGGTATGTAAGTATTTACAAAAAAAAAGTATTTTAGTATTAATATCCGTTGTTCTGTTACCTATGACACAAGCAGTTTAGCAGGCGCTGGCGCTGTGTAGAGATATGTATATGTATGTCGGTGAATATTTCTTTATTTATATTTATTAGATAACGATTTTTCCAAATAAACTTATGTATAAAACATGGCTAAAACATAGCTTGAAACTGCAACAAGCACATCCCTAGTTCAAGGACAACGACATAGATTTATCAGTATGTTTACTACATCAGAGTATAAAGTTAGTTAGTTAGTAAACTATCCGACACTTTGTTGAATCGTAAATTTAAATCTTTAGTAAATAAGGAAGAGATGCGTCAGATCATTGTTTTAATAAAATGTTTTGTTTTATTCTAGTGCTCTGTTCTTGGTTATAATTAATATGACTTTAGATGATGTGATACATTGTTCGCCATAGGTTGAAGTACACGGCGAGAGTGCAGTTGTTGGAGTCGCGTCGCAACGTTAATTTCAAGGCGTTCGTGGTTCGGGTCCCAACATGTTACCTGCATCTCGTCATGGAGGAAACCTTTTGGCCGCAGGGCGTGGTGTTCCGTCGTTTTCGCGGACAAGTGCCACCTGATCGAGCCGTGACGTAATTTATTTGTTATTTATGTGTTTATAAAGTTCATATGTTTTTATTTATTATGTCACGTATTATATAAGTTGTAGGAATAAATAATTATAAATATAAGTATGTATGGCTGTTGTCTGGTACCTATAGTACAAGCTCTGCTTAGTTTGGGACCAGTCCGCATTGATATATTATGTATTATTATATTATACATGATATTGTTATAATTAGTATGTAAAAATAATTGTAAATATAAGTATGTATGCCTGTTGCCTGGTACCCATAGTACAAGCTCTGCTTAGTTTGGGACCAGTCAACATTGATAAATTATAGTATAAGTACATACTTACCTTAATGTATTGTTATGTAATATTTTTATATAAATAAATTTGATAAATAAATTTGAAAATTTGACATTGAATAAATATAGCAACATAGTTGTTCTTTTTCATCATAACATCCCTTTAATGTCCCACTGCAGGGACGGGCCGCCTCCCGTGACGGAGGGATACTTGGCCTACTAATACCACCCTGGCTTGACGGATTGGTATACGGTTTAATTTCAAGTTTTCCTTCTTTTTATTTCGTAAAGATAACATTCACGGATAGTCCCTTAGTCGGTTTTTACGACACCCATGGAATAAGATGGGGTGGTGACATTTTGTATTCTTACTCCGTTACCACACAGAGAGTTGTTTTGTTTAATTGTCACTATATAAGAGAATATTTATTTAGTGATATTTTGAAAACTTTGTTGTAGTGTTGTTTTAAAGATACCGTTTTGGGAAATGACAACTTTATGTAAAACTCTATACTAAACCGTCTTTCTAGCGAGGTAATCGTGTAGGTACAGTCTGTTCAGCGTAATTTAAATTTATTTGCTTTCGTGATTTACATTGCAACAAAGAAAACTTTTAGTTTGATGTTACAAAAAGACACATACATTTTTTCTATATTGTAGTATGTATTATTATGTAGTATGTTGTATCTCTTCTCCATAATACTCGGGTCTATTGGAGACCCGGTTCTTTGGAAGGCATACATCGGGCCCAAGCCAAGACGTAGAGGCCCTTTAAGAGATGTTTAATCTGGTAATGGATTATTATTATTAATGGTAAGTATGTATTATTTTAGATTCAAACAAATTATACACAAAAAAAATCCGAAATGAAATCATACAGCGATGCTCTCTCCCAAAACGTTTCAAAGATTTGTTACAAAGATTTAAATACAAATAATATTTTAACTCCTAGTCAGCTTTTGAAAGTTAGATCGTAATAGTCAACCTTGTAGCAACAGTAACAAATTACTACTGTATTAATGAATAGTTCTAATTAATTGTAAAATCAAGACCCGTATTAACAATAATGTATTGAATTTTACGAGCGGCAATTATACATAAGCATTGGTACTACAAGTACCTACGCACTTCTACGCATAATTAATTATTAAAATGTACTTTTGTATACGAAAGTGTATCTTATCGTGAGGTAATAGGTTATGCTTTTGGTTGACATGTTGCTCTTTGTACAAGATCGGTATATATCGATAGGTACTCTTTGTAAATATAAATAAACTGACTGAGGAATTAGTAAGTAATTTATATCTAGAACTAGTTCCTATTTTGTTTCCATGGCATCAAAAGTCCCCGTTTTTTCCCAATAATTTGTTTTATTTTGATACTTCAAATAAATTTTCTTACTGACGAAACTTAGAAAATAATTTTCTAATTAAAAAACCGACTTCAACAGGAGTCGGTTAAAAACCATGCTGATAACAATTTCTAAGATTAGTATTAAATAAATTTCTGCAGTCGTCTTCATCATAAGATCATGTTTGTGTAAAGTTTTCATTAATACGAATAAAATAAGCCCAAACACTAGGTAGCTGCTATATACCGTTGAGAAGTTTCCTCGACCCTCAGTCGTCTTCATTATCAGATCATGTTTGTGTAAAGTTGTGTAAAGTTTCCATCAATACAATTAAAATAAGCCCAAACACAAGGTAGCTGCTATATGCCGTTGAGGTGTTCCCTCGACTCTCGGTGGTCTCCAGGATCTGACCAGTTCTAACTCTTGATTATTTGGTAGTGACGTCAGAGATGCACATGTATGACAAGATTTTACACAATGCGTTCCTACAATTGTCAAGAGATGCTCTCGATTTCTATGGGATCCTGTCATCCAGATCCAGATCTGGTGACAATGGGACCAAATGGGAAGCATACCCATACGAACAAAAAACTTTTTTTGAAGTCGGTTAACAATTACCATTAAATAGAAAACTAGGCGAGTATTCGTTCTATGACTGAAACGGAGTGTTGATTGTTTATTATACAATTTCACATGGATCATTTTCGCTCGGTACATAAAAACATTTACGAAATTGAAAACCTTATTTTTTGTAGTCAGTTAAAAATGCAACAGAATTAAGCAACACTGTATGTAGTGTAATACATTATTGTATTTATACATCAAAGAGCACTCAGAGTTTTTGATCAAATTAACACAAACTAACTTACAATCTACTTCAAAGGGGTTCAGACTGGACATCGTTAGTATCAATCTAATTATTGCTTGATACAAAATGGTGGCAAAATCGTACATTGCAAGGTTTTTCACATGATATTGCAATGTCTGTTTAAATACTACGAATTGCATGCAATTGCAGTATTTCTTGTGAAGTGCGCTATTAGGGAATTCATAACGTAATTCATCTGTGATGATAATATCATGATGATTTCCCATTAGGTGACAGTGTAAGAATACCGGAATTTACACGGAATCACCACGCACTTCATCCCATAGGTGACGTAATATCTTAGTATAAACAAATACGTTCTGGTGTAGTCAGCAGCGTGATAAAAGTAGACTACGTTAACTTTTTCCAAATTGATCTTGAAATTACTAAGTTCTTAAAACCTTAGAAAAATTTAAAAAATATTAAGTGTTTAAAATTTGGCTTTAATACGGTGTGGTAGAGTCCATGATATGATACTTTGCCTTAAGTTAAACATGTATTCGTATTTTACATAATTATTGTTAGTACCTATTCTGGTCTAGCCCATTCAACAAGCATTAATATTAAATACATATCTCTAGTAGAATACATCTATATTCTAAACACAGGAATGACTTATTCAAAATCTGAATAAAGCAAACAGTCCTTTGCATTCGTACATCGCTTCCTCCATTTAAGATTCATGAAGCATGGCCGCGCACGCAGAATCAACTATACAATCGCATATCGGATAATCGTCAGCATCAGTACAAAGAAGAGATATAGATCTCGATTGCTCCATTCCGATGTATCGATACGCATTGCAGGCTGACGTTGACAAATTGTATCTTAACGGACTTTATGGTCGACAAATTGAGGCTACTCGTATTTATTGCGATGAATCCCGAAGAAGGAGAATTTTCTAGATAAGCTTATCGATTTGTTTTTATCGATACGATATCGATCTTTGGTTGACCCTTCCGTTTGTTACTGGCGCATCTTGTTTAACTTTATATGGTAGTAATATGCACTTATTGTAAAGGGTTCGAAAGATTAATGAAGTTGTTCATTTTATCTCGGGGATTTTCGATTGCGTATCGAGACATGTGATCGAGTGATTGTTAAATTTAATTGTGTTGAACGTAACGACATAATTGATGGTGATATAATTTATATTATTGTGGTGTAGTATTGATTGAAGAGATAATCAGAAGGTCCATAAATATATAGTAGTCTAGTTAGGGTACTTCCGCTAAATACCTATATAACCTATGTGTATGTTCAACCATTTAATTAGGTACCATAAAAAGTACAAATTCATTATTTTAATTAACCCATATTTATTTTTAACGAGTGTGTAGGCATGCTAAGTGAAAACAATAACTTTATCTAATACCTGTTTCTCTTTATTGTTTGTAATAAAGATGTAGAGCTCTGTTGTGGGGACTATTACAGTTAAATAAATGAAATAAATAAATATTCACGGGCATCTCTCCACAGCGCTATCTGTTCCCAAAGTAAACTAGGATTAACCTGCAGAACAACAGATATTAGTGCTTATATACTTTTTTATTGTAAATCAATCAACTAGCCTATTGCAGTCCATAGGCCTCTCCCAACACGCGCCACAGAACTCGGTCCTGCGCTTTCCGCATCCAGTCCGACCCAGAGACCTTTATGAGGTCGTCGGTCCACCTAGCTGGGGGGCGTCCTACACTACGTTTGCCGAGTCGCGGTCTCCACTCTAGGACAGTTTGTAAATAATTACATATTATACATAAAACATTCAGACAAATGCAAATAATCATGTTCATCCACACAAAGGAGACGGTTTTTTTTCGCACCACCCTAAACAGTAATGTATATTATTCATATTACTCACAAAAATAGTTATTATATTAATATAGTTAACCGAACACAAATTATACTTAAACGAATAGGGAATAATGAAATAATAATAAAAAAGGATTACACCTAAAAATGCTTGTTTTGGAACGTTCTTAGGTTTATTTTAATGGTTAATACAAATTATCAAATAACGTACTTTAAAAATAATCGTAGAACGAAACGTAAATAACAGCCAATAGCAGATACTCTGTAGTACAGTTTCAATCAGTTTGACACTGTCATGACAACGTTGTTATTGTTTCAGATTTTATTAGATAAATGCATGATTTATTTGTACTTTTATATTTTATAAAAATGGCATCTTTAGATAGAGTGCATAATTCACACTAAAGCTGCTCTTGCTGGATACTGTTGTTATTGCTTATTGAGCAGAGGCACAGTCACTGTTAGCTGCTGTGCATTGGATGTGTAAAGTGTGGTTTTTATCTTGGGCTCTGCTTTTAGGTGAGCTTGAGCCACCTGCGTCTATTTAAGATGAAATACTGCTTTAAGAGATGACTGTGTTAATTATAATTGTAAACAGTAATAAATATTTCTTGTGTCATATATATAGTGTATTGTATCTCTTTAACTACCTTATTATTTTAGATCTACAAGCAATAGCCAGTAAAAACTGCGTTATTTCGAGAGGTCTTGGTTGCCTTATTAGTGTATATTCATTAGACAATCGCTGTTGTGAGATTTTAGGTTGTCACTAGAGTCATGTTTTGATTGTCCTATTTCAGAGTATTCCCTCTTGAGGGAGTTTTGATATATTCTAACTGTCTATCTAGAGATTATAAGGAATAAACAGTATGCATTTCAATCCTAAACTTGCAATTTGTGACTGGGCCTATTCGCCGAACAAAAAAAACCGTCTCCTTTATTTGCATTATACAAAGATTACTATCGAGAGCTTCAGTAAAGTCTTCACAATCTCGTTAATAATAAGTACCTAGTTCTTTTAAATGTGATAGCTAAAGTTAGTTAGTAAAATTATTTTAACTATTAATCACTTATTATGCTTATTAAATATTAACTAGTTTCTGTGATCCTGCTAAAGGTTTTAAAATGTACAATGAAGTCCCTTTAAAAGCATATTTATTATTACATGTAAGTAATACTTAATTTTTAATGGTGGGTATGTCTTTTCAGCAATAGGGGCTGGTTTCATCGCTGTGCGCGCTATTACAGGGCTATCGGATTTAGCGCAGAAGCAAAGTTTGCTAAAGTTTTACACTGAATATGTGAGTATAACATATCTTCACCAAAATTAAGATTACCTTTTGAACTATTTTCTAAAGTTACCTTCCTAAAAGACAGTGAGTTCGTATGTTTAACCATTATGTTTTTATATATACTGTATGTCCAAAACCACCTGCAATGACTTATCCAATCAATAAATCAGGGAAATGACCTACATACATAATAGTACATAAACACACACAGTGCCTCTTCACACGACGCATGTACAATCAACTACTAAAGTTCATTACCACATCTCACAAAACAATGTTGCTTTTCGTGGTCAGCAATGTATGAACAAACGGTGTTCAGGGTTTATTCGATATTACTATTAAAAGACTATACTTAATATATTATCTATCACGTAGACAAAGCTGTGACCGATATAATAATATATTATCTATAACGAAGACGAAGCTGCGACCTCGCATCACCAGCCAGCTTGCGACCACGGCCAGTGCAACCTGTGCCGAAACGTCAAGTAAAATAAAGGTAAATAATATGTTAATATCCCGTTCATATAATATTTATAATAATGAAACGCGATAGTTTTAAAGTTATAATTATTAAAAGACTATTTTTCTTCTCGTCAAGCAACTACACATGTAAGCTTTTAGCGTTGATGTGTTTTATAAAATTAGATGTCTTAATTAAAAGAAAGAAAGAAAGAAAGAAAATAAACTTTATTTGACACAGTAGACACTATACACAAATAGAATTCAACCCAAATTACAAGAATTACATATCTTAATATTAAGTTGTCTATAGTTATACAAAAATATATAATTGTATGTATATAAGTAACAAAAAAAAAATGGCAAATGTGTCTTAAACCTGCGACAAAAAGGCAACGAGCTCAGCATAAAGCCAGGCGATGATACCTGGCGCTGATTTTCAGCTGTAGCCATGATTTTGACATAAGGATGCCAGCCCATTTTAAATACAAATAACATGATATCTTAACTTAAATTAAATAAAAAAAAAAATTTAGATTGTCGGACAAGTGCAAAAAAAGTGTTAGTAACATAAACAATTAAATTATTACTTTATAATGCAAAAGTATGTCTTTTGTGAAATTTAATAACAGAATGAATCAAATGTCGTAAAAGACAACAGAGCGGATTACTTTCATTTCGATAGAATTAGTTTCACCAACAATTGAACTATAATATTTAATCAAGTCATTGACAGGTACAATTAATCTGCAGTACCAATAAATCTAATTTATTCGTTTACTGCGTTAGTTAAATTCAAACATTACGATTCATAATGTACACGGAGTGGACCGGAGGTACACTACTTTTTTTTAAGATTTTTTAAATTTTTATTCCTCACGTACTTTATAAATATGTCATACTTGAAAAAAAATTTACATTAAAATGTATCGCTTAGGTGCGGACGCAGACGTTAGCGGGCCAATTGCTGACCATGTGCTGGGCACAGCACGGGCACACACAAGCACACATACACATATAAACCAACACATACACAGGATACATATAAATACACCAATAAAAGACACTCAACAGATAAATAATTAATTTACCACTACATAAACGTACCTGTATATATTTTATTTATACCCAAATACACACAGAGAAATGCCTATGGCTGAAGTTTGTAGACATCAGCCAGTAAGGCCAACATGACTAACCATGACTGTATAACTTTTAACATTAACTTTGGTAGTTGACTGTACCATGTACATGTTAGTATGTAAGCTCCTTGTTTTTACGAGTACGTGTCAATGGCGTTGCGTTCCGTTATGTGTAACTATGTTTTCGGCACTAACGTTGTGTCTTATGTGCATATGTTAAATTATGGCCGTTGTAGGGTTGTGTGGTGTAACAAATTATAGTGTTTTCTTTATTTTTAGTGAAGGTTTGACTTATTTTTTTTAGATTTCAGTATAAGTATAGGTTGACTCTATTAATGTAGTAATTCTTATAAATAATAATTTTCACACATCGCCATCTAATCCCAAACTAAGCAGTGTGCTATGGGTACTACACGATGTTTTTCTTATTTGACTTATATCAGGATCTCCAGGTAAGCCTTCGAAAGAGAACTCTAGAAACCGACGGACATTAATCGCCTCATGCCATTGCGAGCTCTTCATATCGACTCGTGATAGTCAAGCCCCGCTTCTATGTACTTAGACATTCCGCTGTGTACACCTGCAGTCCCAGAGGCCGAAGATCAGATCTGCCTTCTCTATCTGAAGCATAACCTTCTCGCGGAAAGGAAACCTACCTGTAAAAGTGTACACATAGCACTGAACCAGGGTCCTTTTTAAAAATAGCCATGAGACACTCATGGCCACAGAGGCAACGGTATTTTGTTGTACTATGTTTGTTTTTTATTCTTACTGTGTTTTTATGTATGCTGATGTACCTGCTTCTATGTAATTTGCTTAAATATTTTTTTCTTTCTTTCTTCTTCACTTCAATTGATAAAACTAGTAATAATAAAATAGTTCTATCACTCAAAACATGCATAAAAACATACCACAAACTAGTAATATAAGTAGCAACCCTGTCTCCAGTAAATAGGCTGCTATACATCGCGTTAGCAGAGCGTGTGCACTTGAAAGATGCCGCTATCTCGATCAAAGAGGCCGCGAGCTTTCGGCACGTCATGCGGTGCGATGTGCCCGCACTGTGTGTAAAGCGGAGATTTACGACTATATGTTGTTATGTCTGATGTAGGGATGGTTTAGATTGGAGATTTTTAAATGTCCTGTTAATCAAAGTGTCAATGTACTTTGCATATAATTATATAATATCATACAACGTTATCTTGTCCGCTACTAATTTAGGTAGGGTTTTATTTCAAAATTTTTCCCGCACTGTGTGTAAAGCGGAGATTTACGCCTATATGTCGTTAGGTCTAATGTAAGGATGGTTTTGATTGGAGATTTTTAAATGTCCTGTTAATCAAAGTGTCAATGTACTTTGCATATAATTATATAATATTATACAACGTTATCTTGTCCGCTACTAATTTAGGTAGGGTTTTATTTCAAAATTTTTCCCGCACTGTGTGTAAAGCGGAGATTTACGCCTATATGTCGTTAGGTCTAATGTAAGGATGGTTTTGATTGAAGATTTTTAAATGTCCTGTTAATCAAAGTGTCAATGTACTTTGCATATAATTATATAATATCATACAACGTTATCTTGTCCGCTACTAATTTAGGTAGGGTTTTATTTCAAAATTTTTCCCGCACTGTGTGTAAAGCGGAGATTTACGCCTATATGTCGTTAGGTCTAATGTAAGGATGGTTTTGCTTGGTGATTTTTAAATGTCCTGTTAATCAAAGTGTCAATGTACTTTGCATATAATTATATAATATCATACAACGTTATCTTGTCCGCTACTAATTTAGGTATGGTTTTATTTCAAAATTTTTCCCGCACTGTGTGTAAAGCGGAGATTTACGCCTATATGTCGTTAGGTCTAATGTAAGGATGGTTTTGATTGGAGATTTTTGAATGTCCTGTTAATCAAAGTGTCAATGTACTTTGCATATAATTATATAATATCATACAACGTTATCTTGTCCGCTACTAATTTAGGTATGGTTTTATTTCAAAATTTTTCCCGCACTGTGTGTAAAGCGGAGATTTACGCCTATATGTCGTTAGGTCTAATGTAAGGATGGTTTAGATTGGAGATTTTTAAATGTCCTGTTAATCAAAGTGTCAATGTACTTTGCATATAATTATATAATATCATACAACGTTATCTTGTCCGCTACTAATTTAGGTAGGGTTTTATTTCAAAATTTTTCCCGCACTGTGTGTAAAGCGGAGATTTACGCCTATATGTCGTTAGGTCTAATGTAAGGATGGTTTTGCTTGGAGATTTTTAAATGTCCTGTTAATCAAAGTGTCAATGTACTTTGCATATAATTATATAATATCATACAACGTTATCTTGTCCGCTACTAATTTAGGTAGGGTTTTATTTCAAAATTTTTCCCGCACTGTGTGTAAAGCGGAGATTTACGCCTATATGTCGTTAGGTCTAATGTAAGGATGGTTTTGCTTGGAGATTTTTAAATGTCCTGTTAATCAAAGTGTCAATGTACTTTGCATATAATTATATAATATCATACAACGTTATCTTGTCCGCTACTAATTATCAATCAATCAATTAGCCTATCGCAGTCCACTGCTGGACATAGGCCTCTCCCAACACGCGCCACAGAACTCTACTAATTAAGGTATAGTTTTATTTCGAACTTTTTCTTTTTTTATTCTTGCTGGTGACAGGATAGCCTGTATTCTTAGTTCGTCACTACGCGGTCAAAACACTTAAATAGAAAATGGACAGAGCTCTTGGGGGTGATATTTATAACTAGCTATGAACGCGACTTTGTCCGCGCTATCTGTGTATCGGTTACTTTGTTTCTCTTGCGGATCTCCCCATTTCTAGTTCGATCACGCTTCCAACATGGCTCTCTCCATTGATTGACCATAAAATATCCTCTGAGAAGGCCCATAGGTCAGGCTACAAAGTCAAAATTTAGAAAGGGAAGGGAAGGCTTCTGCTACCGTTCCGCTACTGCTTATTGCACCGCATCCGCTTAAAGCAATGCGAATCTCTCGGGAACTTCTTTCCGTTCTTCCCTCGGGAACCTCTATCTAGCCGTCCCTCGGGAACCTGTTCCTGGTTATCCCGGTTTTCCTGGTATTCCTACGAGAACCTACAATCAAATAGTCGGTTTGCTTGTCGTGAAATAACATTTATGTAATATCTCAAAATATATGCAGACATTTACGACGACTAAAGAGATTATGTTCATATCATTTTAAGATCTTAAAATTACAATCTGAATAGTGTAACATAAACTAGGCTTGCTACGGTACTAGTATAACGAGGTAACATCTTACGTACCGCTAAGTAATAACTGTGGAACTTAAGTAAAGTAGCCAACAACCAAATGTCTAGAACATAAAGTGGAATCACTTTAAGTACGGTCGGATAGAAAATTTTATTTATAATTGCTATCGAATAAATGTACTGTACTATCGACAATTATTTTATTTTACAATTTTAGGAAAACTTACAGCTAGTAGATATATTATAAAGGATTGAACATAAAAATGAAGGCCAATTATAAGTTTCCACAGATAACAGAATGAGTAACTAAGTATAAAAAAAATAACAAAAAAAATATTGGAGTGTATTCGTGGAGTGACTAGAGATCCATAGCAGAGTGGGGGTAACTAGATGTGAGGAAGGTCTCCCTTGAGGTAGACAGACAAAATAAAGACAATTTAAAGACCCTTGCATAAGTGCGTTAGATAAGCAAACAAACTGATCATAATTAATGGTACAAATACGATTTTCGTTTATACAATAGATGGTAGCAAATCTTCAGTCAGCAAGATATTTTTAAATTTTTTTTGCTGACCATACAAATTCTTAGAAAGACCGGCAAGTGGGCAATAGGGTGGATCGTCATTTTTTATTTCTATTTTTCTACTTTGAATAGCTCTAAAAGGTTGCATTAGTCTTTAATTTGAATAAAAAAAATAAGTAAAAAAATCTAGGAATTGATTTTTAGCCCTCTACCTAAGCTTTAAGTTTTGAAAAACTCGTATTTTCCAAGTTCCTACTACATTCACTTATACTTAGAGACAAGTCTTTATTTTTATGTTAAATACAGAAAACAATATTCTTATACAATAGCAATTTCATTGTAAATTATTAATTCAGGCATAACACACAACTTTATTGTGATAATTCTCTGTTAACTTTAATGAAAATTAACAAAAAATAGCAAATATTGCTTGTAAATGGGGTAGTTGACATTTGGTATAATATTTTAATTTCTTTGCCATATTATAATAAAATTCGCTTATCTTTAATTGGGTTTCATAGCTTGTTATAAATTTGTTTGTTTATTAGCTTAACTTTTAAATTATAGTGACAAAATGAAAAGAAGGATTGTGAGAAAAAAGCAAATTGTCCTATTTTTAGATCATCTTGTTTAATAATAAATAAGTGCTTTCAACTATTGCCAGCACGCTAAAACATATCATTAAATATAAATGATATTTTTAATTATAATTTAATAATTTGTTTTAACGATAAATGAGAAAATAACGAAAAAATGGACAAACACCCTTCTCTATCTCTAAATTATTTGATGCAGTTCTGACGGATCTAATTCAAGTAAGGAAAACAGCTTCATTACCAATTCTTGGGTGAAACAAATATTAAAAATTCATTTTGACACGTATTCACATTTTTTATGATATCTAAAAATGTAAAGAAATTGAAAACTTTACGATTAAGTTGCAAGAATGGAAACAAAAATGTCTTACGGAATTATTTGATGTTTGTAGCTGCAAATGCATCGATTTTAACAACTGCAACTGTCCTGCAATGCATTTTCAGCTTATCTTGAGAATTTGTTATTGGCAATGCTGTTTAATAATAGACCACACATAATGGAATTCGATTAAGGCAAATAATTGCAGCAAGACAATGTTCAAAATCTGGCATAAAAGTCTTTAATGTTCCAAAGTTAAACTTTGAGGGTAATATACGGATACGAATAATACGGATATGATTATATGGAGTGAGTAACAGGTTACATGTCCCCTGATGTTAGATAACATTAGTGACGAGGAATTAGAAGACATAATTACGTAAGACTATCAAGTAACCATTAATTTGCCAAATTATACTTGTCACACACAAGCGGTAGAACGATGACTGAAAATGGTCACAGAAGTATTAATTTCTGTGGCTGGTGAGAGGGCCAGAGGTGAATTCATACGTTCTTTAGTTAAATCTCACTAAATTATGAGAGCAATAAAGACTTTCCAGTACATAGCAAAACTGAAGATTTTTACGAGTTTTTCATTTTTTTACCACTTTTGTTTTTTAAATTTTATACCTTATTTATTTTTTTTTTTTTCTAAATATTGATTCTAACTTCAAGAACGAGTATCTTACTATTAAGTTTCTGCTAAAAACATTTAAGAATAGCTTAAATTTACAGTTTGTACAATATTCAATAATACGATAAATTTAGTCACATTACAGTAACTTTAAACTAAGGTAGAGGGCTAAAAAATATGTCTAAATGGTAAAAATTTTATATATTTACTTATAGTTTAAGTAGATACAACTTTTTGCAGCTATTCAAAATCGATTTGATAACATTTTTTTTTCTTCATACATCGACGATCCACCCTAGTGGGCAATCGTTAAAGTGCTGTTCTAAGACCCCGTTGATTGACTATGTCGAACTGTATTACTGTGTGCCTACAAACATAAAGAGTACTTATTATATTACTTTGTCGTCTTACTATCTAATATTAATGTACTAACTGTTGGGTCTATTGCTTTAAAGATTAAGGGAGAATTTATGATCAACTAGCAAACCCGGCGATCTCCGTTACGCCACCAGAGGTTTTGTTTTATGTAAAATTTCGTTTGGTGATTAAAAATTTTTTTTTGCTATAAGCCTCACGGAGCCCGAGACCTTTCCAATGAATGCAAAACCGTGGAAATCGGTTCGTGCGTTCTGGAGTTATAGCGTCAGGAAAGAAAACCCCACTTATTTAAGAGATGATGATATCTTTCTATGTTTTTTAACTGTCGGTGGCTTGTTGTGTGTGCGGCTGCCGTGTTCGAGGTTTGAATCCCTTGCTAGACAATAATTATTATTTGTGTGATTGTACACAAATAAGCAATCATGCATTGTGTGAGCCTGGTTTTAGTTTTTCTCTTTAATATCGTGACTGTTGAAGTCCTCGCGATATTGAGCACAACTCCTTGGGCGAGATCTTTTGTACTTGTGAGAAATATTATCTAATTATTTTTTTTGAATGACACTGTACTCTTCAATGTGCACAAGTCCTATCAGCAACAATGTAACGATGTGCAAACACGAACACAAATTAAAGATTAATTGACATCTCTTATGGCGGTACACACTAAATTAAGAGACATGTTTGAAGCAAACAGTTGCTGTCATCTTACGTATGGATGTTTTAATTTTGGAACAGTGAATTCCTTTTCTATTGGTTTACTAGCTGACCCGTGCCCGCTTCGTTGGGCGGCTAAAAAAACGAGTCCCTTTTTGAAACATATTTCATTACTGCTCTACTCTTAAGTCATAGCGTGATGTTGTATAGCCTATGACACACCCCGATAAATTGTCTATTTAACACAGAAAGAATTTTTAAAATCGGTTTAGTAGATCCAGAGACTCTATACTAATATTATAAATAGGTAAAGTATGTGTGTTTGTGACGTTGTAGGGGGTAATCTCCAGAGATTACCCCCTACAACTACGATCCAGATCTAAAGGGCCGATTTCAAAAATTCTTTCTGTGTTGAATATTCCATTAATCGGGGAGTGTCATAGGTTATATAGTATCACGCTATGACTAATAGGAGTGGAACAGTAATGAAATATGTTTAAAAAAGGGACGCGTTTTTTTCGCTGCATAACGAAGTGGGCACGGGTCAGCTAGTTCATAATATAAAAACAATGCCATTATTGTTACTCATCAGTACAATCACAATTTAAGTATTTTCTTTGTTTCTAATAATAAATTAATTGTTTTGACGCATCACTTTGAGTCAGTACTGACTCATTGTGATGATACATTGATGAGTGATAGAATGACTATTTCTATTTTATTCTTTCTTTAAATACCACTGCTGCACTAGCTTTGTGTAGACCGACACTTACAAAGACAATGTTTTTAATGAACACAAAGGACAAATAACTGATTTGCGATGGATTTGGACTTATGCACTAAAACCGCCCCCGAGACCAGAGACAAAGCTTTGTGTGCTTTTGATTATATGAGTGCACATAAAGTGTTGACTAGTAGTAGAATACTCAAACTCAGCATAGTTAAATATAAAAGTTACACTTATACCTAGGTATAACATGCCTTACTTGTTTGAAATATCAAACTATCTACCTATCGTACCTACTATCTCTACGCATACAAAAGAAGGCGAACATACAATCCTATACCAATCCATGAAACTAGTACGGTAGAAGACTAAGTTTCTCTTCTCAACTGTAAAAGACCCGTCCTTGCATTGAACTACTAAAGAGCTACTCCCCTAATCATCATAACAGCACATTAATGTCCGACTGCAGGGACGGGCCTCCTCCCGTGACGGAGAGATACCTTGTCTACTAATACCACGCTGGCCAGACGGATTGGTACAGGGTTTAATTTCAAGTTTTCCATCTTTTTTACTCCCCTAATGAAGATGAGTTATTAGAAAACAAATAATGTTACATAAGTTATTAGTAATGGTATACGCTGTGTTGCAAGTTACAAAATCAGGGTGGGAAAGTGATTTAAAGTGTTAGAAGCACCTAATGTATGTCGTAACATGTTTTGTGAAGTGTCACTTAACATTAAGACAGCCGACTCTACTTACGTTTAGGGTTGGCACTTTTAATTCTTAATTAACCTAACAAAGAGTAAAAAATTATTATATTAACCCAGGACGTTTTGCTGATTAGGGCGCCCGATTTTTGATTCCCAAGCCTCGATTGTCAAAGTTACAAAAATTAAGGCGGGCCCTGTTTTATATTTAATTGTCTTTTAGAACGAAAAATTTGATTTACAGTCATAAGTAGGCTCCATGAAATGGTAAATCTATTACGGGACCGTAGCATAATATCTTATAAAAGGCTACAAAACTGCAAAGATGAACGGGACGATATCTCCTGGACATCGCATCAGCAGACCATAAGCTTTATGGGCTTGGAGCCGGTTCGTACTTTTAACATGAACAAGTCCAGTCCTGGGCGATCAACGAAGGTAAGTCAGGAGGAGAAACGGAAAGGCTTTTAGAAGCATCAGGGTCTGCGGTGTCGCCACTCATCAATGGTCCACCACAAGCTAAAAACTGTTTAGTAAGGAGTTCAAACCGTCTTACCTTTATGAACTTACCAAACACTTTTTCATTCATCATCATCATAACAGCCCATTAATGTCCCACTGCAGGGACGGGCCTCTTCCTCTTGTGACGGATTGATACTTGGCTACTAATACCACGCTGGCCAGACGGATTGGTATAGGGTTTAATTTCATGTTTTCCTTCTTTTTATGTAAAGGTAATATTCACAGATTGTCCCTTAGTCGGTCTGTACGACACCCATGGGATGAGATGGGGTGGTGACATATTGTATTCTTACTCCGTCACCACACGGATATTTAACATTATTTAACATTAAAACACATGTGTTGTGTAGGCAGCCCTATTGAGTAGTCATTAGAGAAACACGAAGTTAATTTATTTTTATTGTCGCAGTCACGTGTCTCAGTTCAATGAATAATTTTTCTTTGTCTATGCTCATGTGTCACTCCTTGTCTCTAAAAATGGAAATATGTGTCAAGTATATTCTTAACAGCTGGTTTTAATGTCCCTTTACAGGGTTGGGCCTTCTACAGTAAAGGAGGAATATTTAGCCTAATAATATTATAATAATACGGTGGACAGTGTATGCAGTGTAATCTGTGTGGTGACGGAGTAAGAATACAGTGTGTCACCACCCCATCTCATCCCATGGGTGTCGTAAAAACCGACTAAGGGACTAACCGTAAAATTATCTTTACGAAGTAAAAAGAGGGAAAACTTGAAATTAAACCCTATACCAATCCGTTTGGCCAGCGTGGTATTAGTAGGCTTAGTATCCCTCCGTCACGTGGGAGGAGGCCCGTCCCTGCAGTGGGACATTAATGGGCTGTTAAGATGATAGGTTTTTATGTAATATTTTATGGGTATTCTTTGATTCATCTATTTAAATTGCGTAAGTAAGTATTAGGATAAGTACCCATGCTATGGAATTATTTTGGTATAATGATTACTACTAATTTGTTAATCCTCTTAGTGACGATCCCCATATCACAATATTTAACTAAATACAAGAACCAGCGTTGTTGTTAAACGTATTATCATAAATGTTGTTATTGTAATTGCATTTGATTTGATTGCTGGATTATGTGTAACAGAATTATTATTATGATAGCGTCACTTTTGACTGCACGGAGGAGGTTCCGTATGTTTATTTTTAAAAAAATTACACCAAAACCAGAGTATTAACTACCACCAGCATCCCCGTGCTTACCTGTCAATTCGTGGTTCCACTAACAAAATTATTACCTAAGAACTGTAAGTAATTTAACAACGAAATTAAATAATTAAATATTCCTTACACATTCACACAACGCCATCTAGTCCGGTCGGTACTAGCCAACGAATAAACACACATAAATACTATTTGTTTTTTGACATACATACATAATATTATTATACATAGAAAACACCCAGACCAGTGCAAACAATCATGTTCATGCACACAAAGATTTGCATTGAGCGGGAATCGAACCCGGGACCTCTGCGTAGCAGTCATGTTATATAAACACTACGCCACAGAGGTCGTCAAATTAATTTTCCTCGGTAATAAAGTGATTGTGACTGCCGTGCTCGAGGTCTCGAGTTATAATTCCATGCGAGATAATTTATTTATCCGATCTACAAATTATGGTCTTCAGCCAGGATATTTTGAGTGTCCTGTCTCTTTGATATTTACAAAAGTCCCTACAATACAGAGCAATCGCTAAGGCGCCGTTTTTAAAATTTCATTCATTGCAACACCAAACTTTACTGACCTCTTAAGTAATAAAGTTCCGAAATAACTAGATATTAAATAAAAGCTTCCATTTACCTACATTAAATCAATTGGTATATAAATAAAACGTATCTAAGTATAAGTTACCATTTATCTAAACATAAATCGACTTCGTTAAAATACGATCTTACCCGATCAATATTTAGCTTTTTGTATACGCCATGGGAACTCCGAACCTATCAGATATCGTTTCTTAAAATCGAATAACACATGAATTAGCCGTGATGCATGTCTAAAACGATTATACCGAACGCTCTTAACGAAGCTGGAGGCGCTTCACTAACTATATCTATCTATACAATAAATTGAAACCAATGCTTAATTAAATTTCCGCGGGAATATTTTTGAACGTGGAATATCCACGTTCTGGAGAAAAAAAAAGAGAATAAAATTATTGCGTCTGGCAATTTGAGAGCTGCTTTTTTATTCTTTTGTTTGTATACAAATGGAACGCTTTTTAAACTTCTGTCAACTTGTTCTTATTGCTTTGCATTATGGTTGACAAGTTGTTGATGTTAAGCGTAATACACACTGAGCCCGCCGGGCCGCCGACGTATGTTGGCAACTTTTAGTCGGCGGTCGAGTTGGCGGCTTCACTTATTGCAAGTCGGAAAACTTTGTCGGCGGCATGTCGCGGCTTGAGATTATTAACTTATATGTCAGTTAGTGATTGGCTGTTAGTACTCAAGTAACGCCGGCAACAAGTCGCCGGGTAACAACAATTTGCCGCCTGCCGCCAACATGTCGGCAGGCAACACGCGCGGGCGAATGTTACCGACATGATTCTTTTCAAACAGGCCGCCGGGTTGTGTCGCCGGGCTTTGTCGGCGGCCCGGCGGGCTCAGTGTGTATTGCGCTTTATGCTGAGTTTTAAAAGGGTTCATTTTTCAAATGAAGTAGAATTAATGTCTCAATCCGTTTTATCAAATTGTTTCTTAAAACAAATACGATATCTTTCTGCAAAAAAGAGAATAAAATTATTGTATTAATATAATTAGACTA
This sequence comes from Schrankia costaestrigalis, assembly GCA_905475405.1. NCBI lineage: Eukaryota > Metazoa > Arthropoda > Insecta > Lepidoptera > Erebidae > Schrankia > Schrankia costaestrigalis. The sequence continues at coordinate 15,481,193 of FR997838.1, forward strand.
ATAAAGACAACATGCAACAGCTGCATAATATTATCATAAAAACACCTTATGTACACAATACAAAAATAAACTATTAATCATAAATTATTTTATTAGTTTTAATATAATAAAAATAAAACAAAGAACATAAATAACGACACAACCACGGATAGAGCTAGTTTTATTAAGTGGTTTAATATATTATAACTGAACTTGTATGTCCTTCTGCAAAGATAAGCCTCCTACTGTGATAAAGAATACTTAATGATTGGTATAGATTTTTAATTGTAATGTAATTGAGTCCAGTATCATTTTCACACGACTGCTTGGAGGTAATGCACCTCTGTAGTCTCTCATCTGAATAGACAATAAAGTAGTGGTTAAAACCTGATGCAACTTATATTAATATAATTCAATTTACCAAACTAAATTAACCAAAGTCTCGGAATTTATAGCACAAGAAACAACTAAATTTTATGTAAAAACCAATAAATAGAATTAGACATGTTAATATTTTATTAATAATTCTTAATTCCATTAAGTAAATAAACCACTTAAAAAGCCATTTAAGAAAACTTAAATTAATTTAAAGTTAAAATGGAAATATAAAAACGCGCTGGACACTAATGGCTGACAATTCGTTTTCTAAGGAAACGACATAATAAACATCACAAAATGCGTTCCAAAAATATCCAGAATTGAAATATTTTACTTTGGTAACACCGTCGTTTATTTCTCAGGGGAAATAATGTTGAGTGTGACCACACCTTGGGCGGTAGGGCATCAGTAATTTATTAACAGGTTAAATTTCTAATTAAACCCCACCTATGTTTAATATCTATCTATGGTTTGTTGAGTAATGTTCGCTTTACATCAAATGTCAGTTTCAAGATAATTGATAAGTTATTGTGTTTGAAGGGTTGTTATTTGCTTGGAGTAGTGTGTTTATTACGGCGCTTGTACACGGTAAGAAAAATCGCCGGGCCTACGCAAGAATTCGTGTCGTTTCTAAGCACGACCTGTGTAGGGTAGACTGGGTACGGTTGTGACAATTTTCAAATGATTGACTATAGCTTTTTATTTATGCTATTAATCTGAACAAAAAATGTATTCTAATGAAGTTTATTTATTGCTTATCGTATAAACATGAAAGTATATGTCTAAATCAAACGGTTAGTTCATAAAATGAAATTTAAAAAAAAAGGTAAATTGTCACAACCGTACCCACCCCAAGGGCGGTTGTGACAGTACTGGGGGTCAATAGTGACACGATGAAAATACTGTAATATGATCACAAAATAAGATAAAAATACTCTAAACTGCCAATAAAACACTTTAATTGCAAAAAATATTTATTTATTTATTTATAATCAACTAAATTATACTTTCCTAACAAAAGAAATAAAATCTTTGAACATTTTAATTTCTTACAACATATAAGGCACTATAGGATCTTTGGTTACAATCAGTAGTCTTCATTAGTACAGTCAGTATTCATTTATACCCACTATTTAAGTACCTTAAAGTATTTATAACAGTCTGCACTTAAAATTAGTTAAAGCGGACTTAACAAATATAATATAATAATCATGTTCATAATCACATTAGAACTTAAACTCTATTCTATTTCGAAACTAAACTTAAAACATAACAACGTGCTCAAAATCTTTTAAACAGGAACTCAGGAACAGCTGCACTGTGCTCTTGTAGTCTTTCGTTTGCGTATTCTAGGCATCTAAAACAATAAAAAACCGCTTTTACTTATGTCACAACCGTACCCAGTAAAAATGTCACAACTGTACCCACAGATCGTTTTAATAAAAGAAACACCACCACGTCAAAACAAAATAACCTACAATAAATGTAACCACTGATATTACACTGCTACTATTTGATTTATATCGATGAACAACACTCAATACCCTATCAGTATACACGTAATAGCAATAACGAAATAATAATGAATCAAAATACTTACTTTTTGCGTTTAAAAATCAAAATGTGCTCCTGGTCACGTACACTCTGCGCGTCGGATGACGCAACACTGTGACACAGGTTGAGACGTGCAAGGCGCCCGTCTTTCCCCTTGCACGCCCCCCGCTAATCCCTATATTTTCGACAATACAGCGACTGTCACTACCGTACCCTGGCACAACCGTACCCAGTCTACCCTACACAGCGCCGGCGATGCATAAGAAAATATTCTTGTCTGCGCAAGACAATACACGGCGAACGTTGTTGCGGAGGGGCGGGGAGCGGTGTAGTTGGGTATCATACTTGTTTGCTTTCTAGTTAACATTTTTACTAAAGGAAACTCACACTGATTATCACACTTGTTATTACTTGCGCGCCCTACGCCCGTTTGACGACTGTACGAAAAAAATCCTGGCGTGTACACGTTCCGAATTGTCTTGTCTGCGGAAGACAAGAAAAGTTTTCGTGTACGAAAAAGACAAAATTCTTGACGTCTACACGAAGATTTGTCTTGTCTGGCGTAGACACGGCACATTTTCTTAGCGTGTACAAGCGCCGTTACTCTAAGAGATTATCCGTTAATATTATTATCTTTGTGAAATAAAAAGAAGGAAAACTTGAAATTAAACCCTATACCAATCCGTCTGGCCATCGTGGTATTAGTAGGCCAAGGATCCCTCCGTCATAAGAGGAGGCCCGTCCCTGCAGTGGGGCATTAATGGGCTGTTATGAAGAAGAAGTATGTTTATTTGACTTCATTAGATAATTAATTCAGTAGAGTCTTCTAGAAAAGATGAGTTTAGATACTCGTCTTCTAGAAACTGCTTTGCTAGTAATTGCGATATGCGTCTGCCATAAGTTTACACGAGGTCATAGGTGTAATGCGTTTCTTAATGACGATAACAATGCAATTACCATTTTCGCTTAGGTTTCTGTTTAAATACCTAACCTTTAAATATTGATTAAAGCTGTTTTATATATTGATTAAAAAATATCTAAATGTGGCTTTGAACCTACGCCACCCTGACAAATTCCTGTTAATTGGATTTCCTTGCTGGACTTTTGCGATAGCTGCAAGATTATAAATCTAGTAACATTCTGTATTAAGCACAAAATAAGTACCTACTTACAAAATGTTTAAAACTGTTATAAATTAAAGGTCCTTTCCGAACAAATCACCTGCTATCAAATTAGTAGTATCAACATACTTCAAAATACCTTGTTTAATCAATTCAAAATAAAAAGTAATTACTATAACACATCTGTTTTTAATACCCAAATTATCGGCGTTGTATGACCACCTTTAAAAACAAAAAAAAGTATTTAAGTACCCTGTTTGTAAGTTTACGTTGCTACCGGAAGCCGTTTTTAAAAAAACAAACTTTTTCATAAAAGTGAATAAATAACTTAATTATTTGGTATGATAAATTCGGTGGTATATATTTTTTTGTTAGCTGTACTTATGAGTAGTACTGGTTATGAAGTGTTATCGAGCCAGTTATCTCGTGTGGTGTGTAATTACCTTAAGAGTGGGGAATTGTGGGGCAGACCGATGCTTCTTAGTAATGTTCCCGACAGATATTCTAAAAGTAAGTATCAATATTTTTGGTGAGTTGGTTTGAAGTTTTTAGTTTTTGTCTCGTTATCAAGTTCAAGTTCTGTGGACTTGCATTTGTAAATACTTACTTGTCCCTTTACGTTAGTAAGTTTTGGGCTTTTTGTGCCCTGCACATCGCCTTTTTAATTTAGTGATTCCGAGTGTAATGTCTGATCTATAGTATTTCTGCAGATCTCCTTATTTCTGATCACCGAGTAAAAATCTGTAAACGAGAACAGGACTGCTGTAAGTGAATAGTTTGGAAGCCTTAAAAGAATTTGTCCAAGTATTAAAATCGATATCAACGTTCTGTTTAAAATTATTTAACACCACTTACCAAAATGTCATACAATAGGTAAGACAATTTGACAACTTAAAGTTAACTTAACCGGTTTTTAAACGATTTTATGGAACGAGAATTGACATGCTGTTCACCAAATTCTTTCTTGATACACAACAGCAAGCACCACGAACACAATCTTTATAGACGACAGCCTGTTTAACAGGCATACCGGTACCAACGGGCATCTATAGACATAATATTACGTATGAATATAGACGAAGAATTCTCCGTGTGGTGACGGAGTAAGAATACAATATGTCATTACTCCATCTCAAACCATGGGTGTCGTAAAAACCGACTAAGGGACTATCCGTGAATATTATCTATACAAAATAAAAAGAAGGAGACTTTAAATTAAACCCTATACCAATCCGTCTGGCATTAGTAGGCCAAGTATCCATTGGAGGAGGTCCGTCCCTGCAGTGGGATATTAATGGGATGTTATGTTGATAGACGAAGCAAAGTAGATTTCTAAGGATAGAAGTACTCTCAGTAGACCCCGCCTACCCCATGAAAGTATATTGTGTATTATATACATCTATCAAACGCATTCAAAAATCAAATTAACTTTATTTTCTTCTTATCAAACCATTACATTATTAACCTGTCAAATTGTCCAAGGTGGATACAAGTGTGCGTTGCAATCAACAAAATTATACGTAATTCCTTAGGGGTAACAAAACTTTGACAAACTATGGCATACGAGAAGTAGAAACATTTACTTGATACACGCAATGATAATCTATACTTGTAACTAGTAACTGGCCTTTTTGAAGCCGGTCTTATTTCGTAATCATGTCAAATTACTATTGAGAATAATGGTTATGTGTTTATTATTACTTTACTTGGTAATTTGTGTGTTACTGGGATAATTAACGTAGATGCTTTTAGGAATTTAATGAGGTGATTGGTCACCGTGTCAGTTTGTAACGTATTATTTAAGTTGTAAGAAGTTTTATCTCAATTTACTGTTGCTCAACATATACAATAAATATATTCATATGCATGGAGAATAATAAAAATGGTAGGGAACGAATTAAAAAAAAGAGCAAATCGTAAAATGCAATATCATTATAACATCATCATAACAGCACATTAATGTCCCACTGCCAGGACGCCTCCTCCCGCGGCGGAGGGATACATGGCATACCAATACCAAAAAAATGTAAAATAATAAATTATAATAATATAATTTGTATTGTGAACTATAATAAGTATATATAAATATTGTTGTTGATAAAGCTTCATATAATAACTATTAAGTAGCTGATCTAAGCAAAAGCTTGAAGATACCAGGACAATTTACTAGATGGCGCTTTATTAAAAACATAATTAGATGTTAGATGCGGATCACAAATCCAACGAAACAACACGAATTTAGTATGTATGTAAAATGGTTTTGCTGACTTTAAGTATTTAACTTAATGCAATCATTTTTGATGTGTAGATTGATAAAATTACAGTTTTAGATACTTTTTCTAGAACGAATATGTCTAGTCCAAATAGCACCGATTCGTAATGATCGTATATTTTGTTTTAGTGTTACCCATATTATGTTACGCAATTTTTTTTAAATTGTTTAATAATGAATTATTTGTTTAACGTAATGTTTGTTTGATTAGAAATAAAAGTTATTCATACGAACGAAACTTCGAACTCGGACGAACATTGTAGTAGTAACCTTCATGTTACATTGTAAGCAAAAATTGCTTACCCAAGCCATTAATTATGCTTCATATTTAATAGTACACAATTAAAAATTACTGTCATCATATGTCATATATGGTGATGACAAAACAATAAATTATTTGCCAACAATGTTGATATGTAATTATGACAGGCCGCTTGTCATACATGTCAAATAAATGTACTTTTATTTACACTAGCTTTACCGACGACTTGGCTCTTTGTGGTCTTTTTATATTAATTTGAATTTTGAATTATGTTCCGCCATAACCCTGTAGAGGTTTTACGACAGTAATTTTTACCTACACCTTTTTTATATAAATGTAAAAATGAAACATACTCGTTGCGGGTCATTTTCTCTGAACCAAATTTTTAATTATAACTATTTTGACTATTGCTATTGTTTCTAAGATTTTATTATTGATTATGTTTATGATGGTTGTGTTTGGAAAGGAAAGGGAATCGTTTATATAAGTTTGAAATAGGTATCTATTTTACCCAAAACAAGTAAAAAAAAATGTTATTGTATTTGCATAAACGTATAATTTCTTTGTTTATAATAAGTCACCTGACAATCGTGACATAAACCATACATAATTTTGTCAATCACTGTAGTATTTCTGAATGAATACTAAAATGGTAGACAAAATTTAATAATCTGACAACCACAGACATTACGTTAGCATTTCGCGCCATTCCACAAGATCGTCACATCCCACACACTATTTCGCAACTAAACCATAAATAATAAATTTGACACGCCATCTGTAACCTTTGTCGATATCAATCGTTTACAATATTACACAATATGATTTATAGCTAAATCAAAATTTACTGCTACAACCATTGACTCTAATTTGTGTTTAGTGCTCACTAACTTCTAACTGCGTCTGTACTTCTTCGGACTTACCTTAGCATAGTACTTAAGTACCTACAATTTCTTGGTTTTAGTTGGAGAGTTTATGGTAATGAATGTTTTTTTTTATATTGACGCAGCAAAGTAAATGTAGCACGACTGATGCTAATAAAGATTGTAGAAGACGAAGAACGGTGAAGACGCTTGAAGAACACAATGTTATAGGAAGAATCTACGTTACTTGAGTATGTGCCATATTATGCATTTCAACATTAGCTTCGGAGTCTGGTCTCTACTAAACTTACTAGCAATGCTTTCCAATCTGTATCGTATGCTGTTTTCTGAACCACTCCCGTTTAAATGGCGTCAAGTGAGTTTCAAGATATGTATATTTGACAGTTACATTCCGACTGTTTTCGGCTTTTAAGGAGTCCCAAGGGCAGTTGGTGTACAAAGTGGGGTTGGCGGCTATACGACTCCTGCTTGTATCTCTCTATTTCTCAACAGGCCACATCTCGTCGAACCCCAGGCTGTTGTACGAAGGACATCTGGCGCAGCTCCCTCCTGTGTTGACGTTAAACGACGCAGTTATCCATTTCTAGCCCCCACTTTGATCCTTGTTGTTTGGCAGTGTGTTTTAAATGTTCAACTTTCCAGAGAGGTTTTCCGATGTGAACAGTATCGTAGGTCTTGTGGACCTTACAGCTGCCTACGATATGTTGATTGTCTTATTATTAATATAATAAGACAAAAAGATATTCTTGTTAACACCAGTTTCACTATTAAATTATGGTGAGTTTCGTAAGATTTTATTTAAATTTCAGTTATGTTTTGTCAGATCTAATGTTATTCTGATAAGTTGCGTGGGATATTCGTATATAAATTATGTGATAGATTTAATATTCTGTTAGTCGGTTTAATAGATTTAAATAATCTTGACTAATAGTAAATTATTATGATGTTGAATAATGTGCATATCGTAATGGTTTTGAGCACGTCAATAAGATATTAACTACGAGTTACCACTTAAAGCTACTTTGAGCGTACCTAAATATCATCAAAACCTCAGCTATGAATTGTTGTAAACAGTTCTTTGATTCTAAAGCGCCGATTACACTAGCCTACATGTAGGACATTACATCTTGTAGGGCACTACATCTTGTAGGGCACTACATCTTGTAGGACGGATCATGTAGGAGACTACATGATGTAGGGCGGTCGGGACTCGCCAATCTCCGATATGTAGTGTCCTAACAGCCTACATATGATTACACTAGACAACATGTAGTGCCCTACAAGATTTAGTGTCCTACATGTAGGGTAGTGTAATCGGCGCTTAATTCAACGAGACATTAAAATAAAATATATTTTCGCGTGAAAATATTATTTAAAGCTTGATTATTTTCTGTGTGTAGGGGAACCTGGGGACACTTGATCCTTAAGGGAGACTAGGTACACGAGATTTTCAGAACTTGTATGGGTAATATTAAATTTTATAATGGCAATATCGGTTGTCTATGGTACCCGCTAACTTTCTAAAGTTGGTCCACCTGTCAAATTTGACGCGTTTGTAAATGGCGGACGACCGAGTGTATGTTGTTGCAAAGAGAAAATTTCCGT